>OU426989.1:45843380-48518767 GCA_911387755.1 Chrysotoxum bicinctum
TCGTATTTAAGCTCTTTTTGCATCAATATATACATAGGTGGAATAAATAAGTATTTAAAAGGTTTGTTGGCAGTGGTCCAATTTTAATGAACCTTATTTAAATAAATTTTAAATGCAATTAAATAAATTGTATAGATTAAAGAACTTTGAACACTATCACTTGCATGCAAGAAACTATTTTTGAGACGGTTCTGTGTATTTTTTGCAATGACCTTCAAACATTTCTATGAAAATTTGCAAGCTCTGTTATGACAGATGTCAAAAAATCTGTTTTTCTTTTATGTTTATCTTTTCTGTTATGGAATTTTTCTTCAATCGTACAATTTGTAGTTGCTGATTTTTCTTTCGATTCGAAGTTAGCAATTTGTTTGTATTACATATTTTTCTTTTGTTGTTCTTTTGTTTCGTTTTTCCCCAATTGAATTGTACCATTTTGCATAAGCTCTTATGCTCCAAAAATATTTAGTAGGTGCACCCTTTTCCAGATATCAATTCCTTGATAAACGATATAACTTATCAATTGATTGTCATTTTGGTATTATGGTTTTCAATTGATATATTTTACTATCATCTACTCGTATATTTGATATCTACCAACAATGTTGATCACTTATCAAAATTTTTAATGAACTGTGATTTATATTAGATTTTGGATCTATTGTGAATGGTTCTACTGATTAACTTGGTATTACTGTTATCGAAAATGATTCAATTGAAAGCCCAAGTCACCTCAATTCCAAGGTGTGTTTCGCTCAGGTATGACAGTGGGCTCATCAGTTAGATGCTGCCGTACCCTTTTAAGACGCAAAAATTGGTCGACGTTTACCGACTCTTATAAAATTTACAGCATTAATAGACTGTGAATTTTATTTTTCTAGGGAAGTTTGATTAAATTCAGACACCTAGAATAATAATGTCACTTGAGTTTTAAACTGAATTAAATTTAATCACTCCACTTAAACCGAAATAATTTTCATATCTTTATTATCGAAAAAGTTTATGTCCATCAATTTATCTATGAATTACAAATTGACTATTGACAAATGTACTTGCTTACTAACTTAAGGTAGCGCTACAGGGTGGGGTGGACCAGAACCTCAACTAACAAGCTTCTCCAGCTTGCTAGCTCGGCCCCTAGCTAGCTTTCTCCAGTTTCACATGCCAAGTTGGTTGAGGTCCTCTCCCACTTGTGTGAGCTACCTGAGTCGCGGTCTTCCTCTATTGTGCCGCCCTCGGGTTGGATTCGAGTCGGAGCATTTGGGTAAATTAGCTCTACATGAATTATCTATGTATCTCGATTTTAACTCGTTTGACTTGGCCAGTTTTGCTGACATCACGCTTTGTTCTTGTGGCAGTTTCGTTGGCGTATCTGAACTTTTGAAAGATTGTGCCCCTAGTGTTAACCCGTGTGCTTGGCACTATTCTTTCAAGAGATGTTTTCCAACATAAATAGAGCGCTTAGATGCTCCGTTTTTTTCTTTCTGAGAAGCCGGTGTTCTCATCTGGTCGTAGAACTCGCGAGCACCGCTTTATATGCCTCTTATTTAGTTCCATGTGCTTGCCAGAACTCATCTTCAAACCAGGGGTTTGGTTGTGGTGGTCTTGTAAGGCCCAGCACTTTAGAAGCAGCATCTCTGAAGGCCACTGCTTCTTAACACTTGATGCTGGCAGCAAAGGACTTTTTAAGAATTAGTGACCACATTGGCATGATGGCATTCTTATTATGGTTAACTATTTAAAATTGTAGTAACTATATTCTACTACATCGAGTCTCAATTGATTTTCATCAAATCTTTTTTTTTTGCTGACGGATTGGAGTCCGAGGAGAACATTCTGTCTATGAAAACTCAAAAGTAGACAGCGTTGGAAATACATGAAATTGCGGAAGTTGGATTGGAAGGTAATGTAATGCTCTGGAGTGAAGACTTCAAAACGTTTTACTTCAATGCCTTCCACAACAACATCATGTTCAGCTGCTGATAAAATGAGCTCATCAGCCACTGTTAACACCTTTTCCTCAAAGCGACCACCACCAGTCTTCGTCTTAGAATAATTGTTGAAAGACAATTTGCTTTTCACTTGGTATTTTTGATATGCAAATGCCTAAACCAAAGGAAACACAATTTAAATATGGATGTTGCCTTCCAAAATGTTCAGCGGATTAAGATCGGGGCTGCTCGGCTGGCAAGTACTGGATATTTCAGCAAGATTCTGTGCCCCAGCCCACAAAGCAAAAACAACACAACTATGGCTTAAGGATAATTTATCAGAGTTTATTGCCGCAGAAGATTGGCCCTCGGGCAGCCCCGATCTTAATCCGCTGAACTACCGGTTATGGAACATTTTGGAGGAGAAGGCTTGCTGTAAGTCTCACCGAAATATTGAATATATCAAAGCTGATTTGTTGAAGACAGTAGCTTCGTTTCCACTGGAAGTCGTTAGTCGTGCGTGCGGCGTAGACGAGTGGCCGGATCGTTTAAGAAAGTGTTTGAAGGCTAAGGGGGGGCATTTTGAATAATTTCTTATATATTTATATTGTAAATTTAATACTTAATAAATGACGTAAAAAAATTTTTGATTACTTTTTTATGTTTTAAATAAAACGTGTTTTTGTTAGGGACATAACTTATGGCAGGACTACGTACCTCTGTATTGTAGTTCCAAGTGCAAAGCCGTTGAGATTCTAAATTGCATCAAGAAGCAGACTTCCTTTGTAGAGTCTTCGAACGGGTTTGTATTCGTATGGCAGAAAAGCATAAGGAAAATTGTTCGCAATACCAAAAATCCTTGTGAATTTTTTCCTTGACAAATGGTAAAAGTACTCACAGAGATTTTCGAAACTATTTGCTAAAACTAATTACAACAGATTTTCGAACTCCAATTTTCAGAATTATGTTCGATAATATTTCGAATGTCTGATTTTTCATTTCGTCATTTATATGAACGACTAGAAAGGGTTTTGTTTTTGATATTTATAGATTCATCAACAAATAACTGTGTAAATATCAGCACTGTATATAATCAAAGTTTGATTTTAAAAAAAATTATAAAAATTGATCATCAATAATTCCAACGAAACAAATTGGTGTGGCGTCACTTTCCCTGCGAATTCTTTCAATTAATTTACTAAATTCCAAATTGCTATTTCCACAACTGACAATGAAAAGTGATGCAAACGTTATGGCTTTGATAGATAACATTTAAAAAAAATACGACTGGGAATTCCTAAATGGGAATATTGCAATTAAATTCATCAATAAATACTCTGCTAAGGTTGCACCACAATTTTAACATGCTTAGAGCCTTTTCATGGTTATAGTTGATTGTTGGAAATGAGTAGGTAGATTATAATGATATGTAATTTACCAGAAATATAAAAGATTGTTTACTACAAATGCTCTAATAGCTTTTTAAACATCCAGCAGGTTAAGGGATAAAATCAATTCAAATATCATTCAACAGACAACTAAAAGCTATACAAATAATGTATGGAAATCAATTACAAGAATAGAATGTCGGGGTTATTAGTGGCCTGGCTAATTTAACTAATAGACTGTTGATATGATACATTTGTTGTATATTTACCATATGTACACATGTATATAGGTTTGACTAATTCTTTTTGATTTAATTTAATACAATAACTTCTTTCGTTCCTTTATTGGAATAGACTATAAAAAGGAACGCGATGACGTTTTAAATTGGATCTACCTGACGTTATTCAGATAAAACGAATTATGGGAATGAAGCAGTTATTAAAAATTATTCGAATCCTTCTTGATAACCGCTTTTTGTAATAATTGCTCATTCAATTGGTTATTGATGGCTTTTCTTTGGCGCATTCATTTTATAAAGATAATCATAATTGACAGTCGTGAATGTAATGGCCTTTTTCGATTTGCAATTCAGAAGAACTAACTAACTAACTAACTAACTTAAAAACTAAGAACTTAAGCTAAGGTTAGTGAGGGGGAGGACGGTTCAGAAGCAGGAGTTTTAAGGAAGGAGTGCTCAGGTTAAAGTCGAAGAAGCATATGTTTAAATTAACAGCCCGTAGCATGCGAGAGACAGGTTCGTTGGAGCCGTAAGAGGTTCGGTGGGTGGGTATATAAAAGAGACGAGGGTTTCGTGTATTACGGGGATTAGTATTGAGAGAGATGGAGTTGTAGAGCGACATGCAGTCAACGGAACCGGAGAGTAGTCGATGAATGAAAAGAATGTCTGATATCTCTCTTCGTTCTTCCAACGAATTCAGATTGATTAGTTTAAGTCGATCTAGATAGGGAGGAAGAATCAGAGGATTGTTCCATGATAGACCTCGAAGAGCAAAGCGTAGGAATCGACGTTGGATGCTTTCGATTCTGGAAATATGAGTAATTTGGTAAGGGCTCCAAACTTGAGAGGCGTATTCTAGCAGTGGACGAACAAACGATATGTATAAGGACCGGGTTACGTAGGGGTTGGAGAATTCTTTGGACCATCTTTTGACGAAACCGAGCACTGAGTTTGCTTTGAGAATGATATCGTCTATGTGAGTGATAAAATTAAGCTCTGGGTCACATATAATGCCAAGGTCACGAATATTATCAACTGTGGGTATGGGTTGATTATGGAGCAGGTAGAGACGGGGAGGAGATTTGTTACGTTTGCGTGAAAAAGTAATTGATTGGCATTTGACGACATTAAGCTCCATGCAATTTTTTAGACACCAAACTGAAAAACTGTCTAGATCCTTTTGAATAAGCGAAGAGTCATGTGTTGAGGAAATGGTCTTGAAAAACTTGGTATCATCAGCGTACAGAGAGACAGAAGAATGTTTGATGACCCTATCAATATCATTAATAGCAAGAATAAACAAAAGTGGGCCGAAGTGGCTGCCTTGGGGGACACCGGAGGTAGCTAAGAAAGGGCATGAGGTGGCAGATCTAAATCGAACGCTGTAATAACGGTTTTCAAGGTAAGAAGAGATCCACTGTAACAAAGAGGGTTCAAAGCCGAGAGTGGACAATTTGAAAAGAATAAGCTTATGGGAAATTTTGTCGAAGGCCTTGCTGAAATCGGTTGAGATTACATCGACTTCGTAGCCTTTTTCTAAGGCTGAAAGGGTGACGGATACAAATTCAACAAGGTTAGTGGTTGTAGACCGGCATTTGAGAAAGCCATGTTGTGAGGGGGAGATGAGAGATTTGCAGTGGAAACTTAAGGTTTCATACAAAATACTTTCAAAGAGTTTGGGTATGTGTGAAAGTTTGGCAATGGGACGATAATTATTAACATCGCTCTTCGGACCCTTTTTGTGAATAGGGGTTATGAAAGATAATTTCCATATCTCAGGAAACTCTCCTTTATTTAGGGAAAGGCTGAAAATTTTTTTGAGAGGGGAAGAGAAAGGATGGAAGAGCATTTTTTTAGAAGTATGGCAGGGAGACCATCTGGACCAGGATTGAATTCATCGTTAAGTTGATTCAATTTATATTCGATGATATGGGGATCGACGGAACGAGGGAGAAGCGGTCCAACAGAAAAACTTTGTAGATAATTGAAATAGGCTGAATCAGGAACAAAGCAGTCATCAGCAAAAGATTGTTTGAAGAATGTAGCAAAAAGGTTGGCGATAGTGTTAGGATCGTTTGATGTTTCGTTATTGAAAGAAAGAGTGGTTGGGTAGCCATCGGATTTTCTTTTGTAGTTAACAAACTGAAAAAATGACTTAGGGTCTTTGATAAGGTTGGATTGCGTTTCCATTAGATAACGCTGGTAAAGGGAATTGTATAGCTCGGTGAAATGGAGATAAGAACCCAGATAGTTAGAGTAGTCAGTAGGAGAACGAGAACGGAGGTAAGTTTCCCACAACTTATTTCTTTTATTTCGCAGAGAACGAAGTTTGCGATTATACCAGGGTGGAGAAGTAGACGAGGTTTTGTGGCGGGAAAAAGGAACATAAAGAGAAATAGAGTTAAATATTTCTCTGTAGAATAAGGTTATGGCATCATTTACGGTTAAGTTGTCAAAATTGAAGGAGACTTTGTTGAGGTATTCATTTATTAGACGATAGTTTGCTTTATGGAAGTCGTAAGAAGACAGATCCGTAGGAGGGGTGGACCGTAGTGGAGAATCGTGAAAAAATGAGACAAGAAGGGGAGGGTGGAAGTTGTCGATGGTTGATAGAAAAAGGGGACTAGGTGAGACAGATGAGTTAATGGGGTCTGTTGTGAAAATAAGGTCTAGTTGCCTACCCATGAAATTTGAGATGCCACTAATTTGGCAGAGGCTGGAATCAGCGAGGCTATCTAAGAAAAGACATTCTTTGGCAGATGTGGGATTGGAAGCAATATAAAACGAAAGATCGTCTGATGGAGACCATTTTAAATTAGGAAGGTTGAAGTCACCGAAAAAAATGATCTCATCATGGGGGTCACACAAATCGGTGATGTGATCAATCGTTTTAATTACAAGTTCATAGGATTCGATGGTTTGTGAAGGTAAGATGTAACAACAGACAACGTAAAGTGATTTTCGGGGTAGTGAAATCTTAATTGACACATAATCAAGTATAGGGGAAGAAGATATGGCAATGAGGGAAGAGTCAATAGTATTTTTTACAGCAAGAAGGACACCACGGTTAGGGTAATCATTGGTGGGTCGGTTAAGATCGTCATCGCGATAAACGTTAAAAGTAGAAGGGAACAATTCTTGATTTTTGATGCTGGGTAAGTGTCGCACTCTTGCGGTTGGTCTGTGATACTCGGGATTATTTATTTGGATTTTAAATTTGAATATTTAAGATAACAGGTGGCGCGGCGGTTGGCTTGTAGACTCCTTCAAGGTCATAAATGAATTTGTTTATTTCTACAACCACCACTTTCTGCTCTGTTTTAAGTTTGAAATTCTTCATTTCATCGGTTTTTTTTTTCATTAGAACAGGCAAGTGTCAGGGTACTATTTGAATTTCTTTATTAATTACCAAGTTGAAAACTCGTAACAATTTCACACATACCCGACGACTGTGCAATCGTTGATGATCAGAATTTAGTGAGGTTATCAGTTCAACATCCCAAGAACAAGGAGATAAATCTAAAAACGAATACTAAAAGCTGAGCGCACTGTCGGTCGCCTGCAGAGCAATTTAATGGGTTAAATATCATTGACAAATATAAAAAAGAGAGTCGGAGACAAAATGGAGCCCTGGGGTACACCAGCTATGAGACTTGAAGTTATCGAATACGGCTCCAAAAATAATATTTTTAATAGCACGAAGAAGAGACTCATTGATACTAAATCCACGCATATTCGATAAGAGCGTTTTGTCCCAAACTCTATCAAATGCTTTTAAAACACAAGTCCAACAATCTTACTTTCTACTACTATGTGCTACTGTTCGGTAAGATATACCATCTGATCACCATTGGACCTTTTGCCGGTCATTGAGTCAGCGTGTCCATGAGCTGATATGAATGGAATGGGATGACAGGTGGACGATAGATAGAGGGGTAAGAACAATTGCTTTTTTTTTGGGTCAGGCTGGACAAATGCTTTTTCATCCACTCGGAAAGAGACCAGTTTAGTTAAACAGATGAAAAAGCATACGCAATGGTTTTTCCTCACTTGAAGAACACCTCTTCTGAACAATGAGAGTATCTCTCTCATCCGGCCATGAGATTTGGGTATATCGAGACCTTTCAGTAGGTACTCTTGCAACTGTAAGATGGCGAAAGAAGATTTGTCTCATAGTCTCATAAGACGATTTTGCTCTCGATTGAAGGTTGATTTATAACAGTTTCTGGAAGCGTCGAATTAACAACAAACTATACTGTAAGCAAATTGGATATTTCTTGGGAGCTGACAAAAGGATTATCACTGAATACTAGCGTAGGAAACGGAGACAAAGTATTATTTCGTATATTTTTTACAAACGACCAACAATTTTTACTTTGGGACAAGGTAGTGTTTTCTGCCGTTATTTTTGGCACTGCAAAAATTTAGTTCTTTGAATATGATCCTTACAGGTCTTTCAAGCTTGTTTGAACTCATTCCGGTTTTCCTTATTAGGATTGGTTTTATAACGTTGGAAAATTACTTCCCTGACCCTAATAACCTCTTAGCTCGAATTAAACCATGCATTCTATTAAAGTTTTATAGATTTGTCGCTACTCGGGATAAATGACCTGCAACGTCAGGTATTTGATGTAGTCGTCCAAAAGCTGAGTTAGATACCCAAGTAACATTTTTCATCTCATAAGATTCTCCAAGAGTTCAACTAGATTAGGTAAGAGGAGCTAAAAGTAATCTTAAAGAATACTACGAGATTCTTTTAAAACTGTTAAAAGCCTTAAATGGCCTAGTTATGAGAGGCTCTTCCTACTCATAGTAGCAACAGAAGTTTCTTTATGGGATGACAGATGCACGTTTATATTAAAATGACACTTCTAAGGCTCTAATAGAGATCGGCAAAATCCTATTATGAGAAAGCGTCTCTTCCAATAAGAGGTGTTAAAAAGAGAACAGAATATTTGTTAACTTAATAAAGAATGAAACAAAATACTTTTTAAGTTTGTGTGTATACATGATTTGCTATGCCAACAAACTGTTAGGCTTGATATAGTATTTATTTTGTAAGTCTATCAACTATTATATTATAATGGCGATGCATGATATTTATTATTTTGCACATATGGGAACCGAAATGTAAATGCGGTTGAAATTGTATCTACTAATTCTAACATTTTACGTCGAAAAAACACAAAGCCCCTGCAAAATAATGCATATTTATATTATTTTATTTATAACTTTTATCGGGAATAGGGTTACCATATATTTCTTTCGTAAGCAAATAAAATCAAAATTAACTTTGAAATTTGTTTTGTTTTTATTTAGGTCATGGGTCATTTGCTTGTGAGAGTAAATAGGAAACAGGAAAGGTCAAATTTAATATAGGTGCTTATTTTGACATTCTCTTTCGTTCGAAAGTGAGTCGAATTCGTTGAAACTTAATTTTGAGAGTCGGTGATTAGAATGTTAATCGAACAAATCGAAAGTTCATTCATTTGCGAAAGCTAATTCAATTTTGACATTCGAAAGAATAGAATTAAATGTCATTTTTGTGTCGTTTGAATTTTTCTGTCGAGTGAAACAAAACATTTAAGTTTTTAATTATTTCATGGAAAATAAATTACTTTTATTAATTTTTTTGTTGTTTTATGTTTAAAGGTCGCATTCCAACTGGACAAACCGCGAAAAAAAGGAAAAGTTAATCAAAATAATGAAAAAAAAACACGGAGGTAGCAAAGGGTTTTTTTACCACCCGCGTTGATACGGAAAGATTTTGGAAGGAAACCACGGAGAAATTAAATAAACACCATCTTCATTATTTATAAACAACACAAATGCCATATTTTTTATTTATTATTTTGTTTTTATCAAAGAAAATTAAATTATTAAACAATAAACAAAACAATTGCAAATAAACAAAGATTTCACTTTTTGGTTTAGACATTTCACAAACGCTTCTCTTTTGTTTGGTTTAGACATTTCACAAACACTTCTCTTTTGTTTTTGATATTTTAGTGTGACCAAGTGTATAGAAAAAAAATAAAAATTTAGAACGCGTCATGAACAACTTATTTTTTTAAAGAATAGTTTCAAAACAGCTGAGTTGACACAAAAAATGTAATGAATATGTACTTCTTTATGGTTAAACTTTATTTTATAATGAAAAAGTATATTATTTATTTTGTTTCTTGATTCTTTATCCAACATCTATAAAATGTTTAGAAACAAAAAAAATGTAAAATGGTCATACTAATTCAAATAGAAATATAGTAAATGTCAAACAGCTGACAATGAAAATGAATCTTATTTGAAGTTCATTTTATGCTATCTTTCGCAAATGAATGTTATTCGTTAGAATCTCAAAATTAAGAAAGTTCATTCGAACGAATAGAATCATTCTAACGAATAGACTATTCATGAGAATGTCAAAATAAGCATGATAAAATATTCCAAATTACACACTGAGAGTCTTATGCTGCATTTACAAGAGTAATAAAATCTCATATTCTCTGTAATTTTCTACTATTACTCTTGTCACAAAAAATTACTACTCGTGTAATGCAACATAAAGAATACATTTTTTTGTTAGTTTTGAATGAAAAGATAGTAGTAGCAATAAAATCCCAAGATGTTAATGTATTTAGTTTAAATTGAAAAAAGTTATACAATATATTTTACACTTTCTATGTAATCACAACAATGCTAAATGTAAACTTGAAAATGCCACCTAATAAATTTTAAGTCAGTGCTACAGCCAAGTTATTTTATCGAGATCATAATTTTTTAAGTTATGGTAACTCTCAAATGTACAGGCAATTACTTTGCTTGTGTATAGAAATATGGCTGCTGCTGATGCGACACTAACTCTTCTAGTAACATCTTTATTCTTTCTATAGGATCTTAGACGCTTCTTTAGTATTTATGTGTACTTACGTGCGAGTGAGAGGAGAATGTTGACATCAGAAAACTGAAGTTTGTGAATATTTGTGCTTGTTGCATTAAGAATCTTATTAGGATCTTACTGCAAAGCTTATATTCTTTGAACTCCAAATTGTTTCTTGATATAGGAGGATTTAAACTCAAATTCTTTTAGAATTTTCAAAGTAGTATACAAATAACTTTACTCTTAAATATGACTTGTTATGGGATTATTTGGACATAAATTTAGAGCTCAGTTTTTAGAAAGGGATTCATATAAGACTATAAGTTTTTATAATCTAACTACAAGAAGAGAAAATAGTTTTGCTATAAGATTTAAATTCTTTTAAGCTGGAAAAGTGTTTAACTCTTAAAATAAAAGTGTTATGACATCCAGTTGAGTTTCATAACAAGATATTAATACTTTAGTATAGCAATGGGATATAACAGAGTTGTATGAGAGTTTTTTTTAGATTTCAAGAGATAAGCTCTGGAGAGTATGTTAGTTGGGTAGTTTAAATAACATACCTTCTTTCGGGTATTGTCCGACCAGAAAAAGTAAATGGCCAAAGAAAATAATAATAATGTATGTAAATGAAAATGGAAATAAAGCGATGGCGAACTGTCAAACTACAGTCAGACGAGTTCAGCGAATTAAAATATAATTGTAACTTTTAGCAACAATGAATGCGACCACCACGGCTAGACTCAATAAGGAGGTGGGTTCACGGATTATTATTTTTGATGATGATTATCAATTGAAAATAATCAAAAGATTAAAATGATCAATTTCCAATAAGCGCAGGGGCGTAGCTGAAAAATGCAAATGAGCGCCATTAATTTTTTATAAGGAAATCAAAAAACTATGGACCGAAACCGACACGATGAAAGTTATTTGAAATAAATGAATTAATTTTATAATTCCGAATGGGAAGTTGAAAAATTGTATTGAATTGCTTTGGAAACCTTGGAATTAAGTAGGGGTAAAACCCAAGATTTTTTAAACAACCAGATTAAAAGAAGATGAAATTTACAATATGGACCGTAAACAAGAACGGTGTTTAGAAAACGGGTCACGCGTTTCGCAATATCGGAAATTTTCCATTGCAGAAACCCAACGAATACGAAAATGTCTTTTTAAGCTAAACTATCGACACGACAATGAAAACAATAAATTATGATTTTGAGCTAACTTCAACATTTCTGCAACAAAATTCTCCAACAAAGTTTTCCTGAGTTTCTCAAACTTAGAGCTCTTCAATTTTTTGCCTTCTCGTACTCGTACTTTACACCCAGCTTTATGCACAGTCATCATCATTGAATTCGCAGACCTCTGGTATGACTTTCCAGTGGAAGGTAATTCAATGGTAGCATTCAGCCACCTCATATCCCAATACAAGTTTTTTAATGAAAGTTTTTGAAAACTTAAAAGAAAAGAAATTTTGTTAAGATAGTTGCTATAATTTATGACCTACTAAATATTTAAAGGAAGTTGGTGGTAATTCTCTACTTCGAAAAGTTATCTAATTCGTTGGGTTTTTGCGCAGATTCGGAATATATCTAAGCACGTTAACGTTCCATCTTTTACATATTCTCACAAGGAGTACGAGTACCTTCAATATTCGGGGACCAAACGTCACCAATGTTACCTTTTGGGTAAGGTTTACGCACACCTCCTGTATTTCAATTATGGTTTTATTCGCTCTGGCCAGCTGTCACTAGCACTTAAGATTGACACAGACCGCCCATCTGCCGCCCATTCACTTTAAATGTCAAAATTGACAACGTTGATATTTTTTTGTTTCTTCAAGTTACTAAGCGAGTGAACCGATGGCTGATGAACCATGGCTGTCCTTCTCTCTCTCTCTCTCTCTGTCAGTAAGTTGAGAGAAACACCTGTTAGAAGAAATTTATTAAGAAAGGAACTTGGATAAGGGATCGAAAGAATGATTCTTGTTACGGCAAATTTTATCGTAAAAAAAGCATCAAATTTGTTAAAAGTTTGGTTTGGACTCCGATAAATAAAACAATTATGAATAATGTGTTTATTTGCCAAGTTTTCAATATATTTTACATTTATTGTTAATTATTTTTACATTATTTTTTTTATAATTCAGAGATTTGTTCCCGCTTGTAGATTTATTACTTTGAACAGGTACTGGATACGAGTTTCAAGTTGCAGATCAGTAACTCCTTCTTCGGAATTGCAGACTTACGTCAGCTATTACGGTTCACGGCGGCTTTAAAGGGTATGTAGTGAGTAGTGACTATCATCAGCTTTAACTGGGTATCAACTGATTTTGCCATCTTATCAAGGATTTAAATATATATATTTAAAGGGCTCCTTACCTCTAGTGCGCACCCAAGGGCTTATGAATACATACTTTTACAATGTTAAACACAGTGAGAGCAATTAGTGTGAGCCACATTTAAATGATAATAATTTCTATTATACGAATCTTAAACAAAATCGTTTCATGCGTCAACTTATCAATCCTTTAACTACCCTTTGTCTTATGCCGTCTGCAGTAGGTATCGGAAAGATTACACTCAGAAACCGACCCAGCAGAAATGTGATCTTCTTTTGAGATTTGAGAAGATATACTTTTATTTTAAATGCCAATCGAACTCTCTCTGAGAAGGGTTCAATAGCGTTCCTTACCATGTTGTTGACAATTTGACATATCAAAAATAATAGTCTAGTCTAGGTCGTGGTGTTGTTGAAACAGATTAAAAAAAAAATGCTCTTCATGTTGAGTTTATTTTAATGTAATATATTTTATAATAATCGTTACATTTTTAAACATCTGATATTAATATACAATTTCTTTTGAAATATTTTTAATTCAATTTATTCATCCATATTTTAAATACAATTTTAATAAGTTTTTATAACTATAAATAGGTATTATATAAAATAAAAAAAACAATAGGTACATACAAATAGTAGAATTAAAAATATTCTTTTTTTTTTAAGTTGTTATAGTATGTATATCACACACACACACTTGTATCATAATGAACTATAACGTAATGAAGAATTATTAATAAATCAGTTATACTCTTGAACTCACAAAGGCTAGTCGTTTCACTAATAACGAAAACATGGTGTCAGATGTGTAAATTTACAATTTAGCAAATGAAGAAATTAAAAATTTATATAAAAGAAGATAATACGGACAGTGAAATTATTTCAAATTCTATAACCAGCTCAAGTGAAAACGAAAACATGAATATCGCTCCTCCCCGCGCAGTAAACATTAAAGAAAATCAGGCGGAAAATTGGATGATATTTCGGAAACAATGGGAAAATTTTGAAATAGCGGTAGATCTATCGAAAAGACCAGAATCTCAACGAGTTGCAATTCTTAAAACATGTCTTGGTGAAGATTGCTTTAGAATTTTATTGCAATTAAAAATTTCGGAGGAGGCAGAAAAGACAATCACAGGCATTTTGGACGCATTGGAAAATCACTTCAAGCCTAAAGTTAATATCAGGTATGAAAGGTATGTATTCAATACAGCAAAGCAGACTGTAAATGAAAGCGTAGATTCTTATGTCTGTCGTTTGCGTGATCTCATAAAAAGTTGTTCATATCCAGCAGAATATGAGGAAGATTTTATTTGCGATAGAATGATACCAGGCATCATATGCTCTGATATGCAAAAAAAAATGCTTATGGAAAACGATCTTACACTCAAATCAGCAATAAATATTTGCCGTTTGATAGAGCAAACAAGTCTTAGAATGAAATCTCTAACTCAGGAAGACTCAAACAGTTCATTCGAAGCAAACCAAATAACATCCAACTATTTATCAAAGTACCGAAATAGTAACACTACTAATTATAACCAACAATATGTGAACAAATTAAATAGACAAAGACAAGACACTAAAAAATATTGTGATTACTGTGGTGCTCATCACACTAAAGGTAAATGCCCAGCATATGGGACAATATGTAAAAAATGCGGTAAAATTAATCACTTCAGCAAAGTATGTAGGAGTCAATCTCTCACACCTAATGTAAGAAAAAGCCAAAGAAAAAATCAGAACAGGATAAATGAAATTCGCGATGGTGCAAGCAGTGAAGAAGAAACAGATGACGATATTTTCTTTGTTACTTGCATTGAAGCTTCTAAGAAAAATCTGATAATGCGCTACATTGACTTTGTATCCAACAAAGACAATATCCAAACTATTGAATGTGTTATTGATATAGGTGCCTCGTGTAACATAATAAATTTAGACATTTTCAAACAAATCTCAGAGGATTCCACGAAAATTCAAAAAACCAAGAAGAGATTAAAAAGTTACAGTGGTCATTTAATTAAGCCAATCGGTGCAGTTAATTTACTTTGCCAGTCAAATGGTAAAACACATTTGATGGAGTTTCAAGTTATTAAAGAGAATTTCAAGACCATTATCGGTGCCCGTAGCTCACAAGACTTGGATATTATCCGCGTTAATTATGTTAAAGAAAAAGAACCAAACCAAAAAACGAATTTAATTTTGAAAGAATTTGCAGATGTTTTTGAAGGAGAAGGTGTTTTGCCAGTTCCTCTGAAATTGGAAATTGATCCAAGTGTTACTCCATCACACCAACAACCAAGAAGAATTCCAGTGGCCTTGCGATCCGATCTACAGATTAGACTTAAAGAATTGGAAAACAGAGGAATTATAAGCAAAGTTGACCACCATACACCATGGATAAGTAATTTGTTACTGGTTAAAAAGAACAATAAGCTACGAATATGTTTGGACCCAACAGATCTAAATAAAGCCTTGCTTAGAGTTCACTATCAAATTCCTACAATTGAAGAAATGCTACCAAATTTAGCAGACGCCAAAATTTTTAGTAAATTGGATGCTAAAAATGGTTTTTGGCAAGTCCAATTGGATATGGAAAGTCGTGAGCTAACAACCTTCTGGACACCGTCAGGAAGATACTGTTGGAATCGCATGCCGTTTGGCATAGCACCAGCACCTGAATATTTTCAAAAATTACAACACGAAATATTATATGCATTAAAAGGAGTCGAAGTGATTGCCGATGATATTTTGGTATATGGAAAAGGAGCTACAGAAGAAGAAGCACAAAAAGATCACGACCAAAACCTGTATAATGTTTTAAAAAGGGTAAGACAGAATAATTTGAAACTTAATGCAAAAAAGAATCAGATAGGTTTGAAAAAAGTAACATTTTTTGGACATTTACTAACCGATCAGGGTCTCCAGGTGGATCCAGAAAAAGTAAGTGCAATACGCAACATGCCACCACCAACAGATGTTGCAAGTACTCAACGATTTCTCGGTATGTGTACGTATTTATCTAGATTTCTACCTAACTTGTCGAAAATTTCAGCTCCATTAAGAAAAATCTGTCGAGAAAATGAAAAATGGGTATGGACATCAGAAGAAAAGCAATCATTTAATGATATCAGGCATATGTTAACAGAGGTTCCGGTACTCCAATATTTCAATGTAAATAAGGATGTTCAAATCCAATGCGATGCTAGCAAAGATGGTCTGGGTGCCGTTCTAATCCAAGAAGGACATCCGATTTCTTATGCGTCTCGAGCTTTGACTAAGACTGAGCAGCACTATGCTCAAATTGAAAAGGAGTGTCTTGCTATCTTATTTGCTTGCAAGCGTTTTAATCAGTATATTTGTGCCAAAAGAAATGTTATCGTAGAGTCTGATCATTTACCCTTACAAACTATTTTTAAAAAGTCAATTTTGAAAACACCAAAACGATTGCAGCGAATGCGTTTGAGCTTACAACGCTATGATATTAAAATTGTGTACAAGAAAGGAAAAGAAATGTATTTGGCCGATACACTTTCACGAGCTGTAGAACCGCGTAAGCCTGAAAAGTTATGCAAAGATGTTGACATATATACGCTTGAACAGATTGAATCATTATTTTCAGAAATCAGTCAGATAAATACGATTGAAGATCTACACATAAAAGATAGTCGGTTAGAAATAATAAAGCAAGAAACAACGTTGGATCCCACTTTGCAAAAACTTGCAAAAGCTGTACTCTATGGATGGCCACCTGAGAAACATTCTATGGACGATGATATCACTTGCTACTGGAACTTCAAAGAGGACATAACAATTCAAGATGGCATTCTGCTTAAAGGTGATCGCATAATCATTCCAAGTAAGTTAAGAAAATCTGTACTAGAAAAAATACACTACAGTCACCAAGGATTGGGATCATGTTTAAGAAAAGCCAGAGATTCTGTTTTTTGGCCAAATATTAATAACCACATAAAAGAAGTATGCATGAAATGTGAAATTTGCCTTGAAAATAGACCCAATCAACAAAAACCGCCACTTCAGTGTCCTGTATTGCCTGATCTGCCATTCCAAAGAGTCGGATTAGATATTTTTGAATTTTGCAATAATTCAACAAAACAGTATTTTCTAGTAACCGTTGATTATTTTTCAGACTATTTTGAGGTAGATGAACTATGTAATCTTACAGCTTCCTCAGTAATAAAAGCTTGCAAAAAGAACTTCAGTCGACACGGAATTCCACAAATTGTCGTATCCGATGGTGGTACTGCATTCATCAACAGAGAGTCTGAAAAATTTGGAAAAGATTGGGAATTTCAGCACTCAAGAAGCTCACCTCATCACCAAGAAGGAAACGGAAAAGCTGAGTCAGCTGTCAAAATAGCAAAGAGTCTACTTAAAAAATCTAAAAAATCCGGCAATTGTTTTTGGAAAATGCTTTTAGAGTACCGCAACACAGAAAATCAAATAGGTTCTAGCCCTAACCAACGTTTAATGTCAAGGCGCACTAGAAGTGCCATACCAGTTATGAATGAAAAACTTACGCCAATGTTACAATCTAATGTCAAGAATAAGATAATTCTACACAAACGAAAAACCAAGAAGTATCACGATAAATCAAGTAAAAAATTACCACGACTAGAATACGGGCAGGATGTAATGGTTCAACTTAAGCGAAAAGCAGGAGATAACTCCTGGACCAAAGGAAGAATAAGCGAAATAAATTCTAATCGAGCAGCAACGGTAGAGGTAGATGGCGAACAATATCTTCGTAATCGTAAGCATATCTTACAACTTCCACCTATTCGAATAGAAACGGACAATGATGAGTCTACTAGTGGAAAAACAAGCACCAGAAAAGAAAGGACTGTTGGCGATGAGGAATTTAATTGCGAAGGAAAATGTGAGGAGGGAAATCCGGTTGAAGGTGTTGAACGTGAAATTATTAATGAAGATCAACAAACATTTTCAAATCATCAGCACCAAGAACAAGCAGCTCCTCAACTAATAATGCAACTTCCTAAAGGACACAGAAGACAGGTTCGACAACCAGTCCGTTTCGGTTATGATCAAAAGTAGCACCAGATTTACCATTAAATTAATTCATTTTACTTTTCAAATTATCTTAGTTTAAGTTGAATTACGTACTACTTTATTTTGAAATATTTAATTTTTGTTTTTTTTTTTTGGAAGCATAGTTTAATGCTTTAAGTTTATTATTGTTTTCATTTAATTTTTTTATTAAAGTAGGGGAGGTGTTATAGTATGTATATCACACACACACACTTGTATCATAATGAACTATAACGTAATGAAGAATTATTAATAAATCAGTTATACTCTTGAACTCACAAAGGCTAGTCGTTTCACTAATAACGAAAACAAAGTGATATAATAATTTTGAAGTGTTTCAAGTAGAATACAATTTTTAATAGAAATATTTTAAAATTCACAACTTTCGGTTTTTACGAATCGAAATGCTTGCTTTCATTTTTAAAATGTTTTTCGAAAAACCAATTCGATTTTTCCAAGTTTTGGCATACAATTCTCCAACAAATGCCAATAGGGCGAATGTCACGCCAATTGCTAAAATATTCCAAGCGAAAACCAAGTGTTTCAACGACAATGGAGTGTGCAATGGTGGATCATAGGACCTACGATTGGAAATTCCTTTGAATTTCGCTTTCAAACTTTCGTAAAGAACATTTTGATCCCATTTTTGTATTAATCCTGTCTGCTGAAGGTTAATTATATATCTATTTAGAATAGTCTTCAACGGTGAATGTTTTGGCAAGACAAAACACAATTGTGCTCCATTTAAAGGTCTTCGTATTATGCGAAATAACGGCTTCGTAAAAAGTGACTGCAATTGGATGAGGAACTCAGCTACGTCGGAATCTGTTAAGTAGGCATTTCGAGTATTGTTCATGGCATTTCGTTGCACCATATATTCTCCAAGTGCAACAGGATTGAAAAGCTCCTCAAAGTTCTCCGGATACATTCCTGTATACGCTGTTCGATTCCACTCCGAAAAAGGTAACATTATTCGAACATTATGGGTATAAAAGTCTTCTTTCGTATTAAATTGTTCAATTTTGATGAAAACTGTCAAAAACGACGTGAAGAAATTTATATAGATGTTATCTAGAATGAAAGCAATCAGTATGACTTGGATGTAAAATCGATAGTTCCGCGTCATTTCTCGTCCTGAAGGCAAGCCTAGCAGCATTAGAAAGATCTGTCTAAAGCTCTGCCAAACATCCCCACCTATGTCAAGATAGTAACTTATGACAAAATCCATTAGAACAAGATAGACAAAGGTTAATCCTATGCATATCCATACGGTATTCGAAAATGGTCTCAAAAAGTACTGGTTGGTATCCAAGTGGTCAATTATCGGAACCAATACTGTTTTGAATGTATTCCTCACAGGATAGCTCGACTCCAATTCTGGGAACAAGCCTAACGTATACACGTTCGTGCTTATATCGACTTCGTTGTTTAGAGTTGCATTAATACTGTTTATACAATGATCGTTGCAATTTTCAATTTGAATATTCTTGTAAGTCCCATTAAAGGTGATTAAAAAGAATTTAAATACATTGCCAAAATATCCTCCTATTTTAACAAATGGCATTTTATTGTAGGGATATTGGAAAACTCTTGGAATATCCTGTTCTATGGTGATGCGAACGGGAGATCCATTTAAATTTTGATATGGGTCAATAAGTAATGTTCCTTCGGAAAACACCTGCGTGCGTTTGCTTGCAAAAGGTAGATACGCATATGAAGTATCGTTAACGGAGCCATAGATGTGAGTGAATTTATTCTCCGAAAAATACAAAAAAGCGGTCTCTAAATGATCCATGCTCGAAGCTGAAATGATAACAAATTGTCTAAGGCTTAATTTTGGAATAACCTTTTGAAATGTAGTAAATTTATAATCTTCATTTGAAGTCTGCACCACTAGAATAGTATTAGTATCGTAACTTTTTAAATTGTCCAAGGTCACGCAACCATTGAGAATTGATACCAATATTTCGAAATTATTCTTAAAAAATTCACTCAAGAGTTCATCATCAATATTAATAAATAGCAATGCTGCTGAATAACTTTCACTATAAATTCTTTGGATTAGGGGGCCTAACTGGTAGGCTTCTGATTTAAAATCCTTGGACAACACAAGGAAAAACAACGTCAAAACTTTGAGAGAAATCATTTTCGATTAGTCTACTGTGTTTCTACGCTTAGTTCTTATATTTATAACGATGAGAAATAGCTGCATACATATGTAGATCTTATAGATAGGATGAATAATTAATTAACAGGATGATTTACCCAGAACCGGAGAACATTTAGTTATCCATCAAACAAATAACTAATTTACTCATAGCAAGTAATTAACGAGACCATTATTATCAGCCATAAGTAGTCTGTTTTAAAAATCTCTAGAGACCGTGGGTCCCCATTTGACAAGTACATGTCCAAACTGCTTATTTTCGTTTATAAAGACGTTTTAGATATGTTAATATGTATGTTCATATGTGCATATGCAAACGAATAGTTTTATTGAATACAAATACGAAGCCTTTGTTTAGATAGGAAGGAATAAAACGAACCGAACCGGTTGATGCAATCTATATAGGGACTTCAGTAAATCTTTCGACAAAGTTGACCATTACCTTCTTCTTGTCAAATCAAAAAAGTATGGGACACAGTCAACATCATTAAGTGGATTGAATCAAATCTTTCAGGCAGAACTGAGGGTGTTAAATTTTGTGATTTAATCTCTCGTCAAATACATGTAATATCAGAAGCGCCCCAAAGCAGCCATCTTGGTTCCCGTTTTTCCTACTGTTTATAAATAACTTGCATTTATTGTTGAAAGTGTGTAGATATCTTTTATATGCATACGATCTAAATGTGGAGAAGTATAATATTATTTCCATTTTGGGAAAAACAAGTGCAAAAACTTTTGACTACACTATTGACGAAAATTTAAAGGATTTCTCAATAAGGGCGGATTGATGTTGAAATGGAAAAAGCTGTGTGTGAGGATTAACAAAATTCTTTTTTAATTTGAAAGGCCCATGTATGTCATTATGTAGGTATGAAATATGAAATTTCTTACTTTTGTTATGTTATTCGCTTATCACTGCGACTTCAGGAAACTCCGTAACAAAAAGTCTAGCGCTGTCAATTTGGTGGTGAATTACGTCACCTCTGCGAGATAAAACCTTACCTCAAATCATAAAAAATGTAGAATGTAAACCGTGGCGTCGCGTTGGCTATGTGGCACGTAATGTCGTCCTGCTGAAACCACATCTTGTCTGGGTCCATATGGTTAATTTTTGGCCTTACAAAATTGTAAATTGTTCTGTAGCGCTCGCTATTGACGGTGACCTCCTCACCAAGATCGTTTTCGAAAAAAGTACCAAAAATTATCACACCAAACATTAACTTTTTGATGGTGCATTGTCATTTGGTGTTAGGTTCACGGGTTAGTTTCGTCCTATATACTGGAATTTAGCTTGTTAACACAGCCTTTCATTCAAAAATACGCCAAGTCGCTAAAGATGATATTACAGAAAAAATTGGGGTCCTCTTCCAGAAGCTCCGAAGCCCAGACCACGAACAAACGGCGGCGTTGTCTATGGTCATGAAATTTGAGCTGTTGGGTTAGTTGGATCTTGACGAGTGCAGGCCCAAGTCCCGCAATCGCCAAGTTGAGGTCTGCGAAATACTAAGTTCTTGTGCGCGGCCAGGAATCGACACCCTCGGGAAGCAGTAGACTTTCACGGACTACATATGTATGTAGAAGTTATCGGTCGATATTGTGTTCCTTTGACTGCTTCGTCAACGTACCAATTGCTTTAAACTTGGGTGTTGAGGGCTTCGTCTAACCTAAATTGGGTGCAACGCACGCAACGTTTGCACTAACGAACATTTATTATGATAATAAAGTTTAATAATTTGGAGATTCTGTTCAATGATTTATGGTCATTTGGCATCAGTAACTGATTTGACAGATGTCACCAAAACAACATGGCCATTTAAACAACACATATTTCTTGACATTTGAAGTATAAAAATTTTGTTTTAGTTTTAAAATTTATTATTCTAAAATATAGAGCAATCGTCGCCGTCGGTGTCAAATGATGCGTAAATGAAATTAACCCACAGTGTGCGAGCAATAGTCTGATTTTATCGAAATCGATTGAATGCTAACTGAGAAATTGGTACCACACAATTTTTTTTTAAATTACTTTTTACTATCTCTAATTAAAGATTTCCAAAAAGTAATTTTGAAAATACAAAACTTCGTTTTTATAACTTTTTATTTTATTTTTTTTCTGTTTCGATTACACAGTCTTGCATTTCATTTTCCGATCGGAGTTTAATTTCACGTAGCCATTTTTCAAGAATCCAATTTTTAGCCAAATTTTTTAGTTAAAATTGATAAAACCGTAATTAAAACTAAATACTAAATAAATTAAGATACATCTTGTAAGAAACCAGTATGAAATTGTGTCTTTAAAATTTTCAAAATTTTGACTTTCCACCTAGTAATTGTAATTACGAATCACTATGTATATAAATTTGAAGTTGATGGAAGAAAAATATATTTTTTTAGTTAAATTTAAATTTTTTTAATATGTATACCAATTGGCCTTACAAAATTTGCATGCTAAATTTAATTTTTTTTTTTAATTTTTACAAATCCGTCGATATGCATGAAAAATTATTTTATCGTAGTTTTTATGTGAATGCCCAGTAAATAATGGATAATGAAAATTAAACATACAAAACATATGTTTTTTTTTAAGTTCTTATATGCATTTTTTTTACCTTTTGGAAGTTGCTTTATGTTCAAGAAATTAAATTTAATCCGTTATGGTCATAATGACAAAGTCTAAGACCAAAAACTTGTTCTGTTAGTAATGTTTTCTCAATTTAAAATGCATTTGTATTAATTGATAGATTGTTATTTGATAAAGAAAATATTTTATGAAAATTCTAGGAGAAAAATTAGATTTCCTTTATTTTTAGAGAGAAGAACGATTTTTTTTTTCAACTCTTAAAATATTGTGCTAAAAACTGTTTAATATTTTGAAAAGAGTTTTGAAAAAAAAAAATGCTAAACAGGAAATGCTTAAGGAACCCAGGCATTTAAAAAAAATTATCTAATTATCAGTTCTACCGTTTAAGAAAATAGTTTTTAAAAGAGGTACCATTAATAACCATTTTTTGGAATAAAATTTTCAACCATTAGCTAGCTAGCCTATACAAATTTTAAGCATTGCGAGGCCCACTTTTTCCATCTTCCTTTCAGCGTAATGTCGATTCTGAAAAAAAAATTAAAAACTTTGTAGCTACTTTTATCTCCATGAGAGAACTATAGAGTGTATACATATTAAAGTGTGACTAGATAGAAATGAGCGTTTTTCCAATTGTTATGTTTTACCAGCTGTCAAAGTTACCAATGACATCCAGCTGTCAAAATATTCAGTAAGATATAGATAAAGCGTTGATTTTGCTAATTGTCTGCCGCAAATGTTGACTGGAAATCCGGATTTTCGCCAAAAAATCATCTTCTAGGAAGAGGCCAAATGTTAGGCTTAACGGCTAAGTAAACAAGCAAAACTGCCTTTATTGGACACTATCCAAAAGTGTTTTACAACGCATCAATGCATTCACAAAGATTTACTATTTGGTGTGGCTTATGGCATGGTGACATTATCGGACCTTGATTTTTTTTTCGAAATGAGGAAGTAGATATCGTTACAGTCATTTTCTCGGGTATAGAGCGATGTTATTTAACTTCCATATAACGGGTGGACCATCAAGTTGTTTCTTCTTAAATCATATAGGTTATTTTGACACTGACAGCTTTTTCCCCCTCGATTTTTGACAAAAAGTCAGTATCATACCTCCGCGCAACAAAATGAGTCTCTTTACGCCTGAACAACGTTGGGAAATATTGAAAACTTATTTCCAAAGTGAGTGCTGTGCAGCCCAAACAATGCGTTTTTTTTTTTGGAAAAAATGTTTGCCTGAAGTGAAGCACCAAAAAACCAGCAAAAAGTTCGTGAGAGTGGTATTTGAAAACCGGCACGTTATTGGCCAAAAACCAGTGTATCCACAAGAAGTGACAGTTTGGTGCGGTTTATGGGGGGGTGGCATTCGAAAATGAGGTCGGGAACAACGTTTCGGTCAACGGTGGGCATTACAAAGGCATTTTAACCGACTGTTTTTTAATTAAATTGAAGACATGGATTTGGACAACCTCTGGTTCGTGCAGAATGCAAGCCATGCCACACAGCCCATGCCACAATCGATCTTTTGCGCAGCAAATTCTCAACTCGTGTTATCAGCCGTCTGGCGATGTAAATTGGCCCCCTCGGAGCTGCGATTTGGCCCATTTCGACTTTTTTTGTGGGGAACTTGGAAAATTGGAGCGACAGAATGCGCTACTGCGAAGCCAGCCGAGGCAGGCACTTGAACGACGTTTTGTTCCATGGGAACATGTTTTGTTAATGGGAATGTTTGCTCTTACTAATAAAGCCATAACACATAGAAAAAATATAATTTTGTTCATTTTATTACATTTTTAAAAAGAAACTTATATATGGTCCACCCCTTACGTACATAAAATGGAATAATTTCTATATCTCACACCGTTGCTGTTTTATTTCAATTTGTTTCCCTATCGTTCATGTCTGGTCACCCTGTTTCATGGAAGCATACTCTGCTAAAATATTACAAATTTAAAGCCACCGTAACAGTAGAAGAAGGGAGTGAAAATGGCATTGCCTTCTGGCTGGCATTGTTGTATTTGATCCCCCTTATATATAGGTATATCTGAATCACGGATTGAAGTACAGCGATTGCATTTTATTCGAATTTTAATTCGTGCACCTACTAAGGTAATATCCATTAAAAACTATTCATTTGCTTATACATACTTAACATCCACTATAAAGCTATAAATAACAAAAGCTATTTGCAAATGAATAAATAATCAAGCACCACCTGTTAATCAATTTTATAATAAATTGTATAGGTACTATTGCATATTTTTATGGCTCAACATCCATCAAAGCTGGTAGAAACATTTAAGTGAAAAAATTCAAGAGCCAGTGATTTTACTCGACCATTCTAAAATGTCCTTTCTCATAGCAATAACGGTTTTACTTTCTATCTCCAGTAGTTCTTGTCTCGGGAACAATAACCCCGAGTTGAGTATATTCATTCGAAAAGTGTATCAGGAGAGTGATTCAGGAGCTGTATTGTTTGTAGGAATTGATGATGAATTTTTGAGTGAGTTCATAACATCATCAAGTTTCGATGTTCCTGTATTGACTTTCAAAAGTCGTTCCCTTGGTCGTACGTATATGAAAGGGTTTTCCAAAAATGCTATCCTTGTTGTGAAAACCCAGAGAGAGTATCACGAAGAACAGATAGATTTGTTACATCAGATCATTCCAAGGTTGCGAATTCGAAAATTTGTCATCATTTTGGCATTTGACAAGGAGAACCTTCTAGAAAATATGTTGTTCTTTGATAAGTATAAATTCACAAGGATTTATGGAATAGAGAAAGGAATTTCATATACGTATCTTCCCTTTGCTGATAAACAAGTTCAAAGACTTGCAGATTACACCCCTCTTGCCGATGGATATAAGGATCTGAATGGGTTTTCAATTCGAACAACCATACAAAATGATATCCCAAGGGTTTTTCGGTATTCGAATAAGCAAGGACAACTGGCGGTCGGAGGGTGCTACGGACAAATCTTCATCAATTTTCTACGGAAACACAACGCAAATTTTGAGGATGTAAAAATTAACACTTGCGATGGGATTTGCTTTCCAAAAATATTAAACGCAACACGCCATAATGAAGTGGACATAAGTATGAATGTGTACACCCCAATTAAGGGATTCGGTTATAGCTACCCTATTAACCCTAACGAATTAAAAAAGACTATCGATTTTATATCCAGGTGTTGGTCATGACATTCATACTTGGAAATATTTACAACAATCATTTTACATCGTTTTTGACAGTTTTCATAAAGATGAAGGAGTTTGAAACCATGCAGGACTTAATTGACAACAACGTACGTGTAATGGTGGCTGACTATGAATTGAAAACAGGCCAAGAAATGAATATTCTTCCGGCTGGCTCCGAGAAGCTTTTCTATCCCACTGAATATTCTGTCTATGCTAAGGAGAGGAATTCTATGAAAAACACAGAATTTGCATATTTAATTGGTGTTGACAGAGCTGAGTTTCTGATTGGATTGCAGCAACATTTTGCCAAGCCTTAATTTCATACAACCCGTGAGGGCCTAAGTACTGCATATACGGTTTTTATTCTAAAAGAACATTCGCCATTTAAGGAGATTCTAGATAATTTCATAATACAAGTTCTTGAAACAGGATTAATAATAAAATGGGATCGTGATGCCATTGCGCAAAGTCTCATGGCTGGATTTGAAGTAAGTCGTGATAGTAAGGCTCAACCATTGCATGTTCCCTTGGGAGTGGGACACTTGGTTTTTGCGTGGAATATTTTGGCAATGGGTTTACTAACAGCGTTATTATCATTTGGAGGTGAAATACTATTAAAGAATGGAAAGCGTAGAAACTGTCAAAAAAAACCATTTGAATTGAGAAAAATTAAAACTTCTTTAACAGTTAATGTGGCGAATTAAGTTACCTTTCTATCAACAACATTAAGTATAAACTTTCCAAGAATTTTTGTTTTAATAAACTAAGTTTATTTGCTTATGTCTGATGGAAATATATATGTATATTTACTTTTTAACGATTATTCTTATTATAGTAATAAATCCACTTTTTAATTAAAACCATATCATGAAGAGTTTTTACATTTACTTATTTTTCTTATTTTATTTCTAATGTTTTAGAATGTCAAATTTTTATTTTGTTATATAGCTTGTAGCTACGGATTGAAGAGCTTTTGTTTCAGTTAATTTCAGTTAAACGGAGATTTTATAGCGACTTTGTTTGGTAATCTGGAAGAACCTTCCAATATATCAAACAAAATGCTTTGAGTAGACTCAGAGAATAAAAGCAGACTTCTAAACTTCTAAATGGGGTGTTTTGGTTTCAACAAGCGCTTTTAAATTAAACAAACTTTGAAAAACCCTTATATAGTGATTTACGGTCGATATAATTTAATGTTTTATGTCAGCCGCGGCTGCGCCTCAAATGGTCCATCCGCTTAGTCCAATTTTTTCACACTATTTCTAACATTTCGGCCGGTATCTCACAAATAAATGCTTCAATGTTGGCTTCCAGTGCGTCAATCGAAGCGGGCTTGTCGCTATAGACATGAGCCTTTAAATAGGCCCACAAAAAATAGTCTATAGCTCTATAGGCGTTAAATCGTACGATCTAGGCGGCCAATTGACCGGCCTCAAACGTGAAATAAACTGTTCACCGCACTCGCCTCTCATTTGTCCATTGTTTCGAGTGCTGTGTGGCACGTAGTACCGTCTTGTTAAAACCACATGTCATGCAAGTCGGGCTCTTTCATTTTGCGCAAAAAAAAGTTTGTTATCATCGCTCACCATTCACGTTGCGATTGGCATCATCTTTGAAGAAATACGGCCCAATGATTCCGCCAGCCCATAATCCGCTCAAAACAGTGACTTTTTCTGGATGCATTGGTAGCTCTTGCAAGGTATTTAATTTGTTACTCCGAAAAAGAGCAATTTTAGGGCTTTAGGCTAACATTTTGTACGAAATACTCTTTGTACGTCATAACTGAATTCGTCCTGGCATCATCTTTGAAGAAATACGGCCCAATGATTCCGCCAGCCCATAATCCGCTCAAAACAGTGACTTTTTCTGGATGCATTGGTAGCTCTTGCAATGCTTCTGGCTGCTCTTCAACTTTTCTAGAGCCCATTCACCAAAAAATTTGCGTTGTAGTAGGTCGGTCGGCTTCAATTCTTGCACCAGCTGTATTTTGAAAGGCTTCACACCTAAATCCTTCCGCAAAATTTTCCACGTAGTGAAGTAACAGAGGCCCAATTGCTGAGATGGGCGCCGAATCGATAATTCAATGTCCAACAATGTAAATTTGGTGCGAAATTTAGTCACAATAGCCCGAATAGTTGATTAAACTGACCATAAAATGGAAGAAGCACGCGATGAACTTTCTTTACAGAGCACGCATTTTGGTAATAAAATTTTAAACATTTATAGCCTGTCCTAAATCAATTTTAGAATGGGAGTCGACTCTAAGTAGTATTATGAATAAAATGAGAACCGACTTTTTATTAATCTTATATGACATAAACTATACTTTAACGTTAAAGAGCTCGTCTAACTTTAACAGTACCAAATTACTACTTTATCTTTTAAAAGTATACTTATTCCAGATTGACAATGGTCATTTCATTATAAAGTAAAAATGTTTTGTTTCATTTTTTTTAAAAAACGTGCTTTGTAAATAGGCTGAATATTAGATTTTTAATTTTGCAATATTGCGGCTGGCGATGGACAAACAAATCTGTACCTACAAATATACGTACATAATTATGTATGTAGTTACCAAATTAATTGAACGTTTAATCATATAATAAAACGGCAAACATGTTTTTTGTGGTACACTTTACGCAGCCCACAAAAACCCGAAGGGGCATAAATTACATATTGCACGAAAGCATTTTTTGCATAGATGTGCACAATGCCAAAATTATTTAAATATACTACACAGAAATTGTTTAAGACAACAAATAAAAATTGCAAAAAAATGACCGGACATCTGTTGCTGAATAGAGCATACATTTACACTAAACTGTCATACCATTTTAGCACAGATAACTAGCGACATTAGTTGCTGAATAGAGCATATACAAACATTTACACTATACTGTCATACAGTTACTGTCATACATTATTATCTGTGGTTTAAGCTAAGTAAAAGTTAGAAACATTTTAACTTTTGCTTTTGTTGTTGTTTGGAAAATATGGCGCGCACATTCAATTTTAATTGCAGAGCTGTTTCGTTGCTTATAGAAAACAGATGAACTATTTGGTTGAATGTCCGCGCAGGTGCATATAATTATATGTTACACAAAATAGCGAACTCTTTTTGGGCAATCGTTTAGTTTGTGTCAAAACACAAATCTTCCCTGAAAATAAAATATCCCCCTGGTTTGATAAGAATGCGTTAACAAACAAACAAAATATCAAATTCGAATTAGAATCGTTCAACAATCGATCCGATCATTTTATCCAACCGATCATTCGATCATTTTCATTTCGATGAAATGATTCAATACTGTTCCTATTCGATTTTAATTTCCATTTCGATGATAAGATTGACTTATGGCTTTGATAGTTCTCACAAAATATTCTATTATTGTAAGCCATAAATGGACAAATAACATCGAATGATGCCTACTTTGTACATGGATTAAAATATATAATATAAAATATATAAATATCCAAAAAAAAAGGTATTTAATTTGTTACTCCGAAAAAGAGCAATTTTAGGGCTTTAGGCTGACATTTTGTACGAAATACTCTTTGTACGTCATAACTGAATTCGTCCTCTATTCGTCAAGTCATAAACTGTCAAATTCCATCAAAGGATGGCTAAGATTTCGATGGATTAAAAAACGTCTATAAATATCCAAAAAAAAATGTATTTTATTTTTTGCTCCGGAAAAGAGCAATTTTAGGGCTTTCGGCTGACATTTTGTACGAAATACACTTTGTACGTCTTAACTGAATTCGTCCTCTATTCGTCAAGTCATAAACTGTCAAATTCCATCAAAGGATGGCTAAGATTTCGATGGATTAAAGAACGTCTATAAATATCCAAAAAAAAGGTATTTTATTTGGTGCTCCGGAAAAGATCAATTTTAGGGCTTTCGGCTAATATTTTGTACGAAATACTCATTGAACGTCATAACTGGATTCGTCCTCTATTCGTCAAGTCATACACTGTCAAATTCCATCAAAGAATGGCTACGATGTCGATGGATTAAGAAACGTCCAAAAATCCACATTAAACATACCGGATTCTGATACATCAAATAACATCAATTTAACCCAACAGTTGTTTTTGCGGCCTACAACATCAACAACCAATCTGCAACGTGTCAAAAATCTGCAATGTGACAGAAATGTGTATAGGTTTGAAATTTTGTTTACCATTAACTGTTTTCCTTTGGACTCCAGGATTGAGTGCTGTAGGTACTTCTCATTGCATTCAATAATTTAAAAAAATCATGAATTCTCTGTCTTTTATTGAATGATAATGAATTAAATAAATAAATTGGCACTCGAATTTCGAGAAATAAAGATTACAAAATTATTTTAATAGAACAGCTCTGCACTGCTTCACGGCTTGATTTGTAAATTGTAATAATCGTCTTCCTCGTTCCTCATTCAATTGTCATCTTATCGTAAGATAAAAATAGATAAAAGGCGATAAGAAGAAGATCGTAGAGTGGAGACTCAGTGCTGCCACTCAGTCTACATGTATGCATGAACGAGTAAAGCCAAATGAATTGCGTTTTTATCTTGTGAATTGCGATATATGGTATACTTCATTTCCTTCCGAAATAATGTAAATAGTGTATACAAAACCAAAATCTGTATGTAAGTAGGTATTATCTTTGTATATAAAACTTATAGTACTCTCATGAAGACGAATGATTGGGATGACATTTTAAGCATAGCGATAGTACTTGTAAGATTTGTCTCTGCTAAATTTAATAATAAAATATTCTCTTTTTTATAGAGCGCGGAACAGATTGAACCAGCAACAGCACCCGTCAACAGCAACAGCAGCGCCAACAGCGTCGTTAGGTCAAAGTCCTAAATTTGCTGTTGCTGGTGCAGTGTTGTCAACTTTCCCACTGCAATATTCAGTGGCACCACAATGAAAATTTTTTTTTCGATATGAAATGTCAAGCAGATGAAATGACGTTGCTGTTGGCAGTGTGTTTGAGAAATGTTTGCTGGTCATCGTACTGTTTCGCGCATAACTTGTTTTGTATCTTATCCTACTCTAGGGTTTCCAGAACATCTCTTTTAAAGAGAACATGTTCTCTTTTTTGACTCCGATCTTTCTTATAGTTTCTTTTTTCATCAAATTCTTTTTTTTACTCTTTTTTATTTGTGTACTCTTTTTTGTCTCTTTTTTCCAAAATATTAATCTGACTCACTTTTCATTTATATACTTTTGTATAAATCTCCTAAAATGAAGCATTAGCCGTGTTTTTTTTGGAAAAGTTAGTACAGTAGGATTTTATATGAATAACAAATACAACATCCGCAGTAGGATCACTGCCGATAAAAGGAGAAGTGAAATCCTGCTGCGGATAGAGATTTGACGTTTATTCGAGTATCGCCAGTGATCATACTGCGGATGTTGTATTTGTTATTCATATAAAATCCTACTGTACTACGGATAACATTTCCAAAAAAACACGGCTATCAACACACTGAAGTACGCACCTATCCATTCGGGAGCATCGCCGAACCCTGTTTCGAATATTTAACATGCATGAATACGAACAATCCGATTTAATGTCATGTGTTTCCCTTAACAAGATGTTAAAATAAACTAACTATTAGTAACTAAACTGCTGCTATTTGTGTACCTACCTTACTTTTATAGGTAAATATATATTTTTTTAAAATGAAGTTTTGATCATATCTTTTATTTGAACGACACTGCTGTGCGCGGAGGAGGGGGAGGGGGGGGGGGGGTAAGCGGTCTAACAGTAGATGATTGGAGTTTCGAAAATGTCCTCTTTTTTTTCAAACACCATATGGACACCCTATCCTACTCTCCACTCTAAAATCGTGCGCTAATTTCAACGCCACCACCAGGATAGCGTTGGCATCACAAAATTACCCTCCATGATAATACTACGAGTAGGTATAAGTTATATATACAAAGGTATTATATAAAATGTACTTATCTCGATGAAAACTTATTTGGTTCGAAGTTGTTTGTATTTTTTAATAATTGTGTTTGAGTTCTGTATTTGTCAAATTAAGTGTTGTTCAACGTAAATTCGACAAGGTTCTGTTGTGAAACTCACATTAGTTAGAAGAGTGTTGTCTAACGTGTGTAAAATTTTGAAAAAGTTAGACAGTCTCTAAACAACTGTGTTACGGAGAGCCAGTTTTATTCCCAAAAAGAGAAAAAGAGCAACGTTTAAAATTTTCTACCAATATACTCGTAGCTATTTAGCCTGAAAATGCAATGCAAATATTTTTGATATATTTTTCTTAATATCTAAACATTTTAGTAGGTATATACATTTCTTGCTTGAGCTAGATGCATGAAATTCTAAAACAAAATTTTAAGGTTAAACCAAAAATAAACGAATCTTAAGAAAACAAAGGGCACCGAGACGTAACAATAAGAAATCAGAAAAAGAAACAAGAACATTGTGGCATTTTGACATTTCAAATTGAAAAGGTGTGTTCGATTCAAAATTTTATGGCAGCTTTCAATGGCAGTTGCACTTAGGTGGAGTTGAATTAATGTTTATTTTAAATATTTCTTTCAATTACACGAATTTTTCAATTAACCGGAGTTTTGTTACACGAAGTAATTTGCATGAAAAACGCTTAAATATGGTCCGTGGTAAACTTTGTTGCAGATAAACCATTTTCCACCTAAGGCGAATTGAAACGCCAATCCAATCCCTATGTTAATTTCATTGATATTTTCACCATGTTTTCATGGGGTGTAGCTTCCATTCACCAAGGAAAAAGTTGGTGATTCACCGATAAACTTTTTGAAATTTCCTGCTGGGATTTTAACTTGCGATATGTGTATATAGGTACTATGTGGGCAGTAATGCATTCTTTAAACGGTAGTTCCATAAAAAATTTTAGAAAATTTAGAATAAAATTTTTTTCGCAAAAACTGTACGACAGATTTGAAAAAAAATTCCTAAAAATGGTTATTAATTTTTTGACTGATTTTCATCAAATTCTTTCTTTAAACGTTTGAATTATCCTGTGCATTTAAACTTTTTTGAAAAATATTTCGAAGTATGTGGTTGTTCGATTTTTTTGAAATTTAACAATTAATATTTTTAATATTACCTACCTTCAAATGCAAAATTTTGACGATCTATAATTTAATACAAGAAAATTGAAATTAAGACATTACCTACAGTACCTACAATGGAACCATTTTTTTGATTTCTAACTTTCTCATTATCGGCCTAACGGAATTGAATGAAACTTTTTATAGATTCTTCTAAGAAATAAAAAAAATATTGCATATCAAAACTTAAATAAATAAAAGTCAAAGTGAATCAACTTGTTAATCTTTTTCAGACTTATTTATTAACTCGTTTTATCGAGGGAGTAAAGTTAGTTCGACTTTACAACGACTCTAATCCTGAAAAGCTTATTTATAAAAAAATACACGAAGAAAAGGTGGAGTAAGCTAAACCTGATTCATAGGAGGTTTAGAGCCGTTGTATAGAATTTTGACATGATATCGTGTGAAATTTACAAAGAGGAGTGTACAAAATTGTTTTTTCTTTTTGTTACAAAGAAGGATAGTTATTTTGCATATATAAATGATTTACATTCTTAGAAGAAGGAGAAAGCCAAAGCAGTAAAAACTCGTTTTAGTTCCATGACACTGAGGGATTCAGATTTCCACTCGAAGTAGCGATTTTCGAAAGATAATTTATGAAGAAATCAATAGCTATAGCTCGGCCTTTCTTAATAGACTAAGAGCCAACAGCAATTTTTTGGTGTGATTGATAGCAAAAAATAATTAGCATAATTAGATAGGCCTTTAGTAGTTATTTACAAATGTGAACGTCTTGCATGCTCTAGAGGGAGCAATAGTACATAAGAGTGCATCAGATATTTGTTATAACAAATTTGGCATAACTTCAAAATGAAGAGCTAAGTGCCCTTATTGCAAATATCGAAGTCCAAGACGTTTTCAAAGCGGTCTTCTTCGTACAAGAAGTACGCTATTGTTATCGCGTCTTGCAGGCAGAAGGCTGTCTGCAAAACGTCTTAGACCTTGTTGCGAGGCAAGAGGAGCGGAGGAGTGTCGGTATTGGGGTTAGGTAGGAAAAAGGAAAGGTTAGGAAACTGGAATAGGAATAGGTTAGAAAAGGGTAGGAATGCTAAGTTTCGGAGGACGCGGCCTGCTTGCGGTGCACGGCATCAGCTCGTCGGACGGGGGGGGATCTTGCCCCCGAAACTTAACCTCGCCTGCAAACAAATACATAAATCAGGCCGGGTAAACAACACAGGAAAATTTTGGACTAGAGACGGACGGACTATCGACACACCAAGGGCACTGCGGATGTTGTTGCAGTGAGGCCATTACCCACCCTACCTTAGGAATCTTCGGCCATTTTTAGATTCCCCCAAAAATGGCTGATAATCGCGTTCAGGTCATACCATCTTCACTGAACGGTTTTTTTTGCTACCTTAGGCACCCCTGAAATTTCTTCACTTAAACCTTCATGTTATGCTTATGCACAACAGAAAACCGCAAATTATGCCTCGGATGACAAAACCAATAACGTTGACGAACCCCCCCGCAAACGAAAAACGGACAACGATTTACGCATTTGCACATGGAATGTGCGAACTCTAAACAGGCCGCGCAAAGCCGAACAGCTAGCCGAGGCCCTCACCAGTCTACAAGCTGATATAACAGCCCTCCAGGAGATGCGATGGGATGGACCGGGCCTGAGAATTACAGATGACTGTAACTTTTACTATGGGAAATGCCACCTTGATGGGGGATCGCGCCTGTTTGGGTGCGGATTTGCTGTCAGAGGAAGACTTAGGCAAAATGTCTTGAGCTTTCGTGAAGTCAGCGAAAGAGTGACAACAATCCGCATTAAGGCCAAATTCCACAATATAAGCCTAATAAGCGCCCATGCCCCTACAGAAGAGAAAGATGACGCTACCAAAGAAAGCTTCTATGAGCTCCTCGCCAAAACCTATGAGCAGTGTCCCAAACATGACATTAAAATTCTCTTGGGAGACTTTAATGCCAAAATTGGGAGGGAGGACATCTTTGGTATGACGATCGGAAAACACAGCCTGCACGACACCACCTCCGATAACGGATTTAGGCTCATCGATTTTGCAGCGGGAAAAAACATGGTGCTGAGCAGCACACGATTCCCACGTCTCGACATCCACAAGGGCACATGGCGATCCCCAGATGGTCGAACCTGCAACCAAATCGACCACGTTGCGATTGATGGAAGACACTCCTCCAGCATTATGAATGTCCGTACTTTCCGAGGAGCAAACATCGACTCGGACCACTACCTAGTCGGTGCCAAACTTAGAGTACGAATCTCCATGGAAGTTCTTAGGCGAACACCGACTACGCCGAGGAAATTCAATGTTGGACGACTTCAATCGGAAGAGACCGCCGCTGCCTATGCCGACCGCGTATCCCTTGAGCTTGCGAGAAATCCTTCGACTGATGATATGAACCCGGAAGAACAATGGCAGCTATGTCAACAAGCTATAAGAAGTGCTGCGTCAGAGGTGTTGGGCTTCTCACGCCTTCCCGCCAGAAACCCCTGGTTCGACTCCGAATGTGCTCAGGCAAACAAAGCCAAAACGGAGGCATACAAGTCGTGGCTCCAGAGAGATACCAGAGCATCAAGAAATCTCTATGTTGAGCGAAGGAAAGAGGAGAAACGCCTACTCAGGAGGAAGAAAAAAGAGCACCAGCAACGCGAAGTCGAGGAGATGCAGAGATGTTTTTGCAGAAAAGAGGTGCGGAACTTCTACAGAAAAGTAAAACAGTCCACATCAGGTTTCACAAACCGCCCTGGGCCCTGCAAAGATCAGGATGGAAATACCATAGTGGAAACGCAGGCGATGTTAGCCATCTGGAGAGACTACTTTAACCAGTTGCTTAATGGCGATGACAGTCAAAATCCCGCCCAAAATCAACTTGTACCAGCGAATCTAGATGACGTCCATGAGTTACATCCACCCGACCAAAATGAAATCAAAGTAGCCATCAACAGACTGAAGATGAACAAAGCAGCTGGATGCGATGGTCTACAAGCGGAGCTTTTTAAGCATGCTGGAGATGACCTGGTCAGGAGCATACACCAACTCATCTGCAAAATATGGTCGGAGGAAAGTATGCCCGATGAATGGAATCTCAGTACCATCTACCCGATCCACAAAAAAGGAGACCGCCTACTCTGCGCCAACTATAGAGGCATAAGTCTTTTAAGCATCGCCTATAAGATCCTGTCCAGCGTTTTATGTGAACGTCTCAAGCCCTTTGCTGATGATCTTATAGGTCCTTACCAATGCGGCTTCAGACCTGGAAAATCTACAACTGACCAAATATTCACATTGCGCCAGATCCTAGAAAAAACCCAAGAATATAACATCGATACCCACCACCTGTTTGTCGATTTTAAAGCAGCCTACGACAGTGTTAATAGAGCTGAACTTTATCGTACCATGTCCAACTTTGGAATCCCTGCTAAACTGATACGCCTTATCAGGATGACGTTGGAAAATGCTCGCTGTTCCGTCAAAGTTGGTAGGGACTTCACTGAATCCTTCGAAACCACCAGAGGGCTAAGACAAGGTGACGCACTGTCATGCAGCTGTTTTAACATTGTGCTTGAAAATGTCATACGAAACACCCATGCAAGCACATCAGGCACCATCTTCAATAAATCGACACAATTACTTGGGTTTGCGGACGACATTGACGTGATAGGAAGAACAAAGCGAGCAGTAACCGGTGCATTCACTACAATGGAGTCAGCAGCAAGCAGAATGGGACTGAAAATAAACGAGGGCAAGACGAAGTATATGCTTTCATCAACAAAAGTCCAATCCCACCACCGACTGGGTCAGAACGTGACCATTGATAGGTATAACTTCGAGGTAGTCAGTGAATTTGTCTACCTGGGCACTGCTGTAAACTCAGGCAACAACATCAGCGCCGAAATCAAACGCAGACTAACTCTTGCTAATCGCTGTTTCTTTGGGCTGAGTAAGCAATTGAGGAATAAAGCCCTATCGAGAAGAACCAAGGTGACACTCTATAAAACACTAATCATCCCGGTCCTGCTATATGGTGCAGAAGCATGGACCCTCTCCCAATCGGATGAAAAATCACTTGGAGTCTTCGAGAGAAAAGTTCTGCGTACGATCTATGGTCCTGTCTGCGTAAATCGAGAAAACAACATTTGGCGAAGAAGATACAACGACGAACTATACGAACTGTACAGCGACATAAGCCTAGCCAGAAAAATTCGAATTCAACGACTAAGATGGCTGGGCCATGTAGAGCGAATGGACAACGACGCTCCAGCTCGTAAAGTCTTCAACGCCAAACCCGAGGGAGTCAGAAGCCAAGGTAGACCTCATCTTCGATGGAGCGACCAAGTAGAAGGAGACCTCCGACAACTTGGAGTGCGAAATTGGAGACGGCAGGCTAGCGATCGAGTCGGCTGGAGGGGCATACTAAGCAAGGCCCAGGAGCACCACGCTCTAGTGGCGCCATCGTAACGTAACGTAACGTAACGTAACGTAACAACAGAAAAAGACATTAGTTTCCACAATATGGCGGTTGAAGTTTATTTGACTTTGAACTTTAAAATTAACAAACCTAAAACTAATTTTCTTTTCAATTCAATTTATAGATTTCATCGAAAATCAAAAAAATGAAGACAAACAATACACCAGAAAGGAACAAATAAAAGAAAAACGTGAAACTGGTCACTTTTCCAACTAAATATTTGAAAAGCACCCTTTTTGGTGCGCTCACAATGGGCTAAATTCTCGCCGGTAGTTTTTCCCTGCCTACATAGAGCTCTTTGGAGGTGGAATAATCGTGAATAACTTTTGAATTTAATGGACGGAACGCGGACTAAATTGGAAATGTAACGGTTCACTTACACTGTTCAATAATAAGTTAAATGAGAAAAAAATATAGAATAAAGTTAATATACTTTGAAGAAATTTATATATAAAAAGGAATATAAATAATTTATTGACGAAAAATAACTTCAACGCCTTAATTTTTAATAAATTACAACAAAAAAATAATGAACTGGAACAAACTGGAACACTGGGAACACAGGAACAAATTACAGTAAGACATACACTCAATTTTTCTTTTCTTCGCCTAGCTTTCTTCTTGTTATATGTTTAATATTCCCGATTGTCTACTCTCGTACCTGTGCTTTGATTTCATTTTTTATTTTATTTGTTCAGGGACTCACGGTACCGGATTAGCTGGCCTTGAAAACCTTCGGTATGGTGAATAGGAGATCTCCTCTGGATTCAGGTGATTTTGGATATTCACCAAAATTGCGGCGCATCCCTGGGATGAATTTCGTTGTCCGCCCAAGCACCAGTAACTAGACCCAGTATACAAAGGAATGCAAAGTAAAAAAAACAACGGGGGCGGCCCAGCGCTTCGCTGACAAACTGGGACCGCCAAGTGCACAAAGATGAATTATAACCTGTATAAAATTTAAGTTAACACCAGTATTCAATAAAACACTTTCGTTGCAAACTCACCCTATTCTAGAGATAAATTTAATTTAATTTATTTTGTTCCTCAAAATGAATCTCCTAGGTTGATTTCGATAAGAATTTAACCTCTAGGACACAATCTGGCAACAGAATTACAAAAATTAATAACTTTGCAAAAATCTCACAGGATTTTAGGGAACACGCACCAGAATTTGTACAAAAGAACCGAATAAATAGCTTAATCCCAGTGATGGTGAAGAAATTTGCGGATTATATTTTTATATCTTTCTTACTGTTCAATCTCAGCGAGGGATAAATGACAGCCGATTCACATGTCTTTACACAACCTCCTTTGACATTCGACTCCACATCCGCCTGTCATTCCTTTCATGACGTTTCACCGAACTTCCTCACCTAGTACATTTCTGTCCCACCATCCAGTACCTATCTCCACGGATAGAGGGCGCTTATCAGTTCTACTCCCAGTTTGCATGAGGATTGCACACGTTTTCGTGTTAAAAACCATTCTACACCTATCCATCTACCCTGGCAGTTATACCAAATCCTTGCTCTACTCCAATATTGGATGAACACATCCTTTACAATCCTAATTGTCCTCCAATACCTTCGCGAACTTCACTGATCGATTATCTCATCGTGTAAACCTCATCGGCAACACTAGTGAACATATACTACACATAAAAACTTGCCACAAACAAATAGAGACACTATAGGATTCGGTTTGATGGCCTGACGCCATCTGTCCGACTCTCCACCGTACCAAATGTCACTTTTGACGTTGACAGAAGAAATATTTTTTCAAATTCTACCCTGCGTCCGGGCGTCCATAACAACCTCAATACTTTCAACCAGGGGCTTAACTCTAGATTTTGGCAAAGTTGTTATCACAATTATTTAGACTTGGAAGGAACTGCATATATGATGCACTTTTATGCACTATAGCTCCGTCTTAGAGCATGCAAGACGTTCACATTTTTAAATAACTACTAAAGGCCTATCTAATTATTGTAATTATTTTATTATTTATCAATCACATCCAAAAATTGCTGTGGGCTCTCGGTCTGCGATGATGACAAAATAAAAGGGCACATCCTAATTGATTTGCAAGTGATGGCAGCTATTCATTATTGAAAAATAATAGGTGTGTTTTTTTTTACCATTTTCAATAGGCGAAGATAAATAAAATGCACGACTGGATCGCACGAACTTGCTCTTATGTAAAAGTACTTTTGAATTTAAGATACATTTTATAAATAGAAAACATGGATTTAATGAGATAATAATGTTCAAATGAATACAATTGCCGTCTGGTTTCCAGAAAAGTATGAATTTATGCAAATAAACTTTAAAAAATCGTTTTATTATTAAATACATTTTTTATATAAGAAATTTCTCTAAAATTTTTCAAGAAAAAAATGTGGAATGCGAATTTTAAGTATTAAATAATATTGATTTTAGGAAGTAATTTCGAAAAATAATCGTTCATAGGTTTTGAAGATATTGATTTAAAAAAAAATTTTTTTTTTCAAAAAAAAACCAACAAATATTTTTTCGAATATTTTTATATACAATATTATTTTAAACTTAAGGGGACTCCTGCTGAAAATTTTGGGTTAAAATCCTTAGAGCCGTTAATGAGAAAGTCGAAAATAAAAAAAACGGGTCTATGGAAAGTACCCCTAATAACATTTGCCCCAAAATTTTGTTTGACCAAAATGGAGCTTATGTTCATAATATCACACCTAATTTTTTTTATCAAAATCGCTAGGGCCGTTTTCGAGATAAATAAGTTTTTGCATAACGGGTGTATGGGGGGTACCGTTAGTTTTGGAGCTAAAAAAAAATTTCAATTTCTCCTCTAGGGAATCACCGAAGACTCTTAACTATTATTATTTTTTTAAAAATCCAAAAACTATTTTTTCGAAAAAATTTTTTATTTAAATTTTTTTAAATGCAAAGCAGCTCCTGCATAAAAATTTTGGTTAAAATCGTTAGAGCCGTTGGTGAGAAATTCGAAAATCAAAAAAACCGTTCTATGACAGGTACCCCTAATAACATTTCCCCCCAAATTTTTTTTTTGACCAAAATATATTCCATGTCCTTAATTTCACACCTAATTTTTTTTATCAAAATCGTTAGAGCCGTTTTCGAGATAAATAAGATTTTGCATTACGGGTGTATGGGGGGTACCGTTGGTTTTGGAGCTAAAAAAAAAATTTTAATTTCTCCTCTAGGGAATCACCGAAGACCCTTAAGTACCGAGTTTGAAGAAAATACCTCCGGTACTTTAGGCTGTAGTTCGAGGTACAGACATACAGACATACAGACAGACAGACGGAATTGTCGGACCCACTTTTTTCGTCTTCGCTATCATCGTAATGTCAACTTTGATCAAAATCTCGAGTTCGATTTTTTTTCCAAATGCAGAACTTGCCTTATAGTACCTATATCGCAAGTAAAAAAACGATGCCTGGGACAAACAATTCATATGTTAAATGCAACAACAACTAAGCGACTATGCGCATCAGTGATGCCCCGAGAATTTTCGGGGCATAATTTTTATAGAGGCTTAAAACTGTGCTACCAAAGCGATGAGTTGAATACAAACGTCAGTTAAAAGAAAACAAGAAGAAAATTGTTTTTTTTATTCAGTTGACGTTGACAGCTGCGCCCAAAATATCTAGTTTCCAATATCTAGTTTCAAATATCTAGTTTCAAATGGAAAAATTCGAAACTGTTTTTTTTTTAATGTTTTTGATAAGGACTCTCCAATTTGTGAAAGACGTTGAATAAGATGTATTTCTTATTCTATGGTGAAAGATAGCGACGAAGGATGGAAATGTCAAAATGTTCGATAGAAGATATGAGAAAGAGAAAGAGATGAGATTTGTTTTGTTTTAAAATGTCATTCCACAGCACCAAGTGCTGCCAAGTTTTTTTTATGCCCCGATGCGTTTTATTTATCGTCGCCTATTAAAGCTGTAAAAAAAACACACCTAATGAAAACCATGTAGGGTTTGTCTACATTTATATTAACCAGAGTTTTATATTGGTGATTTTTTTTATTATATATTTGACATAAAGATTTGTTTGACGTTGCGTAAGCCCAAAATAAGTGCTTCGACTATGTTTCACTATTCCGAGGTTGGACCGAGTATTAGTAAAATGTAATAAATAAGGCTACTGGTGTTCAACAGAGATTTATTTAATCTAAACTCAGATAATCAATTAGTGAAAACATGCCATTAATCGTGACGAGTTTTGAAACTATTTGTTTTGCCAAAAATTTGGTATATGGCGCCATATTTTTCTTGTCAACAAAAGTGTTGGAAAACAGCAATTAAGAAAGGTAATTATATGCCAAGGATTGAAGTCGTAATCGTATAAAAATCAAATTTCTTTTATATCAATAATTAAAAAAACTTCAACCCAATCACAATTACAATTTTAATTACTACCTGCATCTATTTTGAACCTTCATTGTCTAGATAACCCATCATTTATGAATACAAATATTTACGGTTTCCATTATTTGTGTTGACACCCTCTACGTTGAAGCTACCTTGTACCAAAGCGATGTTTTGGAATGTAGGTTCATAATTCACTGAATAATTACGGGTATTCATAAAATTCAGCTTTCCACAATTCCAGTCTTAATTAAATGTTAGAAAGATTATAACTAGGAGATAAGTAGAGATTTCGGTAAGTAATTTCAGAACGCAAGTGAAACATCAGTACAAGAATGAATCTACGGATAAACACAACCTGCTCTGTTGTTCTGCTCTTGCTAACCGTTTATGGGAAACATTTTAAGCAAAAAAATGAACTTATTGAAAGGATTTACCAGCAAAGTGACTCACCAACAGTGTTTTTCATTGGATGTGAAAGTGAATTTTTGAGTGACTTTGTGCAAAATCATAGCAATATTCCGGTACTTATTTTCGATGAGAGCCCTGGCGCCATGATCCATACTACAAAACCTCTTCACAAAGCAGTTTTGGTAGTTCAATCTCTGAAGAAGTCCAAACATTCGCTAACAACCTTAGTGCAAGTAATTCAAAAACTGGAAATTAGAAAGCATGTCATCGTTTTTGCTAACAGTTTCGAACATCTTGTCGAATGTTTCTCTTTCTTTTGGAAACATAATTTCACAAATATCTTTGGAATTACTGGAAGCACTCTGTATGCGTATATTCCATTTGCAGATGAACCAGTTCAAATAATCTCCCAGAACGAAACTCAGCTTGTGCGTGCCTTAAAGGATCTCAATGGGTTCTCAGTGCGAACGATTTTTCGAAAGGATTTTCCGAGAATATTTCGGTATATCGACAAGCAAGGCTCTGTTCGAATTGGAGGGATTTATGGACCGATATTTTTAAATTTCCTACGAAAACATAATGGAACTTTTCAGGAACTTGAAAAATATAGAAATAAGAACGTTCGCATAGAGGATTTGATTGAAGCAACCCTTAGCGGTGAAGTCGACCTGCTGATGAATCCTTACCACCCGATGAAAGGGTTTAAGTATAGCAGTTATCCGGTGGGTTATTGGAAACACAAATTTATGGTGCCCATAAATGGTGTTGTGGAATCCAACGAGTACTTTTTGAGACCATTTTCATTTGGGACGTGGTTATGCATTGGATCAATTTTCATCTACATAATCCTGATGGACATATTGAAGGACATTTGTACTATATCCAAGGCGAACTTCTGGGAAAGCTTTAGTAGAATATTTCTGATAATGCTGCGTCTACCCACCGAAGGCAAAATAACTACAGCATATCGTTTCCATGCCCAAGTATTACTATTGGCATTTATCTTGGGAAATATTTATACGATATATTTTACATCGTTTCTAACGGTTTTTATAAAAATAAGACAATATGAAACAATTCAAGATTTGATAGATAACAACTTGAAGGTTTTAATGGTCGACTTCGAATATAAAACGCTGAATGAAGGGAATATTTTTCCTGCGGGTTTCGAAAAAATCGTTGTTCCTGTTGATTTCTATACTCTCGCCAAGAAAAGGGATACCATGAGCAATACCAGTTTTGCATATTCAGTTGGAAGTGACAAGGGGAATTTTCTGCTAAACTTACAAGGCTTCTTGACAAAGCCATTGTTTCGTTTGTTACCAGAAGATGTATTTTCGGCATATGCATGTTTTTTTATGCCCGAGAATTCTTCGTTAAGAGAAATTTTTGACCAATTTATCATGCAAATAGTTGAAACGGGATTGTTTATCAAATGGCAAAATGATGCTGTTATACAGGCGTTCTATTCTGATAGTTTTCAGGCAAATTATATTCATCATGGGCAGAATGTTGACCTCGTTGATAGTGTCCCATTGGCATTGCATCATTTCAAATTTGCTTGGGAAGTTCTGCTGCTTGGTTTGACAATTTCGGTTATTGTATTTGTTGGGGAACTTATTTTAAGAAATGTTTTCGATTATAAATATATATTTTAAATAAAAGAAAAAAAACAACTGTACAAAATTGCCGTGACAAAAATAATTTTTTCTGCATTATCAATCTGTGTTCCTACCTTTTATTCTTCTCGTACAGGTGTGTTTCCTTCAAAATACTGGGGGAGAGTAGAGTAGCCAAGGTCCATCAGCCTTTGGTACACTCTCTTTCAGTACTTTGAAGAAACAAGATGGATGGCATTTGGTGGTCCTTAAAAAGGTCATAGTTCTTAAATCGAAATCGACAATCGTTGAACAACATAAATCTGATCCGAGAAGAAATGTAGACGACAGTGTATCGCGACATACTTTATGCTACTCGCCTTCAGAATGACTGGATTCCCACCATAGTTGTTTTATTGGTTGTACAAGATGAAACGCTAACGGCAAGTGCCTTCAGTTGTCCCCAGATCTGCACAAAAGTCAAACGTTTTAAGGTATTCGCGAAACAAAATATTACTGCCGATCTCGCCTTGCTAACTTAAGTTTCTGAATTAAGCATCCACTAAGTTTCCACAAATGACTCCTTAAATTCAAATTCTTTGTTTATTGATTTTTGGAAAAATTTGGTCAAACAGCTGAATGGGTTCATCGGATTCGCCACTCCTGGATGTGAGATCAAGGGTCGGCGAATTCCATCATGACTGGCCAAAACTGTAGGTTTTTAAAGTGCGAGAAGGAATGCTGCTGGGTTTTAACTGCGTTTTGCTTACTCACGCAAATAGGTCGAGTGTTGCTGTAAAATGATGCGACCGAAACTTGCGGTCGCTTACTAAGCCGAAAAATAAAGCCTAGTACGCAGATCGGGTAAAGACAAATTTTATCTCTACAATTCCGATCTCTACAAAAACTTTTCCAAACGCCGGGCAAAAGTTTGAATTTGGAGAAATAAAAAATCCTGTCAAGTATCTATCAAAAAATAAATATTTAAATGAAAATATAAACAGTTTGTTTGGAAACATGTCTGAAGAACCCGATTCCGAATCACAGACGGAAATTACTAAATTCAACGAATTAAAAAAAAATGGGGGTGGCCGTGGCGCGATGGATGGGTGCTCGCCTGTGAACCTCATGATCACAGGTTCGATCCCTGCCGTCGTCTATGTCGTTTTAATTCCATTAAAAACCTTCTAAAATTGTCATCAATGGGTTGCTGGTTTACTCATTACATGTTGTTCAGGCATAACACTAACAACATATAATTGAGTTCAACTAGTATGCCCAACAAGGATGAACCACGAATAAAAAAAATAAAGTGAATTATAAGCGACACAGAAATAAGACACGGCATTCTCCGCTTTAGTTCAGCCGCCATCCCTGGAGATAACATATCTGAGACAACAACCTTCAGTCTCAGAACATCGTGCCACACATCTTTCCTATTCTTCTTTCTCTTCTTAACTTCACGCCCGCGCTGTGTTGAAACATTTAAAGGGTAATCTAATCCCTTGAGCGCGGGTAGATTATAAAAAAAAAAAAAAAATGATTTACACAATCGTGTACCAACTACAGCCTATCCGAGAACACACCAAATGATGTAAATTGGAGCCTCTGCTCGACTTAGCACCTCCAACTAAATTTGAGAAAATTAATACTTGCTTTTGGTCTCGGTGAATTCATTCCAGACGTCCTGTTTCTATTTATGACATTAGATTGCTTGGAAGTTGTGCTTTTCCGTTTAGACAGCAACCTATCACCAAAAGAGGTTTTTATTTTAATGATGTGTGGAGTAAACATGGCTAAAACTAAAGTTCTGGTTAAGATTGTTGGGTTAAAGAAGTTATGGGTTTTCCCAAATGCAGCTCATCGTGGATTTTGATGCTCACAACGTTTATCTCTTCTCCGAAATTCAATATTTACTGTTAAATTCATTAAAAAAGCTCTAATATGTAGAATGAGAATTTGATAACGTTATTTTATTGAAGCAAATTAATAAAAAAGCATCAACATTCACGATGCGCTGCAAAACTTCATTTCGGAAAACGCCCGTTGACTTGTGATTTGGGACTATTTGTATTTGTGTTTTTCATGACTCACGGCCTTTACAGTTGGCATATTGGGTCATGTTATGATACAGAGAAGCCTCCTAGCAGAAGCTAATGTCCATTTACAAAGATCGATTGAGAGCCGAGTAGGTAAACAATGGAATCGACGCGACGGCATCTTTGATTTCTCTCAAGTGTGAAAGTGGAATTCAATTAAACAGTTTGAAAGTTTTGGAGTGTATCGATCTGTGGGACATGTAATCCTACAAAAGTGGTTGATGCCTTTTTGGATCTGCTCTTGATGCTTTCAAGACAAGCATCAACAGCTTTTACATAAAAGCAGTATTAAAAAAAAATCACCCTTTGAATACGCATTATGTAGAATCAGTATGTGTATTCTAGGAGAGTTTTTGATGCGTAAACATCTATGCCGGCGGTATTGTAACTCAAAAACATAAGTTTGTACCTTACGGTTACACGTTTCATGTATCAACTTAAAGCCACTTTACACGATATTAAAAATCATATGCTTTCTCATATGACCGTCGAAAAAAAACATATCAAATCGTTTGAACGCACTCATTAAACTCTGATGATTCGCAACAGTGAACTCGAAGTGACCGGTTGTTCTTTTGTGTGCTCTGAAAAACAATTGATTAAAATAATCGTTTTTAAGTGATTTTATTTTATATTTTATCATGGAGGCTGATAATAATCTATCACCTCCAATTTCTTCTAATGTCCCTCCGGATAAAAACAGAAACAATAAAAATTTTATTTTACCATCATAATTGTTAAGCGATGAAGAAAAAAATAAAATCGCAAAAAAAGTTCAAATCGACTGGTGGGATACCGACACCAACCCAATCTCAAGCGTATGTGAGAAAGAGATGGAAGTAGACGCCAACGTTAACACTTCCTTAAGTGTAAATAAAGATGTAGCATCAAGCCACACACACCAACAACTGCCTCGTCCAAATTGTATCCACATAGGTACTGTATACGACACCAATACATCTTTGGGTATATAAACACTCAGTCTGCAACGGAAAATTTGCTTTCAAATCTTCTGGAAAATCAAAAAGATGTCTTCACTAGTATTTTGGCTAGGAAAAGACGCCAATCCGCTCCTACCCAGGCGGCGAAAAAAGTAGCAATGGATTTGCCAAATAAGTCAAACCGTTTTGCTCTTCTTGATAACGAAGAAGATGAAACTATACCTTCCACCTCGCAAAAATAGTCAACAGTAATACCAAAAACAACAGCGATTAAGTCAACAAGCGCAGCAAAATTCTCCTCCCATCTTTACCAGAGGAGTCTCATCTAAAACCATCCTCGAATTCATAAGTAAGTCTAACTATAACTTAGATGATATATAAAATTTGTTGCAAATGGCTTTGCCAAATTAAAAATTTTTGTCAGAGACGTTGACCTCCACACCTTATTTTAGAAAAAAATTAGAGAAAGCAAAATTGAAGCGTTCTCATTCAATCCCAAAGTTTTTAAAAAAATTAATGTAGTCCTGAAAGGTATCTCTGGAAATTTTTCACCTGCAGAGATTCAAGCTGAGTTCCTCAAACTAGAACCTTCATTGAAATTAGAGGTAAAAACTTTTGAAATCAAATGGTCTAAGGAAAACGGGATTCCTCTAGACATGTTCTTGTGCGTGCTGGAGGATCGTGAAAGCTTGATTAAAATTAAATCATTTAATTCCATGCTGAGACATAAGATTAAATGGGATTTTGTTAAACGATCTGGTGATAGACAATGTTTCAGGTGCCATCGCTACGGCCATGTGTCCACTTATTGCTCCTTTCCTGCCAGATGTGTTAAATGTCTTTAGGACCACGAAGCAGGAAAATGTGAAATTAGTACCAAAACTGAAACTTCTGTCGCCTCATGTGTGAACTGTGGATTGACAGGTCACCCCGCCAGCTACAGGGGCTGTCCCAGACGGGTTAAATTTCTCAAAAAAAAAAAAAGAGGAGGTCTTCGCCTCAGTTAGAGCCAAAAAAGTAAGTGCTCGAAACTCCATTATGAACTAAGTAAATAAAGTTCCACATACCGGGTTCTCATACGCGCATGCAACAAGAGGTTTCAGCATCCAGCAAGAAAATCCTCCCCCTTCCACCCCTTGTTCTGTAAAGAATGACATTTCAAACTTCATGGATGAATCAAACAAATTGTTTGGCATTCCAATTAACCAGCTAATTTCAAAAATTAGGGAGTTCTGGCCTAATTATTTGAAGTTAAACGAAAATCAAAAACCAGATGCTTACCTGAGTTTCATCGCATCCCTCTCCTCCCCCTCACCTTGAATTTCAATATCATTACTGCCAATATAAACTCATTTGATTCCCTAGACAAAAAAATCGAAATGGATCAGTTGCTCAATGAAACTCTTTCATATATGCTATTCTCTTACAAGAAACGTGTCTTAAGAAAAATTTTCCTAAGTGCCGTTTCAATGATAATTATGATTTCATAAGAAACAACGATGGCCGAGGTACAGGCATACTCATTAAAAATACTAACAAATTTTCGCAAAAATTTTTTTCCAATCGAGCCGTCTCAGCCACAATAGCTTCTATTCCATTCTCTTTTCAAAATAGTACTAAACTTCTTGCCCTTGTTTCGCTCTATATTCCCTCTAACACCCGGACCTAGCCTTTGTCAAGCTCTTAACGTTCTTCTTGCCTCGCTTTCGAACTTTGATTTTATAATCTTGGGAGGTGACTTTAATTCCCGTCATACTCTTTGGGGGATTCTAAGGTTAACCACAATGGTACTCACTTTGCCCAATGGTATTTGGACAACCACTTCTTGAACTTTGATATAGTGGCACCTGCAGGCCCAACTAGGCCTAGCTCAGAGTCCCACATCGATTTTTTTCTTATCTCATCTAATAGGGCCCATACACTACGCACACCGTTTGAGCAAACAAATGCCTTTTGTTGTTGTAAAAATGTTTGTGCAAACTGTTTGAGTAGTGTGTAGCGATGTTGAGTATTTGCGCAAACGGTTTGAAGAAATTCAAAAAATTTTGAATTTTCCGTGACTGCACAAACATGTTTGAGTGGTGTGTGTTGAATTTTGCTCAAACAGATGCCAGTTTTCATGAATAAATAAGACGAACGAATTTTTTTGGACCAAATTCTTTTTTTTTTTGTTTTTTCTATTTTTTTTTAATAGCCAAGGCAATAATTAAAGCTGCACATGCTGAATCGCTCATTGCTCCGTAGCGTAGGTCTGATTGAGATGAAAAACGTCACGCAACTAATATCTCTCAAACATGTTTGTGTCGTGTGTGGCGAAACTATGTGTGCTCAAACACACGTTTGAACAAACGTGTTTGCGTAGTGTATGGGCCCTATAACTTGCGATCAGGTAACAATCTGGCCTGTACTACCCTGGATCTTGTCTCCGATCATTTTTCTGTATTTTTAAGCATTAAACTCCAATTCAACTGCCCGTTCCCATCACAACATCCTGCGTTTACCTGCTTCAAAAACACCAACTGGACAAACTTCAATAGTTCATTAGACTCCCAACTAAACAAAACAAAACCTTACCAATAATGAAATAGACCTTTACGTCAATTCTTTCACGTCAATTTTTAATGATTGCACTAACAATTACAGCCAGCAAAAAAGTCTTCGCTTCAATCAGTTCAAACTATCCGACTCAACCCTAGAGTTACTAAAAACCAGGAAAATCTGGAAAAGGAAATTGAAAAGAATATTTCATCACTTTGGTGACCGTATAAATTTAGAATACACTGAATTGTCATCTCGCATAAAGTGCCTAAGCAAGATTATAAAAGACAGAGTCAAAATAGAACTAAACGAACAATTCAGACTTAAACTTAATAGTTTGAAACCATTCTTAAATGTTTTCAAAACAATAGACCAGCTCACCGGACGCAAAAGAAACTCGGATATTTCTTCTCAAGAACTTATTCTCAACAATAGAACATACACAACTTCTAGTGAAAAGGCAGAAGCTTTTGGTTCATATTATTCTGAACTATACTTATTGAAAACTCCTTCCGCGAATATAGAAAATACCCTTGAAGTTAACACCTTCAATGCCGCCTTCTCTATTTGGAATAACGACCTCATTATTAATAACTTCTCCCCTTCCAACACATCCGTTTCTTCCTCTAATGAAAATTTTGTCACCCCAAATACAATAGCATCTAGAATTTTCTCTTTAAACAACAAAAAATCTTTCGGTCCCGATAACATCCCAAATTTTGTACTTAGAAAAGCCAAATATACAATAGCTAAACATTACACCTCTAATTAACAACTGCCTGAATAATTCATACTTGCCTCTCGTCTGGAAAGCAGCAAAACTTATCCCAATTAAAAAAAAAAAATAGTTCTAACAACATCGCTGACTTTGGTCCCATTTCCTTGCTCTCCAATGTTGGGAAAATTCTGAAGAAAGTTATTCTCTCAAAATTACTTAATTTCTTGGATGAGTCGGGTTTCACTCAACACCAGCAATTTGGTTTTAAACGTCATCACTCTACTGAACATGCTCTTCTTTCTATACATGTGGGATTAGAATGTTAAACCTAAAGCGCGGAACAGATTGAACCAGCAACAGCACCGTCAACAGCAACAGCGGCCGCCATTAATTTAGAGCCAATGTATTTCAATTGTTTAACACACATAAGAACAGCAACAGCAACGCCAACAGCGTCGTTAGGCCAAAGTCCTAAATTTGCTGTTGCTGGTGCGGTGTTGTCAACTTTTCCACTGCAATATTTAGTGGCACCACAATGAAAAACTTTTTTTCTATATGAAATGTCAAGCAGATGAAATGACGTTGCTGGTGGCAATGTGTTTGAGAAATTTTTGCTGGTCAGCGTGCTGTTTGCTGTTGACGATGCTGGTGCTGTTGCTGGTTTAATCTGTTTCGCGCATAATCCCCTAAACTAAACAACATTCAACTTGTCATCGAGAGAACAACGGTCCAAAGCTTACAAAAAAACGCAACGGTTGTTACGGAAAGAGAAACGGCAACATCATCAGCTCATCACCAGATATGTAGAGTTCTCGCAACGATCAAGACGTTTTTTTTTTTATCTGCTACGAGTTACGCAACGAGCTACGCAACGAAAGTCCCGAGTTCTATTTGTTTAAAACTTAATATTATCTTAAATTACTTAAAACTAAATTAAACTGCTTAAATTACTTAAAACTTAAATTAAACTGCTTAAATTACATAAAAATTAAATTAAACTGCTTAAATTACTTAAAATTAGTTACAACTACTAAACCTTGAATACTTAAATCCCTATATTTTTTGTTAAAAACTAATCGAACTTAATCATTGTGCTTTATTTAATTGAACCTTGAATTAAAATCTTAAATAAAACATATTTAAAAGTGCGAGTTTTCAATTAACATCTTTTTTCCCCTCCCCACATGGTGTCAGAAGTTACGGTTCGCATACCTACGGTGTTACTTTTTTATAAACCATAAAAAATATATACTTAAATATATATTTATTGAACCTACAAGAGCGAAAATTAATGAATTGTGAATAAAACAGTGATCAAAAAGTGATAAGCCCCTGAATGAACAGTGTACAAAACGTTAAAAAAAAAAAAAAAAAAAAAAAAAATTATGATCAAATCAGAATGCCAATATAACGGATACACGGAAACCTGAAAGCGATAAGTATCACCGCATGAAAACATATTATTTCATTCTTCATACGAGTATATGCTTAAAACGAAATATTTTTTTTTTATATTTTTTATTATGCGTGCAATTAAATTATTAAATGAATTTAGACGAATTGTCAACTAAAACATTGCAGGCTTTATTGAAAGAAAAGGGGCTTTCGCATAGTTATAGGCTTAAAAAAGATTTGGTTAATCGATTAGAAAATTATTTTGAGGAAAACCCCCCTAATATTGAAGTCACTGAATACTCCGCTGGTCAAATGCCAGAAGGTGATCTGTCAGACAATAAAAGTGAGGAACATAAGGACACTGTCTCTAAAATGAGTCAGAATAATAATAATTTTGTGTTCCGGGATGTGGAAGATTCGTTAGAATCATTTAATGGTGAGTCTGGTTGCGTCACACACTGGCTCAAGGAGTTTGAAGATATTTCAGCTGTCTGCGGATGGAATGACATCCAGAAATATCTTTATACTAGAAGACTTTTACGAGGTGCGGCAAAATTAGCAGTCGAAGCTGAAAATAAAGTCCACACGTGGAATGAACTAAAAACTTTTCTGAATAAAGAATTTGGACATTCAACCTCTAGCATCATAGTTCATCGCGCTCTTGAATCACGAAAAAAAAAAGTACGATGAATCGTTTTTAGAATATATTTTCCAGATGAAACAGATTGCTAATAGGGGAAACATTGATGAAGAGTCACTTTTAGCTTATATTATTTCTGGAATAAACGATAGTGTATTAAATAAAACCGTTCTCTATGAAGCCAAGACTTTTGACGAACTAAAAGTTAAAATTAAAGTGTATCAGGAAATGAAAACTCAAATGAACAAAAACGTAGCTCACACGCAAGTTAAAAATCCAAAAATTAATCCTGGTTTTCAAAAAAATGTGTTGGTTTCGCCGGTTTCAAACCAGCAACCTGTGCCCTCCGTTTCAAACCAGCAACGTTGTGTTATATGCGGTGCCAAGGGGCATAATGTTGAAAATTGTCCGCACAAGAGCAAAGGCTCTCGTTGTTTTAATTGTAGTGAATTCGGACACTTGTCTAGAAACTGTCCAAAGAAAAATGTGTATTCGAATCCCAATACCTCGCACGTTCGTCGTATATCCGTTCCGTCGGTCAACGTCGAAATAATAATAGACAATTTAAATATTAATGCTCTTTTCGATACGGGAAGCCAAGTTTCTTTAATGAAAGCATCGATATTTGAAAAATTGAAACGAGAATTTGAGCATCCGGGTATTTGTTTAAGTGGACTTGGTCAAGAAATACGTGTGTCAAAAGGATCTTTTAGAATTAAAGTTCTTAATGACTTAAACCCTTATTATTTGACTTTCAATGTTGTATGCGATGAGTGGTTAGTTGATGAGGTGATAATCGGTACTGAGATTTTGAAGTATGCTGACGTAGAAATCCTTGATGGTGTTCTTAGATTCAAACCGAAATGTTTAGACAAAGACGAAAACTTTTTAAACGAAATTGATATAAATATTTTTGAAACGAATCGCAACGAAGTGTTATGTGTTCAAGAAATTTTAGACAGAAACATCCGGGAATCTATTTTGGATATTATGCAGTGTTATTCACCAAAAAAACCCGTTAAATCATGCATCGAAATGAAAATAGTTTTGGAAGATGAAAAACCTGTTTTCCATCGTCGTCGTAGATTAACCCCAAAAGAAAAAGAAATTGATGGTATTATTGTAGAAAGTGATTCAGATTTCTGTAGTCCAGTGGTCTTAGCAAAGAAAAAAGATGGTAGTCATAGACTTTGCGTTGATTACAGAAAATTAAACAAAAAAAATAATTAAAAACAGACAGCCTTTGCCAATTATCGAAGAAATTCTAGAACAGCTCTACGATTCTAACATTTTTACGACTCTTGACTTAAAAAATGGATTTTTTCATGTTGACGTCCATCCAGATAGTCGAAAATATACATCTTTCGTTACGTCCGACGGTCAATACGAGTTTTGTAAAGCTCCTTTTGGACTTTGCATTTCGCCCAACGTTTTTCAGCGATATGTTAACGCCGTGTTTAAGGATTTTATCAGGAATGGGCTTATTCTAATATACCTAGACGATATTATTATAATGTCAAAGACAACATCAGAAAATATTGCAACGTTAAAAGATGTTCTTAAAGTAGCAGCAGCCCACGGATTAGTAATTAAGTGGGAAAAATGTAAATTTGTTAGAAAATCCATCGATTTTTTGGGTCATATTGTGGAGTCTGGAACCGTGAGGCCTTCTGTTGAGAAAACACTAGCCGTAAAAAACTTTCCAGAGCCCAAGAATTTCAAAGAGGTCCAAAGCTTCCTAGGATTATCCGGATTTTTTAGGAAATTTATACCACAGTACGCAACGATTGCAAAACCTTATTCCGATCTAACCCGCAAAGAAGCGACTTTTATTTTTGGTGTTGAACAACGTTACGCTTTTGAAACGTTAAAAACTCTCTTATGTGAAGATCCAGTCCTTAAGCTTTTCAACCCAAATCTAGAGACGGAACTCCACACCGATGCTAGCAAAGTAGGTCTTGGATCAGTGCTATTGCAACGTCACGATGATAACGCTTTCCACCCTGTGTTTTATTTAAGCTTCAAAACCTCACCAACCGAAGAAAATTACTGCTCTTATGAACTTGAAGTACTAGCTGTAATACGTTTACTAAAAAAGTTGCGACCATATTTACAAGGAATTTCTTTCAAAATTTTAACAGATTGTAAAGCTTTTCAACAAACTATGAATAAGAAAGATTTATCCGCTAAAGTTGCCAGATGGGCATTATTCCTAGAAGAGTTTGAGTGTGAGGTACAGCATAGGTCAGCAAAAAATATGCAGCACGTAGATGCATTAAGTAGAGTCTTCATTGTCAATTCAGCCCCTGAAACTGGTATTTTAAAAAGAATTCATAAGGCCCAATCTAGAGATGAAATGTGTAAATTAATTTTAAATATCTTGCAAAAGGAAGCATATGAAGATTTTCACTGCAGAAATAGTATTTTATACAAATTAATTGAAGGTGAATGCGTTTTGGTTGTACCAAAAAGCATCCAAAAAAATATAATTCAGAGCGTTCACGAAGTGGGCCATATCAACGCCCAAAAAGTTGAGATATTAATCAAGAGGAATTACTTTATACCTAAACTGCGAAGTAGAATAGAAGAAGTCATAGCGAATTGTGTAGCTTGCATCCTTGCTAGCAAAAAGCAGGGTAAACAAGAAGGCTACCTAAACCCTATTGATAAAATCGACGTTCCACTACACACTTATCACATGGACCATCTTGGTCCAATGGCATCAACCGCAAAAAATTACAAACATCTTCTTGTCATTATGGATGCGTTTACGAAGTTTGTATGGATCTACCCTGTAAAGTCAACAACGACCGACGAAGTCCTGAAAAAACTCGAATTTCAAGAAAATAATTTTGGTAGTCCTCACAGGATTATTACTGATAAGGGATCTGCGTTCACGGCGATTGATTTCACATTATCCATATCCAAATCACGACTGGAGTGCCGCGTGGGAACGGTCAGGTCGAAAGGATGAATGCCATTATCAAATCAATGTTAACGAAATTGTCCATCGAAAATCCTTTGAAATGGTTCCAGCATGTACCGCGAGTCCAAAAATCCATAAACTCAACAGTGTCTAGAGCAACTAATAAAACGCCATTTGAAATGCTCATTGGAACCCCAATGAGAACCGAAAGAGATGCGGACCTTATCGAAATGTTAGAGGAAGAGATACGTTGCGAGTTCATGGACAAACGAGCAGAATTACGAATGGAAGCGAAACAACAAATCCACAAAATACAGGCAGAGAACAAGAAGACTTTTGACAAGAAAAGAAAATCACCTCATAAGTACGCCGTAAAGGACCTGGTAGCAGTACAACGCACTCAATTTGGCCCAGGATTGAAAGTTCACCCAAAGTATCTCGGTCCTTACGAAGTAGTCAAAATCAAACGTAACGATGATCGATATGATGTAGAAAAAGTGGGTACACATGAAGGCCCAAACAAAACTTCATCGTCAGCTGATCAAATGAAGCCATGGTTACGAGACGACGACGACTGCGATTCTGATTCATACCAAACAGAATCATCGCAGGATGGCCGGATGTGGGATTAGAATGTTAAACCTAATCCCCTAAACTAAACAACATTCAACTTGTCATCGAGAGAACAACGGTCCAAAGCTTACAAAAAAACGCAACGGTTGTTACGGAAAGAGAAACGGCAACATCATCAGCTCATCACCAGATATGTAGAGTTCTCGCAACGATCAAGACGTTTTTTTTTTTATCTGCTACGAGTTACGCAACGAGCTACGCAACGAAAGTCCCGAGTTCTATTTGTTTAAAACTTAATATTATCTTAAATTACTTAAAACTAAATTAAACTGCTTAAATTACTTAAAACTTAAATTAAACTGCTTAAATTACATAAAAATTAAATTAAACTGCTTAAATTACTTAAAATTAGTTACAACTACTAAACCTTGAATACTTAAATCCCTATATTTTTTGTTAAAAACTAATCGAACATATTTAGAAGTGCGAGTTTTCAATTAACATCTTTTTTCCCCTCCCCACATACATGACAAAAATTTTTAAAAAATTAAGAATCAAGCAGTGCACTGTAGCTTGTGCACTTGATCTTGCTAAGGCCTTTGATTCTGTTTGGCATGCAGGACTTATTTTTAAATTAAATCAACTGAATTTCCCTGCAAACTTTATCAAAATCATACAAAACTTTTTACATAATCGTAGTCTGTCTGTTTTTTGTGAGAATGAATATTCTTCTGCCATCCCCATTCTTATGGGAGTTCCCCAAGGATCTATTTTGGGTCCTTTTCTCTTCAATTTATATCTTTATGACTTCCCTATAAATGCTAATCGCTCTGAATCTATCCTATATGCGGATGATACTATTCTTTTCTGTTCCAATGAGAGGCCTCACGAAGCCCTAAATGAGTTAAAAACTCATTTAAATGCAGTCATTCCATACTATGAAAGATGGGGGATAAAAATGTAAACTTCAACAAGTGTGATTTAATATGTTTCGGCAACGCTTCTGCCAAGGGTCACCACTTAGCACTGCGAGAGAGTCGCCAGTTAGTTCTTCGTGTTGAGGGTAACACAATTCCCTTGAGAAATTCTATCAAATACCTAGGAGTCCGTCTTCACGAAAGACTTAAGATGAACCTTCACGCTCGATACGCACTTAACAACGCAAAGGCTGCTGCGGCTAAACTAAAAATTTTACTTAACTCTAAGCACATTGAAAGAAAAACTAAACTTTTAAAGTATAAAACGGTGCCGTGAAATAAGGCCAAGTGAAATAAGGCCAACTTTCAAAAATTGGCCTTATTGCACTTTTATAAAGTGAAATTAGGCCAATTTTCAGCAGTTGGTCTTATTGCACTTTTACAAAGTGAAGTAAGGCCAAATTGGTCTTATTTCACTTTCAACAGTTGGTTTTATTGCACTTTGACAAAGCGAAATAAGGCCGAACTGCATTTTTATATTTATTTCATAAGCAAATTTGGCCTTATGTCGCTTTTACGAAGTGACAAAAGGCCAAATCTGTTTGTGACTTAAGGCCAAGCATAAAATGTTTCGTTAAAAATAAAAAAGTAGTTTTTGCCGTTAGATTCGTATAATACATAATTGTTTATCGGGGGCCGACGTTCTTGGTTTTCTTGGGCAAAAGTACCTTGGGTGGCCCGCTTCGCGGGTTTTCAGGATTTTAACTCCCTTTTCGGGGCTCACACCCGCTCACGCAACTCCGTTGCTCCGCTTAGGGTATGTTCAGTCGCCATGCAGGCGCCTGTAGCAACAGTTTTGTATTTTACATTAATTGGAGTAAATAACTAACAGTTATGTACTGTTGCACAAGAAAAACTGTTGCTACAGGCGCCTGCCTGGCGACTGAACATACCCTAAGCGGAGCAACGGAGTTGCGTGAGCGGGTGTTAGCCCCGAAAAGAGAGTTAAAATCCTGGAAACCCGCGAAGCGGGCCACCCAAGGTACTGTTGCCCAAGAAAACCCAGAACGTCGGTAAAGTGACATAAGGCCAAGTATTAAAATTTGGTCTTATGTCACTTGGCCTAATGTCGCGGCACCACATTCAGTTGCTCTTATTACGCTTTCAAAAAGTGAAATAAGATCAATTTGGTCTTATTTCTTAAAATCATTTGGCCTTATTTCATTTTATCAAAGTGAAATAAGACCAACTACTAAAAATTGGCCTTATTTCACTTTATCAAAGTGCAATAAGGCCAATTTTTAAAACTTGGCCTTATTTCACGGCATTTTTTTTTGCACTGTCGAACACTTTGCAAATTACATAAAATAAAATTTAATTTAATAAATTTGATTGAAAACACTGCCAATAATATAAATAATAAATAATAAATAAATTGGCACTCGAATTTCGAGAGCTGGGTCGGCTAGTAGTTTATAATTGAACATAATCTTCTCCTCCAGTCTTCATTCCATTTCATTCGTTCCCAAGAGCATTCTTTTCTTATATTCTAACACTCGAGGCCGTAAAGAAAGATTGAATGTATAAAGCTGCGTCCACACTACGCCAATTAACATTGCGTTTTTGCATTGGCGATCAACATTATTAGAGTGTATGTGTTTAATTTGTTGTAAATAATTTTAGAATAATTTGTTTTTTTCGGTCATGAGTTAGGAAGATGCTTTTCTTTTCATCACAGAAAAAAAAAAATACAAAGAAAACACTAAAATTTAACTAAAGGCCTTAATAAATTCCACAAGCTAAAATAATGCACTGCCCGCAAACAAAAAAAACTTTAAGAGCTTACTATTGTGTAAGTCTGATGAACACACATAGGGTTGGTTTGGTCGGGTCAACAAAAGTTGAGTGACACTGATTTACTCAACATTATTTACAAAAATCCTTATCAACAAAATGTAGTCCCTGCTTATGAGTCATTAGCACAGCAACTTCGACATCGACATCAACGTTAGACCTAAACCCTAAATTCGATGCCGCTGTGCAAATGCTACCAACTTTTAAGGCGAAATTTGTCAGTATTATCAACACTCAAATGAAAATTTGACAATCATCTTTTTGTTTCGTCTATTTATTTTGGTTTTTGACAATGGAAGAATTACTAAAAACAAATTAATATTAGTACGACAAATTGCACAAGTCGTATACATTGACGCAATTCACGTTCATTTTTATCATATTGTGTATGGCAAAATCATTTCGCATTTGAAACTACATATTTCGATTATATGCTGTCAAAAACGCTGTTCACGTTGTAATCTATTTTACAAGACTTTTGATTTTGACGTTGAAGTTTTCGTTGCTGTTGAAGTTGCTGTGTTAATCTGTTTCTCGCATAAAAAGTGTTGAGAGATAACTCCTTTTCAATAGAAAAAGTTAACTTTTGTTAAAAATCCCTGTATTTAAAAACATCGAAAGGAAACCAAAAAAGAAACTAAGATTAAAAATCACTTTCGTGTAAAAGCAGTATTAAATATTAATAATGGTGCGTTTGATCTCTTGGACACGAAAACAATCCGGTGATAACAACTAGACATATATTAGACATATTCTCGTTCAGATGTTCATTTTGTAAGCTATATTAATGAAACAAAAATAAATAAGTATAGAAACTTTGAAGACAGATTTTCATCGGCAATGGTCGCGAATCCCATCGGAAAATATTCGTACAGCGTATAAATTCTTCTTCAAAAGGATTGATGTCGTAATCGTATAAAAAGTAAAACACATTTATATCAATAATTAACAAAACTTCGCCCCAGTCACAAATGTAATTACTACCTAGTACATCTATTTTGATCATATGAATACAAATATTTACGGTTTCCATTATTTGTTTTGACACCTTCTACGTTGAAGCTACCTTGTGACAAAGCGATATTTTGGAATGTAGGTTCATAATTCACTGAATAATTATAGTTATACAAAAAATTCAGCTTTCCACACTACCAGTCCTAATTAAGTGTTAGAAAGGTTATAATTAGGAGATAAGAAGAGATTACGGTAAGTAATTTCAGAAGGCAAGTAAAACATCAGTACAAGAATGAATCTACGGATGAGCACAACCTGCTTTGTTGTTCTGCTCTTGCTAACCGTTTATGGGAAACATTTTAAGCAAAAAAATGAACTTATTGAAAGGATTTACCAACAAAGTGATTCACCAACAGTGTTTTTCATTGGATGTGATAGTGAATTTTTGAGTGACTTTGTGCAAAATCATAGCAATATTCCGGTACTAATTTCCGATGAGAGCCCTGGCGACATGATCTATAATGCAAAATCTCTTCACAAAGCAGTTTTGGCAGTTCAATCTCTGAAGAAGTCCAAACATTCGGTAACAACCTTAGTCGAATTTATTCAAAAACTGCAAATTAGAAAGCATGTCATCGTTTTTGCTAACAGTTTCGAACATCTTGTCGAATGTTTCTCTTTCTTTTGGAAACATAATTTCACAAATATCTTTGGAATTACTAGAAGCACTCTGTATGCGTATATTCCATTTGCAGATGAACCAGTTCAAATAATCTCCCAGAATGAAACTCAGCTTGTGCATGCCTTAAAGGATCTCAATGGGTTCTCAGTGCGAACGATTTTTCGGAAGGATTTTCCGAGAATATTTCGGTATATCGACAAGCAAGGCTCTGTTCGAATTGGAGGAATTTATGGACCGATATTTTTAAATTTCCTACGAAAACATAATGGAACTTTTGTGGAACTTGAAAACTATAAAAATAAATCGGTTCACATAAAGGATTTGATTGAAGCAACCCTTAGCGGTGAAGTCGACCTGCTGATGAATCCTTACCACCCGATGAGAGGTTTTAAGCACTGCAGTTATCCGGTGGATTATCTGAACTACAGATTTATGGTACCCATAAATGGTGATGTGGAAGCGAACGAGTACTTTTTGAGACCATTTTCATTTGGGACCTGGTTATGCATTGGATCAATTTTCATCTACATAATCCTGATGGACGTATTGAACGATATTTGTACTATGATCAAGGCGAACTTCTGGGAAAGTTTTAGTAGAATATTTCTGATGATGCTGCGTCTACCCACCGAAGGCAAAATAACTACAGCATATCGTTTCCATGCCCAAGTATTACTATTGGCATTTATCTTGGGAAATATTTATACGATATATTTTACATCGTTTCTAACGGTATTTTTAAAAATAAGACAATATGAAACAATTCAAGATTTGATTGATAACAACTTGAAGGTTTTAATGCACGACTTCGAATATAAAATGCTGAATAAAGGAAACATTTTTCCTGCGGGTTTCGAAAAAATCGTTGTTCCTGTTGATTTCTATACTCTCGCCAAGAAAATGGATACCATGAGAAATACCAGCGTTGGATATTCAGTTGGAAGTGACAAGGGGAATTTTCTCCTAAACTTACAAGGCTTCTGGACAAAGCCATTGTTTCGTTTGTTACCAGAAGATGTATTTTCGGCATATGCATGTTTTTTTGTGTCTGAGAATTCTTCGTTAAGAGAAATTTTTGACCAATTTATCATGCAAATAGTTGAAACGGGATTGTTTATCAAATGGCAAAATGATGCTGTATTACAGGCGTTCTATTCTGATAGTTTTCAGGCAAATTATGTTCATCATGGACAGAATGTTGACCTCGTTGATAGTGTCCCATTGGCATTGCATCATTTCAAATTTGCTTGGGAAGTTCTGCTGCTTGGTTTGACAATTTCGGTTATTGTATGCGTTGGGGAACTTATTTTAAGAGATATTTTTGATTGCAAATATATATTTTAAATAAAAGGAAAGAGAGATCTTTTGAAAACAACGATAAAAATTTGCCGTGACAAAATTTTTCTTTTCTGCACTCCCATTTTCCCAATCTTTGTTTCTTTTTATTCTTCTCGTAGAGGTGTGTTTCCTTCAAAATACTAGAGGAGAGTAGAGTACCCATGTTCTATCAGCCATTGGTACACTCTCTCAGTACTTTGAAGAAACAATATGGATATGGATGGCATTTTGTGGTCCTTAAAAAGGTCATAGCCCTTAAAGTGGATAGGAAATCAACAAACGTTGAACATAATGGATCTGATCCTAAAAGAAATGTGGAGGACAGTGTATCGCATCATACTTTATACTATTCGCTTTCAGAATGACTGAATTTCCACCATAATTGTGTTATTGGTTGTACAAGTTGGAACGCTAACGGCAAATGCATTCAGTTGTCCCCAAATCTGCGCAAAAGTCAAACGTTTTAATTTATTCGCGAAATAAAATATTACTGCCGATGTCGCCTTTCTAATTTTAGTTTTTGAAATAAGCATCCACTAATGTTGTTTTTATTTGGCAACCGGAATCTCTCTCCGATCCGGAATCCCAACTGAACACTTTTTTTTCATTCTGAAGTTTTTGTGATTGTATATGTGAAACATCAAATGTGGACAGTAATGAAAATCAAGAATAATGTTTGTTGAAAGATACACTTCGGACAATTAGGATACAAAAAATCACAGCTGTCGAGTTTTACATTTAAGTATATGAATGTGTGAGTGCTACTGGTTTCGATTCTGTTTTCAAATCCAGAAGCAAATTTCTCTTCTTTTCGGAATCAGAACTGTCATTTTTTCCCAAGTGAACACTTTCAGAAGAGTCCAGAGGGCTTCCGGATTGCCAAATGAAAACGACATAAATTTCCACAAATCGTCGCTACAAGTACAATGCAGAACTAGTCTAATTCACAATTTCAAAAATTTTCTGTACAGCAGTTATAAAACATTAAAATGTGTTTACTCCTAAACTATTTTATGAAACACCTTGGCGTAGAAAACATATACATAAATATATTATTTTTTTATTGGATTTTAATGACATCAGATTTTTAAAGAGACAATGTTATGTAAGCAGGTTCTTGGACCTAGGATTATTGTGCATATATTTTTTAAGTGTAAAACTAACCTATCTCATGAAAGTGGACATATAGGTTTCACTATTTCTGCAATTTTCTTTTCGTTGATGGACATAGGATTAACGATAGAGTACCAAAAAAAAGATGAATATAATAAAAAAGATCAAAATTTTTAGTGTTTTAAACAGTTTTATTCTTGGACTTTTGTACCATATGTATATTCAGTCTAAGCAACTATTGTTTTGAATATAAACAAAATATACAGTCTTCATTCTTAAAAACAAAAATGCGAAAACGTTAAGCCATGTGGTAATTGTGATGATCCGGCAGAAATTGAGAGCGCTGATGAAGGTGAAGGTAAAGCTGAGTCGGTCCCCACTTCATCAAAGATTAAATCAGAAGATGCAGTTCGATCCATAAACATATGTTTGCAATGGGCCGAAGAGAACAACATTCCAATAGAAGAGATTTTATATATAAAAGAGAGGGCAGTTTTAAAAAACATAAATTTGCAAAAAACTCAATCTAAAATATCTAACTTCTTTAAAAAAAAAATAATATATATTCTGTATTCATTCATCACTTATTAATTTTTGTGTAAATTTTCGTATTTAATAAATACGAAAGTTTTTTCATAACTTGTCGTTATTTATAAGAAAACGAGCTATTTCAACTATAATTTGTATCGAAAAAATACAACCCAGTAAGTGCAACAACCTCGGTTATTGCAACTGCCCCGATTTCTATTAGTTGCGTAAATTGAGTTTGTCATCATCATCAACGGCTCGACAACCGGGTTCCGGTCTTGGCCTCTTTCAACAAGTCTCTCCACCTATTCCGGTCTCTAGCCGACGCCATCCAGTTGCGCCCCCCAAGGCTTCGGGCGTCCTGGTCTAAGCCATCTCTCCAGCGCAAGCATGGTCTACCACGCTGTCGTCTACCATAGAATGTACCACAAACAACTTTCCGAGCAGGTTCCTCTTCGCTCATGCGAGCTAGGTGCCCTGCCCACCGGAGTCTACCGAGTTTAATTTTTGTCACGATATCTGCTTCAAGGTAGATTGCGTACAGTTTATGATTGTACCGTCTCCGGAATCGTCCTTCCTCACATATGGGGCCAACAATATTCTCCTTAAGACTTTTCTCTCAAACGCAGCTAAGAGGTCGGAGTGCCTTTTGCTAAGCACCCAAGTCTCGGACCATGGTCCTGTACAGCAGCAGTTTTGAAGTTATGGTGAGATTTCTGGATTTGAAGAGCTTTGACAGACTATAGTAGGCTCTGTTGGAGTTTGTACTGTATAAAAATTAAATATATTTTCATTAAAAAATTATAATAAATAAAAATCACATTTTCTTAAAAAAAAACTTAAAAATATGTACATATTTGATTAGAAATTAATCAGTCATTGTTGTCAACCTACAAGACATCTGGCGATCTAGTCCCTTTTTAAGATGCTCGTAGAATGGATAATATATTTCAGGAATAACTTTTTGCCGACAAAGATGCATAAGATCCTTATACTTCAAAGGTTATATTGGGATTTGGTTGTGCCTTAGCTGTACGAGGTTGTAGGTGTCTAAATTCTGGAGAGTTCCTCTTTTTTTCTCCATTGTGTTGATAACTTTTATTTCACTATCAAAAGCATACTTAAATTTTATTAAATTAGGAGTTTCTGGGAATGTTTGAACAACTTTAATTTTGCTCCATTTAACAATGTTCCCTTCTTCGTCTTTTTTCCTGTTTTTGGTTGTCTCACCAAGCATTTTTTTTAGGTCAAAAATGTCGGTCGCGTACATTTCTTAGACTATATATGGCCTAGTCTTGCAAGCAGTCCGCGCAACACTGTACAGTAAAACCCGCTTAAAAGAAACGGCAAAATGTCACAGTATTTCTTTCACTTAAGCGGGTTTTTCACTTAAGCGAACCCCGCTTAAGTGAAAAATAATTTCACTTAAGCGGAGCTCGGATAAGTGAAAAAAAAATTTCACTTAAGCGGATTTAAAAATTCCATTAAGCGGAGATTTAATGCTAGAAACAATATTGTTTTTATCTTTTGGACTTGCCCTGAAAGAAGTTAAATAAAACAACGAAAACACAAAAATAATTTATTGAACAACGAAAACTAGCAAATTTTGTTCTGTTCGATTAAATTTTTTTTTCACTTAAGAGAGTTTTTTTCAATGAAAAATATTAAAAATTAACTGAAAATATGTTTCAGTTATCCGGGTTTTTCACTTAAGCGGAGTGTTTTAAGGGAAATTGGTCGGAAAATACTTGGGGATTAAGAAAGTGTTTCAGGTAAGCGCGTTTTTCTCTTAAGCGGGTTTCTCTTAAGCGGGTTTTACTGTACCACTGGTCTGAACAGTAAATTGGAACATTTTTTGTGGCTTTTTCTATTGCACTACCATAATTCTGGTTTTACACTACTGCCATTAGTTTTGTCACAAAATATTGAATCAATAATAATTTCGATTGGTATGTTTTAACAATACATTTGGCATTTGTTCAGAAATGTCGTATAACTGCTGTAACGCTGACAACTGAGAAAATTTGCACAACAATTTAGTTGAATTAATACGATGTCAAACTTGTTTCAGTATAAAACTAGGTTAAGACAACGATCTTGCAAAATTTGAATCGAATGCAGCATCATACTTTCTCTACCCTTTTATAAAAGTTAAACTCATCGAATACCTATTTTATTTTTTTAGCATCGTACTAACTTTATGACTCTTTGACATTTACAAACTTCAAAACAGGTCTGTTTACTTGGTTTTTTGCACGAACTGTCATTGTGTTAGGCGTACCCAGAAGCCATTTATTAAAACAAATTGTCTTAGTTCGATATTAGTTAGAGAATGTTTAAAGTTAAGAATAAGTAAGAAAACTACTATAAAGTTAGGAAATATATCAAAAGTATTATAATATTAGATACCTTAATATAATAGGCTGTTTAAAATATCCAAGACTCAAAAGAATTCAGTATAAAGCAAATAAAATAGTTTTTTTACAAATGTAAAAATTAAGAAATACAATAGTAACAATAAGGATGAGTAGATTTTAGAAAAAAGATATATTTTCACACTTTTATAAGGGTTAACGCAAAATTTTATAGTGAGAAAAATTCTAAATCAACTCGATCTGCATTTTCATGAATATTTCAACTCCAGCTTAAAAACGAGATACAAATTTTTCCAACACATTCGTGTAAGTTAATTCAACAAAGAGTGAGTTAAACAGTGAACAAAACGTTTTTTTGGTGCTTGTATTACTGCGCTAGATATAGATTACCAATAAAACACGCCTAATATCTGGTCACAGGGGCTCCCCAAATTGCTGGGATTGGAAAAATTGCAGAGATTTCGCTCTTTCCTCTTTGTGGTTTTCTTTATTTTTCAGGTATGTTCCATTTCTACTTGGCATTTGGTCAGCGAACTTCGATTAACTAACTTACTAGAATAATGCGAGAAACAGATTGGCACAGCAACTTCAACAGCAACTTTGACAACCACGTCACTCTTTTTAGAGCGACTGGTTGTAAATGGCTTTGATTACATTAGCACAGCAATTCGATGCTGCTGTGCAAATGCTACCAACTTTTAAGGCGAAATTTGTTAGTATTATCAACACTCAAATGAAAATTTGACAATCATCTTTTTGTTTCGTCTATTTATTTTGGTTTTGACAATGGAAGAATTACTAAAACCAAATTAATATTAGTACGACAAATTGCGCAAGTCGTATACATTGACGCAATTCACGTTCATTTTTATCATATTGTGTATGGCAAAATCATTTCGCATTTGAAACTACATATTTCGATTATACATATGCTGTCAAAATCGCTGTTCACGTTGTAACCTATTTCACATTTTGATGTTGAAGTTTTTGTTGCTGTTAAAGTTGCTGTGTTAATCTGTTTCTCGCATAAAGAGTGCGGAGAGATAACTCTTTTCAATAGAACAAAGTTAACTTCTGTTAAAAATCCCTGTGTTTAAAAGCATCCATACAATCGAAAGGAAGCCAAAAGAGAAACTAAGATTAAAAATCACTTTCGTGTAAAAGTAGTCCTAAATGTTAATAATGGTGCGTTTGATCTCTTGGACACAAAAACAATCCGGTGATAACCACTAGACATACAGTGCCTTGCATAAGTATAACCGCACCCTGTAAAAATGCGTTTTGTAGAAAATTAAAATGGGAAAGACACCTTAATATTTTTTTTATTAAATGGCATCCTTAATCAAGTAAATTGTTTTTTTTTTTAAAGTACATTTCTTACAGAAAACTAGTAAGGGATCTTGCTGCTCCTATTTTCGACCAAGCTAAAAATTCTTTTTGGCATACTGTTGACAAGGTTTTTTTAATATGGAATCGTCTATAGAGTTACATTCTTCCACAATTGCTTCTCGCAGCTCAGCAACACTGACAAATTGCCTATTATGGGCATACATTTTGCGGGTCAAAATTCCCCAAAGATTTTCAATAGGATAACGATCTGGAGAACGTGCCGGCCACTCCAATTTTTGTTATAAGATTCAAACCACTCCAAACTTTGACGACTAACGTGAATATTATCTTGCTAGAAGACATGCTGAACTCGACGAAATAGTCTTAAGTAGGGTAGCAAATTATCCTGAAGCACCTGGATGTAAGCTGAACTGATCATCCTTCTAGAGGTGGTCTGTGACCACGGTCACAGAAGGCCCTCCAAACTATACAACTGCCACCGCCGAAGTTACTCTTGGAAAAAACTGTTTTACCTTTCTCAGATCGTGCCAATATCCGTTAAAACCATCTGGCCCATCAAGACTTTGATTCGTCACTGAAAATAATATAAAAAAAAATCATTAGATTATGCCATTTGGAATAACAAGAGTTAAGTGTAAATTAATGAAATGTTACTTACGGTTTTCCAATTCCGGTTCATGTTTTGACGGGGAAATTTCAACCTTTTTTGTTTGTGGGCTTTTGTTAGATTTGGAGTTGGTACCATTTTGCCCCGAACAATCACTCCACTGCTTTTTAATACACGAAAACCGTTGAAACCGAAACTCCTAACCCCAATTCGTCACGAACTTCCGGCAAAGAATGCACCGAATTGGATGCAGCATTGATTAAGCGCCTCTTATCGCGACGTGTCAGATTCTGCGAACGGCCGGGTCTTATTTTTGTCGCATAAGATTCTGGATCTTGTAAGAAATTTCGGACGACACGATCGAATCTTGAAATTTTCCTACTAATAGCTTAGGCCACTTAACCGAAAAGCTTGAATTTTCCCTTTTTCCGTATCGCTTAAATTTGTACCACGCGGCATTGTTGTTTGACATTTCAAAGCTCATAACTGAATGAAGCTTCAGAGAGGTTTGCATTTTGCGGTTATACTTTTGCAATACATAAAAATCTGTTTTTAATTTTTAAAGACCAGAAGAGAAAATAACGGAACTTTTTTTTCTTCTAAATTTACTTGATTAGTGATGCCATTCAATAAAAAAATAGTAAGGTGTCATTCCGATTTTAATTTTCTACAAAACGCATTTTTACAGGTGCGGTTATACTTATGCAAGGCACTGTATGAGACTTAGGTCTCATAAGCCTCGTCGGACACAAACATAATGTCGTTCAGATGTTCATTTTGTAAGCTATTAATGAAACAAAAATAAATAAGTATAGAAACTTTGAAGTCAGATTTTCTACGGCAATGGTCGCGAATCCCATCGGAAAATATTCGTACAGCGTATTACATCATTCCTCAAAAGGATTGATGTCGTAATCGTATGTAAAGCAAAACACTTTTATGTCAATAATTAACAAAACTTCACCCCAGTCACAGTTTTAATTACTACCTACATCTATTTATTTTATACATTATTTATTTTGACACCCTCTACGTTGAAGCTACCATTCGCCAAAGCGATGTTTTGGAATGTAGCTTCATAATTCACTGAATAATTATGGGTATTCAAAAAATTCAGCTTTCCACAATTCCAGTCCTAATTAAATGTTAGAAAGGTTATAACTAGGAGATAAGAAGAGATTTCGGTAAGTCATTTGAGAACGCAAGTGAAACATCAGTACAAGAATGAATCTACGGATAAACACAACCTGCTCTATTGTTCTGCTCTTGCTAACCGTTTATGGGAAACATTTTAAGCAAAAAAATGAACTTATTGAAAGGATTTACCAAGAAAGTGATTCACCAACAGTGTTTTTCATTGGATGTGAAAGTGAATTTTTGAGTGACTTTGTGCAAAATCATAGCAATATTCCGGTACTTATTTTCGATGAGAGCCCTGGCGCCATGATCCATACTGCAAAAGCTCTTCACAAAGCAGTTTTGGTGGTTCAATCTCTGAAGAAGTCCAAACACTCGCCAACAACTTTAGTCCAAATTATTCAAAAACTGGAAATTAGAAAGCATGTCATCGTTTTTGCAAACAGTTTCGAACATCTTGTCGAATGTTTCTCTTTCTTTTGGAAACATAATTTCACAAATATCTTTGGAATTACTGGAAGCACTCTGTATGCGTATATTCCATTTGCAGATGAACCAGTTCAAATAATCTCCCAGAACGAAACTCAGCTTGTGCGTACCTTAAAGGATCTCAATGGGTTCTCAGTGCGAACGATTTTTCGAAAGGATTTTCCGAGAATATTTCGGTATATCGACAAGCAAGGCTCTGTTCGAATTGGAGGAATTTATGGACCGGTATTTTTAAATTTCCTACGAAAACATAATGGAACTTTTCAGGAGCTTGAAAAATATGGAAATAAGAACCTTCGCATAGAGGATTTGATTGAAGCAACCCTTAGCGGTGAAGTCGACCTGCTAATGAATCCTTACCACCCGATGATAGGGTTTAAGTACAGCAGCTATCCGATGGGATATCTGAACTACAGATTTATGGTGCCCATAAATGGTGTTTTGGAATCGAACGAGTACTTTTTGAGGCCGTTTTCATTTGGGACCTGGTTGTGCATTGGATTAACTTTCATCTACATAATCCTGGTGGACGTATTGAAGGACATTTGTACTATATCCAAGGCGAACTTCTGGGAAAGCTTTAGTAGAATATTTCTGATGATGCTGCGTCTACCCACGGAAGGCAAAATAACTACAGCATATCGTTTCCATGCCCAAGTATTACTATTGGCATTTATCTTGGGAAATATTTATACGATATATTTTACATCGTTTCTAACGGTATTTATAAAAATAAGACAATATGAAACAATTCAAGATTTGATAGATAGCAACTTGAAGGTTTTAATGGACGAGTTCGAATTGAAAATGATGAATAAAGTGAATATTCTTCCTGCGGGTTTCGAAAAAATCGTTGTTCCTCTTGATTTCTATACTCTCTCCAAGGTAAGGGATTCCATGGTAAATACCAGTTTTGCATATTCAGTTCCAAGTGACAAGGGGAATTTTCTCCTAAACTTACAAGGCTTTTTGACAAAACCATTGTTTCGTTTGTTACCAGAAGATGTATTTTCGACATATGCATGTTTTTTTATGCCCGAGAATTCTTCGTTAAGAGAAATTTTTGACCAATTTATCATGCAAATAGTTGAAACCGGATTGTTTATCAAATGGAAAAGGGATGCTATATTCCAGGCGTTCTATTCTGATAGTTTTCAGGCAAATTATGTTCATCATGGGCAGAATGTTGACCTCGTTGATAGTGTTCCATTGGCATTGCATCATTTCAAATTTGCTTGGGAAGTTCTACTACTTGGATTGATAACTTCGGTTATTGTATTTGTTGGGGAACTTATTTTAAGAAATATTTTCGATTATAAATATATATTTTAAATAAAAGAAAAAAAAACAACTGTAAAAAATTGCCGTGACAAAAATAATTTTTTCTGCATTATCAATCTGTGTTCCCACCTTTTATTCTTCTCGTGCAGGTGTTTCCTTCAAAATACTGGGGGAGAGTAGAGTAGCCAAGGTCCATCAGCCATTGGTGCACTCTCTCAGTACTTTGAAGAAACAAGATGGATGGCATTTGGTGGTCCCTAAAAAGGTCATAGCCCTTAAATCGAAATCGACAATCGTTGAACATAATAAATCTGATCTGAAAAGAAATGTAGACGACAGTGTATCGCGGCATACTTTATACTACTCGCTTTCAGAATGACTGGATTCCCACCATAGTTGTTTTATTGGTTGTACAACGGTAAGTGCCTTCAGTTGTCCCCAAACCCAAATCTGCACAAAAGTCAAACGTTTTAAGGTATTCGCGAAACAAAATATTACTGCCGATCTCGCCTTACTAACTTAAGTTTCTGAATTAAGCATCCACTAAGTTTCCACAAATGACTCCTTAAATTCAAATTCTTTGTTTATTGATTTTTGGAAAAATTTGGTCGAACAGCTGAATGGGTTCATCGGATTCGCCACTCCTGGATGTGAAATCAAGGGTCGGCGAATTCCATCATGACTGACCAAAACTGTAGGTTTTACAGTTACTTACTTACTAGCCGAAAGCCCTGGGGTTGCTGAAAAATAAAGCCTAGTACGCAGATTGGGTAAAGACAAATTTTATCTCTACAATTCCGATCTCTACAAAAACTTTTCCAAACGCCGCGCCGGGCAAAAGTTTGAATTTGGAGAAATAAAAAATCCTGTCAAGTATCTATCAAACAATAAATATTTAAATGAAAATATAAACAGTTTGTTTGGAAACATGTCTGAAGAACCCGATTCCGAATCACAGACGGAAATTATTAAATTCAACGAATTAAAAAAAAAAATGATTTACACAATCGTGTACCAACTACAGCCTATCCGAGAACACACCAAATGATGTAAATTGGAGCCTCTGCTCGACTTGGCACCTCCAACTAAATTTGAGAAAATTAATACGTGCTTGTGGTCTCGGTGTGGAGTAAACATGGCTAAAACTAAAGTTCTGGTTAAGATTGTTGGGTTAAAGAAGTTATGGGTTTTCCCAAATGCAGCTCATCGTGGATTTTGATGCTCACAATGTTTATCTCTTCTCCGAAATTCAATATTTACTGTTAAATTCATTTAAAAAGCTCTAATATGTAGAAAGAGAATTTGATAACGTTATTTTATTGAAGCAAATTAATAAAAAAGCATCAACATTCACAATGCGCTGCAAAACTTCATTTCGGAAAACTCCCGTTGACTTGTGATTTGGGACTATTTGTATTTGTGTTTTTCATGACTCACGGCCTTTACAGTTGGCATATTGGGTCATGTTATGATACAGAAAAGCCTCCTAGCAGAAGCTGATGTCCATTTACAAAAATCGATTGAGAGCCGAGTAGGTAAACAATGGAATCGACGCGACGGCATCTTTGACTTCTTCCAAGTGTGAAAGTGGAATTTGATTAAACAGTTAGAAAGTTTTAGAGTATATCTGTGGGACAGGTAATCCTACAAAAGTGTTTGATGCCTTTTTGGATCTGCTCTTGATGCTTTCAAGACAAGCATCAACAGCTTTTTCATAAAAGCAGCATTAAAAAAATCACTTTGAATACGCATTATGTAGAATCTGTATGTGTATTCTAGGAGAGTTTTTGATGCGTAAACATCTTTGCCGGCGGTATGGTAACTCAAAAACCTAAGGTTATACCTTACGGTTACAAGTTCCGTGTATCAACTTAAAGCCACTTTACACGATATTAAAAATCATATGCTTTCTCATATGACCGTCAAAAAAAATATATCAAATCGTTTGAACGCACTCATTAAACTCATATCACTTCTCAAACGAAAAAGCATATGACTTTTTTGACATTAGGACTGTAGCTAATTCCATTTGAGAAATCATACGATATTTGTTGTTTTTGTGGGAAATATTGAATGGAGTGTTGAGAGTTGAATACAAAATATGGTAAAATTCTGAAAAAGTAACTATTTATGCGGTTTTTATAAATATTTCAGCTCTCATTAAGACATACTGTACATTTTTGAATTAATACAGCAATCATTGTTGATAAAACCACAGCCATTGCTTTCTTTTTGTTTTCCATCATGTAATAACGAAACAAATTTATTTCTCTTTATATTTTATATTTATTTTCGATTTTGGTACTCTGAAAATCAAAGGGGAAGTCATAGACGTGTAAAGCATAGATAAACCAGAACGGTGTGACTTGACTCGAAATGACAGCTCATTTGATAAATCATACAGAAAATGTGATGACAGGTCATATGACTTCTATTATCGTGTAAAGTGGCTTTTACCTTATGGAAGATTGCATTTAAGACACTGTTTACATTGGGAATATTGCGTACTTACAGCACCGTGTTTACATTGGACACTTTGAGTACTGAAATCTCGATTTTAGTACTTTTCTTTGCTAGCTAGTACACAATATATTCACTCTCCCAACAAGTCTTCACCTCTCGACCAATATGTCAAAAAGAAAGACAAACAAACTGGTGTAAAATTTCATTGCGGGTTCATTCAATGTTTTAAACAGGGTTGACATTTAAAAATTCGAAAAATGTTGTTCAGGGCAATCAGTTGACATCTGCAACGAAATAGTCTGTATTATATCAAAATATATCTAGATCCTTCTCCATCTGTCAAGCCATGAACTGGATGATGACTATGACTTAAATGGATTAAAAAAATTAGTTTTCCATTACTTACAAGGTGGGAATGATCAATCGGTTTATAAATCTCTGACAGAGAGAGTTAGATAAAGTAAAGAAACCTAAAAAAATGTCGGAGGATTTAGCTGAGTGTGAACACCGTCTATAGCAAAAAAATACATCAAGACATTTGACATATGTATTTGATGTGAGGTGAAGAAATGTTGCGGAATGAAGCTACGCTTCCATACCTCTCACATAAACTGTCAAAAAGACGAAAGACGAAGCAAACGAAAAAAAAGAATCTTAATCAAGATCCAGAAGTCAAACTGAAGTATCATATTTTCGTGCAATATTAGGGGCGGTCACATTCTCAAATGTGTTTGACAAAACGGTAGATATGATTGGCTTGATTTTGATATTGTGAATGCTCCATCTAGTGGCTTATCATGAAGATGACAAACATATTTAAGAATGTGAACGTATGTGCGTCAAGCCTAAACAAATGTCACTTTCCATGAACTTCTCGAGCTGTGCAAATCGTAAGAAAATATTTCAAAATGAGTTTTATAATCAACAGCGGTAGACTTTGCAGACTTTGAATATAAAATTCAAATAAATTTCCTCATCTAAAATTTCATCTATGCTCTTAGTTGGTCCGTCATCCCATCATGGTCAAAATCCTAATAAAAAATAAAAAATGATGTTTCATAGCATGTTTGAATCCTCCTGTTTTTAATCATCATGCCGTGCTGTCAAACAAATTTGAGAATGTGAACGCCCCTATTAATGTTCCGAGCAAATAGTTGTAGTATGACTTGTTTTAAAAGATGCGATATCACTCTGCAATTTTTAAGCATGTTTGCGAGAGATGGAGAAGGAGGAACAAAGTTAACTTACAGTAAAAATCACTGGCCCAAAGTTTTAGTTGAATTAGTACGATGTTAAAGTTGTTTTAGTATGAAACTAGGTTAAAACAACGACTTTGAAAATTTTAATCGAATATAGCAACAAACATTTTTTACCAAAATTTTGAACAGCCTATTGTTAAGGTATTAGTATCATACTACTAAACAATTTGCTAACTTTTAAGTAGTTAAGTACTCACTACTTAGCTAGGTCCAGATAATTTTCGAGTCTTAACCTAAGTCGTGATAAAAACTGTGATACCAAAATGATATTATCTATATGTTATCGATAATTTGTTCAGAGAAGACAAAAGTGACGTTTTTGGATGCTGGTTGATGCTAGTCTCAATACAGCTGACAAATTCCATACCGTGCACAGTGCTTCCAACTTTTTGCAAAAACGTTCCTAAGCCCCTATGTTGTTTTTTTTTACAATTCTATATGGACTTGCAAAAAAACACAGCTACTAAAAACAATAAAATAGGCATTCGATGATTTTAACTTACTTTAATAAAAAGTAAGAGGAAGTATGATGCTTTATTCGATTAAAATTTGCAAAACGGTTGGTTTAATCTGGTTTCATACTCAAACAGCTTTAACTTCATACTAATTCAACTAAAATTTTGCGACAATCCTACATATTTATCCTGAAAATACAATGCAAACATTTTTGTTAGTTTTATTTTTTATAATAAATATTTTTTAGTAGGTATACATTTTATTGCTAAAGCCTAGTACGCAGATCGGGAAAAATTTTGTCTCCCATACATATTTTTTCCTGGGACAAATTTTGTCTCGGATATTTTTCCCAGCAGTACGCAATTCGCGCGCAAAATTCATACTATTGTGAACTGCTGTACAAAATGTCTACACTAAATTTTGCCAGGAAAAAGAATGATACAAGCCTTATTTTGCAGGACAAATTTTGACAGCCACCGTATTTCCGAAACTGATTTTTGTCAAAACTGGTTTTATGTAAAAGGTGCTGATGCTTCTCTTGAAAGCATCGATAGGAGATTCCAAAAAGGTATGAACGACTTTTGTAAGACAACCCGTTCCAGAGATATACTACAAAACACATTAAATTATTTTTTAATTCTCCAACTTCAAACTTTTGCGCGAGATTTGGAAAAGTTTTGTACAGATTAAAATTGTAGAGATAAAATTTGCCTTGTCTCGATCTCCGTACTAGGCTTTAAGCTAGATGACTGAAATTCTAAAATCAGTTTGTTTTCCAATGACAATGTCTGACAATTTTCTACCAATGAACTGACAATTAATTTGTGTGTGTACACGGTTGGTAGAAAATCTACCAATCTCTTACAATTTATTGTTAAAAGTTGGCTGACAATTTATTTTCAGATAGCTGGCCAAATACCTACCAATTAATTGTAAGAGATTGGTAGATTTTCTACCAACCGTGTACACACACCACTAATTGTCAGTTTTTGTTGGCTATGGAATCTGCTTCATTTGAACCTAGGCTGCAAATTGTCTGACAATGGAAAAATTGTATGATGATAAAAAAACGTACATCTTACAATTTCTTCATTGTCAGAAACGTCAGACAACGATAAAAATTGACAGGCCTGACACGATTCTGTGTGTACACGATTATCAAATACCTTACAATTTACCTTCTTACAATTAATTGTCAGATACATTTTCTGACAATTAATTGGAAGATTACACGATTGTCAGCTAGCGTACACATGATTGTCAGAATTCTTACAATTAATTGTCAGACAAATTTTCTGACAATTGATTGTAAGACTACACGGTTGTTAGACATTGTAAGCATGTTTTTCACTGACAGATCTGACAATATTGTAAGATCTACCAATCGTGTACACTTAGCTAAAGACACAAAAACATTCTGGCATTTTGACATTTCAATTGAAAAGGTGCGTTCGATTCAAAATTTGATAGCAGCTTTCAATTACCCCTCACACACGCCACACCGATCAACCCCAACTAACATTTCAGTTTCTATTAGCCTAGAAATATGGATATGCCGGAAGTTTCAATTTATATAATGCTTCTAAAGAGCCTTCTTCAAAAATAATTTTTCTATAGAAGTCACGGTTTCAATATCATCTTCTTTTAAACCTTTTGCAAGTAAGATACAAAGTTTTTCAGAGACTAGAACCAATTTTTCGGATATGGTTTTATAAATGAAAATAGATAAGCTGGAACTTGTATAAATATTGCAATGTGATATGATATAGAAGTTTACATCAGTGAGGTTTCAAAAGGTTTCTATAACAATTTCCTAAGAGCTATATAGAATACGTCTCTTAAGCCTAGCAGACTTTAACAAAAAGTCTTTAAAGAAAATGTCAATGTTCAAACTTCTAAGAACTCTGCAAAGGAATCTTAACAGAAACTAATAAATTTAATCTTAATTAAAATTAGGAATATTAAATTGCATGTATCAACTAATTATTTGTACACATTTATTGTAATCCATCTATGTACTTTTTAGATATTACTTAGGCAAGTATAAGAGTATAAATAGAGATCCCTATGATAGCATAGAAAATTAGTTTGATTGTTTGCCTTGTGAACCTTAAGGCTAGGCGCGCACATTCAATTTTTAGTTGCACAACTGTTTGGTTGCTTATAGAAAACAAATGTCCGCGCAGGTGCATATAATTATATGTTACACAAAATAGCGAACTCATTTTAGGCAATCGTTTATAGTTTATGTCAAAACACAAACTTTTTAAATGCTCGAACCAAGCAGTTGCGAAACTAAAAATTGAATGTGCGCGCCTACCCTAAGAGTCTAGCGAAGATGAAGTTGAAGTGACGAATAACCAAAATTTAAGAAAAAATACCTTCGAAAGCCGGCAGCTGAATTTCAGATCAACCATTCGGCTCTTAAAAGTTGAATTGCAATTATAAACGAGCGTTTCGAAACAGGCGCGAAGTTATAACCTGAATATCCGAGAACTTTTTTGTTTTAAAACATATAATGTAGCTACATTTATATGATTATCTTCATTTTGATCTTCTGTGCCCATATTAGATATAAATGTGAATTTCTTTGGAAGAGGCATATATGTAAATCCAGCATGATATCTCTATATATCCCTCAAAGTGGAAATACATAAAACTATAGATGGGTGAACTGACCAAAATATTTGATGGTTTTATTACAAATAATATAAATAAATATTACATGAAAATAATTCACAATATTGAAGAAAGGCATAATGTATACTTAACATAACAAATGCCAAACTAAACGGAATACAAACATTTTACATATATGAATGAATGAATCGTTTTTAAGGACACAAATCAAAACAAAGAAAGAGTTAAGTAAAACATGAAACAAATCACTACAGTCAGCAATTTAAAGATATTTTGTACGCTCCCATTAGGTATGAAGATTAGGGCTCAATACTGAAAATTAAATAAACATTTTGTAGGTAAACCCAACAAGGAAACTTAAGACATTTGCTTAGGTTTTGCTTTTCTTCTGTGAACGTGGCCTTGGCAAAGAAAAAGAAATAGGCTGATTAAGTTTTTGCATCTTCCAAATAATATTCAATATGGCACAGTGCGTAGAGAGATGGACTATTACACAAGAGATGCCGAGTTCGATCCCCAAATAAGGTATAATGTCATTCATGTTTTAAAATTATTCCAAATACATTAATTAATAACAATTCCAATGTGGTACATAGTTTCAGGTTTAAAATGGATTAAATGTCGGAAAAACGTCTTCAGAGAAATATAAATTTACTTTTATTTTCGTATTTTTCAGGTTCGGTAAAAGCTCGAGTGTAAGCTTGTAATAGACATAAAAAGCCGTACGTTTGTAATTTTTGCGAAGCTTTATTGAAGCCATCTGTCAAAACTTGAACTTCAGTTCAATTTCGAATAGGACTCTGTTAAACTTCTAATAGTTCATACACGAAGCTGGCACCTTTAAAAGATCTGTGCATGGTACTTCTGAGAGGATTTTCAGAATCACTTATAGAAGTCCATAAAAGGTTTTGTGAGCTTGTGTAATATTCTCCTTTTTGTTCTTAAACAACCTTTACAAATGTATTAAAGAACTTCGAAAATATATTTAGTTAGACCGAATCGAAGCTGAAATGTTAGTTGGGACCTACTCGACAAAGTACTTTTGTATGGGCATTTACACGCCAATACGCCGATGTAGAAGAATATGCCAAAATCAGCTGTTAAATGCTAGGGTTGTGAAATTTTAAATGAAAAGTGAAAATTACCGAAAAATATTTGAATTTTAATGCTCCAGAACCACTTTTTTGTGTTGATCAGAGCTTTATTGAATTGTTGCTTAAGGAGATTGAATTTTATTCTTACTTTATCAGACGATTTGTAAATTTTAACAACTGAAACCGAATAACATCATAAAAAACTGTGTCGACGAACTAGTTCGGTCCTTTTTACACGCCATGTCGGCATACTAGATACTTCGATTCCCAGAGTTCGCACTACTATGTCGACACATATTCATTTTACACGACCCAAAAACCTTATCGACAATATGCTTCGATGAAGTAGTTCGTGGCGTGTGTTAGACGTAAATGGCAGTTTCACTTAAGAGGAGTTGAATTAGTGTTTATTTGTGTTGCAAATAATTTCTTTAAATTACACGGAGTTTTGTTATGCGAATTAGTTTGTATGAAAAATGAGCCCTCATAAATTTTTTGTTACCGATAATCGATTTTTTCGCATAAGTGGATTTGAGTGTAGATATTAAATCCATGTGCAAACAAAAATGTACCATTTTTCAATCGCTTCTTTGCTGCGTCTTGGTCTTGGTCTTTAAACCTAATGCTCGAACCTAATGCTCGAACCTGGAAATTCGAAGAGGACTCTCTTGGCTAGAGCATTGTTGTTCATTCGCTCGATGTGGCCAAGCGAATGAAGTCGGGATGTTTTGACTTTCTAGAGTCTAGACTATTATACATCCACATTTTGGTACTGCTCATATAGTTTATAATTGTGCATACAGTGAACATTGGAAAACGTGAACCCCCCAAAACGTGAACTATCCCAAAACGTGAACAGCGTAATTTTTACATTGACTGCTCTAAAACGTGAACAAATCGAAAAGCTCTAAAACGTGAACAGACATTTTTCCAACATTTCTACATAAAAATGCACTGAATTAATTTTTTAAAACTTCGGGGGCCCCATAAATTTGACATTGCGTAATATGAAATATTTAAAAAGGCTTTGGAATGGTGTTCAGATATACATAGGTTTTGACCAAAGCGACATAAACGCCTAAGAGAAATTGTATTTATTAAAATGTTGGCAAAAAATAGAACAGACAAAAATTAAAAATTTTGTTTGTTAAATAAATCTTTTATATGTAAAACGTTCTATTTAAAAATGAAATCTTATCAATTTTTTTAATAACCCGTAGGTACCAGTATGAACCCGTAGGTACCAGTATTTGTAAAAATGTAAAAAAAAACTCATAAATCTATACTACTGCAAGCAAAAAGAAGATAAAATGAAAGAAAATATGTTTTATTTTAAGAGTAGTAAGACAATACGTTAGGAATACTATTTTAATCATAAAATGTTACATTCCAAAACATGAACAATCTCAAAAACATGAACACCCTCGGTTTTAATTAGTTCACGTTTTCCAATGTTCACTGTATCTTCTCCTCCAGTCTTCATTCCATTTCATTCTTTCGCAAAAGCTCAGTATTACTGCTTTTACACGGAAGCGATTTTTAATCTTAGTTTCTCTTTTGGAGTCATCTTCCGCCTTATGTAACCCCGCCACCACATACGCCTCTCTCCTACGGGCTTAAAAATCGCAAGGTAATATTGCTTCGTTTAAAAGCCGTCTATCAGCTCTCACATTCTTCTTATCTTCCAACACTCGAGGCCACAAAGAAAGATTGAATATAAAGCTGTGCCTACACTACACAATCAACATTGCTTTTTTGCATTGGCGATCAACATCGTCCACATTTTGATCTGTCCATATTCCTTAATTAGAGTGTATGTGTCAATGTGTTGAAAATAATTTTAGAATAATTTGTTTTTTCGGTCATGAGTTAGGAAGATGCTTTTCTTTTCATCACAGAAAAAAAAACTTAGAAAGTAAACACTAAAAACGAAACTAAAGGCCTTAATAAATTCCACAAGCTAAAATAATGCACTGCCCGCAAACAAAACAAATTTAAGAGCTTACTATTGTGTAAATCTAAGTCTGATTTCTACCCATTTGAATCGGGTTGGTTTCTTCGGGTCAACAAAAGTTGAGTGACACTGACTTAGGCCAGGCGCGCACATTCAATTTTTAGTGCACAACTGTTTGGTTGCTTATAGAAAACAGATGAACTATTTGGTTGAATGTCCGCGCAGGTGCATATAATTATATGTTACACAAAATAGCGAACTCATTTTAGGCAATCGTTTATTTTGTGTCAAAACACAAAACTTTTTAGTTGCTCAAACCAAGCAGTTGCGAAACTAAAAATTGAATGTGCGCGCCTAGCCTTACTCAACATTATTTACACAAATCCTTATCAACATAATGTAGTCCCTGCTTAAGGGTTCTGAAGAGTGTCCATTTTGTCTTATACATAATATAGGGGGGTTCACATTCTCAAATATGTTTGACAAATATGGTTTGATGAATATTTGACGGATTGAAAGCATTTGCGTTCACATTTGTCAAATATGCTATCAAACATCACTTCTCATTAGAATTCTTACCATGGCGGACCAACTCAGAGCATAGATGAAATATTAGTTGAGCAAATTTACTACCATTTTTATATTTAAAAATCTGCAGAAAACTTATATTAATCTAATAAAATCCACCTGAATTACTTCTATTGCATATATGACTCATTTTGAAATATTTTCTTACGATATGCACAGCTCGAGAACTTCATTGAAAATGAAATTTGCTTGTTGCTTGACGAGCATGCGTTCACATTCTCAAATATGCTTGTCAAATCATCAAAATATCAAAATATTTTGATATCATCAAGCATGTTTGACAATCCATTTGATGAAGCGTTCACATTTTCAAATTCGAGTCAATAGGGGGGTTCACATGGAAGAACATGGTTGTACAACATTGTTCCATGGGAAAATAACTGTACACACTACTTTGCGTTCACATAGGATACTGATGTTGTCGAACATCATTATTTTTATATCTGAGAAGTGAACGGAAGCAGTATGACGATACAAATTTTGGCAGCCGTAATTATGAACGATATTCTTGAAGAGGAAGAAAACACGAAACTTGCATTTTCTTCCACTTCTTTATATTTTGTTAGGAGTTTTATTCTTATAAAATTTATTCTTTATAAATTTCACTTTTTATTTTCCACAATTCTGGTAAATTTCTTATTATAAAGTTCAAAAAATCTTTTTAAAACTCATTATTTGGTATAGATGCCATTTTTCCGTTGAATGTTTTATGGCCGAGATAATTTACAGAATGAAAAAAAAATATCAAAGTTGTCAACATCTGTTCACACAGGTTGGTTGGTTGCACGAACCACCCAGGTTTTCAAAATATTTTGAAAACCATGCAACATTGTTCGGTTTTGCGTTCATATGATAGAACATTGATGGTTATCGAACTATGTTGTACAAGATGTTCTTCCATGTGAACACCCCTAATCAAACAGCATTTGTCAAACATATTTGAGAATGTGAACCCCCCTTATGTACTTCATTTCCACGAACAACTAAACTGAGATTTAATTAGATTTACTCTAAGGCCGGTATTCACCGAGCGCTCATAACTTAAGAAGCTCATAAACGTATTCACCAAGCAATATTAGTGAAGATCTACGAGCGCTCTTAAAAGTTAGGAGTGGTCCCGACCACTCCTAACTTACGAGCGCTCTCTTCGAAAATTTGTTCGCTTGTGCGTGTGCCACGCACGCATTTGACTCGAATCCATGTGAGCAATGCCAAGTAGAAGAGTATCCATTTGCTGTCAAGACCAACATTACACAACATTTCACAGTTTGGGTATGCCTGAACAAGAGAGAGTGGCTCTCATTTTCGAACTTCGAAAAACACTTGCGAGTGGTTGGTGAATACCGCACAGAAATTTCAAGTTAAGAGCCTCGTAAAGTTAAGAGCCGTTTAGGAGCGCTCGGTGAATACGAACCTAAATCTTGTGCAAATCTTGAAGATTTACCAAACACAGTTGAATGGTCAATCTAGTAGAATAGAAATCAATCTTTATAAATCAAACAAATAGTTAAACGAATTGCACTAACGTATACCTACGAGTATATTGAGTTGAACGCATTCACTGCAGAATGGACTTTTTTTATGATTCGCCTATTAAAAGTTAAAATTTGAAAGAAAGTGTCCAAGTCAATGTACTTCTTGATTTTTTTGTGTAGTGGAAATACAACAAACAGAGATTTATTTAATATAATACTACGTTTTCACCAAGAGTAAATCCGGGATTTAGAGCTAGAGATTTAAAATAAATCTTGAAGTGTTTTCAACAAAGGAAATGAGATTTATTTGACGTTTTGACTCTGTCTTGTCATTCAATTGTCAATATGGACAAGAGTAAAAAAAATGCAATTGGATAGTAAACAGGAAAAACAATTTCTGAGCAATACGAGTAAAATAGTTTATTTTCAATACACATCTTTATAAAAATGACTATTACAACTTTAAAACTATTGTTATCACACCATTTGATTCTGAAAAAAGTCATGAAAGGATTATTGGTGCATTGGATAGAAGGAAGAAAAAAACGCCAGCAAACATTATGCTAGCCCACCCTTCCATCAAAAGCTTTTCGTCTTCCGGACCCCAGCTTTTGTGTGATTTTTTTGTTTCTGTCATTTTCTGTAAGTTGTTTTGTTAATTAAAATAACTAGTTATTTACTTACATTTTGTTCTAGAAAGTGTCTGGCCTTTTAGTAAATAACCAAACACACCAAGTTTGACACATATTTCTATTTTGTGTTGATTGTCAATGAAGAAAGTGGGGCTTACATAGGTGAGTTCTACAAAATGAGGTTTGTTTGTTTTGCAAATCTTCTGATTGCGGAGATTTATTTTAAATCTTTATTTGAGGTGATTTATATTTGTATGGTAAATCTATGAGATTTAAAGGAGATTTATGGTAAATCCACTTAAATCCCGGATTTACTATTGGTGAAAACGTAGTATAAACTTAGATAATTCTTTGGGGAAAACATAAAGTGTAAAGAGTTTTGAATCCATTTGTTTCGACAAAGATTTGGTACATACTTATGTATATGGTGTCGTATTGATGCTTGCCAACAACAGCACTTGAAAGTATTTTATATACGCGTTTAGAAGGAATATATCTCAGGAGCTCTTTCATGAAATAGGATCATCGTATTTTTTTGGAGATGATACATATGGTCATATGGAGGTGATAGTCAAGTAATTGGGAATTAATTTTCTTCCACTCATACCATCCAGTGCTTCGATGAAAACGATGGTAGATACTAAATTGAAACAGGGTAGATTGCTTTTAAATGATTCAAAATTACCGAGAGACATATGTGGTGGCAGGGGTTCCCAAAATTGCTGGGATTGGAAAAATTGCAGAGTTATCGTTCTTTCTTCTTTATAATTTTCTTTATTTCCCAGGTATGTTCCATTTCTATTGGGCATTCGTTCAGCGAACTTCGATTAACTAACTAGAGTAAAAGTGAGGAGAGATTACTCTTTTTTAATACAACAGAACCTAAGCGAATTTGCGTTGAACGGCCCTTAATTTGACAGATACATAACTCACACAACTACAAAAACACAACAAAAAAAAGTAAAAAGAACACACAACTTCAAACCAAATAATTTTTCGCCGAAAAAAGTACATTTTATATACTACCTCGGTACAGATTTTGATTGTTTAGAAGTTATTTACATTATTTTAGATGGAAATAAAGTATAAATCGCAAATTCACAGCATAAAAACTCAATTTGTTGTTGCAAGGTGCAGATTCATTTAGCTCATGCTCGTCTCGGCATGCATACATAAAATATGTACATTTGTATGTACAGATTTGTTAATCGTAGAGCAATTTCGTACGATTGTTTCGAATTTATAATATTTAGTGATTCAGTCCATTTACAAAGAACATCTCTTAAAAAATCGAATAAAACATCAGTAAACATTTTTACTTCGATTTGCTTTGGTATGAAATGACCATTGTCAATATGGATAAAGTATACTTTTAAAAGATAAACTAGCTTTTTGCTACTGTTTAAGTAAGACGAGCTCTTTAAAGTTAAAGTATAGTTTATGTCCTTTAAGGGTAGGTGTCCATTGAAAAAATAGGTTAGACTTTTGCGCTAAGCTGTATAACTTTCACAATTTTACGAATATTTCAATGAAATAAACGGTCGTCGATTAGAAAACTGTTAGTCAAAATACTTTTTCAGTTTTGAAAAAAATATAAAAATATTGTGTGCCTTAAAACTGCCACACAAGTGGAAAAATCATACATTTTAGTAAGGTCCTTATTCAAATGATAGGGAAATTCCGAAAATATTACTTTTTTATTTTTTTTATATTTTTTTTATAGAAACAACATATTCCCAAATCATGTATCGGTCTTCTTTTTTTATTCTGTTTTATTATTTATTCAAAAAAAAATATACAAAACTATGAAAAACGAAGGAAATTTGCATAGTGGTATGAATGCTCTACTGGACAAAACTTCATAAGTATAAAAGATAACGAAGTAAAATTCACTCTTATATAAAGCCAATAAGTATGTGCAATTACGTTAATATTTTTTTAAATTTTTTTTTTATTTTTACAGTAACTTTTTACTAACAAAAGTCAAAAAATATAAATTTTTTTACAAATATTTTGTTCTCTACCCTGGGAAATTGAGAGTTATATTTTTTAATTTTTGGAAATAATTTTTTAATCAAAGATTTATATTCTCTGAACAGCATATCGGTCTTTAAAATTTAATTAAACTCATCTTAAGTTCATAAAAATGCAATTCAATATGACAGTATTTGTAATGCATTTGCAAGAAAAGTATTGACAATGCAGTTCTCACATATTTTTTTTATTTTTGTTTGATATTTTATTTACTAAATTCAAAAATACAAAATACTTTTTTCACTCAATATTTATTTAATTTTATTTTTATAAAAGAGGTCTATTTTGCATTTTTTAACAAAAAGTTCATTTGCACACGCACACAAGTAAGTTTTCAGTTCACAAGAATGCCACTGCAATATCAGCGCTTTGAAAGAGAAGGTTTCGTATTCTCTGTGCAAAAGAATTTTGTCCGCCCATCCGCTCTCTTGATTCTTTTTTTTTTTGTCTGGGCACATTTAGTTTTTTATTCTTGTTTATGACTTGTCATCTTGCATCTCGTATTACAAGAACAGAAAAAATAAAAAAAACGTGTGAGAAATGATTGTTTTTAGTAGGTATATAATGCAATGACCATTCCACATTGTCGGAGGTAGGGTGGAAAAATGTTCTTTGTGTATGTATAAAAAAGAATATAAGTAGGTTATCACACATTCGCTGTCATAAATTTTGTTTTTTTGTATTTTTTTATTTGCGATCTATAATCATTCTACTGGTTTTTTTTTTGTTTCTTCTATGGAAAGCCATTTTAGGTAAACACATAGTAATAAATTGCGATGCATGGTGATCTTCATTTTTTTTTTTGCCAAAGGGTGTGTACATGATGGAAGAAAAGAAATCTGCGATGTTGTGTATAGAATAAGATACATATGCATATAAGGATCTACAATAGATTTTGTGTTGTTTTTTTCGATAGGTAGGTTCATAGGTAATGTAGAGGTGCAACGCCTTGTATTGATTTGGGTATCGTAAGGATTGTTTTGATTTAATTTTGCGTAAGTAGGTAATGGATGTACATATCAAAAATATATTAGATTAGTACATGTTAATCCTGTGAATGAACGCAAATTTCATTTCACTGTAAGCGAATACGCAACAACCAAGGGATATGGCAAGTGGATGGCGCCAAAATATTATGTACAATATTATGCAGGTATCTATTAATCTAAATACCTATGTATATATTTATATAAATAAGTTAAGAAGGAAAATTCGATCACTTTTTGTTTTCGGTGGTGACGTATTCCACTGGTAGAAGAATGGTGAAAGTATGTAGAAAGAATATGGGAAGTGCGCTTCTTTTATGTATTTTTGTTGGTTTTACATAGGAAGAGGTGTCTCCTTTATTTTAATATGTCATGGTGATAGATAATACTCTCGTTACAGTTATTTTCTGTTGTGTTTTTATTGTGCAAATCTATTTTGTACATACCTATAAATATTTTTTTGCAACAACTGCCTCCAAAAACAAACAAAGGAAACAAAAAACTCAAGCAAAAAAAATTGATAAAAAGTAAGCAAATAGAAAATACATACATATGTAATACCTACTTCATTTCATTAGGCCACATGATGTAATTTCGTTGAAAATTTCGAAATGAGATAATTTTTAACAAAGAACAATAGGCAAATCTGGCCTAGTTCTAATAAGAACGACCTTTATATAATATACATATGTATGTTCATATATTCATTATCACTTAGTTTTTAATTTGTAAAAAAAAACAAGTATTAGTTTTTCAATAATGTTGTTGGTATCAAAATTAAAAAATGATATAAAAATAAGAGCACATTTTTTTCGATGAAGATTTTGACATGTTTGAAAAACCAATATTAAATTCGTTTTTATTAAAGCTTAGCCGGTTATCTGTACATATCTGTCCATCAACATTTTTTTCTAACACGTTTTACTTACGACCACCAATTGTTACGTTGGTAGTTGACAAATTGTGAATAATTTCGAAATGACTTAATGAAATTCGTTTTTTTTAATAACATCAGTTTTTATATAAAATGCATTTTTAGTTTAAAATTAATAAAATAGAAGCTTAAAATTAGTATACTAGTATACAAAGTAAAATTAAAATACAATGATGTTATTGGAAATAAAATTGAAAAACTTTTTCTACAAAACAGCTAATGGGAACCAGTGGCACCATTTTACTTCAATTATAGTAGATATAAATTTATTTTCAAAATATTTAAAATCTACTTCTTACTTCGCATCATCAGCCAAATACTGAAATCTGCCTCATTTAAAAAATCTCTGTTTCAACCTACTTCAATTTTACAAAAAAAAGTCCAAATCTACTTCTTTTTCTCTATTTCACTCTAGGTAGTATTTTTTTAATATTAAACGCGCACTGACCTTGAGTGCGGGGTTATGAATAAAATTAAAATGTTAATCACAGTGCAAGAAATTAGGAAAGTAGGATAGGATGAGAAAGGAAATACCGATACACATTGGTTTTTAATGTCTGCACATTACAATGAGTGGGAAATATTGAGCCGGGTAAAGCATTCCAGATTCGTGTAGTGCGGCTAAAAAAAGAATCACTGTACTTGACAGTACGTCCGAAATTGGGCGAAAATGATGAGCAGTCCTAGAAGTACGGGTATTACGGTTGAATTGTTTGGTTACGTTAAACATGTTATCACTTCACAAATGACCATCTGTGATGCACATCAGTCTCCTCGATGCAAGTGCCAAACAGCATTGAGTTTTCGAAGCTTTAAATTCTATACGTTTTTTGATTCCCCATTGGACAATGCTATCAAGATCTGAATTTAATGAGCTTATCATACGCTGCCGTTGGTAGTCCACATCTGAAGCACAAGGATGTGAATCCAAAAACAAATATGAAAATTTGAGGTTACTGTCGTCAGCAAAACAATTAAGCGGAGCAACAATTATAGACAGAAACTGTCGGAGACAAAACGGACCCCTGGGGCACACCAGCATTTATTTATTTATTTATTTATTTATTTATTCATCAAGCAGAGACACAGCTCTTAAAGACTACTTAGAACAATAGTAAATTTATATAAATAATAATAAATAAAACAAAACAAAAACAGAATGTACAATTAACATTAACCACCGAAGTTTATTATTATTAACAATTTTTTTTAAAAACAGTCCCTACTTAAATATAAATTAAAATCAATAGCATTACAAACAGAATTAGCTTGCCTTAAACAGCGAGTTAAGAGTTCATTGATTCCATAATTGACCCTATGAAAGGGTACACAAAATAAACGATTATTACGTAATTCACGACAAGGAACATGAAAGCCAATCAACGAAAGCAAGTAAGGGCAATTGATTTTATAATTTATTAAATCTCTGACAAGCATTACACCGAAATAAATACGTCAAAACAATAAAAATACACAAATAAGTAAGTTTAAAAGCATAGGAACTCAACACACTGATGTGTACACGAATCCTATGTATGAAAATTTCGCTTGCATATGTGTTTTTAATTTAAAATTAAACTTTATTTAAATATAGTAATTTTAATGTTATTTTTTATAAAAGAATATTTTATTAATTAAATTAAATTAAAATTTTGTACACAATTTTCTTTAAAATTAAAAGAAATGTATTGACAATTTTAAGTATCTAAAAGTATACATTTAAGGAAAACATTTGTCGTATACAATATTATTTCAAAATCAAAGAATCTGCGATGTAAAAATTTTGATCGAAATCGGAAGAGTCGCAAATGAAAAAGTAGAAAATAAAAAGAAGGTTCTATGACAGGTACCGATAATAACATTTATTTTTTACCAAAGTGTGGACTGCATTGCTGGCACAATTATCTATACATAATTTAAAAAAAAAGAATTAGAGCCGTTTTCAAAATAATTATAATATTTCATAATGGCTGTATGGAAGGAACCGAGCTAAAATAAAACAAACTATTTCAATTTCTCCTCTAGGCTGCAGATTGAGGTACAGAGTTGCAGATAGACAGAATCATTACTCTTTTGTGTTGTAATGTCAACTTTTGAAAATTCCCAGTTCAAATTTGTCTAAAAGCAAGTAAAAAGTCATTTTAAAATCTACTTCGATTTTTCCCAATTTACTTCACTTTTTTCTTCAAATCTCCTTTCATTTTTTCCGGAAGTGGCAACGCTGATAGGGACTTCAAGTCTCAGATATGTAACAAATGCAAAACTATGAAAATTGTTATCATTGTTTTTATTTTCATGATTAGGTACATAATATTCAGGAACAATAGATAATAAACGAACGGTTTGATCAACCAATTTCAGAATTGATAATCTGTTTGTTTAAAAAACAGTTCTCCACTTTTCTTAAATAAACGGTCAATTGTAAAAAGTCAATTATGTATCTCCATAAATTGTTTCAAAGAATCCATTATCTATAACGAATTTATTCATGTTTTCAAAACTGCCCAATTTACCTTTTATGTTGTCAATTTTTACATGTAAATTAGTAGTCAAAGACGGAACCACTTTTTAATCTGAGGCTATATTTTGTTGCACTTATTAATTTTATTGAATCATAAATAATCTCAAGACAATAAAGCTATTTAAAAAATAAAAATTTTAAATGTTTAACTGTGGATATTTTTTAGTTTTAGAAACTCTGAAACAAGAAAAAGAAATATTTAAAACGCTTTTGGTTTCATCCCAATACGACCACTTTTCGCAGAGTTACAGCCCTTTGAAAAAGACTCAAAAGAACATTTATAGGTATAGGTACATAGTTACCATTATTATTTTTGAAAGTGTATTAATTTACTTGGGTTAGGAAATTTAATAATTTTTTTAGTTGAGCAATTTTTGAATTGTGAACTTTCTCCTAAAATTAATTGTCTACATTAAAAATAAATTATGAATATCAGAGCAAATTCCCCGGGTTCCTAATGTCTAAATCTGTGCTCCCTTTTCTTTATTTTTTAAAATATCCTGAAAAGTAAAAGTCATAGAACCAACAGATTAACCTTGTTTAAATACGCAAAGAATACGCTATCTTCCTAAATGCGAAAAGTTTCAATTCACCTGCAACCAAAAATAAAACAGAAAACAAACCGTCTATTATTGTGTCTAATTGTGAGCGCTGAATGCAAAAAATTCAATTTGCCTTTCCTAAACCTCAAACAATCACGATTCACGAAAAATTATTTTTTCTACCCATAATACAAAAGGAAAAAAAAACTTTCATTTATCTTGTGCGTAATCCGAGTCAATTCAAAATCAAATGCTTGTGCGCTGCCTGTGCTGTGCGGCTTGCCAGCTTGCCACTCGTGCCTTGTTCCCGTTTTCTGTTATTTTTTTTTATATTCTATTCCATCTTTCTCTATCTCTATGCGTGATGCGAAAAAGAGGTATCCTGAAGAGACGAGACGAGCTAAATTTTTTTTTCTAACACAAAAATTCTTAACTAAGAGAGCCATATTTGTACACCAATACATGTACACGTTTTTACATGAGATTTTAGTTTGCTTCTGGGGTAGACCTACCCTTAAAATTAACAAAAAGTAGGTTCTCGTTTTATACTCAATATTTAGAGTCGACTCCCATTCTAAAATTGATTTAGAGTAGGTTTTAAATGTTTAAAATTTTGCGCCGCTGTGTTTAAAAGCATCCAAGCGATCGAAAGGAAGCCAAAAGAGAAACAAAGATTAAAAATCGCTTTCGCGTATAAGTATAGTAGAAACTTTGAAGTCATATTTTCTTTGGCAATGGTCGCGAATCCCATCGGAAAATATTCGTACAGGATTGATGTCGTAATCGTATAAAAAGCAAAACAATTTTATATCAATAATTAACAAAACTTCGCCCCAGTCACAAATGTAATTACTACCTAGTACATCTATTTTGATCATATGAATACAAATATTTACGGTTCCCATTATTTGTTTTGACACCCTCTACGTTGAAGTTACCATTCGCCAAAGCGATGTTTTGGAATGTAGCTTCATAATTCACTGAATAATTATAGTTATACAAAAAATTCAGCTTTCCACAATTCCAGTCTTAATTAAATGATAGAAAGGTTATAATTAGGAGATAAGAAGAGATTACGGTAAGTAATTTCAGAAGGCAAGTAAAACATCAGTACAAGAATGAATCTACGGATAAACACAACCTGCTCTGTTGTTCTGCTCTTGCTAACCGTTTATGGGAAACATTTCAAGCAAAAAAATGAACTTATTGAAAGGATTTACCAACAAAGTGATTCACCAACAGTGTTTTTCATTGGATGTGAAAGTGAATTTTTGAGTGACTTTGTGCAAAATCATAGCAATATTCCGGTACTTATTTTCGATGAGAGCCCTGGCGTCATGATCCATACTGCAAAAGTTCTTCACAAAGCAGTTTTGGTGGTTCAATCTCTGAAGAAGTCCAGACATTCGCTAACAACCTTAGTCGAATTTATTCAAAAACTGGAAATTAGAAAGCATGTCATCGTTTTTGCAAACAGTTTCGACCATCTTGTCGAATGTTTTTCTTTCTTTTGGAAACATAATTTCACAAATATCTTTGGAATTACTAGAAGCACTCTGTATGCGTATATTCCATTTGCAGATGAACCAGTTCAAATAATCGCCCAGAATGAAACTCAGCTTGTGCATGCCTTAAAGGATCTCAATGGGTTCTCAGTGCGAACGATTTTTCGGAAGGATTTTCCGAGAATATTTCGGTATATAGACAAGCAAGGCTCTGTTCGAATTGGAGGAATTTATGGACCGATATTTTTAAATTTCCTACGAAAACATAATGGAACTTTTGTGGAACTTGAAAACTATAAAAATAAATCGGTTCACATAAAGGATTTGATTGAAGCAACCCTTAGCGGTGAAGTCGACCTGCTGATGAATCCTTACCACCCGATGAGAGGTTTTAAGCACTGCAGTTATCCGGTGGATTATCTGAACTACAGATTTATGGTACCCATAAATGGTGATGTGGAAGCGAACGAGTACTTTTTGAGACCATTTTCATTTGGGACCTGGTTATGCATTGGATCAATTTTCATCTACATAATCCTGATGGACGTATTGAAGGACATTTGTACTATATCCAAGGCGAACTTCTGGGAAAACTTTAGTAGAATATTTCTGATGATGTTGCGTCTGCCCACCGAAGGCAAAATAACTACAGCATATCGTTTCCATGCCCAAGTATTACTATTGGCATTTATTTTGGGAAATATTTATATGATATATTTTACATCGTTTCTAACGGTATTCATAAAAATAAGACAATATGAATCAATTCAAGATTTGATAGATAGCAATTTGAAGGTTTTAATGGACGAGTTCGAATTGAGAATGATGAATAATGTGAAAATTCTTCCTGCGGGCTTCGAAAAAATCGTTGTTCCTGTTGATTTCTATTCTCTCGCCAAGGAAAGGGATTCCATGAGAAATACCAGTTTTGCATATTCAGTTGCAAGTGACAATGGGAATTTTCTCTTAAACTTACAAGGCTTCGTGACAAAGCCATTGTTTCGTTTGTTACCAGAAGGTGTATCGTCGGCATATGCATGTTTTTTTATGCCCAAAAATTCTTCGTTAAGAGACATTTTTGACCATTTTATCATGCAAATAGTTGAAACAGGATTGTTTATCAAATGGCAAAGGGATGCTATATTCCAGGCGCTCTATTCTGATAGTATTCAGGCAAATTATTATCGACATAGGCAGAATGTCGACATCCATCATAGTGTCCCATTGGCATTGCATCATTTGAAATTTGCTTGGGAAGTTCTACTACTTGGATTGATAACTTCGGTTATTGTATTTATTGGGGAACTTATTTCAAGATATTTTTTATTATAAATAAAAGAAAGGAGAAGTCTTTTAAATTCAACCTTAAATGCACGGCACTTGTCAAAAAGAATAGAAGAATAATAAACAATTAATGGCACAATGGATTAAGAATACGTTTTTAATTATCTCATCAAATCATCGAGTGGTATCCAGTTTAGTATATAGAAAAGAACGCTGCCTAAAGTGAGCCTTGAACCAACATCTCTAATACGGTTTTCCATTGGTAAAATATGTATGTATATATCACTTTGTTTTTATGATTTAGGAAATGGTTTTTATTATTTACAGCAATAATTGTATACAGAGGGTGGGCCAAACACAGGTTTCTTTTTGAAAATGCAATGAAATGAACAAAGTTTAATACTTGTTGATGGTTTCACCGATTGCTTCGAAAATATTGGCCTTAAGTGCTGATTGTTGGAATAACATCGGCAAAATAAGTCCAAAGGGGTCAATTCGCGGCTCCGAGGTGGCCAATTGACATCGCCAAGACGACTGATAACACAATTTGGGAATTTGGTCCGCCAAAGATCGATTGTGGCATGAGCTGTATGGCATGGTGCGCCATCCTGTATGAACCAGAAGTCCTCCAATCCATGCCTTTAATTTTAGTAAAAAAAAAAGTCGGTTAACATGAAGAAAAATGGTCTAATGATGTCACCACTCTACAATCCACACCAAACTGTCACTCTCTGTGGATGCATTAGCTTCTGGACAATAATGTGAGGGTTTTCCAAGCCACAGATGTGGCACTTTTGCTTCTTAACATAGCCGCCGAGATGACAATGGGCCTCATCAGAAAAAATTATTTTTCGCCCAAGATCGTTCTCCAATTCCAGCTGCTCTAAGGTCCAAATTGCGTTTGTCTTCAATTACTGAGTCAATTGGACCTTGTAACCGAATAATCCGAGATCTTTGTACAGAATTCTCCTCGGGCTAGAGCGTGAAGTATTGAGCTGTTGAGATCGATGGCGAGTTGATATTCGTGAATTGACTCACACTCTCTCTACAGCAGCCGCATTCTCGTCTGTGCGCACCGTACGACAACGAGGATCATGAGTATTGTTGGCAGCATTGACTTATTATATATGGACCATTGACGTATTATATATGGCATTGACTTATTATATAATACGTCAATGATGTCAATGGTTGGCAGCAATGCCAATACCGACATCGAGTGCTGAGAAGCTGAACGCAGCCACAATTCCGCCAGAGCTGAATGTGCTTACGTAGCATAGATCTCAGTAGTAAAGAAAACTAAAAAGAATTTTGTAGAAAAAACTAAGACAGGCGCAGTGGATGCTTCATTTCGGTCAAGACTTCTTTTGAAAAAATGCACTGTTTGGTCTACACGTCACTCACTTTGGAAATAAGTTTTCAATATTTCCCAACGTTTTTTAAGCGTTAAGCGAATCATTTCGTTGCGCCAAGGTAATATTCTGACTTTCTGTTACGATTTCGAGCAGAAAACAGCTGTCAGTGCCAAAGTAACCTATGATTTAAAAAGAAACCACAAGATGCCCAGCCCTTTATAAATGAATACTGTCATGGTGACGATGGACTATAGCGCCTCTAGGCGGGTCCATAACTCTGTTTGGTTAAGTTGGTTAAGGCCAGGCGCGCACATTCAATTTCTAGTTTTGCAACTGTTTAGTTGCTAAAATGAAACATATGGGCTTATATGGGACACCGCGCACTTAGAGTAACTCGATTCGAGCAACTAAAAAGTTTGTGTTTTGAAGCAAACTAAACGATTGCTTAAAATTAATTCGCAACAGTTGAGCTGTTTTCTGTTAGCGCAAGAGAGAAAAGAGTGTGAGCGTGAGTAAAGAGTTGCCAGTGCGTGGTGATTAAACTATTAGATTTCGATAACTGTTGCCAGTGAGCGGCTAGCCTAATACTACGTTTCCACTGAACGATAATCTAGATTATTTTCCAGTTTGATTTAAAATAATCTAGTAGTGTTTCCACTGGACTTGTTAGATTTATTTTGACATCTGAATTCTTAATTACAAGCAGTGTCAGTTATTAAAATGTTTTTTTTTTTTGTTCAGTTTGTCAACAGACTGTTTTTTTTTTTTTTTTCTTTTTTCTTCCATCAAACTGTCAGATTCATTGGAAATGGAAAAGTGAATCCGTTCAGTACAGTAAATTTCAAGTAGATTTTTAATTAATTTGTGTATGGTAAATCTAGTGATTTCAAGAAGATTTCAAGTAGATTTGAGTAAATATCAGATTATCGTTCAGTGGAGACGCAGTATAAGGGAGTTGGGTTGTAGACTTAGGGCTTTTCATAAAGGGAAATGTGAATTAATATAATGATAAGAGAACTATATAAATCGCTTATGAAAGTTAAAAGGAAGCAAAAAATCGACAAATGTATTATTTTTTTTGTTTGTTGACAACGTATTTGCTTGCGTTACTATGCAAGAGGTTGGTTTGTTGTCAGCAGAAAACGACGTATTTAAATGCAGGTATATTAGGAGGTTTGGAGCTGATATTAAAGTATGATTTTTTTTCCTTTTTCTGTGATAAGCTTGTAGAGAAGAAATATATATGAAAAAATATAATTTATAATCAAGTTGCCGCTTTAAGAAATAGATTTTTCGTCGAGGCGATTAAAAAGTCGTATAGTAGCTACAAATTATTGTCATGCACGCACTTGCGATTTTTTTGCCGCGCGATTATTTAATCGCAAAAATAAAACACACTGGCGCAAAATTTTAAACAGATCTCGTTTAAGTAATAAAACCGGCTCTACTTAACGCAGTCGTTTAGCTTGGAGACTTGGTCTAACTTTTGCATAATTTTAAACACGTTAGACAACTCTTCTAACTGATGTGGGTTTTACAACAGAACCTAAGCGAATTTGCGTTGAACAACTCTTAATTTGACAGATACATAACTCACACAACTACAAAAACACAAAAAAATGTAAAAAGAACACAACTTTAAACCAAATAATTTTTCGCCGAAAAAACTACATTTTATATATTACCTCCTTACAGATTTGATTGTTTATAAGTTATTTACATTATTTTAGATGGAAATAAAGTATTAATCGCAGATTCACATAAAAACTCAATTTGTTGTTGCAAGGTGCAGATTCATTTAGCTGCAGTCTTGGCCAAATGTATTAGGCACCCCCAAAAAGATGCCATAATTTTAAAACCAAGTAAAATTTAAAAAAACAAGTATGCAGAAATGTTGTAAATTGCTGCTATTCGTTTAGGCATAGAGCTTACGTGCTTGCGGCATTCGGCAGAACTTAATTTGAGCCATTCTTGCTCAAGAACCTTTTTGAGCATTTTTTTGATGTTGTTGGGTATTGTCGGACTTTACGCTTTAAAATTTCCGATAGATGCTCAATTGGGTTCAGATCTGGGGACTGGGTAGGCCATGGAAGCAGGTCAATGGCATTTTCAGCAAACCACTTCACTGAGAGGGCGGACTTGTGACAGGGTGCATTGTCCTGCTGGAAAAACACGCCCCGCATATTTGTATCACCAAAAATATGCTGGAAAGATGCCATCAGCGTGTTTTCCATCAAATTAATGTATTTTTTTGAGTCCATGCGACCCTCACAAATGACCATTTTGCCCACGCCCGTCCGAAGCCATGCAACCCCAGACCATAACGCTTCCTCCTCCGTGTTTAACGGTTGGAACTACACATTCTGGGTTGTATTCCTCACTAACTCGCCGCCTCACAAAGGTTACACCAGGGTTTCCAAACACCTGCAAAAATAAAAAAAATAACCTTTTTCAAAAGCTCAAAATAACTAAGTGGATGGCAATTTAAAACAGTTTTTAAAGTTTCCGAGTTCGGGGCTTCATTATAATGCTTACTTCAAAGTTTGATTCATCTGACCACAAAACGTTACTCCAATCTTCTTCAGTAAGGTTTTGGTATTTTTTTTGCCGATTCTAGCCGCAACTTTCTGCTTTTTTCTGAGAGCCATGGCTTTTTCCTCGCCTTGCAACCTTTCAATCCAATTTCTCCGAGTCTCCTTCTAACGGTTCTAGCCGAAATCTGTTTCCCACAATGTTGTGTTATGTCAGCAACTAGCTCATTTGATGTTTTTTTACGGTTTTTTTGTATAGAGGTTCGTATTAAAAACCGATATTCTCTTACCGTGGTTACTTTTTTCCTGCAGGATTTTGCACGATTTAGATGGGATACAGTCTTTCGAAACCGATCTTAGGCATTTTGCACGGCACAACGCGAACAATTCATTCTCCAAGAGAATAGAGCGTAAATATAGGGTGCCTAATACTTTTGGCCAAGGCTGTGTATACTCGTCTCGGCCGGCGGCGCACTATGGGACCAAATGATGAAATCCATCACAAAAATGGTTTTGGTGAATTTCGTAATTTGAAAAATCTAATGATGGGATTATATACTAGAAATAGGGTTCTTCCAAACACAGGGTTCTTCCAAACACAGTAAATTAGAAATAACCTTCTAAATCGTTCAATATATGTTGTATTGGACGCTTTTATGTGTGATGTTTACAAAATAAATGCTGGTATTCCCCAGGGCTCCATTTTGTCTCCGACACTCTTCCTCATTTTTATAAATGATCTCTTCTAATCCACTTCATTGCTTTGCCGACGACTCTACTCTCAGCATCTCATACTCGTTCTCAAATTCACATCTATCTCCGTCGGTAGTGGAATTGCAACGGTATCGTATGATCAACTCATTAAACTCCAATCTTAACAGCATTGTTAAATGGGGTATCTATACAAAATCCTGTGGAGTTTAATGCTTCGAAAACTCAATGCTGTTTATTGTCGTTAAGGAAAATTTTCCCCTTATGGTATTGTCCTTGAATGGCAATTCCATCGAAGTAACCGAAAATTGTCAACGACGATCTTTGTTGGAATGACCACATTCTCGAGACCGCCAAAAATACTGTTATATACTTAGGATTTCTATATCGATGTAATAAATTGTTCACCCCTCTGATTTGGCATCCAGTTATAAGCCATTTATACGGCCAAAACCCGTGTACAACTCACATCCTTTGGGTAGGCGCAGCACAAACTTCTCTCCACTTATTGGATAGAATTCAGAACAGAGCGTTAAAACTGATTGGAAACAGAGCTTTCTTGGATTCGTTCTCATCTCTTCAACAACGTCGGAATGTTTCATGTATTTCATTGTTTTATCGATTCTTTCACAAACAATGCTCACTCGAAGTAGCCAGTTGCATTGCTCCCCTTGATCAGTTCAACCGTGATACCCGCTTTGCTAGGAAAGCTCATCAGTTCACCCTCGAGCCGAATTTCGGTCGTACCTTCAAATATAGAGATTTTCAAAACATTCAAAACAAATGTTCATCGACACCACCATTATCTCCCCTCATAATTTCCCTATCGCCCGTGCTGTGTTTAAAATTATAATGGTCTCTTAGCATACCCTTGAGCGCTTGTCAATAATTACAACAAAAAAAAATTATTGAAGTTTTGTGTTTTTTCATCTAGCTTTTTTAGGTTTTCCAATATTAATTAATAAAAAAAAACAGATAATTGGTTTCTTGCAAATAGTAGCCTCGTTTTATTATCGCCAATGATCCATATAGATTTATGTCGATTTCCTTTTACACTAGGGATTTTAGGGATTGCGATCCCTTGTCAAATTTTGACTTTTACCACACCAAAAAAATCGATTTTTTTTTGACAGAGATCAAATCTTTCGAATCCGTATTTGGAGAGGGATTTACATGTATACGAAATACGCACACTAAAAAGACAAAATTTGACAAGGGATCGCAATCCCTAAAATCCCTGGTGTAAAAGGAAATCGACATAACCCTCGAAAATAAAACGATACGGATCATAGTGACAGTATGATTGTAGATTTTCAAATGTGTCTTGTCTTTTTTCTTTACACTGTAGTTTACATTACCTTACCATAAAAGCCATCTACTCGCCAGCAAAAGAACTAATTTCTGGATCTTTAAAATAGATCCGAATAGAGAACAGGATCCCAAATTGTTTTGTAATACATGGTAAAAATTAATCCAGATCCGAAGATAATAAAACGCACCTAGTGTAGACACACGATTATATTCGTTTAGCATCTACGAACCCATCCTGAACAATTACAAATATTTAACGAATAAATCTAGCAGATTCTCGAACCAATCACAATCCTAAACAACAACTCATCATCCATCTTGGCAGAGAATTCTCTCTAACAAAATTTCTTTGTTGTCAGCACTGCAAATCTGACACTTAATCAACTGCTGACATGGAACTATTTTGTGTGTTTTGTGTAAAATTTGTACATAATTATTTTGGTAAATTCGCATTAAAATATTTTAATTCCAATCAAAAGATTACATTTAAACAAACCCTAAAACAATTCTTCATGTTTATCTGGACAAATTTACTAATATTTAAAAGCCTATACTAAGAATAGATAAAAAAAAAAGAAAATTGTGAATAAAAGTTAATTTTCCTCTGCAAATAATAAAATTGTTTTCTATTTCATTTCAGTTTTGTATAATTAAATAAGTTATTTTGTTTTTGATTTCTAATGAATTTACAAAACGTGCATTTATAATATTGAAAGCAACAAAAACAAAAAACGAAAGTGAAACACTTTGTTTAGAAATAGAAAAAATTCGAAGAACCAAAAAGAAAAAAACACGAAATGTCTCAGCACGAAACAGAGGAGCACCCCGAACAACAACAATCGGATATCACAAGTTTGCAAGAGAATTTCAGCAAACAGCAAGTAAGTTAACTGTTTTTTTTTTTTAATTTCATTGTAAATTTTGTATAAATTAATTGAAATTAAATAGATTCTTTCTGTTGGTGTTTTGTTGAAGTTCTTTTGTCTTGTTCGCTTTTTTGATAGACAGTCGAACAGTACGTGCGTTTTTCCCCAAAAACAAATCTTTGCACAGAGCTAGGGTTGTGACCTCTATAACGTCATCTCACTCATCAATCGTTATGGGGCAATGATTTACAAATTAAACCTTGAGCTTAGATGTTTATCAATGACACGTGTAGTTCTTATATACTTTTTTTTATTTAAGATCCCATCTCTTAAAGAAGTATCAAACTTTTCCAGGCACCCAACACAGATTTTCCGTCTTGAGGTTTTTTTTTCATGTTATATTGCTGGATCGTAGTTAACCAACAATAAAGTTATTAAAACCTTTCAGACTTACGTTCTTTCTTTCTAAGTCTAAATAATTGTGATAACAACTTTGCCAAAATGTAGAGTTAAGCCCCCTGATTGAAAGTATTGAGGTCTAAGACGTTTTGCAGACAGCCTTCTGTCTGCAAGACGCGATAAGAATAGCGTACTTCTTGTACGAAGAAGACCGCCTTCAAAACGTCTTGGACCTCGATATTTGCAATCAGGACACTTACAGCCCTATTATAGCTATCAACTATCAACTAGATACTTGATACATATCAACAAATTGAATGAGTTGGTATTATGACTATCAACTATCAACATTTTTTATCGACTGTGAATTTTATTAGATTTTGTCATTACTGTGAATGTTTTTTTGATAGACATGGTATTACGGCTAACAACAAAATAGATACACATCAATTTTCTTATCAACCACAAATTCTTGATTGAAACGTAAACATACAAATTTATTCGGGATTTTTAAAAGCGAACAAAGTTAAAAAGAATATTGAATATTAGTAAATACTAATTCGATTTTTGTGAAGTTCCATTCATTTGTTCACCATGTCCAACACTATCTTTAGCATCTCCATTAACACCAAACAATTCATCATCATCACCGGCAGTTAATAAATACAAAACTGAAATCAATTGTTCCAACAAAGAAAGCTTCAGATAAAAAAGCTACACTATCCGACCAATTTCGAGATCTTGAAGCAAGTTTAATTACCAGGTTTAAATCGTTGCTTTCGGAATTTGAAAGTAATTTCAACAAAAAAATTAGTGATTCTATATCTTCTCTTGAAAGCAGAGTGCTTAAATTTGAGAGCGACATTTCTGAGTTGCGTGACGACAATCAGAAACTTAAAGAGGCACTCTCTGACTTGCATCGAAAAGAAAGGCTTCGTGACGTGGTTGTACGTGGTATACCTATGAAACCCGACGAACGACCAGCTGATGTGGCAAAAGCGATTGCTTCCAAATTACATCATCAAATTAGGATAGGTTAAAGTGGCTGTCATTTAAAGCATCTGACACACTTAGAGCAGTTGTGGTCCATTGTGATTGAGGTCCATTGTGATACCACGATCTATAGAGAACAAAAGGTTCCCTACTAGATAAATCTATTTGGAGCTTCTGATAAAGCGAAGGAGACTATTAATGTTTGTGTTCATGAGATCGCTTGATTTATTATAGAAATAGTCTCCTTAATGAATGGAATTTGAAGAGACTGATGCGAGGGATTTTAAAGCAGCCTGGCCATCTGAGAAGATGCGGATAAACAAACTGGATATCACGTTTTCTTTAAGCCCAGACAATACTTTCTTTATCTTGGAATAGGCTACAATGGTTTGGTAGGCGGAAGGTGAGGCTAAGCGCTAAGGTTTAGTCTATCTGAGTACACTACACCACCCACTCGGTATTCCGTTTGTATGGTGGATCACAAATGTTAAAAAATAGTTTTTGAAATCGGCGCCTAGAATTTTGATAATTTTTTTTGCTATCGATTCCTTTTTACGATCTATAACTAAATGAAAAAATTTTTTGAAACTAAGATATTACTGACTTTACCTAAAATAGAACCTTTTTTCAATTTTTGAATTTCTCATTATCAACACAACGGATTTTAATGAAATAAAAAGTTTGAAAAACATTGCATTTCAAAACTTAAAAACAACTATATTTTTTTTGGAAAATTCGATATCTCAAAAACGAAGTTTAATTTTTATTCGAACAATAATAAAACTTTAGTTTGGCTTACCAACATTTTTTCTTAAAAATGTTGTAGAAAAAAGCTTATTTTTTTAAGAACAAATATTTACTTGAATCACATGTCATCCTGTTTTTAGCTCCAACTATTAAAGGAGTTCCTTTAGTCATTAAACAATAAATTTTATGGTTATGAATATTTTTCTCTAGTAACATTAATTTTTTAAATTTTTAGTCTTTAACATAAGAGCAAGTTCGTGCGACCCAGTCGTGCATTTTATTTCAAAATCATTTTCATGTCGTTGTATTTACGTCATCTAAGACCATCTTAGTAGTTTCATTTATCTAGCATAGATAAGCTACAAAAGTCTCATCATCATCTAAGACGTCTTTTCTACATTCCTTGATTTCATGTTATATAGAACTTTATTCCAATAGTTTTTTATTTAATATTAAGTTTTAACAATTGATTTTTAAATTTTATTCAAATTAGAAAATGGGCAAACAACTTAGGAAAATTATTTGAATAATAAAAAATGTATGAGTAGGTAAGAATATAATTTAATAATTAGAACGTCCGATCTGGGGCCAAATTACCGCTTCAGTGACCGAGTGAGTGAGTCCCATCAGTGATCGAATGAAAATGTCAAATCGGGGTAATCGATTGCTCTATGACGTAAACGGTATTTCTAAACTCACATAATTCAGTCACGTATTACTCGAAAACTGATGCGGTAATTTGGCCACTGGTTGAAGTGTAGGATGAGAGTCCACACTTTCTTCTGTTTCTTTCAAGTAATTTAGCTTGACAAGTGCGGTGAGTTTGTTAATGAGGTAATAGAGATTATCTCATATAAACGGAGAGATCCCACATGAATATCCGAGTAACCTATATACACGACCTTACCTTATCAATCTGAAATCTCTAAAACTTTGTTCTCAATGTCACTTTCATCAGCATATCTGGATAAATTAGCTTCACGTCAACAAACTTTAAAAATCAATCAAGTGGTAAAGAGTGACGAAAAGTATGCCAAACTGTAGCCTGACATACATAAATAAAAATAAAAACTTCCGGTTCAAGTGAGATAATAATTTATAATCGCCACCGAAATTGTATTTTTTTTTTTTGAAATTATTATTTTGAAGAACCTAAAGTTCAGTGTGTCAACAACTCTGATTAAGTGAAGCATAGAGACGGGTAGCAGGCGTGGATCTAGTTGAAATATAGGGGGTAATTTTCTTCACCTGAGATTCGGGCTAGTTTCTTTCTATATATTAATCCTCAATTAATAAATGGAAAGTCTCTAACGGTAGAATAATCACTTTCGAAGTAGATCACAAATAGCAAAGTCAGCACAGGAAAATAAACTCCATAGTCTTGAACAAAGAATTGATCGCTATTGTCTGAAAGAGCACCTGAACCAACAATTGAATAACTCTCTAGTCTAACGCCAACAACAGATAATTGTTAAAGAAACACAAATTTACAAAAAACAGCTAGTTTTTCGACACGAGAAAAAAAGTCTGTTTCTTAGAATAGAATACTTAAACATTAACACAACCTGCTCCCGATCCATAAAGGGTCGCTGTTGCTTTCAATAACCTATACTAAGCACTCTATAACCCCTTGGTTGTAAGTCACTAGGTCCTGTTTCTCTATCAGCTGTTACGCCACCAAATTTATTTATTTATGAGCATTCTTACATTCGCGACAAGTAAGTACTAGAAGTACTTTATATCATATCCAACCTGGGGATTGGGATTCGCAGACTCTTGGCTGGAACATTGTTTTCCATTCGCTCGATGTGCCCGAGGCAATGTGATGCATTTTACTTTTGTGAACTTTATTCATCTCTTGGAACAGCATAGAATTTGCCGTTTTATGGCAATGTTGCGCAAATACAAACAATTGCTCCGGCTATCTCCAAAGATTTGATTGTTTTTTTTTTTTATTAAAAGAAGGTTGATAAAACATCCAAGAAAGAAATCGAAGATATCTTGAGGCTATTGGTTGGCTGATGGTGCCCATACACTAATAGTAAACGCCTGCCTTACGCACTATCTTGTCCAGAACGTGATTTAAGAAATCACATGATAGCGCGTCTCCTTGTCGAAACCCTGTGCATGTTTGAAATAGCTCGGAGAAGCAATATTCTAAGTGCACCGCGTATTTTTCAATCTCACACTACACAACTGGATCAGTTTATGACAAAAACCCGACATCGCCATAAAAAGGAACGAGGACGAGGAATACTGTCATATGTGGCTTTGAATTCAATGAAATGATGTTGAATCACGATTTGAAATTCGTTGGGCTTTTTCAGGATTTTCCTCTAAGTGAGCAAGTCTGGTACTTACCGATCGGCTTAAAACGCTGACAGAATACATTCGATAGAATCTTATATGCGACGTTGAGTAGAGATATACTTCGATCTCTTGCATGACAGTGAATCTCGTTTTTGTAGATGTGCGCTTATGGAGTTGATGTGCTACCTTCCACCCACACTTGGTTGATAATTAGATGCATGCACCTTACAAAAACGTTGGTGTCGTATTTGAATAGCACTGTTAGGAAGCCCTCAAATTCTACAGCCTTGTTGTTTTTAATTTTTTTCTAGCTAAGTTTACCTCTTCTATATTAGGTTCCTCCTCTTCTTCTCCTCTAAGACCTTGAAATCAAATCCGGCACCAATTTTATTTGAATTTCATTACGTTATTTTCTTTCGTACATTTTCAATGGAAATGAATAAGCTTATCGAATCACTAATCACTTTTACAATCATTTCACACAGGAAAAAATATCCGCCCTAAAGGAGCTCGTACGAAAATCCGAAGTAGCACATGGGAAATCAACTTCCTCGGCCCAAGAGAAAGTGAAGAATATTGCCCAACGACTTACAAATTTGAAATCGAAAGCGCGATCACGTCAGAACCTTAACTCGTCTAACACATCTCTCAACGAATCACAATTCCAATCCCAGGAGAATCTAAATCTTTCGCAATCGCAATGTAATACAACAACAGATGCTGGAGGTGGAGGAGGTTTAACAGAAACACCCCAAAGACCCCTCTCAGCTCGCATCGAAACACCTGGCAGTGAGAAAATCATCCTTTTGCGTAAACAAATGCAAGAGAACAAAGTTAAAATGGCCGAACGGGAGCATAGCAAGCGAGAAATCGAACATATGGTCACACAGCTGAAGGCGAAGTTCGATACAACTCAACAGTGTTTGGAGTATTCTTCTGAGCTGGGTCGTTCAATGGGCGATCTAAGTGCTCTGTCCTACAGTTCGGTAGGAAGTAAAGTGAGATCTGCAACAGATTTAGCTTCGGCGCCATTCAATCTGGACAAGGAGCGTATAAAGTTTTTGGATAATCGAGTTCGATTGCTTGAGAAGCAGCTGGAAAAGGAAAAAACTTCTTCAGATGCCTCTAAGCGAGTCAAAGAACTCGAAAATAAGATTCTTGAGCTGGAAGAAAGCCTGAAGGAGAAAAGAACTCGGGATTTGGTTGCTAATTTGAATGACCATGACGTGGAGGAGAGTTGGCAGATAGAAAATGATCGTTTGAAGACGGAATTGGAGGAAAAGTCAAAACGAATTACTCACTTAGAAGAAGTGAATGACATCCTTGAAACAGCCAAATGTGATCTGACCGAGAAATCCCAAGAACTAGAAGCTAAACTTCAAGAATCGGAAGCAAAGAGTGAGAAACTCGCAGAAGAACTGGAAAATCTAAAGTCTTCAGTTGACAATCAAAAGTTTGAAATACTTCCCGACGGAGATCTTGACCGTCAAGTCGAACAAGAATTGGTCAAACAAGTGCAACAACTTGAATCAAAGATAAATAAACTAGAACAGGAGAACAATGAACTTCGTCAGGAGAAATTGAATCTTCAAGAAGGAAACAGAGAAGAGGGAGAAGACAACACTGACAGTCTAGAAGCCACAATCGAGTCTCAAAGAGAAGACATTATGACGCATATTGAAAGAATAAGGACCCTTGAAGAGGAGCTAATGGAGAAGACCATCGAGTTGAATGTTCTCAATGCCAATTTCGCCGTTCTAGAGGAGAAACTTAAAGTTCCAAGTCGAAAACCATTGTTTGCGACAATGAGTGACGGTGAAATTTCTTCGCTTAAAGACGAACTTGCACAAACAAAGAAAATGGCCAAACACCTAGAGAAACAGCTGAATGATTTCAAAAGAATGTCCGATTTGCATGCATCTGTAGCCGAATTGACCGAAGAAAATGAAGAACTTCAGCAAAAGATTACTGAACTGGAAGACGAAAAGGGTCAACTTTTATTGAAAATGGAAAGTGGGGAGCACACAACAATTGTGACCGAAATAGAAATCGAGAAAAAGATTGAATACCTAGAAGCGACTTGTCAAAACCAAACGTCTGCCATTCAACTTCTTGAGGAACAAAAAATGGACATGACTGAGAACCTGGAGTCGACAAAATCTGAATTAGAGTGCGCCAGGGTGGTCTCGGAAATGGAATCCATTCAGTTGGAGGAACAAGTTAATACAAACCTCCAAAAGATCGAAGAACTAGAGAGGGAGAATATCGATCTGATAAAAACCGTCGAAGAGTTACGCGACGAGAAAAGTTCATTGTCAAAGAAAATGGAACACTATGTTGCCGAAAACATGGAACTCTTAGACAAGATCGAAAAGCTCAGTAAATCCAGTTCATCAGCTGAATCGATAGAAATTGTTGAGCGACTGACCCAGCAGGATCGTATAGAGATTGAAGCCTTTAATAAGCGTGCGGAGCAAGAAGAATCTCGATTAATGACTGAGGAAGCAACAGGTACTAGTGGTCAACAGCCAATGGATCCAGAACTCACTGACTGCCTAGTGAAACTGAAAGAAGAAAGCTCCGAATTGATGCACAAAATTGAACTCTTTACCACTGAGCGCAAGGAAGTTCTCGAGAAGATGGAAGCCATAACAGCTGAGAATCAAGAGCATTTGAAGAAAATTGATCGGTTGTCCGTTGAGAAGTTGGAACTAGAAAAATCTAACGAAGAAGCTAACCTCCAAAAAGAAGCTTTGCAGAAGAAATTCGATGATGCCAATGCAGAAAAAGAGACAATTCGTAAAGAAATTAGAGAAGTTTCAGCTGAGAAAACCAAAATAACTGCTGAGTTGAATAGTATGGTAAAAGCGGTATCCATAAGTGGTCCCAGTGATGGTAAAGATTTGCTTGATAAGTGCGAGAAAAGCCTTGCCAAGCTGAATACAGAGTTGGAGAGTTACCGAAAGGCAAACGACAAAAATGCCAAATTTAATGCATCTAAGAAGCTTTCCAAAGAAGCAAAGAACACTCACCAGCAATTGACCGAACTATTGCAGAAGGTAAAAAGTGCCACAGCCGAGGAGGTTGTTAGTTCGCCAGTAGATGACGTTAAGATTGAAGAACTCCGATTAGAGATTGCTGATCTTCGAACAAAGCTTTCAAATGCCACAACGGCATCCGAAGAGAAAGACACTCAGATCTCGCGACTCAATAAAGAGATAACTTCTCTGAAATTAATGTCGGAAGAGTTTGATAAATTGATCAACGACAAGGAAATGGCCCATGAGAAGCAAATAGAGAACTTGACTCGTTTGCGGCATGAACTCGAGGGTAAATTAGAAACTTCCGATGCTGAGATGAAAATCCTTCAGGAACTCATTGCAGAACAAAAACAACAATTGATTGAAGCCTACACAGACAGTGAAAATGATATTGCTAAGAAAATCGAAGAACTCAATGCTCGTGATGAGGAAGTGTCTAAGCTTAAAATGGAACTAAAGGCTCTGCAAGAGAACAGCGGTCAAGTTGGTCAACAATTCTCCAACGATCTTCAGCTGGAAGTGGATAAACTGCGTGAGGCATTGTCTATTAATAAAAGTCTTCTAGCTGAGCAAATAGATGATCTAACCAATAAGCAAGAAACAATTGAAACTCTGAATGCTCAAATTATGGAACTCTACAAGACAATGGAGGAAAATGCAGAAAAGGTAATCGAGAAGGAAGACAAAATTGTTCTCGTGCGAGAGCAACTCGATGCCAACAAAGCTAAGATAGACCAGCTAACCAGAGAAAATGAAGAGAACAACGGGGTTGTTGATAAGTTGTTGCTCGAGCTGCATTCACAAAAAAGTAATTTACAAAAACTAGCCCAGTTGCCTATTTTGGAGGAAGAATTTAGCAAGCTCAGAGAAGAAAATCAAACACTTGAGGAGAACGTACAAATTGCCGAGTTGAGATCAAGCCAGTTGGAGAAAACTGTGAAGGACCTGGAGCATAAAAATAAGGAACAGCTGCACAAACTAAAAAAATATGCTGCAAACTTAAAGAAAAAGGTAACCCAATGCCAGGAGTTTGAGGTAAAAATAAAGAATCTAGAAAAAGGCGCTCTTGATGCTGAAGCCCAAGAAAAGAATCCCTTAATCGAAACCTTACAAAACGAACTGCAAGAAAAGACCTCCCAGTTGGAATTAAAATCCCAGGAGATTCAAGCTATTCAAGAAGCAACAAACCAACAAAGGAAATATTTTGAAGAATGTGTTCTTAAGGTCCAAGAATCCTTGGATGGTGTACAACAAGAGATGATGTCTTTACGAGAACAATTGCATGAAAAAACAACACAAGTTGAGGAACTGAAGGTGGCCCTTAATGAAAGTAGGTTAAGCGAAAATCAGATGAATAAACCCGATTTTGAAGCAATGCAGGAGCAGCTTCGACAGAACCATAACCTTTTAAATGAGAGGAATGCCAAGATCGATGAACTGCAAAGCCAACTTAATAACGTCCTTCAAGGACAAACTGATCTTGGAGCAATGCAAGAGCAACTCCGACAGTACCATAATCTTATAAATGAAAGGAATGCAAAGATAGACGACCTCAATAAAACCATCCTGGAAACGGTGCCCTATCAGGAAGAACTACAAGTTCTACGTGAACAGATGAATGAGAAAAACAAAGCAATCAACGAGCTGAATGAACACAATCTTGCTCTGGGAAACACATCGAAATACCTACAAGATCAAGTAGATTTTCTGCACAACAGTCAAATCACAGACTCACCAATTGATTCTCTTTCGCTTCAAGATGAACTAAAAAATCTGCAAAATTTGCTCAATGAAAAGAATGCTAAAATTGACGAGCTTAATGACCAAATTAAAGAAGCACAACCTTTCCAGGCTGAAGAGGGCTTAAGAAGCGAGCTGAATGAAAAGAAGGCAAAGATAGATGAGCTGAATAATATTATTATAGAAGCAGAACCTTGCCATCAAGAATTGCAGATGTTGCGTGAACAACTTAAAGAGAAAAACACTGCCATCATTGAGCTAACTGAACAGAATAAATCCAACAGTCAAATCCTAACTGAACTCACAATGATCCGAGAGAAACTCAACGCAAAGGAGAAGGAAATCGAGAAACAAAATAAAATACTCGATAGCACTGAAGAGCAGCTGAGTTCATTGCAAGAGGAGCTGGATCAAAAGAATAACCAAATTCACCAGCTGAATGGACACTTACAAAACATTCAAGTACCAATTGGGCAGTCGTTGGATGAGATCCAACTGAAAAACACCAAAATCGAGGAACTAACAAAGCTCTTCAACGCCAAGAGTCTTAAATTTGAAAAGTCCAAAGCAGTTATCAAAGAAAAGAACAGAGAAATTCAGCGGCTAAACCAGCTTCTGAGTAAGGAAGTCGAAGAGGGTAACATTGTACCAACAAGTGCTCCTGCAGTTCTTGCATCTCAACCACCATCGAATGCCCCAGCTGAAATAGAAGAACTTAAAAAAGAAAACACCAAACTTCGTGACGAAGCAGCAGCAGAACGAGCCTCATTCCAAGAGACCATAGGTCGTCTGGAGACGGTTCACGATGGCATTCAAGCAAAACTCCAAGAGGACATGAGCTATATTGAAACTATCGAACAAGAGAATAACAATTTCAAGGAGAAAATCTGCAGATTGGAAGAGTGTGTGGCTATGTTTGAAGAGCGTCGTTCTTCTATGGAGAGGAGAGCAAACTTGCTTGACGCTCAACTACAAACACGTACCGATGAGTATGCGAAGGTTGAAGATGAATTGGTATATCGACTAAATATGCTCTCGGACCATGATGATATTATTGGGCAGCGTTTGTTTGAAGCTCAAGAAGAAAATGAAATGCTGTCAAGTCGCTTAGAAACTCTCAAAACAGAGCATTCAGCACTTGTCGCGAATTATGCTAAACTTGATAAAGACTATGCAGCATTTAAGGAACACACTAGAAATAACTTGGAAACCGAAAACCAATCCTTAAAGACGCAGGCGGCTTCAGTCGATGCCGAAATGAAGCGTTTACGTGGGGTTTACGAGGCTCAACTAGTTGCTAAGAACGCTGAGATCGATGAGCTGGAGAATGGTTTGAGCGAACAGCTGCGTGTAATAAATGATGAGAAACGACTTCTCACGGAGGAACTAGAAAAAACCAAGGATGAAATAAGTGAACTTAAAGATGAGCGTATGCGTCTAAATGAGACCATGAATTCCCTGGAACAAGCGAAGTCAGACTTGGAGAGAGAATCGACATGGATAAAGATGCAAAATGAAAACCTGTCCCAAGATCAATTCGAACTGCAGGAGTTGCGCATGCAATCGATGCAGGACAAAACTGAGCTGGAGAACCTGAAACACCATATAGACACGCTAGTGCACAATCATGATATCGAGTTAAATGCGCTACGTACGCAAATTGCCGAACTAGATTCGATGCGAATGCAAGTTGGCCAGAATCAAACAGACGATCAGGTGTTCATTGAGACAGAGAACAAGCGTCTTAAAGACCTACTAACAGAAAAAGAGTCGCTGATAGAGAACTATCAACGGCAAAATCTTCAGTTGCAAATGAACGCTTTGGCAGCAAGACAGCAGCCACTAGATCCTTTTGCTGGTCTAACTCAATCCGATGACAGTGCTGAAATGGCTAATTTGCGCGAGAAGTGCGATCGGTTAGAGGGAGAACTGAATGAGAAACAAAGAGAAATAGAGCAATTGAGAATGGACCAACATCAAGTGGTAGTTCCTCCGCCGCTGGCATTCTTCGGTGCAGAACAAACAATGCCATCTGTTTTTGACGAAATCGTAACCACTCGTCATGTGGATAGTCTCCACGGAGCTGTATCCAGTCGGGCAATCGATCCTTCGTCCTTCTCAGAAGAACCCGCTGGCAATCAGCAAACTATCGAGGACCTACAAAGAAATGTTTCCGATCTAGAGAAACACGCCCAAGACTTGGAGAACAAACTAGCTCATCGCACTGCCGCACATGAAGACAGCTTACGGCAACTTGAAGAACTTAAACGGACATTTGAAATCCGAATGAGAGAATATGAGAATCGAATAAAAGACCTCGAACTTAAGCAAGACACAAAAGCAATTGATTATCAAATTATTCCCACAGAGCAAGTACCTTCTCTCGATATGTTCTTCCGAGGTGCTCCTGAGCAATCGCCATTCGAAAGCTTAATTATTCCTGAGGTTTCAGCCGAACCCGTTGTGGAAGAAATGATTGTTCCCGTAAAAGCTTACGCCTGTCAACCACCAGAACAGCTTGAGATTGATGAAGGTTGGGGATGGGGCTCAGAGGAAGCGGCCCTTGAAGCGAAACACTTTGCCAACACTAGCAATGCATCACTTCTACCTCCGCAACAGCAGCTTGAATTGAAATTACAAGAAAACCAGGATCGTATTCAGGAGCTTGAACTAGAGCGTGATCGTTTAGTGCAGCAAAAGCAGGATATGCAAGTGAAATCTGGAAAACTCATGAAAAAGCTCAAAGAGTACAAGACCAAGATTGATGAGTTGTACTCACAGGCTGCCTTCCGCAAATCCTCATCGGTGGAATCATCCGATCTTGATCTGGCTATTCAAGAAGAAATGAAATCTCAGCTGAAGCAGTTAGAGGAGAAGCTTGTCGAGGCCAAAAAGCTAGCCGAATCGCAATCGTTAGAGAAGGAGAACTTACTGAAGAGAATCGATGTGCTGTCAGCCGGAAATGAGAGAATGGCAGAAATGAAGGACCGTCAGGACAACGACGTCGCAATGTATAAATCTCGCGTTCGTGAATTAACCGAGAAAATAAAGAGCCTAGAAGAATGGAGCGCTGCTGCAACAACTACCGAAGCACCACCAGCAGCCGCAGATGCCTTAACTTCTAAGCCATCTGTTGCAACACACGAGCTTGAAAATTCCAATAAACTTCTAGAAAAGAAAGTGGAGGAGCTGTTATCCGAAATCGAAGATATATCTGGCGACCGGACAGAACTCCAAGCACTTTTGGATGAGGAGAAAGCCAACGTTCAACGTGCAGAGCAAGCAGTCAAGACTTTGAATGAAAAACTCACCCGCTTGGAAAACTCAATTTGTTCGGAAAATTCCGATCAGAAGTTCCAGTTCAACGAAATCAAGCTGGAGAACCAGAACTTAAAGTCTCAACTAACTGATGCCCAAGCAGTCATTGCAAAGGAGAAAAAAGATCGGTTAGAAGAGAATAAACAATTTGAAAAGCAAAGCCAGAAACTAAGCAGTGAAGTGGCCAAGCTTCAATCGGAATTAGTAAAGGCCAAAGAACTGGAATCTAAATTACAACAAGTTTCTGATGAGAAGTTTAATTTAATTCAAGAAATCGAATCACTTCGAATGGAACTCTCATTTACACCCAAACCAAGCAACGTCGCTGACGAACTTGAAAAACAAGTTGTTCGCTTAACCTGCGATTTCGAGTCGGTTGTGATGCAAAATCAAGATTTGGGCAAGGAAATTGATCGCTTGAGATCCGAAGCAGTTAAATTAAACGAAACAAATCAACAACTTCTACAAGAAATCAATTCCCAAAAGCTTCAGCAATCATTCAATACTCCAAGTGATGACAAGTCTATCGATCTTACTTCTGAAGTGAATCGTCTGCAGTTGGAGCTTCAATCTTTGAAACAAACAAACGAAGAATTATCAGCTGAAATCAATAGAATCAAAATGGATTCCACGTTCAAAGTGGCGAGTAGTGGTTTCGTCGAATCCGAAAAGCTATCAAGTGAAATAAATAGATTGAATGTCGAATTAAAATTGGTTATTCTTAAGAATGAAGAACTCTCTAAGGAAGTCTCACAATTGCGTCTGGAATTATCCCAAAAGGAAACAATTCAGAGCGAAATAAATCGACTTACAGACGAAAACCACTCTCTGAGCGCCCAGATCGGTCGATTTAAATTAGAATCTTCTTCTTCCTCTCAACATAATGAGCTCGAGGAGCAGATTCAGGAAAAAGAATCTGAAATAATGCATCTGAAACAGCGAATCGAAGATCTTATGCGCGAGGATCAAACCGAAAAACTTGTCTTGGAGATTCTCACAAAGAATCAAGAAATCCACATGCTTAAGATGCAGGTCAAGAATTTGGAAGATGACAAACAGGAACTCGAGCACAATTTAACCATGCAAATCACTCAAGAAATAAATACAAAGCGAGGTGATGATTCGGCAGAGAAAATCCAAGAGTTGCAAGAGGAATTGGAAAATATGCGCATCGAAAAGGGTCATATGGAAGAGGAACTACAAGTTCTGAACAATCATGTTATGTCAAGTTTGGAAAATGAAGAGAAAATGAAGGCCGCTGTTCTAGAGCTTGATACCAAAACCATAGAAATAGCTGAACTCAGGAAGTCACTAGGTACTGTCGGAAAACAGAATCCCTCTTCGGATTTATCTGGAACAAATGCTCAATGGGAAGCTGTAATAGAGCAGCGATGTGGTGAGATCGCCGAAATGTGGCGAGCACATGTGGACAATCGCGAAAAAGAGTTCAATGAATCCGAGAGCAAACTGAAGCAAGAGATTGAAGCTCTAAAGACAGGACAACAGAGTTACACACCCGACGAAAAGAGTTCTGCTTCATCATCCAAAGATACAACTGCCGATCCTGATTTAATGCAAAAAATGCAAGAGGTTCTGGAAAGTCAAGAAGTTGAAATTGTCACTCTCAAGGAGCAGTTAGCAATTCGAAGTGCAGAATACGCTCGATTGGCAGCCCAGTTCGATCCCTATAAGATGCAGTCAACAATGTCTCATAGCAGTGGATTCAGCTCAGATGGACAGAGACCCACACCGGCAGTAATTGGCTCTCAAGTGCCAAAATCTGAACTTGATTTGGCTTTGTATATGTTACATCAAAGAGATATGCGCTGCGAGGAGCTCACCTTGGAGCTGGTTCATCTCTTGGAGGAACGTGATACATTGCAACTGAAGTTGTCTAATACATTGCGACAAATGGAAGCCATAAAATCGCATAGTGGCTCAGAACGTGAGTATAGACAGAAATTAGTGAAACAACAAATCACAGGAATAATGTTTTCTTTTCTTTTCAAGCCTCCCAAGGGGACTTATCATCGCCAACGGAAAGTCCAGAAAAACCTCTCTTAACACCTGCAGCTTCTACACCACCAGAGTCAGATGAACTGCATCAGAAGTAAGTATTACGCCAAATAAATATAAGATGCCCAACTACCTAGTTGTCTTCAATTATAGGTTATCACAGCTTCATTCGGTGAGTCATTCCAAGCGATTCCAAGAAGAACGAGATATGCGTCAACGGCAAATGGAGCAAATTCAACAAGATGTAGCTAAGATGCCATCCGAAGCTCTATCCGAATTAGTTGGCAGCGATTTATGTGAGTTTCTCCTATGAACGACTAAAAACATTTTTTTTACTTGATTTCCATTTATAGCTCAATCAAATCAATCTCCATCTTCAGTACTTCTCAATTGGCTTTGGGGTAAACCAAATGGTGGACAAAGTTAATATTTGCAATCGATCTCCCATGTTGATCATGCGGAGAATCAATTACTCTCGCCAAGTTCCAACGAAACCACTAAAAGCTATTACTTAGCAGAAGCAGTGATGCAGCTAACACCTCCTGGCACTCAGTGGTGCTATTCAAATTCTAAAAAAATATTCGTATAAATAAGTAAATGTTCTGTTTTTCTTTTGTTTTAATTTTTTTCGTATACAACATAGTTGAAAATGAATCCTTAAAAGGTACCTTAATCTGTTTTATTTGTTCTCTTTTTAATCTAAGACTTTGTACATATACATTGGAATTAAAAAGAATAATACAAAAATATACTAAATATCAAAATAATTGGAATGTATTGAAATCAAGCATTTTAAAATACCTAGTTTAAAGCATTTTTGCCCTATTATACCTACATAGTCGTAGACAAAAAAAAACAAAAAAAAAAACAATGTTTGTGAAATATAGTTGAATAAGATAAACTGTTAACGATGTTTTTTTTTTTCTTATTTCTGAAAATGCTCTATAGATCTTGAATTTCTGATTATATTGAGTTGATATTTGAAACCCGTTCATCTGTCTCAACTTGTCTAGTGTCGAAAGTTTTCAATCAACATTTTTTAAAATAGAAACAACAAAATATCCTCAAATAACTCGGAGACACCGTCTTGAGATTACTCGTAAGCATTATGGCGAATTTATGTTTTATGTTTTCTAGCGCTCCTTTTGCATGCAAGTAGTTCTGGAATGGTAGGGTGAGTCAGCCAACTCTCGAAATTTGACTGTGATGAACAAACTCGCTCAAAAGCCAAATCAGCATTTACATTAAATTTTTGGTTTCTTTCTGCAGATGAAATTCTTCAAAAGGTTGTACAGTGAAAGCTAATAAGCGGACACTCATAAACTTTTTTGTCTGTTTGTGAGGACTGTCCGGCAAAGGTAAAGAAATAGATTTTTTAGCATCATATTACATTTTTATTATTAAATAAAGTGCACGACTGGATCGCACGAACTTGCTCTTATGTAAAAGTACTTCGGAATTTAAAATACATATATAAAACATGGATTTAATGAGATAAAAATGTTCAAATGCATGTAATTGCCATCTAATTTCCGGAAAAGTATAAATTTACGCAAACAATGTTTAAAAATCGTTTTATATAACAAATTTCTTTCAAATCTTTGTAGAACAAAATTTGGGATGCGAATTTTAAGTTCTTGGTAATATAGATTTTAGAAAATAATTTCAAAAAATAATCGTTCACACGTTTTCAAGATATTGATTTTTCAAAAAAAAATTGGAATTTGTTTTTTTTTTTTCAAAAAAACCAAAAAAATATTTTTGCGGATATTTTTATATACACACCCATGTTCTGTATTCCTTATTCCTTGTGAAAGTAAATTGAAAACGAATTTCAATTTCACTTTAAATGAAAAGGCATGTTCTACATTCCGAGTGAATTCAATTCACTCCGAATTTATTTGTGAAATGTCAAAATCAGCTGAAAGACAATTTGCATCATTTATTAAAACTGTTTCTTGTGCATAATCAAAATAGATTCACTATTATTATTAATAAGTGGTAGAAGGGACGAAAATCAATGATAGAGAGTTTGTGGAAAAGTTTTACGTAGTAAAGCCATAATTTTAGATCTTCCAGAAGCAGCGTAAGTAAAAAATGGGGAATGAATTAACATGGTAATATTTGAATTGTTTGTAGTTTCAAAAGAAGCTTCAGAGTTCAGACTAAGACGGCTTTTAAACGAAGCAATATTACCTTGCGATCTTTAAGCCCGTGGGAGAGAGACGTGTGTGGTGGCGGGGTTACATAAGGCGGAAGGTGACTCCAAAAGAGAAACTTAGATTAAAAATCGTTTTCGTGTAATAAAGCCTAGTACGCAGATCGGGAAAAATTTTGTCTCCCATACTTTTTTTTTCCTGGGACAAATTTTGTCTCGGATATTTTTCCGAGTAGTACGCAGTTCGCGCGCAAAAATCATACTATTGTGAATTGCTGTACAAAATGTCTCCACTAAATTTTGCCAGGAAAAAGAATGATACAAGCATTATTTTGCGGGACAAATTTTGACAGCCGAAAGTGATATTTCTCAAAACTGGTTTTATGTAAAAGGTGCTGATGCTTCTCTTGAAAGCATCGAGAGGAGATTCCAAAACGGTATGAACGATTTTTGTAAGACAATCCGTTCCAGAGATATACAACAAAACACATTAAATTATTTTTTAATTCTCCAACTTCAAACTTTTGCGCGAGATTTGGAAAAGTTTTGTAGAGATTAAAATTGTAGAGATAAAATTTGTCTTGTCTCGATCTGCGTACTAGGCTTAAGAATCCTTCGGTCAGTTTCGTATTTTGCTTGGGGAGCGTTGCTGGTGACGATAACGGTTTTGGTTTTGCACTCACCGTCGTTTGTTTAGTTTTCGAATTTTCGAACAAACTTTCGAAGAGAGCGCTCGTAAGTTTAGGAGTGGTCGGGACCACTCCTAACTTTTAAGAGCGCTCGTAGATCTTCACTAATATTGCTTGGTGAATAGGTTTATGAGCTTCTTAAGTTCTGAGCGCTCGGTGAATACCAGCCTAAGACCCGATAAAAATGGTGATGCCAAATTAATATTATCTATATGTTATCGATAATTTGTTCAGAGAAGTCAAAAGTGACGTTTTTGGATGCTGGTTGATGCTAGTATCAATACAGCTCACAAATGCCATAGCATAGCGTACACAGTGCTTCCATCTATTTGGAAAAAAAGCTGCTAAATCCCGATTTCGTTTTTTTCTACAATTCTATATGGACTTGCGAAAAAACGAAAAAACACGGCTAATATCACCTGATGGACGATCTGTGACGTTGAGTTAAATAAAAATAATTATTTTCATGATTTTCTATCGTATAGTAACGAAGTGCCAAGTATGAAACTTGCTATTTATCTGTAGCACTCACGTTAAAAGTAGTGGCGCAAAATTTTAAACATCCTATTATTAAGGTATTAGTATGATACTACTAAGCAATTTGGTAACTTTAAAGTACTTTACTAATTCATTTTTAGTTTTAAACATTTTCTAACTAGTATCGTACTAAGCCAATTTTCTTAATAAATTGCTTCTGAACACACCTAAAATCAATGACATTTCACACGAACCTTTTTTGATGTTTGCAAATCAGTGGCGTAGATAGCTTTTCGCTATGTGGGGGTGGGGGGGGATAGATCTAGTTCGCTCATTTTTTTTAAAGTTTTAATAATTAAAAAAAAACAAATAACAAGACTTCATTGAATTCATTATGTATGCCATGAAAAAATTATATTTTTTAAAGATAATATATTATACGCATTAATTTGAATATGAACTAGAATAAATATTGATATACAGTGCCTTGCATAAGTATAACCGCACCTGTAAAAATGCGTTTTGTAGAAAATTAAAATGGGAATGACACTTTACTATTTTTTTTATTGAATGGCATCACTAATCAGGTAAATTGAGAAGAAAAAAAGTTCCGTTATTTTCTCTTCTGGTGTTTAAAAATTAAAAACAGATTTTTATATATTGCAAAAGTATAACCGCACAATGCAAACCTCTCTGAAGCTTCATTCAGATATGTGCTTCGAAATGACAAGAAACAATGCCGCGTGGTAAAAATTTAAGCGATACGGAAAAAGTCAAAATTCAAGCTTTTCGGTTAACTGGCCTAAGCTTAAGGGCTATTGGTAGGAAAATTTAAAGATCCGATCGTGTCGTCCGAAATTTCTTAAAAGATCCAGAATCTTATGAGACGAAAATAAGACCCGGGCATCTGCAGAAGCTGACACGTCGAAATAAGAGGCGTTTAATAAATGGTGCATCCAATTCGGCGCATTCTTTGCCAGACCTTCGTGATGAATTGGGCTTAGGCATACTCTAATGAATGTTTTTTTTTAGATTATTTTAGATTATTTTCAGTGGTGAAAAAAAGTTTAATCTTGATGGGTTAGGTGGTTTTAACGGATATTGGCACGATCTGAGAAAGGAAACAAGTTTTTTTTCAAGAGGAACTTTGGCGGTGGCAGTTGTAAGGTTTAGGGGGCCTTCTGCGACCGTGGTAAGGTTGCACTTGCCTTCACCTCTGCAAAGATGAACAGTTCAGCTTGCACCCAGGTGCTTCAGGATAATTTGGTATCCTACTTAAGACGATTTCGTCGAGTTCGGCATGTCTTCCAGCATGATAATGCCCCAATTAACGTTAGTCATCAAAGTTTGGGATGGTACGAATCGAATAACATACATTTTATGGTGTTTCCGGCACGTTCTCCAGATTATAACCCTATTGAAAATCTTTGGGGAATTTTGACCGGCAAAATGTATGCCCATAATAGGCAATTATACAGTGTTGCTGAGCTGCGAGAGGCGATTGTGGAAGAATGGAACTGTATAAACGATTCTATATTAAATAACCTTGTCAACAGTATGTCAAAAACAATTTTTAGATTGGTCGAAAATAGGGGCAGCAATGTCCTTTACTAATTTAACCGAAAAAATTTACTTAAAATAAAAAAAAAACAGATAAAAATAAAAAAGCGGTTATACTTTTGCAATACAAAAAAAATCTGTTTTAATTTTTAACCACCAGAAGAGAAACTAACGGAACTTTTTTTCTTCTCAATTCACTTAATTAGTGATGCCATTCAATAAAAAATAGTAGGGTGTCATTCCCATTTTAATTTTCTACAAAACGCATTTTTACAGGTGCGGTTTTACTTATGCAAGGCACTGTAGTAAGTATAATAATATTAATTTAAAAAATAAATCACAAAATAAAATCCAGTTTTCTGTTCTTTTTAGATAAAACACTTATAATCTCGTCTGCTAGTATAGGTATTTCGCGATGAATAGCTAGAGCAGCCAAACCATTCAAACGATCCTGCAAATAAGTAAACATCCAAAGCTTATCACACTGTTATTAAAATAGACATATTTTTAATAATCTCACTTCGTTGGTCATGCTTCTTTGTATTGTTTTTATTCTCTTTACTGACTGGAGAAAGTTCTTTCGGGAGTTGACGTTGAAACCGGCAGTGTAGCTAATATCTTTAATTAAATATATGTAGCTGGATGGAAGCGCTTTTTCTTGCACGTTTACCTATTATCAATTGGTGAGAGACGTAAAAAAAAATTTCAGAGTGCGTTTCTTTAACTTATTTGGTTCATGACTGGTTATGTTGAACAATTATCGATCCCAATGGGGTGGTTATATCCCCCTGATACCCCCCCCCCCCTATCTACGTCACTGTTGCAAATGTCAAAGAGTCATAGAAGCTAGCACGATACTAAAAAAATAAAGTTGGTATTCGATGATTTAAACTTTAATAAAAGGGTAGAGAAAATATGATGCTATATTCGATTAAAATTTGCAAATTCGTTGTTTTAACCTAGTATGTACATATCATATTAAAACAACTTTAGCATCGTACTAATTCAATTAAAATTTTGCGCCATTTATTCCAACAGTGTGGGGTACCCTTAAAATCAGCTTTACATGTGTGTGTGTTATATTTGACTATACTTTTGCCGAAAAAAAAATTACACACACACACATTTTGCTCATCTTTTTTATGATTTTTTTGCATACCTTTCTTTCTTTCTCTTCTTGTTCTTCGTTCTCCTTACGATCCACATACCACACACAAAAGCAAAAAGAAGAAAAAAAAACAACCAAACCAAATCCACCACATACATTCCACACTTGTTTGTCAGCTACGCAGCGCAAAGAAAATCCAACCATAAACAGATTGCCTCTCATTCCGTTCGTTGCTGGTTGGTTGATCGTTCCCTTCGCTGTCCTGCCACATTCGCCGGCTAAAAAAAAATATACCTACATATTTTTATCTTTCCATCGAGATCGAATATTAACCTACCTACTCGAACAACAACAACAAAATAAATGCAAAAGGATCACACATTTTTGCAAATAAAAAATAATAATAATTTAAACTAAAAGAAAAAAAAACATTTATAATTCAAAATAATAAATTGAACATTTCGCATGATCAAATTTACACATAAATAAAAATACTTGTTTTATCAACAACATAAAACCGTGGTGTGCAACAATTGAAATAAAAAAACAACGCAAAGCAGAATCATAAATAAATTTAAAATATTAAATAAGAAATAGAAGAAATTTCGCCAACAGTAAAATATTTCTCAATGAAATAATTAAAAGTGCACCGATATCCCTGAAAAAAAAAAGTTTTATAAAAGGAGATGCTTGGTAAATTACTTTCTCCCTGTGCCGTGCCTTAAGTTAAACAGCAACAACAAATTAAAAAAAAAATTACTGAATTATTTTTGAAAATGCAGATTCCAGCTGTTTTCTGCTGAGTTGTAAGTTTTTTCCTGTTCTGTTTCTGTTTTTTTTTCTTCTCGTGAATAATCTCTCGTTTAGTGTGACAACATCACTTTTTTGGCAAAGTTAAAAGGAATCTTTTGATACGACTCTCGTCGGGAGTGAGTGAGTGGTAAATAGAATTAAACACAAAAAGCTTCTTTCTTAACTGTTAAACGTGATTTCGTTTTTTTTTTTTGTATTTCGTTCGATTTCGACAATCGCTCCTATCTGCTCGGACTTTAAGCAGCACCACATTCCTGTCCCTTGTTGTCATCGTTTTAATTTTTTTTAAGCCTCCTAATAAATTTTTTTTTGCTTGCTTTCGTGTGGTGGGAAAAAAAGAAGTGTTAAAATTTCGATAAATATGGACCTTTTGTGCACGGAAAAAGTCCTTTTAAACGACACCGATGTCTTGCTAAATAGTTTCAATGTTCAAAATAACGGTTATACAGCCTCTGTTACAACAGGTGGCGGTGGCACTGGCGGAGGTGGTGGTGGTGCTGGAAGCGATGCCGGTGCTTTAACAACTACCACAGCAGCAGCAGCCAATTACCCCAATCAATTGTTGATTAGCAAAAATTTCGAACAAGTGAACACAGCTGTTGAAGATCCGGTATTTTTGAGCGATCGTTGTCTTGAGAATGCCTTGAAGGCAGAAGATAAACATCCAACAGTTTGTTCTTACTTCAAAACGGTACAAAAGGATATTACACCGCCGATGAGGAAAATTGTCGCCGAGTGGATGATGGAGGTGAGTTTTGATTTTTTTTTGTTATCTATCGGCCGAGATTATAATTTATTTGATTTTTTTTCTATTTCCTTATGTTAAAGTTAAGGTTAGATAGAAAATTTTAACGATTTATGTATGTTTCTAGCTGTTCAGCAGCTGTTTTCTGCTCTGGCTGAATTGGAATGACGTATTCGTTTAGTTCGCACACGCATATAGGTAGGCCTAGGCACAGGCAGGCAGACAAAAAAAAAAACTAGCGAGAGAAAGAGAGTGAAATAAATTGAGAAATAGCGAGAGATAAAGGATTGGTGGAAAATGACAACATTTATACGTAATTTTTTTTCTTTTCTTGTTCTTTTTTAAGTTAAGTGGAGATTTACGCAAAAATACAAGCTTATCTACATTCGTACATAATGTATGTATACACTATACATTATGTATAATTGGTTTGAGTTTATCATGATTCACATACCTAGGTACCTACCTAAATTATTTAGGTAGGTATGCAATAAGAATTTATTTTGCTCTCTGCGATAAGTGATTAACTCATGTCTGGTCAGCAGGAGAAAGGTGGGTTAAGAAAAGATATGTTCCTAGCTTGCCTACCTCTTCAATGTCGCTCTCAAATGGAAATATTTTATTTAACAACAATATATGCGGTATATCTATTTTATTTAGCCCAGGGATGCCAAAAGCTCAAATTTCAACTTGGCTCACAGCTTTGCTCACTTGTGAGCTTGCTCAAATGCGCTGAGCTGTCGAGTGTCGACTGAGCTGAGCTGTTGGTAGAGCTGAACTGACCTGTTGCTTGAGCTGAACTGAGCCCTTTGTTGTGCTGAGCTCTTTGTTTTCCTGAGCTGTAAGTTGAGCCTTGCTGTTGGTTGATTTAAGGTTAACTGAAGATACAAAGTAAAGATTTTTTTATTTAGATCGTGAGTTAACTCATCTACTTTCAGTCATTTAAGACAAAGAATACGTACCTAAAATCATTGGGGCAAAATTTTAAACAGCTTATTGTTAAGGTATTAGTATGATACTACTACAAATTGTTGCTAACTGTAAAGTTGTTTACTGACTCATTCTCAATTTCAAACATAGTATCGTACTAAAGCAATTTTTTTAATAAATTGCTTCTGAACACTCCTAAAATAGTGACAGTTCGTGCAGAAAACTAATGTCGATTTCCTTTACACACTAGGGATTTTAGGGATTGCGATCCCTTGTCAAATTTTGACTTTTACGACAAAATTTACGTTCCTTCACACCAAAAAAATCGATTTTTTTTTGACAGAGATCAAATCCTTCGAATCCGTATTTGGAGAGGGATTTACATGTATACAAAATACGTACACTAAAAAGACAAAATTTGACAAGGGATCGAAATCCCTAAAATCCCTAGTGTGTAAAGGAAATCGACATAAGTAAACAGACCTTTCGTGGCGTTTTTAAATAGCACGATACTAATAATATATGTAGGTATTCGATGGTTTTATCTTTAATAAAAGGGTAGAGAAAGTGTGATGCTATATTCGATTAAAATTTGCAAAGCCGTTGTTTTAACTAAAACAGCTTTAACATCGTACTAATTCAACTAAAATTGTGGCCCATTTTTTTTTTGAATAAATAATTTTTTTTTTGGGCAAACTATGTAGTTTTAATTCCTTTTTATTATTCACCTGTAACATAAGTTGAATTTCTAAATTTGTGTCTTTTAAATTGACAACTATTTGGGGTTAGGTCGAGTTTACCAATGCCGAATAACATTTCAACTTTGGCAGAAGTTGAAAGTGCTACATTATAGGTACTCTAAAAAAAATGATCGGAACTGTTTATTCTCAAAAAAAAAAATGTGAAGGTTTTTTTTTCTACTGTAGGCGAAAGCATTTAATATTTTAGTTCCACAATTTAACGACATATCCTCATCCTCTTCTTCTGAGTCCCAATGTTGTACTTGTTCCAGATGTGGATTTATTAAGAAAATGAAATATTTCCATGAACCAATAACAATAATATTCAATGCACACTGTAAAACTTAACTCAGCTTATTCAGCACAAATTTCTGCTCAGGTCATTAAGACAGCTCAGCTATATGAACTATATGAGCTAGCTGAAAGACCAAGTTATCTCAAAAAAGAGCGGATGGTCGTGCGCCTTCAATTGCTGTCAATTGGACCTTGCAAGCGAATTATCCGAAATCTTCGTGCAGAATTCTCCTCAGGCTAGTGCGTGAAATGGTAAATGAAATGAGATCTGTTGATGTTCGTGAATTGAGTCTCAGTACGACGACGGTGACATTGAGTGTTGTCCACTAGCACACTAGTCCCATGAACTTTTTGCACAAACTTGCGCACAGCAGGTTCGGTGGTTGCTTCATTTCGGCCAAAACTTATTTTCATTAAAAAAATGCACTGTTTGGGCTACACAGGACTCACTTTGGAGATAATTTTTCAATATTTCCCAACGTAGTTCAAGCGTAAGGCGACTCATTTCGTTCCGCTGAGGTATGATACTGACTTTCTGTCAAGATTTCGGGCGGGAAATAGCTGTCAGTGTCAAAATAATCTATGATTTAAAAAGAAACCACAAGATGTCCCAGCCTGTACATATAATCTGTTTCATATACCTACAAAGATTTAGTTAATTTTTTGTTGGCAGTTAATTGAAGTTTTCGTCAAATGTGATTACCTATATTTATATTAACTTTAAACATGGCTATTTTTACATACCCGCCTCACTAAACAAACTGAGACAAAATTTGAAACCAATTCACACGATTTATATGAACGGATAATTTTTGACGTTTTGAGGGTAGAAATTTCAATGGATTAAATTAAATTTTTTTTTACTACACAGATTGTCATTAATATCCGGTTAGTTTTTCAATTAATGCTCAGTAATAACAATTCCCAACACTTTTTTACATGTCAAAATGTAAAATTGAAAATAAATTGAGGCATATTTCAGCTTTTGATAAAACTTGTCCAATCGGAACACCATGGATTTATCAGGAAAAAAAGAAAGTAGGTATAAACTGAAGTTTTAAATGTAATTGGGTAGTTAGTGTGCACTTTAAAAAGAGTGGTTTGACGTTTTCAATTGTAATTGGAAGTAGTGAACTAAAAAGGTTAGTTTTATTTAACTTGTAAGTGATACACATACATAGTATGCTCATAATTAGGTACGTAAGTAGGTACATATACAATAAGAGAAATAGGTAGAGAAAATTAAAAAGACATTAGTCAAATTATTACGATATTAAAACTAGTTCAGTATGATAATTCGTTAAAACTAGGGTATATTACCTTTTTGGTATCTTATGTCGTTTTTATTGGCAATCCGGAAGCCTTCTGAAATTGTTCACTTGGGAAAAAATGACAGTTCTGATTCTGAAAAGAAGAGGAATTTACTTCTAAATTTGAAACATTCATATACTTAAACGTCAAACTTGACAGTTGTGATATTTTGTACCCTAATTGTGCGAAGTGATTTTCTTTCAACAAACAATATTTTTGATTTTGAAATGGATAACATTACTGTCCACTTTTGGCGTTTCACATATACAATCACAACAAACTTCAGATTGGTCAGAATCAAAAAAGTGTTCAGTTGGGATTCCAATCCAGAGATATTCCGAATTGCCAAATAAAAACGGCATTACTAATTCCGGTCGTCCACTATGTGCACGATAAGTTCAACCAACTTCGTTCAACTTTTTGTTCAACTCTTTCGTTGGATAAACGAATTTACAACCTCTTACACTAGTGCAGCAACTTACGTAATTCACGTTGAGCAACTAAAGTTGAACAAAATGCGTTTGGTGTCCCGTACACATAATTGACCAACTTTCCCATAATTATGTTGATTAACCTCGCACACCTAGTTGGTCAACTCTTAAAACTTATTCCAGTGTTGAATAGCTCCATACACCTAGTTCACCAACTTACATATTCAAATGTTGAATAACCTCGTACACAAGTTGATAAACTTGTTCGATTTTGACAGAAAAAAAAGTTTTTCGAGTTGATCAACTGCGTTTTCGATATGGTTGTTCAACCAGTTGATGAACGAGTTGATACCTTCGTACACTTAACCAAAGGTCACTCGTTGGGGAACGCGTTGAACGCACCACGATAAACAAAAAACTGAAACGTGGAAACCGAAATAATTTTGACTTCAGTTCGGTACATTAGGCAATTGCATTTTAGAGGAAATTTGAGACCAAGCCAATTCCCTGGCATCTCGATTGTTATAAGAGGGGCTCTTAATGTCCCATATATTGGGCTTTTCCTCAATTTCTGAAATCAATTGCAAAATTAATTCCGTGTTCCACTCTGTTTTTTTATCACCTTCACCTTTCATGACAAAAAACCAAAATAAACTACAGTTTGCAAGTTGCAACAACTGCAAGTTCGTGGCAACGCAATAGTTCAACCAAATAGACACATTTAACTGCAACTAACGCAACGCAACACAATTATTACGTCAAGAAATCCCAAAGAAAATTAAAAAGTTGATCAACGCGTTGAACAAATAATATGCAACACATTATCTTGAAAATGTTGCTCAACGTGTTGATCGAACATTTTCAAGGAGCAACACGAGCTCGTAAACTACCCCTACACTTGTTGCGCAATTCGTTGAGCAACGGCCAACAACTATGTAGATCCAACCCTTTGGTTGAACATAATTGAAGGCACCGTACATTAGAGTTGAATGCGTTGAATTCGAAATTTGTGCGTTGATCGCCTAGTGGACGACCGGCATAACTCCACATGACATTTGACTTTTCCCAAATGTCAAAAAGTTGTAGGTATTTGCATGCGTTGAATTCGAAATTTGTGCGTTGATCGCCTAGTGGACGACCGGCATAACTCCACATGACATTTGACTTTTCCCAAATGTCAAAAAGTTGTAGGTATTTGCTGAACTGTCATTGTTTCAGATATTTTCAGAAGGAATTTTTTACGCATTTCTCATTTAAATTTATAAAAATATGTAGAGTTTCAAAAACTTCAGATGTCATCCTGATTTCTACTTCAAAAACCAGATGATTTTTATACTTGCTCCCTATTTGACAATGGATTAATCTTTAAATCGAGGGCTCTGCTTTCTTTGTAACCTTGAATTTTGACAAATGCGATTAGAAAGACTTTTTAGATGGAACATTATTGTCCATTCCGTGGATGTGGACAACCCAATATAGTAGATGTATTCTCGAATAAATAAATAAATTTTGAAGCCCGGGACAAGCTCTCCATTTCTGCCTATCGTCCAACACTTGACGTTGGTGCAATTATACACGACTTTGATGAAAAAGAATCTGTAGACCATGTTTGTGGACTGAAGGAGGTTCAAACAATTTATTTAGCAGTAGTTTTCCAGATTCATTTTTCGTCTACACATTTTTTTTTTGAAAGCAAGTAGGTAGGTGCTTAGTCTTTTACTCGTTTTAATACCGATTATGTAGATATCATTCCCATATACCCCCTCTCTTTGTTAACAACTGACCTGAAGATTATGTGCTCCAGAAAGAGATTGAGGAAATTAAAAGATAGAGTATCTCCTTTCCGACAGCCTGTGCTGGTTTAAGCATAGTTCGCATTTTACCACGTGTTTTCAACCGGATCGATCTTACCGTGATTCCGAGTTTAGACATCGCCATATAAGTATACATAGCTCCTGATGATGAATGCTATCATATTCTCATATTCTTTGTAATCGAGGATGATAGAATCAAATTTTGAGTTCAATCAACTTTAAAAAAAGAGAGAACAGGTATGGGAAATTTTGTATAAACACATTACTTTTAATTGCCCTTATAAATGTTTAAATAAAATAATCATACTTAATAACAGATGAAATGAGTAGGCCCAGGTACATTCATAGGTAGACCCTTATTTGATCATTGAGTAAGCATAAATAGCTAGACTTACTTGATTGTGCAATTGGAATAGGTAGATAAATGACACAAAACTGTAATTAGTAGCAAAAAAACAATAACTACAAGCAATAAATATGCAAACATTAAAATAAATAAATATACATTTTACCAAGAACAATATGATGACTATGGATTAGCTAAGAAAATTAATGACGCCCATGGTTGGCGCCGACCGGTATATTACACCACCATTGAATGAAAATATATAATTGCTTTCATCAGTGCCAATTTTGTTTCTGTTGTTGTTATTGTATATTTAACCAAACCACGATTGTATCATAGTTTTTTTTTTTTTTCTAATCACTTAAACCAACCCATATAACTACCTGCACATTAGAATCTCAAACCTAACCAAGTCAAAGCTGAAGTTACAGCTGAATCAAACAAATAAAAATTGCATGCTCCTGTATCACGACTGCTTGTACTCATATGACGACGATAACCATATATCCTCTCCTATCGATGTGACTGTCCGTTTGTCCAAAGAGTGTAGGTACATACATATATGCATGTTTGCTGACTGGTTACAAAAATACAACATTCTTGGAATTTTCACATCGGCTGATGACCAACAGCGACGTCTTTCTTGACGATCCGGTCAGTTGATATTGCACAATGTTTATGAGTGGAGACTTGTAGTAAGTATTGTTGCATATTTGTATTCATATTGATAGTGAAATATCGAAAGGGTTTTCGACGACTTGACATTCAATTCGTAGAGGGAATTCATAAGTGTGTTGTTTCTTTGGTTCTGACGCGACTTTTCTTCTTCCGGCTCTGGATGGAGTTGGTGGATTTAACTTCTTCCTGTTTGGTTTGTTTAACTTGATTGCTTTGATGTTTAGAAAGACGAGAATTTTTTCCATAGCAGAATCCGGATTTGAGAAGAATTTATAGCAGAGTTGTCGTCTAATGCTTTTCTAGGTGTGTCTTTTTAACTGTTTTACTTCATGGCATAATGGTAAGAGCGTTGAACTGTTGCGCTGAAGGTCTGAAATCGATTCCTAGTCGCTAACAACTTTAAAGAAAGGAATGTTTTTTTTTTTTTGTCGAGGGTACTGCCTCTTGGAGGAATTGACAAATCCTCGAAATGTTGGCATGCTTCACTAAAAGCATATATTTCTTCTTGAAATATGTTTCAAAAGCATCTGAAAAGTAAAATGAAGACATTGCCAGGAGCATAAGCTTCGGCCTAGGGCTCTCTAAACTACTCAATATTGAATGTACTAATTATATGTTATCAGATGCCCAAATACCCGTAAGACTTCGGATGGCGAAGGTCATAGGTTACCTTAAATACGAAAACTAGCTAGTTTTTTGAGTCTTCTTAATTTTACCGAATCGCTTAAGATAAGTGCCAGCCACCATACTATCGAGCCACAGGTACGTATCGATCCACTGGTTCTTGTTCGTCTGAATAAATCATTTTTTTAATTTCGTTGGAAGGTCTCGCACTCATCTTAAGTCTAATTTTTTAACACTTTTGACCTTATTTCAATTTTTGGATATCTGCAGAGCCTCAAAATTAGTTTAAAATAATATTTTTAAACCTTTGTTGTACCTACTTTTGAATATAATAGTTAGGTTTTGTTGATTAAATTCATACATAATTCGTGATATTTATTAAATACTGTATCTTTTGGACCTGTTTAATGAAGGAAACAAGAATCTTTTAGCTCAGAATCTAAAGTTGATTAAATATATAATATTTGAAACTAAGAAAATATTTTAATAAAAATTCTTGATGAACTTGTATGCATTTAAATTCATAATTATTATTAAAATGTACTTCTCAAGTCTATCGGGTTGCAGATAAGATAATTATATACATAGTTGCATACATAGTTACATACATATATAAAATTCTAAGATTCGTGATTAATTATAATGAATCTAGTCATTGCATTATGATTTCTGATTGTCTGCACATTTGTGATTCGATATTTAATAATAATCAAGCTTTCAAAGGGGAAATTCAGATGAGGCAAGTTTATAATGTGGAAACTGGAAAGGTAACCTAGGTACCTATGTTTATTAATAATAGTAACTTCTGTTAATTGCTTCTGTTATTGCATCGTTCAATCTTGCTGTCGTGGCTTTTAAGGTATGTGTTGGGAATACATGGAATGTGAATTGTACCTTTACATATTTCAGACGCATCCAGTTGTTAAATTTACAGTATAACATAAAAGTCGATACTAACTTATTATTTCATTTCTTCGAACAATCCCATCTTGGAAGACTCCTAACCTAATTATTATCAACTTTATTCCCAGCCAATTCTTTTCATTGCCCGAAATATAAATAAATGAAATATAAAACGGATTTATTTATGAGAACTGATTTTATCCTACATTCTCAAGCTTTTCAGCAAAACAACAAGAACTTTTTTTTTTTAGAAATGCCAATCAAATTCCAGAATCAAGGAGCTGAATCCGCCGAGAGGACTTGGTGATAAATGTCTTGTTTGTAAACATATCAAATCCAAATGTTTATAAATATACAACATCACTCCATTCTTCTTAGTGCAGAAATTAAAATCATAACAAATACAATTTTGCTGCCGGTCGGCCGGTGATTCAGCTTCAGTTTAATTTTTTTTTCATTTGCTTTTCTTTATTTGTATTTCACTGACAAACTCCCACTCTATGTCTGAATCTGGAATTGGCTAATTGCATTTTTTCGCTTCCAAATTTGTATGTGTGTTGGGGCTGGTTGTAATAAGACCAACCGCGTTCCTGATGTGTCTACTGTCTGATAGAATCTATTTTTATTCGCCCACCCCGAAATACAAATAAAAAAATCATCTTCAATTTTCAGAAAATATTTAAATTTAAAAGAAACAAAAAAAAAAAAAAATTGACGCAATAAAATGTTTTTTTCTAAACACATAACCCAAATCTAGCTATAGTCATAGTCAAGTAGGCAAAAAAAAACAAAAACTGAACGAACCTTTCCAAAAAAAAAAGGTTAAAAACTCCAAGAATTGTTAATGTTATCTCGGCAAAGAGCAACTAGGAGCCAAAAACATTTAACGAGGTAATTAAAAATGTCACACACACTTGAACACCACATCATGATGCATAATAATAACGGTGACCATATTTTTGAAACCAAAACCACACAACACACGGAAAAAAGGGTGAATACATTTTTTGTTGAATCGGTTATTAGTTTTTCAATATTTCAAAAATTCTTGAGATTCAAAAAAAACTCATAATTTATGTAAAAATTTGTCGGTCCTTTTTTTGGTTGAAAAAGGGGATGACTTAGAAGCAACAATCCGGATAGGGTGTGATGTAGGTATCTACGTAATGTAGGGTAAAAAAATCATCAAACAAAAATAGTTCAGTTTTGAAAGTGAATCTTTACCGAAAGTAAAATCGGTTCATGAAAATCGATTTTTTTTTTTTTTTTTTTTTTTTTTTTTATAATCTACCCGCGCTCAAGGGATTATGATTACCCTTTAAATGTTTCAACACAGCGCGGGCGTGAAGTTAATGAAGAGAAAGAAGGATAGGAAAGATGTGTGGCATGATGTTCTGAGACTGTTGGTGGTTGTCTCAGATATTTTTATCTCCAGGGATGGCGGCTGAGCTAAAGCGGAGAAATGCCGTGTCTTATTTTTTGTATGTCGCTTATAATTCACATTATTTTATTCGTGTTCATCCTTGTTGGGCATACTAGTTTAACTCAATTACATGTTGTTAGTGTTATGCCTGAACAACATGTAATGAGTAAACCAGCAACCCAATGATGACAATTTTTAGAAGGTTTTTAATGGAATTAAAGCGACATAGACGACGGCAGGGATCGAACCTGTCATCATGAGGTTGACAGGCGAGCACACATCCATCGCGCCACGGTTTGATTTTAAGGTTAATTTTCTATTTCCTCATTATTCCATAGAACATGTAAATATTGTAATTCGTAGAATAAATAAAAAAGATTAATGAAACTAAGAAGATATTTTATTGAGTTTAGATTTTCTTAATAGGGTAAACAAGGGTAACTGTGCAGTAAGATTGAAAATCTATCTTCTCAACGGGAAGTGACAACGATTGTTTTTTTTTGCAATATATTTTTTTTTTACACAATACAGGAAATATCATGGATGTAAACAGAATGTCAAACATATAAAGGGTGTGCAAATTAAAAGTTTCTTTCTAAAAATGCAATGAAATGAACAGAATTAAATTTTTCCATTTTTCTTTATTATTAAGAGCATTCTAATTAAATATGAAACTCAACGTCATTCAAGTGGATGGTTGTGTGCCTTTAATTGCTGAGTCAATTGAACCTTGTAAGCGAATATTCCGAGATCTTTTTGCAGAATTCACCTTTTTTTTGAAAAAAAAAGTGAGCGAAAGTTAGCGAAATTTAACACGCAAACAAAACTAATAAACTTTATGTGAGCAATAAAAGTGAACATAAATTAAATTTAATTTGTTGAAATGTTGCGCGTTTAGATATGAAATGTGACATTTAAGGCACTAATTTGACATCTAATGTCATTGAATTAATCATGATCCCAGTGAATATAAAAGTGAGCATGATAAACGGTTTTTCAGTTTTATTTGCTGCACTGGCTATAAGTCGCATAGAAACTCGTCTACCATCTAAGATATGTGCATAGGTCGACGAGAAAGAAACAAAAATAGCTGTTCAATTTAAATGTCACTACCATTGCTTAGTAAGACGTTTTTCGATAGTATCCAAAAAATGCGAGGAAATGGAATAAGGCTTGGGAATTATTTTGGAGAAAAGCCACCTGTAATGGAATATTGGATGGTAAGTCAAGGACTCTCAAATACCTAAACTTCCAATCTCCCTAACGCCACAAAACTCGGGTATATACTCGAAATTTCAAAAAATAAAATACAATGAAATCTAATTCAGCTTTCTTTCCTTGCCATTTCTGTGGCAATAAATGAAGAAATAATTTGACGTCTTATGTCAGTTCGAATGATATTTCTGCTGGTTTTCACCTTTACATGTAAGTTGCGTTGGAATTAGGGCTGGCGGTTATTCCCATTTAACCGGTTTTCGGGTTTTCCGGTTATTTTCTCTCGCGATTTAACCTGACGGTTTTAACCGGACGGAAAAACTGGTTCTTTAATAACCGGTTTTCGGTTTTTAATATATTTTTTTTTTCGATTTCACCTTACTAAAATACACTAAATTACTAAAAATAGGTGGAAGTGGTGAGTAACGTCGCAGGTAGCACACAAATGCATTTCTTATGAGACAAGGAGAACTTGTTTCATAGACGTTTTCTACACTTTTTTATTTCTGTAGTGTCAAGGTAAATAACCGGTTACCCGGTTATTAGATTTTAGAAAAAACACCGGTTTAAGTGAGATAAAAAAAATCTTCGATGAAAACCGGTTAATTGAAACAAAATAACCGGTCGGTTTTTCCCATCCCTAGTTGGAATTGTAGATGGGGAAATTTATCTACTTCATACGTTGGTATGTATAGTAAAATAAGTTTCGTTTTATCGACAGCTTAATTGCAATTAAGACTGACATTAGAAATAAAAATTGCTGCAATCATTGCAGAAATAAAGATAGAAATTAAAATTGGCGAGGGGGAGGGGGGTGCGCACGGTCCTTAAACATACATATATCATATAAGATTTTAAACAAATTTTTCAAACATAGAAGACCTACACTCCGTATAGCATTAATACGACACATAATAGAGAATATTGTCAGTTGATTCTGACAGCAGGAGGGAACGGTATTCTGACTATGACGGCTTGATATGTTCGTTTAACTGTAATTCAACTCGTCGAATGCATAGGTCCTTGCTTGCGGTTTTAGGCTACTTAATATTGTCACATCTACCTTTTGTCACTGTAAGAAATAATGAAAGCAATGTCATATGTCTTACATAAGCTCTGGTGACATCCGAGACTCTGGTTTTTGAGTTGAAACAAATGATGGATTTATTTTAGAGGACTATTCACATGAGAGTGAACGACGTCGGACCAATAAAGAAATGGCATTTTAAATATTTATAAGCCTAAATTCTTCATACAAAATAGAAAAAATGGTAGAAAATTAAATTTTTGTTTCAATTGCTAAAATAAGTAAAATTTGAGAAAATAAATTAGCCGCCACGAATTGCAAACAGATGATTTCGAACTGTCAAACTCAATTTGCGTTCCACATACCATCCACACTGCAACGAATAAATTGTTCGGGCGCGACTAACCTCAAAATCATTCTTGTTTTTATTTGTTTGTTTTGAACGTCATTTACGATGAATACAAAAAATACTGGGTATGTGAACGAAATGTCAAAAGGACGTACATATATTCGTTCATTCGTCGGTTGTTTATCGTTCTCATGTGAATATTCCTTAACTGCACCATCACACGAGTTGATTAGATCTGATCCGACAGAAGCCAAAATTTCGCCAAGTTTGAAATTATGTACATAGGTGGTTAACATGGAGATGAGTTAAGCTGAAATAGTAAAAGCTTAAAGTAACTTCGTTCACTTTTTGCACGAAAACTCACAAACTGTCAAGTTTTAATGAGTGAGGATCAAATTCTGTCAAAAATGTCGAAACTGCACCAAAGTACTCGAAATTCAATTTAAAACTTAACCTAATGTAAATGACCCGCATGGCATGATATTTAGCTCATATTTTCTAATATTTATTCTGAAATGTTACTGATCTGTGAACTTCCAAAAATTTTTTGGACAGAATACCTCAAATGAAGACTACCTACATAAGAAGGCAATTTGAATGGCAAATGAAATGTCATCAGTATGTAATACAAAAATTGAAACTGTTTATAAAATATTCACCTGATGGTCACCCTATACCATACTGATTATTTTTTTAAGAATAACTATTCAAAATAAAACGAAAAAACAAAGCTTTAAGCATTTATATGGGGCACAACAAAATTTGTCAAAAATACAAAATACCTACATAAATATACCTTTGATGTCATTGCCAAAGTTTAAAACAGAGTTCAACGAGTTCGAATTGCTTTTGGCATTCAAACTTATCCACCAAACACAACAAAAATGCAAATAACGTGTGCGGCATAGAGTTTCGCTTGAAAAAGCATATTTTTTTGTTGTTTTACTTTTAACGATGAATTATTACTTTATACTAATATAGGTTTTTTTTTATGATTTCTGTATTCTGTGTGACCGGCCGAATAGCCGAGACATTGAACTTGGCCTTTTTTTTGTCTTTGGGGGCCACTTTTCCTGAAGACAGCAAAACAAAAGTGAAAATGGTCATCAAAATATCGTAGAGAAGAAGAAGAATAATAATAATAAAAAAAACATAGTTCACGGGAATAACAAAAACAAATGAAATACTGAAAAAAAAACAAGTCAAGACGTATCAAGCTGCAGGAGTAGGTACATCGTGGTGGTTATCATTATGATGACACTTAAAATTTTGACTGCACTGCAAAGGTAATTAGCCGCCGCGCGCCGTTCGCCTCTAGCTTATAGGAGCAAAAGGCCAAACGTTTGAATGCGCATTTTTTGTTCCAGTGACACAGAGGTTCTTTGTCCTCAGGACACCGAACGTTGACATAATTTTTTTTTTCTTTTTAACTGATGGACGAACGGGAAAAAGAAAAGTTGAAAACACCAGGTGCATTGGGGTTTCATTTTTCACTGATGTCGATGATGATGGCCAAGTAGTTGAAAAGTCACTAGAGTATGATGATAGCATGATTGTGTCGTCTTTTTCTCAAAGTGACATTTGTTTTTGTAGGTTTGTTGTGGTTTTGTTGGGTTTTTTTTTGTTGTTGTTCTTAATTTCTTGAGCGGCATATGTTTTGCAATAATTTGCGGTTATGACATGATGTCAAAAACTAAACACAAAAAAAAATGAAGATGGAAACGTGTGATAAGTCTCCAATGTGGAATCAATTGTAATACCAATTTTGTTCTAATGTTAATTGACACATAATAATGAAGAATGTAGATATAATAATGACAGACGTTCTACTTGCATCTCTAAACTAGTACGCAGATCGCGCTAAATTTTATCTCCCATACAAAATTCTCTCCAAAATTTAGCCACGCTAAAATTATGTCAAGAATTTTAGCCGAGAGGTGCGCTGCTCCAGCTAAAAAATCAAAATTTCTCTTCGAACTGTACATAGTTTATCTGTCAAAATTTAGCGCACGAAATAATATTGTCTGGCACATTTATTCTCGAGCTAAATTTCAATTTGAAATTGAATAATATTTGACAAAGTTCTTATGTCAAAATTTAGCTTGGATTTTAACTGATGTTTGGAGAAAAATGTGGAAGATAAAATTTTGCGCGATCTGCGTACTAGGCTATAGTAGGCAGCACCAGCTAAAAAATAACATTTTTGTTTCTGACTGTACACAGATAGGAGCTGTCAATGTTTATGGCCCGACATAATTGTTTGACGCATATTTAAGCTAATTTTTTGACAGATTCTGTTATATTTTAACATGATTTGAGCTTTACTTTGTGGGAGCGAAAATTGAAACCGATAAATATTGGAGCTAAAGGGCAGAATCAATTTTGTTTGATAAAGTTCATTTGAAATTTCGAAAACAAATTTTTTTTTCAATGTTTGAAAAAAATGTTTGTATCCAGAGAATAGCTGTTATCTGTGGCATATGTATGTATTCTCCACAAAGATCTTTTTTTTTTCAAAATTGAACAAGGATTTTAGTAGAGAAATGCGTCGAATCTGTGAACTAGATCTTTGGGACGTAAACAGTTACAATAAGTCAATAAGTCCGTGACTTTTTGAATTTCTGACCTCTTTACTGAAACAGCAACACTGCTCCTGTCAACAGGCATCTGTCAGTTGACTCCTGTCAAAATTTAAACTTGCTGCGTCAGTTAGTTTGTGTTTGACAGCTATTTTTATCAGACTACTCACTAATTTGAGGAGAAAATGGAAAAAAGTGAATTTCGTCTGCTTATTAAGCATTATTTCTTGCGAAAAAAACCATTACCGAGACCAAGGCTAAGCTTGATAAATACTATGGGGACTCTGCACCATCGATTTCAATGGTAAAAAAGTGGTTTACTGAATTTCGTTGTGGCCGTACAAGCACTGAAGGTGCCGAACGTCCTGGACGCCCAGTTGAGGTCTCTACACCCGAAACAATCGAAAAATTCACGATATGGTGTTGGCCGACCGAAGATTGAAAGTGCGAGAGATTGTGGAAGCCGTAGGGATCTCGCATGGCTCAGTGGTTTCAATTTTGAATGATCACTTGGGCATGAGAAAGCTTTCCGCAAGATGGGTGCCGCGTTTGCTCACAGTCGACCACAAACGCAATCGTGTAACAACTTCACAGGAAGGTTTGGCGTTGTTTAATCGCAATATGGAGGAGTTTTTGCGACGTTTTGTAACCGTGGACGAAACATGGATCCATCACAACACACCAGAGACCAAACAACAGTCAAAACAGTGGCTTTCTAAGGGTGAATCGGCGTCAAAGAAGGCCAAGGTGGGTTTGTCAGCCAATAAAGTTATGGCGACTGTTTTTTGGGATGCACGCGGGATAATCCGCATTGACTACCTTCAAAAGGGAAGAACAATCAATGGGGAATATTATGCCAACTTATTGGACCGATTCAATGACGATTTGAAAAAAAACCGACCTCATTTGGCCAAGAAAAAAGTTCTTTTCCACCAAGACAATGCAAGGTTGCACACATGTGCAGTTGCCATGGCAAAAATCCATGAATTGGGCTATGAATTGCTCCCTCATCCACCCTATTCTCCAGATTTGGCTCCGAGCGACTACTTCTTGTTCCCAAACCTGAAGAAATGGCTTGGTGGAAAAAGATTTGACTCCAATGATGAAGTCATCTCGCAAACAAAGGCCTATTTTGAGGATATCGACAAATCATTTTTTTTGGAAGGGATAAAAAAATTGGAGAAGCGTTGGACAAAGTGTATAGAGCTCAAGGGAGACTACGTTGAAAAATAAAATTATTTTTTTTATCAAAAAATCTGTGTTTTATTCGAAAAGTCACGGACTTATTGACCCGCCCTCGTACATGGCCGTTTTCGAAATGTCAAATTACATAATTTCAATATGATTGTCATTTTTGACGCAGATGTTACTATCGTTTAATATGCAATCGCCTTTTTCCACAAAATCTGTTTGATCAACGTCAGTCAATTTTCTTTCAAACGCATTCTTGCCCTCTGGATTATCAGAATTACGCGGCAAATAATGTTATCGAACGTATGACTTAAGCAAACTACGAAAATTATGCTTTGGCATACAAATTTCGTTTTGTGTTTTCGAAAAGTAAACTTTTGCAACTTGCGCTTAAGAACACATTGCAAATGCATATTTGACGCAAATAGCGTTTTGGAAAACGGCACACGTCTTAAAACAAAGCATTTTTGGTTTTGAAAGGATCTGTTATAAACTGGCTGAAAGAGGCCATTTTGTGGGGAAATTGGACCATAATTAAATCGGAAACTGCTTTTAAAGTTCAAACTGTATGCAATATTTATTGCCTCTGGCCTTTTTTTTTTAAGATTTGGGGTGCATTTTTATAAAAAACAAAAAACTGGAGGATTTTTATTGCTCTTTTCCTGCAATCATATAGGACACGTTCATGTTGAAGGTTTCTTCCAATTATACTTCAGTTTTTGTATCGTTTTCACGCATATTTAGAAAAAAAAATTGGACATTTTGACAATTTTATGCAGAATGATTAATCTTTAAAATATATATATGTATATATTTTTTTTTTTTAATCAAAACATATTATAATAACACTCAAGGGGTTATGACTAACAAAGTTCGAGTGTTTGATAAAATGGAGAGGAGATATCGATGCATATTAAGGGATGCAAAGTCGAGAAGGAGAAAGTATTCCACATTAGAGTAGTGTAGCTTAAAAAAAGACCTCTATATTTGATAGTAGGTAAGCCCGATTATAAGCTCAAGGATTAACAAATTAGCCTTCTTAACTAGACTTGAATTACGACGGAGTTGTGTGAGGGTACAAATGCAATCACCACTTTTGATTGAAAGCCAATAGACGACGTTATGACGGTGTTCAAGAAAAACAAAAGTTTTTGTAATGGATGTGTCTCCTAGGGCTCTGTTCTGGATTCTATCTAAAAGGTGCAAATGAGTAATAATGAGTTTGAGTATACTCAAGGTTTGGGTGGAAGTATGCCTTATAGGTGATAGCCACATCAGAAGGGGAAATAAATTTCTTGCATCTTTAAAAAAAATCTAAGTATTTAATTTGATTAGAGCTGTTCGATAACGTACACACCGACAATGTAAAGATTTTCAGTTTAATTTTTGATGTGAATGCCATTCATTGGTGGGAATTTCGCTTGGGCGACAGAAGACAGATTTGTGTTTCCGAAGCATTAAAATCCACGCAGTTGTTAATACATTTTATAGTTCTACCGACATTGGAATCTATGTAATATGTAAGCTTATCATATGCTGCCTTTTCAGTTCTACTACCAAAGAACAGGATTTTGAGTCTGGGAAATGAATAAGAAAAGCTGAGGGTGCTGCCATCATCGAAACAATGAATCATATTAGAAGATAATAGACGATTTACGAAGAAAAAGAAAGAGTTTTGGAGCAAAAACACAGCACACCATCATTTATTTTGTGCATATCAGACTTAAAACTCTTCAGAACAACTCGAATTAAATGGGAGACTCATCGATACAAAATGCACGCATATTCGGGAAGAGAGATAATGCCAAGCTCCTCTATTAATTGTATATAAAGTGAAGAACTGTCTTGTGTTTAACGTTGACACCTGCCTATTATGGCTTAAATGAAGGTTTTTGTAATACAAACTCTATATACTACTGAAATAAATCAGCCAAGTAGAAGACTTGGCACTATTATTGGATTTGTTGAATTATTGATTCAAATTAGCTTTTTTGGCCTTTAGTCCACAAAAATTGGCGTTTCGTCCGGGTGATCTCACATGGACTCATCAGTTATGGCTTAATTCCATGGTGTGCCTACCCACATACGGAGTCAGATCGGGTACCGACCATTAACCTCGACATAGCCGAAGCCATCTCAGTAGCAAAGTTGTGACATGTTGCAGCATGTGCACACCTCTTGCTTGAAGGCGAGGTCTATCTAACACCTCTTGAATCCAGGCACGCCTGAAAACCATATGTCTCCGCATTTGGAATAACCCACGCCACCACGATACTCCCACTAGGGGGCCTACCTCATAGATAGTCTGAGAAAGAGAGGTTGCACTACGCAACCCATCTCTAACTCCTGGGCACTATCTCCCATGGTACCAGAATATAGCTTCCGGTCGAGCTTCGCAACCATTAGGTCACTTTCAGATGAGTTCTGCAAAACTCAAGGCCTGTTAGCCTCTGGTACACAACCCCAAGCTATGATCGAAGTAGAAATCACAACCGAGAATGTGCACCATCTGGTGAGTTGTTACACACTCCTTAGCGAATTCCTACTTTAAGGATACCGTCCGGAATGTTCCCATCTAGTTAGTTCAGTTATTTACGTAACTTATCCACAGGAACCCGGAGTGTAATAGAATTGTCAATAGTATAGCAATACCGGTCCACCGTCATCAGTGGACGAGCTCATCGCATTAGAACCCCGGACAATGTATTAAACTACATCAGCCACCACCCATTCAGAATCATGGATTTATGCATCAGTAGCAATACCCGGTCCACCAAATTGGACATACCTTAAACTACTACCGACTCTATACACTCCCACCTGCGTATATAAAGTGAAGTGCATTTAACTTTGTTTCTCCAAAATGATATAAAAATTGGTTCCACTTTTGGATTAGATAAGCCATCACCTATTGCTACGAAAGCCGAACTGCCGGTCATTAAAGAGCTTTCGTTCTTCGAGATAAGTTTTAGGCTGATTGTTGATCAGGGTTTTCATTAACTTGGAATGAAGGTACTTTAGTGCAATCGGTCGGTAATTGGGAGCGAGGCAGCTTCGCCTTTTTTTCAGTGACAAATGTCGGAAAAAGTCCTGAAAATAAGGACAGATAAGAAAGCTTACGTGATGGTTTTGTCAGCTTAGAAGAACACGAACTAAAGGACCAACTGATTTGTGTATTTAAAGATTCTTAGGATTCTTGCGACTGGGCGAATGCGGAAGAAGATTTGTCCCATTAAACCATTTACGATCTCTAGGACATTAGATGTCATAACACTGAGTGGCAAAGTCGAATTTACAGCAAAATGGCCTAAAAGAAAATTTCTCCTGCTATGTCAGCTATAGTTAGTCAAAGGCATTGAAATCGGTGACTTACTTAATTAAGGTGACGCTACAGTCCGGGATGGACCAGGGCCTCAACCAACAAACTTCGCCAACGAGCTCGGTTCCTAGCTAGCTCTCAAATTTCGCACATCAAGTTGTTTGAGGTCCTCTCCCACTTGTGTGCGTCACCTGAGTCGCGGTCTTCCTCTACTGTGCCGTCCCTGGGGTTTGCGAAGACTTTCGGGGCCGGAACATTTGGGTCCATTCGCTCTACAAGATCCAGCCATCTGAGTCGTTTTACTTTAATTCGTTTAAATAGATCCGCACTGGAATCGATATCACTTACGACAAAGCATAGCGACTAGTTATAGTTTTGAAAAAAATTGATGAGACCGTTCGAATTAGCTTTCTCATATTGCCAAACGTTTTTCGCCACATGAGAAATTCGCTGATATGACCCAGTGATTCAACGTGCCTAAATGTGGTAACCTAGTCTAAAAGAAGATCCCAACGGCTTGGTGTAGTGTACAACATTGAGGAAGGTTAAAAACTAAACCTTCCTTATCATAAGACTAAAAAACTTTATCAGCTACCTAAGACATTGATTCAAATAAGAATTCCCAAATGTCATGCCGTTAACCTTAGCCTTCATTAAAAAATAAAAACATTTTAAACCAGCGATAAAATAATTCACCCCCTTAAAACTAAACGTCAGATGTGTTCCACTTTACAACCCATCCGAAGCGCTTGCTGCCTAATTCTATAACCTATAACAAAAAAAAAATAATAAAACTAGAAGAAATCATCATAAGCTGTCAACCTGCAGACAGGAAGTACTTTCCTGGGTTGAAAGAGCATCTTCTGTTTTTTTTTTTTGAAAGGCCATTACGCGGCATAATAGAAGGTACCTACATACATTCTATTCAATCTTACATCACAATGGTCTAGCTTGAAATAAAATTGCAAATTTATTTCTGACGTCCCAAAAAGCCGTTTTTCAAGAATCTTTTAGCACACAATTTAGGACGCTCTACTCGAGAATATAAAATAATAAAAAAAAAAAAACAGAAAATGTATTTACACAAAATCCAACAGAATTTATTTTATTGTCATGTTTTTTTTTTCGCTTTGATTTTTTTTTAATGAATTGGATCATATCCAAAATGACTGCAAAATTTTAAATCATCCAAACAAACAAAATAAAAAAAAAATACAGAAAATAAGGAACAGAGTAAGGCGGACAAATGATGGAGTTATTGATACAATAAATATTACCGTCTATCACACGTTGCAATATAAATTGTTTTTTAATCTTCTTTTGAATAAAATTAGAAAAAAATTAAATAATTAAACAAATCTTTAATACCATCTCCTATAGAAATGTGGTGGTAACCCAATTTGTTGAGAGAGGGAGAAAAACAAAAGTGTGTGTACTATTTAACAGGGTGTTATAAAATTTAAAGTTAAAAAAAATCGTCAAAAATTTAACTTTTTTTTCAAGATCGAATGAAAATTTTCTGGGTTGCTTTGAAAAGATTCCGATGCTGATTACGGTCTGCAAAGGACAAGATTCAATGACGAGTTCAACAGGCTAAATGGTGACTTCGACTTGGTTAAAAAGATGAAATGGCTGGGCCACATTGATCATGTATGGACCGCAATGCCCCAGCTTGTTTAGAAGACTAGTCAACATTTTAATATACACTATTCATTTCCAAACACCTTGTGAAGTTTTTTTTCTTCAAGTTGAAGTATAAGTTGTTAAAAGGAGTCAAGTCAATGAACTAACTAATCACACTGAATTGTAAATGTCTGTTTTTCTCATCTTTAATGTTGAGTCATAAAAAATAAATGATTTCGTCGAAATCATTTCAAAATTAGCTCGGGAAACTTTAGCAAACGCCATAATGCTTATAAACTTGATTGATTGAAGCAGTAAAACCCATCTGAAAGAAGTTCACAAGGTCATGTGTTTTTGTGGAACAAAAAATTAACCTCGAATTGTTAGGTCGCCTTGTAGTTAAGTTCGTTGACACGATTAAAGTTTTGGAGTTTTTTTTTTTTTTTAATAAAGTGTAATATATAGAAAAGAATAAGATTTTAGAGAGCATGTCTATTGTTGAAAATCTGCGAAAGCTTGGAGGAGTAGTAATAAGAATCTACGATGATTCGCATGACTAATTTTTATTTTGAATCAGCAAAAGATGTCAAAACTTAAAGATGTGTTGACTTTGCAAATGTATAAATTCACGGTGTTTCTGGAGTTTTTGCAAGCATAATTGTCTTTTTCAGAGAGTTCAAACAAATAGAACTGACTGGGCTAGACAAGACTAGACCAGACTAGACTAGACTAGATAAGATTAGAATACTTTAATACATCTACCACTTTTTAAAGTTTTTTTTTTAAAGACCAAAAATAACGGTACCTGCCATACGGATTTTTTTCGAAATTTTGTAAATATTTTTTTTTCTCAAAAACTGTCCCACAGATTTGAAAACAAAAAATTTCATTTAGTTAAAGCTAGGTAATGGTTGAAAAAAAATCCAAAAAATGGTTTTTTTGGTACCTTCCTTGGAACAACTTTTTGTTTGTTTTTGGTTTTCTCAAAAACGGTACGACCGATTTTAATCAGTTTTTTATGTTAAGGCTCCTCAGCAGTTTCAATATTATTGTGTATTCAAATTTTCAAAAAAATTTGTTTTGGATTTTTAAAAAAAATTTCCAAATTTTTTTTTTTGAAAACTCAATATTTCGAAAACTTCACCTCGATTTTTTTAAAACATGATAAATAAAAGTTTCTTATTCTAATCTACAAGATATGAGAAAAAAATAATTTTACCTAAATATAACGGTACCCTCTATACAAATGTAAAAAAATGAAATTTTGCAAAAATTTTTTTTTCTTTCAATTAATTGTTACAGTCTATAATTTAATGAAAAAAAAATTTGAGAACAAGATATTACTGAATGTACCTACCATAGAACGATTTTTTAGAATTTTGGATTTCTCACTGTCGGCAAAACGGATTTTAATGAAATTTTTTATAGAAAAGCTTCTAAAAAGTTAAAAAAACATTGCATTTCAAAACTTTAGGAAAAATATTTTTTTTTTTGAGTTTTGAAACAAAAAAATAATTTTTTTTTTGTAAAAATCAAATTTCTCAAAAACGGTGCAGTATTTTTTTTGTTAATTTAATTTTTATTCGAACAGTAATAACATCTTTAAATTGGCGTGCCAAAATTTTTTCCTATAAATGTTTTGAAAATTTTGTATATAAAAACTTACACAACGACTTATAATTTTTGTTCTTGCATAAATTCATATTTTCATAGCATTCTGTTTTATCTCTTACTACTAAAAGAGTTTACAAAATAAATTTTATTCTTACGAAAAGTTTTCTCTAATAAAATTCATTTTAAAATTCCTAATCTATTACATAGGAGCAAGTTCGTGCGACCCAGTCATGAATTTTATTTTAAGTCTCTAGATGCAGTCAATGTGTTGAAGAATTTTCCGGATATATTAATCTTAACTAATTTGAAGCAGTGTTTTAAAAGAATGCATTCATGTACGAATGCAATGTTTAATGACTTCAATTAAAATATTGCTCTAGTTGATTTCACTTTGAGACTGAGACTTGAAATTTCCAATCACCAATCATTTAAATTTAAAAAGATCGCATTCACTTTTACCCATTCATTTAACACCAATCATTTGAATCCAATCTTTTGAGAATTCACTCATTCATTGAATTCTGTTATTCTTTAGTACTAAAATTTAGTACTCAGTACTCAAATTTAGTACTAAGCATTCAAATTTAGTACTTAGTACTCAAATTTTAAGAAAAAAAAAAAAAACAAATAAATCTACTCCCCCACTTTTGAGATCTACTTTTTTTCAGAATAAAAATTTAAAAAATTCTTTAGCAGAACTTCATGTAAGTAAATGGGAGCACTTGGTTATTCAATCTTCCACCCAACACGGAACTGAATCTATGCTGTTCTGAACGAAATCGAAAACGTACATATGTGAGTTTTGCTTTTTTTTTTTTAAATATTTATTTCTGTTGAAATACATTTTTTGTTAAAAATAAAGTTATAAATAAATTTAATAAATTCGGTGGTGCAACAGCTCGGAGTGAACCAGGACCTAGTGACTTACAACTCTCAACCATTCCTGGGTGCTTGTTGCCAGGAACGGAGGGGACCTACAATTTTCTGCCGATTCCGAACGACTAATGAGCAGCACTTTCCAAGACAAGATATACTCTTGGAGAATTTGTCAATTCCTCGCAAGAGGCAGTACACCCCTAAAAAAAAAAACTTTCTTGCAGCGGCTGAGAATCGAACTCGAGACCTTCCGCATGACAGTCCAACGCACTAACCATTATGCCAAGGCGTAAAGTTATTGAAAACTTTTTCTTACGTTTTCAAATCTACTACAGAAATTTTCGATGTACTCCACTTTTTTTTTTACAAATCTGTTTCGAAATTTTACTACGGAAGTTCTAAACCCTGCATCTTTGTCACGTAACTGTGGAAAATATGTAGGATTTATGAAGGACAAAAGAATTGAAATAATGCAAAATAATACAAAAGAATGCAAACAATGTATGAATTCTCAATGAAGATTCAATTCAATTGAATGTTCTAAAATGAAATGGGAATAAAAGTGAATGCAATCTTTTTAATCTCAAATAAAAGTCTATTGTAAATTTGAAGTCACAAGTGAAGTCAATGAATGCATTCTTTTAATTGAATAGAATGAAATAAATAAAGATTTCACTCACAAATGTGATATTTTTTCATGAACACCGTGCTGTTGTACAGATTTTTATACATTTTGGTCAGCTGAATTTTTTTTTTTGAAAATTGGTCAAAAACTGTCATCAATGAGAAATTGAGAAGATTTTGAAGCTTCAACGTTTTGTGAACCTGTTTCGTGTTGTTTTACTATATGCATTTTGAAAAGTCAAAAGTGCTGCACGTAAAAGTTAATAGTTGTCCAACTCTTGCAGCTCAGACTTCGTAATATTGAATTCCAGTTGCAGCTCCTTCTTCATTGTATTTAGCCAGTTATTTGTACCTACTTAAGAAGTTTTTTTTCTCAAGTTTTTGAAGTCTTATTTTCTTATTAGCTTGCAGAGTATAAAATTAAATATGGTGGTATAACAGCTCAAAGAGAACCAGGAGCTAGTGACTTATAACTCTCAACGAGGAACATTTTTCTGCCGATTCCGAATGGCTACTGAGAAGTATGACAAGAGGATTTGACAATTCCTCGCACGAGGCATTATACCCATGAAAACGGACTATAAAATGAAACAGAATAAAAAAAAAAAAAGTAAATTAGACGGTAGACCCCTTTCATACATTTTGTTATTAATTTTTGAAAATTACAAAAAAAACCATCACATCATGAAGATGACTTCCGAATTTTTTGAAACTTTGCGATGGCAATAGCAGTGAATTCTTTAGTTCTTCTAAGTTGTGGGGCGATACCCTATTTTTGCAGCAATATTCTGAGCCAAGAGATGGACTCTATCTTTGTATGTATGTGATTTTTTGACGTGAAGGTCATATTAAGGGTTAATAAAGTCGGCATAACTTGAACTTATACAGAAAGATAAAGGGAAACCTTCACTGATTACAAATACCCACAGATTTTTAGACGAAAGCCTGGAGTCATATGAAACAGCCTTCTCTAATATTTGTACCTAACTAACTAAACTACTAAATTGCTTTAATTTCGTGTTTTTTTTTTACTTACCGCCTCGATAACTTCTTCCACTGTAATGTTGAGAACTTCTTTGAATTTGTGATAAACTCTTCCTTAGGTGAATTTGAGATAGCCGCGTAATTTCTAAAAATAGAAAATTGCAATTGGAACAATTTGTTTTTATATTCAAGCGGATATTCTCGCCAAATTTAAAGACTTCCTCACATTCAGTTGGATTCTTGGAAAGCCACTCGTAAATGCTCAAAGTGGTCGCTTATAAAGTCTTTTCCGCTTCCGAATAAGAAATTCGTATTTATATTTTGCGATATCAGTATGAGCCTTATTTTTCTTTGCATAAGTGTAAATAAATATTCACATTCATCCGCATATATTTTTTAATCAGTAAAATATTATATAATTTTGTATTCTTTGAATTTCAACGATCAAGTTCAGCAGGTGATAAGAAATTTAAAATATATGTTTTGATCTGTGAATAAAAAGTTAATCAATTTATTTTAATCACTGGTATTATTGACATCATATCAACGATTACTTATAAATGTTAAAAAAAAACACATAAAAAGAAATTTGTATCTTCGTTCGTTTTGTTTTATTTATGTACATAATCATTTTATTTTTTTTTTATTAAAAGACCATCACTAAGTCTTTTTTTGTTTTAACTGACCTATTAAAATAAACGGCGAAAAAAACTGCGATTAAATATTCGCACGACCCGCTCATTTTTTTTTCAATGCTCATATTTTTTGTTGTATGCTTCGACAAAAATATGAGCAATCAAAATTGGGAGCAATAAAACTCTCTGACAAGGAATTAATAATTGTTCTTTTTTTTTTGATTTGATTTGACATTGACATTTGTTTCCGCGCTTGGCAAGATGCCATGATAAAGGTGAATCTTAGAGAACACACTTAATTCGGACAGATGATGGAGTTTTTTTTGGTCCAATCTATTTAAAGAAAAAAAAATGATAGAGCAAGAATATCAGTTGTTTATGTTTAATCGGGGAACGAGCGATATTTATGCAAATATTTTATAATAAACTTGTAGAAAAATAAAATTAAATGTTGAGCAGTAATTTTCCCCATAAAATGGTTTTTTTTTTCAACACACAATCGAGGTCAATTAGTTTCTTCTTCGTCTAATATATATTTTGGAAAGATCCTCAAGTAAAAATTTATAATTAGGAATTTATTAATAAGAATTAGTTCAAGCAGTTTCAAAGTGGTTACCGTTAGCAGACCGATACTAAAGTTCTGTTGTTTTCCAAAATATTTGGTAGAAGTTCCTGCGGTGTTATTTGATGCCACTTTTGACAAAACACAAAGTCTAATTTTTCATTTCTTTAAAATCGATCATGTTCTGTGGTGCAAGGTATCGATTGGTAGACGTTCCTGAAAAATGATGGAATGATGGTTCAAGGAAGTTAAAAGGGCCTTGAAAATGTTTCTATAATACAAGTCTTTATTGATTTTCGTTTCACAAAAAACGAGGGATGTCTTGTCAGTGGCAAGGGTCATTCATGTTCTCAGACAATCCACCCATAAATGGATCATTAAAGCTCACAAACTTTTGCAGTGTCTTCCAAGCGGAAGTGCTTGCAGTTTGTGAGGCCGCAAAATATCATTCCACATGTGAACTGACGAACATATGAACATTGATGTCTTCATAGACAGCCAGGCGGCAATCAAAACCATTTCGTCAATTTGTCCCAAAGTCAAAATTGGTTGCTCGTTGCCGTAGTGAATTAAGATTGCTCGGCGGAACAAAATTCAGTTACCCTTCGATTGCTCGCGGTACACCGTGACATTTATGGAAATGAAATGGCTGATGAACTGGCCAAAAAACGTTCATCTCATCACATTAACCCAATCAAATTGTACCCTTGGTAATTATGCCGCACTGGAGCAGCAAAAGTATAGAATTCGCCAAAGCTTCCTTAAGACCGGAAATGACAGATGATCAACAATCGACAGCTGTCAGGTTTCAAGAAATCTTTGGTCAGATATTTCAAAGAAAAAACAGAGCATCTACTGAAGACCTATATTGTGTCTCTTGGTTGGAAACTTTACGGGTCTTAAATCAATGGGAACCCACATGAGCTGAATGGGCATCAACACATTTGACTTATGCAGAGAATGTCAAGGTGTCAATAAAAAAAGGAGAAGATGGCTCGTCTTAGCCTAGCCAGAATTAGAAAAAATGCCCTCGGATAATACTCGTACTATTTCGACAAACTGGGGACATTTATTTTTTGCCACTAAAAAGCATTCTTAACATCATTCAGAAATAAGGATTGTTCAGAGAGGCACTTACCTTTCCCATTACTACATTACCTGCACCCTGCGGACCACATTCATTGAGATCCGAGTGTGATTATACGGCTTGCTGCATGATTACCCCACCTGACATAATCTAACCTAACCTTCTCAGTGGTATGATGGATTGTGGCCATTGGAGATGTTGAACAACTGATAACACAGTCTACAAAAAAAAAAAATTTTTTGGTGCCTTGAGTTTTGCAGCTGATTTTATTTATACTTCTAACGCTGATTTCAAAACTGAAAACCATTTTTCCCTAGCAGCTCTAGTTTTTGAGTTACAGAAATATTCAATTTACGCTAATTTAAAAAATTCATATGCAAGAAATTCATATGTAAGAATGTTCGAAGGGGAATTATTAGCCCCTCTACCTGCCATAGAATGGTAATTATTACCCCCTCTACCTGCCATAGAAAGATAATTATATAATTAAAATAATAGAACCTAAATTTTGCTATATAAGACAACTGTGTTGCCGACCTGGACACAGTTTGTTTTTAATAGTGAAAGTTGGATCTTAACCTCTCAAAACAATCTTCTGAGTTACTGGCATCCCGGCTAAAAGAAAAAAATCTACTTGATGAAGGAACAACAATAACGTTCTATCGTAAAAGGGAAGCAGAGTTGCTTACGTTCTACTCTCAGGAAGAAGATCTCGTTTTCTGTCAGGATGTTAAAGGTCTCTTAACAAAAATGGGCCTTCCCGAGTATGATCCAGATCGTTGGCGTCTGTTTATTGACAGTTCCAAGCGAAGTTTGAAGTGTGTGCTTTTACACAATGGTAACGAATTGCGATCAATACCTATTGCTCACTCAACCCAAATGAAAGAAGAGTACAAGAATATAGCTATAGTCTTGGAAAAGATTAAGTATCACGAACATGGGTGGGTCATTTGTGTTGACTTAAAAATGGTTAACTTTCTCCTTGGACAGCAAGGTGGATACACAAAATATCCCTGCTTCTTGTGCTTTTGGGATAGCAGAGCTAAACAAGATCACTGGGTAAAAAAAGACTAGCCTAAAAGAGAGAACATGGTTGTTGGAGGAAAAAATGTTATTAATGAGCCTTTGGTTGATCGGAATAAAATAATTCTGCCTCCACTTCATATAAAACTTGGCTTAATGAAGGAATTTGTTAAGGCTCTAGATAAGGATTCATCATGTTTTAAATTCATATCTACAAAGATTCAAGGATTAAGCATTGAAAAAATAAAAGCTGGCATATTCGATGGACCTCAAATCAGACGGTTAATAAAGGACACAAATTTTGTTGAATCTATGAATGAAAAAGAGCGAAAAGCGTGGACATCATTTGTCAGTTGTCGAAAACTTTCTAGGCAACAAGAAGGCTTTAAATTATAAGGATTTAGTTCAGAACATGCTGACTGCTTTTCGTGAGCTTGGATGCAACATGAGCATCAAGGTGCATTACTTGCAAAATAATTTGGACCGGTTTCCTGAAAACTTGGGAGACTTGAGTGAAGAGCAAGGTGAACGATTTCATCAGGATATAAGGACAATGGAAGAACGATACCAGGGCAAGTGGGGTACGCATATGATGGCAGATTACTGCTGGAATCTGCTAAGAGATTGTCCGAAAAAACCACATTGCAGATCAAGCAAAAAACGAAGCTTCTTGGGTTCCAGTACATCAAATCAGCAGTGAAAAATATATTGTATATGAAATGTACTCGCTAGTATCTTGTTAATAAAATTATTATTTTATTATTTTCTTATATTTATATGTAAATATCACTAAATGAGCTTGGGTTTTCAAAGAAAAAATGATTTACTTTCTTCTTTTCCCAATTATTTTGGGTATTTCTAAGTGGTGTCAGGTATGCAACACCCTACCCCATAACATGAAAACGGGAGCTACTAGGCAAAAACCGATTGCAGATTTGTTTTCAGGAGGTCAAATTTACTAAAGAACAGTTCAAAAAGTATCGGCACCAAAATGTGTGTATACCTGTGAATAGGTCAGCTCACAAGTTTCTGTACTTTTGACGACTTTTTTATAATTTATTTAGTTTTATCTCACGATGCATTTTATTGAAAAAAATCCGCCCACTTCCGCAGCCCTTTTTAGCTAAATTCTTTTAACTTTTAGTTTTTTTTTTTGGTAGCCCCTGGGTCCATTTTTCTTGTTTTTGATTTTCTCGAAAACGGTACAGCCGATTCAAACTATATTTTTTTATGCTAAAGCTCCTCCAAAGTTTAAATATTATTACATCTTCAAATTTTCAATTTTTTATTTTTTGGATTTAAAAAAAATTCAAAAATTTTTTTTGAAAACTCAATACATATGTTTTCGAAATATGAAGATCAATTTTTTTCAAACTTGACAAATAAAAGTTTCTTAACATAATTTACAAGATTTGAGAAAAAAACTTTGTTTTATCTAAAACTTAAGGTACCTTCCATACAAATAATGTTAAAAAATGGTTTTCGAAAATCGTATTTTTCTCGAAAACGATTCCGAGAATTTTGCTAAATTTTTTCTTTTCATTAATTTTTACGATCTATAATTTAATAAAAATAAAATGCACGACTGGATCGCACGAACTTGCTCTTATGTAAAAGTACTTTGGAATTTAAGATACATTTTATAAATATAAAAAATGAATTTAAAATGAAATTGACGTCTGATTTCTAGAAAAGTATGAATTTATGCAAACAAACTTTAAAAATCATTTTATTATTAAATAAATAAATTTTTTATATAAAAATTTCTTTAAAATTTTTCAAGAAAAAAATGTGGAATGCGACTTTTAAGTATTCAATAATATTGATTTTTGGAAATAATTTCAAAAAATAATCGTTCATAGGTTTTGAAGATTTTGATTTTTCAAAAAAAATTTTTTTTCAAAAAAAAATTTTTTTCAAAAAAACCCAACAACTAATTTTTCGAATATTTTTATATACAATATTATTTTAAACTTAGGGGGTATCCTGCTGAAAATTTTTGGTTAAAATCGTTAGAGCCGTTAATGAGAAAGTCGAAAATCAAAAAAACGGTTCTATGACAGGTACCGTTAATAACATTTTGCCCCAAATTTTTTTTTTACCAAAACGTAGTCCATGTCCATAATATCACACCTATTTTTTTTTATCAAAATCGTTAGAGCCGTTTTCGAGATAAATAAGATTTTGCATTACGGGTGTATGGGGGGTACCGTTAGTTTTAGAGCTAAAAAAAAAATTTCAATTTCCCCTCTAGGGAATCACCGAAGACCCATAACTACCGAGTTTGAAGAAAATAGGTCCAGTGGCTTAGGCTCTAGATCGAGGTACAGACATACAGACAGACAGACGGAATTGTCGGACCCACTTTATTCGTCTTCGCTATCATCGTAATGTCAACTTTGATCAAAATCTCGAGTTCGATTTTTTTTGCAAATGCAGAACTTGCCCTATAGTACCTACATATATCGCAAGTAAAAATGAAATCTAAATATTACTGACTGTACCTACCATAGAACGATTTTTTCGAATTTTGAATTTCTCGTTATCGGCATAACGGATTTTAATGAAATTTTTTATTAGGAAGCTCCTAACAAGTTTAAAAAATATTGCATTTCAAAACTTAAGAAAAAATATTTTTTCAATTTTTAGAAAAAAAAGTCGTTTTTTTTTTGGAAAATTCGATATCTCAAGAACGGCTTAATATTTTTCTTGGAAATTTAACTCTTATTCCTACAATAATACAAACTTAAAGTTGGCGTACCGAAATTTTTTCTTAAAAATGTTTTAAAAATTTTGTACATAAAAGCTTATTTTATTTTTAGAAACCACTACAACGACTTACAATTTTTGTTCTTGCATAAATTCATATTTGCATAGCATTCTGTTTTTATCTCTTACTACTAAAAGAATTTAAAAAAATCATGTTATCCTTATGAACAGTTTTCTTTCATAAGTTGCGTTTTTAAAATTCCTAGTCTATTACATAGGAGCAAGTTCGTGCGACCCTACTTTAGTCTAATCTTATTTTGTGGAAATGCTAACTTTAAGACTTCAGACCCTGGTAGTAGGACAAAGCTTGGACGTTTTCGAATAATGAAAACGACAAATAAACGTCAATTCGTTTGTCAAATGATCGTCATATTTTGACGCAGGTATTGCAATCGTCAAATACGTAATCGCAATGCTTGCTAAAAATCTGTTTTACCAACTTCAATTAATTTTGACGTTTACAACACACGTAATCAATATTTGTATATGCCGTAAACTCGATGTAAGAATATCTTGCAATTGCATTTTTGACGCAGATGACGTTTTCGATAGAGTATAATTTGAGTCGTAATTTTTCTAGACTTTTTTTTTAACTCTAAAGATAAATGTCAATTGAGAGTAATGAAATGTCTCTAATAAAATAGTGAGGGACCAGTTCTTATGCACGATTACTTTTCGTTTGCTTAAAACATTCGCCAATATGTAGGTTTTTTATTTTTTTTTGGTCTGCAGAAGAATTGTTTAAAATTCTTTGAAATATTTGAATTATTAGCCTATCAGATCAGTGATCAAACTTGTCTTCATTCTGTTTAAATTTTCATGTGTATAGTGAGTTGCAGAGGTTGGCATGACTAATATATCAAAACACTTTTTTTTTTTTATTATACGCGCACTCAGGGTGTTATGAATATCCTTATAATGCTAAACACATAGTTATTTATTTAATTAGAAATTAAATTCACACATGCATGTCACCCTGATTTATCGTGATAAATTTGTTTAACTTCACTATTTAATTTTTTTTTTAATGATCACATCTCCGTTTGTATATTTTTGTCATTTTTTTTTGTTGAGCTTGCCAAAGGCTTTTTTTTAAATAATTTCCTATCAACATTCAACATTAGAGTTCTATAGAAAATAATTATTTAAATATTTATTGCTACTTCTTAATAATGTCGAATTTTATATTTATCTCTGGCAAGCCCAAAACTGTTGTAATATATTTTTTTTTTTTTTTCAATTTTTTCTTATCATAAAGATAAGACATAATCTCCCCTAGAATGTTGCAAATAACTTAAATATAAAACTAAACATCTTATCGCAAGGTTGCGGTTTAAGCTCTGCAAATTCATATGTTTTTTTCATTATGATTTTGCACAATAAAAGAAGAAAACAAAAAAATTTATAAATTTTTTGAACCTCCACCTTCTTCCAAATCATTTCAAACTAAAGGGTGTTTTTTTATAGAAGAGTGGATTTTGTAGAATTTATTTAAATAACTCAGGAAATAATTGTCAACATAAGTGAATGTAAACTATAACATCTCAATTCGTCCTGGGTCTCATTTTCTTCCAATGATGAGAAAATTAGAAAAATTCAAAATGGTAGATTTAAATTAAATATTCAAATTTCGATTTTTGCTGACTCAGTTGGTTTAAAATAAAATGCACGACTGGGTCGCACGAAATTGCTCCTAATAATAATAGTAATAGACTAGGAATTCTAAAAACGGATGTTATTAAAAAAAAAAAAAACTGTTCATAAGGATAAAATGAATTTTTTAAATTCTTTTAGTAGTAAGAGATAAAAACAGAATGCTATGCAAATATGAATTTATGCAAGAAGAAAAATTGTAAGTCGTTGTAGTGGTTTCTAAAAATAAAATAAGCTTTTATGTACAAAATTTTTAAAACATTTTTAAGAAAAAATTTCGGTACGCCAATCTTAAGTTTTTATTATTGTACGAATAAAAGTCTAATTTCCAAAAAAAATACTAAGCCGTTCTTGAGATATCGAATTTTCCAAAAAAATGCCTTTTTTCTAAAAATTGAAAAAAAAATATTTTTTTTTTTAAGTTTTGAAATGCAATGTTTTTTAAACTTTTTAAGAGCTTCTTTATAAAAACTTTCATTAAAATCCGTTTTGCCGATAATGAGAAATTCAAAATTGGAAAAAATCGTTCTATTGTAGATACAGTCAGTAATATCTAGATTTCAATTTTTTTTTATTAAATAATTATAGATCTTTAAAATTAATAAAAAGAAAAAAAAATTTAGCAGAATTCTCGGAACCGTTTTCGAGAAAAATACGATTTTCGAAAACCATTTTTTAAAATTTGTATGGAAGGTACCGTTAGTTTTTCTTCTGTTGTTTTTTCTTTCTGTCTGTCTCTCTCTGTTGTGTTGTCTAAGCCGATGGCCTCAGTTGCCAGTGCTTTAAGTGTCTCTACTTCGTAGATTTATGTAATATAATGTGTACTTTAAGCTGATGTCATACCGTTAGTTTTAGATAAAACAAAATTTTTTTTCTCAACTCTTGTATTATGTTAAAAAACTTTTTATCAAGTTTGAAAAAAATCGATCTTATGGTTTTCGAAATATTGGGTTTCCAAAAAAAAATTTTGAATTTTTTTTTAAGAATCCAAAAAATAGAAAATTGAAAATTTGAATATGTAATAATATTCAAACTGTGGAGGAGCTTTTCCATAAAAGAAATGATCAAAATCAGCTGTACCGTACTGTACAAAAAAAATGGACCCAGGGGGGCTACCAAAAATAACAATTTTTTGTAATTTTTTTTTCAACCATTACCTAGTTTTAACTAAATGAAAGTTTTTTTTTTTTAAATTCTGTGGGACAGTTTTTGAGAAAAAAAATATTTATAAAATTTCGAAAAAAAATCATATGACAGGTACCGTTATTTTTGGTCTTAAAAAAAAAGAAAAAAACGTGTGGGGGAAAAAAATTAAAACCCATATCTACCAAGTTTAAAGAAAATCGGCCGAGCCGTTTAGCTGTAGTCGAACAGACAGACAGACAGAATTGCGAGACCCACTTTTTTGGTCTTCGCTATTATCGTAATGTCAACTTGGATCAAAATCTCGAGTTCGATTTTTTTTACGAATGCATAACTTGCCTTATAGTACCTATAAGTCGCAAGTAAAAAGGTAAATGATTAAGATGAAAAATGTTATTAGTAAAGTAACATAAACTCGAAATTTCAAAAAGAACAAACCCTATGGCTTGTTCAAGTCTCCACTGAAATCCTATAAAACTGATAAGATAAATTCTGACTAGCCATATAAGTAAATTTTATGAGGCTTTTAAACAAACGGACATTTTTTCTATTTGCCAAGTTACATCTAAAACCCGTTTGCTCAAATAAATCATAAAAATATTTGATTTCTTCATAGAACTGCTGGTGGAACTTTTTCGGAGACGCTGTAGGTGAAACTTCATATGCATTAACGTCTTGTTGAACCTGAATATAAATATAAATATTTAAGATTCGTTTGAGACAACAAACAGGTCTTAATAATTTAAAGAATTTTGAGAGCAGTTTTTATTGTTTTTATTAATCCTTATAAAACCATAAATTCAAATAATAAATTTAATATACATATCTTTTGAAATGACGATTATCGAATCTGACACATTTCACTCTCAGTGAAGGACAATTTCTTAACTATTTTGGGACACTTTGGTAACAAACTAAAGTACTGTTTTCAATCTGCAATCTCTTCGGCCAGATATGAAAGGAAAAAAATTGTTTGTAGAGAGAATGGGTCGCGGAACGATGGTTTGTGTATCTGAGAATGACGTGGAAGTAATCCTCACTGGTAATCAGGGCGATGAAAAAGTTTATAATTTCATTTATTAAAATTTATTAAAAAAGAATTCTTTTAAAAAAAGAATAATTGAGCTTCAAGATAAAATAAAAATCAACAGCAACACTTAGAACATTGTCCTTTAAGATTCTTTTCCTTAATTTTTTTCTTTAAGTTATTTTAATAAAGTTTTTTCTTGTTGAAAAAAAAATTATTTAGTGTCATCCAGTTTGTTTTATGAATTTGACATCCCTGTCACAGTAACATATACGTCAAACTGAACTGTCATCCGTGTACATGAAAGTGTATTTTGCATAATTGATTTATATCAAAACTCTTACTCTAGAATTGAAGCCAGCTTTCCACGGAATGCGTAGAATATACGCTCATTGGGTACTTGAACATCAGCGTTTAGATGACGATTACACCCACAAGAAGTCATTGTATGAGTGTGCAATTCGGTCTAGTTTTATTTTGTTTTGTAATTTGAAGAGAATTAAAGAGATTTTGACTACCCTTAAAATGTTTGAGCACAGTGCGAGCGTTTAGGAAAGTTTGGAGAGAATTCTAAAAGAGATACTGATGTACATTGCTTTTTAATATCTGCATATCTTTATGGGCGGGAAATATTGAAGCGTATTAAACATTCCACATTCGTGTAAGGCGGCTAAAAGAAGCATCTCTAAATTTAACAGTTCATCCGAAGTCTGGCTCAAATGTGGATTAACTGATTAGATTTCCTTGAAGCGCGATCTGGTGTTGACATTTATCCATTCTTCTTCGAGAATAAGAAATCTATGAATTTTACTGTGGATTCGCATTATTAGACCGAAATGTGATCGAATTTGTAAACAAAACACCCCTTAGACATGTGTTTTTCATGATTTTGTATCACGATTCTGCAGATGGTATACATTGTTTAGGAATATCCCAAAAATGAGGTGCTAGAAACCGTGCGTCACCTTGCAAGACCTTGAAAAACTTTCAGCCTTTAATTAAAAATGTTTGTATGGTGGACCAATTTCTAAAACTAATAGAACTTTTTTGACCAATTAGAAAAGATATTTTTTTCCAATATTCTATATAAGGAGTGCCAATATTCCAAAACCCCACGTTTCACACAATACGACTAGGTTGATCTCATATCGAGTTTTTGTGATGCGAATATACCACCAGGATCGTGTGGTATTTTGTCATAGATTGATTTCTTTTTTGTGCGAATATGCAAAAGATCGTGTTTATGCACAAAATCACCAAATTCTTGAGATTTCGAAAAGAAATATTCGTCAGCTTATTGTCTAATTATTACCCGATATGTTCGAAAAGTCATCGAACATGATCTTGGTGCGGATTAATATGGATCTGGGTTTATTTTTAACACGCATTACAAAAACAATTTGCGATCCTGCTCTCTATCTGGATCCTATTTTAAAGACCCACAAATAGTTCTTATTCTGGCGGAAAGATGGCTTCTATGGTACGGTAGTGTAAATATCGTATTAATTTTAAGGATTTATCTATACGGATCATTGGCGAGAATTATCACGGCTTTTGAAGAACTTCCAAGGAGGACATTTTCTTTATGGTACTCGTATATTCCATTCCCAATGGCAGGATCTAAACACTATTTTGAAATAAAGGTTTAATCAAAATCTAAATCGAAACTACAAAATGAATGACCCTATGCTAAGAGTGCATGAGTATTCGGAGGAGTATAATACTGCGGAGTACCCTATAAAGTTATGAACATATATTTCGTTCAGCTGTGAACAAATAAAAGAGGTCTTAATACCCGATCATCCATATTTTTGGATATTATTCGGGTCTAATGGTTAGCGCATGACTGTCACGTCGGAAGTCTCGGTTTCATTCTCATCCACTGTAACTTAAAATCAACATTTTTCTTTTTTTTTCTCAAGGATACTGCCTCTTGAGGGCAAGTGATAGAATATATTTTGTCATAAAAAGTGCTTCTCATCTTACTCGTTGGCAAAATATTGTGGGTCTTTTCCATTTCACAAATAAGACATGCACACATGAATGGTTGAGAGTTGTACGGCATTAGGCCTGGAACTTAACAAGATATTGCGGCTTAAATTCAATCGGGAAATTGTGTATTTGGTCACTAACCGGGTATCAAAATACAAGATACCCGTACGATTTGGGGTACCCGGTACGATTTGAATACCCATTATTTTTTCATATTTTTTTGTATTGACATTATTAGCTCTCGAGTCACTAACCGGTATACATATACAGCAGGTAGGTTCGTAGGTACTGAAGAAGGAAGCCGTAAGCTGATAAGAGCATTTTTGATCAAATAAAACTAAAACAGGGTGCGTTTATTGTTCCAGGTCGATTTTATTTGGTTGGCATTTTGTGTGAATGAAGTTTGTTCGTTTGCATTTGACAGTCGTAGAGAGTAGTCGATAATAAATTATTACAGTTGAAGTTAAATGACCATTAACGTCGCTAAGATTGGAATGCTTGAGTGTAAGAGGTCGCTATAGACGACCGCCATTTTTGGCAACAAATCATTAAGAGCTACGAAGCACATTTCCATTTTAAACAGTATGGTGCGCCATTTAGTCCGGCGGCGTTATTATTTCTTAGAGGATGCTGTTAGAGTTACTGGTCACTGCTATCGGGAAATACTGAAAAACTTTCTTATGTCACGAATTGAATCAATTAGGCCTACAGAGCTTATAGTTCCAACAAGACTATGCCACATCACACACAGCTCGTTATAGGGGTATTTGAAGGAAAACGTATATATTATCAAACCAATCAAAGCCTCAACAGAAGTCTGTGAAATTTGTATGCAAAATTTGCTTAAAAGTGCTCGCCTTTGAGCAGCGGCCAAAGGAGCCCACTTGACTTACATCATATTCCAGACATATTGTTCAAGACCATATAACCAATCAATCATCAATCAATTAAAAAATTGATTCAAAACAGCTTCTCGTTTTGGAATTCAGTCCACGAAAATTGGTGTTTATTTTAAATCAATAATCCAACAAGTCCACTTAAAATGTCCTAAGTCTTCCACTCCGCTAATTTATAAAAAAAAACTAACATCGAGCTTGATAATAAAACACACCCTGTAGTAAAAATATTCAAAACCGATGAAGATAATCGAACAGAACTTGATTCATTAACTCCCGCAATTGGGAAATGTTTTAAACATCGCTGTCCTCTTTGTAAAAGTGTAAATATTTTTAGATTAAAATAATACTATTTTTGGTCTTTGGGTACCCATTACCCGATATTTTCGCGTACCCAGTGGAAAACATTGCCAGGTATCAAGAAACTTGCTACCCCATTCTTTGGGTATTCAGTTACCAATGTAATTATTAAATTGAAAGCAATTACCCTTATCCACTTCTTTAAGTTCATCTACAAGCAAGATAAAATATTTTAAAAAGCTAACATTTCCCCAATTACACAACAACTCTTAAGAAAAGATTAATCTTAATTGACAACTACTCTTTTAATATGTTTGATTAAATTTTTCCTACGTGTTATGGTCACTATAACGTTCATTTATTGATAAGTTAATTAGAAATTACCTTTTAAATATGTTTTCTCTTAAATGACGAAATTAAAATAAATTTAACAACTTGAACGTTCACTGAATTCTTACCAAATGCTTTTACGAGACTTGAATTGAATTTAAATAGCTGAATTCCAGCCGAAAAAAAATTAAGCTTAAAATCAAAATGAGAAACACCCTATAGAGTAGAGAATTGACGACGACGAATAAAACATGCTCCTTAAAATTTTTCAAATATTTTATAAAAATAAGTTTTATTCAAATAAAAACAAAACAACTAATTAAATAAAGCTTCTTTCCTGTCAGTTATTTGTCTTTTCTTTTTTTGATCTTGAAAAAAAAAATCTAGATAGATCTTAGCTGATAAGATACATTTCTATTTACCTACATATATATCGATAACCTGACAAAGTTGATTTACTCGTAAGAATAAAACAAAGCCAAAAATAAAAAAAGGAACACATCTCAACTTCCCATTAAAGAACTTGATTAATGACGTCTTCGCGAATTACAAAGAATTTTGAGTCTCTCACTTTGCATACGAAAACAATAAATAAATTGAGCTTTCGAATAAGAATTGTGCTAAGCTGGTTTTTTTTCTATATGTATATTCCTTTAAACAATCAAGCTACTATGAACTCATTAAACAAAATAAAATACCTTTAAGAAAAACACAACAAGTTCCTTTAAGCCATTCATAAAATTATACATAGGTGCTATGAGAAGTCATAGCAAGTTGCTAGTTTTCAAGATCTCAGAAAGGTCAATTTATTATGGAGCAATGTTGTATGAGAAAACTTGCTTTCTATTTTCTGATTCGGATTCGGAATCAAAAAAAACTTAAGACAAAAAAAAGATTGACGAAAAGATACTCCGAAGAAATAGAGGCCTTCAAATTTCGTAGTCCAAAGAAATCTCTGAGAAACCCTAAAGAGTTCACTAATTACATAAATCTCCAATTTGTATTCATATCAAACGAAATTTGGCAACATTTAATTTTTGGAGCAAAGAAATCAAGTTCTCCCTAAACGTTGTTCTATCAGTAGATATTTTTGGGTTATCTCTCTTATCTTATATTCAAAAGCATTCCAATATTTGTGTTAGAAATGGCAACAAGCCATACTCGTGCATTCATCATATATGTATATAGAATAGCGCCTAACAGCTGATAGATCAAAATCTAGTCCCTCTGTGCTATCAGTGACACCAATTTCTGTTAAGAACCCGTCACCGCCTGATAAAGACTATTGTGATACTTGATACATAAGTCACTTTACTTTCAAGTACATCATAAGTTATTTGCTTTGAAGAATTAATATGGTGTGTGCCTAGTACAACTTTATTGCTAAATACGAGTACTAATAGGCAACGTTACGAGTATGATGATGGAACTGAGCTAATTCTTTTATTTCACGGTGGGTTTGATGGGGCTTTTATTTTTTTATTGGTTGTTTTGTTTTACAATAAATTAGGTGGAGGATTGTTAAATTATGTCGTATTTTTGTAAACATTATTTTTTATTAGTACTGTAGGTATATTTTGTGGGCTCTGCAAGAAATAAACATTTGAAAAGATTGCTCTTTCTATTGTCAGATAGTGTTCTACTGAATTACGTCAGAAGTGTGATTTAAAATGTTTGAATTAAACAATTACGAGATTAATCTATTTGCACTTTTAAAAGTACTCGATAAAAAAAATTTTAGGCGCAACAGATCGTAGAGACTTTACAACTTTAAACCATTCCTGTGGGCGTGTTGTCGACAGGAATGAGGATGACTTACAACTTTTTTGCCGTGACCGAAAAGCTAATAGAAGAACTTTCCACGGCAAGAGATAATATTGTAGGATTTGTAATAGAGAGAGTACCCTTGCAAGATAAAATTTTATTTAGGTGGAACCGGCTAGGAATCGACCCCAGAGCTTCGGCCTGACAATCTTACAAACTTACCATTACGCCACGGGGTAGTGCCACTATCCGATGCAACACCATATTCTACTTATAGAAAAAGTTGTTTGTGAAACAGCCATCAAACGTGAATCAGTGTAACGCGACACACCGTGATCCAAGGTTTTATAAGGATATAAATACCTCATGGCTTAGTACATATTTGTTTAATAGGGATTTCCGCACTTTGACAGGTGATAGCGGCCATATTGTTGAAGCAATATCTGTCTAATTGGCTGTCATCATTAAATTGATATATGAAAGTAGGTCTTGAATGAATGAATGAATAAATTGGAGTATAAAAACACTGCGACCTAAAAATCTATTTTGTCCCCCATCTAGAACTGGATGAGGTTAGCTCATTACTACAGTTCTTCCTCCAAGCTTGTTCCTTTGAGAAATCGAAGTATTTGGATTATTTTAAGTAAGGATTCCCTTTTATGTGGTGATTGGCCGGATACCTATGCCTTTGATGCATGAGTGCATCACATTTCCCCAGTATGTGGTCAGGTGTCTCCTCGTGAATGTTGCAGAATCTGCAAGACTCGTTGAGTTGAGGTGTCTTCTGAATTTACAGGGGCCTGTGAGGAGCCCTGTGAGTCTTCTGTTCTTCTGCAACATTTCGGTCGAAAAATCATATTCAGCGACGAGGCCCATTTCTGGATGAGTGGATGTGTCAACGAGCAAAGTTGTCGAATTTGGAACGAACATTTTATTTCATTTTTTGGGAAAAATGGGCGTATCTCGGGTGAACCATTTTTTGATCATTCCTTGTTGATGATTCTTTTGTTATGCCTGTAAATTTTGTGTGGTTTACGCAGACAAACGTTTTTTTTTTTTAATAAAAACGGTCTTGCCAAAACAAAAATTTTAAGCAAATTGTTACCTAACTCATTACACAAAAGAGCAGGGTTAGACTAGCAGAATATTAATCACATATCGTTATCCTTATCTAACCTTTGGCAAATCAAGTCACCAACGAATCGTGACAGGTCTAATATGCTTTTTATTTATAATTTCATATTTCGCTCTTATGAGCTGTACCGTACCCACGTTCTCACAAAATATTGTTCAAAATATTACGAATGTTCAAAGATATTGGTAAAAATTCACCAAAAAAGGTTTGTTAAGTAAGTGACACATCTAAAAATAAAATGCACGACTGGGTCGGGTCGCACGAACTTGCTCCTATGTAATAGACTAGGAACTTTAAAAACGCAACTTATGAAAGAAAACTGTTCATAAGGATAAAATGATTTTTTTAAATTCTTTTAGTAGTAAGAGATAAAAACAGAATACTATGCAAATATGAATTTATGGAAGAAAAAAATTATAAGTCGTTGTTGTGGTTTCTAAAAAAAAAATAAGCTTTTTTGTACAAAATTTTTAAAACATTTTTAAGAAAAAATTTTGGTACGCCAACTTTAAGTTTTTATTATTTTACGAATAAGAGTTAAATTTACAAGAAAAATATTAAGTCGTTTTTGAGATATCGAATTTTCCAAAAATAAAACGACTTTTTTTTCTAAAAATTGAAAAAATATTTGTTTTTTTTTTTAAGTTTTGAAATGCAATGTTTTTTAAACTTTTTAGGAGCTTCTTAATAAAAAATTTCATTAAAATCCGTTATGCCGATAATGAGAAATTCAAAATTCGAAAAAATCGTTCTATGGTAGGTACAGTCAGTAATATCTAGATTTCAAATTTTTTTTATTAAATTATAGGTCGTAAAAATTAATCAAAAGAAAAAAAAAATTAGCAAAATCCTCTGAACCCTTTTTGAGAAAAATACGGTTTTCGAAAACCATTTTTTAACATTTGTATGGAATGTACCGTTAGTTTAAGTTAAAACAATTTTTTTTTCTCAAATCTTGTAGATTATGTTAAGAAACGTTGTCAAGTTTGAAAAAAGTGATCCTGGGGTTTTCGAAATATTGAGTTTTTTTTTTAAATCCAAAAAATAAAAAATTGAAAATTTGAATATGTAATAATATTTAGACTTTGGAGGAGCTTTAGCATAAAAAGAATGGCTTAAATCGGCTGTACCGTTTTCGAGAAAATCAAAAACAAAAAAAATAGACCCAAGTGGGCTACCAAAAACAACAATTTGTTGGAAAATTTTTTTCAACCATTAGCGAGTTTTAACTAAATGAAATTTTTCAAATTTGAAAAAAAAAAAAAAAATCTGTGGCACAGTTTTTGAGAAAAAAAAATGTTTATAAAAATTCGAAAAAAACCGTATGGTAGGTACCGTTATTTTTGGTCTTAAAAAAAAAAAGAAAAAAACGTGAGTGGGGAAAACCCATATCTGCCAAGTTTGAAGAAAATCGGCCGAACCGTTTAGGCTGTAGTCGAACCGACAGACAGACAGACAGACTGACAGACAGAATTTCGAGACCCACTTTTTTGGTGTTCGCTATCGTAATGTCAACTTTGATCAAAATCTCGAGTAAGATTTTTTTTCTGAATGCATAACTTGCCTTATAGTACCTATAAGTCGCAAGTAAAAAAGGAATATTAGGTGAAAAAGTGTCTTAAATTTGTCGTAAAAGCAAATAAATTGTCACGCTTGTTTTTTTTTTTTTTTAGAAAATAGGATAAAATTAACCCAAAAAAGAAAAAAATAATTATGTGAATAATTGTCGTTAATATGTCGTAAAAGCAATCGAATTGATTCGCTTGTTAGGCCCTCTCTCCAAATAGGATAAAATGAATTCAAAAAGAAATAAAGAATGTGTGAATAATTTGTCATAAAAGCAAAAAAAAATCTGCAATATTAGCAGTACCAGAGATAATTAAAAAAAAAGGGGTTTTTACGACGTATTTACAACAAATTTAGGCGAACTTTATTATAATTATAAACAAATTTTTTGTCCATCTTAAAGTTCACTGAATAGTATAAAAGAAACTCAAAATTGAAAAAAAAAGAACTTTTGAATAATAATCTTTAATTTTGTCGTAAAAGCAAACAAATTATCTCGCTTGTTAACCCCTTTAAAACTAGGATAAAATGAATTAAAAAAAGAACGAGTAAATAATTTTCGTCAATTATATCGTGAAAGCAAAAGAAACAAATCTGCAAAATAAGCATTACCAGAGGATAATAAAAAAATCGATTTTACGACAAATTTACAACAAATTAAGGCAAACTTTATTATAATTATTCACAGATTCTTTTTTCATTTTTAAGTTAGTTTTACTCAATGGTATAAAAAGAAGGGAAAAATGAATGTTTGAATAACTATCTTTAGTTTGTAGTAAATATGTCGTAAAATCAAACAAATTGTGTCATTTGTTGCGCCCCCTCAAAATAGGATACGCTGAACTGAAAAATGAAAAAAGAATGTGTAAACAATTGTCGTATTTTTTTTTGTTAATATGTCGTAAAAACAAAATAAAAAATTCTCCATTACCAAAGGATATTTAAAAAAGCGATTTTACGACCTATTTACAACAAATTTAGGACAACTTTATGATAATTACTCGCAAATTCCTATTTCATTTTTAAGTTCAGTATAAAAAGAACTCAAAAATGAAAAAAAAGAACGTTTGAATAATTATCTTTAATTTGTCGTAAATATGTCGTAAACGCAAACAAATTTTCTCGTTTGTTACGCTCCCTTCAAAATAGGATGCGATGAATTCAAAAAAAAAAAAAAGAATGTGTAAACAATTTTCGTTATTTTGTCTTTCAAATGTCATAAAAACAAAAAAACAAAAAATTCTCCATTACCAGATGATATTTAAAAACGCGATCTTACGACAAATTTACAACAAATTAATGACAACTCAATGATAATTATTCACAGATTCCTTTTTCATTTTTGTCATTGTACTCAATGAAAAAAGATAGGTAGCAATCTTAATATGACTGTCAAGCAAGCATTACAAGGGGCTATTTCATAAACAAAAAATACATGACAAATTTGTATGTTTCACTACGAATTTACGACAAATTTACGAGCTATTATTTAATCCAATTTTTACATTCTTAAAATTTTGCAGTGGTAATTCTGACTTGACAGACATTATAATTTCTTAAAATGTAGATAACATAATGGATATCAAATCGAACATCCTACAGTTCGCTATGTCAGAATTACATATTGTTGGATGAAAACCGTAGTAAACTGTACAGTGTACAATATTTTTTAAGTTAAAAATCTAGTGACCTATTTCTTGCCGTCAGGTGGCGATAGTAGTACCTATGAATTTGATCAAAGTGGGACACACTATTGAATATCCATGGAACTATAGTATATTACATCATTAAAGCCCAAGTGATAGGTATTTCATGGCCCTATTTGTTGTTTCTTTGGCTTATCATTGGCATGTTTATTCAGCGCATGGCATGGCGATTCAGTAAATGTTGGTTCAAAAAATAAATAAAACGAAATCGGAAGCATTCTGGGTCAGACTCATTATAAGTCCCATCATGGCATTTTACTCTTACTAACCAAAACAATAACTTTACAAGTCTCCGACTCATGAAAATGAAACCCTTTTAGCATATAGGTACGAGTAAAAGGAAAAAAAAAGACTCTGATGTCGCCATCTGCAAGACTTACCAGTAAACCATAAAAACAAAACCATGAAAAAAAAAATACCCAAACAATAACAAAGAAAGAAATAATAATCATCATAACAATGATGCAGCTAAGGAGAAAAAAAGCTGCTTCAGACACGACCGATTCGAGTCGAGGCTACCCGACGCAATCTTATTCGTTTCTTCCATTGCCTGTAGGTATGTGTAGCCTAAACTTTAAAACCCAATCCTTAACCAAAACAGCAGATGTAAAACAAAACTAAGAAACACAAATTCAGTCTCGGTTTTCCAAAAGGAACCAAGCCAAAGCCCACCATGCTCTATAGGCGTCGGTCGTCGTAGTCGTCGTCGCTTGTACATCAGAAAGTACAATGTACCTACTCGTGCAAACTACTTTAAAGAATATTTATCGAGTCCACCACATGTCGTCTCTTATTCGTCAGACTAAATAATTGAATATATTTTTTAAAGGAATATTGAAGTTATGTTGAAGAAATCCTTCAAAGATACTCAAATGTACAAAGTTACAGGGCCGGAGTTAAGTTTGTTTATAGTTTGACTTCTTCAGCTTTCGATAGGCCCCATTCAAAAACTCTTAATGTACTGAAAACTTCAAATCACAAAATCGTATTTAAGGGTACCTGAAACTTTTAAATATAACAGTGTGAGTTGAGGAAGTAAAATATTTAACAAAGTTAAATTTATTAAAATACACTCCACATTCGTGAAGTGCGAATAGCACAAGCATCTCCGTATTCAAACACTTTGAATGCTCAAATCTTTTTAGGGAACCTCTAAGGTTAACTGAAAACTTTTAAAAATAACAGAGTGAGCTTAGGAAGCAAAACTAATTGAAATATATAAAGAAGATAAATTAAACAAAATACACTCCGCATTCGTGAAGTGCGAATAGTAAAGGCAGAAGAATCTCACTATTCAAGATTACGTCTTTAATTAGCCTCAAATGGTAACTGATTAATTGTACTATAGCTGCTTAGTTTAGAAAAAAAAGTTAAAAAGTAACGAATATGTATGTTAGTCTTCTAAGTTTAAATTGAATAGTAAACTCCACATTCGTGCAGTGCAAATAGTAAAGGCATCTCTGTACCTAACAGCACGATTGACGTAACCGTCAAATATAAATCGATGGATATTCCTAGTGGTATTACTTCAAGTGAAAGTTGTTCAGGGAATATGTAATAAAATATCAAAATATGCTTAACATTCGTGAAGTGCGGCTACAAATGGATTATCCGAATTTAATAGTTTATTCTTAAATGAGAAGTTTTTGGGCTAGAATTATTCAAGGAGAAAGATAATTATGGGGTTTTGGCTGGAAAATTTTTACATTAGTGCAGTACGGTTTTACGAATTGAATTTAGGCATTTAACCAGAGTTTCAATGAAATGATCAATAGTCAAATTATGGACACTCCTTGTGATGTGATAGCAATGGTGTAATTATTCGGGGGAAAATGTAATAGGCGAACTATGTTACTTTCCTAACTCGGACCGCTTTGAGCGCTGAAATTGCATTTGCTCGATCAGGGCTCACTTAATTAGATCGGTAAAAAAAGACCATATGTGCTTATTCAAGTGTTGGCATCGCTCGGGTCACGCTGGGTTCGGAGCGAGCTCTATTCCCACAGGCCCCGATCTGTGCTCCGGTCTAGGCTTAAAAAGAAAAACGCCTAATGTAAATTAATCAGGGAATTTCATATTCGTGAAATATGGTGTAAAATAGACTATCCGTACTTTAGTTTGACCCAAATGAGTTTCTGGAGATTCTAAAAATTTTGAGGCCATGAAGGCCCATAGAGAGCCTGAACCTAGTGACTTACAACTCTCGAATCATTCCTGTATGCGTGTAACCGAAAATGGAGGGGAACTACAATTTTCTGCTGATCCCGTACGGCTAATGAGAAGAGATACTCTTGAACGATTCGTCAATTCCTCGCAAGAGGTAGTACCCTACTGAAAAACTTTTGTGCAGCGGCTGAGAATCGAGTCCAAGACCCTCTGCATGACAGTCCAATCGCACTATCCATTATGCCAAGGAGCTGGGGATTTTGCCTTAAATTATGAATATATGTATATATGTAACATGGAATGTAAAATAGTAGTTATTTTGACACATGACACATTCGTGAAGTGTGGCTAAGAAAATAATTTCTTATTATATTAAGACGAAGAGAAGAATCTCGGTAATTTCGCTGAAGGACTTCAAATTATTTTAAAAATTATTTCTTATTTTATTAAGAAAAAGAAAAAAAATGTGATTTTTTATTTCGCTGAAGTATTCCACATTATTTTAGTGCGGTTCAAAGAAGAATATCTTCAGGTTTTGTTGTGACTTTTGCAAGTATTAAAACATTAAAATCCATAATATGTTGACATAAATGGAAACAAAAATCGTGAAGTAATTCTCGGCTTGGTTGGTTTTGCTCCATACTCGAGCCGCACTGCACGAATGTGGAATGCTTTACCCGGCTCAATATTTACATCCCATTACCATATTTATACATTCAAAAAAGTGCATCGATATCTCGTATTGAACCCCCCTTCAACTATCCTAAACGCTCATATACTGATCTCAAACATTTAAATGCTACTTATAATGTCTTTAGTTGGAGCTAAATTAAAAAAACACCTTACAGTGTCCAACAGAAAATTCGCCCATTTTTAAATTAGAAAATGCATTTTCTTGGCTCAATATGGCAGCGGATCTGTCTCTCCGGACGTTGGTTTAAGTTTTTCTGAATTCTTTCCCATATTTTCCTATTCTAGCTAATATTTTACATATATTTTTTTGAAGAATACAAATCATGATGGCCGACTAATGAGAGCTGCAGGCCTACTTCAGTATGCAGCCATATACCTAATCCACCTCTGTGTGCAAACCTAAAACTATTCACCTCAAGTTGGCTGACATTTTTTTTTGCCGATACAAAAAGAGATTACGTGTTGCACCACCATCGTATCGGCGTTGCTGCTGCGGCTGTTGTTTTTGTTGTTGGCTACCTTCTTTTTAGCCTAAGACCCTTTAAGATTGCAGCTGCCGTTCCATTCTGTTTTGCCGAATTATTATCAAAAAGAAAACACAAACACCAACACAACCAGGAAATCGACACAAGAAACTCATGTTGAATTCAAATTTAACTCCAAGTGAAGAGTGAGATGGAAGAGAAGAAGCTCACATTCACCTTTAATCGCAGGTAAAGGTGCAATCTCAGGGGTAGTTTCTCGAGATATCTAAACAATAATGCAAGATTCAAAAAACAACAACACCTTTTCTAGAAGAATTATTTAGTTTCTATTCTTCTTTCTCCTTCAGGCCAACAACAACAACAAAAAAAAATGCAAGAAAATAGAATCAAGGAAGAAAATTAAAAAAAAAAAAAAAAACCCTGTTGCTCAAAATGAACAAGCAACAAGGTATTGTTGTTAGGGGTAGGTAGCTAGAGCTACCCTAAATTTAATTTTCTTGTTTATTGTCTGCGCGACACGACAGAAAAAAAAAACAATTTCAGAAAAAGACCAATGGAGGCTTGGCTGACTTAAATGAAGAACACTTTTTTCTTAATTTTTCCTGAAAGTAAAATTATTAAGGGAAGAAAGGGTTTGAGCTGACTTGATTTTTTGGCATATGTTGCATGTCACGTCATGTTTGTGCAATTACCAAAGAGGTTTGAGGGTAGTTTTAAGGTTTGTCGAAGCAGACGTTGGAAATTTGAATTGTAACTACCTTTTTGACAAAATATAAAAGAAAATAGGTAAATCCGGAAGAACTTTCCACAAACCGGAATTTCAAACGAAAATTTAATTTGAATCAACTTGTCACTACACCACGGGTAGAAAAAGGCTGATAGTTAGCCTTATTTTTTTATGGGGTATGTAATAGGACTTATTTTCCACAAGCAGAGTAGATTTAAGATTCTTTTTGATTCAAAAACGTTAGGAACAGAAAATAGCATGGTGCCAAATGCCTGCCAGACGAGATGAACTCTGGAACTCTGAGAAAAAAAAAACACCTTGAGTTTGATTCCATTTATTTCTTGTTTTGAACCAAAAATTAGTCTAAACGAAAATTCAATATAACCGCCCTTTTACTGCCAAATGTGTGCCAGACAAAAAAAAAAAACTGACTGCAGTTTCATCAATTCCTTTCATTTTTACAATTTTGTCTAATTCAAGAAACAGTATGTATTTTCGTGTAATGAAATACTTCCTTAGATGATTTTAAATTGCCAAATGCATGCCAGATGATTTCAATAATGCAAAACATTTCTGAATTTTCATTAAACCAAATGTTTTCTGTGTCCAAGACTAAAAGCAGGTCTTTTTGATTAAAATAAATTAATTTAGAACTGCCAGACATCTGTAGTTGTATGCTAAGCAATAAATGTCAAATCGTTGTAATACAAACAAACAAAAAACAGTAAGACGACCATTTTGGTTTGGGTTTCAAGACTTTAAACAAAAACTGTGTCAGACCTTGTATGAGACAAAATTCAGCAAGCATAATGCCTGCCAGACGTGTTAAAATAGTGTAAAATAGTTTTTAAAATTTGAATTTGTATGCACATTTTCTTTTAAAAGAAAGACTGACTCATATAAAGGTTTCAGAACGAAATCTAAAGAAAAGCTATGTGTGTCAGACGAAATTCAAAGAGTCTTATGTCTGTCAGATATTCCAGAAAATAACCAATATGGCTTATTTTCAAAAGAGATAAATGGTTTGCGGACGAGATGGATTTATTAGAAAAAAAAAAAAAAAAAACAATTTACATATACAATTGAATCTAGCAAATCAATTTTGTATGACAACTTACATAATTACCAGACGTTTCTCCATGTGCCAGACTGAACTATAATCACGCAAAAGAATATTCTGTTTGTTGGTTTTGGTTTTTTAATATTTTTTTCTTCACTCGATATGAATATCAAAGCTGCCAAATGCCTGCCAGATGAAATGCTATTAAAATCGAATTGATTAAAATTCTAAAAATTGATTTCCTCGTAAGCTAATACTTGCCAGACGATATCACCTTGCACACAAAACCGTCTGCATTTCATTTAAACCATTAATTTCTATAACTGTTTTCAAACAAGAAACAGTCTGTTTTGCTCTAAAAAACACTGTCCCTAATGGCTGCCAGATGAGCTCAACTATACTCGTACCTATTTTTTCTTTTACCAAGACCAATATATGTAGGTTTTAATGATTTGAATATAATAATTGAAAGCTGTCAAATATCTGCCAGATGTTTATTTTTAATGTAAGCAATGCCAAATGGTTGCCAGATGACGCTCAAAATACACTATGTGACGATATTAAATGTCAAAAACAACTGCCAGATGCTTTAAATTACTGCAAAACACCTCTGAATTTAATACACAATTGCTTTTTAAACAAACACTGATAAAAGTTTTAAAACGTTGTCATAAATAAATGCTGATTCTTAATAACAAACAAGACACTGTGTGTTTGTCAGATGAAATTCAAAGAGACATATCTGTCAGATGCGTCAAAAATATTCAATATGGATTATAATTTTAATATTTTCTTTTCAAATATTGATAGTTGTTGTACTAGTTCTTCAACAGCTTTACTCCAAGCAAAGCTAGTTTTTCCCCAATAAGCATACCTTAGGTATATCTTTCAGAACGGGGCAGATTGCTCTGAGGTTGCACAGTGAACGCTCTGAATTTCCCTCTGGATCATACTGTAAAGTACCAAAGGTGTTTTCCAGTTCATTTTAAAACAATATTTCCAATTTAGACTGTATTTATACTATTTATTCTTACTTTGTTCTTAACATAGTTCTTGTAATAATTATTAATTTTGTTTGCCACGTATAAAATAAATAAAATTATTGCTGCTGTAAAAGCTGCGATTTTGAAAGGATCTTCTTTGTCATTAACTATGACATTCTCCTTAACGTTGTGCTCCCACAATTGGATCTGGTATGTATTTTTCAGACATTCAGAGATTCGGATATTCGAATCTGGGCAGGATCGCCATGTAATATACCAAATGCAATTTTCAGGATCGCCATGTAATGGCAAGATCGCCATGTAAAGTACCTTCTATCTGATTATCTATTCGACGGGCAGAGCATAAAAATGCCATAGGTTTTCTGCCATAAATGAGAAACACTTTGTATAACTAAAATGAATCTGATTTTATTTTCCAATTTTACATGCTTATATACTAGTTGCTTACAAATATTTTATTGCTTACAAATACTTTATTATTTACAAATACTTTGTTTACAAATAATAATAATAGAACTTAATATTGTATCTTAATATCTAGTGTCATATGTTACAAATTTGGGTGAACTACTTAGAGTTCAATACTGTTAGTCATTGTTTGCTTGTGTCAGCAGTTTAGGTTTAGGTGGGTCAGTCATAGTCATCGTCGAAGTCATTGTGTGCATCGTGTGCAGGTTTCGTTTTCGTTTTCGTTTGTTTTTGTTTTTATTTTATTTGTTTGTAATGTTTTCGTTTAGGTTGTCTCGTAGGGTTGAGGTAGGTTAAGTAGCTACACTACAATACGGTAGGTAATTAAGACGGATTAACTCCCCTCTAATTTTAAAGATTGTAGAGATTGTGTGAATAGAATAGCGGTCATTGAAATAATTTCTGACTCCAAGGTTATGCTGCAGACTTTTGTAACTTTGCTAGTAACACCTCAAGGGTTGTACTCCAATCCTCCAAACCCTCTCTCCAACAGTTGGACGTTATTTTGAAGTTCTAGCCGTGGCCATTTCGCAAATAAACTGAGATGATTTTTGCTGAAGCTGCTTACTTGCAATTATGTTTGGTAGTCGATGATTTGGCAGGGATTATATTTTTCGTATGTGGTTAAAATGTATTCTGACTGAAAACATATAAATCTTTGAGACGCCAGTCTCTATATTTTCCGGTAGTCGAAAAATCTTTTTGAGAAAGTACCTTATCAATTATTCTACTTCATTTAATTTTCGAAAACCCCAAACCTCAAACCTGTCACCGCTTTAAAAAGCTTGGATTTTACTCCGGGGGGACTCCCTTCCAGTTGCAATTGAAAGACGTTTTCGAATCTATGAATTTACCTTGTAGATGCTTTTTGAAAGAAAGTTGTGACGTTATGAGGACTCCGAGATATTATATATATTCCTTTACGATTACAAGCGGTTAATTTTCCCAGGTCCATTTTTCGCCTCTTGCCATATCTGCCTCTTCCATTTGGTGTTAACCTCGAGGCTCTACAGGCGGTGACAGTAGGCTTGCAATTTATTTTTCATCATTTTCATCATTTGTGGGGACTCAGATTGTATGACGGTATCGTCGGCATATATAAGCATTTTTATGTTAACTCCAGAAAACTAATACCTATCTATAGTCAAAACCGATGATACGAGGGTGGTCCGATAAGTACTTAGCCCGCAAAAGAAAAACAAAAGTGGCGATTTATTTCTCCTTTAAGCTTGATACACTTGATCCAGCGATGCTCGAACTTCTTTAACCCATCCCAAAAATATGTTTTCTCGAGGTCTACAAAGTAGGTCTTCGTGGCGGCGAGGAACTCCTAATTCGACTCAGACTTTTTCCCGGCGAGTGATTTTTTTCAAATTTGCTAACAAAAAATTTTTTTCAGGGGTGTACTGCATCTTGCGAGGAATTGACAAATCCTCCAAGAGTATCTCTTGTCATGGAAAGTGCTGCTCATTAGCCGTTCGGAATCGGCAGAAAATTGTAGGTCCCCTCCATTCCTGGTAACACGCACACAGGAATGGTTGAGAGTTGTAAGTCACTAGGTCCTGGTTCACTTCGAGCTGTTGCACCACCAAATTTATTTTTATTGCCTACAAAAATAGTCGCACGGGGCCAAATATAGAGAATACTGTGGATGGGGCAGCAGTTCGTAGTGTAATTCGACCAATTTGGGCGTGGCGAAGGCGGGGATGTGAACCGGTGCTTGTTGTCCGGAAAGAGCAAACGCGGCACCCATCGCGCCCACAGCCTTCTCATGCCCAAAATTTCATGGAGCATATGACTCACGCGGTCTTTTGAGATGCCTACTGTAGCTTACTGTAGCTTACTGCAGATATTTCGCGCACCTTTAATCGGCGGTCTGCCAATACGAGATCGCGGGTTTTTGACACGTTATCCTCCGTGGTAGCACCTGGGCGGGGCTTATCAAAACCGATGTGCGACCACGTTGAAATTGGTTATACCAATTTTTGACGATCGCCATCGAAGGAGAAGAGTCGCCGTGCACAGCCGTGCTCTTTGATTAGGCTGCGCGATTTTCCTTCCTAAAACAAGAATCGAATCACCCACCGATATTGCTCATTTTCCATTTTTCTAAAATTCGCGGACAAGCTGGCTTCCACACATGGTCAAAACAAAACTACGAGTCCGATTTGGGTTAAATTGACAGTAGTCGTCTAAGACTAGACGATAGTAAATCCCTCTTGCGATACTGGCACCATCGGGCGGTGAGGCTAAGTACTTATCGGACCGCCCTCATAGGTCATCAAAAAAGAGCGAAAAAAGAAGCGGACTGAGTAATCAGCCTTGTTTGTCTCCAGTATTCGTATGGAACCAAGCGGACCCTTCCATTCCAAACTGCTGTTGAATTGTTTTGGTAAGGACCTTGTATTGCCTTTAGCATTTTTGTGGAGATGTCGAGGCAGCTTATCTTGTAAAAGATGACATTCCTATCGATTGAGTCAAAAGCTGCTTTAAAATCAAACAAAAATCCGTGTAACTTTTTTCCCTTTTCAAGGTAAGATCAAGAAAATGCAAGTGAGTGAAACAATGTTATCAAATGTAGAATAATCTTTCATGAAACCAGCTTGAATAATTCGCTCAATAATTCGTTTTGTTGTTCCTAGATTGTAAGTCTGGCTAGAATGGCTGGCACCAGTGAATATTTTCATTACAGAGTCCTTAAACGATATGCCTCGATAGTTGTTAGCGTCGCACACATCACCCTTTCAGTTCTGCCAAAAACTTTCTGGATCTTCTCTCCTATTAAATATGTTGTTATTATGCCTGCGTAAGTTTTTTAATAAATTTCACCGTGTGGTGTACCTATTTGAATAATTTATACGGCACGAGGTCTTCTCCTGGAGCTTTGTTAAGATTGTATCGGTGTATCGTTATTGACACTTCTTGCACAGTGAAAGGACGGTCAAACTCTTCATTAGATCAAATAGGTTTCCAAACGAATTCTAATACATTTTTTTTCTTTTTTAAAAACAACGTTTGTTTGAGTTGAATGAACACAGATTACTTCAATAGTACTTCAACAGTACATACACATAGTTAAGTACCAGTCGTTTTCCAACGTGCCAGACGGAGCAGTAAATGTGCAAATAAATACTCACTTTGGTTTTTCGAAATTATTTTTTTTTCTTCTCGGTGAATACGGATATCGAGGCTGCCATACGACTGCCAGACGAGATTCAAATGGACAAACAATTAATTTTTAAACAGTTTATTTCTTATTCAAATCGAAAATCAATTTGATTTGAAAACATTGATCCCGCATACAAAACATGGTCTTGTTTTAGTTCAGTCCAATTTTTACTGCCAGATGCTTTAAGAATAACATCGTGTTTCTCTTTGTTATACCCAGTTTTTCAGTAATGAGTTCAATATGGTTTAAAATAAAGTTGGCAAACCCCGTCAAAAGCAGTCGTGATATTGCTGCAAACTAAGTTATCCTAAAACATTATCTTAGATCAAATTGGAATTTGACGAAAGAATAATTTGAAAGGCCTCAACCACTGATCAAAAACATATTCCCAGAGCTATTAGACATTTCACCAGGCAATATATCGATCGATTTCTCTTTTATTGTTCTTCAACATATAGGTCCTAACCTAGAAAGTCCAATTAACCAACAATTTATGTTCGATTTGTTTATTTTTTCTTGTGATATTTTATTCCTTGTGTCACAATTCAATAGGAACGATTTTGATTTCATTCACAAATAATAAAATTTTAAGTCGTGCTTTTGGTCTTTCGAAAGGAATACACAAATAACAACGAAGATGAATTGCTTTGATTTGATGTGTCTCATCAAATTATAGAAACAAAATAAAAAAAAAAACCTTAATGAAGCAATTCAGCACATTTAAACCGCCTTTTTGCCTAAAGCCGACAAAAAAAAATTACGAACATTTCTTCGAATTTTGTATTCAATTTATAAAAAAACACAATCTCTAATAGCGTAATGAAATTCATATGATGTATCGTTGAGAGAATTTGGAGCATCCGCAAATTAGTAGTTTCATATCATTTAGAATTTGTTTTTGTTTTTCCCACGATACTTAGTAGTCTGGGAGAAGGTGTTTTCAATAAATTTACGAAGTGTCAGTCTTTCGGGAAGGATTGTTTTATCGATGATATTTTTCGTCTCATGTCTTCAGAAATTTATATTTGATCGTTGGTTAAAAAGTCATGTTATAACTAGTCAGCTACCATATCTCAAAAAAAAAAATTAATTTGAAAATTACGGAAAATAAATATGTTCCCTTTTTAGTGATAATATATTTATAAAATTTTCAATCTAACAAAAGTTACAAAACAACTTTTTATAAAAAACCAATTTATAATCAACTAAACTGCAAGTTATGTACTCCCCATTAAATTTAAAGTCGCCATTTAAATCGGAAAATTTATGAAATTTCATAGAAATTTTTAAACTTCTCATTTTAAAAAAACGACTTTAAATTTAATGGAGAATGAATAAATTGGAAATCAGAGCCTAAACGAATTTGCTTATGAAATTTTCTACAATTCTTTTTATTGTGGTTTAACGTGGTTTTCAGTCAAGCCGTTATTAAAAACAGGAAATTTATAAAAATACATTTTTCAAATATCCTTTACGTAATGGCGGTTTTAAATTTAATGGAGAGGTATAGCTTTAGACTCTTTAAGATATGATAGGTGGAGTGGGGAACTTTAGAAAACTAGTCTTAATTTTTTTTTAGAAGAACAGTCATCATAACTCGGTCTCTAAGGGCCTAAATAGCATCTAGTTAAAAATACATGCTCTCATAAGATACCTATACATACATATGTATGTAGGTGAGTCAGTAGATGACATAGAAATGTTCAGCGGTTATTAAAAATGGAATATATACGTATATAACAAAATTTTATAAAATTCCTCTTTGTAATGGGTGCTTTAATTTTAATGGAGATTTAAAGTTGTAAATAATCTTTTTAATATCTGCATGTAATTTTGGTTAACACCATAGGTGTAGTCGGGAACTATAAGGCTTGGAAAATTAGTCTTAATTTTTTATTAGAAGAATAGTCCTCTTACTTCGGTCTCTAAGGGCCTTATTACAATCTTGTTGAAACTATAGATAAATCTAGGTGACTCAGTAGCGGACATAAAAATGTTCAGCGGATATTAAAAATGGTAAATTTAATGGAGAGTTAAGATTGTAAATATTCTCTTATAGATTTGCAAATTAGTTTAGGAATTATACATTTCGAAAGGTAGGTAGGTAGAAATGGCGGGCACGAGCATTTCTTGTTTAATGATTCAATCAATGCTGGAATAGGTCGTTTTGATACCATAAAATTTTTTAACCAGTGGATTTAATGAAATATGATGGGGGGTTAATAAACATCCTTCTATCTAAAGTTCGCTTGCTCAGAGCCATTTTGTAATGTTAAGGAAAGTTATCAAGTCTTTGGTTTTCATTTCAGATAGTTCGTTAAGGTCGTCGAGGAATAACTTTCCAAATATGTAGTTGGGCTCTTATTCCAGACATTTAAAGAGGAAATTAATGACTTTTTCTTTCTTGCTCATCTCCATAACTGCGAAAATGAGTATTGTAAGGAATGCCCAGCTTCGCTGCTTGCTCCGCTACTGGCCAGTGTCCAGTGCATTATAGAACTACCCTGGCTATGTGTTGCCAGGGTCTGCATATAAGGTCAAATGTTTGGAAAACTCGCCTTAAATTTTTTTTATTAGGAAGAATAGTAATCTTAGATCGGTATATAACACCTTCTCGTTGAAACTGCATGCTGGCACAAGATATACTCGTATGTAGGTGACTGAGTAGCGGACGTACAAAATTCTATACTGCTGTCCTCCTTCAGTGTTACTGAATTTGCATTTTAAAGGCACCACATGAATCCGACTGAAAGTCGTTGCATCTGCCACTTCAGTTTAATTCGTTATTTTTTACTTGCGATATAGGTACTATAGGGCAAGTTCTGCATTTGGAAAAAAATTAGAACTCGAGATTTTGATCAAAGTTGACATTACGATGATTGCGGAGACGAATAAAGTGGGTCCGGCAATTCCGTCTGTCTGTCTGTCTGTCTGTCTGTATGTCTGTACCTCGATCTAGAGCCTAAACCACTGGACCTATTTTCTTCAAACTCGGTAGTTATGGGTCTTCGGTGATTCCCTAGAAGGGGTACCCCCCATACACCCGTAATGCAAAATCTTATTTATCTCGAAAACGGCTCTAACGATTTTGGTAAAAAAAAAATAGGTGTGATATTATGGACATGGACTACGTTTTGGTAAAAAAAAAATTTGGGACAAAATGTTATTAACGGTACCTGTCATAGAACCGTTTTTTTGATTATCGACTTTCTTATTAACGCCTCTAACGATTTTAGCCAAAAATTTTCAGCAGGAGTCCCCCTAAGTTTAAAATAATATTGTATATAAAAATATTCGAAAAATTGTTTGTTGGGTTTTTTTGAAAAAAAATTTTTTTTTGAAAAATCAATATCTTCAAAACCTATGAACGATTATTTTTTGAAATTATTTCCTAAAATCAATATTATTAAATACTTTAAATTCGCATCCCACATTTTTTTCTTGAAAAATTTTAAAGAAATTTCTTATATAAAAAATTTAATTATTTAATAATAAAACGATTTTTTAAAGTTTGTTTGCATAAATTCATTTAAATATCATTTTAAAATAATGTTAAAATAGATTTTATATTTTTCATTATTTTGTATTTTAATGAATTTCTGGCGCTACACAGCTGTGTTTTTGTTTATTTTTTGTACTTGTTTTTTTTTTTTAATAAAATACTGAAATCTTAATAATGTGTTATTTTATATTCAATTGATTTCGCTAAGACTTATGTGGCAAATTGAGTGCAAAAACAACATAACTTAACGTATTTGAGTTGTTTTGGCTCTCAACAAAACGTTGGGTGTTAAAACAACACAAAAGACAAAGTTAGTTTTTTAAAAATCTCCTTTACTAAAAAGATTTTTTTAAACTTTTAACTGTTTACAACTCGCAGAACTACCACTAATCAGGTTTTAAAGTTAAAATTGTCAATGCGGCCGCGTCCTCGAAAATATAAGGTTTTTTGTCTCTCCTGTAAAAAAACAAAAATGTCACTTATGTTGTTTTAGCAATCACCGATTCAATTGGTGTGCTTGCAGTTTATGTTTGATAAAAATACAATACTTTGGGTACTTTGGATTTTAACTCCCATTTTCGGGGACACACCCGCTCACGCGACTCCGTCGCTCCGCATAGGGTATGTTAAGTCGCCTGGCAGACGCCAATGTACAGTTTTTTGATTAAAAGTACCTTGGGTGCCAATTTTTGTCAAAAAATATTAAAAAAAAAATGTCCAGAAAAAAACCAACAGTTCCTTAAATACTTTCCATTTGTTTCAAAATAAAAAATCAAAATAAAATATTTTTTTAATAGTACTAAAATAGTATTGAAAATCCCGCCAAATATTTCCAAAAATATCTGTCGGTGGGATTTTTATTTTTATTTTCGGAGGGATTTCGTGATTCGGGATTTTGTGCGGCGGCTTTTCGTTATAGGGAATTCGTATTTAAGTTTCTATTTTCAAATTTGAAAATATTATTAAGTGCGTTTCTTTCAAAAGCCAGCTCAGTGATAAAAAACGACTATGTGAGTGTTTTGGGGAAACTTATAACCAGTTGAGATACTAAAAGTGAATAAAACGCTTATGCTTAAAGTAAATAAATTCCTTATTATTTTTATTTCAAAATCAGTGTCACATGTCATGTTTCACATTTCTCTTTCTACAATTGCATTAAGCGCCATCTAAATTCTCAACATTTTAAAAATTTAAATTCATTTTATGTTCACTCTTATCGCTGATCTTCAATTGTATTCCCTCTAAGTTTTTTGTTATTTGCATTTTAAAATTTGCTGACAAGGCTATACTTTCTCAAAAACCACGCCTTATGTTTATCTCATTTATTTATTTTTATATTGTACAATCAAAACGTTACACATTATTAATAGGTAATGTTTTTCTTTGTTATTAATTGTGTGAAAATATTTTCTGAATTCGCTATAAACTTTTGAAGAAAATACGGCTGTAATTTCTGTCATACAAAAAAAGAAAGCAATTTGTCTAGAACCTTCTGTTGGATTTTTTTCTTCTAATTTTATAGGTTATTCATTGTTGTTTTATTAACTAGCCAGTACGTACCCTTATAATTATTATAATATTAAAAATATTGGGAAAAATATCACAACAAAATTTGGCAGTAATTTAAACTTTCTGTTTTTTTTTTTTTCATGACTTGCTTACCACAGAACTTGAGGGTATTTAGGTATTCCCTTAAACCTTAATAAAGAAGAATTGCGCCGATTTAGGTTATCGCTATTAGCGATATCTTATCCTTTTTAATTTAGATCTAATCCGATCGATATATCGGGATACCTTAAATCACTTTTGAAAATACAACGCTATCTCCGAGACTATTCGTTTTTGACTAAGCAATCTAAGCCCATCATCACGAAACCATATCTTTCATTATGATAATTAAATTAAATATTTGCCGGTCGTCATAGGTTCGCTTTTCATGTTTTTGATCTTGAAAACATGCATTTTCGTGTAGATATACATATATAGCAATTTGTATCTCAGATTCTGAATGACATTCTCCTAGAACCTGATTTGAATTTGTTTTTTTTTTTTTGTTGTTTAAATATTGTGCACCTATTAAGGAATTTCATTCATTTATTCTCAACTCCAACAACACCTGATATTAATCTCATTTTCAGAAACCGCACTATAATACTCTTATTCTATATACAAATACTTAATGTAGATACTTTTAAGTTGACCGCAGTTCGGGTGCGGTTTTGTCATCTACATCATGAATGATTTTAAGCATTATTATTTTTTGATGGACAAATTCTTCAAGTATCCCATTACCTACTGAAAATTAAGGAATTCCTTAAGGTCTAGAAGTTTTATAAAAATTCATTCACAGATTTATTGTTGGAATGCCAATGATATATGAGGTACGTAGGTATAGGTAGTTCTAGGGGTGCCAAACATTTGATGGCATAGTGGAATTTATTGCTGATGAAGGACATTTTTGCGAGTTCACAGGGATACAAATGGTAAAACAAGAAAATCGATTCCAAAGTAAAAACAATAAAACAAAAAAAAAATCAATGCACGAATATTTTCAAAAAGAATGTGAACAGGGAAAAAAGAAAGAAATAAAAAAAACACCTTGTGAGAAATGTGAACAAACCGGAATATTGCTACGTTGCCAAATTTATTATTCTTATTCTAACAAAAAAATAACTTTCTACGCACACCGCCACAGACTTAAATGTTTTTAGGTATGTCTGCCCAGTGGTGGATTTATGATTTTACTGTCCCTATTATCAGTATAGTAATTGGAGAAATAAAAATAAAATATAATCTTGAAGGTTAAATATGCAGTAATAGTAAAATAACAACAATTAAATAAAATAACAAACATTTTTTAAAATAATTAAAATAAAATAACAAAAATAATCTAAAAATAATAAAGTAAACTATAATAATAAAAAATAAATATAATTTCAAAAGAATCAATAAAATGTATGAAAACAAATTAAAAATAGAAGCTTACAGAAATTCATATAAAATCACAAAAAAAAAGATATATAAGAAATAAAAATAAAAAAAAAAAAAAACAGTACAAATAAAAATACTCGTATATAAACAACAATATTTTAATTTTTCAATTATTGTGGACATGCCTGAAAAATAAACCCAAAAATTAAGGTTAAATAGTAAACATTGTAATTATAAAACAATAATTAATAATTTAATAAAATAAGAATATAATTAAAAAATTAAAATCTTCTTTTATTCTTTTAGCAATATTTTATTTTAAACAATAATAAAATAATAATTCATAACCTGTATGAAGATACAAAATCAGCTGTCTGAAGCGGTTATCTCAGATATTTATCAATCCAAAGCAGGAGGAATACAGGGTTGAGAGTGCAAGTTTATTTTCGCTTCTTTTGGAAGATCTTATTGACTTTTTGCCAGAAGGTATTAAATACGGATGAGTTAGTACTGATGTCTTACTCGCCGGAAACTATACAAATCATAATTAATAAAATCCTGATCATGACAATCGTGTCTTATGGAGTCTTGTATTAAATCCTGAAAAAATCGAAGGTGATGATCTCTTAACGATGGAGGTAGAGCCTTTGCTTGTGAAAAGTTGTTTTACAACTGAGATATTATTTATTATTTCTTTAATTATTATTATTCATCAAGCAGAGACACAGCTCTTATAGAATACTTAAAACTAATTAACAACATAATGAAAAGAAATATACAAAATAAATACTACCCAACGTTAATAAGACTAGATAACAATTTTTTTTTTAAACACTTTACTTAAGTACAAATTAAAATCAATAACATTACATAGAGAATTTGCATGTCTTAAACAGCGAGTTAAGGGTTCATTGGTTCCATAGTTAACTCTATGAAAAGGTATACAAAACAGACGATTACTTCGTAAATCACGATTGGGAACATGAAAACCAATCAACGAAAGCAACTGAGGGCAATTGATTTTATAATTGATTAAATCTCTGACTAACATGACATCGAAATATGTACGGCGTAATTCCAAGGATTGAATGCCTAATAACAAACACCTGGTATTATATGATAGCATATTAATATTCCATTGTAATATCCGAATTGCAGTTCTAGTGAAGCGTTTCTGTATTCTTTTAATTCTCATTGAATGAACAGAATACATAGGATTCCAGATGGAAGAACAGTATTCTAAATACGATCGCACATAACAAAAATATAAAGATCTGAGAGTAAAAGGTCTGAGAACTCTTTAGCATTCCCAGAAATAAATCCGAGCATTGAACTGGCCTTAGAAATGTTGTAGGCCGTTTTCGAAAACGTCATCTGCATCGAAAATGCATTTGCAGAATGTTCTTAAACGCAAACTGCAAAAGTCAACTGTTCGAAAACCCAAAAAGAAATTTTCATGCAAAAGCATTATTTTCGATAACGCAGTTTGCTTAAGTCATATGTTCGATAACATCATTTGCAGCGCAGCTCTGCAGTAAAAAAATCGAGTTGACGACAAAAATAATTGAAGTTCAGAAAAAAGAGTTTAGATTGTCTTTTCTGTCTGTTGGTAAATTAAAGTGTTAAATTGGTGCACAAAATTATCAACTTCTTCATTTGTAGTTGGCCATCTTACAAATTTTGAAACTAGACGCACAATTGCTTTACAATTTTTAATTAAAGTATGAAATACGCAGTTGATAGTTTTGTTGAAACGATCTCCGATTTGTCAGTATGAATTTTTGTTGCTTAAAGCTCAAAGAGTAATGTACTATATGCTTTGTACTAAGTCTGTACCTGGGCGTCCTGTTTTTGTGTTTTTCCATAAAGGGCTTAGTTCTTTCTTCAATCCCTAGAATTAGGTATTCATAAGAATGTTACTTTTTGTGAATTGATACGTTTCATTTGTTTGTACTTACAAGAAATAATTGCTTTGACATTCTGAAATGACCGAAGAATTCCTCATCCGAAAACTTTGTTTTGATTTAATTACGCATACGCACCTTTGGAATTTTACGGCTCGAACTTCAGAGTTTAAACCAAATCGCCTTCTTTTTTTTTTTTTAATATTTTTTTGCTATAGTAGCAAGTATTAAATTTTTTCGAACAATTTTCAACCACAATTTTTGAAAATTTTTTAGCATCCATTTTTAATTTTGTTGACCGTGTTCGTAAACGTCAAATGCATTTGCAAGAAAATTCACTGACGTTGATCAAATAGATTTTGTGCAAGCAGGACGATTGCATATTTGACGACAGCAATATTTGCGTCAAAAAATGACGATAAAATTGACGTTGATTTGACGTTTTCGTAAACTGCCGTAGTCAATGTAATTGGAAAACGTGAATTTTAAATCAAAGATCACACCCAAATTTTGTTTTCTGTAACATTGGATAGAGAAGATCCATGTATATCGTAAGAAAATAATATTGGAGATGTTCCACGGTACATCATACTATGACATTTAGAAACATTCAAATGCAGATCGTTATTAGTACACCAAACAGATAATTTATAAAGATCATTTTGAAGGTTTGTGATGTACAATGAAGACCAAACATAAGTACGATCGTCTGCTCTCAAGGCTGGAGTTTATAGGTATTTTCCCAACCTAAACCTCTGGAGGCAAACCTCAAAAATCTTTTTCGTATTTATTCTAACCTTGTAATAACAGTTTAAAATGGTGACCAGATCTGACTAGCATATTTCAGAATGGGTCAAACAAATGATATAAAAAACTGTGTGATAACGAAACGTCGGAAAACTGCCTCGACTTTCTTTTAATCCAAGCTGGAATTGAATTGGCCTTACTAGCTATGGCGGTGAAGTGTTGTATGAATTCAAGTTTGCGATCAAATAATACACCAAAGAAATTTATATCACTTACAAGTGACAAGAGAAAACTGTTAAATAAATAGTTAAAAGGAGAAACAGAAAGCACACCAGTCAAAAAAAAAAAAGGTCAAAAGGTCATATTGTTTGAAGATTGTTTCATCGCATTTTCACCGCATAAATCAGACAGTCTGACTTCCTTAACACAGACGGTCGTTATTAAATAAAATTAAAAGTACCGGAACTAAATGCCTACCCTGTGGTATTCCAGAATTAACTTTAAGTTTTTCGATTCTCAGCCGTTGAAAAGTACCGAGAATGATCTATCAAATAAATAAGAAAAGCCATTTAACAAAATGTCCACTAAATCCTAGTTTTCGATGAGAGAGTTTGTCAAACGCCTAACTGAAGTCTGTAAAGTCAGTAAAAAACCATGTTGATTTGAAACTTTAACAAGTGATTTCACATAAAACCATAAAGATTCACAAATAATAGCTTCGTTTTGTTTTGGAATAACCGATAATCTAGCAATAAGTCTATAATTTTTATTTCACCTTTTTAACCTTTCTTATGTAGAAGGATTTTCAAAGAATTTTTCAAAAAAAAAATGGAAATATACAAAGGGATATTGATAATTTAAAAAGTTGTCGGACAAAGGTAACGACAAGTGGTTTTCACAGTTTTTCAGTATAGTAGAAGATTATGGAAAGACATTTGAAAGAATAGCTCACAAAAGCCAAAAGTGCATTAAATATTGCATAGAAATCTTGTAAAAACAATAAGTATATACCTAGCTCACAGTATATTCAGAGTCGGTACTTTTGTCCGCTGTTTAAGCTTGGGGAGGAAGAAAATATGAAACCTTAGAAAAACTTCTCAGATTCTACGTTTAGAGATCTTTTTGGACTGTCAACATTGTGTATTAAAACGCTCAAACTCCAAATCGACGATGCCCTTAAAGTAATGCAAATGCCTATACTTTGTCCAACAAAAATTGTCAGTACAGGCCTTATGGGAGAGCTTTTTCTAAAGCAGTGGCGCCTGATGCACCCTCACTACAATGCGTTAGACAAAATGCCACTAAAAAAAGAGCAAGCCACTGACTTTTCTTAAGGAATTGTTGTTGCAATTCTTTGCAAAAAGCTCTATCTACATCAAAACAGAGTTACCATTATCATTCTCAATTGCAAGCAAGGAGCTTTTACAATGGTTTTTATTAAGGAGGTTTTGGGATTTGAAGCTTTTGAGAACACATTTTAAGAAGATGAGTAATTGAGTATGTTGAGTGTTGTCGTATTGCTTTTCAACTTAAAAAAAACGCGCCTATTATCTTACCTCTTGGCGTTGTGGGAAAGGGTAAATTGAATATTGTTTTCAGACGTTTTGAATCGGCAGACGGTAGCCCTACGCGTTTTTTACTCTCATTTGCGGCGATTTATAATGTAAACTACGGAGTCCCTGTGAGAGCTTTAAAAGGCGACACACTTATGCATGGTAATGCAACCAGAATTAGAGACAAACGTCCTATCTTGCCTGTACTGACAATTTTTGTTGGACAGAGTATAACTATCAACTTTCAAAAAAGGTATCAATGCAAATGATTGATTAAAGATTGGTTTAACTTGGTTGGAGAATATGGAATAGACCTCAATATCAATCTAAAAGATATAAGAAGTTGGAAACCCTAGTTTTATGAGCTCATGGACCGTGTGGATTCCTTGTTTAAATTTTGTAAAATTGATTAGTACCAAAGCAAGAAGCGATGGACACTTAAAATGGTATCATAGTATGTCTCTATTCAGCAATTTTCTTCTTGATTGTAACGAATCAATTCCAAGTAATTTGCATCTAGCGTCATTTCCAGGACTAAAATCCCAACCCATTTTTTTAAGTATATATTTCGTGAATGAATTTTTTCAATCCGATAAGAATGAATTTTATATCGGGACTCCAAATATCCAATTCAGAGCTAGATAAGCTGCTAACCCTACAGATCTTCCTCCAAGTTTATCCCCTTGATGTGTTTGAGTATTGGGAGTACCTTCAGAGAGGATAAATCATTCTCTTCTACCTGATAACGTCCCAGATACTTGTTTCTTTGATGCATTAGTGCTTCACAACTTCCTAGTATGTTTTCCGGTATTTCCTCTTAAGTATTGCAAAATCTGCATGTGGGGCTGGTTTCTTGACCAAGAATACTCAAAAGTCTTCTTAGTTTACCCCTGAGTGACCCCTGAGGGGACCCGTTACTGTTCGGTAGATTGTTCCCACTTAAGCTGATCCAGTTCATGAATCGATCTTGGTTATAGCTCCCAAGAAGTATTTTGGCTTGCCTCTGTTTTGGGAGTTCTTTGCAGTTTTAGGATCTTTTGGTGGTGTCCTCTATTTTGATTTTGTTTTTAATCCTATCTTCTCCTATTTCGCAGTAGAGCTCTGGCACCATAGAAGTAAGATAAGGAGTCTGTCTCCTCATTTCCCTGGATATCTACATGTCCAGGTACCCAATAAAGCGAGACATTATTGTTCTTGCGAAGGCTAAGCGGCCTGCCTACACATTCTCACACCCACTTAGACGTGATAGCGTATGAGCTTAGTGCTTTGCATGCGGCTGGGCTATCTGATATAATGGCAATGTTTTGGTTTCGGTAATTCCTTTCAAGAATTGATTTTGCAAATTCTCCTTTGGCATTGACTTACTTACTTACCTACTTAAGGTGGCGCTACAGTCCGGGGTGGACCAGGGCCTCAACCAACAAGCTTCTCCAGCTAGCTCGGTCTCTAGCTAGCTGTCTCCAGTTTCGCACGCCAAGTTTGTTGAGGTCCTCTCCCACTTGTGTGCGCCACCTGAGTCACGGTCTTCCTTTACTTCGCCGTCCCTCGGGGTTTGATTCGAAGACTTTTCGGGCCGGAGCATTCGGGTCCATTCGCATTACATGACCCAGCCATCTCAGTCGCTGGACTTTTATACGTTTGACTAGGTCAGTTTCGCTGTACAGCCCGCACAGTTCATGGTTAAATCTTCTCCTCCACTCCCCGTCTATGCAGACGGGACCAAAGATCACACGAAGAATTTTTCTCTCGAAACAGCCTAAAGCGCTCTCAACCACTTTCGAAAAAGTCCATGTCTCTGCACCATAGACAAGGACCGGGATGATGAGGGCTTTATAGAGGGAGAGTGACACTTTAGTTGCTCGAGAGAGGACTTTGCTACTCAATTGCCTTCTTAGTCCAAAGAAGCTGCGATTGGCAAGTTATTCTCCGTTTGATATCAGCGCTGGTGTTGTTTTCTGAGTTTATACCGGCGCGGCGCCTAGGTATATGATGTCCTTCACTACCTCAAAGTTATAGCTGTCTATAATGACGTTCTGGCATTGACTTCCGCCTCGAAAATGCTAGTGGATTGTCCCATTGATATGGAAAGTCTGGTCTAGGTCGTTCTTGAACCACCTGTGTCCCACTTAATGGCATTGGTTTTGAGTATGTAGTTTTAAAATGTCTTACAAAGTTCCATTTATTTTGTAATCATTCCATCCCTAGGAATGTCGATAAGGGCTATTTACTGCTGACTTAAAAAAGGCATTCAAGTGATGTAAACAAGGATAATAATACAAAGGTATCTCTAAAGTCTTTTCCATTTCAGAAGATCTTCGATTCTCAGCCGGCTTACGGCCTCTTGAGAGTAATTGACAGATCCTCTAATATGTTAATGTCAAATTGAATAAATTGACAGTCATTCAAACTCAAAACTTTCAACAATCGTCTTAGACCGTCTGCATATAATAATAAATATTGACAATATTTAAAGATCGAAACGATATCATTAATGAAAATTATAAAAAGAAGCGGACCTAGGTGACTACCTTGTGGGACACTTGATTACATTGAATTTCCTTTGAATATGTATCTCCGATCTTAACTTGTTGGGTTCTATAAGGTACGAGTAAATAAGAAAATAAGCAACTAAGAAAGTAAGAAAGTAAGAGTAAGCCGACTAAAAATAGTTAGCAAACAATTCGACTGTGGAGTCAAAATGTGGCAATATTCAAAACCTCTGAAAAACATGGTTCATATCCCTACAGATTTTCTTGTGCAATTGACAAACGACTGAGTGAAAAAAAATGAGTCGCATAGGAGGAGCCCTCAATAGTGTTCCGCCCAAGGTGCTACGTGTGTTGCCCTTAAAGTAAGTCCACTTTTGTACCTACATGAGGCAATATACAAACAAAAAAAATACTTGAAAAAAAAAAGAATAATGTGAATCACTATCTCAGAAAAAAATGAAACTGAAAAAGAAACAAATCCACACACATTCATACATATACACATTTTGCGATCTTTTTTCTTCTTATACCCACCAGCCTTTTGTGGGTAGAAAGTGCAAAAACCAAGAACAGAATGGGAGACAGATCACACACGATCACCGAAAATTCATTATAAATTTGAATACGCAATAGTTGCGTCTAATTTGTATCCAATTCAATTTATAGTATTGGCTTGCCATAACTACGTTTTCCACCATCTCTTGTCCATCGCAAAAGGATGAAACAGATAAAACCTTTAGAATTGAATTTTCCAATGTATTTTTTTTTTTTGATTTCAATGTCAGTCAAAGGTGTTTTCTTTTACTCTTACTCTCCTATCTATCTAGTATCTAATAGATTAGATTTTGTCTGTGTGTGTCAGAGAGTTTTTCTTTTAGTTCTCCAGTGCCAAGCCTATATTACGATGTGGTGAGATTGTCAAAAAAATATCCACATAGACCTCAATAAAGAGCGCATCAGCTGATTAAATTTGGCATAACATATGATAGAAAAGCTAGAAACATATGCGTGCACACATACAATGATATTTTGTTCGTTTAGTTTAGTTATTTTTTTTTTTTGTTTAGAGAGAATAGTTTTTAAGTTAGAAATCAGTGGGTATCTTTTTTTCATAGCATTACATATGTACTACCGAATTTGTAGAATAATTAATTGTTTCACTTTGAATTAGGCATTGTGACGAAATACGAAGATAGATTTGAAATAAATAGAAAGGAAAAAAATATAATAATAATATGAAACACGTGGAAGGTTGAAGATTGAAAACATCAAATTTAAAAAAAAAAAATGTTCTTCAACGAAATTTACCAACTTAAAATTGCACCTCTATAGAATAAAAATACATAAAAACAAGGTAGAGGTTCAAGGACTTCCCAATTAAGGGTTAAGGTACAGAAAATGTTTTGATGTAATTACTTAGTTTTCGAGAACAAATAAAATATCAGTAAGTAGACAAACGAACCAAAGAAGAGGTTTTAGAAGATCTATCGTCCCTAGATGAAAAAAATAAAGAAGACTCCGATATCCTTTGAAAATGTGAAAAGAAAGTCTAACTTTACCTTTAATGAAGTTATTAAATTTATCATTAAAACAAGGAATATTTCTAGATGACTGGAAAACTTCGGTTATTACTCCAATACACAAAGCGGGTTCTAAACAAGACATTGCTAACTAAAGACCTATTTCTAAGTTGTAATCAATCCCAAAAATTTTTGAAGCGTTAGTTAAAAAACGTATTTATGAGAACATAAGATATGGTATCTCTGAAAACCAACACGGATTTGTTAGTACTCTTAGTAGGTCAACTACTACAAACTTATCTCTCTTATCGCAGTTTTGTACAAAAAGAATGGAGCGTGGTGGTCATGCAATATACACAGGTTTTTCGAAAGCTTTTGATCGAGTACAACATGCCGTTTTATTAGAAAAATTAAAAGCTTTTGGATTTAAATGTGATATCTTAAAAATATCTTACTAATCGAACTCAGTGTGTTAAAATAGGAAACAATTTATCAAAGGAAATTAAAAACTTCTGGAGTTCCCCAGGGAAGCCACCTTGGCCCTCTGGTTTTTTTTTTATCTTTTTATAAACGACCTTCCCTCATGGGTGAAACATTTTAGTAATTTGCTCTTTGCGGACGATTTTAAGATTTTTCGACTTATAAAATCTACCAATGTGACCTCCTTCAACAAGACATTAATGAAGTATCTAAATGGTGTGAAATAAACTGCCTGCATTTAAATATCTCTAAGTACATTAGACCCATACAATTTTCTTATAAAATTAATAATATGGAGTAAGAGAAAGTTGACAAAATAAAAGATCTAGGAGTTATATTTGACGAAAAATTAAATTTTAAAAATCATTATGACTACAGAGTTTCTAAAGGTAACTATTAGGTTTTTTAAAAAGAAACTTGAAGGATTTTAAGGACCCGCATACTTTAAAACCTTTGTATATAAGTTTAGTTAGGTCAAATCTTGAGTACGTTTATTGTATTTGGAATCCGACTTATGATGTCAGTATTAATAGAATTGAGGCGATACAGCGTAAATTCTTGAGGTATGCCTTACGAAAGCCAGATGAATTGATCACTGATTGATTACATTCATAAAAGCTTACTAGGTTTTTGCTATACTCTGTTCATCAAAGATTGTCAGTACAGGCCTTATAGGAGAGCTTTTTCCAAAGCAGCGGCGCCTGATGCAATTATCAAAACTTATCACTTGGCAAAAATCCCACTTAAAAAACAGCAAGTCAGTGACTTTCCTTAAAGAATTGTTTTTGTAATTCTTCGCAAAAAGTTGTACACCCCAACGCGACCGTTGAATCCCACTGCCGAAGGGATATTGTCATGTCAATACGATCGTGCGCTTGTTTTATACATCAGAACAGAGTTACCATTATCATTGTAAATTACAAGCAAGAAGCTTATTCAGTGAATTTTATTAAGGAGCTTTTGAGATTTGAAGCTTTTGAGAAAAAGTTTTATGAAGTTGAGTATGTTGAGTGTTGGCGATTTATAATGCAAACTAAGGAAACCCTATGAGAGCTTTAAAAGGCGACACACTTATGCAAACCATCGAAACCAGAGTGAGAGGCAAACGTCCTATCTTCCCTGTACTGACATTTTTTGTTGAACAGAGTATAGACTATACAAGGGCGGTCCGATAAGTACTTAGCCTACAAAAGAAAAAAAAATTTGGAAAAGGGGCGATTTATTTCTGAACATAGTCTCCTTTTAGCTCGATACACTTAATCCAGCGATGCTCCAAGTTCTTTAACCCATCCGAAAAATAGGTTTCCTCGAGGTCTGCAAAGTAGGCCTCCGTGGCGCCGATGACCTCATTCGACTGAAATTTTTGCCCGGCGAGTGATTTTTTCTAGTTTGCAAACAAAAAAAAGTCGCACGGGGCCAAATCTGGAGAATACGGTGGATTGTGCAGCAGTTCGTAGTGCAATTCGATCAATTTGGCCATTTTGACGGCGGCGAAAATGTGAGCCGGTTCTTGTTGTACGGAGAGAGAAAACGTGGCACCCATCGCGCCGACAGCTTTCTCATGCCCAAAATTTCATGGAGGATATGACTCACGCGATCTTTTGAGATGCCTATACTGATTCAGCTATTTCGCGCCACCTTCAATGGGCGGTCTGCCAATACGAGATCGTGGATTTTTGACACGTTATCCTTCGTGGGGCTCATCAAAAACCGCGATGTGCGACCACGTTGAAACTCGTTATACCAATTTTTGACGTACACAGCACCAATTACTCTTTGATTTCGCTGCACGATTTCCCTTCCAAAATTAAAGAATTCAATCACCGACTGATATTGCTCTTTTTCCATTTTTTCCAAAATTCGCGGACAAGCTGGCTTCCACACGTGGTCCAAACAAAACAATGAGTTCGATTCAGCTTAAATTGACAGTAGCGGTCTAAGAGAATGTACTAGACGATAGTAAATCTCTCTTGCGATACTGGCAGCATCGGGCGGTGAGGCTAAGACTGTTCGGACTGCCCTCGCCAACTCATACAAAAGCTTACAAAAACATTGCATTTCAAAATTTTCCAAAAACAATATTTTTTAGGATTTAAACAATTTTTTTTTTGAAAATTCGATATTTCAAAACCGGAATGATGATTTTTGTTTTTTGAAAATTCATTTTTATTTCCGAATTAAAAAAAATTGAAAATGTCCGTACCAAATATTTATTTGTTCGAAATTTGTTCTGACTTATTTTTTTTTTTTGTATTTTAAAATCCAAGATTTTAATGAACAAAATACATTTCTGGCGATTTGATTTTCGACTCATGCATACTAAAAGAATATATTTACCAATAAAAGGTTAATAAAAAGTGTTTGTCATTTTTGAATTCTGTTTAATTTTTTTTTCCAAATATCAATTCAATCAAGCGGGTGCAAAAAAAAAAACGCTATATATCAAAACACGTTTTTTCTCAATTACAAAAAAATATTTAAACGGGTAGTCTTTTGATCTTTTTAATCGACGCTTACATATTGCAATGACATTGATTGACCGGATGAACCTTGAGGTGTTTTATCCCTTCAGGCTCGGCAACAATCTCAAGGTCTTCCAAATTGCTCAACATTTTAGAACAGAAATTAAAATGTCAAAAAATGTCGAAAATTCAATAAAATAATTCTCGATTACTTTTAATGGTTTTTCATCACCTCTTTATGTCTCTGTACTCTACCATCAACTTAATTAAGCTTTCACTTTTTCAAAAAAAAAAAAAAATGTTTCTGTTTGTCTCCATCAAAAAATTAAAAAAAAATATATGTTATTGAATATGCCAAACAAAAAATAAAACACATTATCAGCTAGATTTTGAAGCTTATTTGTCTTGCTTTCTGTCAAAAAGGGCAATAGCCGAACAAAACTATTAGCAACAATTACCAATTGCTGTGAACCGTCTATATAGTCAGCCAACCAAAAATAAAACATGCGTGGTTGTTGTCTGTGGTGGACTCTCTGTCATTCGCGAGATATAAAATTTGTCAGTTTTTGGCTTGTCTTAAAGTTTTAAAACATAATAATTGTGAACACAAACAGACAAACCAAAAATAAAAAAAAGATACATTAATGATTAAACAAACTATCTATCTATAGAGCGTTGTGCTTTTTTTTTTGTGTAATTTTTGAGAACCCGTGTGCTGCGGTCAATAACCTTAAGGTGGGAAATACACTGCATGTCACTTGATAGATATTGTTTTTTTTCTAATAATTTGGCATCATGCAATTTTGAAAAATATCACCAACCAATGAATACTTTGCGAATAAAATATATGAATGCAATTAAACAAATAAATAATGCTACGATAAGCTGAGAAAAAATGTGTGTCCGCAGATAAACGCAATTTTTTTTGTATATATAGACATTTAAATGTTACTCACTTTCAAGCAAGTCATTTTAAAAATTTTTAAAGTAGAATAAAGTTAATAAGGGTGAAAGTCGTATAATATCGTAGTGGGCGTGGCAATATTTCGATCTTTAATTCTTGCAATTTCATTATTGCAACAACTAAGAAAGAAATCTTAATTTTAGGTCTTTAGAGTGAGCAGTTCATATTTTTAAGTCCTAGACGTTCCATTAAGTCTTATGAGACCCGCTCTTGCTTGAAGGATCCATCCATCTTCTCGTTGAGGTTTTGAAATTATCACCAATATAGTTCCTGCCAAGGTGGATGTCATGTGATCGTTTGAAATTCGACCTTTATATTGCATCTTCATGGTCTTCCGCACTAATTTTCTCTTCCGTTTTTCCTACAAAATTGTTAAAAAGGTCGCGTTTGACACCAGTTCTCTAGATTAGTGAAGCCAAATCGGTTTGAAATATTTTCCCATGCTTCAACCCAATATATTTTTTTCCTCTTGTATACAACCCTTGCTAACACTAGTCTATTGTTCTTATGAGTTAAGAAATTTTCATATGCAGTTCCTATGAGATCGCATTGTAAATTCAGAAATTGGCTTCATTTGATATCCCGGCGTCAGCACATAGCTTGGTGCTATTCGTGGTAATTCTAGAACTTGTTTCAAGAATTATCTATGCATTTTTTTAATTTTGTTCATTCTTGTGTGACCCCAGACTTGTGCTTTGTATGCTAAGATAGCCTGATAACAGCTTTGAAAAGTTCAATCTTTAAGCCGAGAAATAATTTCATATTATTTTGAGGTTTTGTTAAGCCAGCTTCGAACTTTCTTTAAAATGCTCAGTTAAGCATAGACCAGGATACAGCCAAACCCCAATGTATTTAAACTTAGTGTCAATTTCTATATTTTTATAGCTTAAATTCCATTTTTGTCTTCCATCTTGTGTGCTCAGATTCTCACCTCTCTTTCTAAAAATAACAATCTTCAAGGTTGATTTTAAGATTTCAGTGTCTACAGTGCAATTTCGTCAATCATTCCTTGAAGCACCGCATTTTTAGATACATACATATGTAAAATATAAGGTAAGTTTGGTTAGAAGAAATGTCATGCTAGACTTGCAGACAAAAAAAACATGACAGCTCAAAGCTTGTCTCGTCGGCTTACTCTTGGGCCTTTATCAACGGTAGTGCCCAGCCAAGTTCTGGCACTACACCCATTTTTACAGGAACAAACTCAGGCGATATTTGACCCCTCCCTATCTTCAGTACCACTGAAGTCAGAAACTTCAAATTCCGAATATTTGCTAAGCTAGTCAGGCACAGGCGCCTCACCAAACTTCAATTTTCTAGCACAAGCGGTTCCTGAGATATAAGGCCTCAAAAATCACAAAAACCGTAACTGACTGACTGACTGACTGACAGATCATCAAAATTATGGCGCACTTCCCGACATCGTAGAATCTTGTAATTTTGTACAACGGTAGGTCTTGTCATGCAAGCTAAGGAAAAAATTTGAGGTTTTCCATTCAGGGGGCGTTTTATCCGCCCACTTTCTCCGAATTGCTGTTGGTCGAATGGAGCACTTCCAACTGCTGTAAAACGATGAAATTCGGTACAACGGTAGGGCTTAAAATACATATAAAGGACCAAAAATACAAATTGAGGTTTTCCATCCAGGGGGCGTGGTATCCGCCCACTTTCTCCGAATTGGTGTTGGTTGAATGGAGCACTTCCGACTGCTGTAAAATGATGAAATTCGGTACAACGGTAGAGCTCAAAATACATATAACGGACCAAAAATACAAATTGAGGTTTTCCATCCAGTGGGCGTGGTATCCGCCCACTTTCTCCGAATTGGTGTTGGTTGAATGGAGCACTTCCGACTGCTGTAAAATGATGAAATTCGGTACAACGGTAGGACTCAAAATACATATAAAGGACCAAAAATAAAAATTGAGGTTTTTCATTCAGGGGGCGTGGTATCCGCCCACTTTCTCCGAATTGGTGTTGGTTGAATGGAGCACTTCCAACTGCTGTAAAACGATGAAATTCGGTACAACGGTAGGGCTCAAAATACATATAAAGGACCAAAAATACAAATTGAGGTTTTCCATCCAGGGGGCGTGGTATCCGCCCACTTTCTCCGAATTGGTGTTGGTTGAATGGAGCACTTCCGACTGCTGTAAAATGATGAAAGTCGGTACAACGGTAGGGCTTAAAATACATATAAAGGACCAAAAATACAAATTGAGGTTTTCCATCCAGGGGGCGTGGTATCCGCCCACTTTCTCCGAATTGGTGTTGGTTGAATGGAGCACTTCCGACTGCTGTAAAATGATGAAATTCGGTACAACGGTAGAGCTCAAAATACATATAACGGACCAAAAATACAAATTGAGGTTTTCCATCCAGTGGGCGTGGTATCCGCCCACTTTCTCCGAATTGGTGTTGGTTGAATGGAGCACTTCCGACTGCTGTAAAATGATGAAATTCGGTACAACGGTAGGGCTCAAAATACATATAAAGGACCAAAAATAAAAATTGAGGTTTTTCATTCAGGGGGCGTGGTATCCGCCCACTTTCTCCGAATTGGTGTTGGTTGAATGGAGCACTTCCAACTGCTGTAAAACGATGAAATTCGGTACAACGGTAGGGCTCAAAATACATATAAAGGACCAAAAATACAAATTGAGGTTTTCCATCCAGGGGGCGTGGTATCCGCCCACTTTCTCCGAATTGGTGTTGGTTGAATGGAGCACTTCCGACTGCTGTAAAATGATGAAATTCGGTACAACGGTAGAGCTCAAAATACATATAACGGACCAAAAATAAAAATTGAGGTTTTCCATTCAGGGGGCGTGGTACATCAGTACATCCTTCTATCTTTCCGTATCTTTCGAGATTTTGACATGGCAAAATATTAAAATCTTTGCAAAAAGGAGTGAGATCAGACCAAAAACATAAATGTTAAAAAAGGAGCCAAGTTATCCTATACAAAAACCTTTGTGTTACAAGTCAGCCGTGAAAAGTACTGAGATCTAAAAGTACGCCAAGTTCTTACTTCATGAAGGTTTAATACCGAATATTTAAAGTAGAATAGTATTGAAACAGCTACAATGTAATAGAGAAATTTTATTATTTAATGATTACTGACTAAAATTTGATGGGCTTACTTGGCAAGTTTTTTTTTATGCCCAAATTCGAAAGCTCAATATTAAAAAATGTCAAGCCAAATGTCCCAAAAACGCCTGCCATTATTGGAGAGAAACTACAATGTAAAAAACGAACCCATTTCTATTGACTCCCAACTTAACCTTCGCTCCCATGTTGATAATATCATTAACAAAGCTAATTCTACTTTTGGATTTATTAAACGCTTTTCAAAAGAATTCTCCAATCTTTATCTGACGAAGTCTCTATATAAGGGCCAAATACAAGTTTCTTTTTAAAATTGCAATAAAATGCACAAAATTAAATTTTTCCCATGAATTTTGGCTTTATTAGTAAGAGCAAACATTCCCATTAATTATGGAACACAACTTCGTTTAAGTGCCTGCCTCGGCTGGGCTCAATTGGACCTAGTAATAATCCGAGATCTTTGTGCAGATCTCAGGCTAGTGCGTGAAATGTTGAGCTGTTGAGATCGATAGCGAGTTGATGTTCATGAATTGAGTCTCACACTCTCGGCTAAAACAGCCACATTCACGACTGTAAGCACCGTACCACGACGGGGAGTATTAGTGTTGTCTACTTGTCTAGTCGCAGTAGGTGCTTCAATTTGGGCAAAACTTCTTTTAAAAAAACGCACTGTTTGGGCTACACAGCACTGACTTTGGAAATAAGTTTTCAATATTTCCCATAGTTGTTGAAGCGTAAAGTGACTCATTTCGTTCCGCGGAGGTATGACTATCTGTCAAGGAAACAGCTGTCAATGTCAAAATAACCTATGATTTAAAAAGAAACCACTAGATGACCCACCCTTTATATACGAAATTTCTCAGACTACTCCTTTTGTGTTAGATCCGGAAGTTTCTTTCGCCTTCAACACCATCGTAGTGAATACGGCCAGAATGAACCTTTCACTAGAATGTCTGGTAAATTTAATAATTGTAAGATTGTAACACATTTGACCTTAACTATAGTAAAATTACCCTAAAATATGCCCTCCTGATATATGTACATACATCGCATGCTTAATAGAATACTGACCCATTAGGAGATAGGTCAACATTGAGTTGGGAACAGACAGAGGCTTTTGCAAGCCTCAGATCTCATGAATAGTTTATCATACTTTAAGAATACCAGTATTCATGATTAATTCATGAATTAGTTTTAATTTTATCCGTCCACAAGTAGGACAAATCCTCATAGCAAGATCTTTTTTTTGCAACTTCCCAAAAATCGTTTTTTCGAGTTAGGTCAGTATTCCATTAAGCATGCGACATGTAATTAAGATTCAGATCATTGTTAGACTTATGTTTTTAAGTATACTAAATGTTTAGATTTAAGATATACTTATATACTTTAATCAACTTATATTTTAGATATAATAACATATCAAGTGACGTGGAGTGTATCTACAGAGTAAAGCTCTAAAGTACTTATTTTAAATAGGAGAGTCACTGTCACACCCCACACATTAGATCTCCAAAAAATATTTCATTACACGACCCACTGAATAAAAAAGATGACTAAACTATTTCTGTATAGGTGCGTGCATGTATTTATGTTCATCAATCCAAAAATATTCATTCATAATTTCCGATTTGATGTTACGTTTCTGTAAAGTATCTCCCAAAATAGAAGTCGGTTAGAAGGTATTATAATACCGGCTTATAACGACAATCTTGTTTGATTTATCATTAAATTAGAGTATTAAACTTGAATGATGATGTTGGAGTAAATAAAAAAAAAAAAATTAACTGGAGAATGTTGTTAAATTGGGTGACATATTTTAGGAGTGTCTGAACTTTTTACACTTGACAGAACATTTAAAAAGCCAGTATTTGAGGTTACTACACCAAATAATTGTTTGGTTATTGTTTAAAGTGTTAAGTGCATAAGCTTTGTTGTTAGGACCCAACAAATAATATTGTTTTAATGTTTTCTTTCTTTATTTAGTAATTCCATAAGCTTGTTTCAAGGCATTCATATGATAGTTTGATAACATCTGTTCCTTTTTTTGTGATAAGATAACATTGAAGAATGTGGTGGGCGTTGATCAGGTAGGCCTTACATTCTATTTGTGGCCCAATTTTGAACAAATCAAGTTGACAACAATTTGATACAAAAATATAAATATATAAAATAAATTTAATTGATGATTCAATTTGCTTTTTTTTAAGAATTGTTCTTGTGTTATTAGAGAAATTTTGGATATAGTTTAAAATGACATTATTTTTTACTAGCAATGGTTGTCAAAACATTTTTTCATTTTTGACAGAATTTGGTCTTTTTATAAAATCAAATAATATTGTTAACCTTATGCCTGCAAGACCTTAGGGTTTTCAAATGCATCATGCATTAAATGGTACTATAGTTAGAAGGTATAGGCAGTCTTTGAACAGCCTGAGAGGAGAATACAGAATGAATAGCAGTCAAAACTCAATTTCATTTAACATTTTTCCAAATAAATGAAGATTTTTTTAATTTTCCTCTTTTTTTGAGCTCACCAAAAATTTCCACAAAGAAAATTTCTCAGGAGTGGGGCTGTGCGCCCCGCTCCCATCCAACTTCAAGAGTTTGTATAGCTTTATCTTGTTAATTATTTAACACAAGAAAAAACACTCACGTTTAAAACCAACTTAGAATCTAGCTTAGGAGAATTTGGTGGTGCAACAACCGGAAGAGAATCAGGACCTAGTGACTTACAACTCTCAACAATTCCTGTGTTCGTGTTCCCAGGAATGGAGGGAACCTACAATTTTTCCTCCGATTCTGAACGGCTGATGAGCAGCACTTTTAATGACAAGAGATATTCTTGAAGGATTTGTAAATTCTTCGCAAGAGGAAGTAAGAGTTAGAGAGAGGTTGTATATGAGCATTTGAAGAAATGGGGCTTAAGAGTTGATATAGAGAGAGATTTTGAGAGGGCGTTTGCAGTAGGTGAATTCAAAAGAATTTAGCATAGTAGCTGTTTTTTGGCCTTAAATTCACAAAAATTGGCGTATCATCCCGGCGATCTTACATGGACTCATCAGTTAACTAAAGTAAGGGCCTTGTCAATATGCAATTTTTGTCCAATTAGTCCACTAGTAGACTTAAGGCCAAAAATAAGTTTTTAAAACCAATAATACAACAAGTCCAATTAAAAATGTGCTAAGACTTCTACTTGGCTAATTTATTTCCGTTGTTAGTGCAGTTAGAATTGACTTTGACCTTAGATTTCTAGGGTTCTCGAATGCAAAAATTTTTTTTTGATGAAACGTAGGGCTATCGAAACTTCCAGCTTAAATCTGATGAATCAACAAAATGTCAGCCTCTTTGTCACGTTTATCAAATGTTTGCAATTTCATAAGCTGAAGACGATCTTCATAGGGTAGGAGGCGAAACCTATAAAGGCAGATTAGCTTGCAAATTGGAAACCGAAGGAATATACTTTGAACTGATTCGATACAAAGGGAGTGAATAGGATAATAGCTGTTGTCAACGTCCTTGGCTTTGATGAAAGAATCGCTTCCCATCGATCAGCGAATTCAACCATCATTGTGCGTGGTTAGTACTTGGATGGGGGACCGTTCAAATACCAACCGTGTGCTGTTGACATGTGTTTCTTCTGTTGTTGTTTCTTTCTGTGTGTCTCTCTCTGTTGTATTGTCTAAAGCCCATGGCCTCAGTTGCCAGTGTAAGATGTAATGTAATATAATGTAGGATAAAAGTGCGACCTTACCTGGCTATCTCTTTCACGAATTAATATTAGGTAAAGAGATTTCATAATGGGGGTCTGAGAATTCTTTTAACGACCGCTTAATGAAACTCAGCACAGAGTCAGCTCCATCAATAGATTTGGAGATTTGAGTTCCAAAATTATGTTCTTTATCACACACAGCTCCTAGATAACACTATGAATCAACTGCGGTAACTGCCTCAAGAGGGCATTTACTATAACGTACCTTACGTACGTACGTACGTTATAGTTTGACACGTGCTAACGTTAAGCTCCAGAAAGTTCCTCTGATCTAGGAAGAAAATCTTTTTAAATCTTGCTGAAAATTAGAAGGCCGAATTGACTTCCCTGTGGGACCCCAGAGAACTTTCTATTGACGTTCGTTTATATATAATTGGAACCATATAATTAATAAGGGTTGAAACCCGAGTGCTTTAAGCTTTAAAATCTGTAGAGTATGTTAGATTTGATCAAAAGCTTTCCGTTGACATCACAGGGCCAAAATGACTTCCCTGTGGGACACCAGAGAACTTTGTATTGACGTTCGTTCAGATATAATTGGGTCCATATAATCCATATAAAAGTTGAAAGTTGAGTGCTTCTAGTTTAAAAATCTGTAGTCTGTAAAAAAGCTTTGCGAAAACATCATAAGACCGAAATGACTTCCCTGTGGTTGAAAGCAGAGTGGTTTAAAAAGAATTTAGGTATCTGAGATTTTATCAAAATCTTTGCCAAAGTCAGTTGTGATGATATCAACTTCTTTCCTAGCCTCCATAAAGCATATAATGCCAGATACAAAATGTACTAAGTTTGTAGTAGCTGATCTACCGCTAAGGAACCGATATTGAATGGAGGGAACATTTTTGTACAATGGCAAAGCATAGTGTCGTAGACTACGCTTTCAAAAATTTGAGGAATACACAAGAGCTTAGTAATGCGGTTCGTGGGTTGAGAATTAACATTTCTAATTGTTGAATTCAAGTAATTTTTTTTAATGATGCTTTTCAGAAAAAAAATTCTTGCTTACCTCAAGGCGTAGTTTTGTTTCATGAAGGCGTAGTTTTGTTTCATTAAGAGAGAAATTATATTTCTGAATGTCCAAGATGCATTTAATAGTTCAAGTTTGAAGGTAAGTTAATGAATGTGGGTGTCCTCTAAGCCTCTGTTTGTTTTTCCCTAACCTCTCCTTCGTTCGTTGAGAAATTACACTTCCGAATGTTCAATCCAAGATGTTTGTTTTTAATAGTTTAAAATGTGTGAAGTCCAGTTAATGAATGAATGCTGGTGTCCCTCAAGGCTCTGGTTTGTTTACTAATATTTTTTTTTGTTTACAAATGTTTTCTTGTCTGTAGATTCTAATTCACTTTGATGTTTTACTGAATATAACACCCTAAGATTTTTTTAAAATCTGAAGGACGAGCTGTAGTATGAGCGATTTTATTCAGTTCTAGACGGGTGCACCAGAGATCTAAAGGTCGCAGGGTACTTAAACCCCTAAAATTAGTTATTCATTGATGCATTTGAGAAAAATCCAATGTGAATTATTAATAAGAAGATTAAAATTCTTAACCATTATGATGAAAAGTTTTGTCTCGAAAAGTTTTTTCTACACTTGAAGAATTCGATAGGCACTAGATGAAAATTTGATTCAACAAAGTCGATAAAACTTGATCTTGAAGTATTGAGTTCTGATGGAAGTCTAGAGATATTGGGTTCAGGGGATCAGTTTCTGAGTTTCAGGAAGGTGATTTTAGGAAAAGTGTACCTACTTCCTCCTAATCAAAATGGGGCTCATGCCCTTTTCGACGTAGGTGCTCTATTTGGTGTCTATGTATAATTCGTGAAGTCTCCCATTTCCAACCTCAACTTCTTATGTGGATGTTCCGTTTTATTCATACCACTCATTGAGTGTTTGCATTTGACTTATTGAATACAATCTGAGGTCTTTAAGATTTCAACTTGATGCTGACTTGAAATTCTTATTTCATTTTTGATTTTGTTTTCTCTGAGATCTTTTTTTTAAATTTTATTTAAGTTTCGTATCAATTTTAAATGATTTATTCATGAATAAAAGCATAATTATAGATATTTATTCTTTGAAAATTGAATGAGTTTAAGGAAAGATTCTCATTAACCTGTTTTTTTTTTGTAAATGCAACCAAAATCTTCAAGAATAAATGGAATACATATTTACCTATTTCAATCTACCTTAAAGTAGTTTTAAATTATACACTCTTAATTCAACCACAAAACTTATAAGAATTATTCAATGAACAAAATGTTAAACAAATCGATTCATACATCGAATAATTCTTGTTCGTCAAATTAGTGACTATTGAATTTTGACACGAATCCTGATACCAGAGAATTAAATAAACATTTCTAATTCTCATAAGTTTAAGAGAGTTTTATAGTTCTGGTTAACAAAAACCTTGAGGCAATCCGCATCTTAACATGCAAATTATAAATTAAATTTTAATAGTTAAATTCGTTGTATATATGAAAAGATATATCTACACATACAATTTTATTAAAAAAAAAAAAAAAAAAAAAAAAACTTTTTTCCTACGATCTCTGGAATGCCAAAAGAGAAATTATAAAGAAACAAAAAATAAATTATGGTTTGTTTGTTAATAATATCATGATTTAAAACTTTTAATTTAAATCCTTATGTTTTTTGTTTAAATTTATTTCAACATTTTAACTAACAGCCATTAGGAAATTAAGTAGCAGAATTTGAAAAAGAGAGAGCTTTTAAGCTCTTGTTACTCTTAAAGTAAACATTTAACGAAGAAAAGATCATTATATAAAATTATAACTTTCCTATGAGAAATTTAATAACAAAATTTGGGATATGCGATTTTAAAAATGGCGTCTGAAACACGACACTAACTCAATCGTATACTATATCGCAAAAAACAGAGCAAAACCCATCAAATGCTTTGAAGGTTTTTTTCCCATAGGTTTCAAGTAAACTTAGAAGTCCAATAAACATAATTTGAATAGGTATTATTTCAACTATTCCACAAAACAAAAAAGAATTGCTATAAAATGATTGATGAACAAACTTAATGAACCGAAATTAAGTATACAACTATTTTTTAAGGTGTCTGTGTTCTATTTTGAATAGATATCAATTTCAATTAATCAAAACTAAGTATATATCTTCTTCGATTGATTTATTTTTGTATTCATTTAATTAAAGTGATAAAAGAGCTAGACAATCTTGATACGTCTAATAAGCAGTTTTCAAAACCACCTTATATTTGAAAAAAAAAAACACTCCCCAATCAAGACTTGGCCTGACATTAAATCTTCGAATTATAAACTCAACTATTTATGTATATAAGTGTTTCTTCGAGTATAGTTGACGTCTTTATTTCTAATACTCGTAGGTGTTGCTGAAGATGACCGATACAAATGCATACCGGTGTCTTGCTTTAATGGTTTTTTAATTCATACGAAAATATTTAAATCAACTATTCGTGTTTCTGCAAAGTGATTATACAGGGTGTTTTGCATAAGATGAATCAAAGCCTTCAAACATGTAGGATGGGTCGAAATAGGAATAAAATCAGTATGGATGGTGGTTATATTTCCTCCCGGTTGTGATGGGGACATTAAAAAAAAAATGTATTTTTAAAAATTACTCAAAATAGAAAACGAACTATCGAAATGTATTCTTAATTTTGATTCACTTCAAGTTGTTGTAATGAATAGTTTTTGAAAAATGTATTTTCAAACGAAATTTTAGAAAAAAAAAACTGATTCTTTTTTCCTCTTCACCTTATTTGGTTCTATGTTTGTTTTGAGAAAATTGAAAAAAAAAACATCTTTTTTCATAAGAAAAACACTGTTATTTGGATTTTTTTTGATAAAGTATCTAATCTGGTCTTTTTTCAATCCATCCATCATCCATCGAATACAATTGGTTATATTTGGATGCAAAAAATGTATTAAGAATTGGGTAGGCATGGGTTTTAGAAGGGTCTTGCTTAAGGGGAGAAGGGGCGTAGTTCTTACGTCATAGTTATATTATATATCTAAGGAAGGGCCCTATTATGACATGACTCGCGACTCGAACGTTCGCCTTAAGTCGAACGATTTGCGAATTACCTTTGTCGTGAATAGCGAAGTTCGCCTTTAAAAACAATTCTTTTCTTGTGACTCCGTTTCACCTTGTGAGGATATTGCTGCGGACGGCGCACAGTTTTTTTTTGTTTTTCTTGTAATAATGTTAAACACAACAGTTGTGGTGAGAAAGGAGGTGTCGATGAACATTGATTTTAAATGTTTGCATATTGAAATGGCAAGGAGAAACCGTGCCGGGTAAGTTATTCCATAATCGTGTTGTTCGACTAAAAAACGAATATCTATAATTGAAGGTACGATCAAAATTAAGCTCAAGGGTGAACTGATGAGCATTCCTAGCGAAACGAGTATCACGGGTGAACTGATAAAGGGTAATGCGTTCTTTGAGTCACTCATCCACAGACTGTTTCAAAGGAGACAAAGAAAGCTGCTTACAGGTCCTCAACCAGTTGATACTACATCTTTCTTGTTGGTTGCTATTCTTACTTGCGACTTATAGGTAGGTACTATAAGGCAAGTTATGCATTCGTAACAAAAATCGAACTCGAGATTTTGATCAAAGTTGACATTACGATGATAGCGAAGACTAAAAAAGTGGGTCGGGCAATTCTGTCTGTCTGTCTGTCGGTTCGACTACAGACTAAACGGCTCGGCGGATTTTCTTCAAACTTGGTAGATATGGGTTTTAATTCCCCCCCCCACACTTTTTTTAAGACTAAAAATAACGGTACCTGCCATACGATTTTTTTCGAAATTTTATAAATATTTTTTTTTCTCAAAAACCGTTCGACAAATTTAAAAAATAAAAACACAAACAAATTTTATTTAGTTAAAGCTAGGTAATGGTTGAAATAAATTTTCTGAAAAACAGTTATTGAGGGTACCCCCCAAGGAACCATTTTTTTTGTTTCTGATTTTCTCAAAAACGGTACAACCGATTTTGATAATTTATTTTTTGCTAAAGCTCCCCAAAAACATAAATAGAATTGTGTACTCAAATTTTCAAAACATTTTTTTTTGATTTTTAAAAAAACTTAAATTTTTTTTTTCAAAACTCAATATTTCGAAAACCCCATGTTAAATTTTTTTTAAACTTGATAAATAAAAGTTTCTCAATATAGTCTACAAGATGTGAGAAAAAAAAATTTGTTTTACCTAAAAATAAAGGTAGGTACCTACTATCCAAATCCAAATGCTAAAAAATTTTAAAAAATGGTTTTAAAAAATCGTATCTATGTTTTTCGAAAACGGCACCTAGAATTTTGATTTTTTCAATTAATTTTTATGATCTTTAATTTATTAAAAAAAATTTGAAATTAAGATATATTACAGCTTGTACCTACCATAGAACCAGTTTTTCGAATTTCTCATGAATGACGTAACGGATCTTAATGAAATTTTTTATAGAGAAGCTTCTAAAAAGTCTAAAACACATTGCATTTCAAAACTTTAAAATAAATATTTTTTGAATTCTCGAAAAAAAATCTATTTTTTCCTTTTTTGAAAATACGATATATCTCAGAAACTTCTCAATATTTTTTTTTCTAAATTTAATTTTTATTCGAACAATAATAAAAACTTTAAATTGGCGTACCAAAATTTTTTCTTAAAAATCTTTTAAAATGTTTGTATATAAAAGTATTTTTTTTTTTAAACCACTACATCGACTTATAATTTTTGTTCTTGCATAAATTCATAATTGCATAGCATTCTGTTTTTGTCTCTTACTACTAAAGCAATTTAAAAAAATAATTCTATTTATATGAACAGTTTTCTCTAATAACATTCGTTTTTAAAATTTCTAGGAGTAAGTTCGTACGACCCAGCCGTGTTTTTTTTTTTTTTTTTTAAATTTTAATTTGTAGTCAGGCCAAACCTTTGAAGATAATTTTGAATAATTCAATTCTGGCATTATTTCTGTTTACATTCTCTGTGCGACTTTGGCATGTGGTGAGGAGGTTCTAAGGAGTTTAGATTAATAGTAAACCAATCCCAACATTCTGTTTGATTTTTTTGAAGATACTAAGGAATCCACACACTTTGACATGTCTTTTTATGCTATATACGAATAAAATATCTATGTACATACGTATGTTATTTGAATTACCTCATTTTATTTTCAATCATTTTATTTAGAAGCAATTTCAAATCTCAAAACCAAAAACTGTGATTTTATTCAAAGTCACCAAGAATTACAGTTCGAATTATTTTGACAGTAAAAGGCGAACGTACTCTAATTATAATAGAGTGACATTTCAATTCACCAAATTTTTGACATTTAAGACGAACGTCCACTAGGCTATTCGCAAACGGTAATGCCAAGTAGTCACATTCACCAAATTTTTCTTGCAAGTCGCAAGTCATAATAGGCCCCTAAAACTTACATTTTATAAAAGTTTTTTTTTTTTTTTTTATGTCAAGACAAGAAAATATTATTTCTTCTGAGTTTTTTCACCCTCGAAATGTTTGGTAGCATTCGAAGTTTTTTTTTCGATCTAAGAGAAGTAATCAGAATTTCAAATAAAACATTTTTTGTCACCATTATTTTCAGCCATTTGGCATCGAATAAGTTTTAGACTTATACTTTAAGAAACGTCAAAATCCAATGTTTTTCTTTCCCATAAAAATGATGGTTTTAATTAAAAAAAAAAAACAAAAACGTATTTGAAAATATTTAGCCTTCTGTTTTTAATTAAAAAAAATGAAATTTTTTTTAAGTTAAAAAATGTTTTTTTCTTGTTTATTTTTCATTGTTTTCTATTATTTTTGTTTATTATTCAAATTTGTTCTTATTTTTTTTTATTGTTTTTATAATTTGTATTAGTTTTATTATTTTTATTTAATTTTATATTATTTTTATTTCATTTAATATTATTTTTATTTATCTATTGGTTTTATTATTTTCATTTATCTATTGTTTTTTTTTTTTTAATTTTTTTTTAATTTTTTTTTTTTTTTATTTTTATTTTTTCATTTTGAATTCCTTAAATTTATGTTAAATAACAATGGATTATTGACTTTACAAAAATGGAACATTATGATGTTGTAGGTTGTAGGTAGGTTTTGCTGTTATTTTTTAATACTTAGTTTTTTATTTTAAAAGCCAGTTATAACTATTATTGAAAATTTTCATTTTAAAGTCAATTAAACAAATTGTAATTGTTTTAATTGACACCAAAATGAAGCTAGTGAGTAGGAGAATTATTTTACTCTCTAAAATACAAAATTATGATTTAAACTTTCCTTTAAATTCACATAGAAATCAATTTCAATGAACAGCTGATTTTCGTTCTTTAACTTGGAACACAATCATTCGACTGAATGTGTTCGATTCTGTTTTTATTCTCCAATGCTTTTAATGGTCAACTCTAACCTCAATTACCTAGAAATGGTTCTTATCAGTCACTGACAGGATCATTCGCTGAAACTAATTTTTCAATGATTGCCATAACTGGCTTGTCAAAAAAAATTAAGTCAGCATTCCAATAAAATCCATAACTGGGGCCGGGCCATAAGTAATTTTTCGAAAATTGAATTATTCATCCTAGCAAATAAAAAGACATGCGAATCTCTTTTTTTTTTGTCTTAGAAAACTGCCTCACGTATTCAAACGTTAACAAATATCCCCTTCCCAATCGTATAAACATAACACCTTAAAAGTTCCGCTTAGTTGAATCTTTTTTCAGTTGTCCTAGATTCGCTGTAATGAAAAACTATTAATTAAAACTCAAATTAAGATTTTTTGTCATTTCATTTAAACGGAGTTGATTGTAATATAAAAAAAACGTCTACTTGTAAATACTTGCAAATTTTAATTTTTAAATGTAAATATTTTTTTTTAACCCATAAATGAGATTGAATCTCAAGCCTTAACAATATGTAAATAAATGAAATGAAAATGAAATGAAAAAAGTATTCGAAGAATAGTTATAAATGCTTACACTTTTGCGGAAATGCTAAATACAATACTTTATTCGTTGCTAATAATGTTTTCTAGTACTTTTTTGTATTACCTAATTTATTAAAATAAAAATTAAAAAAATCAATAATTTTTTTTTTATTATTATATATTTTTAAAGGATTTTTTTTCTCTTTTTTTTTTTTTTTAGGTATGTACTCGTAACACCAAGATGATTAAGGACTTTTGCTCTCTTTTGAAGATCGATGCAAAATATTGCTAAGTATTGAATATTTTAATTAAAATTTAAGGTTGATTTATCAAACTACATAGGTCTATACAAATTTTACAAATTGTTTTCTGGAGGTAAAGATTGGAATATCTGGAAAATTTTACCTAACTGAGTCACTTTAAGATCCGATTCGAGCTCTTTGCATTAAAAATTGTAACGAATTTCGACACCAAACAAAAAAAATACTGTCCACCTTTTTTATGTCAAAAATGAAGAAGGATTTATGTTAGAATTTTTTTTTTTTTTTTTGTTTACAGAGAAAAGAAAATTAAATTAAGATTAAAATTAAATTTAAAAAAATACATAAATTTTACAATAAAAAATATCTTCCATATTTAAATACCTTTAAGGCACCAGATTAATCAAATGTTCCTAAAACAAAAAAAAAAAAAAAATCCAAAGATACCGCAATATATTTTTACAAAAAGTGTGACTTAAACCAATTGACGTGGAGTGTCTTTGCCTAAAAAAAAACTTTATCTTCTTAAGAACTATCTCATGTGTGTCAGTTTTGATGAAAACAAAAATAACCATTTAGTTTGTTTAAAGTTCAAACACAAAGCTCACTAACTCTCTGAACTTCTGTTCCTCAAGAAGCTATAAGTGTTTATTTGAAGAGTCGTGTAATAAAATAGAACGTAAATTTTGAGAGACATCTTTTTACGACTTCTGATACAAAAAAAAAAAAAAAAATTAAGAAGACCGAGTAAAACAAAAGCAAATAAAAGAACAAGTGGGCGAATTGAGGAGACCCATCCATCTAGATTTAAAACCAACTTTTTGATGTTGTCCGTTCTTCATCTTCACACCATCAGAAAGGTCACACATTTTTATGGATGAATGAAATACAAAAGTGATGAAAGGTCAAGGCGAGATAATCCATCAGTTTACACTCTAAAATTTAACGTTCAAAGAAAAAAAAAAAACCATTCAACTTCCAGGAGGGGGAATTAAATTCCAACTAATTATAATCTGACTACACTCAATTAAATAGAACGTCTCTCTCTCTTGCCGCTGCTGTGACCGAAACCGAAACCGAGACCGAGACCGGGAGCCATATGCTATTGGCCAAACGCTATTAAAACAATGAAACTCTACACTGACCGCAGGCATCAGTCAATTACTTCCAGACATAATAAACCTTTCCTGCCTGCCTCCATCATAGCTTCGTAAGTACTTACTTATAAAGTTGGATGGGTTGGGTTGGTCTGGTCTGGTCTCTGTGCTATGCGATGATCGGTGTGTGCGCCTCCTAGAAGTGTGTGACTTCTATGTCCATTTTCTTCCGGCAACAATAGAGAGACTGACTTGTTGGAAAGAAAGACTTCTTAACATTCTATAACGCTTTGACACGCAAACACACAAGGTATATAGGAATTATTATTAGCAAAAAGCCAACACCACCAGCTCCTCCAGGGAACGGAACACAATGTGTCATCATCAATTTGGCCATCAGCACAAGTGTTTCCTCCTTTCTTTCTTTTTTTTTTTTTTTGAAACGTGGACGAACGTGGTTTCTTCTTAAACATTAACTTATTGCTTCACAATAACAAACACTAACCGTCAGTGGAATTTATAGAAGAGCAGGAGGCTTCAGCTCCCCCTTATTTAGGTATATATATTTTTTTTTCTTCTTCTTCTTCTGAAGTTGACCACAACACCATGGATGTTGGCTTGGTTTGGTTGGTTTCATTTCACATTTTATTAAAATCACTAGACTATGTTGAATGGCTTTTTAGATTTGTTCTATGATTAATTAAAAAAAAAACACTACTAGGTAATCCTATATGGGGTTGTTGCGAGTATTTAACTACTCGTATATAAAGTTGTTTGGGGCTTCGGTTATGAGCACGGGAGTGAACAAAATATTTATAAACCTATGTTCACGCTTCTTGGTCATTCCATATTTATCAATTAAGTGTAACGTCAATGACCTAGAGCAATAAAATATAAGCGCGCACAACATTTAAGTCTTCCATAAAAACAAAAAAGGGGTGGTATAGTAAAAAACAAAGAGGGTAAAAGCCGATCGACCGACAATACTTGGGGCTAGGAATTCTTTTACACTAACTTCACGGTTAGATAAGTTTCATATAAATTAGCATTTAGTTTTTAAATCATTTCGTATATTTAGTGGATTTAAAAATTAGATGTTGGAAAAGTTTTAAGCCAAGGTTAAACATTTGTAGATGCTGGTAATTGGAGAAATGTTAAACAGTGGATCAACCACGGATTAAAATCAGTTTAGTGCTTGAAGAAATGTACGAGTATATAAATTACATCAGGACATTAAAAAATAGCCAATCACGAACTTGAACCATGCTTAAATGGCAGTTAATCCGCCGAAATGGTGGAGGCAAGATCTTGAGCCGCGTTTTTACAATCGGTCTCTAAATTTATGTTCAAAAGTGTTTTGCTTAAATGTTTTGAAAGGGTACGCTTACATATATTATTCAATTATAAAACTAGACATGAAATTGAAATTAACCTCTAGCGGCAGTGGAGAGAAACATTCACTGTTGTTCTTCGTTCTTCTTGAGTTCGATGGATTCCTCTTATTGTAGGAAGTTTTTTGCAAAGTGAAAGCTTGTTAGACTTGCTAAAAAAGCTACACACAAAAACATAAAAGGAAGCTTGCATTTGGTTCACACGATTGATTTTGTGTCTTAAATAGGGTCACAAAACTTTAAGTGCGGGTGTGGGAACGAACTCACATTTAATTTTTTTAAATATCCACATTTTGAGACAACGTATTACCCCGTGACTTAATGGTTAGTGCGTTGAACTGTCAAGCTGGAAAGCTGGGTTCGATTCCCAGCAATCTTAAACAAAAAATTGTTGTTTTTTTTTCAGGAAGTGTGGCAAAATTTCCAAAAAATTTCTTGTCATCAAAAGCTTTTTTCACCTAGCCGTTTGGGATCAGTTAAAAATACTACGCCGGTTCCATTCGTGTTTACTCATTCAAAAAAATTGTTAAGAGTTGTAAATGACTGGATTTTAAAGAAAAAACCTTAGGTGGAACAAAATCACCATCGACAGCCACTGTAACCGATGAACATAAAGTGAACGAAACGAACGAAAAAAGTTATGTTTCGTTCATTCAACTTGTTCTTAAGTCCACTCACAGCACCAAATAGGAAATGGAAATGAAACCGAATATATATTCTTCATTTAATATACTGTTACGCACACCACCGACACAGAGCTTTATACTCCTACAGCGCCACCTGTTGGGAAATTGCATATCTACTTTATGGAAGGAACAAAACGCTCTTTTCCAATGTCAAATGTATTTCCCCTTATTCCAACCATCTAGAACATTCTAAGACGAGAACCTTCGCGAAATGGTTTCCAGAACAACGAATTTGAGTATATAAGGCAGTGTTCACGGTGAGCGCAACACAGTTGATTTTTGATTATGAAAGTGTGCAAAAGCTTTGCTTATTGGATTGTGGAAAGTGTTATTAAACAAGTGTGATTTATATTTTAATAAAAGTATTTCAGTTGATTTTAAATTGAGATTTATTGTTTTGATTTGGAAAGTTTAAATAAAGAAGAAATACTAAAAAGAGTAATAAGTTTTATTTAACGAACCTAGTAAAATATTACAATACAATGGAAGATGGCGTGAACGAAGTCGAAAAGAAGTAGATAAAGATAAACTTTCGTTCATTTTCACATTGTTTCGGTGTCGGTCCGAACAAAACGATTGAAAAAAAAAAACATTTTTGTTGAATGAGCGATTAAAAATATTTCGTCTTGGTCTTGGTTCGGAACGAAACGGCTGGATAAAAAATGATTTTGATTGACATTGATTGAAAAGATCGAATCCTTGAACCAATTGATCATTGATTTATTTGATCTTTCAAAATAAACGATTTGCACAGCTCTACTCTGTAATAGGTGTTAACACAAGACAGGGTTTAATAGACAGAATAAAACGCCACTTGGAGTTTATTCCAACCTTTTACGTTAAAGCTGTATGGACGAAGAGGTATCGATTCCTCACCTTCTCTGTAAATTTTCTGATTTATCCCAATGTGGTAGACTTTATTTGGTGATTTCTACTACAATAATTATATTATTTCTTCCATCGAGAGCAGAATTGACAGAAAAAGGCAAAAAAAAACATCCTATTTAGGTGCAAACTATTGACGGTTAATTGATGGGGTGCCTGAAGGTTCCATTCTGGGACCTGTATCCTCCATAATATCAATCAGGGATTTATATTGTTTTTAATCACTTGTTTAAATGTCGGTAGTATTAAACTTCCTTTTTAAATTTTTGATTTTTAAATAAAATGGGGTGTTTTGTATTTAAACATCTGGGTCGTTCTTCAAAAAAAAAAAAAAAAAAAAAAAAAAAAAAAAAAAAAAAAAAAAAAAAAAACTAAGCTTTAAATAAACTATTAGAAATCTAATGCTAGACTAGACAATTTTCTTCAACACTGTTAACTAACAGTTATTTTGTTTGGGTATGTTTAATACGCGACTGTAACTATTTCTTGGGTTGTATCTGTGAACTTTTATTTCAAATATTCCCAGCGAAAAGCAGATGAAACTTTATGCCTTTTTTGGTTTCCAAAAAATGCCTACGTAATGGCGAAATTTACACACAATTACAATTATTTTAGTTTTTTTTACCAAAATTACATTATGTGTTTGCTATAAAATTTGCAAATTCTCAGCACACAACATATAGTACTTAAAATTTCACTCACAACACAAATATGCAAGCAAAAACATAATTAACCGCAACCATTATTACGCACTTAATTATCTGCAATAATGGTCTTGGTTCACTTTTGCCTAAAATTGAAACTACATTATAGCCTATAAAAAAGATAACTACTTTTAATTCAGAAAAATTCAACAAAAAAAAGTCTGAAACAAAAGAATCACATAACACTTATTAAACCTTCAAACCCTTGACACATCCGCAAACCTTACAAAATCGCACTAAACAATTAAACAAAAACAAAAAAGAGCTAAACACACCTTCTTTATAGATTTTTTCATTTCTTTATACTTTTTTATGACCTTTAGCAAACAAAGACAACAACAAAAAATACTGTCGTACGCATGTAAGATACATCCATTCATATGCGTAAGTAGAAGGCCTTGAGAAATCGTTTCGGGTAGTGAACCATTTAAAGTCAAACATGAAACTCTTGCACGAGATAGCGCGAAAAAAATCTTTGGCCAAGGTTAAACAAATGGCAGGCAGATTGTTTTTTTTTAAATTTCCATAGATAAATTAGTAAGGTCTAGAAATAAAAATGAGCGAATTTATATATGTTTCTGACAGATATTTGGTTTGCTTGTGCGAATTATTATTTTTTGATCATTATAAATTAGGATTTGTTACTTACTTAGTACTTCACCTGTCATACCACTTATCTCATCTACTGCACTTAAAATGTAGTTGGTAGTTGGTTGTACTAAATCATGGCTTTCATCTACTTACATATGAGTACCTTGTCAACACAAAACGAGCACGACTTTTTATCAAAAACATGGGAGAGAAGCCAATTTTATAATGTATTTCGTCGGTATCAGGAGTACCTCAAGGTTCCATTCTAGGTTCTTTGTTGTTTATATGTTAGTAATTTCAATGATGTTCTGCTTCTACCAACTTGTCTTGTAACTATATTTGTACACAGTTGATGAGAAGAAGAACTTTAGAAAAAGCAACCCTTTGAATTAAATTACTGGAAAGATCATTCACTTGCTTCCTGGAAAGTTCTTAATAAATCTGTAAAAATCTGTAAGCACTGTTTCACTATTTTATTTAAATTTTTGACTTTTATTCCATTTTTTTTAATGTAAACTGTCATCACTCACTCAAGCCAGAATGGGAATATTCTAGGTACGTTTTGTAATAGTTATAAACTCGACCAAGCACGTTTATAGAGGAATACCGCAGGGCGGATTTCTTACCCCTCTTCTTTTCTTTTTAGTCATGTATAAAATTATCGTTATGTTGAAAAGATGTGGCGTAAACGCGGTTGTGTTTGCAGGTTACTTGGTTCTTCTAGTGTCAGGGAACTTTATTCTAGAAAGTGTTATTCTAGACCCTTGACTAGGACACTGAATATTGAAGAAAGCATTAAGAATGCCTGCATAGCTTTCTACGTCTGTACTAAAATCTTTGATAAAAAGTGCGCTCTTTAATCTAAGATGATTTTGTGGACATACATAACTGTGGTGCGATCGATCCTCACGTATGGTTCGATTGCATCGTGGTCCGCGTTTACCAAATTATAAAACAGCGATAAACTCGAGAAAGTACAAAAAACTGCTAGCTAAGATCTTGATCAACTGATGCCTTAAGCGTTTTTCTGGACCTTTTAGCACTTGATTTACACATTAACACTTATATTAATAAAGATGGTTTAGTGGAGGTTTATCGTTAAGTCCTGGACTAAGTGCGAAATTTCATTTATAAAACAAATTTTCTGTTAAGTGACGTTTACTAATTATGATAAAAAAGTTAAACCACCGAAGTAGGTGGTTTAGCGAAGGAATAAGAAATAGAAATGTCGACAGTCAGACACAAGCAATTGACAATCAATTTAGGTAGCCACAGAATATAAAAAAGAGATTGCTTACTTTTGTAGAAGATTTTCTTAAAAGGATTTTTGATAAATGTCATTTTACTATTCCGGGAACATTTTGTTTTTATTAATGTAAATATTTAAGCCATGGCTTAACTTTAGCAAAACCATGGAATATAGGTGGAATAAGCGTTTTTTATTAGTACGGCTGTAAGTATTTAGTATCTTGCAGTGCATAAACCCTAAATGAAGCGAACTCTTGGATTGCCAAACCTTATGGCCACAGCAATATTACGGAGTTGGTTCCAATAGAGATTTTCTCGACTCCCACTGAAAGAACTGGGATGATGATGTGTAGTCACGAAGGACTTCGACACAACTATCTTTACTGATGACTCAAAGATGGAGTATGGTGTTGGTTAAGAAATTTTCTGAGATTTTGAATATATCTAGCTCGTTTAGGCAACCCGATTTTGCTAGTGTTTTTCAAGCTGAATAACTGGCTATCAGGGAAGCACGGAAGGTACTCAAACAAGATTTATACCAGAACCGGGAAACGGATATTATCACAGACAGTCAGGCGGCTGTTAAAGCTATTAATTCTATTACATCATCTGTCAAATCGGTCCAGCAATGCCGATCACAATGTCATTTTTATCTGTGTTCCGGCTCATTGTAACATTGATGGGAATGAACGGCTGGACGGATGATCTGACCAGGCAAGGATCAGACCTTTATAACTCACTTGCAGAAAGAGTCAACATTGCGCTCGGAGTTATGAAGGGCAATATTCTCTGAATTTTTCTTAACGAATCGAACCGTAGTAGGTGGAACACTTTAACTAGCTGAATTATATCTGGAATGATTTGGCCCATCTATAGTAAGTCCCGGACACTGGTCCAGGAGACATAGCCATGATCGTGGCTACCTGTAGCGGACCACGCATTCCTCACAACACTCACTGTCATAGCTATGGGGAAACTGTTATTTCCCTGCTCTGGCCAAATTAAAGCACAATCATTTAGGAATGGCATTTTTTGACGAAATTGACGAACTTTCTGTAATAAATATCAAGTCTCTTTTCTCAATGCCTCGAATGAGTCTGGTGGTCCGGTCGAGTGAGAGATCCAAGTTTCGGATGATTGTGCAAAAGCAAAAACACAAAAAGAGACCTACTAGATCCTTTCTTATTTTTGAACACAATCCATACTGGACGACTCCATGAGAATATCAAGAATTTCCCATATCAATTCCATCCACAGGTTCATACGAGTTATGGTATCAAGATGGCGCACTTCTTCCATATCAAATAAGCTTAATCTACCTTACGGTTAAATTCATAGTGTTCGGCTTACATTACATAGATAACAAAAATAATCCTTTCATATCCTCCGAATCGACAGTGATTCAACTACGATGTTTCCTTGATCGACAGCGAAAAGCTTTTTGGATTGGTAATTACTTTTTCGCCCATTAGTGCATAATTTATGTTTGGATTTTCAGCAGAACAGAGTTTATCCATTGACGTATATATACTGCCCTGTTTTCGAGGACAAACTATCGCTGTCGTCATTCGATGGAATTTGACAGTTTATGGCTTAACGAATTCCATTTTAATGTCGTGTCAAATGTCAGCCGAAATTTTCTTTTCTGGAGTAAAATCATAAAATACCTATCTTATTTTGAAACAAACCATACGCTGGGTTGGCGTGGCTTTCAGCGGGTGAACCGATACACTTAGACCATGGGTTATACCAGATTGAATCTCGGAGAAGTAGAAGTCTCTCAAATGAGGTCTACGTCTTTTGGATAAAGCAGGACATGTAAGGATCGCTTCCTCCACTTCTTCGTCCATGCAGCTTCTGCAGAAATAGTTAGCCAGTTTCCTGTTATAACACCTATTAAGGAGCCTATGAGCGATCTGCTTAAGGATATTAAACCTTTCGAGCCCTTGAGGTCCAGCATTGGCCAAATATGTTTTGTCGCCAAGCAGGGGTTGATATTGGTCCACCTAAGGTTTGTTCTCCGTTAAGCATATCTTGTCACTCTGTAACTCGCAGTTTCCAAACATCTCAATAGCCCATTCGCTACAAAGTTCCAAAGAAGCGGAGATAGGACACCGCCTTTCAGCCTCCTCTTACTGACAGATCTTCTTGCAGAGAACCCGCTCATCTTTGAATTAATAAAATCGTAGTTAGCATTTGATTGATCAGCTCTCTAAGCGTATCATCTTCATTCAGAGATGACAGTGCAGACGCGATTGCAGATGTATCAACATTGTTAAAAGAAGGAAACTATATAGTATGAAGAGCTGTTTCCACCGATTTCTATTGAAGGTAAGCGTGCTGAGTCGTAGACAAAAGTCTAGAACCCTATAGTCTTTATTAAGAATAAGCATTTTAATATAAATTATAATTTAACTGGCTTCATTCGATAGTTCAATTCAGTTAATTACTAACTCTCGATAGTTTGAATCGTTCTATAGTGCATAATACTATACTCTGTTCAACAAAAATTGTCAGTACAGGGAAGATAGGACGTTTGCCTCTCACTCTGGTTTCGATGGTTTGCATAAGTGTGTCGCCTTTTAAAGCTCTCACAGGGTTTCTCTAGTTTGCATTATAAATCGCCAACACTCAACATACTCAACTTCATAAAACTTCTTCTCAAAAGCTTCAAATCCCAAAAGCTCCTTAATAAAATCCACTGAATAAGCTTTTTGCTTGTAATTTAGAATGATAATGGTAACTCTGTTCTGATGTGTATAACAAGCGCTCGATCGTATTGAATTGTCACTTTGTCAGTTTCCATTCAGCAGTAGGATTCAACGGTCGCGTTAGTGTGTACAACTTTTTGCGAAGAATTACAACAACAATTATTTAAGGAAAGTCAGTGGCTTGCTGTTTTTTAGGTGGCATTTTTCCCAACGTAGTGTAGTGATAACTGCATCAGGCGCCACTGCTATGGAAAAAGCTCTCCCATAAGGCCTGTACTGACAATTTTTGTTGAACAGGGTATAGTCAAACTTTTTGCCTCCTTGTACATACTCGATACGTGATGTTGCACGTAAAAAACGTATGAGGTGTCAAATTTCTTGATATCATTGCTTGTGGCAGTAGAATTTGTATTAATTTTCATCGAGACTTACCGGGAATTTCGGTGGATGAACTTTTTGCCGATCATTCACATGTCAAATTTTCTTTCATCCCTATCTTGAACTTCGTCCGGATTAAAATTCACATTCTATTGGAATGACAGCCATTTCTGCAGAGAAATGTACCTCTTCAGCAATCGCCATTACTTTCGAGCATCATCCCCGTCGCCAATTTTCGAATGGTGGGAATATTCTCACGAAAATTGTATACGAATTCACTTACCCCATTCTCTTTCTCACCTGTGCGGGCTAAGGCGGATATAAGACTTTATTTACGTATTAAACCTTATACAAAATTTTGTTCCGAAGTGCTCGCTTACATAATTGAAACTCAAGCCTAAGTTTGCCTCAAATGACGAATCCACCACATGATTAAATAAGTGAAAGAAATTCTTTACCAACTTTCAAAACTGGTTTGACAGTTACTATCACTGTTCCTATGGGAAGTTCTCTAATCAACCTCTAACGCTATCAACTTTAGCTTATTGCTTTCCAATTTCTAGGTATATATCGATGTGGATGACAAAATGTGACAGCAAAACCGTTGTGATTTTTTGGCCCGTTTTTGTCATTAAATTTTGCGGACACTCAATTAGTTAATTTTATAAATTTTGTTTCCGCTTGAGATCTGTCAATTGAAATCGCTTAGGTTCGCTTTCAAACGCTTTATTTGAAATCGTTCTAGTACACTCCCAGCGAACCCACAGCTTAACCGTAAATCTTATGCTCAATTGTTCCATCGATGAACTTCAAGCTTGCTCAAGCCGATCATTGAATTTATTGAACACGCAAGTACCACCTACCCGCAGCCAAGTAATTTTGTACAAGTATCTACAATATATTTTCTGTCTTAAACTGTAAACCACCGAATTCGAATGCAACATCAAACATGGATTTGTATTTCTTTTTATTTCCTTTCTCCTTTCATCATTAATCCATTTTTTTTTTGGCTGTCCATTTATCTTTTATTCTTCTTTTTTTTGACAATCTCTTTAATGTTTTTTTCTTTTTTGAGTACGAGCTACGAGCTGACAAATTAATACTTCTCTGCTGAATGTGGAACGCATTTTGTCTCTCTTCCTGTTTAAGTTTTTGTTGTTGTTGCATGTATGAAAAGCTTTTTGTCGGATCTGTTTCTGTAGCACGTTTTGCCAAATTTTATTATAAAACTTTATACACAAGTACGCACCACCTCCACACACCGTCGCGCCGGCCGTGCCCATGCGTCGTAGTCAAGGCATTGATAACACTTGTGCGAAAAAAGTTCAACCACCTTTCATGGTTTCTGGCTTTTTGTTTGCATATGTTCATCGATATTTTTGAAGTTTATGATATCAGAAGGTTAAAAATAAACTTTGAAACTTTCAACAAAATCCTATTAAATTTAGACAAGAAATTGGGGAAAAAAATGTTTAGTCTAAAAATTAATTGGTTTCAGTGTTAATGATTTTGTAAACTAATGCAAAAATGAAAAAAAAAAAAAAAAACCAAAAACCTAATCAGCCGGAAAAAAAGAACTTCAAGGCCAAAATGCGAACGGCCGTACTCTGCCGGTGTACAGTGGGATAGTTTATGAATAAAACAGAAGTAAAATAAAACATTTAAAGTATATAATTTTGACCTAGACATAATTACGCGTGTTAAGAATACAGATCTGGAAACATACAGAATGAAGCTAGCTTCAAGGCGAATTTTTTGGTTTTACTAAAGTTTGCTATTACACGATGCATCTAGACGGCTGCGACTTTCCGAACAACGTATAACAGAAAAAAATCGAAAATATGAGACCTGTGTCTCGTCGGTAAAAGATTCGGTGCAATTTTTTCAGCTTCAAGCTCGCTTCAACACCTCATATAAACGTAGTAATGGTTTGCTAATACATAAACAATGTAAGTGGAAAAGAGAAAAACATCAAAAGATGAGTTCAGAAAGTCAATGTTAAGAAAAGTCATGAAATTCGTAACTTGAAAATATGCAGTGAAATCTTATCTAGTGACAGCACAGAAATTACACCTTTCATTGACGATCTTTGATCGATTATAACTGAGATAGAGTATACTGATGTAAAATTGTATAACACCGATATTAAATAAATGTTTTTTCAATAAAGTTGGAAATTCTTGTGAAAAAACATTACTTCAATTATTTCGAAAAAAAAACCTTCGTAAAAGTTAATCAACCATCTTTGGAGCATTTGAGTTAACATTTCCGATGTTGCACTGATTTCGACCGACCTCTAGTCTTAAGTATGAAAATTGTTGCTTAAATCTTCCTCTACAAAAATATGTTTATCGATTAATGCAAAAGAAGAGGTCATAGTTGGGGTTATTTTGAAATTTTAACAAACAAAAAAACAACTTTAATTTAGACACTCGACAAATTTACATCAATGCTCGTAATATATAATAAAATTTAGCAGCTTTTAAAGTACTTACTTATCTGGATCCCGATCCATGGAGGGTCTCTGCCTGAGATAATGCGGCCTTCCATCGGTTGCGATCCCTCGCGAGCTTCCTCCAGTCGTCGAGACCAAGCGCTCTTGCGTCTGTAAGCCTGGTCCCTGTAGCGGAGGTTCGGTCTTCCTCTACGTCTCGAACCTGGGGGCTGGGATTCGAAGATTTTCTTGGCTAGAGCGTTGTTGACCATTCGCTCGATGTGACCGAGCCAGTGTATTCGACGTGTTTTGGCTTTTTGGACTACATCCACATCTTGGTACAGCTCGTATAATTCACGATTGAATCTTCTCCTCCATTCGCCATCTTCTCATATAGGACCAAATATCCGCCGAAGATTTTTTCTCTCGAAAGTCCCAGTATCAATTCCCCTTTTTTACTTATCGTCCAGCAGTCGAGTCGGCGCCGTAGAGTAGGACTGGTAAAATTAGGTTTTGTATAGCGTGCACTTAGTCTTTCAAGAAAAAGAAGTTTTGAACCCATTTGTCTGGCCAAAGCGAAGTAGCAGGGGCTCGCTAAGGTAATTCTTCGTCGGATTTCCACTAAATTGTCGTTCGTGGGATTTATGTTTGTTCCGAGGTAGTCAAGGAGTTCACCTAAATTACTGCTACTAACAGTGACGTTTTGTCCTAGGCGATGGACAGCTGATGCTTTGCTTGTTGATAGCATATACTTTGTTTTGTCCTCATTAACTTCAAGACCAACGCTTTTCGCCTGTTCCTCAATAGCTTTGTACGCTTCTATCACATCTCACTTGGAGCGGCCATTGATGTCGATGTCGTCCGCATAGCCAAGCAGTTGGGAAGACCTGTTGTGCCTTCCAGGTTAACACCACTCTTGCGCACTATCTGCTCTAGGACTAGGTTCAAGAAATCACTTGATCATTTCCACGTAAAAAATGATATCCTTCTCGCTCGCCCATATGTGCAAGATCTGACAGTTGCACACGACATTTACCTAGGATGGGTAAATCGTGAAATGTAAAATATGTATCATTAAATCATTTTCTGTCCAGAGGTTTAATTTTCTCAATTTTTTCAACTATTCGGTTTATACAGGGTATCTTCAAATTCGTCAAGGGATTTTTTTTTAATATGATTCTTGAGTATTTTCTAAGAACAAAAGCGTTCTACAGTATGGGTCTATTTCCAATATTGACATCATTTTTCGGAGATTTAGGAAAAGGCATATTTTGTTCTACCCTGACCCTGACAAAGGATAAAAACTTCGTTAAAGACTATGTAAAACGATTATCGTTGAAATTACTTCGTTATCGTTGAAATGCGATTATGTTTAACGAGAATCGTTTAATTTTAACGATACTCGTTAGTTCTAACGACTGACATATACCTATCGTTTAACTTTCGTTTTCGTTTAGCTATCAAAATAAAATTGTGTCTGCCGGTATGAAGATGGATGGAGCTTAAAGAATGCAAATAAAAATATAAACAATGCATTTTTGAGTGAAAATTAATTTAATAAAAAAATAATTAATTTTGTACGCCTTTTTCGTTTTACTTAATCGCTCTTTGTCGTGACTATCGTATTCCTAAGTATTGTTGACTTGCCGCTCGTTTCGTAATAAAAAATACTGCCCCAGACACTGCCGAGATCAAGTTGAAGAAAAGTAGAATCATGTGAAGAAATGGTCTTGAAACAACTTGGTAGTGTCGGCTTAGAATGAAATATGGGAATATCTTATGATTATTTCAATATCGTTAATAATAAGAATAAAAAGGAGAGGTTCTAAGTGGCTGCCTTGTGGGACCCCGGAAGTAGCTTAGTAATTGAACTAAGGAATCGAATTAAATAGTAACGGTTTTTCAGGAAAGAAGAAATCCATCTTCAAAAGATAGGTTTAAGCCCAAGGGTGAACAGTTTGCATAAAACAAGCTTTGTGTGAAATTTGGTCAAAAATCTTACTAAAATCGGTTGAGACAACGTCCGTCGACTCCCTAACCGTTCTCTAAGGTTGAGAAGCTAAAGGAATCTAACAAGGTCAGTCATTGTGGACCTACCTTTGACAAAGCAGAAAAAATGAGAGACTTACAACGAAAACTTAAAACTTCGTACAAAATGCTTTAGAAAATTTTGGGAATATGTGAAAGTTTAGCAATTGAACGAAATTATTTGTAACTTCACACTTAGATACCAACCTTCAGCCACTGCAAACACGGTTTTTAGAGTAGTATAGCCTCTTGCGAGGAAGTGTATTTCTTGTCATGGAAAGTTCTACTCATTTAAGCCGTTGGGACTCCGCAACAGATTTTTTATGGATACCAACTTTCATTATTAGATAAATATCCAAGAAACAACATTTAACGTCTGCAAGGATTTTTTTTCGACAAATCGTCAATTAAAAATAATTGTGCTTATGTAATATACAAAAAATGTTGAACCAACCTTAGAATTAAGAGCAAAACGGCACCACAAAAGCGCTTGAAAAATAGCTTCATGGTCTGAATAGTTTGCTTTATTGAAATTTAAATCAAGAACTTTTATAATACGAGTATGTAATCGAATTGCTTGTTTAAAATTATTTATTTATTTGGTGTTTTATATTTTTCATAAAGTTCCAACTTCTAAGTTATTCCTTTCCACTGTGCGCCGGCGCGGCCTATGAAAAAGATACGAACGACATGATGGTATAGATGGCTAAAGAGTTTTTGGGAACTTTGAGTTCTTCTCTGGTCCCATATGCTTTTGGGGGACGACCAAACGACCGACGACGCGCCGGTGGTGTTCAGAAACAGAAGAGAAAAAAAAACTTTTTATTGCGTCGTGGTTAAAATTCAGTTCAAATCGAGTACGAATGGACGAGCAGGAAAAATCAGCGCAATATGACACCGACAACAATGAAAAAGAGATTCACAAACTCTCACCGATACACACACATACAAGCTTACATAGGTTCACATTCAATATTCGGTGGGTTGTGAAACTATTTCGTCTGTCCGCAGCCGAATCTCAAGGTTATATTTTTTAATAGAGCGTCTGTATGGTGTGGTATAGGCTCAAGGGGTTTATCTATATGTACATATGGAGCTATAATAGTCATAGATTTATGTATGTTTAGATTTTATCTGTAAGCTTCGTTCAGATTGAGACTTATTTATTTATTTTGTTTTTGTTATTACGAGTAGAGCGTTTTTGTGTGCGTTAGTGTGTGTTGCGAATGGTATTTTCTTAAAGGAGGTGTGGCTCTCTAGGTAGTCAATATTGTTTAAAAATTTTAGCCAGTTTGTCTACAAAAGTTTTTGGATTTAATTTATGAAAAATTAATCTTGTTTGGAAGATGCGAAAACACATACCTATAGATATTAATTATAAATTCAGATTATTTTGGACATTTTGTTTGAGTTTTTTTTTTTTTGTTTATGAAATGGGCGTATTGTTTTAGACCATTTGAATACCTATCTAGCTTTAATATTGATACTTCCGTCAAACTAGTATGCAATTAAGTTGAATGCTGTCACATTTATTCGTAAAGGCATTAATATATATTAGAGTGTTAAGAAATGTCTGGAATGTTATGCTAACAACGAGATTAGTTAAGCTTCAACCTTTATAACCGTGGACAGGTACAGGTTTTTATAATATATCTTTGTACATAACTATTTTGATGTATATGTATTAGATATTTAATAAATTAGTTTTATTTGCCAAAGTCAATGAACTTATACCTACAATTTTTTGTTGTAGAAAAATATACATATACATTATTAAAATTAATCTTTTTATGCTTAGTTGAATTTCATGAATGTTAAGCAGGTTTCCCCAAAAAAAAATTCCACTGTTGACAACATTTTCGCAATTTAACCGTTTGGACTCCGCCCTATGTTTTTTTTTTTTTTTTATAAATAATAGAATATATAAATAGGTATATGTTTGTAAACTTTAGAGCAACATTTGACCTTTCTATCAACTGTCAAAGAGCATGGAAATACCCACTTATAAGCTACTCCTGAGTCCATGAACGCACCCACTCGTGAAGTATCCAGCTGATTTTCTTGTTTTTATTTTAGCTCTCGCACATTTGTGTTCACTGTATAAAAACTTACATCGTGTGTGCAGCCATAATGAGTATTAACGAACGCAATCCTTTGAGTGAGTTGATGTATTCACTCGTGAATTTTTCTACGATTGTAGAGAAGTCCAACAAAGATGGTTTTGGGTATGAAGTTTGTCGATCTGTTCGTTTGTGTGTCCACTGTGCATACATGGAAGAGTTGGACTCAATTGCTTGAAATTTGGTAAGTGATTTCCCTATCAGCGGAATTGAATTGTATTGCTGGCAGCAAAGTTACCATAAATGTGTTTTTTCCTCTTTTGAGCCAAAAAATAAATGAGAACAATGTAAAAAGGGAAAAATTTCAGAAAAATTCCAGAAAAATTCCAGAAAAATTTCAGAAAAATTATTTGGTCGGATAGATAAAGTTCAGTGGTTTTATTTATTTGTCGAAGTCAAAAATAAAAAACAAAATGGACTATGCTAACTTTGCCTATGCGTGCGATAATCATGCCCTCAAATCGCCCGTGCAAAATTTTGACCTCAACTGTGCGGAACTATGGCTCCGTCCTATTGGAACAACATGTTATATTTTTTTGGCCACTTGATAAAGTTAGTGTAGTGTAGTTTCAAGTTGAATAGAGGCCGAAATATATTTTGCCTCAGGCTTTGAGGAACAAGGCAATCCAAATATCAGCCTGTCACAAAATTCTTGTGAACAAAATTTTGTGCTCAAAATTTCAATCAACTTAGTAAGATGTTAAAACTATTCAAGTTTTCAATTTTGTTTTATTGAACAAACTATTTACAATTTGGCTTACAACTAATAAGATACTACATTAAATTCGCTTCTGTACAGAGATGCTCGTTCCTGTAGTGTTTCCAGTGCAGATCCTCTTCCTTTCGAATAGTTGAAGTTCCTTCATAGCTGTCTTCGAAATGGAAAACCATACTGGGAAGGAATAGCTGTTCACTGGTCGCAGGAGCTGCTTGTAGATCAATATCTTTGTCGGTTGGCTAAGGTCTGATCTTCTTTTCAGCAATGGGTGCAAACGGCTGAAGGCCCAGCTGGACTTTTTCAGAACATTTCTTGAGTGCAGGTTAAACCTTAGCAACTCTTTGAAGTGCACTCCCAGGTACTTGACACTTGGCTTTGCCACTATGGTGGATCGGTCAGGGAGTCTCAGGACCAGATTTCTGCAAATTTTTGCGGTGCAAATGCCTCTACCAGTTGAAGGTCTCCTGAAGCAGATAAGTTCCGATTTGGAAGTGTTGATTCGGATGCCCCATTTCTGGTAGAATTGCAAGAGTCTGTTGATGTCGGTTTCTACTTTTTGGACAGCGATGAGTGGTGACATTGATGTGGCGTAGGTAGGCGAGTCATCAGCACATAGAAGGTTCTCGCATCCAATTGGAGAAGGTTGGTCTGAAGTCATCAAGTTGTAGAGGAACGGGCCTAGTTTTGAGGCTTGGGCGACTCCAGCTCTGATGGTCTTCATGTTTGACTTGCAGCTATTTACTTGAATGAAAAATTTCCTGAAAGATATGGTGGCGGAGATACTTGCATAAGATGAAGTTTGTGGATTAGGCCTTCTATCCACACGCTATCGAATGCTTTCTCGACATCCAGAAAGCATCCGACGATGACACGATTACTGTTGAGAGCTGTGGTGATATAGTGTTGGAATTTTACGAGTGGATGCAAGGTTGTTAAAACTATTTCAGTACAAAACTTGTTAAAAAACTTGCATCAAACTTTCTCTAACATTTTATTAAAGTTAAAAAAATTTCTAGTTGTCAAAAAAGGTCTGTTAACTTAGTTTTTTTTTGTTCACGAACTGTCATTGTTTTGGATGTGTTCAGAAACCATTTATTAAAATAGTCTTATAATGGTTTTAGTAAGACCATGTTTGAAATTATGAAAAAACTAGGGGCGCAAAATTTTAAACAGCCTATTATTAAGTTCTTAGTATGATACTCCTTAACAATTTTATAACTTTAAAGTAGTTTACTAACTTATTCTTAATTTTAAACATTTTCTTACTAGTATCGTGCTAAAGGAATTTTTTTAATAAATTGCTTCTGAACACACCTAAAACAATGACAGTTCGTCCAAAAAACTAAGTAAATAGACCTTCTGTGGCATTGGTAAATATCAGGATACTAAAAAAATAAAATAGGTATTCGATGATTTTAACTTCAATAAAAGGGTAGAGAAATTTGCAAAATTGTTGTTTTAACCTAGTTTTCAACTGAAATTTTGCGCCAGGGGGTTTAAAATTTGGCGCTTAGCAGTTAAATAAGACTTATTAAAAACTTATTTTTTCTCAAAATGGTAAGAACGGATTGGAAATGTATCAAAATGTATTTAAGGACCTTTAGATACTACAAAGCATTAGATTTTATAGAAAACTCCCAATGTCTTCAAAAATGGGGGCAGAAACAACCAGATGGAAATCGAATCCAGACCTTTTGTATGATTGTTTAACGCACTACACATTAACTACACATCATGCCAAGGGTAAAATAGAGTTTGAAAATAGGGACGGATAGATATTAAAATGGAACAAGTTTTGAATGATTTTTCTCGTTTTATTTGTCCAAAATGAACGCCACGGGTAAGCTAAGTGATGTGCATCCAAGATGTCCAATTTTCGGCAACTCATGTTAATAGATTTGGCTGGAAGGCACGGGCGATGCAGACTTTGATGACACCGGAAGCGTATTGGTATAGAAATTTTATATAAGAAAGCCCCATAAGTATAATGGTTGAACCGCATGACTTCGGTATCCAATTGATATTAAGATAACCATGACCTCAAACCGCTCGTCTAAAATGTCGTCAGCTGTGTGGCACTGCATTTCCGTCCTGTTCGAAAGACATATCGATCACAACCATATCATCCAATTTGGGCCAAAATATCGTAGGTATACCATCGATTGGTATCTTTCTCAGTTGATGGTGATGTTAATGCCGTCGCAGTTTTCGAGCACTTTCTTCGAATGCATTGCCACTTAGTGCACCTAGTCTGGATTGAATAGCATCTTCTTAAATCGTTGATCCAAAAAATGAGTGTCATCTATAAAATTGATTTTTTCCTTTCGGTATTTACTTAGATACTGTATGGTATACTACATAAATATGCCAATATGTATGCATCGAATCGCATAATCTAGGTGGTTTTCGCAATTATGCCAGTACGAAAAAATTCTAAACGGCTAGTCCAATTGTCTTTAAACTTAAAATTTTAGAAATTTTTAAATCTTCCCGTGGAACGTTATTTACTTTGTTTTTGTTTTAAGTTAAAAGAAAGTTTTACAAAAAATGTTTTTTTTTTTTTTTTTTTTTTTTTTTTTTTTTTTTTTTTTTTTTTTTTTTTTTTTTTTTTTTTTTTTTTTTTTTTTTTTTTTTGAATTTGAATTTGAATTTGAATTTTTGAATTGAATTGAATATAATTTCGAAAACCAAAAATAAAAGAACAAAAATGTTAAAAATATGTTTCAGAAAATTTTATTTTTATTGACAAGAGCTCCTAAAATTTTGGTAATTTTTTTGTTGTTTCGCTTAATTTTTACGACTTATTATTGAATTAAAAATCATAAAAATTGCAATTAAGACATTATTAGCAGTTTCTACAGTTTTTTTTTCGAAATTTTGACTTTCTATATATGTAGTATCCCTTGGCATAATGGTTAGTGCGTTGGACTGTCATGCGGAAGGTCTCGAGTTCGATTCTCAGCCGCTGCTAGAAAGTTTTTTTCAGGGGTGTACTGCCTCTTGCGAGGAATTGACAAATTCTCCAAGAGTATCTCTTGCCATGGAAAGTGCTGCTCATTAGCCGTTCGGAATCGGCAGAAAATTGTAGGTCCCCTCCGTTCCCTGGTAACACGCACACAGGAATGGTTGAGAGTTGTAAGTCATTAGGTCCTGGTTCACTCCGAGCTGTTGCTCCACCAAATTTTAAAAAAAATTTACATATTTCAATGTTTGTAAATGAAAATTAATTTTTTAAAAATTCAATATCTCAAAAACGGCTCAATGAATTTTTTTTAGTAAAATTTTTATTTGCACAATAATAAAAATTTGAAATCGGCATACCAAATTTTTATCTTAAAAATACTAAAAAAAATTAATTATCAAAAGTAACTATTTAAAATTTAAAAAGTTTATTCTTGAAAAAAAAATTGTATTTGCTTAAGAAATCACATAATCTGTTTTTAGAACTAAATATAGGTACTAAAAGAGTTGTTTATTAGAGCAAGTTTGTGCGAACGAGTCGTGCAATGTATTTTTGCTGAAATCAGGGCCAGCCTTAAACTGCTCCAGATACTAAAGATCTATCATTTGCTTAACGTTAGATTTGTTTTTAGACTCCGGAAAATAATTAAAAACAGTACAATTTACAACATATAAAACAACATGGCTGTCATGAACTGTCAAAATCTACCTATCCCTATTTGAAAACCTTCTGAACAGCTCATCGTGCAACAAACTTGTTTTATTTTATTTTATGTGCGCGTAAATTTTCTCTTGATTAGTATTTTAAGAATTAGAAAGAAAGGTGAGAAGTTTTGTTACTTTTTCAACTGTTGGCCCTTTGCTTCCTAAAAGCATTGACAAAAATTGTAAAAAATATATGTTTTAGACAATTTTACTCTAAAAGTATAACTCCTTCAAAAAAAAATATTTATAACACAAAAAATGGGAATTGAATTTCCTTTAGAAAGATCTTAACAACATTTTCGTACGCCGCACAGTGGTTTGGTTTGTATGGGAGAGCGGACAAAAATGAAAAAATTCGGTAAAATCTGATCTGTTCAATGGATTTAAATGAAATTTGGCACACCTGTTTATATCAGTCTAATATACATATGTATGTATATTTGACCAAAATTTGGTTAGGTAAAAATAATTAGAAAAAAAGTTATTAACATTTTTATAAAATTGGAGGGTTTTCATGTTTGTATGGGAGAGTGGACAAAATTTTTAAAATCTAAACGGATTTAATTGAAATTTGGCACACGTGTTAAGACTTGTCTTATACATATTTGGTCAAAGTTTGGTGAAGAAAAAATCATTAGTAAAAAAGTGACTGACAATTTTCAAAAATTTTAGTTGAAAGTTGAAAAATTTAGCAGGCAGAAATAAACGTTTTCGCAAAAATCGAATGTCTCAGACCTGGGTCAATGTATTGAATTTTTTTTATTTTTTAAACAAAGGTAAACATTTGTTCTAAAAAAATGGGCTTAACCAGTTCGTTCGGACAATTAGTACCGAAGAAATCAAACTTTTTGATAAACACCATTGTCAAGACGGAGTTGTTTTTTTTTTTTAACCCGATTCAGTGAGACAATTTTGAACATAACTCCCACATCTGCAAGTACAGTAAAACCCGCTTAAGAGAAACGGCAAAATGTCACAGTATTTCTTTTACTTAAGCGGGTTTTTCACTTAAGCGAACCCCGCTTAAGTGAAAAATAATTTCACTTAAGCGGAGTTCGGATAAGTGAAAAAAAAATTTCACTTAAGCGGATTTAAAAATTCCATTAAGCGGAGATTTAATGCTAGAAACAATATTGTTTTTATCTTTTGGACTTGCCTTGAAAGAAGTTAAATAAAACAACGATTAAATAACACAAAAATAATTTATTGAACAACGAAAACTAGCAAATTTTGTTCTGTTCGATTCAATTTTTTTTTCACTTAAGAGAGTTTTTTTAAATGAAAAATATTAAAAATTAACTGAAAATATGTTTCAGTTATCCGGGTTTTTCACTTAAGCGAGTTTCACTTAAGCAGAGTGTTTTCAGGGAAATTGGTCGGAAAATACTTGGGGATGAAGAAAGTGTTTCAAGTAAGCGGGGTTTTCTCTTAAGCGGGTTTCTCTTAAGCGGGTTTTACTGTATCTGCAGCTTGAAAGTATGGATCACATGCTGGTATACTTCGTTGCTTGAAGTCTTTTGGAGCTTTTTTTTAAATCAAAAAGTTAAAAAAAAAAAACATTTTTTCTTAGTAGGTACCAATGTTTCAGGCTACTTATCGAAGACTTCTTTTATAAATTATCATTTTTACTTGCGACTTATAGGTACTATAAGGCAAGTTATGTATTCGTAAAAAAAATCGAACTCGAGATTTTGATCAAAGTTGACATTACGATGATAGCGAAGACGAAAAAAGTGGGTCTGGCAATTCTGTCTGTCTGTCTGTCTGTCTGTCTGTCTGTCTGTCTGTTCGATTACAGCTAAACGGCTCGGCCGATTTTCTTCAAACTTGGTAGATATGGGTTTTGATTTTTTACCCCCGGATGTTTTTCGATTTGATTTTTTATGACCAAAAATAACGGTACCTGCCATACGATTTTTTTCCTAAATTTTATAAATATTTTTTTTTCTCAAAAACTGTCCCTGCGATTTTCTAAAAAAAAATTCAAAAAATTTAATTTAGTTAAACCTAGTTAATGGTCGAAAAAAATTTTCAAAAAAATGAGTAGTTTTGGTACCCCCCTTGGGACCATTTTTTTTGTTTTTGATTTTCTCAAAAACGGTACCACCGATTTTGATCATTTTTTTTATGCTAAAGCTTCCCAGCAGTTTGAATATTATTGTGTATTCAAATTTTCCAATACAATTTTTTTGGATTTTTAAAAAAAACTTTCAATTTTTTTTTTTGAAAACTCAATATTTCGAAAACCCCTTGCTCGATTTTTTCAAAACTTGATAAATAAAAGTTTGGAAAAATAATCTACAAGATATAAGAAAAATAAATTAATTTTACCTACAAATAACGGTACCTTCCATACAAATGTTAAAAAATGGTTTTCGAAAATCGTATTTTTCTCGAAAACGGTTCCGAGAATTTTGCTTAAATTTTTTTTCTTTCTATTATTTTTTAATATCTGTAATTTAATAAAAAAAAATTTGAAAACAAGATATTACTGACTGTACCTACCATAGAACGATTTTTTGAAATTTTGAATTTCTCATTATTAGCACAACGGATTTTAATGAAATTTCGTAGAGGGAAGCTTCTAAAAAGTTTAAAAAACATTGCATTTCAAAACTTTAAGAAAAATATTTTTTTGAATTTTGAAAAAAAAAATCAATTTTTTGTTTTTTGAAAATTCAATGTCTCGAAAACGGCTCAATACTTTTTTTGTAAATTTAATTTTTATTCATACAATAATAAAAACTTCAAATTGGCGTACCAACATTTTTTCTTAAAAATGTTTTAAAATTTTCTTATATAAAACCTTATTTTTTAAGAAACCACTACAAAGACTTATAATTTTTGTTCTTGCATAAATCTATATTTGCTTGAATCACATGGCATCCTATTCTTACCTTTAACTACTAAAGAAGTTTTTTTTAGTCATTTAAAAAATGAATTTTATGCTTATGAACAGTTTCTCTAATAACATTCATTTTTGAAATTCTTAGTCTTTTACATAGGAGCAAGTTCGTGCGACCCAGTCGTGCATTTTATTTTTTATTTTTTAAACAGTCAAAAAATAGACCAATAAAATAATATAAGAAGTTAAGAATTTATTTAAAGGAACTTCGGAAAAAGACATCTAAAAGTTTGTTGAAAATATGGGTCGCGACTTGGATGAAATTATTTTTCAACTTTGAGGGCTTGTAAATCAGAACTTACAATATTTATATGTTAAAAAATGCTTTGAAATCACACGCTCGGGTTATCCAAAAGTACTTAAACATAAAGCTAAAAAAGCCTAGATATGACTTTTTCTAAAGTTTTGTTTTCGCTCTCAGACCACTGTGCGCCGGCGCCGAATTCTTCTCGATATATTGGGTAAAACAGATTACCTATTCAAAATGGAGACTGAAAAGCATCACTACAGTTCATCTTACGATTCCGATCATAAAATTGGATCAATATATTCTGGAAGATAAACAATTAGAGTTGGTTTTCCTACTGGGACGGCAGTACACAAGATTGCCTGTTCGGTCCAGTAAATTTTTTTCTGTTCAATGATGACATAATGGAACATAAGAGTGTGTATGTCGGCGAAATTTTAGTCTAGAAAATCCAAAATCATGATAGTTTTCAGCAGACAAAAGTAGCTAGGAGAGAACAGATTTTTTTTCTTTTCTCACCAGAGCATCCGAGTATAACGCCCACGATAAAATGTGCAAAAGACATTCTCACCTATATCAAGCAGCGTACACATTGTTTTTTCTTCAATAGGTACAAATTTCGTCACTGTGATGTCTTTGTGCAGCCCGAACACGTTGTCAATACATTATTTATATACTCGTAAACCTCTTAAGACCTAATCATTCTACATTGTAGGTATTGTTCTTTTTAGTTCAAGTTGAAGCTCTGACGTCATAAACAACGTCAAACAAAAATTTATTTCTATCATTTTATTCTATATCTAGGTTTCTAGATCAACACACATCAAATCTTAAGTTTAACTCTTCAAGTTTTTAAAGCAAATTGGCAATTGTTTGAAAGTCTTTGCATAAAACACCTCTTCAAAAATATGGGTCATTGATTGATAAGTTTGTTTTAATTTAGCCGTGATAGATATAATCATTTTATAGTGTAATAATATACTGTAAAATATATACATACATGTACTTAAACAATAAAAATGTAAATAAATTATAAAGAAGTATAGATACTTGTAAAAATGAAATTATTTATCAATCAAGCCTCTTGGAATTGGTGTCAATGGCAGCATATCTGTGGTCGAATCGGGTTCATAAAAATGACAGACGTACGTATGAAAATTACATACAAGGGGATTGAGATCAGGGCATTCGTTCGCTAACGGAACGTAATTGAGCGAATCACTGATGCATTCGTTCATTCGTTTCAACATATAAAAACATGTTCACAATTGGAAATTTTATAGATATGAAGGGATTTTATAAAATTCTCATGTTGAGTATGGTGCAAAAATAAAATGCTTGGTATATTTGACGGCAGTTTATGCAGGTAGAGTAAATTTTCTTTCAGCCGAATACGTTAATTTATGACATCAAGCTTAATACACCATTTTCGTTAGCGACGAGTTACTGGTTGTTCACAATATAGTACTGAAACAGGAACTGCAATTGCAACAATTTTTACAATGCTACTCATTTTTTTTGGTCAAATGATTAAAATCTTTAAACCTTTTGCGAGAGCTTAAAGCTTGTTTCAACCTTATCTAAATCTACATCGAATGGTTTCATAATAATTTAAACTTGGAACGTCAAAAATGCTGAACACAAACGTTATCCAACTCTTGTATGCAGCTACGTTACGTTCTGTTGTGTTCGAATCTGAACTTAATAAAGTGCTAATTTAGTACCGATAACCCAACTTCACGACTTCATCTTGAAATAAATGTATCTTAACCGGGGTTAATCAAATACAAAAAATCGCCAAAAATTATGGAACAATGAAGATAATTGCTTAAGGTTCTCTTTTCAAACAAGGTGCACGACTTTTTGGTCTTATCCGATAATTTGTAGAACGTCTATACAGGTTCTATTTTGACATCAAAATAAATAAATAAATTAAGAGACCGTAGAGAATCTAAATCTAGTGACTTATAAGTCTAAACGTGAATTGAAGGTACCTACTTACAATTTTATACCGATACCGAACAAATAAGATGAGAAACAGTTTTCATGACAAGAAATACCCCTGGGGGACTTGTTATTTTCCCGAAAAGGCAGTACCCCGGAAAAAATATTTTTTTTCATGTTAAACTAAAAGGCAAGCGGGGAATTGAAAACAGACCTTCGGCATGATAATCCACAGCACTAAACATTATGTTAAAGGGTACTAAAAGATGCCAAACTCAGGGTCAAAAATTTCAAAAATTTAGAAGATGACAGCGGAGCTTTAAGTAACACTTTTTATTACTTTATTTATTTAAATTTTAAAGCCATGTTTCAGTTACAAAATTCACTAAACACGTGCAGCAAAGCTGGCTAAGAAGATGTCAAGATATAATATTCAAAATAAAAGACGTGTTGTTAAAACTTATCCCGACTATGGGGTAAGTTGTACCACAGGCCAGAGTAAATTGCAAAAGCAATTATAAACAAATGTGTAATTTTTTTGTTTATAAAAATATCAATTAATTTTTAATAAAAAACAAAACTTTTAGTTTAGTCAAATAATTTTTTTTTATAATTAACGCGCACTCAAGGGATTATAACTACCCTTTAAACGTTGGTTAAAAACAGAGTCGGTTAAGGAATTCCACATTCGAGTCGTACGGCAAAGAAAGAATCTCTGTACTTAACTGTACGTCCAAAGTTTGGCTCAAGGGTATATTGATGAGCATTCCCAGCGGCGCGAGTATTACGGTGAAATTTTTTTAGGGGGGAATGCAACTCGCTATTTCAAAAGAACATTGTTTAAAGAAGTAACGATAAAACAGTGATAGACAAGAGACATTTTGACGATGTTCTAACGAAGCAATTGTTTCGGAGTATTGCTCTGTCACCTATCTGCCTTAAAGCTCTATTCTGAATTCTGTCTAGTAAGTGCAAAGATGTTTTTGGTGCACCGGACCAGATATGAGACCTGTATTCTGGTTTAGGTCGAATATAAGCCTTATAAATTGTGGCCAGATCAGAGGGGGAGGAAAAGTTTTTAAATCGTCTTAGGAAACCTAAGCATTTGGCCACATTTTTAGCAATATCCAATACTTTCATTCCGACTTAAAAAGAAGTTAACCATTTACCTCGAGCCTCTTCATTTGGCCTTTGTCCTTTTATTTTTATCTCTAAAAAATACTTAACTTAGGCGAACCAAATAAATAAATAATTTAGGAGTCATGACGGCTCATAGAGAGCCTAAACCTAGTGACTTACAACTCTCATCCATTTTTGTGTATGTGCTTGGAGAAATGAGGGGACCTACAAATATTTTAGCCATTCCAAGCGGCTAATGGGAGGACTTTTCATGACAAGAGATACAAATCCAAAGTTCTAACATGTTACAATTTACCCCGAATAAATATTACAACTAGCCCCGCCATGAATTTCAACAAAAAAATACAATTTAAAGCAAACATGTATTACATACAGCATACACCCACAAACTTGTCCAAAACCCGCTAACGTGACCATAAAAAACAACCTGCAAGAAGACCAAAAATAAACAAAATTTTGAAGTCTGAACATTTTTGGGATTAATGAAGAACTGAAGTAGATAAATCGGAAGTTATGCAGAAGATGATCATTTTTCTCTTTCACGCTTATTTCAATTTCTAGGGGCACCCTGGGTTCTTACCTGATCCTTTTAACACCTATTACTTCTACCCCCGCTCTCCTGTTATGAGATCCATATTTGTAAATAAAGCTTCCATCCAGGTTTATCTGGGTTTTTTGTAGATACTAGATAATCTGTTTTGTGAACGTTCGCTTTTTTTAAGATCAATTCACAGATTCCGCAACAAAGCTTTGGTTTCATCTTTAGGCAGTACAAACAATTCGAACAAGAGAAAATACTCAAAATATAAAGACTGCTTGGACCGCCTTGGTTATCGAAACCAACTCCATCCTAATCGATGTCCATTCAGGCAGGCAGACAGTAAATACACCAACCACGAAAAAAAAAACGAAACAAAATAAAGTTTCTGCGCAAATAGCCTTCAAAAATATTTTAACAGATGAACAAAACTAAAAAAAAAGAAGAAGCAACAGAAGAAGAAATTGTATCCAATCATTTATCACAACTGAATGTGTCTTGTCTTATGGAGCCCCCAATCAAGTTCAAAAAACTACTTAAGGCTACATTATTTTTGAACAAAGCCAAGCGCCTCCGAGCCCAGTGTGTGTTCTCAATCTGCGGATATTGCTGTAGGAATAGTCGTCCTCTTCAGCTGTTTCGTTGAATTCTTATTTCTCTTTTTGTTTTTTCGTCGATCAGTAAAACGCGAGAATGTGAATGAGACAAGATTAATAGTTTATTGACTTCCCAATCTGCAAAAAATTGAAGAAAAAAAAAAGTATTTCTATTTAAAGATTTTTGCCTAAAGGTTTAAGTCTTGTGGTGGGAACTTTCAATATTAATAATTGTTAATTTTTGTTTGTTTACAACTTGAGACAGCTTTGGATCCCTAGAAGAACGAGTTCAGCTTCAATATAGTTTAACGATGATATAGAGAAGACGAAAGCGAATGTGGGGCCCGAAACTTGTTTATCGATAGACTTTATCTAAGAGGTCCACATTAAGTTTTGAACCTGGTTCTTCTAGCAGAATCGTGCGATTTTGCTCTAAGTTTTGTAGAAGCTCCACGGAAAAGACTCTCCACAAAGATCTCAACTACCAGCGTTCAACTTATTCATATACCTACCTTCAACCCCGGTGCAATCTGCAGCAATCACACTATCCTCATATTCATCATAATTCCTTGGAATACCACTGCATAGCCCGTGTTTTTGTCTTTTTGTGTGTTTTTGCAATTTATTTTCAGCAAGGAATTCATTCCTAGAATTTTATATTTGCTTAAGCAGACAAACATCACAGACAACAATGCTTATATACTCGTATAGTGTAAAAGCAAAAGCAACATAAGTTATAATGGTCTTAAAGGTCTTGGTTTGTTTAGTTTGTGAAAGAGTAAATTCTTTAGCCCTTGTGGCCTCATCATTGTAAAAAAAAACTTATTAGCTGTTGGTTCTTTAATGAACCCTCTAATGCTGCCCTCTAAAAATCGAAATTCCCTTAGAACTCCAAGATCGTTTACAATGTATCTATGTAATCGGTCCTGGTTTTTTTTTCGTTCTTTTTTTCTTTAGGTTTAAAAAAAAAGAACACGCGTAAATTGTACGCATACAATTTAAGCAAATAGATTAGCACCATAAAATCAAACAGCTACATGGCAGCCCACAGCACGACCAACAACGACCAAGTCCGTCATCACCCAGCAGAATCCATCCACCCAGAGGCTCAAGACTATGAATGGCAAACCAAGTAAGCAAGCTAAAAAAAAAAAAAAACAACCCAAACTTATTAGAATGTTGTTAATATTCCCATGGCGAAGAAGACGCTTATTTATTTTATTTGGATTTTTCGTTTTGTATTACATGTGCAAATTGCTTTAGAGACTTATATACAGGGTGTTCTTTTTCTAAAGAAATATTGCTTGGAATCAAAATACTTGATTTTACCCAACCCCATTACCCATGTGTAGAATTAACCGAGAACCCATATAATTTGGATATTGACAACGAAAGAAGATGCTATGGGTATCGTATAATACTGCATAACGGGTACCCAAGTGTTAATATAAAACTTCGTAATGTGAATTTTCAGTACCTGCATCAAACGGAAGCTTGCCGGGTATTTGGGTATCAAGAGTTCTAATAGAAAACTCTTTTTAAAGGAGTTGGTTTCAATCTGGGTACCGATTACCCAAGTGCTAGTATAAAAGTTCGTCACGTGAAAACCCGTGAATTTCGCGGGTAAATGAGTATAAAAAGCTCTAGCAGAAACTGCCTCTTTTAGGGAGTTTGTTTCAATCGGGATAAACTGTACCCAAGTGCTAATATTAAAGTTCGCAATGTGAATTTTTCGTACCTGCATCAAACTGGAAGCTTCGCGGGAATTTGGGTATCAAGTGTTCTAGTAGAAACCTCATTTTTGAGGAGTTTGTTTCAATCTGGATACCGATTACCCAAGGGCTAATATAAAAGCTCCTAATGAACATCCATGGCATGGCATGTGAAAACCCAGGAATTTCGGGGGTAAATGGGTATGAAGAGCTCTAGCAGAAACTGCCTCTTTTAGGGAGTTTGTTTCAATCGGGATATACCGTACCCAAGTGCTAATATAAAAGTTCGTAATGTGAATGTTTAGTACCTACATCAATCTAGAAGCTTGCCGGGTATTTGGGTATCAAGAATTCTAATAGGAACCTCTTTTTAAGTAAGTTTGTTTTAATTTAGATACAGATTACTTAAGTGCTAATATAAAAGCTCGTAATGAACATCCATAGCACGTGAAAAATCAGGAATTTCGCGGGTAATTGGGTATCAAGAGCTCTAGCAGAAACTGCCGCTTTTAGGGATTTGTTTTTCAATCTCTATAAACCGTACCCAAGTGCTAATATTAATGTTCGCAATGTGAATTTTTAGTACCTGCATCAAAGGGGAAGTTTCGCGGGTATTTGGGTATCAAGAGTTCTAGTAGGAACCTCATTTTTAAGGAGTTTGTTTCAATCTGGATACCGATTATCCAAGTGGTAATATGAAAGCTCGTAATGAACATCGATTGGACGTGAAAACCCAGCAATTTCGGGGGTAAGTGGGTATGAAGAGCTTTAGTAGTAACTGTTTCAATCTGGATAAACCGTACCCAAGTGTTAATTTAAAAGTTTGTGATGTATGTAGGTAAGCTCTTAGTACCTGCAACAACCGGGCAGTTTCGCGGGTATTTGGGTATAAAGTGTTTTAGTAGGAACCCCCTTCTTATCAAGAACTTATAAAGAACTTTATCAAGAATTTTAGAAGGACCCCTTTTTAGAGAGTTTTTTTCAATCTGTATACCGGGTACTGAAGTATTTATATTAAGATTTTAAAATGTAAATTTTTAGTACCTTCAAAAACCGGGAAATTTCGCGGGTGTTTGGGTATCAAGATCTCTAGTTAACTTTGTTTAAAATTTGCTTATAGAAGGCATAACAAAACTAAAGTTATGGTTTTAAGTGCTGGTATTACCCACCTTTTCGCCACCTAGAAGCTATCGTATACTCGCCATACTGTAAAATTACACAAACACTTACTACTTCAAGGTAATGGTACAGTCCAGTGTATACATGGCCTTCAACCAACAAGATTTAATATACAAGTTCGTATTTTTTGTGCTACCCTTACTGGAAACTTGTACCCCCTTACGTAATAGTTAGTCAGTTGAACTATCACCACCGCATTGGATCAATTTAATACTCTTTACAGGCTAGTTACTGTCTCTTGCGAGGAAGGAAAGAATCCTCAAAGGGTATATGATGCCGTGATAAACTGCCTCCCATTCAACACGTTCGGTTTCGGTAGAAAATTGTAGGTCTAATCAGTCCTAGGCGATGAATCATAAACACACAAGAGTTATTGTTTGTTTAATTATAGGTATATGTAGCTGTAAAACATAAATTCTTGTAAATGCACGATCCCTCATTGAAGGAATACGACGATAAGAGAAAATTTGTTGGTTGCTCGAACAGACCTAAGTCAATCAATTCGTCAACTTTACCCATTCCACCCACAAATGGTTGACATTGTGAAGCACATATCCTAGTCCTCTACTAACTGACGCACCATTATTGTATTTAAATAAACCCGAGAAGTTGACCGGGTATTTGAGTGTTTTGAGCATCAATAGCTTTACCTTTTTAAATGGACTTTCTTTCAAACTTGCTAAAGATATTTTTTTTATATAAAACTTCGGTTGACGTTTTAAGATCCCTTGCGACTAAAACTGGATAAATATCGGTGAGAACCTTTAGTGTTGAAGCTACTCCGAATCTTGCCACCAGGGAGTTTAGCACACATATATGAATGAATAACAAAAAGCTAATCAAGCTTAAGGACAAAGAGATATACTCTGCTCGCCATTTTATAAGATTTGCGATGTGTTTGTTTTGAGAACACTCCAATTCTGTCCAAATTTTTTTTCTTTAAATCTTTAGCATGAAACACCCTGTATTAACTTTAAAACAACAACAAAAAACATCAATAATATATCTTCATGCGAAAGGAAGAGGTATTTGGTGGTGGCTCGTACGTCGTACATCTTCGACGACTCATATGGTTTGCCAGTTAGTGTATACGAGCGGACAATTTATAATTATCACTGACTGCACTTGTGGCAAGTTCTTCTTCAACAAGTACTTGAACATGCAAGTCGCAAATCTTTCAACTCATAAAAGCCAAGGGAATGACTATAAGAGAGGAGCTGTGCCCCATCCTCGAGGTCAAGGCAAGGTGGTGATAGATGTCGTGATATTTCATTTATATATCCTTATTAATTGAGGATATTCATTCGTTTAATATCTGATAATTTGATGGCAGCTCATGAATCTAGAAAATTAGTTCGTTATATAATATTAAAAATGAAATTGGCATTGGCAGTGTCTTGTGAAGGCAAAAATTTCACTCGAGAAGTTACATTTCACATAAGTACTCGTTTTGAACATTCAATATGTCAAAGATGAGGTGAAATGAAAAAATATAGATATTGTGAAAATGTATTCACTCTGGTGAAATATAATATGATATGAAATGGGGGTGAAACTTTTTCAAATTTTCACTCAAGAGATAAGGGAAAATGAGTTAAAAACATCAATTGAATTATTAGCATGTCGAAAAGAAATGTTTAAACAAAAATATCGACGTGAAATTCATAGAACAAAATAATTTGCAAGTGGATGAAAACTAAATTGTGAACAGAAATGTTACTTGTGAAATAAATTTTGATATTTTTGTTGAAAGAAAATTGCTAAGCGAATAAAATAGTAAAATACTTTTGGGGTGTGAAAAACATCACTGCCATTCACTTTGAGCTGGATCTAGTTGTAAAATATAAAGTTTTTGGTGAACTTGATTTTAGAAACTTTTCCTTCTATATTTTACTTCAAATAGGGTTGTACGTTGCATACCTATACCTTAATTTATGAATGAAATTTCGTTTCCTCCGAAAAATTTAGTCTAGTTGAAATAACATCTACTGAGTACTCTCATTAATTTTCACCGAAATCAAATCAAATATCTGAAAAATTCCCATGTGAAATGTGTCCCTCAATAGCCTTAAATTTCGTGTGAAAATTTCAAGCATTATTCACCGCATCAATTTTTCGATGTATGAAATATTTCCAGTACAATTTTATTTGCTATAACCCTAAAAGTTACATTGAAAGTGAAAATTTTATAATCAGAAACTTTCGGATTAAAATATTTACATAGTTTAAAACTATTATATTAACGTTTGTGAACATTAAAAGAGAACTTTAGAAACCTGCTCTAGTTTATATATTTATTTTTATACAAAATTTTTGACATGAAATTAACAATTAATGATTTTTAATGCTCACACTGTGTCTCTAGCATATTAAGGATATAAAAGAAACCCCTTAAGTGTGCGCCGATTATAAAAAAAAAAAAACAATTAATGATACATTTTTCCACGCGAAAAGGTTCCAATGACAGCTTATGTCACTTTTAGTCTAAACAGATTGTGTAAATTCCCATTGAGAGCGAGGAATTATTTCACTGTTGTGTCTAATTCTCACCACCTGTGAAATGAAAAATAAATACGTTCCACCATCATTCAATATTATGTATCTATTATTATGTATGTTCAAAATGAAGACATGTGTCCATAAAATAAGAAGCCTAGGTAGGTACAAACTGAAACTGCCGTAAAGCATTCACCGTGTGGAGATATCCCTGTGAATCTCGTCCCACAGCGTTGAATTTAAAGATTTACTAAAAATTGATTAGAAAACAAACTCTTGTGGAATTATTTCACATAACACACAGATAACAACTTCTCCTTTATTTGTTCAATTGATTTTACCTGAAGAATTTTAACCATTTTGTTGTTACCACATATATGGTAAAATTGAAAATACCACGTGAAATTAGTTGTGGTAGGTATTCACCTTATAAATTTCCCATTTCGAGTAGAACGGAAAAAACCAATCAAATTCTACATTCTAATAGTTGTATATTTTCACCTGATTGAAAAAACTCAGGCAATGGGAAAAAAGTTTTATATTCCTCAATCTGTATATATGCTTACGTTTAAGTTAGCGATTTTGTGTGAAAATTTTAATCTCACTCGAACTGTCTACTAGGCATTTTTTCAGTATACAATACGTTCCACAAAAGTTTTGATTCTTATTCTCATTTTCAATTTGGATCTACCCGACAACAAGGAAAAAGACGAGGTATTGTCGATGTTTTTGGACAATTCGTGGAAACTCGCTTGTCGTGAAATGAAAAATGAAAACATTCCACAATTTTCTAATGATCATACTTTTAAATTTTGAGTAATGGGAGAACGAGGAAAAAGGATGCAGTGTGGACAAAATTAAAATTGGACAATTAATAAGATTTGGTTCAAACTAGAATGGAATGTACCTATTAAGCTTTAAAATTTCACGCTTACGACTGTTACTTAACACTAAATTTCACTCGCGATAGAAGTGGAGTATAGAGATATGTTTTTCTGTATATCAAGGTCATCAGGTGCACTTCTATTTTGACCAATCGCTGTATGCGTGCTTCAGCCGCCCTTTTAAAGCCCCAAATTTTTATATGTACACAAACCGATGTTGGTTTTTTTGAACAATTTTCTGTCTCTAGCTCTTAGCCCACAAGTCACTAAAAAAAACATCTGCCTTTTCATTGTATCTTCTTATTTAAGTTGTATATTTTTTCATGAACAAAATCGTGAAGTGAAATGCAGGTCCTTGTCAATGAGTAGTGTAACTCATCAAGTGGTCTTGGGTTTCTAAAAATTTAATTAATTCATACATTTTGCTGACCATAATTGAGTTGCAAGCTTAAATATGTGTTTTTCTTTCATGTCATATTCATAGTTGGCCTTACAGAGTTCGACCCCTCTTATTCAATACGTTAAACTCCTGCATTGAAACCTAAGTTATATCGGTACTTTGTTTTAGTAGTCAGGTGGCATCAGTGAGTTATGGTTATTTTTCATCTCCGAATACCTTGCTATCTACCGAAGATGGTATTTCTCGACCTCGAGCCAGCCATCTTCGGTCCCATCTCTGTGTGTTACATGTTCCGGGTCAGAATGTTAAACTTTTCGTCATGCTTTTACCTTCTCTATGAAAGTTTGATTACTTTTTCCTATAGAAGGTATTAATCGTGGTTTTATGCAATAAATACAAAAAAAAAAGAAAAAACCATCCCAACCACCCTCTTAATCAGCTTCTTTCATTTAACAACTTAACCATATCATGAAGATGCACAGCAAACTATCGTGTTTGTTAAATTTTTAAACCACGATCAACATTCCGCAACATTTAAACAACTCTCCGACTACCACTTCATCATCATGCAAAAGATACGTGCGTATGTTTTATAGAATCATCATCATCATTATCAAGACCCCGCTCTGGGAAGACCTCACTCAAAAGGAAACGACGACCAAGCTAAAGCCGAAGCCGAAGCCAAAGACGACCAAACAAACAAACAAACATACACGAACACGACCAACATGCAAAAGACAAACTTGTGAATAAAATTTACAAAAAAAAAATGAAGAAAAAAAAAACACAAATCTGAATCAACATGTTTCCCTTCTTCAATTTTGCCGGCCGGCATTTTATGATTTACAAAAGACCACGACGAAGAGCAAGGCGAAGAAGTAGAAGAAGCAGTTACAATATATAAGAAGAAATAATAAAAAAAAAATAGTAAAACGAAGAAGCAAAGTCTACAAGCAGACCACGAATTTGTGCTGCTAACGAACTACCAAACTAAAACCAAAAAACCAATCCGTACCCGAATCCGAACTCTTGAAGAAACAACACTGCGCCATTCACATTCTCTGAGTCTCAACCCAGCCAGGATACACATCATCATCATCATCATCATGACCATCAACATAATGATTATCATCATCGGCGGCCATAGTGTTCTTCAGCTGTTCCTGCATAGTACGAGTACAGTGGAAGCGAGAGCATACAATTTGGATTTGATTTAGAATTTGATTTTGTAAATCAATCACATTTCGTTTCTAGTTTGATCAAACGCCCATTGGAGACGGGGGACAAGACACGCCTTCTTTTTTGGAGAAAAATTTATACAAATTAACATATATTTGAATAAATTTAATGAAGTGTGAAATTAAAGATTGTGACGGACGTTATACGATTCGAATGCTAAAATAGGGTGAACAAGTGTAAATGTGGATAATAGGCACTAACCTACTTTAATTTTTCCCACAGTCAAAATATTTTCTAAAACCATTAAGGTAAAAAAATAAAATTATGAAAAATATAAAACTTTAGATATAAACATTCAAATGTAAAACTGAAAAAAGAGAAGACATGCAAATAACAGTCTAAATCATAACTCGTTGTAGCGGTTTAAAAAGAAATAAGCTTTTATGTAACAATTTATAAATTAATTAAAAAAAAAAATTGGAACGCCAACCTTACATTTTCATTATTTTACTAGTGAAAATTAAATCTAAAAAAAAAAAAAAAAAACATTGTCTCGTTTTAGAAATATTAAACAGCCTATTATTAAGGTATTAGTATGATACTAACTACTTATCAATTTACTAACTTTTTGGTGGATTACTAACTTTTTCCTAATTTTAAACATTTTGTAACTAGTAGCGTGCTAGGGCTATTTTTTTTAACAAATTGCTTCTGAACACAACTAAAGTACAGTAAAGACAGTTCATGCAAACAAATTTTATCAAAATTCTATGTGCCGTTTTCGAGAAATATACGATTTTTGAAAACAATTTTTTGTATCGGTTGTACCGTTTTAGATACCATTATTTTTCAAGCATTACTTAATTATAACTAAATGACATATTGCTCATTTTTTACTTGCGACTTATAGGTACTATAAGGCAAGTTATGCATTCGTAAATAAAATCGAACTCGAGATTTTGATCAAAGTTGACATTACGATGATAGCGAAGTCCAAAAAAGTGGGTCTCGCAATTCTGTCTGTCTGTCTGTCTGTCGGTTCGACTACAGCCTAAACGGCTCGGCCTATTTTCTTCAAACTTGGTAGATATGGGTTTTAATTTTTTCACCATGGACGTTTTTTTTCTTTTTTTTTTTTTTTTTTTTTTTTTTTTTAAAGACCAAAAATAACGGTACCTGATGCCATACGATTTTTTTTTCGAAATTTTATAAATATTTTTTTTTCTCAAAAACTGTCCCACAGAATTAAAAAAAAAATTGAAAAATTTCATTTGGTTAAAACTAGCTATTGGTTGAAAAAAAAAATTTACAAAAAATAAATTGTTATTTTTGGTAGCCCCCCTGGGTCCATTTTTTTTTGTTTTTGATTTTCTCGAAAACGTTACAGCCGATTTAAATCATTTTTTATGCCAAAGCTCCTCCAAAGTTTGAATATTATTACATATTCAAATTTTCAATTTTTTTATTTTTTGGATTTTAAAAAAAAATTCAAAATTTTTTTTCGGAAACTCGAATATTTCAAAAACCCCATGCTCGATTTTTTTCAAACTTGACAAATAAAAGTTTCTTAACATAATTTACAAGACTTGAGAAAAAAAATTTTGTTTTATCTAAAACTAACGGTACCTTCATACAAATTTTAAAAAATGGTTTTCGAAAATCGTATTTTTCTGGAAAACGGTTCCGAGAATTTTGCTAATTTTTTTTTTCTTTTGATCAATCTTTACGATCTATAATTTAATAAAAAAAATTTTAAATCTAGATATTACTGACGATTTTTTCGAATTTTGAATTACTCATTATCGGCATAACGGATTTTAAGAAAAAATATTTTTTCAATTTTTTTTTGAAAAATTCGATATCTTAAGAACGGCTTAGTTTTTTTTTTTTTTTTGGAAATTAGACTTTTATTCGTACAATAATAAAAACTTAAGGTTGGCGTACACAATTTTTTTCTTAAAAATGTTTTAAAAATTTTGTACATAAAAGCTTATTTTTTTAAGGAACCGCTACAACGACTTATAATTTTTGTTCCTGCATAAATTCAAATTTGCATTGCATTCTGGTTTTATCTCTTACTACTCGTACTAAAAGAATTTAAACAATTCATTTTATCCTTATGAACAGTTTTCTTTAATAACTTTCGTTTTCAAAATTCCTAGTCTATTACATAGGAGCAAGTTCGTGCGACCCAGTCGTGCATTTTATTTTTAAACATCTGTGGAAAAGTTTTTAAGAAAAAAGTGTATTATAAAATTTCAAAGATGATTTGTCAGACAGGTCTTAAAAAAAAGAAAAAAACATGGGGGAACTGTCATGCAGAAGGTCTTAGGTGCGATTCTTAGCCGCTGCTTTACTACCTTGAGAGAAAGATAAATCCTCCAAGAGTATGAGAGGTGCTGCTCTCTTAAGCCGGTCGGAATCAGCAGAAAACTGTTGGTCCCCTCTATTCCTGATAACTCGCACACAGGAATGCTTGAGAATTGTAAGTCACTAGATTTAATTTCTCTACGAGCCGTTATTCCAATTTTTGAACTTCGCATATAGCACCTTACGTCGCAAGTAAAAAGGACATTGTTATGTGGTATTTTTTTTTCAGGTATGCGGTTTCATTTGGTGGATTTTTACGAGTAGGTTTAAAAATTTACCTTGGTGGTTCTAAAAAAAATTTGAAAATTTTTAGAGATTCTAGAAATAAATGGAAAAGAGAAAGTTGCAAATTTAAAAGTTTATATTTTCAAGATTCAGCTAGTTACTTTTTAGTGAGTTGTATTTTTTTTTGTCTTCAATTCCTAATATTTTTAAAAATCCATAACTTCCCTTTTTTAATGCGCAACTAGGCTGTAGAGATCGTAGCGGGGTGAGAAAGTTGCCGATCCACAGACACGTGCCTTTCGAAATCGCTTCAATCTAGCCTCGCTGTGCACTATTCTGGAAAAGGAATCAAGTGTTACTTGGATCATTACTCGTAAGTTAAAACAAACCGAAAGTGTAACAAGAAAAAGAATTGGAGTCCCTCTGTCTATCAGATCACCTGAGAACATTGAGGCAGCGAAAGCTCGAATCTTGCAATACCCACAACGTTTCTGATAGTTCAGTGAAGTGAATTCAATAAGATGACCTTTATTACTAGTTAGCGATTGTGTAGGAACTCTCCGAAAGTATGTGAGGTGCGTATACCATACAAACAAAAAAAATAACAAAAAATGCGCTACTGGACTGACACTAATTACCGAGAATTGCATCAAAGATCTTTGCATTTTTTCAGTCCATGGTGATGGAGCTCTGATAGGGCTGTAAAAACTTTTTGAATTAAATTTATATAATACATAAGTCATTTTCGAAACAATAGTACCTACGTGGAAGCGTATAACTAAAATAATATATTCGCCAGCATAAAAATTTACGTCTCAGCATATGTATGTAATGTACATACATACATATTTATATATTTAGTTTATACATTATACAGATGTCATATTTCCATTCAAACATTTTTTTGATTTATATTCTATCATTCTAATCAAGTTAGTGATTTTTTAATTTACTTCATTAACTACATAATTGAATGTGTTACTAGGGTGGGTCAAAAAAATCAAGTATTGTTGTTTTTGGATCCGACACATGAAAACTAGTTCCTGGGTACCTGTAGAAAGTACTTACCAAATATTAGCTCTTAATATTAACGGGAAGAATATGTTCATCATAGTTTTCCATTTTCAATTTAGTATCATATAAAAATGGTCATATCTTATCAACAATAGATCGTTTAACCAATCGCATAGTCAATATTTGTAGGAAATTGAACGCTCTACAAAAATGGTCTTATATACTTTTTTCATTAATCCAAGCATTTAAAAGATATTCAACGTCAAAGGTTGAAGTATTTTAAGGAAAGTAACTTTTTCGTTTTTAATTTTGTAACTAAATAAAAAATAATTATTGTCAAATGAGTTTCAATCATTTCTATAGGAAATTGAACGCTCTACAAAAAAGATCTCTGGAGTTAATCGATTACTCTAGCCATTCAAAAGATATTCGCAGTAGAATTCCAATGCCTACTGATTTTAGTAGTTTTTCAATAAATATTCCCAATTTATCCAGTTCATTTATGAATTTTGACAATATTCATGAGAATTTGAGTTTATTTCGATAGAATGACGGTTTGCAAGCTATATTTAATCTTTTGTTTTAGAATATATTTTTTTTAATCAATTTTTTAACGATATTTTTTTTTTATAACTTTTATTACAGTTTAGGATTGTTATTTAATATTTTTCAACTGGTTTATTTAAAATGTCATTTAAATTCCTTTTTTCCACAAAATTAATAATTGAATATTTTTTGTTTGGAGAATTTGAAAATTTAATTTCGAATATTGGTAGTTCTGTTAATCAGTACTTGTCATACTAGCGTCATCTGTGGTTTCAGGTCATTTCTATGTTTCCCCTTATATTTCTACATTGCATACATAATTTTTGGAGCTCTGAGTTGTCTTCTTGTGTATAACTAAAACCAATTAACTAACAGCTGAGTTTTAATATATTATTGATTATTGCAATTCGGATGCTAATCATCTAATATGAATAAAGAAATCCTTTTAATTGGCATACCGATGATGTCGAAAATTCTTGAACTGGAATTACCAACAGTGAAAGAGGTTATGTGTGTATTTTTTCATCAACTTAATATCCTTAAATATTCTGTGAAACAAAGTGCTAAAAATGTAGCAGATCAGGTTATAGAGTATGGAGAAAAAATGATATTCCGACTTCTAGTAATGATAATGTAGTGAAAAGAATTCTTCGATGTCATAACAAATGGTTAAGGATAAAAAAAACTGCACACGTAAAAAACCGCCAGCACAAAAAACGAAAGAAGCAACATTTCAGAATGAACTCAAAATGTTATTCGATATCATTTTTTTCTTTATGCGAATTATATTGTTGATCAGAAGTCTTTAAAAGTGCTCGATGACCGAATTAAAAACTTATATTTGAATCAAATTAGAATCATTTTGTATCAATACTGTATTAAATTATAAAATTTCATATGGTGAAATAGAATTTTTTTTCGGCTGACATGTTAAATTATATTTCTTAAATAAAAACCTTCTTTTCCTGAAATAGAACATGAACTATCTTAAAATTCAAAAATTAACTGGATAAATTGGGAATATTTATTGAAAAACTACTAAAATCAGTATGCATTGGAATTCTACTGCGAATATCTTTTGAATGGCTAGAGTAATCGATTAACTCCAGAGATCTTTTTTGTAGAGCGTTCAATTTCCTATAGAAATGATTGAAACTCATTTGACAATAATTATTTTTTATTTAGTTACAAAATTAAAAACGAAAAAGTTACTTTCCTTAAAATACTTCAACCTTTGACGTTGAATATCTTTTAAATGCTTGGATTAATGAAAAAAGTATATAAGACCATTTTTGTAGAGCGTTCAATTTTTTACAAATATTGACTATGCGATTGGTTAAACGATCTATTGTTGATAAGATATGACCATTTTTATATGATACTAAATTGAAAATGGAAAACTATGATGAGCATATTCTTCCCGTTAATATTAAGAGCTAATATTTGGTAAGTACTTTCTACATGTACCTAGGAACTAGTTTTCATGTGTCGGATCCAAAAAAAACAATACTTGATTTTTTTTGACCCACCCTAATGTGTTACCTAGGTATATAAAGGGTTCCTTTTACTAGTGATGGGCGTATTTTATTTGTAATCTATATAGCGCAACAATGTAAGTCCGAATAAAATACTTTATTGACTTCATACACACTTTTATTTAAAATTTTAAAGTTGGTATGCTTGACATTTATACCTATGTCAAGATCAGTTGACTCGGAAAAGAAGTAAAAAAAATATCATTTCTTAGAAAAAAAAAAATACAAATTTAAATGAATAAAGAAACAAACCAGATAAGGGTTATCCCCCCTATTACGGTTTGCGAATCGAACGTTCGAGGTGAGATTTTTTCATTAGCGAACTAACACATTCGACATACTACGGTTGGCGAACTTTACAATTCGAGTTCGAAATTTGATTGTTTATTAAAAATATCAAATATATGACATTTAAGTCTCACACTCACATGTTTATTTGTTCGACTCGCCAGCGGTAATAAGGGGGTATAAATAATTTCTGAATTTCTTTGAACAAATCATATTTATTTAGTAGATATGTATTTCAAGCTCACTAAGTGAATAAAGTAAAATCAAGCAAAAACGAAAAATTAAATATGGTATGTTCCTACAAAATAAACAGTCTACATTTGAATAAGCTTAAGGATGCGTTGGAAAAGTATACGTTATTATATGTCAAGTTGAAATATAGTTGAAATTGATGGTTATATGTACACGCGTAGGTGAATAAAATTCGAAACCAGATACGTTAACACTTTGATACATATTACACGATAAGGCATTAAGAGACAGAATTTGACTATTAACGCTTAACGTCTTATCGTAAATAAATATTTCAAACCAAATAATAAAAATGAACAAATATCACGGAACACATCCTCAAATAATCAAAGGCTACCAACCTCAAGCAAAAAAAAAACATTTTTCTGCAACCAATTAGAGCGTCATTCTATTCCAGACGTTCCAAAAATTTATCTGCACTATTATAAGCACTATTTTTACTAGCTTATTTATCCGCAGTATTCCTTTGTTTTTGTGTACTGTGTAAAATTTTGCTTTGCTGCCTATACTTTTACCAATACAAAACCACTGATATTACATTTGACTTATGATTTTTGCATGTCACTATTAATAGAAAAACGTTCGAATACCGCTTGCAAATTGTAATTGCCAATATTCGACCCAGCATCTCGATTAAATGATGGTAAAGTGGATATCAAGATTGCCCGAATTAGAAGCGGCCCACATATGCTGATAATTATTTGAAATACCTCCAATGATTAAACATTATTTGTATGTGTTTTTAAAAGTTAAAAATTACTAAAGTTCAGAAAATTTCTGAATGAAGAAATAACTAGGAAAAATGTATTCTATAAGTCTTATCAATTATCAATTTTAGGGGTGCTTAAATATTGAAATAGATTTTAAATTATTAAGCAAACCACAATAATCAATTTAATAGTCAGCTAAACGCTAAATGTCACCTTAAATTTAAATGTAATAATACTCAACTTTAACTCCGCTGTTAGGTGTAAACCCAACGTTCGTAATGTCATTGTGAAAGCTCAAAGTACAAAGTAGAGAAACAATCTGTCTCTGTGTTGAGGATTTATTTTAAATAAAATTAAAACCGAATCAAAGCAAATATGAATGTATGTTTTTTTCCCAACTATGCCATATAAACTGCCCCACTGTGTAGACATCGTGGTTCTTTCTCTCTGTCTGTCGGTCGCTATATGGTATATGGCAAAAAAAAAAAAACTAAAGAATCATCCGCAAAGACCGGATGTGGGGGGTCGTGAACACCACATTTGCAAAAATATTTCTCTCTTCTTATTTTTATATATTATTTATAATTTCTGACAATTCGCACAGAATTACGACGACCCGTAACAGAAAAATAAGAATAAAACAGAATCAAAGCCCAAGAACACAACAAACCAAACCAAAAAAAAAATAAAACAAAAAATAAAGAATGAAAAATTGAGAATCGGGAATAGTGCCTGTGGTGTGTGGTACTTGGAATTCTTAGTTATTTTTTTTTTATTTGTTCTTTTCCATATTGATGATGGCGTTTTCCTTTTCTGCTTTTGGTTCAAAATTCAACCTCAATGGCTTTTATGAATGTAGATTCAGATTTTTAGATTTTTTTTGTGTGTGTTTGTCTCGGCTTTATGAATCCATAATGGTTCGTCCTGCCCATGGGCATGTTATTGTTGGGGTATTTTTGCAGCTCTTAATCGTCGCTCTGCTTGAGTTTTGGGCTAATTCTATCCGTTCATTGATGATTTCGGGATGTGTTGATGTGTGCTGCATTATGAAATGAGTGTGATTCTTTTTTCATGATCATCGGATTGCATTTGAGGAGTAGTTTTTCTTTACCATTGAGAGGAATTATTCTATTTAAATAGATTTTATACCACCAGCGGAGTGACGAGGAATTTCTCGACTCGACTCAACTCGTCTCGTCTTCTTTTCGCAGTTTCGTAGTTTTTTTTTGCTCAACTAATTTGACTAATTAAAACGCGTGTATGTGCTAAATTTGTAGCATAATCATGGAGGAATGTTGAATGTCGGCGGGAACAATTCGTTTACGATATCTATACTCTTGTTCGTAGATAGTTGGTTTGAACTGGATTTTGATGAAACATTGAAACAGATTTTAACTTCTGTTTTCACTGAAACTAGTTATACTGATTGGTTTGTGCCCCAAAAATTTAGAAGAAAACGTATATAAAATCAGTAAATACAAGCAATGTAAAATTAATTTAGCCAATTAGTCTTACTCATGTCTAATGAAAATGGTTACTTTCTATTCTATTACGTTTTTGTATTACTCATTTCTCTATTATTCTTAGGTAAATTATTTTGACTATTTTCCATTCATACTTTTTTACTTAAACTTTTGTTTTGTCTTACAATCTTCTTCTATTTCAAAATTGTCGTATGTCCATACTTAATTTTGTCATTTTCGAACTTTCTTGAACTCTTTTCGTCTTAATTTCATTCCTTGTTATACTCGTTTCTTCTCGCAGTACCTTATTATCTTTTCAGTTTCTTTTTACAACTTCCTTCTCGAACTCGTTCCACGTTCCTTATAAGACCATTTCTTATCGAAAGACGTATTCTATTCGAAGGCATTTCTCTTTCAAATGGTTCATATACTCGTACTCAATTTTGTTTTATTCGTTCCTTGTAATACTTGGTTTTCTTGCTCTCCTTCTTTCTCGAACAAGTTCCGTTTCGTATTCCTTATTTCATTGCTTCTCGAATAAGTTCATTTTGCACTCGTTCTCTTTCTCCCCGTTCGTTCTTCTTGTAGTATTCGATTCACTCTTGTTTCTTTTTCAAATTGTTTGTATACTCGTGTAATTTTCGTTCCTTCCCACACTCTTCGAACTCGTTCCTTTTAGATTTCCTATCTTTCCAGATTGGTTCCTTCTCGAATTCGTTCCTTTATACATTTTTCTTCTTTAACTCGTTCTTTCGCACACTGCTTGTCGCTTCTTTTTTCCCCTCAAGGGCATGTATATTAAGAGACCCTTATAATGTTAAACACATCACGGGCAATGGGGAAAGTAGGGGGCAGAGAAAGAAATTTGTTCTCTAAACTTTTTTTCTCGCCCTTTTTTTTGACACTCGATTCTTTACGCACTCGGTCGTTCTTCCAATCCTGTTTTTCCACATTCAGTTTTTTTGCATAAAGTTTTTTCCTATTCCTGTTTTTTGCGAACTGGTTCCCTCCGCATTCGTTCCTTCTTACATTCGATTCTCAAGTCAAGAACTAGTTTAACTCTAGTAGTATTTTTCTCACTCGTTTTTTTGGTACTCGATTTGTTCGTATTCGCTTCTTACCTACTCGTTCTTTACTCCACGAACACTTAGCACTAATTTTATTGTTGTATTTGTTCTCGTGCTGATTCCTTCTCCAATTTTGTTCTAAATCCATATTTCAGCGCTCGTACCATTTCTTTCTTATATTTTAACTTTCATTAAAGCGCTCGTACGCGAATTGGTTCTTTTTCGTAATCGTTTAAATGTGCTCGTTATAACACTGGCTTTTTTCTTTTTTTAGTTTCCACTGCTATACTTTTTCGTCCTCTTCGTTCCTATTCGTACTTCTTTTTGAATCGACGCGGCTGCGTACCAGCTTTCAATATTTACTACTCTTAAGAGCTTTTTGACCATAATTTGCATTGGAACTCGTTTCTCTTCCAACACCTTGATTCATTGTTATTTTTTCTCGTTTAACCTATGGTCCGTTAGTTCTATCGTTCGCTTTATAAATATTTTACTCCGTACAATTTTGTTTCCTCTCATTTCCATGCGTTATTTCTCGTTACGTTTTCCACTCGTTCAGAAATCTTACTCGTTCCTTCACACTCGTTGGTTTTACTATTCGTTACTCATCATCTTTCTCCTTACAAATCGTATTCGTTGCTTTTCTATTACACATCCTACCAATTCCCACTTTTATGCATATTTTATTCTAACTAAGACCGTGTCTCCGATTCTGATTCGTCATTCAAGAACGTTCAAGAGTTAAAGAACAATAAATTGAAAACAAAAGCTTCCAACGAACTCTTGTTGCGTTAACCTGACTATTGTCAATTGGAGCCTGCTGATTTCTGGGCTCTCGGCCTTTTTTTCAACTACTTACATGTGTGAACAAAATATTCCATAATTTCAACACTGAAATATACATAATTGCAAGCACTGAAATATACATAATTGCAAGCACCCACTTGTCTTCTCGGCTGGCTAACAAATTCCGAGACGAATTTTTTTTTCTTCGTTTGACAAACATTAGTCATTCCACTTAAAGTGTTTAAAAATGTGGCGCCTAAATGCAAACTAACACTTCATGCCAGCCACACATTCATTGTGCCAAATGCACTTCTTCCTCGAATGCAAAAACCAAAAATTAACGTTTCATCCTAGCTCCTAACGAGGAAGATGTTAGCTGGAATGTTTCCATCGCAAACAACAATTTGCATGGCGATCGAGAAAACAAAGACGAAAAATAAAAGAAGGCCAAAGAAGCCCCCATTGCCATCATACAAGACGTGACAGCGTAAAAATCACATTTGTTACGTGTTTGAGCAGAAGTTGCCGACGAATAAACCAACGACGACGACGATGCGATGCAGCAATGTCGCTGCGCCTTGCCGCCTTCCTTGACATAACGAACTCGACATTTCCCACTGTCACGACAGGAAAGATGGACGGACTGAATCTGTGAACTCTTTCCGTTCACTTCTCTCTGTCTGAGGGAAATTGCTTCCGGCCGGCCGGCATCGGCAGCGATGGTACTCTGGTGGTTGATGAAGTTGTGGTGGTGGTGGAGGTCTTTAAATGACGTCTCCATCTTGGTTCTTTGTCGCAGTTGTGCTAACTTCACTCTCGTTTTATTCACGCTCACCTCCGCCGCCACCCCGCAACCAATGACGACACCGCGTCTTCATTTTGATGTCTGGTTCTTTGCCCAATAAAATGAAGCAGTGTGTGAATCCGTGAATCTAATTGAACGAACTGCGAGCGACGACGACGCACTAAAATGGTTGCAGTGCTTCTTCCGCTGCCGTCATTCCCGTTCGCAGTTTGACGGTTTCCTTTTTGGTTTATGACGTCGCTCGTCGCTCGTCGCTCGTCGCTCGTCGTCTTCATTTTCTTTTTCTTCAAATTTTCTGTAATGCACAGGTCTTTTTCTCGAGAAGATGGTTTAATAAAGGATTAGTCCCTTGGAGCGTGCGAATTTATCATAACATTCATCATTTATCTGCTGTGTATGCAACAGATTGTTGCAGAAGCGGAAGTAGGCTAACAGTTCACAAGGGTGTAGCTGAGATGCTCTCAGATATGAGCGAAGTGACGGACGATCCATCCAGAAACATGTGTGCATCTGAAAATGTTTTTTTTTTTAGAAATGGAAAATTTCTCAGGAAAGGAACAAGGTCAATTGGAACCCTGTTGGTGATTTTCTAGTCGAGGTTAAGCTGGTAGAAGCTTCTTAAGATGTCTTGATGATATAATTGTGGCTAAAGTATTTAGTTGTTGACAGTTAAACTGTGATGGCATATGGAATAGTTTGAAATATTATTCCCAAGTCAATCAGCCCTATGTTCACGTTAGGACTGACTTATACTTCAGTTGAGCTATTTCAGCGGGTTCATGGACATATCGAAGACGTAAAGAAAACTCGGGTTTTGAATAATCTAGACCTCCAATTAATTTTTTTTTGACATTTTAACTAACAATTTATCTACACAACTTGGGAACTCCGAGCTCTGTAGAAGTTAAGGCATAATAAAGCGGACTGGAACTTCCGGGCTATGACGAAGAGAAGGTACAATTATCGCGGGGAAGAATTCCTTACGTAAGCCGAAGACATAATTAAAGTAGGATAGAGTTCCCAAACTAAATCTAAGCTAAAACACACATAACATTGGCATACAGTCTCCTCACAAAGCAGAAAAAATGGTGGAGAGCTCCTCCGCCATTTTCTATGGCGAAATTTGTATTTATTGCACCACCTACTCACGAAGCATTGTGTCACTTTAAAAATTCTTGCTCTTGTATACTAGAATTCTACAAACAACACTGCTAAAGATTGGGAACATTTATAAAAAAATTTTTTTTTGATAAAAAGATAAAAATTAAGAAAAACGCATTATTATCATAAGATCGGGTTTTCAATAGGGACTTAGAAATCTGTAATTCAATAAAAACGAACTCTTAAACTTTTTTAAGATCTGTCAATGTCAAAACGTCAGTCAAGATTTATATATCTTATGGTGAAGTTTCAAGGTTACTTTGTTACAAGATGACGATGTTTTTTTGTTTCATATAGGGATACTAATTTTTCGAGGGGGCAAAAACCCCCATTTATTCGGCTTACTTACAAGCTAATGCTTAATCTAACTTAAGAACTTAAAGCTACGTTTTATGGTTAGTGGGGGGGGGGGGGGGTTGATTCATGAGAAGGAATTTAAGGCAAGGGGTACTGAGGTTAAAGTCGAAGTTGCTAGTGTTTGAGTTAACACTCCGGAGCATACGAGAAACTGGTTCATTAGAGCCATAAGACGTGCGGTGAGTGGGTTTATAAAAGAGAGGGGGATTACGTATGTTTCGAGGGTTGGTGTTAAAGAAGATAGAGTTGCGAAGAGTAATGCAGTCAACTGAACCTGTAAGTAGTCGATGAATGAAGAGGATTTCATAAATTTTTCTTCGTTCTTCTAGTGAATTCAGGTTGATTAGTTTAAGGCGGTCTTGATAGGGAGGTAGGAACAAAGGATTATTCCAGGGAAGACCTCGAAGAGCAAAACGAAGGAATATACATTGAATACTCTCGATTCTGGCGATGTGAATTTGTTGGTAAGGGGACCAAACTTGACAGGCGTATTCGAGCAGAGGACGAACAAAGGTTATATAGAGGTATCGGGTCATGTATGGGTTGGAGAATTCCTTGGACCATCGTTTAACGAAGCCAAGTGCTGAATTGGCCTTAAGAATTATATCGTCATAATAGGAGGTGAAGTTAAGTTCCTGATCACATAATATACCAAGCTCACGTATCGATTCGACGATAGATAGGGGATGATCATGAAGACGATAAGGACGGGGAGAAGATTTGAGACGTTTTCGCGAGAAAGTGCTAGAATGGCATTTGGCAATATTTAAGACTAAACTGTTTTTGTCGTTTTTGAGACACCAAACTGAAAAATTAGCGAGATCGAGTTGGATGAGAGTAGAGTCCTCTGTAGAAGAAATGGTCTTGAAGAATTTGGTATCGTCGACGTAGAGAGAAATATGAGAATATTTAATGACCAGGCCTAAGTGGCTGCCTTGAGGGACTCCGGACGTTGCGAAGAAGGGGCAAGAGGATGTAGATCTGAAACTAACATTGTAGAAACGGTTTTTCAGATAAGAAGAAATCCATCTCAATAAGATGGGTTCAAAACCGAAGTTGGATAGTTTGAAAAGTATAAGGCTATGGGAGATTTTATCGAAGGCCTTACTAAAATCGGTGGATATAACTTCGATTTCCCTCCCAAGCTCTAAGGCCGACAGGACGAAAGACACAAATTCAACAAGATTAGTGGTTGTTGATCTACACTTGAGAAATCCATGTTGTATAGGGGAAATGAGAGACTTACATTGAAAGCTCAAAAACTCATACAGTATGCTTTCGAAGAGTTTGGGTATCCATGACAGTTTGGCAATAGGTCGATAATTGTTAACATCACCTTTCGGACCCTTTTTGTGTATTGATTATTATAAAAAAAGTTTTACATACCTCTGGGAATTCTCCTTGGGTTAGGGATAAACTGAAAATTGTTGAGAGAGGAAGAGATAGCGATGAGGAGCATTTCTTTAAGAGAATAGCTGGGAGGCCATCGGGTCCTGGAGAGAATTCATCGTTAAGCTGATTTAATTTATTCTCCACGAGAAATGGGTCAACAATGCGAGGGAGAGATGGCCCAAGAGAGTAATTTGGTAAATAATTGAAATATGCAGAGTTAAGTACGAAAGTGTCATCTGTAAAAGATTGTTTGAAAAACAAAGCAAAAAAGTTGGCGATAGTGTGTGGGTCATTTGATGTTTCATTATTGAATGAGAGAGGGGTTGGGTAGCCATCGGGTTTTCTTTTGTAATTGAAAAATTGACTTAGGGTCGTTAATAAGGTTGTTTTGCGTTACAATTATATAACGTTGGTATAAAGAGTTATAAAGCTCAATAAATTGGAGATACATACCATAATAGTTAGAATAGTCAGTAGGAGATCGAGTTCGAAGAAAGGTTGACCATATTTTATTTCTTTTGTTTCTCAGAGAACAGAGTCTCCGATTATACCAAGGGGGAAGGTAGTAGAAGTTTTATGACGAGAGAAAGGAACATATAGAGTAATAAAATAATATAATTATCTGTAAAATATATCTAAAGCATCTTTAACTGATAGGTTATTAAAATTGAAGGAAACTTCGTTTAGGTATTGATTAATTTGGTGGAAGTTTGCTTTATGGAAATCATTAGAACATATTTTTGCAGCGGGTGAAGTCTGTATAGGAAAATCGTGATAGAACGTTAGTAACAAGGGAGGATGATAATTATCAATAGCTGTAAGAATGTGGGGGCAGAGAGTGACTGATGAGTTATCTGGGTCCGTTGAGAAAATGAGGTCAAGTTGTCGGTCCATATTCTTTAGAACGCCACTTATTTTGACAGAGGCTTGAATCAGTTAATTGATCGACAAAAAGACACCCTCTTTTTCCGAGGAGGGATTACAAATGTAATGTGATCTGTGGTCCGACAGAGTCCATTTAAAGTGCGGAAGGTTGAAATCGACAAAAATTATAACTTCATCTAGGGGGTCGCATTGTTTTATTATATGATAGATCGCGCAAACAGCAATTTCATATGTTTGTAGAGGTTGGGAAGGCAGTATGTAGAAACACATAATATAAACAGACGTTTTAAGAAGTTTTATTTTAACTGAAACAAAATCAACTTCAGACGTGTTTGAGATTGAGAAGAGGATTGAGTCAAATGTATTTTTTATAGCGATAAGGACTCCTCTGCAAGGAGAGCCAATGGAGGGCCGATCATCATCTCGATAGACGTTAAAAGTAGAGAAAAACAACTCTTGGTTGTTGATGCTGGGCGTCAGTATAGTTTCAGTTAGAGCGTAGACATCGAAAGGGAAGAGCTTGACTCTTATCCTCACGAAAAGGGAAAGAACTCGATGTTGTAGGCCGAAAATTAATATTAAAAAAACGCCGGAAACCGTTTGCTGCAGATTTGATACACATTGACCAAACACAAACGGTCAATTAAGAAGTCGATCATTATTTTCTATAATTTAGTTGAATAGATTTCGACAAAATATAGATCAATAACAACCGCTTGAACTAAACTGTGACTTTGCGAAGATCTCATGGATCTTCATACATTAAACACTGATTGTCCGTGCTTAGAAAGCGCTTAATCACTCATCCTCGTGTCATTTGGAAAACCTTTGAAACTAATACCTTGAAAAGACATGATTATGTCAGTTATCCCAAGGTCGTTCTGCGATAGAAGGCTATTCGTATACAGACTTCGTGCATCCAGACAATGTTCATTTCTAAACAAAAGCCGAAGAGAACTTTAGGAAATATGAAGCTTTTAATTGAAAGAAATAATAAAAAGAAATGGTCTGTGGTGGCTTCCTTGTGGAACACCTGAAAAATTGACATTAAATTAATTCAAAACCTTTTTACTCGAAACAGCTAATTAGAATTTTGGGATTGGAAAAATAAGGGCTTTATAATTGCTAATCTGACACTAATCTTTTTTTATAAATAGCTACAGAGAAACGTACGTTCAGTAAGAGTACGAAAAAAGATTGCATAGCTATGTCACTCATCTTAAGCATGTTTCTTCTATCATGATCGTTTTTGATATTCTTTGAGGTCTGTTGTAAAAAAGTCCAAAACCAACCCCAAATTCTAAAAATTTAAAAAAGTTTTTAGAAACTAAAAAAAGTCAAATCGTCCAGAAAAAGTGGGCGTTTCGTAAGAATTCTTATTTGAATGATTTGATAAGTGTCAACTGAAATAACCGAGATTATTTTTTGTACACTGTCAAATCAACTAATTTTTTTTTTGTTCCTGAATCCACTTTTTTGTCTTAAGATTTTATTTTTCGAAATGGTTCGAAATGGTGAAGTCGCCACGATATTGTTTTGCATAATATGAGAACGGCTTTATTAGATGATAGACACAAAGTCAGGGGAGTAAAATTTCCCTAACTTTAAAACAAGAAGACCGAAATTTTCGATAAATAAGTCATCAATTAAAGTCTATTGCTGTTATCGTGAATAATTTTTTTGTGTACTATGATAATGTTGCTTCAATAAAAGCTGAATTTTAACCCTCTTCTAAATTTATGGTACATTTAACGAAATAAGGAAATACTTGAGGCTCACGAATAACCCTTCTAACAAAAACAATTTTGTAGTTTTTTTTATTTTAAGTTGTAATTTTTGTCTAAATTTTGTAGCTTAAGCTACGTCTATCCCTGGTAATCAATTTTTCTTCAACAGTATTTCTTACACTTCCTTGAAAATGCTTTTCCTATTTCCACTTGCTCTCTACACAGTTGCTGATTTTAATACCTTTATATATGGAGTACCTCAGAGATCAATCGTAGGACCAATTTTCTTTTTCTAATTTATAAATGATTTTCTAGGGTTTTTCGTATGATTCGTTTTCTCAGTTTTCAATCACAATTGGATAAAATGTTTATGGTAAATGAGGATCTTAGAGAAAAGTACAACTGGTAACTTCCCAACAGACTTAAGCTCAATGCAGAAAAATCTCCAATTATTAAATTATCCAAAAAATACTGTCATATTTTTTGTCAATAGGATTTAACTAGGTTTGGTAGTGTTTTTTTTTAGAAATCTTAGTTCAAAGATTTCGAACGATCTCCAACCATTTGCAATGGTTTGATAAGCTAGAAGTCTTACCTTTCAATTGCATCAATTGGAAGATTTTAACCCCAAACATTTTTTCAGAGAAGAAGAAGCGACTTTCGATGAAGAATTTACCGTGAGTGCAATTAATTTCATTTCTCCCCTTCTAATCATCGATTCTTACTATGCAATCCCTATTCTGAACACCAACCTATATCATGCTCAAAAATGTCAATTCACAACTTCTTTTTAACACCGTCAACCTAGACAACCAGAAGTCCTTAGGTTATTTTATTATAACTTCTTAACCATAACAACCGGTTAGAATCAAAGGCTTCATCTCACTGCAACTCGTAAGATCACCATTTTTACGATTAAACCAATAAAATATTCAAAAAAACAAAATCACTGTAAACTGCAGAGACTTGGAAATCTATCAATTGGTTTTATTATCATCCAAAGACCGTTAAAATCGCTACTTCTCCTTTAGTTATAAATGCTTTAGAAACAAAAAAAAAAAAAAACAATCTTTCAGTTCTTTTCCCAATTGCCCATCTGATTTGTGAATACAGTTGGGCATAATGGGTATCCCCAACTACAATTATTGCATACAAATAAGTCATATCCTATAAAAGACCAAGTTAAAAGAACAATTTAAGCACGTAACTCTTAAAACACTTTAACTCAATTTCCTGTGGCAATGTCACGTAAGATACACATATAGAATCTCTCTCCCTCCTTATAGGTATCTCGGTGTCGCTTATTCCTCTCATCAAGCCAACACTACCTAACCTATCACTATAACTATCTACTACTTACCGACTGGACTTTGCAATTTAAATTTCCCATCGAAAAATCATTTCCCACAGTGTGATGCGGCTTTGAGAAATTCACACTACTTCAAAGTCATCTTCGGGAGGCTATTACACTAAAACCACTTTTATGGATAAAATACTTTATAACTTTTCTTGTGGACTTTCAGTTCTCGATTATGTGGCAAGAACCACAAGACAAAACTAAACTCATTTCCTCTACATATTGTATAAAGTTGCTAGTTGTTTTTGCTTTTTCAAGATAATTGACACGCGGTTGGTTGTGGTTGTGAAAGAAAAATAAAATATCAGCTGATTGGAATCACAGTTTTCCAAAAGCCATTCCATTCGATTTATAATTGAGAAGTTTCTGGAATTCGTTCCGCATCGTCTTGTATGAATGTGACATTGCTGATCATGCCGGAAGGTAAGTTTATCTTACTTGGTTCGCCATGATGCAGGCGCGCATTCAGAAATTGATTTAAGATGGGGAGGAGAGCTTAATTCTTACTAACTTCGAAGGTGCATACTTAACCAGTACAAAAAGCTATGTAGAAAGGCAAGGCCGGTCATCGACACTAATATAATGAAGGGGCGGTAAGTTCGAAAAAGGGGGTCGAATAACCCCTCATTATCAGACATGCAACATTATAATTTGAAAGAGTGTTCCTGACTCAATCGTACCCTGCATCCGCCCCTGACTTTGTTGCAACCAAATTTTGTTTGTATCATCATCTTATAAAATCGCCACCTTTTTATATCAATTTGGAGACAAAATCTCAACATCACCTAATTCTCACATCACACAAGCGAAGCGACCTTAAGTAGGTCAATAAATTCTCTCAACTTCGTTTGTCGATGGCAATCAAATTAAATAAATTTACCCTGAATCTGGGAATTATCTCGTGCTGTGTTGTCCGACTGCGAGTTGTGTAGATCAGTGATCACTATCAAAAGCACCGCCCGCTATATTGACAAAAAAAAGGTAAGGACAAAAAAAAAAAACAAAAATATTTATAAACTTGAACCAGGGGAAACGAGTGTATCTTCAACAAGAGAAAATAAAGATACATTTTTTCAATGTCGTTCCTTGTTGAGAGTTGGTGGTCAGCGTTAAGTTGGATTTTTTATTTGTGGCTGTGTAATGGTTGATTTAGTTTTGTGAAATGAATCGCACAAAAGGAAACTCTTAATTATTGTCTCTACCTGATATCAAGCAAAGCGCAAATCTTCTTTCGTACTGAAAACGAAGGCTATGAGAGGTCGTTAACAGGCGAAAACAAAAATTAAACTTTAGGAAGATATACAGTAGAAGTTCCTTAAATAAGAAGCTCGTTTTGGGTAATGATGATGGAATTTGCCATTTAGTTAAGTCAACTTTAATTTGATAAGAAGCATTTCAAGTGCTGGTGGGCTTGGTTTTAGTTGATAAATTGGGTTCTGGGATATTGGCAACCCAAATATGGGATATTTGCACCAAAAATGTAAGACATCTAATAAGCCAGTAATTGTTCAAAAAAGGTCAAATAGTTTCGGAAATTGTTCAGCCATACATAAGTTTATAGTCAAGACTTAAACTTTTTCAAGGTCACGCGCGCTTTTTGGCACCGCATTTGTGGGAAATTCGAAAAAATGTATACCACCTGTATTTTTATTCTTTGATCTTTGATCTTTAAAATTCATTTAATAAAAAAGCTTATGGCTGACCAATTACTTAAACTCACTGGCCTTTTATAAAGTTCTAGAAGTCTTTCAGGTGGTATTAGATTCTTGTAAATATCCCACAAATGAGGGGCCAAATATGGTGCGTGATATGGTAAAAGTTGAAACCTTTAATACAAATTTTCTATAGCGTACCACTTTACAAAACTGCTTGAACATTTTTGACCAAATACTGACCAATAAGGTGCCATACTTTTCTTTCGAAAATCCCACATATGGGGTGCCCAAGATCCCAGAGCCGATAAATTGTGTGCTTATTTTTTTTTTTAGTAATATTTGTTCACTTAACTGGATGAGAAACAAAATAGTTCACACATTCATGTAGTGCAATTTATTAAAGAATCTCTATAGAGTAGGTCTTTATTTTTTCAGAATTAAAAAAGTACAATATTTTTTTTCAATCACTATCAATTTTATCAACAAAACCATTCACAACCATTCTTTGTTTTAGTGTAATGAATAGTTCAACGCCCTTAAAAAATTATTGAGAACGTCCCAGCTGCTAGCTTCAATCGGATTTTGTTTGGCTTCAAAATTTTGTTAATATGAAAAATTTGGTCGAAAAGCGAGATAGTCAGACTTCTTCAGAGAGAAATCATTTGAGTTTCGAAGTTTTAACTCGAATCAAAGAAATGAAACAAAAACAAGAAAGATCACCAACGACAGAAATTCGTCATTTAGTTGAGTTAACAAAAAAACTATCACCTTATCTTCTTTTAGATGTTGTCTGGCCAAGAACTTATACATAGCTCAACCAAAGTTGAATTTTGTATAATTTTTATTTTAAATCAAGTTTTGATGGCTTTTAAATCTGTTATTCATGCAATAAAATCTGGTGTGCCTCAGGGCTCCGTTTAGTCTCCGACTCTCTTTCTCGTATTCATCAATTCATCGTATCCTATCTGAAACTTCGAATCCATTAAATTGTCTTACTTTTCATATTCTTTTCTAGGTTCTCATCCTTGTTCTTGGAATGTGGAAATATTACAACAACGGATGATAAGATCATTAAATTCATGTCTCGAAAGCATTGTCCAAAGAGGAATAAAAAAGCGCGTAGATTTTAATGTCTTCAATGCTCAATGCTGCGTGTCCTTAAGAGGGAATTGCATTGATGACACAGGACAGCTTTCACTTCTTGATATGTGCATCATAGATCACCCCGAGCTCAATGAGCCAAAAACGCGGCTAAGTTTTTAGGTTTTCTTTCTAATGTGCCTGTAATCTGTGATTCATCCTACATTCATCCAAAGCTTCAATACAACTCCCATATTTGAACATAAAGGTCCAATTACCCATTTTACTCTTGTAACGAAGCGTTCCATGCTACTCCACTTTCTTCATCTATTTTTTGTTCATAACCTGTACAGTTCACATTTAGTCTTTACTGGAAATGTGACATGACGACCTGCTTGGATGAACGACAAACGTCAATTTGATTTTATTGAATCATTTCAACTCATTTCGTAGACAAGTCGAGACGAATCGGTTCATAGCTTTAATTGCTTTCTCGGAGCTTCGTCCACCACTAGTATCGAGTTTCGTTGGAAGACAGTTAGGTACGAATTCCGCATCAGTTAAATGCTCGTTACTATCAGTTTACCCTTGAGTCAAACTTCGAAGGTAGTGTATAGCTAAGAGTTTCTTTATGTAGCCGTACCACACGAATGTGGAATACTTCACTTCGATTGACTGGCGTTGTTTGTTTTGCGTTTTTTTATAAGAAGAAAATTGTCTATAGATCCTTTTAGAAAAAGATCGAATTCTTGCGATTCAGTCATTAATATTTTTGCTCATGTTTTAGAAGAACTTCGTGTAACATAGAATCTCTTATGAATTTAAGGTATTTTTTGTTTGTACACAAATTAAATCCTTTGTCAAAGTTTGACTCAGAGTTTCTTGACTGTAATTCAAAATAAAGAGCTTGAATTTTATTCTAATAAAATATTACTTAATTGTAACATTTTTATGTTTTCGGCGAATTTTTTTTTTTAATTGTTGGTTGCGAAATATTTGGATATAAGAAAGTCATATTTTTTTGTTGTTCCTATTCGAGAAAGATTATTTAAATGTAGGTTAAAAAAAGGACCAACTTTTACGACTCTACTGTACTCTTACACCTACTCCGAATGCCGCTGGCTTGACCATACAATAATTGGTTTTTCTGAATGATATAATCTGACGTTGACAAAAAGGCCGATATATCACGTTTTGGCTATGTGTTCTTCTTCATTTTAGCTGAAAGTCCATAACAAAGTTACTCATACAGATGAATACAAAAAGAAGCACGTAAAAAACTAACTATAAAATGATTTTTTTTTTATTACTGATAGGAATCATAAAAAAGATATCACTTTCAATTTTTTATGTAATAGTTTTGAGAACACGTAATTAAAAATGTTCCAGAAAATTCACATAAGCACAAAACAGGTTCAATCAGGCCAGGTGACCTTTAGGGTCAGGGGAAAGTGGAGTTTCGGGATATTAATTTGTTTCGAAATTTTTGTTGCAGCTCCGCTATAGCCGGCTAGGCTATGTGCACAATAACTGTATCTTGCTGGAATTACATCCTTTTGAAAAAGATTCGTCTTCTGCGCAGTTCTGGGTAAAAAAAAAATTCCCTCCACATCTTTAAATAACTGTCCCCTGTAACAGTTACTGTTACACTTCTTTCTTCAAAGAAATATGGCCCGACAATGCACCTGTAGATCAAAATGAATCGTGTTTTGTTTTAACGTGAGCACCTGCCTATTATGGCTCAATCCCACCAGGGGCCTACCTCTATTGAAGTCCGATTGTGTCCTGACCATTAACCCCGACATAGCAAGCTATCTCGGTTGCAAAGTTGTGATATGTTGCAGCATATCCACACCTCTTGCTTTGGAGGCGAGGTCTATCTAACACCTCTTGAATTCAAGAAAAGAATCTTGAAAACCATGTGTCTCCGCATTCGGAATAAACCAAGCCACCATGATGCTCCCACTCCCACTAGGGGGCCTACCACATAGATAGGGTTTGAGCAGAGGGTAAAACTCAACCCTCAAACTCAAATGGGCAACTATCTCCCATGGTACCAGAATATAGCTTCCGGTAGAGCTTCGCAACCGTGGTCACTTCCAGATGAGTTCCTTCAAAACTCTGGGCCTGTCAACCCTTAGGATACACACACCAAGAAGTCGGCCGGGGTAGTAACCAACAACCTAGTATGCTTCCTTTTGGTCTTCATTCGCCATGCGACGAACTAGGAAAGACGCTCCTAGTCTTTTGCTCACCTTACGGCAAACTAGGAAAGACACTCCCAGTCTTTTGCTCACCTTACGACAAACAAGGAAAGACGCTCCTAGTCTTTTGCTTACCTTACGGCAAACTAGGAAAGACGCTCCTAGTCTTTTGCTCACCTTACGGCAAACTAGAAAAGACATTCCTAGTCTTTTGTTGTAAAGAACTGGGACGACGGTCCCACTATTATTTGCTACTGCATCTCCAGTTACGCAAGTAACCGGAGGCTTACCCTTTATAAAAACTTTTAAACCTTCAAAATCTCCAGCCACGCAAGCAGCCGGAGACCTTACCAGTTATCTCTCGTCATAAACCAGTAAAACATTAAAAGTCTCCAGCCACGCAAGTAGCCGGAGACCTTACCAGTTTACCCTTTAACACCATTCAAAATCTGGAAAATACCTTAAAGTCTCCAGCCACGTAAGTAGCCGGAGATTTAACCTTCACACACCGTTTCAAACCTACTAATCCCTTGGGTTTTCTTAACTGTCTAAATCTCTAGCTGATCGAGCAGCTAGAGAATAGGCGTAAGCCCCCCCACCAAGACAAGTTGAAACCCGTCGGGGAGGAAGTTAGATCAAAATGAGTCTCATCAGACATAAGCAAGCAATTTTTCAAGTTGTCTTCTTCGGCCATTTCAATCATTGAATGGTGACTTTCTAGGCGAACAGGCAAGTCCAATGGGGGTTGGACTTGCTCGTAATTTTGATTTTAAACGGAAACAAGTTTATGTCATTATGAGTTTGCCATTGTAATGACCGTCTGCTAACTTTTATTTACGCTGATTAGATCAGAGTTAAAACGTTTGGATTTGATTTTATTGACGAGGCTACTGTGTCTTGAACTGGAACATAGGGATCTTGATCGTACTCTCTTCTAGATTCGGCAATCATGTTTCGCATCCTCATAATGGTCCCTCTACTCGGTGGAGTGCTGCCAAACTCCCCTCTAAATTTCCTTTAGATGGAAATGATCAGTCGTTTGGCATTGGCTGCTGATAGATTTTGGCAACGTTTAAGAAGAAGTCCGATTTTACTTACGATCAGATCTATCTCGAAGCAGGCAGTACTCTTTACAATGGAAGCTGTCATTCAACATTGAACAAAAACATTTTTGTTTGCATGAAATGGCGACGCCTACACAGGAAAATAAAGCAAACAAAATGGTCGTACGGGGGTGGCCGTGGCGCGATGGTTGTGTGCTCGCCTGTCAACCTCAATATCACAGGTTCGATCCCTGCCGTCGTCTATGTCGTCTTTAATTCCATTAAAACCTTCTATAAATTGTCATCAATGGGTTGCTGGTTTACTCATTACATGTTGTTCAGGCATAACACTAACAACATGTGATTGAGTTAAACTAGTATGCCCAACAAGGATGAAAAACGAATAAAATAATGCGAATTATAAGGGACATAGAAAAAAGACACGGCAATTCTCCGCTTTAGTTCAGCCGCCATCCCTGGAGATAAAAAATCTGAGACAACCACCTTCAGTCTCAGAACATCGTGCCACACATCTTTCCTATCCTTCTTTCTCTTCCGTAACTTCACGCTCACGCTGTGTTGAAACATTTAAAGGGTAATCATAATCCCTTGAGCGTGAGTAGATTATAAAAAAAAAAAAAAAAAAAAAAAAACGGAATTATTATTAAATGACAGAACTAATTAATGGTAATTCCGAATTTTATTTTTTAAACCTTTTACATTTTCTAAAAAGTAAATACATTTGAACAGGAGCACAAGTTTCTAGCGGGGCTGAAAATTATCTTTTTCTTTTTTTTTTGCGAAAACAATGAATACAAAAATTGAACAGTTGAATGCGGAAAGATGGCAACACTTTTTTTGGAAGGAGCAACAGATTCTTGCGAAAAAAAACGTGTACAACTTTTTTGTTTTAATGTATGTATCTTCTATTTTCCACCACACCTCTGGTGAAGGGAACTTTTGGCCCGAATTTTTCTTAAAATCTTTTGCTTTTACAAAAAAATGGTACAATCTTTTTTGTGAAATTTGTAAAAAAAATGATTTTTTCTCAGAACATCAAAAGCAGTGGTTAAAATTTAGAGTAACATTTTAGCATTATGCTTAAGACGTAAAAAAAAGTTTTTCATCGAAATTTAGGTACTTATGATTTTTTTTTTAAGGGCAAACTATAATGTTACTGGTTAAGCTAGGTTTCTATATGATCAAAAGCAAATTGAAGACACATCTTTAAATAAACATTAAAATTTATTTTTCTTTATCTTTTCAGGTTTGCGCCGAACAAAAATGCCAAGAAGAAGTCGTTCTGCTTGCACTAATTTATATGGACAGATTTTTATCAACGAAATCTGTTTTAAAAAATCACCTACAAATCTTAGCTGCTGCCTGCCTATTATTAGCATCAAAACTGCGCGAACCAAGTTGTCGAGCGTTGTCAGCTGATTTATTAGTATACTATACTGATAATAGTATAATAAAACATGATTTAATCGTAAGTACTTAATTTGTTAAAAATATTTAATTAATAAGAGAGAAAATTTAATATATTTTATAATCAATAAAAAAAAATTCTTTGAAATCAATATCCTAATCGAAGAATACAGCAGGACAGCCTGTATAACAAAATGGGAAAAAAATGATAAACATTTTTTAAATCAGTTAGTGAAAATTGTTGATAATCATGAAAATATTTGAAAATTAGGCATGAAATGTGTTCGTAAAACTTCACCGCCATGTCTGTGCTCCAAAAGAGCTTACTTTTACAATCTTAGTGATATCTGTTTGCATTCCTGTCGAATATTTTACCCTCGACTTCAAGTCCCTTTAAAGAATAAAGTCTGGAATGGTAAAATCGGGCGATCTTGCTGGCGATGCCAAATCGCCAAAACAGAAGATTATGCGACCAGGAAATGTTTCCTTCAAAATATCCATTGTGACTCGTGCTGGGTGTGCTGTTACACCGTCTTGTTGAAACTAAATGTTCACCAACCCCCATTCCTTTGATTCCGGCAGTAAAAGTCGTTAATCATCGCTCTGTAGCGTTTGCCAAGAACAGTGACCGTATTGCCAATGGCGTTCTCAAAATTGTTTGCCCATTTGGCACGACAGAATAAGGAAATCGACGTCGAAATTCGAGCTACGCTAACACCACCGACCGATTATTATGGTCAAGAAATCGGGTGATATTTTGCCCCACTTTTTACAGGTAAGATTTTAGTAGCAGTTGGAATAAATATTTGGGAACACCATAGTAAACGAAGAGAACTATACACTTCGCGAATTTTTGTTGCTATTTAGCCTGTTCAGCTAAGATTTTCATTGAAAACCAGACCAGGTTGTGTCTAAGTGTCCATTTCTGAATGATTTCTAAGGAAAACAACAATGGTCCAAGACCAGATCCCTGAGGAACACCAGCTGTTTTCTTTAGAAATGAGGAAATTCTATTGCCCACTGCCACTCATAATTGACGGTCAGTTAATTAAGAGTACAATAGCCTCACTTCAAATGGGGAGAGGCAAAAATCATCAGAGTACTCAGTTAACGGTATCGAACGCTTTTGAAAAATCCAGGAAATTTTAAAAAAGTTCTTACCCATAGTTTTTCGAATGTCTCAACCACAAAAAACAACTCAAATTACAACTTCTTTTATTTATCAAGAAAACGAGACTGAACGGATCTAAATAGGTTATTTGTGGGAAGGTATCTCTGCAGCTACTTTGGAAAAACTTTTTCTAAAATTTTTGTCAAAATAGGTAAAGTTCGATATTGTGTTTTGATTCATAAATTATCTGTAGACGAGTTATTAAAACTCTTGTTTATTTTTCACTTCTCTAGGAAACGTTTGCATAAATGTGACTTTATACAGAAACACCAGTAAAAAGTGGGCGTGGCAAAAGTTCTGAATCGTTATCTTTGTTATATTTTTGCTCATGTTGTTAGAAAAAACAGTGGCATTAGCAGGTTTTCGGTCAAAAAATTTTTTTGTAAGTGGGCGAATCCGTAGGCGGACATTTAATGTGATGATAACCTATACTTTCCTTTATATCGCCTGCAAATTTTATAACACCTCGCAATACAACTTGAATCGCAGTCGCTGCTGCTGCAATTTTATTTTATGAATACCGTTTAACATGCACTATCAAATACTTTTATATATTTAATATCGAGACGTTATTCGCGCCTCAAAATCCATCTAAAATCAAATCTCGTTTAAGGCTAGGAACGCACTTGCGATTTCAATCGCGCGTTTTTTTAGTCGCAAAAATAGAACACACGAGTTGAAATGAGAATGAAAACACTTGATACCAACAAATCGTGACGATTTAAAGGTCGCAATTTGTTTCATTTTTTTGGCGATGCGATTGTCGTAAGTTAAAATGAAACAAATGCACTCAAATGGATATGCTCACATTATTGCGATTTAAATTACTGCAACTTAAAAATCGTAGTTGCAACAAGAAATTTTTATGTACGCACTTGTACTTTTTAATCCACGATTTCCTAGCCGCAAGTAATAAGACACTTGGCGTTAAAAATCGTAGCGATTATAAAAATGAAACAAGTTCCATTTTTTCAAGCGATTTTTCTGTCCCTACTTATTTGTAGCAAATGCGTGCACTCACATAAAAAATAGTGTGTTTTATTTTTTGCGATTAAATAATCGCGCTCAAAAAAAATCACAAGTGCGTGCATGACAATAAGGCTAGGACCGCACGTGCGATTTTTCGTCGAGGCGATTAAAAAGTCGTAGTCGCTACAAATTATTGTCGTGCACGCACTTGCGATTTTTTTGACGCGCGATTATTTAATCGCGAAAACTAAAACACGCTACTTCATATGTGAGTGCACGCATTTGCTACAAATAAGTAGCGACAGAAAAATCGCTTGAAAAAATAGAACTCGTTTCATTTTTATAATCGCTACGATTTTTAAGTCGCATGAGCGTGCATTCACATTTAAGGCCATGTGTCTTACTTTTTGCGATTTAAAAATCGTGGATTAAAAATCGCAAGTGCGTGCATGCCAATTTCTCTTTGCGACTACGATTTTTAAGTCGTAGTAATTTAATTCGCAAGTGTGGGCATATCCATTTGAGTACATGTGTTTCATTTAGGTTTACGACATCGCATCGCAAGAAAAATGAAACAAATTGCGACTTTTAAATCGTCATGATTTGTTGGTAGCAAGTGCGTTCATTCTCATTTAAATTCGTGTGTTCTATTTTTGCGACTAAAAAATCGTGCGATTGAAATCGCAAGTGCGGTACTAGCCTAAGGGTATAGACTTATGTCCCAGTGGACTGTGTTCTGAAAAGTTATACATATTTCTGTACCTACATTTTGGTGATTTTTTTCTCCCATTTTAATATTGTGTTGACCCACTGTAAAATTATGTGAAGTTGAGGTTTCAAAATTCTTTAATGACTGATTCCCTTTCGTTACCTGAGATTAATATCTGCAGATCAGATGGATATTTTTTTTTCGTGAACTAATTACCTACAACCTATTTGCCATCCCAATATTATATCACCAAGTAAAACATATGTATACTCGCATTACCTGGGGATACGAGTGACGCCTTTTTCATGCGAAATCCGCAAGGCAAACCAGTCCTGGGGAATGCATCGGGTTTGTTCCTAATTACAGCTCGATCCTAAAACTCTATGCTGTGTTTTTTTTTTTTTTTTTTGTTTTTAAACATCGCGTAGTATTTTTTTTGCATTGTCGTGGTATTTTATGGTTTCTAACTGATGTGTTGCTGTATATTTTTTTAATTATCAAACAACGATTAAGGATTTATTTGAGTGTTTATTTATTACCATTAAATAGTTGGGAATTAATATCAACCAACCATATAAAGTTTAATTGGATTATAAGTATATTTATGCAAACCGTACATTGGCTGTGCGTCTCGTCGTATCACAATCGAGTGTTCAAGATAGATCGATGTCGGTATCACAGTTGATAATGCAGTCCAGAGCCTTAAGCTAGTATCTAAGAGATAGAAAACAAAAATAATAAACTTTTAATAAAATATCTCAATCAATTACTTCGCCGCCTTGTCTAGCATCACCGCACCATCGTGCGTCCATGCGTTGCTTCGGCATCGTAAGTCATAGAGAATGGCAGGCAAAGTACTATCTACGGCAGCTAGCAAATATTTCAAATCAAGTATGTTGATGGTACGTTTTTAAGTGATCAAGCATAGCAAGTTCCGAGCAGTCCAGTAATACACTCCCAGTTCTGTCCTTATAAGGATACTTAAACCAGGGATGTTACAGATTCCAAATGGACAAAAATAGTCTTAAAACTGCTTCCAAGAAAATACAGTAAAAACTTATTTTCGAAGAGGCTTAAGTTAGTTAGCCATAGGATTTACTAGTATAGGGTTGCCAGATTAGAATGACAGGAAAAGAAATTTAAATAAAACAACAACAGTGAGAGATACAAAATTGATTCGGGCTTTCTTTTGAAGCTACATTCATGACATTATTTATAGAAAAGCAATCACACAAATAGCCGCCTCGTCTTCTCTGGTAGTGCTTCAAGCGATCGGTCCAATTTTCGATGACTCGTGGCTTTGACAATAGGCTCCCGAATGTTGGCCTCGAACTCGTCCAAAACGGTTGGCTTATTACCTTAGAATTGGGACTTAACGTAGCCCAAGAGAACAATGGTGAAAAGTCGCCTTGAGATGGCCCAGTCGCCAAATTTCTCCTCCGCAACTTCGTGCTTTCACCGCTTTTATGGCATCTAGAAGGGTCTTGTAAGCAACACAGCTCGGATATGTCGATCTCTGATCAAATAAAATTGGTTTACAGTGCTCTATATCCGAGACCAATTGACGGTAACGGTGTGACCTTCCTCTTTTCGAAAGAAATAAGGTCCGATGATTCAACCATGCCCCGCAACAAACAATAAATCTTTGTGGATGCTTTGATTTTTAGTCGAACCTTTGTGGATTGTGTCCGCTCCAATAACTGCAATTCCGCTTTTTGACATAGCTGCTGGGCCTCCTCCGAGAAGAAGGTTTTTTGACAAATATCCAGATTTTTCAACAACATTTCCACATCTCAATTAGTGAAATGAAAGTTTTGTTTATGATCGTCCGAATAAAAATGCAAGACTTAATTAATATTTTGACAGCTAGACGTCATTGTTGATTTTGACAGCTGCTGAAACATAGCAATTGGAAAAGTTCTCTTTGCTATCTCGTCACCATATTTTATATGCTTTAGACTTCGAGGAACAACAACCCAGACCTCTAAAAATGATTGTAATATCTTAATCTTCTTTGACAGTCTTAATGTCAAAGTCCTAACATGAAGCACCTTAACTTAATAAACAACGAGTATATCAAAATTTTTATTTTAGGGATTTCGTCTACCTTATAAAGGCTCTTGACACATTCTTTAATCGACTTTCATGTAAAATGAAACTCACTGAATTAATAATTTGTTTTTTAACAATCGTATAACATCGCTGGTAATTTGCAGTGATTTTTATTTTTTTCTTCAGTTTTTTTTTTTTTGAAATGGTTGCGTAGCAAAATAATCACAACCAGACAAAAAGACGTTCATTTGTTCGGTTCCCATGATCGTTTAATGCGCGCACGATCACCTCCGCTCTACTCGGTCTGTCGGTCGTCCGTCGTCGTGCCGGTTGTGGTGAATTCCTTTAAGGAGTCCAGTCTAGTTTTTTTTTTTTTGTTGTTTTTGATCATTTGTGTTTGTTGGTGGTACTTTCCTGAATGTATTTTGCCAGTGGCGGCTGGTGGCTAGATCATGCCTCACACTACCACTCTGTTGGTCTGGCTATTTACCCATTCATGTGCATTACAGAATTTTCAAGAAGGAAGCCGACCGACTCGACGTGACGACGACAACCGACCGGGGACGACCGTCGAAGGCAACGGCCGAGTCTTGAGATAACTGATGGAGCTTGTGCTGTGGAGAGTCTTGGGGGCTTTTTATATTGCATATACAATATGCCACCACCCTTTTCCCCCTATAGACTTACGACCCTTCTGCAGCAGCAGCAAGAGCACCACTATAGGAGCAGACGACGAATGCATAGTTTTGCAAGGTCGTTTGTTCATTTTCCAGGTAATCTAGACAAACGATCGTACATGATCGCATAGTCAGTGTGTGGTGGTCGCATCGGGTTTTTGTCTGTTTTTATTATTTTTTTGTTTTTGTTTGTTCCAGACTTGATCTAGGGGAGCCGAACTGATGGGAGAGATTTTTGCTTTTCCAGACGGGACTCTGGGGCTCTTTGTGAAGCAGTCATCACCATAATAAACTTTGTTGCTGGAAATATGGTAGTTCGTCGTTGGTTATAGGGACAAAAGCAAATCAAGTCTCTTCTAGGCTGATTTTATGATCTCGTAGGGATTTCTGTGTTTTGCTATAAAAAAAGTACTTTCGGAAGTTTTTTTTTTTTTTATTTTGCTGTGCAAGGACGAGTTGATTGTTTTTTGATGACGGAATTTCGTGATGACAAAAGATTTGCAACCGAAAAAGGAAATATACAACGAGCACAAAAAAAAAATCAATTTCATTGAATCGAGATCAGAAGTGGAATTTAAATTGGCACGTTTTGACAAGGGCACATTCTATATTAAACATTAAAAATACATAAAATAGTCTGGAGGTTGGGGTTGTACATCGGGTACTCAATTAACTTCAATTGTTTATTTTAAGTTGGTTAGGAGGATTAGATCACTGATATGAAAAAAGAGCAAATGAGTTAATAAAAGTTGTTAAAAGCAGGGTTTTTTAAAGCTCCAAAAGCACTTAAATGGATATTGGGTAGAGAGCTTATTTAAGAGCAAGTTATTATTCATTTAAACACTAATTCGAATTAAATAAGAGTAGGAGTAGCTTAGCCATTCGAGAACACAAAATGTCAAACAAGAATGTAGATGTTTTCAAAGAACAACTCAAACAGAAGTGACGCATTTAATGTTTTTCTCCTCCTCAGTGTCATAATAGTCAGAGTCATTTAATATCCCGAAGTCCTGGATCGGTTTTTCTTAAAACCTTAAGAAGTTAAAGTTGTTAAAAGTTACGTTGTAAGCATGTAAGAGCTGGTTAATGCTTTCATGTAAATCCAAAAGGTGTCAGACCTTCGACTCTATCATTACTTCTTTTAAAATAACGGTTCAATTATGTTTAGATTTACAAACAGCCATTGATGCAACATTTTATCAACGGTTAAACGTGGTTATTCCAAAGTGCAATAGGTGGGCATAGCTCTAGACCACTTGTACGAACCATCGAATATATTCTCTTCATCAAATACGAGTACTACGCGTGCTTTCCTAGGTTTATAAAATTTCGACACATCTGTGTCAACTAGAAGGATAGAAAGATCACTTGGATAGTTGACGAATCAAAGTGTGGCAGATGAGATAATTAATTAAAAACTGGGCACTTTTCTAGAAGATGATCTGAAACTAGATGTACGCCTGAAGGTGGTGTATTATCTCCATTACTTTTTTTTATAATTTACTCGCGCTCAAGGGTTTATTGAGATACTCCACTTGATAGGAAACAAGCTGTTGCTGTTGTTAAGTGATATGTATGCAAAGCTTCTCGATATTGTATTAAATAATTCTAATACATTGAAAGATTCCCTACAGTACGCTATAAATAAGTCAACATGGTGGATGGGCAGATCGATGTGGAAAGGCCATCAAAACTCGCAAAATGCACCGTGTGCTCTTCTTGGGCTTATGCATATCTCCTTCGATCAAAGGAATACCCCTAACATTCTCACAGGAAATAAAATATTTGGGACTTCTTTCCGCAAAAAAAAAATCAGCTACTATATTATTGCTAGAAAGATACACCATAGTCAATTGGAAGCTTGTTGCTAGAGGTCTAGAGGCCACAAAAAAAGCTTCCAATTGATTTATACAAAAACTATATAAATTTGTTTTATAAAGTTTTTCGTTTTTACTTCTTCTTGATACACCAAAAAGCCATTACGAATAAATAGGGTCTCTAACCTTCCATAACCTATTGACTATTCACTGCCGTGGAAAGATTGATTATATAATAGGGTGTATCAGATTTGGACAAAATGTGATAGATTGGTAACAAGATGGGTAACAACCCCTTCTTTTGCAATGGACAGGATAGTTCAACGGAATGGAGTTAACACAATGGTGTCTTTTGTCTTAAGAGTGAAACCCACTCCTTATGACGGTATACATGAGTGGCGCTTGCATCGAAGAAACTCAAAAGCTTTCAATCCTCGGAATGTGTATCACAGACCACATTCTAGGGAATACATATTTCGGCTGCGCCAAGAGTGCTACTAAATGTCTAGGTCTTCTTCGAAGATGAAGATACACGAAATTTTGTTACTCCTTCTGATCAGGGTGTCATCTATAAAGATTTAATTCGTCTAAGGCTTGAGTATAACTCTCAAATCTCATAACTCACATGAGTCTCTTAGATTGAATTCGAAATATAGCTTTAAAAATGATAAGTGATATAGGAAATTATAACGGAAACAATTAGTCGCTCGAAAACACCCAAAATCTGTCATGTCTCTCATTATTTTTTCGCAATTTTTACAAAGAGTGTTCGAATGAAATAGCCAATTACATTCCTTTTTACTTGCGACTTATAGGTACTATAAGGCAAGTTATGCATTCGAAAAAAAAAATCGAACTCGGGATTTTGATCAAAGTTTACATTACGATGATAGCGAAGACCAAAAAAGTGGGTCTCGCAATTCTGCCTGTCTGTCTGCTCGACTACAGCCTAAACGGCTGTGTATTCGAATTTCAAAAAAAATGTTTTTCGGATTTTAAAAAAAAACTTCATTTTTTTTTTCAAAACTCAATAATTCGAAAACTCATGCTGTATTTTTTTTAAACTTGATAAATAAAATCTAATTTTTTTTTTTTTTTGAAAATTCGATATCGCAGAAACGGCTCAATATTTTTTTTGTAAATTTAATTTTTATTCGAACAATAATAAAAACTTTAAATTGGCGTACCAAAATTTTTTCTCAAAAATGTTTTAAAAATTTTGTATATAAAAGCTTATTTTTTTAAGAAACCACCACAACGAATTATAATTTTGTACTTGCATAAACTAATTTTTGCTTAAAACACAAGGCATCCTGTACTTAGCTCCAACTGCTAAAGGAGTTTTTTTAGTCATTTAAAAAAATGAATTTTATCCTTATGAACAGTTTTCTCTAAAAACATTCGTTTTTAGAACTTTTGGTGTTAAAATAAATTTTAACTTGAATAAAATATAATATGAAACTATCCTCCGATATCCGCATCTTCTCAGATAAGCAAGCCGCTGTTAAATCATTAGACTCCTTCTCTACGAACTCTATAACAACCTTAATTGCTCATAACTTCTAACTTCAGTTTTCACATTTGAGGAGGAGTGGCCGCGACGAGTATATTTCAGGAAATTGTTGGGAAAATGTGTATGGGTTCGCCAAAAGTTAAACAACACAACTAATATTTTAAATATTGGGTAAATACTCGTATTTATACACTCGTTTTGAAGCTTTCTAAGTGTTTGAAAATTTTAATTTATTGCACATCAGCTCCGGAAACTATATAATAGCAGAAACGAAACCTAGCACGAAACAAACCAAACACTAAAAATTCCTAGGTGAACGTCAAAGACTTCAATACTTCCAAGCCACTAGGAAGGGCCGATTTTTTGTTGATCTTTTTAATACAATTGGTTTCGCAATAAAATGCGATTGCCTTGCGAGTAAGTTTGCTCATCTTAGGAACCCACTTGAACTAAGATTGATTTTTCGGCTTCAAATTAAAGCTTGTCAAATCCTTTCAGGGACAAAAGTAACAATCTCGATTGGAACCTACAAATTATCTTCGACTGAAGAGCTAATTTTTTACCGAATGTGTTGTTGCACTGTTATAAGTATAGTAAACGTTAGAGTTTTATATGTCCTAAAAAGGCCTGTCTCGATTTCCCAAAGGTGTTCAATTTTCAGGTTAACATGGAGTATATAATTTTGTCTATATACATCACTGATTTTTCGAACTTTTTACTTAGGTATACATATATGGTATACTTTATACTTTTCTGCTGGTTTTTATAGATTCTCTGAATTCGAATACGACTTCATAATTGCTCCGTCATATTAGGTTTTAGAAATATTACAAACGGGCTCAAATTAGAACTGGCTCTGATCGACTTTATATATTAATCATTCAATTGCTGACGTTCATCGGGAAGCAAATAAGTTAGTTTATGGTTCATGTTATCCCCACAAAATCATACTCTAGTTTCAGAATTAGTACATCATTTTCTACGATAAGTTATGTATAAAACCCTACAAAAAAAGCAAAAAAGGCTTTGCTAATATTAAACCCCTTGCACACTAAGATTTTTCGACATTTCCATCAAATTGCTCACCGTGGAGATTTCCCCTACTTCATTACTTCCTTCTCCCATAACCTTCTCTCCGAAAAACTGAAAATCGCTACAGACTCAGGTTTTTCTTGTGAAATGATTTGTAGTAAAACGGTTTTTATATAAATTAAACTATTTTTTTAACAAAAACTTGAGGTTTATTTTTTACTAATGTTCGTTTGAACATTAATCAAAGCTGGTTAACGGTGTCTCTAAAATTTTTAAAAATTAGGTGACGTTTTGGAACTTTTTTTAATCTTCTTTAGTATTATATAAGTATTTTATAAGTTTGAATAGAAATGCTGCTTCGGCATTGGTAGGAGAAGCAGACCCAACTGTGGGAATTTTTATAATTTGAGGTTATCATGATTTACTAACGAGTTATTCCGTAGCTTTAATTGCTCAAAAATCCTCAACACGCTGCTTCTAGTCATCCATATTCCATACTAGTACTCCTAATTTTACTCGGGTAATCCCCATATTAAAAATTACCAGTGTAATGCGAAAATTCCCCGAGTTTGGGAATTCCCTTAAATAATAGCAATCGGGTACCCGACAAGGTATTTAGTCTATCTACTAATCAGTTCAGAGGGATATGTCAGCTCTACTTTCCTTAACTTTGTTGAGGATACACGCTGCTTCTATAGTCTTAATTCATCCCGGGTAATACTCTTCTCAATAATTACCCGAGAATTGCGAGTATAACCCCAATTTTAGGGTTCATCCATATTGGTATTCTTATTACCCCCGTAATACCCATCTCAACGATTATTTATCCACTTTGAGGTTTCCCGAAAATGTTAGCTATCTCGAAAATATCGGATAACCGGTACCCAGTACTCAGTATCAACCATTATATGAGCTCAATAAAAAACTTTTACTTTGATTATTCTCAATGATGTCTGTTTACCGTAAGCTTCTAGATTTGATTCTAAATAAAGGGTGTACCTTATTCTGAAAATATTAGGTTGATTCTAAATTACGTGTATACCTAATTTTAAAAATATTTGGAAAACGTCAGTCTCCAGATGTTATTTTACGATGGCATTATATCCGGATATTTCAAGCGTTACAACTACAAATTAGTGAAAGAGGAACAAAATTGGTTGTTGCGATTTTGTACATTAAGGGACAGGTAACCAAAACCTTATAGGTACTTGGGATTTTAGTTCCAGGGTAATACCCGAAAAAAAACGGATCCCCGGATATACTTACTTACTTAGGTCCTCAGACCTTGTATGTCCGTGGGGGACCCTTAGTGGGGCATAGGGCGTCCACAACGCCAGCTCGTTATCGTGTTCGGCTCCTGGATATGAGTCGCAACTCCCTCCAACTCTTGCCTAGTTGGGCTGACTCCTCCTCAAATATCCTTCTCCATGAGCTTCTCGGTCGCCCAGCTCTTCTTCCTTCTTGAGTGAGCGGATTCCACTGCGTTGCATGCGCCGCAATACAGTTGTCCCCTTTTCGAAGCGTGTCTCCGATCCACTGCCACTTCCGACGTCGTATAATAGAGTCAATAGGTTCCTAACCCGTTTTCCTGAGGAGCTCTTCGTTTGATATACGATTGGGCCAGAAAATCCTAAGGATTTTTCGTAGACACCTATTAATAAACGTTTGCAGCTTCTTAGTGACACCTACTGTTACTTTCCAAGTGCTGCAACCGTAAAGTAACACGGATTCGACGTCGGATCGAAACAGCTATAGCTTGGTTCTTAAGCTTAGAGAGTTATTCCTCCATGTATTTCTAATCATACCGAAAGCAGGCTTTACCTTCCCGATTCGACTGCTGATGTCCTGTTCGGTGCCACCCTCGGTAGAGATGATACTTCCAAGGTATTGGTAGCTCTGTACTTTCTCTACCGGTTGTTGAGAAATATTTATGAGAGAAGATGACTTGGTTCCTAGGCTGATCATCTTTGTTTTGTCGGAGTTGATTTTCAGCCCCACGATTTCTGCTTCTTTCTCCACCCCTGTTGTCATTTGGTGGAGATCCATGATCCTATGAGAGAGCAAGCATACGTCGCTGTCGTCCCCATAGTGAAGATGTTTCAGGTGAGACGTCAGAGTCCATCGCTCGCAGGACATCGCTTATCACCAACAGAAACAATATTGGTGACAGAATGCAGCCCTGTCTGACTCCACTTTGGACTTCAAACTCTTCTGACAGCCTCCCTTCGTGCAAAAAGTGACGTTTGGATCCATCATAAGTTGCCTTAATAATAGCTATTAATCTAGCCGGGATACTCCTCCTGCGTAAAGCAAGCCAAATAAATTCTCATATCCCCGGATATGCTCTAATCAATACTAGCAAGCTCTGGCACACGCGATAGCTTGGTCTTTAAAACGCAATTTCTATATTCTTATCTATTCGAAACTGAGTGTTGGATCCGAAGACCCTATTTCTGTCATATTTCACTCGCTAGTTGTAACCTTCCCAATGAGGGAACCGAAGAGACTTAAGAATAAGATTTATAGCCCCACCAACCTATAACAACTAAATTCCTGTGCATATTCTCACGACTTGCCCAAAGGGTATCTATAGCTAAATTATCAAGTTTTTGAGTATCACATGGTGTACAACTCATTCATAATGTTATCCCTCAAACTGCGATTTGTTCTTCAATCTGATTCAATATTTGCTTATTTGGCATACCTACTCGTAGATATGTTTAAAAAAAAAAATCCCACTTTTATGACTTTTTAAAAACCGAGGGATATCTAAGTGCCAAAAGGAACAAACAAATTGAGCAATTCAACTGGTGGTCGGTGGCGGCAGCGCAAGGATGAAAGTAAATTCTTGCTCTTGGGTTTTCATATTTAGAATAAAAACAAACTGCTGGTCCTTCTAGGAATTTTCTTGTGTGATTCTGTCGGATGTTATTTATTCTTTCCTCTAGATACTTTTTTTTTGTCATTTGCAGTAGAATTTCTAACAACAACAACTACAACGAAAAATTATCAATTGGTTCTTTTAGAGAAATGTAAGACTCCTTCCAACAACAGGTATACATTTTATTTTTTCAACTAAATAGCCTTCCAGAAATTTATTAGATAGAGGACAGATTTACCGTTAGTTATGGGTTTGTTTATCAATGATAAAAAATAAAAAAGAAAATTCCGATGAATATATATTTTATGACATTCCTATCATTCGATTTAGATGAGTTGGAGAAATTGCTGTCAAAGATCGTCCTTTTGACTTCTTTTCATTGATGAGAGTGTGAGAGCACAAGCGTCGCGGTCGTTAGACTTTTTGGTTTTTTTTTTTTTTGTTAGTTCCAGTGAGGACATTAAATGACCCGTAATTGCACTTTTCACTTCGAAATGGACATCTTATCTCATAATATACGAGTAGGTATGTGCTTAAGTATATTTTATATTGACGGAATGGATTTGAGTCTTTATTTTGTTCCCACACACAGGATAACGTTTAATGAGGTTTTTTGTTTGACTGTTCCTTTGGTTACTTTTTTTTTTTTCATTTCATCATCATTTCGGGCACTTGTGTGTGGTATATCTGTGTTTTAAAGTAAATATTCGGCATGTCGGCAAAGAGATGGAAATTCTTGGAAAAAATCCTTCGGAATATTTAGTTTTGTTTTATAAACTCGCTTGTTGAAGGATAAACCAAGTAAATACATTTCTCATAGAATTTCATTGAAATAATGGGCAATTATTTTGTAAAAAAAAAAAAAAAACTAAATTAATCAACTTTAGAAAAGTAATTGAAGGAAGGTGTTGAAATAAAAAGAATTCAAATTTACAATAGAAAAGGGAAAGTTTTACTCAAAATATATATTGAAGTCCGATATCTACACATTACAATTAAAAACTCACAATTAAAAACTCGATCTGACTAATTATCCTCGATCCCTTTATAACCCTTGATAGCAAAGGTATCGCTGTGGCTCTTTTATGACCTTAATCGAGCAGCGTGCATTTTCTCCATATTTTTCCTAGAAAAACGAACAAGTTTGGCAGGGATGCTAAAGTTAGAAATATGCTCTATAACGTTCCTCCCTGTAGATGCTTTCATAAACAGCATTGAAATTGCTGAGAAGATGGTTGGTATCTATCTGAAGATTTAAGGATTTTTCCAACACCTGACGAAATGGGAATATTTAGTCGATGAAAGTCTTTTGTGGCCTGATTTAACACTGATCTGCCAGATCTTTAACGAATGGTTTCAGTTGTTCACATAATCCGGGAGAAAAGATCTTGTAAGCGATATGTTCAGAGGGTTTCCTTTCTTGAGGATCGCGCGAGTTTTATTCATCGGACATGCTTTCTTTTGGTTATATTTTATAGATAAGTTGCAGTCATTTCCTGGCGCTGGGAACACCTCGGTATCAGAGATAGTAGCTAGCTCCAGAACCTTTATTTGCCTAAAGTTAATACAAAATTATCTTCACTTCGTCGAGATCAAATGCAAGGTATTTTTGTCGTTGAGGCTGTTCGATTCATTATCGCAGTTACGTAGTTTACAGGAAAAATTGTTCCATATTCTCAGCAACTACTGCGATTCTACAGCCTAGTAACTTTGAGATGTTAATTTTACCTGCCGAAGTTCAATACTGTTCTGACATCCCTGTGTTTCCTCGATCGCTGTGTTTCGCGATTATGCTTTTTTTTTGTACTTCTGATAACCGATTATTTTTCCTCCTCTTTTCAGCTCGTAAAGCTCCCTAAGAGCCTTTTGTTTTGCTGCAGGATTTCACCGGCATAGTGATCATGGAAGCTCTGATTGGCAGAACTCCCAAAACTTAAGCAGGTTAAAATGATTCGTGGAAGCTACAACCATCGGATTAAGTAGGAATAACCTAAATTCTTCACTAGTCATTGCTAAATGAGAAGACACCAAGACATATTCTTGGCCTGGTGACCCCAGTAGCATATTCTGTAATGCTTACGAGGAAACACCGAACCATATGTTAGTTAGATGTGATGCATTCGTGCATCAGAGACACAAGTATTTAGGACATTCTCTGAAAATACTCAATATACTTAAGTTTCTTAGGGAAGCAGGTCCGGACGAAGAGGGATCTTACTCAGCAATAGCTCTGAATGTCGCAGTGAACTAAAACCCCAAATGAAGCCTGAACTTCAGAATCGGCATCTCCGATGGCTTCTTGGCAAGGTTCTCACTGGTCTTAAATACTTAATAGTGGCGGTACAGAATGTCTTGAGAAGTTACATAATAGGTACTCGATCAGAAAACATCCTAGCAATCTGTTTCCATTTATTTAGATTTAGTCTGATTTAGAATTTGCTCAAAGTATTTTTGTGCTGGCTTTGGTTGGAATTTCCGTGGCTGTAGGTACAGTGAAGCGAGTCAATCTTAGCCTCTCAGAGCGCTCGGATATCTTGGATATTGAAGGGGAGTCTTGCGTCGATCGAAATTTGATTGATCGGTTGATTGATCAGGACATATCCATGTTTCCCTTCGCAGCAAAAAACGTTCAACTTGAGTCCGTTATTGGAGATTGTATATACTTTCCGATAGTGCAACCAAAGATGTCTTCTCTTTCTAGATTGGCGTTTTAATAGCTTAAGAAAATGTTTACTTTTTTTCCCCCCACCAATCTTATCGTAATTTTTTGGATGGAAGATATATCTGCCTCCGATTATTCTTCGGGTACACTTGGGCTATTAAAGGACCTATCAGATTCTAAGTTCATATACCTTATTTCTTTTTCTTAGTTCGTCAACAGTCAACCCGACTGTATCTGAAGCTTGAAATTGGCGGGAAGTGACCGCACGATCCCCAGCCAAGCCTTTAGTGCAACTGGAAGGAGTCTTAGTAGTTAGTCACTTAGTAGTTTACCCTTACTGGGACTGTAGACGTAATCTCTTCGCTACGGACTGTATATAATGAGAAGTGCATTATTGGCAAAACAGCTCTCCCGTTGCTACTACTCCCCATGTTAGCATACTAAAGCTGTTTTTGAAATTTTATTCTTTGTAAAGATTTGAGAGGCGTTCATTATTTTCATTAAAAAAAAAATGTCGATGTGTACTACAAACAGAGAATTTTTATCAAATCGATTAATTTGATGAATTATAAGAATAGCGTGATTTAACCTCAAATAAAATTTTATTGGATTTGAAATGTATATTTAAATTTTAAAGGCTGTGTCACTACCGTAACCAAAATTAATCGTTAATTTTGTCATTCCTGGAATGGTGGAGAGTTGTATGTCACTAGGTCCTGGTTCACTTCGAGCTGTTGCACCATCAAATTTTTAGATATGAGAATTAAATCTACTTTTAATTAATATATTTGTCAATTAAAAAAAAGTAGACTAAATTTCCCATGGAGTGTTGAATTATTTTTTTAAAGTGACGCAGATAACACTTTCTGAAGAAAAGTATGTGTCACTTCGTGTGAAAATTGATAATACTAGTATGATGACAGTAACTTATAAATAGAATTTCGTTCCTTATATTCTGTTTATGCTAATGAAACAAATATTGCCAAAACTGTCCTATAACCTATCAGACTTAAAGCTCTATTATTATTTTCTCTTTTTGGTGCAAAAATGTTTTAAATGGATCAAATAACTCCTAGGAGTTATACTCTAGATTTTGGTGAAACCACTCTCATAAATTGTTACCTGATTAGAAGAGGAAAACAAATGTTTACCTCTTTCAAGGGAACCTAAGTATTTCGCTGCATTTTATGCAATAGCCTTGTTTTTAACAAAGCAATCCGTAGTATATAAGAACTTTACATGAATAACAAATACCACATCGGCAGAAGGAATACTTTTTGATTATGTCCAACAACCGGAATACTCCCACTAAATACCCGATAAAAGCTAAATAGAATACTACTGGCGGATGGGTTTTCACCTATATTCGAGTATCGAATGGAATTTTTGTGGTTTTTTTCTAATATGTTGGTGCGGTTGATACTTGTATGTATCTTAATGGCTGTGTTCATTGAGTAATTGTAATTGCGTTTTTCGATTGGGCGAAAAATCAAGGGGCACGGCAGTGCCCAGCCAAGTTCAGGCGATTTTTGACCCCTCCCTATCTTCAGTACCAATGAAGTCAGAAACTTAAACTTCCGAATATTTGCTAAGCTAGTCAGGCACAGGCGCCTCACCAAATTTCAATTTTCTAGCATAAGCGGTTCCTGTGATATAAGGCCTCAAAAATTACAAAAACAATAACTGACTGACTGAAAGATCATCAAAATTATGAAGCACTTCCCGAAATCGTGGAATCTTGTAATTTTGCAAAGGAAAAATTGAAAATTTGAGGTTTTCCATTCAGGGCGCGTGGTATCCGCTCACTTTCTCCGAATTTGTGTTGATTGAATGGAGCACTTCCGACTGCTGTAAAACGATGAAATTTGGTAAAGTGGTATGGCTTAAATTGCATACAAAGAAAAAAATATAAAATTTGAGGTTTTCCGTTCAGGGGCGTGGTATCCGCCCACTTCTTCAGAATTGATGTAAATTATATATGGCACACTTCCGATTGCAGTAGAACAATGAAATTTGGTAAAACGGTAGGGCTCAAAGGACCAAAAATAAAAATTGTGGTTTTCCATTCAGGAGGCGTTGTATCCGCCCACTTTCTGAGAGTATGTTTAATTTATATGGATCACTTCCGATTGCTGTAGAATCATGAAATTTGGTAGAGTGGTATAGCTTTATGTACATTCAAAGCGAAAAATAGAAAATCTAAGATTTTTCATTCGAAGTGACTTTTTATTGTCATTTTGAAACTACATGCATCTTGAAAATTCATGACTTCTTAGAACTAGAGTGCTCGATTTTATTTAATAATACACATTCCATCAAGCATCCAAGTAATGGCTGCCATACGCTATTGTTAACTAACCTTGTCGACAGAACTCCAATATTCAGTCCTTTTTGTCTTTTCTGGTATACCAATTTTCTTACAAATTTATTTGAACTCTTACACAAAAATTAAAAACCCGTTTGGAATTTGTTTGACAAAAAAATTAATTTGTATGACTGAGATGACACATGTCGGCTTTCAATAATGAAAAAAGTACTAGAATATTTAGTACAATTGAAGGAAGTGCTGCCAATTTTTCCTTGTTATTCAGTGAATAGATAAAATGAAGAAAAGATAGTTTTATTAATATTTTAATTTATCAAAGGGATAATTTCATTATCCGTGTGTTGGAAAAACTGTGTGTTGACGAGCAAATTGTGTGTTTTTATTAATACGCCTGTATAAGTTTACATACAAAAAAACTCTTAACTGTGATGTGAACTATAATCAAACCACTATTAATTGGTGGGGCAGTTTTTAAAACCTTTCGAATTGGGCATAAAAAAAAAAAACTTGCCAAGTAAGCCCATCAAATTTTAGTCAGTAATCATTAAATAATAAAATTTCTCTATTACATTGTAGCTGTTTCAATATTATTCTACTTTATCTATTCAGTATTAAACCTTTATGAAGTAAGAACTTGGCGTACTTTTCGATCTCAGTACTTTTCACGGCTGACTTATTACACAAAGGTTTATGTATAGAAGAACTTGGCTCTTTTTTTAACATTTATGTTTTTGGTCTGATCAATATTATTCCGTTCTTCTTTGCAAATGACCATTTTTCATTTTCTATTCGGTAGCAAAAATAAAACATTCCTTATCTTATTTTCCATTTTATAGAAAAATTATTCCGGTTTTGAATTTTTCTCTTTCCATTTATTCTGTTTTTTTTTTTTTTTAACTTAAAACTAATAATAATAATACACATCATTATTTGACATTTATCTAAATGTATATTATTAAAAAAAAACAGTGTCTTTCTATCCTGTTCTGACAAAAAATCGACTTTGACAATTTTTGACGTCCATTGGGCGACACATTTATTAGAATCCTCTTACTTTGCCCTGAACACATTACTGAAAAGGTTTAAAATGTTTAATTTTACTGACAGATCACAAAAATGTCAATACTTACAGTCAGCTATTATTTATGTCTAAAATTTTTTCAACAAATAATTTAGTTCTTTCATATTATGTTGCTACTTTTTTGACATTTGCTTTAGTATAACAATAAGACCTTATTATTTTATTATTAGGGCCGTTTTCTTCACTATAGCTCAACTTGAGGCAAACTCTCAAGTTGATCAACTTGAGAGTTGGCTTCAACTCGAGAGTTGAAACGCAAGTTAAAATTTCTTTTTCTTCACAATTTTTTTTCTCAACTCCCGAGTTGAAAATCTAAAGTTGATCAACTTCTGATTTCAAATTTTTGTGTGATATTTGTGATAAATGATTTTTTCCTCGATCTACATAGCGATAAAAATAAGTTGTTACCAATCGCGAACGGATGTTTGTCATGGATGTTGCCGTTTCCCCAAAGATACATGGTAAATTTGTGGCAGCTAAATCAGCAAATCTAGGAATTTCTGGATCAGGTTCTATAATTTTCCATCAATTGCTTTGTTGTGAAGAACAGCACAAGCGATGATGATGAGTTTTGTCGTCTCTATTTTGCACCTAATGTCGGAAGCCAACACGGGAAATCTGCTTTCCCAAACGCCATATGAACGCTCCACTCAATTGCGAGTGCCTTTCTGAAATTCTTTGTACAAATTCTCATCATTCTCTCCAACTGCTCGACGAAGTTGAAGTCCAATTTTTCCAAAAATAATTGCTGCTGAAAATTATGCCAATATTTTTTTGTGAAAACTCAAGCAAACAAACTTTTGAAGCAAAATGCATGTATTTTATTGAAAAAAAAAAACAGTGTTTCATGTCAACTCTCAAGTTTGCTCTCTCAACTTCTAGTATTTTCGGAAGTTGAGAAAACCAGAAGTTGATCAACTCGAGAGTTGAGAATCGAAAGTTGAAACTGTCAACTTTGAGTGAAGAAAAACAAAATCACAAGTTGAGAATAAAAATCCTAAAGTTGAGGTCAGCTTCTAGTGAAAAAAATGGCCCTTAGTGCATCAAATCGTGAATACCTCTTTGTTTTCATTGATTCACCAAACATTACCGCCGATGACCCCATCTACTACATAAACGACAACATTTTACTCTGACCAAAATCTGCGAACAAACGCCATTTGACTGCTGTGTTTGATAGTGTACCAAATGTGAAATAAAATAAAAACAGGCTACATACGGGTAATATCTGATATATGAATGTTGAAAAGAATGTGGTTCCTGATACACACCAAGAATCGAATGCTTTTTGGTTTCCTTGAGGCAAGCACCAAGCTTGTTTAATGGTTAATGGGTTGTATTCAGCTTTAACTACTAAATACAGCCCTGAGGTTAAGAAGCATACATTTCACATGAGTATTGACACCTCATGTATCTATGTATGATCGGTTTTTAATTGGTTAATCATGAATTGTCGTTACAAGTCAACATTCAAATAATATGTTGGTGCATTCGGAAATGAGTATGAAAAGCTAAGAGTGCTGCGATTGCCGAAAAATTTGATGGGATAAGAAGTAAGTGAAATAGTTAAGCAGACAAAACGGAGCCTTGCGGAACACCAGAATTAATTTCGTGATCTTTAGACTTGAAACCATAGCAACTAAGATTGAACATTCAAAAAAGTAATTTATAAACCAACGAAGAAGTTGGATTATCGAAAGCACAAATTTTTGATAAAAAAAGCTCACAAACTCTATTAACTTCTTTAGATACATACATATATCCAGCACAATAATTTTACATTTCTCCAAAACTATTTAAAGATTGATTCCATATTTCGGTGAAATATGTCATCAAATTTCGAAAGGAACTATTTCTTCCAAAGCCGTCTTTGCCGGTCATTTAGAAGCCTTTGTTTTTCAAGATATTTCATAAGCTACCGATTAATCAGCGTTTACATGACCTTGGAAAAGAGGGAGGTAAGTGCGATGGTCGTCAGGAAAAGTTGAGAAAAATTAACCTTTTTTTTTGGAATCGCTTCCACAAATGTTGATTACTGACTGGTGTTATCAAATTCCAGGCAAATATTTGAAAAGAAGAGAACTCAGTAACGCGACTGAAATTGATCCTGTAACTTAACCAAGTAGTTTAACTTGCGATGTACATATGTATTTAGGTACCATAGGGAAATGTTTTACATTTGGAAAATTTGAACTATAAATTTTGATCAAAATTGATATTACCATGATTCTGCAATTCTGTTTGTCTGTCTGTGTGTCTGTATATCTGCACAGCCTTATCCGCTGAACTGATTTTGCTCAAACTTGCTAATTACGGTTCTTCGGTGATTCCCTAGAAGAGAAATTGAATCTTGTTTTGATCCAAAACTAACGATACCTGCCATACAGCCAAGAAAAGTCTTGTTTATCTTGAAAACGGCTCCAGCGATTTTGATTAAAAAAATTATGTGTCCTTTTGTAGGCAAGGTCTACATTTTGATAAAAACAAATGTAAGAAAAAATGTTATTAACGGTACCAGATAGAACGCTTTTATTTTTTGCTTTTCTATTACAATGATAACTCGTCAATATCCATGATGTCACACATGTAACAATTGAAACAAATATTTAGCGGGTTCTTGGTGCATTATAGCCCCAAATCTGCTATGTTAGAAACTACTATAAGGAGGCTGCCTATCTGAACTTGTGTTCCTACCAAGTAAATGTCATTAACAAAAACTTTATAAAGGGTTTTCCAATAAGAGGTGTTATTTTGAATAGCCCGCTATTTCGGTAGCTGTCACTTTTGAAGCTGTCATTTTTTGACATTTGACAAGTAGAAACTACGCTATTAATAAAAATGGAACGATACACGCTTCAACAACGCATTGAAATTATTAAAATTGGGTCCTTGAAATGCATGAAAATGAACCGGAATTTCATCGAAAAATCATCTTGACTGATGAGGCCCATTTCCACCTCGGAGGCTACGTCAACAAGCAAAACTGTCGCATCTGGGGCTCGGAAAACCCAAGAGTTATTGTTGAAAAGCCTCTCCATCCTCAACGCGTGACTGTTTGGTGCGGTTTATGGTCCCGCGGGGTCATTGGACCTTACTTTTTCGAAAATGAGGCTGGAGCAACAGTTACGGTCAATGGATTGCGCTATCGAGATATGATTAATGATTTTTTATGGCCTGAATTGGATGGTATTGATCTGGACAACGTTTACTTTCAACAAGACGGCGCTACGTGTCACACAAGCAATGAAACCATCGATCTTTTACGGGAAAAGTTTCCGGACCGTGTTATCTCTCGAAGAGGTGATCACAATTGGCCACCGAGATCTTGTGATTTAACACCTTGCGACTTCTTCCTTTGGGGCCACGTGAAAGATAAGGTCTACGCCAACAGCCCAGCGTCGATTCAAGACCTCAAAGATGAAATTCGTGAGGCTATCGAGGACATAGGGCAGCCACTTTGCGATTTGGTTATGGAAAATTTCATGAAAAGGATATGGTCCTGTAAGCGTGGTCTTGGCGGCCATTTGGCTGATGTTGTGTTCCATTATTAACGGCATACCTTCCTCTTTATAATGAAATAAACATCCGATCATTTATCTCCAAAAATGCCATTTTTCTTTGAATATCAAAATAACACCTCTTATTGGAAAACCCTTTATTCAAACTCAATTCCTATCGTTAAAGTTTTATATCTCTTCTAAGAAGACCTTAGGGTCTTAAACATTTAAACTTTCATTCAATATTTTAGCACTTGATTAGGATTTGATTTGTGATGTGTGTTTTCCTCGAATCAGTATTATTACTAACAAAAAAAAACAATTAATTGCAAAAATATAGCAATAAAAACTGATATCGGCCCAGTAAATAAATCAAAGCAATAACAAGACGCCATCTGACAATTCCAAAGTGCATTTTGATTGCTATTTAATGTTTTGAAATTGCTTTTCAAGAAAAAAAAAAAAAAAACGAAAAAAAAACACAATTTCATTCGGAAATGAATGATTAAATTAAATTCTTCTCTTTATGCATTATCCCCTCCTCCCTCCATACAAACTGATCAAATAATTGAAATGATTTAATTTTTATTATTTTTTTTTTTGTTCACTGTGTGTCATAAATTAACACATTTATGTATGTGCGGCAATATATCTTTTTAAAACACCGATTATACCGTATTGTTATAGGCGATTTAATTTATTTTAACCCGTACCAAAAACAGATTTTAATAATAAAATAAAATATTTTTTATTAACACTGTCAAACAATTTGTATCACTTCTCAACAAATGAGAATACTTGTTCGAATTTGAGAGAATTTAATAAAAAAAAATTCTTGTTAATTTATAGATTTGCATCAATCAATATTAATTTTAGGGGAATTTTTTTTGTTAACTTTTTTTAATACATTTATCACTTTAACATGATATTTCTTGCAAAACAATAAAAATTCCACATGAGGTGCTATAATAAATCGAGTCATTTAAAGTTAAGATTCTTTTGAAGATTCCAAGGTCGAGATGTGAGTGGGTGGCGCTGTAAATAATCCAAATGAATCATGTTTCTCTGGAACTGCCATATTATTGCAGTCCAGTAGATATGATTGAAAATAGAATTAGGTGGAAATGGCGACCACATTTCACTATGGAATGCGTTGCGTCTCGAAAGTTTTTCAAACAAATTGGGTAAGACTTTAAATTACACGTGAATATAAATTCTTTCCGCTGGTTTTTACATACTAAAATACAACAAATTTCAATTATTTTCTGTTGGTTGAATTTCGGCCATTGTGCTTTACTTGTAACGGTTAGTCCTGGAAAAGGGGTTTCTGTTGAACTAACTAAGTAGGAACAGTCCTTTTAAATCCTCTCCAACTTTCCTAAAACGCTCGCAGTGTGCTCAAACATTTTACGGGTAGTCAAAATACCATAAGTGCCAAAAAAAATCCTTTTTAAGAAATTGAGCTCAAATATGAAGGTAAATAGTTGAAAATTGTTAAACTATAAGACATTTTGTCAGAAGCCTTGTATGAATGGGTTGAAATAACACTGACCTTGCAGCCTTTTTCTTAAGCTGAGATGGAACAATTTTCGTGGTTGTATAGCTTCATTTTGGAAAGCCACTTTATCTACGGAAGATGAGAATATATCCTACCATCTTCTATTCCGAACACCGACTTCTCACAAACCTCTCTATTTTTTTCACCAAATTCATTTCATCAAATATTCAGGTAGGTAGGGAGAAATAGCGACCATTGGCAGCTTAGCCCTATGGCCCAATTAGCGCTCGCAATTTTGATACCATAACTCGCATGAACATGGTAGATAGAATTGATATTGGAAATTGTGGACCAGGGTTGCAAAAGCTTAAGGCTAGTCGCGCAGTGGCAACTGTGATCGAAATCAAATAGTTTAATCACCAGTTGAAAGAGAACCGCACACTGAAAGCTCTTTACTTACGCTCACAATCTTTTCTCTCTTGCGCTTATAGAAAACAGCTCAACTGTTGCGAATTAATTTTAGGCAATCGTTTAATTTGTGTCAAAACACAAATTTTTAGTTGCTCGAATCGAGTTGCTCTAAGTGCACTGAAAATAAAATCAAGGTATATATGACAAAAATGTAAGATCTGATAAAATTTTTGTCAATATACCGCCAACAAAAAGTTTTGTCAAATTGATAAAAATTAGAGAATTTTGTTGAGGTAACAAAAAATATTTTGTTGTATCCACAAAACTATTTTGTTGTGCTAACAGATTAATTTGTTTAAATAACAAAAATATTTTGTCAATATGACAAAATTTCGTAGAATTTACAAAATCAATTTGTCTTATTAACAATTCTTTTGTTGTATTAACAAATTTTTTTTTTGATAATTTTAAAAATTTGTTTTTTTTTTTTTTTATTATTATCGGATTAAAAAAATTGTTTTGTTAAATTAAGAAAATTGTCAGTTCAACAAAATATTTTGTCAATTCAACAAAATATTTTGTGAATTCAACAAAATATTTTGTCAATTCAACAAAATATTTTGTCAATTCAACAAAATATTTTGTCAATTTTACAAATATTTTTTGTTGAATCCACAAAATTAATTTTGTCAAAATAGTTTTTTTTTGGGATTAAAGTAAACAAAAATTGGCGTTTCGTCCCTACGATCTCACATGCAACCATTTTTTTTTTTTTTTTTTTTAAATTCATTTTTATTTTTCATTTATCTTAAATCTACTTAAAGCTAGACAAAAATTCATAAAAACTAGCCTAATTATCCAATAACTTAAAACTAACTTACTGGCCCTATGCGGGCGCTCTAAGCTAAACTCTATCTTAATCACATGCAACCATCTGTGAGGGCGTATGGACAATACGCAATTTTTGTCAAGTTCAGTTAATCATCGATTTTTTGACAAAAACCAAATGTGAACTATATCATACACAAAGGAAATGTCATGATCATAAAAATATCTGTGGCCGCAAACCATAACCGCCTAACTCGAGTTAAGACGAAATTGAGTTTTTATCATAATCGTGCTGAGAATATACAAATCTATGCCCACTCATTTTTTTACGTCTGTATCTTTTTTTAAAGAAAAGTTATAAACAAAAAACCTAACAACCTAACTCGCTTTTCAAAAATTATAATTTACCATAACAACTTAACTCAATAAAAATACAACGGCGGTTTCATAACTTAAGTTAAGTTTTTATTATTCTGCATTGAAAAAAAAAATAATGAGGAATAACAACATAAGTCAAGTTAATCAATTTAAAATCTGCCGAGAATTAAAAACGCTTATTTTTCATTATTTTTCTTATGTCAACATAGGCTCTTATTCCCTAAAGTAGAAAAAATATTTACTTTTCTTAACTTGAGTTAGGTTGTTATGGCAAATCACATTTCTATTTCTTGACAAACTTAACTGGACTTAAGTTCTTTTGGCTAACCAGACTATGATTGCATGAAAATCTTAAATCGAGTTAGGCCGTTATTCCGTGTTTCAATTTGAAAAATCACAAATCTAAGTTGACTTATGTTCTTTTGCCTTAATCAGTTTACTGTAAAAATAAGTCATAAGTGAAGATAGGTTATTACGAACAGTCGCATCTGTAGTGTAAGTGATGTTTTGTTGAAAAGTTTAATTAAAGAAGTGCGTAAGATACCGAAAATGAGCTCTGCAAATAATGGAATTAGCAAGGATGCTTACAAATTACAAGATAATAATTATCTATTACCATTCTGATTACACGATATAGTTATGTGATGTATTAAGGAGCTGATATCACATTGTGGCAGTGCCCTATACAAACAAAATTAGTATAGGTATTACTTAATAAGAGCAAGTACTCGTTACAACATATTTACTTTTCATTTGTTCTAAAATAAATGTTGGGTGTCAAATTAAAGCAAAATTCAAAAAGAAATATCAAAATAAGGAGTGTTAAGAATTGATCTTCCTTTGAGTAATATTTTTCCACTACGCTTATGCAAAACTTTAGGAATTTTAAGAAATGCATTTATGCTTTAAATCAAAATATAATATTATGAGTTTTGTTACAATTAAACAAAACAAAAATGTTTCCATATTTTAAACCGAATATAACGTAGCACAGTGATCAATGAACGGCCAAACTTTTGATGTTGACTTGATCCAATTACTCTTCTTTTTAAGTCATCACTTTAGCAAGAAAACGTTTAATATTTAATACAATTCTAAAGTTTATGTTAAGATAAAGATATGCATATAATTTCTTGTTGTTCAGGTGAACTATTCAACTATGTACAATGTACATGAAACTGAGAACGTTGAAAATGATCTCGATTTGATGATTTGTTGGTAATTTTTTTAATAAACCGGAAATGATACACTCAGATGATTCAGTGAAATATCCAAATTTTAATTTATTTCAGCAGAAAGCCCAAGCCGTTCCAGCTGATATAAATTATTATTCTGTACATTTATTGTTGGATTAATAAATAATAATAATAATAATTTGTTAAGAAAGTCTAGTAATTCAATTTCTGAGAGCTCAAATATGTAGAAGAAACGTTTGCAAGACCTAAATGCAAAACTAAGTAAAAGCTTCGTATTAAACTTCCAATCAGCAGAAAGACTGTTAAGGCTAGGGCCTTTTTATATTTTTAGAAGTAAATGCAGCGAGAGAATTAAATTTTAAAAACTTGAACTGTAGGTCAACAGCTACTGGTCATTAGGAATATATAACCAAAGAATTTTATATATTGGTTCCCTCAAACACATTGAAGATACAAAATTTGACACTTTGGTGTACGAAGTTAACTGGAAGCCAAAACGCGACCGTAGTATGAAAAATACGAAAATATTTGTAATGTTTTTTGTAAAACATATTTTCATCAGTTCTTTGACGAAACTGAGAGCTTCTTTAAATCCGTCATCAAAACAAAAATCTTCACTGTCGTTAGTGTCGTTCGATTCCATTTCAGGATATCAGAAAAAAACGTGCTCCTAACAATAAAACGACATATTTCGAGGTTTACTGCACATGAAAGCCACTTCATTTGAAGGGACTCGTGTACAAAATATTTAAACGCTAGCTTTAATCTTACATCGATACACGGCCATTATAAATCATAATCTTTAAATCTGGCAAGCTTATCAAAATACTTAAAAATGTTTGGATTTATCGGCCAAGAGTTTAATGCCCCAAAAGTAGACAAGTGTTCTTTTGCTTCGAAGAGAAAGGTTACCGAATCCGAGAATGAAAAATTCGTATTGCAAGTGAAGCAAAAGGCAACGAAAAAAAGAGGCAATAAAAACCAAACACTTTTCAATTAAAACTTGGACCTTCATCGATCCTTGAACCAGGGCTTACAAATGTGATTGCGCCCATCACGAGCTCAATTAGCTTAGTGAGAAAAAAAACGAAGGTCCAAATTGAAACCCCAAGATATTGGTTTTATTTCGTTAATAAGACTGATTTAATTGGCACGAAGAACAACGACAATGATTTTTCTGATTTTGCCAAATTTTATAGATCTAAAGTTTCTTGGAAACGAATAGATGAAGATGGTAACAAAATAACTTGGAACTCTATTCGGTAGCTGCGTTACTATAGAAACTGCATCAAATGTCCTACACAAATTTCTTGCACAAAGATGAGGTTTCTAAAATTATAAAAAGTAAAAGAAGACGAAAGCTTCTTTAAATCTAAACAACTTCTTTCCCGAAAGAAAAGAAGATTTCATGGACTTAAAACATCAAATCTTGATTTTCAGACTTTTTATGACAATCTTCCATCCAATATGGACGAGCTAAATACTTATCCTCATTTAACAGGCCCTGACAACTCAGAAGATACTTAAATATCAATTTTGCTCAAAATTTAATCAATAATGTACAATACATAATTTAAACTTATGCATATTAAAAACTTGAATAGATAAAATATTCTTATTACAAAATGTTCCTTTACTTGTATGATACTTTCACGACCAAAAGAAAACAAACATGGAAAATTAACTTAAGTTAATAAATACCCTGGTTTATTGGTAAGGAAAAAGAACTTAAGTCAACATATGAAATTTTTTCCCACAATCTCACACATGGAATAACGACCTAAGTCGACAAAAGAAATTTTAATCATTCTTTCTTAATATGCCATAACAACCTAACTCGACCTAAGTTTTTTATTTTTTTAAAGTTCAATAAGCCATAACAGCTTAAGTGTTTTTTTCCTTAATTACTCATTAAATATAAGACATACATTTTATTACTTCTAGTATATGAGAAATGTGTATTCTTTCTTCATTTCTGCATTTAAGAAATTTAAAAATTCATAATTCCTGATTCATAGAGATTATGAAACCTAAAACTGCTCTCCTGAAAAATATGAAAAATCGACTTAAGCGGTTATGCCCTGTGACCACTGATATACGCGCAGAATTTTTTGGTTTCCTTACAAAATAATTTTATCTATCTGATAATATTATTTTATCAATACTACAAAATAACTCAACCCCAAAACAAAATATTTGTCATTTTAACAAAAACGTTTTCATTTTTTGTTAAATTGACAAAAAAAAAATTAACAAAAACTTTGTGATATTGACAAACATTTACAAAATAGATTTTTTGTAGATACAACAAACATTTTGTTAACATCACAAAAAAGTTTGTCGATGTGACAAAAATCTCTGTTTGATTTTGTTATATTAATAAAACTTGGTTTGTTAAACTGACAATATTATTTGTAGTGTATATTTTGTTAAACTGACAAAAAATCATGCTGAATTATAAAAATTTTGTCAAATCAACAAAATCATTCTTTCGTATTGACAAAAATTTAATCAAAATGATAAAATTGTTTTGTTGAAAGTCAACAAAACGTTCATATGCTAGTTGGTAGATTTTAAATTCTTAAGCTTGTTTTGACTACATACTTATTTAATTATTAACGAAAAAAGTTTTTAAGCTTTTGGAGAGTTTTGTGTGAGTTGCCGTTTATGCGGTCCCTATAACCCAATAGAATAAAAAGCAATTGATAAAATAAAACTCACACAAAATTCTCCAAAAGCTTTTGAACTACTTTCGTTAATAACTAAATAATTATGTACTTAGTCGAAAGAAACTTAAGAATTTAAAAATCTACTAACATGCTCATGACTTAAATTTTTTAATTCATAAGTCGACAACCTTCTCATGACTTGAGTTTTTTTTAAAATTCACAAGTCACTAACTAACTTATGAATTTTTTTTTTTAATTCACAAGTCATCTACAGACTTATGATTTAATATTTTTTTAGTTCAAAAATTCACAACCCTGTTGTGGACATTATCACTGAATCATCCAGCTTGGATTCAATCCAAAAATATGAAAGAATCAAGTAGGCTTTGATGTCTCTTATTGTGTGTTTGGTTTTGCGCAATCATCTGGAAATTGGATCCCTCACTCAAAACCGGATCACCACACTCATCCGACACCATCTACACTGTGCAAAGCTAGGCAGCTTATTGACTGGTGTGAAAACAGTAGCCAATCTGATTGATCGACCATCCGGTAACTCGCACCGTAAACCTAAATGGAGGGCACGGTACAGAAGTAACCGAAGTTCGTTTAAGAGCCATTTCGTCGCGTTTAGAGATGAAGTCTTGGATCTTCATTTCCGAAAGTTCATCAATATCGTCAAAAAATGGCCTTCCTTATGATTGTGCTCTAAATTTGGCCAGGGCGAAGCATTTGCAAAGGAAATGGAGGACTGTTTCCATTTTTCCGTAAGTGCTATGAGCAATGCTTAGCTTGCGATATGCTCTCCTGTTGGCCAGTTGTAACGGAAGATGTTTCTACTTCGCATATGAGCGTTGATCTGCCTTTCCGAAGTCCACTCAGAACCACAGGATTCTCTGAAAGAACGGAGGCATACGAAGTAGATTGTCCAGTCAGCTAAGTACGCGTAGGCATGCTCGCGATGGCCGAAGGCTAACTCGTCGGTGGGGTGGGATCTTGTACCCGCCACTGGACTGCCGTACCTGATATTAACATGCCTAAACAAAATATTTAAATTGGGCTCAATACTTCTTAAACAAAAATCCATACAACAATTCTCATGACAACTTTTATATTGGAAACCTAGATGGTATAGTTTCCAGAGTGTACCCTCCCTCCGTTTAGTACTCTCGAGTAATAAACACCTTGGTTGCCGCACCACTCATCCTAGATTCGCGACAACCCCTAATGTACGTTTATGCACAGGCCTACTGCCCACACATATTCCCTACGTCGACGCTCTTTGATACTAACACTTTCCCTTAATAAAAACTAAACTTATTCAGTCATGGCGCGAAAGAAATGATTACTAAAAATACGTTTGGGTTTTGAAATTCATATACATGACAATATTTATTCAAAAATAATTAAGAAAAAGAAATTCAATAAAATATTCATATATAATTTTCATGGTGTAAAAGAATTATTCTTTGGTAAGTGATCTGATCAGAGTTGTGCTTTGCAACAAAAGTAATCTGGAATTTAGAGAAGCTGGTAACAACACACATCATCTAAAAAAAAAGTTGGAGCAGAAGAGAGCTTTTAACTCACGCTTTCACTATTGCATTCTCTTACTTTCCTTTTGCTGCATAACACTCCTCTCACTTAATTAAAAAAAAAAATTAATACTAATATTTAATCAGAGTACTCATACTCGTGGTTTAAATTTACTCAAATAAAAGTTAACTAAGCTCGGACTCTTTGGTCCGTATAAAAAAAAAGAAATCTCTATGATCTATGTCATACGTATCTCTTTCTCTTACTTTCTTAACTGGGATAAACAAAATTACTTAACTACTTGTTTCATTTCGTTAAATAGTTCAAATTGGCTAGATCTTATATATCTTTTACATCAATGACTCACCGATTGGATTTACTCTCGACTTAGTTCCTCCCAATAAAGATGTGCGCACTCCTTTGTTGGTTGGTGATGACGCTCTCCTGGCGTTATTGTTTTTGTTGTTCTTGTTGTTAAAAAGGATGAAGCTAAATTTCGCGACTTAGGAGAAATAAAATCTTTTCAATTTGAACTTAATTAAAAAAAAAAAAAACAAAATTAAAACTACTTAACTTAGAGAAAAAGAGACAATTTCCAATTTTAGTTCGTAGGTATAATGAATATGTATATGTAGGATAAAATATGAAGCTAGGGTTTGGTAGAGATGATGTTGGATGTTGATGCCGGGGTAAATCGCTTAATTTGCGGTTGATCGATCAATTAATTTGATCAATTTATTGGTACGTCTGGGTTGATATGGGAAGACAAGCCACGTTGGCCTGGCGTTAATGCTGATTCTGATTGAGTCGAGCTCGGAGGCACTCAGCACGTGAGTGATGCGGTTGAAAATAGCAGCTTGAAACCACTGATCTGCTGTCATATGTCCGAGGCTGACTATAGGAAGGTTACTATATTGCCTTCAGATTAGAACTGCTTTGGCCTTCTACGACGTGTTGAATTCGGCGGAGGTGATCATAAAACGATTTGATCCACACTTAAAGGTTGGCCAAAGTCCGCGTTTTGTGGGTAGAGCTGCCAGTGATCTCAGCACGTGGTGAGCTTGAAGAGGAATCGATTGAGCTTTCAATGTACTTTTGGGCACTGGGTTTCCTAAACATATATGTATGTATTTAAAAAAAATCATGATATTTCGTCGATTTTTATCATATTTTATGTATACACCAATTTACCTTCTATGGCGAAGTTGAAGGTGATCTTGTACTTAGTAGAAGAAGGTACAGCCACGTTGGCTTGGACTATGGGAATTTTGATTTCGCTTGGTTCGTGTTGATCTGATTTTGGGTTGTATAGCAAGTATATTATTTTTTTACAAGAAAAACTTAATTTCCCATAAAGACTTACCGATTCCTTTATAAAAAGAACTAGGTATAAGGAATTGTCGAATTCTATTTCACCGAACTTTTCGTTAGAGCTGAAGACTAGATAATGTTCTTGGTCGGAAGATGAAATCAAAAGAAATTGGTTGGGCGTGCAGCAAAGTTTGGTAAGTTTCATCTAGCTATCCGACGTGAGATTAGAAGTCGTCATTCGTCAAAGTATTTGCATGAAAAAGAAGTTGTCGAGTATCGAATTTACGATATTGGCAATGCAGGGAGGTAGTCGAATTTACACCTTGACACATTAGATTAAAGTTTACATGGGTGATCGTATGCCCGTACACAACATTTCAATTTCTTGACAACATCGTCAAGAAAATGAAATGAAAAGGCATAGTATGGTTGAGAACCAACCCAAGTTTTGGATGTTTAATATAGCCCTGTGTTCATTAAGTTAGAGATTTGTGGTTTATTTTATTTGCGAATATCTTTTGCGTGAACTACCCCTAAACTATTTCCTTGCATATCGGTCAATTCGTAAAGGTTGTTTCCAACGATTTTTTTCACCTTAGCAGATATGAATTTTGGACAAAGCTTGGCATTACGCTTCTTTATCGCATCGCTAAGTATAAAATTTCTTTTAAGAACAACTTGTCCAACTGAAAATGTAATATCTTTGCTTCTTAAGTTATACGTTTTTTCATAGATATTATGTGCGTTTGCTAGAGATTCTTTGATTCTAGTGTGAAGCATATTCATTTTCAATGCTTTTGGCAAAATTTTTATTTCAGAGTTGTTTAGTCCATCTAGTTTCTTAAGTAAAAGGTAATCCGAAGCATGTTCTATTCTATTCTGCCCGAAAAGGGCTTCATGGGGCGATACGCCAATCGCGCTGTGTATAGTAGAACGTAAGGCACTCACGATCGATCCTAAGTTGTGGTCCCAATTGGACTGATCAGACCCAACATACGATCGTACTGCGGCAAGGATTGAGCGATTGACTCGCTCGCTAGCGTTAGGCTGAGGCGAATAGGAAGCAGTTTTAATATGTTTTGTGCCATAAGATAAGAGAAATTTAGAAAATTCCTTGCTGATGAACTGCTTACCATTGTCTGATAAGAGAGATTCGGGTACGCCAAATAACGAAAAGACATCCTCCTCTAAAAACTTAACCGCTGATTCACTGGTGGCTTTTCTTAAGGCTTTCACTAGAACAAATTTGGTGAGTTGATCTAAACATACAATCATATAACAGTTACCCTTCTTCGATCTAGGATACGGCCCTAAGAAATCGATATATACGTGCTGGAAAGGCCTATCTACCACAAAAGCTTGTCCCATAGGAGGTCTTAGGACGGAATTTGGTGCTTTGGATGCCTTGCAAACATTGCAGTCTCCGACGTACGCTTTAACCTGGGCTGCCATATTTGGCCAATAAAAACGATCTCGTAGGCGATACAAAGTTTTAGCGATCCCACCATGCGAAGCACGCGGAGGGTCATGAGCCAAACGGACTAAATGATCGGTTAGTACTGACGGAATCCAGAGTTTCCACACGCAGTCGTCTTCTCTGGGATCCCCTGTGCAGGGTTTGACCTTCTTGTAGACAAAAAAATCTGACACACGAAGATCAGGTAGCTGGTTTTTATTTTCCTCTATGGTCTTTATCAAGCTTACATATTCGTCCGACTTGAAAGCCGGGTTCGTAAGATCGATAGATAGAACATCTGAAGAATTCACTGAATAATTTTTCGCAGATACAATCTCGTCCACGGCATAAACGCGAGAGAGAGCATCTGGAACAACATTCTGTGTACCCTTCCTATGCTGTATCTCGAATGAGAATCGTTGAAGCCTGAGGCTCCAACGTGCTAACCTACCGTTCAAATCTTTTTGACCCATGAGCCACCGCAGGCTCGCATGGTCGGTCACTATCGTGAACTCCTGTCCTTCGACGTAGGATCTGAATTTTTCAACGCCAAGCACTGCTGCGAGGCATTCCAATTCTGTTATGCTGTAGTTTCGTTGAGTCGACGTAAGTTTATGAGAGAAATAATAAATGGGTCTCTCTACCCCCTCTTCATCTTCTTGGCATAACACGCTGCCAACACCTGTTGTAGAAGCGTCGCAGAGTATTTTAAAGGGCTTTTTAAAGTCTGGGTTGACTAAAATTGGAGCGGAGGTCAAGGCATGTTTTAATGCTTCAAATGCTTTCAAAGCTTCAGCGGTAAAAGTAAATGTTTTGCTCTTTTTGAGGGTGTCAGTCAGTGGAGTGGCTAATGACGAAAAATTACTGACAAAACGTCGGTACCATCCGGCAAGACCTAAAAATCTTCTTACCTGTTTTGGGGTATTCGGTACAGGGAAATCTTTTATGGCGGAAACTTTATCAGGGTCAGTTTTGATGCATCCACCTCCTACAATGTACCCCAAGAACTTTAGTTCTCTAAAACAAAATTGTGATTTTTCCATGTTTATGGTAAGTCCTGCATCCTTAAGGAGTGAAGCTAGTTTTGACAGAATCGCCAAATGTTCATCAAATGTCGCCGACACTACCAGCAGATCATCCAGATAAACGAAAATGTTTTGTCTCAATTCGTGTGGTACCACTTTGTCCATAAGCCTGCAGAGCCGTTGAGCAGCATTGCAGAGGCCAAAGGGCATAACTGTGAATTGATAAAGGGGTCTGCCGGGCACAGTAAACGCTGTCTTCTCACGCGAAGTCTTTTCCAGCGGTATCTGCCAAAAGGCGTCCTTCAGATCCACACTTGAGATAAAGTGTGTCTCTGACTGACGACTTAGCAGGCCGTCAACATGATGAAGTGGATAGGCATCGTTTTTCGTAGCTTTGTTCACTTTCCTAGAGTCGAGGCACAGGCGATTTTTCCCAGGCTTCTGTACCAGGACAATAGGAGAGCTCCACGCGCTTTCGCTTTCTTCGATGACTCCCAATGAGAGCATCCTATCCAGTTCATCATACATCAGAGCTTGCACCGCTGGAGACACCGGGTAGAAACGTTGCTTAATGGGCTCCGCATCCCCCGTGTTTATTGTGTGTTCTTCCAGCTTGGTCCTTCCAAGTCCTAACTTGAGAGCGGACGGAAATAAGCTTATAACCTTATGAAGTTTATTCTTTTGATCCGCTGATAAATCGTGAGCATTTGGGTCATTCACTCTTTCTATCACAGATAACTCAGAAATAATCTGAGGTGCGATATTAAAGGCTTTCCAAAAGTTTACTCCTAAATATACGGGCTGTTCTAAGGAGGGAACTAGAAAAAAGCAAATGTCTTTTGTCATACCCTTATATGACACTTTGGTTGACAATTCACCTACGATAGATTGTGGATCTCCACTGGCGGTCTTTACTCTTGATTTAAAAGGTTTATAAGGAATTCTCATATCCTTAACTAACTCTAAGCAACTCGATCCTAAGCAGCTGATGCTAGCGCCGCTATCTAGGAGTCCAAGCATCTTTTTACCGAATATTTCAACTCTGGCGTAGGGTCTTGGATCATCAGTGTTGCAGATATTAGTTGCCGAAATGGCTTTATGTATGAAACGCTTCTTTTTAAATCTATCCCTAAGCTTAAGGATGTTTTTTGGAGGTTCTTTAAAAATACGAGCACGCGCCTTATAGTACTCTTCTAATCTTTCGTGAAGGGATTTATGTTCTTGATTATTTGTTTTGTTTGAACCAGATATTTTTTTTGAGGAATCAGGCGAAGGTCTTTCCAAAATCGTCAAATTTGAGCTAAGATGAGGACAAGGTAGGGTATTATCAGAGGTTATGTCAGGTTTACAAGTCACGTCAGGTGGTTTAGTACTCGCAGGAGTAACTAGGTGTTTGTATTTAGTGGTTTGGATTCCGGGACCAATTGTGGAGGGCAAGACTCCCCGAAAGCATTGCCCTGAATCCGGTTTCCCGAACACTTAGGACATTTTGGTGAAGTGGTATTATCCAAGCCACATTTAAAGCAAAACAAATTTCGCTGTGGACTTGGACATTGCTTATACGAATGGCCTTTTGTCTTACAGTTCCAGCACGTATAAGCGCTTTGACTGCGTTGCCCTGGTGGATAACCTATCGCTTCCACCTCAAGTTGGTCTTCAAATGGCATGTCAAGCTCATTCACTTTGGCCCTAGGGTTGGTTGTTGCGAAAGCTCTAGACCGCAAGTTATCATTTTGGATTGCGTGTTTTTCGATAGTTCGGCAAACGTAAACCATTTCCGGAAGGCTATTGGTGTTGAACGTGATCAGAAGTTCCCCCGTTCGACGTCTTACATTTTGCTTTATGAGCTCAATTAGTTCTCTAGAGGACTTTGGAAAATGTAACCGTGCGTTCAATACGAGAATGTCCTGATAAAAGCTATCAAAACTTTCCATAGGACCTTGTCGTCGATCGAACATTCTTCTTGAAAGTTCGGAGTCAGTCTCAAGACTCCTATACTGTTCAATTAAGGACAACTCTAAGTTCCGCCAAGTAGCTCCTGGATTTGACTTTAAGAAAGTCCAGAACCAACTTTCAACTTGACCGGCTACAAAAAGGTGAAAATGGAGGAATATGTCCTCCCAAGTGACTTTGTAGCAAGTTTTTAACCGATTTAATCGAAAAAGAAAATCATCTACGGTCATTCGCTGATTATCAAATTTTAGACCCCATTTCTGGAATTCAACTGAACGCAGTGACAAAGCAGAGAGAGGTGATCGTTCACTGGGAGCTCCAGTATTAATATTGAGACCATTAAGTTGGCTCAAAAAATTTTGTAAATTTTCACTAGGATGTGAAGGGTCGATCTGTTCAGGATTGTTCTCGTGACCTACGGATGGAGGAGGTATTGGATTGTAATTAGGAGTAGTATTTGCTGTACTCCGTTCTTGAGGATGTGGCAGATTATTTAATTCCCCTGAAGACCTATGTAAATTTGCTGCCGATGGTCTCAGTTCTTCCTGAATAGTTCTTACTATTTCTTGCCTTAGACTGGCCCTTTCTGCTTCGTATTCCGCTCTACGGGTCTTAAGGTCTTCGGCTCTACTTAGTCCTAAGGAAGCTGTTACGATATTCTCGATATAGCGTTTAAGACTCTCATCGAGAGAAAGAGGAATTTGGCTTCTTTGTTGCGAACCACCAGGAATTTCTTGTGGGGGTAATGGTTGACTAGTCCCTGGGTTATCATCCAGGTTAACGACAGGGTAAGTATTGTCATTGGAAGGATTTTCTTCAAAATTATTTTTCCTGGCACTACGCGTATTGCTAGTATTTGGGACCTTGGGTGGCATTTTCGTAAAAACAAACTTTAATAATAGACGCAGGTAATTTATAGAATTAAAAAAAAAGGAACAATTCTAATTCAGAAAAAGGATTCCTTATCATAAACTTGAGAAACTACAAAGGTATCTTATTATGTTTTTGGTAAGGTTAAATTAAAAGTTTGAAAAAAAAAAAAATCGAAATGAGAAAAAAAAACTCAATTTCGAAAAGTACTATACAAATATGTTTACTTCTATGTAAAAGTTACTTGCAAAAAAAAATAAAAATTAATATTTAGCGTATCAATTCATTGTATAAGGGAAAGTGCTAATTAATGACATCGACGAAGTGCGAAAAAAATTGAAATCACAAAAAGTTGTAGGTATGTATTTCTATCATGTATATTAACAAAAGACTACTCATGGATTTTGAAAAAGTGCAACGACAGAGAAAGGGGACTTGCCTGAATCTCTTGGACACCTCAAAATAAAAGTTTTCTCACGTTTCTTATTTACACTTTATTCTGTTGATTTGTTTTTCTATTGATCTTGAAATTACAAAAGAAGCTTTTATTTGCTTAAAACAGAACTCCGGCGCATCGGACGGAAAAGTGGTTTCCTTGAACCTTTATCTCCCGGTCGTCGAATGAACTCCTTCAAGCAAATGACTGAACTTTTATCTCGAAATTTTTTTATCAATTTATATGCTTCTAGGGAAATATTGTATCGAGACACTAATTTGTACCTGGACATGAAATCTAAAAAAAAATATCGAACTGTTTGTAAAACTTCAACTGAAAGTTGGCTTTAAATTTGTTTAAAAATTTGGTTTGTCATATAATAATAACAACTATTATATAAATCTTGAGTCAATAGAATGAAGCAATAAAATCTTAAAAAGGTTTAGAGCCCCACTATGGGCGCCACCTGTGTAACGGAAGATGTTTCTACTTCGCATATGAGCGTTGATCTGCCTTTCCGAAGTCCACTCAGAACCACAGGATTCTCTGAAAGAACGGAGGCATACGAAGTAGATTGTCCAGTCAGCTAAGTACGCGTAGGCATGCTCGCGATGGCCGAAGGCTAACTCGTCGGTGGGGTGGGATCTTGTACCCGCCACTGGACTGCCGTACCTGATATTAACATGCCTAAACAAAATATTTAAATTGGGCTCAATACTTCTTAAACAAAAATCCATACAACAATTCTCATGACAACTTTTATATTGGAAACCTAGATGGTATAGTTTCCAGAGTGTACCCTCCCTCCGTTTAGTACTCTCGAGTAATAAACACCTTGGTTGCCGCACCACTCATCCTAGATTCGCGACAACCCCTAATGTACGTTTATGCACAGGCCTACTGCCCACACATATTCCCTACGTCGACGCTCTTTGATACTAACACTTTCCCTTAATAAAAACTAAACTTATTCAGTCATGGCGCGAAAGAAATGATTACTAAAAATACGTTTGGGTTTTGAAATTCATATACATGACAATATTTATTCAAAAATAATTAAGAAAAAGAAATTCAATAAAATATTCATATATAATTTTCATGGTGTAAAAGAATTATTCTTTGGTAAGTGATCTGATCAGAGTTGTGCTTTGCAACAAAAGTAATCTGGAATTTAGAGAAGCTGGTAACAACACACATCATCTAAAAAAAAAGTTGGAGCAGAAGAGAGCTTTTAACTCACGCTTTCACTATTGCATTCTCTTACTTTCCTTTTGCTGCATAACACTCCTCTCACTTAATTAAAAAAAAAAATTAATACTAATATTTAATCAGAGTACTCATACTCGTGGTTTAAATTTACTCAAATAAAAGTTAACTAAGCTCGGACTCTTTGGTCCGTATAAAAAAAAAGAAATCTCTATGATCTATGTCATACGTATCTCTTTCTCTTACTTTCTTAACTGGGATAAACAAAATTACTTAACTACTTGTTTCATTTCGTTAAATAGTTCAAATTGGCTAGATCTTATATATCTTTTACATCAATGACTCACCGATTGGATTTACTCTCGACTTAGTTCCTCCCAATAAAGATGTGCGCACTCCTTTGTTGGTTGGTGATGACGCTCTCCTGGCGTTATTGTTTTTGTTGTTCTTGTTGTTAAAAAGGATGAAGCTAAATTTCGCGACTTAGGAGAAATAAAATCTTTTCAATTTGAACTTAATTAAAAAAAAAAAAAACAAAATTAAAACTACTTAACTTAGAGAAAAAGAGACAATTTCCAATTTTAGTTCGTAGGTATAATGAATATGTATATGTAGGATAAAATATGAAGCTAGGGTTTGGTAGAGATGATGTTGGATGTTGATGCCGGGGTAAATCGCTTAATTTGCGGTTGATCGATCAATTAATTTGATCAATTTATTGGTACGTCTGGGTTGATATGGGAAGACAAGCCACGTTGGCCTGGCGTTAATGCTGATTCTGATTGAGTCGAGCTCGGAGGCACTCAGCACGTGAGTGATGCGGTTGAAAATAGCAGCTTGAAACCACTGATCTGCTGTCATATGTCCGAGGCTGACTATAGGAAGGTTACTATATTGCCTTCAGATTAGAACTGCTTTGGCCTTCTACGACGTGTTGAATTCGGCGGAGGTGATCATAAAACGATTTGATCCACACTTAAAGGTTGGCCAAAGTCCGCGTTTTGTGGGTAGAGCTGCCAGTGATCTCAGCACGTGGTGAGCTTGAAGAGGAATCGATTGAGCTTTCAATGTACTTTTGGGCACTGGGTTTCCTAAACATATATGTATGTATTTAAAAAAAATCATGATATTTCGTCGATTTTTATCATATTTTATGTATACACCAATTTACCTTCTATGGCGAAGTTGAAGGTGATCTTGTACTTAGTAGAAGAAGGTACAGCCACGTTGGCTTGGACTATGGGAATTTTGATTTCGCTTGGTTCGTGTTGATCTGATTTTGGGTTGTATAGCAAGTATATTATTTTTTTACAAGAAAAACTTAATTTCCCATAAAGACTTACCGATTCCTTTATAAAAAGAACTAGGTATAAGGAATTGTCGAATTCTATTTCACCGAACTTTTCGTTAGAGCTGAAGACTAGATAATGTTCTTGGTCGGAAGATGAAATCAAAAGAAATTGGTTGGGCGTGCAGCAAAGTTTGGTAAGTTTCATCTAGCTATCCGACGTGAGATTAGAAGTCGTCATTCGTCAAAGTATTTGCATGAAAAAGAAGTTGTCGAGTATCGAATTTACGATATTGGCAATGCAGGGAGGTAGTCGAATTTACACCTTGACACATTAGATTAAAGTTTACATGGGTGATCGTATGCCCGTACACAGTGTTCGCTACAGGTAGGTACGATCCTGGCTATGCCCTGCCTTGGTCTAGGTATCAAATCAAGTGTTCACGATTTATTAAAGATGGGCGAAATTTGTCTAAATAGTGCTCCACCTACGGTTTAATTCGCTAAGAAAAATTGAGAGGAAATTTCCCTTCATATGAAAGGCTGGATCTTTGCCTAGCAAGCTCGTCTCCGTTTATTCCCAAGAGTGACATTGTGGTTAATATTGAGGCTATCAAGTTCATCTCGGCATTGCTGGACCAATTTAGAGGATGATGTACTAGAATTAATAGCTTTAACTGGCTATCTGTGATAATAGCCATATTCCGGTTCTGTTTTGGATCCTGTTTGAGTACCTGTTAGCAAGCAATTCAACTTGAAAAACACTATCAAAACCTAAACGACTTAGATATATTCAAAATCTCAGAAAAAATTCCTGAATTAACACCCCAATCCATCTTTGGGACAAATATTCAGACTTACTAACTTTTTGAATAAAATAAAAAAAACAATTTTCGACAAACTTACATGTGTCGCTTTTATAGCCTATTAATTATTATTACCATGTTAAACATCACACTGGGACCGACACTTTCGAATCCTCCTTATTACGTGTACCAATACGAACAGAGATAGCCTTGGTCAATGTGTTAAAATTTGACAATCTTCGGATGGTCACGTTTGTTTCAAACACCCATTTGCCGACACTATACGCGCTTTCCCCATAAACCAATAACGTCTCAGCTAACAAAGAAAATAATAAAAAAAAAAAACTCCTCAAAGTCAAAGACAACATAAAACAAAACACCTCAAAATCGCTTAAATTCCACGCAAAACCTATTCCCAACCTACCTGAGTCCCCCTTAACAAAAAAGTGCGTAGATTTTTTTCCTATTTTATTGATGGCTAAGTGTGAAGTCGACTAAATAAAAAAAAAAATTAATTTAGATTTTATGACAGACATACAAAGCTGGGCAAAAATTCAAGGAATAGGTAGACAGTTTGTCTGTCTGTCTGTCGGTGTCGGTGTCGGTAAGTTGGAGCAGAGAAAACCTTGAAAATTTCGTGGACACATTGGCGGTGCGGTTACGCACTTTAATTTAACTTTTGCTCGTTGCTGCTTGGTAACAAGAAACAAACAGCACATTATTCCTATGAGTTATTTCTTTTTATTATTTAATTAATTACTTATCGATGAATGAATAATTCATAAATCGAAAAAGAGAAGATACAAAAAAAAAAATTAAAACACCAGCCCTATTGGTCTGTTTGGATGAATCTATGTTAAGCTTTATTGTTCAACAAGACTGTTCCGGCAGAAACAAAGGAAATGGATTATGTGACATGGTTTTTGTAGACCGCATCTACATATGTATAACCAACAACACCTTTAGGTTACAATTTACGATCACGCACAATCTCCGGAATCTTTAAAGTTATATAGGTATATGCGATCTTTGGTGTTGTTGCAATTTCAACACAACACGCTTGGTATGGAAAAATCTCATTTTTGATTGTTATAGGGTGTTTCGGAAGAAACCGACATTTTGCAGAATGAAGTTGTGTGCTTGTCAAGATGTCAAGATATTGCAACGTTCTTACATGCGATATGTACATTATGTACTTATGCACATTAAAAATTCGAACTCGAGATTTTGATCGGACTTGACATTGCGAAGATTTGGAAGACGAATAAAAGTGGGTCTCGTCTGTCTTTTCGACTAAACCTTAATGGCTGGAGAGATTTTCATTAAGCTTGAGAGACATGAATTTAAAATTTTTATCTTGACATATTTTTTTCTCGTTTTTAAGACCACAAATAACGGTAACTGTCAAACAATTTGCTTTCTGTTTAAGATATATTTTTTCTCAACAAAAGATGGCCATGTTGTTTTGGTTACATCTGTCTAATCTGTTGTTCATCATTCATCATTCCTGTTGCCAAAGTACCACGATTGCACAACACGTCCAAATGATAAAACTTTAATATCAAAATGAGTGTTCGTTAGTGCAAACGTTGCGCTCATTTTACGGTAGACGTGATGGCCCTTCGCATTCGACTTTTAAACATTTGGTGGTCAAAACCGAACCGGTCACAAATCAGTCAACTTTTGCACGTCAAATGAACGCAATATTGGCCGATTACTTCGCCGCGGTCGATGAAAGTGTACATCAGGACCCAAGGCAGACTTCAACTTGCGGAGTTCTGCGTCGGTTCTAAGGTCTTATTAACCAAGAAGAGGAGGCAAGTAGACTCAAGAATTGGAAAGAACACCAAAACTAAGGCAGGCGAAACTACTAGTGAGCAATTACAACCAGCAACGTTTCACAAACTTCATAAACTTAAGAAGGAACAATCTAAAAATAATAACGAGTATCCTAACTGGACACTGCAAACTTAGAAGACACCTATGTTTACTTGGTTAGGTAAGCAGTGCCACATGTAGATTCTGCAACATGCATGAGGAAACATCGCACCACACTGGAGGAAGAACTATAAGATTAGCAAGCTCATCCATAGTGGGGGTATAGAACCTATGTTTGGTTTAACGTGGATGCCTGCCGTTTCCGGCTTTACCCCACGGGAGGCCTACCTCCATCAAAGTCAGATTGAGTCCTGAACATTAACCCCGAATCAGCCGAAACTGATCCAGTAGCAAAGTTGTGACATGTTGCAGCATGTGCACACCTCTTGCTTTAAGGCGAGGTCTATATAATACCTCTTGAATTCAAGCACGCTTGAAAACCATATGTTTCCGCATTTTTAGTAAACCAAGCCACGATGATAGTCCCACTAGGGGGCCTACCTCATAGATAGTCTGAGAAAGAGAGCACCTACGTGATAGCTGCACCTCTCTATCCGAAGATAGAATAAAAGAGCCAGAAGACGTACGCTATAGCCCTCAGAGTCGTGGGCACTATCTCCCATGGTGCCAGAATAAAGCTTCCCGTCGAGCTTCGCCACCATTATGGTCACTTACAGATGAGCTCCTGCAAAACTCTGGGCCTGTCAACCCTTGGTATACACACACCCAGCTATAATCGAGGTAGCAACCATAACTTAGAATGTGCACCCCTCTGGTGAGTTGTTACACACTCCTTAGCGGGTTCCTACTTTAAGGACACCGTCCAGACTGTTCCTATCAAGCTAGTTCAGTTACTATTACAGTAACCTATCCACAGGCACCGCGAGGAGGTCGATAGGAACCGGGAATGACAGCATTGTGATAATTTAGAAATACCGGCCCACCGACAAAGTCAGTGGACGAGCCCATCAGAACAACAAACCCGGTATACCGCTTCAGCACCCACCCATACACGTTAGTGCATGGATTGTGCATCCGAAGCAACACAGGTAGAGTTCAACAGAGCCCCGGACAAGCCTTGAACTACTCAAGCACGCCATCACCACAATACAATAGGACGCAGTGCAATACTCGCGTACAAGATCCAACTGACCCAGGAGCTCAAAGCTCATGACCATAGAAAACGCCGTTTATTCGTTGACCGGGGGCGAAAAATCATCCATACAGACGAGGCGCATTTTCATACCTCTGAAAATAGAAGGGTTGAATTTGGGCGGTTGCACGGGTTATGTTGACTTTAAGGACCTTGTCAGTTTGAGGCTTATTGATATAGTCGTGCGACTTAAAATAAACCTCTTTAAGAAAGTTCTTACGAAGTTAAATCGCCCGATATCGATGTCCAGTTAAAGTCGCTTCTGAGTAAGATAGCAATGCCCTTAAATTTTCGTGCAGAATGTTCATTATGACATTAGCTGTGTGGCACTCTTACCTCGACGTCCTGTTACAACCACATTTTGTTTTCATCCATCTCATCCAATTTGGGCCAAAAGAAATTGGTAATCGCCCATCGGTAGTTCCCTCTATTGATGGTGATGGCGATAGTATAGTTTATTTCGAAGAAGGTTCCACAATCCACACCAAATATTGACTTTGTGCGGAGGCAATGCCACCTGGTGGACTTCGTGCGTATTGGCATCTACCTCGACCCAAATACTGCAATTTTGCTTTGCACTTTTCAAATGGGCTTCGTCAAAAAAAATGGTTCTTTTTGTTACTTAAATTTGTTCCCGCTTTTAAATGCTCCAGATAATAGGGTTTGAGCACTTCCATGTGTTGTTTAAAGCTGTAACTTGTAAAAAAAAATTAGAAAACTGACAACATAGCCGCCATAAACTGTCAAAATCTACCTGTTTCTTTTGGAAAACCCTTAAAGAACTCCATTAGGAAATTAATCTTGGACTTACTTCAAATGAACTTACTCCTATGAGCTTTAGGAATTGAAACCTAACTAAAGATGGAACTAAGTCGCAAAATAATAGTGGCTTAAGTGCAAGTAGTGGGATTTATTCACTATGAACACCAACATCCATCTCCCTGCAATACAGCCATCTCCCTGACATAATTTTTTTAATTATAATAAATGGTGTTCCACATGGTTCTGTCCTTGGTCCATTTTTAGTTTTAGTTTTGTATGAAACTCTCTTCTATCCGAATTGATTAGGATTATTCAATGAGTTGGCTATGAGTAAAGCTCTGTTATATTGGGAATTCACTCTCCTCGATTGTGCTGTCAAAATCGATACAGACCTATAGAACATAAGTCTGTTATTTTCATTTCACAAGCTGATCATCACAAAGACCTGTTAACAGATTTTCTTATTATATGCTGCTAAGAATGTACAAAATAATTCGTTGTAGAAGTTGTTTTGCTCACATTTGGACTTAAATGACAGCATTTTGACAGTTGAATCAGAAAAAAATAAATTTTGTGTTAAAGATATAAAAAAATCATCAAGCTTTCGAAGTAGGTACTCAAAAAGGGGTCAATAAAGTAAAATGCTCATTAAATCCATATGCCAATCAGAAGCTTAAATAAAACCGACAAAAAAAAGGAACCTACTAATAATGACATCTTTGCCATCACCAATCCATAACAAAGTGTCATGATGAAGAACTCAAAAAAAAAAAAAAATTCTTCATCTCCTAATCAAGTCGTCTGGACTCTCTGAAATCAAAAGTATCTAAGATTTTTTTTGTAATTTTTTTTTTATTATCTGAATTCTTCTGTCTGTGTACATAATGACAGCATTTTATACAAAGAAGAATATACTGGTGGAACTCAATCATGCACACAAATCCTTGCTTGATGGCCTTCGTCATCGTCATCGTCGCCTCGCTTCTCGTCGGTCTTCATGGTGCGTCGTCGTATAGTCGTCCTCGTACTACTCATATCGGGCTTGTCTTGAATTTATTTATTTAGTGTGCCATTCATAAAATGTTTGGTTTAGGATTACAAATTCTGCATAAGAGACCTACATGATGTTGGATTTGATGGAATCGGACAGAAACCCAGCGCGAACATGATGACAGAACGGTTCTTACACTTGGAATAGCACAAACATTATTGTTTGACACATAACACTCGAAAACGGCCACCATGGTGATGCGATGTAAAGAGGAACTCCTCCTTGCCCCCAGCTAAGTCCTATATGCGCGCCGATGCCGCCAGTCGCTCTGACTGAAGTGACCACGTTCAGTGACCTTCATCTGGGATGCGATCGCAACTCGGCGCGGCGCACAGTAGAAACAGAGGGGTGGTGTTCATTAACAGAGAAATTAAAACATTTTACATGCGATCACTGAATAAATATAAAGTAATAAAACGATGATCGTGATGATGATCATTGGGTTAACATTGCATGACCAAGACCATCGCATCGCATCGCCAGGCCATCAAGCTTCCCCCTTGCTATAAAGTAACGCCATACCATCAGTGCCAACCCAGACCCAATCTCATGAGAGAGCAATCATTGCGATCCAGATCCACAGAAGAAGCGGAGGAAGGCACAAAAAAATGAATAACTAATGTTGGACTAACTCGAGTTCGCCCCTTCTGGGCTGGTAGAAGAAGCTCTGGAGACTGTTCGAGGCAAGAACTTGAAGTTATAATTTATAAATCCATTTTTTTTTAATTCATCCTGCTTCTTTGTTGTGATGATAATGTTAAACATTTTAAAGACGTTAAAAAACGATCGGAATGAGGATCGTGTGTTCGGAAGGTGGCGGCACTTGGGCTGGGTTAGATTGCGGACTACTCTGAGCAAGCAGTGCGGCGGTAACCACACATCACAAAAAAACAAAACCACTTTACTTTTGCAAAACGATAACAAGATCAAGAGAAGAGGGGTAGGAGGGGGAAGAGAGATCACGAAGATAGACGACAACCAAGACGACCATGGGTAATATGAAGAAGAAACCAGCCAAGAGGAATAAGTGAATATTAATCTTGAACATTGAATTTAAAAAAAAAATAAGAAACAAGATCAAAAGCAAGTAACAGAACATAATACACATAAAGCAGCCTTATCCAAAACACAACTTTTAAATAAACCACAAACAGGACCCAGCAAGGAATTTATTTCAAAACATCTCTTGTCTTCGATGTGTACCTATGTATATAGTTTTTGGTCAAGCCATGGTGGGAAAGTATTTGAAGAATTCGTTTTATAAAAATAACTTTATTTTAATTTGAAAAAAAGTCACTCTTAAGAACCAGTGTAATTTTTTCCGTGAAATTTGTAAAACGAATAAATTTGGAATGAATGGTTTTAATGAAATAAAAATTCGACTAATTGCAAAAAAAAAGAAGTACAAAATTCGGAACTCAGAATATGAATATAAATACTTGTCAGTGTTGTAAAAGAATGCACTCCTTTGTGAATGCAATCTTTAACGAATTTTCCAAAATTCTATAATTGAAATATTAATTTCTTAAAAAAATTGAAAGACAAAAATAAAAGCGAAATGTCTTTATTCAAAAAATATTGACATTCTTGCAAGAAATTCATTTCAACACCATATTTGTGTTATCCGATGTTTTCGACGTCTTAAAAATACTGTCATTAGTACTGCCAACTCCATCTTAGGCAGCAGTCGTAAAAATCGGAACGACTGGTTTGATGATGAATGCAAGCTAGCGACTGAACGTAAGAATGTTGCGTACCGAGCAATGCAACAATCTCATAGAACGCGGGCACGCGAAGAGGAATATAAAGAGCTCAGAAGAACAGAAAAACGGCTTCACAGACAAAAGAAATCAGCCTGGGAGAAGAACCTAATCTGTGAAATAGAAAACAGCCGAGAGCGAGGTCCGCACCAGGCGCGGAAGTTCTACCAATCCGTCCGAAACATGACGCAGTACACACCACGCTGCACATACTGCAAGGACGGAGAGGGAAATCTGATCACCGATCCTGAAAGCATACTGGAGCGATGGGAAGTGTACTTTAATGAATTGCTAAATGGTCAGCTCACTGCAGAAGTGGAGGCTCCACTACTTCAAGAAGAATACCCTATGTTAGCGCCACCAAGCATAGAAGAGGTTGAGAAGGCTATAGGCCGGCTTAAACAGAACAAAGCCCCGGGAGTCGATGGCATACCAGCCGAATTATTTCATCACGGCGGGCCAGCCTTACGTCAAGCAATTCATGATATTATAGTACAGGTATGGGAGCAGGAAGAAATGCCAGAAGACTGGCGAAAAGGTTTAATATGCCCCATACATAAGAAGGGAGATGTCACAACGTGCAGCAATTATAGAGGTATCACGTTGTTGAGTACCGCCTATAAGATACTCTCCTCTATCCTACAAGACCGGATAACCCCATACGCTAAAACCGTCATCGGGCAATATCAGTGTGGTTTCATTCCAGGCAAATCAACAACTGATCAGATCTTTACCCTTAGGCAGGCGATGGAAAAATGTCTAGAATTTAACATCCCAACATACCATCTGTTTATAGACTTTAAGGCCGCCTATGATAGCATAGCCAGGGCTGAACTTTACAAAGCCATGAGAGAATTCGGCATCCCAAATAAATTGACAGTACTATGTAGGTTGACCATGACCAACGTAACAAGCCAAGTAAAAATAGCCGGATTGCTATCCAGACCAATCAACATCTTTAATGGACTCCGACAAGGGGACGGGTTGGCCTGCCTCCTCTTCAACCTGGCGTTGGAGAAAGCAATCCGTGACTCTGGCACGGCAACAAGAGGGACCATCGTCAACAGGTCCAGCCAGTTACTGGCTTACGCAGACGACATTGACATCATCGGAAGAACCGAACAAGCTGTACACGATTCCTTCATCCAGATCGAGCAGGCGGCACAAAATCTGGGGCTGCACATTAGTGAAGGTAAAACAAAGTACATGGTGGCGTCGAATGCGAGAGGAACAGTTGGTCAAACAATCAAGGTAGCGGAGCACGAATTTGAAGTGGTGCAATCCTTTAAATACCTTGGGTCAATAGTATCAGCCGATAACAATATAGAAGAAGAAATACGCGGGCGGCTTCTCAAATCCAACAGAGCCTACTACAGTCTGTCAAAGCTCTTCAAATCCAGAAATCTCACCATAACTTCAAAACTGCTGCTGTACAGGACCATGGTCCTGCCAGTACTCACATATGGATCCGAGACTTGGGTGCTTAGCAAAAGGCACTCCGACCTCTTAGCTGCGTTCGAGAGAAAAGTCTTAAGGAGAATTGTTGGCCCCATATGTGAGGAAGGACGATTCCGGAGACGGTACAATCATGAATTGTACGCAATCTACCTAGAAGCAGATATCGTGACAAAAATTAAGCTCGGTAGACTCCGGTGGGCAGGGCACCTAGCTCGCATGAGCGAAGAGGAACCTGCTCGGAAAGTTCTTTGTGGTACATTCTATGGTAGACGACAGCGTGGTAGACCATGCTTGCGCTGGAGAGATGGCGTAGACCAGGACGCCCGAAGCCTTGGGGTGCGCAACTGGATGGCGTCGGCTAGAGACCGGGATAGGTGGAGAGACTTGTTGAAAGAGGCCAGGACCGGAACCCGGTTGTCGAGCCGATGATGATGATGATGATGATGTTTTCGACAGAATTTTGAAAAGTAATTCAATTAAATTTTTGACAATAATTTCCACTACATATTAACGAACTTCCTCGCGGGTTTAAGACAGAAGTCCCAATAATAAAAATATTCAAATTCTTTTATTTTTTATTTATTTTATTAGTGCAAACATTCTGAAAATTCGTTTAATCAAATTCGATACAGTAGATTTCGAGAGAGTTTGAAAAAAAAACCTTATATAGAGGAGACTCTTTTTAGATAAAAGCTTAAACAAAATTTCTAATTTTTTCTCTAGAGAATTATATACAAAATTTGACTTTTGATTTTTTTTCTACCTGTCTTGATGATTTTTTGAATATATTGTCCACAAATTACCCTTGTGGTTTCTTTGGCATTTTCTATGTTTCCAGTGGTAACGCTGCATGTGGAATTTAGTTTTAAATTTTACAACCACATTCTGGAATCAATATTCATTATGCCACATGTAACGTATACAACATGCAAAATGTAACATACAACATGCCAAATTTTACATTTAACATGCCACATAATTATAACCCAAAACATGCCACTTGCTATTTCACAATAATTGCCTTCGATCACGACACCTAGAATTGTTAAAGCTTTATTCTGAAATCCATCCAAGAGACTCAAGTGAGATGTATGAGCATCGGAATAGATGTGAGACATTCTCAAGCATAGAAACAATGCAGGTTTTATAGACTACAACCACTTCAGTAGGTGAAAATTTATTTCCTTTGTCGAAGAAAACATGGTAAGTCTGCAGGATTTTGGTGACCTCAAATATGTATGTGATCATTCTACAAAATTTGGTCTGTGATACACATTTCTTCAATTGAAAGCATTTCGGATTCTTCAATGCAATAGAAGTTGATTTTCCTTAGAGATAGAAGACATCAGTTAGTTTTTGAAGCATTAATTTCAGCACGGTGTCCGATACTCTACTGGACAATACTGTCCAGATCAAAAGTTAAATGATCTTATCAGATCTACGATTTCCTTGCAGTTCCACATTCAAAGAATCAGAGTTAGACTTAGGGTTTTAGATGTGAGATAATTTAATGAATACTAGAAAGAGTTTCGGAGATAAAACGGAACCCTGAGATACACCGGCATTTATTGTATACATTTCGGACTTGAAACCATCCAATACGACTTCTATTGAACAGAAAGGTGATTTTAAAATTCAATGCAAAAGAACTGATATTAAAATCTGTTTTCTGTCACAGTATCATAGCTGTAAACATATTTTCTATGAAGATCCCATCTGAAGGTCGAAGTCCAAATGACGTTGTTATTGTCAGGCGTAGAAACTGTTGATGTCCTTGTAGACAACCTTGATTTAGATTAAAAAAAGTAAGGAACTTCAATTATTTAATGTAAATATTTCTACACTCAAATCCTGAAAATGTTAAATTCTCCCAAAGTAAAGGGTTTTACAAGCAATTGATTTCTTCATCTTCAGTAGGAAGCCCATCCTCTTATAAAGGGTGTTTTTTTTTTAGAGGTATATAACTTTGAAATGGAATAAAACAAAGATTTTTTTAAATTGCCATGAAATTTACTTTATTCGAAAGATAATCTTCTGGCATTATACCTATAATTTAAATATGATTTCTGGCATATGACCGCCACGGCTGCGCTGCCTCGGACGTAGTCTAATCCGGAGGTCAAATTTTCGATGCCTTTTTCAACATTTTTTGTGGCCGTATATCGGCAATAACGCGGTGATGTCGTCCTGCAAGTGGTCAATCGTTTCAGGCTCATCGGCGTGGACTAGCAACTTCACATATCCCCACAGAAAATAGTCAAGCGGCGTTAAATCGCACGATCTTGGAGGCCAATTCACAGGTCCGTAACGTGAAACTATGCGGTTACCAAACGTTTCCTTCAATAAATCAATTGTGGCACGAGCTGTGTGACATGTTGCGCCGTCTTGCTGAAACCACAGCCCCTGTACATCATGGTTGTTCAATTGATGAACGAAAAAGTCAGTAATCATGGCTCTATAGCGGTCACCATTGACTGTAACGTTCTGGCCAGCATCGTTTTTAAAGAAGTACGGACCAACTATTCCACCAATCCATAAAGCACACTAAACAGTCAGTTTTTGTGGATGTAACGGTTTTGTTTATTGACGTATCCATTCAACCAAAAGTGAGCTTCATCGCTAAACAAAATTCATTCGCTAATGAAAATTGGGATCAACGGCAATCACATATCAAATTCCTGTGCAAGATGGCGGATAGACTGATTCTGTACTCACTGTACGAAGTCTCTGTGGATGCATATTATCATTTATAGGAAACGTAGTGCGAAAACATTCCATAGTTAATCGAATTAATTGCTCTGATTGGCGATTTAGTTCACCGTAAAATGGACGTAGAGCGCTATACGTATTTCGAACAGAACCATGATTTTCAAAATAAATTTGCACAATTTGGAAACGTTGTTCAGGCGTCAGTCTATTCATAACCAAAATAAAAATAAATCACTTGACAGCTGACAAAATAGCCGCCAGTTACAATAATTTGCTTCTGCTGGATTAATACCTAGCCTGGCTTTCAAAGCTGCCAATAGATGGTTCCAAAAAAAGAAGATTGTTTGTACTTCTGGTTGGATGTGGATATTTTATTGTTTTTTTGGTAATATTGAATTTCTTAAAGCTTTTTGACTGTGCTGATCAATCTCATCTTATTTCTAAAAATTTGTGCTCAACTTCTGAACTATATCTTTTAGTCTTCCATCTATTGTCTATAAGAGTATAGCTACACACTTACTTTTACATCCATAACAGGATGTAACTTTGATCAAAGAAAGATATAAGACTATCAAACACAAAAACGCGAGTGTTACATTCCATTCTGCGTAGATAGGGCTTTTATTTTTCGATTTTTATTTACGAAATTTAAGTAAACTTTGGAATACCATAGGGTTCTGTTTTGCGACCTGTTTTATTCAATTAAATTTATTTTAATGCAAACGGCATGAAAATTAATATCAGCTATCGTATGGACTGCAATATTGTTATCTCTGTCTCTCTCTTCCTCTATCTCTTTCTCTATCTCTTTCTCTCTCTCTCTTTCTCTCTCTCTCTCTCTCTCTCTATCTTTCTTAAGCTCGATGCTAAGTTTGAAGTAACGAATATCAACGAGCACATTGTCAAAACTCTCTTAGTAACAGAAATTAAAACAATTTTTATTTACCTGTCTGGAAAGTGATACTAATCAAACTTGTTTATAACTTCGATTGACCACAAACACGTCATATGATACTTGTTTTGTTTTTCAAAGCTGCATGTCCAAACCAGTTATTTTGAGTGACTCTTTGAAAGGTGATTAGAGTTTTTAGATGTGAGAACGATGACCTATAAAACTGGATCCTGTTGGTCGGTCTTCAGCTAAATAACTGTCTTTCATAAAATCTACATTGAAATCAAATTAAACTGCATACCAAGCATCTTCCCCACACCAACCGTCACCTTGTCTTCTCGCCAGCATCACTTTAACTTCACTTTCCTCCAATAATGAAAATAATCCTTTTTTTTTAGCTCGGCTCACTCTACGAGAACCCATAATCAAATGGTTAAACTTTATTCACTTATTTTCTTAATTTTTCTTATTCGTTTACCTTTCCGCAAGGAAAGGCAAAGCTAAAAAGGAAGAAGGCGATGAAAAATTCCTGTATAAGAAAGCCAGAAATTCACTCAAAAAAAAAAAAGAAAGAAAAATCAAATGAAACATTAAAACGAATGCCGCACATCTTTCATATCTCTTGGAGGCAAGTAAGTTTCCAGGAATTCGATCATCATCTCTTGAAAAATGCCTCCTTCTTTTTCGTTTTGTTTCGTTTTTCGTCTGGTGAGATTTTAGTTAAAACATTCCCACCGCCAAATAACGACGAAGACGACTAAGAATACAACAACGACGACGACGTCAAGAACAGGGATAACGACTGCAGCATGATTATGGTATATAGAACCTTGTTCCCAGACGACCGACCACCGATTCAACTCTAAAGAAAACCGAGACGTGGATTTCTCTCGAGCTTCTCGAAATAAAATATGTGCGACGAGTATATTACACCCAAAACAAAAATTTCAACAAAAAAAAAAAACAACAACTTCCACTTTCAAGTTGGCAAGTTAGCCCAAGCCAAGAATCTTCCTATCTCCTACAAAGCCAGAGTCCGAGGAGCATTCTGAAGATACAATTGTATCTGCCTTTGTGCAACAAGAAATTCCATTTGCTTCAATGTGAAACTTACAGGGTGCGAAGGATCTGCATTTTTTTTGTTAAAGACAAAACTTTAGTAGGAAGTGTATTTTGGAGACTTACAGACTCAAAATACTGGTACGGTTCTAAATGGCCCTGATATGGTTCTCAATGGCCCCAGTAAAGTTATCAATAATTCTGGTACTTTTTAAGTTAAACGGATATGAAAGTCTCCAAAATATACAATATTCTCCTTAAACTTCTTTGAGTGATCGATTGTTATCTAGAAAATCTAGAAGTATGAATACTGCATACTTGCAGGGCTCTGTTTTGGAGAAGGATCCTAAGGCACCTTATAGCCCTAAAGTGGAGACTTTGTAAGGATCTTGGGATATTATTTTTTTTCTTCCCTATATACGCCAAGTGGAGAGTTTGTTGAAATTTGCGATAGCAGTTTTCTCTATCCCATATCCCTTTAAGTGGAGAGTTTGTTGAATCAATCGAAAGCTCCTAAACGAAATGTACAAAATGGCAGTTAGTGAAATGCCAAAGTAATGAATGTAAAAATTCCAGCGAAATTTACTGTTCTTACAGTTCCATCCCCCTCCACCGTTGGCCCATCCTATTTAGAAAAAGAATTATAGTATTTGTTACTTAAATATGTCTACGATACACTTACCAGAAGATGCACCCTGTAAATTCCCCCGTACCCAGTGGCGTAGCGTAGGGGGGGCGGTCCGCCCCGAGCGGCAGGCCTAGGGGGCGGCAAAATGTCGTCGGTGATGCAGGTAGAGTAGAAATCATATGTTTCATGACACATCGTTTGATTTGACGGAAACGTTATTCTAGTCTCCAGGTGCATTACTGAAGTTTTTCAGTTCTAGTTCTGGTTCGAAAGCTACGTTAATGTCTTCGGCGGCGGCATCCAGCAGCAGCGGAAGTGATAGTATGATTCCTCCATCTACAATCGTGAGTGGCCTAGAACTGTCCTCCGGCCAATATTCATGGGAATGCATAACTTATTTTACATGTAGAAGAAGAAGACGTGCCTGCCGTCGAAGTTGGAAGTCGTTCTGGTCCCGACACAGCAAGGTCAAGACGAAGTCGAGTCACACCAGAACTACCTCAAGCATCTAGTCATAAGCCTGCAGAAGAAGTGAACCTCATCTTGCCAAAGACATGAAGCTGTAAAGACGCTTAAAAATAAGTTTGTGGAAGTTCTTGAGGTACTGGAAGAATTGACGGATCTGGAGCCAGTCTTCTTCTGACAGTCATGCAGTCATTCAACTTTCTCACTTTTCATGGCTTTTCAGCTGCAGAGCTACCTGAAGAAGATGACGCACAGATTTACCTGCAGCAACGTGGACTGAGTGCGGATAAGTGTGCTCAGAAACTCTGCGTTTTAGTGGAGAGCAGAGACCGTTTCGTCCAAGCCGCAATCGACTTTTCTAAGACTCTCTGTGAAAAACTCGGAATCGAACTCAAAACGAGAAGAATTCGCAGGAAAAAACGCATGCATGGCGATGAATGGGCAGATGCAGCTTTGTCTCACGAGCCTCATTCGTAAGGCCCTTAGAATCCGTTTATGAAACCGCTGATCCTATTTTACCTTCAATAAAAGATACCTCATTGCATGTGAAATGATGTCTTGAAATTTAATTTTAATTTAGTATTGAATGGGGGCGGCAAAATGGGTCTCCCGCCCCGGGCGCCGAGATGGCACGCTACGCCACTGCCCGTACCATCAAACACCACGCATATTCATTTCCGAGTGCAGACATTTCAACAGCAACAAATCTCAAGGATTTTCCTCTAGCTTGGTATCTCCTTTCCAACAACTCTACCTATGTGTGTTTCCTTTTAACTGTTGTTTCGGAAATATTGATTTCGGCACCCTTCTGCTTGTTGTAACTCGAACCTATACATCACTATCACTATGTATCAGCCGGTTTGGCGTGGCCATGGTGCAGTGACGTACTCTCTTGAAAACCGTCGAAGGCTTCCAAGCCTATGGAACGTTGCTGGTCCGAAGAAACCAATCGATCTTTTTTTTTTCTTAGTTTTGTTTTTGGTGTTTGGGAACAAGATTTGCGCAGCACGTCAGGGCACCAGCCAAAAGGCAATTGGCCTACGTAGGAATGTGCCAATTAGAAATAATTTATACATGCCAACTGAGAATGGTATCATTTGTATGTGTGTTTGTGTATATGGCTCTACCTATGCCTTTGACTCTTGAATCGGTCTTGAGAATCTTCCTCTGATAGTTTGGTATCAACAAGAACAAAAAAAGGATCTTCGTTTCGTCTGAAAGGAGAGTTTTTTTTCTGCATCTTCTTGCGGCCAACCAACAGGATTAGCGGCAAGTGGGAAAATGTTAAAAGACAATAAATTTTGAAAAATCGTCTATCGATTGGAGAATTGTTAATGGTGATGGCGTGGCGGTTGCGGCGGCTTCGATTGCATTGGGTGAGTCGTCATCGTTAAAAATTGCTCTAAGGCTTGTGCGCGTGAGAATATGTTAGTATTTTTTTTTTAAAAGAATTTCTTCTTTAAAGTAAATTGAAGTACAAATTTCGGATTTTTCGTACGATGTTAGCCCTGTGGCCCAGCGAGCTGTTAGCTTTATGTGTCCTGGAAGCGTCGTTAGAGTTAAGGTCTGCAACAATGTCGATATTTTTGGTCAATTCTTGTGTAAGTTTTTTGAAAACCTTTTAAAATCTCTTCCATTCATTTTCAAGCCCTTTTTATTGCTTCGAAAATGTTTTTCGTTGCTTTGATTAGTCGGTAGAGACAAGAAATAAAATTGATGAAATCGTGTAGTTGGAATTGTTAGATGGTTCATGTTTGAGTGGTGTGTTTCAGACGCTTTTCGGCCAATACCTCGATAATGACTTATCTTAAATAAAATTTGCGTTTTCTGTTTTAGAGGGAATTGAACTAACGTTCTTTTTCCAATGGAATGTATAGCTTTGGAGTTAGAAATGCTAAAGGATTTTTAAATTTCTTACCATTAAATTAAAAAAACGTTTACTTTTTGGACCTTTTTGTTTAATACTTAAGAACGACTCAACAAACAATTTTATCGCTCCTCGACGGCTCTAAAATTTGTTATGTTCAACGCGGTTTGATCCCCTACAACCTATAGTCGTTTCCGGGTTAACTTAATTGTATTGTACTGTAAGAAACCACAGTTCTTCCAAAATTAATTCTTCATCAAGAAATAATCTTTTAGACCATCGAATTTTTGTTTTCTCCTTATTTTAGGTTTTATAATCCTTGGAAACCAGTAAAACTCTTTAACTGACTCTATCATCTTTATTGACACTTCAATTTGCCCCACTTTCTATACCTATACCCATAAGTTGTTTATCTTTTGTAGCTTCCTCTATAAACTACAAAATCAAACCAACAAATCGTCATTTTTTTATTGACCCTAAGCAAATATAGACTGCTGCAGCTTGCCTTTCTTACTCATACTTTCATTCAAATCGGAGCAGCGACACTCTTGTTTCTGACTTCATTCATATAAAATATTATTTGCATTTTTAAAGGAAACACATTTCTCAATGGACTGTCACTGATGTGTGGTCACAGAGGTCGGCGTATATAGTATCTGCCAATCGCCACGTTATCGAACACCGGCAGCAATTTTTTCACATATGTATTTTTTTTCTTGATAAGTTAAAGAAAATAAACTGATATCATCGGGGTTTAATCAAGTTGCTTTTAGAGCTTTAGATTTTTTTCAAAAATCCATATTTTGATATTTAATATGATTAGAAGGTAGAGCCTAACTGGACAAAAAGTTCTAGCAGGTTTGCAGGGACTTTGCATTGATTTGTTCTTCCAATTCGTATTGAACGACGATTTTTAAGGTTAGAACCGAAATTTTTGACCCTAAGAAAATAAAATTAGAAGAAAAAAACTTCCTCGCAATATCCACAAGTTGGTAAATATTAAGTTAAAATAATCGACTGCCATTTTAAAAATTAAAAAATACGGTTAAAGCGGGTGCGGGGAAAAGTTTTATAAATAATTATATTGATTGAATAATTATACAATATCAAAGATATGCAACACAGTGCGGCCATTTATATTGTATTGTAAAATCAATTATACTGAACAACTAAGACGATTTTGATGAAATATTCAGGCATGCTAATGAATATCATACGAAATTATGACATTTATTTTTAAACCACTGACGACACGCCCGCTTTACAAAAAAAAAGTTTTATAATCTTTAAAAAAATTAAAAATATTGGTTGTGCAACAGCTCGAATAGAACCAGAACCTAGTGACTTTCAACTTTCAGCCATTCCTTTGTGCATGTTACCAGGAATAGAGGGGACCTACAGTTTTCTGCCGATTCCGAACGGCTAATGAGCAGCACTTTTCATGACAAGAGATACTCGTAGAAGATTTGTCAATTCCTCGCAAGAGGCACTACACCCATCTCCCTCAGTTCATTTTTTTCGAAACTCAAGTGTAGCTCTCGTAAATATGCCATATATGATTAACTAACAAATTTTAATTTTTGTAAAAGATTTTCGAAAATATGTATGTACCTGTTTTGGTTTTCTTGAAATTTTGTTAATTAATGTTTTGTGCTATTTTTTGGGTGCGTTCAATCATGTCTATCACAGAATTCGCAAAATTTTACTCCCGGTGAGTTGACTCGATCCGTTGACCTTTCGCATCCGCTGTAAAACTGAATTATGAAATTCGCCGGATGAACTACAGTATCGATTCCTAAAATTACCTTATCATGTATGAACTTTCGTATCGACACTGTCAGCAACAGACATTTAGTTAACGGCCTACGCTTTGATAATAGCATCGCTATCGATCAACGAAATCAAGCATCGTTATGCGTGGTTAGTACTTGGATGGGGGACCGCCCAATACCAACCGTGTGCTTTTTTTTTTTTTTTTTTTTTATTTAGATTTCTGGCTCTCCGGTTGCGTTGGGCGAATGGATTGCGAATTCAGTAATACCATTTAAGTTGAACAAAATGTCAGTGGTGCAGGGATTGTTACCTACATTAATTCAACTTTCATTCGTCGGATTCAGTAATAGGGGTGAATATAAATTTGAGATGTTTTGTATTACATTTTTTTCAAGATTTTGTTCAGCGCATTTTTTACTTTTTCGTACTCATCCATGATAAAAACTTATAATTTTCCGATCATAAAAATTAAACGTCCTTCTACAATATATCACACACTTCGAAAAAACATATTTAATAGTTGGATAGGTCATATCACACAATTTGACATGCGTCAATATAAAACATTACGACGCGACGTAAACATCAAAAGATCAAAAGTGACAGCTAGAAAGTGTCTTTAAAATAACAATAGCCGTGTTTTATGGAAAATTGATAGCCACTTAGTAAAGAAAATTGAAAAAAAAAACGATTATAGTCACTTTTATATTCACTCTCTTTAATCTCAAAGTTTGACACGAATTTTAGAGTAATTTGAAATTTATTTTGATGTATTTAAAATATTTCTTTCCATATTCTCGCCAGCCCCTAAATTACAATTTTAATGAACAAAAAAAAAATCGATTTTTCGTTAAAAAAAATTTAGATTTTGTAGATCTCAGTCATCCTTCAATGGAATTTGACAGTTTATGCCTAGGTAGATGGGTAATATACTATATTTTGACCTATTTAGAGTATTTCTTTCTAGATGCTTTACAAAAGCCCTAAAATCGCAATTTTCTTGAACTAAAAAAAACCAAAAAATTTCGATTTTTCGGTGAAAAAATTAAGATTGTTTAGAAGTTTTCAATCAATTGACATTTGAGATTTTGTGTACGACTGTTACAAAATAGAATGAAGCTTTATTTCCAAATGTCTTGACATAATGAAAATCTCTGAGAAAAAAAGATGCATTCCTGAACACATCCCAGTACCAACCTTTCCGAAACAAATGTTTTTCTGCACTCGATTTAAGCGCCATCGACATCTCAATATATAAACAATTTATATTCATTCTATATTCGCTCTGATTGCTGAACAAATTATATTCACTCTTGATGTTTTTAATGTTTTATATGTAAAATTTTGCTAACTTGGCTATTCACTCTTTCAAAAAACACGGCTATTATAAATTCTTTATATGCGAAAATAACTGAGAAAGTCTCAGTTTCATCAATTTGATCATTTTGACATTTCTAAATAAACAAGAAAAAAATTCATTTGGGAATGACGTTTGTTAAAAAACTCACAATTATGTATGTTTGATAAATTTATGGAAATTGTAAATAATATAATAATAATAATTTCTAAAACATAAATTTGACAGTCACATGCAATTTCATCAAACTTTCATTTTTACAGGTGAAAATATAATGTAAGATATTTTTACTGTTTTTGTTTTTCTAGACTTTTCACAAGTGTATCATTTACACGAAATCACCACTCGGAAAAATTCATCGCAATAGTTGAAAAATTTACAGATTTTCGTGCGTTAGCATTTCATCGTATACCTTCTGGCATGACATGCAATATGACACAAATTCCACATGTTGGGAATAATTATAAATAAGTGTAAAATCACTTCTTCCTTTTGGGGACAATTTCTGGTCCTATATTTTTTTTTAATTTGGAAAAAAATGAATGCATAAATCTATAACAAAAACGATTTTCGCACGTAAAACTCAAACATATACAATTTTTACAAACGAAAAAGTAAAATGACAGTTCAACTGGTGCTAAAGCGAGCGTGGAAGAATAAATTCCAGCGCATACTGTTCATAAAATAACTGTGATGGCGGTTTTCACTTGCGAAAATGGAACTATTATTTTAAAGTTGCTCTGGATCACTAGTGGAGACAGTCTTGTTTTTTGGCGGATTAAAAATAGTTCAACCACGAATATTTATATGAGATTGGTAATTTTCTCTGAAATGAAATATTAATTTCACTAAACTTCACAACTGCATTGAACGTTCCCAATGCCTAGCTGGAACTCAAATGCACCTTGTTGCGTGTCTTCTTCTCTTTTCTTTTTGATGTCCTTTTTCCATTTCAGTTTGAACACATTTATTCCAAAGTATTTGACAGTATTGACTTAAGTTAAAGCTTTACCGTTGAAAAAATTGAAAAGTAAAATGTTTATGCGTTGATTTTGTTTCGTTCATTTGGAACGCCATTGTTGCGTTTAGTCTCTAACTTTATTGATTTTCTTTTAGCACTTTTTCTGTAGCCTTCGTAGCAGATTTATCAAGCAGCAATTTCGCAGTATCATCAGCAAAATTCGCCAAGGTAGCGTTCGTTTCCTCTGAAATATCTCCACGATAAAATATAAACAAGGTTGGTCCTAGGAAACTTCCTTGTGGCACACCGGCTTCAATGTGCTTAATTTCTTAGTAATTCTAGTCCTTCCGTACTATAAAGAGTATGCAGCAAAGACTTTGACGATGACATTGTTTCAAACAAATAACTTTCGGGAAAGCCACAAAAGAGTTTTTGCTATACAAAAGACTTGCAGGCAAATTATGATGTTGCAAGGCAAGCATTGCTAGATATATGTAGACCATGATTGTTAAAACCATCATTACCTATGGTGGAATTGCATGACACAAAAGAACTTAAATCCATAGTAGCAACTAGGAAAGCATACTGCAGCTATGGAGGTTAGCCTTAACCGGACTCCATTACATGTGGTCATAGAAAAAAAATGCTGCCATTATTAGATTCACCAAGGAGTAAGCTGAGAAGAGTAGGAGAATCTTATTTGAAATCCACAATATCAGGTCTTTTTGACAGTTTCCATTTCTAGCTTTTTTTTAACGAAACCATAACAAGCCCTTACACAAGAAGATTTGCGTTAACAAATTAAACATGAAAAAAAAACGTCCCCAAGTGATAAGACAGTAAAAAAAATCGAATGCAAATATTGTTCATATTTTATCAAATCAAATCAAATCCTTTTAAATATTCGTACTTTGTACTTTTTTGAATTTAGTTAAAGTAAAATAAAATCAAAAGTTGATAAAGGTTGTTTGAAATCAGCTGTTGTCGAATTTTTTTTTTTAACAATAAATTTTGAAATGACGTTAAGCGATTGCAGTTTTCTTTTTATTTAGGATGTTGTTATCAACAAATGTCAAATTTACTCAAAAATCATTTTCAAACAATTTCTTTACATTTAATACTTGATAAGGTGAGAGAAGTCATTATGAAGTTCTGACGAAATACATACATATATTTTACTAAACAAAAAAAGAAGGCAGATGGCTTGCACAAAAACGTGTGAAGAATTTTATACAATTAATTTAAACTAGCCGACCCAGCTCTCGAAATTCGAGTGCCAATTTATTTATTTTTATTATTTATTATTTATTATTTATATTATTGGCAGTGTTTTCAAGCAAATTTATTAAATTAAATTTTATTTTATGTAATATGCAAAGTGTTCGACAGTGCAAAAACAAAAATGACCCACAGTGTGTAAATGCGTGTCTCAAGTATATTCTGCACATCTCCGTAACTGTGGCTTTCCAACCATATAAAATTTATCGAAATCGGTTAAATACTTTTGAAGAAAAGTGTACCACAAAAAACATGTTTGCCGTTTTATTATAAGATGTGGGCTTTTTGATGTTATCGTCTTTTCGGCACCGAAAGTTCTTTTGCTTCGAAAATGGAACTCTAACGGCCTTCTATGAAATGATAGAAAGAAGATTTGATAGAAACTTCATCATGTTTGTAGTGAACCTGTGTCAACCTAGGCACCTTGTTGACTGGTACTGAAAAAGTAGCTAATTCGATTCAGTGATTATCCGGCTCCCTGCAAGCCTCCGTCAAAGCCCTCAGTGCGCTAGCTCGGGATCTAAGAAGTAACCGAAGTTGCTTCCAGACCCATTTTGTCACTTTGAGAAAAGATATTAAGTCTTTGATCTTCATATCCGAAAGTTCGTCAATATTGGAAAAAATGCCCTTTCTAAAGATTGTGCTCTAAATATGGCCAGAGCAAAGCATTTGCAGAGGAAATGGAGGACTGGTCCCTGCAGCTATTACAAGGAATGTTGTGAGAAATGCCTAACTTCGCTGCATGCTCTCCTATTGGCCAGTGTCCGTTACAGGTAGCTACGATACTGGCCATGTCTAGCATAGTTCTGCATATCAGTTTAAACGTTCGGGGTTTATTATAGGTGCTCCAAATCTTTCTAGATATAATGCAGTTAGTTAAACTGCTCCATCTACGGTTTGATTCGCTAAGAAAAATTGAGAGAATTTTAAAATTCATAACTCAGAGCAGAATGTTGACTCTTGCCGCAAGTGAGTTTTGAAGGGTCCACCCGTCCATTCCCATCAATGCCACACTTAACCTACCTGTGGAACGATAATTTAACGCTAAATTTCCCTTTCAGAAAAAAATCAACTTCATCCAATTCCATCCTCCAAAATATAGTGGTAATAATTTTAACCGTATATCTCACATAAAACCTATTTTGAGTTTCGGCTTTCTCACTAACAACTCACCCGATTTCGATCAAAATTTTGATATTGCATAAAAAAACTATTTTAAGAACAGTTGCCATTGAAAGCAAGTTACCCAGTTTGAGTGACAATGAAAATTTTCAGACTTACAATCCATAGCTTCTGTTTAAAAAAAAAAGATACATTTTGACATAAATGTCCAATATTTCCACCATTTCATTTCCATTTCTCTAATGATCAAAAGTTAAGAAAATAAACATTTTCACTTAAGAAGATTGTGGAACACATTAATTTTCTTTTATTTCATCTACTCTTCTCAAGTGAAATTAACACGTTTCGCAAACTTTACATCCTCGCATTCATCTCACAAGAAATGCACAGCAAATTAATGCGTTCCACAAACTTCTTAAAGGAAAATGTTCATTTTTAAAACTTTTGATCACTAAAAAAAAAATAATACAAATTGAATACATTCCACAATGTTGCTTTCGAGTATTCTATATTTTCAATTTTTTCACCTAGAGTACCTACCACGGATTTGAGTTTTTAAAGCTATGAAACAAAACTAGGTTCCATTTTTTTTTCACTCATAATTCAAAAACACCCACACTCAAATATATTTGAACGATACGAAATAAGTTGTTTCATAATTTTCGCATTTAATATTTGCTTCCTTGTTCTAACTGAAATGATAAATGAAGATAATTTTTTTAGGTTCCACATGTGAATACTTTTTCACCAACTAAGTCAAGTAGGTAAAGTTAAATGAAAAATAAATTTGTATTATAATTTTTTCATGTGAAACACTAAAATTTCTAGAATCTTTTTCACTCCATATATCCTTTCCTAAACTCCCGTGAAATTTAAAATGAATATTTCACATTTTGGTCATTTAACTAATATTTTCATGTGAAATGAAAAATTATATATGTCCAATATGTTTATACCCCTTAACCTAAAGGTATATTGAACTAATCTTTAGTGAAATCGAAATTTAATATATTCCACCAATTTTTCACAATTCTACTTCCATGAAACAAATTGATGTGTTCCACTTTTTGTTTTGATATCCAATTCGGCGAAATACAAGTAAATGAAATTTGTTATTTTCACTCTAAATTTTGAATGAAATCTTGGTGTCGTTCGAATTATAGATGTACAAGCTTAAAATTTCGCTTGAAGCGACGGCGGAATGATAAACTTTTGATGAGTATGTCATGTTATCAATTTCAAATAGTGTGGAATGTAATTTTTCAAAGTTCGCCATAAAACTGTAAAATTTAAATTTTATTTTCACTCATAGTGTACATGAGGTTCCAAGACGGCTGTATGCTTTAAGTGGATAAAATTCACTTCTCGTGAAATAAAAAGTTAATACGTTCCACAAACTTCTTCACTTAATATTTTCACTGACCCATCGCATTCTTATAGAAAAAATGTTTGGCACTTGTCAATATATTTATTTTATATTAAGATTTATAAATGTGGAATGTAAAGTTATAAATTTCACGCCAACGTGTTTTCAGTTAGGATATTTTATTTTCACCAAATCTCTGAATTAACTTTTTATTGAGAATAGAACAATGAACCCAGAAAAATCAGGAAGTCTATTTTCTAGTGAGACCAACTACCTACTTACTTCTCGTGGATTGAAAAATAAATACGTTCCACAATCATTCACAGGTCTTACAGAAGGTCAAAAACCTAGACAGTATAGAAAAGTTAATTTTGCTAATCAAATCAATTTGTTGAAAGCAGAAGGTGTGAAAAATGTACATCAAAGATTCTCTATGAATACCTTTTTCATTCTCACTAGAAGGCTGTATCTGCAAACACCCTGTGTAAGGGAATCAGTTTTAATTTGGCATCTTTAAGGAGCGTCGCGTCGTGGGCTTATATTTGTTGTTTTTTTGTTTGTGTATCTTCTGTTCTATCGTCTTGATCTTTTGACCACGATGGACTGCCGCTCTGAAACTAAATTGGAAAACCCGCAAGTTTGTATTTTTTGTTGCCACAAACAAACACACTCACATGGGCCAAATTTATATACATACCTACATATATGTAAAGCCTGTGGGGTCCTGTGCTGGACCTCCGTCTTCTTATCCCGCAATCACATGTTCCTTGGTATTTCTTTTTGCATTCCTCTTTGGGATAATTTTTTTTTTCTGTTTGTTTATTTTTGTGTTCCTTTTTTGTATTTTTGAACTCGTATATACTGATTGGCGCCTTCTTACGCCTTTAGTCATAAAAAAGTTCGGCTCACTCGAAGGTGCAGACTCTTTATACAAAGCTTACACCGCTGCGACGGCACACCCTTCTCGCCTTACCCACAATGTCTTGAATTAACATGTGTCTGCACTTCACTTCACATTCCTTTGGCAACATGTTTTTTTTTTGTTTTTTGTTTAGTTGTTTAATGACCGCAGGGTGCAAGAATGACGCCCTTCCTGTTTTGTTTCTTCTCGCTTTCTCTCTTCCTCTCTTTGTCTCGACTCGTTCTTGCGATCCCAGATAAACCCGTGAGATTAACATTCATTCATAAAACCAAACCCAAAGAGGAGACGATTTGATGCTTCTCTAAATGTTGCTGCAACATTGTAAGAAAAAGAATCAAATTTAAATCTTTTTCTGGTTTATTGATTTAGAACCTTTGAACTTTTGGCGTGTCCTGGGCGCTAAGCCGGTTCAATATTTGTCGAGGAAGAGAAGATTTTTAAAAATTCCATTTCAAATAGACAAACGGGGTAGAAACAGATGACCGGAGAAGAGCAGGAAGTTGTTTGCATAAACATTTCTTCATTAATTACTGCAACAGGCGAAGCTTGAACAAAAAATGCAAAATATAGAACCAGCCATCACAACATATCACAGAGTGATTATCAATATTGACATAAAGCTCCAGAGTCAACACATCATCGTTGTCTATGGTCCATTTCAACTTGCGGAAATAGAGGGCGCGTTCGTACGTAGATAAACGGTTCTGGTTATTCTTTCTTTTTTTTTGCATACGAACAGTCCGGCCAAACTGGACAACCGAATGCACTGATTGGCTCGAGAAAGAGGTCTTAATGTTTGGACTTTTATTTTTTGTTGCATTGGCGTTTCTGTTTTTTGTCATTTTTGCCATTAGTGTGACTTGTTTACACGAGATGTGTCGGTGTGTGCGTTATTATGGCGCTGATGCGATGTGCCAATTATTACGAGTATGAGATGCCTCAGGGTTCAGCAAAGGGTCCCATAAGAGTTTGTATTTTTATATTTTTTTTTGTTGAATGAAAGATTGTTGAAAAATTTCAAAAATTTATTGTCTCTGTTGATAAAATTGTGATCTTTGCAATTTAAATGTAAACAAAGCGGTCAACTTGTGTCTGGGGGAGCAATTAATTATGTTTGTTTATTGTTTGACAAGAAGGAAATTGTACAAGGTTTCGACGGAAGTCGCAGATAGTTATCCCATTTAGATGTTTACTTTGGATTAATTTCATAATCTAAATGTTGTTGGTTCAAAGCGGATTATGGTAAGAAAAGTACGTATAAGGTTTAAGCTAAAATGTTGTTTCATAAATGTTTGCTAATTTTTTTTATTTATTAATTTTATAAGATCAATGTGCGTACACAAAAAAAAAACTCTTTCAAAGTAACGTCCTGTTGGCGAAAAAATTATTGTCAGCGTCACTTTAAATTTGAGAGGTCTCTGCCTGAAACACAGCAGCTTTTCATCCTCTACGATCCCGAGCACGCTGCTTCCAGTCATCTAGGCCAAGTTCTCTGGTATTCTTGATGGCTTGGCGTTTAAACCAGAGGCTCGGTCTTTCTTGTCGCCGTGTACCTAGGGGCTGAGATTCGAAGCGTCTCTTAGCTAAAGCATTGTTTTCCATTCGCTCAATATGGCCGATCTAATGTAGTCCACGTGTTTTGAATTTCTGGACTACATCCACATCTTGGTACAACTGATAGAGTTCGCTATTATGTCTTCTCCTCCATTCAAACTACAAAGTATCCGAAGTAGTAGCTATTTCCTAGGGACCAAGAATTGGTCAGATCTTCGAGGTAGATGAACTGCTTAACTAGCTCGAAGATTTTTCTTTAAATAGTGACGTTTTGCCCTAATCTGGACAGATGTTTATTTGTTTCTGATAGCATATACTTTGTCGTGTCTTCATTTACTTTAAGACTAACAAGTCTCGCCTGATTATAGGACGTTGTGAACAATCAATGATGTCAAAATCGTCCGCATACCCCAAGAGTTGGACAGATTTGTTGAATATAGACGCCTGCCCTGCACAGAATCAGCTCTAGAACGAGATTGGAAACACAACATGATGGCGCATCTCCTCGCCCTGTGCATGTTTGGAATAGTTTAAGAAGCTGCTCCCTAGCTGAACATTGCACCGCGTATTTTCCTATGTCACGCGGATACAGTTGGATCAGTTTTCCCGGGGTCCCAAGTTCGGCCATCACCATATAGAGCTCCTGACGACGAATTCTATAATATGCTTCTTTGATGGCGATAAGTAGATGGTGAGTCTCGACCTGAAATTCGTTGGTCTTTTCACGGATTTTCCTCAATGTAAATATTTTGTCTTTGGTAGATCTGCCGGGCCAGAAGCCATACTGGGAGTTACTAACTAACGGATTAAGACGTACAGATTGCACGTAGGATAGGATCTTATGTGCGACATTTAGCCTCGATAGTTCCGGTTCCACCAGCCAGTTTCTTGGCTTTTTTCATAAAACTTCCAGGTTTTATTTCTATCGTGAGACACTTACGAACTCATTGAATTGAGAGCCCGCGTAAATTCTCTTTTTTCCACGCAAGATCTTCTTTTCCTCTCTCATCTTTGCTCGATACTCTTCTATCGATGCTCTTGTTTTGCGCTGCAGCATATTCGCATGTGCATATTCTGTCACTCGTTTCAGTTGAACGCATTCATCATTATACTATGGATTCTTTATCTGAGCTGATAGCTAGCCTCTGGTGGTTTCGCCTGCTTCTTTGATGAAATCACGATACTGGGACCTCTGATTGTTGGCGTCTGTAGTTGAGTTATTGCCGAGCAGAGAGTTTCTTGCTTGTTTTTGTTACGAGTAGCTCTGTCAACTCCAGGTATACAAAGGCCCCCAAAGTCAAATTTCTTTTTCTAGGCGGTTCAAAGTCGAGCTTTGAATTTTGCCGCAACTAAGAAATGGTCAGATTCATCGTTTGTCCCTCTCAAAATGAACGCACGTCTTAGATGTCAGCACATGATCGATTTTTTTGGTGGTTCGACCCGGCCGTCTGGAGAGCGCCTAAGATGCATCATTTTAAAAAAAAAAATGTGCCTTATCTTCATCCAAATCACTTCAAACTTGCCCACTTACAATGTCTATAAACTCAATAAATGAAGCTGCTTCAAAATCAGCGATGAACTACTGTGCGCAAGTTTAGGGTTATTCAGATTTTTTATCAAGAGCTGTTTTTCCTTATCTAGTAATACACCAAATTACGTGCTTAATCCAGAAACAGGACTTCCAAAAGCCACTCTTTTAACACCCGAACTGCATTTCAAATAGATCCAAAGAGTAAGTACCCTGCCCGAAAACAGACTACAGAGAAAACTTTCAGACGTCATCGTAAGAAAGCAGATTTACTGGGCAAATGAGTGGTCAGAACTCTTTAATGAATTCAATATTGAGTTTAACTGGACAACAAAGTCTGAGTGAAAAGCGTTGCATATAGAAACTTGCACAGAACTTATAGAAAGACATTGGACGGAAAATACAAACAGAGCGCTTCAATCACGGTTCCACGACGAATACTGTAACTCGAACTATGCCGAGACGCCCAACTACTTCAAAGACTGTTACTCACGCGAGCTGATTAGCATGGTTTTAAAGTTTTAATTCAAGAGCATTTAGAAGAGATTCAGTAGGCATTTGTACAATCTGTAACCTTGATGCTACTGAAAATACAACCCACTTTGTCGGAGTGTGCCCTTGTTTTCGGACTTATAGAAGACAATTCCTTGGAAGTGAAAGCCTTAACCGTGACGAGTTCCTCGAAATTCTCAACGCTCAACTGTACAATTTCTTAAAAAACGCTCTAAGATATCGAAACCTAAATATAAATGAATTTTCTTAAAAGTATAAATCATTCGCTAAGTTTTAATGAATTTATTATAAACACTTTAACCTGACAGGCAACTTAAAAAGTTATTGTCATATAATTTAATTTTAACATAATGAAAACCAAGCCATTGTAAAAACTTTCTGAAAATAATTTTTTTTTTATCTATTATCTATTTATCTATCTATCTATTAAAAATTCTTCGTTGTTTATTAAAAACTTACTTAGCGCACGACAAAAAAAAACTAAAAATTAATTAAAACTGAATTTAAATCTTAATGGTGTTCGATCACACTTGATTTCTGTTGAAAGAATCTACTCGTATAAATGAAGGGACTTAAGATATGAATTGCGTGTTGACAAGGTGCATCACAGCTCACAGCTCAATTAATGATTCTAAATTGCCTATGTTCATTCATTCATCGTCATCAGTAGTTGACTTGTGAACCATTATTAACACGCAATTTTTCGTTCGTTCATTTACAAATTTCTTATAGACAATCTACAGAAGTGAACTACAGACGAAAATTAAGAAAAACCAATGCAATTTGTTTCTGCTTTTAACAGCCCTCAACTATTTAACTAAATTTTATTATTGATAATAACGACTAAATTCATTGATTAATCAACAAATTTAATATCAACTACATAACTAAATCAACTGAATTACTCGAAGAAAAGTATCGTAATGGGTTTTAGGTTTATTAATGAAATTATTTCATTGACCCAACGAAATGTTTTGTTTAACGAAAAGCTTTATTAACGAACTTCAGTATAATCGACTAAATTAAAGAATTTATCATACATTTTAGAATTTATCATAGTATATTCATTTTAATAAAATGACCGGCCCCAAAGTGAAATGAACTGTTCACCGCACTCGCCTCTCAATTAGTCCATAGTTACGCGTGCTGTGTGGCATGTGGCACCGTCTTGTTGAAACCATATGTCATGCAACTCAAGCCCTTCCATTTTGCGCAAAAAAAAGTTTGTTATCAACGCACGGTAGCGCTCACCATTCACAGTAACTTTATAATTCGCATCATCTTTGAAGAAATACGGCCCAATTATTCCGCCAGCCCACAATCCGCACCAACCGGTTACTTTTTCTGGATGCATTGGTTGCTCTTGGCTGCTGCTCACTCCAAATACGGCAGTTTTGCTTGTTCACGTATCCATTCAACCAGAAATTAGCTTCGTCGCTGAACACAATTTTTCGATAAAAAGTGGATCTTCGGCCAACTTTTCAAGAGCCCATTCACGAAAAATTCGGCGTTGTGGTAGGTCGTTCGGCTTCATTTCTTGTACCAGCTGTATTTTGAAAGGCTTTACACCTAAATCCCATCGCAAAATTTTCCATGTAGTGGAGTTACAGAGGCCCAATTGCTGCGAACGGAAGTGGTGATAATTCATGGTCATCACTAACACTGGCCGATACAGCTGCGATATTTTCCTCAGTTCGCACTCTACGTAAGCGTGTTGGTGGTTTAATGTCCAACAATGTAAATTTGGTGAACTTTCTTAACAGAGCACGTATTTTAATAGTAAAATTCAATAATTTGCAAGCTTTGTTCATTTGTAAGACGATTCATTTTTAAATTATAGGCCAAACTGAAGATGTTTGACAGTGACACAAAACACAAAACGTTCGTGAGCTGTCAAAAGCAGTGTTGCCAAAAAGAAAATAGCAAAAAAATCACCCATTATTATAAAATTTGTGTTGTAATTGCTAAAATGAGAGAAATTTGAAAAAATAAATTGGTCGTCGCGAATTGCAATATGATTGCTACGAACTGTCAAACACTATTCGCGTTCCACATACCATCCACACTGCAACGAATTGTTCGCGCATCGCGCGCGACTAACCTCAAAATCATTCTAAGTAGTCTTAAGAACTATTCATATGAGAGCGACCAACGACCGACGACGAATGAACGAACATTCGCCCATTTTGACATTTCATTCACATGCATATTTTGTTTTTATTCGTCGCGAATGGCGTTTACTTAGACAATTACTTAGAATGATTTTGAGGTTAGCTGCGCGCGAACAATTCATTCGTTGCAGTGTGGATGGTATGTGGGACGCGAATAGTGTTTGACAGTTCGTAGCAATCATATTGCAATTCGCGACGACCAATTTATTTTCTCAAATTTCTCTCATTTTAGCAATTACAACGCTAATTTTAATAAATTAACATTAAATTAAACTAGATTGCTACCCTTTTGTAAAGTTTTTGTGAAGAATTTAGGCTTATATATGTTTTAAATCCCATTTGTTTTTTTATTCGTTGGTCGTTGGTCGCTCTCATGTAAATAGTCCTTTAGTAAACGCCATTCGCGACGAATAAAAAAAAATAAATGTGAACGAAATGTCAAAATTGGCGAATGTTCGATCATTCGTCGGTCGTTGGTCGCTCTTATGTGAATAGTCCTTAATTCCTAGGTGAGTGATCGGTCTTAAATGCTTTGAAATGGTTGATCCTAATTTTTTTTAATCGTTTGACTTTTTGGAGGTTATTTGAATTATTTTTTTTTTTTGCATTTAACAATTTATATACAATAATCTTAAACAGTAGATTTACGTTGATCTTCATGTGCAAATAAAAAAATATATTTTTTTTAATCAATTATTTCTGCAACCCTTATTTCTTAAAACTCCAATCTGTTGATAACTGGTATTGTGTGTTTATACATAGGTGCATCTATAATTTTTAACATCATACCTATTGTATATGGTTCACACAAATGTGATCAAATTGGTAAGACCCTTTGCGTCCCAAGTTAAACAGAGTTCTTTTTCATGTTTCCAAACTCTATGAAACTATTATATCTGTGATAGAATACACCCTGTGCAATTAATAGAATAAACAAACCAAATTGAATCCGAATAATATAAAATCAAGTTCTCTTGAACTCGTGTCGTCCTTCACCCATCGCATTACGCGATTATTTCGAAGGCCAAATGCAAAGCACATGAGCCAGTATTCTAAAGCTTGTGTTTAAAAAAAAAACAAAAGTGCTCATCTTATAAATAAATCCCCAACAACAAAAAAAAAAAAAAAAAAACGAAACAAGACTGTTAATTCCATAAGTACCCGAATTAACACTTTCCAGACAGTTTGTGTGTTAGCAATAAATTTCACAAAACTCTTTTGCACTTAGGATATTATTCAAAAAAAAAACACACTAAATTAAAAATTATAGGGTAGGTTTACAAAGTTCACACACGCTGCATTGTTTTTCCCATATTTTTTTTTATTGCAAGTCATATTGTAATTTAATACAATAATAATAATAATGACAAGTCCATTTTTTTCTTGAACCGAAAAGTTTGTCGCTCTGTGTATTTTATGCATTCCTATAAGATTGGCAAACATTTACAAGGAAATCCCTCGTTTCTATCTTTCAATCAATTTATTGATAGAATTTCAACAACAACAACAACAAAAACGCACGCGTCAGCATTAATTTGTTTTATAATAACCGATAAGTTATTCCATGTGCTTGTATAGTGTTAACATTTATAGTAGGTACACTTTGGGGTTGGAGGGTAAGTTTTTGTTTTTCGCTTTTTAATTCATTGAAGCTTCGCAGGCGCCAGGCTTGGGGGTTGTGTTTTTTTTTTTTTTTTTTTTTTTTTTTTTTTTTTTTTTTTTTGTTGTATCTCTGCCTAGCAATTATCACATTTTGAAAACGTTCGCTGTAAGTCAAGATATTTTAATTTCGTAAGAGAATTCAGTGCATTAATGAAAACTTCGTTAGAAATTAAAATAATCTTATAGAGGTAGTGGTGGGATAATTAAAAAAGAAACTATCAATGCCAACTTGCACAATTTAGAGTCTTTCAAAGTTATAGTTTTTTTTTTTTAATTTATTATTTACTAATTTAATTGTTTTATAGGGATCAAGGCTACCCGTAAAATGTTTGAGGACAAACGAAAAGGTGGTTTTGACTGTCTAAATATCGTAATAAAAGCAAAATATTGAGCCTTTTAAATTATTTAATATTCTATAGAAAGAATCTCTGAATTTAACAGTACGTCCGAAGGTGCACATAAGGGTTAACTCATTGTCATTTCCAGCAAATTGTGAAAGTTTTTATTCTCTTCCTTCGTTTTCCTTCGTCATTTAATAATTAATTTTGAAAAAGCAGTATTTTTAAGTTCTTACAATTTTTTTTTTTAAATAATAAAAATCTTAATGCCCGAAGTTGTCGATAAATATAAGCAGTTTTTTGCTATTCAATGGAGGTTATGGGGAAAAAAAATTTACCTTGGATTTTTCCCCATCTTCGAAAATTGAAAACGGCAATAATTCCGCACTGTTCATTGTAAGCTGGCGGCTGACCAAAGTCCCTTTGAAACTTAATTCCCGATATAAAAAAAAATTCAAAGGGAAACTTTCGAGTTGACAGTTTTGAAAGTTTAGAAAAATTCCGGGGAACGTTTTATAGATCCGTATCATACATATTCGATGGAAGAGCTAAAAACTGGTAATAGAAATGTTGTTTGTTTGGGTCTTTTAGGATAAAAATATAAACAAATTACTAATCTCAGCCTTCGGGATCTTAAAACCCCATATGTGGGTTATTCGAACAAAACTACCATTTATGAGGGCACTAGTTGATTATTAGACATTAGGTCAGTTAAATTCGGGAATTGGTGATACATATGAATTTTTTTTAATGAAAAAAAAAAAAATCGGCAATTAACCCATAAGAGCATGTTAGCAATAGCATTTCATTTGTGGGATATTCAAAAAACGTATATGTCTTTAAATGATATAAAAAATCAGTTAGTTTCTGTAATTGGCCAGGGATGCCTGTACAATTTGTTTATGATTTATTAAAGTTTTTCTCAGTGTCACCCATTAGAGGTTTGCATTAGATAATTTGTGGGATATTAAAAAAATGTATTTGTCACTCATATATCAGAAAAGCTAGTGAGTTTCAGATATTGGCCAAACAAAGGCGCCTAATGCTAAAACTTACGCACCTGGCATGACTAATTACTGACTTTTGAAATGACTCACTTACATATTTTTGAATAACCCAAAAATAGGGTTTTAAGACCCCGGAACCCTGCTCGGGTGTGAAATTAGGCTTAGTTGGGGTCTACTTTGTACTGAAAGATTTTTCAATCTGTAGTTTTTATAATTCATTGGTTGTCCTGAACCCTAAAAGACCAAGGCCTTACCACCCAGAGCTATGTAATTAATTTAATTTGTTAATTGAAGCATTTAAAATACTATTCCTACATATATTTTTACTTATTTTTCCAAGAAATACACTTTATAAATAATATTTCTGTCGTTGGTGTTAAGGAATATCTTCAAGGAATTTCTGTACAATTTTATCAGATTCACATTTGTCATGCATATTATTTGCATCTGATTCGCTTTGGGATGCTGATAAGAATAAATAAAGACTGCCGGTTTTATTTTTTTTTTCGTTTTTTTTTTCGGTTGCAATCAGCAGACTAAAAGGTGGCAATAAAATGTAAAAATTATTTGACAATATTAAACACTACAGAATGCAACCTTGAACAACAAAAAAAAAATGAATTTTTGTTTAGAGATAATATAATACTCGTATTCATAAAGATAGAAGATACATTTTTATTGTGCAAATATAAAGTAGGAAATAAATGCGATTTTGATGAAGTTAAACAAGATTAATAATTAAAAATAATGATTCAAGAAGAACAAGTTGCTTCTTTTGTGATCATCAGCAGGATTTTAATAATGGTGATCGTTTAAAAAGTAATTCCGCAAGGAATTTCAGATTTTTTTTTTGTCAAAATGTTAATGAATACTTATATATGAACAGAAATATTTAACGGATTTTTGAATTCTTGAGAATTTGATAATTTTTGTTCGTACATAACTAAAGTATGTATAAAAAAAATATGTGACGAAAAAATTGTAAAACTGGTTGGGTAGTTCTTCGGAACCTCCTTCCATATTGTAGTGCCTCTTAATGGACCATACGTGAGGATCGATCGCACCACGGCTGTGTGTGTCTACAAAATCATCTAAGATTCCTTCTCCTTTCATCAATATTCAGTTTCTTAGATATTTTGAACTGGAGGAGAGCAAGAGTGGTGGAACGTTGAGTCGGGGAAGAGCGTGGGGTGTATCTTTAGTTTGCTTTGTTTATCACTTAGTTCATAACTTGTGGTCCAGTTACTAACTTTCCTTAAAACACGGAGGTGAACTTTCCTAACACTAGTAGTACCGAGTAATCTGCATACGCAACAGCCCTTACGTCACATATTTCCAATTTAACGATAATTATATTCATGACTAAAAGTAATAAAAGTTAGAGGGGACAGATTTCCGCCCTAGGGTGTTCCTCTACTAACGTGCTTGGTCAAGTTTATATTACCTAACGTACCTAGAATCTTTCTGTCGCTGAGCATGGATATTGTAAATCGCTTGTAAATTCTGAGACGATCCTTATAAGGTTGATAAAACTTATGTTAATGGTAGGTATTGAAGATGGTTCTTGTCATTCTCCTCAGGACAGACAGATCTTCGTTCCACCAAGGTGATTTCTGGCTATATTTGATTGGGCAAGCAATATTCATTGATGCTTCAAAGGATTTTACTTTTAACTCTAGATCTATGTATAATTGTATCTATACTTAGATTCGGTATATTTCGGAGTGTAGAATAAACTTTCGGAATGAAATTCTTCCAGTCAATACTTTTGGATTTTTAAAAGGTAGAAGAGTTTCGGCTTCGAAATTTACGTTGAAGAGAATTCATCTGTGGTCCGAAAAAGACTTCAGAGTGGGTACTCTCCAATTTTCTTCCATTGGATTAAGGTTGTAATTTACGAACGTAATATCAAATTCATTCTCCCATCCTTCATAATTTTCCGATCTGGGAAAAACAAAAGGGGTTTAGTACGATATCCCGCTTTTTTTAATCCCGTTTTTATAATCCCGTTTTTTATAATCCTATTTCTTATAATCCAGATTTTTTTTAATCCCGCTTTTTAAAATCCCGTCTCTTATAATCCCGTTTTTTATAATCCCTTTTCTTATTTTGACGTATAAACAGTGAGGTATATAACCCCTCTGCTTGGGCACACTATAGGATTTGGGGTAGGTGCGAGATTGGGTGTATGCAAAGTTTCTTCAGTATTAAAAGAACCTGGAAAATAACCAACATTAAATCAATAAGTTTTAGCTATGTATTCTAAAAAAACGGGGTAAGCGGTATAAGGCGGTATTTTAAAAAGCGGGATTATAATAGAACGGGATTTTGAATAAACGTGATTTAAAAAAGCGGTATTTTAAAAAAACGGTATTATAGAGGACGGTATTTTAAAACTTTTTGTGCGGGATTTTTGAAAAAACGGGATTATCAATAGCTTGATTCTGTTACGCTCCCAAACAAAAGTTGGAAATTTCTGGTCAAATATTTGATATCGAATAAAACGTATTTAATATTCTTATAGCCCCTTTTTATAGACATTTTTTATAGTCGCTGATTCATGTGAATTCAACTTATGACAGCTTCCTATTTTAGTGAGAAAACCCCATCAACCAGTCGTAGGGTACAAACCTAAACCTTACACTTTTCAAGAGCACACTTGATTTTTACTGTCGAGCAAATTGGTATTTTCAAATTAAGACTTTATAAATGAAATCATTGTTAACAAACTTCCTTGTAATCAGATTGACTTTTATTACAACAAGTGCGCGCCCTCTATATCTCTTACTTTTTCCAAGAAACCCCATTTATGTGATAAAAAATTATTTGAAAATTTTTTTCCTTTCCTAAATACCCTATTTGCTCCATAGACATGATATGCGACATTAATTTTGTATGTTACGTGGTCACAAAACGTCAATGAATGGTTCCATTGATTAAATTTACTATTTTTTCGCCCTAAAACTGATAACTAATTATCGGAAGTTAAAATAACTAATAACATAGACCAACAAGGCAAAAGCAAAAAAAAAAAATTAAAAATATACACTTTTACAGCAATTACTATTTACCAGGTACTAACTTGGTATGATTTTGATTGAAAACAGAAAACACAAAAACCATAATTGTCCTTGGACATTTATAAAAAGTGGGTGAACAAAATAACGCAAAAACCAAACGCCATAGCCTAGCCAGCCATAGACAAACCACATTTTCAGGTGTAACTTTCAATCTCTCTTGGCATTTGCACTGGGTAAATATTTATCTAATCTTTTCCCCCCACTAAATTTATGTGCATTTAACAGACAAAAACAAAACAAAAAAGCAACAAACGCTAATTACAGTGTGCAGTCTTATGTGCAAGGTGCTCCTTTTTGACCCTAACGCTTTGGTTAGCTGGCTGACTGGCGCTTATACATTTTAGTGGCGCTAAAAGAGCCATCTCTTTTTTAAAGCCGCGGCATAGTATTCCACTTTTTTTTTGTTTTGTTTTGTGCAGTGTTGTTATACAAGGTCTAAAGTTCTTTTTTGGTCGTATTTTCTTGCTTACGAAATAATAAGTTTTGTAAATTAAAAAAAAGCGGACATTTCATGATGAATAGAGAGTAAAATGGAGATCCGATTAAAAAATCAGGCATTCAGCTTATTCGGATAAAACTGAATAGCTGGATAACCGAATATTTTTGAAATATACAATACTATTCGTTTGTCCCAAGCTATCCAGATAGAGCGGATATACACGGATACTTGCATCATAAAATATATTTCGTATCGCTATACTATCTGGGTTTCCAGCAATATCAGGATAAAACCGGATATCTTTTACAAAAATATATTTAAAATTCTATATATAGTATCTGGCTCTTCAACAATATTTAGACAAGCCATGATAAATCGAGAACTGAGTATTTTTAAATATTCGATATTTTTGGATTGTCGCATATTATCCGGATATTTACGGACATCTTAATTCTCGGATACATACATTTATCGTTAAAACCACTTATTTCCCAAATCTCAAATTCGGCTATTCAGATATCTAAAATTTTCCAGATAAGTCGATTATCCGTATTTCGATTTAAATTTTACCCCATCGTAATCTGGTGTTATCGATATTATATTCGATTCCAATACATGATCCTTATTTGTAATGAATCCCCACATCACAAGCTAAAATGTATCAACCCTCTCTTATCACACTGTGGTGTGCTATAATGTGTGTTGCAGCTTACAGCATTGATGTGAGGTTAGACACTGCATGTAAAAATCGTAATTAGTAAAGTTTAGTTTTTGTTTTTGTGTTTTAGATGCGTGCAGTAATTACATATTTATGCGTTCCATAAGGGGCACCGTGTTACACATTAACTGGCAGTTAATTTCCCATCCTATATATTCCCCTATACCTATGAAGTATTTTTGTTTGCAAAAAAAATTAAAAAAAAAAAACAAACTATAATTCAGCAAAATGTGTGTTCAATTGTAGTTTTAGGTCATAATGATAAGACACAAAATGCATAGAGGTATCTATACATGCATAATAATAGTGTATCGCCGATATAGTTGAATATGAGCAACTTAATATAATGCTGGCCATTGTCGACACCTTTGGCATTTAATAATTAAATATAACGAACGACTTGAACGCACGTACTTGCTTGTATTACTGGTCTAAACTCGTGTCTAAATCATAAGTGTCGAAATGTTGTACTTTTTATTTTTTAAAATCCAATCGTGACGCGCAAAATATTTGTTTCTTTTTCGGCTGACTGGTATAAAACTGGTCGGTCGAATAGTCCTATTTAACGAAAAGAGAATGAAACTGGTCTAAAAGATGAAAAATAGACGAACATGAAATATTGTATATTTTTTCTCAAAAATGTGGCAAATATTTGTTCTCAACTTGGCCATTGATTGGTCAAAACTGGCCAATTCACTGGACTTGGACATCGATTGGTAGAAAATGGTCAAATAATAATATTATAATAATAATACATATTATACGTTATACAAAAAGATGTTTATTTATCCAGTGAATGTGATGAAAACTGATTTCTTACATACACTAGACTAATAGCACCTACAAGCAACTGGTCGAATATTAAACAAACAAACTGATGTATTTTATATACTCATATCTTTATTCTAAAAGTGCATAAATATTTTTAAAGATTTATTCACTGATAGGTAGAAACTGGTCTAATTTATAAAGTAGATAAATATTATTTGATTTATCCGATGATTCCTTTAGTAACTTATCTGACACAAACATTAGACGAAAACGAAACGAAACTGGTCTAAAGCATAATTGACATAATTTATTAATTTTTTCCAAACAAAAAAAATTTATTCAAAAACATCAGAAATAGTTTTGTGACCTCTGATTAGCCGAAACTAGTCTAAATTTTATAGTAGGGAAATTTTATTTCAATTTATTTTCTATTTAAGTAAAAATTGGGTATATACCTATTGTTCTACGAAAGCATGTACAAGATTTTGATTTAAACACTTACTCGTATTTTGGTCAACTGGTTTAATATACGCTTTAGATGAATAGCAATAAAAAATGGTCTAAAAGTCAAAAAAGATGAGTATGAAGATGAAAAAACGCAAATATGTTTGTGGTGTAATAGGTTGATAAAGTTAAAACTGGTCTAATGCACATTTTAGACGATTATTGATATATTCTATGCCATTCAAATGAACCAATTACAAACGTTTTATTTTATTTCTGATAGATGATAGATACTATACGAAGTTATTTTTATCAGTGAATATATTGTGTGTATTCTTCTGCTAATTGTGGTAGAAACTGGTCTAATACACACAAAAGGACATTTAGTAATATAAACTGGTCTAATAGCTATTCAAAAAATATAATAGGAACTATTTGATCATTTTTTGTTCTGCAGAAATATCGCAAATATTTTTGTGGATTTATTCGTAAATAAGTAGTGACTGGTCTAATACACATTGTACGCGAACAGTAGAGTATGTATTGATTTTTCTTAAATAAAACCATCAAAAATATGTATTTTTGTTGATTTCTGCGGTGATTTAAAGAAACTGGTCTAAATCACCAATAGTTAATGAAACTAGTCGAATGATCTCAAAATAATTGCAAACAAAATGTTGTGGTTTTATTCCCTGATAAAGGTAATTAGAAACTGGTATAATATACACACGAAAGAACAAGTAGTAATAGAAAGTCGTCAAATAGCCAAAGCAGATGAATATAAGAAGAAGTCTGTTTATGTTTCTGCAGAAATATTGCAAATATTTTTGTGGACTTATCTGTTGATAAGAAGGAACTGGTCGAATGCGCATTGTAGACGTTACATTTTATTCTTGTTATATAGAGCTATTAAAAAATATTTACTTTTGTTGATTTCTGCGATGATTTGTAGAAAGTGATTTCACGAATCACGAATAGTAAATGAAATTGGTCGAATGACCTAAAATTGTGTTTGTTTTCTGATTGCTATAGAAATTGGTCTAATAGAACAAATTGAAATAATTTATACAATGTTTCTATGCCTCTAATGAAAATATTCAGAACAAACACAAAACAGTTACCAATCAACTTCCTGGGAAAATATTTTTGATTTTTTTTTTTTTGTGAATATATGTATAACCCATACCCTTAGACTATGAACCAATGAATAGAGAAGTTAAAAAATACAAGTAAATACAACTGCAACCTAAGACCGAGTGGCGAGCAGTAGGTAGTGAAGGTAATTATTTGTAAAATGTTTATTATTTTTTTATGCGTTTTCAAGCATGTTGTGAAAATCGTGCATAAAATATCTGGTTTTTCCACGCGCTTTGCGCTTATATTAACAAAACTAAAAAAAGTAACAAACGAAAACATTGAAAATAGGGGGAGAACGTTCAAATATTAACTTAGATGCAAACGAAAGGTATAGGTACCTAAGTAGCTTTTTGTTCTTTTACTTACAGCCTTATCTTACTCGGAAGTAAGTTTGTAAAACTTAATGCAATTTTTAATGTTTATTGTTTTTTAGTTTTGTTCAGTGGGAAATTTTATTGAAAACACATTCCTTTTTTATTTATTAAGGCTTAAGGTCAAAACGAAGCTAAAAACTACTTCGTTCTTTTTGTTTTGCTATAAAAAATAAACTTGGAGTATACACATTAAAGATTTTTTACAACTTTTAGAAAAATCTTTTAACTGTTAGACCATCGACAACTATGGTAATATGGTAAACAAATATTTTCGAGACTGAATGCAATAATTGTTTTTTTTTTTCATACTCGTTTCAAATATTTACTTTAGTGTAACCAATAGTTAGTTCCAATACCGATTGTGTACAATTAAGTCCATTCAAAAATCGATGCTAAAATTCAAATAAATTGCTTTTTCGAGCTTAATGTTTCCTTATCCTTAGCTCTATTGGATAGAACCATCTTTAACTCATTTAATTTAAATTTCAATTGCACTCAAATCTAGACGACAAAATAGAAACAAATTAATTTCTTGTCTTAAGACTTTTTTACGTCTTTATGACTCTAAGGTCTGGAATGATGACACTATTGCTTGTGTTCATGATTTCATAACAAATAATAAAAATTCTGCCTACATAAAACTGTTGCGAAACTATTGCAACCGATCATTAGACACACACAATCACTTTAGCTATATTGACAGAAAAAAAAAAAACAACACAAATATTAATAAGATGCACGCCAGGGATTATCACACATATAATTTTCTTTTTGTTTTAAAAGATTTAAGATAACAATTTTTATATATTTCATCACTGATTTATGCAAAAGAATAGTGTGAAATTCACGAGCGCAAAAAGGTAATTCGATAAATTTGTACAATTAAATTGCATCACCCTGTTGAACATGAATGATGATTATTTTTTATGATTTAATAAGTGGCAAATTCGTCAAAGTGAATTATGTCAACGAAGACAAAATAAGGTTATAATCGAAAGTTTTGAATATGCTGTAATGAATTATATGAAGCGAGAGTGCTTGGAAGCAAACGAAGAGCAATTTGGGGTTAGAAGAAGTATGGAGCAAATTATCTGCAGCGTTGCAATGGTAGTCGGCCATTTTAATATGAGATTGTCTCTGTGTGTATGGGTTTTTACTTTGTGTACTTGCGTTTTTAAAAAATTCAATATGTATATTGAAAAATAGCTTGGAATCAATGATGACGCCAAGATCTTTAATTTTATCTACCCTTCCCCGAGTGCTATCCCCAAGGGAATAATAATATTAAATAATATTATAACCTTTACAAAAATAATTACATTACATTTGGCTATATTTAAATTCAAACAGTTACTTAAACACTAATTTGACAGTTGATTTATGTCGTGTTGAATAAGTAGGCAATCGTCTATGGATTTAATTTTCAAAAAGAGCTTGAGATCGTCTGGAAATATCAGACAAAAACAAAACTTAAACACCGATATTATGTCATTGATAAAGATAATAAAAAGCAATGGTCCAAGATGGCTGCCTTAAAGCACTCCGAAAGAACAGCAAATAGGCATTGTACATTTATCATCGATCATTACTCTTTGGCTTCTACCAATGAGAGAGGAAGACATCCAGTTCAAGATTGAAATCCAATAATATTTATTTTCTTAATAAATAAAAGATGGTTAAAGGACTCAAAGACTTTGCTAAAATCAGTATAAACAGCATCGACCTGGTAACCCTTTTCAACTTCGTCTTATGAATATGAAGTGAAGTATGCCAAATTGGAAGCCGTTGAGTGCCCAGCTACGAATCCATGCTGAAATTCAGAAATGTATTCTTTGACGTAAAACTCAAGTTTAGATTTAACTATGCTTTCAAAAAATTTTGGTATTGATGAAAGTTTGCAAATTCCTCTGTAATTTTCAACACAATTTTTAAAACCGGATTTGTAAATTGGAATTAGAAAAGATGTTTTCCATTCCTCAATAAAAATTCCATTAAGCAGCGAATTATTGAAAATGAGGTACAAAGGTTGGGTCATCGACACAAAGCCTTGTGTCAAAATTATTGCAGAAATACCATCTACTCCTGGTTAAATTTGGCTTTAAATTAAAAAGTGCTGTTTCAACTTCAGATAATTCCAACTGTAGTGAACCAATATCAGCCCGAGGTATAACGCGAGATACAAAGCTAGAGTTGGAACTAGAATCTGAATAAAAAGACTGAAAAAAGTTAGCAAATAATTCAAGAGTTTGGTTAACATCGTTTGATTCTAAGTTTTTATGTGTCATAGTTTTAGGTAAACCTAATGATGACCTTTTAGTTGAAATATACGACCAAAAACTTTTTGAATCATTTTTACTTGCGAGTTATAGGTACTATAAGGCAAGTTATGCATTCGGAAAAAAATCGAACTCGAGATTTTGATCAAAGTTGACATTACGATGATAGCGAAGACCAAAAAAGTGGGTCTCGCAATTCTGTCTGTCTGTCTGTCCGTTCGATTGCAGCTAAACGGCTCGGCCGATTTTCTTCAAACTTGGTAGAAATGGTTTTTAATTTTTTTCCCCCGGATGTTTTTTGATTTGATTTCTTAAGACCAAAAATAACGGTACCTGCCATACAAATTTTTTTTTTTTCGAAATTTTATAAATATTTTTTTTTCTCAAAAACTCTCCCACAGATTTTTTTTTAAAAAATTCATAAAATTTCTTTTAGTTCAACCTAGGTAATGGTTGAAAAAAAAAATCCAAAAAATGTTAATTTTGGTACCCCTCTTTTCTTGTTTTTGATTTTCTCAAAAACGGTAGGACCGATTTTAATCATTTTTTTTTATATTAAAGCTCCCCAGAAGTTTCAATATTACTGCGTATTCAAATTTTCAAAAACTTTTGTTTTGGATTTTTAAAAAAAAATTAAATTTTTTTTTTGAGAACTTAATATTTACAAAACCCCATGCTCGATATTTTTAAAACTTGATAAATAAAAGTTTCTTAAAATTATCTACAAGATATGAGGAAAAAAAAGTATTTTACCTAAAAACAACGGTACCCTCCATCAGTGGCGGCTGGTGGGTTGTTGAACAGGTGGTGCACTTTATTTGCTCACTAAGTAGGTATTAAGATTAGAATTTGCAAAAAAACAACAATTTACATGTATATGTTGATTTTTTATTATTTTGTATAATTGCTCGAAGAATTTCGACCATGTATAAAACTGACACACTTATTAGATTTAGCAAAGGAATCATGTTTTTTATTTTTTCACTTAAATGCGTCAAATCGTGGATTCAGGTTTCTGTCTAAATCGATTCTCCGCCAAAAATATTGCATGTAAAATTTAAAAAGGGCCTTGGCGATCCGGTTTATTTTATATTAACTTTATTTTAAAAAGATTTATTACTGTCTTTAATATACCTAATCACTGTTAATTTTATCCCACACCACACACTGTACACAGTACAGAATCGAACCAAAACCAAAATAAAAAACAATTACTAACCTAACTCCCACAAACCTACACTATTTAACCAGTCACGTATAGAGCGAAACAACATTACATATTCGCAGGCGCAGCGCATTCTAGTCAAACATCGGTTGCTGTAGTTAATAGCCTTTTCACACCGAGCCGAAAACCCGGTTTTCGGCTAAAAGGTTTCGAAACCTCAAAAAGTGTTCACACCAAATATTTACAAGTTTTCGTTTGTCATTTGAATTATTTTGACACTTACTGTCGTACATTTTTCTTCTCAGTAGCTGTCAGATGTTTTTTTTTTTATGTCTGATTGGTATTTGAATGTTTTCATTTCATTTCAATTGAGCTTTGAATTTTTCATTAGGTGTGTTTGTTTACATCATCTCTCAATTTCAACTGGTTTTCGAGAGGTTTTATCAAAAACTTGTCAAAAACGAAAACTTGTAGTTCACAAAAATGTATGGGAAAACTTGTGTTTTCGATGCAGGTTTTCGACGAAAACCGATTTTTTGGCGAAAACCGTGTTTTCGGCTCGGTGTGAAAAGGCTATAATCTTCGGTTCTCGTGCGCTGCACGAGAGCAGGCTAATTTCTTGATACATTTCAATGAAATATCTTTTGTCTCACGCGTCAGGAATACTTGCTTGTAACTCATACAAGTTATATTAGCAGTCCTCGTGCGCTAGCCGAAGCGCACGAGAATTTTTACTTGCAGGGAAAGTAAGTCTTAATACGACTAGTAAAGCAAAGCGCTTACATTGTTTCGTCATAATTGGAAATTTTACTTGTTTGTATTCTTGTATGTTTAAAAAATAAATATTAATATGGGAATCTAAAAATAAAGATGCAGTAATATTTTGTAATTTTTAAATCTTTTGAATTGGTGGTTCAGCGCACGAGCGCACTTAAGGTACAGCCGCCACTGCCCTCCATACAAATGTTGAAAAATGGTTTTCTAAAATCGTATTTTTCTCGAAAACGGTTACGAGAATTTTACTTAATTTTTTTTTATTTCAATTAATTTTTAAGATCTATAATTGAATAAAAAAAAATTTGAAAACAAGATATTACTGACTGTAACCTACCATAGAGCGATTTTTTTAAATTTTGAACTTCTCATTATCGACATAACGGATTTTAATGAAATTTCTTAGAGAGAAGCTTCTAAAAAGTTTAAAAAAACATGGCATTTCAAAACTCTAAGAAAAATATTTTTTTTGAATTTAAAAAAAAAAAAAAAAAAAAAAAAACTTTTTTTTTTTTAAATTCAATATCTCATTATTTTTTTTGTAAATTTAACTTTTATTCAAACAATAATAAAAACTTTAAATTGGCGTACCAAAATTTTTTCTTAAAAATGTTTTAAAAATTTTGTATATAAAAGCTTATTTTTTAAGAAACCACTACAAACACTTATAATTTTTGTTCTTGCATGAACCTATATTTGCTTGAATCACATGGCATCCTTTTTTTTTAGTCGTTTAAAAAATTAATTTTTATGCTTATGAACAGTTTTTCTCTAATAACATTCATTTTTGAAATTCTTAGTCTATTACATAGGAGCAAGTTCGTGCGACCGTTATACCGATAATGAGAAACTTCTTTGTTTTTTTTTTTTAAAATTAAAAACAAAATTTTAATGTTTAGAAAATGACTTATTGACTTAAAAAAAAACTAAATTCACTTGCAAGTTGGTTTATCGACAGCAATAAGTACAAGTTTTTATAAAAGTTTACATTAAAAAAAAATGAGAAACAACAAGAACAATTTTGTAAAAATATTGTAAATGTTGCATGAAAAAATACCTTATTCTAGTAACCTACTTTAACGACAACAAATTAAGGTATCTATCTTAAAACTAGATGAAAATTCATAAAAACTAGCAAATAACTTACTGGCCCTATGCGGCCGCTCTTCGATATACTCACGCCTTTCGACCTAAAATCTTAATTAATACTGTAATATTATTAACTATCGGTTCTTATTTTTCACCGAGAAGACATTTAAAAAAAAACTCGTCAGTATTAGCATTATTAACTCTAAAATCTTGTTTTCATATTTTGCGATCTAAATTAGGATCAGAATAAAGCGTTTTTTCTTGAACCGTTAATGGAGACATGGTGAACTAGAATTTGTCCCCGTTTAGATTTAGAACCTGAAGACAAATTTTCGTTTACGTATGTACATTTTTTTTCTCGTCGAAAGAAAACATACAGACTTTGAAAAAATCTTAAAGTTCATTTGGGCATTACAAAGGTGGTGTGAAACATTCACAATGTGCGCGTCAAATTTAATATTGCTTTTTTAAATCTTTAAAACAAACTCTACAAAATGAATGGATCAGAGAATTTTTTTTGTTCAAATTAACTGATACTCCAACCGAGCATCCTTAAAATGAACAACGACAAAGGAACGTATTATTTTTTAATTTTCAACTTCTATTTCTTTAATTTCTTTTTCCAATCCTTCTGTATATGTAGCTAATTACTCCACTTTATCCAAGAAGCTTATTTGACTATTCAATTTGACAACTTATGTTGTGAAGTTTCTGAATGATACATACCAGTCAAACCAATTTCTAAACAATGTTTTGGCAGATTCTCTTCTAGGCCCGCATGGGGTGCCGCAAAGTTCTATCGTGGGTCCTGTTTTGTTTTCGATTTATAAATGAACTGGCATCTAATCGAACTAAATATTGAACAATACAAATGTATACCAGTGGCGTAAAAATGTATTTTAGTTGCCCTCTAGTTCTCTGCCTGCTCGTGGAGTATATTTTCAACAAAGATTTCGTATATTAGGGTGGTTCTTAATAAGAAACAAAAATTCAATTGACTTAAATTACTAAAAACAAATTCAAACGATTTTAAGTTTATATCCCTCATCTAGTATATTCGCCCTGGAATAACCCGATTCCCGTATATATCTCCTTAACTACTCGTCCGATTTGGTTTTCATTTTGCAAATATGTACTAAAGTAATTAAAAAAATAAAAATTATAATTATTAAAATAAAAATATGCCTTGAAAAAGTAGTACTTTTAATTAAAACAAAATATCCATTTTCACAGTCAATACTTATTAATTTTTTTTTTTGTTTAATTTTAGCAATGGGAACTGTACGTATTGAGCCGATTAAAATGGGATCTCTCATCAGTGACACCATTAGATTTTCTAGAATTACTATTAATCCGCCTGCCAATTAGAAGTAACAAATGTCCCGATTTAAATGTGGAAAAAGTAAGGCAGCACGCCCAAGCCTTTATATCATTAGCCGCCAAAGGTAAGTCACTTTCATCTTTTTTTTTTTTTCAAAAAAAAACAATATTATTAACTTGCTGAGTTGAAAGAAGAAAGAATCTAGATAAATCAAAACTATTCACTCCCTACGATTATCGACCTCATCTCTCTAACTCCTGTCAAAAGAAAAGAACCATTTTCGACACGAGTTTTGATAATGACGACATAATAACCACACTCATTAGTCTTACAAAGTTCGTTCTTTTTTGTTAGATTTTTTTTTTCTTAAGTCCAGACTCACAAAAGCTAAACAAAAATCCGATCCAATCTTTGAGTGGGCTATCGAATAGCTCTACATGCGAAGAATGATATCTCAAGAAATAGAAGAAATTAATTAAATGTTCACCTTCGGGCGGCTTCTGTCTACATTTGCAGATAGTTGTTGTTTGAAAACAAACAAAAAATGTATCTGTATCATTGAGGAGGAAAGACGACGCGACGTCGGACAGCTTAAGCGAGACTACTTTAACAGACACCAAGTCAGTTACATATGTTATGAATGGGATTTAATTTGTCACTAATTGATAGAACGAGTTTCATCGTATTAACGCTAAATTAGCTAATTAAAGCGCGTAAGCTGGTAACACTTTGTCGTTCGAGCGGATTTCCTTCTTCTGGTGGGATTTTCTTTTGATGGAATTTTGCAACTTATAAATTAGACATACAGTCGATTCCGCTTTACTGACACTACAATTTGCCACTAACCAGTTTTCGTTTATGTAAGTGGTATTTTAACCTCAGCAGATAAAATGAGCATCGGATAACTGAAAAAATGTTCACTTAACGGGTTATCCCATGAAAACAGCTTTTTCAAGAAATATACAAAGTACTTTTGCATTTGACAATTGTGTTAAAATTGACAGAGTTGTTTGAGTGAAATTAAATGTCAAGTTTAGTAGAGCTACTTAGTTAAAGAAGTTAATTTAGTGATTCATTTTTTTGTATTTCAGTTGTGCCAACAAGGTGTTTACAAAGAATCTGTGTAATAAACCCAAAGAAATACGTGTAAGATTAACCTAAATCGGGTGTAAGCTTACTCAGTCGTAGAACAATTCTGATCTTTCGAAGAGTTTTTTGGAAACTAGCTTGACATTCCATAGATAAATTAAATTTGTTACGAATTGTATTAATTCGACTTAATGATATGTAAATTTACGCAAGTTTGTCTATGCAATTTTACCTTAAGCCTTGGCTTAATTTAATGCAACATTTAACCTCTAGACTTATTTGCTTAACTTAAAATTCATGATAAAGTAAGAATTCAGCGTATTGCTTCGGTAGATTTAACCTAATATATAAGTTAAGCAACATGTTGCTGTTTTTTCTTAAAATCTCTTTATTATAAACATTATAGGAACATATAAAAATGTGTTTTTCCTTTATTTACAAATTTTAAAAATAGTAATTTTTCGATTTGAAAACTGGGACCCTTTTAATCAATGACGAAGTATTCACCCATCCACTGAACCGAGTTCCAAAGGCTAGGTTTATAAGTTATGATCTTGGAGTTGTAAATTTAAACAAAAACAATCGTAATTTTACAAACAAACATTTGCTGATTTACAATAATTCACGTGCAATGCAAATGCGTCAAGAAAGTCGTGATTTTCGAAAAATTAAAGTTGCCTTAGTAATAAGGAAATACAGGGTTAGGCCTAGCTGTGTAATATTACACAGTGCTTATGAAGATTGCAAGGAAAATAACATATATTCTATATTCTATATATATATTCTGTTAACAGTTTTGGTAGAAAAACCTGAGGAAACTTAATGTTTTTAAACCAATTAGTCTATTTTTAGTTACCTTTGTCGAACATGAGTTGTCCTTGCTTGAGGCAGATATTTTATCTAAGGTACTTACGGCAGCTTTTAGGCGGCATTTTTCTCGGAGTGTTTTGTTATTTTTTCACTTAACCAGATTTTTTGTTTAAGTAAATGAAGTTCAGTTAAGCAGAGTTGACTGTATCGTACTTCCTCTTTTTGTTTAATTTTGACCAACACAAAAATTAAAGGCGATTTTTTTAGAATACAAAATTTAACACGTAAAAATTAAGAATTAATATTTTGTTTTATAATTGTGACTTCAAACCAAATAAAGCTCTTGAAGTTAGCTTTAATCCTATCTGAAGTGCAACTTTTATGGAGTTTAGAAAAAACAGCTATTCAAATTAAAAAAAAAATACAAAATAAAACATTTCAAAAATTCATATTTCGCCAGTAAGAAGGTCAAAACTCGAGTATTTCAGATCGAAACTTCAAGGTCAAGTTCTTTAAGCTAAAAGCAAACTTTGAGCTTCAAAATTATTGTGGTTTGTCATATCTCATAACTTCTTAATGAGGTTTGTAAGGAAATTCACAACATTTAAAACAACAATTAACCTTGGCCACCCTCAAAATGTTAAACAAAGTGCGAACGTAAGTAAAATAGGAAGGAAATGCAGCACATTGGTTCTGAAGTTCGGAATATTGAAAATAAAGAAACAGAGGTAGCTGAAGCATTCGACATTTCTGTTGTGCGGCTAAAAAAATCCCACACAAATCCTCAAACACCATCATTATTTTGCTTTACGATTTGGACGTTTAACTATGGATTAGTAAGAAGATGAAGCAAAAATTGTGATTGAAAAGTGACATATGGACGCATATAGACATTTGGGTGGGCCAAATACAAGTTTCTTTTTAAAAATGCAATATAATGACCAAAATTAAATTTTTTCAATAAATTGTGGCTTTATTAGTAAGTGCAAACATTCTCAATAATTATGGAACCCATCATGGCTCAAGTCGCTGGTCATGCGCCTTCAATTTTTGAGTCAATTGGGCCTTGTAAGCTAATAATACGATATCTTTGTGCAGAATTCTTCTCAGGCTAGTGCGTGAAATGTTGAGCTGTTGAGACCGATGGCGAGTTGATGTTCGTGAATTGAGTCTCACACTCTCGGTTGGGCAGCCACATTCTTGCCTGTGCGCACCTTACGACGACGGGATCTATGAGTGTTGTCGACTAGCGTACCAGTCTCACGAACTTTTGTGAAAGTATGATACTGACGTTCTGTCAATATTTCGATCAGGAATCAGCTGTCAGTGTTGAAATAACCTATGATTTGAAAAGAAACCACTAGATGGCCCACCCTGTATGTATGTAACATCTCTGATAAAATGTAAAAACATAAAGGTGTTTAAATATTTGTTTATTGTGTCCGGTTTTTACGTGTTCAGTTAAATTTAATTTAATTAATGTGCGATGTATTTGGTTATAGGTTAATAAATTTCCAAAAACTTCCGGATAGTATCCCTCCTATTGTTTTAAATAACTGTTCTCCAATGCTGGTAAAACTACTTCGTAAGCTTTCCATCTTTCTTCTTCGTTGAATTAGAAACTACCTTTCGAACCGCTAAGTACAAGTTGTATTGGGCGGCTTTAAATCTCTAATTAATAAAATAAATGGTGGTGTGCCACAGGACTCTGTCTTGTCTCCGACTCTCTTTCTCGTATTCGTAAACCATCTTTTGTCTGAAAATTCTAATTCATTAAATTGTTTTGTTGGAGACAATATTCTTACATAGCTTTTGATATTCGATTCTAGATTTATATCCTTGTCCTACGAATGTGGAACTAGAAGGGCAACATTATGATAAGGTCATGGAATTCTAATCTTGATAGCTTTTTCCAATATGGAACCATAAACAGCTTAGAATTTAATGCTTAAAACAACTCAACACTGTCTCTTGTCGTTGAAATGGAACCCATCTCCATGCCGCTTTCCACTAGCGTCACTTGCATTGAATAAACCAAACAGCTTTCAGTGCTCAATATGTGCATCACAGGGAATGCCCATCGGCTTACCTTTGAGCCCAACTTAGGACGAAGAGTTAAGTTCAGAAATTCTTTCTAAAACCGCACTTCACGAATGTGGAATGCTTTATCCGGGTCAATATTTCATTCCCATTATGATATTCAGCCATCTCCTTTTATATATCCAACTTTCCCAAGCGCTCGTACTACTCGTATGTTTAACATTTTAAGGGTAGTCAAAATGTTTTTAGTGTAAATATATATAAAGGGTTTATCTAAGGGCGAGTAGATGTTGAAATGGAATTAAATAAGTTGTGAGTGAGGTATTAACAAAATTCTTTTTATGTATTAAATAACGTCGTTCAAATGTAGGCTTCGGATTCTTATGGTACGAGTACCACGGATCCGAGTGGTCGAATTTTCAGTGATTTCAGCATAGATCTGCCTGAATTTGAGCGATGGCACGTGTTATGTTCACCTTAAAAGCATCGGTCAATTGTGATTTGTTTGCATGCATGTGTGACTCAAGGAAACCCAACAAGAAAAAGTCTAGCGGGGTCAAACTGCTTAACCTTGGTGGCAAATTCACGTCACCTCTGTATGAGATAACCTCACCCTCAAATTTACATGCGGATCGTAAATTTTGGTGTCTTCTGTATGGCCCGCAGTGCTGTCTTGCTTGGACTACATGTCGTCTAGGTTCATATTGTTCAATTTGAGTCAAAGGAAATTGATTCTGTGACGTTCACCATTGACGCTCAACGTCATTTTCCCGAAATCCACAACAAACTGTAATTTTTACTTGCGACTTATAGGTAATATAAGACAAGTTATGCATTGGAAAAAAAAATCGAACTCGAGATTTTGATCAAAGTTGACAAAACGATGATACCGAAGACCAAAAAAGTGGGTCTCACAATTCTGTCTGTTTGTCTGTCTGTCGGTTCGACTACAGACTAAACGACTCGGCTGATTTTCTTCAAAATTGGTAGACATGTGTTTTGATTTTTCCCCCTATAGGTTTTTTTCTCTTTTTTTAAGACCAAAATTAACGGTACCTGCCATACGAATTTTTTTTTTCGAAATTTTATAAATATTTTTTTTTCTCAAAAACTGTCCCACAGATTTTTTTAAGAAAAATTCAAAAAATTTCATTTAGTTAAAGCTAGGTAATGGTTGAAAAAAAATTCCAAAAAATGGTTATTTTTAGTACCCCCCTTGGAACCATTTTTTTTGTTTTTGATTTTCTCAAAAACGGTACCACCGATTTTGATCATTTTTTTATGTTAAGGCTCCCCAGTAGTTTCAATATTATTGTGTATTCAAATTTTCAAAAAATTTTATTTTGAACTTTTAAAAAATTTTTTTTTGAAAACTCAATAATTTCGAAAACCACATGTTCGATTTTTTAAAATTTGATAAATAAAAGTTTTTTTATATAAGTTATAAGATGTAAGAAAAAAATTATTTTACCTACAAATAACGGTACCCTCCATACAAATGTTAAAAATGGTTTTCGAAAATCGTATTTTTCTCGAAAACGGTTCCGAGAATTTTGCTAAAATTTTTTTTCTTTTGATTAATTTTTACGATCTATAATCAAATAAAAAAAAAAATAAATCAAGATATTACTGACTGTACCTACCATAGAACCATATTTTCAAATTTAGAATTTCTCATTATCGACAAAACGGATTTTAATGAAATGAGAAATGAGAAGCTTCTAAAAAGTTTAAAAAACATTGCATTTCAAAACTTAAAAAAAATAATTTTTGAGTTTTTGAAAAAAAAAAAAAATTATTTTTGTTTTTTAAAAATTCGATATCTCAGAAACGGCTCAATATTTTCTTTGTAAATTCAATTTTTATTCGAACAATAATAAAAACTTAAAATTGGCGTACCAAATTTTTTTCTTAAAAACGTTTTGAAAATTTTGTACACAAAAACTTATTTTTTTAAGAAACCAGTACAGACATAAAATTTTTGTTCTTGCATAATAATATTTGCTTGAATCAGATGGCTTCCTGTTTTAAGCTCCAACTACTAAGGGAATTGTTTTAGTCTATTAAAAAATTAAATTTATGCGCATGAACAGTTTTTCTCTAATAACATTCATTTTTGAAATTCTTAGTCGTTTACATAGGAGCAAGTTCGTGCGACCCAGTCGTGCATTTTATTTGATGATGCATTGTCGCACCTAGTTAGCCTCGTGTTGGTTGGTGTCGTTCCATATATGTGCTTGTTAACACAACCATTCATCAAAAAATGCACCTCTTCGCAAAAGATGATTTTTTGGCTAAAATTGGAGTCTTCTTCCAAACGCTACGAGCTTTGAGTTCCTGGGTTAGTTGGATCTTGTACGGGTGTAGGCACAAATTTGATAGATTTTTTTTTTTTTTAAGGGATTATAACTACTCTTTAAATGTTTCAACACAGCGCGGGCGTGAAGTTAAGGAAGAGAAAGAACGATAGGAAAGATGGGTGGCACAATGTTCTGAGACTGTTGGTGGTTGTCTCAGATATTTTTATCTCCAGGGATGACGGCTGAACTAGTGCGGAGAAATGCTGTGTCTTATTTTTATGTCCCTTATAACTCACATTATTTTATTCGTTTTTCATATTTGATGAGTTTTACTCAATCACATGTTGTTAGTGTTATGCCTGAACAACATGCAATGAGCAAACCAGCAACCCATTGATGACAACTTTATAAGGTTTTAATCGAATTAAGGCGACATAAACGACAGCAGGGATCGAACCTGTGATCATGAGGTTGACAGGCGAGCATACATCCATATCGCGCCACGGCCACCCCCAAAACATCATGGCTGTCAAAATCTCCCTGCGCCAATTGAAAACCCCTATGTTACATCAAAGTATATCCTCAAGTGGTGCCGGAAAATTATTTTTCATGCAGCAGCACGTACCGAGCAACCAACAAAAAACATGAGCGAACCCTTTTCTGTACAACTGTGGTGAAGAGTTTGCATTTTACATGCATGTTACAACTTACTCCGAAAAAAATGTTACAACTAGCCCCACCGTGAAATTTAACAAGAACACTATTTAACACAAAAAAAAGGTCATACATGAATTAAAAAAATTAAAAATGGTATATCCACCAAGTATAAAGAAAATCGGCCGAGCCGTTTAGGCTGACAGAACTTCGAGTCGCACTTTTTGTGTCTTCCTTATGGTCGAATCTCGAGTTCGATTGCATATCTTGTCACAAAGTACCTATGTACGTTTATATCCCAAGTAAAAACAGAAGTACCATCTTCAAATCCCTAATTTTCATTTTGTACGATTTTGCGGTTCCTGCCAAATGTGTGGGGTTCCTTAGAACTATGTCTTGTTTAAAGTCTGTAATTTTTTGTTGGGAAATAAATAAGTTTCTTGTTTTGTTCAAGATCATGTATATTCTTATGTGGGTTTTTGTTTGCTCTCTATTTTCAGAAATTTTATGTTCCCTTTTTTCAAAACTTGCCGATATTCTCTTTCCCTCCAAAAGTGCTTTTTCTCAGTGTATTGAAAAGTCCCATTTCTCTCCATGTTTGTTGCCATTGAACAATTTTGCAATCAGAGTTTGTTCGTTTCAATAAAATCACAACAAACGACTTGCCCTTCCTTAATTTTTTGTTATGAATTCTAAAAATAGTTCAAAAGAGGGTTTCGCACTGCGGTGGAGCGAGCTCATTTCCGAGTACTTCATCATTAAACTACCAACACGAAAAAAAAAAAAATAGCCCACCAACTATAGTTCGCAATAATACAAAAAAAAAAAAACATTGAAACTCGAGTATCTACCTAGAAGAGTGAGTTAGTAAGTTAGTGAGCAATGCGAACGTCTACAATTTGCAGGTCATCAGTGCAAGCGCGCAACCAGCAAACCAGAACCACCCTCATTTCGTGTTCATGAAATGTATCTGAGGGGCACCTACTAAACCAAGCCAAACAAAAACCATCTCATCATCATCATCATCTGTGGGCACATCATCAGCTGCTGATTCAGTTGCTCCATCTCTGTGAATAGAGTGGATACCACCACTGGATGATGATGATGCTGTTTCCAGCCTCTGTGTGCTGCTTCAGGCGATTGCTGGATTGTAAATTGCTTCGGTATGTCAGGGTCTTTTCTTGGTTTTGTGTTGTTTTGTTCTCCTAAATCGCTGCTGCTGCTGCCGCCGCCGCCGCCGCCACCATCATCGCCGCACATAGTCCCACAGTAGACGACCGACGACGACTACGACTTCGAAGGCAACAAAAACGTCTGGAATATAGCAACAACTATGTGTGGACGCGGCTGGATCATTGTTTGTCTGGACACGACGCCACCGCAATCGCTGCCGCCACCACTTAAGCGGCTGATGGTGCGTGCGGTCATGGCAATGTCGCATTTGGATCTCGGTAGACACTCGTTTTATGGATATTTATTTTTTGTTTTCAGTTGATCACTTTTTTTTTTTTGATAAAACCATCACATGGGGTCGTTTACTGCTAAGCTTTTGCAAAATCGTTGAAAAATGAAAAAAAAAAGTGCTCAAAATTTAGCGTAATGCCGTGTGGGAAAGGTTTTTTTTAACATTTAATACTTCCTGGCCTGAAGATGTATTCCTGGCTGGCAATGAACTAGACTGACCCTGCGAGACGGAACATCGAATATCCGTTTAAACTACTCGTAAGTTAACTGTCTTTGGACTGGTTGCACCAGCTTTCTAAGTACCCTTCTGGGGCTATAAATTCTGCAGGCACACCCAAGAAAACATGCGAACTCGATAACGGGTCTTAGAAATAAGAGAGGCAGGAGAAATGACTTGAGTATAACTCTGTCAATGAAATGATCCAACGTAAGAAATGATTTAAGGAGATCAACATTTTGAGACAGCTTCCATTGTGACCTCAAATGTAATTTTTTTTTTATCAAAGGTCACCATAACGAAACGGGTCTTTTAGGTCCAAGTGTCGGAAGAAATGCTTTGAGTAGACGGACATTTTGAAACTTCTTATAATTTCACCTTGCATGTAGAAGTAATATTTTTTAGGTCAAAGTTCATCGCAATAAAATCGAGTCTGAAGCTATAAATGTGGGACGGGTTTCAGATAACGAAGAGTGGGAAGAAATTATTTGAGCAGACGCATATTTTCAACCATCTCTTAATATGACCTGACACCTGTAAGTTAATTTTCAGGTCAAAGGTCATTGGAAGTATATTGGGTCTAGAAACCTCAAATTAAACAGGTTTTAGAGAATAATTGAGAGGGGAGAAATTTCGTGGGTAGATGCATATTTTGACCCTACTTCACATGTGACCTAGAACGTTGAACTTATTTTCCATGTCAAAAGTCATCCAAACAAAATCGGTCCGGGAAGCTCTTAATGCGGAAATAGATTTTAGAGAACTAGGTGTCGGAAAAAATGTTTTGAGTGGACGAACATTTCGAGGCTACTTATAACTTTACCTGATACTTGGAAGTATTGTTTTTTAGGTCAAAGGTCATCTCCAATAAAATTGAGCCCTGGAAATTAAATGTTGTAACAGGTTTTAGAGACCGAAGAGTGGGAAAAAATAGTTTATTTAGATCTAGACACACATTCGAATGTTGCCTGGCACGAAGAAGTGTTTTTCTAAGGTCAAATGTCATTGAAACAAAATGGAGTCTGTAAGCATTACATGCAGTAACAGGATTTTAAAAAATCATGGGAGGAAAGAAATTGTTTGACCATAGGCATACTTTGAATCTGTTTGACATGTGACCCGTTACGTTGAAATTTTTGTTTTCGGGTCAAAGGTCATCCAAAGAAAATCGGTTTGGGGAACTCTTAATGCCGCAATAGGTGCTAGATAATAATGGACGGGAAGAAATTGTTTGAGTAGACGGACATTTTGACCATTCTCCACATCTGACCAGGAACGTTGAATTTATTTTTCAGGTCAAAGGTCGTGCATACGAAATGGGCTCGAAAAGCTCTTAATGCCGCAAAAGGTTTTAAAGAATGAGGTATTTTATGAGCTTTGAGAAGACACCCTATTAATTGATACCTACATACATAGTTTTTCACCCGATACGTAGAATTTTGTTTTCGTACAATCAAAGGTCATCGAACAAAAATCGGTCCTGGAAACTAAATGATACATTATGTATTCGAAAACGAGGTGTCGGAAAATATGATTTGAATAAACAGATGTTTTGTCCCTACTTGCAATTGTTGCCCGACGCTTAGTTTTTTTTATGGTCAAAGGTAAGGTCTTAATTTTAAACGATTCAACGGGTATAAGTAAGATGATTGAAAAAGGTTTTTCTTCGGCTATTTTGGTCACAGTTCAACGGGTCTTGGAGGTTGAGGTGCCGCCAGAAAAACTAAAAGTTGATGCACTTTTCGAGACTTCCAAATTTCATTTTCACCTTCACGTAAACGAATATTTTTTTTAGGTCAAATGTCATCAAATTAAAAACGGAGTTGTATTCTGAATTGGTGCAACGAAATAAATTCTTTGTATACCTTTGTAGACGGCCCACATTTTGAGCTCATTTCCATTGTATTCAAAGGTGAGTGTGACTCATAAGTCCCTCTAACTTCTTGTGTTAAAAAGTCAACTACATTAAAATCTTATCATGCAATTGATGAAAAAACTAAAGTCATGTTTCCTCAATTGGTGGAAGAGACACTTAGCAGTCCCACGGGGGTTTTGTGGATTAATTCCAGAAAGTTTACTCAGCATGAATACTTTGTGGCTCAATGTTCCTTGTTTTCCCCTTATTTTCACCCACTTTCTAGCAAAAATATTTTCTTTTAATCAAAAAAGTTCTACAAAACGTTGTTAAGGTCTCCCAACTTACTAAGCAGGGCCTCTGTAAGTAGTTCTTAACGTTAAAATGCATAGGTTATTTTATTTGCCACACCAAAGTGAACAAACTGCACCGAATTGAATCCAATTAAATTTAAATTACGACCCAATATAGCGGCTATTGCAGCTAGTTCCTCAGTAGCTTTAAAGTACCCACAACAAGTGATCAGAGCACAAACGAAAATCAGGTTCCATTGCCATCGAAGGTTCCGTGGTCGCCTTTTACCTCGCCATCATCGACTATATAGTCATGAGTCAAGAAGGAGTTCTCCACGGTCTTTGCCAGCAGTCCAGTAACAATTTATACAACTGGCACACACCATTTTGGCCCGCAAACAAAAAATTCAGTTATCAAATTTCAGTGAAAAAATCTCTGCGTCCGCCAACAACTACCATAGCAGGACACTGTCCCATGGTGGTCTTGGGAAATATACCACTCCCCTTACTCTCAAAACCTCTTGTGCATGTTCTTCTTCAGTTTTTGTTTCGAACCAGTAATCGTAAATAACACAGAAACCTTTTTCCGCCATCTTCAAAGTTCTACATGCAAATTGACGGCATTCTGTCTCATTGGTGATATGGATGATAGCTTTCGGGACTGGACTCGGTACATCAGGATCTCGTATCCTCTCGAAGACCGTCGTCGTTGTCGTAAAGTTTAACATAAAATGTCTTCTTTTTTTTTTTGGTTGCATCCAGTCGAGTCGAGTTAATTAAGAAATTAAGTCGACAAATTCATGCATTTTATTTCAACGGCAACGAGTTCGGGCTCGTACACCAGCACCAGACGTCTTTGTATGAGGGTAAAATAATTTAAATCACTTTTTACTCATAAGTAAATACGAGTAATGGCCAAAAGAATCACGGGGATGATGATGATTTTAAAATTAATTTAGCAAGCACTTTTGAACGGACCATTTGTTCCCACACTTTTAAGTTAAATTGATCATACAGTGGGGTAGAATTAAATTGAAAACTTGTAACCCAATTAATCCATCAGTATGTCGATCGCCAGATTTTTTTTTTTAATATTTTATACATAAAATGGGCAAAATGGTGGAAATATGTCGATTTTTTTTTTTTTTTTTAAATTCCGGCTTAATTTCCTTTCAGATTTCGTTATTTTTGTTCAACATGTTTTTCAAAGCAATTTTTCCTATTTCCGAAAACCAATAACTCACATGCCATGTTTTTTTTAATTTATTCAAACTTTTTCTATTAGTCAGTCTTTAGAGACAGAGACGAGTGGTGGGCGTGGCTGTAGTAAGTGTTGTGCTTCAGCCGCCATTATCCTGATAGCGTCCTTTTATACAAACAAATTGTAACGATCTTTTTTCAGTAGTAATTTTAGTTTCTTACTTTTTAGTCTTAATTTTTTTTCTTAGAATTTTTACTTTCTGAGTAAATATTTTTCAGTTTTCTGCTTTTCAAAACTGAAAAGTTTTAACTCTTGTTCTCTAATTTAAAATGTTTTGGACCTTTGCAAAAATTTCTATATACGAAGGTAACCTAACATTTTGAAGATCCAGTCCATATTGCGAGTATCGATAAACAACTATTGTTGAAAATCTATCATCGATACATATCAGAAGCTGCCGTTGTATCAGATGCCTTCAGAGCTGTGTTTACACAACTGGTTACAACAAAATAAAGCCTTGCATACAAAATTTATTGCATCCAAAGTTTAAATACGCTTGCCTTTTATCCAATCGAGCGTTGACCTACTACACTCGAAATAGGGGTTATGAGCTTTTGAATCCAACCGTATAAATCTAAATTTAAAAATTTAATGTTTCAGCAAACAAATTTAATTGGTTTTTGATTTCGCGGGTAATTAAAAATATACTTTTGTTACAATTGTTAAGCACGTAGAGTAACAAATGAGTTATCAAAAAAATAATAGTTTTATTGAAATGCAAAAAAAAAAAAGAAAAATAAATAAATCACGCACCCAAGAGTTATGTGACGATAAGTATTTAAACTTTGTCTGTTAACAATAGTCAGTACAGTCTCACTTTGACTGTCTGTAATGCCTTTCAATAAGCTTTTTTTAAGCTTTTGCAGGGTTCCCATATTGAGCACTATAAATTTCCACAAATTTTTAAGGAATTTCATTAGAGTTAGGTTAGGTTGCCTTTGCCTCTTAGTCAATCTCCATAATCATTAAACCAATCGGAGTTCCTTATGAAGCGAGCGAGATTGTCTATATCTTTATTCGCCAGATCACTAAGATCATTGTCGTAGAAATCTTCCAGATGGTATCAACGTCTTTGGGACATGTCAGAGAAGGTGAGGGATCGAGCTATTTGTGAAACCATAAACTGCCAGATTCCATTGAGGGATAGCTAAGTATACTAAGTTACTGAGTAATTATGACTATCGAATAAATGATTATTTAGCTACAATCGATTAAGTCGACAGATTTGATTCGATAATTTCCATTACTAATCCAATTTTGACTTGGCATTTTTGTTTCCAATTCAATATTTTGAAATATATATAAACTGGTAGGGGAAGACGGCCTAAAATGGCCCACCAAGGTAAAATGGCCCCCTTGCTAGAAATTGTAGAATCGAATAGAATTAGAAGGTTTTGGTAAAACAATTCTTTAGTTTATCTGGCATTACTGACATAAACGAAATATTAGCAGCTTCAAGCTATTGTTTGAAATTTTACAGGTCAAACTGTCTCTAGTCATCTACAAAAGTAGAACCAATAAAATGTTGTAAAAAGTTTGTTGACAAAAAAAAATATAAAAAAACATTAAATTTTGGAGAAAACAGTAAATGCATGCAAGTATTAAGTATTTCTTATTAATTTACTGAAATTAGGTGGCCTATCACTATTTCAGCGTTTTCGGAATTAAAACTTAAATAAAAGAACCCTAAATGGGCAAAAGGGCCTACTAAGCACTCGCCTAAAATGGCATAGTGTGACATTTTATACTTACCCTTACATTTTCATTTTCTTTATAGTGAGAATGGTTGAAAAATATGAATGATGTACAGAGAGGTAGTCCTGGACTGATAATGCATTAACGAAAGCCCTAAATGCCGTAAAAAAAAGTACTTGCAATAATTGAGTATTATTATAATTTCTACTTTTCCTAATTTTGTTTTAAGTGAAGTTGTTTTAAATGAATTGTTGTTTTTATTTTTTTTTTTTTGAGTATCGTTTATGTTTATTTTACTTTGAACTATAATTTATTTAAAATAAAGTTTAAATGGTTTTCAGTTTACTTGCCTAGTTGGTTTACTTGCAATGGTAAAATGGCATATAGTATGCCATTTTACCCGGACAATTTTGATCGTTCGAATTTGAAGAGTTCTTGAAAATTAAATACTATAAATACTTTTTGAAACTTTTTAAACTCGTAAAGCAAAAAAATGTAAGCGTTATTGATTTAGCTTTGAAAAGAATATAACATTTAAGTTTAAATGTCACATTTTTGTGAGATATGTAACATTTTCCTTAGGGGGCCATTTTAGGCCATCTTCCCCTACTACTGAATTTGAAAAGACTCTTTCCGTCTTGGCGTTTTTTTTTGTTGAACATGGTATTGTTTGTATTGAAGCAATAGCCTCTAAAGAGTATTTTAGGAAGCATGAATTGTTATCCTTATTACTTTAGGTGTGTTCAGAAGCTATTTATTAAAAAATAGCCTTAGCACGATACTGATTAGAAAATATTTATAATTAAGAAAGAGTTAGTAATCTACTTAAAAGTTAGCAAATTGTTAAGTAGTATCATACCTTAATACTAAGCTGTTTGAAATTGTACGTCTTTTATAGCTACATCTTAAAAAGAAAATTAAATATCTCACTAAATATTTTTTTTTAATTTTCAAAATTAATCTACAAAACTAAATTTTTTTCAAAAATTCCCAATACATGGAGTATGCCGTTATTTGAAAATATATTATTACAAATGGGTTGCTTTTTCAAAGTATTTTTTTTATTTTTACTTGCGATAGATTTTGTTTGAAGTCGCAAAAAATTTAACTCGGGGTTTTTACTTCCAAAAATAACGATACAATTATAACTAAAAAAGCTTGGTCTTAATAAACAGATAATATTTGAATAGTACGGAAAAATCAAAAACGACCGTAATTTGGTATTTTAATAAAAATAAAAATAAAATTTTAATACAAAAATATTGCGAACGGTTACTCCCATAGAACCGATATTTTTTGTTTTCTAGTGATTTCGGTCAAATGTTTGTATCCTCCTTTGAACTTCAAATAATATTGCATACCATAATTTTCCAATTTTTTTTTTATTTTGGATGTTTTTTTTTTTCTAAATTCAATATCTTCAAAACAGGTGTATAATTTTTGTTCTTTAAATATATATTATTAAATAAATATATGCCAATATAAAACTTTTCTAAAAAAAATCTGTGTGTAGTTTTTTAAATAGAAAATTAATTATAAATAAAAAAAAATCTGCTCTAAAAAATTTTAAAATTTTGTTTGCTCAAAATTTTGTTTCTTGATCTTATATTGTAAAATATGACAAAAATGGCGACGTAAAAAAATTTTATCTCAAAATGTTTAAAAAATAGCTGTTCAACTTTTAATTGAGCTTTTAAAAAATATCAAGAGAAGAAAGATTTCGTTCAATTTCAATATTGCAATTTCTGTCAAATGTGTTTGACTATGAAAATATATTAACATTAAAGCAATCCGGATATTGCAAGAAAACAAAATTGTATCACTGCACATTAATAATTGTTTTAGAGGATACTGGAAAATCTTTCGATAATTAATGTGTAACGTTCTTTATACGCATTGGGCCTTACCAATAATCAAATTTAGAGACGACTTTAATATTTGAGTGAAATGAACCAATATGTAATGAGCTCTATATAGTTAGCCATACATGCTATAAACTTAATATTCAAGTGGAGTCTAAATTATGAACCATCTATTGTACGGAACTTAAAAAATAAAATGTAACATGTATGGTCAGTTATATAGAGTCCATTAAATAATGGTTAATTTTGTTCAAATATTAAAGTCGTCTCTAAATGTGTTTATTGGTAAGGCCCATTGACTTTTCTAAAGGCATTCGACATGGTAAAATATTCTACACTTTGCTAAAAGCTCTCGATTATATAACTTGTCTCCTTGTGTAGTCAAAATGATTTTTTCTTTCTTATTTGACCCATAGAAAACAAGCAGTTGACCTCAATAAAATCTTCTCAAATTTTGTAGGATATGAAATCGATGTCCCACAAAGATATATTCTTGGTCTTATATTGTTTTCCTTTATATAAATGAGCTTCCAACTGTTATTATCCATTCGACTTTACGCTGATGATGCTCAGTTATGTATATCTCAACTGTCCATTGAAAACTTTGATACCTTCATAAACGAAGTTTTGTTAAAAATTGAAGGCTGGTCAAACCAAAATAATTTGATGCTCGATTCGAAAAAATAAGACCGCAATAGATTTTTATTTCTTTCCATTAAGTTATATTGCTTGTAAGACATATGGTTAACTTCTTTACATATCCGAAAATTACATACTTTTAACTCGTTGATATTTTCAGAGAAATTACTTTTTTTTTTTAATTCAAATAGATCTGGGCACCTTGTGGTCCCTTGATTTAGTTGTCTTATACGTCTGAATGCCAGTTCTTTGTCAATTCTACACGTCTGTGGAATTCACTACAGCGACAAATAAAAAGTATAAATGGCAAATGGAGGTTCAAGTTAAAATTTCGTATGTATCTTTATACAGAGTGATCTGTATAAGATACGACCATCGAACCTGGGCGAAACGCATTTGGAATAGAGGTCACTTTTAACAAAAAGCTATAGCATATGGGTTGGATAGAGAAGAAATATATCGAAAAATTAAAGAATTCTTAAATAAAAGAAAGATATTAGAAAAAACAATGGCAACACTCATAATAGCCGTGTTCTTTGAAAGAGTGAATAGCCAAGTTAGGAAAATTTTACAAGCAAAGCAATAAAAACATGAAGAATGAATATAATTTGGTCAGCAATCAGAGTGAATATAGAATGAATAAAAATTGTTGATATATTGAGATGTAGATGGCGCTTAAATTGAGTTCAGAAAAACATTTGCTTGGTACTGGGATGTGTTCTGGAATGCATATTTTTTTTCTCAGAGATTTTTATTATGTCACGACATTTGGAAATAAATCTTCATGTCTAGTTTGTAAAAGACGTACAAAAAATCTCAAATGTCAATTGATTGAAAAACTTCTGAAAAATCTTAATTTTTTCACCGAATGATCGATTTTTTTTGGATTTTTTTTTCAGGAAAATTGCGATTTTAGGGATTTTGGAAAGCATCTAGAAAGAAATACTCCAAGTAGGTCAAAATATAGTATATTACCCATCAACCAAGGCATACATTGCCAAAGTCCATTGGACGATGGCTGAGATCTACAAAATCTGATTTTTTACTTGCGATATACATACATAGGTACTATAGGGCAAGTTCTGCATTTGGAAAAAAAATCGAACTCGAGATTTTGATCAAAGTTGACATTACGATGATAGCGAAGACGAAAAAAGTGGGTCCGACAATTCCGTCTGTCTGTCTGTATGTCTGTATGTCTGTATGTCTGTACCTCGAACTACAGCCTAAACTACCAGAGGTATTTTCTTCAAACTTGGTAGTTAAGGGTCTTCGGTGATTCCCTAGAGGAGAAATTGAAATGTTTTTTTTAGCTCCAAAACTAAGGGTACCCCCCATACATCCGTTATGCAAAATCTTATTTATCTCGAAAACGGCTCTAACGATTTTGATAAAAAAAATTAAGTGTGATATTATGGACATGGACTATATTTTGGTGAAAAAAAAATTTGGGGGGAAATGTTATTAGGGGTACCTGCCATAGACCCGTTTTTTTGATTTTCGACTTTCTCATTAACGGCTCTAAGGACTTCAACCCAAAATTTTTAGCAGGAGTCCCCTTAAGTTTAAAATAATATTGTATATAAAAATATTTGAAAAAATATTTATTGGGTTAAAAAAAAAAAAAAAAATTTAAATCAATATCTTCAAAACCTATGAACGATTATTTTTTGAAATTATTTCCTAAAACCAATATTATTAAATACTTAAAATTCGTATCCCACATTTTTTTCTTGAAAAATTTTAGAGAAATTTCTTATATAAAAAATTTATTTAATAATATACCGATTTTTTAAGGTTTATTTGCATAAATTCATACTTTTCCGGAAACCAGACGGCAATTTTATACATTTGAACATTATTGTCTCATTAAATCCATGTTTTATATTTATAAAATGTATCTTAAATTCCAAAGTACTTTTACATAAGAGCAAGTTCGTGCGATCCAGTCGTGCATTTTATTTTTTAACGAAAAATCGATTTTTTTGTTCATTAAAATTGTAATTTAGGGGCTAATGAGAATATGGAAAGAAATATTCTAAATACATCAAAATAATCAAAATTACTCTAAAATTCGTGTCAAACTTTGAGATTACGAAAGTGAATATAAAAGTGACTATAATCGTTTTTTTTTCAATTTTCTTTACTGAGTGGCTATCAATTTTCCATCAAACACGGCTAATATAACATTCTATAGCTTTTTTAAAAGCCAATTCTTAAACTTCCCTTTTAAATTAAATTGTTTTTAAAAATTAGTTTTCAAACTCAATTTAAAAAAAAAAAACATATTTAAAAAAATTTGTTTAAATTTTGTATTTTAAAGTTTTTTTTTTTTTACTCAAAGCTCTTGTCAATTTTTGGTCCCAACTATATTCTTCAATGTCGTTTAATTTTCAAGAGAAAATAAAATCTACTTCACTACTTAGTAAAGTATATTTAGCGAGCAACTTTGAAGTCGAATTAAAGGAAACTTCTTTCTGATATTTTCAAATTTCTCAAAAACAAAGACAATTAGGCATACGTTTTTTTTTTTTTTTAAATAATAAAAAAAATAATAGTATTAATTTTAAAACATAAAAAAAACAACTTAAAGTAAAATTTTGAAGAAATAAAAATTAATTTAAACAAATTTCTTTTCATATTTTTTTTTTTTTTTCAAAACTTCGACTTTGAAAAACTATCAAACCTTGATTCCTGATTTTAAGAGTTATTTGAATAAGAACAAATACCTTATCTGAAACCTTGATAATAAAAACGTAAATATCTCAACGATCAGTATAGTTTTGTAAGAAAAACAAAATCCGCCGGCTGGCTCATATAGACTGCCCCACTGTGGAGGTCAGTGAATAGTTTTGATTTTGTTTGTTCTGTTTTAATGTAAGCTTCTTCTTTTTATTTATCAAATTTATCAAATTTAGCAAATGAAGTAGGTAACAATAAAATCAACTTTCGACTAAACAAAAAAAAAAAAATCATCTTTTAAAAACGTTTCAACCGCATATCGAACCTTTTTTGCCACTTTTTTTTTTTTGTTTCTCATCGTGTTTGGCATGTTTGAATTTTCGAGCATCACACACATCTCAGGTGTCAATATGATTTAATCATGCGCCCCTAGAAATGTGTTTTTTTTTTTTTTTTTTTTTTTTTAACACAAGCGCCTCCAAGCAGAAAGAAAGAAGTTCTATCTCTTTCTTTTTTGGGGCTTCTCAGAAATCTGAGATTGATCAAAAATTCCTACTTAGGAAAATTAATGTCTTCTGTTTAATAAAATTTTGTGTGATGAAGAATTTTGGATATAGCGGTGAACATAAAAGAATATTTTTTTTTAAATTGATTTATGTGCGATGTGAATTCAAGCTTAAAAGGAGCTACTTCCTTTTTACAAGTTTCAATTCTCTTTTGGGCATTTGATCTCTTCAGATAAGAGAATTAAGTTTGATTTTAATAAAACCTGAATGTTATCTTAACAAATTCACATTGAATATCAGTTTTCCTTTTAAGAGTTTTTGTTTTTAAAGATTGCTTGCTGCATATCATTTTGTTTGAAAATTTAAGACAAAACAGACTTGCTTAGGAATATATTTTGCAGACGCTTTTAAAGAAGAAGAATATTTAAATGAAGATACCCTGAATGATTTATGTTTACTTTTAACTTTATGACTCAATAGTCAGTCAACAAGAGCTTGATATACTGGAACTTATCATTTTTATAGAATTTCTTTTCCTCATTCAAAGCAAATTCTCATAAATATTTTGTGAAAAAACTCTTTCTCTCCACTAAATATGGTAGATAGCTTCAAAATCGGAATTATAGAATTTTAAAGACCAAATAAACCATCTGCGACCGAGACATTCTCCGTCTTCTTCTGATCAACCCCTACAAATTGCACTCATAAATAACCCGATCCAATTGAAGAATGTGTGAAAATGGGATCGCATCGCGATCTTTTATCCCAAAAGATAAAAACACAAACACAGCCATATCTAGAATATTTTAATGAAGATCTGCAATATGATACTTAACACTTCTGCAGTAGATAATAATAACAATAACGTTTTTGTTGAGCCGACTCGTCTGTCGTCATCATTCCTTTTTGGCACTAATTAAGACCTCCTTCCATCCCTTATTATTAACACTTTTTCCACCACCAACAGACAGACAGACAAATGCAACCAGACAGATATTGCACGCCTCCTTCCGTTCCGTTCCGTTTTTTTTTTTTATTTTTATAAAATGAAAAACTGCCTTAATTATAATTGAAGATCACTGATATGCAGACAGATGGCAATGAACTAGAAAATGCGTGTGATCTCACAAAACCCAGCACCAGTAAATGATAGATATTGTATCTCTTTTATTTAAGTGGAAAGGAAAAAGGATACAAACCGCCTCCTGGTATGGTGTGCGATCGTTTCCATACTCGTATACCTAGTTAATTCTATTTTAAACCATTTTTGCGTGAAAGTAGTTGAGATCCAGACTTTCACCCACATACATTTGATTTTAAAATGAACAGTTCGATAGAATTATTATTATTATTATTATTATAATGAACGTTAATTTGAGGAAGAAAAGAGAATGTTTTCTTTTTGAAAGGATATGCGGGTCCTTGATGGTGATCTACTATACATCTGTTTCCTGTGCCAAATATATGATAAAATGTAATGTTTATTTTTTTTTTCTGGTCCTATTCTCTGGAATTCATGCTTTTTTTGTAAATTGAAAAGATACAAATTGAAAGATCCTTAGACAGTTAGGGATGTTCTTTTTTTAAGTGATGCAGTTTTTATGTTTATTTTTGTTGGCTATTTTTTTATAATATTTATTTTTATTGTTTTTTTTTATTTAAATTATATTTTGTTTTTATTTTTATTTATTTTTAGAGCATTATTTTTCAATTTATTCTGCAAGTACCATTGCTGCATCGAGTATTGCAGCTGCATTAAGTGGCCTCAACTGGCATTTGAGAACTGGAAAGAATCTGCGTTATTTATTAAATCAGTTGACAGATTTAACAAGTGTCGAACAGGTGAGATATTTTTTTTTTTTTTTTATGTTCTTTAAATTTATATTTTTTAAATTTATATTTTTATTTTTTTTTTGTTAAGAAATTATTTATTTTTTCTTAATTTCTGAATCAAATGATTAGAAGTTATGAGATTAATCAATTTAAATTTTAATAACCTATCACATTTGAGGAGCTTTAGAAACATAGCGGACCTGTCCAATGGAATTTTTTGATCATTATTAGAATTATTAGACAACACAGGAAAAAGTAAATCAAAATATAAAGGTGCCAATATTTGGCCTTATTTTACTTTGATAAAGTTGAGTTCAAAAAAAATCTTCAGTTGAATGTCATTTGTGTCTTTTATGGATCCTTAATCTAATAAACCCTGTTCAATTTATCTCCGTAGGCTCTGCAGGCTCCTGCGAAGTTTATAAGTCGAAAGCCCTCAATCTTTTGTCGTTTCTTACCAACTTATCCGCCGAAGATACCTTCCTTTCCTAATTTTCTAATCTAAAAATCATCCATTGAATTCAATCAAAAGATTTCATTCATTGACTTGACCTTGATATGTACTTCAAGTTCTGCATTTTTCCCCATTAATTTAACAGCACTCAATTGAATGCACTCCTGAGTATTCATTCCCTCTTTGCATTCATTTCCATTTTTCCTCATTCTTTTTCTCCTTCAAGGTTTATAGAAGACGTAAGAGATCGAAGAATGCAAAAGAACACATGTATTCTCAAAAGATTCCATTCAATTGATTGCTGTCAAGTGAATGCAGAATTTGAAGACAAAGTCTCATTCTTTTGATTGAATTCAATGAATAAATTGTATGGATCATGCCGCCCAGAAGATAATATAACTCCTCATTGACAGTCTCTTCACCTTCATCGGAAGCAGCGTGTGTCACTCTGAATGTTTGTCACGTACGGTGCTGCCACCAGAGAACTTCATGTTTTAAATTGTATATGTCGCTCAGAATTGTGTTGCCGTTGCTCACTGCTTGCACGAGCCCTTAAAATAATAATCTCGAATAATACAAAATTTAAAAAAAGCCCAAAATGAAAATGTCAAAAAATATAAGTCGGTATAAAATAAATACTGCAAAACCGAAGGTTTAATATTTCCCAAAAAAATTATAGCGCAAAAATAAATCAACAATAAAAATTATATAATTTTAGTTTTTCCTAAAAATGTACAAACATATACTGCAGGCCAAAAATATAGGTCCATTCTCATTTTCGAAGAAAAACCGAGTAAAACATTTTAGTAAAGAAATATGTAGTAGAATTATGTAGAATTTATAAGGAACATATATAAGGAGAACAATATTTTTATTTTATTGTTACGAGTATGTTAACACTTAGAAATTATTTTAAAAAAAAGCGAAAAAATTACTTAAACCGATTTTTCCGCGAAAGAGTCTGCTTTACTTTCGAATACTTCTCTTAGAATTTCAACATTCTCGCTTTAAGTTTTTTTGCTTTTTTCATATAATATATTGTTCCAGCAATCCTGTAATGTATTTCACAACTTAGATTCCTGTGAGGAGTATTGAACCCGTGAACTTCTATCAATAAACCTATAAGGTTTATATCAGGTGATTGCGACGCACAGTGGGACGACCCATAGCAATAAATAAAAAAATCAAATGTCATAGCGGTACTTTTGAGTGATTGGTAAGTCATCCCAAATATTTATAGGTTCTAACTGCATCAAAATTGTTTGCTTTGACGAATTAGTGCAAAAGTTATAGAGCGGCAAGCATTGTTAAATTTAATTTTTTTTTTGGTGTTGAAAAATCAGGTGTTTTTAATTGTATTTTGTATTACTCCCAAAATTTTGTGTGCGGTAAAAAATTATTTTAACTATGGATAATAACACTCGTCAAGGTATTTAAATTAATATTTAATAACAAACAAATTTTTTTGTATTTTTTTTTTTTTTATTCGTGATTTTCCAAGTGTGGGTAGGAAAAAATAAAAATAAAATATTTTTTGACTTTAAGTAAGATTTTCTTTTTTAGGCCTAAAAGGCCCTCTGGGGTTTTTATAGTTTTATACTCAGTAAAGTGTTCTCTAAATGACTGAAGAAAAAAATCTTGCTACAATTTTGCTCCAAGTACTTAAAATCACGTTTTTTAGGTTCAACCCCCTGTATCAAAAATGGCCAAATTTTAGAAACGTGGCTTGATAGTACCAGAATAAGGAAATTTGATAATGTGAGTTTAAAAATTCAACAACTTCTTGGCTTAGAAGAACCAACAGAAGAGGTGGAAGCTCAAATAAAGGAAGTTGCTAAATTGTATTGCCTCAAGGTAAAGCAAAGGTGGGAGCAGTCTTGTAGAAGACTCAATCGGTTCATGAGTGCTAACGAATCATGGCTGAATTCTAATCTTAATATACCTAAAGCTATACTTGATTGCGTAAGTGATAACATCAGTTAAAAATAAGTAATCCTCCTTAAACCAATATTATTTATAACATTTTACCGGTTTATTCAAAAATGATTGGATTAAAATCTATAAAAATGTAAAAATATTTATATATTTTTTAATAGATATTTATAAATTATAGTGTAATCGACATTCCTAAGCCCGGATATGGTACAACCAATGATGGGAATACTGCAAGAAGATTTTTCTCAGATCCAGAGCTCAGTTCTGAAATTACTGGTGTGGACAAGGAACTGATTTTCAATTTTAGAATTGTTCTTCGAACAATCGCATGTGGTCGTCAAATAAACATTGAAAATTTTGTGAAGCTGTTAGAAGAAACAAAAAGCATTTATTTAACAAAATACAATTGGTACAACATGCCAAACAGCGTACACAAACTTCTAATTCATGGAAAAGACATAATTAGTTTTTTCGAATGTGTGAATTTGTGTCCTTTCCGAAGAAGCCTTAGAGGCAAGCCATAAGGAAATACGAAAAGCTAGACTGGATCACACCAGAAAAACATCGAGAAATCATACTATGACAGATTTAATTAATCATTTACTGATTTCATCTGATCCGCAGTTGTCACATTTCCGGTCAAAAAATTCGCATATATCAAATTATGATCGAGATATATGTCAATATTTATTAACAAATGATACAGATCTTAGTTTTCCCGTAGAACTTAACCCGGGCGACTGAAGTTATACCTCCGAAATCGACACCGAATAAAAAGTTTTGTTTCTTTATTTTGTTATTTTCTTTTTTGTTTGTATATTCAAATTAGAATGTTTAAATATCAATGCTATTGTTAGTTCTATTTTTCATAAATTTAAATTAATTAAAAGAAACGAAAAAAATAATAATACAAAAAAATCCTAAAAAAAAGTTCGCTGCTCAACTCTTTTCATTAAATGACAATGAATTTCCTTGCTAAAACTTTTCCATTTATTTGGTTTTCATGTTTAATTTATAGATTTAGGTGTATATAGACGTCTTAATGCAACTTTGCGTGGTTTTAATCACTTAAACACAAGATATTAGAAATGCCGTTTTTCCCATACATTCGTCCCACTGTGCGACGGCCATGTCATGACTTGTAAGATTTCTTCATCTTCTTTCTGTTTGAGGTAATCCTGGCAAAGTCTGGACGTATGTTTAAGGTCTTTTTCCTATTGAAATACCAATCCTTCGTCAATCAATCTTAGTCCAGATATCAAAGCGTTTTCTTCCAATATCTTCTTACATATATGCCTCCTTGTTCATTTTTACAATAACTCGAGTCAAATCTCCCACTGTGCTTGAAGAGAAACATCCCTGGAGCATTACGTAACCACCTCCATGCTTGACAATCGGAAGAATCGGTCAGCATCTTTTTTCATCGCTGCGTCGAACGAAAACCCTTTGTTTTGTGCCAAATACCTCGAACTTGGATTCATCGATTCAAAAGACTCTGTTGAAATCTTCTTGCGTCCAATCTCTTTGCTTTTTGGTCCATTTTTACGGTTTCACCTTGTTTTGTGGTCGAAGAAGTGGCTAACGAAACAGGAACTAGTCGAAATAATCCAGCATTTTTAGCCCCCGTTTGACCGTTGCCAAGGACAGTGGCTTAGTCGTGTTGTATTTATTTTGGCACGTATTTCCGGGGCTGTTTTTCACTTATTTCGTTTGTTTGTTGTTTCAGTTAACAGATCTCCTTGTTAAGTTGTAGATCTAGGCCGTCTTGACCCTGATTTATCCTCAAGAAGTCCGGTTTAAGAGTGTGGCATGCCGAACGCAGCCCTTCGATATCCTCAATTACGAAGCGATTTCCTACTGCTTTTTGCCTTCTTTAAAAAAAGTGATAAACGTTCTTTAATTGAACTTTTCTCATTTTGACCTTTTTTTACTTTTTTTGACCAATTTTTAATCCGTAAAATCAACCCCCAGACATGAATGAAGTCGGACTCAAACTTTTGGCGTACAGTGTATATTCCCAGAATTCCTAGGTAATGTGCACAGCTTTTCGAACAGATATAGCAGATTCACGTGCCATTGTGATGGCTTAGAATTTATATTCCTCAATTAAAAACCAAACTTTTTACCCGATAACTCTCTAAAACTTCTTTGCTTTAATTAAGAATTCATCTCCGTATGAAAACGCTCAAAGGTCAGAGTTCCTTTTCTTCATATATAAGCGTATGCCCGCCATAAATTTAAATTCTCTCTCATCCCATTTGACATACAGTTTCCTGTAAAAATGGTCTCATTCAACGATGATGAACCAAAAACAAAATAAATGCGTAATAATAAAAAAAAGACTCTGACTTCGTTCATTTTATATTATTGACCCATTGAGAAAAATAAAAAGTTCTTTCTCCGCTACTTTCATTTTCAATGAACTATCACTGTAAGGAGGAGGAGGGGTTGAGGGAGTAGGCGGAAGGGTTGGACAAGTGGATGTTTAAGTTGAAAAAAATTTCTCCAAAGTCATCAAACGCATGAGAAGAAGACTTAAGGCTCCAATGAATGACCGACCGGGGCCAACAATGAAATTGATGATGATGACGAACAACACAACATGTGCGTAAAGTACCTACATAAACACACAGTCGTTGATCTTTGTTAACTCAAATTAACAAAAAAAAAAAAAAAAAAAACAATAATAAATAATAAAAAAAAAAAATTATCATAGTCTGTGTAGTTTTTTTTTAAAAATTTTTTAATGTCATTTTTGCAACAACGACGCCGACCTTTTTTTCTTCATGCGTCTTGAATATCCGTATTTAAGAATGAGAATGATATCATTTTTCATCTCACCAAGGGCTGGACTATTTCTTCAAAAAAGTTGTAATAAAAACAATAAAACATACAATGGGGTCGCACAGACTTGCTTATGTTGGCTTTGATTGTTACGTGTGTGACATTAGTGCCCTTGACTTTTTTAATTTTTTTTTACGGTACGTTCTTAATATTATAAAGGGTAATGTCCTCTAAATAAACGAAATAATATTGAGTTTACTTAATTTGAAAAAAAAAATTGTAGTTTACCCAAAAAAAATATTTTCGTTTTGTTACGGATGTGACACTAGAAAACTAATTATTTCCGAATAGGACATCTGATGGGCATGTATGTGTCATTTTGTCTACTTAAAGTTTGGTTTAAGTTTCTGCAAAGCAACCTATGAAACACTTGTAATATTTATTTCTAAATTGTAACGGGTGTGACATGCTAAAGTTACCATTGTGACGAAGTATGGTTTTTTGTCCTTGGAAAGAATATATCAAACTATATCGATACCTTCCCGCAAGAATGTATTAAGCGACATTTTTAAATTTGTTTCGTCCAATAAAATACACAAACAAATAACTAAATGAGACGTTTTCTTCGTTTCCTGAATAATTTTAAAAATATCGCTTAATACATTCTTGCGGGAAGATATCGATATTATGATGGGAAATTATCGATGCTCACTAAAGTGAACATATTTCTCACTGCGATGTGATTTTACTTTTCGTTTTAAAGTGGGATAAATTCCACTTAACTTACAGTAAGTTTTTCTGTAAAGAAGTTTTTCCTAGTTTTAAATTACTACATCGTAAATTCCATATCTTAAAACAAATAAGCTCAAAATGAGTTGAAAAACAGAAACATGCATATGTTTTGCAATGCCATACTGTTACGGGTGTGACACCGACTTTTAAAAAATAAATTCGAGCTCAGCATAAATTTCAAACACACAATGCTTCTTTTTATTCTCCAAATTTTTAGTTTGATAAAAACTTTCTCGTAAACATCTCTTTCAGAGAAATCTTGGAGGACATGGCATTCCCGAAAAATGATTCAATTCATTTTTACATCGACGAACCAAATCAAAGGGCACAGTAGTGCTCAGCTAAGTTCTGGCCCTACACCTTTTTTACAGGAACAAACTCAGACGATTTTTAACCCCTCCTATCTACAGTATCAATGAAGTCAGAAACTTAAAATTCCAAAATTTACTAAGCTAGTCAGGCACAGGCGCCTCACCAAATTTCAATTTTCTAGCATAAGCGGTTCCTGAGATATAAGGCCTCAAAAATCACAAAAACCGTAACTGACTGACTGACTGACAAATCATCAAAATTATGGAGCACTTCCCGACATCGTAGAATCTTGTAATTTTGCACAACGGTAGGTCTTGTCATGCAAGCAGAGAAAAAAATTTGAGGTTTTCCATTCAGGGGCGTGGTATCCGCCCACTTTCTACGAATTGGTGTTGGTTAAATGGAGCACTTTCGACTGCTGTAATACGATGAAATTTGGTAAAGTGGTAGGGCTTAAATTGCATACAAAGAAAAAAAAAGGCTTGGTATCCGCCCACTTTCTGAGAAAATGTTTAATTTATATGGAGAAGTTCCGATTGCTGTAGAATGATCAAATTTGGTAGAGCGGTATAGCTTAATGTACATGTACATACATGTAGAATTCGATTTTTATTTAATTAAATTATTCGAAATTAACAATAAAATAATGGAAATTAAAAGGCAAAATTTAAACAAAGGAATGCAAAAAGTTAAATGAAATTTAGAAAAAAAGATAAGAGGTCAGCGAAATTGATACACGTCTTCGTCGTTCGTCGTCTACTTTTCGTCTGTGCTTCTTTCTTCAGGAGAATTAATTTCTTTTGGAACCGGTGAGCAGTCCGAAAGTGAGAGTGGGTTCAGCGTTGCCGTCTAACTTTATTTCCATCCTACAGATCGGCCGTCCTGATCACAAGCTGTCCTCAGCGTTCTGTCAAAAAGAAATAATAAAGAAAATAATTAGTCGTCGCTTTCCTCTTCCGAAGAAGAGTTTGAATCAATGTCCGTAAGGCGCCAACTTTTCATCATATCGGCACAGCTGATGGTTGTAACTGAGGGTCCTTCATGGTCTCCAATCTTCTCCACCTCGTATCTGTCATGATTACAAGCTTTGGTAATTTTGTAGGGTCCAAGATACTTCCTAGCAATCTTCAAATTAGGTCCGAACTGTGTGCGACGAATCGCCACCAGGTCACCTTCATTATACTTTCGGGCTGGACGTCTTTTCTGATTGTAAGTCTTTCGATTCTCGTCTTGGATTTTTGCGATCGATTCTCGTGCCTGCTGCCTTGCTTCATCTCTCTCCTTGGCAAACAGCTCTCTTATATCGTCGTCGATTAGTTTTGTCAGTTCGGGGTCAGTGTTGCTTTTCATTTTTGTGCCAAACATTAGTTCGAACGGTGTGGTTTTAATGCTTCGCTGCCAGGTCGAGTTGATGGACTTTTGAAGTTTACTACAATGAATGTACCACTTACTTGAATCTGTCGCTGAAAGCTTGGTTAGAACTGAAACGATTACACGATTTATGCGTTCTACTTGGCCATTCCCCCTCGGCACTCCTGTCGCTATTACTAAATGTTCCATATTACCTAACTTGCAATATTCCTCGAAGTTGTTGCTGGTAAACGCTGATCCACGATCCGAAATAATGCGTGCGGGATTTCCGAAGGTTGCGGCTTGTAGCTCAAGCTTGGTGATCACCTCAGCTGCTGAAGTCGTCTTCGTTGGGTAAATCCATGTAAATTTAGAAAACGCGTCGATTACACAAAAAATGTAGCTGTACTGCTTTGCTGTTTTGGTCAAAGGACCTAAATGATCGACGTGGTATGTACACAAAGGGGCGCTTTCTTTGTCGATAGGGCTAAGGAGCCCTTCCTGTTTTCCTGATTTTCTCTCCGATAAAATACAGGCAATGCAGTTGCTTCGGGTTTCCTCTAGCTTCTTTGCGAGATGAGGGATGAAATAATCTCTTTTCACGATCTCCATCATTTTCTTAGTAGCAAAATGCCCGTTGCTGTGAACATTCCTTAAGACTTCGGCTTGCATCTTCTTTGGTATGTACAACAGCTTCCGTCCTTCGTCATCTTCCTTGTAGATTATTCCGCGTTCACAAACGTAATTTTCATAAGGGGTATACTTCAAAATATTTTTTATTAACTGTATGTTTTCGTCGTTGTCCTGTGCTTTGATAATTCTGGTTAGGAACTCACCTTTAATGACGCCTACCGCATTTCTACTCAGTGCATCAGCATGACGCATTCTTACCGCATTCCGATGTTCCAATTCGAAGTCGAATTCCTGCGTAATGAGCACCCATCCAGCAATTCGTGACGAGAACTCTTTTTTCTCCATCGTTCCTTTGAAAGCTGCGCAGTCCGTCGCTATTTTGAATCGCAGTCCTAGTAGGTAGTGTCTAAACTTCTTCAAGGCGTTCACCACTGCTAGAGCCTCAAGCTCATAGCTGCTGTAGCTCTGCTCCGACGATGAGGTCTTCTTACTGTAATAAGAAACAGGATAAAAAGCATTATTATCTTTTTGAAGCAAGACGGCGCCAAAACCCCATTTGGACGCATCAGTATGAAGCTCCGTCTCTGCGTCTGGTCGATATAGCTTAAGAACAGGAGAAGTCGTCAAAATTCGTTTTAGTTCCTCGAAGGCGGCTACCTGTTTTGGTCCAAACTGAAACTTTTCACCTTTTTTGAGTAGATCCGTTAATGGTCTTGCGATTGTGGAGTAGCCTGGCACGAACTTCCTAAAATATCCGGTGAGTCCCAAAAAACTTTGGATTTTCAGAACGTTTATCGGCTGTGGAAATCCTTGAACGGCTTTTATTTTTTCAATTGATGGCTTGATGTTCCCATTCTCGATTCGGAATCCCAAGTATTCGATAGATTCACACAAAAAATGACATTTCTTCCAGCGAAACTTCAGTCCATATTCGCTTGCCACCTCCAGCACCAACTTCAGATTATCCAAAGCGTCATCATAATCTTTCCCCAGGATTGCAAAGTCATGACTCTCTTCGCTTACAGGCACATGGAAAAAGCCATTTTCCAAGTCCATTGTCGTAAAAACTTTCGCCGAACTCAACTGATCGAGCTGTTCCTCCACCAGAGCATTTGGGAACGGGTCACGGATGATAATCTTGTTGAGTGCGCGATAGTCGATGCACAACCTTTTCGTGCCGTCTTTTTTATTTGCGAGTACAACCGGTGATGAGTACTCTGACTCGCTTCGTCGTATAAAACCCTTCTCGTGCCATTCTTCTACCTGCTTTTGTACGATGTCTTTTTCGAGTGGAGCAAGTCGTCTTGGACGATGAACAATCGGAACATCAGAACGGAGAATAATTTTCATCTGAACGTTTGTTGTCTTCGTTTTTACAGGCTTGTAGTTGTCGACCAACTTCTGAACTTGTTCCCTGTACAACGGTTTGCCCACAAATAGTTCTACTTTTTCGTTACTAACTTGGTAACAGTTCTGAAATTCTGACTTTATCTGCTCTATGTGCACACCATCTTTCGCCAGTGAAATGCGTGTGCCTCGTAAGACGTCTTTGCCAATCAAAAGCGCGTGCTGCAGGCACCTTGAAGAAACAACGTAAATTTTGGGTTCATAGAACATGTTGTCTATTTTCATGGTGGCAAGAAAGTATCCAAAAGGCTTCGTACATTCTTGGGATAATCCTCGAAAAACTTGATCATCAACCTCTAATGCTGGAGAGCCTATCTTGAAATACTCTGTCGAATCCATCATCGTCACGTCGCTACCTGTGTCAATTCTTGCTCTTACCAGAAAGCCATTCACCGTAACCATCTTAACCTCCAACTCGCTTACGTCAGTGTCAACCACATTCACTGCTTTTGGGACGTCTACAGTCTTCTTCGGACAGTTTGGTGAAAGGTGACCGAACATACCGCAGTTGAAGCACTTTGGACCTTTCGACTTATTTTCACACGATCTGCTTTTATGTCCCGTCATTCCACAGTTATAGCATCGAATTCCCGAATTATTGCTATGGTTAACATTTTTCGTCTTCGATTTGGTGGTCTGCCACTGGTGTGAAGACGATCGTTGACCGAGGCTACTTCTGAATCGCTCGTACTCTAATAGTTTCACCCTAAAATCGCCCATCGTTCGAGCACCATAAAGCATGGCTTTATTGAGGGCCAAGTCGTCAATGCCATCGATGACGTATTGTATAACGGAGGGTTCCTCTACGCCACCCTTAGCCCCTAACTCTCGCATTGCAAAGAAATATTCCATAGTTGTTTCATCTTTCTTTTGTTTTTTAGCAGCCAAACCTTTGTGCACATCTGCAGTATTCATAGCGTGACCAAATTCGTCCAACAACAGTTCTTTCAGCTCCGTCCATTTTGTTAAAGTTGGCTTAGCCCGCATCGCCATTTTAGCGGTACCAGACAACAACCGTTTGGCGAACAAAATTTTTCGCGTGTCATCCCACTTCATCAAGGATGATACCGTTTCAAACTCGTCGACCCATGAAGCAACATCTCCCTGACCACTGAAACTAGACACAGCATTAAGAGCGTCCTCAAAAGATCCGATACTTGCCTGAATATCACGCCTTTTTAGCTCCTCGAGTTCAGCTCGGAGCAGTGAACACTCTAGTTCAATGCTAACAGTATTTCCACGTCCTTGGTCATCTTTTGAGTGTGTTGATTTGACATTATCAGCTCCTGCACCACCATCGTTCCGACGTTCGTCATCTTGGAGTCCTCTTGTAGGAGGTAGTCGTACTCGCCCACCGAACAGACTTGCTTCAGCCCCCGCCATCGTCCTCCTGCCGATCGGCACATCAGGCAGAACGTCATCCATCTCATACTCGTCATTTTGGGGTGCTTCCACGTTGCCTCTTTGTGTAAGCATGGACATTCTCCACTTTTTTTTTGCTAGACTCCAAATCTTCCCCACGTCTTTTGAGGTCGATTTCTCGTTGCACAAGAGCCTCAAAAACTTCTGGAAAATCAGCACCTGAGTTCATTGCAGTGCTGTTTAATTGTCTTCCTCGTCGTTTGCCTACCATCGTGTATATTTTTTTTTTTGCTTGTCGCGATAATTTTAATTCGAGAGTACTGCTCTCACCGCGTGACTGATAAAAAGATCGAAAATTGTTTCTTCGACTGAAATTTAATGTTTTAAAATCGAGTTTCTGGCCTCAAAATATTTAAAAAAAGGAATGGTTGAGCCCCCAATTGTAGAATTCGATTTTTATTTAATTAAATTATTCGAAATTAACAATAAAATAATGGAAATTAAAAGGCAAAATTTAAACAAAGGAATGCAAAAAGTTAAATGAAATTTAGAAAAAAAGATAAGAGGTCAGCGAAATTGATACACGTCTTCGTCGTTCGTCGTCTACTTTTCGTCTGTGCTTCTTTCTTCAGGAGAATTAATTTCTTTTGGAACCGGTGAGCAGTCCGAAAGTGAGAGTGGGTTCAGCGTTGCCGTCTAACTTTATTTCCATCCTACATACATTCAAATCGAAAAATATAAAATCTTAGATTTTTCATTCGAAGTGTCTTTTTATTGTCATTTTGAAACTAGACATGCATCTTGAAAATTCATGACTTTTCTTAGAGCTAGAGTGCTCGATTTGGTACTCTATGTTATATTAAACATGAATGGAAAAAGAAAACATTTACATACCTGAAAAAATTATGAGTTTACATAAAGGAAAACTCTTAACTGTGATGTGAACTATAATCAAACGATAAGTTTTTAAAACCTTTCGAACTGGGCATAAACAAAAACTTGCCAAGTAAGCCCATCAAATTTTAGCCAATAATCATTAAATAATAAAATTTCTCTATTACATTGTAGCTGTTTCAATATTATTCTACTTTAAATATTCGATATTAAACCTTCATGAAGTAAGAACTTGGCGTACTTTTAGTTCTCAGTACTTTTCACGACTGACTTGTTACACAAAGGTTTTTGTAGAGAAGAACTTGGCTCTTTTTTTAACATTTATGTTTTTTAGTCTGAAACTAATTAAAGGCTCGTTGAAGGTGTATACACAGACAGATTAAATTTAAGTCTCTTTTTTCGTCTTCCCAATCACTGTAGTGTGTTGCAGGCGGAAGTTTGGGCGATTGAAGAAGTTCTGTCTTGGCTTAAAGAAAACATGATATCAAATAAATATATCCGCATCTTCTCGGACATCCAAGCAGCCATTTCTCTTCTTTTGGATGTCTCTCTACAAACTCAATAACATCCCTTAACTGCCGATCGTCCCTGGTGCAGATGACAGCACATTTACCTCTTCCGCACCACAGGAACATTTTAGGAAATCGTAAAGCGGACGAACTCGTTTAAAGTGGAACAATGATACCTTCATTACCAGAAAAAGGCAAATAAATATAAGTATCCTCATCTCAACTTGTAAGCTTGTGCAACAGACCTTAAGGTCGAACAATATCACCACCTGTTTTAGGGCAAACACAGATTCAGCCAATATTGGATTTGAAGCACTCCAAATGTTTAATATCTAAGACCGCACATCGGACATTGCTTAATAGGCAATACGCAACGCGGCTTTGAGTTTGCTCTAACGATTTCTGTGGAAGATGCATGGACGAAGAAAAGGAGGAATCGATTTCCCACCTTCTTTCCATGACCTGCTTTATCTCGAAGACTACTACAATGATCCTAGTGATCTGGCAAATATAGATATTGAATATCTCCTTCGCTCCAATTGATTTAACGATTAGGGAGAAATTCTCCAAGATTCAATATGCTATCACAATGAACCAACTCATGGTCTAAGTTTTTCGGCTCTCTTGACACGTCAATCTAATATAAAATCCTCCAAAAAAGAAGAATCTCTAAATTTAACAGTATGGCTGAAAATGGGCTCCAAGGTAAATTGTAAGCATTATGATTGAATTTGCTTAGGTGAGGAATGCAACTGGATACTTTACTAGAACACTCTTTATAAAAAACATTGTTTTTATAGTTCTATCATTGTTGAAGTTCTTCGTTTCTTAATTCTACCCAAGGGTTATTGGAGGATCTGCCCATTTATTGGAGTTGTACTAAAGCTTTGGACAAAAATAGCCTTTACAGTTTCCAATACTACTAGATCAGAAGGAGTTAAAAAAGTATTGCGTTGTCGAAGGAAACTTAAACACTAGAAAAATTTTTGACAATGTCGAATATGTATGTGGTCATTCCACACCAAGTGGTCTGTGATTTAGTTCGGCTTTCACAATGCAAGTGCAGCTCATGGTTATTGGTATGGGAGTTGTGTTCTGCTTCAATAAAACAGGAGACAGGAGCATTGAGTTCTTGAAGTATAAAATTGGACGCGGTTTTTGAATTCTCATTTACAATGTTTTTTTTTTTTTTTTTTTTTTTTTTTTTCTCTTCAATAAAACAGGAGACAGGAGCATTGAGTTCTTGAAGTATAAAATTGGACGCGGTTTTTGATTTCTCATTTACAAATGAGCGAAGAGGAGATTGTGATGTGACTAACAAAGTATATTCTTTCAAGACTATCTTTCACAATAGTATACGCTAAGGGAATAAATAACATTAACTGGAATCAGTCTTATACAAATATAAAGGATTAAATAATAAACATGAAATAATTTACAGAAAATAAATAACAGAACTACGAATAAATAATAGTATATATGCAAATAAATATATTAATTTTAAACAGAGCAAAAAAAAAAGAAACAAACAGAAACAAAAATAAATAAATAAATAATTAAAAGAATAAATAAATAGTAAATAAACAAATAAATAAACAAATAAATCAATAAATAAGTAAATAAATAAATAAACGAAATAACATTAATAAGTTACTTAATAAACAAATAATTAAATGAATAAATAACAAAAATAAATAAAATATAATTTATGAATAAACACATAATTAATAAATGGAGATGTAGATGATGTAGTAAATAGTTTTTATGTTGTCATGATTTTACTTTTAATAAGATAGTCTTGAAATTAAGACGTTATCAGATGAGGCACAAGAAATGCTGTACCTTTCTTTCAATTTTATAAGTCTATAAGGAACAAGTTCAACATTGGTAATTGAGTGCAATTCATTTGTCGAAAATCGCCAAGGGAGATGCAGCATCATTTTGAGTAGCTTATTTTGTGCTATTTGTAGTTTGCGAATATGGCTAATTGCACAGCTACCCCAGACTGGAGAGCCAAAGAACATTATTGCTTGAAAAATGGCTTTAAATATGAGCAGTTTGTTTTCAATGTTTAATTTGGATTTCCTGCTGATAAATGGGTAGAGTATCTTAATTGTTATATTAACTTTCTTAATAATTTCTTGCACATGAAGACCAAAAGTAAGTTTGCTGTCTAGATGTATTCCAAGATATTTGCCACTATCAACCCATTCCGTCATAACACCATTAATGTGAAGTCTATTGCTTGGAAAGAAACAGGTTTTTCTTTTTCGAGTGAAAAAGATTGCCTGTGTCTTACAAGCATTTATTTTAATTTTCCAATTATTGAAATAAATTTGTAACATATTTAAAGCAGATTGTATTTTGGTTTCAATAGCGAAACCAGTGAAATCTGTACAAAAAATACTTGTGACGTCAGCGAAGATAGCTGTTTCACAGTAAGGTAGACGAGGAAAATCAGACGTGAAAACATTATACAATAATGGACCCAGGACAGATCCTTGAGGAACTCCAGCTTTGTCTTTCTATTTCCACATAGTAACGACAAGGATGTGAATGAAGAAACGAAAATGAAAATTTAGGAGTACCTACTTTCGTCAGCAAAATGGATAAAACGTTTCAGACAAAAGATCATTAACGAAAATGAGAAAGAGAGTCCTAGACAAAACAGATCTCTGTGGAATATCAGCATTGATTTTTTAAATAAACTGAGTTTGTCGATTTATCAATGTACAACCGAATTAGCTCTGATTTAAAATAATTAAAAATCGTCTCAAATCGCCAAACAGTACAAGTAATTTATGGTATCAAAAAATTACTCTTGAAACAAAAAGCTACTAAATTCTCTCTTCTAAATGAAAGGTGGTACATTTTGATAATATGTATATCATATGAAGGTTTTTATAAAACAAACTACATATACAATACTGAAATAAACTATTTGCAATATTAAATTGGACTTGTTGAACTATTGATTTTTTATTGACCTTTATTCCACAAAAATTGGCTTTTCGTCCCTGAGATTCGACATGCACTAACTAGTTGACTATTGAGGGCATTTTCAATACGAAACTTTTGTTGAATTCAGTTCATCTTAAGGCCAAAAGCAGCTATTTTGAAACAAAATTTATATCGTTTATTTCCGCACCCTTGTGTAAATTGTTTTTATAATTTTAAGAAATTAAAATATTAAATATAAAACAGTATATTAACAACCAACATTTTATTTAGTTGCATTTATTAGAAAATTCTAATTCGAAATTTTGATCACACATGATAAAACGATAATTCTGAAAATACTAAAAAAGGACTAGACTCGTAATATTACTTTTGTGTGAATTCTATATTAAGATGATACTTATTTTAGAAATGCTTGAATAAATTTTCAATCTCTTTCAACTCCAAAAATGTAGGGTTATTTTAAATAAGAGCATATTAATAAAGCTCTCAATCGAAATTCACCCTATTCTGAAATTTTTGGAGCTGAAAGTCAGATTTTCCTGAGCTATGTATATAATTTTATGACAAACTTTTTTTTACAAATTTTTTTTGTTTTGCAAAATTAACAAAGGTTTGATTTTGTTGAATTATGTATTATTATTCTCCCAACAAGCAGTTGAATTATTATCGGTCTAAGAATGGAAAATGCCAAAGCGTCTTGTAAGTAATAAAAATGTCCTAGCGTACCTACACAGAAAATACTCTCCCGAATTATTTGTGTGATTTGAGAAATTCACATTTGATTCAATAAGTATTTAGCATCTCTTACTTTTTCTACTTAAAAACAATTAACTCAATAGCCTAGGTCACTTCAAAAATTACCATTAGTTATGTCCCCAAATGAAAAATTGCATTTATGTAGTTCATAACTTTCGCATTCCGGAACATTGAAGTAGAAATCAACATTGAAATAAGTTACATGAGATAAACTGAAAAAACATAAACTTCGTTTCGGAGCTACTTTACAAGTTAACTAACTCTGATTAACTCGAGATCTCAGTTATTGGCGGACAACCAATTACAAAAGACTATAAAAACCACAAGAGAAAATAATATCGTCAGCAAACGAAGTAGTCTTAATTTAAATGCAAATGCAAATAGTGAATTAATATGAGAAACAAAATTGGTACCAAAACGGATCCCTACGGTATACCGAGATTTAGGTATTCAATATCATTTATTGTCTCTTTAAGTGTTTTCCAATAGGGATTTTTAAACTTTGATATGTGATTGCTGCCATATTGTTAAAGCTATATTTGTACGTTAATTTGTTATGGTTTATTTAGTCGGTCTTGAAAACATGTGCAAATGTTAAAATTTTTATTTATAAAAGTCTTCTGTTCGGGCAGCATTTCGCGTGCTTCGACCAATTTACGGTCGCCATAATCTTTCTTTCGAGAGGACTTTTCGCATCTTAATGTATAAATACGAATCGCCCGATTCAGTGAAAATCCGCCAACACCCGTTCATCAGCAAAATGTAAGATCTGTCGAAAATATCGCCGGAGAGATTGCAGCTTACTTCTATTTTCAAGGTCCAAACTAAACTGATTCAAGCGACTTATGGTCAATTTAAATTTAAAAACTAATGTCATGTCAAAATTAATTATAAAATTTTTGTTGATATCACTTTTTCTGTAATGTTCAAATTTCACAATTCACATTTGGACTGCGTCTAAAACGCTTTTGTTTATAACTTGAAACATTCAAATGAATCATTAGAATATCAACATACTTCCCTCTACACCCAGGAACCAAAGCTAGTAGAAAACCAGGTTCTAGTGATTTACAACTCTTAACCATTCCTGTGTATGTTTTCGGGAGGAACAGAGGGTCACTAAAACTTTCTGCAGAGTCAGAATAGCTAAAATCAGAAGCATTTCATGGCAAGAGATAATCTTAAAGGATTTTTCACTTCCTCGCAGGAGACAGTACCCCTGAAAATAAATACATTTTGTTAGGTTTAAGTTGCAGCGACTGGAAATTGAATACAGAGATCCGGTGTGACAATCAAACACACTTCCCATTATGCCATTGACATAAAATATAATATATAACATAATTTCCTTCTGAATCTTTCACGTAATTCTTTTCAATTCACAGTTTCTTAAAGTGAAAAAAATGAGGAAGCAAAAAAAAAAACCTTTTCACACTAAAGACGGAATGATACTTTTATTGTTGTTGTGTTGTGACATAACTTGTCCCGCTAACCAACAAATGTAAACCTCAAATCTCGAAGAGCTATTGCTTGAGAAAATAGGCGTGAAATTTGGCTTTAAAATAAATAAATAAATATTAATATTTTCTATGAAAGCTATAACTAACCCCTTGCTCTTAATCACTGAAGTCGTGCTGCAAGACTTTTGCTTTCTTACATAAATAAGCTCAACCCCAAATTTTGATTCATGTATTTGTATTTTTTTTTAATTACTTTCACATTAGAAATTATAGGCGGGCTAATTGGTCTTTCACATGTCGAATTCTTTTATTATTTTTTAAATCCACAACTCTCCTTTATGGTACCTATCATATTTATCATAACATTCTCAATAAAAATTGGTGTTTCCAAGAACTATTTTGACAGATACTTTATTTATAAAACATTTTCATTAACTCAGCAACCATCATCATGGGTTCCGCCGCCACCGGGCCGTGCCGCCTTTGGGAAGTTCTTGTTTTTGTATTTTCTGTCTTTATTAAAAAAGAAGTCAACTTAATTGAAGGATTACAGTCAAGTGACAGTCCAATGAGGAACAAAAAAAAAAAAAAATTAAACAAGACGGAAATTGAATGACTCACCAACAGCGGGCCCTAAAGTGGGGGTGTTTTTTTTTTATTTTGTTTTAATTTCAAGTAATAAAATTGATTCTTGCGGGTCGGGTCGCTTTGTTTACCCTTTTTGTAATTAATGTAAATTGCCGAGGCAAATGTTTTGAGATGACCTTGAAAGAAGCATTAAATGCTTGGAGAAAAACTTGAAAAAAAAAGAAGACTAACTGCTGTTGTCGTTGTCATTAGAAAAAGTACGTATACCTACTTTAGAACTTCATCATGGTGTTTTATTATTTCAGTTGTAATTGGCCCCTTCTCAACTCTCACATCCAAGCTATTTTACGAAAAATAAAATGAATTTACTGGGTGCTTGACGAATTGAACTTTCACTTCATAAAAAATTATAATGATTGAAGTAAACCCTTTGTGTGACTTTAATAAAATATCTCAGATAAAATATGATCAACACAGATATTTCAGCCAAATGGAAACCCCCAATTTGTCAAACACTTCCAAAAATTAGCTTTAGTCTGGAAGTTAAAGGGTAATCATTCGACGAACAAGGACAAAAATCTGGTTATAATAGCAAGTAGAGGGCATAGTGACTTATAGTTCTCAGACACTCCTGTGTACGTGTTGGGGGCATGGATGCAGGGGACTTACAATTTTCTGCCGAGTCCTAAGGGCTAAGATGAGGAGCACTTTTTATGACAAGAGATATTCTTGGAAGAATTGGCCTTTCCTCGCAAGAGGTGAAGGCACTGAAAAAAAAAAAAACATTTTATTGCTTTTAGTTGGGAGCGGTTGGGATTTGAACACAAACTTTAAACACAATGACCCATCACACTAAATATTTCCCTAAGGGGTACTGCATACTCTTCAAACAAAATATCTATTTCATTGCAATTAGAAGTTAAAATAAAATGCACAACTGGGTCGCACGAACTTGCTCCTATGTAATAGACTAGGAATTTTAAATACGAATGTTATTTGAAAAAACTGTTCATAAGGATAAAATTAATTTTTTAAATTCTTTTAGTAGTAAGAGATAAAAACAGAATGCTATGCAAATATGAATTTATGCAGGAACAAAAATTATAAGTCGTTGTAGTGGTTTCTTAAAAAAAAAAAAGCTTTTATATACAAACTTAAGAAAAAATTTTGGTACGCCAATTTAAAGTTTTCATTATTGTTCAAATAAAAATTAAATTTGCAAAAAAAATATTGAGATATTGAATTTTCAAAAAAATAAAAAATAATTTTTTTTTTTAAATTCAAAAAATATTTAATTTAAGGTTTTGAAATGCAATGTATTCTAGACTTTTTAGAAGCTTCTCTATAAAATTTTTTATTAAGATCCGTTATGTGGATAATGAGAAATTCAAAATTCGAAAAAATGGTTCTAAGGTAGGTACAAGCTGTAATATCTTAATTTCAATTTTTTTTTAATTTAATTAAAGATTGTAAAACTTGATTTAAAGAAAAAAAATTTTAGCAAAATTCTCGGAACCGTTTTCGAGAAAAATACGATTTTTAAAAACCATTTTTTTTTAAATTTTTAGCATTTGTATGGTAGGTACCTTAATTTTTAGATAAAATAAATTTTTTTTTTATCACATCTTGTAGATATTATTGAGAAACTTTTATTTGTCGAGTTTAAAAAAAATCTAGAAGGGGGTTTTCGAAATATTGAGTTTTGAAAACAAAATTTTGAAGTTTTTTTTTTTAAATCCAAAAAAATGTTTTTTGAAAATTTGAGTACACAATTCTATTTATGTTTTTGGGGAGCTTTAGCAAAAAAAAATTTCAAAATCGGTTGTACTGTTTTTGAGAAAATCAAAAACAAAACAAAGAGTTCCTTGGGGGGTACCTTTAATAACCATTTTTCGGAAAAGTTTTTTCATCCAATACCTAGCTTTAATTAAATGAAATTTTTTTGTGTTTTTATTTTTAAAATCTGTCGAACAGTTTTTGAGAAAAAAAAATGTTTATAAAATTTCGAAAAAAGATCGTATGGCAGGTACCGTTATTTTTGGTCTTAAAAAATAACAGAAAAAAAGTCCGGGGGGAGAAAATTAAAACCCATATCTACCAAGTTAAAGAAAATCGGCCGAGCCGTTTAGGCTGTAGTCGAACCGACAGACAGACAGACAGAATTGCGAGACCCACTTTTTTGGTCTTCGCTATCATCGTAATGTCAACTTTGATCAAAATCTCGAGTTCGATTTTTTTTACGAATACATAACTTGCCTTATAGTACCTATAAGTCGCAAGTAAAAATATAAAGTTGTTTGGTTGCTTTTTTAAAATCGGTTTAAGAAAACTATTTTTTTTTTAATTTAATTTATCAAATATGGGTTTTTCAACTACGGCCGGCGGCGGGATTTTAGCGGCCATGTTGTTTTGGTGACATCTGTCAAATCGGTTATTTATTATTAAATTTCTGATGCCAAATCACGTTGGCAAGTTACACGATTGACAAGTACGTCCAAATGATAAAACTTTTTCCTCAAAATGAGTGTTCGTTAGTGTAAATGTTCTACGGTAGACGTGATGACCCTTCACAGTCGAATCTTCAACGTTTAGTGGCGCAATTTGAAGCGACCGGTTCGGTAATCAATCGGCCAACATTCATACGTCAAAGACACAAAGATCGGATGAGAACATCGCCGCAGTCCGTGAAGGTGTACAGCAGAATCCGAGGTAGTCGATTTCTTGTCGTGACCTCGGCCGTTCGCAGACTTCACTGGCGAATTTTGCTTCTGGACTTTGGCCCACACCATCACAAAAGCGTTTGGAACATTACTTCACTTTTAGCCAAAAAGCCATCTGAAGCGCATTTTTAGCGCTTTTTGAGCCAGCAACGACATTGGCCCGTATTTTTTTTTTTCAAAACGACGTTGGTGAGGCGGGCAACGTCAATGGCGAGCGCCACAGAACAATTATAACCAATTTCTTATGGCCCAAATTGAAGCATGTGGGGCGCTTCGTGCCACGATTGACATTCTGCTCGAACGATTTGAGGGTAAGGTTATCTCTCACAGAGCTGACGTAAATTGTCCACTAAGGTCATGCGTTTGACTCCTCTAGACTTTGTCTTTTGGGGTTTCCTGGGTTTCCAATCGACCGGTGCCGTTAAGGTGGCCATAACATTGAAAATTGGATCACTCGGGCCGTGATGCCGTAAAAAGCCCAGGCGGGCATCATTTGAACGATATCATGGGCCTTTCATATAAATGGGCCTTTCATATAAATTAAGAATCTTTATAATACCTCACACACAGGTTGTCTTGTTTCATTTCAATATCTACCCGCCCTGATTGAAAAACCCTTACGTTTGTTAAATTTTGAAATTTTTTTACTCCAGTCAAAATAGACAAAAGGCGAATGAAGTTCAAGGTCAGTTGTCGAAAATTTCGGTTTTTCGCTTATAACTTTTTAGCGGTAAATTCTATCGATTAGTGGTTTCGATAGAAATTGTAGATCAAACAATTCTCTTCAAAAATAGTCTTAATAGTTTTTTCCCTATACGCGATTGTTTAGAAGTAATTGCAATTTAAAAAATGATGAATTTAAAATACACGTTTTTTGACAAAAAAGATATGAAGCTTTGTTGAAAAATGTTTTGATAAAATTAACTATTTTAGAAAAGTTGTGTATGAGAAACTTATACTTTTGACAGTTGACCATTCCAAATCGAAATATATGTAGAGCTTGAATGCAATTGACTTGCAAAAGCTTTATTTATTTAAAAGAAATTACAAATTAATTTATTAGTAATTAATTTAAGTTTATACAATTAATTCAATAATATTTAAGCAAATAGAGTTTAATTTTATGTCTCTTTAATGAAAACGTCTGATTCGGTTCGTAGTTGGCGGCAAAAAGATCGATGAGAAGGCATTTGCACTTCAGGTTGGTTGCATTTTCTTCTTCCTCTTCTTTTGCGATGTTCATGGAATTGGAATATCGTAGCCATGAATTGTGTTGCCATTGTTGAGTTCCTACAACCCGGCCATCCTTAGGTTCAGCGGCTCGATGAACCTCGCTCACCGTTTGTAAAATTCATTGTCAAGCCTAGCTCAATTCATCTCAGATACTTTTAAGTCTCAATTTGGTTTTCATCTCAATTCGTCTTCATCTCAATTCGTCTTGAGGCTCACATCAGGGATAAGTAAATCATCTCAGGGTATCTTCGTTATCGTCTCGGCAGGTGTTTTTGACTTCTTTGGCTTTATCTGGTTGTGGGTCATCTCTGGGTTCACGTCTAGGTTCATCTCAGTTTGCGTCATCTCTGGGTTCATCTCGGTTTTATCTAAGATATAATAAAAAAAAATTGTAATTTACATCAGGGAAAATTCGTCTCGGATTCTGAGTATCTTTGTTGTTCTAGGTTAATTGAATTGTTTTTATTTATTTATATATTTTTTTTTTTTTAATTGTCTCCGGTTTCATCGTAGTTTTCTTCTTCATCCGAACTGTCATCATATGGAATCCATGGCTTCATATTGTCAGCGCTGCTGCTAGTCTTTTTGGGTCCTTCTGTCTCTCCAACTTTTTCGACGTCATAACGATCATTTTCACCGATACTCGTTATCCTATAAGGGCCAAAAAATTTGTTATGAATTTTTATAAGGTTACCAAATTGCGTTCGACGTATAGCAACAAGATCGCCAATGTTGTAAATTCTTGCGGATTTTCTTTTCTTGTTAAAAGTTTTTGAGTTCTCCTCTTGGATTTTCTCAATATCTTCTCGGGCCTTCTCTCGTATGTTATCGCGTTCTTCGTTAAAGATCTCAAAAAATTCCTCGGCGATCACTTCAGCAATCCTCAGGTCTTCTTTGTTACGCATCTTTACACCAAACATTACTTCAAAAGGACATCTTTTCGTACTTCTGCTAATGCTAGAATTTAAAAACTGTTGGACTTTGTTAGTAAATTTGTACCAATTATTAGGGTTTTCAAAAGATAATTTGGTTAAAATTGGTATAATAGTTCTATTTACGCGCTCAACTTGGCCGTTGCCTCTAGGAACTCCTGTTGTAATCTTCAAATGCTTAATACCCTCATCCTCACAATAGTCTTCAAAACTGTTGGATGTAAAAGCGGTACCTTTGTCCGTTATAACTCTTTGTGGATTACCAAAAATGGAACTTTGCTGTTGAAGTTTATTCAAAACCTCAGTTGTACATAGCGTTTTTGTTGGATATATCCAAACAAACTTGCTAAAAGCATCAACAACGACAAAAATGTATTTATATTGCTTCCCAGTAGATGAAAGTGGTCCTAAATGGTCTAAGTGATAAGTATGCAAAGGACGATCTTCTTTAGGTATAGGGTAAAGGAATCCTTCCTGTTTCCCTTGCTTCTTCTCAGCTAAGATGCATTCTATGCAACTTTGGCGACATCTTTCGATTTTTTCGCGAAGATTTGGAATCGAATATTCTCTTCTAAGGATTTCTTCAACTTTTTTCACGGAAAAATGACCTTGATCGTGCGCTTTTTTAATAAATTCTTTTTCCATGCATTTTGGCACACACATTAGTTGCTCTCCTTGATCGTTAACCTCGTATAATATTCCATTCTGTGTCACAAAATTCTTATAAGGTCCTTGTTCCAAAAGTTTCAAAATCAAAGTAATCCTCTCATCTTTCCCCTGTCCTACTTTTATTCTATCAACGACCTCACTATGCACGATCATCACCAAAGGATTGCGACTGAGCGCGTCAACATGCTTCATCTTAGTTCCTGCGCGATGTTCTAAAATGTAATTGTAATCCTGCAGGAGCAATGCCCATCCAGCTATCCTAGGGGCCAAGTCTTTCTTTTCCATCGTCATTTTAAACGCTGAACAATCGGTTACTATTCGAAAACGCAATCCTAGCAGATAGACTCTGAATTTCTTGAGAGCAGCAACAATTGCCAAAACCTCTAACTCATAACTGCAAAATTTTTCCTGCTGCGGATTTGTCTTGCGACTAAAGTAGTAAACTGGGTGGAACATTCTATCTTCGCTATCTTTCTGTAGGAGAATTGCTCCGAAACCAATTTTTGAAGCATCCGTATGCAATTCAGTTTCAGATTCGGGATTATAGATCATAAGAGTAGGCTGCTGTGACAACGCGTCTTTAATTCTTTCAAAAGCTACTTTCTGTTCACCTCCGAATTTGAATTTTGCATCTTTTCGCAACATGTCGCTTAAAGGTTTTGCTAAGATCCCATAATTCTGAACGAATTTTCTAAAGTAGCCTGACAACCCCAAAAAACTTTGGATATTCTTAATGTTTTTCGGTTCGGGAAAGGACTTGACTGCTTTTATTTTCTGGGACGATGGTGTTATATGTCCATTTGAGATTTCATAGCCCAAATATTCTATCTTCGTGCATAAAAAATTACATTTTTTCCATTTGAATCGCAAACCGTACTGCCGAGCAATCTCGAAAACTCTTTTCACATTTTCAATAGCATCGGGGTAGTTTTTTGCAGTAATTATGAAATCATCCATATAAGTAATAATTACTTTTTCTCTGATAAGTGGTTGAAAAATTGATATTATGAACTTTTGAAAAATAGTCGGTGAGGTGCATAGGCCGAAAGGCATTCTAAGAAATTCGTACTGGCCACTTGGCGTCACGAAGGAGGTATACTTTCTGCAACTTTCTTCCACTGACACATGAAAAAAGCCATTTTCAAGATCTAATGTGCTGAATATTTTCGCACCGCTTAATTGGTCAAGCTGGTCCTCTATGAGGGGAAGTGGAAAGCGATCTCTTATTACTTGCTTATTGAGCCTGCGATAATCAACGCAGAGGCGCTTAGAACCATCTTTTTTTGACACTAATACTATAGGGCTTGCAAACTCGGATAAACTAGGCCTGATTATTTTTTTATGAAGCCATTCTTCTATTTGACGATCAACAACATCCTTCTCTAATGGTGAAAGTCGTCTAGGATGTTGAAAAATCGGTGTTTCGTCTTTTAAAGCGATCTTCATTTCGAAGTCCATTATTATTTCATCTACAGGATTATAACTTTCTACTTGTTGCAATATGTCTTTTCTATACTTCTCGTTTTCTATATTAAACTCAAACTCAGTATCTTCGCTTATTGTAAAACATTCTAGCATCTCATTTAATCTCTTAACTTTAACATCTCCAGGAGTGATCAAAATCTGAGTGTTCTTAAAAATGTTCTGTCCTAATATCATTGGCACCGAGAGAAATCTGTCAGAGATAACGTGGATTTCATCCTGAAACACGTTGTCATCAAGAGAAATTTTGGCGACAAAACTTCCAAGAGTAAAAACTCCACTTTCTGCTAAGCCTCGCAAAGGTATACTTGGTCCTGTTAACTTAGGTGAGCCCAGTTGAATGTATTCTTCTGATCTAAGAAGAGAAACCTCGCTTCCAGTATCAAGAAGTGCTTCCAAGGAACGTGTACTATCGACGAAATTTACTGCCTTAAGAAAGGAATTAATACGAAGAGGGGAAACATTAGCTGCTGCCTTAACATTTCGTACTAATTGGTTTTTTGGACACTGAGGAGCCTTATGGCCAAACTCCTTACAACTAAAACATTTTGGACCATCCGAAAGTCTACGACAGTCAGAAGATCGATGACCTTTTGCACCACAATTATAACAAATCGTATGAGGATGTTCACCATTTGTTGTACGCATTGCACTCGCGTGCCTCTTGTCCATTTGCATGCTGGACTTTGAACTGGTTGTTTGATTTCTCTCTGAGAATATTCTATACACTTCTATTTTTTGTTTAAAATCTTTGAAATTGTTTGCTCCGTAGAGCAATGATTTATTGTGGTGTGTGTCCCTTATGCCATCAATTACATATTGGATTATTGAATGCTCATCAATTTTTGCTCGTGAACCAATCTCTCTCATCTTAAGAAAATACTGCAGCACAGTCTCGCCTTCAAGCTGCCTACGTCTCATCAATTTTCTGTGAATTTCAGCACACGAAAAATGTTCACCAAATTCTCCTATCAAGAAAGTTTTAAGCTTTTCCCAAGAATTTAAATCTATCTCCGAACGAACAGCCATCTCTGCCGACCCAGACAAAAGCCTTCTTGCAAACAACAAATTCTCTAAAGGTGTCCAACCCATTAACTTCGCCCCGCTCTCTACCTCTGCCACCCAACATAGAACACTAAACTCATCATCTCCACTGAACCCTCGAACTGAACTCGCTGCATCTTGGAATGTTACAGAAGCCTTATGCTTGTTACGTAAGAATGTTAATTCATCACGCATCGCCGACATCTCTGCGTCTTTCTTAATGCTATTCTCCCTCTCCTCAAGAATTTTTTCGCGAAGGTCTAACTGCTTGCTTCTTTCCTCAACCTCTGCCATCGGAGAATAACAATTTTCCTCTCTTTCTACACTATTCTTATTACGCTTTCCCATTTCAATAAATGAATAATATTCCACGTCTCGGAGTAGTATAATTGAGATTAGATAGACCCTATACGAAAGTGGAACACCTGGGGCAACTTTCTCCTCTTCAAATCTCTTAACTTCAATGATTTTATTCTCTTGACAATTAATAAATGTTGTTTTTTACCACTTGCTGAAACTTGATCAGTTTAGCTCTGTCCCTCGATGGTTTTGGCTCTCAATCAGAATTATCGATCCACGTCTTCGTGCGTCTTAGGTTCCGTACAAGTAGAATTTATTTTAATTAAAAATTTCCGATTCTTATAAAATTTTTGTAGGTTGAGCCCCCATGTAGAGCTTGAATGCAATTGACTTGCAAAAGCTTTATTTATTTAAAAGAAATTACAAATTAATTTATTAGTAATTAATTTAAGTTTATACAATTAATTCAATAATATTTAAGCAAATAGAGTTTAATTTTATGTCTCTTTAATGAAAACGTCTGATTCGGTTCGTAGTTGGCGGCAAAAAGATCGATGAGAAGGCATTTGCACTTCAGGTTGGTTGCATTTTCTTCTTCCTCTTCTTTTGCGATGTTCATGGAATTGGAATATCGTAGCCATGAATTGTGTTGCCATTGTTGAGTTCCTACATATATATCTGGAAAATGATTAAAGCATCAAACTTTATTTCGACACCTTATTTCAGTGAAAATGACACAAAACCGTACTTTGGATTTTGATTTGTTATTATTATTATTTTTACTTGCGACTTATAGGTAAAAAAAATCGAACTCGAGATTTTGATCAAAGATGACATTACGATGATAGCGAAGACCAAAAAAGTGGGTCTCGCAATTCTGTCTGTCTGTATGTCTGTCTGTTCGACTACAGCCTAAGCGGCTCGGCCGATTTTCTTTAACTTGGTAGATATTATTATTATTTTCCCCCCCCCCCACACGTTTTTTTCTTTTTTTTTTCAGACCAAAAATAACGGTACCTGCCATACGAATTTTTTTCGAAGTTTTATAAATATTTTTTTTTCTCAAAAACTGTTCGACAGATTTAAAAAATAAAAATACAGAAAAATTTCATTTAGTTAAAGCTAGGTAGCAGTTGGAAAAAAAATTTGCGAAAAATGGTTATTGAGGGTACCCCCCCTGGAACCATTTTTTTCGTTTTTGATTTTCTCAAAAATGGTACAACCGATTTTGATAATTTTTTTTTGCTTAAGCTCCCCAAAAATTTAAATAGAATTGCCTATTCAAATTTTCAAACAAATTTTTTTTGGGTTTTTTAAAAAAAACTTCAATTTTTTTTTTTCATAACTCAATATTTCGAAAACCCCATGCTAGATTTTTTTAAAAATTGATAAATAAAAGTTTTTTAATATAATCTACAAAATGTGAGAAAAATTTTTTATTTTACCTAAAAATAAAGGTACCCACCACACAAATGTAAAAAAAATTAAAAAATGGTTTTCAAAAATCATATTTTTCTCGAAAACGGCGGCGGCGGCGCCCCGAATTTTGATAAATTTTTTTTTCTTTCAATTAATTTTTATGATTTTAATTTAATAAAAAAAATTTTAAATTAAGATATTACGGCTTGTACCTACCTGAGAACCATTTTTTCGAATTTTGAATTTCTCGTTAATGACATGACGGATTTTAATGATTTTACAGAGATACTTCCAAAAAGTTTAAAAAACACTGCATTTCAAAACTTTAAGAAAAATATTTTTTTGAATTTTGAAAAAAAAAAAATATTTTTTTTTTGGAAAATTTAATATTTCAAAAACGGCTTAATATTTTTTTTTGTAAATTTAATTTTTATTCAAACAATAATAAAACTTTAAATTGGCGTACCAACATTTTTTTCTTAAAAATTTTTTATATAAAATCTTATTTTTTTTTTAAGAAACCACTACAACGACTTATAATTTTTGTTCTTATATAAATTCATATTTGCATAACATTCTGTTTCTATCTCTTACTACTAAAAGAGTTTAAAAAATAAAACTTATCCTTATGAACAGTTTTCTCTAGTAACATTGATTTTTAAATTCCTAATAGTCTTTAACATAGGAGCAAGTTCGTGCGACCCAGTCGTGCATTTTTATTTGTTTTGAATGATCTTTTCTTCTTCTCACTACAAATGTGAAAAGGAAAAGATGTGATTCTAGTATTAAAAGTTCCTTATCCGCATGAACTTGTTCTATAATCTACAAGCATTAACTCAAGAACTTTACAATAACATCTTATGTATTCGAAAACAAATATTTTCGACATTTGAGAAAAATTGGTGCCTCGAATTTTGTTGTTGTAGAGAATTGCATCAACTTATAAATTTTAGGTGAACTACTTTTCGATACCATTGACCATTTAAGTGATATCAGCAAAAACCGGTATTTTCGACACTTCTTAACTTTGCATAACTTTGAATGCTTGTGCTGATTGATGACTGAGACTCCTCAATTGGTTGCTTATTGATGCTGTTTGGACATGAAAAACTTTTCGTTCATCCAAGTTGTTCCGAAATGTTCACAATAATGTTTCTATTTTGCCTGAACTATTCGGCAAATTGACAAATGATAAACTTTAACGCCCCATGAATTTTATCTACCTTTTTGTGGTTAAGATTTGACATGTACTTAATAACTAGTTTCGTTTTCAAAATCTTAACCATATGTGTAGTAAATTATAAGAGTTGCTGCATGCATCACTGCATGCATTTTCTTTGAAATGTTAATGAATGCATGAAAAAGCTCTCTCATGGGCTTACCAGCTTAATTGTAATCGTGATTACAAGTATTCCAATTTTGTCAGTCCCTTAAAGCTACCAAAAAGTAAGTAATACTCCGCTGGCTGGCATAATTTTTTGGTTAAATGGAAAAGATCATTTCGATTGCAAATTAATAAATAGAATTATGAAAATGTCGCATTTGTTTGTTTGGCACTCAAAAAGCCGAAACAGCTGTTTATTATTAAACAAATAAACAAACATTTTTGTTTTAACCTCGAGTCTGAAGACTTAAAATCGATTCAAATTGTGTGTGTCTCCATGCACGCCGCCGCCATCGATCGTCATCGTCTTGGTCGGCGGGGTGCAGTGCCGTTTACAGAGTAATTAAGATAAAATCCAAAAAAAATTCTTAAATGCTTGCTCATATATACATACACACATTCGAACAACAACAGCAACAAATATTCAAATTTTAAAAACCGAAAATTAGTTCCATGGGATTAATTAACTGATTGCAGAAACATTAAGCAGAGCTTTCTGCGAATAGAATATTGATCTTGTGTGGTACTTGAGGTTCGTTTTTTTTTTTTCTCAACCAGTGGGGCGTGTTGTTTGTATAGTTTTTTGGTTCATTGATAATATTGTGCCGCTTGGTCAAGAGTTAAAGAAGACATTCGTTAAATTGGAATATATAATTTCGATTCTCAGGGCAGACGTTATTTTCAAGATCGTTTTTTTTTTTTTTTTGGTCCATAATTAAAACTCGCATGAATGGAGTTTTTCTTTTCAAAGTGATGTGATGCACTATGATAACCCGATGGATTGCATTTTGAAAGCAATTTTGAGCATTCTATATCAAATAAGATACAATTTGTGTTGAACCAAGTTTGAGAGACTTTCTTAGTACATGTGCTGACGGGAAAATTAAATTTGCTTTGACACAAAAAATCAGTGTTTCGACATGTAATTCCCATAAAACAACTTTCATTTGAGAGATATTTCTTTGAAAAATTTATGCATCGGTAATAAGTTCGATAGGCTTTAATTGCATCAGTGAAGAAATTGTAGATGTTGAAGTTTTCAAAATTTGATTGCGGTTGTCATTTTTGTAAATGAAACTGGGAAAATATTGTGAGAGCACATGTTGAATAATTTTCCGATTTACAAAATTAAGAAACAGAACATTTATGCCGATTTAATCAGTTTATATTCATAATGCTGCTCCGATACAGGTCCAATATGTTTTTGAATTGAGTCTTGTCCACTTTTTGATATTAAGTCATCGGTTCGTGATAGATTTAATTATAAGATACTCGTACTACTTCGTCTTCGGTTTCTATGCTCGTCTTCAATAACACTCCTTTTGCCATCTCACATGAAAAACCCAATTTGCTTGTACAACAGTTTGCTGTTAATTTGACGCTCTCAGAAAGTCTCACGAGTCCTCCTGTACTTGAGAGCGTAAACGATTTTATGAGCCATATTTTTTTTTGGCACTCGTACAATAATTGCAAGAGTACTGAAGGATTTCGGTCGACTCCCACTCTGGCTTCCTGGTGTGGTGAGGGTTCAGGAATCTTCTCTGAGACTTTGAATATATCTAGGTCGTTTTGGCATTCAAGGTACTCCAAGATCAAAATCAGAACTGAAATATAGCTATTATCACAGACAGTCATTAATTCTACGAGTAGTATATCATCCTACAAATTGGTTCAGCAATGCTGTGATGAGCTTGATGCAAATGCCCTGCTTTGGCCAAATTTAGAGCACAATTATTAGGAAGGGGATTTTCAGAAAGTATTGATCAACTTTCGGAAATGAAGATCCAAGACATGATTTATTTTCTCAACGCGCCGAAATGACTCTAGGACAAACTTCGGTTGCCTATGTGCCGTGCCCTCTTTTTAACTCCTTAGATACCGAGTTAGCGTACTTAGGGCTTTGTCAGAGGCTTACGGTGTTACTTGTTCAGCAGCAGTCAACAAGCTGCCTACCTTTCCAAAGTGTAGATTGCGTCGGATGAGTGTGGTGGTCCAGGTGAGCGAGTGATTCAAGTTCCGGATGATTGTGCAAAAGCAAAAACACTGTAAGGGACATTAAAACCTACTCCATACTTTCATATTTTTGAGCTAAATCCAAACTTGATGACTCCGTGAGAATGTCCGTAATTTCCCATATCAATTCTATCCACAGGTTCATACGAGTTATGGTGTCAAAATGGCCCACTTCAGCGCTAATTGGGCCACACAGACTGCCAGTGGCCAGACTGTTTCTTGTTCGAAAGAGGTGTTGTTCATCGCTGATTACACCATTGCGTAAGCTTTTTCATCTGTACTACTCTACTGGTCTTTTTTCGAGTAGATTGAAAACAGCATTTGTCCAGACTTTCCCTAAAAAATGCCAATCTTCTTCCCCCTCTTACTATAGACCAATTTATTGCATATACGTCTCTTCATTTCAAGGTCATGGAAACGCTGATAAACTATCAGCTCAATAAATATCTTGAAGAATCCCAGCTTCTCAATGACCGGCAGTATGACTTTCGTAGCAATACCGGTGATCTGATGGTATATCTCACCAAACAGTTTCAGAAATCTTTACATCGTTTTTGAACAAAGATTAATAGACGATATTATAAATCCATTTGATAAATTTCGGTATTACGAGTAACTTCTCTTATGGAAAATTAATTCATTTGGTATCGAAAAGCCTCTTCTTCGTTGGATTAGATTTCGAATCATATACAATATAAACTGTGTTGGACAGTTTTAACTCTAAAATTCATAAAATAAATGCTCGTGTGCCACAGGGTTCCGTTTTTTCTCTGAATCTCTTTCTCATATTCAGCAATGATCTTCCATCTGAAACTTCTAATTCATTAATTCTTTTTTTTTTTCATATTCGATTCTAAATGCACATTCTTGTCGTTTGGATGTGGATGTAGAACTGTAACGTCTGATAAGCTCATTCAATTCTGATCTCCACAGCATTGTCCAATAGGGAATCAAAACCCAACTAGAATTAAATTCTGTCTCGTGTAGTTGAAGCGAAATCCTGTTGCTTTACATAAGCGCCTCTTTGATTGAAGAAACCAAACAGTTTTCAGTGCTCGGTATGTGCATCACAGGGACTGCTCTTGAGTTTTGGTACGATACGATCTCTATAGGTTTTCGCTCCGTTCCAATTGAGATTGTAACGGCATTATATTGGAAATCTGGCCCACTTTAATTAAGAAGACATTTTATATTTAATGTAGGTTCTTAAAAAATTCTAAATATGTAAACAAGCTACATTGCTCTTTAAATATGACGAGTGTATTTTTTTTAAATCCGTTTATTTGTACGCCCACTTTTCTTATATTTGGGCGTTATTTAAAAAAAATAGTTTTTGAGAACACACAGATTTCGCGTACGTATTGCCCAAACCTGCAAGTTTCTACATAATTTTATTCTTTTAATATGAACTCTGATAGACTTTCGCCCGAAAATCTGAAAGTATACGGGAACATACATATTCACCCCTATTACAGAATTCGGCGAATGAGCTAAAGTGACAGTTTCAATTCATTTCCAAACTTTTGCTATTACTGAATCCACCGACATTTTGTTCAACTTATATGGTATTACTGAATTCGCAATCCATTCGCACTCCATACAATTTCTATCATTTTACATTCGCACCAATTTCGAGACGAATCTGAAGTTAATTTTTGATTAAACGAAAATAAGCAATGGAAAGCACAAAACTGTAAGTCAAAAGCTTATCATACTTAATGGTTAAGTGTTTGTTTAACAAATTTTAATAGAAAACGGAGAACTAACATCGCAACCGGAGAGCCAGAAATATATAAAAAAAAAAAAACAAAGCACACGGTTGGTATTGAACCGTCCCCCATCCAAGTACTAACCACGCACTACGATGCTTGATTTCGTTGATCGATAGCGATGCTATTATATCAATGCCTAGGCCGTTGACTAAATGTCTGTAACTGACAGTGTCGATACGAAAGTTTATAAATGATAAGGTAATTTTAGGAATCGACAAAGTAGTTCATCCTGCGAATTTCATATTTCAGTTTCAACGGATCGAATCAACTCACCGGGAGTAAAATTCTGCGAAATTCTGCAATCGACATGATTATGTATGAATATGGTACAGCTATGAATACCATTTAATGATTGCAATTTTGTATGCGGTTTATGAACTCGATAACCACTTATCCGATTTTTCTAAAGTTTTCAAAGTTTGTTCAGGCTTAGTAAAATACGCTCACTGCTACGCCCATTTCGATTGTATTTTAGTTCTTCCCACTTTTGTACAGTCCACTTTTTGAATTTTTTGAAATCAATGAAAAATTTTCAAATTTGAGAAAAATACCTAGATGTTCATCTTATTTCTAGTAATAATTGCACACGATGGTTGTCCAATACCAGTGCTGCATGGGCCATAAACATGGGCCTAAACAAAATTAAATGACAATTTTGAGAGTTTGGCGCACTTTGTGTTAAGTTGTTTAAGTTTATCCTGTCAGCATTGTCAATTCATAATTGGCAATATTGGTATCATACAAAAATTCAGAACGGATTTGGCATCTCAAAAATCTGACAATTGCCGCCATTTCTAGTCAAATTTATAAAATTGTCAAATTCTTTTTGGAATAGAAATTTCACAAAAATTGTCGTATTTGAAGTTTTCCGTTCGTTTTAGTTTTTTTTTTATTAGTAAAATTACATACTATTGAGTATTTTTACTCAGTATTTTTGTTCAGATGTGGTATTTGAAGTGTTTCTTGTAAATTAATAGTATAATCCATTTTTGAAGAACTTTTTGAAATATTAGCAATTCCAATTTAAATTGATTTATTTAATGTTTAGAAAATATTATTTGAAGGGAGTTTCTCTTTAAGTGTGAGATATGATATGGAATATTTTCCTTAGATGTGCCATTTTAGCAAACAAAAATGTACGAAAATTGTTAATGTGAATAAATGCCGACAAATTATGATAATTTCTTATTTGATAGAAAATATGTTTATAGAAAAATTATTTAAGTTGGTGGTCTCATGATGTAGCCGCCAAAAAATAAACGTTAAAATTTAAGTTATGGCATATTGATATGAATTTCCTTACAAAATTTTGTATACTACAACTTTAAACCACAAAAAATAACTCACCTTTAAATTTAAATAATTTTATTTTTAATTCCAGGACTACCTCCAAGATTGCATGAGTCGAATGGAACAAATATTCGAGGAGCATAGTCGCAACCTGACACCCTACATCGTTACCATGGATGCTCAACAGCATCAGCATCATCATTCAATGAATGGTAACAATAATAATTCTTCCATTTTACCTGATTTAACACAAACTTGCAAAATGCAAGCTAATAATCAAAAAGATATTCATGATATAAAATTTTAAAATTTCTTTCTTAAAACATACAACTACCACAACAACAAACAAACCACACCCATATACCTGCTGAATCGACATAAAAATACATTATACAAAAATATCTACACACCACTACCATATTAATAATATACAACTGCAGCAAACGATTATTTCGAGCATGATTTAAAACAAAAAACTTCTCACGTAAAATTAAAAAATTAAAGACACACAACAAAAATGAGTTATATTGTTAATATTATTATTTTTTTTTTTCGTTGGAAATAGCAACAAAAAAATGAAATCGTTTAATAGTCTTAACAAAAAATGAAGCATTTAAGTTTTTTTTTACACACAAATTGTTTTGTTTATAAAGATTATTATTATATTACTAATTTCTTTTTTCGAAACTAATAATAAATTTAAAGTTTATAACGTTTTTTGGTGCTCAAACTTATATATGTATATTATATAGATTTTATTTTATACGCGTTTAATTTTTTTTATATACATTTATATTAAAAAAAATATATAAGAAAAATTTTGCAACTTTATTAAAGTGAAATCGTTTATCAACAAAAAAAAGAAAGTTTCCATGTTTTTTTTGGAAAAAAAAAACAACATTGAATATTTTATAAGTTATCTACTTCAGAAAATGTTAAAAACAAAAACAAGAATTATTGCTTGGTTTTATTTTATATGTATATAAATAATATATATTGTATTTTTATATATAACTATAAATTAAAAAAAAAGTTACTAAATAAGAATTAGTAACACTTGATAAATTGAATTGAAAATTTCTAAACAGATAAACAAATGTAAAATTTAATAAATACCAAGTGAGAGGTAAAAGTCAACACAAAATATTTTTAAAAAATGTTAAAAGTTTCATTAATCCAGAATTTTATTTTAAGTTTTTTTTTTTTTATTTTTATAAAACATTTAAAAATATATAAATATATAGCAAAAAAAAATAAAATAGAATTATAAGAGTTATTTTTTACGAATCAATTGTTGTTTGCTTGTGAAATAAATAAATAATCATTTTAACTGAGAAAAAAAATTAAACCACACAACACAACGCAAAAACATTTAAATTTATTAAAATGTGATTTACAGATTTTTTTGTTTGATACAAGAGAAAAAAAAACTTGTTTTGAAAACTTAATAAAAACCTAATAATTTTAGTTTGAAACAATAAGAAGCAAAAACAATTTACAATTAATAGACTGAAAATTTCACACGCTTACCTACTACTACTACTAAATAATATAAAAGTTAAATATATTTTTATAATTTACATACGTATTTAAACAATAATAAAATATTTTTCTTTCTTTTTGTTTATAAAAAAAATATATACATATAAATAAAGTTCAGATAAAATTTACAACAGTGAAAAATAAAACAATTTTTTAATGCAAATACAATAGTTTCTATTGAGATAAAGTAAATCAAATTAAAATATAAAAAATGTATTTCATCAAAAATGAAATAGAATAAACCACAAACAACATAAAAATAGACTGCAAAATGTATTTATAAAAATTTACTTATTTATTTAAGGTACTTTTCTTGGATGCATTTATTAATTGAATGGAAAATATTTTTCTTTTTTTTACAATTCAACTGCTATAAATACGTAAACTGAGTTAAGAAATGGCAACACTGGTTAAGTAAAAATTAATGTTTGGAGTAGGTTTTCCAGATTTTTTATTTTTTTTATTTTGGAAAGCTATATTTCGGTTTGTTGAAAGGTCAGAATTGATTATTTTTGGATTTCCTTCAGATATTCCTAAAAGTCCAGCGAGTAGTTGAAGTGAAAAAATTCGAAATATTAAAATTAAATATTTGAACAATTTTAACAATTTAAAGTTATTTAAAGAGTTTTCTATGCCTGAGTAATAATTTTAAATTAATCCAATTTTGTTTTCAAAAATTAAAAAAAAACAATAACAATAATTAAATCATCAAAACAAAAAAAAAAAAATCTTCCGGAAAGGAAAAATAGAAGAGAATATAACTACACTTGTAGTTTGGACTTTTACCAAGAAAAATATGTGTTTTTAGGAACAATCTATCCTAAATTACCCAAGTTATGAGCCATCATGTACAAGTACCAAAAATTCCCCTTAGTGTGGAACTTTTAAACTCAAAAAGCTGTTTTCTTTTTATTGATTTACTGATTTTGTCTTAGTACTTTATCAAACTTATATTATGCATTTGGCATATATTGTCTAAGTGTGTCTGCACACAAGGGCTCAAGTTTACCATGAGAATTTTTCATAGTTCGACGACTAATTTTTCACTTTTATAATTTTTCAAATTTTGTTTTTGACCCATTCTATTGCACATAAAGTTGTCATAACTTTTGGGTTTTAAATACAATTTTTGATCGAGTATTCACGCACACAACTTGAGTTATCATGAAAAAGATGAACGATTTTCGTTGGCTATTCAATAATGTTCAACCGAATGCTATCTACAACCCGTTCAGTCATTCCTTAGTTAAAAAGGCTTACTCCGAAAATAGCGAAACACCTGAGTCCCTGGTCACACCCTCATAACGACTGTCAATTATCAATTGTAAATTGATAAACATGGAAATTCGATATTTAACTACTTTATTGATAAAATTTGTGGTCACTGTCAATGACGCAGACCATTGTGAATTGAATAAAAACTTACAATTTATTATCAATGAATAGTTTAATATTTTTATACATTGAGTTTAAAAAAGAAAAATTTCAATATTTACCAATTATAAATTGATGATTGACAATCGTAATAGAGTTGATAGGCTCTCTTCCAAAATATCGATAAATTAAATCTCGAAAGTCTATTATTTATATATAACTTTTTTGATGCGGTTAACAAGCGCAGAATGCCAATACAAATTATTAAAAAAAACAAGTTTCATCGAATGCACAAAATGGCTGTAAACCCAGTTACAAATAAATTAAAAATGTAGCTTTTTCTATTTACACAAAAAGAAAATTAACTTAAAACAAAAAATAACAAAATATTGAATGAAATGAAACAAAAGAAAAATAATAACTAAGTTTCTTTTTCTTAACTCAATTTATTAAAAAAAAAAAACAAAATAAATATACTCTTTAAAATAAAAAAAAAGATTTAAATGTATATCACTCCGAAATCAATTTTGTTATAAATATATTTTTTTGTTGATTTATTTCCTTAAAAAAAATATTTTCAAAACAAACAAAAGTTTTGATCAACCCGTACCTTAATATTTTTTTTCTACAACAGCTTACATATGTTAAATATAAAACTTCAAATATTTGCATGAATAATTATTAAAAAAAAAAAAACTAAAATTCATCCATGTATCTGAAAAAAAAAACTTGTATATTATTTTTTGTCCTTTTTTTATTTAAATCTAATTGCATGTATATTTAAGTTTATAATATTTTCCATATTATAATTTTTCTGTTGCTTATAATTATTATTATTATTATTTAATTATTACATTTTTCCATTTAAGTTTAGTTTGCATGCAATTAGTAAACAAAAAAAATAATCTCAATGAAAAAGAAAGAAAAAAACATAATTATATAAACTTTGAAAAATTAAAAATAATAATATAAAAAAAAAATATAATAGAATCGAAAAAAATATGGAACTTGAATTCCTCGCTAATTAAAAATTTAAAAAAAAAAAACTTAAACAATGACTGCATGAACGCCGATATAAAAAGCATCATAAATTATAAAACAACTTTTAATATTAAAACTAAAATTTAATGTTAAAAAAAAAATAAAGTAAAACTTTAAGCAAATGGTTAAATAAAATTACTTAAAAATAAAACAAGAAAAAATGCAATCCTGTACATCAAGGGGAGGGCATTTCCTTACGCTTTACAAAAATACAACAAAATAAAAGAAGGGCTATAAGAATAATGAAACAATTTATCTACCCCTTCTCAAAACATTTAAGTCACAAAACGATGTTGCACCTGAGTGTTGAATAAATTATTTAAAAACAAAACAAACAAAAAAATGAGACTAAAGGATCTGTAAAAGACCTCGCTTTAATTTTTAACAATAAATACAAATATTTATTTAAACAAATTTATTGCCTAAAAAAAACAACAAAACTATATAAATAAAAGTTTCACTGATATTTAATTGCAAAGAACACGCTACATAGTCATTCCTTAAACAAACAAAAAAAATAACAAAACATATAAATCCCAGCAGGAGTTTCGTTGCAAAAAGAAACAAAACCTCTTGCCATTTTATAAACGAAAACCAAAGAACATCCTTTCTTCTCACACACTCAAGTGCAACATTTAAGAAATTTTATTTATTGAATTAACAAACAAATATAAAACAAAATTAATGCCACGTTGTTTGTTAAAAAGAACGAAACGATAAAAATTCGAAACCAAAAAGGGAATATGGCTACAAAATTCAAAACGAACTACAACTAGAAAACGAAATATTATTATACTATGTACTACAATATGTCATGTAAATCAATAAATAAATAAAAATGTGAACATATAAAATTTGTATAGTTGAAAAATTGCATTATTTGAATAAATTTCAAATGCAACATATCAAATATGAAACAATAAATAATTTGTAAAGTTAACACTACCTAGATCTTAAGACCTATTCTATAAGAAGTTATTATTTTTAAAAACTCTAAAGATTTATTTTGTAAAAATAGTTACACAAAAAAAAAAAACAAAATAAAAGAATAAATTTAATAGTTATTCATATACGCTTATTCTTTACCATCTTAACAAACAAAAACCACACACACTTGTACATTAATAACACGAAAACGATACAAAAATTCATTAAAAATAATAAATTTAAAGAAAAAAAAAATAATACATGTATGTGAGAAAATTGAATTATTGAATATAACAAAATTGTTTATTTTTCTATTACTATTACACATATTATGCATATAACTATTATTATTACTTGTAACATGGATTGTAAAATTATAAATACATATAAATATTTTTTCTACTTATTATCTAGTTCATAGAATTATAACTATTATTAATATTATTATTATTCATTTAATTATTATTATTATTTTTATGCAAAATGCAAATGCAAAAGAAAAACGAAAGAGAGAGGGACAGAGAGAATGGAATTAAATGTGTAGAAATCAGTTTAGCATTGCATTAACTATTTTTTTTTATTTTATAACTTCAGTTATTATATTAGTAAACAATAATTAACTAAAAACGTTAATACAACAAAAATGATGAAAAAATATAAACAAAAAAAAAAATAGAAACCTAAATTTGTATTTGTTTTTTTATTGGGAACATTTTTTATATTTCAGGAAGAGGATGTCCTATCACCTTTTACGCACGTACATTGTAACTATACGAATTTGAATAACTTTTTCAGGATCTTTAACTGGTCACTATGCTTCCTCGATAGTGACGTAGATTCCAGCGCAGATATGATAACTAACATATGTAATTCTTTTGGGAATGATAAATTTTATCCCGAATAGGATTAAAAGTATCAGACCCAAGGATAAATCATGACTTGATTTGAGCTGTAAAGAGGTTAACAAGGAAAAAGAGGTAAGCTTCCGGTGTTTTAGAGCCAACCCGACTGAGGAAAACCGGAAAAAGTTCAAACAAGCCAGGAAGGCCTGCAACGCCCATATTCGACGGACCAAATTTTTACATAATCAAAAATCAAGGCAAAAAATACTGCAATGTCCCAAAGGCAGTAAGAATTTTTGGTCATTTGTAAAAAAATATGAGGAATTCTTGCTCTTCCTCGGTTGCTACGCTTGTTGTCAATGACACTCCTTTCGTTAGCTCTATTAATAAAGCTAACTTGTTTGTAAGGCAGTTCGCCGCAAATTCCACCTTGCCGGATAGTGTCATGACTCCCCCAATTCTTGAGCCCGTTAGTGATTCTATGGGACAAATCTTTTTTCGTACTCGTACCGTGGCAAGAGTCTTGAAGGATCTCAACATACATAAATCCGCTGGTCGGTAAGTAAGATTATTGCACTTGATATTTCAAAGGCATTTGATAAAGTCTGGGATCTTGCTCTTTTATCGAAAATGCGTGCTTTCGGCATCGACGAATCCCTACTTCTTTGGATTAGAAATTTTCTTTCGAACCGTTCAATACAAGTTGTACTTGACGGATTCAAGTCTGAAACCCACTATATAAATGCTTGTGTGCCCCAGGGCTCCGTTTTGTCCCCAACCCTCTTCCTCATTTTTATTTATGATCTCCTGTCTGTTACTTCTAATCCAATTAACTGTTTCGCTGACGATAGTACTCTTAGCTTTTCATATTCGTTTTCAGACTCACATCCCTCCTCTTCAGATGTGGAACTGCAACGACAAAATATGATAAGTTCATTAAATCACGACCTAAACAGCATTGTTTTGGTATGAAAAAAAATTTTTTTTTTCGTAAAAATGGAATGGGCCGCGGTCCAAAACTTGTATACATGGATACATAAACTGAATCCAAAATATTTTTTGATTTCAACCATTTTTAACACTGCCCCAAGTCATTCGAAATTTGAACATATATTATGTAGGTACATTGCAATAAAAGCCTTTTTAGTATCTTCTTTAGAGAAAACTTACCTTAGTTAGCTTAGCAATATATTTTTAAAATCAATTTATAAGCAACCTTTCAATATTTTTCCGTTACAAATTTATACTCTCACTAACTATAAGAAATTTACGTTTTAAAAAATTCAAATAAATCGCAGTAGCATAGATTTTCTTGTTTAAAGTATTCAATACTACATTGGCTTCATCCTGGCAAATGTGTTGTGTTGTATTGTGGTATTTTGTTGTGCTTTTGTTTTAAGCTAAAAAAATGTCTTTGTCTACTCTCCGCAGTGATTTATTGTGTCCCGTTTTTGGAAATGGACAAGATTTTAGAGCCTCTATTTTGCCGAATAAGGAGGATATAATACGATGTTTCTGGTGGGTAAGTCGCAATAAGTAAATTCAGTTTAAAAATTTGGTTACCGACACTTGCGAGGAGATTTCTGAAAAATTAATGAAGCTCTGGCAGATAGCGTCGATTCCTACCATAGATCGTCGTTCAGTTACACGGAAGATAAAGCAGTACTATGAAAGTTATAAAAATTTAATTAAGCCTTATAAATCAAGAAAAGATTTGGATTCATACAAAAAGCGGATTCAGTTGTTTAAGGACGAAGCAATTTCTTTATTCGATATAGCTGCTTGTAAATGTGAGAACTTTGATTGGTGCAAATGTGAGAAACAACTTAAAGTGCCAATTTAGGAGAGAACTTTTTTGATTGATCAACGAACCAATCGAAAAATGGGAATTGGAAGCATAGACATAAAAACCTCCATTAAAATTACCAAGAAATTGACCCGAAAAAGGAACTGTGAAAAAAGACAGCAAAAACAATTCAATGAAACTAAACCTCATTCGTCTAATGATATATCTACCGATAGAGTTTTCATCTGAAGAAGAGCCCGAGCTTCCAATTGAAGAAGAAATGGAGACTACAACTTCATCAGCAGGATTCTCTCAAGATAAACCTTCAAAGAAAATTTTAAAATCTTCGATGCCTACTGTCGCTCATGCAGCTGATAGATATGGTATTTCAGATATGGCTGCAGCAGCAATTGTAACCGCAACACTTCAAGACGTTGGTCTTATCACAAAGGAAAAAACTAGTTATGTGGTAGATAGAAATAAAATAAGCCGAGTTCGTAAGAAGGAAAGGAGTATTCTAGTCAAGAAGTCGTTAATAATCCAAGAATCGTTTGGAATATATTTTGATGGACTAAAGGATAAAACAATTTCAATGATAGATTCTAGAAGGAAAATCGTGTCCGAAGAGCATATAAGTCTAGTCAAGGAACCAAACTCAGAATACATTGGACACATTTCAGTATCGAGTGGAAAAACTTCCAACGTGAGCAACGAAATAAAAAAATTCTTAAATGAAAATGGTGTGGCTGTGAACTTGAATAAGTTTGTTGTAGTTGGATGTGATGGGACCGCTGTCAATACAGGATTCAAAGGAGGTGTAATAAGATGCCTAGAACAACAATTACAAAGGCCATTGCAGTGGTTCATCTGCCAACTACATGCTAATGAACTTACATTGAGACACTTATTTGAGCATCTTGATGGTGCTACGACTGGACCCCGAAGCTTTATAGGAGCAATCGGAAACAATTTGAAAGATTGTGAGATTCTGCCTTTAGTAGATTTTAAATCAATAAGCTGTGCTCTACCGGATATATCGAATGCAAACGATCTAAGCACCGATCAGTCATATCTCTTTCAGATTTGTACCGCTATTAACTCTGGTCATTGCCACGAAAATCCTTCAAGAAACAACCCCGGAAAAATTGTTCATTCTATATGGCTTACCACGGCAAATAGAGTTTTGAGACTGTATGTTCGACAGATTCTCCAAATGAAAATCTTTTACACCTGGTTAATTTTATTTTGAAAGTTTATGCTCCGATGTGGTTTTCCATAAAAACAAAGCCAAGTTGTATCTATGGAGCAAAACACTTACATAAAAGCATGGTCCTTTCGAGATATATGCCGGCGCAGTTCAAAGCTGTAATTGATCCTCTGATTCAAAGGAATGGATTTTTTGGACATCCGGAAAACATACTACTGGCGATGTTGGCTGACGAACGGGAAGCAATAAAGGTGCTAGCTCTGCAAAGGATTCTGAAATGTAGAGATTCGTCGGATTGTGGTACAAGAATATTTAAAAATTCAGAATTTAATTTCAATGCAGAGGATTACATTGATATTATTAATTGGAAGGGAGTGAACGTTACTGAACCACCACTGATGAAGAAAATTTATAGTGATGTCATCAAAGAATGTATTCAAACGCCAGAAAAAATTAATTCAATAATATTACCCATTTTAAAGGAATTCCCATGTCACACAAGCTACGGAAAGGAGTGTCAAAATTGTAACAGAGGCCTCTGCTGCTGTATGCGGTTTTAACAGGAGAGATGGGGTTATAAGAACAACAATTGAATCACGCAAAACAATGCCTGTTTTTAACTCGAAAAAAGATTACAAAATATCTTAATTTTATATTTGCAAAACTTTTTTCTAATAATAATATTTAATGAAGTTTTATTAAGCAATGTTTAAATTTAAGAATGTCTTTTTTGATCTTTTTACTACAATTAAATATGAATTTTACACGAAATTAATCTTTCAATATTTTTTTTTCATTTAAAGTAGATTTCAAAAAATTGATTTTTTTCATAATTTCATAAGGTTTGGGGCGGTACAAAATGAGTTTTTTGGAAGACTTCAATTACACCAATTTATTTGTGTTGAATCGTGGCAACTTTCTATCACTAGCCGAAATCTAAAATAAAAAAAAAAATAAAATCAATCCACCCTATTGTACAATGGGGAATAAGAAACCGAGTCGAATTTAATGCTTCGAAAACTCAATGCTGTCTTGTATCGTTAAAGCGTGATATACCCCCCTTGCCACTATCTATGAGTGGCACTTGCATCAACAAAACTGAACATCTCGATATTCTCGGTATGTGCATCACGAACCACCTCTTGTGGAACGATCACATACGCGATTTTGCCAAGAATGCCGCAAGATGTTTGGGTTTTCTGAGACGGTGTAAGAAATTCTTCTCTCCTTCTGATCTGGCTACAATCTATAAAACCTATATACGTCCAAAACTTGAATATAACTCCCATTTATGGGCTGGTGCTCCAGTAACTTACTTAAGTCTCTTGGACAGTATTCAAAGAAGAGCTTTTAAAATGATTGGTGACAACAACATCATTGGCTCATTTACGTCACTCCAACATCGTCGTAATGTTTCTTGGCTCACCCTTTTTTACCGTTATTTTAACGGACTTTGCTCTAGTGAAATAGCCAGTTGCATTCCTCCCCTTAAACAATTCAACCGTAATACCGTAGAGCTACGTATAGTGGGTTCTAGACATGGGTAACGCAGTAAAAATTAGTGCGTTGATACACTAACTCAAGCGCACTTCACTGTATCAGCGAAATGCGTTAACGCAGTTTGCGCCATAACGCAATTTTTGTTTTAACGCATTTGAAGCAAAACAGCGCAGCGCAACGCAGTTGTATTTTTAACTCATCATCATACAAACTTCGTAGCGCACAAGCGCACACAAGTTGTTCATCGTCGACCAAACAGTCTGAGTGAGAATGGGGGTGTCTTTTCAAAAAAAATTTTTTTTTCGTTTGAGGTGTGGAGACGTTTGTACTTATATCTTTTGGTCTGATAGTCCAATCTTCAAGACTTATGTCTTAAATGAAAGATGGAATATTTTCCTAAATATTGGTCTAAAAATTTTTGAGGAGGGACAAAGTTTTTCTTACTAAAAGCGTGCAAGGAGTTCCTTTCGATTCGATTTTAAGAACTCTAAACTAAAATGTTGATGAAAAATTTTACAATTTTAAAAAACTAAAGATGCAAGTTAATTGCAATAATGCTATTCTACAAATGCGTCATAGGTCATTTTGGAAAATATGAAACAGGAGAGGAGGTAGGGTGACTTTTCTCAAATTTTCAATAAAAATTAAATTTTGATTAAAAATTTAATTAAAATCTTAAAAATATGCCGATTTACATACTTTCTAGTTCTTCTAACTTGATTATTAGTTCTCAGATCTTAATTATTAAAGTATATATTTAAACGAGAAATGTCAAACTTTATTTCTGTTTAAAAAAAAATTCAAAATAACAAAAAATTTCATACTAAAGAATTAATGACGCAAAAATCAATTCGACTCAAATCACTCAAAATTCAAAAGTTGATGAAAATTTTCAGAATTTTGAAACAAAATTACCACGTACTTATTGCCCCGATCCTCTTCTAAAATAATGCTGAACAAAGTTTTACAGTTAATTCGACAGGAAACACGCTAAAATTGGTTGAAAAGATTTGAAACGAAAAAAATCGATTTTCATACAAAAAAGAAATAGAAATGGTTTCATAAACTATTTTTTTATTTCGAAAATATCATACAGATCTTTAAGATTAAAGTCTTAAAATACTGTAGACATTAGACATTCATACAATTTATGAAAAAAAAATATCAAGTTTTTTTTTTTGTTCTCCCTCTTAACTGTGGAAAAAATTTAAATAAATACAAAAACCTGAACATAGAAAATTAAAACTATTTTGTATTATTATTCAATATATTTTCTAAATATATGAAGAAAATTGAAAAGCTTATCACTTATATCACTTATTACTTTAGGCATTTTAACGGATTTTTGCAAAATATCTTTTATTCAATGAAGAACAAGTAAGCGCTTATATTGATATATTCAACATGCATGTACATAGCCTAAAAGCTTCGTTATAGTATCTAATGTGGAAAAAATTCAAAAAAAATTCTTCGATTTTTTTATTTTCCATACAAGAAAATTTTCCAAATGTTCGATTTTGCTGCACTCCATTGACTATAACTAGAGAAATACTTCTTCCATCTATAAGATTGAGGTGTCCACGCATAGGTTAAAATATCTCTAATATGAATATTAAAAAAAATTTGAAGGTTGTAATACAACTTAAATGGTTGAGAGGCTTGGTTAGATCAAATAAGAAATCCTAGGCAGAATTGACAATTCTGTCCACATTTTCTAACCGATTTTAAAAATTAAAATTTTATTATTTTCTTGAACAATCAGCGGTTATTTTGGTATATAAAATATTTTTCTACGTTACCCACAAGCTGCAATAAGTCTTCTGCAATACAAACATTTTTTTCCTTAAAATGCAAAAATACCATATACTACATCATGGAATTTTATTGAATTCCGTCAAAAATGTGAAAAATATGGGAGCGCTACAAGGAAGTCAGCGCTTTTTGTATCTGCTTGAATGGTTTTTGTCTGTGCAGTGCGGCGCTGCGCTTGTCAAAAGCGCTATTCGATTATTGAGTTGATGAACTGCGCTATTGCGTTACTGCGTCACTGAGTTACAAACTGATGTATCAGCGCACGTAACGCAGCTGCTGCTTCAACGCATTGCGCTAACGCAGCGCTGCGTTACACATGTCTAGTGGGTTCGCTTAGCGTCAAATTTAGAGATGAGGTTTTTTTGCCGGACAAAAGCTCCAAATTTTTTCAGGTACTACTTCGGCCCTTAGCTTGCGATTTAGGGTAGAACCTATTTGCGGTCGGCCATCTTTACAAAGGTCAGTGCAATTCCCACGACCAGCTTTACAAGCACAACGCATCATGCGGCATCATGATAGTGAAAAACTCATCATTACCTATGGTGCGGTTGCATGGCACAAGAGAACAGTATAGGGGGCTATCGTGAATAAAATTCCCTGGGAAGAATTCCCATTTTCGAAAAATCGCGATCGTGAATGGGTTCTAAATATTCCCGCGAAAAAAAACAATTGGGATTATTTATTATAAGTGGGATTTTCTTCCCATATCTGAGGGATTTTAATGTTATTGGAAGCCTTAAAACTACACATACCTAATTCGAAGGTGTTTTTCGACAACAGATGTATGGTACTTCTTTTTATCGGAGGGGAAAAGTTTCGAGGGAGATTCACGATTGACGAAAAAAACAAAAAAACAAAAAATTCCGAGGGAAACAAAATTTCCAGGGAGATTCTCGATAGGCCCCATAATCAACAACTAGCAAAACCCTAGACAAAAAGTCCAAAGGCTCGCGTGTATCTGTATTACGGGAGCAATGAGAACCTGCCCTCCCGCAGCTATGTAGGTTGCCCTCTACACAAGGTCATCAGAATTGCGGCAATGGGAGGTGTCATAAGATTCTCAAAATAAGGAACTGGTACAGCGAAAGGCACTTAATCAGTAGGTCAACAGTAAAAAACCTTCTTCACACCCCATAAGGTGGTATGATCAAAAAATATAATTCCGAGAAAAACTTTTTTACAAAGCTAGGCAACAAAAAAGATTGGGTAGGAGAAGAAACAAACTACAACCTCGAAGCAAATAGCATCAAGTGATACGCTGATGGATCGAGAACAAGCGAAATAACTTCCAAGCGGAGGTAAACGCAATAGAGAAATGCGTGGATCGAAATCTTGAAGATAACTACCGTAACAAGAACATTGCCATCATGTGAGATAGTCAAGCAGCACTCAAGGCACTATCGCCTCTCAGTCGGTGTGGGAGTGCATAAGCAGTCCAAATGAACTTGGCAAACAGAACAGGATACCACTTCACTGGGTACTTGGGATGGAATCGGCTAAGTTGATAGTTGATTGTCAATTTTTTGATTGTCGTTTTGACTATAGCTATCTGTATCATATCAAATAAGAAATATAGTGAGAGCGATTGTCAAAACGACAATCAATTAATTGGGTGATCATTTTACACGTGGGTGATGTTCATGGAAACGAAAAGTCAGACTCCTTAGCAAAAATAGGCACATCAATCCCTTAAACAGGGCCTGAGCCCTATTGCGGAATAGGAGAAAATGTCATCAAAATCAAAATTTAACAAGAAGAGGAGGCAAACAGATCCAGGAATTAGAAGGAACTCCTAAAGCTGAGACAGGCGAAACTACTACTGGTAGTAGCAGTTTCGAAAACTACATTAACTGAAATAGAAATAACCTAAGAATAATAACAGGTATCATAACTGGACACTGCAAACTTAGAAGACACCTAAGTTGACTTGGTATGGTAAGCAGTGCCACACGTAGATTCTGGAACGTGCATGAGGAACCGAACCACATAATTAAGAAAATGTTGTCTACTCAAAGGAAAAACCATCTAGGGCAATACCAGGTGGAAGAGGGTGACCTATCCTCTCTAAAGGTGCCCCAAATACTAAGATGCCTAAAAGGAATAGATTTGGATGAGGAACTATAGAATGAGCGAGCTCATTCATTTTAATTGGAGGCACAATAGATCTCCAGGTCGTAGTGCCATACCCCAAATACATAATTCATTCATTCATAGATCGGCCCAGGCTTAATCGTGCTAATTTTGTGAATTTAGGTTATACAGGGTGTTTTTTATGCTCAATTAAGATTTAATTCTGTTGTCATTTTTGTGTGACTAAAATAAGTCTTTTGGCATTTGACAGCCGTAAAAATTGATCGACAACAGTTTATTATGGAGTATGGAAATGATTATCAAAGTCGGTTAGATTGGAGTGCTCGAGTTTTACAGCTCGATATAGATGACATTTTTGGCAAAAAATCATTGTGGGTGACGAAGCACATTTCTACTTGACTGGCTTTGATAAATAATAGACGGAATAGTCGCTATTATGGCACTTAAAACGCTCGACTGATACAGCAAAGACCACTACACTCATATTTTCATGATGCGCCATTTTATTGATAAGTACACCAAAGACAACTAGACCCTCGTAGAGTAATTGTATGGTGCGCCATTTGAGGCGTACGTGTCGGTCGGTCGGCCGCGGCCTCATTGAGCCATATAGACGCGGCTATCGGGACATATTGCAAAACTTTCTTGGGTGAAATTTATCAACAAGGCCTACGGAACATGTGCCTTCAAGAAAACGGTGGCACATCGCACACAGCTCGTGCTGCAATGCGAATCTACTACGGGAAAGTTTTCTCGGCCAGATAATGTCAAAAGGCAGTATTATCGACTGGACCCCACAATCCCCTTATTTGACACCTCCTTATTTCTTCTTATGGTGGTACTCGAAGGAAGAGGTGTACATGTACATCAACAAACCAACCCCAACCTCGATGTTTAAGGACAACAATAGAAACGAAATCGCTGAAATTACAACAGAAGTCACCGATAATATTGTTCAAAATAGGTTTAAAAGAGCTCACCTTAGCTTCACGGCCAGAGGCGCCAAATCAGCCCTTCATAACTCACTAGGAGTCAACATTCCATACTCGGGGTTACCATTATACAATATACATATAAAGAATGCTGCCTGTGAATGGATACTGGCCAATAAGAGAGCATGCAGCGAAGCTAGGCATTCCTGACAACACTAACTGTCATAGCTCTGGAGACCATCGATAAAAGGAAATAGGCCTACATTTGCAAATGCAAATTTCCTGAGATCTGGCCAAATTTAAAACACAATCATTAGGAAAGGCACGTTTTGCAAGCGTATACAAAATTTCGGAAATGCAAATCAAAGGCTTGATCTCTTTTCTCAACGTGACGAAACGGTTCTAGGACGAACTTCGGTTACTTCTGTGCCATTCCCTCCATTTGATTCATTAGATCCCGTGCTAGCGGACTGAGGGCTTTGACGGAAGTTTACGTTACGGTGGGCCCGATGATCACTCAATTGGATTGGCTACTGTTTCAGCACCAGGCAACTAGCTGCCTAGCTTGGCACAGTGTAGATGATGTCGGTTGAATGTGGTGGTCCGGTTTTGAAAAGAAAATACACAAAAAGAGACATCAAAACCTACTGGATACTTTCATATTTTTGAACTAAATCCAAACCCGATGACTCCGTAAGAATATTCACAATTCACACGAATTATGGTATCAAAATGGCGCATTTAAGAGCTACTTGGGCAAGAGGGCTAGACTGCCAGTGGTAGCCATTTCTACCTACCTACTTTGTCTCAAGAAACCAATAATGCTAAAGAGTTGAAATTTGGTGAAGTACCTGTGTTTGATCAGCTCAGCAAAAAACCTGAAGTCGAAGTTTCTGACCTTTTTGATAATGAAGTTAGAAAGGGGTCGAATATCGTCCGAGTTTGTTCTTGTAAAAAGGGTGTAGCGCAGCGAACTTAGCTGGGCACTACCGTGCCCTTTAATAAGTGAAGTTTTTAAGCCATTTTATTTTACCTGGGCCCTATTGCACCAACCATTTTGCACTTTGCAACTTCTCAAAATAATAATTTCTTGCAAATTAAACGTGCAAAGAGTTTCACCGAAAATGAAAAGTTCCCGACTTTGCACTTTGCAATTTTTGATGTTTTTTTTGCAAACTGAAAAGTGTGGGCGTTTCATTAACTAAAAATTTAACTTTTCGTTTTCAATTATAATTTGCAAAGTTGCAAAGTGAATGAGTTTATATGGTTTCAACTTCTTTTCGTTGTTATGACAAAATTAAAAAAATTGAGGTCTTGTTCTTTACTTAAACAACAATATCTTTTGAAAACGTCGCTTATTTTTGTTGCACTTTACTTTATCATTAATTTGTTTATTTCTTGTTCATTATTATTTGGAATGTTGCTATGCTGCAATTATTGCTGTATACAATATTTGTTTAAAGAAGAAAATAATCAAATTTTTAGTATCTATCATTATTTTAACTTGCGATTGCAATTGTTTTGTATTTTTTTAATCAACAACTCTACTTTTCTTTGAATGATGCATAATTTTGTTTTATGATGTTAGTGCAGTTTCTGTTGAATGTACTTTTGTCAAAATTACATTTTTTTTTAATAAATATTCGAAATGAATCGAGTTGAAAAGAACGGCAAGAAGTTAGCTGTTTTGGAAGTGGTAAAAAATAAGAAAAGTAATTTTTAAATTTATTATGTAAAAACAAGCTTCATTATTTCGTTAAGTTTTTAATTAAAGGATATTCTCTTCGCTTAGTTTCGAAAGAACGTTGCGTCAAAAAAGCAAAAAGAAGAAGCTTGGGACGAAGTCCAGCTACACGTGGAAAACCGCCTTGAGAAAAAAAATCGTGTAGCTATTTCCGAAGAATTCTCTGGCTAGCAAATCGTGTTTGAAAGAAATTCATCAATGATTGCATCTGAAACTCGGTGTACTACTCTCTAGACTGTTGCTTTTTTACTTGCGACTTATAGGTACTCTAAGGCAAGTTATGCATTCGTAAAAAAAATCGAACACGAGATTTTGATCAAAGTTGACATTACGATGATAGCGAAGACCAAAAGAGCTAAACGGCTCGGCCGATTTTCTTCAAACTTGGTAGATAGCTATGGGTTTTAATTTCCCCCCCCCCCACGTTTTTTTCTTTTTTTTAAGACCAAAAATAACAGTACCTGCCATACGATTTTTTTTTCGAAATCTTATAAGTATTTTTTTTCTCAAAAACTTACAGATTAAAAAAAAAATCATAAAATTTCATTTAGTTAAACCTAGGTCAGGGTTGAAAAAAATTTCCAAAAAATTATTATTTCTTTTACCCTCCTTGGAACCATTTCTCAAAAACGGTACTACCGATGTTGATAATTTATTAATTATGTTAAGGCTTCCCCAGCAGTTTCAATATTATTGTGTATTCAAAATTTAAAATTTTTGTTTTTTGATTTTTAACAAAATTTTCAAATTTTTTTTTTTTGAAAACTCAATGCTCGATTTTTTTAAGACTTGATAAATAAAAGTTTCCTTATAATCTACAAGATATGAGAAAAAAGAAATTATTTTACCTAAAAATAACGGTACTCTCCATACAAATGTTAGAAAATAGTTTTCGAAAATCGTATTTTTTTCGAAAATGGTTCCGAGAATTTTGCTTAAATTTTTTTCTTTCAATTAATTTTTAATATCTATAATTTGATAAAAAAAAAAATTGAAAACAAGATATTACTGACTGTACCTACCATAGAGCGATTTTTAAAATTTTGAAATTCTCATTATCGGCATAACGGATTGTAATGAAATATTTTAGAGAGACGCTTCTAAAATGTTAAAAAAACATTGCATTTTAAAACTTTAAGAAAAATAGTTTTTTTATTTGAATTTTGAAAAAAAATATCAATTTTTTTTTGGAAAATTCAATATCTCGAAAACGACTCAATATTTTTTTTTGTGTTTAAATGTTTAAATGAAATGAAAATAAAATGATTTTAAAAATTTTGTACATAAAAGCTCATTTTGTTCAGAAACCTGTACATACAGACTTATAATTTTTGTTTTTACATAAGCTAATATTTGCATGAAAAACCTGGCATCCTTTTTTTATCTCCAACTACTAAAGAAGTTGTTTTAGTCATTTAAAAAGTTCATTTTATGCTTATGAACAGTTTTTCTCTAGTAACATTCATTTTTGAAATTCTTGGTCTATTACATAGGAGCAAGTTCGTGCGACCCAGTCGAGCATTTTATTTATTCCGTACATGGATGCAACTCCGTAGTATTCCGCTCCATTTCAAATCCAACGTAGTTGCAAGGGACTTAAACACATATTCCTTTGACTGCTATATTGCAACTTATGTAAAAAAATTTTATAAAACAAACATTTTATATTTGTTTTTTCGTCAAGCGAAAATGTTCCAATGTTTGAAAATTATTTGCAATTTCAAAATTTATTCTTTATTTTACATCTCTTAAGTAACTATGGAAAAATTCCTAAACGCAAGATTTGCAAAGCAAAACACCTGCAAAGCAGATATAGCAAATCAGAATACGCATATGTAAGAGAATAATTGCGCAAGAAATGTTTGATATTTGCACGAATGCCTCTCCATTTGCGCGAGAAAGTATTGTCGATTGCATTTTGGGACACTGCTTAGCAGAGATTTTTGTATTTGCAGTTTGGAACTGTTTGCTTAGCAGAATTTGCGCAAGATGTGCGTTAAGGAATTTGCCCTATTACTATTTATAATCGTCGTCTTTAAAAAGTCGTTCAAAGCGATTCATTTTAATTTAGTATTTAATATACCCGAACTTAACAACGAAACGCGCTTTGGAGTAGAGGTCGTTCAAACTTTCTATTGAATTTAATTCAATCACTCCACTTAAAATTGAGGTAATTTTCTTATTTCATATAAATATCTTCGTCGAACTTAACAACTGCAAATGAAATTTTCTCTTTGCATATTATTGAAAAGCTTTGCAGAATTTGAAATGCAAAGTGCAAAGTTTTTTTTGTTTGGTGAAACGAAATCAAAGAATTCTTTACAAATTGGCAAAACTTTGCACTTTTCAGAAAAGTACTTTTTACTTTGCAAATTTGTGGTTGGTGAAACAAAATTTGCAAAGAAGGAATTTTTGTTTTGCTTTTCAAAAAAATAATTTCCTCTTTGCAAATTGGTGTTTGGTGAAAAGAAATTTGCAAAGTTAAATTTAAAATTTGCAAAGTACAAAGTGGTTGGTGCAATAGGGCCCTGGTCTTTTTTCACTGCACCATTTGAGTATTGAGGTTCCTTAATATACATATACGTTCTACCTCCTCGTTTAAAAATTCAGAACTTTTGTGTTTGGCAATTTTGATGAGAAGTCGCTTTGAATGGTGGCACATATAAATAAATTATAATAAAATGTCTAACGGTATATTAAATACTTCTCTGAACGATCAAAATACGTACATTTTCCCATTAAAATTTGTAATGCATACAAGCTTCCAGTGGTAAGAACAAGGTACATAATAGCAGTTAATAATAATATTATTGCACTATTTCACCCTCAATCATTTCACACTAATGGCTAGGAGCATCGACTTAATCGAGTAGCTAATAAAAATATTTAAATAAATGTTCTAATCAAACCGCCCCTGCTGAAATAATTGTTTCACGTGAGTCCAGGACATTAGTTATCGTTATCATCTTCAGAATTACCCATAACCGAATCACCCACATAATGGAAATGTCTTTATTATTTTTATTATGAATTTTGTGATAAAAATTACAAGTAATCAAACGATCCCCCACAAAATAAAAAAAAAAACAGAAGAAAATATTTGTTTTTCCTAACTTGATGGTGAAAATAATTATGTAGATATGTTTTAATATTGTCAAAAACATTTATGAATACAAAAAATGTTGATGTTTTAATATTAAGTTAAATTTATCGGAGCACATATCAGACTGGGCTTCTTTTCATCTGGGATGCTGTTAATGATTTAAATGGCAAATTAATTTACCTTATATACGGGTGGGTTTTCTTTTTCTGTTAAGTAGTGGAAGAAATATGAACAAAAAAAATTGAATACCTCCCTCGAACCTCCGCCTACACGGAGACTTAAGATTTGTCAAATTAAACTACATTAAAACTTGAGAGTAAGTTGTTGAAGAGGAAATCAAAACACGCGTCCTCCTTTAATTTTTCTCAGAGAGCCAGATGGACTATTCCCTAAACGCACTTATCCCAGTTCCCAGGTGCGATGCATGCTCGTATAATTTTCCCAGGTTGTTGTAACACGTGCTGTTGCTGCTGCTATTGGTGCCATTACCATCGTAAAACATCGCGTTAGTTTCACTCTTCGTTGTCGTCCTTTTTGTTTCCTTGTAAGATTTTAAGTGAGTGAATCGTCGAAGAACCAAAATGTTGACCTCACTTCATATAATCATAATTAACTCAAGACGAATTTTACTCCTGGCATACGGAAGGTGGATAGCGATGAGTGCGACTGTACCTACAGCGTCTACAGTTTTGTTTCATTTTACAGGTGTGCATCTGTCATTTCCTTTGTTTATGTTGTTGGCATTGTCCTCATTACTAAATGCACAAAGGATATGCCTTAATACAAGACCAAGGACCAAGGAAATAAGTGCAGAAACTGGTTGCCATAAAAATGTGCATGAGTGAAGGTATGCTGGCTTGGTGAAGCCAAGCGACAGGTGTTGCAATATTTCTCATTTGAACTATTAACTTGTTGTAAGTACCTACCTACCTACCTATGTTTTGGATGCATGTTGCGTTGCATTTTAAAATTAAGGCAATCAACAACTTCTGTTAAAGTACAGCCCCGCTTATAGGTACCTCATATAATGTAGATGTAGGTACCTTTAGAGGTAGGTAAGTAGTTTGAAATAAAATTAGCAAAACAAGCAGACCTATTTATGCAAATAGCAAACATAGAAATAGGTATAAAGTGTTTTATAATAAAAAGAAGATTGATACGAATAAGGTGATTTTTTTTAATATTTGTGCTTTTTAATCACAATCAAAATTTGATAATTTTGTTTGCTTCAAGAAATCCCCTAAAATAGTCATACCCTTTTACACTAGGACAGATTATCTTTAAACATTCTCGAATTTGAAGAAAAGTAAGGTTAACATAATTAGAAACAATTTGTAACGAAATAAAATTTTAAAGCTAATAAAAACAAGGAGTAAAAAATAAATAACTTGAACTTATATAGCAGTTTGATCAAGTTGAGCAACAGTAGAGAGCATATTGAAAGCAAATACATTTTCGCATTTGTTCAAGCAGTATTGACCCCTTCTTTGTTTTGTGCGTCAGTTGCCCTGAACAACGATTCATTCTGTTCCGGTGTTTTATTCATAAGAAAAAATTAGTAACACCCTTTTTTGGCCAAAATTAGAGCCCAATCATTCGGAAGGATATTTTTGACGACATTGATGAACTTTCAGATATGAAGATCAAATCCTTGATCTTTTTTCTCAACGCGACGAAATGAAACTTCGGTTACTTGTGTACGGTGCCCTTTGATGGATTCCTTAGAACTCAAGCTAGACGAGGTTGAATTAATGAATTATATATTGAGGGTATTGCACTGTAACCTATAGATCCATTGTGCCCCACCCAATTCTGGATGAGTCTCCTCTTCTTACAATTCTTCCTGCTATCAGACATTTAATTATTTAGGACTCTTTTAGAGAGGATAGGTCGCTCTCTTCTAACTGGTATCATCAAAAATAATTTTACCTTTGGATCAGTAGTGGACAACATATTTTTTGTGATCTGGTGTTTCCTCATGCATATGGCAGAGGTGGTCAGATCTTCGGAGTAGTTGCCGCTTCATCACTTGTCTACAAGCCGCCTAGTTTGGCACATTATAGATGGTTTCGGATAGAAGTGGTGAATTAGTTGAGTGCTTGATTCGAATTCTGATCGTAGTACTAAAGCAAACACACGTCATACCACACAAATAAGAAACATCAAACCCAATTCTATCCTATTTTGAATTCAATCAAAATTGGACTATTCCGTGAGGATATGTCCACTCACTTATATTAATTCCATTCCATGGTCACTATTTCCAATTTCCTGCCTTCAATCTTGCGAAGTACAACAAACTAATAACGATTATTAGTTCCACCACAAGTAACTTTTCTCCTATGATACAGTTAGCAAACTTTCCATCGCTGACTCCACCCTTTGGACATAACTTGTTTCCAAAAATGATTTTTTTTAATCCAAAAAAATGATTTTTGAAAATTTGAATATAAAATATTTTCCAAACTTTTCGAGAGTTTAATCATAAAAAAATTTTCAAAATCGGTTCTACCGTTTTTGAGAAAATAAAAAAAAAACAAACAAAAAATAGTTCTAGGGGGGTACCATTAATAACCCTTTTTCGGAAATTTTTTTCAAGGATTACCCAGCTTTAACTAAATGAAGTTTTATTAATTTTTACTTGCGACTTATAGATTTTTGTTAAACTTGGTAAGTATCGTTTTTAATTCCCTCCACACGTTTTTTTCTTTTTTTTTATAAGACCATAAATTACGGTACAAGCCATACGAATTTTCTTCGAAATCTTATAAATATTTTTTTTTTCTCAAAAACTGTCCCACAGATTAAAAAAAAACTCAAAAAATTTTATGAAGTTAAAGTTAAGGTAATGGCATGAAAAAATTTTCCAAAAAATGGTTATTTTTGGTACTACCCCTGGAACCATTTTTTTTTTGTTTTTGATTTTCTCAAAAATGGTTTAACCGATTTTGATCGTTTTTTGTATGCTAAAGCATTTTCAAAAAAAAAATGTATTTAAAAAAGAATCAAGATTTTGTTTTCAAAACTCCCTATTTTGAAAATTGAAAGTAGATTTTTTTAAAACTTGATAAGTAAAAGTTTTTTTTTTTAATTTTTAAGATAATCTACAAGATGTGGGAAAAACAATTTGTTTTACCTAAACATGACGATACCCTCCATACAAATGTTAAAAAATGGTTTTCGAAAATCGTATTTTTCTCGAAAACGGTTCCGACAATTTTCAAAAATTTTGTTTTCTTTCAATTAATTTGTACGATCCATAATTTAATAAAAACAAATTGAAATCAAGATATTACCGACTGTACCTACAATAGAACTATTTTTTCGAATTGCTCATTATCGGCATAACGGATTTTAATACAATTTTTAATATAGAAGCTTCTACAAAGTTTAAAAAACATTGCATTTCAAGACTTTAAGAAAAAAATATTTTTTGAATTAAAAAAAAAATCAATTTTTTTTGGAAAATTCAATATCTCGAAAACGGCTAAATATTTTTTTTTGTAAATTTAATTTTTATTTGAACAATAATAAGAACTTTAAATTGGGGTACCAACATTTTTTCTTAAAAATATTTTAAAATCTTTTTATATAAAAGCTTATGTTTTTAAGAAACCACTACAAATACTTTTAATTTTATTCTTGCATAAACCTATATTTGCACATGGCAATGCATGAATTTCTCATTATCGGTATAACGGATTTTAATGAAATTTTTTTAGAGAGAAGCTTCTAAAAAGTTTAAAAAAACATTACATTTCCAAAGACTTGAAATTCGTAGTCTTTTACATAACAGCAGGTTCGTGCGACCCAATCGTACATTTTATTTTTAAGAAAATCTGTGGAACACCTTTTGAAAAACAAAATATTTTATAAAATTTCGAAAAAAATTCGTATGGCAGGTACCGTTATTTTTGGTCTTAAAAAAATAAAAAAAACGTGGGGGAAAAATTTAAAAATGTAGTCATCAACCTTTATTGTAAGGTTATTGCCTACTCCTATGGCAATAAAAATACGTTTTTTTTTTTTAATTAAATAAGATTAAAACAAGCTTTTAGTTTAAAAGGATGTTTAAAATCATATTAAATTTAAGGGGACTCTTAAAAATTCAAAAAGCTCTTCATGAAATCGACCATAGCTTGTAAACCTGTTTTTCAAAAATATTCTTAGCATTGTTCAAATCTTTGTATTTTCTTCCATTTTTTGAAGGATCTACTGCTCAATTTTATTTGGATTTCACTTCTTGACATTGGACTGTCATGACCTCATGAGTTGTCAGTGCCAAATATTGTTCCTCATACAAAATTAGAAACAATGACCAGGCCCGAGCTAGTTTTTTCAGCTCTAATGAGCTCCAATAATCAAGAGTTTTAATTTTTATGAAAAGAAAACTTCTTTAGATGATCTGAACATAAAAAACACAAATTACACATTGACAAGCTCCTCAGTAGGTATGGTCTCCGAAACGAAATGACAATTTTATGTGGACTAAAGTTCATTAAAAGGGATATAGTAATTTGTTTTTAAGAAAAAGATTGTGTGTACTGACGTACGCGCGGTTGAAGTAAAACTTCTTTTTCCTCAAGCAAAGCTTCTGTAAGATTATAACCTACGAACAAACATTTTGTATTCTAAAAACATGTCGCTGTCTTTGACGGATAACGTGACGTTTTGACATGTCACTGACAGCTGCATAGAGAATTTTTTACCACCAACGCCGGAAAAGAAGTTTTACTTCAATAAATAAGATTTTTTCGTAATGGTTCCACTGGAGGTAGGTATTGTTATTTTGTGTGCTCTTACATAATCTTCATTCCTCTAGGAAATCGCAATGAAACTAAAAATATTGATCGTTATCAAAATCTTGATTCGGTGTATAACAACATAACAAATTGTAGGAAACGCTTTGAAGGCAAAGGTCAAAACTTTCTCTTTCAGGTTAATATTTTTGCAATCGAAAAAGGATTTGTATTAGTAGTTCAAAAGTCCAACAGTCATTTCGAACTGTTATACGTATATCCGGCGGTAGGTTAGCTAAAATCCGAACCATTTGGATCGGGTAAATCGGTTTCTAATTCAATATTTTCTAAACGTCTAGCGAAATTCCATAACGAGAGCAGTTTTCTTTGGCTAAGCTCTCTTCGAAATTGAGATTTCGTTGGTTTCACACCATTACATTTTTTTTTCTCTTTTTTTTTGTATTGGCAACATGGAGGAGCTTCCGAAGTGTTTTTCTTGCGTTTTTTTGACCTGAGGATTAAACTTTTGGCACACCTATTTTTGGAAAAATCGAAAATGATTTTTAAGGCCAAAAGTTTTGATCTGTGGTTAAAATTACGGCCAGGATGAGGACTTCCAGAAGTACCTTCTTTTCCTTCTAGAAGCCTATAAAAAGCCGCTGCAACCTACGATAGCTCTCTTTGGTGTCAGTGAGAAAAGGTCGGTACGGGTCGCCGGGAAGGTTAACATTAAACTTAATTTTGTGTGCGGAAGAATTAATCTTAAACCCGGGTTGATTAATGATTTTTTTTAAATACGGCAAAAAAAAAAAAAACCCGCTATAATAAAGTCCGAGAAAAAAAAACACCAAACGTAAAAAAAAAAAAACTATGAAATTACGAAGGAAAATAAATAGAAATAAAAACCCGAAGACAAAAAAAAAACCGCTCAAAAACTCCCCTGCCCGCGAAATCCGGAAAAAAAATAAACACCTAAAAAGAGAAAAAAAGTTATTTTGCAACAAACAAAAAAAATATAGAAAACTAAATTCCGATGAGTTAAAAACGGTAAAATTCATGCAAAAATTATACAAAACGGGAAAAACATGAAGAAGAACGAATGAAATAACTGGAAAAAAAGACAGAAAATAGTAAAAAAAAAAAGAGTAAAACCGCTCAAACCACCCCCCCTCCCCTTCCGCGAGATCCAAAAAAATAAAGGAAAGTAAATCTGCAACCTCCCCCGTGCAAGAAAGTGTGCTACCCTCACCTGGCCATATGTATATGTATAAACATATATAATATACCTACCAGTGCGAGCTTAAAATTCCATAAACTTAATATAAAGAAGAGAAAATCCAAAAAGAGATAAAAAGGAAAATGAAATGAAACATTACCTATGTACATATATAGAAATTAAAAAATTAATAGAAAGTAATAAATATTAGTAAAAAAAAAATTTTGGAAAATAAATAAAAGTGTAGAAAAGAGTTTGAAAATATTATTGTAAGAAAATAAATAATAGTGTAGAAAAAAAGGTTTCAAATTCTATTGTAAGGAAAATTTTAAGTATTATTGTAGAGAGAGTGAAATAATAACGTAGAGAAAAATTTAAGAAATAAATTGTAAGATAAAAATTATAAGAGTAGAGAAAAGAAAGAAATATTTAAAAGCTTGAAATAAATGAGATAAAAAAAAGAGATAGAAGAAGTGCCCATGTACATAATTTTAAAAAGTTTTTTTATAAGGTGAAGTGTGTAAGTGTTCGAAGCTGTTGTTAGGGTAATGGAATTAATACCCCTACATTTATATAGGAAGACATGTCAAGCAACCATCAACCTGTGAAGCGGTGCACCACCTCATCAGGATAAGTTATGGTAAGACCATTTTACATTTTTTTCATTTTAATTTCGATATCTAGCAACATTATTCGAACACAATTTTTAGTTGTAAGATTGTTCTCAAATATACATATAATGAAGTGCAGTGTGAACACCTTAGGTTAAACTATGCTTTACAAATTGTTGCCAACTGGTAGAAAATTCTTTTTCCTCAGTCTAATTTCGCTCGTAGCCAAATTAAGAAAATATTTTTAATCAATCTCTAAAGAAAGCAAACTAATTTTGATTATGTAAACTAGCTTTATTTGTGAATAAAAACGTCAACAGAACGAAGAGATATTCCTTAAAGTAGGGAACGATTCCTAGGAACCAGATTGCTAAATTAAATTGAAGGCACCTTTTCGGCGACTGTTGGACTTTTGAATTGTTTTTTTTTTGTTTTTATTTGTTTTGCGAATATAATTTTTAAGTTTATTTTGGTAAATAAAATGTGCAAATTATTTAAATTCGAAATGAAGATTGGTTGTCTTTTCAATTGAGGTATTTAATTTGTTCCACTCTTGTTGGGTTTTTTTATGGGGAAGATTTTTTAGCAAGGGATGATCTCTAAAATGAGAACGTTCTAATTACCATATAGGTGGATGTGACGAGGCTATCTGGCCTAAGAAGCGGAATATGGCAGAAGAAGTTAGACCCATAAATATGTAAGCTATATTTTTTTTAATTTTTTTTTTGTGACTGTCATCAATAGGGGCTGTCATCAATACGGAGGACATGACAGTCAAGGTTATATCCATGTGATATGAGGGTGGGATTTATCCTCCGAGAGCCAACACCATCTAGCGCTCTCCCCCTAGGAAAGGTGGTTGTGTAAGGGCATTCTATTTTTAGAAAAAAAAAACAGCTTAAGGACTAAATCGGGCTCTATTTTTGAATCCGAACATTCTTACGATATTACTACTCCGGCATGAAACATACGTAACGACCGTTCAGTTTTCATTGGCAAGAACCTCCCCATTCCGACGAGCTAGGACTGGCTACTGCTAGCATGCCACGCCAATGGAAGCTGAACACCCTTCCTTTCCGGCTGCCCGGATCGGCCCAATGTACCTATAAGCCCTGGGTCGTAACGGTGGTGAAGGTGGGAAGGTTTTTGGACTTTCTTTGTCATATTCCCACTATGTGCTTTGTGCCTGTTTGTTTTAGCACCTCACCAGTTAGTGAGATCGCAGGGATAATGTGAAGAGAGTTCAAGCCGACAACACCTCGGTACCGTTATAAAATAATCAACCAATCCCATCCCCTTCAATTCAATGTAAATATATTTTTTTAATATTTCTTATGAAATAGCAAATATGTATCTGCAAAATGTTTGTTCTTGTTGGTTCTCAGAGAACTAAATAAAGTGTTTATTTTTATTAGTCAATCATTACATGAAAATCAATAACAAAATCTTCGCTCAAAGTTTACATTTTAGTTTGCTTAAATTTTCAAAAACAACCGCACTTTATTAGTAGAGCACACTTCAAAATCAACCTACATATACTTTCAAGAAATATCCAGGCCAGCATTGAAGGGCTTTGCTCGTTCTGATTTCATATTTGCATCAGAAATTCAAATCAGCGCGAATCTATTTCATGCGATGGGTCATACTCTAATTTTATTAATGTATGTTTATTATGTCGCCGTAGGCTGGCCATATAAAAGGTACGAGTAAAAGTGTTTAAATGATTTTAATAGTCAAGCAAGTAGTGTTTCAAATGATTGAATTATTTTGCCAATAGCAAATTATTTGCAGTTAAAAAGGTCATATTTTATTGCAGTTGAAAATCTTAAGACTACGAGTATATCCACGAAAAATAATTTCTAAAAAAAAAAATCGGTAGAATTTTAATTTTTAAAATATATTACAATTGATCAAATAGTTTGACCAGATATTTTGAAAAGCAAAAGATATATTATTTTCACAAAATAAATTTTAAAACAGCAACTATAAAAAGCAAAAACAAAAAGCTTTTTTAATGAAATACCACATTTAAATAAATTGGGTTTAACGGAATTAAAATTTTTTACAAATCTCGTATTTGTAAAAAACAAGAGGTTTTTGCATTTTGAAATTAAACTTTCGCAAAGGGCTTTTTATAAGAATTTAGTCGGTTTAACTTTAAAGTTTTTAATTTCTCATCAATGTAGTTTGGGATTTTGTTTTTAAGACTGTGATATCTTACTCTATTTTACAGCTTTTTATTCAAATTTTGGTTTTTGAAGTTACTCCCATATTTTTATTTTCTAATGTGTACTAAGTTTTGCATTAGAAAGTTGACTTTATTCCTATTTCAAAAAATCAAGTGCCTTCTATATACATGCAACATGAAAGCTTTTTTGCGTACTTTATTATTGCCAGCGAGTCACGAAATTTTGATTTGAAGTATCTTTTGAACATTAGTACTTCAAATGGCACTGATCGTGGACAAAGTCCTCATTATTATTGCAGATTCCCAAGAGAAATTGGAGGCTGTGGGCGCTGCTTTACAACAAGTGTACCAATCACGAACTTTAAAACAGAGTCCTGCTTCACCAATTCTACCTTCAAAACAACATTATTACTTGGCGATCGGAAAACCGCGGTTTTATTGAATTCAATAAAATTTGGCAAATTCGATTAGCACGAACCTCTCCTATCAACTCATCTTCAACTTACTATACAAAAAAAGTCATTAGGAGTTAATGGTATACCAAACCTTTGGAAGCAATTTACATTATTTATACTCGGCTATTTCGTATATATTAAGTGCAGAAGGACAACTCCAAACCGTTTAATCTTCGATCGATACGTCTTTTTTTCAAGTATAGGAAGGTAGGTTGGTAGAAATAGTGAGCTCTAGCTGTCTAGCCCTTTGGCCCAATTAACGCAAAAGAGCGCCATTTTAATATCATAACTCCTTCGAACCTGTGGAAGGAATTTATATGGTAAATTATTTATCGATATTCTCACGGAGTCCTCCTGTTTAGATTGAGTTCACAGTAAGATTGAAACAGTAGCTAATGTTGAGTGTTCTTCTGGTCTCTGCATGTTAAACTTCCGTCAAAGCCCTCAGTCCGCTAGCGCGGGATCTAAAGAATCATACAGAGGGTATTGCACAGAAGTATCTAGCCGAAGTTCGTCCTAGAATTATTTGGTCGCTTTGAGAAAAGAGATCAAGTCTTTGATCTTCATTAACGAAATTTCGTCAATATCATCAAAAATCCCTTTCCTAATGATTGTGCTCTAATTTTGCCAGAGCAGTGCATTTGCCGAAAAACTGAATGTCTGGTTCCTTATCCTGCTGCTCTCTACATCTACATCTGAGTGTTGTTAGGAATTCCTAGCTTCCCTGCATGCTCTTCACATCTACATCGGAGTGTTGTAAGGAATTCCTAGCTTCGCTGCATGCTCTCCTTTTGGTCAGTGTCCGCTAAAGGTAGCTACGATCCTTGCTATGTCTTGTCTGGGTCTGCATATCATATCAAGTATTCGGGGTATATAATAGGTGGGCCAAATGTTCCAAGATATAATGCAGTAAGTTAAACTACTCCACCTGTGGTTTGATCTGTTAAAAAAATGAGAGTATATTGTCCTTTATAGCTCCGAGCGGAATGTTGACTCTTGTCGCAAATTAGCCGTGGAGGTCTTATCCTTAACTGGCCAGCTCGTCTGCCCGTTCAATCTCCCCAATTCCACTATGGCCTGGCAACCAGATTAGAGTGACACTGAGGTTAGTATTCAGGTCAGCAAATTCATTCCGGCATTGCTGGACCTGACTGTCTGTTATAAAAGTTATAGAGTCTAAGCAACGTATTTCATAAAATTATTCATTGAGCTCTCTTCAAGAAGTCAGAGGACAACAATATCATACTGGATACTCAGTGTGGTTTTAAGGCCGAACATGACATAATTAACGCCGAATCTGGAATAATCATTGAAATGAACAAATCGTTAAGAGCAGTGAATTGGTACCACCCCATTTTATTTGAATAATTTTTGGTACACAAAATGGTCTTCATTAGGGAGCTATAAAATCGCCGATTCTATTTAGCAATATTTACCAGGAAACATATGTGACCCGGCCTATGAAAAGGTGGCTTATAACCCAAAAAATTATTTTTCACTTTTTTTTTTTGCTTAGGATAGTTTTCGAGACGCTCTTTCACATGGTTAAAACCAGGTTAGAAGTGTACTAGATGTAGAGAAAGAAGAGCACAAATGAAAGAAAAACAGAATTTTATTGAAAATCCAGAATCAAGATAATAGATACATGAAATTGAAAATGAAAAAAAAAAAAGGATTGAACGCTACAAAAATGATTTTACCAAAAAAAGCTATTTTGCACACAAAATATTTATTTAGCAATATTCGATTTATCGAAATTTTGTTTTTGAGTCATAAGCCACCTTTTCATAGACCAGGGGTGGAATCGCGTAAGGTGATAGTTGACTATCAATTCGTTGATTGTCGTTTTTGACTATAGCTGTCTCTATCATATCAATTAAGAATTATAGAGAGAGCGATGGTCAAAACGACAATCAACAAATTGATAATCAACTATCACCTTACGCGATTCCACCCCAGGTCACATATACATAGTTGGTCTATAACACCAGGCAATTGCGTATGCCGAATATCTAATGCAAAACGGTTCAAAAACTAGAGATCATCTTCTTTTTCGATAAGATTTAGCGATATAGCGATGACTGGAAGTTGAAAACCATGACAAAATTTTAGCAGTATTTGTTTTTCAATATTGACCTGACCAAACGCTTGTTCTATACGAGCTAAATTAAGAGCAAGATGAAGGTGATTTACTACATCGGACTTATCCGGCCTATACTTGCCTATGGGTGCATGGTGTGATTTAACGTTATGTCGTCTTAAAGGGAAAACATTCGAGTGTTTAAGCGGCAGTGTCTTAATCACCGATTGTACTTAACATCAGACTCGGAATACATACGACACTATTTTAACCAGGCTCTACACAAAGGGCTTACATTACCAAATAGAACGGAATTATAGAAAAGAATGCCTTCGACAAACAGCGTAATTTTGTTGGGCTTACTATCCCAATAACAAACATTATGCGAGTGTGCATCTCATTATCCGTTGCAATACATTCCTCTACTTAGCCAGTCAAGGGATGGTCCAGGACAGTGTTGGAGTACTGTTTAAATACCAAATCAGCTGTATAGGTTAAAAGTTTCCCACAAGGCGTTCATATCGCCTTCGGTTAAGAAGAACTGTGTCCGATAGAGTAAGACAGGAGAACCAGACCTGCTGAAAAGTTTTCCCTTAGTTAAAGTGTGTTTGGGTAGGTTTATTGTATTAGCTAAAGAAGGAAAAGCCAGGGTTGCAAAAAAAAAAATGCTCCCTATAGCTCTTTCAGTTGTTGAGTTTTTAAATTATTTTAATTTAATTTTGTGTACATAGTTTGTAGATTTTGCTTAAAATTAAAAACGGTAGAGAAACTTAGTTTGTTTTTAAATTCTTTTTAGTAAGAACTTAACAGGATCCACATTTTAGCAGTAATATAGTTTTTAAGCCAAAAAACGTTAGTACTATGTAATTATAGTTTAACTTAAAATGTCTTCATTTGCTCAATAAGTTAGTTTTAATTGATAGTTGGCTAGTTTTTACGATTTTTTTTTGCAGTTTTAAATTGTAAATTAAAAAAAAATTTGCCGATCAGTATATACATAAATCACTATTCAAAATACAACTCTACATCTCTGATTATGGCTTAGAAGTTATTTTACAAAACAAGAACATGGATATTTTTAAATGGCAAACTAAAATTTGCAAAAAGGACATTTTAAACCGCTACTTTTGGGCTTGAGCTACTTTTTGCCATAAAAAATTGTTTGTTTACCAACATCGAATTGAAGGTATGCATTTACAATTATAATTTTATTATTGTTACCTTTTGTATTTTGTTCCATTATTTTTCATTGTCTATTCTATACCTACTGTACCTACGTACATACATAGTTTTTGTTCATGTTTCGCATTTAATATTCAATTAAATTTTCAAGCCCCTACTGTTCCATATAATAAATGAATAAATTTCGACTTGAATAAAGTAGTTTGATCATTGAATTTATCGGTCATTTATCATCGTGTGGTGGCGTCTTAAAAAAAATCGCATTTTTTTTTAAATTGAGAAGGTAAAGTCTTCATTATTTCTTTCTTGTTTTAGGATGCATATTCTTACAAGTTTTACTATAGAAAATAAAATTTAGTCAGGAAAAATATATGGTACAGTATTTTTATAAAACGGAAGAATATAATGAATTCGTAAGGCAAAATAGAAAGATGCAATTTAATTAATCAAATCGATGCAAATATCAGACCACGACAACAAAAATTCTGTTTCGAATTTAAAATATATCACACTATGAAATTGTTCTCAAATATTGACACCATATTTCAAATTCAATCCTGTCCCGTGAAATAATGTCTCTTTTACTCCGGTTATGCCCTATTTTCGAGTTCCCGTTGCTGGTACAGAAATGCTTGTTTTTGACACTTACCAAAGAATTTTTATTTTATTAAATTTAGAAACAAAAACTAAATTAACTACTCTTAACTGAGAGTGGATATCTTGTTGAAATACTAGGTAATAAGATTTGTATATCAGCTAGTTTTATTTAAAGGGCTCGCAAGTGATGAACATAGTGATAAATGACATATCGATAAGCTAGTTTTTTTTCAAATCCTAATATATGTAATATATGTAATACAAAAAACAATATCAGGGGTAAGTAATTTATTCGTAAATACAAAAATAACTAATGCCATATGAACTTAGATAAGCCAAGACAGTTTTCGAAACTTAAATCTAAAAACTGTATATCCAGCACGAATTATCACTTTGTTATCGGTAGATTGTATACAAACGTCAACATATCTGAGCCATCGAAACATTCTATCGTCTAATTCTATATACATAGGTATTCGTTAATTTTTTGCTCGGACAAAAGCGATTCTAGTGCTTTTGAGTATCGATTCAACTAGGGTACGTAGAAATTTACAATTAGCGAAAAAGAGAAATCTTTATCAGTCACCACATTAGCGCTGAAGTGCGTCGGTTTGATACCATAAACTTGTAGATTTAGTTGGATAAAATGAGGGATACATGAGCTCCTATTTATCTGAAGTTTGCGGTCTTAAGATCGAAGAATACTCGTTACAGAAGTCAGAGCCATTTCGTCTTGTTAAGAAATGAGATCAAATATTTGATCTTCAGTTCAGATAGTTTGTAAAGGTCGTTGAGGAAAATCTCTTCGAATAGTTGTAGAATAGAACATTTACAGAGGTAATGAATGACTGTTTCGTTTTCTTGTTGATTCCCAGACCTACCAAAATAATTATTCCAAGGAATGCCCAGCTTAGCTACAAGTTCCTCTATTGGCCAGTGTCATTCATTCGAATGATTTGAGTATTCGAATGATTTGTGTGAAGAATCGAGATATCTCGAGATGTTGCCTGAATCGATTATAATCGATTATTTCATTCGAATGCTCCCACCACTAATTATAAGGGGACCCCCTCTTTTCTAGATATAACGCAGTTGGTAAAACTGATCCGCCTACAGTTGGATTCTGTGAGAAAAATTTAATTGGATTGCTGGTCAGCTTTTAAGCCCGTTCATTTGGCTCAGTTTCATTGCACGAAGAAGTGCACAATTGCCCTCAAAATCCTGGGCACTATCACCCGTGGTACCAGAATAAAGCTTCCGGTGGAGCCTCGCAACTTCGTCAAATCCCTCCTAGGCGAAACGGAAAAAGGACATGCCTAATCCCTACTCAGCTTCGGAGTTAATGGATATGAACCAGTCACTTCCAGATGAGTTCCTGCAAAACCCTGGGCCTGTCAACCCGTTAGGATACACATTGAGAAGTAAGTCGAGGGCGGTCAACGAACAACTCTTGTGCATCCTAGTCTTATTTTGTTCGCCTTGCGGCAATCAAGGAAAGACACCCCTGTCTTCTGCTTAACTATTAACGTTAATCAAGGAAAGACGCTCCTGTCTTTTGTCCACCTTACGGTAAACAAGGGTGACGCCCCTATCTTCGCCTCTCCTTACGGAGCGTTAGGAAAGACACTCCTAGTCTTTTGTTACCTAAGGTATACACGGGTGATGGCCCGGTCTTTGTTCTGAAAGAACTCTGGATGACGCTCCACTTCTCGCTATTAACGAAGGACGCCGGATAGTATCAAGTACCCGGAACCCCAAAACCTTTCTGACACCTCTAAAAACCTTCTGACTCCCCTTGAACCTCAGACGAACTCCAGCCGGGCCTAGACCAGCCGAAGAACTTCCCAAAATCTGACACATCCAACCAATCGTCATCCATGCACCAACCACTAGAACCACCATCAAAATCACTCACCACACGATCGCTTGGGAATTACGCACGGTACACACGGGAGACATACCACCAAGAATCATGTAGACAGTAAGCGACCTTCAACAGTAGTCCAGCAGCAGCACACTTCAAACAATCAATCAGACGCATCAGACCCCTCTGACACCTCTGAAACCCTCGACAGAAATGACATTACTGCCACATCTGCCACTTCTGACACCTCTAAAACCCCCAACAGATGCGCCATTTCTGACACATCTGCCACTTCTGACACCTCTAAAACCTCCGACAAATATCCCATTTCTGAAACATCTGCCACTCCGACCACCGGATGAGGCCTAGAATCCGCAACTGTATGCCCAGTCGAAAATCCACAGCCCACCCGCAACCAACCAAGATCAATCAAAAGGTTCTCTTGGTACTTGTGCACCAAAGAGAACCATACCAATTTAACTCAATCCAACAACACACACCCTTAACGGTAGGACTTTCAGACCCCCAGTCACCTAAGCATCCAGAGACCCTACGGTCCCACCAAACCTTACCAACCAAGGTCAAATACTACGAGATGAATTAGGTTTCCGGCTAGGCATATCACCGAAATCCTAACCATCTCATGTCGTCTCCAATCCTAACTGTCCCTTAACTCCCTGTTGGGTTTTCTTAGTTGCCTAATTCAACCTGCTGAAGCTTCACAGCAGGAGAAAAGACTTAAGCCCCCCACCATCGACAAGGTGAAACCCGTCGGGGGGGGGGGACACTGAAGTGACAGTCAAATCATCAACTAAGTTCTTGAGAATCAACTTTTCCAACAAATTCAAATTCAAAAGGCATGCAGACTTGATGTTGAAGAGAGCCAACTATTCTCTGCACTTGGCTTGTGTACAAACAACTTATCCGACCCGTTCTGAAATATATAGAAATATATACCAACAAGGAAGCTGTACGAAGAAGCAAAGCTTATACCACTGGAAAAGTATTTGCTACAGCTCTCCGGAAAAATCATCTGGAACCTAGAAGATCATCCCACCACAGAAGTGCAACAACTCCTCCAGGTTGAACTAGAGCCTAGTGACAGGTATCTATACATTTTTGTCAAAAAAAATTCCAAATAAACGCTATTAAAGGTATTTGTCTCATGGTTTAGTTTTACTATTACGGCGCGCGATTTTTTAGACAACTTTTCGAAAACTTGAAGAGGAAAAGCTTATATTCCCCCAGTACACCGCCTTTGATTCTTTTTGACCCAAACGGATTGGCACCATGGACGTTGAAAACATGTTAGCATCTGTCAGATCTCCTTATTTGGACTCACTGTAGCACGAAGAGCCACTCATATCGTATTTGGAAGTATGTGTTAACTCATTCCAGATGTAGGAAAACTCTTCTTCCATTTTTCCTGGCCTTCATCGCTTACCTATTACTTTATCAAACTGCAAACTTAGCATCCTAAATTTTTAACATTCGATAAAATGATTTTTCTCAGCTCAGCTCCTGAACAAATGTGTGGCCTTGGCTATTTGCTATTTTTCAGCTATTTGGCATGACATTCGACTAAAGGCAATCTGCAACTCAGTAACATGCTCTCCGAATGGCTCTTTCGAAATAAAAATTAAATTGTCGAGGATCAATATCTAAACAACATTTTTTTTGTATTTTTGAAAGCTTCGGCCATTTTGGAACACACACATCTGGCACGCATGATTTTCTTCCTCAAGTCATCTAAGATAATTTAAAATCACTCAAATGATTCAAATCATGAAACTTGATACTCTGTTCTCTGGGAGATCGCTCACTAAATGAGAAACAAAGTAAGTTATTGAAAATAAGCCAAATGCGATAAAATTGGTCAATTTCGATGAGGTTATGTGGCCTTATGAATCATGCGTTAAATCTTAATGTATTTTGCATAATTCACTTTTGCCATCCATAATTTTATGAACCATTCCGATAATTACCATTCCAAGAGTAATTTAGTTCCGACAAATTTATCACACCTAACCGTATGAGGCAACTCCTACCCTGCAGCAGTTAAATTTATGTTTGGCGCCTCCCTTGTCACTGATTAAAGTGCCGCTCGTTCTCAATTTCCGTGCGACGAACCGAAAATTCGGTTGGCCCATCACCCTTTGGTGTTCCGCGAATTATAGTGCTTCCATTATCTGGTTTGCCAGTCGACCGCCGCGCTGCTGCACCGTCACATACAATGTTGGAGAAGCGTGTACTAGTCGAAGACGATGCCACATCGCCGACGAACGTAAGCTTTACTTTTAATGACATTGCCAGTTCGAAGCCGCCCAAGTCAAAACCGATCTGCGGATGCCACTGCAACGGCAACGATCGCGACGATAATGATGGGACGGTAGTAGTTAATGCCCGAGATGATGAGATGCCACTTGGCGGTGCATCCGACCAGCCGTTGCACCCAACACCGCCCGCTCGTACCCGAAACATGTGCTCGTACACTTAACCATTTTTATGTTCATTTCAGAGATTTGGTTATTGAATTGCGTGTTGCATCTGACCATCGCTGCGTCTGGACGAGATGGAGATTGAGACCAACGACGCAACGCCTCTCGGAATTGTGAAGCATCGCGATCGATTATGATCCTCTGGCTGGAAGAGCAGGGCAAAAACTTCAATTGCTCTTCTTGGCCACTTCAAACGGGTACCGATCTTTGCAATTTGCATTCAGGCGATCCTTTCAATCATTTATCTTTTTGTTCTTCTTTCAGGTTTTTTTTTTATTGTTCCTTCTTTTCGGTGAAGGAGAATTTGGCAATTCCTGGAATTGAAGAACCAGCATTTATGAATGAATGGCACCACACCAGACACACACAGAGTGCCAGCCATGTCTGTCATAACGATCAGATGCTGATTATGCTGGCGATGGCGGCCAGCAAACTGATCAATGACCGCAGGTTGATCGCTGATATCGGATTGAGTTAGAATTGGAATTGGAATCGGCCACTTCTCTGGGCAGCCTGCAATTGCTGAATTTAATGTCCATCAACAAAAATTTCGATGGAATTTTATATTATTCGTGTATAATTTTAATTTTTTTTTTGTTTTATGTTTTGTTGATCAAGCTAAGCACGTTTTGAATTTGACTGACAGAATTGTAATTTATGATACTTTGTGATGAGAATTCCCGAGACTAAGATGTGTTGGTATATATGTACATTGTCTCCACGTTCATATTCTAGATTCTAGAAGAACAGGATGTTTTTCTGAATGGCCAAACCGCCAAAATTTATGTGACCATAAAAAAGTCTGATAAACGTGATTGGTGGAATTTGATTTTAAATAGCTTGCAATTAGAATTGGTGATTGGGGTTTTGTTGATGAACTGGGAGAACATCAATAAATCGGTTGTTCATGGATAAATAAAATTGGAATGAACTGTGGAATACAAATTATCATTATTTGGGAATTATTTAATCGCGAATGTCAAGACAAGATCTTTTGAATATTGAACTTGATATGTAGGTAAGTAGGTAGTGTGTTGGTCCTGAGTGGTCTTTTCAAACACTATTGTGCAGATGATAATTTAAGAGACTTGGTTTTTAAATTACTACCATTACCATTCAAGTATAGTTGCATATAATTAAGCTTTTAGTTGAAAAATAAAATGCACGTTTACTTACTCTTTTATTCAAGAGGCTTGAATTTTTTTTTTATAGAAAAATGTTTAAAAACATGAAATTAATTTTTGACTTGCGATATAGGTACTATAGGGCAAGTTCTGCATTTAGAAAAAAAATCGAATTTTGATCAAATTTGACGAATAAAGTGGGTCTGTACCTCGATCTAGAGCCTAAGCCACAGGACCTATTTCCTTCAAACTTCGGTGATTCCCTAGAGGAGAAAATAAAATTTTGTTTTTAGCTCTAAAACTAACGGTGCCTCATACACCTGTAATACATAATCTTTTTTATCTCAAAAACGGCTCTAACGATTTTGAAAAAAATCTAGGTGTGATATTATGGACATGGACTACGTTTTGGTAAAAAAAATTTGGGGGAAACGTTATTAACGGTCATAGAACGTTTTTTTTTTATTTTCAAATTTCTCATCAACGGCTATAACGATTCTAACAAAAATCTTTATGCAAAAGCTCCTATGCATTTGAAGAAATATAATTTAAAAAATTTTTCGAAACAAATTTTTTTTGGATTTTTAAAAAAATAATACAATTTTTTTTTTTTTGAAAATTCAATATCTTGAAAACGGATACACAAATAAATTTTTAAATTACTTTATGTCGATTATGGGTATTTCAAAATTGTAAAAAATGGTTCTATTGTAGGCACAATAATTAATTTAAGATCGTTAAAATTAATTGAAAGATAAAAATTTGTATTAAAACTTTTGGCGCAGTTTTCGAGAAAAATAGGATCAGAGCAAAAACATAAATGTTAAAAAAAGAGCCAAGTTCTTCTTTACAAAAAACTTTGTGTAACAAGTCAGCCGTGAAAAGTACTGAGATCTAAAAGTGCGCCAAGTTCTTACTTCATGAAGGTTTAATACCGAATATTTAAAGTAGAATAATATTGAAACAGCTACAATGTAATAGTAAAATTTTATTATTTCATTATTTATGATCAAGTTTTTAAAACCTTTAGAATTGGGCATAGAAAAAACTTGCCAAGTAAGCCCATCAAATTTTAGTCAGTTGGGTGATTCCATTATCGCGGGTGCAACATTTAGACTCATTTGAAGTACATTTAATAATAAAATAAGCAAAATATTTAATGACATTATTACTTGAAGGGATACATTTTCACCTATTTATTTTTAATCCATTTAGAATTCTAAAATATAATAAATAATTTGGCAGAAGAATGGTTTCAAAGTGCGATCGCGGGTGCAACAGAATCGGCCCGACTTTTCTAGATCATAGTACAAAAAACACAAATTCTGTTAATTGTGAAACATTTATCATGATATTCTTACATATATTGAACAACGTTGATTCAATTGACTAAATAAATAAAAATAAAGATTGAAAACAAAAGTAAGCAACGAAATATTAACTTTTAAATCAATCGCGGGTGCAACATCAAATTATCGCGGGTGCAACACGTCTAACTTAAATTAGTAAACTGATTTAAAAAACTGGAAAAATATAAAATAAGGCACATATGTAACAAGTCAGTACCCTTCTCTATTAATTATAATTTTGTTTTTTTCAAATAGTTCAATATTTTTTCGAAAATACATACATGTATGTTGGAAGTACTCTATCTTCATAGATATCGGTTAAGGATAACCCCACATAACGATATTGTGATATTGCAGCCTACCTGGTGCAAGAAGGTACAAACCTGCGGGAATAACTTCTGGAAATACTGCTGCTGTAAAAACAGAACGGTATTTTAGAGCATGGATCTACTGGTAATATAGGGAGCTCAAAAGACCCTATTGGAGATTTAGAATTTAATGCTTCGTCTTTTGACTCAATAAATACATCGAAAACTTAACTTCATGAATGGTCATGGTCATTTTGCTCTTCTCGATTCTTAACTTCCGACCTAATCGATTTCACATCTTTTATACCCGGCACTTGTCTGCTAATATTATCCCTTTTATAGAAATCACCTGCCATCCTTCAGTTTTTTAGGCATTGCTTTGGTGGAGTCAGTTTTTTTTTTTAAATTAAATACATTTTTTACCACTTCAACTACGTTAGTGGGACTCCTTGTGCGATTACGTTTCACTTGTGCGACTTTTTCAGTCTACAGGGACTGATATAATGAGTGCCTGCCTTTTTTTGTGTTGCCTGAATTTTTTTGGTTTTATTCTGATTCTGGTCGGAATTTTAAAATTTGTATCTGCCTTCATTTTCCCTTTCAATACATCTCTCCACATTTAATTTCTACGTCCTTTTGCTGCATGAAGCTCAGCGTATTTGTTATTTTTTTGTCAATTTTCTGTAAGGCAGTCTCTTTTCCTTGTTTCATTTCCACTTAACCATATATTTTTATATAAAAAGGAACAAAATATTATATTACATAGTTAAAAAAAAAACGTGAACAGCAGAAATTATTATTCAAAACATATTTTATCAATAAAATACAATAAATCACGTTATAATGTTAGTAGTCAATAAGTTGCACCCGCGATCTTAATATTGGGATCGCGGGTGCAACCAATTTAAATCAACGTTTTTTTTCGTTCAACGTACAATATATTCCTAATAACGACTGATTTAATTTTAGTTTTGTTTTCTTCTTACTTTTAGAAAGTTTCAAAACGCTAGCACTTTATTTCTGCCAAAAAAGTAAACTTTTATATCTTTTATATCGCGGGTGCAACAACTTACAATGGCTTTTTGCAATCAATAATGCTAAAAATATAATAACAAATTCGTACATGTTTTTATGCAAACGATTAAATCGCATGTTGCTTTATACGTCTATTGAGTAAAGCATAACTCAAAAATGTCGGAAATAGCTATTTTGAGCGTATGTTACCAGTTGTTATAATTGCAGTTCGTACCGACTCTTCGTATGATAATGTTGCCAAGCGCAAATAAAAATGTTCTCTATAAGTTAGGTCTCAGTTTTTGTTTTTATTATTAAATATAGTATTTTTACTTTGAATATTTATCAAAAAAAGTAAAAAATATTGTAGTTCAAAAATTGGTGTCAAAAATCGTCTATAGCGGAATCGCCCAGTTATCATTAAATAATAAAATTTCTTTACATTGTAGCTGTTTCAATTTTAAATATTCGGTATTAAACCTTCATATGTTTTCTTTTTCAATAGAAAGTTTGAGCGACCTCAACTCCAAAGCGCGTTTCGCCCAGGTACGACAGTGGGCTTATCAGTTAGATGCTGTCGTACCCTTCTAAGACGCAATTATTATTTGTCGATGTTTATAGCATCTAACTGATAAGCCCACTGTCGTACCTGAGCGAAATGCGCTTTGGAGTTGAGGTCGCTGAAGTGCTCCGTATAAATTAAACATTTTCTCGTAAAGTGGGCGGATACCACGCCCCCTGAATGGAAAACCCCAATTTTTGTTGTTGGCCCTTTACATGCAATTTGAGCCCTACCGTTCTACCAAATTTCATTGTTCTACTGCAATCGGAAGTCTGCCACATAATTTACATCAGTTCTGAGGAAGTGGGCGGATACCACGCCACTGAATGGAAAACCTCAAATTTTATATTTTTTTCTTTGTATCCAATTCAAGCCCTACCGTTTTACCAAATTTCATCGTTTTACAGCAGTCGCAAGTGCTTCATTCAACCAACACCAATTCGGAGAAAGTGGGCGGATACCACGACCCCTGAATGGAAAACCTCAAATTTTCCTTTACTTGCATGACAAGACCTACCGTTGTGCAAAATTACATGATTCTACGATGTCGGGAAGTGCTCCATAATTTTGATGATCTGTCAGTCAGTCAGTTACGGTTTTTGTGATTTTTGAGGCCTTATATCTCAGAAACCGCTTATGCTAGAAAATTGAAATTTGGTTAGGCGCCTGTGCTTGACTAGCTGAGCAAATATTCGAAATTTTAAGTTTCTGAGTTCATTGGTACTGAAGATAGGGAGGGGTTAAAAACCGGCTGAGTTTGTTCCTGTAAAAAGGGTGTAGTGCCAGAACTTGTCTGGGCACTAGTACCGTGCCCTTTGATTTTTGAAAACCATTTTTTTTACATTTGTATGGTGGGCACCTTTTTTTTATGTAAAATACATTTTGTTTTTTCATACATCTTGTAGATTATGTTCAGAAACTTTTATTTATCAAGTTTTAAAAAAAATCTAGCATAAGGTTTTCGAAATATTTGGCCTTACCAACAATCAAATTAAGAGACGACTTTAATATTTGAGCGGAATGAAGCATTATTTAATGGACTCTAAATAACTGACCATATATGCTGCATTTTATTTTTGAGGTTCCGTACAATAAATGGTTCATAATTTAGAGTTCACTTAAATATTAAGTTCATAACATGTATGGTTAACTTTATAGAGCTCTTTAAATAATGGTCCATTTCTTTCAAATATTAAAGTCGTCTCTTAATTTGATTCTTGGTACGGCTTATTGAGTTTTGAAACAAAAATTTTGAAAATTTAAATAAATAATTCTATTCAAGTTTTTGGGGAGCTTTAGCAAAAAAAAAAAATGATTAAAATCGGTCGTACTATTTTTGAGAAAATTAAAAACAAAAAAAAGGGTCTGTGGAGGGCACCCACAATAACCATTTTTCGGAAAATTTGTTTCAACCTTTAACTAAATGAAATTTTTCTTATCTATCTTTTTTTTTTAAATCTGTCGAACAGTTCTTGAGAAAAAAAAAACTATTTAAAAATTTCGAAAAAAGTTCGTATGGCAGGTACCGTTACTTTTGGTCTTAAAAAAAAAGAAAAAAATCGTGTGAAGGGATAATTAAAAATGATATTTACCAAGTTTAAAGAAAATCTGTAGTTTAACAGACAGACAGAAAGAATTCCGATACCCACTTTTTTGTCTTCGCTATTATTGTAAAATCAACTTTGATCAAAATCTCCAGTTCGTTTTTTTTTACAAATGCATATAACTTGCCTTATAGTACCTACATACAAGTCGCAAGTAAACATGCAAAGAAGGTTGCTAGTTGTTAGAAAATGGAAACAATCTCGACTGTAGGCAGGAAGGGGGACTGAAAGACTTGCAGGGCCATTTTTTTTTTTTTTAATTTTCTTATCTATGTAATATTAAATTAAATATAGAATTTTATCTCGAATTTTTAATGCTTTTAACCAAAAATAAAAATTTTAAGATCGTTGGAGGTGTTTGGATAGAGTATTTATCAATTTAAAATAAATTTTAATCATTGAACCTTTTTTTTGAAATAATTATTATTAATTTTAAGTTTTTTTTTAAATTTTTTTTAATAAGCTCAAATTAAAAAAAAATAAAAAAATATTTGTTGAGAGTTCGATATTCTTAAAACTTAAAATATTTAAATATAAATACAAAAATAAATATATAAATATAAATACAAAAATAACGGTACCTGGCATACAGCAGTTATGCAAAATCTCATTTATCTCGACAAAGCCTCTAACTATTCTGAAAAAGAAATAAGGTTTTTGACTATGGACTACATTTTGGTCAAAAAAAATTAGGAACATTTTGATTTTAAATTTTCTCATGAACGATTGTTACGATTTTGACCAAAATTTCTAGGCAGGAGCTCCTTTGTATTTGAAATAATATTGTATATACAAATTTTCCAACAAATATTTTTTGGGTTTTTGAAAAAAAAAAAAATATTTTTTTTTGAAAAATCAATATCTTGAAAAATGGTGAACAAATATTTTTTGAAACTATTTCCTAAGATTTATATTAAGAAATTCTTAAAATTGACAACCCAAATTTTTATTTAGAAAAATTATAATAAAAAGGCTTATATAAGAAATAATTTAAAAATAAAACAATTTTTTAAACTTTGTTTGCATAAATTCATACTGTTCTAGAAATGAGAAGGCAATTGTATACGTTTGAACATTTTCTCTAATTTTATTTATACAATTTATATACAATTTATGTACAATTTTTAAATTCCAAAGTACTCTTACATACATAAGAGCAAGTATGTGCGATCGTGCATTTTATTTCTGACATGGTTTCAATCTAATTTGTGTATGTTCTCATTTTTAGTATCATCATATACGCAATATTAACATTAAAATACATGTTTCTTTTGAAGTTCCTCAACAGGAAGCCATCGGACCCGCTTTTGTTTTTAATTTAAGTAAATGATATTTGAACTCATATCTTGTTTCCTATAAAATCAATATTTTCTAATGGTTATCACTTGCTTGTTATTAATGGTTTTCCATTTTCTCAAAAACTATGCAACTGATTTTGTTATATTTTCCTTATATTTAAAGTGTATACACGTACCCTTATACGCTAGGAAATCATAGATTATTATCATAGAACATAGACTGTAAGTTTACTAACACATTAAAGACCAAAAATAAAGGTACCTGCTAAACGAATCTTTGTTCGAAATTTTATAAACATTTTTTTCCAAAAGCTGTCCCACAGATTTAAAAAAAATTTAAAAAAATTAATTTAGTTAAAGCTAGGAAATGGTTGAAAAAATGTGTCCAAGAAATGGTTGGAGCCCCCCTTGGAACCATTTTTTTGTTTTGGCTTTTCTCAAAAACGCTACAACCGATTTTGATGATTTTTTGTATTCTAGAGCTTGAATATTATGGTGTATTCAAATTTTCAAATTTTTTTTTGGACTTATAAAATTTTTTTTCTTAATATAATTTACAATATTTGAGAAAAAAAAATATATTACCTAAAACTAATGGTATCCAGCATAAAAATGTTAAAAAATGGTTTTCAAAAATCATATCTTTCTCGAAAACCGCTCCAAGAATTTTGATATTTTTTTTTTTGATTTATTTTTACGATCTATATTGTAATAAAAAAAATTGAAATTTAGATATTTAAGAGTTTTAAAAAAATATTGCATTTCAATTTGTTTTTTTTTGGAAAATTCAATATCTCTTTTTTGATATTTATCTCTTATTCGTACAGTTGGCTTACCAACATTTTTTCTTAAAAATGTCTTAAAAATTATTTTAAATATAAAAGCTTATTATTTTAAGAAACCATTATAACGACTTGAAATTTTTATTTTTCTTGCATAAGCTATGTAATATTTGCTTGAATCATATGGGATATTGAATTTTTGAATATTACAACAACAACTTGAATGAACTACCACCAAGTGGGTTCTTATTTGGCTGGAGTTATAGCTATTTCACGGTTGCCAAGCCGATCATCAGACTCCTTTATTAGTGGTGCTTAGCCTTTATATTATCAAGTTTAATCGAAAAACTTTTCGCCTTGACTGAGATTTGAACCCAGGGCATTGGCATTGGCTTCTGACGACGCTAGGTCTGGGTTCAAATCTCAGTCAAGGCGAAAAGTTTTTCGATTAAACTTGATAATATAAAGGCTAAGCACCACTAATAAAGGAGTCTGATGATCGGCTTGGCAACCGTGAAATAGCTATAACTCCAGCCAAATAAGAACCCACTTGGTGGTAGTTCATTCAAGTTGTTGTTGTAATATTCAAAAATTCATAAATATATGAAGCTTCGCAGGTACACTGCATGTATGTAACCATACAAAAACCCCTTCTATATGGGATATTGTTTTTAGCTCCAACTACTAAAGGAGTTGTTTTAGTCATTTAAACAAATGAATCTCATGCCTATGAACAGTTTTTCTCTAATAACATTAATTTTTTAAATTCTTAGTTTTTACATAAGTCTTGCGACCCAGTCGTGCATTTTATTTTTTACTTTAATTGTATTTAAAGTATTAGTTTGTAGTGTACTAAATACTAATTTTTCTCCTAATAATCGCCTCTAAATGATATCTTAATGAAATCGGCTCTTCTTTCACCTGCAACATCCTTGTTGGAGACGAAAGGGCAGTTTTCAATATCACTATTCTTTCTAAGGCTAGAAGACTTGTATAGAAAGTGTTTTTGTCAGCCTTGCAGTTTTGACTTGGCTTAACGTCTCTTAAGCAACTGGTTATACATGTTCGTGCTGTCTGATTAAATTACGGTTTTATCACTTTTAAGTCAAGATACTTGTTTCCCAAAACGCTTCAGGATCAACATCATTTAAAGAAATCATGTTGTTCTATTTTTCAGCTAGAATTTTCCACTTTTTCTTGATTCGCAGACATTAACATATATTTTTTTTCCAATGCATCTCATCGGTGTATCTCAATTAATAAATCATACCAAGTCATCAATCATTCATATCCGAAGAATTCCCTGCATAATGTCATAATTTCCCGTATTGTCCATTACTCTTGAACACAGAGAGATTCCACTTCAACACGATTCTATTAAAGATTCCAATTTAAAGGCCCTCGAGTCACCGGACAACCGACTATCGTCCTCATCCTTCATCACAAAACTCCATATACACACTCTCTTCAATTGAATTATCGTTGTCTCAAGAACATTGTCCATAGTACTCCAATCTTCCGATCGGCGAAGAAAAAAAAATTAGATTGTATGGAATTCTAAGCAAAAAGGAGTCTTACATCCTTTTCTCATTCCTGTGTCTTTTCTATGGTAGTTTTATTGTGAGTTGTTTTTGATTGTTTGTTGCCGATGGACAGACAATGGTTCGATCTCCATCATCATGCGATTACAGTCCGAAAATTCATTACTCAAGTGCACCATCAACCAGAGCTGCTAGAGAACGAACATCCTTCCTTTCTCGTGCAGCCCATTGAGTCTTTTCCTGTGAAGCTCAGCTCAACTTGGTTCTTCCATATGGATGGCATGTTAAAGACCGAAGACCTGTAGAGAATTGCCGTTGCCCAAGGAAAACCACATTCACTGGAACAGCGGCGGTGGCGGTGGCGGCGTTGGTGGTGCTGGTACCAATGGTGGTCATATTGGTCCTCTTCTTCTCCATCTCCATCTTCTGCTGCTTGTACTCTTTTTGTGCGGTCTTTCATTGAACACGACTAAGACTACGACGACGTTAAGGACAAAGCTCTCAGGTTTTTAACAAAAACAACAACAAACAAAAAAAGATGAAATAAATAATTTTCGTTATGCCCATATCCGCGATATGCGGCGGATGAATCTTTTTGTTCTCCTCCACATGAATTCCTGGAAGTGACTGACTGCCCAAAAATAAAACAGGCACCACCGGAATATTCAAGCAAAACAAGAATATCAGAAGCACCACCAGATCCAAGTTGGTCCGGTAGTGGAAGAAGCATCCTTTACAGCAATCGATTGGTATACGAAACTTCATCAGTGGCCCTATGTCCCAGCGTTACTTTGGCACCCTCTTGATGTTGCTCCCCAATGCTCCAACTAGTCTCTGTCTCTGGAATTGAAGTTCCTCATGCGCGATCTCTTTTCCGCACCACCCTTTATACGCCACAGTAACTTGATGATGATGACCATGTGAAATTTTGTTCGCCCTCCTTTATTGGTCCTCCTGATTTGTTGGACTTCAGGGGAATATTACCAACGTTCTAAGTTGACAGTGAAATTATTATGAATATTTCTAAATTAAGATGCGGTATACATTGAGATCGTGAAGAAGGGCTAATGCTAAAGCTATTTTATCCAAAAGGTATAGTCCAATTGAAAGTTATAAAATTATGACGCTAAAAACATTTTGGCGGTGCGTACTGGATAATATTTTTGGTTTATTTAATATTAGATCAATCGAGACTGTAAATTTCACAAACTAACTATTTTTAATAAAACATTCGATTAAGATCAAAAGTCCGAAACAAGATGCAAAGGCAATAAACTTTTTCTGGCGATTGATCTTAAAACCTAAGGGCCTTTTGCAGGTTCTCCTGATTATGCCTTTTTAGTCTTAGCTTACGTTGGATCAATTTTTGTAGGTCTGGGGTTGACTAGTAATATTAGAGGGGCTTTCAAGCACCCGTCTTTCAACCAAGTGCACACCTAGACGAAATACATCGTCTAGTATACCTCAAGTAAATATAAGATTTCCCAATCTTCAGACGGTTTGGCCAGCAAACGGGAGAAGGTGATGAGTACTCGTATTACCCACAGTGCACTATTCCTCTAAGATCCTAAAGCCAGCTTAAGTATTTCCCAGATTTATTAAATGGTCGCGTATAGAAATCTAGCTAGATGGAACTACTTAGAGAGCAGATTAAATAGTTCTTTGCAAAGTAACTGATCTTTCAGGTCGTAACTGGCCAGCTAAATAGAGTCAGTTTTGAAGCTTTGATATAATTTGGCATCTAGCTTTTATCAAAAACGTATCCTTTTGGTATTAATATTTCATTCCTTCGCAGAATTCTTAATAACCTTTCCCAACATCCAATCCGAGTTATTGTGGACGGTTAGAAGTTTAAAGTCCTCAAAATAAACCCTGATGTGCCCCAAGGCTCCGTATTGTCTCCGACACTGTTTCTTATCTTAATAAATGATCTCTTGTTTGAAACTATCTACTAATGAAATAAAGTATTTCGCTGATGATATAACTCAAAGTTTTTCAAATTCCTTTTCAGTTGCACCTCCCTATTCTTTGAATGTGTAAATATAAGGGCAGAATATGTTGAACTCATTTGATCTAGACAGCATCAAGAAATGGGGTATTAATAATCCTATGGAGTTTAAGGCTACCAAAACTCTAAGCTATCTACCACTCGTTAGAACGGAATATTTCACGAGTATACATGAATGGAACTTACATCGAAGAAGCTGAAAAGTTTTCGTTATAAATGCTTTATCTACTGATAAAATTTTGTAAAATTTTCAAGGCTGGCGCATTAAAAACATAACTGCACCTTTTGAATTGAATTTAGAATAGAGCTTTAAGGCTTATAGGTATAACAGATCTATTTCGGAAACATTGTTTTTTTGTTGGAACACCGTATAACTATTTCTTAGTTATCACTGTTTTATCGCTACTTCTTTAAATATTGCTATAGTGAACTAGCTAGCTGCATTCCACTACTAAGGAAATAACAGCACTATCACGAATTTGTGTTAGTGTACCGTAGGGCCTAACTTCGGACAAACCGTTTAGTATAGAGATTCCTTCTTTGGTTTTTTCGTCAATTAAGACAAATGTACATCGTTATCTCCTACTCAATTCTCCTACTCTCCCTACTCCCCAGACGGAATCAATAGTGGCGTCTAAAATTCTAGTCGGGGTCTTAAAGACTTAGGCATCGCTTTATTTGCGCTATTACGATGCGTTCGGAGTTCAGACATATAATAAATGATTTACCAGGCTTTCTTTTCCAAAAGCTATAATAAGGAACTTGTAAGTAGTCTTACAGGTTCCGGTCATGGTATAAAGTTGAGTTTCCGTCCAATAAAAACTATCTATGTAGTTACTAAAGAATAACAAGCAATACAGACGAATTTACTCTTGACGAACCAAACAATGATCTTCAGATCTTCAAATATGCCACATGTAGCAGAACAATTAGCAGAGATCCTAGACTGCTGCAGATTTAAACTTATTTAATAAGTATTGAGATTTGACTATGTGAACTAGAAATTCGAGACGATTCGTATCAAGGTTTATTTCGCCAACATAAGCCTTATATTTGTGCCCACTCCCACAGAGGAGAAAGTTGCTTACCCAAAGCGGAAGTTGTACGAGGTCATGGACAACAAATATGAACAAGGCCTTTGATATGATATTAAAATTGAATCTTGTGATCTTAACGCGAAGCTGGGAATAGAAGTCATCCTTGGTAGCACCAATCAAACTACATATTAAGAATCGAACTCACGTTTATCAATTTTTTAATATTGTTAGCTAGTACATCATCATCATCGGCTCGACAACCGGGTTCCGGTCCTGGCCTCTTTCAGCAAGTCTCTCCACCTATCCCGGTCTCTAGCCGACGCCATCCAGTTGCGCACCCCAAGGCTTCGGGCGTCCTGGTCTACGCCATCTCTCCAGCGCAGCGCAAGCATGGTCTACCACGCTGCCGTCTACCATAGAATGTACCACAAAGAACTTTCCGAGCAGGTTCCTCTTCGCTCATGCAAGCTAGGTGCCCTGCCCACCGGAGTCTACCGAGCTTAATTTTTGTCACGATATCTGCTTCTAGGTAGATTGCGTACATTTCATGATTGTACCGTCTCCGGAATCGTCCTTCCTCACATATGGGGCCAACAATTCTCCTTAAGACTTTTCTCTCGAACGCAGCTAAGAGGTCGGAGTGCCTTTTGCTAAGCACCCAAGTCTCGGATCCATATGTGAGTACTGGCAGGACCATGGTCCTGTACAGCAGCAGTTTTGAAGTTATGGTGAGATTTCTGGATTTGAAAAGCTTTGACAGACTATAGTAGGCTCTGTTGGATTTGAGAAGCCGCCCGCGTATTTCTTCTTCTATATTGTTATCGGCTGCTACTATTGACCCAAGGTATTTAAAGGATTGCACCACTTCAAATTCGTGCTCCGCTACCTTTATTGTTTGACCAACTGTTCCTCTCGCATTCGACGCCACCATGTACTTTGTTTTACCTTCACTAATGTGCAGCCCCAGATTTTGTGCCGCCTGCTCGATCTGGATGAAGGAATCGTGTACAGCTTGTTCGGTTCTTCCGATGATGTCAATGTCGTCTGCGTAAGCTAGTAACTGGCTGGACCTGTTGACGATGGTCCCTCTTGTTGCCGTGCCAGAGTCACGGATTGCTTTCTCCAACGCCAGGTTGAAGAGGAGGCAGGCCAAACCGTTCCCTTGTCGGAGTCCATTAAAGATGTTGATTGGTCTGGATAGCAATCCGGCTATTTTTACTTGGCTTGTTACGTTGGTCATGGTCAACCTACATAGTCGTGTCAATTTATTTGGGATGCCGAATTCTCTCATGGCTTTGTAAAGTTCTACCCTGGCTATGCTATCATAGGCGGCCTTAAAGTCTATAAACAGATGGTATGTTGGGATGTTAAATTCTAGACATTTTTCCATCGCCTGCCTAAGGGTAAAGATTTGATCAGTTGTTGATTTGCCTGGAATGAAACCACACTGATATTGTCCGATGACGGTTTTAGCGTATGGGGTTATCCGGTCTTGTAGGATAGAGGAGAGTATCTTATAGGCGGTACTCAACAACGTGATACCTCTATAATTGCTGCACGTTGTGACATCTCCCTTCTTATGTATGGGGCATATTATGCCTTTTCGCCAGTCTTCTGGCATTTCTTCCTGCTCCCATACGTGCACTATAATATCATGAATTGCTTGACGTAAGGCTGGCCCGCCGTGATGAAATAATTCGGCTGGTATGCCATCTGCTCCCGGGGATTTGTTCTGTTTAAGCCGGCCTATAGCCTTCTCAACCTCTTCTATGCTTGGTGGCGGCAACATAGGGTATTCTTCTTGAAGTAGTGGAGCCTCCACTTCTGCAGTGAGCTGACCATTTAGCAATTCATTGAAGTACACTTCCCATCGCTCCAGTATGCTTTCAGGATCGGTGATCAGATTTCCCTCTCCGTCCTTGCAGTATGTGCAGCGTGGTGTGTACTGCGTCATGTTTCGGACGGATTGGTAGAACTTCCGCGCCTGGTGCGGACCTCGCTCTCGGCTGTTTTCTATTTCACAGATTAGGTTCTTCTCCCAGGCTGATTTCTTTTGTCTGTGAAGCCGTTTTTCTGTTCTTCTGAGCTCTTTATATTCCTCTTCGCGTGCCCGCGTTCTATGAGATTGTTGCATTGCTCGGTACGCAACATTCTTACGTTCAGTCGCTAACTTGCATTCATCATCAAACCAGTCGTTCCGATTTTTACGACTGCTGTCTAAGATGGAGTTGGCAGTACTAATGACAGTATTTTTAAGACGTGTTCACTTTTCATTTACGTCCAGCATACTGGCTCCAGGACTTACTCTCCCTAAGTCAGGTGTTTCTAGGGCGAGTCCTAACGCATTACCAAAGGTGTTACTGGTGTTTTCATTGCGCAGGGCAGCCGTGTTGATTCGAACCTGATCGGCGGATGCAATGCGTCTTCGCAAGGCAATCAGCCCACGGAAAACCATACCAACAAGATAGTGATCCGAGTCGATATTGGCACCTCGGTACGTTCGTACCGTCATCACGTTCGAGTAGTGGCGACGGTCTATCAACACGTGGTCTATTTGGTTACGAGTGACTCCATCAGGTGATACCCAGGTGGCTTTGTAGATATCTTTACACGGGAACCTGGTACTCGCAACGACCATGTTTTTCGATGCTGCCAATTCTAAGCCTCGAAGTCCATTGTCATTAGTGTTCTCATGCAAACTATGGGTGCCTGCGTAATGCCTGAATACCGGCTCCCGACTTATTTTTGCGTTCAAATCCCCAAGGATGATTTTAACATCATACCTTGGACAGGCATTGAGGGCCCTCTCGACTTGTTCGTAGTAAGTCTCTTTTTCTTCGTCTGAGGACTCCTCCGTAGGTCCGTGAACGTTAATGAGGCTGATGTTCGTAAATTTGCCACGCACGCGAAGAGTGCATAGCCTTTCGATTATAGCGTTAAAGCCGATGATGGCAGACTTCATTTTTTCGCTGACTAGGAAGCCTACCCCGAGCACATGGTGTTTTGTATGACAGCTGTAGTATATGTCATATTCTTTCTTCTGTAAAACACCATTCCCTGTCCATCTGATTTCTTGAAGAGCTGTTATGTCAGCTTTATACTTTGACATGGCATCGGCTAGCTGCTGAGCAGCTCGAGCTCTATAGAGCGATCGTACGTTCCATAAGAAAATTCGTAAATCGTTTTTCGTTTTTCTTTGCGTGGGTTGTCGTCGTGAGATCAGTCTGTTTCCGAGGCTTGTTGTCGGTCTCGTAATTCTTTTAGTTTTACGGGACAGGGAATTAACCTGTCGCCAACCTGAGGAACCAGCCTGATCATATTAGCCAAACCTTTTTTAAAAGGCTTGTTTCTAGCGGCCGCCGCGGAGAAGCTATGATCACACTTCCACCAGTCCCGAATAGTTACGGCACGTGCATGTTTTCGTATGCTACATGTTGTTCCCCCTATTCGTCTGATGGCTGACCGCCTGTTAGCTAGTACACAATTTCCATTTCTCAACATTCATATGGGCGTATGGATATCTCTTGATCAACCGGCAACCTGTTTGACCACAATGCAATCGACACAAGAGACTTGTCCAACATCAAAGATGTCTGAATGTTCCGGGGCCAACATTGACACGAATATCCCGATCAAAGCCAGAACAACGAAAACCTCTGAAGAAATTCCACCTTGGCAGGTACAATCGGAAGAGATGGCAAGGTCATTTCGCGATCGAGTGTCTAATAATCTCATAAAATGTCATATTCCCCAACCATCAAGTATTGAAAACGTGTGATATGTGTACCAAGTGGATATCAGAGATGCCGTCTGTGAGGTGCAGAGCCTTCTACGACCACCACAATGTTAGCCCTATTCGATGCATTGAACCTTAGCATTGTTTTCCCTATGCTCAAGAAAAAATGCACTCTGAAGTTAAAGATTAATAGAGTTTAATACCCTGTGGATTTAATTAAATTATTTTTGAAAGTGAGATTCTTGTTGAAACACCATTTCGAGCACTTTACACGCAAAAATTTTATAAAGCAACTACGCTCATTTCTGGTTGAATGTTTTCCACAAAGAGCAAAATTAATGAACTTGGAATGATCACAACCCAATTAATGGCGCTTTAGAAAAGAACATCTTTGACCAAATATTCACATTTCGGGAGATCTTGTTAGAAACTCATGATCTTAAAATCGGCACGAGCAATTTTTCTTTAACTTTTAGGCCACGTGTATAACTGTAAAAAAGCATCTCTAGAGACGAGCTATGTATATAGAGAACGTGCGGTGCTACATCAAGTTCCCCAAAGACCTCACCGATAGCTTTGATGTCGTAAAAAGATTTTTGTGATGGCGAGCTTAATTAAGAAGGGCTAGTTTTGAACTCAGTTATAAATAAGTAAATAAATAATTTCTAGGCATATTGAACTATTGAATCCTGGAGAAAGTAATCTAAAACTTATAAAATTTCCCGAGTTTGATATCTTCGCTAAAATTATTAGTTAATTCAAGATGGCAGAGAAGAATCCACGATGTTTCTTGCAATTTCTTCGCATAAATCTTGAAAGGGTTTTTGAATCTTTTAAATAATATTGGATTGTGAATTTTTTTAGTTATATATTTCGAAAGCACACGCAGCAGATATTCCTGATAGAAAAAATTAAAATGTGCAATGTTTACGAAGGCTTTTTCAATAAGTCAGTGACTTCAGATAAAGATGGTGCTTGAATCACATGAAAAATTTTTTCGGCATTCCTGTTTGTTTAATAAATCCTTTCGCGAAAGCGCATAAGGTCACTCGATCACCTCCATCTCTATCGAGCGTTTCCGGTAGAAAGAGTCCACAAGTTGTGCCAAAAGGCACCAAAAGCGACTCAGCGAAAGCAAACAGCTCTGAGCACGAAAATTGTGAATTGAAAAAGAAGCTTGATGAAATGATAAGACTCTACCAAGAGCTTAAAAAAGAAGTCGAAAGTCTTCGCGAAGAAAATACCATATTAAAAAGTTCGCAAAACTTCAAAATAAATGCTACTAGTCCAAAATGGCACGAATACGAAACCGATGAAGATGAACTAGCTCGGGAAACCGAAAAAAGACCCGGTAAAAAACGGAAAGCTCAACATTCGCCTGAGCTTCAAATTCAGCGAAAACAGGAAAATAGTACAAGGAAAGATAAGTTCTCCGCGAATGAGAAACTCCCACCACCGATAAACATCGTTGGTCAAGCGGATTACAACAAAATTCTTCCAATACTAAGAGAAACAGCGCAGGCAAATTTTAAAGCTACATCGACTCATAATAACACGTGGAAAATTAACGTGAATGATTCTGATTCATATAGAAAGCTATCAAAAAAACTCAGCGACGAAAAAATTGAATGGTACAGTTATTCAATTAAAGAAGAAAGACCTTTACGCGTTGTTGCTAGAGGACTTCATCCCTCTTGTTCGAAAGAAGACATCATTTCGGACCTAAAAACCAAAGGATTTATGATTCTTGAAGCGACAAATCTTTTAAAACGCGAAAAAACACAGTCGAAAGAAAAAGAAACCGCTTATACTAAACGCGCTCTTCCGCTTTTTATGCTAAGTTTCGACAAAAATGAAAATGTAGACAATGTTTATAATATTAAAACCATAATGAATATTGTTGTAAAAATTGAATCTCTTCGGAAGAACAAACGACTTGTTCCTCAATGCAAGCGCTGTCAAGGTTTTAACCACACTGCAGCGTATTGTCAGAAAGACCCTGTTTGCGTAAAATGCGCGCAAAAACATATGACCGATGAATGCCGTCTTAAAAGAGAAGCTCCGGCTATATGCGCGAATTGTAAAGGTAATCATCCAGCAAATTACCGTGGCTGTGAGGTCGCTAAAGAAATTCTAAAGAGGCGCCAAGAATTTAACAAGAAAACTAAAAAAAATGCCTCAAAGATAAACGAAGATCCAAAAATAAAAACGAATACTAATACTCAAGCGACGAGTAAAACTGACAGGAAAGATAGTAAAGTTACTATACCCTCAGAAAACATAAAAATAACAAAGACGAACATAAAACCGAAAAAGACGTACGCTCAAGTCACAGCGCCTGAGAAACTTAAAATTAATAAACCTGACTCCGTTCAAAATGTGTTGTCCCTTATAATTGAACGGTTAGAAGAACAAGGGAGAATTAATACAATTATTTTTGAGAAACTGGACAAATTTGAGTCGGCGGCTCTTAAAACACCAAATTTATTGTAAACATGGATCAGTCGTCAGAAAAACTCAAAATAATAACATGGAACGCGAACGGACTTACTCCAAAAATTGAAGAACTAGAAACAGTTCTTCTTAATGAAAAAATAGATATTTGTTTGATCTCTGAAACTCATTTGAAAAAAGACTCGAATTTAAGTATCAAAGGTTATTCGGCTTACCACGCATGTCATCCATCCGAAAGAGCAAGAGGTGGTTCTTCCGTATTTATCAGAGAAAATATCAATCATTCGTTTGAGATGAATATCGAGCTCGATGCAATGCAAGTAACTTCTATTATTTTAAAAGTTAGACACGTTCTTTTTAACATTGCGTCTATTTACTGTCCTCCTCGGTCCAAGATAGACAAACAGGAGTTTAAAGAACTCTTCAATGCATTAGGTCCAACATTTATTATTGGCGGCGACTTCAATTCAAAACATACATTTTGGGGATCACGATGCATCTCGACGAAGGGTAGACAACTCTACAAAGCGGGTACTGAATGTAACGTCGAATTTTTCTCTTCAGGAAAACCAACGTATTGGCCAACCGATTCAGCAAAAACTCCCGACCTTGTCGACTTTTTCATTGCAAGAGGAATTAACAGAAAATATGTGAAAGTAGATGATAACGTCAATTTTTCTACGGATCACTCGGCCGTAATCCTAACAATAAGCAGTAACGTAATCGAAAAAGAAAAGCCCCTGTCTTTAACAAATAATAACACAAATTGGGACAAATTCAAAGAAGATTGCGAAAACAGTATTATACTGAACGTCTCCCTGCAAACTCCGTTTGAGTTAGAAGATGAAACCGACAAATTTATAAATATTATCCAAAAAGCAGCTTGGGATAATACACCGGTCTGTAGTAAAAAGTCAAGGCAATACGAAGAAAAAATTCCAGCAGATATAAAAGAATTGATTCGCGAAAAACGAAAAGCTCGAAAAACATGGCAGCACTCACGTGCTCCTCAGCATAAATGAGTAGTCAACTTTTTAACAAACAAAATCAAAAACTTGTTACGAGATTTTAAAAACAGAAAGAATTCTTCCTATCTTGAAAGCCTCACAGCAGACAAAAAAACGAATTATTCTCTTTGGAAGACGTTAAAAGGTATTAAAAAGCCTCAAAAAATGTCGGCACCGATTCGAAAAAATAATTCTGAATGGGCAAAAACTGATCAGGAAAAGGCGGATTTATTTGCTGAGTACCTCGAGGAAACGTTCAAACCATTCGATGGTCAAGAGTTTCCGACAAATGAAGGAGAGTTTCAACCAAGGCCGGACAGTTTATCTATAAGAAACATCACTTTGACTGAACTTGTCCAGGAAATAAAACGGCAGAAAAATAATAAAGCTCCTGGTTACGACCTTATTAACAGTCGTGTCCTCAAAGAGTTGCCTAAAAAAGCAATGGTTAAGCTTTTACAGCTCATTAACGCTGCTTTAAGACTTGCGTACGTACCTTCGCAGTGGAAAGTCGCCGAAGTTATAATGATCCCCAAACCGGGTAAGCCACCGAATGAGAAAAAATCGTACAGACCAATTTCTCTCTTGCCTACAACATCTAAAATATTTGAAAAATTGCTTCTTAAACGACTGTTACCATTCATTGCAGATAAACGTTTAATCCCCGAACACCAATTCGGTTTCCGGAAAAAACACTCGACAATCGATCAGGTTTTTCGGATAACTTGTGAAATTGAAAAAGCATTTGAAGAAAAGAAGATTTGCTCAACCGCATTTCTTGATGTTTCCCAAGCTTTCGACAAAGTCTGGCATGACGGGCTTAGATATAAATTAAAAGTCTTTCCAGAGCAAATATATAACCTTCTTGAATCGTACCTAGAAAATAGAATCTTTCGAGTTAAGCAAGGAACGGAGTATTCTGAGTTTAAGGAAATTAACGCTGGCGTGCCCCAGGGTAGCGTCCTTGGACCGATTCTATTTGTTCTCTATACTCGCGATATACCCCAAACAGAAGGTACAACTTTAGCCACTTTTGCAGATGATACAGCCGTACTCGCAATATCAGACTCAATAGAAACGGCGACCTCTAAGCTTCAAATGGCATTAAATAGCATTTCAGATTGGACAAGGAAATGGCGAATTGAACTTAACGAAGCGAAATCCACGCACATAAATTTTACGTATAAAAACGTAAACACCTTACCCATCTATATTAATTCCATGCAAATTCCATATACAAATGAAGCAAAGTATCTAGGTATGACTCTAGACGCGAAACTTAAATGGAAGGCTCATGTTAAAAAGAAACGCGATGAACTCGAAAATAAACTCCGCGAATTGACATGGCTTATTGGAAGATATTCCAATCTAAGCGTGTATAACAAGCTGCTTATTTATAAGCAAGTACTGAAACCAGTTTGGACGTACGGTATACAACTTTGGGGTTGTACCAACGAAAGAAATATACAAATTTTACAAACATACCAAAACAAAGTACTTAAGACAATAGTGAATGCTCCATGGTATGTAAGAAATAGCAACTTACATAGAGACTTAAATATAGAAAGTGTAGAAAACGAAATTAAAAAATTTGCCACAGAACTAAGATCACGACTTAGAGATCATAGAAACAACGAAATCCGACAATCGCTTAGCGAGACGAACGTTTTTCGGCGATTGCACCGAACAAGACCTCTTGATCTAGCGCAACAAAATTAATTTCTCCACTCGAATCTTGTGGAACTTTCAGGTCCTCCCGTTGGGGAGCTTCCTGACAAAATGCGAACGAAACTGCTGCCAAAACTACTTGTTAAGCTCGACTTAGTTGTAGTATCTCTATAGAAGATAAGGGAGGTGTTTTTTTAGTCAGTAAAAATCTGACACTACTACAAGCATCAGGCTTATAGTGTCTTCCTGAAGATTTCTCACCTTCCTACACTGAAAATAAATTCCTAGGTAATATTGACAAAAACGTTTTGTTGACCTTTAACAAAACTATTTTATCGTTATGATAAAATTTTTGTCAATACGAAAGAATGATTTTGTTGATTTCACAAAATTTTTATAATCCAGCATGATTTTTTGTCAGTTTAAGAAAATATGCACTACAAATAATATTGTCAGTTTAACAAACCAAGTTTTGTTAATTTAACAAAATAAATCAGAGATTTTTGTCACATCGACAAACTTTTTTGTGATGTTAACAAAATGTTTGTTCTATCTACAAAAAATCTGTTTTGTAAATGTTTGTCAATATCACAAAGGTTTTGTTAATTTTTTTTTGTCAATTTAACAAAACATGAAAACATTTTTGTTAAAATGACAAATATTTTGTTTTGGGGTTGAATTATTTTGTAATATTGATAAAATAATATTATCAGATAGATAAAACTATTTTGTAAGGAAACCAAAAAATTTCTTTTGTGTATGATATAGTTCACACTTGGTTTTTGTTGAAAAATCGATGTAAGATTAACTGAACTTAACAAAAATTAGGTATTGTCCAGTCCATACGCCCTCACAGATGGTTGCATGTGAGATCGTAGGGACGAAACGCCAATTTTTGTGGACTTAAACCCAAAAAGCAAAAAACTATTTTGACAAAATTAATTTTGTTTTTTGTGGATTCAACAAAAGAAATTTGTAAAATTGACAAAATATTTTGTTGAATTGACAAAATATTTTGTTAATTTAACAAAATATAACAAGAAATTTTTGTTAATTTAACAAAATATTTTGTTAATGTAACAAAACAATTTTGTTAATTTAACAAAACAATTTTGTTAATTTAACAAAAAAAATTTGTTAATCCGATAATAATAAAAAAACAATAACACTAACAAAAAAATTGTTAATACAACAAAAGAATTGTTAATATGACAAATTAATTTTGTAAATTCTACGAAATTTTGTCATATTGACAAAATATTTTTGTTATTCCAACAAATTTATCTGTTAGCACAACAAAATAATTTTGTGGATACAACAAAATATTTTTTGTTACCTCAACAAAATTCTATAATTTTTGTCAATTTGATAAAACTTTTTGTTGGACGTATATTGACAAAATTTTTGTTAAATCAACCTAGATTTTTATCATATATACCTAGATTTTATTTTCAGTGTACGCAAAAAAAAAAAAAAAAAAAAAAAAAAAAATTCCTGTTTTGTTTTAAGGCCTAGACAAAAACTAAATAAAAAGAATCTTTTAAATATTAAGATTTTACAGCTTTTATAGAAACTTCACCTATGAATGCAAGTCGAAAACGCTCCAAACAACCTTAAAAGTTTTTCATTCGAAAAGAGGACGGTTTTTAATTGTAGTGTAATAACTCATTCTTCTAAAAACTAAGTTGATAATAAAATTATAAAATTATGTATTATATTATAGAAATTACTTTATTATTTCGGTTCCAAACATTTTAATTGAAAAAAAATTTAAAAACGAAATATTCAAATATAAAAGATATGGTTTGGTTATTGATGGAAGGGTACTTACAAAATATATCCGCTCTAAAACTAGATATATGTATGTCAAATATAAACCATTTGTTAGAAATTGTATTATGTATAAAATTAAATAATGGCAAAGTCAATATCATTGCTCGTTCTCAAGATATTCTAGTCGAAAAACAAATATTACCAATAACTCTTATGATCTTTCGAACCACATGTGTCAAACGTTGTACTTTTTGGAGATTAAAGAGTTCAGGATGAAGATTAATTTCTTAACTCTCTTAGAGCTCCAGTCCAAGATACATATGTATACGAGGTGAATGGGTAATTTTCGCTTTTCCTAAGATTTTGACAGCAACAGACCTGTCCAAGTCTGTTGCTGTATGCAAAGTTTGATATTTTTTTGGCAACCATTATTTAATTTTTCTGTGATGCCTACAGATTTATTCAATAACTGAATAAGATATTTGCGTGTAATTCAGTAAGCAAAGACGTTGTTAAATTTAAGATACTGATGATGGTTTTCCTGCGAAATACCAAAAAAAATAAAATTTTTAGTTTGAACTCAATTACTATAGTAAAGGGTTTTCTACTAAATGTTTCTAAGCTTTGAAAGTTGATTGCGGTCATATTATATCTATTTGTCAAATAAGGTGTACGTCAAGCAATCGCAAAATCTGCCGAAAATATCACCATTCTCCGTCTACAGAAGAATCCGGAACTTGGCGAATTTCACGTCATGACTTGGGCTACACCCGTACAAACTTGAACTGATCCAGGAACTCAGAGTAAACGATCATAGACAACGATGTGTGTACGCTAATTTGGCTCTCGATCAGTTGGAAGTTGACCTCAATTTCGGTTGAAAAATCATATTCAGCGACGAGATGAATGGGTTCATCAACAAGCAAAACTGTTGAAGGAGCTACAAGCCACACAGCCCGTGCCACAATGGACATTTTGTGAGAACAATTCACGAAAATGGTTACCTCACGCGAAGGTGATGTGAATTGGGCACTGAGATTGTTCCATTTAATCCCCTTAGACTCCTTCTTGTGGGGTCTTCTGAAGTAATTATGTCTATGCTTAAAAACCAAAAACCACCACTCCCTTCAAACCCAACTTTATCAATGCCAATGGTCAAATTCAGCCATATTTCTGGACCATATTTAAACAAAATTATACATTTTGGATTTGTGCCACCAGCAAAGTCGTGGCAAATATTTAAATGATAAAGTATGTATTGCATTCAAAATGGCATACATGGGCCTTCTAAATAAATATAAAATATTTATAAACTCTCATTCACAATTTGCCTTATTCAAATTTATAGATAGAAAACGTTTAATGGAACACCTTATATTTTTAAAAAGCAACAGTTTTCCCAAAAAAATAACAAACGCAATATATTATATAAACTTTATTGATTAAAATAAGCTTTCGATGATTACATGCACTATTTAAAATTTCATTGTTTTTTTGAAAAATATTTCCATCCCAGAATTCCATATTGCCGTCTAACAATATTGGTAATTATTTCACCGACAAATACAACACTAGCAAATATCAAACCATTAGACAAGCAACTCCAAGCAAAACGCAATCTTTCCAAATCAACCGAGATGGGCTCCGATCCCGTAACTATTCGCTCTGATTCTGGCACATTTTGCACATCCTTGATACTCGAAGATTGCATAACTGCATCGTAATCCCACTTCTGAATCAATCCAACTTCCTTAATGTGCAATATCAAAATATCAAAAATTTCCCTAAACGGTGAATGCAAATCCAACAGAAATCCAATGTCGTATTTAACATTCGAAAAGGGAATTGAATGAAATAGCGGTTTGCCAAAACGATTGTGTGTGTCAAGAAGGAATTCAGTCCTATCTTCACCAATAGAGTAGCCGAAACTTGTGTTCAACGAGCTCAATTTTTTGGTATAAACAGCAAAATCAACTACTTTGACGATATTTTCAAATCCTGGCGGACAAGCATAATATTTGTGCATGTATTTCCAACTCATTTCATGCATCATGATGGGTATCTTGTGATCTATGAGACCTTGAACAGTATTTACCTGTTTAATTTTTATGAAAACCGTCAGAAATGACGTAAACGATATCAAATACATGTTTCCGAGGACAAAAGCGAACAAGAATACTTGAATCTGAAGTCTGTAGGCTGTGTTCGATGGTACTTCTGGAGACTTCGACAGGAATGTCAGCAATATTTCACTTAAACTCTTCCAAATATCAACTCTTGAATTGACCATTTTCTTAACAGCAAAATTCATCAAAGCGATGTAAAGTCCAGTTAGTCCAATAAGTACCCACACTCTTGAAGAAAATGGCCTCTCAAAGTACTCATTCGGGTTTATATGACCATTTAAGGGTACCAAAAATATCCAAGTCAAATGTTTGACTGTGCTGATCGAAAGCCCTTGGGTTGGCGTAAACACATTCATGCTAATATGAATTTTGTTGTCCAACGTTGCTGTTATAGTGTTATTAACAAACGATTTTCTTGAATAAATGTTAATATCAACTTCTTCAAAAGTTGCATTATGTCGACGGAGAAAGCCTAAAAATATTTGAGACGAGAATCCTCCAAATTGCGGAATTCCTTTTGAATTGAAGTAGCGAAAAGTCCTTGGAATATCCTTTTGGATTGACGTACGTACTACAAACCCATTTAAATCTTTAAGAGCATTTGGTAGTGGTGCGACTTTTGAAAGCATTTGGATTTTTGTGTCAGCGTAAGGTAGAAATGCATACGAAACATTATTGTCAGCAATTCCGAAAATTCTTGTGAATTTCCAATCATCAAAGAAGGCGAAATACTTCCGAAGACTTTCGAGACTTATGCCATGAATTATGACAAACTTCCGAACCTCGATCGATCGTATTAAATTTTCCAAAATTTCCAATTGCTCATTAAACTTTTCGAATTCACTTTGACCATGAACCACCAGAACCGAATTGTGCAACGACATTTCCTTGAAGTAATAATATTTCTTCAAAGATGAAAATATTAAAACTGCCATGTTCGAATTGATGTTTAAATTTTTAATCAAGCTATCCTCTTCCTCATGCATCCCAATGAAACACAATGTTTTCGAATTAGATTCTTTGTGCATTTTTGAAATGAGTTCGCCGAGCTCCACTGTATTTTCTCCACAACACACTACACCAAATGGAAGAATTAAAATTAAGAATTTTCGAAGACACATTTTTTAACCTCAACTGTAGGTATTGAAAGTCGATGATGATATAAATAACATGACAGAGCAAACTCAGGACATGAGTTTGACATGCAAGCAGAGCTATTTGAAATTGATTGCCATTAAGATAAATATATTGAGGTGTAATTAAATCAAATGCGTGTTAAATAACTTGGAACATAACAGATAATAATAATACTTTCACAAAAGCCTTTAAGCAAGGAGTTCTGAGCTTGAAGAATTTTATGTACTTTACTTTATGAATTTGACAAAAAATATTTTCTATTTAATTTAAATTAAATAATATTATTTAAAAAACGACAAAACAAATACTTCAAATATTAACTTTAACTTGTCAACTACTATTCTCATAGTGCACTTTCGAGCGGATTAATTTATGGTAATGTAGTTCCCTTTGTCGTAATGGTAAATGTGTTGAACTGTCACCCCGAAGGTCTTAGATCGAACTATCAAAATGGCCTTTTTTCAGGAGTGCTTCCTACTCTGAAGAATTGACAAATCCTTCATGACTATTACTATCGTCTTACCCCTTTCGATTCGGTAGAAAATTGGAGGTGATTTTCAGTGTGTTACAAATATTTCGGTCAAAAAAATTATCGTTTAAAAACTACATGATGCTTATGAAATTTTGAATTTTTGTTTCGCTGATATTTATGATTTTAACATTTTAAGATTTTTTCGCAACTTATTATAATTAATAAGTATCTATTAAAGATAAATTAAATAAAATTTTTTAATTATTTATTGGTCCCAAAAAAGTCTTTAAAAGTTACATAGTGGTTGTTGCTGAAATAAACGTAGTTCACTCGATTAAATCAATGTTTTTTCAATAAACAATCAAAATGTCTTGTTTTGAGATCTTTCAATGTTAAACGAGTAACTTGATTAAGTCAACTAACTACATTTGGTTAATTTGACCAATTTCATTTTCTATAGCAAATAATCTGCTCACTTGTATTAAAATTAATGGTTTAGTTTTGAAACTTAACTAATAATTGGGTAAAAAAATCAATCAGATTAATTTTTTTATAAAAAAATAAGAAAGCTTTGTTTTCGAATATTAAATAATGCATATATTTTCCTTACAACATAATCCTCACTCCAGGTAACTGCCGCTACACCTAAATTTGAATGTTCAAAAGCATGCGCTAACCCCTGGACTTGCACGACATAGTTACGAGGTCTTATATACATACATATTGATATGTTGCACGATTTTTTTCTTTCTTTTATAATGCACATCTACTACTTCACATAAATATGATAAGGTAAGTTGAAATGTGCAGGACGAATCTATTCAACAGAATGTTCGATTTTAGTAAAAAAAAAATATGGCATCCAAATCATTACAGCGAAATCGGAGCTTGTCTGCTTCAGGAGATCTCGTAAGGGCAGATGTCACTCAGCAACCATCTGCAGAAACCTAGTTCGGAAACTTCCAGACCGATCCACCATTGCAGCCGAAAGGAACGTGAAATACCTGGTTATCAACTTCAACGAGTTGCTAATGTTCAACCAGCACTCAAAAAGTATATTCAGAACAGCCAATTGGGCATTCCGCCGACTTCACCCCTTGATGAGGAAAAGTTCAGGACTTAGCCAACAGACGAAGGCATTCATTTACAAACAATTCCTTAGGCCAAAATTATCAGTTATTTTTTCCCTGTCTGGCTCATGCTCTCAAAGACAGCGACGAAGGAACTCCAAATCTTCGAGAGGAAGATGCTAAGAATTTGCATCGGACACCACTTCGACCGGCAGCATTGGAAACCCTAAGAGCATCGAAATCAACTGATTTTGATCATTTCTTTTTATACTCAAGCTCCCAAATAGTTTGAATATTCGGTGCGTTTTATTATTCACAAATCTATCTGGATCCGGATCTGGATCATCCCTTGAAAATAAAACCATACGGATCTTAGTGACAGCAGTGTTATAAGCCCGTCTCTTTTTATCCTTGGGTTTGTAAATTTTAAATTATTTCTTGTCTTTTTTCTTTACACTATAGCTTACACTACCTTACCATAAAAAGACATCTACTCGCCAGTTTAATAACTAATTTTTGGATCTTTGAAATAGATCCCGACAGAAAACAGGATCCCAAATTGTTTTTGTAATACATGTTACTCGTAAAAGTTAATCCAGATCCGAATCCAGATAGATTTGTGAATAATAAAACGCACCTATTATTGTGTATTCAAATTTTCAATTTTTTTTTTGATTTTTAAAAACAATTTCAAAGTTTTTTTTCAAAACTCAATATTTCGAAAACTCCATGCTAAATTTTTCTTGATAAATAAAAGTTTCTCAATATAAACTACAAGGTGAGAGAAAACCAATTTTATTTTACCTAAGTAAAAAATGGTTTTCGAAAATCGTTTTTTTTTTCTCGAAAATAGCTCCGAGAATTTTGATAAAGTTTTTTTCTTTCGAATAAATCTTAGGATCTATAAATTTAATAGACAAAAATTGGAAATTAAGATATACATATGTATATTAGACTGGGCCAAAAAAATTGACTATTTTTTTTTTTTGAAAGATATATCGAGAATATCATTCAGAATGACAAAAAAAAATGTTCGTAAAAGTTTGAGCCCTTAATATCAATTTTAAGAGGGCTATCATCGCTAATTTTGATTTTTAGTCATAATTTCATGTTTTGCGTCAGAACTGACAAGACATTGAAGTAAAAAAAATTCATTTTGACTTACTTTTATATAAAATTAAATTCCCTACAAAAAAGGTCTGATTGAAAATTTTCGTCAGACAAGCCGTTTTTGAGTAATTAAGCTTAATAAATTGTTATTTTTCGTTAGTTACAAAATTCCAAATTAAAAAAGTAAAATCGAAACCATACAAAAACCCCTTCAATAGATTTAAAACTTGACCAGAGTCAAATCTTTCATTAAAAATCTCCCTCCTTATAATATACAACGAATTGTTGGCTTATAAACAGAGTTCGGAGAAATAGAAAGAAACCGAATTTACAACAACAAAACTTGAATGACTAATAAAAACGCTAGTCCTCAAGTGATAATTGATAAACGATAAAACCTAAATTGGGATGGACCTGATCATGTGGTCTCGGTAGCGTGATGCGTAGGGCATTGGCTTCTGACGACGCTAGGTCTGGGGTCAAATCTCAGTCAAGGCAAAAAGTTTTTCGATTAAACTTGATAGTATAAAGGCTAAGCACCTCTAATAAAGGAGTCTGATGATCGGCTTGGCAACCGTGAAATAGCTATAACTCCAGCCAAATAAGAACCCACTTCTGAATGATATTCTCGATATATCTTTCAAAAAAAAAAAAATAGTCAATTTTTTTGGCCCAGTCTAATGTATATGTATTACTTACTGTTCCTACCATTTTTTTGAGTTTTGGGTTTCTTAAAAGTTTAAAAAACATTGCATTTCAAAACTTAAAAATAAATATATGTTCTGAATTTCTGAAAAAAAATTTTTTTTTTGAAAATTCGATATCTCAAAAACAGATCAATATTTTTCTTGGAAATTTATTTTTTATTCGTGCAATAATAAAAACTTTAAGTTGGCGTACCAAAATTTTTTCTTAAAAATGTTTTAAAAATTTTGTAAATATAAAAGCTTATACATTTATGTTCTTGGATAAACAAATATTTGCTTGAATCACATGGTATCCTGTTTTTAACTCCAACTTCTAAAGGAGTTGTTTTTTGGTCATTCAAAAAAATGAATTTTATGCTTATGAAAAGTTTTTCTCTAATAAAATTCATTTTTGACATTCTTAGTCTTTTACATTACAGCAAAAGTACATAAATGGTTTTCCAATTGGGATTTCTAAATTTTGAAATGTGATTGCGGCCATGCTGTTGATCTTACATCTGTCAAATTGCCTTTTTACTTGCGACTTATAGGTATCTACTCTAAGGCAAGTTATGCATTCGTAAAAAAAAAATCGAACTCGAGATTTTGATCAAAGTTGTCATTACGATGATAGCGAAGACGAAAAAAAGTGGGTCTGGCAATTCTGTCTGTCTGCCTGTCTGTCTGTTCGATTACAGCTAAGCGGCTCGGCCGATTTTCTTCAAACTTGGTAGATATGGGTTTTAATTTTTAACCCCTGGATGTTTTTTGATTTGATTTTTTAAGACCAAAAATAACGGTACCTCCCATACGATTTTTTTTCGAAATTTTATAAATATTTTTTTTTCTCAAAAACTGTCCCAACGATTTTTTAAAATAAAATTCAAAAAATTTAATTTAGTTAAACCTAGGTAATGGTTGAAAAAAATTTTCCAAAAAATGAGTAGTTTTGGTACCCCCCTTGGGACCATTTTTTTTGTTTTCGATTTTCTCAAAAACGGTACCACCGATTTTGATCATTTTTTTATGCTAAAGCTTCCCAGCAGTTTAAATATTATTATGTATTTACATTTTCCAAAAATTTTTTTTGGATTTTTAAAAAAACTTCAAATTTTTTTTTTTTTTGAAAACACAATATTTCGAAAACCCCATGCTCGATTTTTTCAAAACTTGGTAAATAAAAGTTTGGAAAAATAGTCTACAAGATATGAGAAAAATGAATTCATTTTACCTAAAAATAACGGTAGATACCCTCCATACAAACGTTAAAAAATGGTTTTCGAAAATCGTATTTTTCTCGAAAACGGTTCTGAGAATTTTGCTTAAATTTTTTTCCTTCTACTATTTTTTAATATCTGTAATTTAATAAAAAAAATTTTTAAAACAAGATATTACTGACTGTACCTACCATAGAACGATTTTTTAAAATTTTGAATTTCTCATTATCAGCACGACGGATTTTAATGAAATTTCGTAGGGAAAAGCTTCTAAAAAGTTTTAAGATAATTGCATTTCGAAACTTTAAGAAAAATATTTTTTTTTGAATTTTGAAAAAAAAAAATCAATTTTTTGTCTTTTGAAAAATTCTTAGTCTTTTACATAGGAGTAAGTTCGTGCGACCCATTCGTGCATTTTTTTTTTATTTAGACTGTCTTGCTAAATTTACATGAAGAACTTAGCGTTCAACAACATGTCAAACTGATTAAATTCTTTTATGAAAGTTGGTTTTCTATTCGAGCTGACTGGAAGTTTTGGTCAGAAAATCATATTCTATGTCGTATGGCCTATGTCTGGATGAATGGGTTCGTTAACATGGAAATTTGTCAAATTTGGGATGATTAAAATCAACTCTAGATCCACGAAATTGTAATTTATCTAGAAATAAACAATGTTTGATGCGGATATTGGGCTATCATTGGTTCATCCTTTTTTGAGAATCAAATCAATCAATCTATTTCGCCCCAATTGCATAATATGAACACCGACGACCTGTGATTTCTACAGGTTGGCGGGGCGGCGCGGTGGTGCTTCGAACCGCAATGGACTTTTTGTACGAGTGATTTCCGAACATAGTTATGTACCTCTCGTGGAGGCGATTTGAATTGACTTCCGAGATCGTTTTGATCCCGTTTTTTTGTGGCATTTCCTTAAGTCACAGGTCTATACTAACCAATGCCATTAGTCAAATTCATCCTGATTTATGTGCCAGAGTTATGGAAAATTGGACCTTTCGATTGGCGCACCACCCAGTGAAGTCGCGGTGTACATTTGAAAACCCTTTAGAAAAGAAATAACTCGAGGAAATTTACAAACTTCATCTTAACGCATAAATACACAAGGACACTTACAAGTTTGTCGTTAGATTAGGCTGACGAGACTATCAGCAGGTGAGCCGACACACTTAGGCCATGAGTTGGCCCATTATTATACCACATTGAATCTTGGAGTCTATCTCTCAAATCATTAAACCAGTTAGAGAGGCAATATTAAGTGTTCCTCAAGGTATTCATCTTGGACCACTTATTTTTAACATTGTATATCCACAGAACACTAAGATCATTGTATCAGAAATCTCCCAGAGGGTGTCTAGGTGTTTTGGATAAAACCGGACATGTACACAGAAGATAAGGGATGCATTTATCCTCTTCTTTGTCATCAATTCTGATTTAGAAAAGAGAGCAATACAGTTAGTAGCTTCAATTCGATTTATGGAAAACTTTGCTTAAATCTATCGAGTGGCGAAATCCTTCTGTTTAAAAATAATCGTGGCCGATTGAAAATAAAACTATTAACTTACTTGCTGCGCCAGACAAAGTATATATACGTCCCTATATTACGTCCTGTTTTTTTTCGTCATTTTTGTCGACCATGCCTTGTTTCACATTCCGAGATCAAGATTCCAGAATCATTCAGGACCAGTTGATATAGCGTTATAATAGTAGTTGTTGTATTTGCATTCCTTTTTTTGTTTTTTTTTTGATTTTTCTTACTCTAACTCAAAGTTGCTTACTCCTTTTTTTGTTTGTATTCCTTTTTCATATATTTCTACAGGTCCGCCCTCACCATCTTCATCAACTTCTCCTTAGGACCCAATGAGGAACGTGGTGCCGGCCGCCTTGTATAGTAGGGTCTTGGGCAATCGTGTGAATTATTTTGCAAAGCACTCGCTTCAATCACAGAATACAAAATTCCAAGGACTCCTTTGTTTAGTCCATGCGCTATCTATAAGTAGTGTAAGAAGTAAGAAGTTTATAAAAAGCTAAACGGGGGTTTGTTGGACTAAGCGGCACTTGTACAGGTTATTATTATTATTTTTATTTTTATTTGATGTGGAAGGATTTTATGGCGCGCGGGTTGATTGTTCTTTTCTATTTCTAGGTGCAACACGTTTAATGAACCAAGAAATAGAGCCATGGGGATTTGTGTTGTTGCTTTAAAGAATGCGTCATCATTTCATGGGTTTGTCTAGACCGGGATAGTTGTTAGGAAGTAGTATGTCGATAATATGGTTGAATGTAGTCCGTATGGATAAAAAAAAGAATGTCAGAACTGTTCTCGGTGGAAGATTGGATAAGTGTGTATGGATTGTGCATTTTGCGAAATTGGAAAAAATTAGGCAAGAACGTATTTGAACTTGTGAGGTAAGCATGCTATAAGGCAAGTTTTTGATTTGGAAAATAACATCGTACTCTTGGCTTTTGTCAAACTTGATATTATGATGACAGAGAATACGAAAAATGTGTGTTCCGAAATTCCGTCTTTCTGTATGTCTATATGTTTGTAACTCGACCTACAGCCTGAGTCCCCGAAGCGAGACCAACCAAGATTTGGCTTTTTTCTAACCGAATCGGTTCTCTTGATTTTGGCTATCAAGCATTGGCGAGTCGACTTTGAGGAGATAATGCGTCATAAAATTGGTGCAATGTTTTCTCTAACAAGAAAATATTTTTTTTAAGAGTACAAAACCTACTTGGTCCGATACAAGGTGTAAAGAAGCTATCAGGTTAGGGGAAGTTTCCAATCTTATAAAGTCAACCCATCTGAAGAAAATCGGAAAAACCACAAACAAGTCAAAAACAAATACAAAGCTGTAATAAAAATAACAAAAATCTTACATGACCAGAAATTAAGTCAGAAAATCCTGCAATGTTCCAAAGGCAGGGGAACCTTCTGGTCACTTCTCAGGAACGTATAAAAATCAACTTCATCTTCGGTTCCAACGCTCATCTACAATGACAACCCGATAACTAGCCGATAACGGCTCATTTTTCTGCTAGTTCTACGTAAGTTGACAGCAACATTGCCCACCTGTACTTGAGAATGTTAATCATTCAATGGGACAGTTATATTTCCGCACTCGTACAGTTACAGAAGCCCTTTAACATCTTGGTATAAGCTAATCCACTCTTCCTGATGGTATACCCCATTTTTCTGAAGAGGCGTTCTTCATCGCTGGAAAAATCATTGCGTAAGCTTTTCCATTGCTCCTACTGTTCTGGAATCTTTCCTGGAAGATGAAAACCGGTGTTTGTCCAGCCTAGTCCTCAAAAATGCGACCTACCCTCTCCCTTATCCTACCAACCAATTCAACTTACGGCCGTCCCTTCTTTCCATGGTCATGGAATCGCTGATAAATCATAAGCTCAAGAAATATCTCGAAGATCGAAAGCTTCTTAATGACCAGCAATACAGCTTTCAAAGCAATCATTTCTCTGGTGATCTTATGGCATATTTCATAGAAGAGTGGAACAGATCTTTATATAGTTTTGGAGAAAGTAAGATTATTACGATTGATATTTGTAAGGCAATTGATAGAGTTTAGCACCAGGCTTTTTTATCAAAAATGCTTGCATTTGTTATCAAAGAAACACATATTCTTTGGATAACAAATAACCTTCTAGATCATTCAATACATGTTGTATTGGAACGTTTTAAGTCCGGTCTTCAAAAAATAAATGCCGGTGTTCCATAGGGCTCCGTTTTGTCTCCGACTCTCTTCCTCATTTTTATAAATGATCTCTTGTCTGAAACTTCTTATCCACCTAATTATTTTGCTAATGTTTCTGCACTCAGCTTTTCAAACAAATTCTCAAACTCACGTCCATTTCCTTTGGAAGTAGAATTGCATTAAACTCCAATCATTACAGGGTTGTTTAATGGGGTATAAAAATCATGTGGATTTTACTGCTTCCAAAACTAAATTCTGTCTATTGCCGTCCAAGCAACATGTACATCGTATCCAATTGTCCTTGAATGGCACTTGCATTGAGGAAGACTAAAAGCTCTCAGCAATCGGTATGTGTGCCAAAAACGATCTTCGTCATTCCAAGACCACATTCTCAACACCGTCAAAAAAAGTTGCTTACTACTTCCTCTCTCAGTGTAAGACATTTTTCAACCTTTCTCCAAAACTCCAGTATAACTCAAATCTTTGGACAGGTGCAGCCCTTCTCTTCCTTCATTGAAAACCCACACGGTTTTCTCATCCCACTTGAATATATAAGCATTCAAGACTAATGTCTTTTGACACCTTCCCTCCCTCCATAATTTCCTCATCAATCGTGCTATGTTTTTTAAACTTTTTAGAAGCTTCTCTATAAAAAAAATTCATTAAAATCCGGTATGTCGATAATGAGATATTCTAAATTTGAAAAATGGTTCTATGGTGGGTAGAGTCAGTAATATCTTGATTTCAATTTTTTTTTCATTAAATTATAGATTATAGATCATACAAATTGATGAAAAGAAAAAAAATTTTAGCGAAATTCTCGGAACCGTTTTCGAAAAAATAAATTTTCGAAAACCATTTTTTAACATTAACCTTTATTTTTAAGTAAAATAAATTTTTTTCTTACATCTTGTAATTTATATTAAAAAACTTTTACTTATCAAGTTTTAAGAAAATTGAAATATGAATTGAGTTTTGAAAAAAAAAATTGTACCGTTTTTGAGAAAATCAAAACACAAAAAATGGTTCCAAGGGGGGTACAAAAAATAACCATTTTTTGGAAAAATGTTTTCAACAATTTCCTAGCTTTAACTAAATGAATTTTTTTGATTTTTTTTAAATCTGTGTTACAGTTTTTGAGAAAAAATATTTATAAGATTTCGAATCAAATCGAATGGAAAGTACTGTTGTTTTCGGTCTTCAAAAAAAAAAAAAAGAAAAAAAAAACGTGTGGGGGGGGGGAATTAAAAATACTATCTACCAAGTTCAAAGAAAATTGGCAAAGCCGTTTAGGCTGTAGTCGAAAAGACAGATAGACAGACAGACAGAATTGTGAGACCCACATTTTTAGTCTTCACTCTCATTGTATAATGTCAACTTTGATCAAAATCTGGAGCTCGATTTTTTTACCGAATGCATAACTTACCTTATATTACCTATAAGTCGCAAGTAAAAATATCTCGATATCAAAAAAGTCAATATGAGCCACTATGCGCCGTCAAAAAAAAACATGGCGGCCACAGACTGTCAACATTGACACGTCCCTTGATTACAAATATTTCATTTTTAAAACTCTAAGCCTCTTTAACCTTAGAGACAGTACCAACCCAGTCACACGGTTTGTTTTGAAAAAATTATTAATTATTTTTCGCTAACTATGCACTTTTTGTTAGAATTGTAGATTGTTCAAAATAATAATAATTTTTTTCTGAATGATAGTAATTCTTAATTTTGAGAAAAAACTTAATTTTTTCAATTTATTTTAGATACTTTATTATTTTTGTGAAAATAAGTATAATTATTTCTAAGGAATATTTTAGGAATTAAAATTATCTTAGTAAAATGTTTTCGGAAAAGTTTGTTAATACTTAATTTATATTTTTGAGCATTTTGCCCTTTCCTTAATTAATAACAAAATATAAAAAAAAAATAAAAGCTGGGCGAAAAAGTTTCAATCCATTTAAGGTACTAGTACGGTCTAGAACGCCAAAAACGCACGATTTTTGGGAACTTTTTTCTCGGGAACTTTGTGCGCAATGGGACGATGTTTTTTTTTGATGAGCCGACGTTGGCGCCCGCCCTCTATAATTTGGCCAAAATTCAAAAATTAAAAAAAAGTACTCTTGACGCATGTATTCATTTCCGAGAAAAAAATTCCCAAAAGTCGTGCATTATTTTTGGCGTTCTATACCGTACCAGTACCTTAAATTTCCTTAAGTGTTCGATACGGAATTTGAAATAATTTTCACCTAATTAACTACTATTTAAATGCCCTAAAAATACGTATGTTGCAATTATGCCAAAAAAGGGATGCGGTTTAACTTCAGATTTAATAATGTTTATTTCTAAAAATATTGATTTAGTAAAAAGAAACAATGAAAGTAATTTCCTTACCGCAGTTTTATTCCCTTCTTCTTACGCTTCTGGACAAATTGCAAATGAACGAGTTTCATTATTTTAGGCGGAAGGCCATCTTGGCTAGCCACGAATTTGCATATAAAGAAAAAAGAGACGAATGTCACCAGTGGCGTAGATAGCTTTTCGCTATGGGGGGGGATAGATCTAGTTCGCTCATTTTTTTTTAAGTTTTAATAATTAAAAAAAAAAAACAAATAACAAGACTTCCTTGAATTCATTATGTATGCCATAAAAAAATTATATTTTTTAAAGATAATATACTATACGCATTAATTTCAATATGAACTAGAATAAATATTGATATACAGTGCCTTGCATAAGTATAACCGCACCTGTAAAAATGCGTTTTGTAGAAAATTAAAATGAGAATGACACTTTACTATTTTTTTTATTGAATGGCATCACTAATCAAGTAAATTGAGAAGAAAAAAAGTTCCGTTATTTTCTCTTCTTTCTCTTCTTAACTTCACCTTCACGCCCGCGCTGTGTTGAAACATTTAAAGGGTAATCATAATCCCTTGAGCGCTGGTAGATTATAAACAAAAAAAAAAACAAATTTTTATATAACCGCACAATGCAAACCCCTCTGAAGCTTGATTCAGTTGTGTGCTTCGAAATGACAAGAAACAATGCCGCGTGGTACGAGTAAACATTTAAGCGATACGGAAAAAGTCAAAATTCAAGCTTTTCGGTTAACTGGCATTAGCTTAAGGGCTATTGGTAGGAAAATTTAAATATCAGATCGTGTCGTCCGAAATTTCTTACAAGATCCAGAATCTTATGAGACGAAAATAAGACCCGTGCATCTGCAGAAGCTGACACGTCGAGATAAAAGGCGTTTAATAAATGCTGCATCCAATTCGGCGCATTCTTTGCAAGACGTTCGTGACGAATTGGGCTTAGGAATTTCGGTTTCAACGGTTTTTTGTGCCTTAAAAAGCAGTAAAGTGATTGTTCGGTGCAAAATGATGCCAGCTCCAAATTTGACAACAGTCTACAAAAAAAAGTAAGAATTTACCCGGCAAAACATGAAACGGAATTGGAAAACCATAAGTAACATTCCATTAATTTACACTTAACTCTTGTTATTCCAAATGGCATAATCTAATGAATGTTTTTTTTTTTTTAGATTATTTTAGATTATTTTCAGTGGCGAAAAAAAGTTTAATCTTGATGGGTCAGGTGGTTTTAACGGATATTGGCACGATCTGAGAAAGGAAAAAAGTTTTTTTTTCAAGAGGAACTTTGGCGGTGGCAGTTGTAAAGTTTGGGGGGCCTTCAGCGACCTTGGTAAGGTTGCGGTTGCCTTCACCCCTGCAAAGATGAACAGTTCAGCTTGCACCCAGGTGCTTCAGGATAATTTGGTACCCTACTTAAGACGATTTCGTCGAGTTCGGCATGTCTTTCAGCATGATAATGGCCCAATTCACGTTAGTCATCAAAGTTTCTGATGGTACGAATCGAATAACATACATTTTATGGTGTTCCCGGCACGTTCTCCAGATTGTAACCCTATTGAAAATCTTTGGGGAATTTTGACCCGCAAAATGTATGCCCATAATAGGCAATTATACAGTGTTGCTGAGCTGCGAGAGGCGATTGTGGAAGAATGGAACTGTATAAACGATTCCATATTGAATAACTTTGTCAACAGTATGTCAAAAAAAATTTTTAGATTGATCGAAAATAGGGCAGCAATGTCCTTTACTAATTTAGCCGAAAAAATTTACTTAAAATAAAAAAAAACAGATCAAAATAAAAAAGCGGTTATGCTTTTGCAATACAAAAAATCTGTTTTAATTTTTAACCACCAGAAGAGAAACTAACGAAACTTTTTTTTCTTCTGAATTTACTGATGTCATTCAATAAAATTAATTTTCTACAAAACGCATTTTTACAGGTTATATTTTTGCAAGGCACTGTAGTAAGTAAAATAATATTAATTTAAAAAATAAATCACAAAATAAATGCAGCTCCGCGAAGATTCAACGCCACATAAAAGAAGAAGTGTAAGCAATATACGTCATATTTTCAATATAAATTATTAAAAAAAGAATAAAACTGAAATGGTCTGCCTTCACGTACTGTTTCATAACTTCCACATTTATTATTCGATGTCATTAATTTTGTGCGTTTTAGCTTTGTAAAAACAATATCTTCCACCTAAAATCTTAAAAGTATTTTAAATATTTTTTTGTCTATCCTTACGGAATGACTTAAAACAAGCGATTTTCTAAAAACGGCGAAAAATTGTGTTTTTTGAAACTTTGAACGGCTTTTCCTTAATGATTGTTGGGCCGATTTACACAAGTCGTATACTGCTGGAAAGACAAACAAAATATCTGTTCAAAAACATAAAGAATATGTTAATTAGTTTGACCGATTTTGAGAATTAGGCTCATACATGGAAAAGGAGCAAAAAAAAAAGACGGTTTTTTGCTTATATCTCGAAAACGCTTCTTTTGAAAAATAAATGAGTGCCATTTTCGTGTTGAGAGAGTCAAAATTAGTCTAGAAAATACTTTTTTTTGGAGGTACTCGCTACAAACCGAAAATTTGTAAACTAGTGTTATCAATTGGTGAGACGTAAAAAAAAATTTCAGAGTGCGTTTCTTTAACTTATTTGGTTCATGACTGGTTATGCTGAACAATTATCGATCCCAATGGGGGGGATATATCCCCCTGATCCCCCCCCTATCTACGCCACTGAATGTCACAGCTGAAGAAGAAGTGGAATAAACCTGGGCTTACATTAAATTTCCTTGTGGAAAGTTTGCATTAGTCATTTATACAACATCCCCACCCCCGTGAATCGAATCCGATTCACTAGCTTCTATGTCTAAGACAGCGAGTTTGGATACAGGACGCTGTATGAGTCCTTTTGAAGTACGAACGTCTACTCTTCGAGACTGTCCATCTGCTCCGAGATACACGTTTTCAACCCGGCCACGGCACCACTGATTTCTAGGGACATTTGCATCGCACAGGAACACTAAATCGCCTATGGCTATTGGTTTAGTACGTTGGCACCACTTTGTCCTTCGTGTTAGTGTGGGTAAGTATTCTGTTACCCATTTTTTCCAAAATCGGTCCCTCAACTGGCGAGAAATACGCCACTGCTTTCTTAAACGGCATAGATCTTCAAAGGGTTCTTCCTTAGCGGGGGTTTGCGCCGTATTTGCTGAGCCCAGCAAAAAGTGATTTGGAGTAAGCGGTTCTTCTTGATCTGGAGCGATTGGTATATGAGTAAGGGGGCGAGAATTAACAACGTTCTCAGCTTCAATTATAAGGCTTTGTAGAGTAAATTCTCTTGGTGCCACTTCTTTCAAAGTGTGATATAAGACCCTCTTAACGCATTGAACCATACTTTCCCACACACCCCCTTCAGCGGGGTTGGCAGGACAATTAAACACCCATTGAATTCCTTTCGCTACCAGCTCTCCTTTCAGTCGATCACATTCAAACACTTCGGGAAAACGTCTCGATTCATTTGAAGCGCCAACGAAATTCGTTCCATTATCGGATCGGATTCTCACTGGAACTCCTCGACGATTAATAAAATTTCTAATAGCCAGAATGCACGCATCAGTAGATAAATCGTGAACAACTTCAAGATGTATGGCTCGAACAGTTAAGCACGTAAAAAGCGCTACCCATCGCTTTTCGGTACGCCGGCCAATCGTAACGGTAATAGGACCGAAGAAGTCTAGACCCGTATAAGAAAAGGGTCGAACAAAGGGTGTAAGTCTATCCTCCGGTAGAGAGCCCATCAACGGTGGAACTGGATTAACTCTTGCAATTTTGCAAATTAAACAATTTGAAACTACTTTGCGTAAGGTTTGTCGTAGTTGAGGTATCCAGTACTTTTGACGGATCTCACAGATTGTGGCTTCAGTATTTTGGTGCTTCATTTTGTGATGCTGCTCCTTTACAACTAGCTTCGTAAAGGCGTGGGCAGAAGGCAAAATTATTGGGCGTTTTGCGGCATATGTCAAACAACTCGCTGCATCAAGCCTGCCGTAGACACGAAGTAGTCCGTCGTTATCGACGTAAGGCGAAAGTTTGTGCAAGGGACTTCCCTTTTGCAAAGGTTGATTACAAGCTATTTGCTTTAATTCTGTCGCAAATGATTCCCTTTGGGCTTGACGACACAACACAGTCTCTCCAGCTTTTAGCTCAGCCAAAAGGAGATCTATAGATCGTTTTTCATTATTAATACGTTTTCGGCAACAGTTAATAAAACGAAGTACCCAGGCAATTGTTCTTACCAGCCTGGAAATAGAAGAAAATCGACTAAATTCAATAAACTGATTACTCACGATAACCAATGAAAACTTTGGACGCAGTTCTTCTTCGACGTCTTCGCTAGGAGAGGGTGGTGAGTTTCTTGGCCAGAATTCTTCTCCCTTTAACAAGAAGTTTGGACCAGTTAACCATCGAGACGAAGATTCAAAATTTACGACATATGCAGTCCTTGTAGCATCATCGGCAGGGTTCTCGCGAGTGGGAACCCACCTCCAATTGGACGGATCAGTAGTGTTTACAATTTCGGCAATCCTGTGTGCAACAAATGGTTTATAACGTCGATGTTCACTTGCAATCCAGTTGAGGACGGTCGTTGAATCGCTCCAAAGAACAGCCCGACATATTTTGAAAGAATGCTCTTCCATCAAAGTCTTCATCACTCTCGCTCCTAAGACGGCCGCTTGCAATTCAAGACGAGGTATCGTCAGCGATTTAAGAGGGGCGCATTTTGTTTTAGAGCACACGAGTGAAGTAGCCACTTCACCTTTATAATTTTCCGTTCTCCAATATGCTACTGCGGCAAATGCGTCTTCGCTTGAATCAACAAAACATGAAGCTGTACCTTTGTTGGCAGTGCACTTTTAAAGTAAAAACGTGGAACTTTAAAATGAACGACATTTGGTAGTAACAGCAACCAATTAGTCCATGCTGTCTTCACTTCGTTTGGTAATGGTTCATCCCATCGCACGTTATGTCTCCATACTTCACGCATCAACAATTTTGCGTTGATTGTAAAATGATTTAAGAACCCTAAGGGGTCGAACATCGACATAACGACACTTAAAAGCTCTCTTTTGGTTGGAATCCTTTCTCCAGCGATGACATCTTTTTCAACATGATGGAACTTAAGCTGATAACAAAACTGATCACTAACTGGTTGCCAGTACATGCCAAGTATTTTTTCAGTGTACAGACCGCTTTTGTTGTCCACTATTAATGGAGCATTTCTTCCTTCTAATGCTTGAAGAACCTCTTTAGAATTTGAACTAAAGTTCCTTAGTTCAAACCCAGCATCTTTATGTATATCTCGTACCTGTCGGGAAATGTCGATAGCTTGTTCAATCGACTGAAAACTATCCACGAAGTCATCTACGTAGTGGAAGTCCAGAATGGACTTAATGGCTCGTGAATCGTTATTTCGATGCTCCCGAGCGTTCATAGTTTTGACGTACTCAGCAGTGCAAGGTGAGCAGGCAGCTCCAAAGGTCATCACCAACATCTCATACACGTCTGGCTGTCTAGTATCATCTCCATCACGCCAAAGAAACCGTTGAGCGCACCTATCCTCCGCTTGAATTAATATTTGGTGGAACATTTCTTTAATGTCTCCACAAACTGCCACTGGTCCTTCTCGAAAATGAAAGAGAACTGACGGTAGTGCTCGATATTGTTGCGGGCCTTTCATTAAGAAGGAGTTCAGGGATTGCCCTTTTACTTCAGCTGCAGCGTCAAATACAAGGCGTATCTTAGCTGGTTTATTCGGATTCACTACGCCAAAGTGTGGCAAATACCAAGTTTTTGGTTTGTGAATGGCAACTTCTTCTGGGTCTAACTTTCGGGCATACTTCTTGGTAACGTAGTCTTTGATAATAGAACCATAAGCGGTACCAAAGGCCTCATTCCGTTTTATCTTGCGCTCTATGCCCACTAAGCGCTTCAACGCCATTGAGTAACTTTCAGGTAATGTGACATCATCACATTTCCACAACAACCCCGTTTGATATCTTTGGTTTACCTTTTTTGTTGTTGTTTCAAGAATCTGCCTCGCACGAATGTCAGCTTTGCTCTCAATGGGTGGTGCCGGTCTAATGCCAAAACTCTCTGTCTCAAAGTACTCAGAGACTAACATATGTAGATAATCATTGTTAGTACTTTGATTAAATAAACACGTTGGCACTGTGCGTGAAACCTTTGCTGCTTGGCCAAATACAACCCAACCCAACTCAGTATTTGCAGCATATGGTCCGTTAGTGTTAAGCTTAAAAATTTCCTTTGGCAAACCAAGATGACAATTGTCAAGACCTATTAAGAGTTTAGGCATAGCATTCGAATAAGGCTGTATATTGATCTTTGTCATGACTGTATGAAGGTCTCTTGCACATAAGCTCTGGGTAGGAAGATCTAACTTAGACACACCATACACGTTTTTAAGAAAGTGTCTTTTGTTTTTTCCAGCTCCACTGATGTAAAAGTTTACCAAAGTTGTAGATTCTTGAGCTTGCCGTCCACCAACCCATTGCATATTTAATTGGCAACACTGACCCTGAAGTCCTAAGTCATTGATAAGATCCCCGTCCAACATACTAATTGATGAACCTTCATCAAAGAGAGCAAAGACATTAATTTTCTTGTTTGGGCCGTAGAGCGTGACCGGCAGTACACGAAATAGAAGATCGTTTGTTACTGCTTCTCGCATGGTGTCGTTGAAGCTGTTTAAACAATGCGCGACAAAGGACGCATTTCTATCTGAGACGTCACTGTTTGGCTGCTTTAGGTGCTCAATAATTGAATCATTTGTTTCGGCATCTTCATGTAACAGTGAATGGTGTTGTTTGTTGCAACCTTTAACCGAACATTGTTTCTTACTGCGACAGTTGTACATTTGATGGCCCATTCTCAAGCATGTAAAACACAAGCGATGACGTTTCACTACACCCCACCTCTCCGGAGCTTCTTTTTCTACGAAATCTGAGCAGTCACTTACTTTGTGTGGGCTTTCACACAAAACACACTTTTGGTTAGATGTACTGTGATTACTTGCGTTATGTAGAACAGTCACTCGTCGTTTTGGTTCCCTAGTCTCAATATCCTGAACAATGCAAATCAAATTTGCCAGGTCACTCAACCATTGACTAAAGTGCAAAATAGTAGGATACGGTTGTATTTGTACAGCACACTTGGCCCATTCCAATTTCTTACTCATTGGAAGCTTCGAAATAAGTTCTTCTAACAATGTCGGATTCGTTAAATGTTGATCGCCCTTGACGGATTGAAGAAACACTGCTAAATTCTTTACTTTTGTGGCAAATTGAATGATTTTAGTAACCGAATTTTCATTAATAATTGGAATTTCACGAACTTCGTTCAATTGACTTCGGATAAGCAATTCAGGTCGACGAAAACGAAAACGAAGTTGATCTATGACAGCCTCTACGTTGTCTGGATGAATTAAAAGAGACTTGACAGTATCTCGAGCAACACCTATGAGACTTTTTTGCAGTCGATGATTATTTTCCAAGTTCGTATAGCGATAGGCGTTCGTCGATTGTATGAAGGCGTTGTAAAAAATTGGCCATTCTTCTGGTTGTCCACTAAAGAATGGAAGATCTTGAATTTTCCGTGGAAACATTAGCTGCTGCAATTGGATAGAGTTATCATATTCATTTTGATGCAAGTAGGCGTTGTAGTTATTATTGGAGGATATAGGTGGTGCGTGGTTATTCGTGATTCCAAACTTGGGTGCAGAAACGTCTTGGTACGGCTTTACTGACGGCACAGAGCAGTAGGTCGAGGAAAAGCACGTGGCAGGTTGAACTTTAATGCTGCTATACGAGGCTGTTTCTTGGTACGGGTAGGCTCTTAATTCAACAGTCGAAACTGAAAAGGTGCTAGGCGTGAACGATAATGGCGCTTCGCATGAAGTTATAGTGGCTTGTTTGGTACTTGTGCCTTGCAACGCCATTTTGAGAAAGTGATTTTGTGAATCCCGTTCGCTCAATTTTACTTGAGTAGATTTAAGTTGACTTTGAAGATTGTCTATTTGTCTTTGCATGGAGAGTAAAATAAGCTCATAACGGTCAGTTCCTGTCTTATCACTGCGGTTTTGTTCGACAATCTCAAATGGAGCATTAGATAAAGTACAAGACGTGGCAGCTTCATTACTGAAAGGTAAGAAAGTGCTTATAATTGGTGGCACCGTTTGAGATTCCAAGCCAACACCTGAGGAAACACGTGACGTGTTAATCCCACTTGAACAAGACATCAATTCCTCGAGTGTATTGGTCACATGAGTTGGAGCATTCGCAACTCCTGTAGAAGTACTTTGTCCGGTGGTTGTATCAGATATATTGTCTTCGGTAGGAGCTTTGGAATCGGAGGAAGTTTTAGGCATTTCGGAGAAGACGGCTTCTTGGAAACGTGGACTTCTCCGTGGTGGTGTTCGGCGCATTCGGCAATTGATAGTTAGGAAATTGATACAAGCTTGTATCTACTTAAAACATAGACCAATATTGGCGGCGGCAATAAATATGATGGCGGCAAATAAATTCTTTAAGGCAGGCGGCGGAGAATTTAAGATGAAGTTCGCAATGTCAAAATGCGAAATAAAGGTGTTGCAATTATGCCAAAAAAGGGATGCGGTTTAACTTCAGATTTAATAATGTTTATTTCTAAAAATATTGATTTAGTAAAAAGAAACAATGAAAGTAATTTCCTTACCGCAGTTTTATTCCCTTCTTCTTACGCTTCTGGACAAATTGCAAATGAACGAGTTTCATTATTTTAGGCGGAAGGCCATCTTGGCTAGCCACGAATTTGCATATAAAGAAAAAAGAGACGAATGTCACAGCTGAAGAAGAAGTGGAATAAACCTGGGCTTACATTAAATTTCCTTGTGGAAAGTTTGCATTAGTCATTTATACAACAACGTACATGAAGTCCATCCTTTCTTATTTTCTCTTTTCTCACCAACACACAATTCCATATATCAACTATTGATGTTTACAACTCTGCCGCGAATTTTTGCAATTTTTAAGGGCGCCTAGGTAAGTCCGCCAATATGAACGGATGGACTATATAAATGTAAGAGCCTTTAATAAGTCAATGATACTGGGGACCAGGTTGCTATTTTAATGATGATGCTGAGATGACGATGAATGGTGGCAATGAAGATGATGTTAACGATTATACCATAAATAGTGGCATAGTTATTCGCAGGACATTTTCGAGCTATTTTAATTGTTGCCATCATCAGGACACCATCACAGCAGAACTGGGCGTCCTGCCACCCCCTCCCCCCATCATCAACCAGCCATCACTTTTTCTTAGCTCATATGGAGGAGCCCGTGTGAAACAAGTCTGGTTGAGGCATGGGCTCCATTTTCGATGGAGCAGCATTCCTGAGAATTCCAGACTCCAAAGTAAGTTAACAAAAAAAAAAATCTTTTCATCGGAGGCGGTTTGTAAAGAACATTTTATTTTTTTTTTTTGTAAATTTATATTTTTAGTTTCATTTATGCACTCACTTTTTTTTGCTTGCATTTCTGTATACCGCGGTGGGCATTTTCGAATTTTTATTTTGTGTAATTTGAGGCCGGTGTTTTTTCTTACAAGTTCTGCGCCTTTATCATATGATGAGGTGTATGAGGAGTTGTGGATATGTTTTTTTTTTTCTCCAAGGATAAAAGAGTGGCGTGTATGGAGTGTGTGAGCGTACTTGCACGTAGAGATTTGATGAGTTTTTTTGTTTAGTTGTTGCCATTATCGTTGCCGCCACCACAACAAGATTGATTAAAAATAGGGTTACCATTTTTGTTTAGCTTTAAAAGTGAGACTTTTTGCTTAGCTTAAAATAAAAACGCGAGAAAAAAGTAGAAGAAGTATTAAAAAATTTATTTTGATTCATTTTTCTAAAAAGCAAATATTGTTTAAATTGGGCTGAACTGCAAAATATTACAGAAATTGGTCAAGCTATTAAAAAGATATAATAAATAAAATAAATAAAAATAAATTTGGTGGTGTAAAAGCTCGCAGAGAACCAGGACCTAGTGACTTACAACTCTCAACCATTCCTGTGTGCGTGTTACCAGGAATGGAGGGGACCTACAATTTTCTGCCGATTCCGAACAACTAATGAGCAGCACTTTTCATGACAAAAGCTACTCTCGGAAGATTTGTCAATTCATCGCAGGGGGCAGTACACCCCTGAAAAACCCTGAAAAAAAACTTTTTGCAGCAGCTGAGATATATAAAGTAATTTCTCAAAAATCACTTAGATTCTATTTCTGTTATACAATTTTTTATTTTGACAAAAACTTGAAACATACCGAAGTTTAATCAAAATCATTAGAACGGTTTGCGAGAAAATCTGAAAAAAAAACAAGAAATTGCTGTATGGCTCTGTATTATATACAGACACACGAACCAGATGACACTATCACAAAAAAACACTTTTTGGGAAAAATAATTAACATTTTCGATTGATTCAAGACCAATATTTGCCCTACAGAGCAAGGTAAAAATATATGAAACATGAATTTTAAAATAGGACTTTCTTGGGTTTTTGTAAGTTTCTATCCAAATTATTCTTAATATCATACCTGTTAATAGATACAAACATTTATTTAAAAAATCACGGATGGTCACCCTAATTATAAACGATATCTTGGTAGGAAGAATGATAAGGGTCCTCTATTCAATTTCACTGAAATTATTTGGAGCCAATTGATTCACCGAAAATATACATATATAATGACCACGATGACACGTGGAATTATTTAGAGCACTTTGTGATGGCGGCTTTTGTTGAAGAATCTGTCTTAAATTTTTGCATTCCAATAATGGTTCAGTACTTTGTAGTTCTATCACGATTAGGTTAGGGATATTAAATCTCTTGCAGGTATACATGCAGATTGAAATTACATTATTGAGGTCCCTGTGTCATTGTTACATACATATATAGGCTCCAGTGGCGTGGCGTCCATATAACACGATTCCTATCGTCTTCCCTTTTAGAAAATCCACAAATAACACAATCTACTAAATAAACACCGAATAAGTTTAAGTTATCCATTCTGCCTCTCGTTTGTATCTTATACTTTATCCAAACACATTCCACAATCCACAACCAACATTAATCAAGAGAGTCACAAAAATACTCTGACGTAAACTTTTCAATCACCGTCTTATTTATTTGTTTTATATCATTGCAAATTTACTGTGATAATTTTGAATTATGAAATAAATCATGGTAGAATATGTGGCAATTTGTCAGCAGTGTAAATTTAGCATATCGCTACTCTGGACAAATAAAATGCATTTGCTTTTTTTTTTAATAGGAATTAAAATTTAGATTCAATTGGCATTCAGTAAAAGACTGTGTTGCACAGGTTCAATAACTTCAAATAAATCTAGTGTTTTGAAAAGCCAATTTGAACTTAATTAAAAATAGTGAAAAGTTAGATGTTAAAGTGAAGATTTAATTCCTTTTATTACCCACTATAGTGAGAAAAAAAATTTAGCTTCTTAATTTTAGCGCAGTTCTAGATTTTGTCTTGGAAATGTCTTTGATAAATGTAGATTGCTGTTAAACAGATTACCTATCGGAGAAACCAAATAATTTTAGTAAGGATAGTTGATAGTTTATATTTTATCCTTTTTTCGTTTACACACCAGGGATTTCGATCCCAGATCGAAATTTTTTGTTTGGTGTTTCATGGTATACATGTAAATTTCATGTATACATGTAAATCCCCTTTAAATATGGATTTAAAGATTTTGATCCCTGTCAAAAACAAAATAAATTTTTTTTTGGGTGTGAAGGAACGCAAAATCTGGCGAGGGATCAAAATCTTCACACAGAAATTGATTTCTTATGTGTAAAGGAAATCAACATATAAGTACCTATGACACTTTAATGGAATCTTATTTAAAGTAGTGTTATAGGGCAACGATATTCAAAATGACATGATACATAGTATCGCGGCTGTTATTAAATCTGAAATTGAAACAGAAATCATAGAAGCTCGGTTCGTGTCGATTATGACCGAAGAAACATCAGATTTGAGTCATAGGGGATAACTGAGTGCCATATTTCGGTTGTTGTCAGAGAATGGAATACAAGAAAGAGTCTTAATGCAGATGAGTTGTCCCATCATATATTTTATATTCTTGACACATATGATTGCAAGGAAAAGTTAGTAGAACATTCCTAGGGGTGGTGTCTAAAAGGAGGTCCTTTTTTATTATGTTTCAAGCTCATTGTTGATTGAAATATTAATGTCTTGAAGTATAAAAAATATAGCTACACATTTTTTGCTAAGTCAATGTGGAATGCATTTGTAGATACCATATCCCTACTAGAAATGTTGTTTTTAAGGTTCTAAGATTTCTTTTTCATTTTTACAGGTGACAAAATTTTATAACAGGTTCCCATTTGAAATTATCCACGCCACGCCACTGATAGGCTCCAATTTAGCTACTAATTGTGAGTTTAATTTTTTCCTTAAAGATAAAAATCCCATTTATAAGACATTTTTATTTTGTTTTACAAAGTCTTGCAAAAAAATGGCATCATAGCTTGGTAACCAAATTAATGCAGTGTGCCACTAACGCACTTAGATTGGGATATTTAGTAAAACTTATATTTTTATCAAAGAGCAAACTTGATTTATAATTCCTTTATTAGTTACTTTCTTTTTATTTTTATTACTCAGTCACCCACACCCTCTCTTCACCTCTAAAAAATCTTTGTTTATCTCTATCTTAAAAAGGACTCCCTAATTTAAATAAGATCTCTTTCGTAACCTCAATACATGGCCCAAAGTATGAAGTTACGAACTATCGCGCTTTTGAAGAATACTGACTTTTCTCCTGGTTCGGATTGATTGCCGGCCATTTTTCTAAAAAAAAATCCAACTCCCTCTGATAGCCACTCGCAGCACTATTTCATCTCTCATTTTCTCAGCCCATTTTATAAAAATTATGAAATGATTATTTTATTTTTCGCGTTCACAAAAAAGGTACCAAGAATGATATGGCTAACTATACTCATACCGGCCCATATAGATAAACTTGCTTGCATTGTTGCATTCCTAAGATCTTCGAAAGCATTGTGCATGACTGTCTTTACTTCCAATGCAAATCTATATTCTCTCCACAAGAGCATGGTTCTTAAGAAAAATGGTCTTAAATGAAGTGGACGTTATCAAGATTTAAGTTAAGCCTTCCATAAAATATGTATGAAGTTATTTACTCTGAACTTAAAGTCTTCGGTTGTCCACCCTTTTTGATCTCATGGCGCAGATCATACCTAGAAAACCCCCAATATAGTATTATGCTAAGGTATTCAATCTCGAGCTCATTTATGCTACTTTGGGTGTTCTTCAATGGAGTCACCTCGGACCTTTGATTTTTCTTTTAACTATACGAGATTACTTGTAAGAGATTACCACTACCCTCCCGAACTTTCAAGATACTGCTATTTTATCTGTTTATTCTATCTGAGATCTGGGAATTATTTGCGATAGTCAGTTAAAATTTCGTTCCCGTTTTGATCATATAACTACCACTCACTCGGCTTCATAAGGGAATTTTCGAACTCTCATCTCACTAAGTGCCTTTACATAATATTCGTTAGAAACCTTCTCGTGATCCTACTTGGTCTGATTTTCTCTTCTTACCCCACTGTGAAGATCGATCAATATTTATCAACTGCATGCATTCTTCGACGATTTAAAGGCTTAGAACTTTCAGACAAAAGAACATTGATGAAAGAACGACGGAGACAAAACGGAGCCCTGTGGCACACCATCATTTATTTTAAAACCGGTCAACAAAACTTGTATTGAAAGGTACGAAAGGTAGTTTCTAATCCAACAAAGTAGAGATTTATTACTACTGTCATCAAGCCATATTTTCTTTGTATCATCTTTTATCTATTTGTTTTTAAAATCCTAAATTAATTTCTACTTGTTTAATAACTACCTGCTATTTCATTAATAATTCCTTTTTCTTTAACTTTTTTATTATTATTTTTTCGAAACTTCTCATATATTTTTTCATTCTAATTTCAAATTTTCACAAGAAGTTTTCTATTCCTTTAATGTTTAAATAATTTTCAATTTTGTTCATCGCTCTTGTTATACCAATTTGTAAGTCTCTTATTGTTAAAATGTTACATTTGTTAAATTTGATGTTTTATTAAACAGAAAATAAAATCGTACAATTTCCAAGAAGATTGTTGTGGATTCTTTCTGAAGACTTGGACACGATATTTGTAATTTGGAAGTTTTTCTTTAAGCGGTGCAACAACAATATTTTATTTTAAATTGAAGCTATAATTAGAATCGTTATCTTTTGGTTTACGAAATGCCGAATGCAAGAAAAAGTTGCAGTTCTCCGAGTTGCCGAAAAGCGGATGATGAATTTATGGTAAGTTGTGATAGGTGCCATCGTTGGTGGCACTATACGTGCCATGATTTCGATCCCAATATGTACGATACGGATACTCCATGGTATTGTGGGGAAAAAGACTGTAATCTCAGGAAAGATGATCCAGCTGTGTCTGAGTATGACAAAGATGCAAATTCTCAACAGTCGCCATCAGATGTAGGGGATCAGTTCGACATTTTGGTGGAAGCAGCTGTAGTTGCTCAAGCTGCAGTTTCTCAGCGTGACCAAGAACTCGTGGCTTTACGAGCTGAGCTGGAAAATGTTAAGCTTAAGATGTCAGAATCTAAGCCTATCGGAGAAGGTCCTACAATTGCTAAGCATTTTCGAAAGGGTGTTAAAATTCAAGGCGATGGTTACGATCGGTGGGAGATTATTAAGAAAATTCAAGATAATCATCAGGCGTTACTGAAAAATAATCCTCAGCCTCTTCATTCCACGCCCATTGCATTATCGCCTGAACACATCGGGGATAATGTGAAAACTTCTATTCAAGAAAATGATATGGCTAACCTGCTAACAATTCTCAACCGCAATAATGTGCAAGATCTTCCATTGTTTTCTGGGGAAAATAGACGTGAATGGCCATATTTTGAAGAGGTTTTCAAATCAACAACCATTGAAGGTAGATTCAGCAATAAGGAAAATGTTGCTCGTCTCCGAAAGGCTTTGAAAGGGGAAGCATACCAGCTTGTGTGTGATCGCTTAAAATATTCATCTGATGCTGACGCAATCATGGATTCCCTTCGCGTAATTTTTGGTCGATATGATGTCCTAATTCATGATTTGACAACAGATTTATTGAATCTTCCAAAGTTGACGTCAAAGAGTGATCCTAAGATTCGTTTGTGGGCAGTAAAGATTAATGGGTACGTTGCTGATGTCAGATCCTTGAACAGGGAAGCAGATCTAACAAACGGGTATGTGATGACCAATCTAGCCTCCAAGCTTGGCGCAGGCTTATACCAAGAGTGGCAGAAAAAGAAGTCGAGTATTCTAAATGCTAACTTCGTTGATTTTGCTGATTTTTTAACGGGAAAAGTAATTGATTTGCCTCCAGATCTATTAAGGCCACTAGCTTCTGTTCATTCTGAATCAAAAAGGTGTCAAGCTCCTTCAAAATCTTCGCGACAAGTTTTGACTCATCAAGCACAAACACTAGAATATCCGGTTGTGCAACCATCGTGTAAGAAGTGTAATAAAAAACAACACCCTTTACATCAATGTGCTCAATTCAAAGCACTACGAGAGGAACAAAGACTTTCTTTTGTAAAAGAGAATTCTATTTGCTTCACTTGTTTGGATTCTTCTAAACACGACTGGAGAGTTTTTGCTAAGAAGAAAACTTGTGGTATGAACGGTTGTCCAAGACGTCATCATCCTTTGCTGCATCAATCAAGCTTGGATCACCCAGTGCTAAATGCAGCTGCTAACTCATTCGTGCCTGAATCTCATATTCACTCTTCTCATATTGTTACAAATTCTTCCGTAATGTTTAAGATTATCCCGATTAGACTTCATGGGCGAGAGAGTAGATTTGTTGATACGTTTGCCTTTCTTGACGATGGCTCATCCTTGACAATGTTAGAAAAAGAATTGTTTGATGATCTTGGCCTAGAAGGTGATCCAGAAGATTTGACTCTGCAATGGACAAAAGGTGTAACTCGTTTGGAGAACTCTTTTCGAACAACTTTGGCAGTTTCTGGTATTAACAAGTCAAAGCGCCATTTTTTGAAAAACGTTTATGCAGTAAATGATTTGGATCTGCCTAGTCAAACTGTCGATGTCTCTAAATTAAAGCTTATGTATCCTCATCTTCGTGGCTTACCATTGGTGGATTTGGTAAATGCTAAGCCAAAGATTTTAATTGGACTGGATCAAGCTAAATTTCTTTTGGGTCATAGACAACGTCATGGAAAGGATGAAGAACCATGTGCCCTCAAAACTCTTCTTGGGTGGATTGTGTATGGAAGTGCTAATCAAGTAACATCAGGCTCATGTGTTTCTTGTATTCACCAAGTTTGCAGACCTACAATGATTTTCCCCTTTCATGATGCTATAAAACAAGAAGATGATTTACATGATCTAGTAAAACGCCATTTTTCCACTGAAGAGTTTGGGGTTGCGCCTCCTAGAAGTGACTTGGTTAGTCGAGAAGTCAGTCGTTCAATTGACATTATGGAAGGTTCTCTTAAGTTGGTGGGCCAACAGTATGAAATTGGTCTTCTTTGGAGTGCAGACAATGTGAAACTTCCAGACAGTTATTCGATGGCTCTTAACAGACTTGTGGGTTTAGAAAAATCCTTGAAGAAAAAACCGCATCTTCTTGAATGGAAAAATAATTATGTTCAAGGATTGTTATCTAAAGGGTATGCTAGAATCGCTTCAGAGGAAGATTTAAAAATATCCTGGCCTCGTATTTGGTATTGCCCAACTTTCATTGTCGAGAATACAATTAAAGTGCCAGTGAAACTAAGGTGCGTTGCTGATGTAGCTGCTAAAGTCAATGGAGTTTCTCTCAACACATTTCTTTTAAAGGGCCCAGACAACCTTGTTCCGTTACATGCTGGCTTGTTTAAATTTCGCGAGCGAAAGATAGCTGTAAATGCTGATGTAAAGGAGATGTTCCATCAAATCCGTATAAAAGAAGAGGATCAGCAATGCCAAAGATTTTTATGGAGAGATGGAGACGGTTCACGTCAGCCTACGGTTTTTATTATGCAAGTAATGATGTTTGGTCCCAGATGTTCTCCAACGTGCGCACAATTCGTCAAAAATTATCATGCAAATTTATTTAAAGATGTCAATCCAAAAGCTGTTGATGGACTTACTAAAAGAACATACGTTGATGACTATTTTAACAGCCATGACTCGGTGGAAGAAGCAGTTTCAGTAACCAGAGATGCAATACGAATTTGCAAATCTATGAACTTTGATTTGGTTTCTGTTCAATCTAACAGCCGTGATTTTCTTAATCAAATGCCGGAGAGTCATGTCAACACTAAACTGGTTAGTATTGATCCTAATGAATGCGAAGGATATGTTGCCAAGATCTTGGGAATGTATTGGCATCCATCCTCTGACTGTTTTACTTACAAACTTGCCAAAGATGTTGATTTGCAAGAAATGATATCAGAAAGCACTTCTATCACCAAGAGAAGTATGCTTCGAGCTGTGATGAGAATTTTTGACCCTCTGGGTTTAATCTCGCTTTATATCATTCGGGGAAGAATAATTCTTCAAGACGTATGGCGAGAAAATTTCAGTTGGGACGATCCAGTTTCATCTGAGTTGCAGATTAGGTGGGTGTCTTTCATTCAAGAACTAAAGAATATTGAGAAGCTCCAAATTCCTCGTCGATATATCTCGTGTAATCCAGACAATTGCAAAGTAAGCCTAATTACTTTTGTTGATGCTTCTGAGAAAGCCTTTGCTGCAGTTTCTTATCTTCGTTTTGAATCCCATTGTGAAGTTGATGTTTCGCTTGTAATGGCAAAAGCTAAAGTCGCTCCTGTGAAACAACTTTCAGTTCCAAGGTTAGAATTACAGGCTGCAGTGCTTGGAGTTCGTTTAGCGTCCACAATCAAGAAGTCTCACACGATACGTTTTGATGAAGAGATATATCTGTCAGATTCCAATACAGTGATTTCTTGGATAAATTCTACCAGTTACAAGTTTCCTGCTTTTGTTGCTTCTCGTATTGGAGAGATTCTTGATTTCACTACTCCCAGCCAGTGGTTTCACGTTGGTTCAAATGACAATGTTGCTGATGATGGTACTAAGTGGTTCGAGAATGCGATGGGAAATCAGCAGACAAGATGGTTTCAAGGTCCTGAATTTCTGAGATTACCTTGTTCTGAATGGCCCATTAAACAAGCGTCTCCCAGTTTAGCTTCATTCAACTCTGATACAACAAGAATTTTAGTTCATACCAAACATACGTTACCTTCTTTTGATGCTTACAATTATCTGAGTCCTAGGTTTAAAGCAAGATGGACTTCTTCGGTGCGTGCAATCGCATTTTTGTTGCGATTCAAGGACATAATTTGGAATCAAGAAACTAAAAAGGAAAATTTTATTACACCAAATGAATATGTTCGCGCTGAGAATTGGATTTTCCGAAAAATTCAAGCTGAGGCTTTCCCTGATGACTTGATGAATCTACAAAAGAACGGCTGTGTAAGTTCTTCTAGTATAATTCTTAGTTTATCGCCATTTTTAGACGAAGATGGAACAATCAGAATGTGTTCCCGAGCTCAAAAAACTAACTTGTCATACGCTGCTCGAAATCCTGCTGTTCTTCCAAATAAGCATCCGTTGGTTGATTTACTAATTGAACATCATCATGAAAAAAACTTTCACTTAGGAACTTCTTCTGTGATATCGGATATCCGCGAATGTGCTTGGATTATTTGCATTCGAAGAGCTGTTGTTAGAGTTATATCTAAATGTTTTCAATGCAAGCGTCTCAAAGCTAAGCCAGCAATGCCGCTCATGGGTCAGTTACCCGAAGCCCGTCTAGCATTCGATTCAAGACCTTTCACTCATGTTGGTGTTGATTGTTTTGGACCACTTTTGGTAAAGTTTGGACGAGGTACGGTGAAAAGATATGGTATGATTTTTACATGTCTTACCTTCAGAGCTGTACAAATTGAGCTATTAAATGATCTTAGTTTGGATCAATGTACTATGGCTGTTCGTCGTTTTGTCATAAACCGAGTTGTGACTCGTTATATTTATAGCGATAACGGTCTCAATTTTATTGGCACCAAAAATCTTATCGAAAAGGATATAAAAGTCATGGAGAATCAATTGAGTGAGTATGCTGCAAATTATGAAGGAATCTTATGGCGGTTTATACCTGCATATTCTCCATGGATGGGAGGCGCTTGGGAACGGCTGATACAATCTATCAAGAAAAGTACCAATTTCATTTTGAAAGGCATGATTCCTCAAGAAGACGTGTTGCGAAACGCTTTGTTAGAAGCTCAAGCACAAATTAATCGTCGCCCTTTGACACATCTTCCTGTGGACCCCGAAGATCCAATGCCACTTACTCCAAATTTGATGCTTTTTGGAGAACACGATAGGGATATAACTGCTCCTGGTATATTTTCAGAAAGTGATATATGCAGTAGGCTTCACAGTAGAAGATCTCAACACATGATGTCTCAACTTGTGAAGCGGTGGTATAAGGAATATTTGCCAGATATCACAAGGAGAATGAAATGGAACAAGAATTCAAGGCAAATTCAAATCGATGACATAGTTGTTCTGGTTGAGCCAAATGAGATTCGATCAGCTTGGCAACTGGGGCGTGTGGTAAAGGTTTACCCAGGGCCAGATAATATTGTCAGAATTGCTGATGTTAAATTGCCCAACGGAACAATCAAACATAAAAGATCATCAGGAAGGCTTGCTGTTCTAGATTTAAAGTCTTCATCGTAGTTTTCAGACGGTCCCCGGAATGTCATCAAGCCATATTTTCTTTGTATCATCTTTTATCTATTTGTTTTTAAAATGCTAAATTAATTTCTACTTGTTTAATAACTACCTGCTATTTCATTAATAATTCCTTTTTCTTTAACTTTTTTATTATTATTTTTTCGAAACTTCTCATATATTTTTTCATTCTAATTTCAAATTTTCACAAGAAGTTTTCTATTCCTTTAATGTTTAAATAATTTTCAATTTTGTTCATCGCTCTTGTTATACCAATTTGTAAGTCTCTTATTGTTAAAATGTTACATTTGTTAAATTTGATGTTTTATTAAACAGAAAATAAAATCGTACAATTTCCAAGAAGATTGTTGTGGATTCTTTCTGAAGACTTGGACACGATATTTGTAATTTGGAAGTTTTTCTTTAAGCGGTGCAACAACAACTACCAAATGTACACATTTTTGATAAGAGAGCTTGATGCCAAGCACAAAAAAATGCTTTTGAAGGATGAAGGGCAATAATTTTATTTTCCCCAAAACGATGTTTAGATTTGTCTCACTGTTCGGTGGGATAAACCATTAGATCACCAGTGGACCCATTGCCATACTGCCAGTCATTAAGAAGCTTTCGTTCTTCAAGATATTTCTTAAGCTGATAATTTATCAGCGTTTGCATGACCTTGGAAAGAAAGGACGTAAGTTTAATTGGACGATAGTTAGAAGGGGACTAAGATTTGCTTTTGTTTGAGGCAGGCTGGACAGATGGAAAAGCTTACGCAATGGTTTTGCCAGCATCGAAGAAAACGTCTTCAGAACAATGGAGGATATACTATCCGGGTCAGCGGATTTGTGTATTTCGAGATATTTCAGTACTCTTGGAACTGTACGAGCACGAAAGAAGATTTGTCCCATAAAACCATTAACATCCTCAAATACAGGAGCAATCATGACACTATAAGACAGCGTCAAATTATCAGCAAACTGTGCTGCAAGCAAATTTTCTTTTTCTTGTGAACTGACTTAATAAAGATTGTCATTGAAGACGAGCGTTGGAACTGAAAACGAGGTAGTATTTTGTGTATATTTCACAAAAGACCTAAAATGTATATTACCTTTGGGACATTAGAGTATTTTTTGCCTTAATTTTTGGGAATGGAAAAAGTTGGTTCGTCAAAATTAATCATTACAGGGGTTTCTCAGGAAGGTTGGAAACTTATGTCTCTGAAACTAATAACCTTTTTACAGCTTTCTCTTATAGTCTCACACTTATTCAGGATAAAATTTCTCATTCCGAAAAGTATAAAATTTGTAATCATATCTGCAATGGAATCAACGTCACTAACGAGGAAGCATAGTGACCACTTAAAGTTCCCGAAGAAATCATTGAGACCGATCCGGTTGGCTTTCCCGTTTCGCCAAACGGATCTCGTATAAATTTTTACTTGCGACTTATAGGTACTATAAAGCAAGTTATGCATTCGTAAAAAAAATCAAACTCAAGATTTTGATCAAAGTTGATATTACGATGATAGCGAAGACCTAAAAAGCGGGTCTCGTAATTCTGTCTGTCTTTTCGACTACAGCCTAAACGGCCGGCCGATTTTCCTCAAACTTAGTAGATATCATTTTTAATTTTTTCCCCCACAAGCTTTTTTCTTGTTTTTTAAGACCAAAAAAAGCGGTACCTGCCATACAAAGTTTTTTTTCGAAATTTTATATATATTTTTTTTCTGAAAAACAGTCCCACAGAATTTTTAAAAAAATAATTCATAAAATACATTACTGCTAGGTAATGGTTGAAAAAAAAAATTGCAAAAAATGGTTATTTTTGGTATCAAAAATTTGGTTTGGAAACTCAATATTTCGAAAAAACTTTGCTCGATTTTGTTCAGACTTGGCAAATGAAAGTTTCTAAATATAGTCCACAATAGAAAAAAATTTTGTTTTACCTAAATACAACAATAAATAAAAATGATTTACAAAAATCATATTTTTCTCGAAAACGGTTCCGAGAATTTTGTTAAATTTGTTTTCTTTCTATTAATTCTTACAAATTATAATATAATAAAAAAAATGAGAGCAAGATATTAGTGACTGTACATGCCATAGAACGGTTTTTTTTAGAATTTTGAATTTCTCATTATTGGCATAACGGATTTTAATGTAATTTCTTATAGAGAAGGTTCTAAAAAGCTTAAAAAACGTTGCATTTCAAAACTTAAAAAAAAAATATTTTTTGAATTTTTGAAAAAAAAAATCTAATTTTTTTGGAAAATTCGATATCTCAAAAACGGCTTTATATTTTTTTTTTTTGAAAATTTATTTTTCTTAGTCTTGTACATAAGAGCAAGTTCCTGCGACCCGGTCGTGCATTTTATTTTCTCTAACTGGGTTTTGGTGAAGCGAGAAATTTGCAGATATGACACAATGGTCTGATGTGCCTAGAAGCGAAAATACACTGATATGATTTCCGGTGGACCATTAACGTCTTATATTCCAGAAAGGCTCGTCCAAAAGTGAGTAAGAAGATTTAACTCAGCAAAAAACTCGGCATACATATTTTAGTGTATTGATTGGCCAAAAAAGCGAAGCCAAGTAGAATTATGTACATTGAAATCGCCGGTAATGACAATTTCAGTATGAGGATACAGGGAGACAATTCGTATAATGAAGTCGGACAAAGCGTAAAATTCGAGAGAAGTTGAATTTAAGTCTAGGTTTCGACTTCGAATAAAGATATGAATGATGTGCTTATTTATACCGAGGATTTAAACACATGAAATTAAAATAGGAATTTTAATAAAGACCGTTATACGTGGTACTCACCATCATTGTGCATTAAGATGGGGAAGCCATGATTTGAGAAGAATAATCTATAATATTCCATTTAAAATAATATTTTTCTATTCTTGAAAGACATTGCATTAAATACATATTTTCAGAGATCACGTAAGTAGGAAACAAAGGTTCTAAAAAGGCTTGGACCAAGTTCTGTCCCTTGAGGGACATTGCATTAAATACATATTTTCAGAGATCACGTAAGTAGGAAACAAAGGTTCTAAAAAGGCTTGGACCAAGTTCTGTCCCTTGAGGGACTTCATATGGAATATATTGCATGGAAGAATTATTAGTTTTTGCTACATTGAAAATTTCCTGCCAATTACAAGCCTTTGAAGAATTTTTGCAATCACCGTTGGAGGGTAAAATTGAACAAGATTGCTCTTCTTTCAATCCAACTCACTTGTTCTAGCGTTCTGATGCATCTTAATGTGTGCCCACACCAAAAAAACATTTTTGAAAAATTTCAGAAATATTTCAAAAACATTTAAAAAACATTTCAGAAACAGAGAAACATTTCTAAAAATTTTCTGAAATGTTTCTTAAATGTTTCTGAAATGTTTACTTTGTTCTGGACGCTCGCAAAACATTTCTGAAATGTTTCTCAGTTTCCCATTTACAAAGCTAGATAGTACGTGAGTGGTTGTTCATATAAATATAAAAATGTCACGAAAAGTGTGGAGCAACGAGAAAAAAGTTGTGTGGGATCCACTTCACGAAAATTTTAAAAATTAAATCAAAAAAAGCCGATGATTTGTCTGAAATTTCCGAAAATATAAATCGGGAAAAAGATGAGGTAGAAAAAAAAATTCACGCGCTTAAAGTGTAACACATCCGAGCGAGAAAATAAAACGGACAATACTGGATACATAAATGGGAAACAAAGAAATATTTCAGAAATGTTTCTCAAAGGGTCCACACCAAAAAAATATATGAGAAACATTTCTCAAAAATAAATAAATAAATTTGGTGGTGCAACAGCTCGAAGTGAACCAGGACCTAGTGACTTACAACTCTCAACCATTCCTGTGTGCGTGTTACCAGGAACGGAGGGGACCTACAATTTTCTGCCGATTCCGAACGGCTAATGAGCAGCACTTTCCATGACAAGAGATACTCTTTGAGGATTTGTCAATTCCTTGCAAGCGGCAGTACACCCCTGAAAAAAATTTTCTTGCAGCGGCTGAGAATCGAACTCGAGACCTTCCGCATGACAGTCCAACGCACTAACCATTATTATGCCAAGGGGTACTACATTTCTCAAATGTTTCTTTAATGTTTCTCAAATATTTTGTAAGCAAATGGGAAACATTTCAGAAACGTTTTTTAAACAATGTTTCCTGAAATATTTTTTTGGTGTGGACACACCTTTAGAAAAACAACAAGTCTGCCAACTTCAAATAAAACACATATGAATTATTTTAACATTTAAAATACATTTATTTCTTCGTTCGTTTCATTCGCTTTTCACATATCAATTCAATTTTTGTGTGGGTTCCTTTTTTCAGTTTATTAGTTTTTGTTTTTATTAATTAGTTCTTAACATGAGATTTATTTTTTTTTTAGTTTCTAATTTAAATTTGTATTTAATAATCTTATACGATAATCAATTTTTTCTTTGTAAAATTCTATAATATTATTGAATCTCATGCAAATTATACATAACTATAAAAAACATAAAAAATTTTACCACATATTATTATTTGTTTGTTTTGTTTTTTTTTTTCTCTCTATATAAATGTTTTGTTTTCTGATTTTGTTTTTAATTGAATTAAATATTACATTCCTTATTTAAATTCTAGTTAACATTATATGTAATCATTTGCTCTTTTAGTCATAAGTGTATTTGTTTTTAGTTATTTTCATTTTTAAATGTATTTTCTTGTGAAACGATCTTTGCAAAATGGGAGACATTTTTTTGAAAGATCATTTCATGCAACAATATCAGTTTTTTATTTTATTTTTAATTAAATTATATTTCATAAACTATATAACTTATTATTATTATTTATATGGAAAACATATAATTTTCGAGGTTTCTCTTGCTCTTACATTAAGTATAATAAATATTATTATTTTCTTAACAATAAAAAAATGGATGTTTTTAGTACGCAACATATTTTGTTTTAGTTTTATTTTTAGGTATATAAAAAAATCAAGTGATATACAAATCTCTGGTTCACTTAAGATAAATATTTATTTTTAATCATTTAGGAATGTTGGCTATGTTTCTTCTTTTTTTGTTTTTCTTTAATTTTTGAGTAAAAAAATATTATTTTATTCAAAAACAAAAAAATTAAAAAGAAAAAGAAACGTAAATATAAAGATTTGTTCTATATTGTTTTTAATTAACAGTTCTATATTTTTGTTTGATTTTAATACGTTTTCATACAACTTTGATAGTTATATGTTTTATGTTTTTTTTTTTAATATTTCATTCATCAAATAAAAAAAAATATAATATAAATGTTTAAATTTGTTTGCATCTCAATTTTATTGCACTAGAACGTGCAATAATTATTATTTTTAATGCTAAATTATTATTTTTATTTGTGTTATTATGTTGTGTAGCGGGATTGAAAAAAAAAATAAGCAAAAAACATACATATGTATATGGATTGTTTACTATACTACATATATAAGAACCTTAAATTTTTTCTTGAAATTAAACGCATGAGTTAGATTTTTTTTTTTTTCGAAAAATTGAGTTAGTTAAAAATATTTAAAAAAACTGAATTTAATTTGTTGTTAAAGAAAAATCTGTAGTTCTTAGAAAATGAAGTTGCAAAATTTAAAAAATTTAATAAATAGGTATTTGAATTACAATGTAAAACACAGTGCAAGCGTCAATAAAACAGAGAAGAATTGAAGAAGAGATACCGATGTATGTATATTGAAGTTGAAAAGAGGAAAACATATTGCCATTTTAAGCATTCTTTATTCGTGTAGTTTGGCTAAAGAAAGAATCTCTATACATGACAGTATGTCAGAAACTGGGCTCAAGAGTAAACTGAATACTATGATGGAACTATTAAAGGGAAGAAATGCAATTGGATAATCCTTTCGAAATTTTTTTTTACTAAAAAAAAGTTTAAAGGTAAAAGCTTATAATACTATATAATCGATGGATTTATCTCAAAAGAAACTCAACGGATATTTCCAGTTAAAATTTAGTCTAAAGATATCTGAATTTTTGGGTGAAATTTTTTCGATCACTCTTTAGCCTATCGAGTAAAAGGTTAAAACTAGTCCTACACTGTGTCGCTGGTTTCCCGAATTTAACAGAATTTTTGCGAAGGTAGTCCAAAACAGGTAACTGTGCGTAAACCGATTTTGTAAGACCTTCGTGATATATGCCGTAAAATTGAGACATGCTTGGACTTTAGATCCAATTGGATACATTCAATATTGGATTTATAAAAATTTTGCCAGTCAAAAAGATTTCTTCGCGTTGGTAACCCCAAAATTTGACAAGGAAGGGCTTGTGTCGATTGTTGCCAAGATTTGTTGCAAAAGAATTGAAAGGCTAATGTAAAATGGTGACAAGCAATTAGGCATGGGTTTGTGCATATGAACCCGAAACTGAACAACAATAGACGGTATGAATCCTTCAAGACATATCAAATCCAACAGAAGTCATCCACACACAAAACACTTTGGAGCAAATGTCCGTTCCATTGGAGCAATCTTAAATGGTCAATTCGAAGTGGTAAACTTCTATTTGTTTGTCAGAAGTGTTCAGAAAAACAAGGAAAACCAATCGCAGAAGACAAAGTATTCTCTTACACGAACATCGGCTCAAAAACGACCATTTTAGAGCATTCAAAACATGATCTGTCATTTGTCGTACTGTCTTGATTTGACGTCCAATGATTTCTCCTTATCACCGCATTTTAAACATAGGATGCGACCTCAACATTTTTCGATGCCTGAAGAACGAGTTTGCGCATTCACAATGCATCATTTGGAGGTACCTAAATCAGAGTGGAAAAAGTCCTTCGAAAATTGGTTTAAAGACATCCAAAAGTGTATTTATTTTTATGGAGAATATTTTGAGAAACAATAAAGCCATTAACGACTTTGAATATTCATTTTGATTTTTCTATCCCAAAAATTCAGTACCAAGACCAAGATCGATAGATCAAAACTATTTTAAAGTTTCCCTGCAAACTGTCTATAACAAAGTGGGATAACTTACATCCTCTGGTAACACTGTTTTTTATTTCTCGACAAGTTTTGTAAGCTTGTAAATTGATTATTCCCGACTTTGGGAAATTTTTTCGGCCTTCAAAAAAAAGTAGAGGTCATTACGGCTCATTGTGGGCCTTAGCCTATTGACTTAATTGTATAACACTCAACCAATCCTGCCTGCTTTTGTGAGCCGGAATCGAGGGGACTTCCAATTTTCTGCCGATTCCAAATGAGCAGTAATTTTCATGACTAAATTTACATACTCTTGGAGGCAGTACACCTCTGAAAATCATCTGCACAGAGGCTGGGAATCGAACCAAAATACCCTGTACATGACAGTCCAATCCACTAGCCAGTATTTCGAAAATTAAATCCATTAATTCAGATTATCTGAAGATTGTGTTTAGAGCTTGCACACCATCGAAGAAATATATATGATTTGGGCACAAACTGTTGCATTTCAATACAAAATACTATCTTGGACCCAAATTTACAAGTCTTCGAAACAGTTATCAATGTCCGATGATACAAATTTATATAACATGCGGTGCAAGAACAAGACAAGCGCGCCACAAAATTGGTTTTGTTTTTTATATTAAGAATCATCATATCTAACTTTTTCTGACACTGGTATAGTTCTGCATCAAAAAAACCTAATTGGGCAAAAATTGGAGTTAAATGGTTTGAGCATTTGAAATTTGACCTTTGTAATAGTTTTTCGTAACTTATCTTAAGTAAGCAAATTTTTAAAACACCTTAAATTATTTTACTGAACATGTACAAGTTTACTTCCAAAATTAAATCCCGTTCAGTTGTTTTTCTACATCAAAAAAGGTTCAGCAACAAGATCGTAAATACGACTGACCACAGTTTATAAAAGAGCGACAATGAGTCTTAGGTATCGAAATAACGAGTCGCAGTTATACCCTCAGCACAGAGATTCTTATAACTACTTTTGGAGGAAATTATTCAACAAAAAAACTACTGACTAAAGAATCTCGTCAACACGAGAAAAACGTTGATAAAAAAAAAACAGCGGCTAAAATGACTGCGACACTTGAATCGTATGGGCACTCCTGATAAACATTTAACGTGACATCGGGAAAACCACTCAAGGAGAGAGCCACCTCAGACAACTCGGTATGAGTAACTGGAGGCAGTTAGCTAGGTACCGCGTTGTCTGAGGGGTCGGTTGGTAAGACCCAATCTGAAACGTCATATAAGATCTAAAGCAAAGTAAGGAACTGAGTAGATTTAACCTCTTATATCACATATTAGAGACAAAATTTTTACAAAAATTAAATTAAAAAATAAAAAAAACCGCTTGAGAGCAATGTTGTTTAATTTTTTTTTTTAAATACCTTAAGTCCAATAACACTTCATGCAAACAATGGAAGGCTTTTTTTGTGTATTTTAATTTGTTTCGTTTATATGTTTTACTTAAAATTTACTTTGTTTTTCTTTTTTCTTTTTTAATATAAAAACTTATGAACAGATTATTTTTTTTTTTATTTATCATTTGTTTTTATTTAATTAATTAATTTTGTATTTACAAAACATTTTCTTGTTTTGTTTTTAGTTTTTACTATACTATATTGTCAATTTTTACAATTAAAATAATTGTAGTTTAATTTCGAACTTATTACACTAATACATATTTCATCTAGCCCTTTTTTAAGTTATTACACACACACGCACAAAAAATACACTTTTTTTATTAAATTTATCATACAGTATTATGAAATCAAATGTCACATTATGAGTAGTTTTATTTTAATTTTTGAAATTACCTATTTGATATTTTGAGTTGCTTTTTTATTGTTTTGATTGAATCAAAAAAATAAAAATCGCCCCACAACTCAATTTTTTAAAAATTATATTCAAATAAAATAATTAGTTAAAATTAGTATAATTTTTTTTTAATACATATTTACAAATATTTTCTACCCAAAATGTGAAGTTTGATTTCCTTTTTTTTATTTTAATAAAAGGCATATGCTCTTAATGTTTGAATTTTAACAAAAAATATATAATTTTTTTATAAAATTAAGATTATATATTTTTTTTTTATAAACAAAAACTATCCGTTTTTATTTTCATCACAAAGCAATTTTATTTTATTTGCGAACCAAAAAGTTTGGATTTTCTTTCAAAAAAATATAAGAATAAGGAAATTATAATTAAAAAACCAAATAAGGTACTAGACCTTAACTGTGATATTAAAGCGGCTTAAAATCTTACATTTTTAAATTCAAGAAAAAGTATTGAAAAAAAAATTGTTCACTTTTATGTTTGCTTTGAAAAATTCCATTAACATTAACTAAATATAGTTTTCCAAAAATATATTTAAAAGAGTAATTTCAATTTGATTTTAGATATTAACGTAAAATGTACATATTTATAAAAATATGAATTTTCATAAATTAGTAAAAATTAAATGTTAAAAGTTGGTTATACTCATTTATAATCAGTCTTATTGCCAAACTTTTTTTCAATAAAAAAAATCATCTAACTAAAAAAATTTAACATTAAAAAAATTATAAATTTATATATAATATTAAATTTAAATGCATTTGTCTTTTGCGAGATTTGTTTTGTTTTTTTATTTTAATTAACTATATGTAAACAATAAATTTGTTTCAATTCTTCTTTATACAAATGTATGATAAATGCTGTTTCTTTTGTTTATCGCACATTTAATGTAATTTTTTAATTTATTGATTTTTCTTTTATTTCTTTTGTCATTTGGATGGAGATATGTCTAAGCTACTTATTTTTTTGTCTTGTATTTGCAATTTGGATTGATAAATTAATCAATAACTCGTCATCGTTTGTTCTTTGTAGTTTTTTTTTTTTTTTAACTATAATTATACATTTTTATGTGAAGAATTTTCTGTTTTTTTGTTTTCTTATTTTGTTTTATTTTAAGAAATTACAACCCTTTGCTATTTTTGATTTTAGGATTTTAAATTTATTATTTGTATTTTTTTTTTCTTTGTTGTAGAGAAAAACATTCACATTGATTTATTTTAATTAGTACAAGTAGATTCTTATAGGCTATTATATATGACAAATTTAACACATTTTGTTTTTATTTAAATTTAATTTTTATTATTATTCGATAATTGCTATGTTACAGTGTTATTGTATTTTTGATTTTATGGGAAATTTTAATTTTGTTTTTTTTTTTTTTTATTTCGTAAGGAGGGCAATACGTTTTTTCTCATTTATAGCGAATTAGAAAATATTTATACAATGTAGAAGTTTTGAATCGAAGTTAGTGGATGAGAACAAATATATGAAAATAAAATATTAAAAAATATTGCCTGGAAAAACTGAAAATAATTCAATTTTAAATTTATATTTAAAGCGTAATGGATTCTTAAAATAAATTTATGAAAAATTACACTTTGTATCTTTTTATTTTTGTACAATTTTTTCTTTAAAAAGTTGCTAATATTTAAAAAATATTTAACAAGAAAATAAAATTCAAGCATTCTTCATAATCACGATGTTAATTGTCTTACTAAATTTAATAATAAAAAAATATGTAAATTCTGTGCTATGAATTCATTTTTCAATTTAAGTTTTCAATGGTATAACCCTGCCATAGAAAAATTTTATCGGTTAAAAACAACGTGAAACTCATATAAAATTAAACAAACGAGACTTCTGCAGTCTGCAAACATACCCGGTTAAAATTACACGAGTCAATTATTTAAAAAAAATCTAATTGATTTTTTTTTTTACCAAACTGCTGCGTAATTTGAGTAATTGGTGAAAATAAGAAATTGGATATGTTAATTTGACTGTCACCATTCGGTTAAATCAAACGAGAAGATTATTTAGTTTCAGAAATGTTAAACCATTTATTTATTAAGATTAAGAAAATCTGGTTAATTATTTTAACCTTAATCTTGTTGGCTTGCAAAAAATAATAAAATAGAAAGGGTAGTTATAATCTCTATAGGCGAGCGCAATTTTCTTAACCTACCGAAAAACTGTGTAGGATAGGAATTATTTACCTATGTATAATTGTCGCAACAATAACCATTACAACTTTTAGTTTAATCAGAGCCTCTTTCTTCAACACGAATCTGGCAAAACGGGCAGCCGTAGCCGTATCTGAAACTAAAGTGTAGCGTGCCTAAGCCTGAGGCCATACCCACGTGTAAACACCCTACATCACTACATCATCAGTTCAAACTGTACCTGATGTCATAATTCATACAGTTTCTAGCGTAAGTTTAGTCATGGTAAAATGACAAAATTTACTGAGTACAAATCATCTGTCAGTTGTCGAATTTTGCGAAAACTGCAATTTCTGCCATGAAATCTCAGCCACTTACATGGAAATTATTTTAGCTGTGATAGGTGAAGATCTGTGGAAGGATCTTCTTGATCTTGAGCTTAAATCAAGTCAGCGAAAATGTCTTGACACTCAGGTTCAAGAAGCTATCGTAATTTAAAGACATTTAGATACTCCACAAAGATTTTAACCGATATGTTACGAAAATGATTAAAGCATAGCACTGAGAATGCTTTATCCGATTACGAAGTCATTGATATTGTAGCCCGAAAAGTGGAGACTATGAAGAGATGAGCATGCTACCAAACCAATTATGGTCGAATTGGTGATGGCTCCCTTCTTAAATATTAAAAGCACCGTAAGTGTCCTTGAAGCAATTGCTGCACACTCTACCATTTCCAAGCCCACCCACAACTATTGATGTATATAAACCTGAAAGACCATCAAAATTTACAAGCCTCAGAGCTCAGAAGTGTTGATCTTCTTCCAACCACTTCGCAAATTTCTCTGAAATCCCTGGCTTAGCTGTATAAATGTGCTCTAGCGAACAAAGACAAATTGTGATCCCTGCATTTCTAGGGTTAAACGTTGATTGCGAGAAATTTAATAAAGAATCGTTGGCTCAAGAGAAAGCCGCTGTAGAATGGAGATTGTAAAGTTTCATAAATAATTCAACAGATAGGAAGATGAAAATTTCTAGAGAAATGTGAAACAGTCTACAACAAGATTAAAGGACCACCTTGGACAATTTAAAGGTAGGAATATCATACATTCCGAGTCCACTTTATTATTAGAAGACACAAATTCTATTGGACACTTTATTTTCTTTATGATTAAAATTGATAAAACCAACAAGAACCCGGTTATGAATAATAGGCATCGGTTGATCTAGATGAAAAAAAAAACAAGAACTAAAATTATCCCTATTCGCCAGAATAAATCAAATAAAGCAGCTACCTAGGTAGGTATGTTGAGTTACAAGTTACTTTTGATTTTTAATCAAGCTGTAGATGACAAAGTTAGGAGCTTATTTCGGTTATATAGATTGAAAGCTCTGTTTTTCCCTTCTGATAAAAAAGAGATCCCTTTCACTTCACCAACTATCGAAGTATCAGTCTTTTAATTAAATTCTATTTGTAGTTTTATGTTACCGTCCGTTTCCTGATCAGTCCTTACCAATGTCGTCTTGGACCTGAAAATTTTTCAATCAATAGAGTTATTGGCTAGTTTCTGAAGAATATCCAAAAAATCAATATTGATTTCCACTAGCTGAGTTCATCAACTTTAATATGGGCACGTATAACAATATGCCTTGCCTATCTTTAATTTATCTTCTATGTTGATAAGACTTATCCGAATGACGCTGAAGACTTTTAGCTGCTTCGTACAAATTGGAGGGAATTTTAATAAACCCTTCACTTCAAAAGATAGCAGAGAATTCCCAGGCTAAAAAATCAGTCATTATTTTTTTCGGAAATTCTGTAATATCTTAAGGTTGCTAACGACATTGATGTAAGAAGAAGATAAAAGTATTTAATTTCTGATCCTTTCATTACCATGGAGTCAGGAGCAAATAGATGGTGATAACCGACGACAAAAGAAAGTTTATGCCTTTCATATATAATAGTTGGCTCTCACAGCAGACTTGATCAGAACGTCATATATTGATAGATAACTTTGTGATATTGAACGACTTTATCAATCTGAACACTGCTATAAGATTTGCAAATATCAACGCAGAAATCAAAGGCAGAATAACTCTTGATATCTTTTTCCTTGGGCTAAGTAAGCAATTGAGTGATCAAACTCCTTCAAGAAGAACCAAAAAGACGTTGGACATAACATCAAACCTTCCTGTCCAACTCTTTGGTGAAGAATCATTGACTCTTACCCAGTCGGGTAGAATGTGGCCGAATAGAAGGAAGATCTCCACTATTTGCTATACAAAATTAGTGATCACGGACGAGAGATCCACTCACCTGGAGTGGAATATTACTTAAGAACATATTTTTTCGTAATAAATAATCTCAAAAATCACTAAAGTGATTTGAATTAAATTTATTTTATTTTTTTCTTAATTTTCCGGTATTATGCAATGGGTATTTTCCCAGACATTCAATTCTTAATTGTCTTCACCTGAGATTTGGTTTCCTAGAACAGATAGATACCTTTGTGGACTTTATGAGTCTAATAACATATAAGGCTACTCAAATTTTAAGCAAAGTCTAATGTTTTATTTAATACTTGATGTCGATTTTAAGTAAAATGTAATAAACTCCTCCTAAAAAGTATAAGGATTTAAATCGTAGTTAATACTTTAAGGGGTTTAAGTCCCCCAATTATTTAGCCTACTTTTATTCACAATAGATTCAAGTCATTCTCCACACATAATTTTACAAAAAAAAAAACAAAGAAAGTATAAAAGTATTCACTTTGCAATTCAATTGTTATTTGAAAATTTGCAATTTAGCAATATTAAAAATAAAAAAGCCACTCATTAATAAATAAATTATTATAGTAATAAAAATAAATATCACATCTTCAACTATCAAATCATAAACTTCATGTAAATTTCTTGAACGCTTAAAATTGTCTTAAATTAAAATTCCCCATTTTAGTTTTTGGTTTTCCAGTTGTGAAATAAAAATCCAATAAATTATTTTTAAAACTAATAACACTATAAAACATGCTCACCACGCATCTACATAATTATTATTTTATTTTTTCAAAAATATATACTTTTATTCACTTATTATTAATTATAAGTATAATATTTTCTTACATCTTAAATTTAAGTAAAAATATTAATTCCTTTGAACTTATTTGACTTAAAAATATATTTTTCTTACAAAAAAAAAAACTCTTAACCTTATTTACAAGTTTTTGTATGGTTTTTCTTATTTAATATATTTTATGGTTTTCATAATGAAGCCCTTTTTGGCACTGAAATTCACAGTTGTATTCAATTTAAGTATTTTTTTTTTTGAGATCCCTTCTACAAGGAAGGGGTTTCTTAGTATGTTATTCTCAAATAGAATACTTGAAAAAAATTGTTAAAACATAAAATTAACATTTACATTTATATTTAAGAAAAAAAAATTATTATTTACAAATATTTACATGAATAATAAATCATTTTAATTTATAACAATTCACAAGGTACCTGTTTGGTTGTTTTCGTCTATTTCTGTTATATTGTTTATAGTTTGATTTTAAATTTCTGTTGATAAATATATTACTTTCTTTTTTGGTTAGGAATCATTGGTTGTTGATTTGGTTAGTGTTGACACTTACACAATATAACAAGTGAAGTTGTTTATGTTTTTTGGATTTTGCTTATTATTGATGAGTGTTTTTGTTGATAATTTAAATTATAATTTAAAGAAAAAAATGGAAAATAAAACTCGTCCAGTTTATTTAAATATAAATAAAATTTCCTTGAATTGCCTAAATTGTTTTTTTTTTTAATTTTTTGTTTGATAAATATATTAATTTTCATATTGTTGTACAAAAATACGTATATTAATTTTGCAATATTTTCCGAAAATGTATGTTTTTGGTTTTTGTTAAATACAATTTTGGTTTGACATAATTACTTTATTTTTTATTAGTAAACAACCGTGCCGCTCATTTAATTTTTCATTTTATTATACAGGGAGTTTGTTTTGTTTTGTTTTTCTTTTATATATTTTTTTATAGAAAATTAGAATTTATATTTAAGACTTAGAGACACAAAAATATTTTTTTTTTTAAATATACAAATTAATAATTGGAAAACAGAAAAAATAATTTTTTGTTTAAAAATGAAAAAGTATAAATTTATGTTATAGTTGAAAGTTGTATGTTGTTTTTATTTGATGGTGATGCCATTGGTGATGGAGTGGGTACAAAGAGACTTGTCGATGCTGTCTCTGTTGTTAAACTTCTTTCTTCGTAGACACGTTCCTGAGTGTTGAATAAAGAAAATATATATTTTAAATTTTTATTTTTGAATAAATAACAAAAAATGAGATTTTATTATAGCAAGGATATAAGTTTTCATTTAGAATAGCACATGAAGACAAATCTCAGTTCTAGACATTTTTTTACTTTTAAGTTTTAAACCTTCTAAACGAAAATGAGGCTAAGCCCAAGTTTATTTTAATTTTTCTACTTAACCGACAATAGGCAGCATTGAGTTGTCGAAGCATTAAACTCCAGAACATACCCAGTTTAACACTGCTGTAAAGATTAGAGCTTATCATACGGAATCGTAGCAACTCCTCTTTCAAAGGAGATGAACGTGAATTTGAGAACGAGTATTAAAAGCTGAGAGTAGAGTCGTTGGCAAAACAGATGAGAAGCTTCAGACAAGAGATCATTAAAAAAATTGAGGAAGAGAGTTGGAGACAAATCGGAGCCCTGGGGAACATCAGCGTTTATTTTGTGAAGATTAGATTTGAAACCGTCAAATACAACTTGGTATTGAACAATATACATAGAAGGTAATTTCTAATCAAAAGAATAAGGGTTTCGTTTTCGAGTATTCACGACCCTGGAAAGAATGGAAGTAAGTGCAATCGTTCGATAGAAGGAGGGGGAGGAAGGGTCTCCTTTTTTAGGAACAGGCTAGACAAATGCTGTTTTCCATCTTGTAGTGAAGATTCTGGAACAGTACCTAGGAGCGATGGAAGGAGCGAACCTTTAATAAGGGTTTTTTTCCTTAAATATGCCTTTAATTTCAAAAACTGATTTTTATAATCACTAATTTCAAGGTGTGGACTTACATAGATCTTTATTGTTCTTTACAGCGCAATTATAAACATACATTTTCTTTTTGCGGGGATGTATTCGGTAGGGATGCGTTAGCAAAGGATTCCTATATCCATATCTCAATTGTCATAATTTAAGTCTGGATTTTCAAATTCGCCTATATATTAAAATTGGAAAGATTTGTTTTGACATTTTCAGTTGCGCTATTTATTGTTCTGCATGAAAAATTTGTCAACAAATTGCAGCCAATCAAAGGTATGTAATTTAAAAAAGGTATTTATGTTATTTTCGAAACTTTTAGAATGACATCAGTTCTTTTTCCGAAAGAAAGAGAACATGCCTATATGTAGATTTACTTTCAGAATCAAAAAAAAGCATAGCTGACCAATCGAAACACACAAATAATTCGAATTGTCGCTAAAAAGAACTACAATTCCGCTTTATTTAATACTTCGCTTTCACCAACCACTAAACTGAGACTTATGTATACTCTTTATCTTGTACTCGTTTTGAAGATTTACCATACAAAATTAAATCGTAAATCTAGTAAATCTACCATTGGATAGATGGTTTTTTAATGGTAAGGTAGTGTAAGCTGTTTTGTAAAAATATGACAAGAAATAATTGAAAATCAACGAACATAATGATTAAAGCGATGAGCATATGACACTGCTGTTACAATGATAGACAAAAATTGGCGTTTCGTCCGTGTGATCTCTAATGGACTCAACAGTTGACTGATGCCAAAAAAGCTATTTTGAATCAATAATTCAACAAGTCTAATAGTGCTAAGTCTTCCACTTGGCTGATTTATTTCAGTTGTATATATATATGTTACAATGATCGGTATAAAATAAAACGATTATTACTTGCGATTGACTGAAAAATAAAATGAACATGCTTATTTATGGTTTTATTAAAAAATGTCATAAACCTTTGGAGATGCGCTTGAAGTGTTTGTTTACAAACATAAAATAACACATCCCATTTGTATGTGATAAATAATTAACTATATTACCGACATTTAATATTCAAGACTATTTTTTTCAAGAAGTGAACATAACATTATATTTATCCATACAATTTTTGTAGATTTAAAACTCAATAAAGAAAGAACCAGCCCTATTCTGCTATTCAAGTGCATCGTTCATTCGTAACGCAGATTCGATTCCTTTCGATCGACGACGTTTGCATTCCTTTATCCATTGGGCGAACTACACTATCTCACCATTATCCGCGTTTTATTATCGCCAATGATCCATATAGATTAACTCTTGAAAATAAAACGATACAGATCATAGTGACAGTTGTCTTGTATGCTCATCTCCCTTTTGCTTACGTTTGTTGATTTTAAAATGTTTCTTGTCTTTTTTCTTTACACAGTAGCTTACACTACCTAACCATAAAAATCCATCTCCTCGCCAGAGAAAGAACTAATTTTTGGATCTTTGAAATAGATCCAGATAGAGAACAGGATCCCAAATTGTTTTTGTAATACATCTTTGTATATAAACATAATTTTTTTAAAAACTTTTTTGGACTTTTTTTTTTTGAGGATAGAGCGAGAAAATTTTATCAGCTGTTATTCTCATGGCAATGAAAACGATGAGAATATGAGAAAATTAATTTTTTTAATCTTATGATCTAAAATCGTGTACTTATCTTAAAAATTAATTGATATACAATTAATGAGCAATTATAAAAAAATTATTATTTGTTTGCAAAAAATGGTTTTAAAGCATATAGTCAATTTTTGAATAGTCCTTATATACATTTAATTATAGTTATTTAAATGTTATAATTCTTCATATTCGAAATTCTTTTTAAAATATGTGAAGAAAATGGTACATTCTATGGTAGACGACAGCGTGGTAGACCATGCTTGCGCTGGAGAGATGGCGTAGACCAGGACGCCCGAAGCCTTGGGGTGCGCAACTGGATGGCGTCGGCTAGAGACCGGGATAGGTGGAGAGACTTGTTGAAAGAGGCCAGGACCGGAACCCGGTTGTCGAGCCGATGATGATGATGATGAAGAAAATGGAATACAATTGTAAATATTTAATTACATTTGTGTAAGGAACAAATTTTTTGTATACTATACTATTTGAAATTCAAAAAAGCTCATGTATTAAAATTTTGATCGAAATCGATAGTGTCGGAAATGACAAAGCCGAAAATAAAAAAAAAGGGTTTTATGACAGGTAAAGTTTATAAAACTTTTTTTGTTGCTATTGTCTACGCATAATTTTTGCGACTTATAGGTACTAAAGGGCAAGTTCTGCATTTGGAAAAAAAAATCGAACTCGAGATTTTGATCAAAGTTGACATTACGATAATAGCGAAGACTAAAAAAGTGGGTCTCGCAATTCTGTCTGTCTGTTCGACTACAGGCTAAACGGCTCCGCCGATTTTCTTTAAACTTGGTAGTTTTTTCCCCCCACAAGTTTTTTCTCTTTTTTTTTTTAAGACCAAAAATAACTGTACCTGCCATACGAATTTTTTTTCGAAATTTTATAGATTTTTTTTTCTCAAAAACTGTTGGACAGATTTTAAAAATAAAAATACAAACAAATTTCATTTGTAGCGTGAACCTCTTTTAATTTCAGGATTCGTGGATTGAAGATCCTTAGTTTAAACTTTAGAAAGTTTGTAATTGACAATTTCAAATAAAATCACGTTTGTATTTTAATATAAATTAGTTTTGACAGTTTTATTTAAAAAAAAATTGAATGTAAAGAAAAAAATTAATTTTTAGGAATAAAAGAAAATAATTAAAATTTGAAAGTTAAGTAATTAAATAATCAAATAAGGTGGCACGATTTAATGTGCGAGTTTTTAAAGGCGAAGGAGAAAACCCGTCCGTTGAATAATAAACATTAACACAAGAAATATTCTCAAACTTCAAGTATGATATTTTTCTATCTGGACAATAGATTACTCGACTGTCCTAAGTGAAATATCAGACGAGAATGAAAATAAATCGACTAAAACTCTCCTTTTATACTTTTTGTTTACTCTATTGTCAACTTTTGTTATTTTATTGTTTTATTACTTGGAAGTGAGTTTTTTGTTATTTTTAATTTTTAATATACGAAAGATTTAATTTTTATTCTTGCCACCAAAAATAATAGGTATAAGAATAAAATAAAAGAATAGATTAATAATATATGAAGTGCTACACATTTAATTAAAGCTAGGTATTGGTTGAAAAAAATTTTCCGAAATATGATACCCCCCATGGAACCATTTTTTTTGTTTTTGATTTTCTCAAAAACGGTACAACCGATTTTGATCATTTTTTTTTTGCTAAAGCTCCCTAAAAACACAAACAGAAGTGTGTACTCAAATTTTCAATTTTTTTTTTGATTTAAAAAAAAACTTCAAACATTTTTTTTTAAAAGCTCAATATTTCGAAAACCCAATGCTAGTTTTTTTTAAACTTGATAAATAAAAGTTTCCTAATATAATCTACAAGGTGTGAGAACAAAAATTTTATTTTACCTAAAAAAATCGTATTTTTCTCGAAAACGGCGCCTAGAATTTTGATAAAATTTTTTTCTTTTAATTAATTTTTACGATCTTTAATTTAATAAAAAAAAATTGAAATTAAGATATTACAGCTTGTACCTACCATAGAACCATTTTTTTGAATTTCTCATTATCCACATAACGGATCTTAATGAACATTTTTATAGAGAAGCTTCTAAAAAGTCTAAAACACATTGCACTTCAAAAAAAAATCTATTTTTTCTTTTTTTTTTTTTGAAAATTCGATATCTCAGATACGGCTCAATATTTTTTTGTAAATTCAATTTTTATTCGAACAATAATAAAAACTTTAAATTAGCGTATCAAAATTTGTTCTTAAAAAGCTTTTAAAAGTTTTTATATAAAAGCTTTTTTTTAAGAACGACTTAAAATTTTTGTTCGTGCATAAATTCATATTTGGATAGCATTCTGTTTTTGTCTCTTACTACTGAAAGAATTTAAAAATTAATTTTATCCTTATGAACAGTTTTCTCTAATAACATTCGTTTTTAAAATACCTAGTCTATTACATAGGAGCAAGTTCGTGCGACCCAGTTGTGCATTTTATCTATATCAAAATCGTTAAAGCCATTTTCAAAATATATAAGATATTTCTTAATGGCTGCAGATCGAGGTACAGACCTGCAGACAGACGGAATCACTACTTTCTTCTAGATGCAAGTTAAAAGAATCTACTTCGATTTTTTTCAATTCACTTCGCTTTTTACTTCAAATTTACTTTTCTGGAAGTGGTATCGCTGATTTCCACTCCCAAATATTCAATATGCCACCTTTTAACTTAAATACCTACCTACAATAACATATACATACATACATATGCTACCCACAAAAATAATTTTCTTCTATCCCCAAAACATACGAAACCGCCAAAAAAAAGTATTGAAACCTTACTTTGAAAACATTTGCCTACAGAAAATAACAACTACCAAATCCCCACACAGCTACATCCTACTCCACTGTTTGTGTCTTTGCATACCTTCGGGTTTTGTATACAGTATTCCTATTGCTATTATGTGTATTAAATGTCTATCTGTTAAATGTACCTCTGGTAAATATACCTCTGCTAAAATCTATGGCTTAGTTGTTATCTCTGCCGCTAGGTGAATTTCGTTTCGTTCCTCTTCATGAGAGTACTATAGAGTTTATATACAAAGAATACCATGTTAAAAATTAATCCAGATCCGGATCCAAATAGATCCGTAGATAATAAAACGCACCTATTGTGAGATGCGGATCGGTTTATATAAAACGTGTGCTCATGTGAATAGGAAAATACCGGACGATATTACCGACATAAATCAGATTCAGTTTAGATGAATAGCAGAATAGAGCAGAATCTAATGAGCTTCAGAGACTTTTGGACATGTTTTTAATTTATAGAAAATCTATCAGATTATACCCAAATCGTCGTGTCATAAATTATTATCAAGATGTGTGTTGCAAATGGAACATGAATGATAATTTCTTCATCTATTTGATCTAGTACAAAGTGCCATTTCCAATCTGAGAGACAGTAATAAGGCAAGGAAAACTTGTTGTAAGTTGCGGGTTATTTTGTATGAAAGATTTACTTCCAAGTTTGTCGTAAGAAAAATAAAAATTAAGTTCAAAAGTTAAGGAATTAAACCTGAGCTCAAACACCAAACTTTCAGTTCTAACTTTTTTCAGTCAATTGGTTTTAAAATTCTTCTACAACTACGGAAGCCTATATCCATTGCAAATTTCAACCAAGGCTAAATCTATATATTTAACAGGCTGATGAGGTTAAAAGAGCCAATTATTCCCAAGAACACAACTCTAATGGTACCTTTCATAATAAGGTATCATTTTGAATAATTAAGTCAAAAACAAAATATTTTAAAATCGTAAGCTGAATCATTTTTAAAATATTTAACTAAACTATAGACAAATTCAATCTTACGTGTGACTTTTCGTATCTAAATCTCTTCCAAATTGTCGTCTTTGGCTCCATGGGCGTGCCATCTACGTTATAATTTGGATTCGAATACGTCAACACTGATCGACTTGATCCTCGTGAGTTCCTCTTTGGTTTGTTCTTCTTTGAATTCAGGACTAAGACTAAGAAAAAAATGTCAAGAGATCCAATTAATATAAGAGAATACTCCTATTTTGTTTTCCAAAATTTACCTAAAATAGCAAGAACCACCAATATAATCATCACTGTAACTACTCCACTTGCTACTATCACAAATCGCTCCTGTGCTGTTCGTTGATCGGAAGACGACTCCTCTTCAGCCGAATTGGTTCCAGCTGTCACTTCATCTGGATATTCAGGAGGCTCATCAGATCTTCGTGGAACAATAAAAGCTGGAGCAAGCTTGCATGTTCGTTTGTCTGGGATGTCAGGACAGGCGCATATATAATCGTGTCCCCGGAACAAGCATAAATGTGAACAACCGCCATTATCAGATGAACATTGATTCCATTCGTCTGGCTGACGTTTGGCCGAAACAGATCGAATATCAAGAGCTCCACTTAGCGAATGTCGGATTTCACCAATATTCGTGTAGCCATTGCGTGGGGTCTTCTTAGCTCGATACACGGATTTGTTATACCAATCAGTCCAATATACTGCCGAGTCAAACTGAGGATATAAAATAAACCCATTTATTAACCCAGGTGCAAAATGGGTCTTAAAATATATTTTTTAATCTTACCACAGTACATCCAAATGGATGAGTCGCGAACGGAATTATTTGTGCTCGCTTTTTCCCATAGAAGTCAACCATTTCGATTCGGTCTTGCAATGCATCAGCCCAAAAAAGACGACGAGTTCTGCAAGGAAATAATATTGATAATAAGGGAGTGGTTAACTTAAGATGAAGAATTTTGATATTTTACTCGAAGTCGATAGCCAATCCAGTTGGGAATCCAAGGTCTGTGGTGACAATTGGTGTTCGGTTAGTTCCGTCAAGAAGACACCTCTCTATGCTCGGTGGAGTGCCCCAATCAGCCCAGAAGAGGAAGCTTATAAAAAAAAAGAAAACAAAAATAGCTTAGTTTATGCCCCTAATAGACTTTTCAAGAATCCTTACCCTTTTTTCGGATATACAATCAAAGACCTCGGATCGTTAAGTTCTTCCGATATGATTGCCTTCCTTGCCGAACCATCTAACCGTGAAATTTCAATAATTTTTCGATCAGTATCCGACCAATAAACATTGTCAGCTATCCAGTCGACTGCCAGTCCATTAGGCGTAATTAGTCCAGAGTCTATGATAACGCTGTTATCGGTGAAATTCAACAGATTAACTCTTCGAATTATGTCCAAATTAACATCGGCAAAGAAAAGTAACGATTTTTTATAATGAAAGTCCAGTACAACTCCTCCGTGAATTCCTTTGATAGGTAAAACTACGTCCATGAAGTCAGGAGTGTTCAGAGAAATCATACCGATACCCGAACGTTGAGCAATCAAGAGGTAGTCCTAGTTATGAAATTTTGATTTTCTTATATAACTGTATTGACAAAAACAAATTAAAACTTACATCTGGTAACGTTTGGCATTCCGTTATACTGTCATTTTTCAATCTTAAACCTATTGGACACTTGCATGAATATCCGGTGGGATTTCTCAAACACAAATGAGAGCATCCGCCATTATTCTTGCCACAAGCGTTCTCTTGCAGGGTAATATTGGTCTGTAAAATAGAGGACATACAAAAATTGATCAAGATATTCAAGAAATCATTTCGAAATTGTTATAACTACACATTTTATTTGAATCGCGTGAATCGCGCTATTTCAAGGCATCGATTCCGAAAATGAAAATCAATCAATTATGTTTTATAAGTGCAGATAATGAGGCAAAATTCTTTTGTATTTGGTAAATGAAGTTTTGTTTTTAAAACTTTGAAAAGTGTCAAGCGCATCATCCGCATCATTATTCGAAAATTTACAGTTTATCCATGTTTTTAATTATTACAAATATTAACTATATTACTAGAAAACCAATAAATTTTGAGAACTTATTCCAGTCACATTATTTGCCAAAGCCATTTATAGTTTTCAATCGCGTGGATCATATCGCTTGTGTCATGTTTGAATCGCAGAAAATGCAGGGGGGTATTAAACATTTATTAAGTTATTGTTTTTATTTAGATCCATGATACACCAACCTGAGACATTGATTTACTATTTGCAATCGTAAAACGCACATTCTGGCGGTGCCCCAAAATGGCGTAGATGGAGTCACGATTTAGACGTCGATATTTTAATCAAATAACAGACTTTTTTTTAACGAAGTTGATGCGCTGTCGAACTCTATACTTAGAAATATTACCAATTTTCGTTCTAACGGGCGATTTCAATGTACATAATTTTTCTTATCTTCGACATTCTGGCCAGACAACACCCGAAGGAAAGTATCTTGAGATCTTTGCTGTGTTAAATCATTTAACTCAGCTTGCGAATGAGCCAACTCGTCTTCCGGACATTGACGGGCATTCTGCAAACACGCTTGATTTGTTCCTTAAAATACTATTAGTGTCACAAGTAACACCGTTGGAACTAAATATTATTTAAATGTTCTTAAATAGCTCTGAGATAGTTAAATGCAAGGCCCCAGCTCTATTTCAAAACAGATTGCAGCTCTTGGTAAACGAATTTAAAAATCTATCTCTATAATAGAGTTTCTTAACAATCTTTAGCTCTGTAACGTTTAAAAACATTCTGCTCTATAAATGTGCTCCATAATAATGCTTTTATCAGCTGTCGGAAAGCATTTATATGCATTTTGATATTACACCCCTTAAATAGCTCTTTAACAGCAAAAGAATTTCTTAAAGTGTTATTTAAGAGCTGCAAGCTATATCTTCATGCATGTTTAAGAAAATGGCGAATATTAAGAAATTTTTATAAAACAGAAAAATAAAACGTATGTTATTTAAAGCGCTGTAAGGACTGTATTTTGAAAAGAATCAAGAAAAACACAAAAGCTCTAGCCTCTATCCAAAAAGTGCACGAGCAAAATAAATAATTTTTTCTCAAGTTCAAAAATAAAATAAAAAAAAATTACTATCCTGCTAAAACAAATTGTTTTAGAAGGGCGTTCTAAAATTTGGAAGTACAATATCAACATATCTGATAAAAAATGAAATATCACTTAGAAATCACACCACATTGAACGTATTATGGCTTTTAATATTATTACCTTTATGCTAAGATGATTTACCAATTCAAGTAATAATTTCTTTTCGTGTTTGTATGATTTGTATTTACTAATACTGATAGAAATATAGTTTATAACTCCACATAAACGCACTCAGCTCTATGGGTCCGGCGGCGGCGGAGCAGACTCAGACAGCGAAGTATGTATGTATGACAGTGTATTTCCGATTACACCCAAAGAAAAACCATTGTAAAATAAACCTAAATCAGGGTATAAACTAAGTTACTCCTAAGGGAAGTTTTGAACTTGGTAAGTTCAAAGATAACATACCTTAAATTGCTAAGGAAAAACAAATTTGTTAGGAACTGTCTAAATAGGTAAATTTATGCAAGTTTATCTATGGAATTTTATCTTAAACCTTTTTTGAATAAAACTTGACAACTAGGTAAATTTACCATAGTTCTTTTTCTAAATGAAGCTTTCAGATAAGGTAAATCTAGCAGGAATAAGAAAATTTTTACCTAGTTTCTCTTCCAATGAGAGGTGATAAAAAGAGAACAGAATATTTGTAAGCTTAATAAAGAAAGAAACAAAATAGGTAGATAGGCTGATAGTATTTATTTTGTAAGTCTATCAATTATTTTAATAAAATGGCCATGCATTATATTTCCTATTTTGCACATATGGGAACCGAAATATAAGTGCGGTTGAAATTGTATCTACTAATTTTAACATTTTACGTTGAAAAAACACAAAGCGCCTTCAAAATAATGCATATTTTAATTATTTTATTTATAACTTTTATCGTAAAAAGGGTAACCATATATTTTTTCGTAAGCAAATAAAATCCAAATTAACTTTTAAATCTGTTTTGTTTTTATTTAGGTCATGGATCATTTGCGTGTGAGAGTTGATAGGAAACCAGAAAGGTCAAATTTAATACAAAATATTCCAAATTACACACTGAGAAGCTTATGCTGCTTTTACAATAGTAATGAAATCTCATCTTTTCTGTAATTTTCTACTATTACTCTTGTCACAAAAAATTACTACTCGTGTAATACAACATAAGAAATACATTTTTTTTGTCAATCGTGAACGAAAAGGTAGTAAGTAGCAATAAAGTCTCCAAGATTTTAATGTTTTTAGTATAAATTGAAAAAAGTTACACAATATATCTTATAATAAAATACTTTCTATGCAATCATCACAATGCGAAACGAAAACTTGAAAACATACCACCTAATACATTTTAAGTCAGTCAAGTGCCACAGCCAAGTTATTTTATCGAGATCATAATTTTTTAAGATATGGTAACCCTCAAATACTTCGCTTGATTATATAAATATGGCTGCCGCTGACGAGACACTTACACTTCTAGCAACATCTTTATTCTTTATATGGGATTATAGACGCTTCTTTACGATTTATGTTTACTCACGTGCGAGTGAGAAGAGAACGTTGACATCAGAAAAGTAGGTAATTTTACCTGTTCGTGAGGTAAATCTGCCTTAAATATAACTTGATTAACCCGCACATTTTCTAGATCTGTGGAACTTTAGATTAGCCCTAAGGCAATTCTGCCTTAGGTTAAGGTAATTCTTACATCAAAAAATAAAGTTGGAGGCAAACTTACTCTAGTCCTAATGAAACACCTAAGCGCTAGGGCAAAGTTACACATCAGATTCATGTTTACAATGGGAGGTAAAATCAAGTTATATTTAAGACAGTCTAACCTAAATCGCATTATCTTAACAGTGCATAAATCGTCTTAGTTCTCAGGTAAAATTATGTCTGTCTAACAAATTCCATACAAAAATATTTAACTGAGGCGTTTAAGGTAATTTTACACAGTATTTTTTTCTCTGAGTGTAGTATAAAACTAATATGATTGAGAAGATCTTTACCTTGTACACTGTATTGGTACAAAAAAAACACGGTGGCAAAAAGAATCTGAATCTCGATGAATTTCCAACTCTTACTTCTCAACTTTGCTGACAGAACGAAATATGGATTGTAAAACCCACGACCGAAGTTTATTTGCTGACGTTGCTAACCATCAGTGTGTGTGTGTGTCCTCTTTTGCATTTTTGCGTGGGCGCCTCGGCATACAATGGTTTAATGTTATTATTATTATTATTATTATTTATTATTTCAGGTTACAATATTTACAATATTTACAAATTTCACATATATTTTACAATTTTTCTATACAGTATCAATTATCAAGGAAAAATTAAATAAGAGAACATAGTTATTCAACCATGAACAATAATTGCAACTTATACACTTTGTGGCAAGAAGTGCCAGTATCAAGTGTTTTTTTTAAGAAGATTTATAAAAACTAATATGTTCATTCGAAATAGTAATTGAAGTAAAATCTTGGCATTTTGCATTCTTTTGCCCGATTTAACGAAGGACTTTGAAATATTTAACAAGCTTCTAAACCTTAAAATGGAATGTTTTGGTTTCACCAAGAGCTTTTAAATCAAACAAGCTTTTAAACACCCTTAAAAACTAAATGCCCATTTTTGGCTCAATAAATTTTAAAAGTGTCATTGAAATGTCATCAGATGTAGATAACAACAATTGGATATAGCGGCTGAAATTATTGTTTTGTAATATTTTAGTAGATATTCAATTTTTTAAGATACAAATACTAATACTTAAATTATCTGTTTTTTTATTTAGAATAAAATATAAAATACTCGTAAATCTTCATCATACGATAAAGTGCAACACATATGTAGTTATACGTCGAGCAAGAGTATTCCTGGGTTCACAGGAATCCATTCTCCGACAGAAAGTCATACATAACTAGCTTGAGAAAATAATAATAATTTTTTGTTAATATTCTTTTCTATTGAGAAAATTTTCTTTTATATTTTTTTTTGTGGAATCGCGCCAATCGCTTCACGCGATTTATGACTTTAATGTAGACATTTTATTTATATATTTTTTTCAAAAGCTTTGTAGTGTAACAAACCTGTATTTTACTATAATATTACAAAAGTTTTTCTAGTACCAAGAAATATTTATCCGTCATTACATACATACTTTTGAATCGCAACAGGCGGAAGTTCTTCACAACCTTAAAATACCATTGAAGGAGTTTCCTTAAAATGTAAATTATTATTATTCTCTACCGAGTTGATTTAAGTTTTTTTTTTTGTGGAATCGCGCCAATCGCATTTTGCAATTTATTATTGTTTTCTCAGTTACATATATCTACTTCTTATTTATATATTGAAGCACCTTATTGAAGACTTACCTTTACAATTTTAATATCCATAAGACCATCAACATTAACTATTACATCAGACCTTATCGAGATATTCTTCCTATCAGCCATATGCAGAGCTTTCGATTTCCAATCGGTCCAATAGATATGTTTAGGTGTGACAGCCAATGCGTAAGGATGATGCAATGCTGCCATAATCAATTGTCGTTGGTTTCCCGTGTAGTCACATGAATCGATCGTTTTTAATTGAGCATCAACCCAAAAGATTCTTTTCGCTTCCAAATCAACAGATAAACCATTTGGCCATCCAAGTTTGCTGGTGACAATTTTAGTTCTCTCTCCACCGTCCATGTGGGCTCTTTCAATTTTCCTAAAATGACCCCAATCCGTCCAGAAAAGGAACCCAGCTTCGTAGTCATGAGCCAGACCACGTGGTGATTCTAAGTCTTGCCAAGCTATCAAATGACGATTCTTGCCGTATAGATTACTAACCTCTACCGTATGACGACCAGCATCTGTCCAGTACATCTATAAAAGGTTCGTTTTGAAATGATGGTTGATCTGATCTGTAAAAAAGCTAACATCTAGATGAACTTACATTTCTTCCAACCGAATCGATTATCAATCCATCAGCATTGTCTAAGCTTTCTCCAATAATCTGAGTCACATGTAGACCATCGGCAGTTGAGCACATTATAACTTTCTCCACGGTGTCTGACCAATAGATAAGGCCTGTCTGTTTGTCCACATCCAGAGCAACTGCATTGGAAATCGGTGGCAGTGGAAGGACTACATCTATCATATGTGCGAAGTCCAAGGAAATCTGACGAATGTCCATTCGATGGGCGAAGAGGATATAAGTTGATGGTCCATCGTAGCAAGTCCGCATGTCCCCCTGTTAAAAAATGAAAAGTTTTGTTAATCTTTAAATATCGTGAAGAGATGATTTTTGGAGCTAACCGAGAGTTTCACACCGACCGGACACGCACAGCTATAGCCACTTTGACTCAACAGGCACAAATGCGAACAACCTCCGTTGAAATTCTCACAAGTGTTTTGCATCCTCCTGCGGGAACGGTGAAAGACCCGAACATCCATCAGATCACTTGTGTTCGCAATTACGGTTTTGATATTTTGTCCTGTCAACTTGTCCGCTACTTTAACTGACTTTGTTTCCCAATCTGTCCAGAAGATCTTATTCTCGTTGATGTCGAGTCCGAATGGATGACCTAGACCGGTTCCTAAAAGTAAAAAACATATAGGTTCTTGTTTAACAACAACCAGCCGAACCCGAGGTCTTGAAAAGTGTTGGCATCCTGACAAAAAATGTTCCCCAAAGTTTGACAAAATATTAGATTCTCAAATTATGGAGATATATCATTCTCCACCACACCTATATTTTATTACAAGTTTTCTGACGCTTAAAATAACACCTTTTGAGCCAAAAATCTTCCGGAGTTCACCATTAAGTAATATCAAATCACTTACCAATGATAACCTTACGAGCTGTTCCGTCAAAATTCATACTCTCAACTGTCTTAAATCCACCATCAACAAAGTAAATTTTCTGGTTATCATAGTCTACAGCCAATCCATTGGGGAATTTGAGATTTCGCGTTGTGACCACGGTTCTACTCTTCCCATCCATTCCGGATCTTTCAATCATTGGCACATCACCCCAATCCGACCAGAACATCAGACCATCTGCGCGCGTAGACAAAAAGATTCGCTCTATTAGTTCAAGTCTCTCAGCAAAATATATAAAGTTTTTTAAGTACCTATTGGATTGACAACAATATCTCGAGGCTTGTCTAGCTTTTCCCAGATTAAAATCGATCTCATTTGGCCATTTGTCATGGCAACTTCTATACGATTCGTCGCTGGATCGGTCCAATAGATTTTATGAGTAATCCAATCCAGAGCCAGGCCAGCTGGTGACACCAAGTTCGAATGAACAAGTCTCTGCTGATAGCTGCCATTGAGGTGAGCCTTATTGATCGAAGAACGTTCTACATCTGTCCAATAGATGAAGTCGGTTTCACTGCACCAATCTAGGGCAACGGTGTGCTTTAAATTATCCACTGGCACAATCATATCGATATCATTGCTTGAAGAAGGTTTATTGTTGAGCTGACGAAGCCGGATGTCTTTTCGGCGCGCCACTAAGAGAAGCTTGTCCGGAGAACTGTTGCAAGTTTTTCTAAAAAAAAAGATGAACATCAAAAATCATTTCAATCATTACGGTTCATTCTGTCTCTTAATAGACTTACTGATCTTCCTTAAGAGTGAGTCCGATTGGACAACCACAACGTCTTGAGTTTTTATTAGGCAGACAGAGATGAGTGCATCCACCTCTTAGGCCACGTCGATCCTTTTGACAACGATCGGGATATTCAGGTTGTCTTGCTGGATGGTAAGCATGGACATCCATTGGGAAATGGAAGTTTTCATGAACGGAGCGAAAACCTTTGCCAGATATCTTGTTTGCTGCTGAAACAGTTTTGGTATTCCAATCGGTCCAGTACATGGTATCTTCAAATATTGTCAATGCGAATGGATGTGGTAGATGGCTACTTAGAATCTGTAAGAAAGATCATAACAACGTTTTTTAAAAGCAGTTTAGATTGCTTTAGAAGTACACGAAGGAGTTTTTAAAACTAATTTTTATTAAATGTTTAAAGCCCAATTACAAAAATTAGAACTCTTTCGAAATCCCTTCCGGTAACATCTAATTGCCAGTGTGACTTCAGATCCTACAGAGCGATCATGTACCAAATCTTAGCATTGAGGCAAATCCTGAAAAAGAGCAACGAATTTCAAGTCGACATTCAACTCGACTTCAAAGCCTCTTATGATAGGATTTATCACCAGAAGCTCTATATGGCGATCCCGAGGAAACTGATTCAGTTGTATCGGGTGATATTGCAAATAACGCGCTGCCATAAGACACTAGAAAAGGTCCTGCGAAATGCTCCAAACATGCAATTGCCAAAAATTTGGCCATTGTATGACTACTTTTGTGGATGCAGATCTGTCAGTAGAGGAACGCCGCAAGGTGGTGTCATATCTCTTCTTCTTTGGAGCTAGGTAGCACATGAGGTATTTGAAAGAGTTGTAGTGAGATTACCTATGCCTAAGAGACATCCTACAATAGCTTCGAAAAGCAAAAAAACTAGGCCAATTCGTGGGGACTGGTTGATAACCCCCAGAAAATCTAAAAATATAAAATTCCCCAAATGTATGCAACTAAAGTTCTCAGACGAACCAACAGACAAGAAAGAGTCAAAAAGGCCATAGTGGTTCTCTTTTCATGCATTAAGACCATTAGGAATAAATGTGGTATCCAACCCCGTATTGCTCATTTGTTATATAGTTTTTCTTTTTACTTGCGACTTATAGGTCCTATAAGACAAGTTATGCATTCGGAAAAAAATCGAACTCGAGATTTTGACCAAAGTTGACGTTACGATGATAGCGAAGACTAAAAAAGTTGGTCTCGCGATTCTGTCTGTCTGTCTGCCTGTCTGTCTCTTGACTACAGCCCAAACGGTTCGGCTGATTTTCTTTTAGCTTTGTAGAGAGTATTTTTAATTTTTTCCCCCATATGTTTTTTTCTCTTTTTTTAGACCGAAAATAACGGTACCTGCCATACGATTTTTTTTTTCGAAATTTTATAAATATTTTTTTTTTCAAAAACTATCCCACAGATTTAAAAAAAAAAACAAAAAATTTCATTTAGTTAAAGCTAGGCAATGGTTAAAAAAAAAAATCAAAAAAAAGTTATTTTTGGTACCCGCCTTGGAACCATTTTTTTTGTTTTTGATTTTCTCAAAAACGGTACAACCAATTTTGATAAATTTTTGGAATGCTTAAGCTCCCCAGCAGCTTAAATATTATTGGGTATTCAAATTTTCCAAAAAATTTTTTTTTGGATTTTTACAAAAATTTTCAATTTTTTTTTTCAAAACTCAATTTTTCAAAAACCCATGCTCGATTTTTTTGAAACTTGAAAAATAAAGGTTTCTTAATATAAATTACAAGATGTAAAAAAAAATATATTTTACCTAAAAATAACGGTACCCTCCATACAAATGTTAAAAAATGGTTTTCGAAAATCGTATTTTTCTCGAAAATGTTTCTAAGAATTTAGCTTAAATTTTTTTTCTTTCGATTAATTTTTACGATCTATTTAATAAAAATTTGAAATCAAGATATTACTACTGACTGTACCTCTACCATAGACTCGTTTTTTTCAAATTTAGAATTTCTCATTATAGACATAACGGATTTTAATGAAATTTTTTATTAAAAAGCTTCTAAAAAGTTTGAAAAACATTGCATTTCAAAAATTTAAAAAAATATTTTTTTGAAATATCTCAGGCGGTCATTACAAACAAGCTGCTCATGGGGGGTGGGTTTCGCTTTAACGACAGAAGGTAGAATTACATTTTTGAAGCATTAAATTCTACGTGGTTTATGGTTCCGCATTTGAGAATGCTATCGAGATCCGAATTTAATGGATCCAAATACAATATAAATATTTATGTATAGAATTCGACAAGGTTCATAGTTAATATCTCCACAATCGGCACATTTGTACCCCTGTCACGATTCTTTGAACGTAACTTTTGACGACTTGGCAACACATTTCGAAGGAAAAAGAAGCTATGTGTCGTTCAATATTGACGCTGAGCTTATCTAACGATACCAGCTTGTTGTCATAGATCAATGATTTGACGAAGTACAAAACAAAAAAGTCTAGAGATATTATCAATAACCAGATCTAGGCGATCAATCGACAAGACCAATTCTCAAGACTACACGTTAATTGAATAAGTAGATTGTTACACCAACTTGTGGCACGCACCATCGTCTTGAAACCACAAATCATTACTGTGTAGTCCGTGAAATTGACTCACAAAATAGCGTTGCAACATGTCTCTGTCACTGAAGATGATCTTGAGATGAAAAAGGTCATATTCTTCCAACATTTCTAGAGCCCAATTCAAGAAGGTACGTCGCTTCATATGATCAAGTGACTAGCTGTTGAGTTAACTTCATCTTATAAAGGTGTAGGCCTTGTGACTTTAGCAAAATTCTCCATCATTTGGTCTTAGCGATGCCGATCTTAATATTTCTCTCACCGATTCGGAATTTTAGTAGTAAATTTTAATTATTTGTAAACGTTCTGTTTCATTTTTCATTTAAATGAATGTTTTGAAATCATCAGTTTGGCGTTCACAGTGGAACTTCAAATTTGTCAATTTCTTACCCTTTAATTAGTTGTAAGGTTTAATTTAAGTGTTGAAAATTTCATTTAGAGTTTAAAAACAGCTGAGGTGATAAAAAATAAAATAGATTTTTTTTTTTTCAAAAATAGACATGAAATGTTTTTTTAAAGCTCATAAGCTTATAAGCTTCTCAATAAAAAATTTCATTAAAATCCATTATGTCGGTTATGAGAAATTCAAAATTTGAAAAAATGGTTCTATGGTAGATACTGTCAGTAATATATCTTAATTTCAGAGTTTTTTTTATTAAATTTTAGCTGCTAAAAATTAATCGAAAGAAAACAAATTTTATCAAAATTTTCGGAACCGTTTTCGAGAAAAATACGATTTTCGAAAAATATTTTGTAACATTTTTATGGTAAGTACCGTTATTTTAAGGTAGAACTAAATTTTTGTTCTCATATCTTGTAGATTATATTAAGAAACTTTTATTTGTTAAGTTTTGAGAAAATCGAAAATGGGGTTTTCGAAATATGGAAAACAATTTTTTTGGTAAATTTAATTTGAATACACAATTGAATACAAAAATGGTCAAAATCGACTGTACCGTTTTTGAGAAAATCAAAAACAAAAAAATGGTTTCATGGTTCAATGGGGAGTAACAAAAATAACTAGTTTTTGGAATTTTTTTCAATCATTACCTAGTTTTATCTAAATGATTTTTTTTGAATTATTTTTTAAAAAATCTGTGGGACAGTTTTTGAGAAAAAAAAAATATTTATAAAATTTCGAAGCCAGGCCGTTTAGCCTGTAGTCGAACAGACAGCATTTCGAGACCCATTTCTTCGTCTTCGCTATCATCGTAATGTTAAGTTTGATCAGAATCTCAAAATCGATTTTTTTTTACGACTGTATAACTTGGCTCATAGTACCTACATATAAGTCGCAAGTGAAAATTTAGTAAGAGCTACTTTAGCTCGCAGAGAGCCTTAACCTAGCGAGTTAGCAGAAATAGAGATGTATACTACATTCTGCGAATTCCGAACGACAAATGAGCAGCACTTTTCATATTAATAGGTACTCTTGGAGGATTTGACGATTTTGAAGCGGCTATGAATTTAAGCCAAGATGGGAACAACATGCTGAAGTCAAATATTTATTCAAATAAAATGCACGACTTGCTGTATGTTAAGGTACTTTGGAATTTAACTATTGTTTATTAATACATATAAATCATGGATTTAATTAGAGAGAAATGTTCAAAAGACTAAAATTGTTGACTGATTTCTCGAAAAGTATTAATGCCAACAAAGTTTATAAATCTGTTTTATTATTTTAAAGTTTGAGAGGCATAGGCTGTAGGTCGAGGTACAGACATACAGACAGACAGAAGAAATTGCTGGGGCCTTATTTTCGTGTTCTCAATAATCGTTATGTTAAGTTACATCAAAATCTCATGTTGGTTTTTTTTTTGATGAAAAATTTGCCCTTTATCTCAATTAAAAAGGTAAGAAGAAAATATTATCTTACTATATACCGATATCTACTTTTTTTCTCCGATCAAAAATTGACGAACGAGACCTTACTGAAATTTTAACAAAAAATTACTCTAGCAAGTCGTTGTTACTTTTCACGAAGTCAAAGTTCTTCAAACCCCTTGTACCGATCGTCCTGATGTAAGGTGCGAGTTTCAGACGGGAAATCTGAAACTGGGCTTTCCAAAAAAAAAAACGTATGTTTGCGCTATACATAATATGTATATAAAATTTCAGTGCAAGTTCTATGTGGAAAGAGCTTTTTTAGTGAAAGGCTTAAGAATTACTTCCAATTATTTTAAATTTCAAAATTTTAAAATTTCTAAATGATTTACCTTAACTCGATCAGTGCCATCAAAATTAGAACTCTCTATCGCATGTTGCTTGGCATCTGCCCAGTACAATTTTCGGCTTGGATAATCTATGGTAAGACCATTTGGCCAGGTAACACCTTTGGTGATGATAACTTTCCTCTGTGAACCATCCATATAGGCATACTCGATTTTGGGATTTGGACCTAGTTATGTAAAAGAAACAAAATTTCTATATAAAAAACAGTTTAAGGGTTTTTGTATATTTAATTAAAACTTACCCCAATCAGACCAAAATACCATAGCTTCACCTGGATGCACAACAATCGCTCGTGGTTTATCCAAATCATTTACAGCTATCACAGCCCTTAAATTGCCTTGAAAATTTGACACTTCAACTCTTCTAGTTCCAGAGTCGGTCCAAAAGAGCAAATCATGAACCCAATCAACAGCAATACCACCTGGAGACTCAAGTCCCCACTTAATAACATCTCGCACCCGAGTACCATTGACATAAACCATTTTTATCACATCAGTTGATACATCTGACCAAAACATCAGACCCTTTTTGAAGTGATAGTCCAGAGCTATGGCATTGTGTAAGCCCTTGACTACAGCTGTGTATCGGTTGTTGCTCAGAGTGACCTTCCGAATGTCCCAGCGATTTGCCACGAGAAGTTGCATAGCACCACCCAAGGCCTTGCAGGTTCGTAGATCTGGTCTCAGAACGTAGCCAATCTCGCAGGAACATCTAAAACTTCCAAGGGTGTTCTCACATTTTTGAGAACAAACGGGATTCGATATAAATTGACATTCATCGATGTCGGTGCAACTGAAAGGAGGTTTAAAAATAACGTTTTCATGGGTTAAATCGGAAAAATTCGATCTTCTAGACCAGAGTAAATTACTTTTTCTTGTTGCCATGAATCACATATCCCAGGCGACAGGCGCACTCATCTCGATCTCGAGATGATGATGATGATATAATGCAAAGCTGTTCACACCGTGAGTTGCTCGCACATTCCCGTACTTCAGGGCAGTTCATCTCATCTTCACCTAGAGGGCAATCGTTCTGACCATCACACACGTGTTTCTGATGCACGCAGATTCTATAAGTTCAACAAAATAAAAAGTCAACTAAGCTCAAAACCAAAATCAATTTCGGGTCTTACTTCAAATTGGTTATGTTTTTCTTAGCAGGGCACAAAAACTGACCAGCATCGCAAGCCAAATGACACTCAACCTCGTCCTCAGCCGACGAACAATCAGGATATCCATCACAGAGCCATGTAGACTATAAAAATGTTAATGGTTAGAAATCTCCTAAACCTATATAAACTCATGAAATACCAATATACAACGTCCATTTAGGCAAGTAAATTCGTCAGGTGCGCATGTTGTAGGTTGACTGCCATTCATGTAGCCACAATCTTTTTCATCTTCTCCGCCATCACAATCTTGTTCTTTGTCACATTTCCAACGATTGGGGATGCATGTTCCGTCGGCACATCTTAAGAAAGGATTTTAAATAAATATTAGATTGATTTTGGAATTGAAAAAGTATCGGTATCTTGTGCGATGTGATTTGATTTGTTCATCAATCATTAGAGTGACAAATACCCTTATTACAATTATCACCTTTCAGTTGATAAATTGATAAAAATATTGAAATTTGGTACTCAGGAACTATATTTAGTTCCTGAGAAACTGCATCATGTTCATCGATCGAAAAAATTGTTATATATTCGATATTTATCAATTGTGAATTGATAGTTAAAAATCACTATTTTAGTAAGGACCACCGATATCATTGTGATTTAATTTTTTTTTTAAACAAAACTAAACAGTGACAAGAGTTCCTAAAAATATTGAAGTCATGTGGTTTTAAGGTTGAGACAGCAGAACTTCAACATTTGTCAAGTTTTATTTGAGATATGCTTTGGAAATTAAGAAAAATGTTTTTAAGAGTACTGCCTCTCGCGGGGAAGTGACAAATCCTTACAGATTGAATTTTGTTTTGAAAACTGCTTCTAAGAAAATTGAAAGTCCCTACTATTCGTGCCAACAACAAGCACACAAGAATGGTTCAGAATTGTAAGTCACTTGGTTCAGGTCCTCTACGATCCGTTGGTCTCTAGTTTCTTAAACTTCTGCAGTCCCTGAAATAATCAACTGTTCTATTGACCCTCAGTTTCCCAGTGGAATAAGATTCGGCTCAATATTTTTGTTTTCGACTAGGCAAATAGATATAGTCACGTTCTAGTAGTGAATTAACGACGAATAGATCCATTGGATCTACTCTTCCGAAAGAACAGATATCGCTGTGACCAGCTCCAAAGATGTCAGTCATGCCTATACCTCATAAGCTGGCTTGCAATAAAAATCCGATTGTGTAAAAAGCATAAGTAAAAGCCTTGGATAGTAGTGCCCCTTGGCATAATGGTTAGTGCATTGGACCGTCATGCAGAAAGTCTTGGGCTCGATTCTCAGCAGCTGCAAACAAACTTTTCAGGGGTGTTCTGGCTCTTATGAGGAATTGACAAATTCTCTAAGAGTATCTCTTGTCACGAAAAGTTCTGCTCTATTAGCTGCTCGGAATCAGCAGAAAATTGTAGGTCCCCTCCATTCCTGGTAACACGTACACAGGAATGCTTGAAAACTGTAAGTTATTAGGTCCTTGTTTTCTTTCAGCTGTTGCACCACCCAATTTTATTTAAAAAAGCCTTGGAAGAACGGACTAATAATGTTCACGGCAGTTCATCCCCCTTCACCACCGCTAGATAATGGAAAACTGATAATGAGTACACTTAACAGGAGATGCATGGAATGGACCGCCGAGAAGAAAAAATATGGTCTGGATTTTTATTATAGCCGTGTTTTTTTTTTTGCAAGTCCATATAGAAATGTAGAAAAACACGACATTGGGACTTAGGAACTTCTTTTCAAAAATTGGAAGCTCTGTGCACGTCATGGTATTTGTCAGCTGTATTGAGACTAGCATCAACCACCTTATGAAAAGTACCTATAAGATAGAAAAAAAGACCATTTGTTTTTTTTGGTGTGTATTTGCCTTCAGAGGAAAATTAGGTAAGAAAATATTAGCTTTTATGAAAACAGCGAGAAAGTGATAATAATTCACATCAAAGCCAAATTCCACTATTTGAGCCTTATCAGCGAACATTCCTCTACGGAAGAGAAGGATGATAACAACCATGGAATAACATTAAAATACTTTTGGCAGTTTTAATTCTGAAACAGGTTAAGGTTAAAACATCTATGGTAGAAGAGCTAGAAGTCATAGCCTTCACTACATCACTTCCGAAAACGAACGGAGGCATATTGATTTTATAGTGGAAAATAAAATGAAATTAGGCAGCACTAGATTTCCCAGTCTTGAAATCCACAAAGGCACTATGGTTTGTATTGAACCTACAATCAAATCCATCATGTTACAATCAATGGAAGACACTCTTCTTGCATATTGGACGTACGGTTCATACAGATCTTTACACCGATCACTACCTACTCGGTTTCAAGCAACATAATTGTGGAAATATCCATAGTAGCCCTCAGCCGAACATCAAACATGAAAATAAAATTCAACGCTGGAAAATTGCAATGGGAACAGAATCCAATTGTCCCCATATCCTCTGCTGAGCTTGCGAGAAAAAATTCTACTGATGAGATGAGTCCAGAAGCCCACTGACAGCAATGCCAAGAAGCCTTCAGAAATGCTGCCGGGAGAAGTGTTAGGATTCTAACAGCCGCCACCGAGAAACCCTTGATTTGACTCCGAATATGCTGAAGAAAACAAAGCCAAAAGGGAGGCTTATAAGTTGTGGAAAGAAACAATACGATTCACTAGCTGACCTAGAGCCTTCAATGTTCAAAATCTGAGTAGATCACTAAAGATTTCATCAGTGAGCAGCCTCGTCAAGCAGTTTGGTTGATGAACAAGAGTTTAACTCACTTTACCTAAGTGATATCAAGATAGCCATCACCTAGCTAATATCAAACAAAGCAGCCGATCCCGAGCTTTCCAAGTACGCCGGGGATAATATGATGGGGAGCATACTCAAAAATTCGTAACTAAAATAGGGTCGGAGAAAACTAGCATCATCTGCCCGAACCACAAAAAAACGATCGCCTTCGCCCAACCAACTACAAACACATTCGTAGCTTCGAGCTTCGAAGCCAAACATGTTATAAGATCCTGGCTGGCAGAGTTGGAGAGACTTGTTGGAGGATATAAGCAATGAACCTTCCGATAGTAAAGTCGCTTATGGTACAATGAATAGCGGAGAGAAATAAGTTACAATGGAAAAATACCAGATTTAAGACAAGAGAATAAGTACAACTGAAAAATTAGAAAACACAAATTTTTATTCGTTTACTTACTTGTATTCATTCGACGTACAACTGGATGGTTTCTTGGGACAGTTTTCCTCATCACTCCAATCACCGCAATCATTATCGGTATCACATCGGAATCGATTTAAAACACACTGTCCACCGGGACCTCCAGCTCCACCTAAGCCACCGCGACACTTGAACTCACCTTCCGGACAACTATTCATAACCGCTTGACAATTATGTTCATCTGATCCATCAGCACAATCTTTTTCTCCATCGCACCGAAATGCCAATGAAACACAGTAGCCGTCATCACATGCAAAGTGTTCCTGGGAACAGCTGGATTGTGAAGAAATTATACATTAATGAAGATCGGCAACGTTTGAAAAAGATTTGTACTTACGTAATCCTTGAACAATTAGTTTCATCGGAGAAGTCCTTGCAATCATTCTCGCCATCGCAGACCCAAGTTTTCGGAACACAAAAACCATTAGAACACTCAAACTGATCGTCTGTACAATTGCTTCGATTACCTGCTAGAATGGAAAACACAAAATCTCTTTAGGACCTCCATTTCAATTTTAATTCTTCAAAACATTCTCTTACCACAATGAGTCTCATCAGAATAATCGCCACAGTCATCATCGCCATCGCACAGCCAATCCTTGTTAATGCATCGATATGTCTTCGGACACATGGCATGATCACCGGTGGACTCACAGGTCATTTGGATTTTGCTTATCATATCGTCGTTGCCATCGCAGTCCTGTTCATCGGTGCCATCGTCACAGTTCTTCACTTTGTCACAGCGTTCACTCTTTGGTATGCAGGAACAGGACATGGAGCAAGTCCACTGTGTGTCCTTGCAGTTGTTGGCACATTCGTGAACAGATCCGTCATTCGGTGACAATATATCACTAACCAGGGCTATGTGTGGTCTGAATATTCTGTCTCGGGTATTCAACATACCTAAAAACCGTTCGGTGCCTCGTTGGGTATCTGTCTTGCGATCACCGAACTCTTTGACTCCATACAGGTCACCTCTAACCAAAGGCCTTCGAGCTCCGACGGCAGCCCGATACCTTGGATCTGACTTATCATATCCTCCTCCATTGCTGACAGCACCACCATTACCACTACCTGGTTGCAGGGGCTCCGTTGTGAAAATCTCCTGTGCCAAATAGTTCGGGATGTCTTGGGCAAAATAATAGTCATCGGGATGCGGTGGGAAGTCTGATGGATGCGGTTCATAATGTTCCGCCATCATATCGTCATCGTTCTCATCCTGGTGATGCTCATGTTGCATTTGGTGATGCAGAACGCCATCATGGTCGATATCATGTCGATCTCCTCGGCGTGATTGCCGTGGTTGCTGGCCATATCGAAGCGATAGCAGTGGTGATCGGTCATCTCTCACAAAACTCGAACCTAGAAATTGTCTCGCTGAGCCTTGTCGTACTCCAATTTTAGAATTTTCTCCATCGGGTGCCTCTGAGTTCGGGAATGCCGTTGCTTGTTCATCACACAACACAAACACTAAATAAGTAACAAAAAATAAAAATTATTTCGATTTTATTATAAGAGATTTTGATAAAAATAATCATTTAAGAAAAAAATTCAAGAATATATTTGGTAACACCTTTTTTGGGAGAGAGTAATGCTATTTCTAAAAAGGCTACATCAAAATACACGACAGGAGCAATTTCTCTAATTCATTCAACTAATCTTAAAGCAAACCATAGCAAAAGGAACACAGCCTTTCAAAGATTTCTGTTTCGGACTTTTATTAACGGGAGAAGTAACAATATCAGCTGACCGGCATAAGATCTAGAAAACTTTTGTCAACAAGACATGAATTTTGTTTTGATAAGAATATCTTTAAGCAGATTAGACATTATCTCCGAAATAGATATCATAACTGAACACTGCATCAAAGGTAGATACTCTTCATGACTTGGCATCTTTCCAAATGATTTCTACAGAAACTGTATATATCAAGAAGAAAAATAAAACAATCCTTCACCGTTTATATACATGCTTTAACCGATCAAAAATAATTAGACATCATTTGAGAAACTCCTACTATAGCTATCCAAGTGGCAAATACTGAATAAAGTATTGATAAGTTACGAGTATTCTCTTGCATTAAGAGCGGTGTAATTCTTATTAAATTAATTGTTTAATTTCATTTAGTTTTTCTAAAGTGCTGTGCTAAAATTTCAAAATTTAAAATTACCATTATCCATCAATAATTATTATTAAATGTAACAAAAGTTTCTTATATTTAATAAACTACCCTAGATGAAGTCGACAAATTACGACGAAACGTAGGGAAAACGTATGAAATAAAGTTTTATTTGCATATAGAAGGAAGTGACCAAAAAAGCCCGATTTATCATAAATAGATTTCCATGCCTCAAAAGAAGTGCCAGCAATTGTTGGAATTGTTTCAGTTTCTCGCAGACATCAACTTCTACCTAACTTTATTTATGATATTTTCACTTTAACCAGGTCTGGTGGTAGGAATTATTTGTCCACGTTGTCTAAGTTTGATGAAACAAAATGGCTGATAGCAGAACTTAATTCATCATCGCAGTTCTACAGCTTGCCGAAATTATATGTCCAAATCATTAAAATCGACTTTAATTCTACTGGCATATTCCTTTAATTTAATTTCCTGTAATGACATCCCTTCTACTTCTCTTACTATTCTCTTCTGTGAAATCGAAGTTTCTCTTACCTTTGTTCAAAAAACTTTTGATCTGATCTGGTTCTTGTTGAGCTGTAAGTAGTAGGCAGAACTCATCTTCAAACCAGTTTCGTGTAAGAATAAGACTCAACAGGAAGCATCTCTGTTCCTTCTTTGCAATGTTGCCACTTGGTTCTTAAAAACTGATACTGGCAGCATTGCACACATGACCCTAGCGATCTGTCGAAACTCCTCAGATAATAAGGAGGAAATCTCCTCAGTCAATTTTGCTGTTCTAGAAACCTTCCGTCATCCAAGATGCAGGATAATTCCTTCAATTGGTCGATCGATCGCAATAAGGTTAATCTGATTGAATGATCGATCGTGTGAGAATATTGAAATGTGGAAACTACGGTAAGCCTGAGTCCATTATCGGAGGTGGTCTTGTTCAGGTTTGCACATTTCACCAAAATTGTCGCCTTTTTCTGGCTTGGTGTTAAAATTGTTTCGAGAATTTAGTTTGTTAAAACTAGGGAACTGCTGGTTAATTCTTGTCAAGATCATAATCATAGTAATCATAGTTTGACGAACTTACATTAAAATAAAAGCTACTCTTATTTTAAAGTATTTCTTTGGATTCTGTGATATTAGCAAATCAAATGCACATAGCTCAACAACCAACACAACGTTCAAATCAAAATTTTGACTGTGCAGTGTTCGTTCTCAGTAAATACGTTCGTACCCAAGGATTGTTGATGCTTCAGAACCAGGAAAACCAGGCCAGGATTTGACTTTAACACTATATGAATATCACTACTTATATTTACTACTGTTTATGAAGTCATTGACAATCCAGTAAATCGGGTCATTTGGAGTCACTAGATAATAGGGCAACGTATATTAAGACAATACCAAGGAATCAAAATCATTCTGAAACATTGTCAGAACTGTTAGAGATTTGTCACGGGATTCCAGAATATCAGTACAGCCCGAAACTTTTCTAAAACAAAACATTAACATTATGCACTTCCATTGATTTCCAGTCAATGGATGATAACATAACGTCAATAAAAGTATAAACAGAACTAAAAAACTGACTAAAAATGAAAAAAACCAACATTTTTTTTGAATATCATAGTAAATCTCTTCAACATTACATATAAAAATGGAAAAATTCCCAAGAGATTTAAAAAATCTTTAATCTTTCGGGAATTGAACGAAACCCATTCAGAAATATATTTTCTCCTTAAGAAAAATATTTACTCAAATTGTGCACATCAGACTAATTTCATGTATAGCTGATATCTATATATTACTTATTTGTTGACTTCAGGATTTCACAATGTCAAGTTCTCAACTATGGGATTATCTTTAAGATTTTTAAGAATGTACACGGAACTTTTGTTGTTTAACACCAACAGCTATTTATTGAGGACTCCGGTATCAAAACATAGACTGAAGTCCCTCAAGGCTGTATTCTGAGTCCGAAAATGTTTTATTTATTCATTGATAGCATTGTTCAAAAGATCTTGGAGATTTAATATTTGGTGGTTTTTCAAATAAGCTTTTCTATTAGGTATAGGCGATAAGTCTCCAAATTGTCAGAAAATTCCAAGGTCTGCGATATGCAAATTAATGCTTGTTCACTCTTAGTTTACCGACATATCGTTGACTAGGTATACAGGATTCAATCGAATATCGAGTGTCGTCTAAAATGAACATGAGATAAATTCAAGAAAACATTTCGAATCAAACTTATTATAAGACAAAGACATTAACTCGGAAATTCTCAAGTACCATATATGCAAAAAGTCGAATTAAAAATTTAAATTTTATTTTGGTGGGTGCAACACCTCCAATACTTCGACTATTCGTCTTAATACAAGCTTATTTTTCATGTAATTTAAGTATAACTCTCATTATATCTTAAAACTATAAAAAAATAGGATTGGGCTAAATTCGAAAGATGATTTAGAAGGCGGAATTATAGGCATTTTGTGCTTGACTTTAAGCTCAGTTGATGTTAGAGTGAATCCTCCGTAGCATGTAAGTAATAGTTTCTTCGGAACCATATGCGTTACAATTGGTGGGCATGAGAAGAAGATTACTGAGATTACGGGAATTTAAAGTAGTCGATGATTGAAGAGAATGTCATTTATTTTTCTGCGTTCTTCCAGCATAGTCAAGTAAATTAATTGAAGTTGTTTTCATCGATACGGAGGTAGAATCAAAGGGTTTTTCTAGGGCAAAAGGCAGAAAATGAAATTGAATGCTCTTGATTTTGGAAACATGAGTTTGTTGATAATAGGACAAAGTAAAACATAAACCATAATGTCTTGAAATAGAGAAAGCAGAAATAGAAATAAAATGCAGGACTGGATCTCACAAACTTGCTCTTATGTAAAAGTACTTTTGAATTTAAAATACATTTTATAAATATAAAACAAGGATTTAATGAAATAAAAATGTTCAACTGCATGGAATTGCAGTCTTATTTACGGAAAAGTATGAATTTACCTAAATAAAGTTTAAAAATCGTTTTATTAAAGTAATTTTTTATATAACAAATTTCTTTAAATTTTTTCGAGAACAAAATTTGGGATGCCAATTTTAAGTGCTTAGTAATATAGAAAATACGTCCAGTGGCTTAGGCTCTAGATCGAGGTACAGACAGACAGACGGAATTGTCGGATCCACTTTATTCCTCTTCGCTATCATCGTAATGTCAACTTTGATCAAAATCTCGAGTTCGATTTTTTTTCCAAATGCAGAACCTGCCCTATAGTACTTACATAAAAGAATAGAAAAGAATAGATAAAAAGATTAGATGAGTTTTCGTGAAAACTTGATTGATTCGGATTTGGCAATATTTTTCTTCAAGGAATTTTCCAGTTTTCAGACAAAGAAATTGTCAAAATCAAGTGGACGCAGAGTAGAATCATGTGTCGAAGAAGTGGTCTTGAGAAACTTGGGCTTCTCAGCATAGAATGAGATGTAAGAATATTTAATGACCAGTTCAATATCGTGAATATGAGAGGACCTACGTAGCTGCCTTGTGGGAGCCTGGAGGTAGCTAAGGTAGATCTCGACGAACTATGTAATAAATGTTTTTTAGGTAAGAAAAAATCTATTTCAAGAAAATAGGTTCTAAACCAAGGGTGGACACAGTTTGAATAGAATAGAATAAGTGGGCCAAAAACAAGTTTCTTTTTAAAAATGCAATAAAATGAACAAATTACATTTTCTTCATCTATTATGATTTAATTAGTAAGCGCAACATTCCCATAAATTATGGAATGTAACTACTTTCAAGTGGCTGGCTCGGCTGGCTTCGCCGTAGCGCATTATGTCACTCACTTCGATTTTCCAAGACCTTGTTGATGGTGTCGTGCTGTAGCTCACGGATTGCTTGGATGATATTGGCCGTAAATGCTTATCGTTTTCGGATTGTTGGCATAACTTCGGTCCTTTTCCAACGTTATTCAAGCGTAAAGCGGCTCGTTACAAGGGGATATGCTACTAAGTTTCAGTAAAAATTTCGAACTCTAAGTGGATGTCAGTGTTAAAATAACCTATGATTTAAAAAGAAACCACTAGATGGCTTACTCTTTGTATGGGAAACTTTTTAGAAGGCCTTACTGAAATCCGTTTGGACAACGTCAACTTCCTTTCCGTTCTATAAGGCTGAGAGAATAAAGGATACGGATTCAACAAAGTAACGCCTTGTGGACCTGCTAATAGTCACTGAAAGATCTTGATTTTAATAAATTGGGTTCCCCGCTGCACAAGCACTGCCTTAGCTTTTTATCTATCTCTTACTCTGCTGGTCTATTTTTCCGATTAAATGAAAAACATTATAAGTCCAGTCTTTTCGAAAACAAATATGTTTCATCCTCCAACTGCATAAATATCCCATATTTAAATGCATTAGATAAATAAACATTTTTTTCCTGTCAATTGAAGTGCTTTATACAGAGTAGATACAATGAGTAAAAACCAACGAAAGAAACCCAAAATTGACAGAGATGTCATTGATAGGTAAAATATTGAAGTTTGGTATCCCTACCCCCGGAACCATATGGCTTAAATCTTTCTTACAAAATTTAATGTCATGAGTAATTCAAACTCAATTCCAAGATAGTTATGGAGCTTTGCGTAAGGCAAACCTTTATGTACCCACTTCAAATCGAGAGCTCAAAATAAAATCTCAAACAGAAATACCGATAACGGATACCAAAGGTGAAACTGGTGTTTTTCCATTATCAATTTTTTATTAGAAAACCTATTTATAAATTCAACTTCGCATTTCGTTAACTTCTTTAGAAATCAATTGAAAATGTAAAATGTCCTCTTGATTACCACACCCATAATTGCATTTCGAGGAATTTTTTGAATCAAGATGATGAAACATAATATGGCAATTGCAACCCTCAACAATGTAAAAACCAATATTCGCATCTATAAAATTGTCATCTCCTCTACTCGAATCGAACTGAAAATCTCATCTAATTTTGCCCGCTGCAACTGAAACGTACACTTACGAGTATATGGGAAAAGTTTATAAACATAAAACTCCATCTGTACCTACATCACCGTCATCTATTCAATCTCAAAAAGCTGCTGCTCCATAGGTATATACAACACACAGTCAAAAAACCATAGATGGCTCTTTTCTATCTATTAACTTTTTCTCGGGCGCACCCAAACTTATAAAATTTCTTGGTGAGGTAGGGCAGGACGGAGGAGTCGAACATTTTTGCGGCTCTCATTTTGGTGTGTATCTCGTTTTGGAATCTTTATTATGCACGCAATGTTAAATGTTGAGCATGTCACGCTCTTCGTCTACTGCCGCCCTCATTCATGTTGAATTCGCTGTGGCTGTATCCTGTCACTAGCGGTGGCCTTCACTTCATCCTTCTCGTTCTTCAATGTAGATTTTGATGAATGAACAAAAGCTTTTCCACCGTAACGCATGTGTACAATCACAACGTGTATTGACAAAATTTACCTAAAGAGTCCACAAAGTAAAATTCCTGAAGTTTCAGAGGATTTCATTTTTACACTTTGATACCTATTTACTTTCGAAGAGCAAGAGAGTAACAGGGATGAATATTCGCGCGAAAGATGAATAGTTTCGAAAATACTCGAAAGTCGGGCATTTGAAAGCTTCACTAAATGTGTTCCCGAATTTGACTCCCAGAGCCTAGTACGCAGCTGAAGTGAAATTAAATCTTGTATTTGGCCTCCATCCATCATCGCAAACATGCTATAGCGAAATCATCCAAATAGTGAAGACAACAACAAAAACAAATACGACCCAAACTGTAATTACATTTTTACATGGTCTGTGGGGCAAGTTATTGGTTTCGTGTCAACAAAAATGGCGACGTTTTAGTTAAAATTGCGATGATGGAGGATTCCAAAGAAGTGGATTTCTTCATTCCGTTCGTCACTTTTTGGTAATTGGAACACAATTCCGATTAAAACTATTTGTTGATGGTATTAAATGAAAATTAATATTGTTTTATAACGTCATTTTCAAAAACATATTGAGACAAGCTTATTGGTGCCGAGAGCTAAGTCCTTGATATTTGATTAAATTCTTATTTCAATGACAACCTAACTCTGTAAAGTACAGTGGACCTAGTTTCAATACAGGGTGTCCTTCCTGTCAAATAAATCCTAAAACATTTGCTGAAATCATTTTATGCTAAGAATCAAATTGATTTTTGACTAAATCACAAAAAAAAAACAATTTCCATTACTTTGAATCAGTCTCACAGCATTCATGAAACGACAACAGCTTCCGACTGATAGACCTTACGGTGATAAGTAACAAAAGGTTTTCAAGCTCTAGGATCCACAAATAAATATGGCCCTATTCAGATGGTCGATTGATTGAGTAAATTTTTAGGAGAATCAGTTGACACTGACCAAATTTTTTTAATAGCAAAACTCGGAATTCGTATCGCACTAAAAGAGAGAATCGAAGTCAGTTTAGGCTACCAACTATACAGTTCAACTGAAAAAGTGCTTGAAGATGCATAAGACCAACAGGAGCAGAGTATCGAGCGAAACGAAGAAAACCTTGCCAAGACAGAAACTCATTTTTAAGGATTTCGAAAAGTCTTGCTATCGAAACGGAGAACTAGATGGAATACCATTTCTGTTTTGAAACAGTTTGTGAATCATTATGTCGATCACACTTGGTGTTCTTTTTAATTGTTCGTTGTCTTTATGTAAGTTTCCTTATGCATGGAAAAAATCGTTTATAATTAATTACTCTTTATAAAAAAAGATGCTATTCCAAAATTGTTCGAAGAAATTACTGTCAAAACTTTAAGCTTTTATACACCAAATCTTTTATTGTTTCTAACCAACATAATTTCTTCAAAAGCTGTTCAACTTTCACTTTCTTCGTGAAGCTAGTGGAGTCTTGCATCATCATCATCATCATCGGCTCGACAACCGGGTTCCGGTCCTGGCCTCTTTCAACAAGTCTCTCCTCCACCTATCCCGGTCTCTAGCCGACGCCATGCAGTTGCGCACCCCAAGGCTTCGGACGTCCTGGTCTACGCCATCTCTCCAGCGCAAGCATGGTCTACCACGCTGTCGTCTACCATAGAATGTACCACAAAGAACTTTCCGAGCAGGTTCCTCTTCGCTCATGCGAGCTAGGTGCCCTGCCCACCGGAGTCTACCGAGCTTAATTTTTGTCACGATATCTGCTTCTAGGTAGATTGCGTACAATTCATGATTGTACCGTCTCCGGAATCGTCCTTCCTCACATATGGGGCCAACAATTCTCTTGCATAGTCCTTTAAAAATAAAAAAAAACAAATCGATTGCGAACTTACGGATTTTAGTAAGCCATTTGATAAATTTCCTCATAATGTTTTGCTTAAAAAAATGTATAAGCTTGGATTTAATGTTGAATTCATTGCTTGGCTCAAACCGTACTTGCTTGACAGATCATATATTGTATACTTTAACGGGCATTAATCAAAAAGTATCATTGTGAACTCAGGAGTTCCTCAGGGAAGCCATTTGGACACGATTCTATTTATATTATTTATAAATGATCTTCCTTCAGTTTCAAAATTATTGAAGTGTCTTATCTATATAGATAATGTAAGCTTATTTATGAATATTTCTAATAAAATTGATTGTGGAAAGCTCCAAATTGATCTGAATTTTTTTCTATAATTGGTGTGCACGTAATTGTTTGTATTTAAATATCGACGTATGTAAGACTATACATTATACACGTAAAATGTCTATTCTGTCTTTTTTTTTAAGACCATAAATAACGGAACCTTACAATTTTATTTCGAAATATTATATATGTAATATTTTTTTCTCAAAAACTGTTCCACAGATTTAAAAAAAAAATCAAAAAATTTTATTTAGTTTAAACTAGGTTACGCTTGAAAAAAAAAAAGAAAAATGGTTAGAAACATTTTTTTATTTTAAACTAGATGACCCAGTGAACTTCGTATCACCTTCATATATTTTTGAAAAATGTGGTCAAAACTTAATACAAAATTTTTATCTACATTAAATGCAACTCAGTTATAAACTTAATCAATTCAAGGCTTTTTGATGTACTATATTTCTTGTCTTTTTTTTGCGGTGCGTAAACAGAGAAATTCCAAGTTGATTCTGCAAACTTTCAACGACTGGTCTTGCGATTTATATATGGTCATCGCAAAGGCCAGACGGACAGGAAGTTATGGACGCTTAAAATCGAATGGCAAATCCGTTGGAATCATCGGAATACGCGGGATCAAGACATCCTCTACTTTGTATTTCCCGTTGACGTTATTCATTAGCTTTTTTACTGCCAGTCTATTTGCGTTACATGTAAAACATCACTAGCTATAAGAGTTTTAATTTCTTAATGTGTATGTTATAAATAAATGAATAAAAATAAAATAAATAAATAGTCGAGGTTGATTAATGTAACGCAGCATAACCACAATTGATCCTACTTTTATTTGTAAATTGTGAGGTGGTGGTCCAGGCAAATCCTGGGAATTTAAAAACTCTGTGGGATAGTTGACAACGTCATCCTAGTTGGTAACAGTGTCAACTGATTTGTAAGAAAACAACTCTCCGGGAAGAAAATTCTGAATTCATTGAAATCATCGACATATTTGTTTTTGACGGCCAATATTGCTCGTTCACTCAGTCAATTATGGTTTCTGAACTGTTATTCTATGTCCGTAAGAGCGCTGAATTAGTTCCTCTTTTGAGTTGACGAAGTGACAAAAATCTGTGAGTAATGTAATTAATCCGGTCGAAGTATCAACTGCGACCTTACCATTTTCAATATCTAATAACTGCTTCGAAAACTTAATCACAGTTTGATATTGTTAGTTGTTAATTTGAGTTTCGTAACATGCCGCCCAAAATTATGATTTTAAGAATACGTTTAGTTCGCCAGCAACAGTTGATCGGGAAAGAGTCTGACAAAAATCACTTGATAACAGAATCACCAAAAATGTTTTGGTTATCACGAAGATCTTTTAACGTTCTTTCCAGTTCCTCCAGCAACCTCTTGTCGGTCATCGTACATTCATCCAAAACGATTAACCTAGAATTTTCACCATTGGGCTGTTTTTGGTGATGTTGCAACCTGGTGCTTCCTTATTTTTTTAGGGGTAATTTCAGGGCAGAATGTGCAGCTATTCCAGACCAAGTCAATTCTAAGGCTACTTTATTTTGCAATCTGATTTTCACCAACAACAAAGAAATTAGGAACGTTTTTCCAGTGTCCCCGGGAGCATCAATGAAGTAAATTCTAACAGATCCACTATTCACAGCTTCCATCAAAGGACCGTACGTAATTCTCTGTTGTTCATTCAATTGCGGAACATTTGAACGAACTGTTTCAGCCAATACTTCAGTATCGTATTGTTGCTCTCTTTGCAACTCGTGGTTAAATGCATCGCGCATAGGAAGATTGGGTGCTGTCATGCCCAAAAACGAAAAAACTTTATTTACCATCAATAAACACATATCTTCTATCATGATCAATGTCTCATTGTAAATTTCTGAAGTAATTTGTAGTGTAAAGACATCAAGTGTTTCACAGCTATTAACATTTTCTATTGGAAAATTGGAAAATTAGATTGTCGTTTTTAGTATTTTCCGTTACCTATTATTTATGTTTCTCACCGTTTAAACCTGCCCTGAATTTTCACAAATATTTCCTGATCAGAATTAGCTAAATCGGTCCAGCCATTCTCGAGTTTTAGTGAGACAAACGAACAGCAATTGATTTTTATATACATAATGTATATACATAGATACAGATATAGATTTTCTCAAAATTTTTCTTATGCTTAAGCTTCCCAAAAGTTTTGAAAGTAAGTATCGTGTTTTCAACTTCTCACAAAAAAAATGTGATATGTAAACATCAACGTTCGTCTGAGTGCTGAATTTTTGTTATCGAACTCACTTTATAAACATACCTACATAATAATGCAATCATAATGTCAATATTGTTTTTTAAATATTGAAAACATTTTTCTTAAGAAATAATAAGTTTAATATAATAACAATAAAATTCAACTTTATTTTCTCTATTGTTTTACTTTGTGACTTTAAACATATTCAAATTAAGCCGCGAATCTTTTTCTCCCACAATTTGTTCCTTTTATTATTCTTAGAACCAAAAAAGTCTTAAAATAGATGAATGTATCTCAATATAGATGTACATAAACTATCATGCAGCTGAAATTTACAGACCAATCTTCGCTTTTCCTTAAAATATATTATGTAGTTTGGAACATGTCCTGCAACTATCGCATCTATAGAAATATGATCGAATAAGGCACCAGTTATACATATGCTTACGCATACTTAGCTAAATATCATTGAAACTTATCATTGACTTTTTTAATTTCAAGACGGTGGTGTTCACATTAAACAAACTCTTCCGACTTATTTTTACGTCTCTGTAGTAGAGTTTCAAAGTAATGGAACGAACCTATTTATTTCAAAAGGGCAATATTTAAAACAAAAAGAACGCACCACCAAAGTTTGTTAAACTAATGTTTAAACAGGGAAGTTGTTTGATACAATCTTAAATTTGTACACCTATATTCAAACAGGGATGTTATCTGATACGAAATAGCCTGCTTTTACACGAAAACAATTTTTAATCCCGTTTTCTCTTTTGACTTTCTTTTAACTGCCTGGATGCTTTTAGGCACAGCTATTTTTAATAAAAGTTAATTTTGCTCAAGCAAAATGAAGCAATCTGTTCGCAGTCGTTAGCTAAGTTCACTAAACGAACGCCAAATAAAAAACCAGAAAGACGTAACAATGTTAACAATTTTCACAACCTCAGCAATTTCATTTTCCTTCGCCACCACATACGTCTTTCGCTAACTTGCTTAAAAATCGCAAGGTGATATTGCATCGTTTTAAAGCCATATGAGCGTTCAATTTCTCAAATATGTTTGACAAGCCCGGCATGATGAATGTTTGATGGATGAAAAACATAAGCGTTCACATTCGTTGTAATACATTTGGTTTTCATACTGCCAAAACATAAAAATATTTTAAAATACATCCAGTATGCTTGACAAGCTGCTGGATGGAGCATTCACACTACCAAAATCAATCGTGCTTGTCAAACATATTTGAGAATGTGAACGCTCCTAATGGTGCACGAAAATTTAAGATACTTCAATTTGAATCTTGGAGCCTGATCACACGATTGTTTTTTTTCGTTTGCTTCGTTTTTTGACAGTAGCTTCATTCTTCTACACTTGTTCACCTCTCACCATATATGTCAAAAAGACGAAAAACAAATCAACTGGAAAAAATGATCGTTTAATCAGGCTCTTGATGTCTTTTTTCTGCTATAGATTGTTTCACACTGAACTACCTCCTGGGACTTTTTTTTTTCTATACTTTGTCTCACTCTCTACAACAGAAATTTATAAGCTGGTTGACATCATTCCCATCTTGTAATGGAAATTGTCAAAGTAAATAAAGGGTGGTTAAATTTTAAGGGCCGATGTTGAATGCGAACCACACCTAAACGTCAAGTTTTTTTTGCATTTCATTTGACATTTCTCAATTTCAGACCAACTAAATTTGAACCATCGAGCAACGCGTTAAAATTATATAATCAAAATGCATATCGTGCACTTCGTGATTTTTTCGGTCAATCCAAATGTGGCCAAATGTGCGTACAATTGGAAAAATCGTGCAAAAATTTGAGTAAACCGGGTCTGTAGGAGCCTGCAGATAATATTGCTGCTGTTCGCGATAGTGTGGCTGAAGACCTGTCCACCTCAACTCGTCGCCCAACAATTGCACCTCTCACGCTCGTCGTTGATGAACATTATGCAAAGACTTGCATTTACACGCTTTCAAGGTGCAATCGACTCAAGAACTAAAGCCTCTTGACCATTTCAAGCGTCGTCAATGGTCAAAATGGTGGTAAGAAATGGCAACAGTGGATGATCAATTTTCGAAGAAAATCATCTTCAGTGGTGAGGCACATTTTCACCTCAATGGATTCGTCAATAAGCAGAATTGCCGCATTTGGGCGAATGATAATCCAATAGTGGTTTTCGAAAAACAAATGCACCCACAAAGAGTAACTGTTTGGTGCGGTTTATGGGCTGGCGGCATCATCGGGCCGTATTTTTTCCAAAATGAGGCCGGTCAGGCAGTTACTGGGAATGGTGTTCGCTATCGTGAGATGATATCGAACTTTTTATGGCCCGAATTGGAAGATATGGATGTGGACGATATGTGGTTTCAAAAGGACGGTGCCACTGGCCACACAGCTAACGAAACAATGGCTCTTTTGCGTGACAAATTCTCACGTGGTGGCGATGTCAATTGGCCGCCAAGATCATGTGATTTGACGCCGTTGGACTTCTTTCTTTGGGGTTATTTGAAAGAAAAGGTGTATGTCGATAAGCCTGCAACAATTCAAGAGCTAAAGCATGAGATAATTCGGCACATTAACGACATAGAACCTCAATTATGCCTCAGCGTCATCGAAAATTTGGACCTTTGGATGGAGGTCAACATCGGCCCTTAAAATTTAACCACCCTTTATAAGCGTAAAAAATTATAATTGGTCATCATCCAATTCATAACTAGACAGATTGGGAAAGATCTATATTTTAATATTTTCAGAATATTTAATTTGAAGTCTGGCATTATAAGTGGTTTGACATATAATTAATAAATTAAATTTTGACGTTTCGTGAGTATTTTGTTGAAAATGCATTTTCCATCACTAACGTGAAGGTGATTAATTAAAACATTGAATGAACCTATTGTTTTGTCTTTCGTCTTTTTGACATATTGTGTGAGAGGTGAAGAAATGTTGGGGGAATGAAGATATTTAGTTCAAACTATCAATGAAAATTACTTAAACCCATATTTCAATCCATGACAACATAGGCGAACTTTCTGTGAGGCGCCTGAAAGTTTCCAATATAAACACACAATATTACCAATGTAAGGTACTCGTAACATGCTACACGGAATGTGTAAGTTATTTAGAACGAGTAACCGTAACGGGTTACACGTTAGGCAAACGTTTTTGGGGTACCTTACCGCCGGCATAGAGGTTTAAACATCAAAAATTGGATTTTTAAAAATTTTCATTTTTTTTTTAAGATCTCAACATTTTGGAAACCCTAATTCTTGATTTTTTTAAAACTTGACAATTAAATTAATACAATCTAGGAGATATGATACCAACCATACAAATATTTAAAAATGGTTTTTGAAAATCGAATGTTTCACGAAAACGGCACATAGAATTTTGATAAATCAATGTATAAATCAATAAATAAAAATTTTAAATTAAGATATTACTGACTGTAACCATAGAACAAATTAAAGCCTTTGGAAGGAACCTGAACCTGGCGACTAACAAAACTCAACCAGTCGTATGTGTGTGTTGTAGAGAGAAATGAAGGGGACTTACAATTTTCTGCCGAGTCTGAACGGCTTAAATGACAACAATTTTTCCTGACAAGAGTTACTCTTTGAGGATTTAGATAAAAATAATTTTTTTGAATAAAAATCCAAAAACATTTCGAGATAATCCAGAGATGTTTATCATCAGGTAAGTTCCAACATTATCTAGAAATCGATGGAATTTATTATGCACTGTTATTTATACATTACATTACACATTACATTTTACACTACTCCGTAGATAAATCTACGAAGTAGAGACACAGAAAAGCACTGGCAACTGAGGCCATCGGCTTGCACTGTTATTTATAATTATTTCCAAGTGACGTTATTTTAAAACAGTACTTTAAATTTAACCACTACCAAAACAAAATGTTTAAAAATAAAACAAATAACAGCATAAAACATTATAAAATTTTAAATCTACACTGCCAAAATTAACACTTTTTGAGTGTAGGTACTTTCCTTCCTGCGTCCTTGGTACGGGTATGTTAAATAAAAACATTCTTACAGCTTTAGTTTATCAAGCTTGCACATATACAGCGTCTTACTTCTCTCATAATATTTTTCTCAATTGCCTTTAGGCACTTGAAACAACTATAGAGAGTGTTGAAGCACCTCCATTTTCATTTTGTAAGTATTTGCCAACAACTATGCATATTTACACGTAAACCTCCAATTATGTAGAAAGATATACACTTCACGTCATTCGAAATGGGACACACTTTTTTTTAAACTTGTTTTGTTTCTTCTTGGTAATAACTTGGAATTAGAAAATGTCTGAAGACCATAACTCACAATTCAAACGATGGATATCCATTATTGAGGAGCTGACGGAAAAAGCGGACTTGTCTAATGAATTTTTGTCATTAGGAGGCGAACAAAACAAACGGTTTATGTTTGTTTTTGTTAAAAAGTATTTTTTTGAAATGTTTATTTTGTATGGCTTAGAATCGATTTTATTCGAAAATTCTTCATTTTTATTTTCATTTGAACTTTAATGCTCAATAAATGTAAAAAAAGTTAATGTTGTTAGCAGGTGATTTTCGTCAAGAATAGCATGTTTGAAGTCATCAGTTTTGTGGAAACACGTCAAGAAACTCAACTTATGTAAGAACATTTTTGTCGAGTTAAGGAACAATCAATCTGAAAAACTATTTTCAAAAAAATTGATAGATTGATGGACATCGGTAATGGTAAGATCTTAGTTGTGATTTCAACTACATTATATTTCCCGCAGTATTTCGGAGTTTTATAGAATCAAGGCCGAACTCATCATGAAGCCATTCCCAAACTTTTAAATGATCGAAGAACATTGATCTCGAAGAATTAAGTTTCAAGATTCAAAGTGAAATTCCTGGGGGTTTAATAAAATTCAAATCAGTGGATTCTGCTACTAGTCAAAATGATTTTGTCAACTATCAAATCGAATTTTTGAACTCGCTAAAACTAGCTGGATTCCCTCGGCATAATTCACAATCTTCAGTTAAATGTCAAATCAGTTATTATCATGTTGAGATTTATTGCAAAGACACACAATTTACGCTGAAGAAACACATTTAAAGTCAAATTCCATCAGTCACACCACATATTTTGAGTATTTCAGGGGTGTACTGCCAACAGAATTCATTTTGCAAGTTAAATAGCGTTTTTCTAAACAAAATCGATAAAAATTCAATTATCACCTGTGATGCTTTTTTATTCAAAGGCTGAGGTAGCGTCAGCTTGTCCAGGGTCAGTCCGAAGAAAGCACAAAACTCGGTTTTGAAAGTTCAGAGAACTCCAAATAATGTCCGACTTTATTCAGTTTTATCTTAATTCTAACTAACAAATTATTTCATATACTGGTACATTTGTATCAAATCCTTAAATAACTAACACGGTATTTCATATAGTTCACAAATTTTCAATTACCTAAATAATTAACACGGTATTTCATATACAAGGGCGAGACGGTGGGATTAGATCCCTAGCCTTAACTGAAGCTATAGGCAGAACGCAGTGGGATTAGATCCCTAGCCTAAAGCAGCGACAAGACACGGTCAGACGGTAGGATTAAATCCTTAGCTTTGATTGAAACGCCTGGCAAAATCGGTAGTGAGATTAATCTCTAGCCTCGGCTCAAATCGCAGCGGGGTACAAACGGGGTAGGATTAAATCCTTAGCCTCAAACAAACGTTCGTGGCAAAACAAGGGGCGGCGGTGACAGAAGGTGGGATAACTTCCCTAGCCTTGACTGAAGCTATAGGCAAAACGCAGCAGGATTAAATCCCTAGCCTAAAGCAGCGACAAGACACGGTCAGACGGTAGGATTAAATCCTTAGCTTTGATTGAATTGCCTGGCAAAATCGGTAGTGAGATTAATCTCTAGCCTCGGCTCAAATCGCAGCGGGGTACAAACGGGGTAGGATTAAATCCTTAGCCTCAAACAAACGTTCGTGGCAAAACAAGGGGCGGCGGTGACAGAAGGTGGGATAACTTCCCTAGCCTTGACTGAAGCTATAGGCAAAACGCAGCAGGATTAAATCCCTAGCCTAAAGCAGCGACAAGACACGGTCAGACGGTAGGATTAAATCCTTAGCTTTGATTGAATTGCCTGGCAAAATCGGTAGTGAGATTAATCTCTAGCCTCGGCTCAAATCGCAGCGGGGTACAAACGGGGTAGGATTAAATCCTTAGCCTCAAACAAGTTCGTGGCAAAACAAGGGGTGGCGGTGACAGAAGGTGGGATAACTTCCCTAGCCTTGACTGAAGCTATAGGCAAAACGCAGCAGGATTAAATCCCTAGCCTAAAGCAGCGACAAGACACGGTCAGACGGTAGGATTAAATCCTTAGCTTTGATTGAAACGCCTGGCAAAATCGGTAGTGAGATTAATCTCTAGCCTCGGCTCAAATCGCAGCGGGGTACAAAAACGGGTAGGATTAAATCCTTAGCCTCAAACAAATTTTAAGACCAACTAAAGGGGAGGTACCGAGAAGGCAGAACAACACACACACAATTTACGGCCAGAGCCAAAAGCTTTGAAACGTCTGTATAGCACACTACGTACCCTATCAGCGTGTTTCGGGGATAATCTGCAACCTAAGTACTCTATATTGGTACCTCAACAACAATAGGCGAGAGAGAATCCGATTTGGTCTCGATTTTTTACCTCCCTATATCACATCCATCGTCATCAGCGAATGTGAATGCATAAGAAACAAACACAATGCATTCATCGTAATTTGTTGTTGTACCACCGACAATGCTTTCCTCCTACTTTGTTGTTGTACCATCGACGACTTAGTTCCAATGCGTGTTGTGTGTACCTACATCTCCGTGGGCGCCTTAAGGTAGGCAATAGTTTTGTTGTAGTTTCAGCTGTACCTTCGGTGTATACTTTCTGATGTCGGGTTGAGCAGAATAGGCGGCTTCAGATAAGTAGCTGAGTAGTAGCGTCGGCGTGCCGCGGCGGCCGAAATATGTAACTTCGTTACACACCTTAAAAATACGATTTGTTTTCAATTTTACAATTTTTCAACATATTTTTTCAAAAATTCAAAAAAACGACTACAAACAAATTAATTGAAATTTGGACAGAACAACGTCTTTACGTTTACGTATTATGTCACTTAGAGCCAAAGCCGCGCTTTTGGGAGCTATTAAATGGGAAAATGTGTCACTATGACAGACATTTGCATGTTGGGCCTTCTGTCACTACGCATTGTGTCCAACCAGGGCTCCCATGGTTTGAATAAGTGCGATAGCCCAATTTAAAAAACTTTATGAAAAAGTAGCTTAAATAGTAACTCAATACCAATACAAAGAATTCTTATAAAAATAGAAATTCTGGGAACTGCCAAGAAACTGAATGATATTTAAGTGAAGTTCGTTGCGGTTGATTCGAAATGTCAAAATGAGTATATTAAATGCTGCCAAGTTGTGAAATGCGTTAAGAGTATGTTTAGGGGGAGAAATTTAAAAGATATATCGCCCACGATTAGATTTAGGCTATTTATATCCTAATTATGACTAGGCTGCCATACTGAAATTGTTATCGACAAGTTTTGAATAATATCCAATAAATAGACCCATCTGGCAAACCTGGTGCCTATCGGTAGAAAATTATTCTTTCTTATAATTTATTTAATTTTTAATTTTCTTATAATTTTTTTTATAATTTTCAAATGCATAAATTACCGTCAGATTTCTAGAAAAGTGTGAACATTATACAAACAATGTTTAAAAATCGTTTTATTATTAAATTAATTTTTTTTATATAAGAAATGTCCTTTAAATTTTCCAAGAATAAAATTTGGGACGCCAATTTAAAGAATTTCGAATATAGATTTTAGGAAATAATTTCCAAAAAAAAATCGTTCACACGTTTTGAAGATATTGATTTTTCAAAAAAAAAAAATGTATTTTCTTTTTTCAAAAACCCAAAAAATATTTATTCGAATATTTTAATATACAATATTATTATAAATCTAAAGAAGCTCCTGTTTAAAAATTTTATTGCAAAATCTTAAAAGACTTTAATGTGAAAGCCAAAAATCAAAAAAGCACTTCAAAACCGTTAGTTCAGGTACCGTTAGTAATACTTTTTCGCAAGTTTTTGACAAAAATGTAGTCCATGCACACATAATTTTTTTTTATCAAAATCGTTAGAGAGGTTTTCAGGATAAATAAGATTTTGCATTTCGGCTGTATGGGTGCATCGATAGTTTTGAAGCTAAAAAAAAAAAAAATTCAGTTTTTCCTTTAGAGAATGACGGCAGACCCTTAAGTACCGAGTTTGAAGAAAATTCCTCCAGCTTAAGCTGTAGGTCAAGGAACACTTTTTTGTATTCTCTATTAACTTAATGAACAAAATCACGAGTTCGATTTTTTTCCAAATGCATAACTTGCCCTATAGAACCTACATAAATCGCAAGTAATAATGACAATGCACAGATAAATGAACAGAATTTTGAAAAACTGACTTTAAAAATTCCGGTATTAGCAGAGGCGTTTGAAGAGAAGACTCATTTCAGGTATTTTTCTAGCGTTAAACGGTCTTCAGGGTTAAATATTATAGCAGGTATTATAGCAGCTATGAGATTTCATTCTCAGCTGCTGCATAAAAACTAGTTTTTCAGGGTTTTACTGCCTCTTGTGAGGAATTGACAAATCCTCTAAGAGTATCTCTTGTCATGAAAAGTGCTGCTCATTAGCCGTTCGAAATCGGCAGAAAATTTTAGGTCCGCTTCATTGCTGGTAACACGCACACAGAAATAGTTGAAGGTTCTCTTCAAGCTGTTGCACTACCAAATTTAATATAATTTAAATAATACTTTCGATAAAAAAGCTTTGACAACCTGTGGAACACCGAAGTGGGACATTGAATTGAATTATCATCATTTTGGTTTATTTCGTCTTTTATCGCCAATTTTTCATAAAGACACTTGTAAATGAGATAAATTAATTTTGTATGTATTAACAAAATTTAAATGAAAAATCATGTTTATAAAATGAAAACCTTGTCTAATTTCGATTTTTAAAAATCATTTTTTCATGCATGAATGTTTTCTAAGGGTGATTTGAAATCCTGTATCTGAATCTTAATGTCTTAAAACTGTCAAAAAATATATCAATTACACTAGTTGCCGGAACATTTGTCTAAAATAATGTTGATGAATATATCTTTGTTCATTCAACAAAAGAGCTCTTCAGCGGTATTAGTAAGAAAAAGAAAGAAATTAGTAAGAAAAATGAAATTATCTCAGTGACTTATACTCCTGGCCTAGAATTTTAATATGGCCAAGGATTGAAGATATAAAGTAACTTTACTTTAAATCTAACGCATTGTTACAGAAAAGTGTGACTAGCTAAAAAGTACTAGAAAATAAATTTCTTTTCTGATTTCCTGTCGTTTATTAAAAAGAAAGATTTTTTGTTGAAAAACTTTTCAACTCAATTTTTTGTATCTTTGTGCAAAATTGGTGAAACTTTCAGGAATTTATAAGGCTAGTTCGGTATCATGTTAGCAGAGTGATGGCTTCGATGAAAATTTAAGCTTATATAGGGCTTACTATCTTAATGACCACGAGGAAAATGAGACGGTAAATATAATTGCTGCCAATATATTCTGTAATTAACCCAGTCGGGGACTGGTTCAAGATAAAGGGGTGGTTTTACCCTATCAAGAGGATATAGAATTGCGGATACGCTATTCCTTTAAACTCAAGATATGTTCAACCGAATAGATTAGATAAAATAGGAGAACCAACAATTTGGGTGGTTAAAATCTAGGGCAGAGTAAGACATTTCAAAAGTTTTTTAAGATGTCTCTGTTTAATCGGCAAATAATATAGTTTTTTTTCAATAATATATCGCATAAGGACTTTTCAATCCGCGCTCGAAGAATTTGTTAGCCTTTCGCAACCATGTTGGGTTTATCAACTGATTCCAAATTACGATGGCCCTTCACTTTGGACTATGATTGGTGGCCAAATTTGTGATGCCCGACTTAGTAATCAATCAAATATTTGTATATCAAGGGATCGCCGGATTGGTCGAAAACATCACCGCGGGCCGTGAAAGTGGACAGCAAAGGAAGCTGATTCCTCACTAAGCATAAGAACTTGGCCTTTCACAGAAAATTTTGCGTCAGGAATTAAGCCTTCACCCTTAACAAGATCTATTTGAGCCAGGAGCTCAAGGTCATGGCCATAGACAACGCCGTTTGTTTTCTGACTGGTCCTTGGAGAGTTTGGAAGATGGGCCCAATTTAGGCCAAAAAATCATCTTTTTTTGGGCTGTATAAGTAAGCAAAATTGGCGTATATGGGATGACATCAACCTACACGAAGTTCATTTGGTATGGATTTTCGGCCGGCAGCGTCATTTGTCCATACTTTTTCGAAAACGAAGTCGGTGCGGCAGTCACCGTCAAAGGCGAGCGCTACAAAACGATGTTAAATAAATTCTTATAGACGAAAATGCAACGTATTTACTTAAGCGACATGTGGTTTCAGCAGGACGATGCTACCTGTCAGACAGCAGACGCCACTATTGAAATTCGAAATGAACGATTTGAGGGTAAGATTATCTCTCGCAGAAATGATTTGAATTGCTACCGAAGTCAAGTGATTTGACCCCCCTCCTGGAATTTTTCTTCTTTTTTCCTGAAGTCTAAGGTCTATGTGAATAAACAACAATCGACCAATGCTTTTAAGATGAACATAACACAAGCCATCGTTCAAATTCAACCGGATTATATGCGAAAGAGTCATTTAAAATTGGATCACTCGGATTCGTACCACTGTGAGAAGCCAAGGATGGCACTTTCAAACTAAAGAAAGAAAAAAATTGTTAATACCTAGCACACACAGCTTTTTAGATTTCAACTTCTACTCGCCCTTATTGATAAACCCTTTATAAGTCGGGGAAGGTTAAGGTTTGTTTTTAAGTATGGACATTAGTGGTTAAAAAAAAAAAGAACAAAAAAAAAAAACAAAAAGGATAATGTTAAACACTTAAAATATTTGTTGTGATTGTGTTAAATTTAACGAAGTTTTAAGAATCATAAAGTTGTGAGTTTCCCAAATACAAATTTCTTTTCAAAAATGCAATAAAATGAAAAAAAAAATAATTTTTTTACATGTATTATGGCTTAATTAATAAGAACAACTTTATTTCGGCCAAAACTTATTTGCAAAAAACGTACTGTTTGGGCTTCACAGCAAAATCAATTTTCAATGTTGTTCAAGCGTAAAGCGACTAATTTCCTTCTATGGAAATATGATATTGACTTTCTGTCAAAAATTCAAGCGGGAAACAGCTGTCAGTGTCAAAATAACTTATGATTTAAAAAGAAACCACTAGATGGTTCAGTCTGTAAATGTATTTTGTATTTAAAGGAGGAAACTCGATAAGACTTTTAACAGGAATACAGTTTTAAAGTCTGAAAAGCATTAGTATTACGGAATTTTGATGAAGTTTGACATCAAGCTCACATATTGAAAGTGTGCGCATTTTGCATCGATGACTCCCAATATATGTTTTATTGGACAGTCTAATGTCTGATATTCTCAAACAAATTGGTGGTGTACCCCAGGGCTCCATTTTATCTCCGATTCTCTTTCTCAGTCATTACATCCTTTGATGTTATGCGGCTCGCCTTTGTTATTCCTTAAATAAACTAACCAAATTCAATAGGTGCGTTTTATTATTCACAAATATATCTGGATCCGGATCTGGATTAAGTTTTAACATGTATTACAAAAACAATTTGGGATCCTGTTTTCTATCGGGATCTATTTCAAAGATCCAAAAATTAGTTATTACACTGACGAGTAGATGGCTTTTTATGGTAAGGTAGTGTAAGCTATAGTGCAAAGAAAAAAGACAAGACATAATTTAAAATTTTCAAACCCAGGGATAAAATGAGGGCTTATAACACTGCTGTCACTAAGATCCGTATCGTTTTATTTTCAAGGGATGATCCAGATCCGGATCCAGATAGATTTGTGAATAATAAAACGCACCTAATATTCTATAAAAATTCTCAAAAAACTTTACTTAATAAAAGAGGAACAACAAAAACAGGTTCTTTTGAGCAAAATAACTTTGAAAAATTGCAATTTTGAGCTTTATGCACACTCTATAACTGTCAACCGCCTGTGAACAAATAATCCCGAATTTTATTTTTCATCTAAATCGTTGTTCACCTACTGTTTTTGAACTACCAACATATTCTATTTCTGGTCTATGTATCTTCTATCAATGGATGTCTTTATTTTCTACCAATGACAGTTGAAATGTCATTTAAATGAAAAAATTCAATGTGTCATAAAAGTTAACCCCAATCCAGTGATACGAAGTGTATATATTTCTCTCTGCGCATACAATATACACACGAGTTTTCCATCATCATAGAAAGTTAATTATCCTAAAGCAAGGTTCTTGCTGAAGAACCTAACTTAAAAGTTTCATCTTCTGCATAAGGTATTAGTTTGTGAATTAAAAAAAAAAAGCAGAACAAAAAACAGACAGACATAAAGCAAATAAAATAGACTATGCAATAAATAGTGAAACCTCGACCCATATTAAAGGCTCATACAACTACTACCTTACATAGGTATGGGGTCTTGTAGGGGTTTTCTTTTAATAAGATGCTTCAAGCCTTATTCAGATTATTAATAAAGCCAATGAATGTTTGTTTGTTCGCCTTGTTAACCCCTATGACTTTGTCTTTTATGTGCGAATGAGAAATGTTTGAATCCTTATGCCCCTCCAGGCGCATTGAGTTTTTTTTTTTCTTGTCCATAGTTGCAAGCTTCTTGATTTTCAATTGGAATCGACAACAAAAATAAAAGCTTTGTTCCTATAGAGATAGACAATCAGATTCCAAAAGTTGAGTCAATAATATGTTTTTTTGTTTTGAAAAGACATAAAGCAAATCCTTTGGAAACTCATTTTTTTGACATTTCAATTTCAAGCAAGGACTTCAATTGAAGTAGGCAAGCAGGTAACCTAGATTTCCAAAATGACATAACTGCGGGGAGTGCTTCAAGGAATCAAAACCAAGGATAACAGTGGGATATTTGTATATACCATAGCTGGTAACACTGTAAAATAGTTTAACGGTATTGATAATTTTAATTTTAAAAGAACACTTTTTTTATTCTATAGAATCTCATGGAGATGCTCCATGGGTAGATAGGTGCATACTTGAGAAGACCTCTTTCCATCAACTCTTAATCATTCTGTGGCAAAGATCGAACATATTAACTGAAGATACTGATTTAATACCTGTGGAAGGTTAGTTGAGAGTGGTAAACAAGAGAGGTGAAGAGGGTGCTTTTTTACTAAGGCTCCTCTTATCAAGGAGCAGCGGTTTATCCGGATCCCTATTCCTGGAGTCAGGGGCGAACGCAGGTAGGGGTTTTAGGGGTTAAAGTTACACTTACTGATGAGTAGCACATAGCACCTTCTGGAAGCGTTGTGGTTATAATTATGTAGTATAGTAGTTAACGTAGGTACCAGTTGAGTGTCCTTATGTTTTCGGATAAGTAACTCTTTTTCGTAAGATCGCAAAAGTACAACAAGATATGATTTCACGTATTAATAAATTCCGGAAATAATTTATTTATGAAAATCTCAATTTTTTTTTTGAAAACACTAAAATTCCCCCCAACAAGCCTTGAATGCTATTGATGACCCAATTAACGACCAACAAATGAGAGTGACAAACTTATGATATCTACCTGGAATGCTTCGTGGTGGGCAAGAATAAGCAAGCAAATCTTGAGATCCAATACCACTGGCAGTCTAACTCTGTGGCCAAATTGATACTGAAGTGCACCACTATAACTCGAATAAACCTGTGGATTGAATTGATAAGGGAAATCGTTGAAATTCTCACGAAATCATTCAATTTGAATGGATATTTGATATTTCTTATTTTATTCAAAATTATCCAGAATTTGGATCACTCACTCAACCGGACAACTACTCGTACACTCATCCGACGCTATCTACACTGTATCAAGCTGGGCAGCTTGTTTACTGGTGCTAAAACAGTAGTCAATCCGTACGATCATTCAGCCCTTCTGAACCGTAAGCTTCCATCAAAGCCGTCAGTCTGCTAGCTCGATGTCTAGTGAATCAAACGGAGGGCACGGCACGAGAAGTAACCGAAGTTCATCCTAGAGCCATTTCGTCGTGTTGAGAAAAGAGGGCAAGTTTTTGATCTTCATTTCCGAAAGTTCGTCAACATCAAATAATGGCATTCCTATAATGATTGTGCTCTAAATTTGGCAAGAGCAAGGCATTTGCAGAGGAAATGAAGAACTGTTTACTTTTTCCGCTCGTCCCCACAGCTATGACAGTTATTGTCTTAAGGAATTCCTAGATTCGCTGCATTCTCTCATATTAACCAGTATCCACTATGGGTAGCTACGATTCTGCTTACGTCTTGTCTGGTTCTGTATATCAGATCAAGCGTTGACAAAATATTTCTAGATGTAATGCAGTTAGTTAAACTGCTCCACCTACGGTTTGATTCGTTAAGAAAAATCGGGAGAATATTGCCCTTCATAACTCCGAGTGGAATCTTTCCGCCAGTAAGCTATGAAGGGCTGATTCTTACCTGGCCATTCCCGTTCATTCCCATCAATGCCATAATGACTCGGGACCCATTATAACATTATGGTTAATATTGAGACTAGCAATGTTAGTCCGGCTTTGCTGGACCAATATGGAGGATGATGTACTAGAATTAACGGCTTTAACAGTCGCCTGACTGACTGTAATAATATCCATATTCCTTTTCTGGTTTGGATTTTATTTGAGTACTTTGCATGCCGGTAATTCAGCTTGAAAAATACTAGCAAAGTCGGGTAGGCTAAATCACCTAGATACATATATACAAAGTAACAGAGAAGATTCCTGAAATAGTAAAAATAGTTGTGTCGAAGTCTTTCTTGATGACATCATCATCCCAGTCCTTTCTTGATGGGACCGTATCTATAAAATCTTTACTGATACCCAATATATGGGTGCAGTCCTTTCGTATTCTTATTTTTTACCAACGATCTTATTGTCTGCTTTTTATCTCAAAAGTGAAAGCTCTTAAGATTGTGCTTTTTGTAATGATAATTTAAAAAAAAATGGCATAATGGTATTTCATACATCTGAACATTTTAAAATGTCAAGTAATGTCGCGTTTTATTAACACTACTCTGATTTACTACGATTTCAAATAGTTCTAGATATACTTAACTCCATTTTTTCTTTAATAAGGAAAAATTTTAAAATAAAAAATCTTAAGATTAAGATTTATTTGGAATTTGTCAAAAGGAATAGTATAGAATTTATAGAACCTTGCACTATAGAAATTCTTTTTAAGCCCTTCGTTCGATCGGTTTTCGAGTACTGCAGTACGATCTGAAACCCCTATTACAATAATTCGAGTAATAGAATGAAAAACATTCTAGATTTCTTTATTTTAAACTCAACTCTGGTAATGAAATTCCATCTTATAAGACCAGATGTCTCTTATTTGACATGCGGAGTCTAGAAAATCAACGCTTATATCTCGTGTTTCAAGGTATAAGTCTCGAGAATACATCCTTTATTACGACTAATTTCACCGATAAACCTTATTGATCCGGTCCCTCGTTGCATCAGAGAAATTATTCGATTTACACTAGGTTACACTAAATACCCATTCCAATGTGATGCGCAGTGTCATGCGACTTGAAAGAATAGTGTAAGACTCTTGTGACCAAACTAGAAGAACAATCTATCAAAAGTAGGTCGCATACGCCAAAGATATTGATAATTTCCGAAGAACAAAGTGTTATATCAGTGGTAATTTTTTAAATATTAAGATGGAAGCTAATAAATTGCTTTATCTGCGAGACAGTTTGAGACTTTGTCTCCCTCTACTCTGGTATAAGCTCAGACAGCAGCACGATTCAGAAGTCAGAAAACGGCTTTTCGAACACACTAAAGTGTGCATAAATAAGATATTAATCATCCCGGTCTTGATGTATGGTGCTTATGCATAGAGAATTTCCTAGATTTAGGCTATATAGTGAGAGGAAAATTTTACGAATGATTTTTTTTTGGTGACATTGACGTCTTCATTGTCGGGTCATTTAGAATAAATGGAGATCAATACTCCGGCCCAGAAACTCTTTGAATACAACTTCATAGACGGTGCAATAGAGAAAGATTGCAACTCAGATGGCGTATTGAAAGATAAGAGGACCTCACTTCAACCAACTTAACTAAAAAACAAATGAAAACTAATTAGATCTAGCGAGCCACCAAACTGGCTACAGAAAGGTTATTGATCGAGGCTTTCTTTCGGACTACAGTGATAGCTAAAGTAATTTAGTGGGATTCTAACAAGATACAATACATTTCATGACATTTCACGATGACGTATTATCAATAAATAGAGTCCTAATTAAATGTAATGTTTCATGACAGTAGATAACTTTTTAAAAATACTTCTTGAAATTTTGTTTTATTATAAAGTGAAATTGAAAATAGGGCTTTTTTAAAGTTGAGGGTCCCTTGAAAGTGAAACGGATGGAAAGTGAAATTCACCATATTCTGCCAAAATTTTATTGGTCTGAAAAAATAGATATTTTTTTTACTTTATTCTTATAATACTTTCCGATTTTTTTTATTATCCAATTTTACCTATTTTCTTTGTTGGTTTGAAAGCGGACAAGCAGCTATTTTATTTCAAAAGAATATCATGGAGTTAGAGTCCCATGAAAATATTACATCTTCTCATAGATTTATGAAAATATGGATGCAGTACCCTTTGACTTCCAGTATGTGCAGGAATTATTTCGATGTTAACCACTTGCGAGGAAGTAACAAATACTCGATCTATCATAAACGTGCTTCTCACCTTAGCAATTCGGAATACGCAGTAAATTGAAGCTCTCCTCAATTCCTGCAAACATGCACGAACTACTGATTTAAACATATAATTCTAGGTTTAGACTCTCTACAAGCTCTGTTCTCTTATTTATTTGTAATTTGTTCAGAACTGAATAATTTAACATAAACAACAGGCAGGTAGCGGATTGAAAGTACCTATAGTTATACTCTGTAATCAAAAGAGCCATGTTGGAGAATTCTTCAATATGTTATCAAAAAGTGTTCCACTTATTAAGCCTGAAGTTGCGATTGATATCCGAAGTATTTCTTAAAAGAAGTAAAGCCAATAAAGCGCTCTTTTCATGTTCAAATTCCATTTAACAGCATTGAAGAATTGTCATTGTCTTTTCAGGTTTCAAATTTCAAAACTAAGACAGGACACAAAATTCACGAATGAGTTAAATGAATTCAAATTTTTGAGCCCTTTAAGATTAAGTGGACCAAATCAACTTTCTGAACTTCGGCTTGGATTTCTTTCTGGAAAATCAATTGAGTGAAGAACAAAGAACCTTGTCAAATTCTTTTGAGATAACTTCGTGGAGAAGCTTTCTCCAGTGCATTCATCAAAGATGCTAATATAATCAGTGGTCTTAGTATCAGAATATAATCGAATAGGTATCCAAAACCTCATTAGTCTACCAAACTATTCCAGAGAAACAACTAGTGGTAAGACGAAATAAGTGACAAAAAATATGCTGCAAGCCAACAAAAGCAACAAAAAGAAAGTGGCAAGCAAAGAAAAGAGAGGAAATAAAGATTTTGCATAGAAAGAAGAGATCATGAACGCGGCCTTCGAAGAGTTTGAAGAGTCTGACTGGTATCATGTGGAGCAACTAGTAGAGAAAGAAGACAACCCGCTCCCGTTCAATGAAGAACCACTTCGACCCCCAGTATAGAAGAGGTAGTGGTAGCTAAGTATATATACACAAAATTTAAGAAAAAACATGCCGCAGAATCTTCAGAGGTCATATTTGGTAGAATGTACGCATATTGAATGATCAACAATATATGGCTGGATTGGATGGAAGTATGACCAAAGATTGGACTAATAGTTTTATTTTCAAGATCCACAGAAAACACGATCTTATGTCTCACAATGAATATCGAGGCACATCCCTTCTAAGGTTTCATATAAGGTCGTATCCAATATGCTGAAGCCTTTTTATAACAGTATAGTAGTCAAATATCAGTGTGACTTCCGGCCCGACACACAGTGGTCTATCTCTATTTAGTACAACGCTAGCTGGACATAAGTAAAAAAAACAAAAAAAATCTTGGTGCCGTGAAATAAGGCCAAGTGAAATAAGGCCAACTTTCGAAAATTGGCCTTATAGCACTTTGATAAAGTGAAATAAGGCCAATTTTCAGTAGTTGGTCTTATTTCACTTTGAGAAAGTGAAATAAGGCCAAATGATTTTGAGAATTAAGACCAAATTGGTCTTATTTCACTTTTTGAAAGCGTAATAAGAGCAACTGAATGTGGTGGTGCCGTTTATCGGGGGCCGACGTTCTGGGTTTTCTTGGGCAACAGTACCTTGAGTGGCCCGCTTCGCGGGTTTTCAGGATTTTAACTCCCTTTTCGGGGCTCACACCCGCTCACGCAACTCCGTTGCTCCGCTTAGGGTATGTTCAGTCGCCAGGCAGGCGCCTGTAACAACAGTTTTTCTTGGGCAACAGTACAGAACTGTTAGTTGTTTACTCCAATTAATATAAAATACAAAACTGTTGCTACAGGCGCCTGCCTGGCGACTGAACATACCCTAAGCGGCCACCGATAATCAATTATGTATTATACGAATCTAACGGCAAAAACTACTTTTTTTTATTTTTAACGAAACATTTTATGCTTGGCCTTAAGTCACAAACAGATTTGGCCTTATGTCACTTTGTAAAAGCGACATAAGGCTAGGTCCTAAAATTTAGCCTTATGTCGCTTTTGTAAAGTAACATAAGGCCAAATTTTTTTTATGAAATAAATATAAAAATGCAGTTCGGCCTTATTTCGCTTTGTCAAAGTGCAATAAAAGCAACTGTTGAAAGTGAAATAAGACCAATTTGGCCTTACTTCACTTTGTAAAAGTGCAATAAGACCAACTGCTGAAAATTGGCCTAATTTCACTTTATAAAAGTGCAATAAGGCCAATTTTTAAAAGTTGGCCTTATTTCACTTGGCCTTATTTCACGGCACCAAAAATCTTTAATGCTGTCAGTTTAACAATAGGAAGCTTATCAATGCAACGCATAAAGCTTTTATCACTCTCAACTTTGCCTTTCGCGCGTTAACAGGTGTTTATAAAGTGTTATAGTGAATTAAAAGTGAGATAATTATTTGAACCAAATATGCCAGAGTATGCTATTGGTAAGTATTATTAATAAAAAAATAAGTAAGACCCTGTCACTATGAACTAAATGTAGTGATACAATTTTAAGTAGTGGTAAGCTAACTTTTTTTAATTTCGTGGTCCATAAAAAAAAAAGTGCGATAGAGAGACATCGTGAAACTTTTTTGATTTGAAGATTAGATTATTACCTTTAAAATAATGGTTAATTTAAATCCCGCCCCTCAGCACAATTTTTTTTTTTCTTCTCTTACAGGTATCAATTCGCCCTTTTCAGGACGACCATTTCCCTTGCGTCGAGAAATTTGTTGATTAATTCAGAGTAAAAATCTTTTGGAGTCATCAGTAACGGTTTTTCAAGTGCTGTTTTGCAGTACGTGATGTCAACAAAGTTAATAACCCTTCTTGAAGAAGCTGATCATAAGAAATGCATCGAATACAGCAAAACTCTTGTATCACATCTTTAAAAAAATACAAATATAAAAAAGTCACCAGAACGATTTATAGAAGCTTAATAGATTTGGTTTCAAAAGGATTTCCAAATTCTATTGTCTGAAATTCAAGTGCTAACAAATTCTAGACAAGGAAGACCTGAAAAGAAATTCCAGGAGTCTGGAAACAGAGCTATAAAATGCAAATTTCAAAACCTAATGGAAAGATCGGCCGAAGAATTTTCATTTGCTGTTGAGTTTAAGTAAAGATTAGAAGGAAAGCGTTCTCAAGCCGAAGTCGTTAAAAGGATTGTCGAGTGTTCTCCGAAAACTATTAGAAACCTTAAAAACACCGAAAGTCCCATTACGATCAAACCATATACACCTGAAGAAGCCTTAGCCTTTATATCTGATTTGAAACTGACAAAATATCAATAAAAGCAACTTCAAAGAATAACTTTTTGACCATAACCGAAACCTTATGTGAAGTCAAACTACAGCCGTTGTTGGATTTGACCCTACAACGTTTGTCTGCAAACTTTCGAAAATCAGTTACAAGACCGTGATACTTTAGAATACTCGTGGAAATAAGGTTCTGATGGTAGTGGAAGGCACTCACGTTATAAGCACAACTTTTTGATAAGTCCTGGGGTTTGTTCAAAACAATGGTAGATGGCAAAACATACAATGTTGTTATGGAGAATAGGGCTAGTTCAGTTTTTTGTATATGCAAGGCATCTCCAAAAGGAATGAACAATCTTGAACTTTGCCTACAAAATCCACCTGATACCACTGCGTACTCATACGGCTTACAAGCTCTTGCATTCTCACATAAAGTTTATGGAAGCACTGCTACATATCGCATGCTTAATGGAATACTTCCCTAACTCAAAAAAACGATTTTTGGGAAATTACAAAAAAGATCTTGCTATGAGGATTCCTACAAAATGAACTAAGATCAGAATTTAGAATCTTAGTAGATTTTCCAAAACAAAGTGGAGGAAATGCGAATGACGGCAAACACTGCCGTTCAACGCAGAAGATTTTTTAAAGATCCGCTGAAATAATAGGCTTAGACACGAAACTAGCAGAAAGTTTTTCAATTGTTTTAAAGACATTAACTTCATGTCTGAAAATTGATACTCACAAATTCCGTTCTTACTGTTTGAACACAGCAACTTTATTTGTTTCCAAATATAATTAATACAAAATGCCTATAAGTGTCCATAAAATTTTGTTGCACGGTACTGACGTCATTGAAAGTTTTTTAAATTCCTATCGGACAGCTTTCGGAAGATGTCTAAGAAGCTCGTCAAAAAGATTACAGAACTTTTCGAAGCGGGTTTTCAAGAAAGATGTCCTGAATTGCAACAAATACTGATGTGCTCCATAGCATGTTAATATCTTCTGACCCAAAGATTAGTGAATTTCGACATCTGCCAACCCAAAAACACAATATACCACCTTCTGAAGTTATGGTAATAATTTTAAATTGATTTATTAAACACATTTTCAATCAAACTAAATAAAGAAACAAAAATCAGAATTAAGTCCAGCTAATGACCTCACTGTGCGACGGCCCGACAAAGACCAAATTTTCACATTAAGACAAACCCTAGAAAAGGCCAACAAATTTAAAATCGGGACTCAACATCTTTTCATCGACTTCAAAGCCGCACATGATAGCATATTCATGGTCTAGAGCTCTATATTTCGGTGGCAAAATTCAGGTTCTCAAATGCGACATATGACTTTGGAAAATATGCTGTGCAAAGTACAACTAGGAAACAGCTCGTCAGAACTATTAAAAAACATGAACAGGATTTTTAGCAATTAAACAAGCTACCATGTGATTTGTGCAATTTTGTTCTGGTACAGATGTTATGCATGACAGGCGTAGTCATCGAGTGCACTATTTTTATTTTGTATCTGTCCAATTAATGGGATTTTCAGATAATATTGATATCATCGGTGCTTTTCAACTTTCCGTATTAGAGTCCTTCACGGTAGTTGAAGAAGAATTGCAAGTTGATAGGTTAGAAGCAAAAGAGCACGAGAGACGAGACATGATATCATGGTCAACATCTGTTCACCAATTAGGACAAAACTTCATTAATGATAGTAACAACTTCGAAGTAGTTAAGGAGTTCATCTACCTCGGAGTAAATATTAACCTCATGAAGGACAACCGACAGAGAATTTCCCAAGGAAACCACTCCTACTTTGGTTTGGAGAAGCTGTGAGCTCTATGAGTGGTTCCAAAATCTATATGAAGTCCCGAAATCCAAAATACGTTAACCACATTTAGTTCATAGTTCTTTGAAAGCATCCCAAGTATTAAATTTTTAATTTTCCTTCAAGATGAAAACTAAAATGCAAACGTTTCAAAACAAAAAAGTCTCATTTAGAGAGTTTTTATTTTAAGACGACGAAGAAATATGTAAATAACATTTTTTTTGTATTTAATAAGGTTTACGGATTTTCGATCTTTTTATAGAGATCAATTTGTTCTTGTATAATTTTTACGACCAAATGTAACTCATCAGAAAAGTTTTCATGGCAAAACACAACACTTAACTAAAACTAAGCTTATCCCATAATCCATATGTTAATCAATAATTTAAGCTTCAAATAAGACATAGCCTTCCAACGCATAGACTTAATTAATTTCATTATTTAGTTGGTATGGATGCAAAATGGAACATCTTTACAGTTAAAATTAATTTTCGCAGAACTCAGAACAAAAGATAAGCTAAACTTTTTCGAGTTTTCAAAAATGCCAATAGATTAACTTTACAATTACACATTATATACCCTAACCAACCTCTCAGCTCTGAATTACCAACAATCTCCTCGACAATACAAAAAAGCTCCAGATTCACTATCCTTCCCAAATATTTCCCACAATATAAACCGAACAGAATCCGAATCCATTGATATTGAGAGCGAGAGAAAAAGAACCAAGGAGAGAGAGAAAGTGAGGAAATTTGGATAAATGATAAAATCCCAACAGAATATTGCATGGGCGTTACTGATGAACTTTCAAAAAAAACAAGTTATAGATATTCTTCTCAGAAAAAATAAAAAAAAACAGGCTTAAAAGTTAGAAATCCTTAGCAAAACACCCCCACAGGATTATTAATAAATTTTCTGTTTTAGTTAATTCCGTTACCATTAAACTATTCCACAAACAGAAGCTTCAAGAACCATCATCTGGCAGCCATATTGTTTCAAGACAGCCATAGGTCAAAAAATATCTCTTCCCTGGCTCTCTCCCAAACAGGTGGTCTAAACTGATCCTTTTTTTAGTGAAGATGTTGCAAAACTTACCAATTCTTATCCAAATAAAATATGAAACCAAAGTGAGCATGATCCAAAAATTATTCCTTGCGACTCCTATTTTTAATTTTGTATCCTTTTTTTGTTTTTGGATTTTTTTTTGTTTGCGTGAAAAGGGGAGGGGGTGTAGAGGGGGTCGCGTTTAAGATGAATATCCTTTTTGCAACGTTGAATAATTATTTTCTTTTCGCGAATAAATTCACAGCGTAATATGTTTTTTAGGGTTTGGTTGGGGTCTGCAGTTGTTTGTTGTTGTTGCTCCGTTAATTGATTTGTTCCCGATTTTTTTTTTTATTTCTGAAATATCCTTTTATTTTGATTTTGGAAATAAATGTGAGAAATACTTTAAGTTATTTCGCCCAGAAATGATATCTTTTGTTGTTGTTGTTTTTTTCTTTAATTTTTTACCGAGAAAATAAAATGGGTTTGGCCGAAGCAATTTATCGGCGATGGCCCTTTCGTCTTCTTTTGTATCCCCGTTTCATCGTATTTGAGAATCCTTTGATAGAATTTTCCACACTTTGTTCATCGTTTTATTTCTATTTCCGAAATGTACACAGTAATTCGTGAATTTTTAAATATTTTTTTTTTTAATTTTCAAGATTATTTTTTTAGTTTGGTTTATGAAACAACTGATGGGTGTGTATTACATTAATTCACTCCATTTTGGTATGTTAATTTTTTTTTTGAGGACGAAAAATGGTTGAGGGATAATGATAACCTAAGCTACAAACACAGCCCACAGGATGAGAGCAGCTGTTTGCCTTGGTTTTATATAATTTTTTTTCTTCTTCTTCTTCACTTGAGAGAGGAGGATGTTTTTTTTTTCGATGAAAAAATGTATCCTTTTTTCACAGGAAAATTCGTATGAATTAAAACAATATTTTTCTAACAGATTTTTGCAATTTTAACTTTTGAAAACTATAAAGGATTAGAAGCAGTAAGAGTCCGTCTTTATCCTTAAATTAACACTAGAATGAACTAAGATTTTTGAAAAGCAAAAAAGTATCCTTTGCAAATTTGTATAAATAGATATTTTCTGATGTATAACAGTGCAAGGACTCGTATTCGCGACGACTGAAGTTTCCAAAAACGGTACTGTGTATGGGAAAATTTTTCGACAAAAGAGCTTTTTTTCGAGTTTCGAGAGGAGCGATGCTGCGATGTTGGATAGAAGATTTGTGGATGTGGAAGGCTTTTGATGCTTTTGGATGCTCTTCTCAAGGATGTTTTCTATTTTTGCTATACCATTGATGATAATAATTGGAATGGCTTTGCGCAGGATTGTGTACCATCACAATGTCTATAATACCACCTACGTCTGTTTATGTTCTTGTAGGTAGGAGGGAAATTATTCATCGAAGTAGCTTTATTTTTGTGGAGAGTTTTTGACACTAGCAATCATCATCATCAGCAGCAGCAGCATCAGCATCAGAAGCTACAAATGGTATACTTAAGGCTTAGATATATTTAAAAATATCCATTCTTATCAAATGGTAAGCTTAGGTAATTTTTCGTTAATTGGGATATTTTTTTTTGCCTAATGCAATTTCTTTAACCTGCCTACGTTTTCTTGGAGACAAATATAATTTGTGTATTTACCTTGCCTGTGGGTGGCTTTAAGGATACGGGAATAATAGAAAAAGGATGTTCTATTAATTTCTATTTATAGATGAATTCATTGTAAACTTCTATGGTTTTAATTCGATTCCGTGCATTTTGAGAACAAATATAAATATGTAATCGTAGTCGTATCTATATCTATGTAGGTAGAAAGTTGAAAAAAAAAAATGTTGAATGTGGGAGTTTCGTTCTATATATCTTTTTTTTATTTTCGTAATTAGATACATATTTGTGATTTATTTTTGTAGGTTGACGTATTAACATACATATGTATGTATTTTGATTCTGAATATGCGATTCAATTTAAGTTTATTTTAGTCTTTTAGTTTGACACGACGATAAAGCGCTCGTATTTGTCCTTAATGTTGAAGGTGATAGCTACTGAATTTAGATGTTTTTATGTATAATAACACTATCTTATGTAGGACTGGGGGTTTTGGAATTTTAAAGATATAATTACTTATAACTGAAGATGTACAACTTTCAATATGAGGAATAATTTTAATATTTTTGTCTGTAAAATAAATAAGAAGAAGCCAATGGCTGTTAAAGAACATTAGCCGAATGACTTACAACTCTCCTATTTTCGTGAGCTTGTTTTTAGCAGGAACAAAGGGACCCCACATATTTCTGCCGAGTTCGAGTGTTTGAAATAAGAAGCACTTTCCATCCTCTTGGAGGATTTATAACTTTCTCGCACGAGGTAGTACCTCTTAACAACTTCTTGTGTTTTTATCTTTTATTTTTAGGTAGCAGTGATTGAGGATTGAGACTCCCGGCTGGGCAGTCCAGTGCACTTACAATTTTTCAAAGGAGTTCTGGCATTATAATATTCTCAAAAGATTGCTGATATAACTATTTGAAACTTTGTTTGTCTAAAAGAGGGATTTTTTCCAATATGTCGATCAGTATCTACAGTCCTTTATGAATCACAAGGATCAATTGATGATTGACAAATTTTAAATTTTAAATTTTATATTCAAGAACAGAAATAAATTGTCAACTGTCATTGATGATTACCAGTTTTCTAGTTATTCACAATGGTCTACCTCTACATCATTTGCAGTGATCAACACCTCAATAAATTGGCTTGACAAATGTATCAAATTTAAATATTTATCAATTATCAATTGATAAAGTGAGGTATGAGTGTTTGCTTTGATGTTATTGTTATCATAAAATTCATTTTTAAAAAATATAAGATTTCAAGAAATTGCATCATAAAATGTAAGAGAACAATTGCATAAAATGGCGTCTGTTAAAATAATACACAAATTCTTAAAATAAAAAATTAAACGTACGATTTTCTCGCATGGACTTATTCCATTATTCAAGAGCCACTGTATTTTGAAAAATGTTCTGCATACAATTTTGAAAGTAATAAGCGGAACAAATTTAAAAAATTTAACTATTTTCTTAAAATAATTTTTTTGTAAGTATACAATTTCTAACATTGTAAGGGAAGACAAAATTTAACGCTTATATAAGTTTTTATTATTTCGCAAATGTTACTAAATAAAATAAAATGCACGACTGCCTCGCACGAACTTGCTCCTATGTAATAGACTAGGAATTTTAAAAACGAATGTTATTAGAGAAAACTGTTTATAAGGATATTCTTTTAGTACGAGTAGTAAGAGATAAAAACATAATGCTATGCAAATATGAATTTATGCAGGAACAAAAATTATAAGTCGTTGTAGTGGTTCCTTAAAAAAATAAGCTTTTATGTACAAAATTTTTAAAACATTTTTAAGAAAAAATTTTGGTACGCCAACCTTAAGTTTTTATTATTGTACGAATAAAAGTCTAATTTCCAAAAAAAATACTAAGCCGTTCTTGAGATATCGAATTTTTCAAAAAAAAAGACTTTTTTTTCTAAAAATTTAAAAAATATTTTTTCTTAAGTTTTTTATAAAAAATTTCATTAAAATCCGTTATGTCGATAATGATAAATTCAAAATTCGAAAAAATCGTTCTATTGTAGGTACAGTCAGTAATATCTAGATTTAAATTTTTTTTTTATTAAATTATAGATCGTAAAGATTAATCAAAAGAAAAAAAATTTTAGCAAAATTCTCGGAACAGTTTTTGAGAAAAATACGATTTCCGAAAACCATTTTTTAAAATTTGTATGGAAGGTACCGTTAGTTTTAGATAAAACAAATTTTTTTTTCTCAAATCTTGTAGATTAAATTAAGAAATTTTATTTTCCAAGTTTGAAAAAAATCGAGCATGTGGTTTTCGAAATATTGAGTTTCCAAAAAAAAAATTTTTGATTTTTTTTTTTAATCAAAAAAATAAAAAATTGAAAATTTGAATATGTAATAATATTCAAACTTTGGAGGAGCTTTGGCATACAAAAAATTATTTAAATCGGCTGTACCGTTTTCGAGAAAATCAAAAACAAAAAAAATGGACCCAAGGGGGCTACCAAAAATAACAATTTTTTGTAAAATTTTTTTCAACCATTAGCTAGTTTTAACCAAATGAAATTTTTCAAAATTTTTTTAAAAAATTCTGTGGGACAGTTTTTGAAAAAAAAAATATTTATAAAATTTCGAAAAAAAATCGTATGGCAGGTACCGTTATTTTTGGTCTTAAAAAACAAAAACAGAAAAAAACGTCCGGGGGGAAAAAATTAAAACCCATATCTACCAAGTTTGAAGAAAATCGGCTGAGCCGTTTAGGCTGAAGTCGAACAGACAGACAGACACAATTGCGAGACCCACTTTTGTAGTCTTCGCTATCATCGTAATGTCAACTGTGATTGAAATCTCGAATTCGATTTTTTTTACGAATGCATAACTTGCCTTATAGTACCTATAAGTTGTAAGTAAAGTAAAATTATCAACTGTAATTGATAATTATCAGTTTTCTAGCTATTCACAATGGTCTACAGCATTTTCAGTGATCAACACTTCAATAAGTTGGATTTATAAAAACATAAAGAAAATTTCTTTTGAAAGTTTGAATAAATAAGTTTTTTTAAGATTTTTTACAAGCTTCTGTGTAACAAATTTAATTGAAGATCGAGATACCGATAGTGAGAAAGTTATAAAAATAGTTCAGTGAAAAATAATGTCTTAAATTAAAACTGTCCTAAATTGAAAGATGGGTCGTACAAACTTAGAAATACAGAAAAAATGTTATCAAAATTCTAGAAATCAAACTTTGGATAAAAGAGTGTTATTTGTCTATACCTTTTAGATAGTCTTAAAAACTGCAAAATTAAAAAAAACCAATTGGTTTTAAAATATTAAATTTCCAATAAAATATTTTAATTTCTTTTTTAACAAATTCCAATAAAATTTGTTCGAAAATTTAAATAAAAAAAGTGAACAAAATCACTTGAATCATTTTTAAGAAAATTTGAAGAAAACAAATAATAGGGGATACTATTTAGTGTGTTGGATTGTCATGCAGAAGGCCTTGGGTTTGACTCACAGCCGCTGTAAAAAATGTTCTTCAAAGGAGTTCTGCTTCTTGCGAAAAAGGACAAATCATCCAAGAACTGTTCATTGAAAAAGAGTTGCTTATTAGCTGTTTGCAATCTACATTCATTCTAACCACGCACACAGGAATGTTTGAGAGTTGTAAGTCACTAGCTTAAGACTCCCAACGAGCCAGCCGTAATGGCCTCTAATTTATTTAATTTTATGATCAATAAGCATTTTTCTAAAGTTTTTGTTCAATCATGAGCTAGCTTTTACTAAAGGACATTTAAAATTTTTTTTTTTAAATCAACTATACAAATTTTGAGAAAACCAATATTTTTATAATATTTTTATTTCAAAAATATAACAATTATTTTTGATTAAAACAAAACCTTAAAAAAAAACATAGCGAGGAAATAATTAAAACAGCTGTCTACCAAGTTTAAAGAAAATCAGCCAATATGCTTAGGTATTATTTGAACAGACAGATAGACAGACAGAATTGCCAAACCTCCTTATTCCTCTTCCCTACTATCATAATGTCAAGTTTGATCAAAATCTCGAGTTCAATTGTTTTAACGAGGATATAACTTGCCAGATAGTTACTTACTTGTATATACATATATCTCAAGTTCAAGTTAAATGCATCTGAAGAATCTAAATTCAATTTTTTAATCACTTAAGAACATGAATGAAGTGAATGAATATCAGCGAAATTCTGTCTTGCTGCTTTATTATCTGCTTTTAAATAGGGCATCATTAGATCTTTTTTGTATACAATACCAGCTTTTAAGATTTGTCCAACACTTCTAAAGGATTTTCCAATAAAAGGTTTCATTTTGAATAGCCCGCTACTTGGGCAGTTGTCACTCTTGAAGCTTTCATCTCTGGACATTTGGCAAGTAAAAATAATGCCACTACTAAAAATGGAACGATACACGCTACAACAATGCACTAAAATTGTTGAAATTATTTACAAAAATGGTGAAAATTTTTGAAAAAATGCAGTTCGCAAAGCTAGAACACTTTGGATTCGTCAGGAAGCTCCTTCTCGATCGGCAATAGTAAAACACATAACTCAAGCCGGTTTTTCACCAGGAGCGTCATAAAATTCATGAAGCCCTTTTCACCTTGGAGGTTATTAGCATTAATAGATGAATTGTCGCATTTGGGGGCTCGGAAAATCCAAGAATGATTTTTGAAATGCCTCTCCATCTTCAACGTGACACTGTTTGGTGGGTGCGGTTTTTGGGCTGGCGGTATTATTGGGCCTTACTTATTCGACAATGAGCCTGGTGCAGGAGTGACGGTGAATGGATTGCGCTACAGAGCTATGATAAATATTTTTTTTGTATGGCCGGAATTGGAAGATATTTATGTGAAAGACGTTTATTTTCAACAAGAAGGCGCTATGTTCCACAAAAGCAATGAAACAATCGCAATTTTGCAAGAAAAATTTCCTGACCGTGTTATTTCTCGAAGAGGTGATCACAATTGACCATCGAGATCTTCTAACTTCACACCTTTTCCTTGTATCCACGTGAAAGATAAGGTCTATGCCAATGCTTTACAATCAATTCAAGACCTTGAAGATTGAATTCGTGAAGTTATCGAGAACATACAGCCGAAAATGGAAAATTTCATGAAAAAGCTTCATACTGCAGCTAGTGCGGTTCCTTGGAATGTTTGTCGATTGATATTAGATCCAAATGAGAAACTTAAATACTTTCAGTCATTAATATTGGAATTATTTGATCATTATGTCCCCACAAAAACAGTTTCTGTTCGTAACAAAGATTGCCCATGGTATACTACTGATGTCCTACGTGCATAATTTTGCATAATGGCATCAATTTTCCCTAACGATTGGAAGATTGCAAAGATAATACCCATCCCCAAAAAGTCCAATCATAACAGCTGCTTCTAATTCGCATGATTCCGCGTCAAAAATTAGACTCAAAACTTGTGTTAAGTGTAGTTTGGTGATGGTGAAACGCGTTAATAAGAGAGTTACGTCTGAGCCTCCACCTGAAACCATAATCCCGTTCCCCCGGAAATTCCCCTTTGCCTAACGGCATTTTAGCTTAAGCCATAACGGTTTCCCACCATTTTTGCTAACATAGCAAAACATATCCACAAACGGATACACCCCCTTCTCCCCCATAGCCAACGAATGAAAAAGAAAATACTCATATTTCATTTGATTCAAATGAAATATGAATAATTCATAAACAACTGCATTCCTTTCCCACGGGAAGCACTACGCTTTGTATATGTGGAATAGTTCACTTGGTACAATTTAATTATTTGTAAGTTAGTTCTAATTCACGACTCTAATTGGAAGGTGCAGCCTTTTGCTTTGGACAGCGGCCTTCCTTTTAGTAATAATATAAATTAAGAAATGTATAATATAATAAGCAAATAAATAAATAAATAAAAACTAAAAGAAAAAAAAAAGAAAATGAAAAACGATTAAGTTTTTTTTATGTTAAACGCGAGTTTATTCACGTAATTGGCGCAGTCGGTTGTTCGAACAAGAACGTAAAGAACAAGTACGATTAAGTACAAATAAAAAATTAGTGCGACTAAGTGCTATAAACAAGTACGATTAAGTACAAATAAAAAATTAGTGCGACTAAGTGCTATAAACAAGTACGATTAAGTACAAATAAAAAAATTAGTGCGACTAAGTGCTATAAACAAGTACGATTAAGTACAAATAAAAAAAATTAGTGCGACTAAGTGCTATAAACAAGTACGATTAAGTACAAATAAAAAATTAGTGCGACTAAGTGCTATAAACAAATACGACTAAGTACGAATAAAAATAGAAAATTGTGCGAATAAGTACAGATAAACAAAAATTAGTGCGATCAAGTAAAAGCAAAAAAAAAAAAAAAAAAAAATAAGTTCGTTTAAGAACAAATTTGAATTGAAAGTGCGTTTAAGAACAAATTTAAATCTAAAGTTCGTTTAAGAATAAATTTAAAACAATAAGTTCGTTTAAGAACAAAATTGAATTGAAAGTGCGTTTAAGAACAAATTTAAATCTAAAGTTCGTTTAAGAATAAATTTAAAACAATAAGTTCGTTTAAGAACAAAATTGAATCCAAAGTGCGTTTAAGAACAAATTTAAATCTAAAGTTCGTTTAAGAATAAATTTAAAACAATAAGTTCGTGTAAGAACAAAATTGAATCCAAAGTGCGTTTAAGAACAATTTTAAATCTAAAAGTTCGTTTAAGAATAATCTAAATTTAAAAAAAAAAAAAAAAGACATACAAAAAAAAAAAACAAGATGCCGCATACACGTTCTTCAACAGAAGCAGCAGCAGCCGCAGCCGCAGCCGCAGCCGCAGCCGCAGCCGCAGCAGCATCACCAGCACCAACACCATCACATTTAGGAGTAAGCCATAATAATAATCCCTTAACTTTAAGTCTTGATCCAATTAAATATCTTAACGGGTTACCTACATTCAATGGTAACTACGAAAATTTAAACAATTTCATAAATTTATTAGACAGGGCTTATCCCTCATTAAGTAGGTTTGAATCGAGTGTTCAAGTTATATTTTTGGATATCATTAAAAGTAAGTTAATAGGAAAGGCCAGAGAAGCAATAGAAATTAATAATGACGCCTCCACCTGGGAGGAAATCAAGAAAGTCCTTTTTCAATACTTTGGTGACAGGAAATCTGTAGAACAGTTGTATGACGACCTACGAGGTCTTAAGTTTTATGACAGTTGCCAAAACTTTTATGACAGAATCAAAGTATCCCTCAGGAGACTAAATTCTAAAACAAACCTTGACAAATCCTTACGCTCTTCTTTAGAAATAAAGAAAAATTGCGAAATGTCACTTAGACTTTTCACAAGCAAAATACCAGAACCAATGAAGGGTATACTCATATGTAGACAACCCAAAACATTGGAGGAAGCCATGGATATTCTCCATGACGCTGGTTATGCATACACTAAATTTAATACCAATCAACAGAATAGAAACAGTCACAATAATAATAATTATAATCATAATAATAACCACAATTATAATCACAATAATAATCACAATAATAATAATTATAATCATAATAATAACCACAATAATAATCACAATAATAATCACAATAATAATCAGAATCATAATAATGAGTCTGGACAAAATAGAAACCATCATCGTAACAATGGGTCTGGACAGAGCAGAAATTCCAATTCTGGCCAATCCCGATATAATAATAATAATAACAATCATAACAATGGGTCTGGACGACACAGAAACCAAGGTTCTGGTCAATCCAGAAATAATAATAATAACAACAACAACAATTATCCCTATAATGAAAACAGGAATTCTGGTTCTGGTCAATCTCGGAACAACAATAATAACAACAATTCAGGAAATTGGAGAAACTCTAACTCCGAACCGATGGATACATTATCGGGTTCCTACCAAAGAGAATCTTATACGCTAAATAACATCCAGGATTTTCAGGAAGAAAGCCTTCCGGCAGACTTCCCTATATAATTATTCTTACAAAAAACAATAAATTTAAGTTAAGAATACTTATTGACACGGGGTCAGAAACAAGTATTCTTAACCCAGGGTTGTGCCACCCGAAATGGCAAATTAAACTAACAAACCCCATACAAATAAACACAGCAGGAAGTCCTATTTTTGCATTCAGTAAAGTGAAAATTCCTCTGTTCGAAGAATTCGGGATGGGTGATAAAACCGCAGAATTCCTAGAACATAAATTTCACGATACCTATGATGGACTAATAGGCAACAACATACTGCTACCAACAAAATCCTTAATAGATTTAGATAAAAAAATCTTATCTATAAATAACAAGGAAATTCCAATCTACTTCAATGAACATGAAGAAGAAAAAATGGAAACCCCACTTGTTGAATTAGAAGAGTATGAAAGCCAAATTCCGAAATTGGAAATATATCATACTGAAACGAGTAAAGCCCCGATTTCTGATCAAATCAGAATCAAACATTTAAATATCGAAGAAGCAAATTCAATTACTAAATTAATTTCAAATTATTCTGACATTTTTTACCAAAAAGGAAGCGATTTAACCTTCACAAATGCGATTAAGCATACAATTAGAACAGTTAACGACATTCCTATCTATACAAAAAATTATAGATACCCCCAAATACATAAAACTGAAGTATCCAAACAGATACAAGAAATGCTCGACCAAGGTATTATACGCTCTAGCAATTCTCCATACAATTCTCCAATATGGATTGTTCCCAAAAAGTTAGACGCTTCTGGTGAACAGAAATGGAGGATAGTTATTGATTATCGGAGACTAAATGAGATCACAATAGATGATAACTTTCCTATTCCGAATATGGACGACATATTCGACAAACTAGGAAAATCTATGTATTTTACGACACTCGATCTAGCCAAAGGCTTCCATCAGATCGAGATAGCAAATGAAGATGTTAGAAAAACTGCTTTTTCAACCGATATGGGTCATTTCGAATTCGTTCGTATGCCATTCGGATTGAAAAACGCACCTGCTACCTTCCAAAGACTGATGAACTCTGTTCTATCAGACTTTATTGGAAGGATTTGTCTAGTATACTTAGATGACATCATCGTCTTCTCAACATCATTAGAAGAGCATATAGTTTCGTTAAAGAAAATATTCCAAAGATTAAGAGAGGTTAATCTTAAAGTTCAACTCGATAAAACAGAGTTTCTAAAGAAAGAAACTGAATTTTTGGGTCACATCGTTACGACCGAGGGTATAAAACCAAACCCGAACAAAATCTCTGCTATTCAAGAGTACAAAATACCAACGACAACAAAACAGATCAAAGCATTCTTGGGAATCACCGGATACTACCGGAAGTTCATAAAAGACTACGGCAAAGTAGCAAAACCAATGACCGCATTCCTAAAAAAGGGTGCAAAAATTAATGTGAACGACCCAGAATACGTTGAAAGTTTTGAGAACCTTAAAATTTTAATTACTTCCCACCCAATCCTTAAATATCCAGATTTTGAAAAGAAATTCACTGTGACAACAGATGCATCAAATTATGCCATCGGTGGTGTATTAAGTCAAGAAAGTCACCCCATCTGTTTTTACAGTCGAACGTTGAACCAACAGGAGACGAAGTATTCTACAATTGAAAAAGAGCTTCTTGCTATTGTTGATTCAACAAAATATTTCAGACCCTACTTATATGGTAGGAAATTCACAATTAGAACCGACCATCGACCCCTTGTTTGGCTGAGTTCATTAAAAGAACCAAATGCCAAACTACAAAGATGGAAGATAAAATTGGAAGAATTTAATTTCGAAATCGAATATATAAAGGGAAAAGATAATCAGGTCGCTGACGGACTTTCAAGAATGGAAGTTTATCTTACAGAAAACGAAATAAATCCTGATGTTAATAGAATTGAAGCGAATTCAGATGAAGAATCTATGATAGCCACTATTCACAGTGCAAATGAGGATAGTAGCGATCATATTCCGATTGTGGAAACACCCATTAATATCTATAAAACACAGATAATTTTAAACACTACAGAAAATTTAAATAACCACAAAGTATACTATCCTTTTAAAAAGAAAAGAATAGTTATAGAAATGAAAAATTTCAACGAAAAATCAATATTAGACATAATGAAAAGATTCATTCCTCCTAAAGGAATTGTTGGTATCTTCTCAAGAGATGACCACCTATTCGCACAATTCCAGGAAGTGTACTTAAAGTATTTTAGTAAAAATAAATTGTTGAAATTTATCAAATGTAGTAAATTTTTAGGTGATCTCGAAGATGAAGAAAAAGAACTTTTAGTAATTTCTCAATCACATATTTCATTAAACCATAGAGGCATTAATGAAACTTATATGGAAATAAAAGATGTTTATTACTGTCCAAAACTCAAAGACAAAATTCAGAAATTTATTAATAATTGCGAAATTTGTAATTCTGCAAAATATGAAAGAAATCCTCATAAAGTCCCTTTAAAATTAACTGAAACACCTACCAAGCCAAATCAGATCATACATATTGATATTTGGTATGCGAATATCAATCTGATGTACGTTACAATGATAGACAAATTTTCTAAATTTGTAACAGTTCACGAAATAAAACACAGAACATGGCCAAAATTACTAAATACATTAAAATATAGATTTGCTAACAATGGTATCCCTGAAAGAATAATAACCGATGGTGAAACAGGATTCTCATCAATAGTAATTAGAGAATACCTCAAAGAAAATAACGTTGACTTACATATTACGACACCTTACCATAAAACAGGAAATTCGGATATCGAAAGATTCCATTCGACTCTTAACGAGCACATTAGAACATTTAATGCCGACAGTGAAAATAAGGATACTTTACGCAATAAAGTATTTAAAGCGGTTACAATCTACAATAAAACAATTCACTCTACGACAAAAAGAAGACCTATTGAATTTACGAACGGAACAATAACAAACCTAGAATACCCTAAAATTGTAGAGACTGTTAACAACAATAAGGAACGTTACATTAACAAATATAACAAAAACAAAACAGACATAGACCTTACAGAAAATAATCACTCCTATCTAAAAACTAGAACTCATAATAAACTTAAACCAACACATATTAAATCTAACCCCACAGTTTTAGACAAAGATCATGTTACAGACGCAAGAGGGAATAAACATTACAAAACCCAAGTCAAGCGAAATTATAAATTTGAACAAACCTCCTAATTTATATTTTTCAGACAACGCTTATTATTCTCCTGATAATCCAAATGATGACATTAGCAACAGGACAAAGATTGACTGTACAAAACGTTAACAACGGAAACGGATTCATTATAATTAGAGAACAAAATTTAAATATTATTACAAATTACACAAAATTACTACACAACGTTAATACAACAACATGGACAGAAAATCTTGATATTTTAGAATATAACATAAATGAATTAAATGATAATGAAGAATTTCCAGCTATAAAACATAATTTTAACAGCTTAGTCTCAGAAATAGAGAATACCATAAGACGTCGTGATCATAAATCAAGAAGAGGGTTAATTGACATATTAGGAAAAGGATTGAAATATTTAGCCGGTACAATGGACCACGATGACGAACTAGAAATCAAACAGAGTCTAGAAATTAACACAAGGAACAACAAAAATTTGATAGACGGATTAAACGACCAAATAAGAATTAATGACAACTTTAACGAAATAACAAACAATATTACTAAACAAATAAATAAACAACAACATGACATTAAGAAACAATTCGATAACTTAGGGAATGCAATAAAAGAAGAGCATATTAGAATACAAAGGATGCAACATGCATTTCAGATTAATTACGATATAGAGCTACTAAGAAATCAAGTAAGGAAAGTAAAGGAAAATTTAATGCTTAGCCAGCTAGGAGTTCTCAGTACAGATTTACTACCACCAAAGGAAATTGCAAAATTCAATATAACACTTGTTAAAATACCAAATATTAAAAGTTCCGTTATAATTCACGAAGATCAAATTATATTCATATTACTTATACCAAATTATTCACAGGAAAATTTTTATAAAATAATTGTTGAGCCAATTCCAAACAAAAATCATTTAGAAATTGTAACATCAAATAATAATTTCATTACAAATGGAAATTTAATGTATTATAATACAGATAATGGATCAAAAATGAAGGATCTAAAAATTGTTAACGACACATGTGTGTCAAATATTTTAAAAGAAAACGCTGAATGCGAATTTATAGAAAATAAAAAAGTAGAAATTAAACAAATAACTAATAATATTGTTATTACAAAAAATTTAAAAACTACTGAAATTTTTCATAATTGTCACAATTATAGCATAAATTTAATCGGGAACAATATAATTAGATTTGAAAATTGTAAAATAAAAATTAATAACGTAGAATATAAAAATTTTATATATTATGATAATTTTATAATCCCGAATTTTAAAAACGTAACAATAAAAAATATTGTAATGAATTATTCCACAGAAGAACTTCAAGTAAAACATTTAGAAAATCGTAAACTCATAGAAGAAATTAAAAATTCAAATATCGCGAATATTTCCATAAACATTGGGACAATGTTAATTACTTTCATTTTAATAGTACTTATTTTTAAAATTATTTTCAAAAAGAAAAATAAAATAATTCAAATCTCTATGAACAAAAATGATTCTACGGAGCAGAATCCTAGGGGGGGAGGAGTTACGTCTGAGCCTCCACCTGAAACCATAATCCCGTTCCCCCGGAAATTCCCCTTTGCCTAACGGCATTTTAGCTTAAGCCATAACGGTTTCCCACCATTTTTGCTAACATAGCAAAACATATCCACAAACGGATACACCCCCTTCTCCCCCATAGCCAACGAATGAAAAAGAAAATACTCATATTTCATTTGATTCAAATGAAATATGAATAATTCATAAACAACTGCATTCCTTTCCCACGGGAAGCACTACGCTTTGTATATGTGGAATAGTTCACTTGGTACAATTTAATTATTTGTAAGTTAGTTCTAATTCACGACTCTAATTGGAAGGTGCAGCCTTTTGCTTTGGACAGCGGCCTTCCTTTTAGTAATAATATAAATTAAGAAATGTATAATATAATAAGCAAATAAATAAATAAATAAAAACTAAAAGAAAAAAAAAAGAAAATGAAAAACGATTAAGTTTTTTTTATGTTAAACGCGAGTTTATTCACGTAATTAGAGTACTAAGCATTCAAAAAGAAAAAAATACCGAAAAAACACCTTTGAACGAAAAACGAAAAGAAAATCGTCTCCAATTTTGCAAAAAAAATACATGTCGTTGAAATCGGAGTGGAGGCGAGTTATATTTTCAGATGAAAAAAATACAACTTAGAGGGCCCAGATGGCTACAACTATTACTTTCATGACCTTCGTAAAGAAGAACATTATATAAGCCGTCTGCATAGCTGTGAAGGCAGTGTCATGGTGTGAAGAGCAATTTCATATTATGGAACCTTTGAGCTGCAATTTATTACATCGCGAATGAATATCAATGTGTACAAAGTTGTGTTTGAAAAGGTCTTCCCACAAATCTCTGACCTTTTCAGACCAATACCATTGTCATTCTAGCATGATAATGCCCCTATCCATACAGCGAGGTCGGTAAAACAATGGATCGAGAACCAAAATGTAGAGGTGTTGGAATGGCTTCCATACTCACCTGACCTTAACATAATTGAAAATGTTTGGGGACTTCTTTTCCGTAAGGTGTATGAGTCGGGGAGACAATATAAAGACAAGTTGTCCTTAATCGAGGGAATTAAGAAAGCGTGGGCAGAGATTTCGCTGCAATATCTAGAAAAACTGTATGACTTCATTCCAATTCCAATTTTCGAAACAGTTTCAAAAAAAAGGTGGCGATACACATTATTAATATGAATTATTATGTCTCTACCTATTCAATGTGCAAAATAAATCATTTAATTACAGTTATTTTTCTTGTTTTCCTCCATTTTTTGCTTTTGAACCTATTCAGATGAGCCAAAAAAACACTTAGTTTTTTTTAATGAATTAAGTTTAGCTAGCGTGTGAGAATAACGGGAAGCTTTAAGAGAAAACTTTTTTTCCCAAACTAAGCGCATAATAATGCTCTTTCATTACATACATAACACAGACGAGTCATTGCCATATATATGCAGATAGTCTTACAGTAAGTTACGAAAAACAGTGAACCTATTCAGATGAGCGGCAGTGTATTAGGCTGATATCGTTTTTTATTGTTAATAGTATACTTTTCTTTTTATAATGAAATAAACATGTATTGATTTCTCTTCAAAACTACTCGTTTTTTTAATATCAAAATCAAACATTTTATACCCTTTGATTGAAACGGACAAGTCAATTTTGACCTTTATTGGGGAAGACAATAGCTGTGTTTTCTGCATACTTCATGGGACAGCAATCGCACCTGGCGATCTGATAGCTTTTTATCATACGCAAGGTTAGTTATTTGTCTATTCTTTTCACCAATTCTGAAGAAATTTCGGTAACTGTGTTTGATCTGCCTATTTTTTTGTAATTTTGTTGTCAGTTCCACCAAAATTCCTTTTTGACGTTTCTTCCGCACTCAAAATTCTTTCACCTGCCATAAATAATAATAACAAATTTTGCACTTTTTACTGTTCAAAAAACCTGCTACTCTCTGCTTCCTTCCTGTCCTGGCTTGAAAGTTCCTGCTAGCATCATAGTGGTAATAAGTCAGAGTAAGCCGGTACTATCCGCTATTTCAAAGTATAGCCTTATTAAATTTTACCAACAAAAAAAAAAAACACTTTCACAGGGCCCTTACTATTTTTCGAATGATTCAAATTAATATCACTTAAATGAAAACCTAATTTTTGTTGACTAATTCAAATTTCAAGGAAATAAAAGGCTAATCTAAGTGAATTTGGCAAACATAACAGTGTCACACTTCATTGAGTACGGTTGGTGTTAGGGAGATGGAAAGGCAGATTCCTTAGTAAAAATTGGCGTATAAGCGTCTTGAACATGGCTTAAACCCTATTGTGGAATAGGAGAAAAGTGATTAAGAACAATATCAAACAAGAAAAGGAGGCAAGCAGATTCATGAACTGGAAAGAAAAAACTATTTGGGACGATACCATGTGGAAGAAAGCTACTTATCTTCCTTGAAAAACTCAAATTTCTGAGGACAATAGATTTGGGAGAAAAACTTTAAACGGGGGCATAATAGATCTCTAGGTCTCACTGCAATACCCCAATATATAATTAATTCATTCATTCGTATTAAAAATTTTACTGAGCCAATAGTATTACAAGTTCTATTTAACAGTGCTTAGTCTTCTACTTGACTTATTTGTTTAAGACGTATATATCACTGTAGTGTCGAGCCATGTTCGTAAAACTACACCTTTTTAACAGAAACAAACTGAGGGCATTTTCGACACCTTTTAACTACAACATGCAATAAATAAAGTCAGAAACTTCCTGTAAAATGTATGTAGTGACGCTAGTAAAAATGCTCGTCGAATCAATGAAATTTACAAACAGGAAAACCTCCATTGGAATGGACATAATTAGTAGCGCAATGCACAGTATATATGCCTCTCAAGATTCTCAGTTTCCATTGATGGAAGAAGTTTTTCAATTAAAAAGAAAGTAAAAGAATGACCACTACTAAAATGAATAAAAAAATCAAGTGACCTTCACTTCAAAGATAGTTTTGCCCAGGTGCGACAAAGGGCTCATCGATATGTGCTGTTGTACCCTTCTTAAACGCAAATATTGGGCGATGCTTATCGACTCCTATAAGATTCACAGCATTAAATACTGTCGAACCTGAGCTACAGAGTTTGCTGTACCTTTGGAGTTGAGGTATCTTAATTTTTCAATTGAATTAAATTTATTACTCCACTTGAAAAGAAGTAATTTTCTTCATTTCAGTCAATAAAATAAATAAATTAATAATTGAGATCACATAACGACTCTTACAAAACCTTTTACCAGCAAATTCATAGTTTAAATGTAATACGCACAAGAAATTGTTTTTTTCTTTTTTTCTCTTTCTTATTTTTAAATAGCATTTCATTATACACTGATAGATACAAAAATATCTACACAAAAATCAATATTACTTATGAGAAGATTTAAAAAGTAAATACATCTACCAAATATCCATGGCCCCCTACTGCCCATAACCTACAGATCTGTTTACTTACTCTCGTTTCATTGATAAATAAAAAGCCTACGCAGAATGTGTCATAGTTGATTGCTACAAAATCATCCTATCAACCATTTTATTATCCACCGCGCCCATATAGTAATTCCTCATGGAAATTCACGATAAGACAGAAATAAAATTCCATTACATACAAACTTGTTATAGTTCCGAAATTATAATTTTCGAAAATCATTCAAAAATCATCTCTTGGTCTCTTTCTATCATTTGATCGGGAGTATATAGTATTCATTGAATGACATCTCTCTTTCGAAAGAAAAATCAAAGAATCCTTCTCTAGAAAAAGCTTTCGAGATTTTCTCATCCACGTTAAATAACAACCTACTTCTTTGTACAATATTACAACACAACTTTTACGTGGGAGCCAAGTGAGTATTTACTTCGAAGTCCTTGCAGACAAAAGGCAGAGAAGAATAACAAAGTAATAAAAATAAAAACGAACAAACCCAGTAAACAGATGGATTTATTTTGTTGTCGAAGAATAAATAGTCAGTCGTCCTTAAGTATAGCAGCAGGGAGTAAAAATCGAAGAACCAAAAATTGAAGTAAGCAACGTTTGGTTGCCAGCAGCAAGACATATTGGAAGCCATCATTGGAATAATGAATGGCCATAAGGTCGCGGAGATACTTTTCTAAAAATAACAGTTAAACTTATCATTGAGTGAAGTAACGTATGGATGTATGTGCGAGAAGTTGAGTTGTAGATACTCAATGAAAATTAAAAGAAAGAAAAAGTAAGTATACGCCCGAGTGAACTTAGTTTCCCATTGAAACATTTCGGATGGGAAACTTCAATTGAAGAGTACCGCAACGAAATGAAGTTTCACTTTTTACTTAATACAGATTATTCTATGAACGTGTGTGTGTGGGTGACTGTGTGTGTATTGAATGATGTGACAACGTCCAATGTGTTTTTGAATGTATAGTTCTGAAAAAAAGGCATTCAATGTCATGTTCTTCATTCACTTTGCCCTCTTTGAACTTTTTTTTCTCTTAATCCTATTATATTTCTTGAATGAATATCGGATTGAATATTAAAATATGTTTTCTTTTGACTCTAAATGAAAGCAGATATTATGCATAATGTTTGAGTGTGAGAGGTTTTGAATATCTTTTAATGAGGAAAGATGAAATGAAGAGTTATAAAAACACAGTTCATGTGGTTTTTTTTAATGGAATATGGAATTTCATTTAATTTAATTTAATTTGATGTGCAAACTTATTTAAGAAAATATAATGTAGAACAACATAGTGCACCATCTTCAGGGTTATATCAACGAAAATAGATTGAAGGTTCTTTTGAGTAAATAAATTGAGATAAAATTTATAATTCACATATACGAGTATTCATATATCTATTTGAAGGCAAGAAACTTTCTGTGGACGTAAGAATAGTTAAAAACAACATTGACAAGGACAATATGGTAGCATTATTACTGAGTAAAACATTTTTATGGGACACTTACTTATTCTTATATTCTTCACCTGCTCTAAAGGCAACATTTAAAGAAACACATACATTAAATCAAAGCAGAGGGATTTTCGGATGAGCATATTGTGTATGAATTTACTGAAGGGAGGAAAGCAACTGGCTATTACACTAGAACATTTCTTATAAAAATAACGGTAAGCTTATGGAAATCAAGAAATATTACGAACAGTGCTCGAAAAGCTGCAAATGTTCCCAAAATATTCTACCATCCATCAATTTTTAGGCCCTTTTTTAGAAATTGAAGTGGGCTATTGGAGCATCTGGCCCAAATATGGGAACTGAACGAATATAGGCCGTCTAGATTACATTACGAAAAAGAGGCTGGGTGCGACCCACACTGATAACTTCCCATTTGTGGTCTTGAAAATTTTATATTTAGATAAAAACATATTGTGCCGTTTTATTCAATTTTACCATAGCTCTTAATGGAATTTGAATATGTGGGACTTGGGTACAACTGAACAACCTTATTCATATACGTATGTACAGTACATACATTCTTCTAAAAACTAAGTTGATAATAAAATTATAAAATTATGTATTATATTAAAGAAATTACTTTATTATTTCGGTTGAAAGAAATTTAAAAACGAAATATTCAAATATAAAAGATATGGTTTGGTTATTGATGGAAGGGTACTTACAAAATATATCCGCTCTTAAACTAGATATATATGTCAAATGTAAACCATTTGTTAGAAATTGTATTATGTATAAAATTAAATAATGGCAAAGTCAATATCATTGCTCGTTCTCAAGATATTCTAGTCAAAAAACAAATATTACCACTTTTTAGTAGATTTTTTTTTATATTTTTGTTAAAACTGTCAATTCGATAGTTGTCAAAATTTAACCATATGTTAATAATTGTATTATGTCGATACCTTCCCGTAAGAATGTACTAAGCGAGCCTTTTTTCGAAAATGACTTTTTGATCAGGAAATATACTATATGTTGTTATTTGTTAGATCTTAGATGTCACTTAGTTTAACCAAAATTGTCTCTTAGCACACTGTGATTCAACTAGAACTTTCTTCGTTTTTTTTCTTTTCCTAAAGAATTTTAAAAATTTCGCTTAGTATACATTCTTACGGGAAGTTATCGATGTATAAAACAACATACTTTAGAAGGCACAATCGCTGTTCATTCCCAAGAAATTCGACTTGAAATACAATTTTAGCTAGTTTTCACTAGAATTCTTAATAGTTTTTTTATTTACAAAAAAAAACAATTAATTCAATATTTGTCAACATTTTACCAATTGTACAAAATTATACTATGTATAAAATAAACTAAATTAGAAGTCAATATCATTACTAGTTCTCGGGAAATTTGAGTCGAAAACCAATTTTTACCAATTTTCAATAGAATTTTATATAGTATTTTATTTTTTGTAAAAAACTGTAAACTGATTTTTTTTTGAAATTTTTACCAGTTGTCAAACACATTATTTTTCGTAAAATAAAATTATTTTGAGTTTCAAATTGTTTTCCGTTCTTAGAATATCTGGGTTATGAAATTTTTGTTTTCAGTTTTTTTTATTTAAAAAAATAACGGTATGTTCATTTTTTTCCAAATTCATACCAAATCTGTAGCCTGGTAAAAATCCTCATTCAAACCCTCCAAGTGGGTGCCAGGTGGGCAATGATCACCACAGTAGTCCTGTGCGTTTTTGGCAGAATGGTGATTAGCTAAGGTTGAGTTGGGTCGCCGAATTGTTGTAACTCCTCAATAGTGCAACGTCCGGAAACCCAATTCAATCATAGTTTAGAGGTTCCTAATTTCAGTGGTGGTGTGAGCGTACTTTGTACGAAAACCGTGCCGAAGAATGAAAGGCTGGGGGATAAACCAGCCACTAACGAGCTCTTTCGGATGCTGTGGCAAGGTCCGTCATATTTTTGCCTTGCCCCGGTAAGCGGCTCTGCCGGGGCTGACCGTCTTTCCGCACTACTCGTGGGAAAAAAAATGAAGAAAAAAGAAACAAACAGAAAAATAATGAGAAAAATAAATCGAGCCAGGGCTGACAACGCGGTCACATCTCCTGAAAAGGCTGTCGAGTCAACTCAGAGGTGCGAACGGGTTGTCAACCCTGTGGTTGCTACTAGTGGCGGGAATCCTTTTCCCTCTACTAGCCGCAACCTCTACAAAAAGGAACTACCCGTCAGTGGTACAGCTGTGACGCTCGGCTGTCCCAAGGGCGGTGATTCCACATCACACCCCATCCCCGCTCCTGCTAGGACGTCGCAAGCGACCCCAAGAAGGGACACTCCATCCGGAGAGGCAAAATCTACGACATGTGGAAATGACTCGAAGGATGAGGGCGCACCCCGATTGGCATCGATAGCGATTAAATCTGGAGGTGGATCCACAACTGTGTCACACGGACATAGTTCTGGGTTGACCAGAAAGAGGTCCATGAAGGCACAGGCCAGTCGAGATCAGCGTAATGCTGCGCGGATTCTGGCCGCAGTCGGTGTCATACCGGCGGAGGAGAGAACCCCGGAGCAAACGCGAAAACTCGAGTGGGCTAGTGGCTTCCTTAGCAGTAATAACAAATCGACCTGCAGCGACTCAACGTCAAAGCGCAATAGGTCTCTGGAGGGCGACAAGCCCGAAGCGAAAAGGCAGAAAGTGCATTCCAGCAGCACAACAGCCTTCAATAAAGATCTTTCTTTTAGAGACGCGCTCAAAGGCAAGATCATAGTCGCGGTCATTGACAGGAGTCATGTGGATGGTAACATCTCTCATGATCAATGGGCAGACGTCAAGGCTCACCTTGGTTTCAGATTTCTATCTGTCATCGAGGAAAATCCGGGGCCTCTCCCAGACACAGTCGATGCAGGATGGTACCAAAATCGTATCAAACTCATCGCCTGTGGTGATCAGAGATCTTTCGATCTGTACAGGGTTGCTGTCAATGGCTTGCCAGAAGTCTGGCCGGGTGCCAAGCTCGAAGTTGTTACAAGGGAGAATATTCCTTGCCGACCAAGAGCACGTATAATGGTCCCGGCTCTACACAACTGCCCAGATATGATTATGAAATTAATCAAAACAAGCAATCCAAACCTGCCTACTCACGACTGGAAAGTCCCAAAGGTTGAGAAGGAGACAGTGGGTCGCTATAGATCAGCTCTCTTGGTGATCAATAGGGAATCACTAGCTCCACTGGCCGCGACCGAAGGCGTGATTAGGTATGGTTTTGATGAAATCATAGTACGTATCTACAAAAAAGATGAAGATTCGCTAAACGCGCCCCCCACAGAAGCCCCTTCAGCGGAAGGAAACGCTTCACAACCCCAAATAATGGAGGTCGATGCAACACCACACGAGGAACCACCGACCTCCAAAGCCCCGAACAAGCCATCCGACGTGGAGGCTAATTCTATAGTCGACAGCAATTCCGACATGGATACTGAAGACTCCACCTTAGGCATCACTCTGAGTGAGGAAACCCTACTTCATTCCTCCTCAGACGATGAAAACGCCGATAAAACAGTGGTGGAGGTTGATCTGGCTAAAAGTAGCAATGCTGCGATTAGTTCAGATTAATCTCCATCACGCCATCATGGCCACGAACAACCTGGTACTCCGACTGCATAAGAACAAAGAAGACGTTGTCTTGATACAGGAGCCGTGGGTCTCAAAATCCATCATCAGAGGCCTCAGGACTCCTGGTTATAATCTGTTGTATGCATCGGAGAAAGGTGAACCAAGGTCATGCATATTAGTAAAAAAAGACTTACATGTATTTTTACTCCCCAATTACAGCGACAAGGACACTACCACCGCTGTTATAACAACGGATAAAGCCACCTACTGGCTCATATCCTCCTACCTTGGCCACGACAGCCCAGTTCCAGGAGACACCTTAAGGAAGGCAATTGCGGACGCGCAATCGAAGAAAGTGGGTCTCCTAATTGGAATGGACGCTAACGCCCATCACACGGTATGGGGTAGCTCTGACATAAATGAGAGAGGTGAGTCCTTATTTGATTACATACTAAGCACTAATCTACTCATTAATAATATTGGTAATGAACCTACATTTGTAACCAAGAACAGGAAAGAGGTACTTGATATTACACTTACCTCTGACTCGATCCATAACCTGATTTCAAACTGGCATGTCTCAAAAGAGAATTCCTACTCTGATCACCGATACATTCAGTTTGATCTCAGTGATGTGGCAAATATATCTACGGGATTTCGCAATCACCGTAACACTAACTGGGAACGATATAGGGAGGTACTAGCACAACTGCTTGACCACAACCTTCTTAAAAGCTCCTCCACCAAAGATGAACTAGACCTCGCGGTAAATCATCTCACCGAAGCCCTTAACGAATCAATGAGGACTTCATGCCCTGTTACCATTGTAAAGGGTAAAAAGAAACCTCATTGGTGGCACAAAGATCTAGAACCATTCAGGAAGAGCTGTCGCAAACTCTTCAATAGATCTAAATACACTAGATCCCCCTCTGATTGGGACTTATATAAACAAGCTCTAAGGCAATATAAAAAAGAATTAAGGAAGAGCAAGAGGTCTTCTTGGAGAAACTTCTGTGGAAAAATAGACAATACTTCAGAAGCCTCAAGACTCAGGAAAATTCTCTCAAAAAGTCCAACTATACCCAGTGCTTTAACGACAGATGCGGGCACATGGACTACCACAGATGAAGAATCTCTTAATCTGTTATTAGACACCCACTTTCCAGGTAGCTCTAATATACTTTACAACTCAACATCAGAGTCTCAAACCGCTACAAGCGACACAGTTGATCTAATAACGCGGGAAAAACTGCAATGGGCTGTAGACAGCTTTGATCCATATAAATCTCCAGGACCAGACGGAATCATTCCGGCCGAACTACAAAAATGCTCTGACATGATCATTCCACCATTGGAAATCATTCTGACGAGCTGCGTAAGGTTGAGATATATTCCTAAAGCCTGGAGAATGGCAAAAGTAGTCTTCATTCCTAAAGCAGGGAAACCCTCTCACGTTAGCCCTAAAGATCTACGACCAATCAGCCTATCATCCTTCCTTCTTAAAACCTTGGAAAGATTGATTGAAATTCACATCAGACATAACTTAAAACCATGTCTCATTTCCACAGCTCAACATGCGTACTCTAAGGGAAAATCAGTAGAAACAGCACTTCATTCGCTGGTACGTGGTATTGAATATTCCCTCAAATACAAAGAATACAATCTAGTAGCTTTCCTAGATATCGAAGGAGCTTTCAACAACGTCAGCTACCAGGCGATCACAACAGCAATGAACAAGCTGGAATTAGAGAAACCACTCATTGATCTTATAAGTCTCATGCTCAAAAGCAGGACAATAACTTCCAGCATGAGAAGTTTTACTACCACCAGATCGGTGAATCGAGGTACCCCCCAAGGTGGGGTCCTTTCGCCTCTCTTATGGAACATGGTGGTAAACGAACTGCTAACATCAATGGAAGCAGAGGGTTTCAAGGTGATTGCCTATGCTGACGATGTTGCAATATCTGTATCTGGGAAACATCCCCAAGTTCTCTCAGAACTCCTACAAAATGCCTTAAACAGGCTAACAAAGTGGGCTAAGCAGTGTGGCTTGGACGTCAATCCACATAAAACAGAATTAGTACTCTTTACGAGAAGGTACAAAATTCCTCAGATTAACCCACCCAAGATTAAAGGAATACCATTAAGCTTTTCCGACCAAGCCAAATATTTAGGCCTCATTTTAGACAAAAAACTAAATTGGAAGGCAAATATTGATGAAAGAGTAAAAAAGGCTACCGTAGCGCTTTTCACTTGTAAAAAGGCAATAGGATCGAAATGGGGCTTCTCCCCAAAAATAACCCATTGGCTATACACCTCGGTTATTAGACCGATACTCATTTATGGAGTTGTCGTATGGTGGACCGCACTGGACAAGATGGTAAATCTAAATAAACTCATCAAAGTCCAGCGGTCAGCAGGTATGTGCATCACAGGAGCACTTCGCTCGACACCAACTGCAGCCCTGGAAGTGCTTTTAAACCTAACACCTCTTGACATCTTCTCCAAAATGGTGGCAGCCAACTCATGCGTGAGACCTCTCAATGGATCAGTAACAATACTGGTCATACAACCATCTTAGACAACTTCAGATCTATCCCAGATCGCTTAGACTATACCACCCCAAAAATGGTATTCGATAACAACTTCCTGGTTTCCATCCCTTCAAGATCGTCTTGGGAAGAAGAGAGACCCCTGGAAGACAATGCTGTACACTTCTATACAGACGGTTCTAAGACCGATTACGGCGTTGGAAGTGGCATCTATTCAAAACAACTGAATCTCAGTCTTTCATATAGACTTCCCAATCAATGTAGTGTATTCCAGGCAGAAGTAATGGCGATTAAAGAGGCACTATCCTGGCTCAAAGAAAACGTTATATCTTGCAAGGATATACGGATCTTCTCGGACAGCCAAGCCGCCCTCAAATCTCTCGCGTCTGTCTCCACTAACTCTCATTTGGTCCACGATTGTCGATCATCTCTGAATGAGATGACAGAACAGTTTAATATTCACCTTATTTGGGTGCCGGGCCACAGAGACATTCCGGGAAATTGCAAGGCCGATGAGCTCGCCAAAAACGGAACACTTCTGCCTACTGTTAGACAAAAACATAACATAGGAACACCACTTGCTACATGCAAACATCTTCTCAAACAATATGCTCTAGAATCAACAAATGCTAGATGGTCACAGGGTACCACCTGCCTGGCAACTAAACAAATATGGCCAAGCATAGACCTAAAACGGTCAAAAGGCTTGATCTCCCTGAGCAGACAAAATATAAGCTCTACAATAGGAGTTATAACAGGACACTGCCTCATAGGTAGACATGCCTTGAGGCTAGGAGTCTACACAAATGACTTCTGTAGAAGCTGCATGGACGAGGAGGAAGAGGAAACAGTCCAACACCTTCTATGTACATGTCCAGCACTCTCCAATAGAAGGAATAATTATCTCGGTAATCCCTTCTTCGATAATACCAGTGAACTGGCAACAATCGACACAAAATGTCTCTCTAACTTTATTAAAAGCACGAAATGGTTTGTTTAAATTCATTACTCTCCCATGAGTAACTTTTTTAGTGGTATCACAACGGATCCTTGAGGTCTAAGTGAGTCAACAACAACTAGACAGCCACTCCAACCTAACCTAACCTAACCTACCAAATCTGTATGACCTTATAATGAGTACATTAAATTTTATTTGAAATCAATAGCATTATTTTTTCGTGAGATATTTGAAACTAACCAAAATTTTTACTTTTTTTTTAAAACCGTTATAGTGAAAAAACTACTCACTGAATTTTAATAAACGCCCTTTCAGCCTCTTTCGAAGTTATTATCTATTAAACAAAACTACACACGTAAATTAAACGTAAATTACACACACACACAGACATCTCTCTAAAAATAATTGATATAGCCTCTAGGGACCTTGAAACGTCAAGAAATGTCAAAAATTCCAATTTGACAAATCGGACCGATTACAATAACTCCCAATGGGAAGTTAAAAAAGTAGGTCTCGCATTTCTGTCTGTCTGTCTGTCCGTTCGATTGCAGCTAAACGGCTCGGCCGATTTTCTTCAAACTTGGTAGATATGGGTTTTAATTTTTTCCCCCCGGATTTTTTTTGATTTGATTTTTTAAGACCAAAAATAACGGTACCTGCCATACGAATTTTTTTCGAAATTTTATAAACATTTTTTTTCTCAAAAACTGTTCGACAGATTTTAAAAATAAAAACACAAAAAAATTTCATTATTTGTTGAAAAAAATTTTCAGAAAAATAGTTATTGAGGGTACCCCGCATGGAACCATTTTTTTTGTTTTTGATTTTCTCAAAAACGGTACAACCGATTTTGATCATTCTTTTTTTGCTAAGGCTCCCCAAAAACCTGAATAGAATTGTGTACTCGCATTTTCAAACAAAAATTTTTTGGATTAAAAAAAAAAACTTCAAAATTTTTTATTCAAAACTCAATATTTCGAAAACCCCTTGCTAGATTTTTTTTTAATCTATAAGATGTGAGAAAAAAAATTTTATTTTACCTAAAACTAAAGGTACCTACCATACAAATGCTAAAAAATTAAAAAAAAAAAATGGTTTTGAAAAATCGTATTTTTCTCGAAAACGGCACCTAGAATTTTGATAAAATTTTTTTTCTTTCAATTAATTTTTACGATCTTTAATTTAATAAAAAAAATTTTGAAATTAAGATATTACAGCTTGTACCTAACATAGAACCATTTTTTCGAGTTTTGAATTTCTCATTATCCTCAAAACGGATCTTAATGAAAATTTCTATAGATAAGCTTCTAAAAAGTCTAAAACACATTGCATTTCAAAACTTTAAAATTAATATTTTTTGAATTTTTGAAAAAAAAAATCTATTTTTTCTTTTTTTTGAAAATTCGATATCTCAGAAACGGCTCAATAGTTTTTTGTAAATTTAATTTTTATTCGAACAATAATAACAAATTTAAATTGGCGTACCAAAATTTTATTGTTCGAATAAAAATCAAATTTACAAAAAAAAATATTCGGCCGTTTCCGAGATATTGAATTAAAATAGATTTTTTTTCAGAATTAAAAAAAAAAATATTTTTCTTAAAGTTTTGAAATGTAATATTTTCTAAGCTTTTTAGAAACTTCTCTATATGCCGATAATGAGAAATTCAAAATTCGAAAAAAACGTTCTGTGGTAAGTATAGTCCGTAATATATTGTTTGCAATTTTTTTTTATTCAATTATACATCTTAAAAATTAATCGAAAGAAAAAAAAAATAAAACAAAATTCCCGGAACCGTTTTCAAGAAAAATACGATCTTCGAAAACCATTTTTTAACATGTGTATGGAGGCTACAGTTATTTTTAGGTAAAATAATTTTTTTTCTCATATCTTGTAAACTATTTTAAAAAATTTTATTTATCAAGTTTTAAGAATATCGAGCATGGGGTTTTCGACATATTGAGTTTACAAAACAAAATTTAGAAATTTTTTTTTAAAATCCAAAAAATTTTTTTTTGAAAATTTGAATACACAATAATATTGAAACTGCTGGGGAGTCTTAACACAAAAAAAAAATGATTAAAATCGGTCGTACCGGTTGTGAAAAACTCAAATTTTTGTTTGATGAATGGTTCCAACGGGGGTTTCAAAAATAATAATTTTTTGTAATTTTTTTTTTTCAACCATTACCTAAGTTTAACTAAATGAAATTTTATGAATATTGTTTTCAAATCTGTGAGATAGTTTTTGAGAAAAAAACTATTTATAAAATTTTGAAAAAAATTTGTACCGTTATTTTTGGTCTTAAAAAAAAAAGAAAAACACATCCGGGGGAAAAAATTAAAACCCATATCTACCAACTTTGAAGAAAATTGGCCGAGCTGTTTAGCTGTAGTCGAACAGGCAGACAGACAGAATTGCGAGGCCCACTTTTTTGGTTTTCGCTATCATCGTAACGTCAACTTTGATCAAAATACAAATATTAGAAAATGCTTTTCGAAAATTGTATTTTTTTCGTAGTTTCTTTCTTTCAACTAATTTTTACGATCTATAATTTAATAAAAAAAAATTAAATTGAGATATACATATCTGTATTTAACATAGAACCATTTTTTCAAATTTTGAAGCTTTAAAAAAGTTTGAAAAACTTTGCAAAAAAATATTTGTCATTTAAAAAAATGAATTTTATGCTTATGAAAAGTTTTTCTCTAATAACATTCATTTTTAAATTCTTAGTCTTTTACATAATAGCAAGTTCGTGCATTTTATTAAGAGACAGCCTGGACCAATGCTATTTTCCATATAATCGGAAAGAGACCAGTAGAAAAGGAAAGATGAAATAGCTTACGCAAAGATTACAACAAATAACAACACATTGCATACATCTTAAAATTGTAAGAATTAGAATTCGTTAACTGAAAAAAAATCTCGACAATCCTTTCTTCGGGTATTGTCTGACCAGAATAGCACAGTCGCAAAGATTTGTGTACATTGAAATAGCCCATAGCATGTTTGAATATTGCACTTACATACTGTAAATTTAAAGCACATGAAATTTTAATTTGTATTGAAACAAGTGCCATATTGTGGTTGAAGCTGATAAGTAACACCATTTCATACATATATGGCAAGGACATGGTGTGGGATGAACAGAGACACTAAGCTATAATCATGTTATCAGAGTTTTCACCCACCTGGGTCTCGCTCCGTGCTAAAACTGCTGGAGTGCTGCCGTTTTAGTGACTTTGTCACTATATTTAGCGGAATTTTCAAAAGTTTAGCGACACAAAATTATTTTTTGTCACTAGATAATTCTAGCGACTTTTCTAGTGACTTTTTGCAAGAACATGTGATGATGTTACATACATCCCTGATATTCGAGTTTGGCACTTACATTATGTTCGATTGACTCTCTTTTTACCACGACCACTGAACTGAATTTGAAACTTCACCACACAAAATAAGACCAAAAGGAGTGTGATTGGGAGTGAGCGGGTATATGTTTTAGAAACATTTCGGTTATATGATTTATTTTGTGTACAATTTTAACTGTAATTGTTTTTGTTTGGTTTTGTCGAATCGGCCAAAGTGGAGATTTCGGGAGTAAACTTAACTTTTTTTGTAAGTATATTTATACTTGTTTTCAAAAAATTCAAAAATTTCAATAATGCTTTAGATATTGAAGTCAATGAAATTGATGAAGATGCTATAATGGCTATAATTATTTGTGATTGATTATTTTAATAATAGGTGTTTGAAGTTATTATTAAAACTTCTTTACTTTTCATTTAAAAAATGAAAAGTAGTAATATTTTCTAGACTGAATTTGTTTTTGTTTTTGTTTTTAAAGATTTTTTATGTTAACTTAATGTTTATAAGTTTTTCTTTACTATTCAAAATAAATTTTTTGTTATAACTGAATATATATTTTTTTTTTTTTTTGATACGTACATATGTGTACTGAAATTTTTTTCTAGTGACTTTTTTCAAAATTTTAGCATATCTAGCGGATTTTTAAGGTCGATCTAGCGACTCTTTTTTTTTGGCTTGCGGCAACACTGACTGCTGGACTGTTTTTTCGCAGTATGCACATATAGAGCACAGAAAAAGTCCCGAATGTTGCCAAAAACGACCGTAAATACACTGAACATTACAGAAAAACAAACATAAGAGCTAAAACAGAAAATAAACTATATTTTTATAAGGTATGGAGCACAAAATAAATTCAAAATACAATTAATTATTAGTTTTATGCCTTTACAGTAAACAGTGAAGATGTTTATATGAAATAAGAAAATTACTTCAATTTTAAGTGTGTTGAATTTAATTCAACAGAAAGTTTGAGCAACCTCAACTCCAAAGCGCGTTTAGACCAGGTACGACAGTGGGCTCATCAGTTAGATGCTGTCGTACCCTTCTAAGACGCAATTTCCCTTGTATCCCTTGGCATAATGATAAATGCGTTGGACTGTCATGCGGAAGGTCTCGAGTTCGATTCTCAGCCGCTGTAAAAAAGTTTTTCGGGGGTATATCTCTTGTTATGGAAAGTGCTGCTCATAAGCCACTCGGAATCGACAGAAAATTGTAGGTCCCCTCCGTTCCTGGTAACACGCACACAGGAATGGTTGAGAGTTGTAAGTCACTAGGTTCTGGTTCATTTCCAGCTGTTGCACCAACAAATTTATTTATTTGTATTTAAAATAACATCAGATACTTCATTCTTGATATGGGGTCAAGTTGTGATTGTCAATCCATATAAGTACTCTAAGAGCAAAACGAAGGAATCGGCGAAAAATTGCGTCAACTCAATTAATATGAACACAAATGGCCCATGTATAACACAATATATAAAATATTATTTCATTCAAATAAATTCCATGGGTTCGATGCGTGGGGTATTGTACATTATTGGCATAGATATGCGACTTACGAAAAACCCTCAAGAAGAAGTATAACGAGATCAAATTCAACGGTGACCAATTCACATTAACTCCGCGTGAGATACCCATTATCAGATTCAAAATAAAATAAGTTTATTATCATCAACCGATAGCGCTCGTCATTGACAATAAGGACCTGATTCTAAAGCAATGATCCAAATAAAACTAGAATAACACAGGTTTCTGGAAAATATTTTTCAAACATCTCTTGATTCCTTTCCACGACCTTTGTTATCATCTGTGATAAGTTAAGCTCACTGACGTTTCCCATGGCCTCGATTGGATGCTATTAATTCTTTTTAATTTTTATTCCCAAAAACGATTGTAAGAACCAACCAAACTGACCGTTAACCCCCAGAGATTGTGCGAAGCTCTTTATTTCCTTTTTAAAATAATTTCTTTGTTTGTGACACTTCAATAAAAAACGATTGTTCAAACCTTCTCTAATGTCTGACTCGAACAATCAACGAAACAATTCATCCAGCTCTAAAATTAAAACTCAATCACCTCCAACCCCCGTGGACCCCCTCTCACGCAAAAAATATTCAAAACACAAAATGGCTGATGAAGGTAAAACTTTGATGGATAAACTGGATGAAAAATTAAACAAGCAAAGTGAGTTTATCATTACTCTCTTATCAAAACAATTTAAAGAAAATAATGAGTCATTCGCGCAACAACTGCAATCTCAATTCGTCGAAGTTAATAAAAATATATCCGATGTTGTAAGCAGAGTCTCACAACTCGAGTCATCCATTATAAACTCTCTCGCCGATATTGTTGCACTCAAATCTGACGTATCTCATTTGAAATCATTATCATCTCATGTCAACACTGAACTTACTGACACAAAATTTCAACTTAATGATTACAAGCAACAACTATCCGATATGAATAATTAACTTGCTGACCACACAACCAAACCTAAAAATTCTATCGATTCACTAGACGAACAAGATAACAAAGGAATAGCATCTGATGCAGTGATTTTTGGTATCCCGCAAACATCCGATGTGAATCTACGCTCAATGTTAGATTTACTGTGCCACGACTTTAAGATCAAACAATCAGTATTGCGCACTCGCCCGAATAAAAACAATAGCAACAATACAGCAATTATTTTGAAATTCAGACCGGCTTATGAAAAGAACTTTATAATCACGTCCATAGCCAAATTCCGGAAAGAGACAAAAACACAACTTTCACTATGCAACGTAGGATTTAAAAACTAAACTTAATCTCAAATTTATTTCCGCGAATGCTTAACAAATAAAAACAATTTGCTGTTACTGACGGCACTTCAATAATTGAAAAAACAACAAAAAATTGCTTCGGTGTTTTCAATCCGTAGTCTAGTCTACGTCAAATAATGTCTGTTATCAGATGAGAAAGCAGTAGGTGTCAAAAACAGCGAAACCCTCAATGGAATTGCCAGCCTCACTCATGATCATCTTTAATTTTGTACTATTTTTTTTTATTTAGATAAATTACTTCCTTTTTTATTATTTAATTTTAATTTTAATCACTGTTCTACAATACATTTAATTTTTTTTTTCTGTTCTACACAGGGCCGGACAAGCTATACGTGCAAGCTGTGCAAATGTGCAGGGCGCTGAAACCAAGGGTTAAAAAAGTCACTACTTCATAAACACTACCTACCTTCTTTTTTAAGTCTTATTTCTTTTTACAGCTCATACCAATATTGATATTCATTATATAACTAACAACTAATTACGAATTTAAAGACAGATATATATAAACATAGGTATCTATTATTCCAAAAATACGTCGATGTTTAATTTCCTTTACACGCACACACTCCCACAGTAAACAAAAACTACATCACAAAATCTTTACAAAGTGCACAATTTTGTTCGCTTAACAACAAATACTTACTCGTACCTATTTGCTATTTTTCTCTTTATCAAACTGTTGACGTTATTCTTCACACTCACCATCGCGTGTATCAGTGAAGGCATTTATTTTATTTTCATAACCCTCCCCTATGCAGTGTAACATAAAAACAAAATTTCAACAGCAACTACAAACAATTAACAGCTTGCATGTTGATAACATGCGCCCGATTTAAGTTCTTCTATAAGAAATCGAAGTCAGCAATGTTACTCGAACAGAAATTCTGAGGTAAAAAATTCATACTCATTGACATAACAGCGCGCAAAATTAAAAGTTGCGTCAATGAATTTAAACTCTTTCGGTTGAGTGTGTTTTGTACTATGTTTTAGTTTGCCACTGGCTTGGCCTCTCTTTATGAGTGCAATTTTATCACTGACATGTCGTGTGCATGTCTCGTGTGTCGAGATGAGACAAAGGGTTGAGATATGGAAATAATGAATGATGATGATGCGATGACTTATGTTAAGGTTTGTCGTTAATGAGTGAATCTGTTTTATTCAATTTCTCCTTTTCTCTATTTTTTTGTTCTTGCCAGTTATTATTTACATTTAAAAAAAGAGATTTTTTGCCTAATCTAATTAATTTATTATTGTCTATTGGGGTAAAAAAAAAAACTTAAAACAAAAGAAAGGATAGGGAATCTATATACAGAATCAAACATGAAATAAAAAGAGGCTGGCGTTCAAAACAAAATTAAGAATCTTTAACCAAGAGCTTATTATATTCAGGCTGCTTGCATTCCCTTTGGTTGTTGTTGGTTGTTAATGATTCGGCTTGCTGTTCGTTAGAAGCTGTTAAATTTTTAAGCTCTGGTGAACGTCCTTGGTTAAGTTATGAAATTAGAAACCTGATTCTTCAACGCGATCGGGCGTATAATATTTGGAAGCGCTATAGGTTAGATGTCCATCACAATATGTATCGCAGTTTGCGTAATCAAGTGGTTAGCAAAATACGAGCTGCCAAAATTCGAATGAAAAATCTTAGATTTTCTATTTTTCGCCCACCTGAATGGAAAACCTCAAATTTGTTCCTCTGCTTGCAAGGCAGGACCTACAGTTGTGCAAAATTACAAGATTCTACGATGTCGGGAAGTGCACTATAATTTTGATGATCTGTCAGTGAGTCAGTCAATTACGGCTTTTGTGATTTTTGAGGCCTTATATCTCAGGAACCGCTTATGCTAGGAAATTGAAATTTGGTGAAGCGCCTGTGCCTGACTACTCGTAGCTTAGTAAATATGCGAAATTTTAAGTTTCTGACTTAATTGGTACTGAAAATGGGGAGGGGTCAAAAATCGCCTGAGTTTGTTCCTGTAAAAAGGGTGTAGTGCCTGAACTTGGCTGGGCACTATCGTGCCCTTTGATTCCTCTAATAGTTTCATCAAATGGTGGTGTAAGCAGTTTTCCTAGTGCTACATTACTAAAACGTAAACAATTTTACAATTACAATGGAATTTGTGATAGGGCTAACTATTTATCTACAACACTTCAATAGTATCACTGACTTTCCGACGAATTCTACGAATTTCCACGAATTCTAATATTTGTCCTCCTCTCTACTTTAACTGTGGGCATTTCAACACAATCTTTAAAATATTTCGTTCAGCCAACCAGCACAGATTTTCTCTGATACATGGATTTTTTTATAAAACCATCGGTTATTGCGTTTTAAAAGGCAGCGGTTGGAATCACACCGGGACCTCCTGTGAGAGAGTTCAACGAAAAAAAAAATTATTCCAAAGCACTACACCCTTTTTACAGGAACAAACTCAGTCGATTTTTGACCCCTCCCTATCTTCAGTACAAATGAAGTCAGAAACTTAAAAATCCGAACATTTGCTAAGCTAGTCAGGCACAGGCGCCTCACCAAATTTCAAATTTCAACTTTTTAGCTTAAGCGGTTCCTGAGATATAAGGCCTCAAAAATCACAAAAACCGTAACTGACTGACTGACTGACTGACAGATCATCAAAATTATGGAGCACTTCCCGACATCGTAGAATCTTGTAATTTGGCACAACGGTAGGTCTTGTCATGCAAGCAGAGGAAAAAATCGAAAATTTGAAAATTTCCACTCAGGGGGAGTGGTATCCGCCCACTTTCTCCGAATTGGTGTTGGTTGAATGGAGCACTTCAGACTGCTGTAAAACGATGAAATTTGGAAAAGTGGTAGGGCTTAAATTGCATACAAAGAAAAAAATATAAAATTAGCGGTTTTCCATTCAGGGGCGTGGTATCGGCCCACTTCCTAAGAACTGATGTAAATTATATATGGCGCACTTCCGATTGCAGTAGAACATTGAAATTCGGTAGAACGGTATGACTTAAATCGCATATAAAGGACCGAAAATAAAAATCGAGGTTTTCCATTCAGGGGCGTGGTATCCGCCCACTTTCTCCGGATTGGTATTAGTTAAATGGAGCACTTCCGACTGCTGTAAAACGATGAAATTTGGTAAAGTGGTAGGGCTTAGGGCGGTCAGCCATCAGACGAATAGGGGGAATAACATGTAGCATACGAAAACATGCACGTGCCGTAACTATTCGGGACTGGTGGAAGTCTGATCATAGCCTCTCCGTGGCGGCCGCTAGAAACAAGCCTTTAAAAAGGTTTGGCTAATATGATCAGGCTGGTTCCTCAGGTTGGCGACAGGTTAATTCCCTGTCCCGTAAAACTTTTGAATTACGAGACCGACAACAAGCCTCGGAAACGGACTGATCACACGACGACAACCAACGCAACGAAAACTGAAAAACGATTTACGAATTTTCCTATGGAACGTACGATCACTCTATAGAGCTCGAGCTGCTCAGCAGCTAGCCGATGCCCTGTCAAAATATAAAGCTGACATAACAGCTCTTCAAGAAATCAGATGGACAGGGAATGGTGTTCTACAGAAGAAAGAATATGACATATACTATAGCTGTCATACAAAACACCATGTGCTCGGGGTAGGCTTCCTAGTCAGCGAAAAAATGAAGTCTACTATCATCGGCTTTAACGCTATAAGCGAAAGGCTATGCACCCTTCGCGTGCGAGGCAAATTTACGAACATCAGCCTTATTAACGTTCACGGACCTACGGAGGAGTCCTCAGACGAAGAAAAAGAGACTTACTACGAACAAGTCGAGAGGGCCCTCAATGCCTGTCCAAGGTATGATGTTAAAATCATCCTTGGGGATTTGAACGCAAAAATAGGTCTGGAGCCAGTATTCAGGCATTACGCAGGCACCCATAGTTTGCATGAGAACACTAATGACAATGGACTTCGAGTCTTAGAATTGGCAGCATCGAAAAACATGGTCGTTGCGAGTACCAGGTTCCCGCGTAAAGATATCTACAAAGCCACCTGGGTATCACCTGATGGAGTCACTCGTAACCAAATAGACCACGTGTTGATAGACCGTCGCCACTACTCGAACTTGATGACGGTACGAACGTACCGAGGTGCCAATATCGACTCGGATCACTATCTTGTTGGTATGGTTTTCCGAGGGCGGATTGCCTTGCGAAGACGCATTGCATCCGCCGATCAGGTTCGAATCAACACGGCTGCCCTGCGCAATGAAAACACAAGTAACACCTTTGGTAATGCGTTAGGACTCGCCCTAGAATCACTTGATTTAGGGAGAGTAAGTCCTGGAGCCAGTATGCTGGGCGTAAATGAGAAGTGGACACGCCTTAAGAATATTGTCATTAGTACTGCCATCTGCCAACTCCATCTTAGGCAGCAGTCGTAAAAATCGGAACGACTGGTTTGATGATGAATGCAAGCTAGCGACTGAACGTAAGAATGTTGCGTACCGAGCAATGCAACAATCTCATAGAACGCGGGCACGCGAAGAGGAATATAAAGAGCTTAGAAGAATAGAAAAACGGCTACACAGACAAAAAAAATCAGCCTGGGAGAAGAACCTAATCTGTGAAATAGAAAATAGCCGAGAGCGAGGTCCGCACCAGGCGCGGAAGTTCTACCAATCCGTCCGAAACATGACGCAGTACACACCACGCTGCACATACTGCAAGGACGGAGAGGGAAATCTGATCACCGATCCTGAAAGCATACTGGAGCGATGGGAAGTGTACTTTAATGAATTGCTAAATGGTCAGCTCACTGCAGAAGTGGAGGCTCCACTACTTCAAGAAGAATACTCTATGTTGCCGCCACCAAGCATAGAAGAGGTTGAGAAGGCTATAGGCCGGCTTAAACAGAACAAAGCCCCGGGAGCCGATTGCATACCAGCCGAATTATTCCATCACGGCGGGCCAGCCTTACGTCAAGCAATTCATGATATTATAGTACACGTATGGGAGCAGGAAGAAATGCCAGAAGACTGGCGAAAAGGTTTAATATGCCCCATACATAAGAAGGGAGATGTCACAACGTGCAGCAATTATAGAGGTATCACGTTGTTGAGTACCGCCTATAAGATACTCTCCTCTATCCTACAAGACCGGATAACCCCATACGCTAAAACCGTCATCGGACAATATCAGTGTGGTTTCATTCCAGGCAAATCAACAACTGATCAGATCTTTACCCTTAGGCAGGCGATGGAAAAATGTCTAGAATTTAACATCCCAACATACCATCTGTTTATAGACTTTAAGGCCGCCTATGATAGCATAGCCAGGGTAGAACTTTACAAAGCCATGAGAGAATTAGGCATCCCAAATAAATTGACACGACTATGTAGGTTGACCATGACCAACGTAACAAGCCAAGTAAAAATAGCCGGATTGCTATCCAGACCAATCAACATCTTTAATGGACTCCGACAAGGGGACGGTTTGGCCTGCCTCCTCTTCAACCTGGCGTTGGAGAAAGCAATCCGTGACTCTGGCACGGCAACAAGAGGGACCATCGTCAACAGGTCCAGTCAGTTACTGGCTTACGCAGACGACATCGACATCATCGGAAGAACCGAACAAGCTGTACAAGATTCCTTCATCCAGATCGAGCAGGCGGCACAAAATCTGGGGCTGCACATTAGTGAAGGTAAAACAAAGTACATGGTGGCGTCGAATGCGAGAGGAACAGTTGGTCAAACAATCAAGGTAGCGGAGCACGAATTTGAAGTGGTGCAATCCTTTAAATACCTTGGGTCAATAGTAGCAGCCGATAACAATATAGAAGAAGAAATACGCGGGCGGCTTCTCAAATCCAACAGAGCCTACTATAGTCTGTCAAAGCTCTTCAAATCCAGAAATCTCACCATAACTTCAAAACTGCTGCTGTACAGGACCATGGTCCTGCCAGTACTCACATATGGATCCGAGACTTGGGTGCTTAGCAAAAGGCACTCCGACCTCTTAGCTGCGTTCGAGAGAAAAGTCTTAAGGAGAATTGTTGGCCCCGTATGTGAGGAAGGACGATTCCGGAGACGGTACAATCATGAACTGTACGCAATCTACCTTGAAGCAGATATCGTGACAAAAATTAAGCTCGGTAGACTCCGGTGGGCAGGGCACCTAGCTCGCATGAGCGAAGAGGAACCTGCTCGGAAAGTTCTTTGTGGTACATTCTATGGTAGACGACAGCGTGGTAGACCATGCTTGCGCTGGAGAGATGGCGTAGACCAGGACGCCCGAAGCCTTGGGGTGCGCAACTGGATGGCGTCGGCTAGAGACCGGGATAGGTGGAGAGACTTGTTGAAAGAGGCCAGGACCGGAACCCGGTTGTCGAGCCGATGATGATGATGATGATGATGGTAGGGCTTAAATTTCATTCAAAGAAATAAATATAAAATTAGCGGTTTTCCGTTCAGGGGCGTGGTATCCGCCCACTTTCTCAGAAATGATGTAAATTATATATGGCTCACTTCCGGTTGCAGTAGAACAATGAAATTTTGTAGAACGTTAGGGCTCAAATTAAATATAAAGGACCACAAATAAAAATTGAGGTTTTCCATTCAGGGGGTGTGTTATCCGCCCACTTTCTGAGAAAATGTTTAATTTATATGGCTCACTTCCGATTGCAGTAGAACAATGAAATTTGGTAGAACGGTAGGGCTCAAATTGCATATAAAGGACCAAAAATAAAAATTGATGTTTTCCATTCAAAGGGCGTGATATCCGCCCATTTTCTGAGAAAATGTTTAATTTATATGGAACACTTCTGATTGCTGTAATTAAGGTTGGTTTGTTAGTGTTAGGTATCTTGCCAGGATAAGAAGAAATAATTGAAGCGCAAATCAATTGATGACTACGGACTAAAATTTGATGGGCGTACTTGGCAAGTTTTTTCTTATGCCCAATTCAAAAGGTTTCAAAAACTTGACCAGTAAGCCCATCAAATTTTAGTCCGTAGTCATCAAATAATAATAAAATTTCTCTATTACATTGTAGCTGTTTCAATATTATTCTACTTTAAATATTCGGTATTAAACCTTCATGAAGTAAGAACTTGGCGCACTTTTAGATCTCAGTACTTTTCACGGCTGACTTGTTACACAAAGGTTTTTGTATAGAAGAACTTGGCTCTTTTTTTAACATTTATGTTTTTTTGTCTGATAGGATTTTAAATAAAAGGCAAAAGATCTCCAAGAGTTCTTCTTCTCTGAAATAACTTTAGAAACTAAAATAAAAATAAAACCAACAATATATTTTTTTCATCATTTGTCGTATATTTTTGAAAAAGTCAATACAGTTTACGACATAAGTAACAGCAAACGTAAAGTGAATTAAAAATGTTGAAATGTTGAGAGTTTAGATGGCGCTTAAATCAGTTGAAGAAAAATGTGAAATCTATCACATTGACATCGAATGTCATTGAATTTATTATGATCAGCTTCTTTGAAATTAGAAAAGAGCGAATATAAAAGTGAGCATAGGGGTTATTTTCACTTCTTATTGCTCTGCTGGTTACAAAGTCCAACAAAACAGGACAGTCAGCGAAAAAATGGAATTGTCTATAGCAACGCTTCTTAACCTTTGAGAGTGTGCGGACCCCTAGCAAGAAATTTATCAGTCGGCGAACCCCAAAAATAAAATTTAATTGTTGTTTTTTAGCTACCAAGTTATGTATATTTGGATCAAACGAACATAGCTGAATTCGTAAATCAGGATCTACGTCTAATTTATTTCTATAAAAAAGAGTTGAAAAAGCTTTTTCACATAAATATGACGTAGAAAAGGGAATTAATACTTTAATAGCTCTTTTGGATATTACAGGATATTGCTTTCTAGCACTTAACCAGAATTCAAAAAGACTGATGTTTTTAAATACAAGTTGTAGAGCTGAATCACAAGAAATATCAATGAGCTGGTTTTCTTCTAAAGCTGATAAACTGCTTATTTCACTAAAGTCAACTGAAAATGGATTTTTAATCCATAATTTGCTATTATCAGGAATTGGAAAGTATTCTCGAAAACTTTTTTTTAGGTCCGTGAAATGTTTGAGAAAACTTTGAAAAATTCAGTCTGGTAAAATATCGTTGGCAGTTGTTAAAAATTCATGTAGTTTTGAAAATGATGAATAATCCTTTTTCTCAAATCGTCTTCGCCTGCCGCAATTACTGTCTTTTGTGAGTTTTTTAAATCCATGTTCACCTCATTTAAATAGCCAAAAACGTCACAAAGATAGGCAACTTGTGCACACCATGCAAAATCATTAAAACGGTCGCGCAATTCAAATGACAAATTAATTTATTTGAGGAAAAACATTCTTATTTCTTCGCGAAGCACGAAAAACCGTTTAAGAATTTTTCCTTGGGATAGCCAACGAACCTCAATATGGAGTAATAGCTGACTGTGGATGCTGCCCATATCATTACATATCTTATTAAAGATGCGGTGGTTTAGCGGCCTTGATTTTATAAAATTGATAATCTTCACAACTTTTAATTCTGCTGGAATTCGCTTCGTCACCAATGCCTTTCGATGTATGCAACAGTGCTGCCATGTAGCTTCGGGCGAAACATTTTTAACAAAAGCGCGTAGACCACTTTTACATCCGGAAATTGCTCTTGCACCATCCAGTCCAAATCCCAACAACCTTTTTTTTTTTTTAATTTATTCCATTTGATGTTATAAATTCATTTAAAAGATTAAAAATGGCTTCTCAGGTCGTATGGTCAGGAAGAAGCAGACAGAACAAGAAATCGTCGTGAATAGAGTCTTGAAATTCGTACCGCACATACGTCATCAGATTGGCATTGTTTGATATGTCAGTGCCTTCATCCAATTGAATAGCAAAATAGGAACTCACCTTTATTTTTTCTATAAGCTGTGCCTTGAGAGCTTGAGACATATAAACAATGCTTCTCTTGACGGTATCATTCGAAAGAGAAACTAAATCTAAATTTCGTGACTCTTTCTCACCCAGCATAGTTGCCACCAATACTTTTGCGGCCGGTAAAATCAAATCCTCACCGACAGTACGAGCCTTTTCAGCTTTGCCTATCAACAAAAAATCAACATGGGTATAATACAAAAGCTGAATTTTATGTTAATTTCAAAACAACCAAAAGTTTGACTGTAGTTAACTGCAGTCGGTTTTTTTCATTCGAATTCATTAAGTTGATCCTTTTTGAATCTCTCGTTAGGAACAATTTCCACAAACTTTCAAACAGAATTATATACACATTTCAAGTTTAACAGTTTGGATACTTCTATTTGTGTTTTAAATTAATTATTTGGTCAGTAGATATACACATGCATATACATATGTACATACACAAACAAAGGTATGTAGCTACTTTTTAATTTAATAAATAGCCAAAAAATCGAATTTAGTAGCCACCGAGGTGCTTGAAAAGAGCTCGACTTAGATTTCTCAAACTAACCTATTAACAGGGACACTTTTTTGGATGCAAGTACAGCATTTTCATACTTTCAGTAGCAACTTTTCGTAGGGATTTCTTATTCCTCTGCAATTCCTGTAGTTTTATGTTGAAAAATTCACGAGGCTTATCTCTATATTCCTTGTGCTTTATTTCAAAATGTCGCTTTAGTTTGGCAGGCTTCATAGATTCGTTGCTCAAAACGTCGTAGCACAAAACACATTATGACTTATCTTCGCCATTTGATTCTAAACATCCGAATCCAAACGACAGATATTCATTTTATTTTTATTTTTAATGTCATCACTGATTGATGTTCCTGGATTAGAGTGAACGTCCTCATTAATTTTCCTTTTTAGCCAGCGATCCATTTGTTAAAAAAGTACCTAATGCAAAAACTAATATTTTAAAGAACAAACACTAAATGCGAACCAATTTGATTCTGAGTTTTCCGCTAAAAAAAGAAAATACGCATAACAATTAAAACGTTGTGTCGCCTACTGCAAATATCGGATTCAAATTCAAGTGCACATACAATTTTCAAGAAAAGCAAGCATTTCAACAAAATTCTTCGTAATTACAGCCTACAAGCAAAAAATAAGAGAATGAGCCGATATTCGTATCTTCTTTATTTTTTTAAATCTTTTTTTAGTTAATGGAACTAATTGTGCTTGTGCCTGTCCCGACGTGTTATGCCCATAACGTTATAATGTCGATCGTTTCCTCGCCAAAAGTGCGTTGAAAAGTAAAAACAACGTTTAACCAATTATATAACTTTAAAATGACGTAATAAGCACAAAACATCTAGAAAAGAACTTCGGTGCACTTTTTTAATCAAAACTGGATTCATGTATTTGTTGTTTGTTGTTTGAGGAAATTAGTAAAAAAGATAATGTTCGTTTTGGAACAAGGTTTGTTGAGTGTCACATTGGAATAATATTAAAAACATATTTCTGATGCTTTATAGAAAAGCTGTCGTGGACCCCTTGAGATTCTGCGGACCATAGGTTGAGAACCGATGGTCTATGGTCATTAATGTTAGCTCCTAGGTCAATTGGATTATGCACGGTGTAGGCCTAAGTCTCGATATAAAACTCACCAAGTTGAAATCTGCGAAAGACCGAGTTCCTGTACATGGCAATATATCGACTGCCTCGTGTCTTACTGTATATTTTCGCAGATGGCGACAATATCTCGACCAGTCTTGCGTTCCTTTGACATACGAATGTTGGCTGATTGATTAACGAACTGGTAGTCTCAAATTTGGCCACCAAACGTTCAAGCCCCGCCATGTCTACTGTAAAATGAGCGCTATACAGTTCTATCATTTCGACGTCCTATAGTGCCATAGTGATTTGGCATAGCTAACTGAATAATAAACAACAGATTTGACAGATTTCACCTAAGCAATATGGCCGCACAGGCCATAATAAATACCATTCAACTGTTGACGAATTACTTTTTTTTTTTTTATTTAAAAACTTAAAAACTAAAACACAAGTAAATAATTTATCATTTTTTAATTGTTTTGTTTTTCCTAAAATTATTTTTAATCTTAACAAGTCAATTATACAGTTAAAAGAGTTAAATTCATAATTTCTTCTCGCTAATATTTACCTAGAAAAAAAAAATCTCGTTTTATAAAAATGAGTCTTGAAACATTGGAATCTCCCTTATCGCCAACCGTTCTAGGGATTATTTTGTTTTCATATTTTCATAAAGTATTTTCCAAATTTATTTTCCTATAAGCAGAATAATTTACTCGTAAATACGTATATTTGTCTAATTTTAAAGTTTTTTTGTTTTTTGTGTGTGTTGAACTAGTCAATCCTTTTGCTTATACGATATACAGTATATTGAGAACCAATGGCTATAAAATTTGTTTTCCTTAAAGCAATTTTTATTTAAAATGATTTCTATTGGTTTTTGTTTTTAAATAATCTCCAATTTCTTAAAGTTTATTCTAATCTATTATTACTTTCGATTTTTATTAGTGGGTTAAGAGTTTAACAAATTTTATTTAATTCTTTTTATAGACTCTAACAGCAAGTTAAAACATTGTTGTATGAGATTTATAATTAACAAGATATTATTTTTGTTTATAAAAAACTTTTCTATTACTATTTTTCTACTTTTAGTATTTTTCTCGACAAATTTGCCAATTTTTAAAATCTTTGATTTCGTCTTCTTAATTAATTTTGATCTTTCTTTTTGATTTTGTGATATGGAATTTTTTTTTTTTATTTTTCTATCGATTTCCCCATTTTTTTATTTTCATAAATTAATGAAGATTCAGTTTGTTTTTATTTTGGTTCATAAAAATTTTTGTTTGTTTTGAGCAATTTTGTCATTTGATGTCTTATGCCATTTCATTTTGTTGGTTCTTTGAATTTTGATTTAGTTGCTTTTTATATTTATTCCCAATTTTCATTTGGTAGTTTTTGTTTTGTTTCAAGTTTGGGTCAAATCCACTCTCATTACCTACACGGGTGGGGATTTTAATTTTGGTTTTTTTTTTTTTTTTTTAATTTTTGTTTTGTTTGATTATTATTTAATTGAAAAATTCTAACACTACACACCACTGAGCTATTTTGCGTGAAGTGTTGACAACTGCTATCATTCTAAAATGTAGAACAGCCAATAGCCAAGGTTGAAGGCTAAAAAGCTAACCGGGAACACCATTCGGGAGTATTTATCAATAATATTGACATCTTTGATTTTTGGTATTGACGCTTTCAGTGCAGAGGCGCCCTTTTTGAGAGCGTGAAGCATTCGAGGTTTTTGGTTACCAGTCGCTGAAATAAAAAATTCAGTCATTAAAATATAGCCATTAAACATACATTACAAATTTAATAATATAATTAATATAAATAAATAAATAAATATCTCAGCAAGTATTTCATATGGTATACCTAATCGTAAATTCGTATAGACTAATAGTTCAACATAACTTAAGCTTGAGTTGCTACCCTAGGGCAGTATTTTTTTATTAATATTTTTGCTTTTATGCTTCCCATCAACCATACACTGTATAACCTAGATTCTGGAATTTCCTGTGAACCTTACAATTTCTAAGCGAATGTTGGTCTTCAGATCACTTAGGTTCCTTGAATGGTTTAAATAAATGGGTAATTTTTGAAAATCGTCACAAAACAATATACACGACTGGATCGCACGAAATTGTTTAAGGAGTTTTAAGAATTCGTGTTATTATTAAGAAAAAGGTTTTGACAAAATTAGTTTTTAAATAAAGATAACACAATTGACGCTAAAAATAGAATGATGGCATGAGCAAATATGAATTTATGCAAGAATAACATTTTTAAATCGTAAAAATAAGTTTTTAAATCTGAAATTTTGAAAAATTAATTTTGGTATGCCAATTTTAAGTTTTTATTATTTTGCTAATAAAAATTATATTTCAAAAAAAAAAACTAATGACCCATTTTTGGTATATCGAACCTTGAAAATAAAAATTGTGTTTATTTTTTCAAATTTATGTAAAACAGATTTCATTTAAATCTATTAGCCTTATTATGAGAAAGCAAAAAAATGCAAAAATGGTTCCCTGGTAGGTGCTGTCAATAATTTCTGAATTTTGTAATAAATTGATCGTAAAAATTAAGTGGAAAGGAAACAATTTTTATTAAGACTCTGGGTATCGGATAATAGAACAATACGATTTTGTAAGCCATTTTTTAACATTATATAAGCTGGGTACCGTTATTTTTAGTTAAACTTATATTTTTCTCTGCGTTTTTTAGATAATATTAAAACACTGTCAGTGTTTTAGTCTAAGAAATCCGGGCAAGTGGTTTTCGAAATATAGTTTTCGAAAATGAGACCCAACAAAATTTGAACCAAAAAAACGCTAAATAAATCACACCATCAGGAGATGTTTTATTTTTGCAAATGGCGCCGCGCCGTATGTACATCATATTTGACATTTGTGAAATAGATAGCTGCAATTAACAACTTGACAAGCAATGGAGCGCTATACTCCGCAAGTGTGAGGATAATTGTGTCGATTTTTAAACGGTTGGTGGTGTTAGTGCAGCGTGAATTTCGACGTCGATTTCCTAATCGTGTCGAGCCAACTGGGCTAACATTCCAGTGCGTAGCGGCTCAATTCGAACTGACTGGAATAACAGGATTCCATGCAGGGCTTGGCAGCCACCGGACTGGTCGCTCGGCTGAAAATATCACGGCTGCCGATGTCGCTGAGAATGTAGGCACTTCAAGCAGGTAACGGGCCAGTCAAATGGACATTCCAAGACGGACCCTACAGCGAATTTTAGTGAAAGACTTACACATGTTTCCGAACAAAGTGCATAAGTCAATGCCTGCTGACCGTCCGTCACATGTGGATTACTGTCAAACCATTCTCAATAAAAACAACGAAGAGGACGATTTTGTGACGAAAATCGCATTTCCACTTAAGCGGTTTCGTCAACAAGCAAAATTTTCATTTCTGGGGCACTGAAAATTGGCGTGTGATGCACGAAGAGTCATTACTCATTACATTGACTCAAAGCCACATAAACGACTTCTTACTTCCGAAATTGGATGAGGGGGACTTGGTGAACATGTAGTTTCAACAAGACGGTGCAACCGACTTAACCATCCCAGACTTCTTTCTTTGGGCATACTTGAAGTCGCAGGCTTATGCCAGGAAGCCTTAAGCATTAGCAGCCCATAAGGAAAATATTCGACGGGAATGCTAACAGTTATCGCCGGAAATCTTGCGGAAAGTTAAAGTCATCGAACTCGAGATATTGACCAGACTTGACGTTATACGAAGGACGAAAAAAGTGGGTCTCGCACTTCTGTCTGTCTGTCTTTTCGACTACAGGCTAAACTCGTTTTTTCTTTTTTTTAACCGACAGTTTTGGGTAATAGTTTACTCAATAGACGCATGGAAATAAATGTCATTGAATCGCTTACATAAAAACATGTAAGAATTTGTTATTATATTTTTAGCATTATCGATTACAAATAAGCATTGTAAGTTTGTTGCATCCGTGACATGCGACATAAAAGATATAAAAGTTTGTTTTTTTTTTACAGAAATAAAGTTCTAACGTTTTGAAACTTTCTAAAAGTAAGAAAATAAAAATAAAGTTAAATTAATCCTTATTAGGAGTAAACTGTAAGTTGAATTACAAAAAACGTAGAATTAAATTGGTTGCACGCGCGATCGCAATATTAGGATCGCGGGTGCAACTTATTGACTACTAGCATTATAACGTGATTTATCATATTTAATAGTTATAATATATACTTTGAATAAGTAAGTAATAAAATAAGTAATATAATATTTTGTTCTTTTTATAAAAATATAAGGTTAAATGGAAGTAAACAAGGAAGTAAAAAGGAGATGAAATGAAAGGGAAAATGCAGACAGATAAAAATTTAAAAATGCTGTCCATAATCAGACCAAAAGAAAGAATTTAGACAACTAGAAACCGTCATAAAGAAGAACAAATTAAACAGGCAGGCACTCGTTACATCAGTCCCGGCACACTTGAAAAGGCTGTGGCAAAAGTGAAACTCTATCACCCAAGTAATCCGACTTCAACAGTTGAAGTTGTAAAAAAAATAGCGGCCCAATTTGAAGTTTTTGTATCTGAAAAAAAAAAACTGATTCAGCCAGAGCACTATCTAAAAAACTGACAGATGATATGAAAGATGTGAAATTAAGTCAGAAGTTAAGAATCGAGAAGAAAACAATGATTATGAGCATTCGTGAAGCTTTCGAGGATTTAAAATAAACATGCAAAAATATCTGTTTGTAAGACTATATTTTATCAAGAAAGAACTACTCAATGATATCCCTCATAATGTCCACATGTTTACATCTCACTCAAACTATTTTTTTGAATCATGCGAAAGACTTTCCTAAAACACACCGAGAATTTCGTAATGTAAAGAATGAAGATTGCATCTCTAACAGTTGCGATGTATACAACGAATCCAGTATTTGGGACATATGTATCTCTAGACTCAAAACCTAGTGTTAATTGTATTTTTTATCATCGGCATCATCAAAAACAACGCGTTTCCGATTTTAAGTGAGTCAGAAGATCAAGCTCAAAATTCTAAATCTCCAACAGCGACTATTCAACCCTCCATATTACCAGTAGAAGCATGCTCCAAGAGCCCGTACTATTTTTACTGCAGCAGTCTTGCGAAAAGTAATTTCCGCATATTTGAACGTTCTCGTACGGGTACCTTGTAATATCATAAAATCGTTATGTGGGGTTGTCTATATTATATTATATACAAAAGCTTGACTTTTTAAGAAACCACTACAACGACTGATAATTTTTGTTCTTGCATAAATTCATATTTGCGTAGCATACTGTTTTAACCTCTTACTACAAAAAGAATTGAAAAAATAATTTTATCCTTATGAACAGTTTTCTCTAGTAACATTCGTTTTTAAAAATACATATGTAGGAGCAAGTTCGTGCAACCCAGTCGTGCATTTTATTTCTATGAGTTGGCTACATTTAAACACTCACTCCGGAATATGGTTCTGATCTTATATGCGAGAAAAGTTACTAAGGAAAGGGTGGTTATTCTTAAAAACGGCTATAATGGTTTTGATTAAAGTAATTCAGGGTAAAAATGTAGGCATGAACGAATCGAAAACTGTTACCGAAGATATGGCGTAGATACATAGATATTTTTTAATATCCATTATTTTCAAATAGAAATTTCTTATTCTGTTTTCTATACATGACTTTTCCAATATTTAAATTTAAATATCGTTGGGAAGAATGACTTCAAGAAATTATTATTTCGAAAACATTTCTTTGGATGGCAATATTTGGAAGTCAGATTGAGAGCTCGAATTTATGACACAACGATTTTTATTGCGCTAATGTTTTTAATGAATATGATCAATAGTGCATTATTTATATCTGATAAGACCCCAATGGGTTCTTAATGAAAAAATATGACCATTGAAAAGTCGTGTTTTTTCAGCATAAAAGCTCATTTTGAATCACTTTTTGGTATACACTCCACTCCTTCACTTCAAACTAAATCTGTCCTTTACTCTTCTATTAAAAAAATAATAATTAACTCACCTCTGCTCCCTCTATATCGTAAATTATTTCGATTCGTTCCGTAATTTCTAGCAATTCTAAAACTAGGTGGAAATTTAGCCAAATCTAATGTTTCAGATCCTATTGATCCAATTGTATTATTGTAGTTGCCCTTCCTCAGCGAGGGAATAGGACTCATTCGAATATCTTGCAACTCAATGATATCCTCAGTAGTTGAACACGTTTCGGATTTATCGCTTTTACCTAGAATATAAAAAATTCAATTAAATAATATTTAAATAAATTTATATAAAATAAAATACCAGTTTTCTTGTCAGATTCTTTGACTTTCTTGAGTTTCTTTTTCGCTCTTTTGCCCCAGTATGTGTAATTCACTGCTGCATATTCTAACAGTGCAGCAAATACAAACACAAAACACATCACCAAATAAATATCAATGGCTTTCACATAGGATATCCTTGGCAAGGAACTTCGCACACCAGTACTAATAGTGGTCATTGTAAGAACAGTTGTGATGCCTTTAGAGAAAATAAGTCAATCAATGGACGAAAATTAATAGATCTGAAATATGGAATTTCACATTCTTACCTAAGGCAACTCTCGCACTAGTTGCCTCGTGGTTTATCCAAAATGACACCCAGGATAACATCACAATCAGTATGCTGGGCAAATATGTTTGGAACACAAAGTATCCAATGTTCCGTTGCAACTTAAAAGATAACGATAGCCTTTGATAAATGCCAGTTGCTAGTTTCTCCTTTCTGTCGTTCGTTTCGTAGCCGATTATTGTAAATTGTGGCAGTTCGGCATCTTCAACACCTCGCACCGGTGTTGGTTTCCAGTACATTACTACATCAGTTACTGTGTATCCATCTTAAAAAAAAAACAACAGTTGATTATTTACATATTAATATTTTTTAGCAACGTTTTTCAAAAATGTTTTCATTTTGGAATATTTCTTTTATCTCTCAAAAATAAATACTTAAATTTTCGAACTTCATACTTTTATCAATTTTTAAGAATACCTCTTAAAATTCTTAGCCAAAAACCACAATGTAAATCTTAATTGAACTTATACAAAAGTATCTACATCAGAAAACCTGATTAAATGAAATGCAAGAATGAGTCTCACAAGCTCGTTGTTTCGTTCAAAAAACTTGGAATTTTAAAATATGTCATGGACGTTTTTTTATCTTGGTGCCACCCTTACTGCCCTACCTAAAAATTCCATTTAATTTATGTAAGTCGGCCAAAACATTAACAATTCATGTCAATTTTCAATACCACAGCTTAACCATCAGAACTGGTTCTCCTGGTCTCTTCGGTCCCAATCGCATACTTTTCTACTGAACCGAAAGCGCTCTGTTCGGTATTGTGCGAGGCCGTCTCGATCATAAAGGAGCCACCTAGGTGAAATATTAGCGGAACCACCATTCTATTCTGGACCAGCCCTTGACTTTTAAAAAATTATCTATTCTGTTTATGTCGGCTCCATTGAGCCGTTGAGAACATTCCAACTTCGTTGGAATAATAATGCTTGTACTCCAACTTTGGTGTTTAGTGTAATCCAAGGCAGCATCTAAGATACTGCCTCTCAAGCACCCAAGCCTTTTCCATTTGAGATGTGACAAAGTTGAACCACACATGCGAACCTCATCGGCCGGATGAGGGCCATGAAGGATATCACCTTCACCCTGCTATCAAGCTGACTGCTGTAAAACAACCATTTCGTCAGGGCAAAGGCTCCCCCGATCACTATCTTGCGTCAGTTATTTCTCATATCCCTTGAGACTCTATGCAGCGGAGTCCTAAACAGAATCGTTTGGGATTTCTAAAAGTTGATTTTCAACTTCCAGCCATCGAAAAAGAATTCTCATGGCCTCGAATTTTGGAGCTGTTATGTACGCTATTAGATCGTCGGTATACGCAATTGCCTAAGCTAGACTACCTATCGGATCGCTGATTTAAAAGCTAATTAAAATTGGAGGGTTGACCGCTCCCTGCTGAAGACTATTTTAAATATCAAAGATTGTGGTAGAAGTTAGATTTCCACTTTTGAGAGCAAACTTTCTACTATAGAGCATGTCATAAGGCATAAATAATAGTGGTTTAGTTATGCTTAATCTGGTCGGCTTTAGATAGAGACCCTCTTACCATATGGTGTCAAAAGCCTTCTCCAAATCAACCAGACAAGCACCATTACACTACATTTTAGTTTTGTTCCCTTGGATATCAGAGAACAGTTTATACCCAGTATGAATTTTATCATGTCCCGCCTTAAGACCGAACTGATTATCCGGTATGATTTGTTTGTCCTCCGGCCATTTGGACGGAGCTTTATTACCTAATAACTTTTTCGAATACCTTACTTATGCTTGGAAGAAGACTTATCGATCTGAGACTTACTATGCGGCGCGTTGAAGAATCAACCGCCTCTGATTTTTCAGTACATTATAACGAACCGAGGAGATGTTCTCAGTAGATCTTACGTTCCTTTATTGTATAAATGTTGGCTGATTGATTACCGAACCGGGCGTTTCAAATTTAGCCACCAATGGTTGAAGCGTCGACTGTGAAGGCCACCACGTCTAACGTAAAATATGCGCAACACGCGCAACGTTTGCACTAACGAACAATTTTTGTTTATAGTAAATTTTCCTGCTGTTCAATCGTGTAACTTGCCATGATGGTTTGGTATCTATAGTTGAATAATTAGAAATAGTTTTGTCATATCTCACAAAAACATTATGGTGGGCTCATGCCAACAAAATATACCCGTGCGGATTGGAAACTATTTTAGTATTGTTTACTCCATTTTTTTAAAGATTTCATTTTTTAATTTAAAAAAAATCAATTTTTTTTTTTGAAAACTGAATATATCGGAAATTATTAGCCCTATATTACCCACGGTACAAATGTTAAAAATTGGTTTTCGAAGGTCGTATTATTCTCTATAACGACACTTAGAATTTTGATAACTTTTTTCTGTTTCGCATAATTTCAACGTTCTATAATTCAATAAAAAATATTGAAATTGAGACATTATTGCCATTACCTACCACAGAACCATTTTTCTTAATTTTAAATTTCTTACTATCGGTTAAGCGGATCTTAATGTATTTTTTTTGAATACAGAAGCTTTAAACGATATTAAAAAGAAAAACATTATATGCATTATGTATAAAAGCTTAAAAAAAAAAGGATTATTTTTGATGTTAGAAAAAAATCAACAAAACGGGTCGATAATTTTTTTTTAAATTACATTCTTTATTTGTACAATAATAATGACTTTGAGTTGATATACCACAATTTGTTCTTAAAAATATTTTAAAAATTTTGTATAAAAAAATTAAAAAAAAAGAAAAACTGCTACATCGATTTATAATATTAGTTCACAAATCCTCATGAAAAGAATTGCTTACTAGCCTTCGGAATCGAAATCCAAAAAATAATTTAATACTAAATTTTATAAAAAACTTCAATAAAATCCGTTTTACCAATAATGAGAAATTCAGAATTCGAAAAAATGGTTCAATGGTAAATATGTATTGATCCGGTCTGTAATTTCTTAATTTAAATATTTTGTTTATTGAATTATATATTTTTAAGATAAAGTAAAATATTTTATCAAATTTCTAGGTGTGGTTTTCAATATATTTAATATTTTTATGATGGTTACCGTCATAAATGAAAATCTTTTTTCACATCTCTTAGACAATAAATTGATAAATAACTGCTAACTGCCAAATTTGAAAAAATCAAGCATCTGCTTTTCAAATACTGAATTTTCAAAAAAAAAAACAAGTTTTTAAATCAAATCATGTTGTATTGAAAATTTAAATACACAAAACTAATCAAACTTTTTAGGAGAGTCTAAGCATAAGATAATTGATAAAAATCAGTTGTAACGTTTTTGAGAAAATCGAAAACGAAAAAATGGTCCTATAGGAGATACAACTTTTTAAAATTTTATTTACAACCATTACCCTGATTTAACATATAAAATCGTTTTGAATTTTGTTTTGAATCTGTAGACCAGATTTTGAGGAAAAACATTCTTTATTGAATTTCAAAAAAAAAACTTTTATGGTAGGTAACGTTTTTTGAACTTTAGAAAATAAAGAAAAAATCTTATGGGAGGAATAATTGAAAAATCTATTTACCAAGTTTAAAGGAAATCGGAATGGCCATGTTTTTTTTTTATATTATACGCGCACTCAAGTGGTTATGAATACCCATATACTGTTGTGCGAGCAGTTAGGAGAGTAGGATAGGATTAGAAAGGATATACCGATACACACTGGTTTTGAATGTCTAAACTATGCAATGAATGGGAAATATTGAGCCGGGTTTAGCATTCCAGATTCGTGTAGTCCGGCTAAAAAAAGAATCTCTGTACTTGACAGTACGTCCGAAATCGGGTTCTAGGGTAAACTGTGTATTACGGTTGAATTGTTTGTGGGGAGGAGTGCTACTGACTATTTTACTAGAGCATTGCTTATGAAAATAACTGTAAAATAATGATAGATATGAAACATTGAGGTGGTGCTTGAGAGATTCAAATCCCGTTATATTTCTATCACCTATCACTTTTAAAACTGTTTTTTGAATTCTATCCAAGAGAATCAAGTGCGTTTTTGGGGCACCTGCCCTAATATGGGAATTGGGATTACACCAAGATTAAGTACAAGGAGTACAAAACTTTTTGCATCGGTGGAGAAAACCTAAACACTTAGCAGCGTTTTTGGCGACGTCAAATATGTATGTGTTCACTCCACAATGGTATGTAATTCACTTTAATAAATAAATAAATAAATAAATGCTGTTAAGATTAGAATTTAATCAGCTTTTTATATATGCCGTTGGAAGTCCACATCCGAAGGATAAGGATGTGAATCTAAAAACGAATAAGAAAAGCTGAGGGTACTGTTGTCAGCAAAACAATTTAGTGGATTAGAAGTTTAAGACAAAAAATCATTTATGATCATAAGAGTGTCGAAAAGAAAATGGAGCTCTAGGGCACACCCGCGTTTATTTTGTAGATATACGACTTGTAGTGAACGGGCTGTTCCGGTCTATCATTTCTTATTCAGTGAAGAAGGGATTCAGCGATACCATAATCACATAATCACTATCAAATGCCTTTGAAATATCAAGTGCAATAATTTTACTTTGTCCTGCCGGTCATTAAAAAGATTTTGTTCCACAAAATATTTCTTAAGCTGAAAATTGATCAGCGTTGTCATGACCTTGGAAAGAAGGGACGTGAATTCAATTGGGCGATAGTTAGAGGGAGCGGAGGATTCGCCATTTTTACGAACACGCTGGACAAATGCTGTTTTCCATACACTCGGAAAGAAACTTGTAGAGTAGTACAGATGGAAAAGCTTACACCGTGGTTTTGCTAGCGGTGAGGAACAAGTCTTCAGGACAATAGAAGGGAAACTATGCAGGCCAGCAGATTTGTGAATGTCAAGATCTTTTAGTCCCCTAGCAACTGCACGAGTACAAAAGAAAATTCATCCCATAAAATCGAATAGACTCTCAAGTACAGGAGGAGACATTTTTGTATCACTCTCTTTTTCGAATTAACAACAAGCTATGCTACAAGCAAATGAAGACGAGTGTAGGAACTGAGGATTTCGTAGTTTTTTTACAAATGTCCAAAAATGTTTACTACCTTTTGTAGTTGAACGGACAGACAGACATACATAATTGCGAGGACCACTTTCAACGTTTTTCCTATTACCGTAATTTCTGGTTTGAAGAAAATCTCAAGGTTCGATTTTAAAGAATACATTAGGTATAGCAACTAAAAATTACGGAAGTTCTCATTAAAAAAAATAAATTTAAACCAAAATGGTGGTTCATCAGAAGATATTTTGTTTGACAATTTTTAATATTCTCAAACATTTTTTTTTTATTATTCAAAGTAGAATATAAAATTTCATTTGCAATGTCTGGCACGCACTGTTTTTTCATATAATGAAGTAGAAGTCTGCATTTAATTTGTTTCCTATCAGTTGATTTAATGATGATAGATCTGAAAGAAGTCAAGGGATTGATTGGTGCATTAGATTCTGTTCTATAAGACCGAACATTTAATATCAGTAGAACTACTGTTAGAAGGAAATACAGATATTATAGAAATACGTGCAGATTAAACACTGGAAGAAAAATACATTAAGAAAAAAAACCATCACCATTGCGTTAGGAAGTCACGTATGCATAGCACTATAGACTCGTGATTTGTCGAAGATATTAAGCAAGAAAAATATCGTCACTTTGTATTGGTTCTAGATCACGTTTGCAATGGTATGCAGAGTTTCCAATCCCATTTTTGTTTTGATAAAGATGCCATACCTAAGTGTATCTGAGCTTTGGTAAAGTTCGAATATAATTGAAAATAAACTTTGAAAGGAAAAAACCCAAGAACCCCAACTCTGGAATATCCCCAATTGTCCTTTTTGCGTGAAGGTCAAGTAACTCCACTATTTCCCCAAAAACTATCTAAATACCACAATCATTTAGAAATCTATGAAACACAAAAAAGTATAAGTTTGGCCTCGGCAACTATTCAAAGCCATTCATTCTGCGATTCATTTTCGCAAAGTTAAACAAAAATTTGGTGAGTTAAACAAAATAGGTAATAAGAAATTAAATTTGAAGAAAAAAACAAATTCAACTTACAACTTTCGATCTCTACAGTGCAGTTCTGTGAATCCAAAGGATAATAGTGCAGGTCCATCATACAAGCCAGAGTTGTAGTGAATCTCATTCCATATGTCACAGCACCATCTCCGCCCAAACGCACAAGTTTGTTGCGTTCTGTTACATCGTGCAGGAAGCTAATTGAAAAATTAATTAATAAATAGAATTCCAAAACAAAAACACAACTCCAATCAATTAAAATGGAATTTCTTATTTAAAGAGCTCTCCTCTCGCATCCAGCAATCACCAAGGACTCACCTGTTCTTGTCGTTTGCAAAAAACGTATCCGGCACCCAAATTTTCTCAGCAAAATCTCCTGACAACGTCAGAACATCATTTACACCATCATCGTCGGCGTCGTCGTCGTAGTATGGGCCATAGGCGTTGAACGCTAAACGCTCATCCCTCCAGTATTGATTCAAGTACATTGTGATTGTGTAATCCTTTGTGGGCGTTTGGGGAGTGCGGTGCAGCGTGTGTAAGCAACATGGAATGAAATAGGAGCAAAAGGACATTTAGTAAGCACAGAATAGGTGTTGTGAAGGTAAGGTTAGTTGTGTATAAGGTTGTGTTTGCACTTTGCATTTTTCAAGCTTCGCCTATGTCTTTACCTAACCCCCCATCAACTTGTGTCCTGGGTGATGGTGGTTTGGTTAGGGTTAGTTTAAAGTGAAATGAAGCAGGTGATTCAGAGGAGATTCTGTGCCAAGGACGAAAACATTAACTCCTCTCGTTGTATAGGCCTTTTCCTTCCTTCCGTTGACTTGACTGACTCCCCCTCGTCGGAATACCCTTATCGTTAACTACAAAATGTAAGTTCACTTTGGAGAGTGTTAAGTGTGTCGTGTGGTTTCGATAAGAGCACCGAGAATATTTATTTTTCTCATATTCTTCATCTTGATGGAACCCTTCGTTTATATAGACAGTCGACCTGAATTTTTTCTTGTCGAAATTTATAATCATTTGATTGTTTGAGTCATTTGAGAAAGGAGTAGGATTGAAAATTATTTTCCTTTTTTCAACTACAAAAATGAATAAATTAAGATGGAACAGAATAGAAAGTTATGAAGGACCTAGAAATCGGTAAAGGGTGTTCATTCAGGAGAAATTCGTCTTTAAGAAGAAGTGGTCTAAAGGAAAAAAGAAGCAAGACTCATTTTTATTAAAGGGAACAATAAGTCCGACTGGATCGTACGGACTTGCTTTTGCATTTCAAGGCTTAAATGCCACCAGTCAAGAAGCTTAAAATTCCTCCTTTATCGCTCTCTTTACTTCATTGGTAGCGTGTACGCATATAAGGCTTGTGTTGTGGATCGCCCAGGCGGTCACTTATCAAATTAAAGTCAACTCCTTTTTTTTTAGAAGGTTTTCCACGAATCTGATGTTCGAATGGTAGACACGTGCACCCAAGAGGACACAAGCGTTCACAGGTTTTTCTTAAAACCCACCTCTGTCTATCGACTCCTACTCTCACCTCCTCGCGGTGAACTTTGGCTGCCTAGTACCTCAACTGGAGATTGGGTCACAACCCCAGTGGAAGGTTGTTGGGGGCAGCAAACGAGAGAGGGGGGAGAGGTGTTTCCACTAAGGCATCTCTCCTTTCATCCAAGCGATAGCGGAGGAATTCCCCAGATGGAATCAACGGTGGCGTCTACAGTTCCAGTGAGGCTGAACTACTTAGTGAACAACTTACAGGGCTACTCCGACGTATTCGGAGCTCAGGCCTGTACGGAGCGGTTTATCCGGCTCCCCGTTCTTGGAGTCATACTAAGGACCTGGCCCTCCAGGTTGGGGGTTGTGCCGTCGGGGTGACTTCCCGGCCACATAAAATACGACGTAGTTGCGAAGCAAAAACAAGCCTCGGATACGGACGGATTTACTGTTGACGAACCATGCAAACGAAATAAAGATAAAGAACTTCGGATCCGTACGTGGAATGTTAGGTCCCTTAATAGACCACGTGCAGCCGAACACTTAGCGGCAGCCCTAAACTGCTACAAAGCAGATATTACCACCATCCAAGAAATGCGATGGGACGGACCGGGCAGACGAAAATTAAAAGACTGCGATATTTACTACGGCGTCTGCTACACAGTGGCGTAGATAGGGGGGATCAGGGGGATATATCCCCCCCCATTGGGATCGATAATTGTTCAACATAACCAGTCATGAACCAAATAAGTTAAAGAAACGCACTCTGAATTTTTTTTTACGTCTCTCACCAATTGATAATAGGTAAACGTGTAAGAAAAAGCGCTTCCATCCAGCTATATATATTTTATTAAAGATATTAGCTACACTGCCGGTTTCAACGTCAACTCCCGAAAGAACTTTCTCCAGTTAAGTTATAACAAAGAAAGAATCCGTTTATTTTCCAAATTTTACTTCGCGACAATCTAGACCGAACTTCTCTCGTCCAAAGCTCAAACCATACTCCCTTCGATTTAGGAAGGAGTGAGTGAGTGAATTATTATGAGTGTATATGAGTTGAGTGGATTTGTCTAAAACAATGAACGCTACAACTGGATTTTATTTTGTGATTTATTTTTTAAATTAATATTATTTTACTTACTACAGTGCTTTGTATAAGTAAAACCGCACCTGTAAAAATGGGTTTTGTAGAAAATTAAAATGGGAATGATACCCTACTATTTTGTATTGAATGGCATCACTAATTAAGTAAATTGAGAAGAAAAAAAAGTTCCGTTAGTTTCTCTTCTGGTGGTTAAAAATTAAAACAGATTTTTTTTGTATTGCAAAAGTATAACCGCTTTTTTATTTTGATCTGGTTTTTTTTTGTTTTAAGTAAATTTTTTCGGCTAAATTAGCAAAGGACATTACTGCCCCTATTTTCGACCAATCTAAAAATTGTTTTTGGCATACTGTTGACAAGGTTATTTAATATGGAATTGTCTATACAGTTCCATTCTTCCTCAATCGCCTCTCGCAGCTCAGCAACACTGTATAATTGCATAATAGGCATACATTTTGCGGGTCAAAATTCCCCAAAGATTTTCAATAGGGTTACAATCTGGAGAACGTGCCGGGAACACCATAAAATGTATGATATTCGATTCGTACCATCCCAAACTTTGACGACTAACGTGCATTGGGGCATTATTATGCTGGAAGACATGCCGAACTCGACGAAATCGTCTTAAGTAGGGTACCTAATTATCCTGAAGCACCTGGGTGCAAGCTGAACTGTTCATCTTTGCAGAGGTGAAGGCAAGTGCAATCTTACCACGGTCGCAGAAGGCCCCCCAAACCTTATAACTGCCAACGCTAAAGTTCCTCTTGGAAAAAAATTTTTTTTTTCCTTTCTAAGATCGTGCCAATATCCGTTAAAACCACCTGACCCATCAAGATTAAAATTTTTTTCGTCACTGAAAATAATCTAAAATAATCTAAAAAAAAAAAACATTCATTAGATTATGCCATTTGGAATAACAAGAGTTAAGTGTAAATTAATGGAATGTTACTTATGGTTTTCCAATTCCGTTTCATGTTTTGCCGGGCAAATTCTTACTTTTTTTTGTAGACTGTTGTCAAATTTGGAGCTGGCGTCATTTTGCACCGAACAATCACTTTACTGCTTTTTAAGGCACGAAAAACCGTTGAAACCGAAATTCCTAAGCCCAATTCGTCACGAACGTCTGGCAAAGAATGCGCCGAATTGGATGCAGCATTTATTAAACGCCTCTTATCTCGACGTGTCAGCTTCTGCAGATGCCCGGGTCTTATTTTCGTCTCATAAGATTCTGGATCTTGTAAGAAATTTCGGACGACACGATCGGATCTTTAAATTTTCCTACCAATAGCCCTTAAGCTTATGCCAGTTAACCGAAAAGCTTGAATTTTGACTTTTTCCGCATCGCTTAAATGTTTACCACGCGGCATTGTTTCTTGTCATTTCGAAGCACATAACTGAATGAAGCTTCAGAGAGGTTTGCAGTGTGCGGTTATACTTTTGCGATATATAAAAATCTGTTTTTAATTTTTAAACACCAGAAGAGAAAATAACGGAACATTTTTTCTTCTCAATTTACTTGATTAGTGATGCCATTCAAAAAAAAAAAAATAGTAAAGTGTCATTTCCATTTTAATTTTCTACAAAACGCATTTTTACAGGCGTGGTTATACTTATGCAAGGCACTGTATATCAATATTTATTCTAGTTCATATTCAAATTAATGCGTATAATATATTATCTTTAAAAAATATAATTTTTTTATGGCATACATAATGAATTCAATGAAGTCTTGTTATTTGTTTTTTTTTTTTAATTATTAAGATAGATAGATAGATACATTTTATTGTTTGAGAGAAAATTACATAGTTCACAATATTTTTAAGTCATTGCACAGCACAGAGATATGATAACAAATTTTATCTTACTACTGAAAATCAATACAAGGTTTCTGAAATGCATATATTTTAATATTTTTAAATTTGAAGGAAAATAATTACAAAAAACCTTCATTTGAATTTTACTTATAACTATATCACAGATAATGCTAAGATAATAAATAATTAAAAAAAAGGAGAAAAAACAATATGTTAAGGAAATGAATAAATAAATAAATAAATAAATACTTACATTAATTAATAAATAAATAAATAAATGATCAAATAAATAAATTAATAAATTAATAAATGGGTAAATAAGTAAATAAGTTAATAAATATAAGTAAATAAATAATCATCAAAGAAATTAATTATTCAGTAAACAGGTAAATTAATAAGTTATTTAACGAACAAGTAAATAAATAAATAAATAACGAATATGAATAAATATGAATAAATATGAATAAATAAATAAATAAATAAATTTGTAATTTAACAGACAAGTAGGTAAGTAAATAATTAAACAAAGAAGTACATACATAAATTATCAAATAAAAAAGTTAATAAATAAACAAATATAATATACCATATATGTACAAATATTTTAATAAGGTGTGGTATATTTTAATAAATTAAAATGTTAATAATTTTTTAATTATTAAAACTTTAAAAAAAATGAGCGAACTAGATCTATCCCCCCCATAGCGAAAAGCTATCTACGCCACTGCTGCTACAGACAACAAAAGCAGCGTTTATTTGGATTCGGATTTGTTGTTGGAACTAGGCTCAGGCAAAAAGTCTTAAGTTTCAACTGTGTGAACGAGCGCCTCACGACAATCCACATCATCCAAATTCGCCAACATTAGCCTGATTTGCGCGGATGCCCCAACAGAGGAGAAAGATGAAGACACCAAAGACATATTCTACGAGCTCCTGGACAAAACATACGAGCAGTGCCCTAGTTATGACATTAAAATTGTCCTTGGAGATTTTAATGCCAAGCTAGGAAGAGAAGACATCTTTGGTGACACAATTGGAAGAAGGCTGATCGACTTCGCTGTGGGGCGAGACGTTCTTGTAGACAGTACGCAGTTCAAACATCTGGATATTCACAAAGGGACATGGCGATCTCCTGATCAATCAACCGTAAACCAGATTGACCACATTGCGATCGATTCAAGGCACTTCTCCAGTATAGAGGATGTCCGCACGTTCCGAGGGATTAATATCGACTCGGACCACTACCTCGTTGTAGCCAAGGTTCGGCTGCAGATATCCCGACCCAAGCCAAAACAAGGAAGTACTGCGAGGAAGTTCGACATTAGACGCTTACAATCGCAGGAGATCACAAGGTCCTGTTCCGATCGAGTTTCTAACAACCTCTTAAGAAGTCCTTTGGCGCCAGCATCAAGTATTGAGGACCAGTGGCAAAATTGCCAAGCAGCCATCAGAGACGCCGCCTCTGATGTGCTGGGTTTTACACTACCACCACAACGAAACTCCTGGTTTGACGATGAGTGCCGGCAAGCACATGCAGCAAAACAAAACGCATATAAAGCGGCGCTGCAAAGAAAGTCTAGATCTGCTCGCGAGCTCTACGAGCAGAAGAGGAGAGAAGAACACCGGCTTCTAAGAAAGAAAAAGAAGGAGCATGAGAAGCGCTTGATCGAGGAAATAGAAGGATGCCATGGCAGGAATGAGGTTCGGAAGCTTTACCCAAAGGTAAAAAAAACATCACAAGGATACAATCCCCGAGCCGAAGCCGGCAAGGATAATCACGGGAACATCGTAGTGGAACCGCAGTCCATGCTGAGAATATGGAAAGAATATTTCTCCAATCTTTATAACGGCGATGAAGAAGAAAAGGCCGCTGCTATAGAGTTAGCACCATTCAACCTAGTCGACGTGGACCAACAATACCGCCCACCCGACCTGGACGAAGTGAAGAGAGCTATATCGAATCTCAAGTCCAACAAAGCCGCTGGATCTGACGGCCTCGTTGCCGAACTGTTCAAAGCGGCAGACGATGACTTGGTTGGGAGTATGCACCAGCTTATCTGCAAAATATGGTCGGAAGAAAGCATGCCCGATGAATGGAACCTCAGTATTGTCTGTCCGATCCTCAAGAAAGGAGGAACTGCGCCAACTACAGAGGCATAAGTCTCCTGAACATTGCGTACAAGATCCTTTCTGCCGTATTATGTGAACGTCTGAAGCCTTTCGTTAACAACCTGATAGGTCCATATCAGTGCGGCTTTAGACCAGGAAAGTCCACCATCGATCAAATATTCACATTACGGCAGATCTTGAAAAAAACCCAGGAGCTACAAATCGACACATACCACCTTTTCATCGATTTCAAAGCCGCGTACGATAGCATCTATAGGAACGAACTATATAGAGCAATGTCTAGTCTTGGCATCCCTGACAAACTTGTCCGCTTGTGCAGGATGACGATGGAGAATGCACGCTGCTCCATCAAGGTCAGAAAAGATTTCACCGATACATTTGATGTCAAAAAATGTTTTAGGTAGGGCGATGCTCTATCGTGCGACTTCTTGAACATAGTTCTTGAAAGAATTGCGCAAAACTCACGCGTCAACACAAGAGGCACAATCTTTCAAAAGTCCGTCCAATTACTTGGATACGTCGACGATATTGACATTATTGGAAGAACAAAGCGTGATATCAGTGGCGCTTTTGTGAACATTGAGACGGAAGCGAAGAAGATGGGTTTAGTGGTAAATGAGGGCAAGACCAAGTATATGCTGTCTTCAAGAAAGGACACACAACACCGACGTCTTGGACAAAACGTTATTATAGACAGCTATAACTTTGAGGTAGTGAAAGACTTCATATACCTAGGCGCCGCTATAAACTCTGAAAACAACACCAGTGCTGAAATCAAACGGAGAATAACTCTTGCCAATCGCTGTTTCTTTGGACTAAAAAGGCAATTGAGTAGCAAAGTCCTCTTTCGAGCAACTAAAGTGTCCGTCTATAAGACCCTTATCTTCCCGGTCCTTGTCTATGGTGCAGAGACATGGACTTTGTCGAAGGTGGATGAGAGCGCTTTAGGCTGTTTCGAGAGGAAAATTCTTCGTGTGATCTTTGGTCCCGTTTGCATAGATGGGGAGTGGAGGAGAAGATTTAACCACGAACTGTACGGGCTGTACAGTGAAACTGACCTAGTCAAACTTATAAAAGTCCAGCTACTGAGATGGCTTGGTCATGTAGAGCGAATGGGCCCGAATGCTCCGGCCTGGAAAGTCTTTGAATCAAACCCCGAAGGACGGCGAAGTTGAGGAAGTCCGCGAATCAGGTGGCGCACACAAGTGGGGGAGCACCTCAACCAACTTGGCGTGCGAAACTGGAGACAGCTAGCTAGGGACCGAGCTAGCTGGAGAAGCTTGTTGGTTGAGGCCCTGGTCCACCCCGGACTGTAGCGCCACCTTAAATAAGTAAGTAAGTAAGTTTCCACGAATCTCGATACTGTCATGACCAACTTATTTTGGCAGCTATAGTTAATTTGGCATTTTTTTTCCTTTTTATAATACCTTACCCTCCTGTCCTGTATCGTATAAATATAGAAGCACCTTGGTAAAGTATTTTCACACTCCAGGTATTTTCTCAAAAATTGATATGCGTCGATGATCGGGTCTTTTTGATATTTAAGGGTAATCATTTTTCGGCTCGTCGTCGTTCTTCTATTGAGGGATTGAAAAATCAACTCGATGATATAACCCCTACATCCGGGGTACAGGGTCATTGATTTAGCTTAAATGATGCCCGGTTATCGTTACGTCACTGAACATCATCTATGACTACCTGCTTCCTACAACATCCAACCACCGAAAACGAAATATAAACTGACCAACCTCAAAAGGTCAAAAACCTGCCTTTTCAACATACTTTTACTCCCTTTGATAGTCACATACTCCGCAATATAAAGAGACTTTATTTTAACAAAGTTACAAATTATGTCTGCTACATAAATTCCACTCTTTTTCTCTAACCTAAATCAAGAATATTTTGGCAAACATCCTTATACTCGTACTACACTACAGAAGGAAAAACACATTTTCAAAAATACTCACCATATTCACTTCGGAAATTGCATCAAAACTGGCTATGGTCAGGTCCATGCCCACATGAAGTGGGTCTCCTTAAAATAAATCAAGTACAAAGTAACATCCTCGTTAAGTTAAATACAAGTATGTCCTTTGTGACTCACCACCAAAATTCGGTCGTAACCTTATGTCATAACCTTCCAGAATTTTTGATATGGTTTGCGTAACATTTTCCAAGCGACCGGCTGGCATTTCTTTTCTCTTGCATCTGAAATTGCACCAACAAGAAAAGAACAATATTGAAAAAACAATACAAAAAAAAAACAAAAATTGTTTAGAACTTTCTTCCTTTTATAAAAGGTACGAAGAGTTCAGTGAATCTTTTTGCTAAAAGGGTAGAATATGAGTATTTGATAAATTATTTTCTATGGAATTTATGTGAGGAGAATTTTTTTGGATAATAGATACATTGCAGAACATCATACAGGGTGAATCAACTTCACTTCCTTTTTGCAAAATGTAGGCCTTTTTTAAAAAGAAGTACCCGAACGTTTCAACGTTCTAACGCATGATGGTACTCATAACTGACCTTTAATAAAATCAAATATTTAGAATTATGCTTTTCAGTTTGAGCCTAATCCAGCTCCAACGACTTTCTTTCAGAAAACCAAAGTTATGTTGCCGCACCCTGTATAGACCTAAGTCACAAAAATTGCACGAAAGAACAAAGTTTCTTAGTTCTTTGAGGAATGTTCATAACAAAAAAAGTGAAGAAACGAATTGTTGCAGCCAGTTTTAAAAACAAAGAATTCTGATATAGCAAGCCTTTATACCGTGCTGTCATTTCTGACAGTTCCTTAGAATTTATTAATTGTTTAACAAATATTATGTCCTGGGATAAGACTACCACCATCTTGGAAAATACAGCTGCTGTTTTGGATTTTTCAAGTTTTAAGCTATAACTGGGAAAATAATAATCACCCTTATTGAAGCAGGCGTTTCGCTTGAACGACAAATGTCATTTTCAAAAATTTGTATTATGAATGGCGTTTTAGAGTCGTTTATCGTTATTTTCGAGTCGTAACGCCATACTCTGAGTGGAACGTAAGTTTTCGTATGAGAAATGTCACTCATCTGTATTATAACTGTCGTTTTCTCGACTTCTACGACTCTCAGAACGCTATTTTTTATCGAATACAAATTTTCAAACGACTCATTGTCGAAATTGGATAAAGATGAAAGTTTTACATGTTAGTATTGTGTAATTTGTAATGTTTATTATATTTGTTTTATTTAAGGGTGAAAATAACTAACCTAATACAGATGCAGTGTATCACTGAAACTTTTCTTGTGCTTGCAGCTCCCGCGTTAGGTCTTGCAGTTGAAACTGATGCAGTTTCTCAAAGCCTTCGAAAGATATTTCCAAAAACATTTCGAGAAGGAAGTCGTCTGTTAGGGTAAAGTTTCTGGTATCTTCGTTGTGCTCTTCTCGAATTTCCATTGCACAACCCATAAACGAATAAAATGTCTGCGTATTCTTCTCTCGTAAGTTAAGGCTTTTCAAAAAGCGCTCTTATCAAACTTGATAATCTGATGAATGAGTTTTGAGTTTTTCTATTCTTTTATACTACTTATTTAGTTAATTTACCCATTAAACAGTCATCCCCAAAATTTAACTTTCCCTGTGAAGGGTTAAGGTGATTAGGATTTTGACAGCAAGTCAAATAGGCACAAGTACACTTTTTACCCTTTTTATAATAGACTAAGAGCCCACAACAATTCTTGGGTGTGATTGATAACAAAACATAATTAGCATAATTAGATAGGCCTTTAGTAGTTATTTACAAATGTGAACGTCTTGCATGCTCTAGTGGGAGCAATAGTGCATAAGAATGCATCAGATATTCAGTTCTTTCCAAAGTCTAAAAAATTGTGATCAAAAATTTGCCATAACTTCAAAATGAAGAGCTAAGTGCCCAGATTGCAAATATCGAGGTCCAAGACGTTTTGAAGGCGGTCTTCTTAGTGCAAGAAGTACGCTATTCTTATCGCGTCTTGCAGGCAGAAGGCTGTCTGCAAAACGTCTTAGACCTCAATACTTGCAATCAGGGGGCTTAACTCTTCATTTTGGCAAAGTTGTTATGACAATTATTTAGACTTGGAACTACATATATGATGGACTTTTATGCACTATAGCTCCCACTAGAGCATGCAAGACGTTCACATTTTTAAATAACTACTAAAGGCCTATTTAATTATATGCTAATTAGCAATATGGTAAAAGTAGGTACATAACACAAATTTCGATTTTTTACCTGGTTTAGATCTTCCCAAGTATTATAAAATGTTTGGGTGTTATGGTGCACTTATTAATGATTTTTGTTGTATTATTATTTTCTTCATCAGGTAAAAATAAGAAAAGTTTATGTTTTTACCTCAAAGTCAAAATTTTGCTCGGGCAAGAAAAATTGAACACCATTTAAAATTGAATATCTGGCAACCATAAAACATATCAGCTCAATTTAAACGAAGGCTTAAAGGCTAGTATTTCTACTCAAAATAAAATCTAAAATAAAAAATCTCAGTACCTACTGACAGAGAAATTGACCTTAACATGGGTCAGGGTACACAAAGTTAGCTTTTTTTTTACATCGTCAAAAAGTGATGTCAAAGTTGAAAATCAGACTTTACTGTAGAACAATTTTTTTCTTAGAATGTGATTAAGAATCACATCACAAAGTATGGCATACGAATTACAGGACACCGTGTATTGAAAAAAAAACTCAAATTGTTTTGAAATATCTGTTTGTCAATGACAGATTTTTATGTGGAACGCATGTTGATTCAAAACGCCTGGCGTTTAAGTATCGTAATACCGACTCCTTAACGCCTTAAAAGTGACTCGACAGAAGAAGTGACGAGTGTCGTTCAAGTGAAACGCTTATTATAATAAGGGTGCATATTACTATAACGATTCTTGAAGTGTCAAATTGTATAATTTCAACTTTTTATAAGAGAAGACCTCCATGCAATATGTCACCAACTAAAAATGGGCTAAAACAAGAATCTAACTAAAAATGAAAAATGGTTCTTGTCGATTCTACAAGATCAAATAAAGTTATTTTATTTTGGCTCGCTACACGGGCTCCAAGAATTTTAAATCTCTCTTTGGGTCTATACTAAGGGTATGTTTAATCCCCAGACAAGCAGGTGTTATATCAACAGTTTTGAAGGCAACAGTACTGCCGAAGGTACCACCCAAACTACTTTTGTCCCCGAAAACTGAATTGAACACACTTTAAACAGAAAAACGGAGTTGCGCTGGCTTTTCAGAGGACCCAAAGACGGAGTTAAAATCCTGGGAACATGAAAAATAACCCCAATTATTTGTCCATTCATGCAAAAGTTTATGTTGGAGGGTATTTTTCATGTAGTTTGGGGTGATTTTTCAAAACACAAATTCAGGTCATTTTTCATAGTGAAAATGACCTCATTTTTCGGGTTTTAAGATTATAATTATAAGACCATTTTTGATGATGAAATTTAGCCCTAAATGAGAAAAAATAAAATGCACGACTGGATCGCACGAACTTGCTCTTATGTAAAAGTACTTTGGAATGTAAGATACATTTTATAAATATAAAACATGGATTTAAAAAAACGTTTTATTATTAAATAAATTTTGTATATAAGAAATTTCTTTAAAATTGTTCAAGAAAAAAATGTGGGATGCGAATTTTAAGTATTTAAAAATATTGATTTTAGGAAATAATTTCAAAAAATAATTGTTCATAGGTTTTAAAGATATTGATTTTTCAAAAAAAAAAGAATTCAAAAAACAAAAAAATATTTTTTCGAATAATTTTATATACAATATTCTTTTAAACTTAAGGGGACTCCTGCTGAAAATTTTTGGTTAAAATCGTTAGAGCCGTTAATGAGAAAATCTGTTACGGTAAAATTTTCCGTAACAAGAATCATTCTTTCGGTCCCCTATCCTTATTCCTTTCTCTTAATAACTTTCTTCAAGCAGGTGTTTCTTTCAACTTACTGAGAGAGAGAAGGGCAGCCATGGTCCATCAGCCATCGGTTCACTCGCTCAGTAACTTGAAGAAACAAAATATCAACGTGTTCAATTTTGAAACTTAATGGACGACAGTCGGGTGGTCTGTTCAAATCGCCATTGCTAGTGACAGTTGGTCACAGAAACAGACGGGCGGTCTGTGTTAAATATGCACAAAAAGTAACATTGGCGAAGTTTTGTTCCCAATTGTTGAAGTTACTCCTGGTGAGAATGGCTGCGTGCCCAACCTAAAACATATTTTCATGTATGTAAAAGATGGGACGTTAACGGCTAGTCCCTTTAATTCCCCAAATCTGCGCAAAAACCCAACGAATCAAGTAAATTCGCGATGTAGAAAATTACCACCAACTTCCTCTAAATGTAGTTTATAAATTATAGCAACTTTCTTTGCACAGGTTTTCCAGTGTTTCTTTACGAGTTTTATGTAAGAAAGATTAAGTTCCTTTTTTTTTGGTTTTCAGAAAATTTTGTTTAAAAACTTGTATGGGGATGTTAGGTGGCTGAATGCACCCATTGAATTGCCCGCCACTGGAAAGTCAATCCGGAGGTCGGCGAATTCAATGATGATGACTGTGCATAAAGCTGGGTGTAAAGTGCGAGTACGAGAAGGCTGATGGGTTCCAACTGCGTTGGCGCACTCTCGCCAATGTGCTGAGTGTTGCTGATAAATGACGCGATCGAAGCCCATGTCACTGATTGGCGGAAAGCACTGGGTTTTAAAAAGAGAAGAGGTCTTCCAGGCAAGGTGAAAGCCTGGAAGGACACTTCTTTACGGAGATCCAAGCTATCAAGAGTGTTAAAATTATTAGCAGCAAATTTTTTTGAAAACAAAAAAAAAAGGAATTTTTTTTATCTTAAAATATCGAAAATTGAAGAATTAGGAAGGAGTTCGAGGAACAGAGGAAAACTGGGAAAAATATTTGCATAGAAAGTTGAAGTTGACTCGAGGACTAGGGAGGAATTTGGTGGTATAATAAAGCTAAGTATAGTGTTTTTAAAATCAAAATTGTAATTTTAAATTTTCATTGTTTGGTCGATACTTTCGTTTAAAAATTCGTTCTTCATATTCGTTTGGTTTTTGTAATCGAAAAATTCCGATATTACGGAACGCGCGACCCGTTTTTCTTAACACCGTTTGTGCTTTCAGGACCGAGTGTTAACGGTCCATCTTGTTAATTTCATTTTTAACTGTGTTCTAATTGTTCAAAAGATCTTGGGTTTTAGCCCTACTTAATTGCAAGGTTTCCCAAGCAATTAAATAAAACTTTAAAATTCCCATTCGGAATCATAAACTTAAATCTTTTATTTAAAAATATCTTTCACCGTCGGTTTCGCTCCAAAGGTTTGTAATTTCCTTGTAAAACAAAAATTACTGGCGCCCTTTTTCATTTTTCAGCTACGCCTCTGCGTAAATTGAAAATAAATTATTTCACTCTTTATTATTTTAATTAATAAACATCATCAAAATAATAAATCGTGAACCCACCCCCTTGCTGAGCATAGCCGTGGTGGTAGCATATATTGTTGCTACCAGTTACAATTTTTTTTTCTATTCGCTGAACTAGTCTGTGTAGTTTGACAGTTCGTCATCGGTCTCTTATCTTTAGTCTCTTTTAATTACATAGTTGTTGTTCGGTTTCGGTCGCGTCGGCGTATTTCTGCTCGTCATTTCGTTTGATTATTTTTTTTTAATAATCAAAGTTAAATATCGCGAATTATAATTGTAACAAATCAAAAATCAAAAAAACGGTTCTATGACAGGTACCGTTAATAACATTTTTCCCCAAAAATTTTTTTAACCAAAATGTAGTCCATGTCTATATTATCACACTTAATTTTTTTATCAAGATCGTTAGAGCCGTTTTCGAGATAAATAAGATTTTGCATTACGGGTGTATGGGGGGTACCGTTAGTTTTGGAGCTAAAAAAAAAATTTCAATTTCTCCTCTAGGGAATCACCGAAGACCCTTAATTACCGAGACTGAAAGAAATAGGTCCAGTGGTTTAGGCTGTAGTGAGAGGTACATACATACAGACACACTGAAACATGTTTTTTGTGTACTAAATTTTCCTTCAAATTTTTATAAAAAAAATTGTGATGCAAATTGTTATTATTTAATAAAATACATTTTAAAACGCAATTTAAAAATTTAATCGTGTATCGGTTTTCAAGATATCGAATTTTCAAAAAAAAATTGTATTATTTTTTTTTAAAATCCAAAAACTATTTTTTCGAAAAACATTTTAGTTTATATTTTGTAAAATGCAAAGGAGCTTCTGCATAAAAATTTTGGTAAAAATCGTTAGAGCCGTTGGTGAGAAATTCGAAAATCAAAAAAACGGTTCTATGACAGGTACCCCTAATAACATTTCCCCCAAAATATTTTTTTTTTACCAAAATATAGGCTGTGTCCATAATATCACACTTATTTTTTTTTATCAAAATCGTTGGAGCTGTTTTTGAGATAAATAAGATTTTGCATTACGGGTGTATGGGCGGTACCGTTAGTTTTGGAGCTAAAAAAAAAATTTCAATTTCTCCTCTAGGGAATCACCGAAGACCCTTAAGTACCGAGTTTGAAGAAAATACCTCCAGTAGTTTAGGCTGTAGTTCGAGGTACAGACATACAGACATACAGACATACAGACATACAGACATACAGACATACAGACATACAGACATACAGACATACAGACATACAGACATACAGACATACAGACATACAGACATACAGACATACAGACATACAGACATACAGACATACAGATATACAGACATACAGACAGACGGAATTGCCGGACCCACTTTTTTCGTCTTCGCTATCATCGTAATGTCAACTTTGATCAAAATCTCGAGTTTGATTTTTTTTCCAAATGCAGAACTTGCCCTATAGTACCTATATCGCAAGTAAAAAGAAGGGAACCCATTTTTGTTTTTCTTACATATTTTTAAGGCCATTTCTTCGCGTCATATTTCATGAACTTACGAAAAATAAGAGTGAACGGAAACTGCTAATCTGCAATTAGGCCCAGCATTATATTTTCTTGCACTCGAGTGCAGACTTATTTACGACAGAATCGAAAATACCATTTACGCATTAGTACCTGTGGAAAAGGCATGCCTAAGGGGTGGGCGCAGTAGCTGCGACCGAGTGTTGGCTCTAACCACACTCAAAAAAGATATCAATCCAAGCTCGAAACAATTCAATTGAAAGATTTAGTGACCTCAGTGCATTTCGCCCAGGTACGGCAGTTTGCCCTTCAGTTAGATGATGTCATATCTTTCAAAGACGCAAATATTGGTAGATATCTACTGACTCTTATAATACATGAAGTCACTAAATCTTTCGACTGAATTAAACGCAATCACTCCACTTCAACAGAACTAATTTTATAATTTTCTTCATCTTCGTTCAAGCTCAAAACATCGATCTTACAGTTCAACAACGGCCTTCCGCAGGGATCAGTGTTTGCACTACTACTATTCAAACTCTTCACCTATGATGTCCAGAGACGACCTAAAAGAAGCTTACATATGCTGACGGCATTGATACAGCTACACCAAACCAAGACATAGAACAAATGGAAAAAATCCTTACCGCACATATTTCTTAACTTAACTAGTGTTTCATAAAATGCAGGCTATAATTCATAATGAGCAAAACGGAGGGTTTCCACCTTAACAACAAAATCGCGAAAACAAAACTTAAAGTTAGATTCTATTGCCATTGCGGTAAATTTAATCACAACAAGTATCCCTTATTCGTTTCTCCTTTTTATTTTTTTGAGCCTTTCGTTTCGGTTGCAGCTTCAAAATGCTTCAAAAGTTCAGCAGAAATCTGGTATCCATCAGCCAGAGTCCTGCTCTTAAAGTTTGGAAAAGCAATAGAAATCGAGTGGAACAAAGGATCCAGAATTACATATTGACTGACGAAGTAATCGGATCTCTCAGACTCTTATTTTTATCTGAAGACCCCAACTCAAAACGTTTCAAAAAAATTCTTAAAACTAAACTTCTGAAATTTTAAGAAAATGTAATTGACAAAAATAAAACGAAGTAGATTTCAGAATTTAACGATATACATAGCTGCCTTCCTTTCTCGTCTCGATAGTTTTTGTTTTTGAAAAATTCTCGGTTTTTGTTTCTTTTAGATTTTTCTGAAAAATTTAATTGAAAAGGGTCTGAATCTAAACCCGGTCTTTTGTATTTGGCAAGTTTTGAAAGGCCTTCAACAACTTGCTTAATCATTGAAAGCGTTTGTCGGAGTAAAGTTTCGATGAAATTCGAGAACGGAGGTTTCCGACGAGATTAGTATAATCTTTCAATAAGACCGTGATCCCGTGACTTATGCCGGTCGTCAACTATGTGCGCGATAAGTTCAACCAACTTCGTTCAACTTTTTATTCAACTCTTTCGTTGGATAAACGAATTTACAACCTCTTACACTAGTGCAGCAACTTACGTAATTCACGTTGAGCAACTAAAGTTGAACAAAATACGTTTGGAGCCCCGTACACATAATTGACCAACTTTCCCATATGTTGATTAACCTCGGACACTAGTTGATAAACTTTTTCGATTTTGACAGAAAAAAAAGTTTTTCGAGTTGATCAACTGCGTTTTCGATATGGTTGCTCAACCAGTTGATGAACGAGTTGATACCTTCGTACACTTAACCAAGGATCACTCGTTGGGGAACGCGTTGAACGATAAACAAAAAACTCAAACGTCAAACCTGAAATAATTTTGACTTCAGTTCGGTACATTAGGCAATTGCATTTTCGAGGAATTTGAGACCAAGTCAATTCCCTGGCATCTCGATTTTTATAAGAGGGGCTCTTAATGTCCCATATATTGGGCTTTTCCTCAATTGCTGAAATCAATTGCAAAATTAATTCCGTGGTCCACTCTGTTTTTTTATCACCTTCCATGACGAAAAATCAAAACAAACTACAGTTTGCAAGTTGCAACAACTGCAAGTTCATGGCAACGCAATAGTTCAACCACACATTTCACTGCAACCAACGCAACGCAACACAATATTACGTCAAGAAATCCCAAAGAAAATTAAAAAGTTGATCAACGCGTTGAACAAATAATGTGCAAAACATTATCTTGAAAATGTTGATCAACGTGTTGATCGAACACTTTCAAGGAGCAACACGAGCTCGTACACTACCCGTACACTTGTTGCGCAATTCGTTGAGCAAGGGCCAACAACTAGATCCAACCCGTTGGTTGAACAGAATTGAAGGCACCGTACATTAGAGTTGAATGCGTTGAATTCGAAATTTGTGCGTTGATCGCCTAGTGGACGACCGACATTACAATCTCGAAAATAATTGGTTGATTAAATGAATGTGTGAGTAAATGGAATGGCCGAGCCAGAGATTTGTTTTAGCTGGAAAAGTCTACTCTTTTGAGAAATTGAGAAAATGTGATTTGAAGTTAATAGTAAATTGTAGAAAAATGAAGAAAATTCTAGGAGAAAGAAGAAGATAGGGCGCATGGAGTTTCTCAGATAGAAAAAAAGATAAGCATAGTGATTTTCAGTGATTTGGATGCTTGTGTCAGTTTCTATAGATTTTATTCTTTTAATTTGATAATTTATTTTCGAATTTTATCCCATTTAATTATGGAACACCGTTTATTCTTCTGTAGTAGCCCTTGGCATAATCGTTTGTGTATTGGACTGTCATGCAGAAGATCTTGTGTTCGATTCTCAGCCATTGTAAAAAAGTTTTTCAGGGGTGTACTGCCTCTTATGAAGAATTAACAAAAGAGTATCTTCATGAAAAATTCATCTGATTATTCGTTCGGAATTTGCAGAAATTGTAGGTCCTCTCCATTCCTGGAAACGCGCACACAAGAATGGGTAGGAGTTTAAAGTCACTAAATACTAGTTCTCTTCGGGCTGTTGCATCACCAAATTTAATTTAATGTTTATTCTTCGGTATCTTTAAATCAATCCATTTTGTTAGAATATTGCGATTCGGACACCATAAAATTAAAATCGTGCTTAATAATTTCACAACGATACTCCGCTCCGCTAGTTAGGCCTTTTTTCCACTCAAAATTGTTTCCCAGTCTACTCAATGACGCTCACATAAATAAAATAGACTACCAACTAGATTCTTCAATGCGAATAATCTCAAGAACAATCAGCTCAACACCAACCCAATTTCTTCACGTACTAAAAAATATACTGCTTGTAAAGCTAAGACGCCCAAAATGCTCTTCTATGAGAATATGAAAAACTGAATATCGCATCCTTGTTCCCATTCCTGAAGATTTCGACCATAGCTTCCTCTTCCGCCTTAAACCGCCGTTTAAACTATCCAAAGAACTAAATCGTACGAACTTCAATGCATTCGAGTGGGATTCCAGTTCTATTAACGACTTGTTTAATATTGATCACCCGTAAACCATGAGTGCTGGCCACGGCCTCCCTAGCAAAACTTGGGTTAGCCTGAACCGAGTACGAACAAACAGCGCATGATGGGGAGCAGTTAAAGCATCATTTTGTGACTGTAAAAACTATGTACAGAACATCAAACAAGTGACTACCGAATGCGTACTTAGAATGTACAAGAGGATAAAACATTCAATAGTAATGGGTGATTTTTTTTTTTGCTTTTTCTTTTTGGCAACACCTGTTTTGACAGCTCACGTATGTTTGGTGTTTTGTGTCACTATCAAACATCTTCAGTTTGGTCTATAATTTAACTATAAATCACTTGCAAATTATAGAATTTTATTATCAAAATGGGTGCTCTGTTAAGAAAGTTCATTGCGCGCTTCTTCCGTTTTATGTCCTTATCGACCTACTGCTACTGAGGCTACTATTCGGGCTATTCTGACTAAATTTAGCACCAAATTTACATTGTTGGACACTGAATTATCCATTCGGCGCTGTTTGCAGCAATTGGGCCTCTGTTACTCCACTACGTGGAAAATTTTGCGGAAGGATTTAGGTGTGAAGCCTTTCAAAATACATCTGGTGCAAGAATTAAAGCCGGACGACCTACCACAACGCCGAATTTTCGGTGAATGGGCTCTAGAAAAGTTGGCCGAAGATCCACTTTTTTATCGAAAAATTGTGTTCAGCGACGAAGCTCATTTCTGGTACCTGAACAAGCAAAACTGCCGTAGTTGGAGTGCAGACAGCCAAAAGCATTGCAAGAGCTACCAATGCATCCAGAAAAAGTCACTGTTTGGTGCGGATTATGAGCCGTATTTCTTCAAAGATGATGCGATTTGCAACGTTACTGCGAATGGTGAGCGCTACCATGCGGTGATAACAAACTTTTTTTTTGCGCATAATGGAAGAACTTGACTTGCATGAAAAGTGGTTTCAACAGTGCCACATTCCACATAGCAGACGTAACAATTAACCAATTGAGAGGCGAGTTCGGGGAACAGTTTATTTCACGTTTGGGGTCGCCTAGGTCTTGCGATTTAAAGCCCCTAGACCATTTTTTGGGGGCTATGTTAAGGCTCATGTCATAAGCAACAAGCTCGCTTCGACTGACGCACTAGAAGCCAACATTGAAGCATTTATTCGTGAGATACCGGCCGAAATGTTAGAAAGAATATGCCAAAATTGGACTTAGCGGATGGACCATTTGAGGCCCAGCCGCGGCCAACATTTGCATGAAATGATCTTCAAACATTAAATTACTATCGATTCAAATAAAGATTTCATGCATTTTTTGAATTTTATGTTTTTTTATTTTTATTTCCGATAGCTCTTAGAATATCACTCGTTATAATCTTCATTGTGCAAAATTATTATAACAATCAAATTATTCTTTTTGTTTGTGTTCTATATATAAATGAATAAGTAAAAAAATACAGATTTGTAGCTCTTTAAATTTAATTCTTTAAATGATTGAAAAGTCCTAGGCTCAAAAATACAAATATTTTGAACCCACCTACTACACGATAATTAAATCAACTCAACGATAATTATAATTGTAATCAAAGTATCTGAGTAATAAAGCCCACTCAGAAGTCAAGTTTAATAACAATAGTTATTTGGATGGCCATCAAGGAGAAGGTGTCTTGAATTTTTATAAAGCAAAATCCTCCTCTTTTTTTTTGCAATTACTATTATATCCAAATTACTATTATATTCAAGTTTGATAAGATGATATCTTGGGTAGGAAAATGCTACAAAAACTAATTAAGAAGAAAATTCAAAAAAAATAAGAACAAAACAAAGTACTAAAGTTAATAACTCACCTTACGAGTGGTGTGAACATCATGATTACAGTGCATGCAAAGAACAGGCCCAGAACTCTTAACATGTTGCAATGGCGATGTCGTCCTTCGTGAATTATTGTTAGTCATGGAAGTTGTGTTGTTGTTCAATGTTGCACGATAGACAAATCATTTCAGTTTATCTAAAAGAAAAAATTAATGTTTTGAAATCAGTAATAAATTGAAGTTACAAATACTTGAATAGAACCTTAACATTTTTAAAAATCCTTATTAGCTCTAATATCTTCGAAAGATTATATCCAAATTTAATAACCTAGATGGACAATGGGGACTCAAGTTCTACTCAATCAAAAAAATTTCGACTAGTTTGCAAATTAATTTTATGATTTTTTTCGATATGACCTATGATGTGGGTATTAAAATATTTGTTATTTAGTCTCCTAAAAAACTAAAGCTTAATCACATTATGAATGCTTTCAGAACTTAAAATTTCATAATTAAAAACTTTGGAATGTTCAATTTTCGTTCTGCTCTATCATCTCTTAAAGTTTTCAGATTTTAAAATTTAAGTCCTAAAATGATAAAATTAAAATCCATCAAAACTACCACATGCTTGACCTTCTTCTCTATCGGAAATTTAAGTTCATAAAATCTACTCTGGGATAGCCATGATTCAAAATGATTGGTAAACTTTTCGAAAATATCGAACTGGTAAATTAATTTGATTGCCCTTGGACTGGCTTTGATAATATTGAAAAGTTCTTCGTTGAGATCAACAAGGGTTTTCCATTAAGAATTTTTTACTTTTAAGTTTAATGAATCCAAACTGTGAGCAGGACACTATTGAAATTTGATATTTCTTTTGAAGGTCCGTGTATGCCATTTTTTGTAATGTAAAATTATTAAAATGTCCTTATTTAGTGTCTTCGTTGGGTGGTTCCGCTGAATTTGACTAATGGCACTGATTATGTTGGTTTTCAGGGCAGTGGTTTAATGGCACAGACCAGTAACTTAAAAAAACTACACAAAAGTAGGTGTAACGTGGTTAATCCGCACGATAACGATGGCTTATTCACATCGCTTCGGCGACAGATAAGCATGTTCGAAAATCGCTCGTGCAAAATGTTCATTGTGCAACGTAATCCGCCGTTGACGGTGATGGCCTGACTAGTGTCAAGGAAAAGTTTCACTGTCGCGACGAATGTTTCACGTCGATGAGGGTTCTCTCAAACCAGCTTGAAACATTCATTGATGGCAGTGTTTTGTTATTAAATAGAATTGTAGCCTTCAAAGGCTCTCCCAAACTGGTAAGAAACATTGGCCGACGGCAATTTTTTATTGTTATTAAGTATTGTTTATCTGTCATTTTTGTTACGATTATGAATGATTCGCCCCTCGGAGCGAATGTTTCGCACCGATGCTAGTATCCTTCAGACAGATGCATGAAGGTCTTGTTGAAAAATGTACCAAAATGTCGCTAATACTTTGAGAACGGCTCCCCGATTATTTGAAATGAAACTTGAGTTGTTTAACTGGACTGGAATTTGGATGACGGGTTTATTAGCAGAATTTTTTGGACTGATGAATTTCAATTTATAAGTCATGAGATCACAAAGAACTGTTGGAGAATATTTTTCACTGATTCAACGACTATTATCATATTACCAACAGGATGGTACTCCAACCCACTTGGCTAGATGAAGAGTACGGGGATCTTCCAACTTTACTATATTGGATATTTAATATGACAAGGAACATGTTTTTTCCACTGAAAAAACCATAGTTTGGAAGAGTTTATTCTCGAAGCGTCATCAAAGATTATTCATCATATAGCCATACGCATTACCAAGGAAAACCCTTGGTACCTTGGTCAAAATTCAACAAAATTATTTTACTCTAAATTTCAGGAGCTCAAAGCAATATATTGCTTTGAATCACAGTGATTTTCATACAATTGAGACCATATAAATAGACACTCCTTTTGTCAGGTAACAAGAAATGGTGAATTTGCTTACAGCACAGTTTGCTGTTCATCAACGATCCCAGAAAGTGTCATGAATCTTCCCGTACTTGAAAGCGTAAACGATTCTTCTTCTTTCAAAATCGTGCAAATGCGTAGTACAAGATGAGTAGTACAAGACCTTGACATTCACAAATCCGCTGGCGCAGATAGTATCCCTCCTATTGTTCTGAAGATGTGTTCTTCAACGTTAGTAAAATAACTGCGTTAGATTTTCCATCTTTCCTATTCTATTAGTGTCTTTCCGAGTTGATGAAAAACAGCATTTGTCCAACCGGTCCCTAAAAAAGGTGAATCTACTCCCCCTTCTAGCTATCGATGAATTACACTTACTTCACTTCTTTCCAAGGTCATGGAAACGCCGACAAACTATCAGTTCAAGAAATATCGAAAGGAATCTTCTCAATCACTGACATTTTGGCTTTCGTAGCAATAGGTCCACTGGTGTTCTGATGGTATACCTCACCGAACAGAAACACAACACTTTACATTATTTTAAAGAAAGTAAGGTTATTGCGCTCGATATTTCAAAATCATTTAATAGGGTTTGGCAAAATATTCCCTTATCAAAAATGCGTGCATTTCGTATTGATGAATCTCTTCTTCGTTGGATTAAACACCACCTTTCGTACTCCTCAATACAACTTTTATTGGACGGTTTTGTTTGTGTTTGCTGGTGTGCCACAAGGCTCCGTTTTTTCTACTACTCTTTTTTTCATATTCATCAATGATCTTTTATCTGACAATTCGAATCCAATAAGTTGTTTTGCTGACGACAGCTCACGTTCATATTCGTTTCTCCAGCTACAAGTCCTCATCGTTCGGATGTGAATTTAGATGGGCAAAATATGATATGCTCATTTAATTTTGATCTCGAAGCATTGTCAAATAAGGAACCATAAACCACGTAGAAATTAATGCTTAAAAAACGTAACGCTGTTTCCTGTCGTTAAGACGAACCAACCCCCATGTTTCCAGCCATGTATCGAATTTTCGTTGAAGAAATAGGACAGCTTTCATTTGTCGGTATATGCTTCACAGAACATATTAGATCATTCAGTCTCTTGGATAGAATCCCAAAAAAGAGCATATAAAACGATAGAATTCATTACATTACCCTTATTTTAATAAACTGTATTCTAGCGAAATGGCCAGTTGAATTTCTCAACTTAAACAATTAAACCGTAATAATCGTGTTTCAGGAGATGACCTTTAGTTAACCATTGAGTCCAACTTGACAGTTAATTTCATAAATTCTTCCTTTACTTTCCTAAAATCTCGCACGTAAATGTTTTGGGGATAGTTACAATCATTTTAATGAGTGCCAAATAAAATAAAATGCACGACGTTTTATTATTAAATAAATTTTTTACATAAAAAAAATTCTTGAAGATTTTTTAAGAAAAGTATATGGGATGCAAATTTTAAGTATTTAATAATATTGATTTTCGGAAAAAATAAAAGCTGCTTTGTCACGAAAGGGTAGGAAAATTGTTTCAACTCTCTTTTTATCCAACCAAGAATTGAATTAGCTTTAGAATTTATATTTTGAATGAATTCGAGTTTGCGATCAAAGAATAGACATAACTGTTTCACGAGATATTGATATACTATTAAACAAATAGTTGAACGAAATAAAAGAAAACTTTCTCGTAAAGCACATAGTTTTACATTTATCAATATTAAGAAACAAACAATTACGAGTGCACAAGTCAAAAACAAGTTGAAGATCACATTGCAATTCTTCACAATCACGAGTATTTGAAATAGTTTTGAAGATTGTTACATTGTCGGCGTAAATGAGACACTTAGAGTATTTTAACACCGATGGTAAGTCATTTATAAATAAAATAAAAAGAATTGGGAATAAATGACTACCATGTGGGATTCCTGAATTGATTTTAAACTTATTTGATTCGCAACCGTTAAATTACACCGAATAAGATCTATCGAATAAATAGGATTGAAGCTCTTTTTACAAAATTTTCGCTAAAAACTAATTTTCTTAATTTAAAAAGCAAAACACGATGTGACAGCTTGTCAAAAGCTTTACTGAAATCAGTATGAATGAATGAATGAAAAATTGGGGTATAAAAACACTGCGACCTAAAGATCTATTGTGTCCCCCATCTAGAACTGGATGAGGTTGGCTCATTACTACAGTTCTTCCTCCAAATCTGCTCCTCTGAGGAATCGAAGTATTTGGAGTATTTTAAGGGATGATAATTCGCCCTCCTTTATGTGGTGCTTGCCCAGATACCTGTGCCTTTGATGCACGAGTGCATCACATTTCCCCAATATGTGGTCAGGTGTCTCTTCGTGAGTGTTGCAGAATCTGCAAGTCGCGTTGCTCACTAAGCCAAGGATGTTGAGGTGTCTTCTCAACTTACAGTGGCCTGTGAGAAGCCCCGTGATTTTCCTGAGGTTGTTCCTACTTAAGCTAATGCAGGTTAGAAAACGCTCTCGGTTGTAGTCCCCGAGTAATAGTTTTGCCTGTCTTAGCTTAGGGAGTTCTTTCCAGATCTTTGATCTTTTTGTCTCCTCTTCTGTTTTGATTTTGTTTTTGATCACGTTTTCTCCTATTCCGCAGTAGGGCTCTGGCCCTGTAAGGGGTGTCGATGCACCTATTTTTGCTAAAGAGTCTGCCACTTCGTTGCCCTGGACACCAACGTGGCCTGGTACCCAATGAAGCGTGACAGTGTTATTCTTGCCCAGTTTATTAAGCTTAATCACGCATTCCCAAACAAGTTTGGAGCTGATGGTGTAGGAGCTTAGTGCTGAAATCAGTAAATACACAATCTACTTGTTTACTGTTTTTAAATGAATCAATAAAATTTTCAGCTAATTCTATAAGACAAGTAACAGTAGAACGACCTTTCATAAAGCCATGCTGATTAGGAACAATAAATGACTTAACATAAAAACATAAAGCTTCAGAAATAATAGCTTCAAAATAGTAGAGGGTATACCATCACGACCTGGTATACAGCTATCGTCAAGGTTAGATATAAACTTTACAATGTTGTCGATATCAATGTTAAAGTTCATCAGTCAAGTAAGTAAAAGATTTCAAATGGTCAAAGTTTTGATCCATTTCGTCAGATTTATCACAGATTGAGGAATCACAGTTAAAGGTATCACAGTTTGAAGTATCACAGTTGAAGGCACTTTGAAAGAAGTCAGAAAAAAGTTGCGTTATAACCCGTGGGTCATGACTTGAAATATCATTTAACTTGAGAACAGACGGGTAAGGACAAGATTTTCTTTTGCTGTTAATAAAATTCCAAAAACACTTTGTATTCATTTTTAGATCTCTTTGCACCTTCTGAATGTAATTTAGATACTTTTAACTAGATATTCTATTGAAAATATCCCTCGATTCACAGTAAATTTTAAAATTGGTTTCTGTTGGACATAGTTTAAAAGTAGACCATAACTTGTTTCTTCGGTTTCTCAGATTTTTGATTTCACTATCGTACCAAACTGGCAGAAAAGATCTTGTTTTAATAATCGCTATGGGAACAGATTTAAAAAAACAATCAAACAATATATTGTAAAATTTAAACACCATTGAGCTAACATTTAAACAATTATTCAAACAAGACCCATCAACTTTCAAAAAATCAGTCTTTATAAAATTAAAAGCATAAAAACTATCACACAATTCATTATCCAAATTATTAAATTTTTTAAAAAGTGAACAAATCAGTGATGGTTATCTTCAGGCACTAAAAGCTCGGTGGATTTTTGTATAGTAATTTCATCGTCAATGTTAGTAAACACTAGATCCAGCAGTTTTGCATTAATTTTTAAAACATCGTTTAATTGAAGAAGTCCAAGTGAAGTTAAATCATCAATTAGCTTAGAGTCGTTGGATATGAGATTACCAGTTGGTAACATATTATTTGTGTCTCAACAGTGCGTCCAAGCGACATTGAGAAGGTTAAAATCGCCAAGGCAAATGATTTCATCAGGGGCCTATTGCACCATCTTACAAAATTGTGATTGCAAGCATTTTTTTAACAAATTTGTATAAATCGAGTTTTTTTCATGTGTAATTTTTTTGAATCACAAATTTGTACTTGTAATTTGTAGTTGGTGCAATAGGCCCCTGGTTTTCCAATAAATCATAGATATAGCTTAAGTATTCGAAAGCTTTGGTATAAACCTCTTGTGAGCTTCCAGGAGCTATATATAATGTTATAACATACAGGTTCTTGTCTTTGAATGATACTTTTATGCAGAGAATTTCATTGTCAAGTGAAACAGGAACATTAACCAGAGAAGTTAACATAGAAGATTATACAGCTATTAGAATCCCACCTCCAATAGTGTCGATATTTGGATCACAGTATCTGTCACGTCTATACATATTAAATATGTCGTCAAACATTTCAGAATCATTTATTTCCGCATATAGCCCGGTTTCCGTGAGACAAATAATATCATAGGAGCAGATTGAAGAAGTATAATAGACCTTGTTCTTCTTAGTTCCTAAACGCTCGCACGTAAATTTTTTAGGTATAATTACAATCTTTTTAATAAGTGCCAATTTAAAAAAAAATAGGATATTGTTTTGTTAGAGCTTATTTGGGGTCACTTAAATATTTGAATCTTACTACCCGAATGACGAAAACTATGAGAGTGTTCGTCTAATTGACTTCATCCCTACCGATCCCTTTATTTATTTCGATAGTCAAACCTGATTCAGGCTGGAATGCTAATCTTCCATGTTTATAGTATAGCTGTGGATAGGCCACACAAATTTAGTTGATACGTTTTAGCACAAGATTTCGACGGACCGGAGTGCCTTTGCTTTAGTAAGACTGTGTCTGGTGATGATACTGGTCTTTACAGTCCCCAAAACCATGCACATTTTCAAATAGCGTTTCTCTTTTGCTTTTTATTTGTTATGGAATATGCAACATGCAATTTCACCCCACTGTATCGATTTGAATAGGAATACTAAACTATCCTCCCGGAGTTCCTAAAAGAATTTAGCTGTTATTCTGGCGAGTGCAATAATCAAGTACATTCATCTAATAATGTGAGCTTTTATATACAACAGCGAAAAATTAATCGCAATAAATGAAAGAATTTCAGAACTGTCGTCTAAAGTCCGCCACAATCATCTGGGAATCATTTCTGTATTCATTTTGTATCCCTTTTAATTGACTAATTTATGACTAAAACTATAACGCCTATTCTCAAAACCAGCAAACAAAATAAAAATCTTCCACTGCTGTTTGCCCCGAATAGAACAGAATGATGACATCTGGTAGACAATCAATAACAATCACCTAACAATTGGTACTTGTCCTTGTCCCACATTTGTATATCAATCACACACTAATTCAAATACTAAAAGGAACAACACAATGAAGCCGCCACTCAGCCCAGTTGTTATATTGATTCCAAGTGCCACCTCCCCTTATTGCATTAAGGATTGAAACATTCTCCTCCATTCCATTCCATTACATTTTTTTTAATAACACAATTCAAGAAAATCTTTTTGTCCTAGATTAATAAAATGGCGATGAATATTATTGTTTCCTGCTGCTGTTGCCATTGCTGTTGCAGAAACTACTCCCACGCACAATTTAAAAAAGCCTCTATACACTACACACTACACACCCTCAACCCTCAGGGACGTTTCGGTGATAAGCTTTTAAGACCAACAACGATACAGCGAGTCCTTAATATTATTTTCATTTTGACGAAAACAACCACGAGAAATTTTATTTCCACAAAACAATGCAAAATGCAAAAAAAAAAGGACAACTTATTGTTGGTCAACCGTAGAAGATACCCTTTTGTATTTGCGTATAGCACAATACTTAACCATGAAAAGAGGCAAAGGGGACGCAAACTATGGATATGGGATTATTTCCTCATCTCCACTAAGACTCATTTACTTCGGCGAAAATTGAAAATTTAGTACAAAAAAAAAAAAAAAAAAAAACATTAAAAGCGCGCTCGGGAAGTCACTTAGGATAATTATACAGCAAGGAACATTGAAAGTGTGGAATTCATGAAAAAATTATCCTCTTGATGGAAGGACTTTTTATTATTTTCTTGTTCCGTTGAAAAGTTTAAATGGTGTTTTTTTTAATTCGTTTTTGACGAGTAGGTAGTGCTGGAAAAACTTATTAAATAAGAGGGGCATGAACATTAAAATTATTGTGAAAATTGTTATAATTGTAAGTTCTAGTAGGGGGCGTGTTTTTTTTTCTCTATTCTACCACAGTTCAAATCTCAAATATAAACTCATTAAAAAACCGATCCGGCATTCTTAAAATTAATTTAAAAAAAACATTCAGAATAGTCATAAGAATGATTTTTGAGTATTCACTAAGCGCACCTCACGTTTTTGAAAATAATTTTTGAAATAAATAAAAAGAAAGCCCACATAAACAAAATTTAGTCATTCAACAACCAGAAGTGCTCCATATAATTGAACAGAATTTTATAAAAATGGGTGGATGTCACCCCCCATCCCTAAATGGAAAATTCCAAAATTTCGATTTTGTTTCCTTTCTATGCACAACATGATCCATCGTTGACCGAATTAGAAAGTTCTACGGTATCCGGAAGTGCTCCATAATTTTGATGCTCTATCAGTGAGTCAATGATTGATTTTTAGTAATTTTCGAAGTCCCATATCTCAAGAACCACCAATGCTTAAGAATTGGAATTTGGTGAGGCGCCTCCTGTGCTTCATCAGTTAAAAAGCGTGTATTGACGAAAAAGTTCTATTTTGTTTTGAATTCTATCTAAGGGATTCAAGTAAGATATAGGAGGTTAGCTTGATTATTGTTGGATAACATTGCACGAGGGACGAAAAAGATCTTTTCCCTAAGTCATCTTTGTCATGAAAAGAAGAACGTACCCTCTCGAAATGAAGAAAGAGTGGCCAGCGATTGTGTTTAATTTTTGTGGAAGGATAATTTGGATCACTCAACTTTTATCCATTAGGGTGTGTGCGCTGATGGTTAGCTCGTGGTACTAAAAATTCGTCTTATTACTATAAATATGTTTAAAAACAATAATATGCTTCATTTACAAAAAATGTAATGTAGGCATATCCCTGCAAAATGTCGCACATAAGATCTTATTCGAACGTTCTATACGACCAGCTTTAACCATTTTGAAATACATAAGTTGGCAATTACCAGTGTGAATTCCTGCTTTGTTGATCAATTTAATTTAAAATATTCCCAATCTGGTAAGGACCAACGAATTTTAAGGCAAAAATCACCATCAACTTCGTAACTACAAATGCTATAATTCTTCATCAGGACCCGGCTACCTTGGAAATCTGATCCAACTGTGTTACATAGGGATCAATGTGCAATAAGGGAAAAGCTTTTCCGAGCTACACCAAACATGCACAGGTTTTCGGCAAGAAGATGCGTCATAATGTGACGTTCGTTCTAGGGAAAATGGTAGTAGTTAACCCCGAAGGAAATATATTCAACAAATCTGTGTAATTACAGATAGATCAGAAGGGGAACCTAATTTCTTGGATCTCTACGTTTTTAGATACATAAAATATCTGGTCTTTCCAAAAGGTGGTCTATGTACCGCGTGCTAAAATTTCACATGGTTTTCACTTATGGACAATGGAATGTAAGATTCCCCTTGAACGAAAGGAGACAGCATTGAAATTTTGAGGTATTAAATTTTATGATGTTTTTTTTATTCCACATTGGACAATCGTATAAAGATCAGAACTTAATAAGCTTATCATATGAGTGAACATACTCTAGAATAAAATGACCTCTCAGAGTACTCATTCGTTATTATAAAAGATTTTCCAATAGGGATTTCCAAACCTTAATACCTAGGTGATTCTAGCCAAATTGTTGAACCTACATCTGTCAAATTAACTATTTCGTCAAATCAACATGGGGAGTTATAGAGTTTAATAAAATGTGCAAATGATTAAATTGTCTTATGAAATTTAGTCTTCTCGTCAAGCAACATTGCGCACACTTCGCCCATTAACGGTCGAGTCATCCGGTTCAGTGAATAATCCGCTAGCAGCCGTATGTCGGGAGCGTAATGGAATTCCTCTTTTTATAATCCCGTTTATCAAAAATCCTGTTCTATTATAATCCCGCTTTTTAAAATCCCATCTTATACCGCTTATCCCTTTTCTTAGAATACGTAGCTTAAACTTATTGATTTTATGTTGTTTATTTTCCAGATTCTTTAAATGCTAAAGAAACTTTGCATACATCCAACCTCGCATCTACCCCAAATCCTATAGTGTGCCCAAGCAGCATGCCCCCTCTTACATACCTCACTGTTTGTACGTAGTAATTCTGGGTGCCAACACTTATGTATCTTGGGTTAGGTACGATATCCCGCTTTTTATAATAAATAATAAAAAACAGAATTATAAAAAGCGGGATATCGTACCCAACCTATTTTAGAATTATAATTTATTCTATTTTTAAGGTTCATATTATCCCGCTTTTGATATCAAAACAAGCTGTTTTATTAAAAAAAAAAAAACGCGGGATTTTAAAAAAGCGGGATATCATACCCAACCCCCGTATGGCAAATAAACGCATGATCTGCCAAAAATATCGCCACTGTCTGGACATTAAAATCCAAGATATTTGATTTCACGGCGCCCACAAGAAAGACCAATGCTTGGCGAATTCGTCATGACTTGGGCAGTTAATAGTTAGAAGTTAACCCAAATCATATTCAGCGACGAGGCCCATTTTTCGATGAATAGCTTCGTCAACAAGCAAAATTATCAATTTTGGGACGACAATCCGCACGAGATCCACCAAATTGCAATACATCCACAGAAAGTCACTGTTTGGTGTATATTTTAGACTGGATGATCATCAGTCCAGATTTCTTTGAGAACGATGCTGGCCAGGGGCCAGGCCATCAGCGTCAACGGTTGTGGTGCATATTTTGAAAGCCGTTGCATCACCTTAGGTGATTTGAGACTGTTCCCAGCCACAATCAACAAATTCGGTCTGCGTAAAGTGAGTGTCACATGTTGTCACGAAGCGTTACAATACCTACATATCTTAATCACATTACCGAGCAAAACGCTACGACGCCAACGACCCCTAATCGTATTTCCGAGTGAAACGTTACGACACCTGCATACCGCCTTATTAAATAATCATATTGCACATCCAGTGTGCACCCGGAGTCATGTGATTACCACTCAATCGGAATCACATGCAATTTTTGTCATTTATTTTTTTTCAGTTCACACTGACTCTTAGCCTCAGATTTCATAGCTGGAGGTTGGGAAAACGACAAAAATGTAAGGCAATCTTTATAATTATAAGAGTATTATTTATTATTTACTAATCCAAAATCCAACCCGTTTCTTTCCTCTGATCTCCTCTTCAAGGTAGCTCATTGGACAGGTTTTCTTTTTACTGTTCCACCAGTTTATTTCGCTAGATTGCGTGCTAGGAACACTTTTTATGATGTACCGTGTTAGTTATTTAGGCTTTTGAATATTGTATTATATGGAAATACAGTGTTATATTATTTTAAGAAATGAAATAATATTGTATTATACACTGCCGGTCATCTGAATAGGTTCACTATTTTTTGTAACTTACTGTAAGACTCTCTGCATATATATGGCAATGACACGTCTGTGTTATGTATGTAATGAAAGAGCATTATTTTGCCCTTAGTTTGGGAGAAAAAAATTTCTCTTTAAGCTTACCGTTATTCTCACACGCTAGCTAAACTTAATTGTCTCTTCTGCCAAATTTTCAATAATTTTTGTGATCACCTTGCATAAACGAAAAATGTAATTTGATTTTCATAAATGTGACAATCGCCAATCAATTTAGTCGATTCCAATCGTAGTTTTCATTCCAGAGGTCCCTTATTAGAATATCTAGAATGCAGGTCAAAGTCTGTGTACGGTGTAACGTAGTCTGTTTGAATGCCTATGTTGTGAGATTCATAATAGTTATATGGACGTATTGCCCACTCTTCTAATCACTACACTGTTTAAGTTTTGAAGCACTCTTGGCCGCCAATTCTTTTTTAAGCAGATTAAGTGGGGCTAGTAAAAAGGAACGTCTCTAGGGCTGTCGTTAGAATTGGTTATAGACTGGCAAGCAGAAATCCAATGAATAGTTCTGGAGCTGACACTCCATCTTTTATCAAAAATTCTACTGCAAGTGTAGAAAGAAATCTACGCTTTTTTCTTTTCAGTTTAGTTAACGATCAAGTACAACGCCAAGATATTCGGCAGTGATTGAAACCAAATGGTTGGCGGGTTAAAGTTGGCAATATTGCGTTTCTTCCCAAACAACACCTGTTCTGTCTTCAGAGGGCTTACGTTAAGTTCACTCAAATCCTGAGCTTATCAACGACCCTTATACAGCTGGGACTAACTATAAGATCTTATTAACGACAAGTATCCAAAGCAGAGGAGATAAGACAACAACCTGTTAAGTGCCTCTACACGTCATGACTTTTATCTCGCTATCACCCATTTCTACACTTATAAGTCTACTTTGAAGCATGTATTAAGTCCGTCACTGCCGGATCGACTTTTAAGGAGTTAAGGGCTTGTCAAATTGTATTGTTTTCAGTATTACTGAAGGCCCCTTCTAATTATATCTAGATGTCTAGGAATACTAATTAAATTTCTGTTAAAAAATATTAACAACAGCTTAAATAAAAAGCTTCATACAGCTGCGCTTTTCATTGATATCACGAAAGCTTTTGATACTGTCAATCATAATTACCTATTGGAAAAGCTCTATAAGTGTGGTTTTTGTGGAAATATTTATGATTGGTTCAAATCTTATCTTTTAAATAGGAAACAAAGAATTAAATTACATAATGTACTGATAACTTTTACGACTTTTTGCTTTGGAGTTCCTCAGGGATCTGTGGTCGTTCCGGTCCTTTTTCTTATCTTTTATTATAAAGTTATTTTTATTGTTTGTTATTCTAACAAAAATTTAATTTTTTTTATAAACCCTTTAATATTTTTTTTTTTGAATTTTCAATTGCTTCGATGAAGATAAATCTGAATCTTGAACATTTTTTTAGTTTTTTTAAGGAAATCTTCAGTTTTTTTTTCTTAACTCGTACTACAAAATTTAAAAAAACAAATATATCCGTTATCTGTACCCAAAAAAATGTTTTAAATGGTTCTGGAAATATACATACATAGATTTTCCCAAGTTTTATAAAATGTATAGGTTTTTGGTTACACTTATTGTTCATCAGGTAAAAATAAGAAAACTTTATGTTTTTTACGCATTTTTTGAAAAAAAAAATGACCTCAAAGTCAAAATTTTGCTCGGGCAAAAAAATGTAACACCATTTAAAATTGAATATTTGGCAACCCTAAAACCATATCAGCTCAATATAAACGTAGTTTTAAAGGTTAATATTTCTACTAAAAAAAAAGTCGAAAAGAAGGTCCCTACCATTAGTAGGCACACGAATTACCGGACACTCTGTATACAATATATACAATATACACATAGGATACATTGTTTTCTGTTTCTCCTAATACATAACTATGATCTATCATTTAATGTAATAAATTTCTAATAAAGACTTTACTAAATGAACCTATTTTTTTTCGGTGTTTTGTTTCTCATTATCAGAATAATTATTTATGCAGAAGCTTCTAAGAAGTCTTAACAATATTTGACATCAAAACGTACACAAAAATACACGAACATAAAATTATTTTTTTAAATGGCTTAACTGGCTTAAGCAACTCCTTTAGTATCTGGAGCTAGGAACAGAATAAAATAAATAAAATAGAGGCCGTAGATAGTCTAGGCCTAATAACTTTCGCGTTTCGTCCCGGCGATCTCACTCATCAGTTGACTGTGAGGGCTTTGCCAATACGCAATTTTTGTTAAATTCAGTTCGTCTTACATCATACCAATTTTTGTAGCCAAAAAAAATGCTATTTTGAATAAATAATTCAACAAGTCTAATAATGGTGCTAAATCTTCTACTTGCCTGATTTATTTCAGTAGTATATAGAGTTTGTATTATAAAAACCTTCATATGTTTTGTCACTTCTTTCCAAGAAGCAGTACATCCTTGAAGAACTGCAGCAGCGAATTTATACCAAATCACAAAGTATAAATCGTTATACCAGTTGTTTTTCAAATATTAGTTTTTATAATTGATTTTTTCAGGATTTAAAAAAAAATTGGTATCCCAATTTAATTTTTTTCATTGAATTTCAAAAAATACCAGACCCGTTTTTGATACACCGAATGTTTTTTTTTTTTTAAATCCAAGAAATATTTTCTTCTAACTTTGCATATGCCTAATTTTTTTTTTTAATTTTTAAAGTTTCTGTTTAAAAATCTCATTCAAATCCGATAGTCCAATAAGTCCTGCACTGTCGTATTGCCTTGATTTTTAAATTAATTTTTTTATTGAATTATAGACCGTAGAAATTGAGTGAAATAGAAAAAAATTATTGTATCTATCTAAGTATTGAAAAACTGTTAGTTTTCAAGTATCAAAAAAAAATTGACCATGCGAATTTCGAATCATAGAGTTATCTTAAAAAAAAACAATTCGAATTAATTTTAAAAATCCAAAACAGATTGAAAATTTGAATGCACAAGACGAATAAAACTTCTAAGGAGACATAGTACTCAAAATTGAATAACATCTGCATCAAATCTTGGCCTGTATACAAAAATTAAAAGAAAAATAAGTAATAAGTTCGTTGCAAACATAATATTTGAACTAAAATATTGACATAAGCGTTTTAAGAACACATACATAATTAAGCAAATCTTCCAACTTTAATATCTAATCTATTTCAAAATTCAGTGATTTTTAAAATAAAATCTCCTCATTCCATCTGTGCATTGACCCAAATAAATCATACACATCGACTGCATTAGTATAATTCAATAAAACCAAATTTAATATCGAACATCGTTTGGCCAATGTCATTGAATCAATCAATCAATCTCCTTTCTCTTTTACATAGATATTGACATTCACCAGTTTGCCAATCACAACTCTATTTCCATTAAAATTTTCAACAACAAAAAAATCAAAATAATATTTAACGAGTTTTCAGACTCACTCGCTGCCCCTATATATTCCCCCAATTTCACTTACCTCTGAACCATTCCATGAGTGTGAATCATCCTCGTTTGTCGCTCAAGATTTTCCTCCCAAAACCGAAAAATACAACTTATAACACCAATGGCCTTATATCTGCAAAATGATGCACTCGGTATGTCAAATAAATTTTATTTCGATTTCGCACACATTTAAATGAACAATTATAATTACTACTCTCGCACACATAGAACATCAACAACAAAAAAAAAGCCGCGCCAAAGGAACGGGGCACAATGAGTGTGATTTCAAAATGACGTATCACTCGACACACATTTTAAATATTTTCCAAAAAAAAAACAACAAGAAAATGGAAGAAACACGAAAGGATAAAAGGATATTCTAACGTATATATCCTTTTTGCCACCCACACCACTCTCAATTTGTCTATCCTTTTCCTCTTGCTTATGCTTTAAAGGGTTGATTGCACAGAAACGTGTATTATCATCGTTAAACTCTTGAATATAGATAGATACTATTTTTAGGGTTTTCTTCGTCCTTTCTGGGAACTGTTTTTTTTTTCTATTTTCTCAACTTTATTTAACTCTCAACTGATGTCCTAAAGTTTGCTCCTTGAAACAATCCACTTGATAAAATCCTTGATCGGCATGCAGATATGAATTTTAGAAGTAAAAGACTCCTCCTGTATGTTTGTGTTTGTGTGTGGGAGGCCACTTGATGCCACAGCAGATGATTTTGTTATCCTTAATCGTATCAGTGGTAGTAGAGCATATCACATCGAAAATTATTATTTCACTAACCGCACTTTAACTGACCCATTTAACGTGTGCCAGCAACAGTACGCTCTTTAATGCGACAGGACCGACAATGCAGGGCAGTGATCAAGCACTAGAGAGTGACATCCTTGTATAATACACACTCACACACACACACATTCACACGAGAGAGCATTCAAAAAATTAAGGACAATTAGGTAATTTCAATATTTTCTCGAGTGAACTTTTTGCTGGCATCGAACTGCTGTCCTTTCTATCAAACATTCACAGCTTTTTCAAGACTCGATTTGTCCTTCGAGAACTCACACAATTACTGTATTACTCGTATTCACTTTAAAGTGAAGTGAAGATTATCCACTGTTTTACATAATTTTTCACTTCTTATATTCCCTGCGACTCATATAGGAAATTATGTGACCCGTTTTCACTTTTTATTTTTATTTAAAGTATGTCGGATTTTTTTCCGTACGTTCGTTCAACCGTGACATCTTTTTTACGAGAGGAACGTCGTCGCTATACCGGAGAGGATGCTCGAAGTGAAGAAAAGGACATTTGACGAATAGATATTGCTGTGATAACAGGGTGAAAATAATGATGCGAAAGGACTCAGTTAGGAGATAATGAAATGATAGATGTGCGCATTTTACTTTTTCTGTGTAGGCGTATTTTTTTTTTTCTGTAAAATGTGTCTTCTTTTTTTGGTTTATTTTGCACGCACCTTAAAATTGGAATATTAATGACAAAATGGAGAGGAAAGTTACTTTTATTATGCGCGTGGATGAGTAAGTGAGAATTTTTTCCGTCTAGAGGATGTTGGATGCTGTAGAGAAATGTATGTTATGAAGTTTAGATTTCGGGGAAGAGCTTTTTGTCATTTGGGATTCTGCGCTAAGTGATGAGAGTGGAAATGAAGAGCTTTTATAGGAATTGATGCGACATCTATGTGTGAGGTTTTTAACAATTTAATTCTACTGCATGTTGCTTTTGTTTTTAGAAAACGACATTTCGATTTGAATACACAACTCAAAGATATACGTTGAGAAGAATAAAATTAACATTTTAATATGAATATAATATTACTCATACGCCTCAGTGACCGAATTCTATCTCATTGGTTTGTACGAAAAAATAAAATCGAAGATTTTTTAAAAAAGAAAATTGCGGAAAGGGGGGTAATTTCACCGTCTTATTGGTTCATGGTGCCTTTGTAAGAATTTTAATGGATTTATACCAATCCAACTGAGTTAACAAAAATGAAGAAGAGAATAGGAACCAAGACAGAACCTTGAGGAATAATTATATTGAAAAATCTCTCTGAACTATGTTCGGCAATTCTGCTTAGAGCTCTTTACGAAGCTTATGAAACTACTAATGTTTTGTTTCATTCGAAAAAGTTAGTAGTATAGGAGTACCTTTAAAAGGAGCAGAATCTATATGAGGAATTTTGTATTTGCTAAAAAAAAAAAAAGATCAGTTTCATGAGAGTTAACACGAATTCTACACCGATCTAAACCCTGTCTACACACCAGTTTATCAGCATATTTGAAATATTTTATAAGAGTTCTTTCAACATATAAGGGCCCTTTGATAAAAGTGATATAGTTTTTTGCCCACATAAGCAATCACCCCGTAGCTCTTCACTTTCAGACAGATCAGCAGCTCAAGTACTACTCGCTGAACAAAACTGACTTTATATATAGTTATTGGCATTCCACAAGGCTTGGTTTTAGGTCCTATTTTATTCTTAATACATATATATAAATTCAATCTTCTATCTTGACTTGAAAGGTTCTGTAACACAGGTGGTTGCTGTTGATATTTGCTGTTTAGTTTTAATGCAAGTCTAAATGCTCCTCTAAATGCTTTATAATCGGGTCACCTATGGGTTGGAGAATTCCTTGGACCATCGTTTAACGAATCCAAGTGCTGAATTGGCCTAAGAAATTAAATATTTTTTTAAAATTTGGTGGTGCAACAGCTTGGAGTGAACTAGGACCTAGTGACTTACAACTCTCAACCATTCCTGTGTGCGTGTTACCAGGAACGGAGGGGACCTACAATTTTTTGCCGATTCCGAACCGCTAATGAGCGCACTTTCCATGACAAGAGATACTCTTAGAGAATTTGTCAATTTTTCGCAGGAGGTAGTACACCCCTGAAAAAAACTTTCTTGCAGCGGCTGAGAATCGAACTCGAGACCTTACAGTCCAACGCACTAACCATAATGCCAAGGGGTATTACGGCCTAAAGAATTATATCGTCATAATGGGAGATGAAGTTAAGTTCCTGATCACATAATATACCAAGGTTACGTTTCGATTCGACGATAGATAGGGGCTGATCATGAAGAAGATAAGGACGGGGAGAAGATTTGAAACGTTTTCGTGGGAAAGTGATTGAATGGCATTTGGCAATATTTAAACCTAAACTGTTTTTAACACACCAAACTGAAAAATTATCGAGATCGAGTTGGATGAGATTAAAGTCCTGTGTGGAAAAAATGGTCTCGAACAATTTGATATCGTCGACGTAGAGAGAAATATGAGAATATTTAATAACCATTTCATAACCCAGATATTCTAAGAACGGAAAACAATTTGAAACTCAAAATAATTTTATTTTACAAAAAAAAATGCGTTTGACAACTGGTGAAAATTTCAAAAAAATGAGTTTACAGTTTATTACAAAAAATAAAAAACTATATAAAATTCTATTAAAAATTGTTAAAAATTGTTTTTCGACTCAAATTTCTCGAGAACTAGTAGTGATATTGACTTCTAATTTAGTTTATTTTATACATAGTATAATTTTGTACAATTGGTAAAATGTTGACAAATATTTAATTAAAAGTTTTTTTTTAAACAAATGGGAAGTTATCAGTGTGGGTCGCACCCAGCCTCTTTTGTTTTTGGAAATAAGGCCATTCTTGTATGTTCATAATATAATTATTAGATACGTACAATTTTTATTTTATATTTACACTTTGTTTGTAGGTAGGTAAAATATTTGTTTATAAAATTTCAAAACGCTAAAATTTTTGATTTCAAGATATCAGTCATGAGGGAACAAGGAAATTTGCCGAAAACTTTTTTTGTTTTAAAAGTTACCTTAGCTTATTTTATCTCTATAAAATAAAGTTTAACTCAAAAAAAAAATAAGGAAAATAAAATGACAGTAGTTTAAAAAATACGTTTTTTTTTTAACTTTTATATGAAAATATGGTCTATTCTATACGCATCTAAAAAACATAATCTTGTTCCATATTTAAATGCCTCATAATGTGCTCAAAAAGTGCCTCATACCACACATATAAGCATTATTTGAGAAATAAAGTCATGCCACATATGCAATTTTTTTTTTTCAATTTGTGATTTAAAGAAAACCAATTAATTAATCGAAACAAAAATTAAAGTGTAAGTTAAACTCAAGAGCCACTATTTTTTAATTTTATTTTTCTAATGGTTTATTAATTGAAGGTTTTTCTGGTATTCAAATTCAAACTTGTGATGTGCTTTTTGCTTTCCAGCCGAGGTTCTGCTCGTCGGTCTTGCCAGGGTCGTCCTGAAGAAAACACGAAACTCCAGATTTAAAGGCCTTCAAACCTTATTACAAAATCTTTATTGGAAATAACTCTTAAATCTATAACATACAATAATCTGCTACTAATATTTCACTTAATTCGGGTAATGGAACGGTTCACGGGCATCAACTCTTCTGGCTTCTAGTCTAGGTGCAGTGCATCAGTTATACTGCTTGCTGATGATCTGGATCTGGTACTTGATTACGGGTATTCGGGCTTCTGGTAATTCGGCTTCAAACGGGCCCTTTCATTCGGATGGCTGGTTCTTGACTGGATCCCTAGTTATAAGGCCCCTGGTGGCACTAAACAGCAGGCTAAACGCTCTGGTAGATCAGCAGGTTCAAGGCCCCTGGTGGCACTAAACAGCAGGCTAAACGCTCTGGTAGATCAGCAGGTTCAAGGCCCTTGGTGGCACTAAACAGCAGGCTAAACGCTCTGGTAGATCTGCAGGTTCAAGGCCCCTGGTGGCACTAAACAGCAGCCTAAACGCTCTAGTAGATCAGCAGGTTCAAGGCCCCTGGTGGCACTAAACAGCAGGCTAAGCGCTCTGGTAGATCAGCAGGTTCAAGGCCCCTGGTGGCACTAAACAGCAGGCTAAACGCTCTGGTAGATCTGCAGGTTCAAGGCCCCTGATGGCACTAAACAGCAGCCTAAACGCTCTGGTAGATCAGCAGGTTCAAGGCCCCTGGTGGCACTAAACAGCAGGCTAAACGCTCTGGTAGATCAGCAGGTACTGAAGCCCCTGGTGGCAATTAGGACATTAAACTTTGAACTAAGACCCCTTACCGCTGGTGGGGTGAAGCCTTAATAAGAAATAGCTGGACAGTCTCACCTACCTAACTTGTCTTCATACGAAACCCCTTACCACTGGTGGGGGAAGCTCCGCAAAAAGCAAGGAAAGCTAAATGACCAACTCGTCTATACTTCTTGTCTACGACTGGACTTCGAAAGATTTATTCAATCAATTTACTATGTCGCCTGACTGTATGTATGAGCGAAGAGGTGATTTTCGTTCACCCGAGTAGGTCCTCTTGATAGTTTTTCAGTAGAAACTGAATGTGAACTATATAGGTGGTGAACGAAAAAAATATTATTGTTTGATTTTTGCGTGACGTCATATGAATCTGGTGTGTGTGAACCGTATTCGGGCGAAGTATAACTCTTAGTATTAATTTCGCTTCTCGATGTTGATACAGAAGTAGTATAGAGTGGAGCAGCATGGAACGCTTCGTTACAAACTTCAAACGTCATTTTCTCGAAACTAGGTTTTTGTTGCTTAGAGCACTCCAATACTGGGGTGACGAAATAAGCAATCCACTTTTTAATAAGCATAAGGATGCGTTGAAAAACTTTATGATATAGTATAGAGTTCAAATTGATGTTTATGTTTATACATATGTATATACATAGGTGAAAAATAAAATTCTTAAGAACTTGGCTTAAGCTACAAATTTGTTTTAGATAATGTTTGATAAAAAAATGAAACGCCAAGATAATTCATTCATTCTAAACACAGAGATATAGTTTGTGCTGGATTTAGACCACTGACAAAATTTTTAATATAATAGAATCTTAATGGCATGCATATACACAAAGTCAAATAACGGCGTGGTGTCAGAGGAAACCATCAAGATTATTCTTTCTTACATTATGTCATGATGAACAATATGGTGGTCATACAATATTACGTGAAATTTATCACAAATTTTCACAATTTGCTGTCGAACCTCGAACACAAGACCAACTTAACTAATCTTTGTGAAAATTTTGTTACTTTATACATACTCGTATCTAAATGATTCCAGTTTCTTATGACAAAAATAATGGAAGATTCAAAAGTATTTACACGATAAAGTCATAAGTCTTAAATAAATAAAAAAAAAACAAACTTGTAACTCGTCCAAATCCGGCATTAATGTTTTCCCCAGGAATGGGAAGGACACTTAGGTTATTTCTATCGAAATATTTTTATCTTCTCAGTTAATGGAAACAAGACATCGTAATCGTGGATTTAAGGATTTCATTACAAATGTCACAGCAAAACACTCCAAATACTTTTGCTCAAGGACGAAAAATATAATGTCATTCTTTTAACTTTTCATATGCTTTTTGATCTTTTGGTATCGGAGCCATCCTTCGATGAGTTTCATACTCTTACCTGACAAAGCGGGAATAGACATATATGCATATTTTTTTTGGTTCACACTTTGACACGTATAACACGTCAACACATTAAGAGATAACTTTGTGACCATTGATCATTAACTTTTACCGTCTAATCGCAGGTCAATATTTCAGATCATCTAGTTTTGTTTCTAGTGTAAACAAACCATAAAATGAGCAAATATCACGAAACACATCCTCAAATAATCAAAACCTGACAACTTAATGCAAAACCACATTTTTCTGCAACCAATTTGAGCGCCATTCAAATATATACGTTCAAAAAATTGATCCGCAATATAACACGCAGTATATTCCTTTGTTGCTGCTTAGTGTATACAATTTAGCAGCGCTGTCAATACTTTAACCAATAAAATAGATTTAAAATGAAAAATATTTTCAATTTTACTGCCTGACATTTCGACAGCGTTACACTTGTCTTAGTCATGAGCTGACTAACAATCGATTTTGCCAAGACTAAACTATCAATTTTAACAAAATTTTATACATGAAAGATTTTAAATAACTGAAACCCATGTATGAAAAAGATCTCTGGATAGTTTAACATTATCCATTTATTTTATTTGTCGTAGCTAGAATTTCTTGAAATTATCAACACATATTTATATCTCTGAAATTCACTTGTATTTCTTATACTTGAAAATCTATCAATATTACTAAATTTTTCAAATAGACACTGAAATATGAACGTCAACAGTGTGCTTCCTCCAGTAATAAAACAACTTAAAAGTTTAGTTTTTAAGCAAACAAGTGTCCGTTCAAAAAACTTAAACAACAACTTGAACGACAAATGCTTATAAAATATGTACAAAAATGATCATCTTAGTCTAAGAGAATATTTTTCTTCTTTTATCAGTGTTAAATCGCAGAGTAAAGACAACGTGTCAAAGTTGTATGATTATAGTTTACTATCCCGAAAAGCTCCTAACTGATGTCAATGAAGTTAAAATAAATAAATTAAGCCATTTAACACGGATAATCGAAACAATTTTAAAATGTTCACGTAATAACAACGAAGTACGAGCGAGTACACAAAATCCTGTACTAAAGTTTTCCAGCAGAAAACTTTTTTCACGAAAGTCTGCCCTTAAAAATAAAAAAATATCTCTATTATAAATTTAACATCTCATTTGCATATGCAAATTTGATTCTACAGCAAAACTTACATAAAAATGAAACTGTGATTTTCTCAAAATTAAAAAGTCAAATATTTGAGTTTGCTGATTCTTCGTTCGCAAAAAAACACGTAAACATTTGTTTTCTTTATAGAGTTTGCAAATATTTAAAATTGATATTAAATAAATGAACATACAATCAGTACTGAAGTTTACAGTATGTCCTTTTTCATAAGCAAACCAAAAAAAAACTAACTTGACATAGTCCTGAAAATGAAAAAAAAAATATAAATTCAATTCACACAATAAGAATGCAATTGAAGTGGATAAAATCATAATATTTACTAAGAGGTATATTTGCTCCTCGAGAGAATGCTTTCAGTTTTCAATGTTGATGCCACGCGAAGGGTAAACTTCGAGGATAATATACTCGTCATATCGAAATAGAAATCTAGAAAACGTTTCCCAGAGCAGAGTAAACACCGAAATTCAATAGTCTGGGAGGTATGATGTTTCAAACGACAAAGTTCTGTATTTTGAGTTGGTTGACTTTTTATATAAGCTTAAACCATTATCTTCCACGGAACTCATACTGAGTTTTATCATTTTAAATATGTCAAGGATACAAAATATTTGTTTTAAGCTAATATTTTGGAAAAAAAATTAAAACTTTTAACACTTTTCTTTCAAAAAATTCCTTAGGTATGGGTATTTTTTTTTTTTGATTTATGTTCGTTGTTTGAAAAAATACCATGAAAACGCTTATACAGGGGGTCAATTCTCTATCTGTGAAACTATGAAGTGATAAAAAAGTTATCATTTCAGTTTTCACAGCCGTTTTTCATTTTTTCATTTCATGAACTCACATAATGCGATTCTGGAACTCATTCTGATAAATGTTTGTCAAAACAAGTACTAAACAGTACTAAAATGAGAAACGCTCTCATTTTTGATACACGATACTCATTTTTGAATATAACTTTGTTTTTGTAATTTTCATATTTTATCAGGGCTTTTCACAAAATCATTTGAGTGTGAAAACAAATTTCATATTTGAAAATATTTTGACGTTTTATTAATTTTTTTCATAAATTGCGAATCGGATAGTGTGTGAAGTTGTGAAAAAACTTATCACTTCACAGTTTCACAGATAGAGAATCGACCCCCAGGGCGTGGTAATATAAGTTTCGTGTTTGAAAGGAAATCATTCTAACTTCGTTGCATAGCGGGAGTGATCTCATTCCGACAGGTGTGGTTTTCAGTTTTGCTTCCTGCCTCGAGCATGTGTTTGAGGTCCAGTCATTCTCAGTAAAAAGCCTTCGTTTCGATAGTAGGAAGTTATGCCTTCCATGACTTATCACAAGAAACATATTAAATTCTGATCTGAATAACATTATCAAATAGAGAACCACAAACCGCATAGAATTTAATGGTCCAAAAGCTCAATGATGTCTTCTGTCATTAAAATGGAACTCAAACCTCATGCCATTTTCCATGTGCGACAGTGCATTGAGGAAATCGAATAGCTTTCAGTTCTTGATATGTACATCACAGAAATACTGCCAAATGTTTTTATTGACGTTGCAAGAAATAATGTTTCACCCCTACTGATCTGACTGTAATCTATGATACCTATATTCATCCAAAGGTTGAGAGCAACTCTGTAATGTTATAAGTTTTGTATACAATGGCAGCACTGACTGTCATCTAAGTTCAGTTGTGTATTAACCATCAAGAGTGTACGACGTATAAAAACATAGTGAATAAATTTAAGCAAATATTAAAAACATTGAAATAAAGACTTTTATTTATAACAAATATAACAATTGTTACATGGTGTCAGAATAAAAGAAAAATTAAAAAAAAAAAAAACACAACAAGATACTATTAAAGGTGATTAAAACATTAAAAAAATATCATCGGGTTAAAACAACGTCTAGCAACATCTTGTCTAGCAACATTTGTAAATTTTCAGTCAAAATGGGTGATATGCGTAAAGAACTTAGAGAATTGGACTGCATAAATTTATCGTCCGATTGGAAAAATTGGAAACGTGACTTCGTTGTTTATATGATAGCGAACAATAAAAATGCTGAGCCGGAGTCAACAAAAATTGCAATATTCCTCTGGTTAATTGGTACTAAAGGTGCCAACATTTACAATACTTTGTTTCCGAATGACGGGTCACAAAACTCATTGCTTGGTACAGTTATTGTGCAACGAACGGTACCGGCAACGAAGGATGTCGCTGAGCACACTGTGAATGAAATACAAGAACAAAGATCATTGAATGAAGTTTTAACGGCGTTTGACAATCATTGTCTGCCACAAAAGAATGTGACTATGGAATCGTACAAATTCAACAATTTAATACAGAAGGAACGTCAACCATTCAGCGAATTTTTAACTGAACTTCGTGTCCAAATAGAGCGTTGTGAGTTCAACTGTTTATGTGGGGCATCATATGAAAACCGAATGCTACGCGACCGTATCATTACTGGTGTTTTTGATAAGAAACTTCAACTAAGATTGCTTGACGGACGTGAAGAAACTTTGGAGCGTGTCATCGAGATTTGCAGAACATTTGAATCTGCCAACGTTAACAAAGGAATTCTGGAATCGAAGAAACCCACAGTAGCGGCAATTTCAACAGGCTTGGTCAAGGACAACGATCAATTGGAATCAATTAACGTCATCAATCGTCGATTCTGTTTTAATTGTGGTGGTGATTGGAAACCTGATCACAAAAGACAATGTCCAGCTAAAGATTTTTTGTGCCAATGTGGAAAAAAGGGTCATTTTCGTCGGATGTGTCGCAAAAATACTAAGAAGGTGGACACAGGTACACCGGAATCAAAATTAAGCGGAAAACAAAAAGTTGATAAAATTAATTGGGGTGACATTTCAGGTAATTTAACAATTAAAAATAAATCAGGGTGTGAACTTGAACTTAATAATCATTGTATTTATAGAATAAATTCTGTAGAACATAATAATGAGCGGTGGACTAAGGCATACCTAGTAGGAACGAGGGTAGTTAAGTTTAAGATTGATACAGGAGCGGATGTTAATTGTATCCCAATTGAAATTATTAAAAACTTAAAAACCACTATGAGCAGTGATAGAAGTGACTTTTCTGTATTGGATTATAGTAATAATAAAGTTAAAAACTTTGGTTTTGTTGAGTTAAAACTTTTGGATTTTAAATCAAAGACAAAAAGATCAGCTAAATTTTTAGTTGTGGATAATGTGTTGGAGCCAATTCTTGGACGTAAAACGTGCATTGACTTTGGTTTAGTTAAACGTTTAGATGTTGATTCAATTAAGTTATCGGAATTTAAAGAAGATTTTTTAAATAAAAACAATGATGTTTTTAACGGTCTTGGAAAATTTCCAGGAAAAGTAACAATTCATTTAAAAGAAAATGCAAAGCCAGTTATTCATTACAAAAAACGTTTTCCTATTACTATAATTGAAAAACTTAAGCCAAAATTAAAAGAGATGGTTCGGGATGGAATAATTTCACCGGTTTCTAGTCCAACTGACTGGGTAAACAATTTACAAATTGTTGAAAAGTCAAATGGTGATTTACGAATTTGCTTAGATCCAAAACCGCTTAACGCGTGTATAAAACGAGAACATTTTTTGATTCCCACAATTAACAATTTTGAAGCGGAATTATGTCATAAAAAAATATTTACGGTGTTGGATTGCTCGAATGGGTTTTGGCAATCAGAATTGGATGACAAGAGTTCTGAACTTACAACATTTATGACCCCTTTTGGTCGATATAAGTTCAATAGACTTCCATTTGGGTTGAATTGTGCACCTGAAATTTTTCAGAAAATTATGGTAAGAATCTTTGGTGATATACCAGGTGTGTTAGTCTATTTTGATGATATTGCAATTGCTGCATCGGATGAGTTAGAACATGATAAACTATTGTCGATTGTTCTTGAGCGCGCGCGTTTAAATAATGTCAAATTCAATTCAGAGAAAATACAGTATCGTAGATAAGAAGTCAAATTCATGGGTCATATTCTTTCAGGCGGAACAATGAAGCCAGCGGAAAAATACAAAGCTGCGATTCTTGAAATGGAAAGGCCAACAGATAAACAAGGTGTTATGAGGATATTGGGAATTTTTAAATATCTGGCCAGGTACATTCCGAATCTATCTAAGAAACGGCGGAATTGCGCCAATTAACTTTTAAAAATATTCAATTTAAGTGGAATGATAAACATGAACAGGAATTGAAAATGTTATTTAAAATAATTACTTCAGATCCTATATTGAGGGCATATGACCCTAAAAAGTCAGTTATTATTCAGACAGATGCATCAAAAGATGGACTTGGATCTGTTCTTATTCAGGACGGTCATCCAGTTGCCTTTGTGTCTAGAACTTTGAGTAAGAGCGAACAAAAATGGGCACAAATTGAGAAGGAACTTTTAGCAATCGTTTTTGCTTGTCAGCGTTTTCATTATTTTATCTATGGTCGTGAATTCACTGTGGAAAGTGATCACAAACCGCTTGCGATATTAATTAAGCGTGATATTGATGAAGTGACACCTAGATTGCAGAGATTGTTCATGACATTGTTAAAGTATCCGCAAATTGAAGTCATGTACAAGCCAGGGAAGAGTATGTTAATTGCTGATTGTCTTTCTCGGGCACAATTAAAAGATACTTCTGAGTTAGAAGGGTTATGCGGAGTTATTCACACAGTTACAAAATCGGCCTGTCTGTCTGAGGAGAATTTCAATTATTACAAGGAAATATTAGAGTTAGATGAAGATTATAAACGTATTTGCAGTTTTGTTAGGAGTGGCTGGCCTGGGTATCATCATTTAAATGGGATTGCACAAACATTTCATAAATTAAAATCGGAATTGCATTTTGAAAATGGGTTGCTTTTTGTGAATCACAGATTAGTTATTCCAACAAAATTACAAGGAAAGATTTCAAAGTGGCTTCATGAACCACACCTAGGCATTGAAAAGACTCTTGCGAGGGCAAGATTGTTATATTTTTGGCCTGGGATGAATAACAAAATAAAAGAAATTGTTTCTTCTTGTACCATTTGTGAGAAATTCAAACGCAATAATCAAAAAGAACCATTGGTTCAGGAGCAAAATCCGAATTATCCATTTCAAATCGTTTCCATGGATTTATTTGAGTATGCTGGTCGTGATTTTATTGCGATGATTGATGCATACTCAAATTATTTGATTGCGGCAAATCTAAACATTAAAACGTCCAAGCATATTATTGACGTAATTTGTAGTATTTTTAATAAAATTGGATATCCAACAGTGTTGAAATGTGATAACAGTCCATTCAAATCAGCAGAGTTTGAAAAATTTTCGCAACAATTTAATGTTCTATTCAAATACTCGAGCCCAAGATACCCACAAAGCAATGGATTGGCTGAAAAGGGGGTAGCAATTGCCAAAAATATTCTCAAACGATGTTATGAAGTGAATGAGGTGGACAAGTTTCAGTATAGAATTCTAGAATATAATACTACGCCAATTGCTAGTATGAAATTAGCACCTTCGGAACTTTTTTTTGGTAGATTGGTTAAAACAAAATTGCCAATATCGGAACATTTACTTCTCCGAAAAAATATATTGGAAAGAGATATTCAAAAAAAAATTAAAAACAAAAAGGAAAAACAAAAGTTCTATTATGATCGAAACGCTAAGTCATTGTCGAAATTGCAAGTGGGTAATTTAGTCATATTTAAAAAGAATGGTAAAGAGTGGCACTATGGAAAAATAGTTGGGATTGTTAATGAGCGCTCCTATATCATTAAGGATACTTTTCAAAATTATTTTAGACGTAATCGTAGGTTTATTGCTAAAACTGAAAATGAGGATTTTAATACTAGTGAATTATTGTTTGAAGAAAATGTTAAATCTGGTTTTCTAGATAATTTACCGGAAATACAAATTGTTAAGCCAACTTTGGAAAATGTAACTCGGAAAAAAGATGTTAATGAAGAATTAGAATCTCCTATTAAAAATGTTATTGTGGATGAATCAGAGCTCTTAGTGAAAGAGGAAGGTGTATATTCTTCAGAATATGAAACCGCTGGTAGTGATGATTCAGAAACAAACTCAGGAGATAATTATGAAGTGGATTCAAGTCCTATTATTCAGGATAACTATAGAACGCGAAGTGGTCGCATTGTTAAACCACCGCGAAGATATGACTGGTAATTGTTGTAACAGTCATTTAAGGTTGCCTGGTCCATTATAATACTTACTTTATTAATTTTTTAATTTATTTAAAAGAAAAAAGCGTGTAATGTTATAAGTTTTGTATACAATGGCAGCACTGACTGTCATCTAAGTTCAGTTGTGTATTAACCATCAAGAGTGTACGACGTATAAAAACATAGTGAATAAATTTAAGCAAATATTAAAAACATTGAAATAAAGACTTTTATTTATAACAAATATAACAATTGTTACAAACTCCCTATTTGAATCGAAAAAAAAATCTTTAAAAATGATAGGCGCTAGAAACAATTGAATCCGGAGCCCCGGAGCAATCTTTTTTAAATAATAAATTTGATGGTGCAACAGCTCGGAGAGAACCAGAACCTAGTGACTTACAACTTTCAACCATTTCTGTGTGTGTGCCTGTTAGCAGGAATGGAGGGGACCTAAAACTTTCTGCCGATTACGAACGGCTAATAAGTAGCACTTCTCATGACAAGAGATACTTTTAGAGAATTTGTCAATTGCTCGCAAGAGGCAGAACACCCCTGAAAAACTTTTGAAAACGTCTGAAGCCTTCTAAGTAATTAATCAAGTAAACAAGATTTTTCGGCCTGAGCTCGACATAAGTTGTAGAATTGTACAACTTACAATCGATATGTTTGACATTTGTCATTGAACACAAATTTATCCACAATTCTTCCCAAGATTTCACTTGTATCATCTATTTGCCACGTTATATTATCACAGTCTGATTTTTGTATCTTACTTACTTATCGCTTCTTTGGTTTTTTCGGTAGATATATCCTACCCTGGACCTATATGTACCTCTCGCCTTTCATTTCTTCATGCTCATCAACAATATTTATCAATTTACATAAACTCAGTAGGATTTTACATTGGAAATGGAAAAAATAAGATACTTTTCCAAATCTAGTATTGTGATATTAGTCTTCATTTTTAATTAAAAGTGAATTCGTTTTCGTTCAATGATACGCTCTTTATCAACTTTAAAGAAATAGACGTTGTTACGGTACAGTTGTAACGAAGATATCGATGCACAGAGTATCATGAAATCGGTTGAGTGTTTTAGTCCAGGCCCTGATGATGATAATTACCATGGCTTCGTCAAAAAAAGATCTTCTGTTACCTATTTATTCAAGTTCACGTCCTATTGCTTAGATGTTTTTAGAAAACCTGGACAAGTCAATTGTATATTTACTGATTTTCGTAAAGCCTTTGAAAGTTATGTCATAAAACATTAATTTTAAAGCTAAATCTACATCTGACTGTTCACTTTAACAAGAAGACTTATTAATATTTTGGGAATGGTGCAATACAAATCGTCTTTTTTTTTAAATGTTGACAAGTTTAAAGCCATGAGTTTTACACGCAAAAAAGGTCCATTTGTTTTTAATTATACATTTGATGCTTGATGATTAATGAGTTATTCCTCATCCTAATTTAACTTTTAATGATTATTTGAACTACATAGTTCAAAAGGGCCCTAGGATCCATCAAGATATTGGGTCCCGATTTCCGTGGCCCTTATGTTCTTAAGCTTTTCTTTGTTTCATTTGTTAGATCAATGCTTTAATATAGTTGTGTAGTTTGCTCAGTGCTCACCTTACTACTCCATTCATATAACAAGACTTAAAGGAATTTAGAGAACATTTTTGCGTTTCTGCCTTCGTTTTTTTCCATGGTCACATGAAAATATACTTCCTCCTTATTCTCAAAGACTCGTATGACTAAGCCTTTCTTCACTCACTAATCAATTAAGGTTTTTTCAATTTTGTTTTATTGTTGGAGTTATTAATGGGACAATATCATCCCCATCAGTTCTAAGTCAGTTAAATTTCAGATTTAGTACTATGAGTAAAAGACTACACCAACAATTGTGTCATATATTTAGTAAATCAAAATATGTTACAAGCAGCCCCCTCCTCAATCAATTGATTTCAATATTTAATAATTTTTTTTTTGTATAGAGTCTTGCAATGATAACCTGAAATGCAATAAACTTAAAACTTTGTTCTTTAATAGCTTAGAATAGTTAATTTAGTTTATAAATATGTATTACGAATAAATATTTTTTTAATTTATTATTTAACGAATTGAAATATGTAAATAAATAAGCTTAAATAAAAATTACTTAAATTTTTAAATTTAAATAAGCAAAAAAAAATAATCTCATAACTGAATAAAATTTTGCTACATTCCAGACTATAGCACAAGAGAGATCTCCGAAACATGAATGTTGTGAAGAGCAAAAAAGTGCGTAAGCACTTGAAAGTGTTTTCCATTTTGTCCACTTTATTGCATACCTTTAGGGTGTAATATCATCGTCAACTCTTTTTTACTTAACAATTTTATTTGATACGTTTTCATTGTTTCTTTCTTGCGGAATACTTGATGAAACTAAATATAATATGTTTCATTTAGCACTTTTGTATTTATAATATGTATGTGATGTTCGTGAAAACTGTAGGTACCTAAGATTGCTAACATGGCCTACTCACAAGTTTGAAAGTAAATTTCATTTTTGTTTCAAACAGAATTGAACTTTATCAAAAAGGTTATTGTTTTTTGGTTTGGTGATTGCCATTCCACTAGTAGATTTTAATAAATAAATAGATACAAAATATGGAAAGAACTCCCAGGACTGAGATAGGCAAAACTTTTCCTTGGGAGTTATAAATTCATATAAACATCATTGAAACATACACCGCAGCTGCGCTGGGTTACGCATATCCGAATTGTCGAATTTTTAAAACCTTGGCGCATAAGTCATGCCGAATTTGAACAATGGCATTGATTATGTTAGTTTTCAGGGCAGTGCAGTGGTTTTTTTTTGTAGTTTATTGGCATAGACATAGCGACTTAAAAAAAAACCTCACAAGAAGAAGTCTAACTGAGTCGAATCGCACGATTTCGTTAGCCAATTGGAAATCACTGCTGCGAAATGTCCATTGTAGAATGGGCTGTGCGGAACGTAGCGCCACCGTCCTGTTGAAACCAAGTTGACGACCCCATTCATCCAAAAATGTGAGCGGTAGGGTTTAAAGGATTGCTGAGGTTCAAGGAGTAGGATTGGGAGGTGGGATAGGTCGGTAAAGTTGGGTACTTCTAACAGCTGCTGCTTCCAGGGGTCTCTCATCTTGCTTGGTGAAAGACTCTTCTTTAGGTTCGAAGGTAGAGCTAAGAAGAGTTGTTTTCCGAAGGCCATAAACATTATTTTCCCGAATTTTTAGAGAAGCTGTTGGTATGCTCTCACTTTTTTCTCAGTAGTTGTCCCTTACCTTCCACCGAATTTTTCACAACTCTCCAGTTTGGAGGCTTAGACCCTGATTTTGGACTTGCACAAGTGTCATACTTCTTGACAATAACATCGTGATATTGGCATATCTGGGTACATTCTCCTTCAGTTAATCTTCTGTTTCAAATCCACCGCAATAGACCAAGAGCAGACCAGTTTTAAAGTGCAGTCCAGATTAAAGAGACTTCCTCAATTATTGCCTCCTCGAGTGCCGGTAAATCCTCGCCATTAAGGCGGGGTCCTGTGAGTTGTCCAAGCCTCTTGGCTTACCCATTTTCGATTTACGGAAGCACGTAAGCTGTCTTGAGTTAAAATTATATGAACAATATATTTACAAACCTTAACATTAGACAAGAAAGATATTGGGATATGTCCTAGTTATGACATTAAAATTGCAATAGGATTTGAGTCGTCAGGCTAAGATAAATAATTTCTTTAAACTTATAAGTAGGTACCACATAGCGTAATGAATATTGCGTTGAACTACACTAACGAAACCAAAAATTTGTTTTCAGAGATAAATAGTTGTTCTTTCTAGGAATGACAAATCCCCCAAAACTACCCATGAAAAAATGCCAGCAAAATTAGCTTCCCTCCATTCCTATTGATAACTCGAATAGAGGAATGTTTAACATTTGTAAGTAACTAGGTGTGCCCCCAAATTTAGTTGTATATCAAGTTTTTCCATCAGGCAGGTTGTACCATTGAGCTTTGAGGACGTCTACATATACGTCGGCGAAAAATTGCTATATCTTAACTGAAGTCTAATTAAGTAGATAGTGGTTGCTAAAATTCCATAATTGTGGCCAAATTAAAGGGCTTCAGACTATCTTTAAAGTCTTTGAGCACGATGTCGACATTTGGGAAAGTAGGAGAAGATTTAAAAGGAGATAAGGAAACTCTGAACTTGACAGTACGTTCAAAGTTGGGCTCAAGAGTATACTGATGGGAACTCCTTGAAGCACGAGTATTGGTTAAATTTTTTACAAGAAGGTATGCAACTGTATATTTCATTAGAACACTGTTTTTACAAATACGGATAAAGTTCCGGTGTATACCACCATTACATTACATTTAACACTACACCGTAGATAAATCTACGAAGTAGAGACACTGAAAAGCACTGGCAATTGAGGCCATCGGCTTTAGACAATACAACAGAGAGAGACACACAGAAAGAAAGAACAACAGAAGAAACTTATGTCAACAGCACACGGTTGGTATTTGAACGGTCCCCCATCCAAGTACTAACCGCGCGCAATGATGCTTGCTTTCGTTGATCGATGGGAAGCGATGCTTTCATCAAAGCCAAGGCAGTTGACATACCACCATTATTTGACCAATCTTCAACAAAAGAGACTCTCTGAATTGAACCTACTATAAAGGCATCAGTACTTTAATTTCGCTCATATTTTGTGAATATCTGAACCTGTTCATCCACAGCTGAATTGTGGTTTAATATCAATGTGGTTAGACCAAATATTCACTTAAATAAAAAAAAAATACTACCTTTTCAACGATTTCAAAATCTTTGTACGACAGTTTCTATTAAGACCAACTTTAACTTTTTTAGTTTTGGAAACCCTGCAAAGGCCAGCAAATTCTGTGCGGTGAGGAGATTTCTTTCACACCGTTCTTGAAAGAATAGTACTTAACTTTACCCTCAACAGAAGAGTCACAAACTTTCAAAAGTCCTTCTAACAATAACTCTTCCCAATTTCAGATATTTTGGACTAAGGTGTTATTTAAGTTACAAAAGTCCCTTCTCAAGCAATTAAAGTTTCCCCTTATAAGGCAGTCCTACTTTATTGTGCATGGATCCTATAAATTGTGTAATTCAGTAATTCAAAACATATCATAGTTAACGATTTCGTATTTGTTTTAAATTATCTTTATTAAAAATGTTAAATCCGAAATTTTTCAATTTTTGAACGGAATATACTCATGTATTTAAAGTTTATCTTTATTTTAATCTCAACAAGCAATTAGTAATAAATAATTATAACAAAAATTAAAATACAATTTATTTCGATTTGAACAACAAAAAATCACGTTGATTTTGAACTAAATGCATTTCATCTGCTACAACAACTGATGGAAGTCTTGACTTCTCTGTCTCGGGTTTACCAAGGGAAGTCCTTTTTATACATTCCATATGCAAGCCAATACAATAAGTTAAATAGTATAAACGATGCTGGAAATGCAATACGCGCCACTTGGTCAATCAGAGAAACACTGTTCATATGGCGAGCACCTGGAGAGAAAAATAAGCTTAAGACAAACAAGGCTTGAAACCTTTTTATAACATACGAGTACCTTTAACAGTTGCATCTCTTTCGCGTTGTTTTCGAAATTTATCATCTCCAATGAAACACAGCCAGACTTGCTTGCATTTCGAAGTAACGGGTGGTTCGGTTTGAGTTGTCCTTTCCATGGTAGAGGCGTGAGACGAAGGGGCTTGAAATATAAGTGTTGGGTCCTAAAAAAACATTCATCTCAGAAAGATTTGTATTAGTTAAAAGTTTAAAGTTTGTTTATACATTGTATATTGGACAAATCATTGAGTTCCGTTTGCGAAATGTTCCCGACACAGATTGGGGCGATCCTCTTACAGACTCTGTGCTCTTATGCTCGGACGTTATGACTCCATCGGATTCTTCAGCCATTTCATCGACATCTTCCCATTCATCTTCACTGACGGGGATTTCACCACTTCCAGTCTTATTGAAATGATAATATTTCGTTTCTTTTAAATTTAATTTAGAATAAAGAGAATTTACAAACCTTTGTAAAGTAGTGAACTCCTGCAAACTCAAGCAAAGTTGCAATGCAATATAAGAAACTCATCAATAAAAACCAATCCAAGGCTGTGGCATATTTGACTTTTGGCAAGTCTGTTCGAGAATCCAGGCTGATTGTTGATAAAGTTAGCACAGCGGTGATACACAGCCCAACACGGTCACTTGTTGCCTCGCGATGTATCCAAAAGGACACCCAGGATAAAACCACAATCAAAATGCAAGGCACATAAACCTAAAGTACAAAAAAACTGAGTTAGTAAGATCGTTTAGAATTTATTTTTAAACTCTTTATTTTAATAACTTCGTTAAGGAAAAATAGCCTAATATTTTTGGGGTGAAAACCTTTTCTATAAATTTTACCATTTGACTCCCTAACTTTATGAGTTGCTACTTTCTCGGTGTAATTGTTAAAAATGTCTTTTACAAAATGGCGGATTAACAACAAAAATGCTGAATTTTTTGAATATTTACTCAGTAACCTTCCGACTGCAAACATAGAATATCGTCGATGTATATTTATTTATGGAAAATATTGTCTTTCTACATACACATACATTATCTCTTCAAACTGACCTGTAAACGAAGATAGAGGATAAGGTTCCTGGCCACATCAAAAAAAGATTCAAAATGGGAGTCTTAAAAGTTTAAAACTTGCTTTAATGTTTTTTGGATCGTTCTTGTTGATTCTCATTTTCTGATATTAGGCAGACATAAAATGTTTGAAAGCAAACATTTTTTTACAAGTGAAGTGTAGTAGTAATTAAGAAATATAATTTAATTTGAAAAGAGGTGGAAGGCACAGCTGCATGAAAAATTTAGTATTAAATAGGTACTGACAAAATTCTGTGTATCGAAATTTTGGGTATTCGGGATTTTCAATTTGTGTCATTCTATAGATTTTGCTATTAGAAATTATGTCAATTATTTTTATTAAACCGAATTTAGTTTTAGTTTAAGTTTAATTCCATCATTTCGAGTTTACAATATAACTCTTATAGACTAATAATATATACATACGTAAGTAAGAAACGTTAACTCATTGTCAAGAGCTTAGAAAATTAGCATTTTGTCTAGCTCTATTCAAAAATTCAAGTTCTCTGAAATTTAATTATATGAAATATAATATAAAAATAACTTAAAAATCATCCATAATCTTCAGATACAAATAAAAATGAATAATTAACATAAACAAATTAAATACATCATATGATAAATAACATGAAGTTTTTCAATCGTGCAATCCTTTACTTAAGACAAGCTGGATACTTTTCAATATTTGGTAACTTTTTATAGACTTACCTGAATAAGAAAATATCCTGTATGTCTTTTAAGATTGAATGCCACAAGAAGAACAGAAAATTCACCCTCTCGTCTTTCGTATGTTGAATTCCTATGGGACATGCTTATCAAGTCAAATTGATTCAATGTCATTCCAGGAACAAAATTGACCGCATCATCACTGTACCATTCGTAAACCAATTGTCGGGATGTATATCCATCTTGAATTCAGAAAAAAAAACGATTTGTTTTATTAAATTAAAACATTGTAGTAAAATGTAAAAAAATGTTAATAATAATCGGTAAATTAATGTTCGATAATAATGAAATAGCTGCTAAGACTCTCAAAAACCTTATATTTGATGAGGGTTACCAATTTAGTTGGGGTAATGAAATTTACTGTTCTGTATCTAGGAAAAAACTTTTATATTATTTTATAATTAATGTATACTGATTACGAACTGACGAAACACCGAAAAAACTAAAAGTTAATAATCAAAGGGCACGGTAGTGCCCAGCCAAGTTCTGGCACTACACCCTTTTTACAGGAACAAACTCAGGCGATTTTTGACCCTTCCCTATCTTCAGTACCAATGAAGTCACAAACTTAAACTTCCGACTATTTGCTAAGCTAGTCAGGCACAGGCGCCTCCCCAAATTTAAATTTTCTAGCATAAGCGGTTTCTGAGATATAAGGCCTCAAAAATCTCAAAAACCGTAACTGACTGACAGATCATCAAAATTATAGAGCACTTCCCGACATCGTAGAATCTTGTAATTTTGCACAACGGTAGGTCTTGTCATACAAGCAGAGGAAAAAAATTTGAAGTTTTCCATTCAGGGGGCGTGGTATCCGCCTACCTTCTCCGAATTGGTGTTGGTTGAATGGAGCACTTCCGACTGCTGTAAAACGATGAAATTTAGTAAAGTGGCAGGGCTTAAATTGCATACTAAGAAAAAAAATATAAAATTAGCGGTTTTCCATTCAGGGGCGTGGTATCCGCCAACTACCTCAGAACTGACGTTAATTATATATGGCACACTTCCGATTGCAGTAGAACAATGAAATTTGGTAGAACAGTAGGGCTCAAATTGCATATAAAGGACCAAAAATAAAAATTGGGGTTTTCCATTCAGGGGGCGTGGTATCCGCCCACTTTCTAAGAAAATATTTAATTTATATTGAGCGGTATAGCTCAATGTACATTCAAAGCGAAAAATAGAAAATCTAAGATTTTTCATTTGAAGTGTCTTTTTATTGTTATTTTGAAACTGTACATGCATTTTGAAAATTCATAACTTTTCTTAGAACTAGAGTCCTAGATTTGGTTCTCTATGTTATGTGAACATGAATGAAAAAAGAAAACATTTGCATACGAGAAAAAATTATTAGCTTGCATAAAAAAAATCTTAACTGTGATGTGAACTATAATCAAACCACTAATTAGGCTATTAATTGGTGGGCTACCTTCATTTAAAAAAAAGGAGTTAAAATTGCAACAAAAACATCATCGCATCCTAAACAATAAATTATTGCTTTTTTATGACTTTGAGCGGATGTAGGCACTAGTATTTATAATTAAGGTAGGTATGTTAATGTTAGGTACATAATATCTTACCAGGACAAGAAGAAACAATTGAAGCGCAAATCAAAACAACCAATAACAAAAAGAAAATATACCAAAAGAAATAGGAAGCTACAAACTAAGTTGATTTTAGTAGGTAGAGTCCACCCTTCTATCTTTCCGTATCTTTCGAGATTTTGACATGGCAAAATATTAATATCTTTGCAAAAGGAGTGAGATCAGACCAAAAACACAAATGTTAAAAAAAGAGCCAAGTTCTTGTATACAAAAACCTTTGCATAACAAGTCAGTTGTGCAAACTACTGAGATCTAGAAGTACGCCAAGTTCTTACTTCATGAAGGTTTAATACCGAATATTTAAAGTAGAATAATATTGAAACAGCTACAATGTAATAGAGAAATTTTATTATTTAATGATTACTGACTAAAATTTGATGGGTTTACTGGTCAAGTTTTTAAAACCTTTCGGATTGGGCATAAAAAAAACTTGCCAAGTAAGCAACAGAACATACTTTCTTTTAATCATGGAAATCTTTTATCAAAATCGTAAATCATTTTCCGGAAAAGTTTTCCACTTATCGAAGGAATTGTTATTTGAAGAGCTTTATTAAACGGCTCTGGGATCTTGGCACACGATATGGGATATTCGTAAAAAAATATGCCATCTTATTGGTCAGTAATTTTTTACTCATAGATTTTTTTTAATTTTTGCAAGGACATAGCGATTTTTGACATTTCATTTGTGGTATATTCGCAAAATATGTTAACCATCCCAAAGTTTACTAGATCCTGATAAAAGGTCAATTTTTTTTACCAATTGGTCAGCCATACATTTATTTTAATATATTTTTTTTTTTTTTTCAAATTAGTTCAAGGTTATAACAATTTTTGGCACCTCATTTTTGGGATATTCGCAAAATATGTATACCACCTTCAAGGTCTGTAAGTCCATATAAAAGGTCAGCTAGCTTCAGTAATTGGTCATTATACTAGTTAATAGGTTACTAAATCGTCATATAAGGTCAGTTAGTTTGAGTAATTTGTCAGCAAAAGATTTTTTTTTTAAGTTTTTAATTTTTTTCTAAGTCACAGTACAGACTATTATTATCATGAACTTAAGATTTTCTAGAGGTTCGTTAACAGCATGATTGTTTTTACAGATGCTTTCACGTTCAGGCATATCTTCTCTTATACTTTTGAAGAAAATTTAAAAATTCGTAAAAAAATTCGTTAAAGTGTCCTTAAAAATGGCATACTTATACTTTTTAAATTTCCCAAATGAGGTGCCAAAAGTATTCCGTGACCATGAAAAAAGAAACTTAAAAAAATATATAGTTGACCAATTACTAAGGCTTGCTGACCTTTTAACTATATGGGATTACAGACTCTTCAGGTGGTATGAATATTCTGCGAATATCCCACATATGAGGTGCCAAAAATCGATATGACCTTGAAAAAAATTAAAAAAAATTATTTAAAAAAATCTATGTGTGACCAATTAGTGAAACTGGCTGACCTTTGATGTGGATCTAAAGACCTTTTATGTGGTTAACTTTTTTTGTGAATATCCCAAAAATGGGGTGCCATAAATCGCACGTGACCTTGCAAAAGCTGAAGCCTTGATTACAAATATTCTATTGCTGGCCAATTTTCGAAACTAGTTGACCATTTTGACTCATGTCATTACTGACCAATTAGAGGACATACTTTTTTACGAATATCCCATATATGGGGTGACAAGATCCCAGAGCCTTATTAACTAGTTCAATTCCGCAAAACCTTGCTAAAAACGCTAGAACAATGCTTTGAAAATTCGTTGTGTTCAGTTAGAAAAGCCTAAATTAAGTTATGTAAACTCGTAAACTCCTTCAGTGAAAAACTAGTGACTACGGGATGTGAGATGTAACGTTCTTGAGACAGTTTTACCAACAAAACAATATTGATTTCCTATTGCATGGCTTAATTTTTGTGGCGCTCTTTTTTTATGATGCAATAACACCCCCTTTAGTGTCAAGATAAATCTAGAACTTAACTTTGATTGAGAGAGCAGATTTTCAACCAAAGATATAGTTGAGATATCACTAAACTGAAAAACTTTCTGACATCCTCGCAGCCTTACAAATCATCATACATTAGATATACATATACTATACGCATATAACTCAGTGCGCATAATGTGGCTTAAGTATAAACTTTCAAATAAAACAAACAGAAAACACAACTTACAGCTTCCAATTATCAACGGGCACGACTGACGGTCCATGGGAAAGTTTTTCAATTCCATCGGGCATGTAGCTTTTATCGTCAACCTTTTTTTGAAGGGCGGTATAAATGCAATTAGCTTAATGGATTTCAAAATTCCATATTCGAGTTTGTATGTGATGCAAAGTGCAGATAGAGATAGATAACCAACCTCATTGAATATAAAATATCTCCATCCTGACTAAGTCTCAGCAATTTATTTGGCACTGTGATGGTATGGATGTGCGAATGCTTTCCGTTGAAGAAAAAAGTATCTGGCCTCCAGATTTTGTCAAGCATCTGTAAAAAAAAAAATAAAAAAAAGAACAAGAGGTTTACCCTCACAAAACACCAAAATCAGTTCCATCTTCGGTGGAACAACCACACACCTTTATGCTGAGTGACAAACTTTTAATGGGTCCTTTGAAGCTTAGCCTTTTGTCTCGCCAATATTGCCGGAAGTAGCAGTCCATTGAATAGTCCATGTCTAACTCGGATACCGGACCCATGCTTCGAATGAGGATGTTCGTCCTGACTATTGTCGGAACACCTAGAGGAGTACAATTGAAAGGTCTTCATCTTCATCGCCACCTACCCGTCTGCCTCTGGCTTGATTTTATTTTTTTTGTTACCTTTTCCGTGAGTTGGCAATTGTGACTGCTCGTAGCTTTTTAATAAGTTTTCGAGGATGATTGAAATGTTCTTGCTTAGGTAATCGTTGGATGCGGTCCGTTTGCGCATCAATGTCGTTCCATTGGAGCTCGAACTATGACTGCGATGGGTGGTTGTCGTCCTGAAAGGATCATCATTGCTATCAGTGGGAGTAATTGTGCGAAAAGATTCATAAATACGCGATGCGGTTAGCTGTGGTGATATAATTGGTGTTGTTGGACTTCTGGACGGAAATGTCACCCTCGAAGGACTAAGAAAAACGAAATAAATCGGGCTGTAAAGTGCTTGGTAAAAACATGACAAAAACTTTACTCACCCTCCGCCGTCAACCATAAGGTCTAGTGTTGCATTCCTTGGAAGGATAATTGTTGTTGTTGTTTCGGTTGTCGAAGGTAGAAGTTCCGATGTCGAGGGTGACGGTTGGGCATGGGTAATGGTGTCATTGTTATCTGGTGTCTTTTGTGATGTCGGGATGCCATGGCATAGAAATGCAACCATACTTATTACCACAACTAGGCTACAAGTCGGAGGCACAGGAAGTTTTCACATCACCAGACATCCGGAAATAGGATAGCACCAGCAGCATCAGAAGCAACAGGAAGGAAGAAATGAAAAATTAGAAACAGGTTTTCGATGAGAAACTAAATAGGAAATTTATGTCATTGTCCTCTTGATACTGCTCCTCTCCTCCACAAACTATAACTGCAAAAGTGCTTGCTTAGATGGAAATTGGAAGAGGAAAATGGTTGTCCTGCATATAATTGGTTGATGAATAAATGTCTGGTGAATGGGACCAATTAGCTTATCATAAATAATGGCTAGAAAAATGGAAGAGCGGTGGAGGTATTTTTGGAAACATGGTTTTGTGATCAAGGATTTATTTATGGCTGGCAGTGTTATTATAATTAATAAATACAAAGAGGTCCTTTTTTCTTTTTTTTTAATTATTCTCAGACAGATAGATTTTTGGAAAGGTAAAATTTTCTGTCTTGAAAGTAGAAGAACGAATAGTGGAAATGATTAATAAACGAAAAAGATTACACGATTAGGAAATTACTTAGGCAGAAATTGAATTGGTTCTCTGGCTGTATAGCATGTGGCACCGTCTTGTTGAAACCACATGTTGGTCAAATCCATATCATGTAATTTAGGCACTAAGAACTGGGTTATCATTTCAAGATAACGAACACCATGAATTGTTACATCAAACAGTCACGCGTGGATGCATTTGTGTCTCAACAATAACTCGTAAGTTTTCTGAACCCCAAATGAGACAATTTTAACGATTAACGACGCCATCAAGATGAAAATAACCTTCATCAATAAAGACGATTTTGTTTGAAAAATCAGCATCCACTTTTGTTCCAAAATCATTTCAACGAACTTTTTTCGCACTACATGGTCAGTAGTCTTCAGTTCTTGAGTCAATTGAACTTTGTAAGCATGAAGTTTCAAGTCTTTCATGAGAATTCGCTGTAGACAACTTCTCGAATTGTCCAATTTGGACTGCGGTACCGAATTGATGTTTCTGAACTGTCAGTAATACTCTCGCGAACTGCTTCGATGTTTTCTGTTCAATGACTTCTGTCAGGACGCTTACGACGCTTCCTAAATATTTCAATGATTCTCTTCACAGTTTATGGTTTTAAACCATCATGACGGCCATATTTTGCCCTAAAATTACGGACTGTGACTGACAAACCTTCATTATTTGTAAAATATTGCTCAACAAAGAAAATGCGTTGTAAGTTCGTATAGCACTCCATTTTTACTAAACCTGAACTGTCAGCTGTCACATTGTTATCTTTTTTTCCGTTGGTAACACTGTACTATTAAATGGCGCAAAATTCAAATTTTGCATGAATTATGGATTTTTAATATTCTTTATATTACACTTTGCTGTACTTGCTCGTTAATAGTGAGTGCGTGACTGTCATGCCAAGGGATTTTTTTAGCCCCTTGCGAGGAAGTGGCGAAATCTTTTGTGAGTATATCTTGACGTAAAATATCTTTTCCAATCTTAGCCGTTCGCACTCAGTAGAAAATTGTAGGCCCCTTCATTTCTGTCGATAATTGTCAAGTTTTGTGGACTAAAGGCCAAAAAAGCTCTTTTGAATCAATAATTCAGCAAGTGCATATTAATTAGTGCTAAGTCTTCTGCTTGGCTGATTTATTTCAGTAGTATAAAGAATTTGTATTATAAAACCTTCATATATATAGAATCAATGCCAAGCCACGGGCAAAATCCTCCAACGTTAATGATTACAATTTTAATCTTGGTTGGGAATAGGTACATAGTTCACATTAGATTTTTGTCAAAAAATCGATGTAAGATGAACTGAATTTCACAAAAATTGCGTATTGACAAGGTCCTCACAGTCCTCACAATCAACTGAGGAGTCCATGTGAGATCGCCGGGACGAAACGCCAATTTTTGTGGACTAAAGGCCAAAAAAGCTATTTTGAATCAATAATTGTCAAGTTTCAAAAAACTCCAGCATATAGTTTTCGAAATACTGAGTTTTCAAAAACAAATTTGAACATTTTCTTAAAAATCCTATGGAAATAGCTTTTGAAAATTTGACTTAAAAATAATTTTCATAATTTTGACAATCTTAAAAATAAAAAATGTCATCAAAATATGTTGCACAACTTTTGATAAAATCGAAAACCAAAAAAATGGTACTCGGCCGATTTTCTTTAAACTTGGTTGATATCATTTTTAGTTTTTTCCCCCCACACTTTTTTTTTTTTTTAAGACCAAAAATAACGGTACCTGCCATACGATTTTTTTTCGAAATTTAAAAAATTTTTTTTTTTCGAAACCTGTTAGACAGATTTCAAAAATAAAAATACAGAAAAATTTCATTTAAGTAAAGCTAGGTATTGGTTGAAAAAAAATTTCCGAAAAATGGTTATTGACGCGTACCCTACAAGGAACCATTTTTTTCGTTTTTGATTTTCTCAAAAACGGTTCAACCGATTTTGATCATTTCTTTTTTCGCTAAAGCTCCGCAAAAACATTAATAGAATTGTGTACTCAAATTTTCAAAAAAAAATTTTTTGGATTTTGAAAAAAAACTTCAAAATTTTTTTTTCAAAACTCAATATTTCGAAAACCCCATGCTAGATTTTTTTTAAAACTTGATAAATAAAAGTTTCTCAATATAATCTACAAAGTGTGAGGAAAAATTTTGTATTTTACTTAAAAATAAAGGTACCTACCATACAAATGCTAAAAAATTTAAAAAAAATGGTTTTCAAAAATCGTATTTTTCTCGAAAACGGCACCTAGAATTTTGATTAAAATTTTTTTTCTTTTAATTAATTTTTACGATCTTTAATTTAATAAAAAAAATTTTGAAATTAAGATATTACAGCTTGTACCTACCATAGAACCATTTTTTCGAATTTTGAATTTCTCTTATCCACATAACGGATCTTAATGAAAATTTGTATAGAGAAGCTTCTAAAAAGTCTAAAACGCATTGCATTTCAAAACTTTAAAATAAATATTTTTTGAATTTTTGAAAAAAAAAATCTATTTTTTCTTTTTTTGAAAATTCGAGATTTCCGAAATCGGTCAATATTTCTTTTCGTAAATTTAATTTTTATTCGAACAATAATAAAAACTTTAAATTGGCGTACCAAAATTTTTTCTTAAAAAGCTTTTAAAAAGTTTGTATATAAAAGTTTTTTTTTTAAAAACCACTACAACGACTTATAATTGTTGTTCTTGCGTAAATTCATAGTTGGATAGCATTCTTGTTTTTTCTCTTACTACTAAAAGAATTTAAAAATTAATTTTATCTTTATGAACATAATAACATTCGTTTTTAAAATTCCTAGTCGATTACATAGGAGCAAGTTGGTGCGACCCAGTCGTGCATTTTATTTTTTTAAATGATGAACACATGCGTCAAGAGTACAAAAAAATTTTTTTTTTTAAATTTTCCAATTTTGGCCGAATTATAGAGGGAGCAAACGTCGACTCATCAAAAAATTCATGGTCGCATTGCGGACAGTTAATCTCAGGATTGGCTGGACCGAAACGAAAAAAACAAAGTGGGTTATTTGAAGGAACGTTTCTTACGAGACAATTTGCCACAATTTGTTTAAAAAATCAAAAACAAAAAAATGTCAAGCTTTGAAAAAAAAAAATTTTGGCAATTTCGTTGGCCATTTTTGGGTCGCCTTTTTTTTTGTTCATAACTTTTTGGTCAAATTTTGGTAAATTGTCTCAGAAAACATAAAACAAATCATTTTTGAAAAGCGGTTCAGTAGATCCGGAGATTAACTGTCCTTTTTTGATTAAAAAAAAAACAAAACAGTTTTTAAGAAAATAAAATGCACGACTGGGCCGCACGAACTTGCTCCTATGTAATAGACTAGGAATTTTAAAAACGAATGTTTTTAGAAAAAACTATTCATAAGGATAAAATTAATTTTTCAAATTCTTTTATTAGTAAGAGACAAAAACAGAATGCTATGTAAACATGACTTTATGCCAGAACGAAAATTATAAGTCGTTGTTTCTTAAAAAATAAGTTTTTATATACAAAATTTATAAAAGATTTTTAAGAAAAAAATTTGGTACGCCAACCTTAAGTTTTTATTATGGTTCGAATAAGAATTAAATTTCCAAAAAAAATATTTAGCCGTTTTTGAAATATCGAAATTTCAAACACAAAATTTTTTTTTTTTTTAATTCATAAAATACTTTCTTTTAAGTTTTGAACTGCAATGTTTTTTAAACTTCTTAGAAGCATCTCTATAAAAACTTTCATTAAGATCCGTTATTTCGATAAAATGAGTAATTCAAAATTTGAAAAAATGGTTCTATTGTAGATACAAGCTGCAATATCTTAATTTCAATTTTTTTTATTAAATTAAAGATCGTAAAAATTAATTGAAATAAAAAATGTTTATCAAAATTCTAGGCGCCGTTTTCGAGAAAAATACGACTTTTGAAAATCATTTTTTAACATTTGTGTGGTGGGTACCTTAATTTTTAGATAAAATTATTTTTTTTCTCACATCTTGTAGATTATGTTGAGAAACAATTTTTAATCAAGTTTAAAAAAAATCTAGCATGGGGTTTTCGAAATATTGAGTTTTGAAAAAAAAAATTTAATTTTTTTTTAAAATCCAAAAAAAAATGTTTTGAAAATTTGAATACACAGTTCTGTTCAAGCTTTTAGGGAGCCTTAGCAAAAAAATTATCAAAATCGGCTATACCGTTTTTGAGGAAATTGAAAACAAAAATATATAACCATTTTCCGTAAATTTTTTTTAAACCATTACCTAGTTTTTTAATAAATAAATTTTTTTTAAATCTGTTGAACAGTTTTTGAGAAAAAAAAAATATTTATAAAATTTCGAAAAAAATCGTATGGTAGGTACCGTTATTTTTGGTCTTAAAAGAAAAAATTAAAAATGATATCTACCAAGTATAAAGAAAATCGGCCGAGTCGTTTAGGCTCTAGTCGAACAGACAGACAGGCCAACAGACAGAGTTGCGAGACCCACTTTTTTAGTCTTCGTTATCATCGTAATGTCAACTTTGATCAAAATCTCGAGTTCGATTTTTTTACGAATACATAACTTGCCTTATAGTAACTTTTATTGCAAGTTCTCTGCTACATATTGATTGTGAACAATCTAGAACAAGTTTATACTTAGAGCCTACGAGGACCAGGTTTACTTCACCACCCAGCTGGTTTTTAGTACCCTAACCTACATGAGAGCCATCACTAGACAACCGCCACTGAACAACCAGACGACGGAACAGTCAAGCCATTTAGTTCGGGTACTATCATCCTTCGTATAATTGATTTCCCTCAAAACACGGTCCGGGATCCCATCAGAAGATTTCGGGTGACTGATGGTTCTAACATTAGGAGACCAGGGGCCTATAATACAGAACAATAAGTCAACTAATCAACAATATTCAACCATTTTTGTTCAATAAGTTGAGTATATTTCTGTAACTCAATTAAGACCGTAATAATTGTTAATAAAACAAATTTCTTCTTAACTTGTTGCACAAGACAATCTTCCGCAATGGCAAAAATTGCAAAATACAGTTTTTAATCATTAACCCCAGTTTCACAGTGGAAGTTTAAAACCCACTTTTGGTTTAAACTTCAGTTCAACAATAAATTGCGTTTCACAGCATCACTTAAACCTTGAACAGAGTTTATACCCTAGTTTAAGGTAAACGACACTATTCTGCCGTTTAAACTTCAGTTCAAAAATCACTTCACACATTGATTAATTGAAAACAGAATTTATTAAAATGTGCCCTATAACGAGCTCAGTAAGGCTATCATTTTTAACAATATGAACTTTGAATTATTTTATGGCTTACAAACTACTTACAAAATTGATAAATATTTATGAATCAATGAACCTGTAAGGCACCGCAAATTTTGTAATGCAAAGTTTTTTGTAGACTTTGACAGGTCAAGTATCAATGTCAGTGCTTGTAATAAAATTGCATGCATAATACCTTCTAAAAGTTGGTTTACCCATTTCTGTTCTGTGTAGATAGCTTTTGATCTTTCGAACCACCCTATCCATTTTTTTTAAATTTAAAACTATGAAGGGCTAAAATTTGCATGCAAAAGCTAAGTCAGTTTCTTGACTTTGATTTTCGATTCTTCCTGGAAGAGAGAATCTTTTAATCTGGAATTACGAGTACTTGTTTCAATCACAGGGTTAGTCATCGTTTTTCAATCACGAACAAAATGTAAGCCCTAAACTTTAATGTACATCACAATCACCACCGCCCACTCATCGTTCTGCTCCCACAGGAATCTAATGTGAACTCAAAGTCTGATTTTTATATATATACGATTTTATAGTCAAAGCTGATTTGTTTCTTAGATTTCCCCCATGACACTAAATTCACTATTAGCCATTATTGGAACTAATGAGGGCACGTTGAGTGGATTTTATCAGCACTTTGACTTTTATAGTCCCAATGTGACCTTTTCTATGAGTTTCCTATTACTGTATGGCCAGTGTGATGTCCACAGGAGCAAAAAATTTTATTCTCAAGTTTATATGTTCACAAATTCACACCATTAGAGAGTACCTTATAACCTATATAAGCATTCTATTCGGTAATGGTGGTCAAAAAAAAAAAGAAAACAAAAAGGCTGACTATCCTTTTTGAGAAGGGTCATTTACAAAGGTGCGGCATGAATCTTTTTGTACGTGATGCAGTGCATAATCGAAATGGTATTTAACGAGTTCTCAAAGTGCTTAGTTTCAATAAATATAAAAGGATTTTCTCGTACCTAGTGACTTATATTCGTTAACTCAAAACGTATATTTGTTAACAGGCCAAAATGGATTACAATATTGTAGATACGCATTTTGTTCGATGACAATATGCAGTTTAATAACTAGTTGCTTAATAGTTGCGAAAACTATAATCAAAGGACTATGGTTGAAACTTTTACTCTGCCAAAATATTTACACTAATGATGATGCCAGAACTTGGGAAAAAAATAACCAAATCGATGCCCATCATTTTTTATCGATTTTAAGGCAGTCTATGACAAGAAATATACCAACTAGAATCCCTCAATAAGTCCTTGAAAAATCTAACAAATGGCGTCGCCACATCAAATCAATCATTTTGTATGTGAAAAAGCATCTTTCAAAAGAACGCATCCAAATTTTTAATCAGATCTGTCAAATAGTTTCGTTATGGTAGCCATTTTGCATAGACGCTGACGAGCATTTTCGTTAAAATGGAAAAAAGTAATCGGACCAAAAAACATAAATGTTAAAAAAAGAGCCAAGTTCTTCTATAAAAAAACCTTTGTGTAACAAGTCAGCCGTGAAAAGTACTGAGATCTAAAAGTACGCCAAGTTCTTACTTCATGAAGGATTAATACCGAATATTTAAAGTAGAATAATATTTTGCCATGTCAAAATCTCGAAAGATACGGAAAGATGGAAGGGTGGACTCTACCTACTAAAATCAACTTAGTTTATAGCTTCCTATTTCTTTTGGTATATTTTCTTTTTCTTATTGGTTGTTTTGATTTGCGCTTCAATTATTTCTTCTTATCCTGGCAAGATAACTAACACTAACATACCTACCTTAATTACAGCAATCGGAAGTGCTCCATATAAATTAAACATTTTCTCAAAAAGTGCGCGGATACCACGCCCCCTGAATGGAAAACCTAAATTTTTATTTTTGGTCCTTTATAAGCAATTTGAGCTCTACCGTTCTACCAAATTTCATTGTTCTACTGCAATCGGAAGTGTGCCATATATAATTTACATCAGTTTTGAGGAAGTGGGCGGATACCACGCCCCTGAATGGAAAACCGCTAGTTTTATATTTTTTCTTTGAATGCAATTTAAGCCCTACCACTTTACCAAATTTCATCGTTTTACAGCAGTCGGAAGTGCTAAATTCAACCAATACCAATTCGGAGAAAGTGGGCGGATACCACGCCCTCTGAAAGGAAAACCTTAGTAGTTATTTTTGGTTCTTTATATGCAATATAAGCCCTGACGGTTCACCAAATTTCATGATTTTACAGCAGTCGGAAGTGCTCCATTCAACCAACACCAATTCGGAGACAGTGGGCGGATACCACGCCCCCTGAATGGAAAATTTCAAATTTTCGATTTTTTCCTTTGCTTGCATGACAAGACCTACCGTTGTGCAAAATTATAAGATTCTATGATGTCGGGAAGTGCTCCATAATTTTGATGATCTGTCAGTCAGTCAGTCAGTTACGGTTTTTGTGATTTTTGAGGCCTTATATCTCAGGAACCATTTATGCTAGAAAATTTATATTTGGTGAGCCGCCTGTGCCTGACTAGCTTAGCATATATTCGGAGTTTTAAGTTGCTGACTTCATTGGTACTGAAGATAGGAAGGGGTCAAAAATCGCCTGAGTTTGTTCCTGTAAAAAGGGTGTAGTGCCAGAACTTGGCTGGGCACTACCGTGCCCTTTGATCTTCGAATGTACATTGAACACTATTTCTTACGAGAAAAAAACATCATGCAAACCAACCAACAAAAGCTTTACAAATATTATAAGGACCCTTCACGATTGGAACCTTAAACCAATAGTTTAGATACTCAATTTCGGTGAGGTCGTCCTAATAAAAGCGAAGCCAAACTTTCTGGTTACGGAATTTGACGATCGGCAATAGAAGATATGTATGTGAGCTTAAAGAGGGTTATCACATGGATCAATGATTTGAAATTTAAACAAAAATTTGGAGTTGAAAAAACTTTCCCCAAGATGGGCGCCGCGTTTGCTCACAATTAGGCGATGTTAAAGAAAAATTCCAAAAAGCTTTTGCGCCGTTTCATAACTGTGGATGAAACAAGGATTCACACCGAAACCAAGAAACAGTCGAAGCAAAGAACTTTTGGTGGCTTTTTCATCAATTAAAGTTTTAGCGAAAGTTTTCTGGGATGTACGCGGTGTTATTCGCATCGATTACCTTCAAAAGGCTTAAACAATCACCGGGGCATATTACGCAGAGCTGTTGGATCGATTCCAAGCCAATTTGAAGCAAAAACGACCGCATTTGGTAAAGAAAAGAGTTCTTTTCCACCAGGACAACCCACCGGCCGATGGGGCACAAGTACGCAGTGGCAAGTTTAGTTACGAACTCCTTGTTCGATGAGAATATTCCCAAGATTTAGCCCCCTGCAACTATTTCTTGTTTCGAAACATGAAGAAATGACTCAGAGGGGCTCGAAAAACCGTATTATTTTGAGGGCATCAACAAATAAGAGAAATTACCAAGCAAGTGTATCGAGCTGTAGGGAGACTATGTTGAGAAAGACTATCTATGAAATATTCTTAAGCCGAAAAGAGTGTTCCTTATTTAATTTTTCAGGGACTTGTTGACCCACCCTCTTAACTGTATAGTTACTAAATTATCTGACTCCCAATCTATTTGTTGTATTTTCAATCTTAAGCACACTCCCTCATCTAGGCCAAGGCATCCTCATGGCTTGATCTGGCTGGGATTGGAAGATACTATTAGCTGGAGAAGTTTTGCTTATTCCTTAAATTCGGCCGAACGTATTTATATGGGTTTTGGCTTTCAAGACTAGATACATCCATAGCTTGATACAGCTCATAAGACTCCCTATTGTTTCTTCTACTCCATTCGCCATCCTTTAGCCACACAAGGTAGGTACGAGTAGATAGAAATAGCAACAACGAGCAATATAACACTGTATCCCAATTAGGGCTAAAGCGAACCCTTTTGATGAATTATGTATTGGGTGCATTGTACTGCAACCGACCTGAAGATTTATTTTGCCCTTTTGATACGATAACTCGTTGGAACCTGTGGATAGAATCGATACTGGGAGTAATCGACGTATGCTCACGTAGTCGTTCAGCTTAGATTTAATTCAACTAAGGAGATGTTTGATTTAGCATAATAATCAAAAATTGAATCACTCACTCAAAAACAGTCTATACTGTGCCAAACAAACTAGGCAGCTGGTTAATTGGAGCTAAAGTGGCACCTTATCCGATCAAGGCTTCAAGTCTGCTTACTTGTGGTCAGAGGAATCCAACGGAGGACACGATACAGAAGAAACCGAAATTTGTCCTGGAGTCATTTCGTCGCACTGAGAAAATAGATCAAGTCTGATTTTCATTTCAGAAAGTTTGTCAATGTCGACAGAAAATGCTGTTCTAGAATTTTTGACTTTAACATCCGCCTGACTGTCTTTGATAACAACTGATCTGATTTGAATCTTGTTTGAGTAACTTGCAAGCTACTCTGATGGCCAGTAATTTAGCTTGAAAAAAAAAAACTAGCAAACTCGAGGACTTGATATATTTCGAGACTCAGAATATAGTCCTTTCTGAATGAAAACTTAACCTTAAAATGTATACTGATGATTAAATGCAGTAGTCAATGGGAATCCAAGCAGAAAACATCTCTATTGGAATAAACTGAGTAATTTTGCTTTGACAATATGGTTCGCAAATCAAGAGCTCGATTTCTTTAGTCTTAACACGCTGCAATAAACTAGATATTCAATGTACAAATCAAGTGGTTAAGGGTGCAGAAATACGCTTAAGGCATCAGTTTATCAAAATCTTATAGCTCCTATGGTGACAACGGTAGCAGTTCTTTGGGCATTCCTAAGTTTATCAACGTTATTCGATGTGGTAATTGGGAGCCACCACATAATCAAACCGTTTGAGAGTATCGTTCCTATCACGGCTGTCTACATCCACAAGATCATTTGCCACTGGATACCATATATTTTTTACCAGAAATTTTGCTAAAAACATAGAAAGTTATGTACGTCTTCAATGTTTAATTTTAATTTTGTTAGATTAGCAGCTAGACACTTACGGCCCAGAAAGAGTGTGTAGTTCCAAATATTCAGCTAGAGAAACTGTCCAGAATCCATCAGAATTTTTCAAAAATGACGGATTACAATGTTTCCTTGATATTACTTTATCAAGCCTTGTGGAATCCTGTATATGTATATGTATTTCAATTGATTTAATGCTCTTCAACGTTGCTTGGCTCACTAGAAAGATCACTTGTAAGACTTGAAACAGTCTTTTTGAAGTATAAAAAAGAAGAGGCCATGACGCCTCGTAGAGAGCCTTAACCCAGTGACTTACAGCTCTTATCATTATGTCGTGCGTGTTATTATGAATGGAGGGGACCTAAAATTTTCTATCGATTCCGAGCGGCTAATGAGCAGTACTTTTCATGACAACAGATACTCTTGGAGGATTTGTCACTTCATCCAGAGAGGCATCAGACACCTGAAAAACATTTTCGCAGTAGCTGAGATTTGAATCCAAGACCGTCTGCATAAAAGTCCAGTACACTAACTCATATGCAAAGTGGCATTACAAGGCAATCTTTTTATGAGTGGTAAAAATTATGTTTATGGTAGATATTGAAGACTGTCGTTTTCTTGAGATTATTCAGATATTCATTACAACAAAGGGGGAAGTGTGTTCCGGCTATATTAAATATTACAAGAGACCTTAACACTGATGCTCATTGATATTTTAAAGGATTTTACCTTTGACTTTCTTCTATAGCTCTATAACCGAGTCTTGACTCAGATTCGTTAGAATTTACAATCTGACTGAACATCTTCAAATCAATTCTTTTGGAATTTCTGAAAAGGAAAGAATTTCAGTTTCGAAATTAATGTTGAATAATATGCATCTGTTGTCGGAAAAAAATTACAATTACAAAAATACAATTTTCTATTATTGGATAAAGCCTATTATTTATAGTCGTACTATCCAACCCTTCATAATTTCTGAGATGATTTAAATCAATTTCAATAAACAGCTGATTTACGTTTCTTCAATTTTCAACACAATCTGAATGTGTTCAATTCTCTTTCTATTCTCATATGTCAGTTTTGCATTCAATGATCACTTTAACCTCAAATTAAAAGAGTTGTGTGGTGACACGAACTTATAGGATCTTTTACTTAATCAATAACTGCCCTGCCTTGAACCCAATCTACTCCAAAACAAGATTGCAGAATCACATGATGGTACACCTCTTTGATGAAGAAAAATGTATTAGATCAAACAAAAGAACGTGGCCACAGTGAACTGTCAAAATCTACCATTCCCTATTGCAAAATGCTCCAGTTTCCTTACATCACGCACACACTGATCGGTTTTGCTTTATTAATGGCTTGATAGTTGGTTTGAACTTTACTTTATTAAATACAGTGTTAATTGATCTTATTAATGGAACGTTATTCTTATTAACAAATTAAATTAGTTAAAACTTAAAAACCTATTTCAATATTTTTTCAAATATAAATCAGTAATATTGCATCAATTTATTTTTTGATACAAATAGTATTCGAATACAACACTATTGAATGCATCTTTAACGCATCTTATGAAAAACATAACTTTAACATCTTCGGGCACTCCTCTTTATCAATAATGCAACAAGGCTAAACCACCACTTTTTCAATACCGGACGATGGCCATCACCGCACAAGGCTAACATCTTTTTAAAATGTAGAAAGAAAACAAACTTGCTGCCCTTAAGCCAGCCACCAAAATTTCTATTCACTCACACACACTTCTCTTCTTTTTTTTGTCCCGCCTGTCCCCTAACTTCCACAAACACATCACAATTCCATCAATTTTTCGTCCTTGGTTATGCGATGTCATCAAATAAGAAACAAAAACCCTTTTTAACATTTCACTGCTAGATCCCTGCACTTCAGTCAACACCTTTGGGGCAACAAATCTTTTTTACCTTCCTTCAACATGAAAACAAAAATTCGAAAAAATAACCCAGTACCGCACAATTTCCAACAACATCACCAGCGCCTAAGGCTGTTCATTTATATCTTCGACGACGACACCTTGAAGTAGATATAACAATCGTGAGTTCAACCCACGCAACCATCCTTAGTTTAGTTCACTTTCGTAAGAGATTCTAAATCAGGATCAAAACCTAATGAAGCTGATTTCCAAGCATCTTACTCTCGGTCGAAAAACACAAAATAAATCAAACAGAGCGAGCATCATATCTGCCAAATGACATTAGCGCGACACCTACTCATTCATTATGTCACGATCCAAACTCAAGCACCGAGATTTCAAAATGCGTCTTTGACGCCCTTAACGTTCAACACTATGTCATTTTCCAAATGAAATTTTGTGGCATTAAAAACTTAATTACAGGAAACAGCAACGAAAGCCATTTCATTTTAACTTTTGTTTCGTACTTTCAAAGGAATTTCTCTTTGCCCAAATGTCAAACTGAAAGAACAACTTGCCATATTTGACACATTGTTTCATCACTGTGACAGGATGTGTAGTTTTTTTTTTTTCTCTTTTTGCTCTGAACGTACTCTCATGAGGGTATGATAACCTTTTTTGCGGCAGTTAAGTCATTCAAACTATTCATTAAACTGCCCTCTTGAGGAATTGAGTCAAGTTCTCAGCGTATTTCAAAAATAGTTTCTTAAGGGTCACCACTCACCCTTAAGCTAACACACATTCAAACATACCAGTTATGATGGACATTATAATACTATGTGCACTGTTCTGATTTTCTTTCGCTCAAAAATTGCATGAATGCAGTTACTTCAGTGGTTGATAGCGTCTATGTTTGGAAGGGAGGGGGTCTTTGGGGGGGAGAAAAGTATTGGATTTGAGGGGGTAAATAATTTAGTTCGATGGGCTCTGAAGAGACATGTCTATCCTTATAATATGGGAACAAGGATGAATGGCTGACTGTAGGAACTGTATAAAGGTAGTCGAGAAAAAAAAATCACACATAATATGGAGAGTTCAGTATTCGCAGAGAGGGAAAAACTACCTGAATTTTGAAATAGAATTTTTTCGACATAAGGATATTGGTGGAAAAATTCAAAAACCTTTGGTCTTATGTCTAGCTAGATTGATAGATGAGTTTTATGATAAATGACAGTGTGATGGGAACAGTTGCAAGATTGAAGGTTACCACATCTGCTGCTAATAGTATAAAAAAAAATTCAGTTATGTAATTAAACATGCGTATAAACATTATTAGACCAAAAACATAAATTTAAAAAAAAAGAGCCAAATTCTTCTATGCAAAAACCTTAGTGTAACAAGTTGTTGCACTTTTTCTCGCGAGATAATGGGTATCCGACCCTTTTTTTTTTCTATTATAAAAATTGTTATTATTATTAATTTCGTTAATAATAATAACAAATTAGTCGAACGCGAATAAAAAAAAAAAAAAACAAACGAAATACCTCGACCCGATCGCACGCCTATTCTAATTTGTTTTGATTTTGACAGATCAGCCAACTCGAAGAAAACTGAAAGAGAACAACAAAAAGTGCAACTTGTAGCTCGTTGATATGACCTACCACCGCGGCTGCTCAGCTGGGCTGGGTTCAGTGGAGGTGTAAGAATTCGCGATTGGGAAATATTTAAATTGATTATTGATATAATCAATTTAATGAAACGAAGAATGTTTTTATTGCCAGTACAGTGGGGTACTGTAATAAAAAAATGGGCGCCAGGAATTTTTTTTCCGATATAGAAGATTCCAAAACTAATTTAAATGGTTTGAATAAAAAAAGTATAAGCAATAGGTTTATATATAATGTTTATTTTTGGGAAACCGTGGGATAGAAGATCCCTGGATTAAAACCCAAATATTTTCGAATAAAAAAAGTACAATTTAAAATGGCCGTTTGGCTGAGTAGCAAATTTATTTTTAAACACAATGAAATTGAAAACAAGATAAAATTGATTGAAAGAAAATGGGTTTTCACAGTACCGACGCGTGTCCCGACAATTTTTGGGAAGACCCGAACAACAATAAATGACTAGAAATATATATATATTTCAGGATTACGAATATATATATATTTTTATTTAAAAGTAAACTCAAACTACTTATCTTGTTAGCTCTCCTTCCTTCTAACTCCTTTTTCTCCTTTTCCTATCACACCTCGAATCCCGATTCCTTTCTTCAAATTTCCTCCCTTTTTTTTTTCTATGTCTCCACCGATTAATTCTCTTCTCCTTCTCGATTTTTTTCTTTTTCCAAAAATTTCTCGATCCTTTTTTTTTTTGACTTGCAAACTTGCGATTTCAAGGCTCTCCTAAGAGTGTCCTCTAAGCGAATTTTTCAACTCCCATTCCTCCCTCGTCCATTCCAGTCATTCACACATACATTCAACACGGGATTATGGCTTCCTGGAAGCTTGACGCTAACCAAGAAAGAGAAAGCAACCGTTGTTGATTCTCTGCGAAACTTCACTCTCACACACACAAACACGGTTTCAACAAGTTGTTGGATGTGTTTCCAAAACTTGCCGAAACATAATGGCGAGTTCAGACCCCTTCCCAACTAAATTTTATTTCGAGAAAAAATTGAAAACGAACTAAAATCGAGAAGGAGTCATAATTAGGCATTTTCCTACTACTCTACTATTCGCGCGGAATTCGAAGTGTGAATTGAATTAAACTATTTTTGGAACTATAGGAAGGAGTGTTACTTCAGCACCCATTTTTAAAAAAATGCATATACTTAACATTAATACTTAATCTTACACGCGTTAAAAACCCATTTTTTACACTTGAAAATTTAAGTTATTTAAAATTATGAAGTTACACTACGTTACGTTAAATATTTAAAGAAAGAATTACGTTGCAACATTTGTTATGTTGTGTTGTTTATTTGACGAGTTGTTTTTGAGGTAAGTAAGAGTCTACCTGACTCGTTACTTCTTCGGCTCATCCGCCGGAACTCCTCGCGTTAGCTCGAACACCTGAGTTTTTTTGCAAAATACAGGCTAGGAACACCAGTGGTTGATGAGACCCTGGTTGCCCTCATCTTCGCCAATATTTTGCAACCGAAAGAAAGAAAGGGGGAAAGAACGACCGAAGGGAAGTTTTTGTTGCGGTAAAATTTACCGTAACAAAGTCAGCCGTCAAAATTACTGAGATCTAAAAGTACGCCAAGTTCTTACTTCATGTAATAGAGAAATTTTATTATTTAATGATCAAGTTTTTAAAACCAAGTAAGCCCATCAAATTTTAGTCAGTAATCATTAATTAATAAAATTTTCAGGTATGCAAATGTTTTCTGTTTTCATTCATGTTAACATAACATAGAGAACCAAATCGAGCACTCTAGTTCTAAGAAAAGTCATGAATTTTCAAGATGCATGTATAGTTTCAAAATGACAATAAAAAGACACTTCGAATGAAAAATCTTAGATTTTCTATTTTTCGCTTTAAATGTACATTGAGCTTTACCGCTCAATATAAATTAAACATTTTCTCAGAAAGTGGGCAGATAACACGCCCCCTGAATGGAAAACCTCAATTTTTATTTTTGGTTCTTTCTATGCAATTTGAGCCATACCGTTCTACCAAATTTCATTGTTCTACTGCAATCGGAAGTGTGCCATATATAATTTACATCAGTTTTGAGGAAGTGGGCGGATACCACGCCCCTGAACATAAAATCTCAAATTTTATATTTTGTTCTTTGTATGCAATTTAAGCCCTACCACTTTACCAAATTTCATCGTTTTACAGCAGTCGGAAGCGCTCCATTCCACCAACGCCAATTCGGAGAAAGTGGGCGGATACCACGCCCTCTGAATGGAAAACCTCAAATTTTCGATTGTGCAAAATTACAAGATTCTACGATATCGGAAAGTGCTCCATAATTTTGATGATCTGTCAGTTACGGTTTTTGTGATTTCTAAGGCCTTATATCTCAGGAACCGCTTATGTTAGAAAATTAAAATTTGGTGAGGCGCCGCCTGTACCTGACTAGCTTAGCAAATATTCGGAATTTTAAGTTTCTGAATTTATTGGTACTGAAGATAGTGAGGGGTCAAAAATCGCTTGAGTTTGTTCCTGTAAAAAGGGTGTAGTGCCAGAATTTGGCTGGGCACTACCGTGCCTTTTGATAAGAATTTTATTCACCATCTAAGGATATTGAGATTCATAAAGTCGAAAATCAAATTTCTATATACATACTTAACAGGGTTTTGCACGTTAGGATCCCAAGATAGGTATTCTTGAATGAATGAATGAATAAATTGGGGTATAAAAACACTGCGACCTAAAGATCTATTGTGTCCCCCATCTAGAACTGGATAGGTTGGCTCATCATTACAGTTCTTCCTCCAAATGTGTTCCTTTGAGGAATCGAAATATTTGGAGTATTTTAAGGGATGATAATTCACTCTCTTTTATGTGGTGCTTGCCCAGATATCTATACCTTTGATGCACGAGTGCATCACATTTCCCCAGTATGTGGTCAGGTGTCTCTTCGTGGGTGTTGCAGAATCTGCAAGTCCAGGCCAAGGATGTTGAGGTGTCTTCTCAACCTACAGTGGCCTGTGAGAAGCCCCGTGATTTTTATGAGGTTGTTCCTACTTAAGCTAATGCAGGTTAGAAAACGCTCTCGGTTGTAGTCCCCGAGTAGGAGTTTCGCCTGTCTTAGCTTAGGGAGTTCTTTCCAGATTTTTGATCTTTTTGTCTCCTCTTCTGTTTTGATTTTGTTTTTGATCACGTTTTCTCCTATTCCGCAGTAGGGCTCTGGCCCAGTGTTATTCTCGCCCAGTTTATTAAGCTTTATCACGCATTCCCAAACAAGTTTGGAACTAATGGCGTAGGAGCTTAGTGCTTTAAGTGCAGCCTGACTGTCTGACATGATAGCAATGTTTTGGTTTAGGTATTCTTAGAAACGCGAGTTTGCGGTGGAAGATTTCAGTGAAGAAATGCAACTAGCAACTAAAACACTGTTTGCAAAAGTAGTGATCAAATACGGCCCATCAAACCACGACGATGCTTGAGAGATTTAAATGTTTCGGTGAAGGTTTTATCACCTTTATTTTGTAATTGTAATACAAAAAAATAAGAAAGTAATTGCCTAATTCATTTATTTTACTTTTTTCACACAAATATGAATCTTAAAGTCATGGCTATACAGTTTTCTGAATTATATCCAGTAGATTCAAGCCGAGGGTACTGTAGTCGATGAAATAGTTTAATACATTAAAAGTTTCAGACAAAAGATCATTTATGAATAACAGCCCAAATTTTCTAAATTTTTTATGAAAATTTTGATTAGGTAAAATGACGTAAAATTAGGTGCAGAGAATAGTTGGTTCTCTACAACAACAAGTCTGTATGCTTTTTGAATTTCAGTTTAATGTATTTACTTCGTTGATGATTTTACTGGTACTTCAGTGTTATCTGGAAATACTCGTCTTGGAATGGCTGTCACTGGTGTTCGGAAGCAGATGAGTTCGGTCTTTACACTGTTTATCTCCAATCCCCATTTGACATAGTATTCCCATAAACTTTTGATTTGCTCTTACACTTTCCTGGCAGCAATTTCTGATGAAAAAACCGGTTGCTTTCGTGATGGAGTCGTCTGCATAAAGCTTCGTCTTTTTACCTGGTACGTTGGCTGGTTGATCAGCAGTATAAATGTTGAACAGCAGCGATCCAAGTTTTGATGCTTGAGGGACGCCAGCGTTGTACATACAAAAGTCTATAATGTTAGGAATTTTTTGATTATTCTTACTAAGTGATTAGGAAGTTCAAGTTCCGAGACTTTTATTAGAAGTCTTTTCATCCAAACGCTGTCGAAAGCTTTTTTATAGTCCAGCAAGCACGCTACAGTTATTTCTGTTTTGATTTTAATAGACGTTATTTTTCTTCTTCGACCAGTTATTTGAGGTTTTATGTCTGAAGAATCGTTTTAGTATATAATAGAAGGACTGGATCCTAGACAAAATCACGGGTAAATGTGCTTAAATTCGAAACATGTGAGTTGAATTGTCTCCTATTTTAATGATTTCACATTATGTTTAATTTTATAAATATATTCTACCAAAAAATAAGACTTTTTCTCAAGAAGTGTTCAGTTTTGTATTTTTTTTTTATCTTAAAAAGTTGACGAGGGTCGAAATAGACCTACCAACAGTTAAATCAACTAATTTTATCCCGAGACGTTTTTTATTTAAGAACTAAAAAAAATGTAGATACCTATCGTACAAATTTTGATTTAACAAAAATAAATAGTATAAATAAAAAAAACGCACGACTGGGTCGCACGGACTTGTACTTATATAATTGACTAAGAATTTTTAAATTGAATGCTATTCGAGGAAACTGTTCATAAGTATAAAATTTATTTTTTAAACTATTTTAGTATTGAGAAATTAAAACAGAATGCCATATGTTTCTTAAGCACATACACTGCCCGACAACCGATTAGCGCCCCTTCTAATCTTTATGTTTAAATGCATATAACTCGGAACTCTGAATATGTATTGTGTTCAATCTTTTTATTTATCAACTATCATGCTCCTTTATTTTCCCTCGCTCTAAAAAATAACTTGAGTTCTGGAAATTAACCGTTGATTTGTTTTGCTTTGTTCTGTCAAATAAGACAAAAATTGATGTATTTTTTTTTTTTGCGACAGCCGATTAGCGCCTCTACGCTTAACTATTAATTTTTGTGTGTAAGTTGTGGTATTTTTCTTGTTTAAGTTAACAGTGGTTTATTTTAATAATTTTCAATTAAATTTAGTAAATATGGGAAAAGCAAAAGCATTAAATGAGTCCGAAAAGACCAAAATAAAGGCCACACAAATTAACCGCATTTCCTCATTCTTACACAATGAGCATAACTATGGAAAAAACATCAAAGGCCGGCCATCTTCTGTGATTTCAGCAGCTGACAAGCGAATGATTTTGAGGCAAGCGTCCAATTCGCACGACTCTGCAGCCAAAATTAAAGAAAAGACCGGTGTAAAAGCATGCGTGCGGACTAAGCAAAGAATTATTTCTAATGCTGAACATTTAAAACGTCTTAAAATAAAAAAAAAAACGCCTCTTAACCAACTTCGAAAGACTCAACGCCTCGATTTCTGCATGGCTCATATGACCTGGGCGAAGGAGTGGAGACTTGTAGTCTTTACAGACGAAAAAAAAATTAATTTAGAGGGTCCAGATGGCTATGCTTTCTACTTTCATGATCTTCGAAAGGAAGAGCATACCTTAGATCGACTGCATAGCCGTGCTGGTGGTGTCATGGTATGGGGAGCCATTACTTACTATGGCACAATTGAATTGCAATTTCTCACTCCTCGTATGAATGCCACAGCATATAATGGTGTGTTAAAAAAAGCTTTCCCTGCAATCAAGGATATTTTCGGACCCTTGGAATGGAAGTTCCAGCAGGATAACGCCCCTATCTAACACCTCCAAACTCGTAAAGTCTTGGATTGAGCTTCAAAAAGTGCCCTTGCTAACCTGGGCCCCATATTCGACCGACCTTAACATTATAGAAAATGTTGGGGGATGGTTAGCACGCAAAGTATACGAGTCTGGACGGCAATATCCAACTGAATCGGAACTCATCGAAGGAATAAAAAGTGCATGGGAGACTATTTCACCCAACAGGATGTACGAGGTCATAGTCAACCGTGGTGGCCAAAACTCATTATTAATTCTTTTACAAATAAGTTGTATATTTATCAAATTAAAATAAAAAAAATATTTGTGGGTAGTTTCTGCCCCTTTTCTTATGTTATTCGGCATTTTCAAGTGGGGGTTCTAATCAAATGTCCGAAAAAAAAAAATTGGATTTTTCATATTATATTCTTTAAAATTCTGTTAAAATTTTATTAATTCAGTTACCACCTTAACTTTAATTTCTTTTCGACTATAATGTTACAAGCTTTCATTGATAAAAAATTAATTTCAAACGTTTTATTTTATTGGCTGATATTAAGCTCCAAAGACAAAAAGCATAGGGGGCGCTAATCGGTTGTCGGGCAGTGTACAGTGTCGGGCAGTGTACACTGTACATACATGCATATTAATTTATGCAAGAACAAAAATCATAATTCGTTGTAGCTGTTTCTTAAAAAAAATTAACTTTTATGTACAAAACCTTAACACCCATATTAATAAAGATGGTTTAGTGGAGGTTTATTGTTAATTCCTAGACTAAGTGCCAGATTTCTTTAATAAAACAAATTTTCTGCTAAGTGACGTTCACTAACTATGATTAAGCTAAACCACCGAAGAAGGTAGTAAGGAAGTTTATTAAAATGCCGCAAACAGCTTCTGAGCAAATAAGAACGATGGAAGAATTTAAGTTCACACATTGATTTCCACAAGTCATAGGTGCAATTTACTGCACCCATATTAGGATACAAAAAACAAACAGGCAGGAGTAAACGGTCAATACCATTTGAATAGAAGAAGGAAAAACAAAAAAAAAAAACAAATGTGTTTATAGTTTTTGGTTTTTTTTTTTTGGACTGTATAGATTGAAAAGAAAATGGTACTACTCCATTAATATGCAAGTAAAGACAGCTTACTAAAAAATATTTAAATATAAATCCAAACATGTTTTTAATTGTGTTTCCTTTATCTTTTTATCCTCTGTACATAGGCAGTTTGTGACGCCAGTTTAGGAATAAGGTGCATAGTTTGTCACTGGCTTGCAAGCACCCATGAATCCCCGTATATGAAAAAGACCGATAAAATATGGGAGAATTCAAAACAACCAACAAGTTAAAAACAGCTACAATAAGACACAAGCACACAAGCATGTGACAATTAATTTAAGTAGACAAACAATATAAAAAAGAGATTGCTTACTTGTTGTAGTAGATTTTTTTAAAGGATTTTTGACAAACATCACTTAACTATTCCGCGAACATTTCGTTTTTTTAATGTGAAAGTTTTAGCCGGGCCCTAACTTCTTTTCCGTGGTTTAGTAAGACCATGGAATAGAGGTGGTTTTTTTAATACGGCTGTAAGTCTTAATTATTGAAAGAATAAAAATTAAATTTTTCAAAAAAAAATATGGATCTGCTTTTGAGATATCGAATTTTCAAAAAGAAATATAATTTTTGTTTTCAAAAATTCAAAAAATCTATTCTTTAAAAGTTTTTAAACGCAATGTTCTTTAAGCTTTTTAGAAACTATCCTAAAAAATATTTCATTAAAATCCCTTATACCAATTGTGATAAATTAAAAATTCGAAAACTGGTTCTATGGTAGGTACAGTCAAAATGTTTACTTGCAAGTTATGTTATTGTAAGGAAAGTTATGCATTCGTGAAAAAATCGAAATCGAGATTTAGAACAAAGTTGACATTACGATGATAGGGAACGCGAAAAAATGGGTCTCGCAATTCAGCCTAACGGTTAAATTGATTTTGATAATTTTTTCTTATGCTAAAGCTCCCCAAAAGATTGAATAGTATTGTGTATTAAAATTTTCAAAACTCAGTATTTCGAAAACCTCATGCTCGATTTATTTTTAACTTGATGATCAAAAGTTTTTTAATAGAATCTACAAGATTTAAAAAAAAAATGTTCAAAAATGGTTTTTGAAAGTCGTATTTTTCTCGAAAATGGCGGCTATAATTTTGATAAATTTTTTTTTTATTAATTTTAACGATCTACAATTCAATAAAATTTTATGATCGTTTACAACAATGTATACATTTGTATGTATGCCTTATGGCCTAGGCACTTTTAAATTTCTCGCCCAACTCGAGTTTTCGTTTTTAGACCAAAATTAATATTATCTACCACACACATTTTGTTTGGGAATATTAGAAAATATTTTTTTTGTTGACTCTCTCTTTATCGGCTTAAGCGTTTTATACAAATCGTTCTTAAAGTTTAAAAAAAAATTGCACATTCAATCACTACAAAAAATATATAACGTCTGTTAGAAACTTAAAATTGGCGTACTTACATGTTTTCTTAAAAATGTCTTAAGAATTTTATTTATTAAAAAAATATTTTTAAAACACTTCTCTAATAAATTAAAATGTTATTATGGCAATCTTTTTTTTTAGTTCATGTTAGTGAATAAAAAAATTAAGTAGTTTAAGGCATTTACACATTAATTTCACGCTTTTGAACATTTTGTTAGTAATTTGCATGTTTTTAAATAAAATGTTATTAAGATTTCGTTGTCGTTTTTTGTAATTAGGTTCATGATCAGTTCATCTGTCCATTTCAGGTGACTGTTGATTCTTCGTTGATTTGACCCAACGTATGCCAAAGAAGTGCCAGACCCTAATTATAAGTTCCAAGGAATAGGATTCGAATTATCCACTTCTTATAAAAGTAGTTCAATCTGACCAGAACTTTGATTCGAAGTAGATGTGCTTTAGTAGAAAACTCCTCTGTCCTTGATCATCCCGTGTCTGTACCCAACAACATTCTTAAGGGCTTGAAACCTAAATAGTTGGTTATATATGGAAGTTCATTGCATTTTTTATAATGTTTAGACTTTTTTTCTCTTAATATATAAATATACATGCATACATATATGTGTTTATTTTTTTAATCCTGATTTAGGCCCGGTGCACACATGCGTTCTTTTAACGCGCGGTACCGCAGCCTGCGAGTCTTTTTACATGCAAAATAACACGCGATGCCGCAGCGTCATCGCACTCGCGTGTGCACCACGCAATTTATTTGTGAGTACTGTAAGACGCAAAGGCGGTGACGCTGCGGTAGCGCGCGTCAAAAGAACGCATGTGTGCACCAGGCCTTAGTGTGTGGTGCAGGGTTGCAAATTTTTGAATTCAAAAATCCATAAGTCATAAGTCTGTAGATGACTTGCGAATTAAAAAAATTTAATTCATAAGTTAGTTAGTACTTATGATTTTAAAAAAAATTAATTCATAAGCTACTATGTAAGTGACTTATGAATTAAAAAAAAAATTAATTCATAAGCTAATGGAATAATTCTCATAAAAATAAAATGCACGACTGGGTCGCACAAACTTGCTCTTATGTAATAGACTAGGAATTTTAAATACGGATGTTATTAAAGAAAACTGTTCATAAGGATTAAATGATTTTTTTAAATTCTGTTAGTAATAAGAGATAAAAACAGAATGCTATGCAAATATGAATTTATGCAAGAACAAAAATTATAAGTCTTTGTAGTGGTTCCTTAAAAAAATAAGCTTTTATGTACAAAATTTTTAAAACATTTTTAAGAAACAATTTTTGTACGCCAACATTAAGTTTTTATTATTGTACGAATAAGAGTTAAATTTCCAAAAAAAATACTAAGCCGTTCTTGAGATATCGAATTTAAAAAAACAAATGACTTTTTTTTTTAAATTGAAAAATATTTTTTCTTAAGTTTTCAAATGCAATGTTTTTTAAACTTTTTAGGAGCTTCTTTATAAAAAATTTCATTAAAATCCGTTATGCCGATAATGAGAAATTCAAAATTCGAAAAAATCGTTCTATGGTAGGTACAGTAAGTAATATCTAGATTTCAATTTTTTTTTATTAAATTATAGATCGTAAAAATTAATCAGAAGAAAAAAAATTTTAACAAAATTCTCGGAACCGTTTTCGAAAAAAATACGATTTTCGAAAACCATTTTTTAAAATTTGTATGAAAGGTACCGTTTGTTATAGATAAAACAAAATTCTCAAATCTTGTAGATTATATAAAAAGAAAATTTTATTTGTCAAGTTTGAAAAAAATCGATCTTGGGGTTTTCGAAATATTGAGTTTCCAAAAAAAAATTTGAATTTTTTTTTTTAATCCAAAAAATAAAAAATTGAAAATTTGAATATGGAATAATATTCCAACTTTGGAGGAGCTTTGGCATTAAAAAAAAATAATTTAAATTGGCAGTACCGTTTTCGAGAAAATCAAAAACAAAAAAAATGGATCCAGGGGGGCTACCAAAAATAACAATTTTTTGGAAATTTTTTTTCAACCATTAGCTAGTTTTAACCAAATGAAATTTTTCAAATTTTTTTTAAAAAATTCTGTAGGACAGTTTTTGAGAAAAAAAAATATTCATAAAACTTCGAAAAAGATCGTATGGCAGGTACCGTTACATGTGGTGGGAAAAAATTAAAACCCATATCTACCAGGTTTCAAGAAAATCGGCCGAGCCGTTTAGGCTGTAGTCGAACCGACAGACAGACAGACAGACAGAATTGCGAGATCCACTTTTTTGCCTTATAGTACCTATAAGTCGCAAGTAAAAATAATTAATGGAAAATTTATAAGCTAGCATGCTAATTTTATGACACACAAAAGCTTGAAATTTACTTTCGTTAATAATTAAATAATTATGATGTCAAAACAAGCTTAAGGTACTAGTACGGTCTAGAACGCAAAAAAAAAGCACGATTTTTTTTCTCGGAAACCTTAATAGGTAATAACATATTTTTTTTTTTAATAATGAATACATGCGTCAAGAGTACAAAAAAATTTGTTTGTTTGTCGAATTTGGCCGAATTATAGAGGGCGCTAACGTCGACTCATCAAAAAACACATTTTCCCATTGCGGACAGTTAATCTCCAGACCAACTGGACCGATTTTCAAAAAAACTTAATGCAACTTGACTGTTTTTATGTTTTCTAAGACAATTTACCACAATTTGACCAAAAAGTTATGAACAAAAAAAATTGCAACCCAAAAATGGCCAAAAAATTGTTTTGACTTTTTAAACAAATTGTGGTAAATTGTCTCGTAAGAAACCTTCCTTTGCATGATCCACTTTGTTTTTACTTGCGACTTATAGGTACTATAAGGCAAGTTATGCATTCGAAAAAAAAAATCGAACTCGAGATTTTGATCAAAGTTGACATTACGATGATAGCGAAGACTAAAAAAGTGGGTCTCGCAATTCTGTCTGTCTGTCTGTCCGTTCGATTGCAGCTAAACGGCTCGGCCGATTTTCTTCAAACTTGGTAGATATGGGTTTTTTCCCCCCCCCCCCCCGGATATTTTTTGGTTTGATTTTTTAAGACCAAAAATAACGGTACCTGCCATGCGATTTTTTTTCGAAATTTTATAAACATTTTCTTTTCTCAAAAACTGTTCGACAAATTTTAAAAATAAAAACACAAAAAAATTTCATTTAATTAAAGCTAGGTATTTGTTGAAAAAAATTTTGAGAAAAATGGTTATTGAGGGTACCCCCCATGGAACCATTTTTTTTGTTTTTGATTTTCTCAAAAACGGTACTATCGATTTTGATCAGTTTTTTTTGCTAAGGCTCCCCAAAAACCTGAATAGAATTGTGTACTCAAATTTTCAAAAAAATTTTTTTTGGATTTTTAAAAAAAACTTCCAATTTTTTTTTTCAAAACTCAATATTTCGAAAACCTCATGCTAGATTTTTTTTAAACTTGATAAATAAAAGTTTATCAATATAATCTACAAGATGTGAGAAAAAAAATGTTATTTTACCTAAAAATAAAGGTACCTACCATACAAATGCTAAAAAATTAAAAAAAATGGTTTTCAAAAATCGTATTTTTCTGGAAAACGGCGCTTAGAATTTCGATAATTTTTTTTTCTTTCAATTGATTTTTACGATCTTTAATTTAATAAAAAAAAATTGAAATTAAGATATTACAGCTTGTACCTACCATAGAACCATTTTTTCGAATTTTGAACTTCTCATTATCCACATAACGGATATTAATGAATATTTTTATAGAGAAGTTTTTAAAAAGTCTAAAACACATTGCATTTCAAAACTTTAAAATAAATATTTTTTGAATTTTCGAAAAAAAAATCTATTTTTTTCTTTTTTTTTGAAAATTCGATATCTCCGAAACGGGTCAATATTTCTTTTCGTAAATTTTATTTTTATTCGAACAATAATAAAAACTTTAAATTGGCGTACCAAAATTTTTTCTTTAAAAGCTTTAAAAAAGTTTATACATAAAAGCTTTTTTTTAAGAAACCACTACAACGACTTATAATTTTTGTTCTTGTATAAATTCATATTTGGATAGCATTATGTTTTTGTCTCTTACTACTAAAAGAATTTAAGAAGTAATTTGATCCTTATGAACAGTTTTCTCTAATAACATTCGTTTTTAAAATTCCTAGTCTGTTACATAAGAGCAAGTTCGTGCGACCCAGAGATTAACTGTCCGCAATGAGACAATGTATTTTTTGATAAGTCGACGTTAGCGCCCTTTTAATTGGGCCGAAATTCGAAAATTAAAAAAAAAAAAAATTTTGTACTCTTGACGCATGTATTCATTATTTTAAAAAAAATTATGTTATTATCTAATAAAGTTTCCGAGAAAAAAAATTCCCAAAAATCGTGCATTTTACAATTCCAATCTTCCAACTAGCTTATGAATTAATTTTTTTTTAACTCACAAGTCACCAACTAGCTTGTGAGTTAAATTTTTGTAATTCATAAGTCACCCACTAGCTTGTGAATTGAAACCAAGCTTAAGCTAAAAAGTGACTTAAGCTTTTGCAACCCTGGTGTAGTGTACTTTTTATATCTTATTTCTTTCTCACTAAATAATGATATTCCTTCCTGCTAGCCATAAAGTCAAATAGTCAAATACATATGCTTAATTTTATTTTGCAAATTTTTATTTAAAAAAAACACAACTGCATTGTCAGCCAAACCAAGGACTCACTGCCCTCATCTCAGATAACTCCAATGTTTTCTTAGGAACTTAGAGTGTGTATTTTTTGCAAACTAAATGAATGTGGCAAATGCTTAAGAATTCGTATGCAGGAATTTCAATTTGGTAAGTCAAGTATCATTTTGCTTCTTGGTCGCCACCGTCATTGTCCTCGTTGGCAGAATACAACTACCTACACAATACACATGCATATCCTTCGAAACATTGTGACAAATTGCTTTCCTCTAATGCCCTGCTAGTATTTTATTTCGGTTTAAATCCCCCTCAAGTTGACTTCAATGTCCCTCTATTCTTCCTGTTTTTTTTTTTCAAATTCCAACCAATTATTTATTTAAGTTAAATTATATTTTTAAAAGATTTCAATTGAATCCAAATAAACGGAACATGACCCACTGTTATCCTTTCATTTTTCCAGCAAAAATGTCATGGAATTTAAAATCATGGCAAATAAAATATATGAAAGTCTTTCAAAATGCTAGGTTTATCCGCCCTCAGAAGATAGCGTCATTTAGCGTTTGTATATTTTTGAAGGCCCATTGACGGCGGTTTATTATAATTTCCATTCATTGCGTTCTTAAGTTCCTGTTCCGGTTTACTAAAATCACAACCTTGGCACTGCAAAGACCCTTAGATTAAATTAAATTCAAATTTTAAATAGAATGCGACAGCAGCCATTATGGTTGCACAAATTAGTATTTTTTTTTTTTTCAAGTTTATTTTTTTGTTGCCCACAAAAAATATATAATAGCGTAAAGATGAAAAATCCTTTTCAATTTTTTATTAAGTGGAAGCTATCGAGGCAATATAGGAGAGGAGGCTCTTCCGAGGAAAAAAATATCGCGAAAAAGTTGAAAGTTTGGTTTGGCTTAAAATCTAATTAAGAGAAAAAAATTCCTTTGTCACCCACCTTTCAATGGAAAGATCTCGAGCTGACGATAAACAGGAAGTAACGAATTTAATGGGCGGTTAAGGGACATCTTGCTATTGAAATAATTTTTGTTTGCCAACCTTGAAATCAACGATGAGTGGATAAAAGAATGCAAACTTGTGAAAGTCCAGATAAATGTTATAAACTAACGTTAATTACTCAAAATACGGAAATTCTTTTATTTTAATGGGGATCATTAAAAGTCTGTACTCTTTAACGAAGCCTTATAAAGTACGTAGTTGGCAGTTTTTTTCATCTTAAAGCATGAGAACTGAAAGATTTATTTGAGTCCAAACAGTGCCATTGAAAGAGGAGCTGTAGAAATGTTTTTGAGGGGCCGTGAGTTTTGAAACAAAAAAAAAATGTTTGTTTCATATTTAATTAATAATTTAAAAAAATGTTACCATTTCTCCAAAACATCACGAATTGTTGTTATAAAATGTTGTGAAATATCGTGCCTTCTTTTGACAAATTTCCCCAATATTTAATAAAAAAATGTCTCGTACCCAAAATGTTGTCAAACATTTGTAAAAGAACATAAACTTGAGTGTTCTGATATTTTGTAAAATAAACTTTTTGTCTCTATCCTTCCCAGAAAACCACTTTACCTGGATTTCTTCCTAGTATCTTGCAACCTGGTGCATGCTCTGCCTATAACTAGGAACTTTATTTGTTCAGACTACCTTCATGAAGTAAGAATTTGGCGTACTTCTAGATCTCAGTACTTTGCACAACTGACTTATTACACAAAGGTTTTTATATAGAAGAACTTGGCTCTTTTTTTAACATTTATGTTTTTGGTCTGATCTCACTCCTTTTTGCAAAGATTTTAATATTTTTCCATGTCAAAATCTCGAAAGATACGCAAGGATAGAAGGGTGGACTCTACCTACTAAAATCAACTTAGTTTATAGCTTCCGATTTCTTTTGGTATATTTTCTATTTATTATTGGTTGTTTTGATTTGCGCTTCAATTGTTTTTTCTTGTCCTGGCAAGATACTTAACACTAGTATAACCGACCTTAATTTTAAATACTTGTACCTACCTACATTCGCTCAAAGTCATAAAAAAACAATAATTGTTGAGGATGTGATGATGTTTTTGTTGCACTTTTAAGTCCTTTTCTTAAATGAAGGTAGCCCACCAATTAATAGCCTACTTAGTGGTTTCATTATAGTTCAGATCACAGTTAAAATTTGTTTATGTAAGCTCATAGTTTTTTCAGGTATGCAAATGTTTTCTTTTTTCATTCATGTTAAAAGAACATTGAGTACCAAATCGAGCACTCTAGTTCTAAGGAAAGTCATGAATTTTCAAGATGCATGTATAGTTTCAAAATGACAATAAAAAGACACTTCGAATGAAAAATCTTAGATTTTCTATTTTTCGCTTTAAATGTACATTGAGCTATACCGCTCAATATAAATTAAACATTTTCTCAGAAAGTGGGCAGATAACACGCCCCCTGAATGGAAAACCTCAATTTTTATTTTTGGTTCTTTATATGCAATTTGAGCCATACCGTTCTACCAAATTTCATTGTTCTACTGCAATCGGAAGTGTGATTAGATTAGATTAGATTAAGAATTTTATTTTTCAATTTGTTTTATATACAATTTGACTTAAAACTAACTTATTACTAAATTAAATCATGTTGGCTCAACAATAGGGGCCCAACGTTCTTCATTTGGCTTTACATAATGCTATTTGCTTACAATATCATATTAATGTTTTCTTAATCTAATTCATGATTTTTTTAATATTAACTAAATAATAATTTTTGATGAGTGGGCGTTTTATCCCCTGTAGTATTGATTGTTGTTCTTCTCGTAAAAGGGTGCGTTGTCGTTATGGATGATGTCTTCAAATTGATCGTCAGTGATGGCTCGGGTGTATAGATACTTGTCACGAGGCTCCAGTTCATGCTGGAGAAGTTGTTGCACTTCTGTGTTGGGATGATCTTCCAGGTTCCTGATGATTTTTCCGGAGAGCTGCAGTAAATACTTGTCCAATGGTATTAATTTTGCTTCTTTATACAGATTCCTTGTTGGTATATATTTCTTCGTCAGTGTGTTACGATACAGTCCAGTGCAAATGCGGAGCATCTTTCTTTCAAAAAGCTTCATCTTTTTCATTGCTGTAGGTGAAATAGTAAACCAGATGGGAAAGGCGTAGGTCAGAACGGGTCGGATAAGTTGTTTGTACACAAGCAGCTTGGTTTTCTTACTTAGTCCACTTCGCCTCCTGAGAAGCGGATGGACCAAGTGCAGAGAATAGTTGGCTCTCTTCAACATCAAGTCTGCATGCCTTTTGAATTTGAATTTATTGGAAAAGTTGATTCTTAAGTACTTCGTTGATGATTTGACTGTCACTTCAGTGTTGTCTGGAAGCTTTATTTTGATTGCATCACAGCGTGTTGCAAACGCTCGTCTTCGAATGACAGTCACTGGTGTTCGGAAGCAGATGAGTTCAGTCTTTTCGCTGTTTATCCTCAGTCCCCATTTGACATAGTATTCCCATAGGTTTTTAATGTGCTCTTGCACTCTCCTGGCAGCAATTTCTGGTGAAAAAGCGGTGGCGTATGTGATTGAGTCGTCTGCATAAAGCTTCGTCTTTGTACCTGATATGTTGGCTGGTTGATCAGCAGTGTAAATGTTGAACAGCAGTGGTCCAAGTTTTGATCCTTGAGGAACTCCAGCGTTAATTCCTTTGGTTGATGACACATGTTTTTCTACCTGTACATAAAAAAGTCTATGGGTTAGGAAATTTTTGATTATTCTTACCAGGTAATTAGCAAGTCCAAGTTCCGAGAGTTTGAATAGTAATCCTTTTATCCAAACGCTGTCGAAAGCTTTTTCGATGTCCAGCAAACACGCTACAGTGGTTTCCTTTTTGTTGAGTCCAATTGTAACATCAGAATGGAGTCCCAGTAATGGATGTATGGTAGAATGTTTATTTCGAAAGCCATACTGAAACTCCGGTATGACATCTCTTTCTCTGCAGAAAACGTTGAGTTTCTTCAATATCAATGCCTCCAGTATCTTACTCATGCAGCTGAGCAAAGAAATTGGCCGATATCCTTCCACATTTGCGCGGTTGTTCTTCTTCGGGACAGGGACCACTTTTGCGGTTTTCCAGGCTGCAGGGAAATAGCTGTTGTTCAGGCAGTTATTGAAGATTATAGTCAACAGGAGAACAGCAAGATTTGGTAACTTTTTAAGCACGTAATTAGAAATCTTGTCGCTTCCTGCTGATTTTTTGGAGTTTCCAGTGAAGATAATGTCAGCTACTTCTTCAGGAGAAGTGAAAACATCTGTCAGCGTCGGCTCCGATGATGGGTTTTCCTCATTGAACAGGGTCACGGTTTCGGTGTTTGCTGATATCTCTTGAAAGCGAGTTTCTACATCTTCGATAAAGTCAGGAAGGTGCACGGGAGGGCGATCTTTGAAACTATCATGAAAGTGATTTGCAAACGCTTCAGCTTTCTCTGCAGAAGTTGTTGAAACTTCTTGTCCGTGAAGGATGGTGTCTGGAATTGAGTTCGCTTTTCCAACAATCAGATTGATCTTTTTTTAAACGTGTCGGGTCCAGGTTTGATATCTTCGAGTCTCTTCCTGAAATCCCTTTCCTGATGATGTTTTATTGCCTGGTTGAACATTGTGTTAGTGCACTGAAGTTCTGAGTGTAGCCGACGGTATTCGACACTTTCCCTGTTAAAGGTCCTGTGGAATATTCTTTGGAGGCTTTTGCGGAGTCTTTGCCGGTGAGCATATATTAATTGTATATGTTGGGGTAAGTTTGCATATTTATCTCTGCTGGTGCGGGGTGTTTTCTGCCTGTCCAAAGCATTGTTGACAACTGTTTCAAATTGAGCAATGGTGTTATCGATCTCATTGTTGTTGAGATTGTTGACGCTGGAGACTTCTGGTAGGCGTTCTTCAACTTCTGAACGGAATCTTATCCAGTTCAGTTTTTCGTATTGGATTTGGAATTCGGGAATACGACGTTCAGTTGTAATCCTGTAATTCAATCTGACTCTCATCTCAACCGCCAGATGGTCCGAGTCACTATCGTGTGCAACACAAGTGAAGTTTTGGAACTCGGGAAGGATGTTCGTAAAATTGGACGTCACTAAAAAGAAGTCTAGCAACGACGGAGTTCTTGGAAATGTGGGCCTATGTTGTGATATAACCACCAATGAGTGAAGCTCAGGGTTGTCTTGCAGCCAGTCCACAATTGCTTTTCCTTGTGTAGATTCCCTGGTGTCCAGCCAGAGTGGGTGTCGTGCATTGAAGTCACCTCCAAGTACACAGTACGTATATTGGCTAGCCAGATTGTTGATGGCGTTGAGGTCATGTATGATGTCACATCTTGTTGCGTTACACTTGTTGTATACTGAGACGAGAAGCAGCGTCTCATTATCTGACATAATGATCACAACGGCTGTAGTCTCCATGCAGCGCAGTACAGGTACCCTAACGTACTCGCTTTTAAGGTCCGATTTCAAGAGGATGGCAGTTCCTCTGCCTTCAGATGTCTTGTCCTGTCTATAGGATGTGTAGCCTTCCGGTTTAAAGGTGTTTCTTGCGGTGATGTTTGTTTCCTGTAAAAAGATAATATCGGGTTTCTTTGATTTTAAAAAAAAGTTTAGTGAGATACGTCTGGCTGTAGAATAAATAGAATTAACGTTATATGTAATGAAAGATAGGTAGTTTCTTATATACATAATGAACAAATAAGTTTACCCAATATAACTGTCTTTTCTTTATCATTGAGACTACCGTAGTTGCTTGGAACTACCTCCTTTGCCTTTTGGAGAAGAGAAAGGAGATCTGTTCCAAACAGTCTTTCGGTATCATCAAATATGTTGAAAGACTGTGATTGTCCTTTTTGGCTTGATGTGTTGGATGGTGCAGTCCTCTTCTGGACTACTGGTTTGGAAAATGGCGTTGTAGCTGGCGCTGGCGGAGCTGGCTTATTTCCTGCTTTCTTAAATAGGGCTCCCAAAGGTTTTGAAGCTGCTCCAGATGTGGCTGCAACGCTGGCGTATGATAAGCCATTCACAATCGCATTTTTTGCTGATGTTACAGCAATTTGGTGATTTTCACGCTTCTGTGTTGCTGTCTTCGTTTTTTCGGCCAGTTTCTTCTTCCTTGCAGGACATCCACTGTAGCTGGCAGGGTGCCCAGTCTGTTGGCAGTTAACGCAGAATACCACATCGTCACTGACTTTTTGGAGGGTCCTAGAGCAGTTTCCTGGATTATGATCCTCCTTGCACTTTACACAACGGTATTTCATGCCACAGTTGCTAGCCACATGTCCAAACTTTTGGCAATTCTTACACTGTGTAATGGTGGTTGACTTAAACTTCTCCCAATGGACTTTTTGGTGCATAAGAAGTGTTTTTCCGTAAATTGCTGGGATATCAGATGTTTTGGAAACTTCAACGACGAAGCTATTATACTTCCTGTCCGATCGGGTCTTGTAGGGACTTACTGCTAAGACTGCGATGCCTTCCGCAATGAGCTCCTCCTTAACTTCAGTGGCTTCATAAGTTTGATGAATGCCTTTAAGGACCAGCAGTGTCTTCTTGTCTTCTTTGGCGGTATAGGTGTTGAATTCTGTCTTCTTCACCTTCAGGAAATCTCGGATCTTCTGGTGTTCCTCTTTGGTCTTTGTTGTGATAACAGATTTTTCACTATTGATGTTGTGAACTTTGAATACTACACCTTGAGCTTTCAAATGTTTACTGATTTCCGCCACGTTTAGCTTGAAGCACACAATTGGTGGCATTAGTGTAGATCGGGGTTTCTTGTTGGGTTTTTCGAGGTTTTGTTGTTTTGTTGTGTTTATTTTCTCTGCGTTGGTGACAGAAGCTTCATTATCAATTGCAGGCTTTTTGGTCTTCTTTGGTGAAGTTATTGGTGACTCCGAAGGCTTTCTTTTTGATCTTTTTGTTTGTACCACCTCAAAATCAGAGTCTAAATTCACCATTTCTTCGGTTTGCAACATCTCTGAAGGTTCTTCTTCTGTAGGTTGCACGTTCAAGTTTTCCTGTCCTACAACTTCTTCGATTTGTTGTTCTGTAATTGGATCCATAATTTGTTGCGTATCCATTACTTCGTCCTTGTCATCTTCGTAAAGCTGGTCTATATCACCGAGCTTGGCGTGAATGTTGACCAGGAACTCTTTTCCGTGCGTTCTCATGCCTTCTTTGATGTGAGTCTTGAGTGCCTCGTAAGCTAAATTTACGTCACTCTTCCTTTTTTCGGCTTTTCCCATTTTTAAATGGGTTTCCAGAAAATAGATTTATTGTTTTTTTAATTACTTAAAGGATTAAGATTAAAAATTGTAATTAACAAGAAGGATAATCCACATTCGGAAAAACCCTTCTTGTAATTAACTAGATTAATTTTAGCAGGTAGCGTAGGTAAACCTTTGCTAATCACTTTTTTCACTGAAATATATTATTTTATTATCGTTAGGTAGATTTAGCAATCGGAAGTGTGCCATATATAATTTACATCAGTTTTGAGGAAGTGGGCGGATACCACGCCCCTGAATATAAAACCTCAAATTTTATATTTTGTTCTTTGTATGCAATTTAAGCCCTACCACTTTACCAAATTTCATCGTTTTACAGCAGTCGGAAGCGCTCCATTCAACCAACGCCAATTCGGAGAAAGTGGGCGGATACCACGCCCTCTGAATAAAAACCTCAAATTTTCGATTTAGTCCTCTGCTTGCATGATAAGACCTGCTGTTGTGGAAAATTACAAGATTCTACGATATCGGAAAGTGCTGCATAATTTTGATGATCTGTCAGTAAGTCAGTTACGGTTTTTGTGATTTTTAAGGCCTTATATCTCAGGAACCGCTTATGTTAGAAAATTGAAATTTGGTGAGGCGACTGTACCTGACTAGCTTAGCAAATATTCGGAATTTAAAGTTTCTGAATTTATTGGTACTGAAGATAGCGAGGGGTCAAAAATCGCCCGAGTTTGTTCCTGTAAAAAGGGTGTCGTGCCAGAACTTGTTGTATAGAAGCGTGAAAAAATTGAAATTGATTCGATTTCGTTTCGTTTTCATACAAACGTCAAAATATCTGATCAATTTGGAAGAGAAGTGATGACATTTTATGATAATTTTTTTTTTCTTTGATGATATTGCTCGTTAAATTATAAATGGATTTGCAAAAAAAACACGCCTTTTATAAATCACAGAAAAATGACATCTGATGATTTGTTATAAATGACGATATTTTACTTTGGCCTTAGTCTTTGAACAGACTCTTCACAACATCAACAAGAAAGACAAAGAAAAAACAATTTTAAAAGTTTTAATATTGATATACTCGTATTCATTTTCATTTTCCAAAAAGCAGGAGTTGTTTACAGACCCGAAACCAGCAATTCCGAAAGGAAGCATGCTCATCACATGGTCTTGGGCAAGCTTAAAGAACAACGTTGGAAGACTTTTACCGATCGTATGCTCCGATCGCAATTCCATGATGAGTACTTTAACCTTTTCTTCAGAGAGGTACTAAATCATCGAAATAGATTTAATTCTACGGGACATGATAAGTCTTCTTATCTTAAAAAGCACAATGTGAGTTATTTGATTTGAATGCAAGGGCTTTCACAAATCACACTGTCTGTTAATGCACGTTGTTAAATTTTGATGCAACAGAAAACACCTTACACATCGTCAGCATTTGTCTTATTTTCAAAACCTACCGTACACTATTTCTAGGAGCTGAAACGATTGATCGCACAGAGTTTCTCAAAATAATAAACGAAAAATGTGAATTAAATTTATTTAAATTCTTAAAAAATGCTCTCACTCATCGCAACTTAATTGTAAATCTATATATTAATACGTTAACAATTTTTTTGTAGTTCTTTTTTAATATACTTAAACCGAACGCCCGACATTAAAAAATATACTATTTGAAAGATAATATTAATTAGAAGTGCCATCAGAATTCATTATGTGAATCCGTCGACTATTTGCATGTGAAAATAGAAATAAAAAATAGAAATAGAAATCATGAATTCTCCATACAAAATGTCTAAAATAATAAATACACGATACACACAGCTGTTTGTCAACAAAGTTCACTTCCAACGTGTATCATCTTTCATGTTGCTCACATTCAATCTTTGTTGTTTCGTTCCGAACAGAGTACATCTAAAGGGTGGTTAAATTTTAAGGGCCGATGTTGAATGTGAACCACACCTAAACGTCAAGTTTTTTTCTGCATTTCATTTGACATTTCTCAATTTCAGACTACCTCAATTTGAACCATGGAAAGATACACAATCGAGCAACGCGATAAAGTTATTCAAGTTTATTATGAAAATGGGCGTTCAAATCAAAATGCATATCGTGCACTTCGTGATTTTTTCGGTCAATTTAATCGTCCAATTGTGCGTACAATCGGAAAAATCGTGCAAAAATTTGAGCAAACCGGGTCTGTGGGAGATGTGAATACACCATTGCATGCTCGTACAGCTCGTACTGCAGAAAATATTGCTGCCACCTCAACTCGTCGTCTTGTCCAACAGTTGCACCTCTCACGCTTTCGTTGATGAACATTATGCATAAAGACTTGCATTTACACGCTTACAAGGTGCAATTGACTCAAAAGAACTAAAACCTCTTGACCATTTCAAGCGTCGTCAACGGTCAGAATGGTGGCAAGAAATGGCAACATAGGATGATCAATTCTGTGGCCGCAAACCATAACCGCCTAACTCGAGTTATGACGAAATTGAGTTTTTATCATAATCGTGCTGAGAATATACAAATCTATGCCCACTCAATTTTTTACGTCTGTATCTTTTTTTAAAGAAAAGTTATAAACAAAAAACCTAACAACCTAACTCGCTTTTCAAAAATTATAATTTGCCATAACAACTTAACTCAATAAAAATACAACGGCGGTTTCATAACTTAAGTTAAGTTTTTATTATTCTGCATTGAAAAAAAAAATAATGAGGAATAACAACATAAGTCAAGTTAATCAATTTAAAATCTGCCGAGAATTAAAAACGCTTATTTTTCATTTTTCTTATGTCAACATAGGCTCTTATTCCCTAAAGTAGAAAAAATATTTACTTTTCTTAACTTGAGTTAGGTTGTTATGGCAAATCACATTTCTATTTCTTGACAAACCTAACTGGACTTAAGTTCTTTTGGCTAACCAGACTATGATTGCATGAAAATCTTAAATCGAGTTAGGCCGTTATGCCGTGTTTCAATTTAAAAAATCACAAATCTAAGTTGACTTATGTTCTTTTGCCTTAATCAGTTTACTGTAAAAATGAGTCATAAGTGAAGATAGGTTATTACGAACAGTCGCATCTGTAGTGTAAGTGATGTTTTGTTGAAAGGTTTAATTAAAGAAGTGCGTAAGATACCGAAAATGAGCTCTGCAAATAATGGAATTAGCAAGGATGCTTACAAATTACAAGATAGTAATTGTGACGTTAACAATCAAAACGGTGCTAAAGGCACTTTTTTTTTTCAAAATATGGAGTGTGGTATACCAGAATTTGCGTATTAAAGAGAGCTATAGAATGGTGGAATAATTGTATTTCAAAACGGGCTGGTTTAGAAGTTATTACTATTTTAATGTTTTTAACAATCAAATGGGTGCTATTTTTCATACAATGCTTGTAATTTTCAAAACAGCTCTATTTTTCTCTAAATGAAATCAAATAGATAGGATTGTTTTTCAAAAGGAGCTAAATAATTTTGGGCGCTAAAATTGTTGACACTTACAAAAGGATCTTTAGTTTACCTATCGTATTCTTTGTTATCATTGTTTAATAAGTTTTAATGAATTCCAATAAAAAGAACTTTTCCTTACTTAAATGTTCTCTTCTTTTTTAATTTTACAGGCATTTGAAAATCAAAATTTAAGAAACTTATTTTCAAAACGCGCTAAATATATTTTTAACAAACAAAACTGCCTAAAAAAAAAACATTTCACTAAAGGACGAAAATAAAAGGTCCCTTTAGTATTTTTATTGGTCAATCTAATAAAAAAGACTTCTACAAATTTTACAAAATTTACTGATTAAATTTATCTTAAATATTTTAGGAATTATAGTTTTCCGCCCTTTTGCTCGGTGTCATGTTCAGTTTTTTTAGCCTCTGTTTGATTGTTAACGTCACAATTATCTATTACCATTCTGATTACACGATATACATAGTAATGTGATGTATTAAGGAGCTGATATCACATTGTGGCAGTGCCCTATACAAACAAAATTAGTATAGGTATTAGATACTTAATAAGAGCAAGTACTCGTTACAACATATTTACTTTTCATTTGTTCTAAAATAAATGTTGGGTGTCAAATTAAAGCAAAATTCAAAAAGAAATATCAAAATAAGGAGTGTTAAGAATTGATCTTCCTTTGAGTAATATTTTTCCACTACGCTTATGCAAACTTTAGGAATTTTAAGAAATGCATTTATGCTTTAAATCAAAATATAATATTAAGAGTTTTGTTACAATTAAACAAAACAAAAATTTTTCCATATTTTAAACCGAATATAACGTAGCACAGTGATCAATGAACGGCCAAACTTTTGATGTTGACTTGATCCAATTACTCTTCTTTTTAAGTCATCACTTTAGCAAGAAAACGTTTAATATTTAATACAATTCTAAAGTTTATGTTAAGATAAAGATATGCATATAATTTCTTGTTGTTCAGGTGAACTATTCAACTGTGTACAATGTACATGAAACTGTGAACGTTGAAAATGATCTCGATTTGATGATTTGATGGTAATTTTTTTAATAAACCGGAAATGATACACTCAGATGATTCAGTGAAATATCCAAATTTTAATTTATTTCAGCAGAGAGCCCAAGCCGTTTCAGCTGATATAAATTATTATTCTGTACATTTATTGTTGGATTAATAAATAATAATAATAATAATTTATTAAGAAAGTCTAGTAATTCAATTTCTGAGAGCTCAAATATGTAGAAGAAACGTTTGCAAGACCTAAATGCAAAACTAAGTAAAAGCTTCGTATTAAACTTCCAATCAGCAGAAAGACTGTTAAGGCTAGGGCCTTTTTATATTTTTAGAAGTAAATGCAGCGAGAGAATTAAATTTTAAAAACTTGAACTGTAGGTCAACAGCTACTGGTCATTAGCAATATATAACCAAAGAATTTTATATATTGGTTCCCTCAAACACATTGAAGATACAAAATTTGACAGCTTGGTGTACGCAGTTAACTGGAAGCCAAAACGCGACCGTAGTATGAAAAATACGAAAATATTTGTAATGTTTTTTTGTAAAACATATTTTCATCAGTTCTTTGACGAGACTGAGAGCTTCTTTAAATCCGTCATCAAAACAAAAATCTTCACTGTCGTTAGTGTCGTTCGATTCCATTTAAGGATATCAGAAAAAAACGTGCTCCTAACAATAAAACGACATATTTCGAGGTTTACTGCACATGAAAGCCACTTCATTTGAAGGGACTCGTGTACAAAATATTTAAATGCTAGCTTTAATCTTACATCGATACACGGCCATTATAAATCATAATCTTTAAATCTGGCAAGCTTATTAAAATACATAAAAATGTTTGGATTTATCGGCCAAGAGTTTAATGCCCAAAAAGTAGACAAGTGTTCTTTTGCTTCGAAGAGAAAGGTTACCGAATCCGAGAATGAAAAATTCGCATTGCAAGTGAAGCAAAACGCAACGAAAAAAAGAGGCAATAAAAACCAAACACTTTTAAATTAAAGCTTGGACCTTCATCGATCCCTGAACCAGGGCTTACAAATGTGATTGCGCCCATCACGAGCTCAATTAGCTTAGTGAGAAAAAAAACGAAGATCCAAATTGAAATCCCAAGATATTGGTTTTATTTCGTTAATAAGACTGATTTAATTGACACGAAGAACAACGACAATGATTTTTCTGATTTTGCCAAATTTTATAGATCTAAAGTTTATTGGAAACGAATAGATGAAGATGGTAACAAAATAACTTGGAACTCTATTCGGTAGCTGCGTTACTATAAAAACTGCATCAAATGTCCTACACAAATTTCTTGCACAAAGATGAGGTTTCTAAAATTACAAAAAGTAAAAAAAGACGAAAGCTTCTTTAAATCTAAACAACTTCTTTCCCGAAAGAAAAGAAGATTTCATGGACTTAAAACATCAAGTCTTGATTTTCAGACTTTTTATGACAATCCAATATGGACGAGCTAAATACTTATCCTCATTTAACAGGCCCTGACAACTCAGAAGATACTTAAATATCAATTTTGCTCAAAATTTAATCAATAATGTACAATACATAATTTAAACTTATGCATATTAAAAACTTGAATAGATAAAATATTCTTATTACAAAATGTTCCTTTACTTGTATGATACTTTCACGACCAAAAGAAAACAAACATGGAAAATTAACTTAAGTTAATAAATACCCTGGTTTATTGGTAAGGAAAAAGAACTTAACTCAACATATGAAATTTTTTTCCACAATCTCACACATGGAATAACGACCTAAGTCGAGAAAAGAAATTTTAATCATTCTTTCTTAATATGCCATAACAACCTAACTCGACCTAAGCTTTTTATTTTTTTAAAGTTCAATAAGCCATAACAGCTTAAGTGTTTTTTTCCTTAATTACTCATTAAATATAAGACATACATTTTATTAATTCTAGTATATGAGAAATGTGTATTCTTTCTTCATTTCTGCATTTAAGAAAATTAAAAATTCATAATTCCTGATTCATAGAGAGATTATGAAACTTAAAACTGCTCTCCTGAAAAATATGAAAAATCGACTTAAGCGGTTATGCCCTGTGACCACTGAAATTTTCGAAGAAAATCATCTTCAGTGATGAGGCACATTTTACCTCAGTGGATTCGTCAATAAGCAGAATTTCCGCATTTGGGCAAATGATAATCCAAGAGTGATTGTCGAAAAACAAATGCACCCACAAAGAGCAGTTACTCTTGCGGTTTATGGGCTTGTGGCATCATCGAGCCGTATTTTTTCCAAAATAAGGCCGGTCAGGCAGTTATTGTGAATAGTGTTCGCTATCGTGATATGATAACGAACTTTTTATGGCCCGAATTGGAAGAGATGGATGTGGACAATATGTGGTTTCAACAGGACGGTGCCACTTGCCACACAGCTTACGAAACAATGGCTCTTTTGCGCGACAAATTCAATGGCCGTGTTATCTCACGTAGTGGCGATGTTAATTGGCCGCCAAGATCATGTGATTTGACACCGTTGGACTTCTTTCTTTGGGGTTATTTGAAAGAAAAGATGTACTTCGATAAGCCAGCAACAATTCAAGAGCTAAAGGATGAGATAATTCGGCACATTAACGGCATAGAACCTCAATTATGCCTCAGCGTCATCGAAAATTTAGATCATTGGGTGGAGGTGTGCCGCCGAGGTCACAGCGGCCATTTGGCCGATATTTTGTTCCATATATAATTGAACCATACCAATATTATCACAATAAAAAGAAATGACAATAATTTCCTAAATAATTTGTATTTTATTCAAAATCAACATCTGCCCTTAAAATTTAACCACCCTTTAAAATGTATAAACAAATGCTTACAAAAATGATGCAATAGCAATTTCTTCGCCCAAGTTTCAGGCAGTAGGTCTTTTCCTATTTGGACTTTCATTATTGACACACATGAAGATATTTTAAATTCTCCGTAATTCAGTTAGGTGCATCTCATATTTTATCAAAGTGTATCTTTTACCGTCAATAAGATTTGTTTTGTTTTAAATTAAAAAAAAAAATAAAAGAAGATACAAATCAAATACAAAAGAATACAAAAGAAAATACATCCAATCCATTTCTTAAGTGTCCTTTCGGTATTAAGTGCTTGTATGCAAAAATAGAGAAAAAAATCAATACAAAACAAGACAACTAGGTATAACACTTTTTCCCATTTAATTAACAAAAACTCGGAAAACAAACAAAAAAAAAACAGCACAAGGAAGTTTTTTTTTACAGACGAATTTGCATTGGTGCCAATTCCAGGAGATAATTGAGTTCTGGTCCTTTGAAAGCTTTATAGTTTCGATCAACAAAAACTATACTGTCTCAGAGGGATTTACTCCTGTTGGATGTACATTTTTTAAACGCATTCAAAATCATTCACAGTTAACAGTTCGTACTTCAAAGCCAACCCCGTAACCAAAACAAAAGGACTTTGAACCCACACTACACTTACACTGTGAATCGACCTTCAATCTTTATTCGCCGCATTGTTTACAATTCGCACATCATCGTTTACAATATCATTGTCCTTCGCATATCCTTATCAGGAAAATGTGTTGTTCTTGCAGTTTTGTAAGCTAAGAGCATGAATTATGCTTGGAAGTAGGTTTTTTTTTTTTATTTTCTAGATCACAATGACAGGGCGGATTTAAATCCTACAACGAAATCCGCGAATAGAATAAGCGATTAAATTGTTGTTTTGTTTTTGGTTTGTAAATTGTTTCTTATATTGTTCTTTGTTTGTTTTTTTACTTGCTCAGATATTTTCTTTTTTTATGTTTTTGAAATTCCAATGTCATCTTGTACTTAAAGTGACACTGAATACTATAAGGCTCTTAACAAAGAAATTATTGCAATAGAAATGTGTTGTATTTCTAAGGAAGTAATGTGCCTTACATAAAGAGTTTTGTTGTAGAAGAAAATGTGTACATGCTTAGTTATAATTTGTATACCCAAAAATATGAATTGAAACATAGAGTCCGCCTATTTACATACAGGTTATTTACAAGTCCTATCTTCTTCGAAGTTAATGATGCGATTATAGTTATTGTTTCATAAAAAAATGTATGCTTCACAACATGTACTCCAAGTTTGGTTATCTTTCGAAACCTTCTTTTTATAGAAAGTAATTCTTCACCTTTGAGTACCTTAAGCGATTTCCAATAGGAAGAGGTAGATTTTGACAGCATATGGCGGTCAAGTTGTTTTATCTGTTGTTAATTTTTGTTTACAATTCACACATGCTCAAAGATTAATTGAGGTAATTAAATAAGGAGGGAGGTGGGAAGGAGGTTTCGATGAACATTGGTTTTGAAATTTCACAAATTGAAATGGCAACGGAAAACAGTGTTTGGTAAATTATTTCATAATCGTTTTGTGTGACTAAGAAATGGTACATCCAAAATTAGGCTCGAGGGTGAACTGATGAGCATTTCGCAGCGAAACGGGTAACACGGGTAAATTAATTGAGGGGAGGAATGCAACTGCCTTCTAATTGCTAGTGAAAAAAGCGTTAAACAAGGGCAGACCCGAAAGTTTCCAAAGTTGTCCAAGAGATTGGAATGATCACCTGATAGTTTTTTTTCTATCCAGTAAATAAAGAGAAGTTCGGACAGCACCTGTGTGATGTGAGTTATACTCGAGTTAGGGACGTCTAAGCGCCTTATAAACTGTAGGCAGATATAATTTCTTACACTGATATAGAAGTCTTAAACATTTAGCAGTGTTTTTGGCGGTCTCGAGAATGTGTTAATTTTAATGAAGATCGTCGTTGACACACATACCAAGCATTGACAGTTTTTCGGTTTCTTCGATAAAAGTGCCATTCAAGGACAATGGCATAGGGGATACCTTTTGCTTCAACAACGGCATTAAACAGCATTGAGTTTTCGTATAATTAAACTCCAAACGATTTAGCAATACTATAAATATCGGATTTTATTGAGCTTATCATTAAGTACCATTGCAATTCCACTTCCAAAGGAGATGGACGTGAATATGAGAAGCTCAGGGTAGAGTCGTAGAGAAATGAAAGAAGTGGATTAGAAGTTTCAGACAAGAGATCAGTTATAAGAACGAGGAACAGAGCCGGAGATAAAACGGAGCCCTGAGGAACACCAGCATTTATTTTGTGAAGATCAGACTTGAAAACAACATGTATTGAATTATACAGAAGCTTATTTCTAATCCAAAAAATAAGGGTTTCTTTAATGCAAAAGGCACGCATCTTTGATAAGAGAGCTTGATGTCGAACTTAACCAAATGGTTTAGAAATATCAAGTGCAATAATCTTACTTTTTCCAAAACAATGTAAAGATCTGTTCCACACTTCGGGGAGACATGCTATCAGATCACCAGTGGAACGATTGTTGCGTAAGCCATATTCAGTCATTCAGAAGCTTTCGGTCTTCGAGAATCGAGATATTTCTTGATCTGGTGATTAAATTAGCCATTCCAAGATATTGGAAAGAAAGGACGTAAGTACATTTGGTCGATAAGAGAAGGGGGAGGAAGGGTTGCCTTTTTTTAGGAACAGGCTGGACATATGGTGTTTTCCATGTTCTTGAGACCGATTTCATAAGAGAAATAGCAATGGAAAAGCATTTTACATAATATTTTGTTAGCGAGGAAAAACACCTCTTCAGAACAATGGATGGTATAATAAAAAGAACAGCGGATATGTTTGTATGAAGATCTCGAAGGGTTTTTTCAACTGTACGAGTACAGAAATGCTATTGAATCGCATTGAATGATTTAGGTTCTCAAGTACAGGAGTTGCAATGTTGCTGGCAATGTAAAATTTAGTAATATTTATGAATTTTTTATAATACAAATGATAAAAACCCAATCAGAAAGAAGAAACGCACCTTTGAAAATCAAGTTTTCAAATTAGTTTCTCAAAAACTCATCGTTTTGAACTAAAAACGCAATTTTGTTGCTTTAAAAAAGGATTTTTCTCTTACTTACCTCAAATAAAATTTGCGGGTTTTTCAGCCAAAGAGGTACCGGTCGGATAATGAAGACAGCAGCGTTGACCAACTACTATAAATGTAGCGTTTTTTTCTACATTATGTTTCCAAAAAAAAAACACACTACGTAACGTACAGTCGCAAAATACAATAAATAATACTAAAATATTTGATATCGAAAATTGTGTTTGAAATTTAAATTCTCAATTAGCACTAGTTTGTGTAAGCCCAGAGCCTTGAAAATTACGAAAAAGTTTAATTATTTTTAATGTTGAATTTAGACTTCTATCATAAAGATGTTGTGCAATTTGGGATTAATTTAGAGAAAGCCAAAACTTTAAGGGGAAAAAGACCATTTGAAAATGTAAGCAATTACATGTTGACACTTTGCAGCTTACCTCATATCTTTGCAACTGTAGAAAGGTGTATTTCGGGCCTAAACGTAATTAAAGACGATTTGAGAAATAATTTAAATATCTTCACTGTGGATGAAATAATGTAATCAAAAGCATTATTGAGGGATGTCAAAGGGCCTTAAAATGCACTCTCTTCATTAATAACATAAGCCCAAAAATATTCAACAGATTATATATATCGTCGCTGTAGATCGAATACCTCGTAACCCAGAAAAAATCGATTTTTAGGTAATGATGCAATTATATTGTGAAAAAAATTCCGGATCTAATGAAAAATATCCTGTGAACCTAAAAACTATAATTGCAGAGCCACGCGCATAATTAACAACACGTCTCTCATTGCCTCTCATTGATTTGATAATAAGTTTTTTGTCTCTCCTGAAAAATCGACTTTTCTGGGTTACGAGGTATTCGATCTACAGCAAGTGCTTGGACGAGACAAACTAGAGCCCCCCAGCTATTTGTAATATGTTTTCTTCCTTCTTTAAACTTTCGTTCTGTGATGACGATTTGGTACCTTGTACAAGTAACTTTACTCATTTGAAAAGCTTTTCAAAAAAAACTCAATGAGTAGTATTGTATTCACAGAAGAGGATAGGATGTTAAAGAACATCTTGAGAAATTAGACGATGACTGTTCCAGTAGTCCTGAAGGAGTTCCTTCTTTTGTTTTACACAATTGTAGTTTTAATCTAAGGTCTCCAATAGCATTTTTATTCGGACACCACTTAAATAAATAGCTTTATTTAATATTTGAAAACTCATTCATTATTTCCATTCACAAAAAAAGCAATCGTGGAAATATTTCTAATTATATGCCAAGTGCCAAGCTTTTATATCTACCAAAACTATTTGTGAAAAAAAACAATCTACTGTTACATTAATCTTGTTTAATTCACGTTGCTTGCAAGAAAAACTATCAAGTTAATTGTATCTATACAAACTTTAGTAAGGTCTTCGACAAAGTGTGTCATAGTCTTGTTTTTGCAAGCTTTCATCTCTTGGTTTCTCCAGATTTCGTATTTAAAAGGCAGAACTACTTACAAAAATCCTTTATGGATGAATAACTTCTGATTCTATAAACGCAGACTCTGGTGTACCTCAAGGTAGTTACCTAGGTCCACTACTCTTTATAATTGCTATCAATGACGTTGTTGATGTTTCTGTAGCTGATATTCATCATCATCATCATCGGCTCGACAACCGGGTTCCGGTCCTGGCATCTTTCAACAAGTCTCTCCACCTATCCCGGTCTCTAGCCGACGCCATCCAGTTGCGCACCCCAAAGCTTCGGGCGTCCTGGTCTACGCCATCTCTCCAGCGCAAGCATGGTCTACCACGCTGTAGTCTACCATAGCATGTACCACAAAGAACTTTCCGAGCAGGTTCCTCTTCGCTCATGCGAGCTAGGTGCCCTGCCCACCGGAGTCTACCGAGCTTAATTTTTGTCACGATATCTGCTTCAAGGTAGATTGCGTACAGTTCATGATTGTACCGTCTCCGGAATCGTCCTTCCTCACATACGGGGCCAACAATTCTCCTTAAGACTTTTCTCTCGAACGCAGCTAAGAGGTCGGAGTGCCTTTTGCTAAGCACCCAAGTCTCGGATCCATATGTGAGTACTGGCAGGACCATGGTCCTGTACAGCAGCAGTTTTGAAGTTATGGTGAGATTTCTGGATTTGAAGAGCTTTGACAGACTATAGTAGACTATAGTAGACTTTGTTGGATTTGAGAAGCCGCCCGCGTATTTCTTCTTCTATATTGTTATCGGCTGCTACTATTGACCCAAGGTATTTAAAGGATTGCACCACTTCAAATTCGTGCTCCGCAACCTTGATTGTTTGACCAACTTTTCCTCTCGCATTCGACGCCACCATGTACTTTGTTTTACCTTCACTAATGTGCAGCCCCAGATTTTGTGCCGCCTGCTCGATCTGGATGAAGGAATCGTGTACAGCTTGTTCGGTTCTTCCGATGATGTCGATGTCGTCTGCGTAAGCCAGTAACTGGCTGGACCTGTTGACGATGCTTGTTGCCGTGCCAGAGTCACGGATTGCTTTCTCCAACGCCAGGTTGAAGAGGAGGCAGGCCAAACCGTCCCCTTGTCGGAGTCCATTAAAGATGTTGATTGGTCTGGATAGCAATCCGGCTATTTTTACTTGGCTTGTTACGTTGGTCATGGTCAACCTACATAGTCGTGTCAATTTATTTGGGATGCCGAATTCTCTCATGGCTTTGTAAAGTTCTACCCTGGCTATGCTATCATAGGCGGCCTTAAAGTCTATCAACAGATGGTATGTTGGGATGTTAAATTCTAGACATTTTTCCATCGCCTGCCTAAGGGTAAATATCTGATCAGTTATTGATTTGCCTGGAATGAAACCACACTGATATTGTCCGATAACGGTTTTAGCGTATGGGGTTATCCGGTCTTGTAGGATAGAGGAGAGTATCTTATAGGCGGTACTCAACAACGTGATACCTCTATAACTGCTGCACGTTGTGACATCTCCCTTCTTATGTATGGGGCATATTAAACCTTTTCGCCAGTCTTCTGGCATTTCTTCCTGCTCCCATACGTGTACTATAATATCATGAATTGCTTGACGTAAGGCTGGCCCGCCGTGATGGAATAATTCGGCTGGTATGCCATCGGCTCCCGGTGCTTTATTCTGTTTAAGCCGGCCTATAGCCTTCTCAACCTCTTCTATGCTTGGTGGCGGCAACATAGAGTATTCTTCTTGAAGTAGTGGAGCCTCCACTTCTGCAGTGAGCTGACCATTTAGCAATTCATTAAAGTACACTTCCCATCGCTCCAGTATGCTTTCAGGATCGGTGATCAGATTTCCCTCTCCGTCATGTTTCGGACGGATTGGTAGAACTTCCGCGCCTGGTGCGGACCTCGCTCTCGGCTATTTTCTATTTCACAGATTAGGTTCTTCTCCCAGGCTGATTTTTTTTTGTCTGTGTAGCCGTTTTTCTATTCTTCTGAGCTCTTTATATTCCTCTTCGCGTGCCCGCGTTCTATGAGATTGTTGCATTGCTCGGTACGCAACATTCTTACGTTCAGTCGCTAGCTTGCATTCATCATCAAACCAGTCGTTCCGATTTTTACGACTGCTGCCTAAGATGGAGTTGGCTGATATTAAATTATTTAAAATCATCAGTGATCAAAGTGATTCTGGATTCCTTCAAAATGACATAAATATTTTCTCCAAACGTTGTAAAATAAGCAATATCAAAGGGCACGGTAGTGCCCAGCCAAGTTCTGGCACTTCACCCTTTTTACAGGAACAAACTCAGGCGATTTTTGACCCCTCCCTATCTTCAGTACCAGTACAAAATATCGAAAATTTGAGGTTTTCTATTCAGGGGGCGTGGTATCCACCCACTTTCTCCGAATTGGTGTTGGTTAAATGGAGCACTTCCGACTGCTGTAAAACGATGAAATTTGGTAAAACGGTAGGGTTTAAATTGCATAGAAAGGACCAAAAATAAAAATTGAGGTTTTCCGTTCAGGAGGCGTGTTATCCGCCCACTTTCTTCAAACTGGTGTTGGTTGAATGGAGCACTTCCGACTGCTGTAAAACGATGAAATTTGGTAGAACGGTAGGGCTAAAACTGCATACAAAGAACAAAATATAAAATTTGAGGTTTTCCATTCAGCGGCGTGGTATTCGCCCACTTCCTCAGAACTGATATAAATTATATATGGCACACTTCCGATTGCAGTAGAACAATGAAATTTGGTAGAACCGCAGTACTCAAATCACATATAAAGGACCAAAAAAAAAATTGAGCTTTTCCATTCAGGTGGCGTGGTACCCGCCCACCTCTTAGAAAATGTTTAATTTATATGGAGCACTTCCGATTGCCGTAGAATGATGAAATTTGGTAGAGCGGTATAGCTTAATGTACATTCGAAGCGAAAAATAGAAAATCTAAGATTTTTCATTCGAAGTGTCTTTTTATTGTCATTTTGCCATTTTGAAACTAAACACGCAGCTTGAAAATTCATGACTTTTCTTAGAACTAAATGAATGAAAAAAGAAAACATTTGCATACCTGAAAAAATTATGAGTTTACATAAAAAAAACTCTTAACTGTAATGTGAACTATAATCAAACCACTAATTAGGATATTAATTGGTGTGCTACCTTCATTTAAACAAGGATTTAAAATTGCAACAAAAACATCATCGCATCCTCAACAGTTATTGCTTTTTTATGACTTTGAGCGGATGTAGGTACTAGTATTTATAATTAAGGTTGGTTATGTTAGTGTTAAGTATCTTGCCAGGACAAGAAAAAACAATTGAAGCGCAAATCAAAACAACCAATAATAAAAAGAAAATATACCAAAAGAAATCGGAAGCTATAAACTAAGTTGATTTTAGTAGGTAGACCTGACCTGGGCGTAAGCTTTTCATAAAACCTTGGCCGGACTCTACATTGAAAAAATATGACCAATGCAATGTTTGTTTTTATTAAGCTTTGGAGTAAGAAATGTTATTGTATGTAACCTTCTAACATCTTCATTGTACAACTCCTTTTATTCGTCTAACTTATAATATGAGAGCGTATGGTCACCATAATACTCTGTACAAATTGATCGTATCGATTTTGCCAAGCGTAAATATTTACGTTTTACATTACATTATAAACATCGGCAGTCTTTTGAACATAACTCCTCTGGAAAAACGCCGAAAAGTTACCGATGTTATGTTTTTACATCCACCAGCTGCTGGTCAGCGTTGCCGCAGGCTTTCGTAAGAGTGCAACAAAATTTTTAAAAAATTGTAACAAACTCAAAATGGAAGCCGGGTTCATGATAGAAATAAAACTTCTTAAAAAATAAAGATTATGATAAGATAGATACGAGTAACTTAACCAGATTTTGACTAAACTAAACTACCTTGTCGAAATTTTACTCGATACAAAAATACAAATGGGTGGAGGCGCAGTTCAAGCTCACTTAAACCATAAATATAAATATGTTAGGCTCAACACGTATATTTTTATTTACTAACAACTAAGAGCACGTAAATGATGTCTGGTATTTCCCAACATCTATAGGTGGAAAAAAGCATATGAGAAAAAAAATATGTTGCAAAACAGAAACCCACAAAGGGCATACTAAATGCACTTTTTCTCTAGGTCTTCCTGTACTCCATTAAAGCAACACGTGCTTTTTTGTAGAAAACTATTTAAAGATTTCAAAAATACTAATATTTATTAGTCTAAATATTTAATATGAGCTCCCATATTGATTGTTAAAAAAATACCCAGATAAAAGCTTTAACATGATAAAAATATCAGTTTTCCTCTCAGGCCATTTCAGTTCCATACTTATATTATCTTTTCACCCCACAAAACACACTTCGCAGATTTATTAACTTTCAGAATGTTTTTAATGTGAACATCGCTTATTTACAAATTTCACGATTTGTTAAATATTTCGAAATATATTGCCTTAATTAATCGGGTTGACTTCATTCTTAAATAATGTTCATCACGCTGTGATGGATTGATGTTCTGATAATTGTGTTGTTGTTTTAATTTTGTCTCTCTCTTTGTTTTATTGTTCGGTGAACTTGATTTTAAATTTAAATTTATTGAATTTTTTATTTATTTAGATGCTTAAACCGATTAAGTAACAGCAGTATTAACTTAGAGCAGTATTAATTTAAATTTGTATATAGGCAATTTTACAGAATCAATCGAAGTTAAGAAGGTAGAGTTTCTTCCAGTGGACATGACATTTTTTCAACAATATTTAACAACTCACAATATTTCTGAAATAAGTATGTTTTGTTGTATCGGCGCTATTTTAACCTATTATTTAAACAAATATAATAAATATAATAAATTAACAATCTTAAGGAGTTAAAGTTTAAATTTCCTCTTTTTGGAGAACTTATATTTTTCATTATGGAACTGATTTTTTTTAAACACATTACCATTTTTCGTTTCCCAAATATCGTAGACGCACTTTTTAAGCAGTAAGCAAAAATACATTCTACCTAAGGACGACTCAAATAAAAAATTAAATGCACGACTGTATCGCATGAACTTAAAATAAATGTCACTAGAGAAAAATGTTCATAACCATATAATTCCTTTTTTAAAAGTACTTGGAGCTAAAACAAGGATGCAATGTGATTTCTCAAACCATATAAGTTTATGGAAGAACAAAAATTATAAATCGGTTTAGAGGTTTAAAAAAAAATATAATTATTTTTTAAAACATATTTAAGAAAAAATTATTCAACAACAACTTTAAATTTATCATTCTTCGAATTAAAATTTAATTTTAAAACAAAATATTGACCCGCAAGACGCGATAAGAATAGAGTACGTCTTGTATGCCTGTGTTGTGTATGTATTATGGCCAACACTTTGGACAAACAATTGTAAAAAAATTCCACTTACAGTTCGAGCAAAAAATGAACGAAAACAAAACGAACATTCGAATATTCGCTACATTGATTCCGATCAAAATTTGTTTAAAGGAGGTCCGTTGCAGCTTAAACAATATAACATATAAAATAATTCGGAATTTTTGTTTTTGAAAATTCAATATCTCGAAACGGATGATAGTTTTATTCTTAAATTATGCCCTTAAATTTATACTTAAAACTGCATACCAAACTTTTTGTATATAAGAAATTATTAAATATTATCATTATTTATTTAATAATGAATTAATTTAAATCTTAAACTTGAAATTTGGCTCTAATTCTTCAGGTTAGAAACTTTTTTAAATATCGTAAAAAATGCTCAAAATCAAGCCGGCTGTTCTTTCTGTAGAATTAATAGTTGATTATTTATTGAAGTTAATTTAGGGCAGAGATTGACGAAATGTTTTTTTTATTCAAAGATTTTTCATCAACTTTTTAATTTAGAATATTAAGAATTATATATCACTCAAAAGTCTAATTCTTGGTTTGAAATAGTTTAGCATATTTGAAATTAATTTGAATTTTAAACTCAATTTGTTTCGTAAGCAAAATCGAATAAATGCTCATAGCGCTTAGAGTTTTTGTCGAGCAAAATCAAAGGCGAATCCGTAGCAGTACTTATCAGACTTTCTTTTGCTAAATCTGTAGGTTATTCACTTTGCGTACAAATATTTTGAATTTATATTTATATTTTTAATTTATATCGGGGAGTTAAATCTTGCATATTCCATAAATATCAAAATAATTGTTGTGACTTTGCAAATTTTAATTGAGTTGATTTAACTAATGTTAAAATCATTAAATAGCTATTTTATTTTTTAGCATCATGCCAACTTCATATGAGTCTTTGACATTTACAAACGTCAAAAAAGTTCTGTTTACTCAGTTTTTTACACAAACTGTCATTGTCTTAAGTCTGATCAAAAGCAATTTATAAAGAAAATTGGTTTAGTACGGTACTAGTTAGAAAAAGTTTGAAATTAAGAATGAGTTAGTAAACTACTTTAAAGTTAGCAAATTATTTAGTAGTATCATATTAACAACTCAACAATAGGTTATAATGAATAAAGTAAAATATAAAAAATAAAATACTCGACTAGGTCGCATGAACTTGCTCCTATTTAATAGACTAAGAATTTCAAAAATGAATGTTACTAAAGAAAAACTGTTCATAAGCATAAAATCAATTTTTTAAATGACTAAAGCAACTTCTATAGTAGTTGGAGGTAAAAATAGGATGTCATGTGATTCAAGCAAATATAGGTTTATGCAAAAACAAAAATTATAAGTCTTTGTAGTGGATTCTTAAAAAAATAAGCTTTTATTATTGTTCGAGTAAAAATTAAATTTGCAAAAAAAATATTAAACCGTTTTCGAAATATTGTATTTTCCAAAAAAAAATAGGTTTTTTTTCAAAATTAAAAAAAAAAATATTTTTCTTAAAGTTTTGAAATGCAATGTTTTTAAAACTTTTAAGAAGCTTTTCTCTAAAAAATTTCATTAAAATCCGTTATGCTAATAATGAGAAATTCAAAATTTTAAAAAATCGTTCTATGCTAGGTACAGTCATTAATATCTTGTTTTCAATTTTTTTTATTAAAGTATAAATCTTAAGAATTAATCGAAAGAAAAAAAATTCAAATAAAATTCTCGGAACCGTTTTCGAGAAAAATACGAATTTCGAAAACCATTTTTTAACATTTGTATGGAGGGTACTGTTATTTTTAGGTAAAATAAATATTTTTTCTCATATCTTGTAGACTATTTTAAGAAACTTTTATTTATCACGTTTTAAAAAAATCGAGCATGAGGTTTTCAAAATATTGAGTTTTCAAAAAAAAATTGAAATTTTTTTTAAAAATCCAAAAAAAAATGTTTTGGAAATTTGAATAAACAATTATATTTAAACTGCTGGGGAAAACAAAAAAACAATGGTTCCAAGGGGGGTACCCAAAATAATAATTTTTTGGAAACTTTTTTTTCAACCATTAGGTACCTAGGTTTAACTAAATGAATTTTTTTTTTAAATCTGTGGGACAGTTTTTGTAAAAAAATAAAATATTTATAAAATTTCGAAAAAAATTCGTATGGCAGGTACCGTTATTTTCGGTCTTAAAGAAAAAGAAAAAAACATCCAGAGGGGGGAATTAAAACCTATATCTACCAATTTTGAAGAAAATCGGCCGAGCCGTTTAGCTGTAGTCGAACAGACAGACAGACAGACAGAATTGCGAGACCCACTTTTTCGGTCTTCGCTATCATCGTAATGTCAACTTTGATCAAAATCATAACTTGCCTTATAGGTAGTACCTATCTATAAGTCGCAAGTAAAAATGTCAGTCTTATTAAAAGATTGACAAAAAATTCAAATGACCATTGCATTTGTCAATTTCTGCATTCGTAAATAAATCGACCTCAAGATTTTATTCGAACTTTACTTTAAGATAATTGGAAAGACGAAAAAATTGGATCCGCAACCCTGTATAAATATGTATGTCAGTTACAACATAAACCGCTGATTCGATTTTACTTAAAATTGGTGGTTTATGTTTCTGATTATTCCCCTACATTTTTTTTAATTTTCCTAAAACTGAAGCAAATATTTTTTTTCGGAAACTGTTCCACAGATTTTTATTTAAAAAGATTCAATAAAATACATTAGAGAAGTCTACATAAATGTGGAATGTGGTTATTAATTTCACATCAAAAACAATGGAATAGATTAAATAATTTCTTTTGGATTGGATATATGTATTTGAATTTTTTAAATAGAATAACATTTTTCTTAATTCAATAAAAACACTTTGGTTTTACGTGAAATTAATTATTTTTTAATTTCTTTTATTTAAATGAAAAAAATTATTTGTAATGATTAAACAACAGCAGAACTGTTTTATTAAGCTTTATAAAAAAAATTTAATATAAAATTTAATATCTGACAAGGTCGTCAGACTACGACAGGTTCTAGGTTGAAGAAGAGAATTCACAAGATGATTACAGACTTATTTTTAGGTATAGGTTAATTAAGTTAAGAAAAGTGAAATTTTATAGATTTTATTTTAAGTTTACAATTATTTAGAAAAGTTATGTTTGTTTTGTAAATTCAATCAGAATATAATTATATCATACAGAATTAAGAATTTAAAAGAAAGCCTTTTCTGAGTCATTTAATTAGTACGAGCTACCATTCAATACAAAAAAAAATTAATTATGATTTTAATAAATGTAATCACCACAGAACCAATAATTTTTTTTCAGTTATCATTTTCAGCTTAACCGATTTTAATTAAATTTTTGTAGAAAAGTTCGTAAAAGATTAAATAACGTTGCATATCAAAACTTACAAAAACATATTTAAATATTTTTTGTTGAAAATTCAATATTTCAAAAACAGTTTGATGTTTATTTTATAATTATATTTCTAACTACAAAATAATAATCACTGATAGGAAGAAAATTCATCAAACGAAAATGCTCTAAAGACGTTAAACATACATAAAATAGTAAATAGAAATTAATTTTTCAATATTTTTTTTCTTGAATGATTTTCATAACTTAATTAAGTAAGAATAAAATATAAATAATTTAAGAAATCATCAGTTCAGTGTCACACCTTCTCTATGCATTTTTAAAGAAATAGATTATAAGCTGTAATGCAAGTTGTTTAGCAAACTAATCACTGCTAACAAGTTTTAAACGAGCAAGTTGAATAATGATTTCTCCCTTTCGAACATGTTCGATGTGAACAAGTTTTAATTTTGGTCTTCGAGGATTTCACCAAAATTTGCCTAATTCACATTATTCAATATTTAGAATTTTTTTTTTGTTTAATATCCAAAATCAATCGTCCTGCAAATCAATAACTTCATTTAATTCACAACAATTAAAATACAAAACTTTCAGGATGTTGGAACGGCAAATGATTTCTCAATGAACGGGAAATGTATGCGATGATAATAGTAATTGGTCGAAACTGTTAATAAAGGATGAGTTTTTTTACAGCGCAGGTGGGGTAATGACTTAGAAATCGATGTTACTTTTGTTTTTTTGCTACCGCAATCGACAAGATACCTTTCAACTGGCCATTATTACTCAGTCGAATGAATCATACAAAATTATCTTGTATGATGTTTTGGGTTTCGCTACGATTTCGTAAATCAAACTGTTTTTACGGTTCTCTGCGTTCATCATCCTTCATTAACGTGAGACCACTTTTGCATTTCGCTGGCCCCTTTAATCCATCGAAAATGATGCAATTGATTTGTTTTAAATCTATTGAAACAAAATATTTTTTTCAAAACAAAATACAAGCAAATTACTTCACTGCAGTCGAACTTAAGGTTTTATCAATTTTATAAAATTTAAAATAAAATGCTTGCTTAACCTAACCTCAAATTGACTCCATTGACCTGAATCTTTCGATGCTTTTCATTCAAAAGACATTTTTTTGTGCTAATTTTGTATTAATTTATGTATACTTTCAACTTAGGTTCAATTCGGTTCAATAGATGTACAATATCCTCAGTCTACCCGGACCTATCTTTGTGGAGTAAGTTGGGCGCCACTTAAGTTACTTTGCAAGAGACACTATATCGAAATATATATTTGTTTATTTAACTATAAAATTAAAAAAGAAGACCCGAATACAAAGGTAAAAAGATATGAAAACCCTGTTCTTCAAATTTTTGTATCAAACCATATTCAATTTAATGTTTAGATTGAATAAGTTGTTCTGGTTTTTTTTTAATCTGCAATTAACGCAAATGTTTTTACTTCTTCCAAAATCACTCTGGGGACATTCTGTATAGTACTTCCGACAAGAATCTGCATATATGAACGTGTGTATTTACGAATGTCGTTGGTATATATTTTGTATAAAACATCTATTTGTCACATACGAAGAAACGGATTTTTATTTTTTAATTTACTTAAGTAAGTTTGAGCTTAAGACAGCTATCCCAACGGGTTGTTTTTTTTTTATTCCATTTAGTTTTTAAAGGCTTCCCGAAGAACATTTGTCACTGTCGAAATGTATCTAACTTCATATATCTTTTTCTAATTTAAATTTTAAGTTTTGAAATAAAGTATATGCAATAAGCTTACCACCAGTAACAGGATGTTTTTAAAAACACTAACATTGTTTTGTCGTTGTCGCTCAAAACTCTTCGCACTTAGAAAATATAACTACGGTAATTTCTTACTTGAAGCGATCTCAAGGGACCTTGACGGAAATAATAGCTGTGATTTTATTTCAAGTAAATTTTAAATTCTCATTCTTTTCTTCACAGTAAAATTTAGTTTCACTTAAATAATATTTGAATTTGAAAGCAAACACACCAAAACGGTTAAACGGTTGCGATAGCACTTTTTCGTATGAATATATTTTGTTTTTGTTCGTCACTCGAAACGCGCGCTTTTCATGTTGTGTTCGAAAGGACAACGACGAGAAAAACCATAATTCCTTCAGCTGTTACAGCGGCAACGACGACGGTTCAAAATGCAACTGATGGAGCACGTTGGATTTTCATACACAAAGCCATGCACTAAAATAATCCACGAGGATTTTCTTTTTCATCGTCTGGTTAAAGGATAAGTAAAATGGAATGAAATACAATAACAACAACAGCGAAATAAAATTCAAACCCTGTCCTGTCACAAAGTGTGTAAGGAAGAATGACAGGACATGCGCAATTTGAAGTTGGAGTAAAAATGTTGGTACTAGGTACAAATCGAAGAGGCACAAACTATTTCATTCATTTATTTGAGACGCGATGTGAATGAAATCGAGTGGGGTTATTGTTTGGATTATAATTGAGAAAAGCGCGCGGGAGGAGTTTGAAATACGTGGTATTGTCCTACCTCAGCGAAATGATAGGTAGTATGAGATTAGATGTCACCACATCATCGAGCGGTTGTGATCAAGTCTAACGATGCAAATTTAGTGAGAGGAAAAAAAGATTTGATGACACAATCTGGAGCAGAAAAATGACTTGTGACGAAAATTAGAATTTGGATTCCTTCTTCCGATAAATGTGATACATTATAGGGATTATGTTATGCATTCGTAAAAAAAAATACGGACTTGAAATTTAAATCAAACATTACGAAACATTATTAATACAAAAGTCGAATGAAGTCGAATTCAATAATTTTTTATTGTATTAGGTATTGGGCTTAGGGTACTCTGAGCCAATGCAAAAATTTTTTTAGAGGCTTACTGCCTATTGCAAAGAAGTGACAAGTCCTCCAAGACAATCTCTTGTCAAGAAAAGTGCTCCTCATCTCACCCGTTTGGACTATACATTGTTTTGCCGATGACTACTCTCATCTTCTCACACTCCTTCTGAAATTCCCGTCCATCTCCTTCGGAAGTGGAATTGCAACGGTAACGTATGATAAGCTCATTAAACTCCGATCTTTACAGCATTGTTAAATAAGGTATAAAAAACAGTGAGGAGTTCAATGTTTCGAAAACTCAGAGCTGTCTATTAATCAGTACTCGGAATGTACATATGTCAATGACGATCTTCGTTGGAATGACTATATCCTGGAGACCGCCAAAAATGCCTTCTAATCTGACTACCGTTTATTGGGCGTTTATACGTCTAAAACTCGAGTATAACTCACTCTTTGGCCAAGTGTAGCACATATTTACCTCCAGTTATTGGATAGAATTCAGAACAGAGCGTTAAAACTGATAAGAAACAGAGCTATCATATGGATTCATTCCCATCTCTTGAACACCGTGGGAATGTTTCACGTATTTTGTTGTTTTATCGCTTCTTCGCAAGCAATGTACATTCGAAATAGCCAGTTGCATTCCTCCCCTCAATCAGTTCATCCGTAATACAGGTTTCGCTAGGAACGCTCATCAGTTCAACCTTGTGCCTAATTTTGGCCGTGCCGTCAAATATAGAGATTTACTCGGCACGGTTTTCCCTTGCCATTTCAATTTGCAAACATTCAAGGCCATTATTCATCGATACCTTAAGATACGGCAAAGCTGTACCATCTCACTCGAATACCAATGTATCCATTATGCTCCCCAGGAAGTAGATAAGAAAGGAAAGTAGAAGAAGAAGGAGAATTGAACCGAGCTTAGGTATTAGATGCCCCATGAATCATCCTTTCTGAATTAATTTCAGGAATTTCTAAGTGGCATGGTACAGATGTGTTCTGCTCATGTGTGTTCTCATTGTATTTTGGTCCATTATGACTCCAATTAGGATGGATAGTTGAAGCTTACGCTAATTTTGAGTAAATATTCTGTTTTTTCCTCGAAAGATTCGGCCATAGGTTCCTTGAAACTCAACCCGAGTGCCGATTGTTGAGCATCTGACGTCCGCATTTTCTAAGAAATTCTTTTGCCCCCAATGGCATAAGTACCGAGGTATCGGTTTGGCTCAAATCAAGAGATGACCCGTCCTTTAATCTTCTATGTCGTTCCCGTATATAAGTATGAAGTTTAGTTTCAATTGGCGTAATGGTCAATGCGTTGAGCTATCACGCGGAAGGGGTTGGTTTCATTCCGAACCGCTGGTACAAAAAAAAAAACTGTTTTCTTTAGGGGTACTGCCTATAAGAAGAAAGTGGAAGATCCTACAAGAGTATCACTTGTCGTCAAAAGTGATTCACATCAAGACGTTCCGACGCGGCAGAAAATCTTAGCGTCACTTTCATTCCAACCTACATTTCAACCTTCTAATCTTCTCTAAGATATTTTTGGATAGCTGAATTTGCTCCTTTTACAGTTTTTGATGGGTTGGGTAGCTGATTTAGACAGTGCGAATACTGCGTTTTTAAAGAATCAATAACTTGCGAATTGTTTGCAAAGACACGTTTTTTTGAATAGTCCCCTAAAAAGAAATATTTTCGTTATGTTGTCTGAAATTTTATAGTTTTTTCTTGTTCGTAAATAAATTCATTCAAAACATCAAATTTTGAAATAACCAAATCCCCAACATAGTTTGCTCCGAAACACCCAAAATCACGAAATTTTAAAGAAAACTCAATAACCCCAAAACTTTCTTTAGCCCAAAGTTCATAAAACTCAATTCCAATATTATATAAAAATAAAATTTCGAAATTCTAAAATCCATAAGAACCAAAAATCTAAAATGATAATTCAACTGTTTTAGGGCTTGGTACATACAGACAAATGGAATCCCGAGACATAGATTTTTCGTCTTCTCTATCATCAAAATAAATACTTTATTTGCCAAAAACCTTCGTTGCATTTATTCATCAATTTTAAACTCTAAAATTGTCAAATTTAAAGGCAAGTTTCTTCGACACAGGTGTGAACTTTTCACGTCTTCCTATTATAGGTGTTCTATCTTTGATTGGAAAAGACAACAACTGCGAAGAAACACGGTTATGGGGGCTGTGGATATATATTTAGATCTCAATACCTACCTTTGCAACTTCGAGCCCTAGAGAGACACTTCTAGGACACAAATAATGGTGTTGTGCAAGTTAATTAATTTTTTATACCTACAGGTGTACTCATTCTTGTACCTACTTCGTATTATTGTCAGTGTTGTGTGTGATTGAATTTTTTTCCTCCCACTTTCATTTTCTTGAGAGGGTACACTTCCTTCGTGTTCAAGTTCTTTTGTGCTCCTCTATGAATTTTAATTATGTCCTGTCAATTGCAGCTTGGATTATATAGACGAAAAATAGAAAATTTAGCTTAGTCCACAATTTGTTTGAAGAAAAATGTTTGCATTTTATGAGATTGGATCAAATGATAAACTAATATTACCTAAATAATAAAACAAGGCAAGGTAATCAAGGGATATTGGAAGTTAGCTGACACTTTTTTTTATCAATTTAACACAACAAATCTGATTCTTTTACTTATTGATGTAAAGAATTTCCTGCAGCAATGTGTGAACTGACATACAGGGTTTCCATTAATTCGTGCATAATATCTTAGGGCTTGATTCTTGGGTATATTCTAAGAAAAAAATATCGTTTTACAGTAAGGGCCTATCTGCAATTTTGATATTATTATTTATATCGAAGAAGAAAAGGCTTGCTTTGGTATTCCCTGCACATGTTAACATGATTTTTACTTGCGATATTCACATATGGAGAACGTAGCATTTCGTCAAAAATTATTTCGCCATATTCACAATAAATTTTGTTCATCTCACGATTTTTATTTCGCGCATTTCTTTTATGATTTTATCGAACTTGCCAAGTTAAACTAAGTTAACCAAACTAGTTTTTTAGTTGGCTCATTTATAAAAACCCCCATTTTTTTTTTGATTAAATTTATTTTGCCAACCTTTACTTACCATTATTATTCTGATATTTGTCTTTGAAAGACATCAAGGTCTATTTAAAAAAAATTTTTCTCAATAGCGCAGCGGTACAACTGACTGATCAATTTTTGTTTACTGAAGCTCCTAATATGAATTGATGCATGACCTTGAATGCGTGGACTGGAACTCACTGTACCACATGCAGCCCCCTCGACGGATTTCACCTTGTCGTAGTGGGGGGGCTTACGCCTATCCTCCTGCTGTGAAGCATCAGCAGGTGGAATTAGGTAACTAAGAAAACCCAACAGGTGGTAGGGGACAGTTGGGATCGGAGACGATATGAGATGGTAGGGATTCCGGTGATATGCCTAGCCGGAAACTTAATGCATCTCGTAGTATTTGATCTTGATTGGTAGTGTTTGGTAGGACCGTAGGGTCTCTAGTTGCTGCGATGACTAGGGGTCCGAAAGTCCTACCAGAAAAAAGGGTGTGTGTGTGTGCATTAAGTAAAATTGGTATGGTTCTCTTTGGGATACGTCGACCAATGAGAACCTTTTGATTGATCTTGGTGGTAGTGTGATGGGTGGGACTGTGGATTTTCGACTGGGCATACAGTTGGGGATCCTAGGTCTCATCCGATGGTCTGGGGTCTGTGTCTGGTGTGTCATTATGTGTCTTTTAGGTCATATGTGTCATATTGGTCAAGAGGTGTCAGAGAGTGGTCTGATGTGTCTGATTGGTTATTTGAAGTGTGCTGCTGCTGGAATACTGTTGAAGGTTGCTTACTATTACATGAGGCTTGGTGGCATGTCTCCAGGGTGTACCATGCGTAATTCCCAAGCGATCGTGTGGTGAGCAATTTCGATGGTGGTTCCGGAGGTTAGTGCATGGATAATGATTGGTTAGATACATCAGATGTTGACGAAGTTCTTCAGCTGATCGAGCCCAGCTGGAGTTCTTCAAAGGTCAAGGGCTGTAGTCAAGAGGTGACAGAAAGGTAAAGAGGTGTCAGAAAGACTTGGGGGTTCCGGGTACTTGTACCTGGCATCCTACGTTAATAGCGTGAAGTGGAGCGTCATCCAGAGTTCTTCGGAACAAAAACCGGGGCGTCACCCGTGTAAACCGCAAGGGGATCAAAAGACAGGAGCGTCTCTCCTTGCTTACCAACTGGTAACTAAAGACCGGGGCGTCACCCGTGAGTACCGCAAGGTAATCAAAAGACAGGAGTGTCTTCCTTGAATAGCCGTAGGCGAGCTAAATAGACTGGGATGCACATAAGTTGTTCGTCGACCGCCCTCGACTTACTTCTTAATGTGTATCCTGAAGCGGGTTGACAGGCCCCGATTTTTGCAGTAACTCATCTGGAAGTGATTGATTCATATCCATTAACCCCGAAGCTGAGTAGGAATTAGGCCTGTCCTCTTTTCCGTTTTCGCCTAGGGGGGATTTGATGAAGTTGCGAGGCTCCACCGGTAGCTTTATACTGGTACCACGGGTGATAGTGCCCAGGATTTTGAGAACAATAGTGCACATCTTCGGGTGTGTCAGTTCTCTCTATTCTGCTATCTTGAGGTCGGCCCCCTAGTGGGAGATCGTGGTGGCGTGGTTTACTCTAAATGCGGAGGCGGATGGTTTTCAAGATTCTTTTCTTGAATTCAAGAGGTGCAGATAGACCTCGACTTTAAGCAAGAGGTGTGCATATGCTGCAACATATCACAACTTTGCGACCGAAATAGCTTGCTATGACGGGGTTAATGGCTAGGACTAAATCTGGCTCCGATGGTGGTAGGCCACCCGTGGGTTAAAGGCTTAATTGTCAGGTATCCACGTTAAACAAGGAAAACTACTGTACCACATGCAGCAGGTGGGATTGTACGGCGTGCTTGAGTAGTATGGCTTGTCCAGGGCTCCACTGAACTCGCTATTGTTTTCCTCTCTTACGCACAGACAGGCCTTGCGCCTGGGTGCAGAGTTGATCAACTTTAGTTGATGTTCTTTGCGGCCTGCTCACTGAATTACCAGTGAGTCGGAATACTACCTTGCTCATAGCTGTCTTTCCAGGTTCCTATCGACCTCCTCGCGGTGCCTGTGGATAGGTTACGCAAGTAACTGAACTAACTAGATGGGAACAAAATGGGACGGTATCCTTTAAAAGTAGGAATCCGCTAAGGAGTGTGTTACAACTCACCTGAGGAGTACGCATATCTGGACGTGGTTTCTACTTCGATCAGATCTAGATAAACGTATATCTAAAGACTGGCAGGTCTTGAGTTTTTGCATGGAAACTCGTCTGCAAGTGTGACCCAATTGGAGGTTGCGAAGCCCACCGGATGCTATATTCTGGTGCCACGGGAGATAGTTGCCCATGGAGTTTGTGAACAATAGCGTATGTCTTCGGGCTCTCTTATACTGTCTTCGGATGGTGAGGTGCAGCTGTCGCGTGCGTGTTTGCTTTCTCCAAACTATCTATGAAGTAGGCCCCCTAGTGGGAGTATCGTGGTGGTGTGGTTTATTCCGAATGCGGAGATATATGGTTTTCAAGCGTGCTTGAATTCAAGAGGTGTTAGATAGAACTCGCCTTTAAGCAAGAGGTGTGTTCATGCCTGCAACATGACACAGCTTTGCAACTGAGATGGATTCGGCTGTCTTGGGGTTAATGGTCAGGACTTAATCTGACTCCGATGGTGGTAGGCCACCCGTGGGGTAAAGGCAATATGCTAGGCATCCACGTTAAACAAGAAACAGTTCTGTACCATAAGCAAGGTATAAATGACCAAGTTTGTTTCTTAAGGCATAACGTTAACCAGCCTTTTGGTAGGCATTTTCCTTTAAAAACCCCTAACAAAACTAATCCGAATAGCACCATCTCGGCTCTGATATTATGACGAGATGCCTACAAGAAATGGGTTTTCTTTGAACTTTGAAAACCTTGTCATTTAACTTCTGCGAAAAAGTTATGGAAAAGTTTGCGTGTAATCGGTATTGCAAATCAACTTAAAAAGTAAGCTACCAAAATCGATTCTGAATTTAATGGTATTAACCTTAAAGCCGTAAAAATATCGACGAAATTAAGCGTTACTGGTTTTGACTTGCTTGCAAAATAGCTACATTTTACAATCCACATATTTGACCGCGTTCGAACCACATCCGAGTTTCCTTTAAAATCTGAACTTGTTCCTGAAAAAGTACAAGTACACAGGTATTAGAACAGAAATTCGCCCGATTACTAGAGTCATATTAATTCTTTTGTATTTTAGTAAGGTAATAATAGGCGTTTTTCTTTTTAAGCTCAGAGCAGTGAACTGAGCTGTGAAAAAAAGATCTGTGTTTCTTTTTTAGATCAGACATATCAGAGCGCTTAGGTTGTGTTTTTTTTTTTTAATCAGAGCTAGCTCGGAGCACGCTTCATTAGGAAAATGACTGTGCAGGTGGAGTAAAAAGCTGAGCGCGAAAAGTATATGGATATCTTCGTGCTCTTCAGTGCCTTGGTCGCACGAACTTGCTCTTATGTAATAAAACTAGAATTTTAAAAATGTATTTATTACTGAAAAATGTTCATAAGCTTAAAATATTTTTTTTTTAATTTAAAGCAACTCTTTCATTAGTTGGAGATAAAACCAGAATGCCATGTTGCCATGCGATTTCCTAAGCAAATAAAGGGTGGTTAAATTTTAAGGGCCAATGTTGATTTTGAATAAAACACAAATTATTTAGGAAATTATTGTCATTTCTTTTTATTATAATAATATGGTATGGTTCAATTATGTATGGAACAAAATATCGGCCAAATGGCCGCCGCGACCTCGGCGGCACACCTCCATCCGATGGTCCAAATTTTAGATGACGCTGAGGCATAATTGAGGTTCTATGCCGTTAATGTGCCGAATCATCTCATCCTTTAGCTCTTTAATTGTTGCTGGCTTATAGACGTACACCTTTTCTTTCAAATAACCCCAAAGAAAGAAGTCCAACGGTGTCAAATCACATGATCTTGGCGGCCAATTGACATCGCCACCACGTGAGATAACGCGACCATTGAATTTGTCGCTCAAAAGAGCCATTGTTTCGTTAGCTGTGTGGCAAGTGGCACCGTGTGGCACCTGTTGAAACCACATATCGTCCACATCCATATCTTCCAATTCGGGCCTTAAAAAGTTCGTTATCAATTCACGATAGCGAACACCATTCACAGTAACTGCCTGACCGGCCTTATTTTGGAAAAAATACGGCCTGATGATGCCGCCAGCCCATAAACCGCACCAAACAGTCACTCTTTGTGGGTGCATTTGTTTTTCGACAATCACTCTTGGATTATCATTCGCTCAAATGTGGAAATCCTGCTTATTGACAAATCCACTGAGGTGAAAATGTGCCTCATCACTGAAGATGATTTTGTTCGAAAATTGATCATCCACTGTTGCCATTTCTTGCCACCATTCTGACTATTGACGACGCTTGAAATGGTCAAGAGGCTTTAGTTCTTGAGTCAATTGCACCTTGTAAGCGTGTAAATGCAAGTCTTTATGCATAATGTTCATCAACGACGAGCGTGAGAGGTGCAACTGTTGGACAAGACGACGAGTTGAGGTGGCAGCAATATTTTCTGCAGTACGAGCTGTACGAGCATGCAATGGTGTTTTCACATCTCCCACAGACCCGGTTTGCTCAAATTTTTGCACGATTTTTCCGATTGTACGCACATTTAGACGATTAAATTGACCGAAAAAATCACGAAGTGCACGATATGCATTTTGATTTGAACGCCCATTTTCATAATAAGCCTGAATAACTTTAACGCGTTGCTCGATTGTGTATCTTTCCATCATGGTTCAAATTGAGTTAGCCTGAAGTTGAGAAATGTCAAATGAAATGCAGAAAAAAACTTGACGTTTAGGTGTGTCAACATCGGCCCTTAAAATTTAACCACTCTTTATTTGTCTCTTTATCATCGATTTTCAAAATCAGCTATCTGCAGTACATGAAGGATTCATTCACAGATTTCTGAACTTCCCCTCGGTCAAATTTGTCCAACTAATAAAAGAACTTAGTCAAATTTAATTCAATAACACTTCAAATGCGCCGAAATTCCGCCCTCTCATCGTCATAATGTGTAAATAAATTTTCACAATGCTCTTTCAACGTCAATTTATTATTTGAATTGCAAATCCATTACTCTGATTACCATGATGATGGCTTGCAATATTTAAACTAAGCAATGTTTTCCTTCAATATTACCATCAGAAAATTTGCAAACTTTTCGGCAGTCTCCTTCAAGATGTTTTCACCGTCACATCGATTTAAAATTTTCCTATTAGTCTTATTGCCAATCCATACAACTTCAACTTCAGCTATCCAAATTAGGGATATTATCGAAAGAACATCAAAAGAAAAGGATATCTCCACAATTGCGTTCTTCGGGCGCATCTATGAATTGGAATTAGTTTTGTTGGAGGCAGACGCAAATATTCCCCGGATGGTGTATACAGATTCCTATGGAGAACTTTATTTTGCTGGCGACTTTAACAAGAATATCCTTTTGTTGGCATTTATTAACCTTTGGCAGAGGGCTATGCTGAATAGGATTAACATTGCCTTTCGTGACATTCATGCGGCCTCGAGGAGTGTATTTTTGGTTCCTGGCGATAGGTATAAGAACCAACGATATCTTGAGGAGCATTTCGAGTGGTGTTGGTCGAGGGGCTTTGTAAACGTCCTTGTGGTCTTCTTGGAAACCAATGAAACATTTTCCTACACCCCATTTCCGCATATGAGAATTTTTCAGGGAACACTTGAGGACAAACTGTTTCCAGATCGATTGGATGATTTGATGGGATTTCCAATTAGAACTCCGTTGCAGTATGATCCACCGAGAGTTTACACGTATAAGGACTCCTGGGGCAATCTGTTTGTGACTGGATATTGTGCAGATCTGTTTTTGGCATTTTTGGATAGACACAATGCCACGTTAGAAGAAGTTTTGATCAACAATTCCACAGACTACAACATGCCGGGAATAGTTGAGCTAATCAATAAGGGAAAAGTAGACATAAGCATCCACACTTACATGCGAATTGGTGGAGTTCGTTCGAGTTATCCTGTCCGTATGATGCAATGGTGCATTCTGGTTCCGAGTCAAGGTGAAATCAAGGCATATTGGTATTTCATGCGTCCGTTTCAGCTCCATTTGTGGTTGAGCTGCTTGGGAGCTCTAATAGGAATCTCGTTCTGCGTAGCCTTGGAAGAGAAATTTCAGGGCATTCATTATGACTTTGGAAGGTCGTGCTGTGATGTGTTTCGGTTCTTACTATGCCTACCGACCTACGATCCCAGACCTTTTGTACTTCGTCGAGGCTTTAGACAAATATTGATTTTTATGCTTGGCTTCATGCTGACAAATTTGTATCTAGCTTACTTGACAAGTTTCTTGGCTAAAATCATCTTCAAGCCACAAATACAAACGCTTGCTGAACTAGTCACAAAAAACATAAGCATTCTTACCTTGGACTTTGAAATTCCAATTATTCTCAAGAACAGAGGCTTGCCTCATGGATTCGATCGACTTTTAGTTCCGATTTCTGCTACACGTGTATCCCGACCCGATCATTTGATGAATAACCGAAGTCTTGCTTACACCGTTACCGATGATAAAGCGTTATTTGTTCTCATGCAACAAGTTCATTTGAGGCAGCCGCGGTACAAAATTGTCGATGAGTGCGTGTCAACTATTCCCATTGGATTTCTACTGGCCAAGCAGTCACCATATGAGATTATATTGAATCGGTTCATCTTGAGAGCAAGTGCAGCTGGACTCATATTCAAATGGTGGAATGATATGTATTCCACCGGACTTAAAGCTGGCATTTTAAAGGTCCTTCCATCCTCCGGAAAACAAGCATTGCCATTGACAATGCAACATTTTCAATTTGCCTGGTTTGCATTGTTCGGAGGGCTACTTTTGGCAACAATCTGCTTTGTATTGGAAAAGGTTATGGAAATAGTTCGGCGGTTAAGAGTTTTTGTTGTTTATCATTAGAATAAATAATTTTTATTTTATGAAATATATATTCAGTTCTACAAGCAGTAATAGATACGAGAAAAATTGGTTTAGCTCAGGGTGTCCCAATAGCTGTTAAAATTGAATAAAACAAGTTGTGTTTGAGATATCAATGAATTCTTTGTTTTATTTGAAATTTGTTTCAACGATACGAGTATTATTTCATAGTTCAAATGCCCACAACGTTTTCATTGAATGGCGCACATACATGGACTGCATTTTCCGATGGATCTGACGCATTAATCAGAATACGTTTGAGCAATGGCACATGCTATATTGAATTTTAAATCACCAGTCGCTTGCGGCTTATTAGAAAAGATCGGTGACTTAATGAAACGTCACAACAAATTGTGTAATTGGTCAAATCGCACGATTTCAGTCGTCACGTCAGGTCACGTCTGCGTGAGAAAAACATGCGCTCAAATTGCTCATGCAGAACGCCGTCCATTCTGGCATCAGCTATTTCACATGTAGTGCCATCTAGAGATTATGAATGACTAAGATGGGTTACTTTCATAAGTTTCACCATCCAAAAGCCATTTTTTACATTGTTGGTTATGATACATGTGAATTACAACAACATAGCGGTTTAAATTTGATTTGTTTTGACAGATCGGCCATCTTTAAAAATCTCAGTTCACCACCGAAATGTCGTCTTTTAGGTGGGTTATCGGGATGTGTTTGAAAATTGAGACTAAGGCTACCCGCGCACTAGCAATTTTTAGTTGCGAAACTGCTTGGTTCGAGCAACTAAAAAGTTTGTGTTTTGACACAAACTAAACGATTGCCTAAAATAAGTTCGCCATTTTATTGAACATATAATTATCTTCACCGACATTCAACCAAACAGTTCATCTGTTTTCTATAAGTAACCAAACAGTTTCGCAACTAAAAATTGCTAGTGCGCGGCTAGCCTAAAGCGCGGAACAATTGAACAGCGGTCGCCATTAATTTAGACCCAATGTATTTCAATTTTGTTCAACACACATAAGAACAGCAACAGCTGTTGCTGATGCAGTGTTATCAACTTTTCCACTGCAATATTCAGTGGCACCACAATGAAAAACTATTTTTCGATATGAAATGTCAAGCAGGTGAAATGCTGGTGGCAATGTGTTTGAGAAATGTTTGCTGGTCAGCGTGCTGTTTGCTGTTGACGATGCTGGTGCTGTTGCTGGTTTAATCTGGTTCGCGCATAAATGCTGCAAACAGAACGAATACGGATTAAGGATGAAAACAGAATGTATGGACTATTATTAATGTAATATCTCAGCTAATTAGTTTTAAAGTTTTATTTTAGTTGTTGCGTAGAATACTATTTGAGATTTCTTTGTATTTTAGGGAGAGCTCTCCATGCAAGATTTAAGTTTTAAACTTAAAATGACCCAGCTGGTGTGGTACTGTATTTTAAGCTTGATTTGTACACGCGCTTAAGGTCAAATCTTTGAAAAGGTTATGTTTGACTAAGGCATCAAAAACTGTGTAAACAGATTCATTTTTTTGCAGTGTTTAAATATTTACAAAAGTATGCACTCTCTATACAACCTTGCATAAATCTTTATTTGTAATTTTATTTATATATGTATTTATTTTTATTTATCTGTTATACTCGTACATCATTTGCTGAAAGTATTCCATGTTATTTTAAATCAAAATATTTTTACAATAGGGGTATTCACGATCTAATGCAACAGGTCTAGTATCATTGTAAAAATGCAAAAGTGTAAAATCTTACAATACTACAACATGTTGCAAAAGTGTAAAATCTTACAATACTACAACATGTTGTAGTGTTGTAAGATTTTACACTTTTGCATTTTTGCAATGATACTAGACCTGTTGCATTAGATCGTAAATACCCCTAGTATTAAGTGAGGTGAGCACTTGACTCACAATTCGTTTATACAGTTTTTATATTATCTGAACATACCGATTCATTTTCCAAAATAACTGACAAATATCATAAATAACCGTTAATACCGTGGTGGAAATCATTAAGTTGCACTATTTTTCATGTTTTATCCTAATGAAAAGTTGCATTAAGGTGCGTGATATTACGTAACTTTGGCTAACTACTATTTTTTTTAGCTTGAAAGAAAACTAATTGACAGACAATTGAAGTTTCACCTCTTTATTTGATAATCTCTGTGCAGTCCTTTTGAGACCAAATGACATTCAAACCTGTATCACGATTTTAGGCTAAAATAAATTAGTTAACTTCCACCGGCAGCGAATATGGCAATGCCATCGGCTTTTTCGAAAAAGTAAGGACCATCAAAATCCACACCAAATTGCAATTTCGTTAACATGGTGTGCATCGCTTTTCACAAAATCCGACAATTTTGCTGAATTCTTTTCTGAAATTGCGATTCGATTTCAACTTTTGCAGAACACAATTTTCACTGTAACCGGAAACATGTGCCCGTTCTTTATGTATAATATAGGTACTAGAATTGGTATTGTAATGAGAATTTAAAATATTCCAACAATAATTTAAAAAAATATTAGTATCCGTGTCAAAATTGTAACAGTGGAAACATCCAATTTTCAATATGACCGAGCTTTGTGTAAATCAATAAGATCAATAAGATGTATCTATATTAAAGAGAATCCTTAACTTATTAGGTGCCTGCAAAAAAAAAATCTTTGGATCTAGAAGAAAAATCCCTCACTCAATATCCAACAAGTGTCAGAATGGCATAACACAATTTTCGGACTACCAATGTCCTTATGCAGGGTGGGCCATCTAGTGGTTTTTTTTTAAATCATAGGATATTTTGACACTGACAGCTGTTTCCCGCTCGAAATCTTGACAGGAAGTCAGTCCAAACAGTGGGTTTTTTTAAAAGAAGTTTTGGCCGATATGAAGCACCCATCGCGCCTGCTGTACGCAAGTTTGTGAACAAAGTTCGTGATACTGGTATGCTAGTGGAAAACACTCATGATCCCCGTCGTCGGTGCATACAGAAAAAATGTAATTGCTGTAGCCGAGAGTGTGAGACTTAATTAACGAACATCAACTCACTCACTAGTCAGTCTGCATAAAGATCTAGGATTATTCGCTTACAAGGTCCAACATACTCAGGAATTGAAGGCGCACGACCATCCGCTTCATTATCGCTTGAACGACGTTCTGTTCCATAAATAATGGGAATGTATGCTCTTACTAATAAAACTATAATACTTTATAATAATAATAAACTTTTTCTTGCCATTGACCAACATGGGCTTATAAAAAAAGTCATCAAGCTTATTGAAAATACGTAGACTCTAGTAAAGATTTCGAGAAGTTTTCTCATAGTGTTATTTTGTTCAAGCTTTCATCTGTGATCTTATCCTTTAGCTGTGTTCAATGGAGTACCACATCAGGGTGGTCATTATGATCCATCACTTTTTTCAGTTTCTATCAATGACACAGTAAAAGCATGTAGAGTACTTATCTACGAGTCCATTGATGTTATTAAATATTGGAATATCAAACAACTTTCTGATATAAGGCGTGTTTTTTTTGCAAGGAATTGTAGAAAAAACCACATCGGGACTAAGCGCTTTACTTGTAAAAATACAACAACTTCTTAAGTCCATGCGTACTCAGCTAAATCCAGATAACTTTCGAGACTGAGGCTGGTATTCACCGAGCGCTCATAACTTAAGAAGCTCATAAACCTATTCACCAAGCAATATTAGTGAAGATCTACGAGCGCTCTTAAAAGTTAGGAGTGGTCCCGACCACTCCTAAACTTACGAGCGCTCTCTTCGAAAGTTTGTTCGAAAATTCCTTGCCCCATTTTCCAAAGAGTGGGGAAGTGCGCTTCCTTCCAATTTTAACACTCCCATACGGCCACCCTCACCACGCAAATCGGCAGATTAACATACCTCCAAGTTCGAAAACAGTTTTATTTCACAGTTTGGGTATGCCTGAACAAGAGAGAGTGGCTCTAATTTTCTAACTCTGAAAAACACTTGTGAGTGGTTGGTGAATACCCCAAAGAAATTTCAAGTTAAAAGCCTCGTAAAGTTAAGAGCCGTTTAAGAGCGCTCGGTGAATACCAGCCTTAGGCTGGCAATATTAGTGAAGATCTACGAGCGCTCTTAAAAGTTAGGAGTGGTCCCGACCACTCCTAAACTTACGAGCGCTCTCTTCGAAAGTTTGTTCGAAAACTAAACAAATGACGGTGAGTGCATAACCAAAGCCAGTTATCGTCACCAGCAACGCTCCCCAAGCAAAATACGAAATTGACCGAAGGATTCTCACTGCCAGCTGTCATTCAAGTTCGAAAACAGTTTGATTTCACAGTTTGGGTATGCCTGACAAGAGAGAGTGGCTCTCATTTTCGAACTTCGAAAAACACTTGTGAGTGGTTGGTGAATACCCCAAAGAAATTTCAAGTTAAGAGCCTCGTAAAGTTAAGAGCCGTTTAAGAGCGCTCGGTGAATACCAGCCTTAATCTAATTCCCGATAAAAACGGTGATGCCAAAATAATATTATGTTATCGATAATTTGTTCAGAGAAGTCAAATGTGACGTTTTTGGATGCTGGTTGAATAACTAAATTTTAGAATTTAAAAAAAAAATGGTAGAAAGAGCTTAAAAATAAAATGCGCGACTGGGTCGCACGAACTTGCTCCTATGTAATCGACTAGGAATTTTAAAAACGAATGTTATTAGAGAAAACTGTTCATAAGGATAAAATTAATTTTTTAATTCTCTTAGTAGTAAAAAAACAGAATGCTATCCAACTATGAATTTATGCAAGAACAAAAACTATAAGTCGTTGTAGTGGTTTCTTAAAAAAAAGCTTTTATATACAAACGTTTTAAAAGCTTTTTAAGAAAAAAATTAGGTACGCCAATTTAAAGTTTTTATTATTGTTCGAATAAAAATTAAATTTACGAAAAGAAATATTGATCCGTTTCGGAGATATCGAATTTTCAAAAAAGAAAAAATAGATTTTTTTTTCAAAAATTCAAAAAATATTTATTTTAAAGTTTTGAAATGCAAAGTGTTTTAGACTTTTTAGAAGCTTCTCTATAAAAATTTTCATTAAAATCCGTTATGTGGATAATGAGAAATTCAAAATTCGAAAAAATGGTTCTATGGTAGGTGCAAGCTGTAATATCTTAATTTCAAAATTTTTTTTATTAAATTAAAGATCGTAAAAATTAATTAGAAGAAAAAAAATTTTTATTAAAATTCTAGGTGCCGTTTTCGAGAAAAATACGATTTTTGAAAACCATTTTTTTTAATTTTTTAGCATTTGTATGGTAGGTCCTTTATTTTTAGGTAAAATAAAAATTTTTTTCTCACATTTTGTAGATTATATTAAGAAACTTTTATTTATCAAGTTTTAAAAAAATCTAGCATGGGGTTTTCGAAATATTGACTTTTAAAAAAAAAATTTGAAGTTTTTTTTAAAAATCCAAAAAATTTTTTTTTTCAAAATTTGAGTACACAATTCTATTAATGTTTTTGGGGAGCTTTAACAAAAACAAAATGATCAAAATCGGTTGAACCGTTTTTGAGAAAACCAAAAACAAAAAAAATGGTTCCATGGGGGGTACCCCCAATAACCATTTTTCGGAAAAATTTGTTCAACCAATACCTAGATTTAATTAAATAAAATTTGTCTGTATTTTTATTTTTAAAATTTGTCGAACAGTTTTTGAGAAAAAAAAAATGTTTATAAAATTTCGAAAAAAATTCGTATGGCAGGTACCGTTATTTTTGGTCTTAAAAAAAAAAAGAAAAAAACGTGGGGGGGGGGGGAAAAATTATAAATGATATCTACCAAGTTTAAAGACAATCGGCCCAGCCGCTTAGCCTGTAGTCGAACAGATAGTCTTCGCTATCATCGTAATGTCAACTTCGATCGAAATCTCGAGTTCGATTTTTTTTACGAATGCATAACTTGCCTTATAGTACTCGTACTTATAAGTCGCAAGTAAAAAGAATTTCATACTTCTGAACATTTTTCTCTATAGCATCATAGTTCTTATGCAGAAAGCAGCAAGTCCGTACGACCAAGTCGTCCATTGTATTAAATTTAGAAAATCACGTTATTCCCGGTTACATTTAAATTTTTGTTGAAAGTTGATGTAAAGCCACAGAACAGAGAGAAGTTCCATCTTTATTCTAGTTGGTATGTATATTGTTAAGTAAAAAATAAAAAAAAAAAGAAATCAACGAAAGGCCCCGGCGAGATTCGAACTCACGATCTCCTGTTTACTAGACAGGCGCTTTAACCAACTAAGCCACGGCGCCGATGTTGCCTATAGTTATTCAGGCTCTAACGGTTCTTTTATCAAGAGAAATTAATAAAATCAAAACTGATATATGTATTTTAATATGGTTTCGGAATATTTTTATAGAAATATCGGAAGCCATATTTTGATTAGCAACATCTACAACGGAGAAAATTAGACAATTTCTGGAACATTCGTATGTTAAATAACTAAAACGGGTAGGTACATAATGGTAGAAAATAAGGCTGTGTTCATTGTGAAATTCTGAGAATTCTCAGAATTTCTTAACAAAGCTGCCAAAATTCATTTTTGATGACATTAAGGAAGACAAAAAAAAATGTTTTAGTTCTAATGGCGTAAATAGATAAAAGCTTAATTAATCCCAATAAAATGGCAGCATTAAACTGCAAACACATTTATATAGGTTCTTTTGAGGAAAATATGGTAGATTTTAGAATTGGTAAGAAAATGGAAGAATCCGCTATTTCTCTTTGCGACATTTTTTCCAATTTGTAACGTAACAACACCCATTCATTAAACTTTTTTTTTTCTGCTTATAAGAACTTAACTTAAATTCAACCCCATCAATGTTTTTTTTTTTTATATTAAAAGCCTTAAAGGGCACCAGTTTCTCATAAAGATTCAAAAACAGCTTCGACAAAGGAAAATACATCTTTTTTTTATATTTTGTCATCTCATAAGATCAAAGATGCTTCTGAATTATTTTTAACCCAGTACTCATATCGCCGCAAGGCAAAATTTCGTTATGGGAAAGTGGAAACATGACAAAAGATATGAGAATGCTGGTTGCTATAGGATAAATCTCAAAAATGAATCTAAATTCTGCTGTCGACCACTCAATGGAAATTCATTTGCTTTGCTTTTGTAAGTTTTTTTTTTTTTTTTGTATTCATTTAGAAACTTTTTGACCGATATTTATGGTTTGGTTAGTGATAAAGTTTTTCAATTCCATATTTCGTTTATAGAGAAGAGATAATGTGGGAAGCTTCCACACTTTGTGAATATGTACCAATTGCTGCTCAAGAGTCAGTCGATACTCATACATTGATTTTTTTTTTCCTCAGAGGAGTGGATTCAACTCAATCCTTATTCTCACTCTGTGTCTGTAAGAAGCATGTCCTTTGGCACAATAAAAATGTGCCAGTGAGTTCGATAATACATAATAATGAAATTATTATCGACGCGATTGCACAAATATCTTGTCGAATGTGTGTCAGACAAGTGAAGGGCTCTTCGACGTTTCATATATGATTATACTTATAGGGTTAAGTACTTTTTTTTCCCAAGGAGTTAAGGAGAAAAGATGTACGTTTATGAAAGTGCCACTCAACCAAAATATATTTCTTTTATTAATTAAAATAATAGGTGCGTTTTATTATTCACAAATCTATCTGGATCCGTATCTGGATTAAGTTTTAACATGTATTACAAAAACAATTTGGGATCCCGTTTTCTATCGGGATCTATTTTAAAGATCCAAAAATTAGTTATTACACTGGCGAGTAGATGGCTTTTTGTGATAAGGTAGTTTAAACTATCGTGTAAAGAAAAAAGACAAGACATAATTTAAAATTTCCAAACCCAAGGATAAAAAGAGACGGGCTTATAAAACTGCTGTCAGTAAGTGTTGAATTATAGCAAAAAACAACTATGTATAACATACCCTATATTTTGTTGATTAGCAGAACATGATTAACATCCCCTAGTTTTTAGTTGAAAATAAAATAGAGTGAAGTAGAGACGTGTCTTCTCTAAATAAAATATTTTAATTAAAACATCAAATAGTTTTTTATCTTTGGATTAAACCAATAGGTTATGGGCCTAGTAAAACGCAGAGTCTGAACTTAATATTAATGAATATTCGTTTTATTAAATCCAGCATATTAAAATAAGTTTTTTTTGTCATTCCATTTGTGTTAACTGTTCTAACCATACATCCATACATTTTTATCCTTAAAAAAAAAAACCGTTTGTGTTCCAATTCCGAATTCCGAACCAAATACATTCTCTTTCAACTCACACATATAAACAAAAATAAGAAAACAACAGTTTGATTTCGTTCAATTCATTTTTTTCTTCTTCGTCGTTTTTTTTTGTCTAGTCGTCTTCTTTTTCGTTGCACTTGCAAGCGGTTGCAAATTTTGTATAGTTTTAACAAAAATAGAAAATGGAAAAGAAAAGAAATATTAAAGTTTTTGATGGTGATAAGTACAGCGTATGGAAAATACGAATGCGTGCTCTTTTGAGTGAGCTCGATGTGATAAATGTGATTGACCGTGACCCACCGACTCAGAAAAATGAAGAGTGGAAGAAAGCGGAGCGAGTAGCGAAGGGTACTATTGTGGAGTACTTGTCCGATTCTTTTTTGAATTTTGATAGACAGGACTATTCCGCTAAGGACATTTTTAAAAGTCTTGATAAAGTGTATGAGAGAAAAAGTCTCGCCACCCAATTGGCCCTTCGTAAGAAGCTCTTAACGCTTAAGCTTCAAAGTGAAATGCCCCTTTCAAAGCATTTTTTAAAAATTGATGAATTGTTTGCTGAGTTGCTCGCTGCGGGTGCTAGACTCCAAGAAGCTGATAAAATTTCACATCTGTTCATTACTCTCCCTTCTTCATATGATGGTATAATAACCGCAATCGAAACTTTGGCGGAGGACAATTTAACTTTGGAATTCGTCAAAACAAGATTACTTGATCACGAAGTGAAATTGGTCACCGAAAATCGGGATACGAGTTTGAAGGTGCTCCATGTTGAAACCAAACCGCCGTCGTTTAAAAAAAAAGTTTAGCTTTGGAACACCAAATAGTAATAAAAACTTTAACTATGTGCCCAAACAAAAATATAAAATAAATAAAAAGACAAATAATATAAACATTAAGTGCTATCATTGTGGTAGAAAAGGGCACACTAAAAATGATTGCTTTTATTTTAAAAGAGGAGCCTTGAGCAAAAATGATAACAAGAAAACAGTTCAAACTGCACAATCTACAGATCCTTCAGTGCCGAATACGAGTTCTTCCGGATTTGCATTTATGGCTGGAGATAATTTGACGCAAAATGTATCAGGTCTTACATTTCTTCTAGACTCTGGAGCATCTGACCATCTAATAAACAAGGAGGAACTTACCGGAGATTTTACTGAATTGTAGCCACCTACAAAAATATTCATTGCAAAGAATGTTGCATTTATATCTGCCACAAAGAAAGGAAATCTTTGTGTTATCAGTAACAAGGGTATTGAAGGTGTACTCGAGGATGTCCTTTACTGTCCTGAAGTCCCACATAACTTACTTTCTGTGCGAAAGATGCAACAGGCTGGATTAACCATAATTTTTAATGAACAGGGAGTAATGGTAAACAAAGGTGATAAAGTTATAATTGAAGGTAAAATTTTCAATAATCTATTTAGCATTGTATTTCAAATTAATAATAAAAAAATATTAAGCGCACTTAACGAGCGATATCAATTGTGGCATCAGCGTTTGGGCCATATAGGGAAAAGTAAATTTTTAGAACTAAAAATAAAAATAAAAATATGATAAGTGATATTGGTGAAATTGAAAAATTGTCACCTAATGATAACTTATGTGAAGCGTGCATAAATGGTAAACAAGCACGATTACCTTTTGAAAAAGTAAAGATTAAAAACTATATTAAAAGACCTTTATTCATTGTACATTCAGATGTATGTGGCCCAATCACTCCTGCAACAGTTGATAATAAAAACTATTTCGTGTTTTTTCTTGATGAAAATACTCATTATTGTGTAACATATCTGATAACTTATAAATCAGATGTGTTTTCAGTCTTTAAAGACTTTATAGCTAAAAGTGAGTCTCATTTTAATTTAAAAGTTGCAAACCTATATTGCGATAATGGGGGTGAATATTTGTCAAATGATATGAAAGAGTTTTGTGTGCAAAAAGGCATTAGCTATCACTTAACAGTTCCACGAACCCCTCAATTAAATGGTGTCTCAGAACGTATGGTAAGAACAATTACTGAAAAGGCTCGAACAATGTTGCATGGTGCTAGTCTTCCATCATTATTATGGGGTGAGGCTGTCTTAACTGCAACATACTTGATAAACCTTACTCCAACAAAAGCCTTAAAACAAGACAAAACACCATATGAATTGTGGCATAGTAGAAAGCCTCAGTTAAAATATCTAAGAGTTTTTGGTGGTACTGTATATGTACATAATAAAACCAAAACTACAAAATTTGAAGAGAAGTCATGGAAAGCCATATTGGTTGGATATGGTCCAAATGGTTATAAAGTGTGGGATGTGAACACTGAAAAGTTTGTTATGGTAAGAGATGTAATTGTCGATGAGACAAATTTTTTAGAATCAAGACCGATTTCTAAAACAAAAGGAGATAACAGTGGAAACTCCATTGATAAAACTGACGAATCTGTCTTAATGCCAATCAAGTCAAAATCAGTAGTTGAGTCTAATAAATCTGATAACAAGTCAGATATGCCAGAACAAATAGAAGAGGTAATCCCTCGTAAAATAACCAAATTAGATATTGAATCGATTAATAAATCTAATGATGAAGGTTATACACAAAACGAGATTTCGTATGAAAATAATCATTCAAATATGGATATAACTGATCCTAGAAAAAGTGATAGAATTAAATGGAGACCTCCCTTATATAATGATTATATAATGAGTGCACAGTCTCTTATATGTACTATTCCAACTTCTTATAATGATATTAAAAATAGAGAGGATAGAAATCAGTGGGAAGCTGCTATTAAAGATGAATTAAATTCTCTTATGGTTAACAATGCATGGACATTGGTACCTAAACCAGAAAATAAAAATATTATTGACTGTAAGTGGGTATTTACAATTAAAAATGATGAAAACGGATATCCTTTAAAATATAAAGCTCGTCTTGTCGCCCGTGGATTTAGTCAAGAATATTTAGTAGATTATAATGAAACTTTTGCCCCTGTTGCAAGAATTTCGAGTCTTAGATTCATTTTAGCATTCTCAAACCAATTTAATTTATTAGTCCACCATATGGACGTAAAAACTGCTTTTCTTAATGGTATTTTAAAAGAAGAAATTTATATGAAAGTTCCTGAGGCAGTTGCATCTATAGAAAATCAAGTCTGTAGGTTAAATAAATCTTTATATGGTTTAAAACAAGCAGCAAGATGTTGGTTTGAGATGTTTGAGGAAGCCCTTAAAGAAAAAGGTTTTAAGAACTCATCAGTAGATCGGTGTATTTACATTTTAGATAGAGGACATTTTTCTAAAAATATATACGTAGTACTCTATGTAGATGACCTTGTTATTGCCACAGCCAACAACGAAACAATGACAAGTTTTAAGAATTATTTAATGATTAAATTTCAAATGGTTGATTTAAAAGAAATAAAACTTTTTTTGGGAATTCGAATACAAAGAAACAATGAAAAATTAACATTAGACCAAAGTTCATACATTAATACAGTTTTAAATAAATTCAATATGTATGATTGTAAAGCTGTAACTACACCACTCGAAAATATGTTAAATTATGAAGCTCTTAACTTAGATGAGAATTATGACGCTCCTTGTCGAAATCTTGTTGGGTGTTTAATGTACATAATGATATGTACGCGACCTGACATAAGTACTGCTGTGAATATATTAAGTAGATATTTAAATAAGAATAACAAAGAGCTTTGGAACTGCTTAAAAAGGGTTTTACGATACCTTAAAGGTTCACTCGATATGAAATTAACTTATATTCGAGGAAATTACAATGATATTTTGAGTGGTTATTGTTCTTTTCAATAAACTCGAAATCTTGAGCCTCGGAATAAAAAACCTTCGTTGAATGTTCTTGATCCCGAAAGGGCTTTAATTTCCTAAATTTAAATTATAAGTTTCTGTTACATATTTAAAGTTAAAGCTATCTTACTTTTAGTTTATTTTTAAGTATTTTTCTTTAATTTCAAGTATTTTATAAGTTTTTAATTTTATTTAACATCTGGGTTTATTACTTTATGTACTTTACTTTATGAGGTTTTTGATCGACCATGCGGTAGGTTCTCGCACTAAAAAAATGGTAGCCGAGAGCTTCCTTTTCACAATTACCAACTTGAAATAAGAAAAGGAATGCTGCAAAATGGTGATGACAGTGATGTCGGTAACACTCCCCCCTGGTAAGCTGGTTGGATGAACTGACTTTCCACACCACTATCTAAAGGAACGTAGGTAAGGGGACGGGAATTAAGGATTCTCTCTACCTCAGAAAACATTGTACACAAAAGCTCATCGGATGGGTTTCTCATTGGAGTAATATGACTCAATGTTTGCTTTACCGAACGCACGAGTCTCTCCCAACTTTCTCCCATGTGAGGAGCCAGAGGAGGGTTGAAGTTCCACTTGATATTTGGTCCGACGAAACTTTCAGTCACTTTGTTGATATCAAGATCTTGCATTGCTTTCTTTAGTTCTTGACTAGCTCCCCGAAAATTTGTGCCGTTATCACTGTAGATTTCTAGTGGCCAGCCCCTACGTGCGATGAAACGTTTTAACGCCATAATACATGAATCTGCTGATAGAGTGTAGGCTATCTCAATGTGCACTGCACGCACTGTGAGGCACGTTATGAGGACGCCCCATCTTTTCTCTAAATGCCTACCCACCTTTACATTTATGGGTCCAAAATAATCAATCCCTATGTATGAAAATGGTTTAGTAAAGGGTTGAAGCCTTGCAGCAGGCAGGTCGCCCATAAGAGGAGGATTTGGATGGCACTTGGTGATTTTACATTTTTGACAATGTTTTCGTATATATTTAAGATGCACTCGTAGTCTGGGAACACTGAATTTTTTACGAACTTCATTTACTACCGTTTCATTATTATGATGATGAAATCGCTCATGGTAATCGAATATGATCAAGTCAGTGACTTTATGTTGCTTCGGCAAAATTATTGGTCGTTTCGTATCTATAGGAATTCCGAGTGCTGCATCAATTCGTCCATGTACTCTTAATACCGAGTTTTCGTCCAAATACGGCGAAAGCTTGTATAGGACACTTGTTTTTTCGATATTTGTTATTACCTTTCGATCTGCGTTGTTTTCAACATTATTGAGAACAGCGATCTCTTCAGCAAACGTCTCCCTTTGACACATTCTGTGTAAATAATTTTCAGCATTTTTAAGGTCTTCGCTAATCAAAGATTTTGCCGCTGGTATAAGACTTTTCCATTTTTTCCATTTTTCAAGTTGTTGGGGGAGAATCTTTTCATCCCACCCAATTGCGGACACCCAAACTTCCTGCAAAATAATTTTAAGTAACACCAAAAAATTTGCTATAAGTCCCAAAGGATCGAAAACTGACATCAGAACCTTTAAGACATCTCTCTTTGTTGGGCATACATCATCATTTAGGATGCCGATTCTGGAAGTATTTGGCTTTATTAAAAATGAGAATGAATCTTCTCTCGGAGACCACCACATTCCTAAGATTTTTTCTGAATCGGATAGAATGTTCCAGTTAGCTATGCCCTTTTCAAAGTTTGCGGATCTTTCATTCAAATTTTTAAGAACTGTTTGTGAATTTGACATAAAATTACGTATGGCGAATCCGGCCCGATTGTGAATGTAGATAACCTCTTTTGCTAATTTTATTGCCTCGTCTTCTGACTCGACACTATCGAGATAATCATCTACGTAGTGGTTTTCAGTTATAGCCTTTACTGCCCGTGGAAACTCTTTTTCGTATTTTTTTGCATTCGTATTTTTTACGAATTGAGCACAAAAGGGAGAGCATGTTGAGCCAAATGTCATCACTTTCATAATGTATTCTTCCACCTTTTCATTACCTTGGGTGAGCCACAAAAAACGTTGTGCATTTTGATCCGACCTCTTTATGCCTACTTGGTGGAACATTTCCTTTATATCTGCGCAGATGGCTATCTTTCGCTGTCTGAATTTAAACAAAACGCAAAGCAAAGCAGGAACTATATCAGGGCCCGACAATAACAAGGAATTCAGTGATATACCGTCTACAGTGGCAGCAGCGTCCCACACTATCCTCACTTTATTAGGTTTATTTTGATTTACAACGGGAAATATCGGAAGGTACCAAACTGGGAAACAATTTTGGTTCAATTCATTTTTACTCAATTTTCTGGCGTACCCCTTTTGAACATACTCTTTTATTTGCATGTGTAGGTTTTCGTTAAGTTTTGAGTCATTTTTCATTCTCTTTGCCAAACACATCAATCGCTTTTCTGCCATCGCTCGACTATCTGGCATTTGTTTTAATTCAAACTTCCACAGAAGCGGAACAATATATTTATTTCCCTCGACAATTGTGTTATTTACCATAATTTCAATCGCCTTCTCATCATCACGCGAACGACAAACTTTAAAGTTTTTTGTGCCAATAGATTCTAGAGCAATATATTCCTTTAATTGTGTGTTAAGATCTTTTTCTTCAGTTCGCTGACATTCACAAGTGTGAAAGTTGAAATAATTTGGATTTCGGTCTGTTGTATCGTTTGAGAGCATACAGGGGCCATACACCGTCCACCCCAGTCGAGTTTTTGCTGCGACCGGTTGACTTTCCTTTCCTTCTCGAGTCCGCAGGGGAACACTTAGCTTCCAGTGATCCAATCCAAGTAAAATTCTTGGTTGCGCGTTTGTGTAGGAATCTATCGGAATACCTTTCAGGTATTCATATCGATCGGACAATTCAACAAAGTTAATGGTCTGCTTTGGAAGCTCGAGGGACTTCACGGTGCGTATGTTTGATATGTTATACTTTTTGCTAAGGTTTGATGAAGAAATTTGCATGTTTATTTTTCTAGATGACTGCTCCGTCCTGTGAGTATTTGAAGTCCATTTAAGGCATAGAGGTTGTGGTTCTCCTTCTATACCTAACTCTAAAGCAAGAGGTTCATCCTGTGATAGGTTTACAACACTTAAGTTTTTCCTGTGACTGCCCCATTCAAGTCGAATAGCCGGTGGCAATTTGTTTGTCAACTCTCGTAGCAAAGATGGGTTTTCTAGATGTCCATGAAGTCCAGTGGCTTCCATCACTCCGCATATATTTTGGTCCGCTAGAGAGAATTTTATGATTATTTGCAATTTGTCATGTCGTGGTGGTGTTTCTTTGCGTATCCTTTCCAAAAGGTTGTCTATGATGACTTCAGGCTGTCCAAAATGAATTTGAAGCGTGTTCAAGACGCCTGGAACTTGGTCTGGAACAAGAAGCCTGTTTCTTACGGCGTCTAAGGCTTCTCCTTTGAGGCAGTTTTGTAACCGACGGAGATTATCTGTGTTGTTGAACCCGCAAGTTGTAGTTGTATTATTGAACCAGCTTATAAAGAGTGGCCATTCTTCTGGGCGTCCACTGAATGTTACTTGGTCCTTTGCCATTACCTGTCTGGCTGCCATTTGCTGCTTATTCGGTGCCGACGTCTCTATCGATGTGCCGTTTACGAGTTGCCTTGCTGTTGGTGTATTGCCAGATGCGATGTGGCTGGAAGTGGGTTGTTTTGCATTTCGCTGTACGGGGGTTGAAATATGTTTTTTTTTTTTGTAAATAGGTTTGTTCTGAATTTGATTACTATGGTCGTCAAACTCAGAGTTATCCTCATCACTTTGAGGGTCAGATGTTTCAGATGCTAGTTCTTGCAGCATTGCATACTTCTTTTGAAGAAAATCCCTGTCGCTGCGTTCTTTCATTTCCCTTTCTTCCTGAAGTTGCTGCAGTTTAAGCTCACATAGCTTAGACCTGGATATTTTTCCGCTTTGTTTTTCTGCGACGACGTTTAGATGCTGCGAAGAACCTGCTTGGGGAATTTTTTGTGGTGGCGGTGGCATAGCACTTCTGCTTGAAATTGCTTGTTCGTTTAGAAAATGGCTTCTATTTTCCGGTGTACCAGGAAGTGAGTCTATTGTTTGCTGGCAATTAGAGCAATTCCAGTTTTTGTGTTGGATATCCGCGGTTACTCCGACACAGTTAAAGTGGTACCATTCATCACAGGTATCACATTGTACCATATCTTCATTATCCGCTAAACTGCAAGCCCTGCAGTTGAAGGACGAGTCGTTCGGAATTGAAGTCATGTTTTAACACATTCAGTTTTTGTTTTATTCAATAGATTTAAATATAAGATATATATATATATATGTATAGATATATATATGTATATTTATACAATGTTGGATTTGCGCCTAAGCTTTAAATTAAGCCACATAAGCTTTATGTGAAATATGAGACTGAGGTAGAGATTTCAGGATTTAATTTTTTTGAAATGTGTTTATAAATGCAAAGGAGTATGAAAGGGCGTATAGGACTTTAGATTAAGGAAAAATTGGAATGGACTTACCCTCTACGTTCATTTGGTGAAATTTTATGGTGATCGATAATCATATATGTATGTATACAAATGAACCTCTTGATGATACTTTTTCTATTGTGAGCGGATTGATAACGGAGCTGTGAAGATGATGACTGATGAAAATAGTCTTTATGTGGATGCGGAGTTCGGCGAGGGATGATGGTTGATGGTTGGTTGGTGGATGGATGAAGGTGAAGATGATGATGTAACGATAATAACTGACCCGCGATGATCTTGATGATTACAATGTGCTGGTGGGTTGCTTACAGTAATTTACTGTGTTGTGGCGACGGTAACTGCTCTGACGATATATATATGTATGTGTCGATGAGTTGTTGCCTTAGCTTATCCACGATTACGCTGCTTGTTAAACTTTAAAAGAAATTAAAGTGTTCTTTTCAATAAACTCGAAATCTTGAGCCTCGGAATAAAAAACCTTCGTTGAATGTTCTTGATCCCGAAAGGGCTTTAATTTCCTAAATTTAAATTATAAGTTTCTGTTACATATTTAAAGTTAAAGCTATCTTACTTTTAGTTTATTTTTAAGTATTTTTCTTTAATTTCAAGTATTTTATAAGTTTTTAATTTTATTTAACATCTGGGTTTATTACTTTATGTACTTTACTTTATGAGGTTTTTGATCGACCATGCGGTAGGTTCTCGCACTAAAAAAATGGTAGCCGAGAGCTTCCTTTTCACAATTACCAACTTGAAATAAGAAAAGGAATGCTGCCAAATCGTGATGACAGTGATGTCGGTAACAGTTATGTAGATTCTGATTGGGGAGGTTATGATGAGAGAGATAGAAAAAGCACAACAGGTTTCCTGTTTAAATTATTTGAAAGCTGTACAATATGCTGGAGTACAAAAAGACAGTTATCTGTGGCAGCCTCATCAACAGAAGCTGAATATATGGCACTTTTTGAAGCTGTAAGGGAAGCTTTGTGGCTAAAGTCATTAGCCATTAGTATTAAAATTAATATATTCAAACCTATTATTATTTATGAAGATAATAATGGTTGCATAAGTATAGCAAACAATCCAACCAACCATAAAAGGTCGAAACACATCGATATAAAATATCATTTTTCCCGAGAACAAATTGAAAAAAATATAATTAAATTAATATATATTCCTACAAGTGACCAGTTAGCCGATGTTATGACTAAGCCGTTGCCAGCAGTCAAATTCGTACAATTGAGAACTGGAATGGGCTTAAATAATTAAAAATTACGAACACTTTTGTGAAAATTTGTACCAATCTTATGATGTGAAATATTAAAGTCTGGTAAGGTTTTTCTGGGTTTTCCCTTATCCATTGCAACAAATGTTGGACTTTTAAAAAATCTCCCAGAAAATATATAGAAGACACTTTAAATGAAACTAAATTTGTAATCTTGTATTATGAAACATATATTTTTTGAATTAAGTATTTTTAATGGATGTACTCGTAACTCTTCTTTGTTAAATGAATATCTAACCTATAGTTTTTATTCTGAAATTGATACTGTATTCTCAAGCTTAATTTAATTTTTTTTATGTTTCTTCTTCCAAAATTGATGTATCTTACACTAGTATTGTAATATGAATAAAATTTTGATTTTAAATTGATAAAATTTCAATAGTAAATAATTTATGAATTTATGCTAAGGAAATATATATTTAAAATATATAATTTTTGTTATTTTAAAAAAAAAAAATTTGATTTGAAGATTTAGTTATTTTTTGAAGGGGTCTGTTGAATTATAGCAAAATACAACTATGTATAACATACCCTATATTTTGTTGATTAGCAGAACATGATTAACATCCCCTAGTTTTTAGTTGAAAATAAAATAGAGTGAAGTAGAGACGTGTCTTCTCTAAATAAAATATTTTAATTAAAACATCAAATAGTTTTTTATCTTTGGATTAAACCAATAGTAAGATCCGTATCGTTTTATTTTCAAGAGAAGATCCCGATCCGGATCCAGATAGATTTGTGGATAATAAAACGCACCTAATATGTAATATCCTTTAGATGATTTCAGGAGTATTTCTATGAAGAAAGTATCATTTAGGAAAATCAGAATGAGTTTTTATCGATTAAAAATGTTTTTTTATAGGAAATGCTTATACTTATCATATATAAAAGGGGTTTTCAAAAGGGACTTTCGAACTTTGACAGGTGATTTCGGCCATATTGTTGCCTGTCGTTTCACAAATTCCGGATCGGATAGTTCCGGAAGGTTCTTCGGGATTACGAAACGAAAACGCTATAAGTCTTTGACTGCTTTTACACGAAAGCGATTTTTGAACTTCGTTTTTCTTTTGGCTTCCTTTCGATTGCATGGATGCTTTTAAACACAGCGATTTTTAACAAAAGTTAGCTTTGTTCTGTTGAAAAGGAGTCATCTCTCAACACTCTTTACTCTAGTTAGTTAATCGAAGTTCGCTGAGCGAACGTTAAATAGAAATGAAACATACCTGAGAAGTAAAGAAAACAACAAAGAAGAAAGAACGATAACTGCAATTTTCCCAACTCCAGTAATTTTGTGTACCTACCCCGCCACCCCACACGTCTCTCTTTCTTGCTAAATCAAAATATAGAGTAATACTACGTAGTAGATTCACCATAAATCTTCTTTAAATCTCAAAGATTTACCGTACAAATTTATTTCGTAAATCTAGTAGATTAGAAATAAATCTCTACTAAATCTTCATAGGATCGATCGGTCGAAATTCGAAATGACCTAACATCCATACGGTGACAAGCTATCTCGATGATTTTTCATCGTTTGACACAAATGAAACTTTCTTTCTCTCGCTTTTACTTTATAAGAAAAATTGAAACAACATTAGCATTTTGATAGATGCTGTCAAAGTTAATCTTCTTATTAATCTTTCAGTGCGGTGAAAACACCACATAAATCTCTTGCCTTAAATCTCAGATTATCTTTTGGTGAAAACGTACTCGTAGTATAAAAGCATTCAACAACAAATATTAGGTGCGTTTTATTATTCACAAATCTATCTGGATCCGGATCTGGATCTTCCCTTGAAAATAAAACGATACGGATCTTAGTGACAGCAGTAGCAGTGTTATAAGCCCGTCTCTCTGCTGTGACTAAGATCCGTATCGTTTTATTTTCAAAGGAAGATCCAGATCCGGATCCAGATAGATTTGTGAATAATAAAACGCACCTATTAAATTGTTAAATCAGAGTGGCGGCCTTCTGTTCGAGCAACTTTCTGCGCTTCGGTCAAAAATTCATATTCAGCTACGAGGCCCATATTTCTATTTGAAATGGTTTCTCAACAACAAAATTGTTGATTTTGGGACGTTCACAATCCACACGAGATCCACCAAATCACAAACGTGCAGAGAAAGTCACTATTTGGTGTGGATTTTCGACTCGTCCATACATCTTTAAGATTGAAGTTATCCATCAGGATCGATGATAACCAATTTTTTTAAGCCTGAATTGGATGATTTGAACATTGATGACATTTCTTTCGAAAAAGACGGGAGTTTGTCAACAAGCAAAATTGTCGAATTTGAGACGATTACAGTCCACACGAGATCCAACAAATTGCAAACATTCGGGGAAAAAGTCACTATTTGGTGCGGATTTTGGACTGCGCCATTATGCGGTCATTAATTCTTTGAGAACAACGTTGCAAAGGTTATCACCGGTTGACACCGAGTGCTATCGATCAATGATAACCAATATCTTTTAGTCCGAATTGGATGATACGAAAACCAATTAAATTTGGTTTCAACAGAAAGGCGCTTCTATTAAAGAACATTAAAGAAGACCAATTTCCAGACATGGTTATCTTCTCTTTTCTTATCTGGTTCCCCATCCATGAAGATCCTCTGGCTTCCAGAAGTCGAGGTCAAGGGCTTTGACATCAATGCTGGCTTCTGGCCCTATTAATCGCTACACATTATGCGAGACTATGCCATATCCTTAAGCTGGAAAGCTGTGTATTCCCTCTTCTTTTCACGCAGCATCTTCTGCGGAGTATGGCGGATAGCTTCTTGCTAAGGTGAAATCTCTTTACTCGAACAACTTCAAGTATGCTTAGATGTACAACGTCGAATTTCGGTTCGCAATTTCTTTTCGTTTGACACTGAAGCTCTGAACTTTGCCGCAACTATAGGAAATGTCAGATAGGTACCTTGCGTCGATTAACATAAAAACTAATTTTTTGCACGAACTGTCATTGATTTACGCGTGTTAAATTTATTTAAAAAAAAAATAGCCTCAGCACGGTACTAGTTACAAAAGGTTTACAATTAATAAAAAGTTAGCAAACTGCTTATAAGTTAGCAAATGGTATTCGAATATGAATTTCTGAACTTAAGAACAAATTGGCTTTCATTTATTTAGATTATTTTTGCAAATCAATAAAGAGAGTTATAGCGTCCAACAACTGATTTAAATTGTTTTATTGAAGTGAGTCTTCTGTTCGAGCACCATTCGGCGTTTCGGATACGCGCCAGTTGAAGCGGCGGACTCTGACTTATGTTATGTTCCATACTAAATAAATATTTAAATATTCATTTCTAAATAAATTGAAAAAATTTCTATGATATCTAACTCATAGTTTGTTTTAATATAATTTAAAACCGCTTAATGAAAAATCCTTTATAGTATCATATTAATACCTTAACACTAGACTGTTTAAAATTTTACGCCAATAACTTTACTTCCTATCCTATTTCACTCGACGAATCTGAATCCTAAAATGTTGATCTTTTACGATTGTATCTTCCTTTTGGCAAGTGAGGACTGAATCAAAATTTTGGATAGATACCACCTCAAGTGTTAAATTTTGTCAAGTTCCATTTACATACTCTAAAATCTTATGGAATTCCGGATTTCGTAGCCATTTGAGGGTAATTAATATCTGAAGACTTGTCATGTTTCTCTCATAACTGATATTTTTTGTGTTTTAGCTGGTCCCCCGAGGGACAGGGCCTTGCTTTACCTTAAGGCTAGGCGCGCACATTCAATTTTTAGTTTCGCAGCTGCTTGGTTCGAGCAACTAAAAAATTTCTGTTTTGACACAAACTAAACGATTGGCTAAAATGAGTTCGCTATTTTATGTAACATTTAATTATATGCACCTGCGCGGACATTCAACCAAATAGTTCATCTGTTTTCTATAAGCAACCAAACAGTTGTGCAACTAAAAATGGAATGTGAGCGCCTAGCCTAAGGCTACGTCTGATTTGCGGGGCATCAGGTTCTTCGTTATTGGCATATCAACAGTGTCTACACTGGCTTAGTAAGGCTCTTGACTAGCGATCAATAGTGTTTTGACTATTTTATCGCGAACCTTATCGAATATCAATTTAACAAATCGGTTTATGTAGTGAAGTTTTGAGAAAATTATGAAAACTTTTTTTTTTATTTAAAAGCGATTATATCTTATACTATGTAAACTATATTGGCTGAAAACCTGTTAAAATTCAAATTAATGGAACAAGATTTCATAAAAATTTTAACGAAATTTTAATGAAAACTCGGGACTTCAACGAAATATCAAAATTTTTGAGCTTAAATCTCATATTTCAGTTTGGTCAGAACATTGTATTATACAAAATGAACATGAAAAATGCCTTTTTCAAAAAGAAACACCCCTTTTTACTTCTCCTGAATCGTGATCACAAACATGAATGACACAATACCTTTTCTCCCTTTTTTTAACTGGCCTATTTTGATTTTTGTGTGGCTTAAGCCCAAAAATATGCATATCACGGAGAGTTCAATTTTATCCCCACAATTTTAATCTTAGTAACAGAGATTTGCCATAAGTAGCGCAAAATTTTGAAGTTGGAGAAGTAAATAAAATTGTTAAGTGTATGTATATAAAAACAAAAATATTCAATAAGAAAATAATATAGGTATATTACGAAAATCAGTGGGAGAAGTCCATCTTTATTTACTAGTTTCGTATATAAAGGGTTTTTCAACAAGGACGCTACAATAGTACAGCGACAGGGACAGCAAACGACGCCATATTTCTTGCCGCTCTTTTGACATTTCTCTTCAGTAAGGTTTGCCATTTTATGATGGAAAGAAATACGAGCCAACAACGAGTCGAAATTATTAAAATTTACTACCGAAATTCGGAGTCAGTGGCCTCAACGTTAAGAGCGCTACGTCCAATTTATGGTCGTCATAATCGTCCTAGCAGATCAACAATTGAGCGTCTAGTGGAAAAATTTGAATCCACAGGTTCCCGTGCCAGTGAGACAAAGAAGTGCCCGTAGTGTCGAGAATATTGCTGCCACTGAGGCTTCAGTTGCAGAAAGCCCAAATGTGTCTCTCATACGTCGTTCTCAAGCGTTGGGCATCTCTGTGACGTCGTTGTGGCGAATTTTGCGAAAAGATCTTGGCCTACATCCTTACAAGATAAAATTGACGCAAGAACTGAAGCCGATTGATCACCAGAAGCGTCGTATGTTCGTGAATTGGGCTGAGCAACAACTTGAAAATGAATCGGATTTTCATCGAAAAATCATCTTCAGCGATGAGGCTCATTTCTGGCTGAATGGCTTCGTCAATAAACAAAATATTTTTTTTTTTTTTTTTTTATAATACACTCGCGCTCAAGGGTATGTTACGAGACCCTTATAATGTTTTAAACACAGCACGGGCGAGGGGGAAATTAGGAGGGGAGAGAAAGGAGGTGTCGATGAACATTGATTTTGAATGTTTGCAAATTGAAATGGCAAGGGAAAACTGTGCCGGGTAAGTTATTCCATAATCGTGTTGTGCGACACTTAAAAACGAATCTCTATATTTGACGGTACGACCAAAGTTAGGCTCAAGGGTGAACTGATGAGCATTCCTAGCGAAGCCGGGTATCACGGGTGAATTGATAAAGGGGAGGAATGCAACTGGCTACTTCGAGTGAGCATTGCTTGTGAAAGAAGCGATAAAACAGGGAAATACATGAAACATTCCGACGGTGTTCAAGAGATGGGAATGAATCCATTATAGCTCTGTTTCCAATCAGTTTTAACGCTCTGTTTTGAATTCTATCCAAAAGGTATTGGTCAGGCAGCAATCCACACGTACTCCATGAGTCATCATTGCATCCCGAAAAAATTACGGTTTGGTGTGGTTTATGGGCCGGCGGCGTCATTGGGCCGTACTTCTTCAGTGATGATCAAGACCGGCACGTTACTGTGAATGGGGATCGCTACCGTTCAATGATAACCGAATATTTTTGGCCCCAATTGGATAATATGGACTTGGAGGACATGTGGTTCCCACAGGACGGCGGCGCACAAGCCACACAGCGAATGTCACAATCAATTTATTGGAAACCAAGTTTGGAGAACGTGTTATCTCACGAAATGGTACAGTCGCTTGGCCGCCTCAGTCGTGCGATTTGACGCCGTTAGACTATTTCCTGTGGAGCTACGTCAAGTCTATGGTCTATGCCAACAAGCCAGCGACGATTGATGAATTTCGTACGAATATCGAACGTGAAATTGCAGCAGTATCGGCCGATTTATGCTTGAAAACCGTCGAAAATTGTGTTCAGCGTCTGGACTCTGGACTTCTGCAAGCGTGCCCGTGGTGACCATGCAAAAGAAATGGAGTTCCATACATAATGGCATCGAACGTATTTTCACAGGAATAAAGAATTTTATTGGTATCCAAAACCGTTTTTGTTTTATTTTAAAAAAAAACTTGGCTCAACTTTCCTTTAAGGTAGCACGAATTTCCACACGCGGATAGTTTTATTCGGTAGATTAGCACTTTTAAATAACAAATATCCCAATTTTAAAGTGAGGAAACATTTATAACTATTTTAAATTAATTTTTAAAGTTCCTCAATTTCCATACAAAATGCACTTTTTTTTGTTTATTTTGACAATTCTCTTTGTGTAAGCATTACCAGAGTTGGGTTATTTTTGGGATATTATTAGGATTTTTTCCTTTTTTGGTTAATTTTGTAAGAGAATTATTTGTTGATTGAAAGGAAGTTTCTGAACCCACAGTACTTTTAAGTTAAAACACTGTTGACATTGGCGCCTGCCTGGCGACTTTACATACCCTAAGCGGAGCCACGGAGTCGCGTGAGCGGGTGTGTCCCCGAAAAAGGGAGTTAAAATCCTGAGAACCCGCGAAGCGGGCCACCCACAGTACTGTTAAGCTAAAAAACTGTTGATTAATATCGAAATCTAGCAACTTTCAGTACTCTTAGTCAAGAAAACACTAAAAAAAAAAAAAAAAAAGTGAGGTTAAAACTGAAAAATAAAACATTTTTTTTTTATGATTTATAGGTGTTTCCTCACTTTAATATTTTAAATATGTTCTATTGAGACCACTAGCTATCTGTAAAAAAAAAATCAACACTATACTCGTGCTACCTTAAAGGAAAGTCGCCCCAAAAACTTTTGTAGCGCTCTTATTGAAAAACCCGATATATACATAAATATTTATAAGAAACTTTTTTTATTTAGGCCTATTCGGCGAGATCTTTTATTCTTCTATTCTGTTATTCTGCTATGAATTTCCATACAAATGTTTGAGCTGTCAACAAATCTTTTATGAATTTTAATTTTGGTATTCAGCACGCTAAAATCTGTTATAAAATCTGCTAAGAAAACTTTTATGAACTGTCAAACGTTCGAACATAGAAAAAATCTTTTACGAATAGCATTTTTGGTATTCAGCATGCCAAAATCTGTTATGAAATCTGTTAAAAATCATAAAAGAATAAAAGACAAACTTCTGTGACTTTTATCATAAATGATTTTAATACATACACAGATACGAGTATATCAATGAAAAATTGATATCTATGTATATCATCGTCGTCAATTGTGCAATACAATATTTTGCAAATATGGCTGATCTGGAATGAATTAAATAAGAATTAAATTACATTTTTGTTAAGAATGGACGTTTCATAGAACGACGACGATATATTTTTTATTTCGTCAACGAAATCTTTTTAAAATGAGACAAATGAAAGAAAATATATTTACACACATACGAGTATTATATAAACATATGTATATGTAAGTAGAGTAGAGGACACCAATAATGTGTAAGAGAAGAGATTACTTTTTTGTTCGTCATCCATTTTAATTTTGTCAGATGAATTATTTTATTTAATCACAGCTGATTATGATAGCAGATTTAGTTAAGTTTCATAACAGATTTCGTTTTCGAAGTTGCATAACAGACTTTTATAAAAGTTCGAGCCCCCGAATACCAATTATAAAAGATCTTTTAAGATGGAAATCTTTTATGATTCATAACAGAAAATCTATAGCAGAATAACAGATGTGGCAGAATAGGCCTAATTATTTGTAATTAGATTTCCTTTGCGGCTAGTCGCATCGTATAAGAAGCCGAAGGCAAAAATCGACATGAACATTGCCAATATGACTGAACTCACTCATTCTATCACAAAAAAAAAAACAGAACACAATTCCAGTTCAGTGTTTCCAACCAGTCAGTGAACTGTCAAAAATTTTTTGTTGTTATTTCGGCTAAAAATTCCACTTGGCAAATAGTGAGTGTAGTTTTTTTTTTTATTAAATATCTCATTTAAAGGTAAATATCTTCTCAAATACACAAACAAAATTAGTTAAGCCATCAAAATAAGAAACATAAATCATTTTAATCTGTTCTAATCACCACCAGTAAGGTTTAATCTACGTGGAAATCGTCTAGCTTATCAAATCTTAACCACTTCACCTTTGGCAATTTTTTGGTTTTAATTTTTTTTCTGTGGTTCAGAGTTTATTTGTTCTTACAAAAAAATACAGATTTTAGGAAAAGTTCGTTTACTTATTTGTCTATATTTGCTTAATTATCGTCAAATTGTAGTTCTTAGTAGAGTATATAGACTTGCCAAAATCTATTTACATGACTGAGTCTATTTTTAATAAGTTTTTTTTTTATTTAACCAAACACTAATTTTTGGTAGTTGTTGTTCCTTGAAAGTTGGTTATATAACTTCTGTTTCGATTGATTGTGATCACACAGCATAGAGGCGGTTGGTGGGTCGGTGTCGGTGGTGGAAAACACAGACATTATTTGTGATCTCGTGATCATTCTTGGTACATGGTCGTTGTCGACGGCGGCGTCGTGGGAGACAAAGAAACTATGCCCAGTTGAGGACAAGTGAATAGTTGCGAAATTTCTCGTTTTTTTCTTCTTTCTCAACTCCATTTGAGATCTCTCACTTTCGGTAAGTTTTTTTTATTTTCATTTCGTAAAATTTTAATTGTTATATTTTTTTTTGTTTTGGTTTAACTAAACACGAGTCCTTTGCAGACAATGCCTCGTCATCAGCTGCACGAGGCAATTGCCACTGTATCCACAAAACCTGACCAGACGCTGACCAAATATCGTTTTGTGGACTCGATTGCGTGTACTTATATTGTGTCGGTGTTTGCAGCGTCTATAGCTGAGCTTGTTACATACCCGTTGGATCTGACGAAAACGCGTCTGCAAATTCAAGGAGAGGCTGCTACCGCCTCCGCACAGTCAAAGGTAAATGGAATGTCTAAAACTTTCTCTTGGAACTTCACGCATATCGAACAATGAGAAAGTCCTTAATGGCAATCCACCCTAATAAGTAAAAAAACAAAATTCCCCACAGTTGCAGTATCGGGGGATGATGGCAACGGCAGCTGGCATAGTTCGTGAAGAAGGCGCCATGAAACTCTGGCAGGGAGTGACTCCAGCGCTGTATAGACATGTTGTCTACAGGTGCGTTCTCTCTTATTATAATTGGTGCTTTCGGTTTTTCATTTCATTTTAAGTTAATTTTTTTTTAAATATTTAGAATAGCAATTCCGTAGCCTCCTTTTTAGACTTTGTTCAATGAAATTTTAAATAGGTATAGAAATAATATCAACTCAGCTTAAGAAACAATTTCGTACAACGGATATGTATATAGAATTAAAAACCTTCTATTCAATCTGTAGAAAAGACATCAAATTATAATTCTTTACGAAAGCTTTCTTTTTTAAACTTTGCAAGCAGTAAATGGATTATGAGTATGACCACCCTAAAAATGTTTGAGCACAGTGCGAGTGTTAAGTGTCGGATTATATGAATTCAATATCACTTAAAGAATTTGGAATAAATTTAAACATAAAGTAGAAAAACGAAGCTGTAATTGATTCGACAAATCAAATTTTCGAATGATCAAATATTTATAAAACAAATACGAGTATACCAAATGTAGAAAATATTTTCAGGTTCAACGATCTTCTTCAGCAATACCTCCGCTCTGTGAGCTCACAACAGAGAGTCACTGTCTGCTCTTAATGTTAATGCTGGCAGAACAGTTACATACATACATACATATGTTTGTATTTGTTTTCAAAACTGAAAGTCCTGGGTGATATATGTACACATCGTTCTGAAGACAATTTTCGACAGTAGTGGTGATAGTCAAACTGTTACGCCTACTACTATAAAAAAAAATACTTTTAAGTGTAAATGCTTTGGTATAAAAAGTTAAAACTGGAACAAAAACGGTGAACGGGCATTTCAAATTCGAGATGAAAATCAAAAAATTTCAGATTACAACATTTTCTGTAATTTTCAATATTACCACATTTCGGCTCAAATAAAAACGTAGTAGTTAATGAGTGCGGCAACATAACTTCCTTTTTGTCGGTTTTCGACGAGCGTTGTTTTATAGTTTTGTTTGCGTCATTATGCGTTAAAAAAGTGAGGAGCGTAATTAATACAGAATGAAACTCCACTTCGATTTGTTGACAGAAGAACGAATTCATTGATTTCAGAACTTAAGATTTCATAGTTTTAATCACCGTAAGCCGTTATATTAATACTTTTGTAATACTGGCTGAAATTAAAAATCCAAAAAATTATTTTGCATACTACAGCTCCCTTCTTCTTCAAATTTGGGCAATGGCAGAGTATGATAGCTCATCGAATATTCTGATTCCGACGGCATTGAAAGCCGTAAAGAATGTAATGCTTCCGGTTTTCTGTGGGTAAAGCTAGGGGACCCCTTTTTTTGCTATCCATGAGTAGCACTTGTATGGAAGGAACTGAACAACTTTCAACTCAGCATGTTCATCAGAAACTACCTTTGTAGAACGACCTAATATTCGACATTGCCAAAATCGCTACGAAGTGCTTATGTTTTCTTTGCAAAAGCAAGAAATTTGTCTCATTATCTGAATTCAGATCTTTGAAATTAATGTGCATTGGCTTGTCTTTTTTAAAATTATCAATATTTCGTTTTAACAATCCAAAAGATCGTCTGGATTCCTTCAGTGCATGCACATTACAAAACATAAAAAATATCCATCCATCACATCTTGAGTAAACAAACTTATAAAGTGAACTTAAAAATAACATTGCATTTACAGTGGAGTTCGAATAACTTTCTATGATTACCTGCGCAAGGAAATGGCCAAGGGTTATACATCCCACGAAGTGGTACCTATTTGGAAGTCAGCACTATGTGGTATTTTTGCTGGTTGTGTAGCACAATGGCTAGCATCGCCGGCCGATCTAGTCAAAGTCCAAATTCAAATGGAAGGCAAACGACGTCTAATGGGTGAGAAGCCACGAGTAAAGAGTGCTGCAGATGCTTTTATGCAAATTCTCAAACGTGGTGGTGTCAGTGGATTGTGGAAGGGAAGTGTACCTAACATGCAACGTGCTGCGTTAGTTAATTTAGGTAACATTGCCTTTTGTGGATTTTTAAAGGAAAATTACAAAAAGATATCTTATGCTTATAGGTGATCTCACAGCATATGATACAATAAAACAAACGCTCATGAAGAAACTTAACATGCCAGATAGCAGACCAGTTCATATTTTATCATCCTTTGGTGCTGGTTTTGTTGCAGCAATAATGGGCACACCAGCTGATGTGATAAAGACAAGAATAATGAATCAACCCACAGATGAAAAGGGAAGGTAAGCGAATAAACAAATAACTTATTTTTATTCTGATCATTTCATAAAGTTCGTGTTAGAAATAATATTATTTTAACGTATTGGCTTATTCAATCAAACAAATAAAAAAAAAAACGAAAACATATTATTGTGTTGTCTAGACCTACAGTTCTCTACTAATATTTCGTCACTATGTTCTATTACTCGTTTTTTGATCGATTGCCAAAAAAATTAGGGACTTTATTATTATAATTTGTGGTATTCAAGCTGATATTTTGGCCTTGGCTTTCTAGATTAACATGTAACCAACGATATTTACTGATGTTAGTGAGAATGTTTTTTTTTTGTTGATAGAAATATGTTTTATAAACACAATTGAAAAGTTCAACGAAGCAATTTCAATTTTGCCTAGCCCTCGTGTGTTTTATGTTTGGGGGTGCTTGACTTATTTATTTATGGTTGAAACTTCAGGTTGTATTTTTTCAGGGGGGCTATTTTTAAAGGCACGGATTTGAACTTTTTATTTCCAAAGGTGATTCGTTCCATTCGACCGAAATAAAACACGAAAGCACTTTCTAATGACATTTGATGGTCATTTTTTTTTTTAAGGTAATGGATTGGTGACGGATATAATTATAAAATTTAAATATGTATTTGCAAATAAATGATGGAAAAAAACTGTACAATTTTGAGAATTATGTATTTGGAAAACAGAAAGTCGCAATGGAAAAACTCCAATATTTTTTTTAGTCATCTTTTGTATTGTTTGTAGTTCTAAAATCGTGCTATTTTAACAGTGGTTATACATATGTATGAAAATTCGTTTAGTCGTTAAAGCCAATACAAAACTAATATTTTATGGGTAAATATTAATATTGAATTAATTCTCGATTGTTGTATAATTCGTTAAAGTACCCCTTGAACACATATTTAGTGCATTGGTCATGCAGAGAGTAGTAAGTGCGATTCTTAAGCGCTACAAAAGTCTATACGCTTTGAAAACGCCACTGTCAAATTCGGAATGCATATATTTGTAAACAGAAGTGTTTTCAAATAAAGATGTCATAATAGGGGTTGGGTTAGGCGAACATTATTCTGGGATATATGCTAATTCCAGATGAATTGCAGGAATCGAAAATTGGTGGACTGTTTTTGTGAGATGGTGTTGATTACTCATCAATGCCGAATGTCCATATCTCAGACGTAGGAATATATCTTGTTTTTGGCTATTTTTGTAGGTTTAAGCCTTTCGGGATTAATTTTTTTAGGGCTGGGGTATAGGCTCCAATCAAATTAAATTTTGTTTTTTTTTTGTGACTTTTTGAATATATTTTATGAGATCTAATTTTGTGTAGATGTCAAATCTATATAAAGGAGCATTATTTGGTAAGTTTTCTGCGAGGTCAGCGCTTTCATTACCAAGAATTTCAACGTGTTCAAGGGTCAACATCAATTTAATATTCTTACTCGATTGTTGATATCGGATGTGAGCTCGGTATTGTTGTTTGGATTCATAATTGCTTTCAGTACCCAAATACTATTATGTGACATGCTTTCCTGTATTCTTTGTATCGTTATCGATAATAGAGTTTTTGGAAACATGAATTTCGCAAAGAGTTTAAGTGTGACTGTATATCTCTATTTCTCAATACTTGGCAGACCTGCTTCAGCTAGGAAATTTTCTAATAGATGTGCTTGGAAAATCGTTAAAATTTAGTCTAGCAACTTGGTGGTAGATTCGCTATATTAAATATTCTTTTTGGAATCTGAACCTATATAATAAACTAACATTTTCTTTACATTTGTAAGAGGGGTGGCCGTGGCACGATGGTTGTGTACTCGCCTGTCAACCTCATGATCACAGGTTCGATCCCTGTCGTCGTCTATGTCGTTTTAATTCCATTAAAACCTTCTAAAAATTGTCATCAATGGGTTGCTGGTTTACTCATTACATGTTGTTCAGGCATAACACTAACAACATGTAACTGAGTTAAACTGGTATGCCCAACAAGGATGAACACGAATAAAATAATGTGAATTATAAGCGACATAGAAATAAGACACGGCATTTCTCCGCTTTAGCTCAGCCGCCATTCCTGGAAATAAAAATATCTGAGACAACCACCAACAGTCTCAGAACATTGTGCCACACATCTTTCCTATCCTTTTTTCTCTTCATTAAATTCACGCCCGCGCTATGTTGAAACATTTAAATTTTAAAGGGTAATCATAATACTCGTACCTTGAGCGCGGGTAGATTATAAAAAAAAATTAATGTGAACATTAGTTTTTTTCCAAGCCAAGTATCTTATAATGTAAGTTCTTGCAGATAGGGATTTCTTAAGCTCTAGACAGTTTTGCTTCCAGAAGTGCTTATTATTAAAAACTAAACCTAAAATAAACAAATTACTGACATCTTATGAATATTTATATAAAAATTTGGATGATTCTTTCTTCTGCATATATTAAGTAATTAACATTTTTGGATGGATTATTTAGCACTTGATACTTGAATATTACCCAGTCACATTCTTATTTTTTAAGCTAAAAATAATTTATAAAAAAATCTCATGTTTCTAGAAAACAGTTCCGACGATCTTAAACAACTTGAAATTTGCTCAACAAGTTGCTTTCTTTCGCTCGGCGAAGCTCATGTGCAAGCCACTTCTCGGCTCAAACAATTTGAACTAAAATCAAAAGCTTATGGCAGTATAGGTAATAGTACATAATAATATCTTTAAGACTTTTTTTTTTGAAAATTATAGATTATGGAAACGGATTTATAAGAATTACTTTTCTGGTGAATAGCAATTAATGCAGACCCAAATTTTAATTTTTGTTCCTTAATATTCCTTAACAAAATTGTATGCATATATACAGCATTTTTATTTTTAAATGGTGTTCCCATAAATACAGATTTATTATTGTTCTTAAAATGTCGTGTATGACATCAAAACTTTTTAATAAGTTCTTTAATTATTAATTTTAAGAACGAATTTTATATTTTTTACATTTTTCTAAATTAAAATTTAAAAAATAAATAAAAGCAAGAAGGTGTAACCCAGTAGTGGATTTTATTTATTTTCCTATCTTAGATTTAAAAACTTCTTAATTTCGCCTCTTTATTTTGAAATATCTTCTTGAAACACTTTCATTCATTTTGTGTTTTATCACAGCTCAAATCAATATTCAAACTAAAGTCCGAACAAAAAAATTAAATTATTTTTCAGAGGACTCTTGTACAAAGGACCTGTCGATTGCTTTAGTCAAACAGTTAAAAAGGAAGGTTTTGCCGCGCTCTACAAAGGACTTGTACCCTGCTGGATGCGAATGGCGCCGTGGTCTTTATCGTTTTGGCTAACATTCGAACAAATACGCAAAGTTCTTGGAGCTTCTATATACTAATTAGTTGTGTTCACCAGAATAAAAATAAATAAAAAAAAAACAAATAGCCGCCACGACCAACCCAAAAACAAGCACATCCTCTAAATAAATAACAACAAAAGAAAAAAAATAATAATATTATAAGCAATGATTGTACAAATATACAAAATAGTTATTTTTATTATTGTAATTATCGAATAAGGTAGTATGTTATGTGTATATTTTGGAATAGTGTAATGCTTTAATTGTGGTTCTGCCCATTAAATGGGAAAACAAAAGTGTTCGAGACTTAAAAAGCATGACTTAAAAATTAAAAAAAAGAAGAAAGCGAACTGCTTGTATAAAAAGTATAAATAGCTTTGCATGGAACTAGTAAACTACATTTTTTATTTAATTTAAAACAATTTTTTTTGTTTGATTTTCTTCTGTTGTTCTTCTGTCGTATAAAAAGAATGTGGCTCTGTCCGTGAGCAACCCGATATAAGTAATCGGGTTCGTTACATTTTCATTCCGTTGATATTGCAATGAGATTTGACTTAAGCATTAATTGTTTAGATATTTGATAACCTGTCGTGAAATATTTCTATTATGTACATAAACTGTTCACACATTAATTTACGGTCGTGTTTATAAGATTTAGACAGTTGTCTTGTTAGACATTGTCTAAATAGTTGGATATGTTAAATACATTCGACAATATTTAGACAACCAATTTCAGTGTCTAAATTTGAAAACTCTTAAACAACAGTGTTAGTACCGTTTTGAGCCTAGATTATACTTACTTTAGGTTTTATTTTATTTTTATGTTTTCCTTTTTTTAATTTTTGCATATATTTGTTTTTATTTACAGAGGAAAGCTCTACAACGGAGCGGTGGATTGTTTGACGAAGACAGTCAAATCGGAAGGTTTACTTTCTATCTATAAGGGTTTTTTTCCTTGTTGGATACGAATGGCGCCATGGTCTCTAGCATTTTGGTTATCGTATGAACAAATTCGTTCAGTAATAGGAACATCTGCTTTTTAATTTTGTTTTACGTTTTGAAGTTAAGTTTGTTCATTTTGTAGAATCATAAAGAATACTTTCACTGCACGACTGCATTTCAATCTCGTTTTAAAAAGGCATTGTAAAATAAACATCGATACGAAAAAGTCTCGGACATGACAATTCCAAATTCGCTTAAAAGGTATATATTTTGCAGCCGTCAAGCAAAAAAGCGATGAGGTCGAAAATTTGCCAGGAAAATCATTCCTTTGATCGTAACAAAAACATATTTATAAGTCGACTGAATAATTAACTTAATTTAAGCCAGTCATACATAGATATGTATATCAAATTTTTCGTACCACGAAAATGTTGTTAGTCCATTTGAAATAATTTCCAATGGTTTTTTGTAAGACGGCACTAAAAAGTCCACGCAAAGCTTTCACGAAGAGACTCTTAATCCCTGGTTCTTAAATCTACTTTTAATTATCATCCAAATAAAACGTTAAAAACCATAGGACATGTTCATAAATGTAAAAGTTTGGCAAAACTTAAAAAACTCGCGTTCCATTCTAGAAGAAAGCCACTGAAGTTTGTCCGGTTATTATATGTTCCAGTTGGATACTCCGATTCGATTGAAGTCAGCGTACCAACTGTGTCCTTATTCAACGTTTTCCTTTACTACTGAAAATTCGCAATTAATAACTTTTTCAACTGCCAAAAATCGTTAACGAGCTAAGACCCAAATGCAGTTATTTTGTGTCTAGATAAGTTCTTGACATCTGTATTGTTTTGATTGTGCTGGATCGTCGTGAATGAAACTATGTATCAAACTTTTTTTAACGTAATACATCACTTTATGTCCTTTGGTGTCTACGACAAATCTTGTTCGGAAGAGAAAATGCTTCTCGATTTCTTGTAAGAATAGTATTGAATGTTCTTCCAGATTACCAATGAAAAGAGCCATTAGAAATCTTACGATGCCTGTTTAAAATGAGAATTAATATTAGCTGCTTAGAGACTATTAAATTCTTTTGTAAATCCAATAGACAGTTTAAAAAAAAGAAAAGTTTCCATACTGAAATCAATATATTTGTACATTATGTATTAATGTTAAGCATTTTTATATCAACTGGATTATTGTATATATTTTTGTTTTACTTGCTTTTTTTACAACTTTTACGTAAATGTTTTTTATTTTTACATTAAATGATTTGATTTGTTAAAAATTGTATCTTTTTCTTCAATTTTTTTGTCGGTAAAAGAGCAACACATTAAATTAGTTTGAGTTTTTTTTTAAATGCCACAAAACAGTAAACTTTTTGTTGAGTCGATTTTTAAAAGAAAAATAAAATGTTTCGACTTGGTCATGATGTTATCAGTTTTGTTTTTTTTTTTTCATTCTTGTTAAATGCTTATTTATTCCATTTTTGTTTAAAAAAATAAATAAACCAATAAACGCTAAGTTTTAAGTTACAGAATTTATCTATAGCTATTTACCCGAACATACCCCAGAGAAGAAACGAAATTCTAAAAAGCAACATGATATGCCGATGGACTTGTAGCGATCTCAGTGTCTTTCATTTAGTGTCACCGATTGTGTAGTCAAAACAGATTGAACACTCAACTGAAAAACTTTCTAAATTTGCTGCTTATTTTCCTTGGATGCAATTATGGGTATGGAGCCATAATTGCATCCAAGGAAATCACTTTCGCTATAATTTAAGACCCTTAAATGGGACAGTATGTGTGATGATTATCGAACCAATCTAAAAGCTCTTATCCATTAATGTTGGTTTTGTTTTATCTGCGCTCACGTCCTTGGTTCGGCATAATCTCTTTATCCTCACACTAAAACCATAAGCGTTATAAACCTCACAAATAACGTTTTCCTAAACCTGAACCTCTCAAACCATGAATGAATTTTCGACTCTAGGCAAGAATGCTAAAACTGAATGCAGTTAAATCTAGAACCCCACGAAATTGACATAGACGACTCCTGTTTAACGACAAAATTCATCAATCGAGTTTTATTTGAAATGTAAACGTTAGCAGAAGTAAAGTTTCTAATAATCAACCCTATAGCCAATTCCATCGTAATCGAAAACTTTTTACGAATTCCAAAAATAAATATCACAGAATCCATCGTAGTGGAAAATCTCATACTCATGGTTATAGCTTTTTTAGGATTCGTAGTCTCCGATTACGATGGAATAGGTGATAGTGCTAAATGCAAACCCAATCACACTCACTAAATCCGGAATAGCCTAAAAAAAGCTGAAAAAATACGTAAAGGTCATATAAGACTAAAAATTTGTCCATGTACAACACAGAGAAAAATGATGCAATGTCCCAGAGGCACATAGACACGAAATTCAATTTCGTTTTCAGTTCGAAATCCAATCCCAACGCTCTTCTTTAACGGAACTCAAGGTGTTAACTTTTGTCCTCGCAATACAAGTCAATAATAATTGGTGTATTGCTAATATTTTCTCCAGGAAAAAAACAACAAATTTCAACAAACTGAAATAAATAATTTAATTCTCAACATTTTTATTCTGTTCAGCAATTTGATTTAAAATCTCATCATGGCGATTTTTGGCCTGCTTTTCTTTGAAATTGCGCTTTTTTCTTTGCGGTTCGCGTTTGCCCACCTTCGCCATCATTTTCTCCAATTTATTTGCAATATTTAATTCTTTTGGTAATTGTATCTGTCTAATAAATCTATTTTTGACAATAAATTCGTCGAATGCATATTGCAAACCATGTCGGTCGATGAATACAGCTTCGGCCAAGTGGATGTTCATGAAACCATCAGAGTTTAGGATTCTTCCAGCTACTGATGTCTCGTTTTTGAGATCTATAAGAATCGCTTTTCCTTTTAGTAATGTGGGAATGCATGCAAGTGAATTACAAATAAGATATTTTTCTTTAGCACTAACAGTTTCCATTTTATTTTAAAAGTTTTTTTCAAAAATTATAAAATTATTTGAAAATTAAATTTGATATATTTTGTAAACAAAATAAGAACCGAAAATGTCAGTTTGGCAGATAGATTAGTGATGGGTTAATGTTTTATATTATTTTGACATCGGTATATCGATTAGACCATAAAGTTGATTATTTGACCAATTTATGGATTTAGGTTCGTATTCACCGAGCGCTCCTAAACGGCTCTTAACATTGACTTACTAGATATGGACTGCTAGTAGCCAACTTCACGATGGTTCCACTTTTAAGCTTTCTTCCTAGTGACAATGCGCGATCAAAAGATGTCACTTAAAAAAAGGAACTAATTTTTGACAATTTAACCCCACCGATTGTTGACAAATCAAAATGAACTGTCATTACTTTTCTTTTAATTTTGCAATTGCAATCAATTTGGATTTGCAAATTTAATCAGATTAAATGGTAAGAAAGATGGGTGCAAATCAATCAACGGGCGAAACTCGCAGTGTTTCTATAGATAATCCGACACCAGCAGGTGTAATAGAAGTATCCGACGAAGTTGTGCAACGACTCAAGTTGGGAATTAGCAGAGTGAAACACCAAGAGAAGCAAGAAACGAAAAAACCAGAAACTATGCGAGCCATCCCAGTTACCGAATCCGAACGAGCTGCACCCTCAACAGCATCACCAGTAATGCAAAAGCCAGCTGTAGTATCCACAGTACTTCCAAAGACAACATATTCAAACCCAACACCACCGCCATCGCAATCGATAACAGCAGTAGCGTTGTCATCATTTCCACGGCTTACAGGGGAACCAACTATTACTGCCATGGAAATGCGACGTCAAAAAGAAATACAACTTCGTGAAAACGATCAAATGTGGCGAACTCGCATTGCCCAGCTAGAAACTACACTAAACAAAACAAATGTCGTCATGGAAAAAGAGTATTCAGCAGTTATTGAAGATGTACGAAAGCGTTTGTTTTGTTCATCTTATAAAGATACTGGATGGTGAAAAGCAGACAGCAGCTATAGGTGCTTAAAAAAATAAGGGAGTGGCGGTCACGTGGTAGTTTGTGTTTAAATTACTAAATAAAAAAAAGACAAAAAAATCGTCGATCCTTGACGACTATCGCTACTTCCTGCAAGTAGCAAACTTCTAGATTCCCAATTCCCCCAAGAGAATGGTCAGACTGTGAGTATAGGTCGATGTATTCTAGAGAATACGGTGGTTAATTTCTTAATTTATTTTTAGACACTTAGAAGCACTCGCTGGTGGACAAGGATGACGTTGCTGATTTACAACGTGGTGGCAAAGTGGACTATGAGCCCACCAAGCATCTGCTACGACAGAAGGGTATTGAGGGCATCACAGTCATGCCAATGAATCAACTGAAACAAGAATACAGCACCTTTGATCAGAGGAGGCGGCTAGGCGCCAGCTATGAGCACTACTTGTGCGAAGGGCGTATAATGGGTCATGTCGGCAAGCTGATCGGAAACGTAAGTTCTTCAAAAAAAAAAAACATGAATCCCCGTATTAATTCTGATTTCTCTTAAAGTTGGGCCAAAAGACGAGGAACACCTTCCAACCTGTGAACCTCAATGAGGACAAGGACATCAAGGCTGAGTTCGAGAAGTCGCTGAAAAAGACTGCTATGCGGCAGTTGACCAAATGCTCATTGCAGAGTATTCCTGTGGGAACGCATAAGTTTACTGCAGAACAACTGGCCGACAATATCGAACTGATAGTGGCTCAGCTGAAGAAGATCTATCCGGGTGGATTGGGAAACATCCGTAACCTTCATCTGAAGATTGGCCTTACCGGAACGTCGTCGCTGCCTCTGTACATGAGCATGGCGCAGGCCCCAGAAGAGACGCCGATGGTGCTTGGCCAACGAGAAGAGGATGACCAAATTGAAACCGGAAGCCAACGAGGTCCTCTCTAAGTTCTCCATGACAAAGGAGAGTAAGTTGATAAAGTTGACATAGGGCGTTTTCCTAAATGCAGTGTTGCAGCGCATAGTGAATTTTGATGCTTTTTTTTATTAAATTACTTCAATAAAATAACGTTATTTAATACGAATTCTAAATTTTAGAGGTTTTTTAAGGATTTGTAAAAGTATGAATTTTAGAGTAAAGATAAACGTTGCGAGGGCATCAAAATCCACGATGCACTGCAACACTGCATTTTGGAAAACGCTCAAAGTCTGGGTGTAGAGAAGAAGAAAAAGGTGCTAGAAATGAAAGCTGCCTTGAAGGCTGACGAAGGTGAGGAACCTGGTAATAAATCAAAGAAAGCCAAAAAGGACAGCTCCGAGGACGGAAAAAAGAAGAAGGTCGAGAAATCAAAGGAACTTGACCTGCCAGAAAATGAAGAAGAAGACGATGATGGTGAAGAAGAGTATGTTATTCAGCTGAGACAAGGTTCTGATGATGATGAAACAGAAGACGATGAGATGGCAAATCTGGATGAGGAAGACACAAAAAGTAGAGCAGAGATTTTGGAAAGTGGATTTGTCGGAGAAGATGATGAAGAAAGTGAAGAAGACGATGAACAAGAGGTGAATCAGAGTAATGAAGATGATGATGACGAAGATGAGGATGACGATGATGAAGACGAAGATGATGATGAGGAGGAGACCGTTTAGGTTAGGAAAATAGATTTTTGAAAAATAACGCAGTTAATAAATATTTTACAGTTGGATGAACTGTAAGACTAATGTGTCTTGGCTTTTTTCTTCTTCTTTCTTTAAAAAAATCTAGCATGGCGTTTTCGAAATATTGTGTTTGAAAAAAAAAATTGAAGTTTTTTTTAAAAACCCAAAAAAAATGTTTTGAAAATTTGAGGACACAATTCTATTAATGTTTTTGGGAAGCTTTACCAAAAAAAATGATCAAAATCAGTTGTACCGTTTTTGAGAAAATCAAAAACAAAAAAAAATGGTTCCATGGTTTTTCAACCAATACCTACATAGCTTTAATTAAATGAAATTTTTCTGTATTTTTATTTTTAAAATTTGTTTTTGAGAAAAAAATTCGTATGGCAGGTACCGTTATTTTTGGTCTTAAAAAAAAAGTCAAAAACGTGTCGGGGGAAAAAATTAAAAATGATATCTACCAAGTTTAAACAAAATTGGCCGAGGCGTTTAGCCTGTAGTCGAACAGACAGACAGAATTGCGAGACCCACTTTTTTAGTCTTCGCTATCATCGTAAAGTCATTTTTGATCAAAATCTCGAGTTCGATTTTTTTACGAATGCATAACTTGCCTTATAGACCTATAGGTCGCAGGTAATTAAGTTTAAAAAAGGAGGAACATTTGTGGTTAAATTTACCTAGATTCAGGGAGTTTCTCTTTATAGATTTGGGAAAAGCCGGACGAATTTGTTACTTTGTCCTACAAAAGATTTTTGACATATCACTAAAATGTTTAGCTTCTTGTGGGTGCTAAATCTATATTTGCGGAATGCTTTAAGGAATGTTAGTTTTTTTACGATACCAATTGCTTGAATTTTCGGTTTTAAAGAAAATCTAATTTGTGAACCGATTCGATGGCTTTGTGATGTCTTGTCATATTTAATGATTTCTCTATACGATAATCAAGAAATTGCCCCTTATAAACGTGCTTTTAATTTCGTCGCATTAATATAATTTTATGGCTTTAATGTTTGAATATGATTTCACACACTCTTCGCATGTTGGCTTCCAACCAACAACATGCCTACACTAGTAATGCCTTCCAATTGAGATGCAAGAAAAATTTAGTAACCATTAATGAATGAATTATGTATTCGGGAGTGAAATTTGAAAAATTTCATTTACTTAAAACTAGGCAATGGTTGAAAAACATTTTCCAAAAAATTGTTATTTTTGGTAGCCCCCCTGGGTCCATTTTTTTTTGTTTTTGATTTTCTCGAAAACGGTACAGCCGATTTAAACCATTTTTAATGCTAAAGCTCCTCCAAAGTTTAAATATTATTACATACATATTCAAATTTTCAATTTTTTATTTTTTGGATTAAAAAAAAAATCAAAATTTTTTTTTGGAAACTCAATATTTCGAAAACCCCCTGATCAATTTTTTTCAAACTTGACAAATAAAAGTTTTTTAACATAATCTACAAGATTTGAGAAATAAAATTTTGTTTTATCTAAAACTAACGGTACCTACCTTCCATACCAATGTTAAAAATGGTTTTCGAAAATCGTATTTTCCTCGAAAAAGGTTCCGAGAATTTTGGTAAAATTTTTTTCTTTCGATTAATTTTAACGATCTATAATTTAAAAATATAAAAATTGAAATCTAGATATTACTGACTGTACCTACCATAGAACGATTTTTTCGATTTTTTTTTAAGGAACCACTACAACGACTTATAATTTTTGTTCTTTGATTTCTTCTTTTTTGAAGAATACCTCATCCTTCAATCCGTTTATCGTAGAGAATGTCGAACAATCAAAATTAAAATGACTGTTATTTAATTTATTATTTAGCGCAGCCTTCACGCCGCCCTTGTCATCTTCCAGTGCGACATCAGGGCCTGCACTGTCACCCGCCTTTCCATGCTTGGTCGTCACATCGCCAGGCAATTTCTTTTCGTAGATACAATCAAGCAAGCCAGCGCCACCTTGAATAAACCATCGGTTAGAGCCTGATTAATTAATACCACTAAGCTGTATTATATTCTCATTACAATTATTAAAAAGAAAACAAGCCTTTCTATTAGTTTATCTTTCCAAAAAGGCAAAACCGACTGCATTTAATGCAAGATTATTATGTTACAAAAAAATATTACAATTTTATTGATCTTTTGGACCGAAAATTCGTGCATGTCATTTAAATTAATTTTATTGACTACGTAAGCACGTTTGCCGCAATCGATTTACGATTCCTTGCTCCGCGTCCCGAAAGCAAATATCCAAAACGCTTTCATTCATATGAGTATTCTTCTTCGATTTGAGCTTCTTTATAGCTGTCAGCACCACTTCGAGGTGATTTCGCTTTTGTTTTCTTGTCTGCGTTAAATAAGCGATTATAGAAAACTTTAGAAGAGTCATCAATACAACTTACTTTAAGGGGCAAAAATTCTTTCCGTTTCTGTACCAAGCATAGGTAAAGTTGATTTAAGGGTCGTGGCGGATGTATTTTCTGCCAAATCCGTTTTTTGCATTCTCGCTTTCAGCAAGGCTGGATCAACATCATGTGACTATTAAGCGAAATATTGGTATTTAAACTAATGGTTAATAAAACTGCAAATATAAAACATACCGCATATATCTTGCAGATTCTTAACTTCTCTTCAAATTTCCTGAACGCATAGTTCTTTGTGCATGTTGGCCAGTTGATTTTTGCTTTCGAAAAGAACCTTGCCGATTTATCTACTCTAAGTTCACAAATGAACACATGCTCTTCATTTGTACAATCAACCGGGCGACCTTTGCAAAATGTTGTACGATCAAGAACCCAAAAACGACCAATAACCAGCTCGATCGGTACAAGTTCGTACAATAGCACACGAACAACTTCATTTGGATAGAAACGCCTAGATGGTTCATGAAAAGTTTCATATGGTCGCAGAAAATGATGCCCAAAAATAACACGCTTCCCATTTTGATCCTTCCAAACCCTCTCCACTCGAAAAATGTCACACTCTGAATAGTCTATTTCTCTTATGGTCTCATACGTGTGCCTTTTAGTTGGGCAAATAACGCCATTCTCATCCTTAATAGGAATGTCACGCAGGACGTAAACCGTATCACCCTGACGAATTTCTAAATCACCACGCATCAGGGATAAATAGTATCTATGACCATCCTCCGTATAATCATCCGAAGGAATTTCCAGGTCATCAACACGAGAATCGCACCTTTCGCACAAATAACTATCTGCGTTTACATCGGCTTTTGTACATTCAGTATGCTGCCAAACATACAACGTGCGCATTGGATCATAAGACCTTCATCTTTGAACAAACCACAAATGCAACTAATGATGTCTTCGATTGTTGCTTTTGTATGCTTGGACTTCGATGAAAAATTCTTACTAACAACTCCCGTTGGGGGCTTTTCAATACCAGCATTAGGTCGAAATCTCTTGAGACTGTTTTTGCCAAGAGCTAGCTCTACTAGTTGATCGTAAACGTTGTCCTATGTTTTGAAGTATAACTCTGAAATGTCCTTAATAACAGAAAGTTTCTCTGGCTTTTCGTTATGAAATTCTCGCATTGCAGATAGTAGACTTTCTAAATCATCGTCAAACTTCACCGGAACTTTGTAATAACCTTTCTCGACATTAGCTTGAATAGTAGCAAAATCAACAGGTTTAAGTGTGTTGGCTTGTTGTTTTGCTGGTTTTCCCTTTTTCTTTATTAATGTTGGATATAGTTTAATAATTTCCGGTTTATCAGTGTCGTCTAAAAGAAGAAAAATAAACAATGAATCAGGGCGTTAATAATCAACTGTACACATACATACCCTTAATTTCCTCTAATGCTGAACATATATCCCTAAAAACAACTGAAAACAACATTTTGGCCATTTTTTCAACCTCAGGATCCTGAACAGCTTGTGCTAAGCCACGAGTTTGAATACTTCTCGGTGATCGCAAAGCTGATATTTGCACAGCAATAGAAGAAGGTGTCGAAGGTCTTCTTTGAAAAGCAACAACTGTTCCAATTTGTTCTGGCTTACTCACATCAGATGTTGATCCCTTTGACTTAATCCGACGAACCTTCAATGACATAAATATTAACGTCTTTATAGATACACAATGAAAATGATTTGTACTTACCTTTTCAAAATTCCTAATTAAGAAGATTCTCTGCAACCCAATCAAACGCTTGTCTTTTTCCGACAACTGCTGTAACATTTGAGTCATTACAATATCCTTGGATTGAAGACGTATAACATCTTTACGTGCTGATCCCTGCCTCTTTCGCTGGCGTCCATTTCGCCTCCCGTCTGCCTGTCCTGCAGAGTTATCAACCGGTTTTGGTGATTCTAAAAGAGGTTTAATTCGCTGAGATTTTGCGCCTATAACCCCACGACATTGTGAAATACTGCAGCGACATTCTTGACCCTCGGATGGATTGAATAGCGAAAAGTTATAATCGTAGCTTATCTCTTCACCAGCTTCAATATTCCGTGCAGCAAACAAAGCCATTCGCGACAGACCATTTACAGACCATTTTTGCATTTCACAATTAGGTGAACAAGAATGATTCACAAATCCCCCATCGCTGCTAGAGCTGTGTAAATCGTTCATTTCAAATGATCGAATCGTTCAACAATCGATTACGAAAATGATCCGATCTTTTCAATCAATCGATCATTCGATCATTTTCATTTCACTGAAATGATTCAATACTGTTCCTATTCGATATTAATTTCGATTTCGATGATAAGATTGACTTGTGGCTTTGATAGTTCTCATAAAATACTCTATGATGATGGCTACTTCATGGATTAAAAAGTGTCAAAAAATTCAAGAAAAAGAGATTTTATCTGTTGCTTCGGAAAAGAGCAATTTTAGGGCTTTCGGCTAACATTTGGTACGAAATATACTTTGTACGTCATAACTGAATTCGTCCTCTATTCGTCAAGTCATAAGCTGTCAAATTCCATCAAAGGATGGCTACGATGTCAATGGATTAAAAAACGTCTAAAAATACCAAAAAAAAAAAAATTTTTTTTTTTGTTCCGGAAAAGTGCAATTTTAGGGCTTTCGGGTACGAAATATACTTGGTACGTCATAACTGAATTCGTCCTCTATTCGTCAAGTCATAAACTGTCAAATTCCATCAAAGAATGGCTACGATGCCGATGGATTAAGAAACGTCCAAAATATTAAACATACCGGATCCTGATACATCAAATAACATCAGTTCAACCCAACAATTGTTTTTGCGGCCTACAACATCAACGACCAACCCGATCAATCATGTTGTTCAATGCCGGGTTCAACTCAGAAGTTCCAGTCCACCGTCCGTTTGGCGTTCATAATCCACGTTGATTGAATCGGAAGAAATGGAATCAAGTAAATCATGATTAATCGAGTCAACTGATATCGAAAATCGAGACTCATTGAAATGATTGAGATTGAAATAGAAAATCGAGAATCCGGAATCGAGAATCATGTAAATGATTGAGATTGAGATCGATTAAAATGAATGATTTCGATCATCAATACTTTTCGATGATCGGATCAAAAAAATCGAATCGATCCCGATTGACACAGCTCTAATCGCTGCCCATTCGATGGCCATCTATTGCTATCGAAAAAGTAATGACAGTTCATTTTGATTTGTCAACAACCGGTGGGGTTGAATTGTCAAAAATTAGTTCTTTTTTTTAAGTGACATCTTTTGATCGCGCATTTTCGTTAGAGAGAACCTTAAAAGTGGAACCACTTTTTTTGAGGATTTGTATGAAGAAAATGAGCGACTAGCAGTCCATATATAGTAAGTCAATGGATAGAGGGATAACCGTTAAAAAAAAAAAAAAAAAAAAAAAAAAAAAAAAAAAAATGCTGAAGAACCGACAAACACATACCACAAAAGTATAGTTTACGTCCCAACTTTAAGTGACAACTTCAAGAAATCCATTTCAAAAAATCTGACAGATGTTCGCCTTGCCTTTAAATCAAACAAAACACTCGACCATTGTTTTACGAAACTCAAAACGAAACCTGATAAGGACAAACGAACAGATGTAATTTACAAAATTAATTGTAATGGAAAAGCAAACGAACCTTGTAACCTGTGTTACATTGGAACTACTAAACAATACTTCTTCGACAACGCATATCAAATCAAAAATCTGACATAAAACTTAAAAATTCCGAAAAGACAGCTTTGGCCAGTCACAGTATTGAAAACGGTCATTCTCCGAACTTTGAAGGCGTTGAAATCCTACAGACGGAGAAACATGTTTCAAAACGATACACGTTAGAAACATTACACATTCTCAACAACAAAAACAACATGAATCGAAAACAAGACACACAAAACATCTCTGCTGTGTATTGCTCTCTTCTTTCTTCCTAAATGTAATTTGTGCTTTGTTCAAGTCATACAGACTCAACTTCATTCTTTGAAGTGCTTATTTAACTTTTTATCGTAATATAAATGTTTTGACTATTTTCTTTATTTGACTAAGTGAGTATTCATAATTGTGTTATTACTTCACTTATCAACCATCAATGTTATTTGTATTTTTTTGTGTAAATAAAGTACCCCTGAAGAAGGCAGCAACCCCTGCCGAAACGTTGGGAAAGCTAATGTAACTTGATTGTTTCATTGCGAAAATTACAGCGACCAAAAAAGCCGAAGGAAAACTACATTTCCACTTTGCAGTACTATATCGATTAGACCGCGATTTTAAAATTTTGTCATTTTTCTTTCGTAATTTTCATTTTCGGTTTCTAAATTTATTAAGAAGTACTCTAAGGCCAGGCGCGCACATTCAATTTTTAATTTCGCAACTGTTTGGTTGCTAAAATGAAACATATGGGCTTATATGGGACACCGCGCACTTAGGCTGGTATTCACCGAGCGCTCATAACTTAAGAAGCTCATAAACCTATTCACCAAGCAATATCAGTAAAGATCTACGAGCGCTCTTAAAAGTTAGGAGTGGTGCCGACCACTCCTAACTTACGAGCGCTCTCTTCAAAAGTTTGTTCGCTTGTGTGTGTGCGACGCACGCATTTGACTCGAATCCATGTGAGCAATGCCAAGTAGAAGAGTATCCATTTACTGTCAAGACCAACATTCCACAACATTTCACAGTTTGGGTATGCCTGAACAAGAGAGAGTGGCTCTCATTTTCGAACTTCGAAAAACACTTATTGTGAGTGGTTGGTGAATACCCCAAAGAAATTTCAAGTTAAGAGCCTCGTAAAGTTAAGAGCCGTTTAAGAGCGCTCGGTGAATACCAGCCTAAGGCTGGTATTCACCGAGCGCTCATAACTTAAGAAGCTCATAAACCTATTCACCAAGCAATATTAGTGGAGATCTACGAGCGCTCTTAAAAGTTAGGAGTGGTCCCGACCACTCCTAACTTACGAGCGCTCTCTTCGAAAGTTTGTTCGCTTGTGCGTGTGCCACGCACGCATTTGACTCGAATACATGTGAGCAATGCCAAGTAGAAGAGTATCCATTTGCTGTCAAGACCAACATTACACAACATTTCACAGTTTGGGTATGCCTGAACAAGAGAGAGTGGCTCTCATTTTCGAACTTCGAAAAACACTTGCGAGCGGTTGGTGAATACCCCACAGAAATTTCAAGTTAAGAGCCTCGTAAAGTTAAGAGCCGTTTAGGAGCGCTCGGTGAATACGAGCCTAAGTCTATTACGCAGATCGGGAAAAATTTTGTCTCCCATACGTTTTTTTTTCCTGGGACAAATTTTGTCTCGGATATTTTTCCAAGCAGCACGCAGCTCGCGCGCAAAATTCATACTATTGTGAATTGCTGTACAAAATGTCTCCACTAAATTTTGCCAGGAAAAAGAATGATACAAGCATTATATTGCGGGACAAATTTTGACAGCCACCGTATTTCCGAAAGTGATTTTTGTCAAAACTGGTTTAATGTAAAAGGTGCTGATGCTTCTCTTGAAAGCATCGAGAGGAGATTCCAAAAAGGTATGAACGACTTTTGTAAGACAACCCGTTCCAAAGATACACTACAAAACACATTAAATTATTTTTTATTTCTCCAACTTCAAACTTTTGCGCGAGATTTGGAAAAGTTTTGTAGAGATTAAAATTGTAGAGATAAAATTTGTCTTGTCTCGATCTGCGTACTAGGCTTTAATTCAAATAACATATAATACTCCGAACAGTCAATGGTAGAGCAGAAGAAGTGCTTGGAGTGACCAAATAAAAACGATATATTAGCCATATGTTTTTTTGGAAAAATTATTCGTAGTACAGTAGGATTTTATATGAAAAACAAATACAACATCCGCAGTAGGATCACTGCCGATACTAAAAATAAACATCAAATCTCTATCCGCAGCAGGATTTCACTTCTCTTTTTATCGGCAGTGATCCTACTGCGAATATTATCGGCAGTGATCCTACTACGGATGTTGTTATTCATATAAAATCCTACTGTACTACGGATAACTTTTCCAAAAAAACACGGCTATTATGTATAGTGACTAAAAAATTCCTAATTAATTTTCATATAAGGGGTATTCACGATCTAATGCAACAGGTCTAGTATCTTTGTAAAAATGCAAAAGTGTAAAATCTTACAACTTGCATTAGATCGTGAATACCCCTATACTTCTTTTTTTTGTGCCAAATCTTTTCATTTTTGATTATAGAGGGTTTTTAATAAGGGCAGGTAGATGTTGAAATGTAATAAAACAAGCTGTGTGTGAGGTATTAACAAAATTCCTTTGAAAGCATGCGTTCATTATCGCAAATAAAGACCACCATCGCAGCTATATTTCCATAGCTTGCGATAGAAAGTATGCTCTCATCGCATACCATTCATCGCTTGCTTTATCAGAAGGAGAACTATCATATTGTGCTGGCGTAACCAAATTTAATTTGAGAGAGTTTGAGTTTTGCGTGCGAAGAAAGCTTTTGCTTGAGATTTACGTTTTTCTTCCAAGTTTAAAAAATGTCTGATTTAAAATTGTCCATAGAACTCATTTATATTAATTCCTAATTTGAAAGCCTTTGTTATATGATCCATTAAAATTATTCACTATTCTAAAAAAGTATGCGATGAAATGCCCAGCCAAAAAAATTGACAGTAGTTCTTCTGCTCTCTGCTTTGGCTATTGCGATTGCGATGGATTTATCGCTAGTGGAGGTGGCAGTAGGTGAGAGACGTATGTGGTGCGGCGGCCGTACAACAAATTGCTGGGGTTAGAAAAAATTTTTCTTCTTTGTGGTTTTTTTCTCATATAGTGTGCCCGGTATAGGAAGATGACTCCTTTTGACTTGAACAAAGTTAAATTTTATCAAAATTCGCTGTTTTTAAAAGCATCCATGTCAAAAGGTAACAAAGATTAAAAATCGCTTTCGTGTAAAGGCAATCATAGCAAACTATTACGACCTAATAAATTTAGCTCATGTCGCGGCCAGGTTAGCTTTTGAATGAAATTCCTTCCTGAATCTTTTCATTTGTGCTATTTTTCCGTGTTCAATATAATTCAGAGCCCTAAGTTTAATAACTTTTCCGAGGAACTGATTGGCCTGATTGTATGAAAAACCAGTTTCGCTTGACAGCTGACCAATAAGAGTCTTGATAAAGTTTGAAAATCCTATTATATGTAATGTGCTGAACGTGGAAATTTTTAAAATTAAATACATACAAAAAAAAACAAAAGAAATCAAATAAATACCTTGGAAACATGTTTATTATTGAGCAAAGCAACCATTATCAAAATTATTTAATCTGAGCATATCCTATTATCTGCATACAACTCATTATTAAAATAACTTTCCGCAATGTCTGAATATCGTGAAAAAATATGGGACGACCTCCAAAGTACCGACCGGCGAATTCGTTTAAGCGCTCTTAAAGAACTGGAAAACTTTTGCAACACTATCGTGGATCTGAGGAGAATTATATCCGTCTTTGACGAATGCTACTTACACTTGCTCAATTGCTACGCCGATCAATATGAAAGCTGTCGCGAACAATCGACCATAACAGTAGCCGCATTTATGCGAAGTCTTCCGCTCAATGACTTCTACCTTCAGAATGTGATTGTTTCTATGGCTGCGAGGATGGGCAGAGCCGAGACCATAGAGGAAAGCGAAGAAATCCGATTCTTACATATCCAGCAACTCAGTGTTATAATCGACAAGTATAAGAAAACCGACGACAACGATTATCTTAGTCACTGCTACGACGACATCATGGATATTCTTTACAAGGCCTTGGAGGATCCCTTCCCTGCGGTTCAGAAGGAAGCTTGTAGTTGTGTTGTTAAGTTGTCAAAATCTACACTCGTGTTCCATCAACGAGCTGAGCACCTGGCCAAACCACTATTCACCATGCTTAACCACAAACACTCCCAAAATCGAATCGCTGCCATTGAAGCTTGCTATGCTATTGCGCTCCACTTAAATTCCAACTCTGAGATGCTGGTCCGAATCTTTTGTGAAACTTCTCCACTTCTGATGGATTTAATGCCTTTGGTGAGAAGGGAATGCGGTCGAATGGGTTGTCTTATGCTGATGGAGCTAAAGGATCGATATTCCTTCTTTGATCGTATCATTCCACTAGTACTCTGCTGGTAAGACTTAATGAGATTTTCTAATAAGAAATATATCGGCTTAATATTTTGAACATTAGCTTAAAGGATGATTCTCCAGAAGTTCGCGAGGATATTGCCGTTCGATGGAAAGAATGTGGTCAGCTGTACTACGACGAAAACGAAACAGAACTGAAAAAGATAGAAATCGGCGAGACTATGCCCGGAAATTATCCAGATTGGGAAGTACGTCCAACTATCGGCTGTCGAGCATTAGTACAACGTAGTCTTAGACTCGTCCACACTATTATGCGAGAATCTGGTGACTGGAAAGAACACGTTCGTGTGCATGCTCTACGCTTGATGTATCAGTTTGTTCTTCATGCGGAAGCAGCAATGACTGCAAAGTTTTTCGAGATATATCCTGATTTGGCCAAAGCATGCGCTGATCCGGAGTCTAGTGTTGCTCCAGAGGTAAGCAGCCGTAAACTGAACATATTTATTTATGCAGAAACAATACCCCGGGGTTGATCTCAAAGATTTTCCAAGCCGGAGAGAGGGCTTTAAAGTTCAAAGAAATACCGATTTCCAAACATTTATTCTTCTTTTTTTATTGTTCTTTCTTGATAACAGGATATGCATAGGTACTAGCCCTAGCTGAAAGTTAGAACCATCTTCAATCTTCATCAATTCTCTCCCGATACTAAATACTTAAAAAGTTCAACTAACTTTATACTCTTGGGTCGATATAGCTAGTTTAGAATTCCAAAGAAATTACATAGAACTCAAAAATGTACACATAAAGAAAAGAAGCTAAAATTAGTCTCTTATACCGTCTATTTATTCGGCTACATCCTAAGCAAGTTTCGATTTCTTTAAACAGCACCTAGGGGTTTTTTTGTGGAGATTCTCAAAGTGGAGTTTTGAAATATTTTCTTTTGACAAAACAATTAAATATCAGTAATGAAACATATTTTTTTTTTATGAAAAAGGAAGTACTACTCCGAAAAGATAAAGCTGCAAGAGACACCTGATGGATTGCTTGGTGAACTAACTAACCAAATGTTTACTAGCAGGGTAATCAATTCTAGCGGTTATTCTGCTAGAATTTCTGTCAGTAGAGGTACGCCGTAATTCTGTGGTTTTTCTTCACTTATCTGGAACTTGATAGTAAATGGGCTGCTGGCATGCCTGGAAGCAGAGAGCTGCTGAGTGGATGCGCTTATGCAGACAATGTAACGCTCTAAACAAGCTAACAAACTGAACGGAGGAGTGTGGCCTGGGAGTCAACCCTTACAAAACGGAACTTGTCCTATTCACTAGAAAGTAAAAAATTCTTCATGTAGATCCTCTTTCTATTCTAACTAACTAACTAACTATTCTATTAGCTTTTTCTATCGAATCAAAATACTTGGGTCTTATTGTAGATACAAACAAATAAGCTGGATACTGATATACAAGAAAAAGCCGAAAAGGCCACAGTGGCATTCTTCTCATGTAAAAAAGCTGTTGGCAACAAATGGAGCCTTAAACTCTGCATATCTTACTGGCTTTATACTTCGGTAATCAAACCGATCCTTACTTATGGCATAGCAGTTTGGTGGACCGCTCTAGAAAAGGCTGGAAATCGGGACAAGCTAACCAAAGTCCAACGATCATCTTGCCTGTGTCTAAGCGGTGTATTACGAATGACCCCCTCTGCTGCACTATAAGTTCTGCTCCATTTTCTATCCATCGACATTTTCAGCAAACAGATGGTGACGCGGCGGCCGGCGGCGTGCACAGCCACACGCTTAAAAGCTTTTTGGCAATGGAACCGAAATGAGCCGTTCTGAACTCATTCGGATCACATCCAAGACACATCGACTACGCTACACCAAAACTACAGTTTGGCACAAATTTCCAATTATCAATTCCTTCAAGATCTTTCTGGGAGGATATGAGTTTCTTAGAAGATGATTCTATCCATTACTACACCGACTGATAGAAAACTGATGATGGAGTTGGTACGGATATGTACTCAGTAAGACTAAAATTATGTCTCTCTTTCCGTCTTCCTAATCATTGTAGACTATTCCAGAAGGAATTTATGGCGATTAAAGTAGCCCTGTCTTGGTTCAAAAGAAAACGTGTTATCAACTAATGATATCCGCATCTTCTCGGATAGGCAAGCGGCTCCATCTTGGAGAGTTTTTCTTCAAGGAACCTAGTGATCTGATTAATATACCCATTTATAATCTTTCCCGCTTCATAAGGAGCGCTCCAAATGGTTCAACGAGTGCGGAAAAAATCTTTAGATTCATGTGGTATCACAAGGGGACAACTATGGTCTAAGTGTGTCAGCTTCGACGCTGGCAGCCATTTCAACCTAACCTAACCTAAGAGACCATTGATTTGTATATTTCAATTATAAATAATTAAGTTTTGAATATTACAATAACAACTTGAATGAACTACCACCAAGGGTGTAATTTTTAAATATATAGTATTTTAAAACATATGTGGAAGTGCAACTAAGAACACATTTGACACATGTTTTTAGTCGGTTTATTTAAATGCTAAACTATAATAAAATCTAAAAAAATAAATTAGAGACCATTAAGGCTCGTAGACAGCCTGAACCTAGTAACTTACAATTCTCATTATTCTAAATGGAAGGGACATACAATTTTCTGCCGATTCCGAACGGAAGACGAGCAGCACTTTTAATAACAAGAGATAATCTTAGAGGATTCCCTGAAAAATAACATGGAATATAATATTCATTCAATTCTAGGCAATGAAAGTTGCAGATCTGATGGGTCGTCTTTTGTCGTATGCCGACTGGAAGGAGCACGCTATCGAAGGTCTCGAAAAGAACCCCAAACTTGGATATGTAAGATGCTTCTTTCATTTATTTGCTGCCGCAACGGATGCCAATGAAGAAGATATTTTAAAAATCTCTAACATCCTTGTGAGGAAGGAGTTCTCTCAGAGTCTTAATGCAAGTTTTTCTCCTAAATTTCTCTTTTAATTCTTAAATAACTGCCTTTTTCGCACAGCCGGAAATTCAACTGTACATCCTTGGCTTGGTTGACGAATTATGGAGAAAGCACACAATACGAACCACTGAAGATGCTATGAGCAGCTTGAATTTAAACCCAGACAGTACAATAGAACGAAGTCTATACACAGTTACAATTCGGATAATGGCTTTGTCTTATGGGACAGATAGTATTGTTGCGAAATATCTCAATCGGAAGCAGGAAATCCTGGAAAAGATCGCTTTGTATGTAAACTGCGATGTATCAGCCCTCCACGCAAAGCACTTGACTTGGGTTCTGGAGCAGATGGATGATTTGGACGCATTTTTGGACAGTCATACTGAACCTATAATTCTACTTTGTGGTTTAATTCACATATGTGGATATCGTCCGGCGGCATTGGAAGCTCTAAAACGCAACATTCGAACAGTTTTGGACAATGCAGCCGATGATGCTAAAATCAAGGTTTTGACTGCTCTGTCCATTTCTATGCTAAAATGGAAGGAGACCATGAATGGAGATTGTGAGGAAGAACTTGAAAAGCTTGTCAGGGAACTGATAGAAGAGCATGTTGAATGGAAAGTTGGTGCAGCAGCAGAGTCGATGCGATCTCTTGCAACCGCTTCTTTGTGTGCGATGACTCATGGTGCCCCTCAAGCAGCTGCTAAGATTTTACCAACAATGGCTAAGTATTTTCCGAATCTACTTGAAGATAATTCAGTTTCCACGAGGAATTATGCTCTCAAGTGTCTCTTGAACTTTGGTCAACTGGAAGTGGAACAGTTGAGACCTATTGCCTTTGGTAATTCCTATTCGAAATTTAATCCATTCTTTGAAATATAATTTATCTCGTTGTAGGTGTTCTCCAGCGTTTGGACGATCCTCACAGTGGGAGCCGAGAACTAGCAGCAAAAGTCATTCCCAAGCTAAACCCTATCTGTCCAACGCAGAATGATCAAGAAATTTGGAATGCATTCATTAAGAAGGCCACATCCTCGCTGTTTCTTTACTTTGATGGACCAGAACTAAAACTCAGAGAAACTATCAAAAGTAAGACCTTTATCCCTCTCACGAACACCATCATAATCTGCATGATATTGTCCACTGCAATGAGTTTTGTGCTTGTTTTTCTCGTGGTTCGTGACAAGTTCCGATTACGATGGAATTCGTGATAGGGCTAATAACTCCCCTTTGCGAACCTTGTCTTGATCCTTTTCTCTACAGACGTTCTTATCGAACTTGGGAAACTCTACCCCGCCGTCTTTGAGGAACCTTTAAATTGTGCTCTTGCAACTAGTTTCCAAAAGGATGAAGTTCAGAAAATAAAAGAAGCCGTTTACGAACAATAAAATATCGAAAATTATATTAAAATGTTAGTATTCTTTATTTCAATAATTTCTGGGTCTACCACATGGCACGTTGTACTCCGGACAGTTTATTGTAATCGGCCAAGTGTCGCCACACAATACGGCTTAACCGAAAACGATGCACAACTCCGCGGGGACGTGATGTAAATGCACATCGTTCACGACAACGAACCAGTGACGAATCTCGTGGGAAGGCGGCAATTTCGACGTCGGCTATTTCTCTGATTTCTGCAGGGAGAATATCATTTTTACGTAATGCATTTACACGGAGACGATCAACTGCATGTTGTACTACACATTTTCTACGCTTTACATCACGAATCATTCTCCAATCGGTGTATTTGGTGCGAACTTGCTGAAGCTGTTTGGAGGCGAAAAATTATATAAATGGTTCTGCGATAAATATGAATACATACAACTGGTCCTGGTGCTTGGATGGACTTAAGGACAAAGCTGCCAATAGTTTTTATACTTGACAACGATGCCATTGGTAGATTTATTTCTTTTATTTTTTTTTTAGGAAATCAATAGAAATAAAATTTCGTAATTTTTAAAAGGTTAAATACCTGTCAAAAGTGACAACTATTTTGACAGTGCGTCTTATTTGGTATAAACGTTCTGTTCGCGTATATCCTGCACTAAAATTCTAAGTTTGCCTAATTTTTAAAGAGTGCATTTGAAAATCCCTCATAAGATTACACGATTCCTTTTTTGATACGTTAATGGATATTTTCGTGGTATTTTATTTATCGATTTTTTCAATTTAATCAATTGAGTGCAGACTCAAAACAGCGGGAACCCCCCCCCCCCCCGTCACCACATACCACTTGTAGACCGCTTATACACAAAAGCTACCTCTTTTCATGTTCTTTCGATTAGTTGGAGTTCACCAAACTGCATTCTTTTTATTTGTCAAATTTCTTTGAGTGAAAGCCAAATTAAAAATAGATAATCGAAAAATAAGGAACACTACAACTCTGAGGTTCAGCAATTATGTCCACCTCCGTCACCATATACGCTTCTCGAATTAAATCGCATTTTATAATTGCACTGCTTAAAAGCCGCACTTGCTAAAAAGCAGATTGACAGAGCAACTTCAACAGCAAACTTTAACAGCAACTTAAACTTCGACATGAAAAGTCTTCTGAAATAGATTACTGCTTCAACAGCTCTTTTGACAGCATATAATCAAATGAGTTTCAAATGCGAAATGACTTTTCCGTACATATTAGCCGTGTTTTTTGGAAAAGTTATCCGTAGTATATTAGGATTTTATATGAATAACAGCCGTGTTTTTTTTGGAAAAGTTATCCCTAGTACAGTAGGATTTTACATGAATAACAAATACAACATCTGCAGTAGGATCACTGCCAATAAAAGGAGAAGTGAAATTCTGCTGCGGATAGAGATTTGAAGTTTATTCGAGTATCGCCAGTGATCCTACTGCGGATGTTGTATTTGTTATTCATATAAAATCCTAACTTTGGATAACTTTTCCAAAAAAACACGGCTAATATATGATAAAAATTAACGTGAATTGTGTCAAAGTATACGACTTGCGCCATTTGTCGTACTAAAATTAATAATTTGTTTTTAGTAATTTTATAAGATGCCCTTCCATTGTCAAAACCAAAATAAATAGACGAAACAAAAAGATGGTTGTCACATGTTAATTTGAGTATTGATAAACCTGAAAAATTTCGCTTAAAAAGTTGGTAGCATTTGCACAGCAACATCGAATTTAGAGTTGAGGTCTAACGTAGATGTCGATATCGAAGTTGCTGTGTTAATGTATTCAAAGTCATTTAAAACCAGTGGCGCAAAATTTTAGTTGAATTAGTACGATGATAAAGCTGTTTTAGTATGAAACTAGGTTAAAACAACGATTTCGCAAATTTCAATCAAATATAGCATCATACTTTCTCTACCCTTTTATTAAGGTTAAAATCATCGAATACCTATTTTATTTTTTTAGTATCGTGCTATTTACAAACATCACAAAAAATCTGTTTACTTGTTTTCTGAATGAAGCAATTTATTAAGAAAATAAGTACCATACTAGTAAGAAAATGTTTAAAATTAAGAATGAGTTAGTAAACTACTTTAAAGTTAGCAAATTTTGAAGTAGTATCATACTATTACCTTAATAATAAGCTGTTTAAAATTTTGCGCCAGTGGCTCTAAAAAGAGTGATTTAGTTGTAAAAGTTGCTGTTGAAGTTGCCATTCCGTTTCTCGCATTTCTTTTGTAAAACAAACGTAACCAATCAGCCAAGTTTCATCTAATTGGTATAAATTTGTAAATTCAGTTCAGTGAGTTGTCTCAAAGTGACATAACAACTACTCATCCCTTTCTTCTGTGTGTGCGTGCGTGCTGTTCTTTTTTTTTGTAGAAAAGGGAAACCTCGACTTGCTCGTGGTTAGGTTCCCGAAAAATAGAATAAAAATTAATTTCTCAAGCAAAAACAACCCAACCAATAATTAATTTGCACTCGCTGCCATCAAAATATCCACAAAAAAACTTCAATCCAATTCCTGCCGCACGAGAACTGGGATAAGCCAACATCAAAAACCCCGCAACGCCCGCAAGAAGCAGAAGCAGCAACTCCAGCCAAGATGCCTTCTAGCGATCCATTGCCGCAAAAGGAGAGTGCTCTTTTCAGAAAACTTTTGGTAATAAAACAATAATTATCAAAATTAATCAATCATGTGCTTGTAGTTTCTGACCGCTTTAAACACCCCACGGTATGAGATCGGATTTCTGGATTTTTTTTTTAATTTCTATACATATTGGTTTTCGGGGTGCAATTTTATTAACGTGAGTTTCTGCGCGGAATGTTTCAAAAGTTGAATAAAATTTAACCCACAATTCTAGTTAAAATTTGTAGTTAAGAAATCTCGAGCCAGTGGAAATAAATCCGTTTCGACCAGCACAACCATTTACGGTCATGTGGGTGCAGATTTTTTTGCCTTTCCTGTGAAAATCCATTCGGCAGCGCTATTGAAAGACCAAACCTAACCTCAATCAAACAAAGTTGTATTTTTTTTCCCCATTAGAACTAGTGCAGAAGAAGTAATTATCCGACAGAATGAGGTGGGTGGGGGTGCTACTCGGTGTCGTTTCTATGGGCTAGTTTATTTCAGTGATAGATGATTACTCTTTGAAATAAATAGCGTGCCAAGACGATAATTAATATCGAAGTTGTCAAATGGTAGGATTGTTGAGTTTTATAACAATTGGCGGCGAAAAAATTGGATATAAAATTCGCGAGGTGTCCAGTGTTTATTCCATCAAAAATCGTGAACAAAACAAGAGAAATCCATGTAGGTAGAAATCGGCTTCGAAGCTGGCTATGCACCACGAGCAAACTTGATCATCAGATCGTTCAGAAGTACTGGTTTATTATATTTATTTGTTTCTATTATTGAAAAAGTCGCTCTTGTAACCAAGAAATGAGTAATTCCACCAAAACAGCAGCTTATTGGAGTAAAAATTCCGATAATGAAAATATTATTTAGTTGAGCTCTTCTTTGGGTTTAGGAACTCTATACGAATTTCAACTCCTAAATAAAGAAACCATCCTTATTTGCAGAATCTCAATGATATACAAAAGCGGGAAACAACAATTTATTAACGTTTTCATTGTCAATTTATTCTTTTAGGAAACTTGTCACAAGCTGAACAAAAAACATCACAGAATCCACCGTAGAAAAAAATTATTAACAAATTGTCATAGTATTAAAATTGAATCTTCAGTTGGTCTACATTTCAGAAAACTAATCTAGCATTTTTGGTCATGCATTTCGAAAACGAATTTGACGGTTTTCTTCAAATTTTGAACATGGCGAGTTTCTAAAACTTATTAGAAAAATTTCAAAGATAAATATTTAAATATGTATGATATACAAAACTGTTAAACAATACATAATTTAGAACTATCTTACTTCTCTCGAAACGCACTCTAAAGATTTTGATAAAAAATATTTTCTTTTTGGTTAAATTGTTAAGATTTATCATTTACATAATATACAGGGTGTCCCCTAATTTGGCAAGGATATTTTGGAATTTGATTCTTTCTAAGAACAAAATCGTTCTACAGTATGAGTCTATCTCTAATGTTGACATAAGTTTTCGGGGTCTTAAGAAAAGGTTACGTTGGTCTTACCTGAATCATGTTAATATGAATGTTAGAATCTTCGTTAAGGACTAAATTTTGAGAAGACATACAAGCCTTTATAACTTCGTTCAAATACAGCTGATACCTTGCTGTGGTTTTCGGATATTCAATTTCTAAGCCTGTTCATTTTTTTACCCACGCCAATTTTTGAATTTGAGATCAATTTTCTTTAGAAAATGCATAATAAACAATGTTTTACAGTTTTTTTTTCAAATGAACGTAACAGTAGTAAATATATATACATATTCGCTATTTTTGTTGATTTTTTTTTTTTTTTTTTTTATAATCTACACGCGCTCAAGGGATTATGATTACCCTTTAAATGTTTGAACACAGCGCGGGCGTGAAGTTAAGGAAGAGAAAGAAGGATAGGAAAGATGTGTGGAATACTGTAAGGTCAGGAGATCTTGTCGGCAAGTGAACTATTCCGTATATTCCTATTCAACGGTTTCCCTATTCTTCATTTAGATGATTATTAACCACTCGACTATATTGGGCTAAAGCATCATCCCGTTAGAAATATGATGAATCTAGTTAAATCAGTGGAATGTCCTCTAATAGTTCTGGTAAATCGTTTCGTAAAAACTCAAAAGACAGTTTGTAAAAATTAGCCTGCGTGGTTGTCTCCAATTTCACCTGTCTACAAATTGACGCTGAATTGGCATTAAAATGATGCCTGTCTTCTTTTGCTTGAATTCTCCCCAAACCCATATATGCAGATTGTGAAAATGTGTTATCCTATATCTTGGAAATTGAGATTCGTCTGTCTAAATAATTCTATAAATAATAATTCTAATAAACTCGTTGTCATTTAAGCTCAGCTGCAGTAACCAGTTAGAAAACTCAAGCCTCTTTTCTAAGTCATCGAGAAGCAATTCTTGAACAGATGTAAGGTTATATGCATAAAGATTTTCTCAAGCAGTACATTAGAAATTTTATGTCTGGAAACATTGAATTGCATAGCTAAGTTTCTGATGCTGATTGATGGATTGGTGTTAACGGCATCAAGTATTTTTGTATCTTCTTACTTGTGAAGCACCCGCACTAGGTCGTGTATTTAAAACTGATCCCGTTTCTTGAATTCTGTGATACGTACTTCCAAATACTCCTTTATGGTATCATTGTCGCGAATTACTGAATTTCCATTGCACAGCCCATAAACGTAAATAATGACTGCATATTCTTGGTTTGTAAATAAAAGCTTTCAAAAAGCGTTTCTACGCACCATTAACCTTAGCGTAAAATTACACAATTTTTGTTTGGTAAATTTTAATTATTAAGTCCTAAACGATGTTTCTACCAAATTAACATAACACTTTTTTTCTATATGAAGGTTTTATAATACAAATTCTATAAACTACTGAAATAAATCAGCCAAAAAGAAGACTTAGCACTATTAAAATAAAATTGCGTATTGACAAGGTCCTCACAGTCAACTGTTGAGTCCAAGTGAGATCGCCGGGACGAAACGCCAATTTTTGTGGACTATTTTGAATCATAACACTTTTTGTTAAAATGGATCAGGGTAGTAGGCCTTTTCTTAAGTCTCCGAAATAAATGTACCCAAGAATCATATCCCAAAATATATTTAAATTAGAGGATTCACTCTAACAATTTTACAGTAAACCGTTATGAACAGTATGTTCCATAAAACGGAGTTTTCGATTTTAACTTCATATTTGTTAAAGAATTCAGATGGCGTTCTTATTTTAGTCTTTAGGAAGTTGTTTTTTTTTTTAGTTTAACCTTCTGAGTTCAATCAAATAAGAACATTTATTGAACTCATTTCCTCGAAAGTCTGATTTATACATTTTTTTTAGTAAATGTAAATAGTTTCAATAGTTTAAGATTCAAGAAGATAACGAATGCAGTGTTGTATTTGCATTTTAATACCATTTGCAGCATATTCAAGTTTCTCATGCCTAAAAGTTTTAGTTTTTATGCATTCTCTATTCTAATATCCCCTCGTAAGAAATGTAACTCTTTAGCTCTTAGCATTTTTGACTTTTAATAGAACTATCTACAACATCTTCCAAATACACCGAGAAAGTTCCATGTTATACAAACTTATTATTTCAACTGCAATTTTATTAAATTATTTTCCTAACAAAAGTGAAACTTGTGATTTTAGTAATAAATAAAAGGTGCATTTTATGTTCCACGAATTTTTTTCAATAACTTTTAAATGTAATACAATTTTATAATTTATATTTTATTCATTGATTATATAATCTAAGGCGAGCTCCTTTAAGCACACTTTGCATAAAGGCAGACTTCTGTTGTAATTTCAGCAATTTCGTTTTTAATGTTGTCCTTAGGCATCGAGGTTGTTTTGTTGATGTACATGTTTTCCTTCCAGTACCTCTATAGGAAGAAAAGGGCGTCAAATCAGAGGACCGTCGATATCACCACTTTTTAACATTATTCGGCCGGGAAAAATTCCTATTGTAGCACGAGCTATGTGTGATGTGGCACCGTTTTGTTGGAACCACATGTTTTGTGGGCGTAATTGATCCAACTTGGGCACAAGAAAATTTTGCAACATATCCCGATAGCGGTGTAGTGGGTATAAATCGGGAGTTTTCTGTGGCCCAATAGCGGCTGTTTATTAAAAAAAAAGCCAAGTCGAAATGTGCTTCATCGCTCATAATGATTCTTGCAAAATTGGCGGTCGTCTATAGCGAGTTATAAACATGTTGTTGCTGCGTTATTTACTCCATAAAAAATTGTCGACCAATCATTACGACTGACTGTCAAATACCAACCGATAAATTTCATTCATACAAAAATTGAAACCAAATATAATCGACCTGGAACATAAAACGCACCGTGTATATTGGTTATAGATTTGTATGTATGGTCAAGATCATAATTGTAAAAATACAGTGGACTAAAGGCCAAAAAAGCTATTTTGAATCAATAATTCAACAATTCTAATAATAGTGCTAAGTCTTCTACTTGGCTGATTTATTTCAGTAGTATATAGAGTTTGTATTATAAAAACCTTTATATTTGTCACTTATTGTTGGTCGAAATTTGTTGGATATAATGATATTGCAATTTTTTCGCACCTAGATTTTCCAAATACCTGTTCCATTTACTTTCCTTATAAAAACGCACTATTTTTCATCTTTGATAAATAATTGTTTTGCTCTTTTAGGATCTTGAAGAAATTTAAAAGTTTTTTTCTTTTTTTGAAATGGCAGATAACTTTATTTTTAAAGCTTAACATATTTACCCTATACAATTATCTTTAACCCTTAAGAATCAAGTTTAAACCAAATGGCTGTTCTCTATCATCTTAATGTCAAGCTTAATTAATATCTAGAGTTAGGTTGTGTACTCTATATCGCAAGTTAAAATATAAAGACATGTCCAAAAAGATAAAAACTTGTTGGTACATACATTTATGTATTCACTTTAATCTAAGCCAAGTTTTTTTTCCATCGATTTTTACCGTTATTTTGTTCTTTTGTTTAAATAGGCTTGTCTGTAAGCGGAAGTTAATTGGGATGATTTCGTATTCAATTCATTATCATGCCTTAAAATTTTAGCAAAAACGGCTTAGTGTTCGTATAAACAGAATTCTCCTATTTAAAGTGTTAAAGTGCACCTCTCCCGTATCTGTGGTATTCAATTTTTTTAATGTACTACTTTTAATAAGAAGTTGATTCCTTTTATAAAATTGTTGAGGTCAAGTTATAAACAACACTGATTTCTGGAAACTTTGCTGCCCTCAAACATATTCGACATGAACTATATTGATACTTTGTTCCTTGAGGTTATCATGGTTATGTATAGATGAAATTTTTTAGATTTGGTATTAGCCTCTTAGTACCTCTTGGAAAAATGATTAGTGAGTTGAACTGTCATGCAAACGGAGTTGGGTTCGATTCTCAACTGCTACAATTTTTTTATTCAGGGGTATACTGCAATCTTGTGGGATCCCCGAAGAGTACCTCTTATAATAAAAAGTACAGCTCATGTTAGTTGTTCGGACTCGGAATTAAATCTACTAGGTTCTGTTTCTTGACTGCTAAATAAGAGGTGTGCGCTCGCGTCCCACTTAAGGATTCTACTGAGCGGCATTAGTACGATTTCATGAGATTATAAACTCCTTATTTTCACTGAGCCAATATAGTTTCACAAAAAACTGAATTTTTTGTTGGGCAAACTTTATGTTGATACTATGTACTACTAAAAATAGATTAACCAATTAATTTAATTTATTTTTCCACAGAAATGCTACGAAATGAAGCAATACAAAAATGGACTGAAACTGGCAAAGCAGATTCTATCCAACCCCAAGTATGTCGAACATGGAGAGACACTAGCCATGAAAGGACTCACTTTGAATGGCCTCGGTCGTCGCGATGAGGCGTACAAGTATGTGCGACAGGGTTTGCGTAATGATTTGAAATCGCACGTTTGTTGGCACGTTTACGGTCTGCTTCAGAGATCAGATAAAAAGTATGATGAGGCCATCAAGTGCTACAGGAATGCCCTCAAATGGGAAAAGGATAACTTGCAGATATTAAAGGATTTGTCATTACTTCAGATTCAAATGAGAGATTTGGAAGGCTACAAAGAGACCCGCCATCATTTGTTCAAATTGCGTCCATCGCAACATGCCTCATGGATTGGTTTTGCTATGAGTTATCATTTGTTGGGAGACTTTGAAATGGCTAATAGTATTTTGGAGACATTTAGACAGTCGCAGGCGTTGATTGTAAGTGTGAAACATTTTTAAGTTTTTCTTAATATAAGTTAATTTAAGTTTAGTTTTATAAAAAAAAAGAAGAATTATGCATACAAATCCTTTGCAAATTTACTAATTGAATCGAATTGATTTAATGCTTGTTAGAGAAGTAGCAAAGAAGTTATCACTATAAACTTCCATTGTAGTCTGCGTTCATACATCTGGTAGTCTGTACATCGTCTTAGAGCATAAATGGATCGATGGACATGCTTCAAATCTCTTCATAAGTTATTAATGCTTACGTTTTTAATTAGCCTGATTTCAATGTTAAATTTTTGGGTTGTCCAATAGTAATTATATGATTTTTATATTTTTATAGGAAACTCACGACTATCGTCATAGTGAGCTACTGCTTTATCAAAATCAAATTCTCATTGAATCTGGTAATCTAGAGAAAGCTCTCAACCATTTGACAAAGTTCGAAAGTCAAATTGTCGATAAGCTTGCAGTTAAAGAGACCATCGGAGATTTGTACATACAACTAGGTCAACATAGTTCTGCTGTGCCAATCTATGAGTATCTAATCAAGCGTAATCCGGAAAACACATTGTATTTCCATAAGTTTTTCGATGCCAAAGAAATAGCCGACAATAGTGAAAAACTTAAAATCTATAAGCAATTCCAAGAAGAATATCCACAAGCAATGTGTCCCAAACGTCTGCCATTAGATGTTGCATCCGGTGACAGTTTCGTCGAAGTCATCGATGAATATCTGCGACGCGGCCTGAGAAAGGGCGTTCCACCGTTGTTTGTCAATATTCGTTCCTTGTACAGGTTTCCCGAAAAGGTTAAAACTATCGAGAGCCTGGTGCTCGACTATTATGAGAATCTGCGAAGTACGGGACATTTTTCCAAGGCCGATTGTGAACAAAATAAGCTCAATGAACCGGCGTCGGCGTTATTGTGGACAACGTTATTCTTGGCGCAGCACTATGATTTTATGCGCGAGACTGAAAGAGCGCTTGAATTCATAAACATAGCCATCGATCATACCCCTACGCTGATAGAGTTGTTTGTCACCAAAGGGCGAATTTACAAACATGCTGGTAGTCCTGTGGAAGCCTACATGTGGCTTGACGAAGCACAGAGCTTAGATACTGCGGATAGGTGAGTGAAAAAAAAATAGGTCACATTTTGATTTAATTATGATGGTGGATGTGTTTTTAAAGGTACATTAACTCCAAGTGCGCTAAATACATGTTGCGGGCAAATATGGTCAAAGAAGCGGAGGAAATTTGTGCAAAGTTCACACGTGAGGGTGTGTCAGCAATGGAGAACCTCAACGAAATGCAATGCATGTGGTTCCAGACAGAATGCGCATTGGCTTATCAGCGTCTGGGAAAATGGGGCGACTCTCTGAAGAAATGTCACGAAGTGGATCGACATTTCGCTGAAATCATCGAAGATCAATTTGATTTCCATACGTATTGCATGAGAAAGATGACACTGCGTGCGTATGTTGGGCTTTTGAGGCTGGAAAACGTGCTCAGGAAGCATCCATTTTATTATAAGGCTGCCAAGTGTGCCATCGAGGTAAGTAAAGTTCACCTTCTTACAAAAGCTCTTCTTTAAAGTAAAGTTTGATTCTAGGTATACATTCGATTGTATGATCGCCCACTTAAGTCAGAAGAAACCGTTGAAGAAATCGATACCGGTAAGTGAAATTTACAGGTTTTAAAGAAAATTAAAATAACTTTAACAAAACTTAAATTTACAGAGAATCTTCCACCCTCCGAGCTAAAGAAACTTCGCAACAAACAACGCAAAGCCAAAAAGAAAGCCGAACTTGAAAGCGCTCAAGCCGCTGAAGCGGCCGTCAAACGTGAACAACATCAAAAGTCTAAGCAACAAAACGCCCAAGAGGCCGACCCCGAGGCTCCACAGTTGGACGAATTGATCGCCGAAAAACTAGAACGTCCAGACGATCCACTTGAAAAGGCAATCGATTTCCTTACACCCCTACAACTGTTAGCCAAAGATCGCATTGAAACTCACTTCCTTGCATTCGAGATTTATTCAAGGAAGAATAAGATCCTGCTTATGATTCAGAGCATAAAGCGGGCCCGAGCACTCGATGCCAAACATCCTCTTGTTCATTCATGTTGTATGAAATTGGCCAAAGCTCTGCAACTCATGAAAGCCAATTTAAACTCCAGTGTTAAGATTGTTGTCGAGAAGGCTCACGAAGAACTGATTGGCAGTGGCAAGACATCGCAACAAATCAATAACGAATTCATTGCAAATAATCGTGATTCAATATCGCATTTAGTTGAGGGCGCTAAGGTTTTGTATCTTCTCGATAACAGTAAAAAAGACGAAGCCATACAACTAATAACCTCATTCGATTTAAACAAGATGACTCTAGAGGTAATTTTTCTTTTTATAAAATAAAGAAAGTGTTTATTTTGATTTTCTTTTTAGGAGGCGACAAAAATATATGACACATTGCGCGACGGACATTTGTGCAGCAGTGAAGAGCACACAAAAGCCTACCTAGAGCGGTGCCAGCTCCGTTTTAAATACGCTCGAGTTTTCAAGGAGCTCACGCCACAAGCCGAAAATCACGTTAACGAATCAAAAGCCGATGCTGCTATTAAAACTGCAGACTTGTAGGGAAGCAACAAACATTTCACCACTCAACACACAAAACAGAAATCGCAACAAAAACTAAAAACAATGAATAAGCATTAAAAAAAGCACTCGACCTAACAAACAGAATATCAATACCAATACCTTACACACACATTGAGAATATTTTTAGTGTTTTTCTTTTTTCTTTTGTGTTTTCCTTTCCCTGTGGAACTAATTTTGCCTCTTCACCTTCCCTTTTTTGCCAAAAACGGTGCAATCCTTGTAATTTTTTTTTAAATTTGTCATCTAACAAAACTGCATAAGTAAAAAACAATATAAGTTCTTAAGTTTTTTTACTAGAATATAAATATACAATATTAAGTATATAACGCAAGATAAAAAAAAAGAAAAAAAAAAAAAACAGATTAAGAAAGGGAGATAATTGTATAGAAATTCATTAATAAAACATGGAAAAAAAATAAAAACACATAAACACTATGGATACATGAAAACGCAAATAGTTTAAACAGACAACGGCAACACAAGATAAACTAAGAATTTTACTTTAATGAAATTCGTTTTTATTAATAAAAAATAAAAGAAGAAATAAAAATAACAATAACGATTAACAAAAACAATTAAAGAGAACAACAAGAAAAATTAATACGTTAAAAATCAAATCAACATAAACTGAACGGTGATTCTTATGTTAAGGTAAACGCATTTATGTTTTTTTTTAAATTTTACTCTTACAACATCGAGGCCTAACCGCCATTACCTAAAACGTTTTGAGGGCCAAATGCAAGCATTCAATTTTATTCATATGATATCAAGACTGATTGGTTTTATGGTTCACTAAGTGTTTCGTTAAAATTTAATTTGCTTTTGCCCCGCTCGATAAAATGGCGATTAAGGATCGGTATATTATGTAATTTTTATAGCTCGATTATTTGATGAATTCTGATCGAATTTCTGGTGGAAATGGGGTCATATTTGGAGTCGTAGGGAATCCATTACTCATACAATTTGTCTCGTATTCCAAAAAGCGATTGCATACAGTGTCATATTCCTCGATCAAAGTGTTTAGTTATCTTCCTTGTCCTTTTACAAATTTGCAGTATTTTCATCAATCCCGTCGGATGTGGTGACATGATTTCAGCAATCGTTTTAGAAACAGGAGGGCAACCCAAAACGTTTAGAATCAGAATGGCATTGCACAGGCTCAATAATTGGACCATATTTTATCAAAGAAATGCGAGAACTTATACTCTCTGCTGGGACCGCCACCTGCTGTTTTCTTAACTTTAATGTTTTCAGACATTTTCTTTTTTATACATATTTTTTTTTATCAATCCAAACCTTACAAATTAAATAACACACTTTATTACGAATAAATTAAGTTTGGCCCTTATTGCGAGTTTCGTTTGTTAATCGATCGACGACTTTTGTCGAAAATCGATCATCGAAAAATTAAGATATCTGAAATTATTCTTGTATAAAATACCATAAGCTGTGTTTTTATACGTGGTTACAACAATATTAAGTTATCTAAATAGCTTTGGATACAAATTTTAACGCATCAAACGTTTTGGCACTATCGAATTTTATCGAATCGAACGTTAACGACACTCTCAATAAGGCCCTATTTTATTATTTTGTTTACCCTTTTCCATTCAAAAATAGATTTTGTTGGAGGCCCGATTTAATTTAATTAATTTTGGATTGTTTTCTAAATTTCTTGAACATCGTCTTTAATTATTTTTGAGTACCCCTAGCAATGTATGGGTATTTGTCCATCAATGTTACATGAGCTTTAAGTTGCTTCTTGTTTGTTGAGTTGGACCTTAAAAAATATATTTTTTAAATGTGAAGTAAACATTTAAATAAACAAATACGAATACTTACATTTTACGGTGCTTAATGTTTTGCCATGTCAACTTACTTGGAAAAATGTTCGCATTGAAATGAGGAAAAAATTATTCACGAAAAAAAATAATCAGCCCTATCAGGAGTTTCGCCCGAATAACCTTTCACCCGAAATATTTTTGTTCCCCCGGATTTTAAAAAGCGATCAGGAATTTCGCCCGAACAAGATTTCACTTCGAATTTAGAACTGACGGTTCGAAAAATAGGTATGTTCAGAAAACTGAGCTATCAATAAATTTCCCCATCTCTGTGATGGAAACAGAGAATGAAATCTGAGCTTACTTTTTTCTTGTTTAAAAAAAAGCTCAAAATAAATTCGGTTTTGCATTTTTCTGTTAAAATAGTGTCCATTGAGTGCAATGATACGATTTTTAATCCTTCTCCAATCGATTTATTTAAGAAAAAAAAAGTTTCTGAATTAGCGGATACATAAAATTTCCCTCTCCGTTTCTAATCATGAAGACTATTCGTGTTAGATACGAGTACATGAACAAACCTAACAATCTGACCTTTTTTTTGACAGTTGTTAACAACCAGTAAGAATTAAATCAAACGACGAATAAAAAAAGTTGGTTTGGTTGATATTTTTATTTAAAAGAAAAAAGTGTAATCTAAAAATATAAATGATAAACTAAAAAAATCATAATAAAGAAATTAAAACGCAAAGCATACCCATGCATTTCCTGTTGCTTGATGAAGATGTAATACTGCGTTGAAATATTCGGAGGTAGTTAAGAGACCACTCAAATCCGTTGCAGTTACCTGAACCGCATTGTAAGAATGAAATTATACATTCGACTTCTTTAATATCTAACTATAAATAATTTTCAGATTTCAACAGCTCTATGGGGTACTTATTTCTACCTGATGATAAAGAAATATTTAATTTATACTTCTTTACTTTCTTTTGTATTAAAATAAAGATGTGTTTTACATGATTACTCTTGTTATTCCTCCTATTCGCCTCCAAAAAAGAAGTGAACATTTTAAATGTAAATCGTGTTGCATTTCACCCGAACTGAATGCTCCTAATAAGGGGAATTTTTCGAACATGAATTTTTTTTCGCCCGAAACTCAAAATAAGGGAAAAGAAAAAAGGGACATTTTTCGGGTGGAATGACATTCGGGCGAAACTCCTGATAGGGCTGAATGATTTCCCAACATGGGGAAAAACTTTAGGAATATTTCTCTCGCGATAAGGCTGACTTTTCCTTATTACTAACCAAGATTTCGCCAAGAATGTAAGAGGCCTTTCAGTTTTTTCAAACAGACAAAAATCGTTGAAAACCAATAACAGCTCAAATCCTTAACTGTGGTTACCGATCGATTATAAACGTGAATTTACTTAATGAAAGTGTTATTGTAGGTTTTTAAAATTCAATAAAAATGGAAATTGTGCATTCAAATTTTGAAAATGAAAATCAAAATCCTTGATTATTGAAATCGATTGGAATGGGTTCAAATAACGAATTGAGGGTTGGCAATGTGGAATGTTCACGTTTTGCAGAATTGATTGTGGTGTTTGAAATCGACTAAAGGCAATTGTCATACATAGGCCAAATTCCTAAACGCAAAACTTGCGCAAATTATGCTAAGCAAACAGTTCCAAAATGCAAACGTAAACATCCCTGCAAAGCAGAGTGTCCCTAAACGTAGTAGATTTTACTTTCATGCGCAAATGCAAATGGATTTGTGCAAATGTCAAAAAAATCTTGCGCACTTCACTTGCATTTAAATTTGTTTACTGTGTTTTATGTGGAGGCCTGTCTGGAGTCTAATTTATTTGTTTTTTAAGCATAATGGGTGAAAAAAATGAAGAAAAGTAAGTAAAATTTATTGAAATTTATCAAAAGACTCATTAACAACATAAACAATTTTAGAAATTTGAAGAACTGGACTCATAACGAGGTAAAATTGCTGTTAACGATAAGATTGGCTCATGAGGAGGATTTATAAATAATGTTTCTTTTTACATTTGTGTTCTTTTTTTTGTAAAAAATTGGTGTTGTGGTGCAACAATTCAGCAAGATCTTTAATAAAATTTCTTTTTTCTGGTAGTCCATTATCGATTCCAGCAACAATCAAAAACTTATGCAAATATTCGTTCCGAAATGACATATGCATGCAATGCAAACATATGCTTTGGACATTTCAACTTGCTTTTTTCATTTGCTTTGCATGTGATTTGCTTTGCAAATCTTGCGTTTAGGAATTTGGCCATAGAGAAATGAAAATTATTTCTGTTTAAGTGGAGTGATTGAATTAAATTCAATTAAAAAGTTCAAGTGACCTCAACTCCAAGGTGCGTTTCGCCCAGGTACGACAGTGGGCTCATCTAGGTGTCTGAATTTAATCAAATTCCCCTAGAACGATAAAATTCACAGTCTATTAAAGCTGTAAATTTTATTAGAGTCGGTAAACATCGACCGATATTTGCGTCTTAGAAGGGTACGACAGCATCTAACTGATGAGCCCACTGTCGTACCTGGGCGAAACGCACCTTGGAGTTGAGGTCACTTAAACTTTTTAATTGAAGGCAATTGTCATATTTTAAATAAAAAGAACTGAATATGGATTGAGGATATAAGTATGTATGTGTTTATTGACTTTGAGTTTGATAAATCCTATCCTATCCTATCCTACTAATATTATAAATGTGAATGTTACGATGTATGGATGTTTGTTACTCAATAACACTTGAACAACTGAATGTATCTTGATAAAATTTAACACACAAAAAAGTTATAGTCTGGATTACCGTATAGGCTACTTTTTTTTTTTTATTATCAGGGGAGGGGCATTGGGTGGTCGAAACACCCCAAAATTATTTATCTCTACTTCTATCTTCGTATTGCACTGAAATGTAGTACACTGCCGCTCATCTGAATAGGTTCACTGTTTTTCGTAACTTACTGTAAGACTATCTGCATATATATGGCAATGACTCGTCTGTGTTATGTATGTAATGAAAGAGCATTATTATGCGCTTAGTTTGGGAAAAAAAGTTTTCTCTTAAAGCTTACCGTTATTCTCACACGCTAGCTAAACTTAATTCATTAAAAAAAACTAAGTGTTTTTTTGGCTCATCTGAATAGGTTCAAAAGCAAAAAATGGAGGAAAACAAGAAAAATAACTGTAATTAAATGATTTATTTTGCACATTGAATAGGTAGAGACATAATAATTCATATTAATAATGTGTATCGCCACCTTTTTTTTGAAACTGTTTCGAAAATTGGAATTGGAATGAAGTCATACAGTTTTTCTAGATATTGCAGCGAAATCTCTGCCCACGCTTTCTTAATTCCCTCGATTAAGGACAACTTGTCTTCATATTGTCTCCCCGACTCATACACCTTACGGAAAAGAAGTCCCCAAACATTTTCAATTATGTTAAGGTCAGGTGATCCATTGTTTTACCGACCTTGCTGTATGGATAGGGGCATTATCATGCTAGAATGACAATGGTATTGGTCTGAAAAGGTCAGAGATTTGTGGGAAGACCTTTTCAAACACAACTTTGTACACATTGATATTCATTCGCGATGTAAGAAATTGCAGCTCAAAGGTTCCATAATATGAAATTGCTCTTCACACCATGACACTGCCTTCACAGCTATGCAGACGGCTTATATAATGTTCTTCTTTACGAAGGTCATGAAAGTAATAGTTGTAGCCATCTGGGCCCTCTAAGTTGTATTTTTTTCATCTGAAAATATAACTCGCCTCCACTCCGATTTTAACGACATGTATTTTTTTTGCAAAATTGGAGACGATTTTCTTTTCGTTTTTCGTTCAAAGGTGTTTTTTCGGTATTTTTTTCTTTTTGAATGCTTAGTACTCTTAATAACGCGTTTCACCATCACCAAACTACACTTAACACCAGTTTTGAGTCTAATTTTTGACGCGGAATCATGCGAATTAGAAGCAGCTATTATGATTGCGCGTCTATCGGCCATTGATGTGGCCTTATAAGTGTAACCTTTCATATATTTCCCGTAGTTTTCGATGTTCCGCAAATATTTACCCACTAAATTTTGGCTTCTTTCTATTTTTTCTTGCGATTTTTCTTTGGCTTATCCCTAATTCAATAAATGCTTTTATTTTGCCTTTTTCTTCCTATTTTAAGGATTTTCCGCGACCCATTTTTCTTGTTAAACGGTTTAAAACAATTCGATTTACCAAAAAACTTAACTTTCAGTACACATTCGCCGCGCACATCAATTAAAAATGATTTTTTTGCTTTCGAATTATAATAAATAAGTTTAGCTAGCGTGTGAGAATAACGGTAAGCTCTAAGAGAAAACTTTTTTTCCCAAACTAAGCGCATAATAATGCTCTTTCATTACATACATAACACAGACGAGTCATTGCCATATATATGCAGATAGTCTTACAGAAAGTTACGAAAAACAGTGAACCTATTCAGATGAGCGGCAGTGTACATATACATAAGTAGTTGCATTGAAATGCCATACTGTGGTGGTGCGGGCCCAGAGGAGTGGCATTGTTTGATTAATTTACCTAAGCAGTAACGATAAAAACACTCAAAAAAGTTTAAAAAAAAAAATAAAATTCTCCGAATTAAAAAAACAAAATTGACAAATATTTGTGTGTCTTTGAATTTAAACTATTTTAATGTAAGTTAAACTTTATGTGCCTACAGGCTTAACTACATACATTGTTATAGGATAATTACATATGTATGTGATTTGTTCATTGTTTGTTAGTTTTTTCAAAATATCCTTCGCTTGGCTCCATTACCTTTAAGAAAAGGACTTGATTGGATTTATTGGTTTGATGTTTTGTTTTAATCCAGGTACATGCATACGTTAAATAAAAATAGTTCGCACGCTTTCAACTTCTCATGTTGAACAGGAGATCAGTTGTGATAGTTCTTGGCTAAGCTAAACGTGTTTATTATTTCAGTGGTAAGTCGTCTTTTTCAAATAGAGTTGTTCAACGATGACACACAGAAGTAAAATAAACACCCAAAAACAACATTCTGTACTTCACACAAGATTTCCATTTACACAAGATTTTCAATGCAAGGAAAACTGAACGAATCTACAGAAACTTTTAGACACATGATTTATTTTGAAAAACTTCAGTTGAAAAACAAAAATTTGCTTGCGGGAGTTCCCGCACTTGTACGCTAGTCTAAAATATTTAATTAATTTCTGAGGTGTATTTCCAAATTCCTTTTGTAAATATAGTCTTTATTTTTCACATTTTCATGTCGTAAAAATAAATTCACATAAACTGACATGCTAATTTTTTTCGCAATCACAGAAACCTAAAACACAAATGTAAAATGTAAGTGAAAATGACAACTAAATATGTTTCACAAGAAAAAGTTACAAAAATTTGATTGTCATATCACGCAGACCGAATTTGTTTATTGTGCCTGCCAATTGTCACAAATTACATTAGCCGATTCCACCCCTGACTTTTTCCTAAAAAAAATTTAAGAAATTTGCTTTCGTTTTATATCCACCCAATTATAGAAAACGAATCTGAAGTGACATTTTACGTAATTGTATAGTTTATTTTCTGGTAAAATAATGTACATAAATATGTATTTTTTTGAAAACCGAAAGAGCTTTATTGAAGGAATCGAACAAACGAGAAAACCTGCGCACTGACCCAAATGAGTAACTTTATTCAAAACGCATTCGAAATTCGTTTTCAATGTTATTTTAAAATGGTACTATGTGTAAAAGTGAAATAAGTTGTTAGTACTTTCTTCTAAAAAAATTGTGATTAGTGCTGTAGGTTTTTCAAATTTCAAAATAATAGCAAAACAAGACTCGAAAACCTCTTTTAAAACATAACATTTTGATATTATTATCGGGAAACGTTAACTCTCTGAAAACTCAATTATCCGAAAAAGTTACCATTGCAACATTTACATTTTTAAAAAGTTAACTGCTTTGTTCACTTTTTAGAATGAATTGAATTTTCATTTTTATTTCAAGAATTCACACCGGAAATATTTAATAATATAAACTTGTAATGTCTCGTGCTGCAAAAAAACCATAGCAAATAACATATAATTTTGGTCAAAATGTGGAGATTTTGAAAAAAAAAATAATAAACTTAAGCATTTAAAGAACTCGATTGGCTTATTAATTACACTGTTTCTCAGGTTGCCAGATAAACAATACACGCGAGGAAGGAAATTCTTAAGGCAGTGTCTGAAAGTTATTTGGTATCAGAAAAGAGGACGTTTCACAAATCAGAATATGTCGAACTAGACAAGAAATTGTATAAGTGGTTGAAATCGATTTAAACTATTAGTCAATCAAATTGCGCTTAGGTTTAATTGATTTGCTATTAAAGTTATAAAATTAAGTTCAATAAAGTTTGGAAATGCTTGCGATGCAACTTTATTTCAATTATTTCGAAAAAAACGTCCAAAAAAGATAAAGCACTTCGAAAAGTTAACAATTTCTAAGTTAACTTTAGTATGTGAATTATTAACGAAAATTTTCTCAATTGAAACAAAAAAGGTTTAAGAAGTTTCGTTTCCATTTTGATAATTGCAAAATTTCTGTTCTTAAGATGAAAAATGGGACTGTTTTCTTCGTATGAGTATATTAGTATAGAGCTAAACTAATGGCCTTACAGAATTAATGTATTTAGTATGGCCCCTTCGATTGTCATTCCAGAAGCGTTCCGTATACGTGAAACAATTCTGGAGGGCATTATTCTAAATTTAATTTCAGAATCGAAACCAGGAATAACTTACACGCACGCACATAAATTTGTGAACAAACAAATAAACACAATTTCAAGATCAAATTTAAAATAAAAAGATCTTATCACTTTAATTAGAAATAAACGAAATATTTATTTGACGTAGCCAAAATCGCAGTAAAATTGTTAGGTTTTGTTAAGAGATACAAGAAATTTGTTTCCCATTCTGATCATTCCTCTCCGCAAACAATTCCGCCGTAATACTCGTCTAACAGGTAATGATCATCAGTTTACCCTTAAGCCTAACTTCAGACGTACAGTCAAATATAGAGGTTCTTTCTTTAGCCGCACTCCTAGAATATAGAATTGCACCTCTCATCCCACCTCACCCCCTCATTGTCATGAACAAACTTCAACACCAATGTACATCGACAGATGCGTTTGTCGCAATAAAAGTAGTTATTATTGCCCATTAAACTTGATATAAAAAAAACACCACAATCAATTCAAAACACTTTGTTTTAAAGGAACTCAAAATCGTTGTGCATTCTAGGTATTTCTGTATGTGCATTGTATTGAGCTTCATATTTATATTTTTTTTGGTTAGGGTAAAAAGATTGGAGTTTGCTTGCGGCCCGGTACGTGCTTCGCTACGTATAAAGTGAAATAATAAAAAAAAAATTAATTGCAACATCAAATTCATTTATTCAAACAAAAAAATATTTTATTAATTGCTAGCTATTTTAAAACTTAATCCAAAACATTTGGATAAACAATATTTTTTGCTTTTCCATTTTGAGCATGAATAAACAAACGGCTGGGGGTACCGACTCTGGAACAGGCAACATAAAGTTGGCCATGTGAAAAACATGATTCCTCCAAATTCACACCACAAAAGTGTTTGCCCTTGATCATTGTTGATGGACATCGAAAATGATAAACGCACAGGATATTGTAATCGTTTGAACTCAAATGGCATATCAGTTGGAATCATAGGGATACGTGGTATCAAACAAACTTCTCCTTTTGATTTAGCAGCTAAGATCGTAGCTTTAATCAAATTTGGCAATAACTTTTTCAATGCCAATCTGGTGCCATTACACAGTTTTGGTGGATTAATATTACGCAATAATATGATCAAAGAACCAACTTTCAAATTCAAGCAATGCGGTGGCATACCAGCTAGTTCCAATGAATTTTAAAATTCAATTGGATAATTCATTGCCTCATCTTGATTCATAACACTGTTGATTACCACGTAAATCTTGCATTGTTTGATTAAATGCTTCTAGTGATTTTTTATTCGCCGTTGTACATTCATCCCATAAAATAATTGACGTTAATCGCAGAACTTTTGCCATAGCAGAGTTTCTCGAGATATTGCAAGGTGGAGTTTCAATCACCTGTACATTCAATGGCAATTTTAGTGCAGAGTGTGCAGTCTGACCACCTTCTAATAATGTAGCAGCAATTTCCGAAGATGCAAGTGCCAATACAATTTTCTGTTCCGATCGAATAGTTAGAATAGCTAAAATCAATGACATAACGAACGTTTTGCCTGTACCACCAGGCGCATCCAAGAAATATAATCCACCTGCATTATTGGAAACGGTTTGCATGATTGTGTCATATACGATGAAGTTCCGAAACATGGTGCAATTGCTCATTTCTGCGATGAAGTACAATATCACGGGATTGAAACTGATCACCAAGAATTACAATTGCAACCTCATCAATTGTCGATGTTCTATCAGCCCTTATTACGATTTTGTGATTATCAGATAGCATACGATCGAAAGCAATTTTGAACAATTGAACTAATGCGTTATGCTGATGGAAAAACCTTTGTAGCTCACGAATAATTTCTCGTCTTGTATTCGAGACAATTACACAACGTTGATCCAATTTACGATTTTCATCACCAATAAAATAAATTTGCTAAAATTGATGATCAGCGTCGGGGTATGGCAATAACGAACCAGCTTGATGGTAAATCTGGCCCTAAATCTGTAACATGTATGCAATTTCAGGTAGATGTTGGATCAGAATTTTTAAAACTATCGAATACTTTATGAGTAGTAGTAGTAGTAGTAGTAGTAGTAGTGATTTATTTGATTCAATAATTTCAGTATTTGGTACAAAATTCACAATAGAGCATTGGCTTTTGCCGTCAGCCGAGAATGAGTGTGTTCTTTAAATAAAAAATAATGTATATGTAAGTGAAGTTTAAAGACTGTTTTTAGCCATCTAGTTTTACCATTAAGAAAATATATAGATATTTATTTAGAATGCTTCATTTATAATTTGTTGCCGGTATTTTAGTGCAGTTTTTACGAAGTTATATAGAAGACTCCAGTTTTCTCCGTTTAAGATTTGCAGGATTTCGTCCAACGACAGTGTATTTTTGTCCCAGATTGCTCTTCTTATTGGGCTAAGTATGGGGCAGGAACCCACGAGGTGTTGTACATCTTCCCTTACTCTTAAGTTGCACAAAGTGCACTCCACATCTGTTTCATTGATGTATGGCAGGTAATTTAAGTATAGTAATTCTCCCCTGGTTTTAAAAATGGTAGATATCATATCTAGGTTAAATCTATCATCAAAATAGTTCTTCGGACCAAGGTCATGCTGCAGTAGTCTGTATGTTGTTCTTGACTGGCTTCGTTCGCTTTGGCTCTTAAATTCATTTCGTGTAGACTCTTCTATTTTTGATATTAGATCTTGTATCTTACTCCTTGAGAGCACTTCATTATTATATCCTAAAATGACGCTGTGGACGCTGCTTAGCCTAGCCCATTCATTAAAAAATTGCAGATTTCCTCTTTGGAGATACTTCAGCACTTTGTGAGGGAGACGGTTATTCGATAGTGCCATGACTTTCTGGATGTAGCTGAAATGAAGTTCGAGAGTGTGTATATAAAGTGGTGGTAGACCTGTTTCCAGATGTACCATGTAGTTTGGAGTGTTGTATGGTAGTCTGAAGATTTTTTTGACAAAATATCTTAGGAGTTGTTCCACCTCATCATATTGGTATATCCCCCAGACTTGTGCCGCATAGCACATTATGGATCTCATAACTGCATCAAAAATTTTATACTTCGAGCTCGGATGGATATTCCTCTTGCTCAACACTCCATTCCAGGTACTATTAATCGCGCGTTTTGATTCTTTTAGTTTTTCCTGCAAATATTTTTTGAAGGACAGTTGTGGCGTCATGAGTACACCAAGATATTTATACTCCTTAACTATTTCGAGATCTTCATTGTTCCAAGTCCATTTTTCGTTTCCAGCAAATCGTCCTCGTCCGTTGCGAAAAATCATGATTTTCGATTTGCTCGTATTGAGTTGAAGATTCCATAAGTAGCAATATTGCTGAAGTTTGTTGATCATCAACTGCATCATGTTAGGGCTCTCTGCTAGTATGACAATGTCATCAGCGTTCCTTTACTTTAATAATTTGTCTTCGCTTTTCGCGCGCCGCAAAAGGATAATCCTTGTGTATCGAAATACCAGTCCCCTTGAGTTTACTTGCGGCTTGCAACATGTGACTAACGTGTTCTCTATTTTGAAACTCAATGAAAACATTTCCAACATTTGCTCTTGTAGATCTAATTTCTTTCGTTGATGCAACAATTGCGGGATTATGATTCTCTAGCAGATCCATGCAGATTGATTTTGCTTTCTCAGCGGCGACTTCTCCGTTCTCAACAGGTATGTAAACCACTGTTTTTTTCATTGGTTTTACTTGAAAGCCACTCTACTTGCTTCTCAAGAGACATGCAGCGGTTCTCCATTGTCTGCAGTTGAGTTTGAAGATTGGCATTTTCTTTTTTTAACAAATGCAATTGTGCCCCGATTCCTTCGAGATCAGATTTTGTTGCCAAAAGCTTCATCTTTGCATCCAAAGTTGTTGATATGGACTCGCAGATCATGGTTTTTAAGTCATTTACAGACAGATTACTGATCGCCATTTCTCCCGATCCTCCCCGTTGCTTTACTGGTGGGAATGTGGGCGAGGTGTCGTGCAGCCCCCGTTTCGGTTGTTGAGTGGTATTAGTGAAAAATTCCAAGCCTTTGTTCGGTGGCGGTGTTCGGTTCATTTTAAATATTTCAAATCTCCAAAACTGCGATTTCACTTACAATATCAAATGTTTTCGACTTACCCTTGCATGGATATAAGTTTAAGTTTCAGTTGGCGCACTTAAGCGAATTTATTTCGACACTTTAAGAAGTATTTTCTTTATAAACTACGGAGCTCAGTTTCAAACACTTGATCCACTTTACTCACAATTTATGATTCACATTGATATAAACATGGGACCATCATGTTGAAGTATTTATGTACCTTAAACGTCGGCATAATTATCTCTAATAATTTTAGTAGCACTAAAAGAAATCATTTGAAATGCCTAATTGTGTTGTGGATCAAAAAGTGATTCGACGTTTGAGATGTCCCAAAAATAAATGAATACAATGGTTCGGGTGGAGTTTCTATTGCTGGAAATCTCACTTTGTCATTAGCACAACACATACCGGGCATTTCACCTGGAAAGTTAGCGGCATCACAATGTGGACATATGTATGTATTGCGTCCATCATTCCAATATATCCGTACATACTATAATCAATTTGACTGTTGTAATTAAAAGCAGCACGCATCATTTTAGCCAAAAGAGCAGCACGACGTATTCGTGATCGGCGTGCAAGGTTCATTACAGGTACAGGGTCAACAGATCTATTTCGTGCATTACGTTCACTGCGATGCATTAGCTTGTGCGCGTTCATCTGCAGTCTGTGATCGACTTAGTAATGCTACATCATTTGCATTACGCGTTCGCCGACCTATATTTGCTCGCCCGGCTTGTGGCATTATTCCTTCATAGAAAAAAGAATAAATCAAATTAAAAATATACATAAGTTTCAATTTGACAGCAAAATCCCCACTAACAAAATGATCCGACATTTTTTGAATTCATTTGTTACAAAAAATGTGATAAATGAAGAACCGCTCGACCAATTTTGTGCAAACTTCACATAAACCATCTACTAAATAGTCCAAACAATGCCTTAACATTTGGTTTGGATAGGTGAGCCCGTTCTTGAGTTATAGGCTTACAACGAAAAGTGGCATTGATTTTTATATATATAGATATGCTATGAATATTTTTTTTGAATTGCTTCACGAAAGCATTCATTCCATATATGGACGCTTCGTCCCAGTGCTCCTCATCAAAATATGGTATTACTGGGTGTGAAACTTCGGAATGACATTGGGTATGTGCGTTTGTTTTATTGACATCCCGGAGAGTTCTTCCGAATCGACGATTGAATAGGCTAATAGTTTTTTTGAGTTGGAATATCGATAACACGGATATAAGCTGTGTTAAATATACATAAATTAGTCGCATTTAAATAAGATTTTTCTCCTTCGTGCTCATTTGGCATATATTTGAGACAAAACATATATTAAACTTTATACATTTGAGGGGCAACAGCTAGTAGAAAATCAGGGACTAGTATCTTGCAAACTTGTCTGTTAGTTTCTTTTCTGTAGGAATGGAGAAATTGACAACGCTTTTCTGCTAATTCCGACCTTTGGCATGATAGACATTAAAATAATAATAACTAAATGCTGGAAAAAACTCCTTCAATTAACTTTCCCAGATTGGTCCTTATTTGAAAAAATTTCCGACGACATGGTTAATTTTAAGATGTATCGACAGTGTCGATAAACCCTTAACCGCAAATTGAAAAAGAAAATAAATAGATAGCTATTTCTTTTTTTGACTTAAAGCTGAAAATCATGTTGAGGATTCTCTTCCTGAAATTGAAGGTTGGAATGTTTTGGCCTGTTTGTAACGCCCGTCAGTCCTATTCCAAAACTGTGTACATTGTTTGATATATTCATACATTTTCAAAACAAAGAGCAAATTCCTAAACGCATATCTTGTGTTCCAAAATCTTGCGCAAATACAGAGGCATTTGTGCAAATGTCAAACATTTCTTGCGCAATTCTCTTAAATATGCGTAATCTGTTACCGAATCTAATTATTTGGGCATAAAGAATTTTATTATAAACACAAAAACACACCGAAATAAAATACGCGACGAGACACCAGACGACATAACTAACTTGGACCGGACGAAGACGAATTATTTGTAGGTTTTGTTTTGATTAGAAATGTCAATTGAAATATCGTAAAAAGGAAAATGGAAGAAGGATGAAGATTTAAAAAAGTAATAGATTGTTGGTTCGATCTGTCTGTGGAATAGATTCCTATTTCCAAGTTTAGACATAACTTTTGCAGATCTCTCGATGCAACTTTTGAGAGCAGAGCGAGTGGCTAGGGTTTCTGGAGTTTTTGACTCAAAAATGAAAATGTTGCTGGATTGGGTATGTGCTCCTGGAAAATGCGAGCTTTATCCAATTTCCATGGTGCAGCAGAGAGTTGAGAAAGAACTCGAAGACTTAATAATTTTAATTCAAATTGATATCCAGAGCGAACAGTCGTGTTTAGTATAACTAATATAAATTTTAAAAATAAAATAAAGTTCGTTTTAAAACTAAAATTCATATGGTAAATTAAAGTAGTTTATTTTAATAATTAATTTACTGAAAAACCATACTACAGAAACTTATCTGTTTTATAAAAAGAAGATAACTAACGAGATAGTTTTACAAGCGAAGACTAAATTAAAGAGGTAATTACTTGAATTAAGTGCTAGACATATAGCGAAATCTTTTTTTGTTTCTTTGAAACTCAAAGTTAATTTCCTTTGAAATTTGTTTCAATAGGATTTAAATTAATCTGGCAGTGTGAGAAAAACTCACCAAGTAATTTTGCTTGGAGGATTCCAAAGAATTCTGGAAATTCTACAGGACTTATAAATCGCTGTTACCAGGGCATCAGGAACAACGGCCAACGGAGTTGCTACCGTTGATAAAGGAAAATCCTACTGTGAACAGTTTGGAACATATCAGCCGTTAGACAAATAAAATTTAACACGACAATAGCCTAGGTGGTTAAAGCGCCTAAATTTGAGAACCACTGTGTCAAGTTCAAATCCACGGAGATATAAAATTTTTTTTTATTTTTTATTTTGAATTTAATTTAAAATTTTAAAGTAACTTAAAGTGTACTATTTTGATTGAAGTTTTTTTAAATCATTTTCGTTTTTTTGATTAAATTAAAGAATCGGTTTTTAGAAATTAGAGCGTAAAACCATTTAAAAGAAAACTTACGTGCATATCCACCTATACAAATTGGTATAAGGTAAATAAATTAAAACAAAGTGCATTAAGATTAAACCATCCAGAACATCCAGTTGCAGTGGCCACAGCATCCAGGAGTAAAGAGGGTGAGTTACATTATATTGAAAGAAAAATATATTTGCATTTAGATTTGAATTTACGCGCATTTATACGGGTTGATAGGTGTGATATAATAAAATTAAAAGAAAAGTACTTAACGTCGTGAAATCGAATTGATTTAAAGAAAGATTTTGATTAAAATATAGTTTTGTTCTTTTTTTATTTATTAACGTACTATTAAAGTAACGTAATTTATGAAAATTTTTGATTTAAATAAATATCTATTTGTAAACATTTTTTAAAAATGAAAAATTCGTCTTGTTATTGAATTTGGAAATGATAATAGGAAAAATGTTTTCTGAGTAAATTTTTTTTAAGGGATGAGAGTAGGGATGATAGAGGGATGATTTAGGTGATAGAGAGGAAGCCTAGTCTAGGGGTTGCTTAGGCGAGAAAAGCAACCAAGGAAGGGAGGGTTAAGAAAAACAACTCGCGATATCCTACTTACACCCTGGATAACCAGAATAAAGCCTGGTAATTAAATAAATTTTTTTTGTAATGAGCGAAAGGGTCCAAGAACCACTCCCAGGACTGAGCTAGGGGTTCGTTATTACCAGCAAGGACCAGAAGGCAACAAGGCTCGTTACAAATCCGATTTGCTTTATCTGCTTTGCAGGTATTTTGCTTTGCAAATCTTGCGTTTAGGAATTTGGCCAAAGACTCTACATTACAACAAACATGCTTATGCTCGTAAATAAATAATTAATCAAAATTAAGGTATAAAAATACGTGTATATTTTCCAAACAAATTTCCATTTTATCTAAAACACAAAATAAATTAAACTACAACTTAGATTTCAAACCACCCATGAGTTTTGATAGTTTCATGGCCTTTTGAAGATCCCCATTTATTTTCAATTTTCCAGACATAAAAGCGGTTGGAGCTTTCAATTTTCCTATGAAATAATCCAAAAAATATAAATAAAATATTTCATTAGAAATCTCGTAAAATTTTTGGACAAACCTGCAAACATGTCATTGAAGTTGTCCGATGTCATTGTAAGAATAGCATCAGGACTCGTTTGTGGTGATCCTTGGCCACACTTGCCTGATCCAGTCTTCAAGTCTAAGAACCAAACACCCTTTTCGTTGCCCTCCACATTGAATTGGTAAATTGCTTGGGTCTTGCCAACTAGTTCTTCACTAAGTAGACTTTCGATTTTCTTAAACAGCTTTGGGATACTGCCTTCAGTTTTGACCGTTGTTCCTACTTTATTAACTTCTTCGGACATATCGGTGGTGTCCAAGAAAAAGTCACCCATCAGTTTGTCAGCGTTTTCAGGAACACATGCATATTGTTTCATATCGGTTATTCCTTCTGACTTAAGGACCTCATCGTCAATGAAGAAATTTCCTGTACAAGCTTTTGGTTCACGGCACAAAATAGCATAAGCAGCATCGGACATTATTTCGGGTTTTCTTGAAAATTGATTGCTTTCTGGGCCACTTAACATTTCGATAGCTGCGGTATGAATAGTGGTACGTGGCCAAAGAGCATTAACGCCAATCGGTATGTTTTTGAATTCTTCAGCCATTCCAAGGACACACATTGACATACCATATTTGGCTATTGTGTAAGCAACATGGTTTCCAAACCAAAGTGGTGACATATTCAGGGGAGGAGAAATATTTAAAATGTGTGCATGGTTACTCTTTTCCAAGTACGGCAAGCATTCCTTGGAGCTGCAATGTATATTAAGAGTTAAAGAATATACATATGTACATGTTAATTTACAAAACTTACACCAAAAACGTTCCTCGAGTATTAATGTTGTGCATGAGGTCATATCGCTTCATGTCAGTCTGAGCAGTTGGTGTAAGTGATATGGCACTGGCGTTATTAACAAGAATATCGATGCCTCCAAACTTTTCAACTGCCATTTTTACAGCACTCCTTACTTGATTTTCATCGCGTACATCGACTACACAAGGAAGAGCTTTGCCACCGGCCTTCTCAACTGAAAGAAGATGAATTCATGAAGTCACTTCAATTTTGTAAATAACGTTAATTTATAGAACACTCCAACAATGGTTTTTATACAATTCAATCTTTAGTTAAAAAGGTGAGTACAAATAAAGCGTAGTCTTTTATAGTACAAGTAATTGATACTGCAGGTATTCTGATTTTTAGAGATAGGCTTTAGGAAATTCACTTTTCAAGTGTCTATTTCGCAAGTTGACTGTAATGTCAGTGTGTTCACAGCCGGTGGAATCTTTAGTTATGTAATGACAGATTCAGAAACATATGCAGAAGCATCGCTATATTTAAAAATTAAAACTTGGAAAAAAAGATTTCCAGACTTTTGAAATCCGATATCAGCGATATCATTATACGAAATAGATTTATAGCATATAGACTTATACTAGATTTCAATGTCTTCATTTGCAGTTTGACACGACAGGGTGGTGATACCAGCTCTCTACTACTTCTCTTTGGTTTTTATTGTTGGTATTATCCAAAATGTCTTTTCAAGGAGCGTCTTTGAAAAACAAGTGGAAATCTATCATTAGGCACATCGCTGCTGAAATCGTTTATCGCAGTGCCAACATAGGAGTAAAAGCACCCTATGTTTGTTGTTTGTATTTATTATAATTTTTTGAAGTTTTAAAGTTAAATAACTGCTAATAGTGTGTGTTAAAATTTGTATTTGCAAGTTATACATTCGTAAGAAGCCAAACTCTAGATTTTGATCAGATTTGACATTGCGGTAATTGGGAAGCCGAAAAAAGTTAGGTCTCGCAATTCTGTCTATCTATTTGTTCGACTAGAGCCTAAAAAAATTGGCCGATTTTTCTTTAAATTTTATATAATATTTAAAAAAATAACTAATGGTTGAAAAAATATATGAAAAATTTGTATTAAGATCCAATTACCAAAGGAGTTGTTCCATTTGAATTTTATCGTTATGATCATTTTTCTCTAATAAAAATCTATGTCTATTACATAAGAGCCAGTTGGTGCAACACAGTCGTGCATTTTGGTCGGTTTTAAAATATTTTTTTTTTTCGAAAATTAGAATAAACAAAGTTTTGGCGAATTCTAATTTTCAAATGTTTCTAATTTTCAAGCGTTTTAACTTTAATAGAGGATCACACTGATATCCTGATATCTTAGTAACAAGAGAATATAGTGCCTTTTATGTACGTAGGTTTGAAAAAAATTCTAATTTCTAATAATCTGTAACTTAAATTTTACGCCAAAAAATGTAGTACACACGAAATAAATATAAACAAGGCGAGGACTCTATATAAATCTGTTTTTCTTATCACAAACAATCTTCTAATTCTCTTTTCAAAACCAGCTCAAAAATAAAATTCAACTACACAATTGAAAATGGAAAAGTTGATCCCCAAAGACTGGAAAGACAATTTATTAAGCTGTTGTTACTCGAAACTTAATAGCCGCTTCCAGCCGCGTATTTTTCAATTTCAGACTGGATTAGTTACTCAGGATCCCAAGTTTGACAATGTTGTAGGCCAAATTTGCAATCCCGGCGAATAGCTTCTGTTCGCGCGACGGCTAGAAATTCGTTGGTCTTTTCCAGCATTTTCTTTAATGTAAAGATTTGGGTATTCTTAGATCTACCGGGCCGGAGCCAGACTAGTAAAATTTGGGGAGCAGCAGATAAATATTTACAAAATCCTTCTAAATAAAAGTCTATAGAATTAATAGTGTTGTAGTACAAAAACGCAAGGTTATAAATTTGATGTTATTTCTTTGCATAGTAAAAATAAAGTAAAAATTTAAAATTTTTACTATCGTTCAGTATTTTCCCTTTACTTATAGACAGAGAGCCCACAGCAATTTTTGGGTGTGATTGATAACAGAAAATAATAAACATAATTAGATAGGCCTTTAGTAGTTCTTTACAAATATGAACGTCTTGCATGCTCTAGTGGGAGCTATAGTGCATCATAAATGCAGTTCTTTCCAAATTAAGTAATTGTGATAACAACTTAGCCAAAATGTAGAGTTAAGCTCCCTTATTGAAAGTATTGAGGTCTAAGACGTTTTGTAGACAGCCTACTGCTTGCAAGATGCGATAAGAATAGTGTACTTCTTGCACGAAGAAGACCGCCTTCAAAACGTCTTGGACCTCGATATTTGCAATCAGGGCACTTAGCTCTTCATTTTGAAGTTATGGCAAATTTTTTAGACTTTGGAAAGAACTGCATATCTGATGCACTCTTATGCACTATTGCTCCCACTAGAGCATGCAAGACGTTCACATTTGTACATAACTACTAAAGGCCTATCTAATTATGCTAATTATTTTTTGTTATCAATCACATCCAAAAATTGCTGTGTTTATAGTTTATAGTTTAGTTTAGTTTATTTCATCAATCAGATTACAATCTTTATAGACTAGATACTTAATAACATAATTGTTGGGGGCTATATACTTATATAATTAAATAAATTAAATAGATATTGCAATGATTGATATTTTTTATTTACAATTATTCTTACAATTAATAAATACAAATTTATGAATTAACTAGTGTTAATATAGGAGGACAATTGAAATGAAATGTTACTATGTCTCTTATAAACATAACTGAAAAATAGGCCCGACGATTATTAAGGGAAAGCATACCAAACAATAAATATCTGCTATGATAAGGAGGCTGTGCAATCCTCCAATTAAGCTTATAAAAAGCATATCTTGTAAAATTCTTCGGAATTAATTATTATAACAAGGGTTCCAAACAATGCTACAGTATTCAAGAACTGACCTTACCAGAGAATTGTAAATAGATTTTACAGTATATGAATCTGAGAACTCTTTGGTGTTTCTTTTTAGAAAACCAAGCATTTGATTTGCTTTGTTTATAATAAAATCATAATGTGGTAAAAAAGAAAGGTTTGTGTCTAGTATAACTCCTAGATCTTTCTTCCTAGTAACGCGTTCTAAATTTGTCTGATTGATATTATAATCAAACACTTTGGGATTAGAATTTCGAAAGCATGACAAAACTTGACATTTCGAAACATTTAACAAAAGGTGATTTTTCTTGCACCAGTTATCGAGCTTCAACAGGTCTTCCAAAAGAAGAAAACAGTCCGTTTGACTAGAAATCTTACAGTAAAGTTTGAGGTCATCCGCAAACAAAAGGCAGTTTGAATTTTGAAAAACATCCGGTGTATCATTTACAAATAACAAGAACAATAACGGACCCAAATGGCTTCCTTGCGGAACACCTGATGGGACCGAGACAAATTTTGATAGCGAACTATCAACTTTTACTATTTGAACTCTACCAGTTAAATATGATTCTAGCCATTTTAATAAGGAAGAGTGAATGCCAAGAGAAGATAGTTTATTTAATAAGATTTGGTGGTTGACTCTGTCAAATGCCTTTGCAAAATCTGTAAAAATAATATCTGTTTGAAAACCATTTTCCATATTTGTTATGATATAATTGCTTATTAATGATAAGTTTGTTGCCGTTGATTTCCCTGCTACAAACCCATGTTGAGAAACTGAAATATGTTTCTGAAAGAAATCAGTTAGCCTTTTGCATACTAGCTTTTCAAATACTTTCGGAATACAAGAAATTTTGCAAATGGGTATATAATTAGTTATATCATGTTTTGAGCCAGATTTAAAAATTGGTGATAGATAAGAAACCTGCCAGCAGTCCAAGAACTGCCCATTGGCTAATGAAAGATTAAAAATTGACGAAAGTGGTTGAGCTAATGCAATACAACATTTCCTTAACAAAATATCAGTAATCCCATCGGTCCCTTCACTTTTATTAACATCCAATTTAAATAAAACTTCTTCAATTTCAAATGGACTGTGGGCTCTTAGTCTATTATATGAGGATACTCATTGCATCGAAACACAAACTGGATAAACCACAATCCACAAGGTGAAGTAGAATGAAAAAAACTAAATAAACCCGATTGTTGAATACAAAATCTATTTTTAGATTGTCAATCTTCTGCATTCCTATGTGTTTTATTCAAAACTTTGTTGGTGTAAATTATTTGTTAAATTTGTGATTAGAAAAACCAAATTATTTCTGAATTATCCGAGAAATCTCTTTCTGTGATTACTTTTGCTATCGGAGCTCTGTAGTTTTTTGGAGAAATTAAAATTTCGTACATAATAGCCGGAGTTTTTGAAAGAGTGAATAGTCAGGTCCATACGTTTTAATAAGCAAACAACAACAACAAAGAGTGAATATAATTAAAGTCAGAAATTAGAGTGCACATTAAGTGAATTTAAATTGTTGAAATCTTGATAGCTAAGATGGCTTAAAATTCGTTAGTAGAGAGAAAAATGTGAAATATAACATGTGGCACTGAGCCTGAAAGAGTGAATATTTGAAAGAGCATAAATGTTTAAAATCACTATTAATTGCTCTCACCAAATCGCGGCTAATAATGTATAAGTCGGTATACGAACATACTTATGGGCAATGGGCAGCAAATAACTTCTCGGGTTCATAGTTTAGAAGAAACGAAAAGTACCTATTCAAATGACGAGGAGTGTAAAACAACAATTTCATAATCAAATGAATAAACTTCACATAAAGAAAGCATATAGATTGACAATTAAGAGTCTTGCTATTTATTAATTTTTCTATGTTCCTTTCGTTCTATTTTATGTTAAAATCTTTTTCTGGACAACCAACAACGGTGGAGTTATTCTTAAATAAGACCAACCATTTTTTGTGTTCCTACAAGAACTATATCTATATTTATGTTTGCTTAAGCTAATTAGCACTTTAAATGTAAAAGCAATTGAATTTCATAGTTACTTTCTTGAGCAGCGGTATATATTGTGCCTGGTAGTTTTGGGTGCGGTTCAGCTGTCTTAGCTGCCACTACAATATTGGCACCATCCTGAGCAGCTTTCAAAGCGATTGCTTTTCCAATTCCCCTTGATGCTCCAGTTATAAAAAGCGTGCGACCAACTAATTTCCTGTTAAAATACACACATTTAGAGTAGGTGAATTATTCGACAAGAAAATGCATAGAGCAATTCAACAATCTTGGCTAACTCACCCGGTATTCATAATAATTTGAATATATTTCTTGAAGAGAAAAGTAAAACTTTCTTCGTACTTTCGACAAAATAGAACTGCCAAACTAGGAGCAGCTTTTGATCAGTTAGGAAACCTTGCAAAACAAATCACTTGAAAGGCTTATCGAACAATTGAACTTAGAACTTTTCTCTAGGATGGGTTATATATTTGATACATATAAAATTAAAAAAATAATCAGATAAAATTGATCTTTGGACCCAGATTTCCTCTTTCTACAGGTTGATATTTATTTCTAGCGCCACGCAGCACAGAAGTAGAAGCAGAACACAAACAACAAGTATGTAAAAATTGTAAATGTAGTGTATATTGTCAGAAGAAAACTGTCAATTTTTTTCAATCAGCTGTAAAGCGAAATATAACTCTCCTTGTTTAACATTTCACAAGAATATAGCTGGTTTGGTTTATCCATGAAAAGTGAACAATTTCGTAAATCAGTGCCGTCGTATAAGTAGTAGACATTTCGATACCCAAATTCTATGTTATTCAACAAAGGGCAAAATTTAGATAAACCGTATAAGAAAACGAAACGTGGGATGGAGGTTAAGGTAATAATGGGGGGATTCACTAATGTAGTGACTACATAGTCAACTCACTATAATTGCCTATTTCGTGTTCAAAGTTAGTGGACAATTATTTTGACATTTCACAATTAGCTGTTCGATCAAAATACAAGATTAATTTAAGGTGGAAGATATTTTCAAAATAAAATAAATGGTGCGATATGAAAATATACATAACCAGATCGAAGAAAAAGATGAAATATGCAATAACTTTTTGTAATGTTTGTTTTTTAATGCAATAAGCAAAACGATACATTTGCCAATCTTATTACATACATATCCAGTGTACGCCGCAACATACAAAAAACAAAAATTGGCTACCAAAACACAAATGTTTCTTATTTCATATGTTTACATCTCTGTCATTACAATAGGCGTGTTTTTTTCCAAGTCCATAAAAGTGGATTTACATTGTTTCTGCATCTGTAAAATGGAGAAAAGTAAAGAGAGGAAAGTGGGAGAGAATACACAGGTGGTAATTCCTTTTTACTTCCTATAAACTGCTATAACTTGTTGGCCTGTTAATACGAAACTATGCAATGAAAATTTAACTTACCTCCATTTTCTTCCATTTCGATCTAATGTTTTTTTTTCATATCATGCGTCCGTCAACAAAAATTATAGAAAAATGTAAAAATTTCGCAAATTTACAAAATGCAGACGAAGATGCTATAATAAAGATAAACATGTTCGCCTTTGCTATAATCTTGACTTCTGCATTTCTCGAATTTCCTATAAAGCAGAAATGAAGTTCTTCTGCATTTTGCTCTTTTTCTCTCTATCTAACAAATATGAATTCTGTATTTGGCATCCCTTTTTTTTGCAGAAATCAAATGCAGATACATGTAAAACCACCATAAGGAATTGTAGAAAAAAACGACATCGGGACTAAGCGATTTACATGTAAAAAGAACAGCTACTTAAGTCTATACAGACTTAGCTAGGTCCAGGTAATTTTCGAGACTTAGGTTCGTATTCACCGAGCGCTCCTAAACGGCTTTTAACTTTACGAGGCTCTTAACTTGAAATTTCTGTGCGGTATTCACCAACCACTCGCAAGTGTTTTTCGAAGTTCGAAAATGAGAGCCACTCTCTCTTTTTCAGGCATACCCAAACTGTGAAATGTTGTGTAATGTTGGTCTTGACAGCAAATGGATACTCTTCTACTTGGCATTGCTCACATAGATTCGAGTCAAATGCGTGCGTGGCACACGCACAAGCGAACAAATTTTCGAAAAGAGCGCTCGTAAGTTAGGAGTGGTCGGGACCACTCCTAACTTCTAAGAGCGCTCGTAGCACTTCACTAATATTGCTTGGTGAATACGTTTATGAGCTTCTTAAGTTATGAGCGCTCGGTGAATACCGGCCTTAGGCTGGTATTCACCGAGCGCTCTTAAACGGCTCTTAACTTTACGAGGCTCTTAACTTGAAATTTCTTTAGGGTATTCACCAACCACTCACAAGTGTTTTTCGAAGTTCGAAAATGAGAGCCACTCTCTCTTGTTCAGGCATACCCAAACTGTGAAATGTTGTGGAATGTTGGTCTTGACAGCAAATGGATACTCTTCTACTTGGCATTGCTCACATGGATTCGAGTCAAATGCGTGCGTGGCACACGTCTAAGCGAACAAATTTTCGAAGAGAGCGCTCGTAAGTTAGGAGTGGTCGGGACCACTCCCAACTTTTAAGAGCGCTCGTAGATCTTCACTAATATTGCTTGGTTAATAGGTTTATGAGCTTCTTAAGTTATGAGCGCTCGGTGAATACCAGCCTTAATCTAAGACTCGATAAAAACCGTGATGCCAAAATAATATTATCATATCGTCGGCCCAGAATTACAAGGTTCTAACAGCCATTTTTACGAAAAATGAGTTATGGATGTCGTTGGATTCGTATTTTTAAGCGCTTTCGAATGAATTCATGGATATGCACCTTAATTCACCCTATAAAGCGTAAAACGCAAAAAACAAAGGTTCTAAAAACCAAAATGAAGTTAATTTAAGAATTACAACGTTCTATGTAGCAAAATTGGCGGATAGAACTTTATAATTCTCTCTTTGACCAATAAAAAAATTACACATCTTCTTATTGACATAGAACCTTGTATTCCTTAATTTTGTACATAGAACCTTATAATTCTTATCGGATTGCCGAAAACGCAACAAAGTTCTATGTTGATCAATTTACCTTTGGTTTTTTCTTCGTGTTTTTGATATTGTTTACAAAAAGCTTGTGAAAAACTAGCAACACGCAGTATCTCAAACCAAGTCTAACAATTTCAGAAATGTTTCATATGTATTAAGAGAACACAGGATCTGACAAAACTGTTAAATTTAATGCATATCGACAAGTTTTCAACACCCAATTTAACTTGGCTTTTCATAGGAAAGTGGGAGGGGATTTAAAAGGAGATACCGATGCACATTGGTTTTGAATGTCTGAATATCACAATGGGAATGAAATATAGAGTCGGGTAAGGCATTCCACATTCGTGTAGTGCGGCTAAAGAATGAATCTCTGAATTTAACAGTACGTCCGAAGTTGGGCTCAAGGGTAAACTGATGAGCATTCCCCGAGGCGCGAGTGTTACGGTTAAATTGTTTAAGGGGAGGAATGCAACTGGCTATTTCACTAGAACAATGTTTGTAAAAATAACGGTAAGATAATGAAAGACAAGAAACATTGCGACGGTGCTCGAGAGATTCAATTGTTTCTGTTCTAGTCCTATCACCTATCAATTGTAAAGCTCTTTTTTGGATTCTATCCAAAAGACTCAAGTGGGTTATTGGAACACCTGCCCAAATATGGGAATTATACTCGAGTTTAGGACGAATATAGGCTTTATAGATTACAGCCAGATCAGAAAGGGTAAAAAATTTCTTGCATCGTCGAAGGAAAACTAAACACTTAGCAGCGTTTTTGGCAACGTCGAATATGTGGTCATTCCACACAAGGTCGTCTGTGATGCATATACCGAGAACTGAGATCTGTTCGGTTTCCTCAATGCAAGGGTCACTTATGGATAGCGGCATGGGGGTGGATTCCGCTTTAGCGACAGGAGACAGCATTGAGTTTTTGAAGCATTAAATCTATGCGAGGAGCATAAAATAGCAGTTGAAAACACCACTGTATCTGATGAGCTGGTTTTGAAATATAGTGCGCATTTTCAGGAAAAGGAAGAGGCATACAAGCAAAGACAAGTTGACAGAGAAAATACAGTTCCAGTTTTGTGCTTTGACATGCAAAATGTACTTACCTGTCCAAAAGCTGATGTTAGCTCATTTTTTTACCACTCAAAGTTAAATGTGTATAACTTTACAGGACATTTTTCGCTTAATAATAACGTCTATTGCTGCTTGTGTGATGAAAGCACAATGGGAAGAACAGAAAATGATATTGCTAGTGCTTTGCTGAAAATTCTAAACCGTGTTATGTCAAAACCGGAACTTGTTGGTAAACTTCATATTAATTGATTTTCATAAGCATCAGCCAGACATCCAACATATACATTTTAAATTCTCTACTCCAGGAAATTCTACAATTTAGGAAATAGGTAATACCCATAGCTGCATTCAACGCGTCTTACGAATCGCGATTTTCATTCACCCTTGTCATTCAAAAAACAAAATCTTACAGTTTTGCAAATGCAACCGTTAGATTTTAAAAATGTGTACGAGTGTTGTAAGATTTTAAATATTAAATTAATACCATTTTCGAAAGTTGTCCAACATCAACTTACACAAACCTTACCGAGGTGTTTTTTAAGACTTCCCATCTTGAAAAATCTCTTAAAAGTGTAGACTTAGGCCGGTATTCACCGAGCGCTCATAACTTAAGGGTAGGTGTCCATTGAAAAAATAGGTTAGGCTTTTGCGCTAAGCTGTATAACTTTCACAATTTTACGAATATTTCAATGAAATAAACGGTCATCGATTAGAAAAATGTAATTCAAAATACTTTTGCAGTTTTGAAAAAAATATAAAAAAATTGTGTGCCCAGAAACTGCCACACAAGTGGAAAAATCATACATTTTAGTAAGGTCCTTATTCAAATGATAGGGAAATTCCGAAAATATTACTTTTTTATTTTTTTTATATTTTTTTTATAGAAACAACATATTTCCAAATCATGTATCGTTCTTCTTTTTTTATTCTGTTTTATTATTTATTCAAAAAAAAATATATAAAACTATGAAAAACGAAGGAAATTCGCATAGTGGTATGAATGCTCTACTGGATAAAACTTCATAAGTATAAAAGATAACGAAGTAAAATTCACTCTTGTACAAAGCCAATAAGTATGTGCAATTACTTTAATTTTTTTTTTATTTGTTTTTTTATTTTTACAGTAACTTTTTACTAACAAAAGTCAAAAAATATACATTTTTTTACAAATATTTTGTTCTCTACCCTGGGAAATTGAGAGTTATATTTTTTAATTTTTGAAAATAATTTTTTAATCAAAGATTTATATTCCCTGAACAGCGTATCGTTCTTAAAAATTTAATAAAACTCATCTAAAGTTCAAAAAAATGCAATTCAATATGACAGTATTTGTAATGCATTTGCAAGAAAAGTATTAATAATACAGTTCTCACATATTTTTTTTATTTTTGTTTGATATTTAATTTACTAAATTCAAAAATACAAAATACTTTTTTCACTGAATATTTATTTAATTTTATTTTTATAAAAGAGGTCTATTTTGCATTTTTTAACAAAAAGTTCCTTTGCACACGCACACAAGTAAGTTATCAGTTCACAAGAATGCCACTGCAATATCAGCGCTTTGAAAGAGAAGGTTTCGTATTCTCTGTGCAAAAGAATTTTGTCTGCCCATCCGCTCTCTTGATTCTTTTTTTTTTGTCTGGACTCATTTAGTTTTTTATTCTTGTTTATGACTTGTCATCTTGCATCTCGTATTACAAGAACAGAAAAAATAAAAAAACGTGTGAGAAATTATTGTTTTTAGTAGGTATATGATGCAATGACCATTCCACATTGTCGGAGGTAGGGTGGAAAAATGTTCTTTGTGTATGTATAAAAAAGAATATAAGTAGGTTATCACACATTCGCTGTCATAAATTTTGTTTTTTTGTATTTTTTTATTTGCGATCTATCATCATTCTACTGTTTTTTTTTTTTTTTGTTTCTTCTATTGAAAGCCATTTTAGGTACACACATAGTAATAAATTGCGATGCATAGTGATCTTCATTTTTTTGCCAAAGGGTGTGTACATGATGGAAGAAAGGAAGTCTGCGATGTTGTGTATAGAATAAGATACATATGCATATATGTAAGTATCTACAATAGATTTTGTGTTGTTTTTTCCAATAGGTAGGTTCATAGGTAATATAGAGGTGCAACGTCTTGTATTGATTTGGTATCGTAAGGATTGTTTTGATTTAATTTTGCGTAGGTAGGTAATGGATGTATTAAAAATATATTAGATTAGTACATGTTAATCCTGTGAATGAACGCAAATTGCATTTCACTGCAAGCGAATACGCAACAACCAAGGGATATGGCAAGTGGATGGCGCCAAAATATTATGTACAATATTATGCAGGTATCTATTAACCTAAATACCTATGTACATATTTATATAAATAAGTTAAGAAGGAAAATTCTATCACTTTTTGTTTTCGGTGGTGACGTATTCCACTGGTAGAAGAATGGTGAAAGTATGTAGAAAGAATATGGGAAGTGCGCTTCTTTTATGTATTTTTGTTGGTTTTACATAGGAAGAGTTGTCTCCTTTATTTCATTATGTCATGGTGATAGATAATACTCTTGTTGCAGTTATTTTCTGTTGTGTTTTTATTGTGCAAATCTATTTTGTACATACCTATAAATATTTTTTTGCAACAACTGCCTCCAAAAACAAACAAAGGAAACAAAAAACTCAAGCAAAAAAAATTGATAAAAAGTAAGCAAATAGAAAATACATACATATGTAATACCTACTTCGTTTTCATTAGGCCACATGATGTAATTTCGTTGAAAATTTCGAAATGAGATAATTTTTAACAAAGGACAATAGGCAAATCTGGCCTAGTTCTAATAAGAACGACCTTTATATAATATACCTACATATGTATGTTCATATATTCATTATCACTTAGTTTTTAATTTGTAAAAAAAAAAAACAATTATTAGTTTTCCAATAATGTTGTTGGTGTCAAAATTAAAAAATGATATAAAAATACAGTGAACATTGGAAAATGTGAACCCCCCAAAACGTGAACTATCCCAAAACGTGAACTATCCCAAAACGTGAACACCGTAATTTTCACATTGACTGCTCTAAAACGTGAACAAATCGAAAAGCTCTAAAACGTGAACAGACATTTTTTCAACATTTCTACATAAAAATGCATTGAATTAATTTTTTAAAACTTCGGGGGCCCCATCAATTTGACATTGCGTAATATAAAATATTTAAAAAGGCTTTGGAATGGTGTTCAGATGAAGGTTTTGACCAAAGCGACATAACGCCTAAGAGAAATTGTAGTTATTAAAATGTTGGCAAAAATAGAACAGACAAACATTAAAAATTTTGTTTGTTAAATAAAACTGTTATTTGTAAAACGTTCTAATTTAAAAATGAAATCTAATCAATTTTTTTAATAACCCGTAGGTACCAGTATGTGTAAAAATATAAAAATATTCATAAATCTGTACTATACTGCAAGCAAAAAGAAGATAAAATGAAAGAAAATATGTTTTGTTTTAAGAGTAGTAGTAAGACAATACGGTATGAATACTATTTTAATCATAAAATGTTACATTCCAAAACATGAACAATCTCAAAAACATGAACACCCTCGGTTTTAATTAGTTCACGTTTTCCAATGTTCACTGTAAGAGCACATTTTTTGTTTTTTTTTTCGATGAAGATTTTGACATGTTTGAAAAACCAATATTAAGTTCGTTTTTATTAAAGCTTAGATTGTTATCTGTACATATCTGCCCATCAACATTTTTTTCTAACACGTTTTACTTACGACCACCAATTGTTACGTTGCTAGTTGACAAATTGAGAATAATTTCGAAATGACTTAATGAAATTCGTTTTTTTTTTAATAAGATCAGTTTTTATATAAAATGCATTTTTAGTTTTTGCTTAATAAAATAGAAGCTTAAAATTAGTATACTAGTATACAAAGTAAAATTAAAATACAATGATGTTATTGGAAATAAAATTGACAAACTTTTTCTACAAAATTTGTTTCAGCTAATGGGAACCAGTGACACCATTTTACTTCAATTATAGTAGATATAGTTTTCTTTTCAAAATATTTAAAATCTACTTCTTACTTCGCACCATCAGCCAAATACTGAAATCTACCTCATTTTAAAAATCTCTGTTTCAACCTACTTCAATTTTACAAAAAAAGTCTAAATCTACTTCTTTTTCTCTATTTCACTCTAGGTAGTATTTTTTTTTATATTAAACGCGCACTCAAGGACAAGGGGTTATGAATAAAATTAAAAAAAAGAAATTAGGAAAGTAGGATTTTTTAAAACAGTCCCTACTTAAATATAAATTAAAATCAATAGCATTACAAAAAGAATTAGCTTGTCTTAAACAGCGAGTTAAGAGTTCATTGATTCCATAATTGACCCTATGAAAGGGTACACAAAATAAACGATTATTACGTAATTCACGACAAGGAACATGAAAGCCAATCAACGAAAGCAAGTAAGGGCAATTGATTTTATAATTTATTAAATCTCTGACAAGCATTACACCAAAATATATACGTCGTGATTCTAGGGATTGAATGCCCAATATCAGATTTGAAACCGTCCAAAACTACTTTTAGTAAACGGTCCGAAAGGTAATTTCTAATCCAACGAAGAAGAGATTCATCGAATTACAAAAAAAAAAGAATATCAAAACAATAAAAATACACAAATAAGTAAATTTAAAAGCATAGGAACTCAACGCACTGATATGTACACGAATCCTTTGTATGAAAATTTCGCTTGCATATGTGTTTTTAATTTAAAATTAAACTATATTTAAATATAGTAATTTTAATGTTATTTTTTATAAAAGATAGTTTTATTAATTAAATTAAATTAAATTTTTGTACACAATTTTCTTTAAAATTAAAAGAAATGTATTGACAATTTTAAGTATTTAAAAGTATAAATTTAAGGAAAACATTTGTCGTATACAATATTATTTCAATTTACTTCACTTTTTTCTTCAAATCTCCTTCCATTTTTTTCCGGAAGTGGTAACGCTGATAGGGACTTCAAGTCTAAGATATGTCACAAATGCAAAACTATGAAAATTGTTATCATTGTTTTTATTTTGATGATTAGGTACATAATATTCAGGAACAATAGCTAATAAACGAATGGTTTGATTAACCAATTTCAAAATTGATAATCTGTTTGTTTAAAAAACACTTTTCCACTTTTCTTAACTGAACGGTCAATTGTAAAAAATCAATTATGTATCTCCATAAATTGTTTCAAAGAATCCATTATCTATAACGAATTTATTCATGTTTTCAAAACTGCCCAATTTTCCTTTTATGTTGTCAATTTTTACATGTAAATTAGTGGTCAAAGACGGAACCACTTTTTAATCTGAGGCTATATTTTTTGCACTTATTAATTTTATTGAATCATAAATAATCTCAAGACAACGAAGCCCTTTAAAAAATAAAAATTTTAAATGTTTAACTATGGATATTTTTTATTTTTAGAATTTTTAGATTTCTGAAACAAGAAAAAGAAATATTTAAAACGCTTTTAGTTTCATCCCAATACGACCACTTTTCGCAGAGTTACAGCCCTTTGAAAAAGACTCAAAAGGACTTTTATAGGTATAGGTATACATAGTTACCATTATTATTTTTGAAAGTGTTTTAATTTACTTGGGTTACGAAATTTAATAATTTTTTTTAGTTGAGCAATTTTTGAATTGTGAACTTTTTCCTAAAATTAATTGTCTACATTAAAAATAAATTATGAATATCAGAGCAAATTCCCCGGGGTTCCTAATGTCTAAATCTGTGCTCCCTTTTCTTTATTTTTTAAAATATCCTGAAAAGTAAAAGTCCTAGAACCAACAAATTAACGTTGTATAAATACGCAAAGAATAAAAACGCTATCTACCTAAATGCGAAAAGTTTCAATTCACCTGCAACCAAAAATAAAACAGAAAACAAACCGTCTATTATTGTGTCTAATTGTGAGCGCTGAATGCAAAAAACTCAATTTGCCTTTCCTAAACCTCAAACAATCACGATTCACGAAAAATTATTTTTTCTACCCAAAATACAAAAGGAAAAAAAAACTTTCATTTATCTTGTGCGCAATCCGAGTCAATTCAAAATCAAATGCTTGTGCGCTGCCTGTGCGGCTTGCCAGCTTGCCACTCGTGCCTTGTTCCCATTTTCTGTTATTTTTTTTTTCATATTCTATTCCATCTTTCTCTATCTCTATGCGTGATGCGAAAAAAGAAGTATCCTGAAGAGACGAGACGAGCTAAATTTATTTTCTTAATACAAAAATTCTTAACTAAGAGAGCCATATTTGTACACCAATACATGTACACGTTTTTACATGAGATTTGAGTTTGCTTCTGGGGTAGACCTACCCTTAAGAAGCTCATAAACGTATTCACCAAGCAATATTAGTGAAGATCTACGAGCGCTCTTAAAAGTTAGGAGTGGTCCCGACCACTCCTAACTTACGAGCGCTCTCTTCGAAAATTTGTTCGCTTGTGCGTGTGCCACGCACGCATTTGACTCGAATCCATGTGAGCAATGCCAAGTAGAAGAGTATCCATTTGCTGTCAAGACCAACATTACACAACATTTCACAGTTTGGGTATGCCTGAACAAGAGAGAGTGGCTCTCATTTTCGAACTTCGAAAAACACTTGCGAGTGGTTGGTGAATACCGCACAGAAATTTCAAGTTAAGAGCCTCGTAAAGTTAAGAGCCGTTTAGGAGCGCTCGGTGAATACGAACCTTAGTGTCCAAAAACCTTAAGAAATAAGAATATGTGGTCTTTTCAATGGCCAAATTTAAAAGAGGTACAATTAAAAAATGACCTTGCAACAAGAAAAATCAAACCATTTAAAGCAATGCTTAAATACATGCCTGCAATTTATTGATAAAGAAATTTCGAAAATATAATGAAAACAAGAACAAATATCCAATATGATTAATTAAAATTCTTGTTGGTTTAATTAATTTATAATATTCTATAATTTTCTTAAATGTATTCACATATTTACTTGAACTGTAAAATATATATAAAATATACTATGAAAATTAAAATTTTAGTTTGTTTAATCAAATTACTATTTATTTTCTTATTTATTTAAATGTTGTACCTTTAATTCATTCAATCAATAATTAAAATAAAGGGTTTTCCAATAAGAGGTGTTATTTTGATATTCAAAGAAAAATGGCATTTTTGGAGATAAATGATCGGATGTTTATTTCATTATAAAGAGGAAGGTATGCCGTTAATAATGGAACACAACATCAGCCAAATGGCCGCCAAGACCACGCTTACAGGACCATATCCTTTTCATGAAATTTTCCATAACCAAATCGCAAAGTGGCTGCCCTATGTCCTCGATAGCCTCACGAATTTCATCTTTGAGGTCTTGAATCGACGCTGGGCTGTTGGCGTAGACCTTATCTTTCACGTGGCCCCAAAGGAAGAAGTCGCAAGGTGTTAAATCATATCGAGAGATAACACGGTCCGGAAACTTTTCCCGTAAAAGATCGATGGTTTCATTGCTTGTGTGGCACGTAGCGCCGTCTTGTTGAAAGTAAACGTTGTCCAGATCAATACCATCCAATTCAGGCCATAAAAAATCATTAATCATCTCTCGATAGCGCAATCCATTGACCGTAACTGTTGCTCCAGCCTCATTTTCGAAAAAGTAAGGTCCAATGACCCCGCGGGACCATAAACCGCACCAAACAGTCACGCGTTGAGGATGGAGAGGCTTTTTAACAATAACTCTTGGGTTTTCCGAGCCCCAGATGCGACAGTTTTGCTTGTTGACGTAGCCTCCGAGGTGGAAATGGGCCTCATCAGTCAAGATGATTTTTCGATGAAATTCCGGTTCATTTTCATAGTCATTTTTATAGTGAATTTTAATAATTTCAATGCGTTGTTGAAGCGTGTATCGTTCCATTTTTATTAATAGCGTAGTTTCTACTTGTCAAAAGTGACAGCTACCGAAATAGCGGGCTATTCAAAATAACACCTCTTATTGGAAAACCCTTTATTAGTTTTATTATATTTATTATTTATTCTCATTATTTTCTTATTTACGTTAACGAACTGTTAAATATATGAAGTTAATTATATAGTGTACTAGGTGCTACATGCATTAAAAATACTATATAATATTTTCCTATAATAAAAATGTAAAAATCAGATTATTGTTTTATATTTAGTTGGAGAATCATTTCAGATACTCTATTTTGCTGCTTTTATACTATGAATACCATAGTTTTTTTCAACGACTAAACTAAATGTTAGAAATCTTCATATGATTAAATAACAATTACAAGGTTCTATGTGGTACATAGAACCTTCACCGAAATTTGAACTACATGGAATTGGCTCATAGAACTTTGTGCAAAAAATTTAATTTGCAATTAAAAGGAAATTCCTCAACACATAAACAAATAAATTATATTTTTATTAGTTATTATCAATAATCTATCGTTTGTTATCATTCGAATGTAAATCAATAGTCATTTAATACGAAATCTGAGCATCAAAAACTTAAAAGTTGAATAACTCGAAATGGGGGTCGGTCGACATAGAACCCTGTAATTCTCAGCCGACGATATGTTATCGATAATTTGTTCAGAAAAGTCAAAAGCGACGTTTTTGGATGCTGGTTGATGCTAGTCGTCAATACAATTGACAAATGCCTTAGGGTACACAGTGCTTCCAGCTATTTGGAAAGAAGTTCCTAAGTCCCGATGTCGTTTTTTTCTACAGTCCTATATGGACTTGCGAAAAAAACACGGCTAATGACAGTTTAGGATTGACTAGCATCGTAGTGCTTTGTATTCTAAAAGCTAGTTATATATAGGGACTAAATGAAGATATGAAAATTATTTCGGTTTAAGTGGAGTGATTTAATTAAATTCAATTAAAAGCTCAAGTGACCTAAACATTAATGAATGCCCCCAATGTTCGATTGCGTTCTCTAATGTCAAGGACCCACTCATTCTGAGATCCAATGGAACGGTGCTAACTACTTCTACTCAACTTTGAAATTTTGTCTTTGCATTAGTAAATCGTAGTGTTGGTGAAAATCTGCGACAGTTATTTATTATTTGTTGTTTGTATATTTTGGATTAAATAATTTATTTCCGAACGAACTAGAACTAGATTGTAACAAACACCAACGAAACAAAATCAAACAAGAATGCAGCTGCTGGGTTTCACTTTTGACATTTGAGTATGTGTATTAGTGCTTCTTGAGTGAATTCTGATTTGAAATCGAAAGCGAATTCTCTTCTCAGAAGAATATTTTTTTCCCAACGGAATTTATTGTTTGAGAAGACTTCTGGACGCTTCCAGAAGCTTCCGGACGTCCGAGGTCTTTGTAAAAATTCACAAACTTAATCTGCCAAGCGCGTTCTTTCCTTGCTCGTTTAACTTACCCGTCTTCAGCTTGATTCTCACCGCATGACAAAGTGGGGAATGAGAAGTTCACTGTGCTGATTACATATTGAGGAGTCCGAAGTATCATTAAGTTTTCTTAAATAATTTTAAATAGCCTAATGTTATAGTATGAGAATAACACATGATACCACTTTAAAATTTACTAATTATAAAGCAATTTATTAACTTTATTTTAATTTAAATCATTTTGTAACTAGTGTTTAAGCTATAGGAAAACAATACAATTTTTGAACAGATTTGAGGAAAAAATATTGGCGCTAAATTTTAAATAGCCTATTATTAAGGTATTAGTATGATACTTCTTAACAATTTGCTAACTTTAAAGTAGTTTACTAACTAATTCTTAATTTTAACCATTTTTTAACTAGTATCGTACAAAAGCAATTTCTTAATAATATGCTTCTGAACACACCTAAAACAATGACGTTCGTGTAAAAAACAAAGGCGCAACATTTTAAACAGCCTATTATTAAGGTATTAGTATGATACTACTCAACAATTTGCAAACTTTATAGTAGTTTACTAACTCATTCTTAATTTTAAACATTTTCTAACTAGTATCGACGTATCGTACTAAAAGAATTTTCTTAATAAATTGCTTCTGAACACACCTAAAACAATGACATTTCGTGTAAAAAAGTAAGTACACGAACCTTTTTTTGATGTTTGCAAATGTCAAAGAGTCATATGAAGCTAGCACGATACTAAAAAATAAAGTAGGTATTCGATGATTTTAACTAATAAAAGGGTAGAGAAAGTATGAAGCTATATACAACTAAGATTTACAAAATCGTCAATTTAATCTAGTTTCATACTAAAAAAAGCTTTAACATCGTACTAATTCAACTAAAATTTTGCGTCAGTATCTTCATCTAAAACTATGGCAGTTACTGTCATTTTTGGTATTAAAAAAGAAAGAAACTTGTCGGGGGATAATACTATTTACCAACCAAAGTTAAACAAAAAATCGGATAAGGTGTTTAGGCTGCAGTCAAACAGAAAAATAGACAGAACTGCGGGACGTATTTTTTCTTCTTCCTTGTCATCGTACTCGTAATGTCAAAGTATTGATTTCTATTTTTTACGAATACATTATTTGCCCTATATATTTGAACACGTTAGTCTTTTTCTTGTGGGATCTCCTTAAGTCGAAGGTCTATGCCAATACGATTGGTTCACGCAAAGTCAACTTTGCCATTGCTCAAACTCAGCCTCATCATTCACCAGATTCATCAAATGTGCGACAACCAGCGCGGCGGCCACGTGAAACATCGCATTTTTATTTTTAATTTAAATTAGTATAAGTTTTTGTACGCTTGTAATTTATGGGATGTTTGTTATAGGTATAAGGAACTTATAAGAGCGGTTACTTACCACTTAAAAAAAGATTAAGCACTTCAACAAATAATATGCTACGTGAAGTTAGCATCACATTAAAATGTTTTTCTATGAATTCAAACAGAACTAAGTATTTGGTGAAACTATCTTAACTAATTTAAAAAAATAATGATATATTGACACTTGTTATGACAACTTTACGCAGATTTATGTCGTTTTTATTTGGCAATCCGGAATCTCTCTTCGATCCGCGATCCCAACTGAACATTTTTTTTTATTCTGACGATTCTGACGATTCTGAAGTTTATTGTGATTGTAAATGTGAAACGCCAAATGTTGACAATCATAAGGTTCGTTCGTTCAACTTTACCCAGGGTTGACCTAGGTTTTCTTGACAACCCTCAGAGTTGTCAACAAAAACTGGGGTTTTCGGTTTTCAAAAAACACTGAAGGGCTGTCAACGGTTTTGTTGACAACTGAAAGCAAGACAAAATAATTCTGTGCTCTGATAAAACTTTAAATTTGTTATAAATTAGTTTTAAAAATGAACGAAAACAATTTTGCGTTGATGCTGAATGTTTCATCTGATGAGTACAACAAACATTTAATTGCAAACACAAGCAATAACATGCAATACGCGAAACGCCAAACGACAACAAAAGAAATATGTACTCGTACATATGAAATCGGTGCCGTGAAATAAGGCCAAGTGAAATAAGGCCAAATTTCAAAAATTGGCCTTATTGCACTTTGATAAAGTGAAATAAGACCAATTTTCAGTAGTTGCTCTTATTTCACTTTGACAAAGTGACATAAGGCCAAATGATTTTGAGAAATAAGACCAAATTGGTCTTATTTCACTTTTTGAAAGCGTAATAAGAGCAACTGAATGGGCCTGCACACACAAGACTATTTCATCCGGACTAAGAACAGTTTTGTTGGCAAGGGAACCGAAGTGTGCAGTATGAAACGGACTAAAATTTCAACCCGAAATTTCGTGGATGAACGAAGACTGAAACTAACACATACACAACATACAACAACAACAACATACACATAGAAATACTAACACATATGAAAGAGGTTCATGTATACATTTCTTCCCCCAGTCTGAAATCATCTCGTGTGTGCTTGGACTATAGACTAAAACAGGTTTTAGTCCAAAAATTGTTCATCTCGTGTGTGCAGGCCCAATGTGGTGCCGTGACATTAGGCCAAGTGACATAAGACCATAAGTATTACATATTCGTATATTACATAATTGTTCATCGGGGGCCGACGTTCTGTGTTTTCTTGGGCAACAGTACCTTGGGTGGCCCGCTTCGCGGGTTTTCAGGATTTTAACTCCCTTTTCGGGACTCACAGCCGCTCACGCAACTCCGTTGTTCCGCTTAGGGTATGTTCAGTCGCCAGGCAGGCGCCTGTAGCTACAGTTTTTTTTGGGCAACAGTACAAAATTGTTAGTTGTTTACTCTACTCCAATTAATGTAAGATACAAAACTGTTGCTACAGGCGCCTGCCTGGCGACTGAACATACCCTAAGCGGAGCAACGGAGTTGCGTGAGCGGGTGTGAGCCCCGAAAAGGGAGTTAAAATCCTGAAAATCCGCGAAGCGGGCCACCCAAGGTACTTTTTCCGAAGAAAACCAAGAACGTCGGCCCCCGATAAACAATTATGTATTATACGAATCTAACGGCAAATACTACTTTTTTTATTTTTAACGAAACATTTTATGCTTGGCCTTAAGTCACAAACAGATTTGGCCTTATGTCACTTTGTAAAAGCGACATAAGGTCAGGTCCTAAGATTTGGCCTTAGGTCGCTTTTGTAAAGTTACATAAGGCCATTTTTTTTTTGAAATAAATATAAAAATGCAGTTTGGCCTCATTTCGCTTTGTCAAAGTGCAATAAAACCAACTGTTGAAAGTGAAATAAAAACAAATTGGCCTTACTTCACTTTGTAAAAGTGCAATAAGACCAACTGCAGAAAATTGGCCTAATTTCACTTTATAAAAGTGCAATATAGCCAATTTTTGAAATTTGGCCTTATTTCACGGCACCTATGAAATCTCATATGACTTTTGACAGTTTGATCGTTACCTGAACTCGCCCCAGCAAAATACCTAGATCTACTTCAGGGCGAATTCAGGGTGACCCCAGGTCTAAAAAAAACACAGAATTTACTCACCAGGGTGACTTCAGGTTTTTCAAAAAACGATTTAGGGCGACCCCAGGGTAACTTCAGGGCTCAACGAACAAAACTATGTATATTATCCATTTTAAATTCAAAAATAATAAGGGTATTCATGTAACGAGATCATTTTCCGCTTTGTAGAAAGATATAACTTTCCGCAGCATGTTTTCATGAACACCCCCTAAGAAATACTTGCGTAAATGTGGGAAATATTTTGTGAAGTGTCAAATTAAAAGTCAGAATCCATACTTCTTTAGTTTACGAGGTTTATTTCTGCACTTTCCGCAGCAAATTTGTGAGATAATTTTATGCGATTTGCAGAAACTTTTTCCCATACAAATTTTGACAGCTCGTTTCTGCGGAGATAAAATTATCTGGTTTACGAGGTTTACGAGGGTTTTCCGCGCTTACATGAATACCCCTTATGTTTGTTGAAAGAAAATGTCTCGCACAATTAGGATATAAAATATCATAACTGTCGAGTTTGACGTTTAAGTATATGAATGTTTTAGTGTTTCAGATTTCGGTTCCGATTTCAAATCAAGAAGCAAATCTCTTCTTTTCAAAATCAGAACTGTCAATTTTTCCCAAGTGAACACTTTCAGAAGGGCCCAGAAGGCTTCCGGATCGCCGAATAAAAACAACATTAGTAAGGTGGGTGGAAATACTACCAATGACTTAAGTCGTTGCGACTTATGGGTCTCCACTAAAATGAAATATATGGTTTGTGTTGTTACATATCAAAACTTTACTCAAATATTACAAAAAAAAAAAGCTCAAAGTATTTAACATTTAACCCATTCCGTAGCTGTTGCTGTTTTTAAATTCTGTTTTCTTGATCTTTATATGACAGCAGGTCACAACCATCCTGACTTCTATTAGCCAATTTCCTCAAATCTTTCCCAATAACTTTTTCCCTATTTCCTCCTTCAACATTCGTCTTCAACCAACCAATTTTTCCGGCTTCCCAAAACACTAAACTCGTTTTGAATGTAGTTTATATAAATACAAAAAAAAATAATCTGCGCCAGAAATTCAATTTCCTTACAGCGGAAAATCTTCCTTTACATTTTAGCATTTATTTTCCATTTCATCATCATCACCATGCAACACGTTGTAGCTCGGAAGCAGTCATCTCAGAATTTATGTGCTGAAATATTTAAGGAATAAAAAGTGAAACTCTATAGCAGATAAGAGTCAACTATTCCCAGTACATTGACTCTATTTGAGAAAAAAAAGGATGAGTTGTGCGGGGTCGTCAGGCACTATAGATTTTGTCGTAAAGAAAATATCTTTCATCTGTCTGTGACGGGGTTACTCCTGGGTCTTTCGGGCTATGAAATCGTTGCTGCTATTGCATTTACAATATTGGCATTATTCTTTTACCCATAGAGTTTGTCTTTGTAAAAGACGGGGCCCGCATTTTAAACGGTCTTTAAAGTGAACTCATTAAATTTTATTGCATTTGGATTATCTGCATGTAAAGAGGTCATAAAATTCAGATACATGTACTTTTTCAATGTAACATATTTACCCATGAATCTGATTAGTTTTTAGTTCACGCCAATCAAAAAAGGAACCCCTTTGTTGCTGTGAAATTAACTTACATAAATAGAAGCCCTACAAGAAACCAAGATTACATATTCAATAAAAGGAGTCATTCAATGCAAAAATGGCTTAACATTCGATATAAATATAGTAATTAATAAAGGCTATTCCAATTTCAATACGAGGTTTCATTTTAAACTTCAAGCGAATTTTAATTGTTAATATTAAACGTTCATCGAAATTACTTTTGATTAATAAAAACTAGACGGTTATTAAATATTAATCGATATACACTCGCACAACGTGTTGAAACAGCAGTTTACTTATTGGATAGTAACTATTCTTTAGACTTAGATAATAATAATATGGATGCTTCAGTACCAATCAGCGGTTCGCATACGCAAGACGTATATTCTTTCTGTGCGGTATACTAAAGAAAAACATAACCAAAATCGGTAAACGAAATCGTTCACCTAGTGTCGAAGACATGTCGTCTTCACACGTTAAAGCCCCTAAAATGAGTTCTAATGAACCAAATAGAAACAATAAGTTTATACCATTGCAATCATTACCGGATTCCGATAATAGTGATATCGAATGCGATGAAATTATAGACCCTACTCCAAAAGCATCGAAAAAACAATCTAAAATTCCTTCTGTGTGCGTTTTGCAGAAAACGAGTGAAGATGTTCACAAACTGTGTAGTGATCTTAAAATCTTAAACTATAACATTAAGAAAATGTCAATCGGCATTAAAATAAATTGCGGAAGTCTCGAAGTACACGAAACTCTCCGTGCAGCATTGAAATCAAATAACTGGCAATTTTACACTCATGATCTTCCAGCTATGAGATCATTTAAAGTTATGTTATATGGATTACATGAACTTGATACTTCTGTTTTAAAAACAGAATTAATATCCATTGGCCTTAAATGTCAAAATATTAAAATTATTAAAAAAAGATACGATAAATTCATAGACATTTTTTATTTGATTTATCTCGAAATTGGTTCGGTGCGCTTAAATGAACTAAAACAAAACATACGTTCAATCTTTAGAACCCAAGTAAAATGGGACTTTGCTCGTAGACAAAAAAATAAAATAACACAGTGCTATAATTGTCAAATGTATGGCCATGGCGAAAAAAATTGCAACATTAAAACGCACTGTGCTAACTGTTCAGACAATCATGCGACGTCAGAATGCCGTTCCGAAAACATAAAATGTGCAAATTGCAACGAAACGCATAAGTCAACTGACCCCGTGTGCATTAGCAGAAAAAGTTTCTTTGATATAAGAGAAAGACTTTCTTCGAGGAATAAGCCACGTTCGAATTTGATTATGACTAAGCGAGTTTCCCATCAACAACCACATGCATTTGCACCAAGCAATGATGACTTCCCAACGCTTAAACCACAACCACACAAAAGTTCGGCGGCAACTGCAGATATGAATGATGTTAATGAATGCGCTACCTATCCCAATGTATGGTCCAGTAGAAACACCAACAAAACCGGTTTTGCTGCTCAGCAAGTCAACACAAACAATTTACTCTTTTCTATGGAAGAAATAAATTCTCTCACAGCAGAGATGATTACACTTCTCGGTCAATGCAAATCCAAAGCAGATCAATTTAATTGTATTGCACAATTAGCCATTAAGTATCTATACTCAGGTAAATAATGATGAATGTTAACTTCAAAATAAATTGTTGGAATGCTAGAGGCATTCGATTTAAATCTATAGAATTTTTTGCTTTTTTATGTAAGCATAATATTGATGTAAGTCTAGTTAACGAAACATGGTTAGATAAGAATATTAATATTTCAAATAAAGATTACAAATGTTATCGTTTAGATAGAGAAGGGAGAAGGGGAGGAGGTGTTGCCGTTGTAGTCAAAAGATCAATTAAGCACAAAGTACTTTCGGTAGTCAATACGACATTAGTTGAAAATATTGGAATTGAAATACCATTTGAAAATGGTCGGTCAGTTAAAGTAGTTTCTGTGTATTTCCCAGGAGGTAATACATCTGCAAGTAAAAGAATTGACTTAAAGAATGACTTTCTTAAATTGTTAAGAACCAATGATTTTTTTCTGCTAGGAGGAGATTTTGGCACGAGTACGATAACTTGGCCGCCAAGATTTGATGACGGATTTTTGTAGAGGGGTCAAAAATAAGCACTTTTTACTATGGGAGGGGGGGGTCTATCTCCCCCCGTTTAGGAGGTAGAGGCACATTTAGAAAAAATGGTTTAAATTGAAAAAAAAAATATTAAAAAACAACGGCAACACCTACAATAAAGTGCTATACTTCGTTTGAAAGCCAGAAGATTGTTCTATAATCCTGCATTTAAATTTTATTACTCATATCAATAGTTTTTGAGAAATTTGTATTTAAAGTCCAAATTTTGATAAAAAAACGTGAAAAAAAAGTTTAGACCGGTTGTTTTCAAAATTGTGAAATGAAATTGTAAATTAGCTTATATGTGTTTCATGTATCTATCAGTTCTTAATCGAACACAAAAAACCGCATGGTTCTATGTTTTCTGGTTTTTGAGAAAACCTCCGTTTAGGAGGTAGGGGCACTTTTAGAAAAAATGGTTTAAATTAAAAAAAAAAATATTAAAAAACAACGGCAATACTAACAATAAAGTGCTATACTGCGTTTGAAAGCCAGAAGATTGTTCTATAATCCTGCATTCAAATTAAATTACTCATGTCAATGGTTTTTGAGAAATTCGCATTTAAAGTCCAAATTTTGATAAAATAATGTGAAAAAAAAAGTTTAGACCAATTGTTTTCAAAATTGTGAAATGAAATTGTAAATTAGCTTACATGTGTTTCATGTATCTATCAGTTCTTAATCGAACACAAAAAACCGCATGGTTCTATGTCTTCTGGTTTTTGAGAAAATCGAAAATAACAAAAACTACTTTTCTGCAAAATGTTTGATATTTTTTGCTTCCTTACATAAATAAATCAGTGCTAGCTTCCAACATTACAATATATAAACAGTAAAGTATGAATGGGGGGGCATGCTGCCCCCCTGCAACCCCCCTGCTTGGGCACACTATAGGATTTGGGGTAGGTGCGAGGTTGGGTGCATGCAAAGTTTCTTTCGCATTCACAGAATCTGTATTTAAAAAAATTCAAATTTATTCTATTTATCCAATGTCCACTAAATACATATAAAATACAATAAACGATCTTGAAAACCAAAACAAACTTCTGACCATGTTCACCAATACATGGCACTATTTTTCTATCTAAAATACTGCCTAGAAAGGAAATATAAGGACGACTGGGGTTCGCAAATAATAGAGTTTTTATCAGATGTAAAAAAAGTTTACCCTTGTTATACCGATGGTGATATATGTGAGGGTTTACAGTTAAAAGACATCGATCCTCCCACCCTTCAGAGCGAAAATTTAGAAAGCGTTTTACCGCCAAAACATCCTCGGCTTCCCACCATAAAAGAGTAACTCAACGAATTCGACAGTTATAGTACGGACGATGGCTTTATTGACGAGACTTACACACCTTTTTAATACATTTTGACCATTTTTAACTAACTATGACTGACTAACTCCTGACTAACTGACAAAATAACTGACCCAGATGCAATTCTACCTCCTCATGGTGCATTCTGGGTAACGCTAAATGAATTGCGGTACTGAACGAACAAAGATTCATTATGTTTATTAACATTAATCCTTAAAATGGAATCACCATCACCACCAAAAATCAAAAAAAGTAGTTTTGGTAATTTTCGATTTTCTCAAAAACTAGAGGACATAGAACCATGCGGTTTTTTGTGTTCGATTAAGAACTGATAGATACATGGATCACATATAAGTTAATTTACAATTTCATTTCAAAATTTTGAATACAATCGGTCTAAACTTTTTTTTTCACGTTATTTTATCAAAATTTAGACTTTAAATGCGAATTTCTCAAAAACCATTAACATGAGTAATTTAATTTAAATGCAGGATTATAGAACAATCTTCTGGCTTTCAAACGCAGTATAGCACTTTATTGTAGGTGTTGCCGTTGTTTTTTAATATTTTTTTTTTTCAATTTAAACCATTTTTTCTAAAAGTGCCCCTACCTCCTAAACGGGGGGAGATAGACCCCCCCCTCCCATAGTAAAAAGTGCTTGTTTTTGACCCCCCTACAAAAACCCGTTATCAAATCTTGGCGGCCAAGTTATCGTACTCTCCCCGAGATTTTAATTGCAGACATAGAAGCTGGGGTTGCGTTAGAGCTAATGCTTGGGGCAACATTCTATCAGATCTGAATGCGAGGCATCCTTTTAGTATTTTATTTCCACCTCACCCTACCTGTATTCCTCCTAATAACAGATCAAACCCGTCCACGATAGATCTATTTTTAACGAATATGCCGGAACTCATAAGCCAACCTATGGTCTTAAATGATTTAAGTTCTAACCATCTCCCAGTGGTTTGGTTTGTAGTATTTACAGATCACCAGTTAGAAATAGCAATTTGGTATATGACTTCCAAAATGCTAACTGGAAAAAATATAAAAGGACCATCCGTGTAAAACTAGAACATCTACCGGAAATCGTTCCCACCGAAGTTACATGTCATGAAATAGATGTGGCTATAGATAGTTTTACAAATGTGCTATATGAAAGTGTTGAACATTCCGTTCCAAAAAAAAATCGATCTTGTGAAACGCAAAATATTCTACCTTCCAATATTATTAGTTTCATTAAAATAAGAAATAAATACAGATCTTTGTGGACGAGGACAAGAAATCGGTCTTATTTCATAGAAATGAAGTTATTAAATAATAAAATCAAAACACTTATAACAGAAAACAGGAATAAATCCTGGAATAATAAACTTCAAAATTTGGATAAAGCAAGTAAACCTTTTTGGAATATTGCAAAGGTTATCAAGAAGAAAAATTGTAATATTCCTGCTTTCAAAATCGGTAGTTCAGTCTTGGTATCAAACTCTGAAAAAGTAGATGCTTTGGCAAGGGAATTCTCTGCAAATAATTTATTAACAGGCAATATAAGGGGACATACTGAACTTGAACTTAGTGTTCAAGAGTCCTGTGATGCAATAAGTTCTCACATAAACGAAATTCGAGAAAGTTTAATAACTGTAGATGATCTTAAGAAAATACTTTCAGCATTAAAAATATCAAAGTCTCCTGGTTTCGATGGTATAAGAAACTTATATCTTAAAAAACTTCCAACAGTGGGTATTGAATATCTTTTAAATCTTTTTAATGGATGTTTAAATTTAGGTTACTTCCCTAAGGAATGGAAAAATGCTAAAGTTATACCTATTCTTAAGCCAGGAAAGAATTCTTCTATGCCATGCAGCTATAGACCAATTAGCTTACTTAGTTCAATTAGCAAATGTCTGGAAAAAGTTATCAAAAACAACATTATCAACCACTTGAATTTACATAACATCTTGCCCGCAGAGCAATTTGGATTTAGATATCATCACAGTACAGTGCATCAAGTACACCGGATAACTAGAGACATAAAAAATAACTTCAGACTAGGGAAAAGTACAGGCTTAGTATTACTTGATGTCGAGAAAGCTTTCGATACTGTATGGCACAAAGGTCTAGTGTATAAACTAACAACCCTGAATTTTCCACGGTACATAAATAAAATAATTTTTTCCTTTTTAACCGAACGAACCTTTAAAGTTTCTATCAACGCTGCATGTTCAGACTCCAAAGATATTCTTGCTGGTGTTCCCCAAGGATCGGTTTTGGGCCCATTCCTGTATAATATATATACATCTGACTTTCCTAAGCTAAGGGACTGTGAAGTTGCTATATCTTTGCAGATGATACTTGTATTTATTCGGCGGATTTAAATTGTTTCGTTATTGAAACTAATTTGCAATCAGCTTTAAATACTGTACATAACTACCTTAATAAGTGGAAAATTAAATTAAATGCTGGAAAGACCCAAGCCGTTTTTTTCACCAGAAAAAGAAAAGCTTGCTTTCTACCCAGCCGAAGGTTAACAATTAATGGAACTCAGACGGAATGGCAATCCAGTGCCAAATATCTGGGAGTGCATCTTGATAAAACGCTTACTTTCGGATTACACATCCAGCAAACATTAAACAAGGTTAACCTGACAATAAAAATACTTTATCCCTTTATTAATAGAAATTCAAAGCTTAGTGTTGAAAATAAATTAATCATTTATAAAGTGATTTTTCAAAGCATCCTGCTGTATGGTTCACCTGTATGGGGAAAATGTGCAAAAAGTAACATAATTAAGTTACAAAGAATGCAAAATAAAATTTTAAAAATGATGCTTAATTTGCCATGGCACTATTCAACAAACGAATTACATAGAATAACAAACATTGAAAGAGTTCCCTCTAGAATAATTTATCTCTCCAATAGATACGAATTATCCTGTAGTTCATCCGATAACTACCTCATCTCAAATCTGACTTTATGAGCATTAAAACAAATATATTTGTATTAATTTTTAAAGACGTTTATTTATAAATTATTTATTTATTTACTTATTTATTTATTTATTTATTTATTTATTTGTTTATTTTTTTTATTTATTTATTTATTTATTTATTTATTTATTTATTCATTTATTTATTTGTTTATTTATTTATTTATTTATTTATTTGTGTATTAACTTATTTATTTATTTGTGTATTAACTTATTTATTTATTTATTCATTTGTGTATTAACTTATTTATTTATTTAATTATTTATTTATTTATCAATTAATTAATTCGATTATATATTTGCTTGTTTGTTTATACATGTTTATTTACTAATGTATTTGTATATTTAATTTTGTCAAACACACCTCCTTTTGTTGCTTTAATAATTTTGTTCTATTCAATTTATTTTAACTTAATTTTGTAAACAGTCACTGATTTGACGGAGGTTTTTTTTTTATTCCCTCCCCTTCTCTCTATCTCATCTCTTAAAAGAAGGTTTTTTCTGTAGCTTTTCCTTCAATAAATGCTTATTTAAAATCTGTAGTATTCAAAAACATTTGTAATAATTTTTCAGTAGTAAGGTAGCTTCATATCAAATCTCTGTAAATTGTGCAATATAGGTTTAAGAAAAAAAATGTTTAATAATAATTCAGCTACAATAAATGAAATCTAAATCTAAATATGGATGCTTGGAAATCCAAGGCGTACGAGTTAATCAAGGCAGTGGATTTGAGAAAAAGACAGGATTTTGAATTAAAGGCAAGGTCATCTGTACAACGAGTTATCTATGCCCAGCTCAATCACAACCTAATGAACAAGAACTATTTCAATAGCAAATACTCAACGGATGAAATATCCTTAATCATTAGAGCAAGAGCTGAGGTTATCCCATTAAATTTCATTCCATACAGAAATGACCTTTCAGATACATGTGGGCTGTGCAACATGAGGGCGAGAGAAGATGTATACCATTTTCTGGGAAGATGTCCTATTCTGGCGGAAATACGAGTATCGGTGTTTCAAAAATGTGTCCTGACCAATGTAGAGATGAAAAATATCTTAAATGGTGAAAATTGGAAACAGTTGGCGAAGTACGTAGAATGGGCCTTAAGGTACCGGAAAAATATAATCGAAGAGCTTTTCTAATGCTGTCCAAAAATGTACATACAAAGAAAATATATTTTACAAAATTTAAATTTTTACTTTAAATACATATAATTTACTTACATATATACAAACATAAAAATGTTACTCTGGCAGACGCATAGGCCATGCTTATTTATGATTTGTTACAGCATAGCATTAAGAAATTATGTAAAATAAAGTCATATTAAATCTAATCTAAAATCTTATTTTATAGTGACAGTGTGAAACTATAATTTGTTTATTAATGATAAACACTTGAAGATAAAATGTTAACACATTTCTATATACATGAAATTTGTTTTAAAATCAAACTAAAAAATCAAAACTTTTGTATATTCTTAAAACATGTTTTAAAAACTAAAAATCGTTCTTAAAAACTAGCTATACAAGTAAAATCAGCCTTTATAAAGGCCTTCATGAAAGTGTAACAATGTTTTTTTTTTTAATTAATTGTAACAAAAGTAGAAATCGTTTTAACGAATTTAAACGAAAAAACTGACGCAGCACTAAACACATAAGGCGTTTTTCTTTTTCAGTTCAGAATGGAGCTCTGAACAGAGTCCGAGCATGTCAAGCATGTTCTGAACATCCTCTGAACCAAGCGTGCTCTAAACGCACTAATGTCATTTTCCATTGGTCGTCCAGAAGCGTTTGGAAGCGTCCAGAAGTCTTCTCAAACCATTCCATTGGCAAAAAATACTCTTCTGAGAAGAGAATTTCGCTTCTCGATTTCAAGTCAGAATCCACTTAAGAAGCACTAATACTCATACCCAAATGTCAAAAGCAACTATCGCAGATTTTCACCAACACGACTATTAACTAATACAAAGGCAAAATTTCAAATTTGAGTAGAAGAAGTTAGCACCGTTCCATTGGATTTCAGAATGAGTGGATCCTTGAGTGGAACCAATGGAAAACGACATAAGTTGTTTTTGAAACACATCTAAGAACTTAGCTATGGCCATTTTTATAAATATCCATCTGTCAAATACTTGTCTTAAGCATTTGACTCTGTCTGCTCAGTTATTTTATTCTGAGCTGATACAGCGTATTCTGAACACGTTCAATACATGTTTAGAACGAAATAGAAATATATTCGGAGCTCTGAACACTCTGAACTAACTAACTAACACAATAGGCGTTTTTCTTTTTTAGTTCAGTATAGAGCTCCGAACAGAGTCCGAGCATGTCGAGCATGTTCCGAACATCCTCTGAACCAAGCGTGCTCTGAGCGCTCTGAGTATTTTTTGAAACACACCTGAACACATAGCTGTCGACATTTTTTTTTTTAAATTTCCATCCGTCAAATGCCTGTGTTAAGCATTGTACTATGTCTGCTCAGTTATTTTATTCTGAGCTTATAGAGCGCACTCTGAACACGCTCAGAACATGCTCAGAACGAAAAAAGAAACACATTTACGAAGCTCTGAACGCTCTGAACTAAAAAAGAAACACAATTTATTTTTTGACAACTCAGGCTCTGTTCTGAACTAAAAAAGAAAAACGCCTAATTTATTTTTTGACAACTTAGACTCTGCTCTGAACTAAAAAAGAAAAACGCCTTTCATTTTCGACTCATCTACACTATCGAGTTGAGCCAATCCAATTTCAATTCGATGCAGGTATGCAAATGGGTGGAAGGTGGGAGTATAGTTCAAGCTCACTTTAAACATATATAAAAACGTGGTTTCTATAAGTTATGTAAAATAAAAGCAAAAATAAGAAAACTGCAAACAAATTTAATTTTAAATAAAATGCACGACTGGGTCGCACGAACTTGCTCTTACATATTATTTAAAAGTAGTTTAGAATTTAAAAAATATGTATAAATAAATATAAAACATATATTTAATGAGATAAAAATGTTCAAATGCCGTCTGATTTGCGGAAAAGTATGAATTAAAAATCGCTTTATTATTAAAGTAATTTTTTATGTAACAAATTTCTTTAAAATTTTTCAAGTACAAAATTTGAAGTGCCAATTTAAAGTATTTAGTAGTATAGATTTTAGGAAATAATTTCAAAAAATAATCGTTCACACTTTTTAAGGATATTGATTTTACAAAAAAAATATTTGTATATATAATATTATTTTAAACTTAAGGGGACTCTTGCTGAAAATTTTTAATTAAAATCGTTAGAGCCGTTGATGGGAAATTTCAAAAACAAAGAAACGGTTCTATGACAGGTACCTACCATTAACAACATTTTGACTCAAATTTTGTTTGACCAAAATGTAGTTTATGTCCTTAAAACACACCTATTTTTTTTTATAAAAATCTTTAGAGCCGTTTTCGAGATAAGTAAGATTTTGCATTACGGATGTATGGGGGGAACCGTTAGTTTTAGAGCTAAAAAAATTTCAATTTCCCCTCTAGGGAATCACCGAAAACTCTTAACTACTGAGTTTGAAGAAAGTAGCTCCAGTGCCTTAGGCTGTAGATCGAGGTACAGACATACAGAGAGACAGACGGAATTGACGGACCCACTTTATTCGTCTTCGCTATTATCGTAATGTCAACTTTGATCAAAATCTCGACTTTCATTTTTTTTCCAAATACAGAACTTGCCCTACAGTACCTACATCGCAAGTAAAAAAGTGGTCATGTGGTCCGCAAGACTGTTGTACGTTTTGCGTCTGTGTGTCTGGACGCCCAAACTGATGAACTGATTTGGTTAAAATTTGAGAAATTCGCTCGTCTAGAGCGGGTAGCTGCCATACAACATACAATAATTATAGTTTCTTAAATTTCCTTGAAAACGACTCCAACGATTTCGATGAAACGTTTTTTGACTATTGCCGATATTTTTGTCAATTGGTTTTCCATCAATGCTTGACTATGTTATAGCCTTGAACTAAAAAAGGAAGTTCCTAAATATTTGTATAGTTCCATTTTGAAATTATTAATTTTAGTGAATATATAGTTTGATATTAATGTAGTTTATATGTTTATGCTATGGAACAACGATCTCGATAAGTGAATTCCTTATTACGAATGGTGAAAGTGCAATCTCATACTGTCTAGTCTTTTCCATAATATTAAAGGTTAAGTTTCCTAGGGACCAAATGCTGTTTGAATTTAACTATCAGTAAAACAAAATTTACAATCCATATACTTCTTAAGTTGCCATTTAGAAAGAGTGTGAATGAAAGGCTTCCAATATTGAACCCTGAGGCATCTCACTAGGCCTTTTCAACAGTCTTGACTAATTATTATTATGGTAGACTGCTTATACTCTATTATTTCCGTATTGTCTTTACAAAATCTGCATTCGGCTCGTTTTCGTTAGGCTTATTTTATTCATTTATAATAATAATAAATTTTCGGCGAACCAGCTCGTAAAGAACCAAAGCCTAAAGGCTTACAACTTTCAACTACTCCTCTTGTTGGGAGAAATGGAACCGACTCACAATTTCACGTCCAGTCTAAACTGTCAACACGATGTTTTGGTGTTAAAAAGAAGACTTAAGACATGAGACTTGTAGGTTAACGTTAGATTTATAGTAAAGTTTGGGGCAATCATAACAAAAAAGGGCCCGTTAACAGAGTGGTAATTGTGTTTAAATGTCGGTTTAACCCAAAAGAAATGGGATTAATATAAGGAAGATCGTTTCATCTCAAGTATATTATATTGAATCTACGCAAATGTTGGCACCCTATGCTCCCCAAGGTATATATTCTCCCTTCATCATCCGCAGACTTGAATCCGACGAACTTTTCCATTTGGTCCGTTTTTGTTCCCTCAGAAAGTATCCAAGTACCAAATCCTTACAAAAATAATCCTTTTTTTTTAAGTTTTCAAAGATTTAACTTATATTACGAGTACCAAAAAAAGCCCACACATTTATTGTGTCCGCTATCCATTCCCCCAAATCAGAAATAGTTTAAAAAGGCAGCCAAGAAAACTCGCCACCAGTTAATTACTACAAGCATTTAAAAGTCGTTAAACTTCAAAGTTGTATTGGAAAACAGAAGTTTGTATATTTCTAATAATTTCCCAGAAGTATAACGATTCTAATCCAAGCTGATTAGTTACGGCCTATTAATTATTTATTCTCTCAATAAATTCAAGCTCCATTAAAAAAAAAAGAAGCTACAACGTCTGAGATTTGTTTTCCCTTATTTTACTTACGAATTCTTATAATTAAGGACCAGGACACATTGATGATACCTCTATATTCAGGCGCCATCTCACTCGAGGACATTGGATATAATCAATTAAATCCAATGAGTGCCATTGATTCCATCGATTCAACTGGCATTTGTTCTTATTTAGAAGGACAATGATCGAAGGGATAAAGTTCCTTGGGCGTCAGAGTTCCGTTTCTCTTGGCTGCTTCATTGAGTTCCGACCCGATTGGGTGGCATTCGAAATTTGTTTCCTAATTTTTTTTTGTTCATCAAAAGGAAATTAAGGCAAAAAAAGATGTGTTTGTTGGCTTGTGTGCTAATGCAAACATTTTCTTTTGAATTCAGACAATATGTCCAAAACAGCTCTTTTCCCGGAAACGCTAAAAGCAACTTTAAAGCTGAAGGGTTTGTAATATATATGTTTATTCTTGGGAATCTACCAATAATTGAAAAGGTCGATTCATTAATTTCTATCAATTTCAGGATTTTTTTTACAAAGAATTTCAAAGCTAAGATATTTTTTCGAAATTAATTATTTGTTGTGTCTTGGTCGCTGGAGTCATTAGTTTTTCCAACAGCGACATGAAAAAAATTCAAAAAAAATATCCCTGGCTAAACTATGTATTTCATGTTAAAGTTGTGTATTTCCAACAGTACGGAAATAAAATTTGTATGTTGTTTGGACATGGAAGCGTAGTTTGAAAGGTAACAGACACTGAAAGCGTTTGAATTTTTTTGATATGAGAATTCGGACACAAAAGCGGACTCTTTAGGAAATGCAAACCATTTTATGAAAGATGGATAGATGATTTCTTTTTCTAAAATTTAAAATCGCACTACGAAAGTGCGATTAAAAGCTCACGAAATTTGGTTCTTCTTATCAATTTTTTAAATTACAGAAAAATTACAAATTTAATGCAATTAAGTAGAAAAAGGGCGAAATGAATTAGTAAAATAGGTAGCTCCAGAATTGAGAGATATTGTAAAAGAAACGGTTCTTAGAATTTGAGTAAACCTTTGAATCTATCTTTAATGAATTAAGCTTTCTAAAGGATTGTATGATAGTATGTTTGTGTCTGTTTTTAAGTCCTTCATTTTGTTTAAACTAGTCGGTAAAATGTCAAAAAGTTATGGGGGGAAGAGGGCCAATTGACATCACTTTAATAACATTTAATCCTAGGTAACAAATTCAACTTATGTTTCGTCAGTCACTAGAAGTGCTTTTTTGGAATAGCTATCCGTAGTAAAGTAGGATTTTACACGATTTTCCATTAAGCGTTTTCTATCTTTAAATTTTAATAAAACAGACTAAGCTTTAGATACAATTAAAAATGTTTATTTATTTAGAAGGGCCATAAATGCCATTATGTATATGGAATATAGCATCATTAAAATGTCCGCCGCAATTTCACATTCGAAAGGTCATATTTTTCATAACTCTGGCGCATAAATCAAGCTGAATTTGACCAATGGTGTTGATTATGTTGACATTTAGAGTTTGTGGTTTCTTGGCATAGATATTGGATTTACGAAAACCCCACAAGAAAAAGTCTAACGAGGTCAAATCACACGATCCTGTAGTGAATGAATGCCCATTGCCCGTCGCTCGACCTTTATTCGAGTATCAAATCGAATTTGTGTGGTTTTGTTCCAAAATGTTAGTGAGATCGATACTTGTATGTATTTCGATGGCTGTGTCCACTGGGTAAGTGTGCGTGTTTTTCCCGATGTGTTTTTCCATTGGGCAACAAAAATCGATCTTCTTTTGTTCTTCATTCGATATAACCATTTCTTATTTTCTATTCGCCAGCAAAAAACATTCATTTTACAGAAAAATCAATCCTTTTTTGGTCTTTGAAGTTTAAGCTACGAATTCCTGTTATGGAAGACTAATACCTTCAATTCTTCAAGCCCGGTGTGTGGTTAAGTTATTCAGCTTTAAGATAGAACGTCTCGTTGGCTGGCCTAAATTAAACAGTTTTTTATTTTTAAAATGTTAAAGCTTAAGGCAGCTGCATTTATTTGAGTTTTGGGGTCAGCAGTTCCTTTAACTTTTTTCTTCATTTCTTAATTAATATATGTATGTTTTTTCCTTTTCTATCTAAAGATCAGATTCAATCAGCAAATCATATTTTTATTAATCCAACCAAAATTTACCGCCGATGACGGCATATGCTGCATGAGATATAAAAAAACATTTTACTATGACTATATTCTACGAACATACCCCATTTCTTTTTTTCTTAATTCTGACAGCTGTTCGATAGCACCAAATATGAAATAAAAAAAAATAACCCATTTGCAGAATTTCTGGAGTAGGATACAATTTTTTAGATAAAATCAACTGAACCGTCTGGGTTATAATCGTACTGGTAGACATATTGACAGTTTGGCTAGACAAACTTTTTCGTTTTTCTTTATAAAACTACTAATAAAATAATCTGATTGGTATTGTTAAGTTAATCTTTGGAGCAATAAAAAGAAATGATGCTATTGCTCTTAATTCATCTTTATTTCTCCAAAACTAACCTACAAAAAAAATCCTTCATTTTCGTCTTCCACATTTCTACCGTGAAAACATTCAAGCGCCTTTTTGACATCGCATCATTGGATGCATTCCATAGAGTGCGTTCAGTTAACAGTATATAAATAATGACCCGGCAGTTCCAGCTAGGGTTATCAGATTGAAAATTTTGAAAAGGCGGTTGCTGTGTCAATCTGTTTCTCATATAAATTTTGTTTTGAAAGCTGAAACTTAAACTGAAAGGAGGGATACTTCTGCACGTGAAGTGAGAACTACATAGTTCGTTGAGTGGCTACATTTAGCTTGGGAAGGTTTTTTCCACCTCAATTTTCTACAAAAGAAGGCTTTAAAGTTGATACAGGTTTAATTTATTCGTAGGATTAACTAAGTCTTATTTAACTCAGCCTAAAACTGATACTAAGCTGAAGCAATGGCGCAAAACTTAAAGCAGCTTCTTGTTAAGATTTTAAGTTTATCTTTTCGCGGACGCAATTCATGTTAAACTTAACAATTTGCTACCCATAAGCATAAGCAGTTTTTTTTTTTTTTTTTTAATTTTAACCATTTTAAAACTAGTAACATGTTAAGGCTATTTTTTTTTAAACTGCCTCTGAGCACACCTTAATCAATGACAATACCTGCAAAACTCTAAGTAAACAGACCTATTTTCACATTTGGAAATGTCAAACAGCCATATTTAAGCTCTAATAAAATGTTAGAGATAGCTAAATGATGCTAAGTTCGATTAAAATTTGCCAAATCCTTTTAATCTAAAATAGTTTTAATATGAGTCTAACTCGACTAAAATTTTGCGCCGTATGTATATTTTTATGAGCAGGTTTATTTTTGAATATTAAAAAATCGTTTTGTATTAGTTGATGAGCTTTAATAATTTAATTTAATTTACCGAATGTTAAAGTTTTGTCTTAGAGCCTTATACCAGAAACCATACCAGGTTTGTAAATTATCATATCCGGTCCTACATCTTAATTATTCTATACAAATTATTAAACCAATGGCTTATACTGCCATTACACCACACTCAAAATTACTTCCGACATCCGTCATATATCTTTCCTGTCGCTACTGAGTACTGACATTTAAGCGATTTCGCATTAAGACTTCTTACGGGTAATCCTTTTTGACACCGAAAAACTCTCCACTCCGCTCTATCCAATAACCCATTTTATTTTCGGATCCATAATCAGGTCGAATGAAGAAGGGGAGTTTATTGGGGGGGGGGGGGGGGAGCGGGAAATGGGTAGAAGGGCGTGAAGAATCTCAAAACCAAAGAATGTGTCAATTGTCAGAATACACTCAACCAATCATATAACAACTTAGCACAATCAAATGCTGAATCTTTCAAAATTCAGACGAAGAATGTATGCCATCGGGCTATTTTCTGTAAAATACAGGAACAGGATGTATGACAGGCAAGAGAAGATGTCATTGATGTCGCTCGCTTTACTAGCACTCCTAACTCCTGTTATACCCCCGCCCGCCACTCGTCCGCTTTATCCTGCCAGAAACATTCATCAGATGCACATAAAATTCCTTAGTGGAATTGTCGGAACATGCTTTCCTCTCAAGCACGTGCCTGGATTTTAAGATTCCCATGGTATATTCCTTTTTTTTTGCATTTTGGCAAATACATAAATCATGGCAGAATAAGTATAAGGAATGTTACTTATGTATGTTTCCCCTTTACATCGCTCTGCCTTCAAAGACCCCTCAAAAGTCCTTGTTCTTGTATAAAAATGTGAATTAGAGACGACACGTCTTATCTGTTCCTCATTCGTGGTGTTGGCGCTTGGGAGGTTCACGATGTCATCAGTTGTTAGAGTGCGTGTTTTTTTTGCTTCTCCAAAATCCATCAGGAACATCCTTTTTGAAAAGATATAACCGGCCGAAAAGAGCCACGATATAGATAAGGCAAATTTTCAAAACGTTAACGCGCTAACTTGAATGTTTACAATAAATTATGGTTTTGATTCTCGTCTAATAAATGCATCAATTTGTGATTCATGACCTTTTCGAGGACCAAATCCCCCGAAAGCTATATTAGAATTATTATATTTCAGATATTGGAAAATTGCTGCCCCTACGGAATGCCAACAATATTTAGATGTTTAGGGTCGAATGGAAGCATCTGCGGAATATTGTTCGTTTTATTTTTTTTTTTTTCAAATCTTAAAATCGTTTCGTTGTCTTAATCTTGATGGAATTTAGTGGAATCCGTAATTCGAATTCAATGAAGGGCGGACATACTACAGTGTTAGTATTCCTATAAATTGAGCTTTAGATATTTTGAAATAAAGTCAAATTGAAAACAAACGAAACAACCGAGACATCGTCAAAAAGACGTTAAATCCTGATTTATGTAGGGTTTCTGGATTTATGATGGCATTAGGAGAATCATTTTGTTATATTATGGTTGCAAGAAGAATATTGTGTTGGTATTGTAGAAATGTATGTCTATAAGGATCTGGCGAACGGTGGGTTTTGGGAATTGAATAATATTGGTTTTGATCAAATTCTTATGCAGCAAAATAAATGCAGGGTAGATTGATGGACACTATGGTTATAAAGTTTAAATTGAAGCAAATACTTTTATTCAAATTCAGATTCCAAAATAAAATAACGAAAGTGACTTCAATGGTTTCGAATAAACTTCTTGGTTGTGTTAACCAAGAATATTTCAATAGTTTCACGATATTGGGGTTAAATTCACAGACACAAAAGTATGTATAGACATCTTTTGAGAAAACTGTCTTATTTTTCGGTTATTCTCGTATATTTTCAGTGTAAAGTGAGCAAATATCTATTTCGAAATATGTTTCAGAGACTATTGGATTTCAAAATTTTACAAATGTTTTTATTCAAAGAAGAAATAAATATTTTTTATTGCAAATGATGTTTATTTTTAATATATTAAAAACTGCTCTAACTATTTTGTATTTGTGAGTCTATCGTATCCGTTCCATGTAGCCCTAAGGCCAGGCGCACACATTCAATTTTTAGTTTCGCAACTGTTTAGTTGCTAAAATGAAACATATGGGCTTATATGGGACACCGCGCACTTGGAGCAACTCGATTCGAGCAACTAAAATGTTTGTGTTTTGACACAAACTAAACGATTGCCTTAAATTAATTCGCAACAGTTGAGCTGTTTTCTATAAGCGCAAGAGAGAAAAAAAGTGCGATAGTGAGTAAAGAGTTGCCAGTACGCGGTATTCTATCAACCGGTGATTGAACTGTTTGATTTCGATCACAGTTGCCAGTGCGCGGCTAGCCTAACGGAAGATTAAATTAAGGACCCTGTTTTCATTGGAAATGTTTTAAGCAAATCCCCTTCAAGTTAGTGATAGACGATTACATTTAATTGTATGCTCCGAAAAATGTATTTTCAGGACAATCGGTTGACATTTGCAACAAAATATTCTTGATTAAATTAAATTTGGTGGTGCAACAGCTCGGAGTGAACCAGGACCTAGTGACTTACAACTCTCAACCATTCCTGTGTTCGTTCTACTAGGAACGGAGGGGACTTACAATTTTCTGCCGATTCCGAACGGCTAATGAACATCACTTTCCATGAAATGAGATACTCTTGGAGAATTTGTCAATTCCTCGCAAGAGGCAGTACACCAGTACACCCCTGAAAAAAATTTCTTGCAGCGGCTGAGAATCGAACTCGAGAACTTCCGCATGACAGTCCAACGCACTAACCATTATGCCAAGGGGTACTACAAAATATTCTTGATATGTCAAAATTTAATCTGTCCCCTGTCTTTCAAACCACATAATGCCAAATTTCGTATTAAATGTTCTCCATATATCAAAATTTAGATCGTTCCCCATCTGTCAGGATCATGACTACGATGCCAATGGATTAATTTTTTTAGTTTTTTCCACTTACATATAATTACTTTAACAATTTCTATTACAAGATGGGAATGATGTCAATCGGTTTATAAATTTCTGATAGAGGGAGTGAGATAAAGAACAGAAACGTCAACAGAATGTCGGAGGATTTAGATCAGTGTGAACACCGTCTATATCAGAAAAAAGACATCAAGAGGAAGAAGATTGAAGGACTTTTTTTTTCAGTTGTTTGAAGTATCATATTTACGTGCGTGCACCATTCGGAGCGTTCTCATTCTCAAATATAATTCACAAGAACGGCTTAATTGGCTTGATTTTGATAATGTGATTACCCCATCCAACGACTTGTCAAGCATGCTGGATGAATTAAAAATTTTGTTGATATTTTACCTGCGTTTCAATCATATTTGAGAATGTGAACGCATGCTTGTCAAGCCTGAAACAAATTTCATTTTTCATGAATTTCTCAAACTGTTCACATCTCTTAAGAAAATATATTAAAATGAATTTTTTAAGCACTAGAGATAATTCAATTCAGGTGGATTTTGTTAGATTAATATAAGTTTTCGGCAACCTTGGAATAAAAAGTTCAAGTAAATTTCCTAATCTAAAATTTCGTCTAAAAGCAGTCTTAAAGGTATCCATGCAATTGAAAGAAAGCCAAAATAGTCCAGTCAAAGCGTCATTTTTGTCTTATAGTCCTGCTAATTTTCTTCAAATTAAAAAAAAAATTAGTCCATTACGACAAACGGGAGCCAAGATATTCATGATTTAAAACCTTAGGAAAGCTTACAATTTAGTATCTTAATCTTGTAGCTTGTAATTTTTGTGTCGCCAGCAACAAGAAGCAACAAATATGTGTGTATGTGTGGGGTGTTTGAAGGATACCAATATATCTTGTTGCTGGCGACACCACAATTACAAGCTACAAGATTAAGATACTAAATTGTAAGCTTTCCTAAGTTTTTAAATCATGAATATCTTGTCTCCCGTTTGTCGTAATGGACTATTTTTTTTTTTAATTTGAAGAAAATTAGCAGGACTATGAGACAAAAATCCAAAACTGAAAAATAGTTACCGTGAAATACAGTTTTTTTCTCAATAACTATGAAAAAAAGGTATTAAAAACAAGAAAAAAACGTTAAAACCAACGGTAACTTTTTATGTTTTTGCTCAAACATATTAAAGTTGATAGAAAATATTGTTATTAGCAATACAGTTTTTTTATTTTCACTTTGCGACATACTGGGGCTGAGATATTAATTAAAACATAAAATCATAAAATGCGTGGGTGCACTGACTTACCTATGTTCAATAATTTATTACTCGGCTTTCGTTCATCGTAGAGTGCTGATGTTTTTGTTTAATTGTAGGGAATTACAAGAACTTAAATAAAAAAAAATAAAAATTTCATCGTTAAATGAGCTTTTTTCTTAATAATCACGAAAAAGTGATTTTTAAACAACAAAAAATTATTTTAACTTACTATAACTTTTTTTTTATTTGTTTAAACAAATGCTTTTTTCCTAACATAATAGATAATGTTATTAGAAATAAAGTTTAATTTTTGTTTGTACGAGATAGTTTTAGCTGAGATATTCGTAAATGACCAAAAAATGATACAAAACACATTTTTACAAATAACTTTGGTAAAAAAAGTTGTCATGTGGTGCAAATTTGGTTTTAAGCCTTTCTCATAAGCACCTATGTATCCATGAAAAAAAAAATATACCATGCCTCTGCGCGCAAGGTCAAATAACGCTTTGACTGGACTAAAAGAAAAACAAAGATTAAAAATCGTTTTCGTGTAAAACCAGCCTATTTCCTATCAGATAACATCTCTGTTTGAAATTTTACATTACGTAGCGGAATCCAGTGGTGGCTTCTTTTTTTTAACAATATTTAGCCTGAAATAAATACTTTCGTTCTTTCACTTTTAAACTCTACTACTGAAACGTAAACAAATATCGGAAAAGTTAGTCTAAGGCTAGCCGCGCACTGGCAACTGTGATCGAAATCAAATAGTTCAATCACCAGTTGATAGAGTACCGCGCACTGGCAACTCTTTACTCACGCTCGCACTCTTTTTCTCTCTTGCGCTTATAGAAAACAGCTCAACTGTTGCGAATTAATTTTAGGCAATCGTTTAGTTTGCGTCAAAACACAAACTTTTTAGTTGCTCGAATCGAGTTGCTCTAAGTGCGCGGTGTCCCATATAAGCCCATATGTTTCATTTTAGCAACTAAACTGCGAAACTAAAAATTGAATGTGCGCGCCTGGCCTAATATGAACATCGTCTTGAAATTACGATTTAAAAGTCAACGATAAGTTTCAGTATCGCAAAATTTTAGTTGAATTAGTACGATATTAAAGCTGTTTAAACAACGATTTTACAAATTTTAATCGAATGTATAGCATCATACTTTCTCTACCATTTTAATAAAGTTAAAATCATCGAATACCTATTTTATTTTTTTAGTATCGTGCTATTTAAAATGCCACAAAAGGTCCGTTCAGAAGCAATATACATATTAAGAAATTTGCTTCAGTATAATACTAGTTGGAAAATGAATGAATTAGTAAACTACTTTAAAGTTAGCAAATCGTAAAGTAGTATCATACTTATACCTAACCCCGTGTGTAATGGAAGTTTTATTTTTGAGCACTTTATGGAGCAGCGGGATTCTTATACAAGTTAGTTTCTGTAATTACTTTAAAGGAATACTAAAAGTCATGCACATTTAGTTATTTCAAAACAACACATATTTTATTAAAAGCAGCTACAAGTAAACGTGGAAACTTGTCTTAGGTTTTTTAAAACCAAAGAAAGTCAATACACTAAAATTTTTGGTTTTTAACACTGACACGATGAACAGAGAACAGACTGGTAGGTACGATAGTGTTGAAGTACTTCCTCAGGTAAAATTTTATCAACCTATTCTAATCAAAACTATTATAAAGTTTCAAATAAATTTCATAATAATTTCAAAAACTCATTTTAAAATATACATTATGTATACTTATATACATATATATATATAGATATGTAGGTCCATATTTGAAGTGCCAAAAATATGTGATAATTCCTGCCTCACGAATGGCGCTAAGTATATGGTATCTGCGACGGATTCAAATTTCCACTGGCATTGTTTTAATTCGCTTATTTGTATACGAGTATTGACCATTTTCACAATATGTCCTTTTGAACAAACATATACGAGAGTATTCCCCAATCTAAAATATTCAAATCCACCGCTTCTATCCGCATATGCGTCGTTTTCTGAAACTAAAATATGCGTGTTCGAGCATACAATCTGGTTTCTAACATCATCGTGTAGATGTGGTGGATCGCATGAAAATGCGTTAACGGATGTTACAAACGCGCCATTGCATTTAGCCATCACTTACATACGCAATAACAGGAAACTATTTAGGAAATAGCTTGGTTCGGATAGTGCAGTGCAGCGTAATATATTATTGTTTTCGTTTAAGAACCAAATTTATTGATTGGAAATGACAACGAAAATTCTGTAACGAATTTAAAATATAAGCAACCATTTGAAACCATGTACAGTGCAGTGCAATCTCCCTTGAGCGGACGTTAATGGTGCACATAATTTGGTCCGCTTAAGGGATATATAAAAACATGCACGTATGCAAAAGGATACGCATGGCATAGAGCCGAATTAGTCTTATCAACGTTTAATGATATAATAATAATAATAATAATAATAATGATTCAAAGTATTTTCCTTCTTTAAAACGAATAGGTTCATAGTTAATTTTAGCAAGATTTTCCCTTGATTTAACGTGAAATCATCGTTAAATCAAATTCAAAGAATATACGAGTATATAAACTTCGATTCAACTATAAGCAGCGAAGATGGAAATTCAAGTACAGCTTTGCAAAATACTTTGTTTCAACTTGAATTTAACTTCGTCCAGTTTTTGATTCATAAAAAAATGATGACCAAATCAACAACCAAATTTAAAATGTTTCCACGAAAAAAAATATAACAATAAATAAGTTGGCATTACGGCTCGTTTGGAGTCTAAACGAAGTGACACAACTATCAACCGTTCCTGTGTGTGTGTGTGTTAGCTTTTTATTACAAGAGATACTCTTGGAGTATTTATCCTCTCAAGAGGCCTAACACCACTGAAAAACATTTTTGCTGCAGCTGAGTATTGAACCCAAGACTTTCTGCAGATAGTCCAACGTACTAACGATTTTGCCAAAGGGTGCTACGAAAATCAATATAGGAAAATAAATTTTTATTTTTTGATTAAATTTTGAATGTTCTTCATAAATGGGAGATTCCACTGTAGATGTAAAGCCCCTGACATACGGCTGTTCCTACAAATGTTCATATTTTCTTCACAGTCGCACATTATAATAAATTTAAGGTTTTCAACAGTTTTAAGTCGTTGATTATGTTTTATTTGATGTATTATTCATTTTATGTGTACAGTCTATAGGACAAGTATTGATTTGGTGTGAAACAAAATTTGAAAAAAAAAATGATATAAATATAAAGGTTGAAAAATTATAGTTAAAGACTAGTTAAAAATTATATTTTCCTAATAACTTGAATACATATAACATATATTCCGTACTGTACGGATGACAGTAATAGCACCAAAGAGATTCAAGATTACGTAGCAAAAAATAAATAAAAATATTCTACAAAGATAATGCAGTGTAGAAGGTGGAATCTGTGAAGGGAGGGGATGTGCCACACTATTGGGCAGGCACGCGTCCCTTACAGAGTCTTAAACGCAAAATCTTTAATACCTTTCACACAAGTAATTGCAAGTTCATTGGCAATAAAAAATATTTTTTTTAATAGTTTGAAAAAAAAAAATTATTTGGATCTTATGTTATGTTGTCGGCAATTACACTTTTATTTGGGGCTTTGGGATTGTATACTATAAAAGAAAACCCAAATATTTGGGTAAAATGGCCTTGATATGTCAATGTTTTCTAGTACTGAATACTTAGACTAATTTTCGCGCCATAGACCAATATATGTATGTAGTTAGAATTTCGGTGTTTTCAAAATGTAGATAGACAACAAATTTTTGATCTGCTTGGCCTCAGCAATGCTTGACAATATCATAGCCTTGAACAAGTATACTAGGTAAATTAATGCAATTCAGTAGTTGATATTTTCTGTTTTAGTAAGTGCTCGTATAGAAACGGTTTTTATCAATATTTTAAGGGGTTTTGGACTTTGAAAACAATTCTTAGTATTTTGATCAACCAAAAAACGGATTTGTAATCTTCACAGTAGTGAACAGTTACATAAGCAAAATATGGAAACGTAGCATTTCATCGAAAATAATTTCACAAACTCTTCGGCATATAAATAATTAATTTTACTCGCCAAGTATCACACTTTTTGAATCCTACATAAATCGAACTCGAGATTTTGATTAGACTTGATATTACGATGATAGCGAAATCGAATTCTGCCTACTCACCTATAGACCGAATGGCTCGGTAGATAGTATTTTTAAGCACACTTTTTACTTGCGACTTATAGGTACTATAAGGCAAGTTATGCATTCGGAAAAAAATCGAACTTGAGATTTTGATCAAAGTTCACATTACGATGATAGTGCAGACCAAAAAAGTGGATCTCGCAATTCTATCTGTCTGTCCGTCGGTGCGACTACAGCCTAAACGGATCGGCCGATTTTCTTCAAACTTGGTAGATATGGGTTTTGATTTTTCCCCCCACACGTTTTTTTCTTTTTTTTTAAGACCAAAAATAACGGTACCTGCCATACAAATTTTTTTCGAAATTTTCTAAATATTTTTTTTCTCAAAAACTGTCCCACAGATTTTTTTTTTTTAAATTCAAAAAATTTCATTTACATATTTAAAGCTAGGTAATGGTTGAAAAAAAAAAATCCAAAAAAATGGTTATTTTTGGTACCCGCCTTGGAACTCTTTTTTTTGTTTTTGATTTTCTCAAAAACGGTACGATTTTGATCATTTTTTTATGTTAAGGCTCCCCACCAGTTTCAATATTATTGTGTATTCAAATTTTCAAAAAAATTTTTTTTGGATTTTTCAAAAAATTTCAAAAATTTTTTTTAAAAACTCAATATTTTGAAAACTCCATGCTCGATATTTTTAAATAAATAAATGTTTTTTAATAAGGCCACCTTCAAAACGTCTTGGACCTCGATATTTGCAATCAGGGCACTTAGCTCTTCATTTTGAAGTTATGGCAAATTTTGTATCCCAAATTTTTAGACTTTGGAAAGAACTGCATACTTGATGCACTATAATGCACTATTGCGCCCACTAAAGTATGCAAGACGTTAACATTTCTAAATAACTATAAAAGGCCCATCTAATTATGCTAATTATTTTTTGTTATCTATCACACTCAAAAATTGCTGTGGGCTCTCGGTCTAATGCAAATGTTAAAAAATGGTTTTCGAAAACCGTATTTTTCTCGAAAACGGTTCCGAGAATTTTGATTAAATTTATTTTCTTTTGATTAATTTTTACGAGCTATAATCAAATAAAAAAAAATTGAAATCAAGATATTACTGACTGTACCTTCCATAGAACCATTTTTTCAAATTTAGAATTTCTCATTATCGACAAAACGGATTTTTATGAAATTTTTTATAGAGAAGCTTCTAAAAAGTTTAAAAAACATTGCATTTCAAAACTTAAAAAAAAAAAAATTTTTGAGTTTTTGAAAAAAAAAAATCTATTTTTTTTTTTGGAAAATTCGATATCTCAGAAACGGCTCAATATTTTTATTTTTTTAATTTAATTTTTATTTGAAAATAAATTGGCGTACCAAATTTTTTTCTTATAAACATTTTAAAGATTTTGTACATAAAAGCTTATTTTTTTAAGAAACCAGTACAGACTTATAATTTTTGTTCTCGCATAAGCTAATATTTGCTTGAATCACATGGTATCCTGTTTTTAGCTTCAACTACTAAAGGAGTTGTTTTATAGTCTATTAAAAAGTGAATTTTATGCTTATGAATAGTTTTTGTCTAATAACATTCATTTTTGAAATTCTTAGTCGTTTACATAAGATCAAATTCGTGCTACCCAGCATTTTATTTTGGGTTTAATTGATATTTTTGCCTCTTGTTCTTAATTCTGGAATATCTAGGCTTTCCAAAAACAAATTGAACCCCAAATCAAATAATATAATATCGATTAAAGATAAACAATTATGTGCACAAAAGAATAAGTTATACACCACGTTTGCACTTATCTTCAAATTAAAATTGATTTGGAACTTTCGGAATAGGTGAAAACAAAGTATTGTCTTTCGCTCTCCTAAATCATCAATAAGTCAATTCTCTGAAAAGAAATCAACTGTCAAAAGAATTATTATTTGTATTCATAAGAATTTTCAATTTCTAACATTGGTTTGTCATATTTTTAGAATCCATATCAACTGTCAAATAAAGAACTGACATAAATATCCTAATCCATTGCTAGCACGGAGACAGTTGTCATACTGGCTGAGTTGTATGATGTGGTATGTTAGTGCCCTTGACCTTATTTTCTAGTTTTCAAAGGAGGAAAATCTAAGAGTGTATGTACATACATATATATGTACATACATGCATGTATAGTTTGAAACATATCTTCCTAATTTGACATTTGTGACATCAACTGTATTGACATTGACACATTGAATTAGTTACTAATTTGACAGATCTCATAGTTCAATTTGAAATGCCGATGATTTTTTGTTATTCCCTCAATCTTTTGTCTCAAGATCCATGGCTATGAATTAAATAAATTATTTATGCCAAAATCAGATAAAACATCACTTGAGAGAACAAATAGATATCCAAGCAAACGATAAATCCATTAGGAATCATTAGAGATTTATAACTCTCGAGGAACAACTTGAAAATTAAATCATTTATAGCCATATCCTTTGGTTCGAAACCCCGAAAGGAATTTCAATCTCATTGTCATTGTGAACAACAATGTAGTGATATTTCCGCAGCGGCAGCAGCAGCAGCAGCAAGCGATGTACTCCAAATAACCATTAGAAATGAAAGAGCATAGAGGAGATGCCACCCTTTTTGGTTATTTTCAAGAAAGCATCCTTTAGCACTTCACTCCTTAAGAAACCTCTATATCTACCTACTCCCGGCTGGCATAAATTTTAATATTTTTTCTTCATTTCTACTCAGTGTTGCCAGCTTTTGTTTGATTCATATGAAGAATTCAAACTCTTTCATTTAAAGAGAGGATGTTAAAGAACTACATATTTTAAATAGGCGCGATCGTGAAGTGAAGATGTATCTTAAATCCGTTTTTTAACTGATCTCATAGAAATTACTTCTTTCAACTATTTTATCACGATTTACTAATATCACGAACAACGTACAATTGATACGATTTTTCAGAGGCTTGTTGGGAAAAACCTGCGACTTCAAGTAGTCCTAAAAAAAGAAGTCTGGGATCGTTAAATCGGGAGACCTTGAGGTCAGAAGTCGTTTATTATGACCCTTTATCGTTCATCAAAAAAATACGGTCCAATCCCTCCTACAGCGTGAACGCCGTCGCCGCACCGCACCGCACGCAGATTTTCAGTGCTCCGGAAACGAAGACTTTGCTTATTGACGTAACCGCTTAAGTGGAAATGCGCCTTCTCGCTCTTGATGATTTACAACACAAAATCGTCCTCTTCGTTGTTGAGATTAAGGATGGCTTGATAGTAATTCACACGTGACGGACGGTCAGCAGGCATTAACTGATGCACAATTTGCACTTTGTACGGGCACATGTGTAAGTCTTTCACTAAAATTCCCTGTAGGGGGTCCGTCTGGTGATTTCCAATTGCGTGACCCGTGTCGTCTGGTTCATATTTCTTCATTTATAGCGACATTGGCCCCCACAGGCGCGATACGGCCGAACGACCAGTCAAGTGGCGGCCACGCTCTGCATGGTCTCCTGTGGCTCCAGTCTGTGCGAGTCGAGTAGCTAAGCGCCGGAATGTTTGCACAGTTGGCGCGAAACCATCAGGAAATCGATGTCAAAATTTACGCTGCTCTAAACACATTCGACCAATTATTGGTAAAGAAAAATCGACACAATTATTCCATGCTTTTGTGGAATATAGCGCTCCATTGCTTATATACTGCCTAGTCTAGTTCACAAATGTCAAATATGATTGACGAAGAATGAAACTTGCAAGAATTATAAATTCTTTCTTTAGGGTGAATAATTTTGGGCCATCTTGTATTTACATTTTTAAATTTAAATCTAAATCAAAGCAAATATTAGAAATATTAAATATGAAAGGTATTTGCCGAAAAATGATGTATAAAGTTTAAACGTCAAACAACGGTACTATTCACAATAGGTTTTCGAATTTTGTTCATAATGGATCAAAAAATGATCAACTCGCGTTCATAATACCAAGATATCACTTATGTAATTGACAAACTGTCTCAGTTGGTTTTATTTATTCTTGCCACACAATCTTCGATAAGACCAAAAGGTCCTGAGAATTCAATTTAGGCATCATCAGAATAAATATGCATTGTGGCGTCCTGACGGAGATTAGATCATTAACGAAGAGAGAAAAAAGCAGTGGAACTAATATGGAACCTTGAGGAACTTCACAAATAAAAAATCATGACACAACAGAGTCAGAACACATCTGCTGAAACCTTTTACCTAAGTAGCGCTTGTTATAAGAAGAAGTCAGTTTTTTCTAAACAAGATATCACTCTTTGACTTAACTAAGGACTAAACAAACGAACATATACACCAAGCACACACCAAGCCACATGCTCCTACGGCCCTACGGACCTGTTGGGAGGAATGACTGCACAATAGGAGGAAAGGGAAAGGAATACCCCCTGTGAAGGCGTATACCTTGTTAAGGCAGCCTTACAGGCCAACTTATAGAGCCCAATGCTATAGCCTTGGCTTGTGCCGAAAGGAGTAAACGTACGTCAATTACATACTGCGTCAGGAGTTCAGCGATAGTGTAAAATTTGATAAATCCAACCTTTACTACAAGCAGCGACTATCTTCGTTCATTTTTTTTTGAGAAGAATAAATTACCTTGGCGTTGAATAAGAAAAGTTAACAAGATGAATAGATTTCTAGAAGATAATGGTTACACCCACGGGTACTCGTCTGTAGGGGTTGTGCTGCCTGTGGTAGTTTGCTCCGTCTTTTCGTTATCCTCCTTCAGTTGAAAGTTGCATTTTTATGTTATTTTTTTTTTGTTTCTTCAATATTTTGTCTTTTTTTTTGTAACATTTCGTGGTTTGTGTCGAAATTTTATAAATTTAAAGGGCAAAATTAAACAATTAAATACAATTTAGCCAAACCAACTCAAACTATTGAAATGTTTATTTTCAATTATGACTTTTCGAAAAGCTGTATGACAGCTGCGATAACTCGAATGTACGAAATCTGAAATCGTTCAGGAACCCTATTTTAACCAAAATGGAAGTTAGGTTCGGATATAAGATATCCGTTTGGGGATTGGACACACCATGGTAGATTTTTGTAGGCAGCTTGGCGCTAGTCATAAAGCAGAGGACGTGAAGAGGGGGCTCCTTCAAATGAATGCTCCAAACCCTAAACGGATCTCATATACTCCGCAGAACAAAGAGATAGAGGTGATTTTTTTTCTGGGGATAGCGGTGGTAGGAATTGGAAACGAACAATGGGGTTAGTTCGATATAAATCGTTGGAGAGCTTAGACGAGAAAAAGCGTAGAGAAAACCGGTATGAAAATATGATCAGTGCAAAGTTAAATAGGGTGTTATAAATTTGATTTTATTTTGTAGTTTTATGCTTAGTTCTATCAACGTGGTGACGATCACCTAGTAAAGTAAAATAATATTTTGAGTTTTGGTTATTGTGAGGTGAGTGATTCTCTCGGTTTTACTAAAATTCAAAAAAAAATTGACCGCTTGCAATTTAGGGTTCGGTGCGAAACGGCGGCCATCGACGAAGGACGAAGTCGGTGCCGCCAGCTAAAATTTGTGCGGTGTCTCATGAACCCGTTTGAAAAGCGGAGAGATTTGGATTTAATAGAGTGCTGAATTGTGCAAAAGGCGCCAAATAGAACTACCACGATAAGTATCATTTTAATTTTTATATATTCGTTCTTGGGATATAAAACATAAAAAACGATACCCTACAAAAAAAAAAGTATACACACATCGTCGAACGATCAAAGACACCCACCCTATAATAGCCAAAAGATAATCTTCGAATTTTGATGAATCGTATACGCCAACCACTAAATTCGGACTTTCGAAGACACCCAAGAAACTATAAAAAGAAAAATCCGAACACCGAAAGTGGAACCTCTAAATTCCGAAATATTTGAGAGCCACCATAATCGAAAATTATCGAAGCTGTGAACCAAAAGCCCCGCAGTTTTGAAGGATTGCATACCCGCCGACGTAAAAAATTTGAGCGTTGGCATTTAAAAATTATTAATTGTGCAGAGTTCCTTTTTTTATTATTACATTTTTTTATTATTATTTTCTTTCTTGATACAACATTCTTTTTATTTCATATGTTTTAAAATAACTTTCATTTTTAACTTTTAATCCTTATAATTTTATATATATATCGTTAAATTTTGGGTTGAAAAGAGGGTGGGAGGAATATAGAGGCACCGTATCGTTGACGCTACAGCTCAACCGGCCGAAGCTAGTTTCGCCTCCACGAAAATAACCATCGAAAAGATACCGTATTTTGTAAAAAACCCCCCCCATAGAGCGCTCCATAGGTAGGTACGGGTTCATAGTAGATACAAGATTGTCTTCGCGTACCGCGGTAGTCGAGACTGGGCTCGGTCCGAAAATTTAGTGTTGAAGCTTTTGCGTGGTGGAGCTGGCCACCTCACTGGTAACTCCTAAAGGTCTACGAGTGACGTGCCAAACCCGTAAGGCGGAAAGGCCCAACAACGAAAGTAGTAGCTTTTCCATATTATCCGACCTTTATTCGACTTTCAAATGAATGTTAATGTGTTTCAAATTACATAGATATCAATAATAATTTCTACATAAATCAACTATTCTTACGGGATATTAGCGAAGAATACTTACTTTTTTTTTCAACCTGAATTTGTTATTGCTCGTATGAATTTGTGCAATTTTGTAGTAACCAGAGTAGAACTTTTGATTTTTAAATAAATATGTTTTGTAAGCCACGCCCACTAATGGTCTTTTTATGGAACAAGTAAGTTCCGGTAGGATGATGGACTAGGTTTTTAATTTTCAGGGGGTGTGGAGGGCTAGCGGATGCTGAACGAAGTGGAGTGATGTCATAGTCGAATGACATCATATAAGGGGAATCTGGTGTATCATTTGGCCGTACAGATTCCGAGGAGAGGTGAGGGTTAGGCCATCGGTTGCAACAACATCGGCAACCACCTCTGAGAGCCGCAGTTCAATGAGTGGGATAAATGTTTTGTTTTTTTTTTGGCATGAAAGTTTTGTTTTGTAGCGAGGTGAGGTTTGGCAGAGGGGCAAGATCCCCCCCTACATCCGGCGAGCTAAGCCGTGCGTCGCCAGCATGCCACCGCCCCTTTTGTCAAACATTCGTACCCGTCCCTTCCTATCCTAGTCCAAATTAATGTCCTTTCCTGTTCCTATCCATTTCCTGTTTCCTGTTCTGATTCTTTTTCCTTCCAACTATCCTTATCCTATCCACGGGTCCTCATCCTTTTACCCCGTTACAACCTCTCCCTAGCCAGGTTATTATGTGACGATAGAAATTTCAATACTTTAGAAATACCCTCTGACATTTCAGGCTAAAGCTTGCTGTAACCCATCTACACCCTTAACGGACTTGATCGACATAGGATTATCATAGGTTTCATTACAAGGGGTAACAAACCCTAGGGATCTACATTGATCTAAATGTGATGGTAACAAGATCAACTGTCAGCCCATTAACCTTATCTAACCTATGGATGTATATCAAAATCTTTTCCACCTTATCATTGGAAATTTTCTTCGGAAAGAAAACGTTAGCCCTCCAGCTGGAACAATACAGGAATGGATGTTTAACTGATTTGGAGGCACTGATGGCACATTAGCTGTGTTTTTTTTGGAAAAGTTATCCGTAGTAGAACTCATTACAATATTTTATAGAATTGCTTTTATCAAACTTTGCTAACTGAAAAGTGACAGATGACAGTTGTTTTCAAATTTACCCAAAGTTATTTCGAAATGATTTCGAAATTATAAGAACGAATGAAATGTGGAACACTGAACACAAGTTCACTCGACTTGGAAATTCGTTTTTACTCGATTTTTCTTTGAATTTTCTTTAATGGCTCTACTAAATTTTTTGTGTCAGCCTAATTTGTATTTCAAATTTCAAGTAATGCATTTAGGAATTAGAATTATTATTTTTATTGTATTGAAGTATCTGTGATAAGAATAACACCCAAACGATAAGTTCTGAAATTCCATTTGTCAGTAATAATTTGAGTTGACAACCCTGCTTGCTATGGCAATACATGAATACAAAATATGCACTCTGTCGAAACATGTTTTTTATCCTTGAGCGCACAACGGATAAGGAAACATGACTTTGCATATATGTATATACAACTTCAATTCAATTCTACTCGACAAAACATAGAGTGTGACATCATTGATGCATCCGTTGTGTTGCTAAAATGCAATCTCCAACTAGAAGATCCAATCCGAAGACTTATTTTTCTATTGCTTCCAACTATGAGGAGCTAAGCAAAAATTGAAATGCTCTTTGGAGCAAACGCGCCGCTCGACGGTCTTAGAAGACAAATATATGATTCAGAGTGGGGTTTTAAATACCCTGGCATTCTGTAATGTCGACATAATGTGCGATGAAGAAGAAGTAGATTGATGAAAGCTCAACAAAAAACGTACCAAGGGTACGAAAGGATCCTTGAAAATGACCCATAAAATGAAAGACAAAAAGTCCATTAAGCTGTCCACAAATTACAAAACAATTAGCGACATCTGTTGGTAAATACCCAAATAGGATGGTTGCATGAATGCTGGTTGTCTAGTCTTTTAATCCAATTGGTAGGAATGGGGTTTGGGACTTTCTTCAAAATGAGCATCTGTCACTTGTAATTGTTCCAGAATAGAATATCTTTGTTCTGAAACACAAATACTTGTAAAGTGTAGCTTTAGCGAGACAATTATTTTGTTGTTGTTCTTTTTTTTTTTTTTAAATTGGATAACTGAAGGACGATTTAGCTGAAGTTAGCTAAAGAATTGTTAAGTACGTAGAAATAAAACAGATTCTATTGTCAGTGAGGAGTGATTAAATTTAATTTGCCAATTGGGATTTTGTTGGCTTTTAAGTTATGACGAATTATTTTCAAGAAAAGCAACAAAAACATTAACAGCTTTTGATATTGCTGGACAGTTCTGATTGATCTTTTCCTTAACCAACAAGGGTCTTCAACTAAATGGGTATTTAGTTTACTCCCACCAGTTTAGCGATCCAAGTTGGTTAAGAACAACTTCCTTTTAAGTTCCGGTCTTCCTATACTGGACGGTCCCTGGGTGGTGTTTTACAAAATTTATATGGAATGTAATATTATTGTGGATCTTCTGTACGTGACCCTACAAAGTTGAACCATAAGACTTTTGAATAGGCAAATGTCACCGAGGCCGTAAAATTTTGTTCTTGTATCTTCTTCTTACCGCTATTAATGAAAACGAGACTTACACAATAGGAACTTCTGAGTTTTGGCAGATAATTGCGAGCATATTGTTAAAGTTACATCTGTTAAATTGATTATCATTTAGTTTGTCTTGCCAAATCAAAACGTAGAGTTATTCTCAAAGTATTTGACATAGTCGAACCATCACATGGCAGTAGTTAGATCATCAGGTTCAACTTAGTTCTTTGAGAGAGCGTCTTTCGATTATGACAATATCGTTAACGAATAATTAGACGAACGTTTGAATAACATTCCTAAAATGAGGCTAGAGAAGTAACTATAGCGGATTAAGTCTTTATTGACATATCAAAGATATTGGTGATGTGCTTATCAAAATTTACAGAGCAACGTGCATAATTTACTGTGATGCAAAATAAATGGACGAGGTTGTGATGAGACATCAAAGACAGAAATTGCGAGTTGCACTTCTTCCCTTCAAAAATTTCACCGTAATACTCGCAGAGAATACCAGAAGCTTACCATTGAGCCCACTTTTGGACCTACTTTTAAATTCAGAGATTCTACTTTAATCGCGCTTCACGAATGTAAATTGCTTTACTTGGTCGAATATTTCTTTCCGATTGCGATATTCAGGTATTCCGATGCTTGCTGTTGGTTCGTTAACAGACTTCACTGACCGAGATTTAAGACGGGGGTCGATATCCCAACTTAGGAAATGAGACCAAAACTATTTCAAAGTAGTTCTTAAAAGGTGATCCCAAAGGCAAGTTTTTCAAAAGCGGAGAGAACATTGCATGACGGCCATTTTGTTTTGTCTATTACTAATTTTCTATTTTTATTTTCAGAACCATACCAAGGCAAGGGTAAGTGGTTGTTCCAAAATGACGGAGCTAGGTGCCACGTAACTGATGCCACAATGGATATCCTCTACGAGCCGTTTGAGGACATGGTTAACTTACAAGTACCCAGAGGCAATTTTAAAGTTACCAAGTAGATCGTGCGGTTTGACCCACTTAAATTGTTTCTTGTAGGATTTTATTAAATCGCAGGTCCATGCCAGTATGCAGCAAACGATCAGAATCCTAATCTAAGTACAAGAGTTATTGAAAATTACGAACGATGCCGCATTCCACACTTCATCTCATTTATTGGTTTTTTATATAAATCAGAACATTTTATATATCAACATGTTCTGTTCAAATTTAATATCGACCCGTCTATATTGGATTGGAAAACCCTTATTTCCTATCGATTCTGAGCCGCTGTCATCTGAAAACAAAAGAATTTTTTTTGGGGTACTGCCTCTTGCGATGGTGCGACAAATCCTTTCAGAGAATCTCTTGTCAGAAAAAGTTTTTCTAATGTTAGCCATTCGTACTTGAATGGTTAGTATTTGTAAGTCACTAGACCCAGGTTCTCCACAAGCTGTGCTCTTATAATTCTTTGGGTTTTTCAATACTTAAATTGCGACAGATGGTCCACACCGGAGTATAATATAAAGAATCTGGCCCCTGTTCAACGATTGGAGTACTCAGGTTAAAGTCGAAGAAGCATAATATGTTTAAATTAACAGCCCGTAGCATGCGAGAGACAGGTTCGTGGGAGCCGTAAGAGGTTCGGTGGGTGGGTATATAAAAGAGACGAGGGTTACGTGTATTACGGGTATTAGTATTAAAAGAGATGGAGTTGTAGAGCGACATGCAGCAACGGAACGGAGAGTAGTCGATGAATGAAGAGAATGTCTGATATTTCTCTTCGTTCTTCCAACGAATTCAGGTTGATTAGTTTAAGTCGATCTAATCTAGATAGGGAGGCAGAATCAGAGGATTGTTCCATGATAGACCACGAAAAGCAAAGCGTAGGAATCGAAGCTGGATGCTTTCGATTCTGGAAATATGAGTAAGTTGGTAAGGGGACCAAACTTGAGAGGCGTATTCTAGCAGTGGACGAACAAATGATATGTATAAGGACCGGGTTACATAGGGGTTGGGGAATTCTTTGGACCATCTTTTGACGAAACCGAGCACTGAGTTTGCTTTGAGAACGATATCGTCTATATGAGTGAGAAAATTAAGCTCTGGGTCACATAAAATACCAAGGTCACGAATATTATCAACAGTGGGTATGGGTTGATTATGGAGCAGGTAGAGACGGGAGGAGATTTGTTACGTTTGCGTGAAAAAGTAATTGATTGGCATTTGACGACGTTAAGCTCCAGGCAAGTTTTTAGACACCAAACTGAAAAACTGTCTAGATACTTTTGAATAAGGGAAGAGTCATGTGTTAAAGAAATGGTCTTGAAAAACTTGGTATCATCGGCGAGGCGTACAGAGAGACAGAAGAATGTTTGATGACTCTATCAATATTATTAATAGCAAGAATAAATAAAAGTGGGCCGAGGTGGCTGCCTTGGGGGACACCGGAGGTAGCTAAGAAAAGGAAAGAGGTGGCAAATCTAAATTGCACGCTGTAATAACGGTTTTCAAGGTAAGAAGAAATCCACTGAAACAAAGAGGGTTCAAAGCCGAAAGTGGACAATTTGAAAAGAATAAGCTTATGGGAAATTTTGTCGAAGGCCTTGCTGAAATCGGTTGAGATACGAGTAACATCGACTTCGTAGCCTTTTTCTAAGGCTGAAAGTGTGACGGATACAAATTCAACAAGGTTAGTGGTTGTAGACTGGCATTTGAGAAAGCCATGCTGTGAGGAGGAGATGAGAGATTTGCAGTGGAATCTTAAGGTTTTATACAAAATACGAGTACTTTCAAAGAGTTCGGGTATGTGTGAAAGTTTGGCAATGGGACGATAATTGTTAACATCGCTCTTCGGACCCTTTTTGTGAATAGGGGTTATGAAAGATGAAAATTTTTGAGAGAGGGAGAGAAAGGATGGAAGAGCATTTTTTTAGAAGTATGGCAGGGAGACCATCTGGACCAGGATTGAATTTATCGTTACGTTGATTCAATTTATATTCGATGAGATGGGGATCGACGGAACGATGGAGAAGCGATCCAAGAGAAAAACTTTGTAGATAATTGAAATAGACAGAATCAGGAACAAAGCAATCATCGGCAAAAGATTGTTTGAATAATGTGGCGAAAAGGTTGGCGATAGTGTAAGGATCGTTTGATGTTTCGTTATTGAAAGAGAGAGTGGTTGGGTAGCCATCGGATTTTCTTTTGTAGTTCACAAACTGAAAAAATGACTAAGGGTCTTTGATAAGGTTGGATTGCGTTTCCATTAGATAATTAGATAACGCTGGTAAAGGGAATTGTATAGCTTGGTAAAATGGAGATAAGAATCAAGATAGTTAGAGTAGTCAGTAGGAGAACGAGGGCGGAGGTAACTTTCCCACAACTTATTTCTTTTATTTCGCAGAGAACGAAGTTTGCGGTTGTACCAGGGTGAAGAAGTAGACGAGGTTTTGTGGCGGGAAAAAGGAACATAAAGAGAAATAGAGTTAAATATTTCTCTGTAGAATAAGGTTATGGCATCATTTACGGTTAAGTTGTCAAAATTGAAGGAGACTTTGTTGAGGTATTCATTTATTAGACGAAAGTTTGCTTTATGGAAGTCGTAAGAAGAGAGATCCGTAGGAGGGGTGGACTGTAGTGGAGAATCTTGAAAAATGAGACAAGAAGGGGAGGGTGGAAGTTGTCTATAAATAAATAAATTTGGTGGTGCAACAGCTCGGAGTGAACCAGGACTTAGTGACTTACAACTCTCAACCATTCCTGTGTGCGTGTTACCAGGAACGGAGGGGACCTACAATTTTCTGCCGATTCCGAACGGCTAATGAGCAGCACTTTCCATGACAAGAGATACTCTTGGAGAATTTGTCAATTTCTCGCAAGAGGCAGTACACCCCTGAAAAAAACTTTGCAGCGGCTGAGAATCGAACTCGAGACCTTCCGCATGACAGTTCAACGCACTAACCATTATGCCAAGGGAAGTTGTCGATGGTTGATAGAAAAAGGGGACTAGGTGAGACAGATGAGTTAATGGGGTCTGTTGTGAAAATAAGGTCAAGTTGCCTACCCATTAAATTTGAGATGCCACTAACTTGGCAAAGGCTTGAATCAGCAAGGCTATCTAAGAAAAGACATTCTTTGGTAGATGTGGGATTGGAAGCAAAATAAAACGAAAGATCGTCTTATGGAAAAATTATTCCGAGTATTCTTCTTATTGAAAAGTGATATACATATGTAGTGTTGATATCCTAAAAGAATTCCATTAAGAGGCACTCTGAGATAAAAAAGGAAAGCTATTTTGTTTTATGTTATTAAAGAAGGAACATTTTTCGTCCCTTAGGTAGCCAGGTTGCACAAATTTGTTGAATTTGGTTGAACAAATTTTTGGAGGATATAAGATCCTCTTGACAGATTTAAAGAGATAAGTATTCTTTGTTTATTTTGCGCAAATTGTGCTGAGTTTTATTTGTGGCCTTAAATATGGCAAAAGTTTAACCTCGGTTAGGCCTTTGCTTCATTCTTTCTTCTACCCAAAATTGAAGGAATCATAACCGTTTTAAAACTCCATTGTCCTTTGGGAACTTTCCCAAAATGATTTTCCTTTGAATCAGCTGTTTTACTACCCTGTAAACAATTTCTGTTGTTTTATGATATTACAAATTTCTACTTCTTGCTTTTGGAAAATTGGCCTTCTGCAAATCTTTTTTGAACTTTTGTTTTACTGTCGAAAAATTTCTGGGGTTATATCTAACAAAAGGCATGGTAGTGCCCAACCGAGTTCGTGGCACTACACCCATTTTACGACAATAAATTCAGGAGATTTCTTACTTCAGTTCCAATAGAGTCAGAACCTTAAAACCTTGTAATTTCGCACAACGGTAGGTCTTGTGGTGCATACAAAAGAAAATTTGGAATTTTCTATTTAGGGGCGTGTCATCCACCCACTTTCTCAAAATTTGTTATAAATTATATAGAATACTTCCGAGTGTTGTTGAATTGTGAAATTTTGTAGGGCGGTGGGACTTCTTCTTCTTAATCTTCTTCAGCATTAACGGTTTCTGAGATACTGACAGTTTTTCAAAATTATGAAGCACTTCCCGAAACCGTAGATCCCTTCAATTTCGCACAATGGTAGGTCTTGTGGTACATATAAAGAAAATACTCAAAAATTTCAGATTTTCTATTCAGGAGGCGTTGTATCAACCCAACTTTCTCAAAATTATTACCAATTATATGAAGCACTTTTGGGATAGGTACGGTTTTGACGATTTTGAAATATCGATTTTGATAACGTCGTGATTGTGTTTTTTGTATAATTCATACGTGGTAAATGGGTTATTGTGAGACCCTTATTTATAATGTTGAACAAAAACATAGTACGAACGAAGTCTTGAATGTTTGAAAACCGTGTAGGGTAAATTATTTCATAATCATGTTGTGGGACTAAAACACGAATGGTACGTCCAAAATTAGGCTCGAAGCGTAACTCATAAGCATTCTGCAACCTATCCAATAACTGAAGAAAAAATTGCACTATATACCTGTCCGTATAAACGTATAAACGGCTTATTAATTGAGGCCAGATCAGGAAATTCCTAAGCATTTAGCAGCGTTTTTGGCGGTCCCAGGAATGTGGTCATTCCAACGAAGATCATCATTGACACACATACCGAGTATTGAAAGCGCCTCGGCCTCTACGAAGTGCCATTTAAAGACAATCGCATAAGGGGTACATTTTCAAGGGCAACAGCATACAGTTTTCGAAGCACTAAACGCTATACGATTTTTTATACGCCATTAAACAATGCTAGAAAGATCGCAGTTTAATGAGGTAATCATACGATACCGTTGCCCGAAGCAGATGAACGTGAATTTGAGAACGAGTATAAAAAGCTGAGGGCAGAGTCAAACGGAACCTTGGGGAACACAAAACTGATAATTACGTATAAAATTTTATTATTATGCGTTTTAATTTTGAGACTATTATCAGTTTTTTTGTGTACCCTTTAAAGTTTACAAGATTCGACATAGGAGGTATTCATAGTTAACCGTCGATTTATTATTTTATATACAATTTCGATAGTTAAATATCTACTTGTTGGTATCCTCGGTTTGTTCTTCTTTGAATATTCACCTTCCGTAGATGCGTACAGTGAGAAGACGAATACTACGTCTTTTCACTGTACGAAGGTGGATTGTAGATGAGCAATCTTCAGATGGATTCGGCAATCACAGACGAATCTGGCAATCACAGACGAATCCGGCAAATCACGGACGAATCCAGCAAATCAAGAAAGAATTCGGCAAGTCACGGACGAATTCGGCAAGTAACAGACGAATCTGGAAAATCACGGACGAATCTGGCAAATCACGGACGAATCTGGCAAATCACAGACGAATCTGGTAAATCATCACGGACGAATCCGGCAAATCACAGACGAAACTGGCAAATCAACGGACGAATCTGGCAAATCAACGGACGAATCCGGTAAATCACGGACGAATCCGGCAAATCACAGACGAATCTGGCAAATCAACGGACGAATCTGGCAAGTCACAGACGAATCTGGCAAATCAACGGACGAAACCGGCAAATCACAGACGAATCTGGCAAATCAACGGACGAATCCGGCAAATCACGGACGAATCCGGCAAATCACAGACGAATCTGGCAAATCAACGGACGAATCCGGCAAATCACGGAAGAATCCGGCAAATCACGGACGAATCCGGCAAATCACAGACGAATCTGGCAAATCACGTACGAATCCGGCAAATCACAGACGAATCTGGCAAATCAACGGACGAATCTGGCAAATCACGGAAGAATCCGACAAATCACGGAAGAATCCGACAAATCACGGACGAATCCGGCAAAAGCTTGTGTTAATTTGTTTGAGACCCCTTACCTCTGCTGGGGGGAAGTCTTCAAACTATCTCATTTAATTATCTTCCTTGTTCGATCTCGATGTTTACTTGTTGAAAGTACGCCACACTCTATTACTCGATGTTTCCCTGGTAATGGTCCACTGCACTCTGTTATCCGATGTTTCCCCGGTAATGGTCTACTGCACTCTGAGTTTTTGTCGAACGTCCCGCGGTCTTTTATTATACTTTTCAGCCAAACAATGCGTGAGCTGTAAAGTTAGGAAGTGTACATTTGGTTTTGCGTAGATAGTGTGGTGTTATTGTGCCATTGATTTATGTTCACTGATAAGCTCCTTTCTAATCAGTTGCTGACCATGGCTTGCAGTAGACACATGCTATGGGAGCATGTTGTCCGTTCAGTAAGTAAGTATTTTCTTTAATTTGTAATAGGTCCGTAGCAAGGGGGGTGGCAGAATTGTAATGCTTCATTATAACCATTCGACCATTACTGATAAATAGTTACATATCTTTTGACACACTTCGTGCTCATTATTCATAAATTGAATCTTAAGAATTCTGAACTTTATAAGCAACTTTATGCAACACGGTCGTACATTTTATTTGTATTTACAATACTCTAACTACAAAACAAATGCAATCCCCTGTGATTTATTTTTAATTTAAAACCCATTGATCTGAACATTGCCCTTATGTATGGCTATTACAAATCCCCACATTTGTTTCTTTTTTCACTTTCTGAAATTTCACGTAATGCATTTTGTTGTTCGTGTAACACGCCAACCTCGTAAAACAAGCTATTTAACTATCTTTTCAATTTATTTTACTTGCAAAACACACAAATTACCTTAAAAAAATTCCTTCAAATTCGACCCGGAACAAAAACCTTGTAAAAACTATTTCTATGCACCCAACACACAACCAAGGAATTCCAAATCTAAAGTAAAAGTTAAAAGAATGTTTCTCGGATGTGTTAATAAATTTGGATTAAAGGTACAAGCCAGAGGCCAGGTGTTTTGTTTTATAGATTTTTTTTGTCGAACTATTGCCTCTGCTCGTGCATGCTAAAAAGAAATATCCTTCGTATCTTTAATAAGGTGTTTGTAAATTTGCAACGTTCTTCCTATCTTGATGCCTTTTTTGTGTATTGTTTGCGATATGTAGTTAAAATAAATATTTTTGTTTTAATTGGCGTTGTCTTATTTTGCGCCAGTAAAAAACATCACGACTTAAAGTTCAGTATACATGGTAAGTTAGTTGGGTTTTTGTAGATTATTGCAATTCTTAATAATTAATACTATGTTTTATTAACGCACATGCCCCTACGGAAGAGAAGGATGACACTACTAAGGAAGAATTCTACGAGCTCCTCGCCAAAACTTACGAGCAATGTCTCAAAAATGACATCAAAATACTCCTAGGAGTTTTTAATGCCAATATTGGTAAAGAAAACATCTTTAGTAGGACAGTCGGAAAACAAATCCTGCACGACATCACTTCCAGAAACGGACTCAGGCTTTTCGACTTCGTAGCGTGAAAGAACATGGCGTTGAGTAGCACTAGATCTCCCCGCCTTGATATTCTAAAGGGTACTCGGCGGTCCCCCGATGATCTAACGCGTGCAACCAAATTGATCATGTTGATATCGACAGACGGCACTTCTCTAGCATACTGGGGTTACGCATATACAGATCAGCCAACATTGACTCGGATCACTACCTGGTTGGTGCAAAAGTAGTTGGAGGCTTTTAGGCGAACATCAATCCTGAGGAGGAAATTCAACGTTGGTAGACTGCAATCGGAAGACGCCGCGAAAGCCTATATGCTTGCGAAGGACCCTAGTACAGAATCGTCTTTTGGTTTAACGTGAGCACCTGCCGATTATGGCTCAATCCCATGGGAGGCCTACCTGCATCAGAGTCAGATTGGGTCCTGACCATTAACCCCGACATAGCCGAAGCTATCTCGGTCGAAAAGTTGTGACATGTTGCAGGCATGAACACGCACATCTTGCTTAGGAGGCGAGGTCTATCTAACACCTCTTGAATCCAGGCACGCCTAAAAACCATATGTCTCCGCATTTCGGGGCTCACACCCGCTCACGCAACTCCGTTGCTCCGCTTAGGGTATGTTCAGTCGCCAGGCAGGCGCCTGTAGCAACAGTTTTGTATTTTACATTAATTGGAGTAAACAACTAACAGTTATGTACTGCTGCTCAGGAAAACTGTTGCTACAGGCGCCTGCCTGGCGACTGAACATACCCTAAGCGGAGCAACGGAGTTGCGTGAGCGGGTGTGAGCCCCGAAAAGGGATTTAAAATCCTGAAAACCCGCGAAGCGGGCCACCCAAGGTACTGTTGCTCAAGACAAAACATTTTATGTTTGGCCTTAAGTCACAAACAAATTTGGCCTTTTGTCACTCTGCCTTATGTCACGGCACCACACAACACACACAATAACCACACCAACGTGAACGATGGCTCTGTAATCACAGGTACTTTGCTCTTAGTTTCCTGAGCAAAATGTATGCCAACCCAGAACTCACCACACACAATAACTATACCAACGTGAACGACGGCTCTGTAATCACAGGTACTTTGCTCTTAGTTTCCTGAGCAAAATGTATACCAACACAGAAAAATCTGCTTTTGATCTGACACAGTATATAGTATGCTCTTAATTTGAATGAGCATTCTGTAGTCTATTATAGAGCGTCGGAGCTCTGTACTGATATACAGTTTGGCAATACGCTGCCCGATGAGTGGTACCTTATTGCCATCTGCCCGATCCACAAAAAAGGCGACCGCCTTCTCTGCAGCAACTATAGAGGCTGTCGATCATATTATGTGAACGCCTGAAGCCCCTATTAGTGTGGTTTCAGGCCTGGAAAGTCTACCATCGACCAGATCTTCACACAACGCCATATCCTGAAGAAGACCCAAGAATTATTGATACACACCACATACTCATCGATTTTAAAGCAGCTAATGACAGCGTTAATAGAGAAGAGCTGTACCGTGCCATGTCGAGTTTTGGTGTCCCTGCCAAACTGATACGCCTTACCAGGATGACGTTGGAAAATGCCCGTTGCTCCGTCAAAATTGGGAGAGATTCAACCGAAACCACCAGAGAACTTCGACAAGGTGACGCGCTTTCATGTAGCAGTTTTAATATTGTCCTTGAGAGGGTAGTGCTCAATACTCGGGCCAACACCAATGACACTATCTTTCAAAAATCCACTCAATATCTTGGATACGCGGATAACTTCGACATAATGGAAAGATTCAAGCGAGCAGTTACGGGTACCTTTTCTAGTATGGAGTCAGAAGCGTACAAAATGGGTCTTGTGAACAATGAGGAGAAGACAAAGTACGAGTATATGCTGTCATCAAATAAAGCCGATTCCCACCGCAGACTTGGTCAGAACGTGACTATTGATAGATATAACTTCGAGATGGTCAGAAAATTTGTTAATCGATGTGAACTCTGCAAATGACATCAGTGCTAAAATCAAACGTAGATTAACTCTTGCTAATCGCTGTTTTTTTTGCGCTAAGTAAGCAATTGAAGAATAAAGCCGTATCGAGAAATACAAAACCCTGATAATCCCGGTCTTGCTACATGGTGCAGAAGCATGGATATTTTCCAAGGCGGATGAAAGCTCTCTTGGTGGTTTCGAGAGAAAGGTTCTACGCACGATTTATGGTCCGGTTTGTGTCGATAGGCCAAATAAAATTTGGCGAAGACGATGAAATTATGAATTGTACGAGATGTACAGCGACAAGAAACAGTACAAGAAACTACGTATTCGTATTCAGCGGTTAAGATGGCTAGCGCATGTAGAGCGAGTTAACATCGACGCTCCATCCCGTAAGGTATTCAACGCTATGCCAGAGGGTACGAGAAACAGAGGCAGACCTCATCTCCGGTGGCGTGATCAAGTTGAGGGAGATTTAAGGCAACTTGGGACTCGAAACTGGAGGCAGCAAGCTAGAGATTGAGACTGCTGCCGGGGTCTACTATTTGAAGCTCAGGCGCACCCCGCGCTGTAGCGCCAACTAAAGTAAAGTAAAGATCGTCTTTGGGTTTTACGTGGATACCTGCATGTTACGGCTCTACCCCACGGGTGGCCTACCACCATCAGCGTCAGATTTAGTCCTGACCATTAACCCCGACATAGCAATCGATCTCGGTTGCAAAGTTGTGATATGTTGCAGCATATGCAAGGTGGAGCTTCGCAACTTCGTCATTTTATGGAGCTTCCTAGGCGATCCGAACCCGTACTTAGTCCAAGTTTTTGTCTCAAGCTTCGGAATTTCCAGATCTGAACCCGTCACTTCCAAATGGACTCCTGCAAAACCCTGGGCCGGTAAACCCTTACGATACACACCAAGAAGTCGGCCGGGGTAGAAACCAACTACTCAATGTGCATCCTAGTCTTTTGCTCACCTTGCGGCAAACTAGGAAAGACGCCCCTAGTCTTTAGTTTACTACGGCAAACAAGGAAAGACTCTCCTATTTTTTATTTACCTTACGGCAAACTAGGAAAGACGATCCTAGTCTTTTATTTACCTTACGGCAAACTAGGAAAGACGCTCCTAGTCTTTAGTTTACCTTACGGCAAACAAGGAAAGATGATCCTATCTTTTGCTCAACTTACGGCAAACTAGGAAAGACGCTCCTAGTCCTTGTTCTAAAGAACGAGGACGACGATCCCCCATATTATTTGCTACCTCAAATAACCCTAAAAAAAACCCTTAAATAACCTTAAAAATCTCCAGCCACGTAAGCAGCTGGAGACCTCACCAGTTAACTCCTCGTTATAACCCAATTAAACCTTAAAAGTCTCCAGCCACGCAAGTAGCCGGAGACCTTACCAATTCAACCCGTTACAACCCGATAAAACCTTAGAAATCTCCAGCCACGCAAGTACCCGGAGACTTCACCAATTTCACCCTTCACCAACCAAGGTCCATCAAAAAGTCTCCAGTTACAAGTGCACGAGCCCCGAAAGTCAAGACCATCATCCATGCATTGACCACTTGCACCACCATCCAACAACCATGGCCTTATGCTCCCCACCACCCATTATGATTGTGGGAATCACGCAAGCTGCACTCGGACAGGTATGCCACCACAACCATAATCTTGGACTTACGTTTGCTGCCATGGTCTGATGTGTGGTTCAGTAGCAATACACTTCCAACAGTCAATCCTTCCAGAGCCCGAACACGAGCAACCAAAGACCTTACAATTTCACCCTAGACCTCCTTAGTAGACCCTTCAAAGCCTGTAGAATACCTTTAAAATCTCCAGAAACGTAAGTAGCCGGAGATTTTATCAACACACACCCGTCTTGACCCTACTACTTCCTTGGGTTTTCTTAGTTGTCTAAATCTCTTAGCTGAACGAGCAGCGAGAGAATAGACGTAAGCCCCCCCCACCATGACAAGGTGAAACCCATCGGGGGGGGGGGGGGGGTAAGTATAGTAAAGTATGTAATACTATGTTTTCATTAGAGTCGAAATGAGGTTATTTCGCAAATCACAGATAAAAAAAAATTGCTTATCTATCAAATAGCGCCCTCCAGGTACACATACCGCCACTTCTTTCAAATTAATAACTCTGTAGATCCATGCACTAGTGTAATAATTTTAGTAAAAAGTTTTAAAAAAATAGATACATTTTGAATGATAGTTACAAATTTCAATTTAATTTCAAGATTTGTCGGCTATATGAAGTGGCACCAGATTCAAATGCTTCATGTGCCATAATACGCGAGAAGCTTGAAACACTCATAACAACAAGAATCAATTTACAGTTTGTTATGATTTAACATTTCTTTTAATGCTCGAAGGATTTAAAAAAGGCTCTTATCATAAATTAAGTTACTCAGAAAAAAATACTTTTACATTCAATCTTTAAAAGAAGGGATGAATATATGTATGGCTTGCATTCGTGCAACAAAAGTATCCATAAGCGCCTCTGTTTGTCTTACTTCCTTTAACTGCAAAATTCAAGCAAAAAGGATATTTTCGCATCCGACGATGCCATGCATTAGCTATTATGGCGGCGGAAATGAAGGATGCTTCTGAGAAGCATGTCCAGTCATTTGCTTCGTCAGTCCAGTCCATTAGGATGGTTCATCTTTATTTTTCAGTTGATTTTTTTTCTTTTATTTTAAAGAAAGTACAAATAAATCTTGTGTTCTTTTTTTTCATTTTCGTAGTAAGGATATGGAACACTGTTGAAAAAATATATGGCGAAGAACTTGGATTTATTACAAAGATGTCGACAAGGAACGCGGAAGAAAACCCATTAAAAGGATTTTGAGCTGACACTGTAGTGACACTAGAAGTGGGTGTCCGGAAGAACAATAACTTTAAGGATGATGACGCAAGCAACGACTACGACGAAGATGACTACCACGCCTCCATAATAAGCATAAATCTATTTATATTTGACATCGTTATCATCTATGAAAGGAAATTATGGCAAATTTTATAGGAAGCCTCTGTGTAAACGGTTTTAATTTCCTTCATATTATAGTTTCCTTTTTGTATTTTATGTTCGAACAGAAATAGTTTTTATTTTTTTTTTCAAATAAAATATGGACGACGATAAAAAAGGAAAGGCTCAGAAATGTTTCTTATAAGAAAAACCTATTCAATAATACATTATCATACCGATTCAATTTAAATTCGACATTCTATGAAGATGTAGACAAGGAAATCAGTTTTTTCTTTTACTGTCCACAAATTATTGCAAATATTTGATTTTTGAAATTGAACTTTTCGGATGAATCCGGAAAAAGATTTTAGGAATAGACGAGATCTCAGTGGGTAATTTGGTTTTGTAATGTTGTCGGTGAATCGAGTCCCTCAATAAGTCAGTAGTTTCTTGTTACCATGGAAACAAATTTTGCAAAATAAATGTTGAAGTTATTCAATATCTAAGACCTTACCCAGAACAAAGAAGCTGAAAGTTACCATATTCATCAATCCAAGAGATGCCTATTCAGAGTCGACTCTTGTCTACGAAGGACTCCGATGGGTAGAATTTTAACCCTGGAACAAAGGCTATGTGATTTCAAATTTAAATGATGCTGATAAGGAATTTATTGCTAACCTTTCGTATAAATTATAGCCAGATTCTACTGTCGATTTAAAGTTTTGAAATAATTGTGAGGTTAATTAAAGCAAGCAACCATTTGTATATCAGGTTTAATCTATTGTAAGATTGCTAGGTTTGTTTTCAAATTTAAAATTATCTCAGGTACTTTTGTATATTTTGAATATTACAACAATAACTTGAAGGAACTACCACCAAGCGTGTGTAATTTGGCTGGAGTTATAGCTATTTCACAGGTGCCAGATTTTAGTGTAATAGTGAAAAGCTGCCGGCTCCAACGGAATTCCCACAGAAGAACTGAAACTGACAACACAAACATGTCCCTATTTACAGCTGCCTCGGAGAAGACGTCTTTCCGAAAAGCTAGAAAAAACAACGCTTGGTGTTGATCAGCAAAGCAAAGGAGACTCGGGTTCCCGCCTCTTCACATGCATGACACAGCAGAGGGTAGGTATTGGAAAAGCTCCTCAAACCACTGCTGATAGTGACAGTAAAAATTCCAGGTGATCTATCAGAGAGCCCGCACTTTGATTGGAGCCATTAAAAAGTAATGAACCTTGCCCAAATCGTCCAACAGGAAAACCAATACTCTAGGAAGATCGTCTTGCTGGCAACCTCGGATGTAAGGAATGCATTCAACTCGGCCAAGTGGACCGATATACTAGACGTACTCAAAATGGAATTCACACTCAGCGTATCTCCTTCGGTTGGTGAAGGACTTTTTCAGGGATCGATATTGGATCTTCGAAACCCCAGAAGGCCCACTAAGAAAGAAAATGACATGAGGAGCAGCGCAGGGATCAATCTTAGGACCAGACCTTTGGAACATCTCCTATGATGACATTCTCCTCATTGAGATGCCTGAAGATGACTTTCTGGTCAGAGTACGCAGACGAAATCGACGCGGGAATTTCGGGAAGAGACACCGAAAGCGTACAAAGAAAGCTGAACCAGGTCATCCGACGAGCAAACTCATTGATGGATGAGCACAAGAAGAGAATTTCCACTTAAGACGATTTCAAAATCGGAAACTAAGTGATAACAAGCAGCGCCGCAGTAAAGTATTTGGGATTGAGGTGGGTTACAATGCTTACCTTCTGGATACGAATACAGGCAGCAGCAGAAAGAGCGTCAAAAACAACAGCATCACTGAGCATATTAATGGCAAATGTAGATTGACCGATGGACAGTAAGTGCAGATTACTGATATCGACAACGCATGCTATTCTTCTATATGGACACGAAATCTGGGCGGATGCACTTAAACAAGAGAAGTTCCTGCAAACATATGGTGGTAGTTCAAAGACGCAGAGCTCTTCATGTTGCCAGCTCCTAACGAACGGTGTTGGAAGAAGCTGTTCTTCTAGTCGCATGAGTGACCAACCATCGGGGAAGTACGTCACGACAAAAAGGTCCGAAAAGGAAAATTTCGTGGCAAAAATACTAATTTCGATGTTTTATTTTTAAAGTTTTGTTTATATTTCTAATAGAAATATAAACGGAGCTTCAAAAACAGCAAACAAAAAAATTTTCCGCTAACTAGTTTGACTTATAGAGCTTTTCAAAGTTGGTCAATTTCGTTCTAGAGTTAAAAAAAAAAAACAGAAAAACTAACTTCTTTGTTTTCGTATTTTTTGGCATATTAAATGTAAATTATTAATTTTCTATAGTTTATTCTAGTTGTATTATTTGTGCGTAACTCAAAATTTTAATTAAAAAAAAAAATTAATATTTTTAATAAATAAAACAAAAAACACCCTTTTTTAGCAGATTTTTTCGGTTTGAATAGAGCTACAAAAAAATACTAGATAGTTTACCCTAACTATTTCTTAAACCATATGCAAAATTGTAGCTGCAACTATTTGCAACCTTCAAAGAAATTGTAATTTGTTTAAAAAAAAGTCGTGCTCCCAGTGCTGACCTTTTGGTCTTAAAAGCAAATTCCCTTATGGAAAATTTCAATTATTTTATTAATTAAAATAGTCGAGAACGTGAAATTTTCTTTTTAATTAAAAATCGTTTTATTACTGTCTTGATTCTGATAAAAAAAATCGCCCACTTCTACGCCCCTTTTTATACAAATGCCAATTATTATTGAAAAAAAAAAAATATAAAATATTGTACACAAACTATTGATTACTTTATTGAACATTAAATTTTTTAATCCGCCCATCTTAACGACCCTCTTTGAATAAATTCCCCTTAACTTAAATTATTGTAAATATTTATTGATCTTATTCTAATAGTACCTAAACATAGATTAACTTGCCAGAAGAAAAGGATTAATAGCTTTATTGCCTACTCCATATACAAAGTTGAAAGAATTATTTAATTTTGGATTATTATTTTATGATCTAATAAAACAGGTAGAAATAATAATTTTCTTCCGATACCCCATATTGTTAAGCTTAAATTTCACAGGTAAAATAATCCTTGTGCTTATACATTATGGAGTTATAAACTATGACAATGGATATATGTTGTTAGTTTTCAAGAGGCTTTACTGACGAGTGGAGGCTGCAAATTAAATACCAATATGAATATTTCAAACAGAAACATTTTTGAACATTTTATCAATGTTTCGAATTCTGAAGAATTTGTAATTCTGATCCAAAACCAATACGAAGATATAAGTGACAACGATGAAACAAAAAAGAAACTCCAAAGATTATACGCATCATTTAAAAACAAATGGATTGACTGTTTTAGAGTTAAATCAAGATTTCTCTCAAAATATGAAGAATTTTTGAATGGAACATTTACAATCCAATGTAATGAAATTGAAGACAGTGACGTGCCAAGTACATCAAGAGAAAGGCCTTCGAAATCCTTAGATACATGTTCAGTATATACCAAAAGGAGGAAACTATTGGAAACTACGGGCGATATTTCGACTGAAAATGTTTCCACAGCTCTGAGTATAAAATATAAAAAGGAACACGAAAAGATAAAAGCGGATATCACAAAAGCAGTTTTTAATGCAAGCCCATTGCGAGTGCAACGGATAAAGGAGAGTATTCCCACACCTCAAAGGGATCCAATAAAATACGATGGTCCCACTGCGCTAGCCTTGTTCTTGGATATGGGGCTTTCTAAAGAAAAATATAATTTGATGAGAAAATCATTAAGAAGCCATAACGTTGATGTGTTTCCGAGCTACAATTTATTAATGGAAGCTAAAATACAAGCAACTCCATCAAATTTGATAGTAACAGAAACTTCTGTTGAAGTGAATCTCCAAGATTTGGTGGACCATACAGCAAAGAGGATTTTAAATAGCCTAGTCAATCAGGATCTTCTTTTACTTCCAACAAATCTTACTTTGATAAGCAAATGGGGATGCGATGGATCTTCCGGACAAAGTGCATATAAGCAAACAATAGTTTTAGAAGATGGCCAGGTAATATCTGATGCGAACATGTTCATGGCATCACTAGTTCCACTTCGTATAAAAGGTGAATCAACCGAATATTGGAAAAATACAAGGCCGTCATCAGTTCACTTTTGCAGACCGATTCTTTTTAAATATGCAAAGGAGTCAAGTGATATTATTCAGACAACTGTCAGAAATATAAGGAACCAAATAGAAAATTTGAGGCCAACTGCAGTGACTGTTGCTGAAGAAAAAAATGTGATGATTCGACATGAGTTTTTTCTAAGCATGATAGACGGGAAAGTGTTGAATGAACTAACAAATACAAAATCAACATTGTCATGTCCAATTTGCAAAAGGACACAAATAAATTTTCTAAAAGAAGACGATTCAGCAGAAGCAGATGAGTGGAACTACGAATTTGGAATTTCACCATTACACGCTAGAATAAGATGTATGAAGTTCGTTCTTAAACTAGCTTATGGACTATACCAAGAAGATGAGACAACCGACAAGAAGGAAGCCGAAAGAAGAAGAAAAGCGGATATTCAAAAGGAATTTTGGGAACAACTCGGGTTAATCATTGATACGCCAAAACAAGGATTCGGTAACACAAATGATGGAAACACTTCACGAAGATTTTTTGAAAATCCACGGAAACGACAAAATAAAGATTTATTTAATATGCTAGCTATATCATCAGATCCACTTGTTTCATCTTTAAGAACGTGTCTTAAAAAAGAGCTGAAAAAGAGTTACTACCCAGAACTAATAGGTCTATTAACTGTTGAAAATGATGCCGATGAATTTTGTTCTGAAAATTAGATATATACCTAGTAGTTAATTGTAAACAAATATTTATAATGTATTCTATTTTATTTTGTTAATATAAATTTTATATTCTATTTGATTTTTTTTAATTTTTTTTCGGCCGTTTACTTTTTTCCTACACTGTTTCATATAAAATATATCAGTCAAACAGTTTATAGAATAAACTAATGCCCCACAACATGAAAAAATACTGTTTTATAATACTCCTTAAAAAATATTTCTGAAATTGGTGCGTTAACTTTAAGCATCCACTGTTGTTATGAATTCACTTAAATAGTCAAAAACTTTTTTTTTTAAAAGTTTTAAAAATTTAGGACTGTTTTTAAAAGGTCTACTTTCAGACTTTATTCTGTTAACTCCTTTTTCTAAGAAAATCTTACACATCAACCAATTATTCTGAAACACCCTGTAAAGTAATTTTTTTAAAATTCACAATTTATATAGCCTTGGAAATAACCTTTAAGGGAAAAAAAAAAGTGTTGCGATAGCTTCACGTGTTCAAAAGTTATGATTTTTGCAACGAAAAAAGTCATTTTGGACCACAGTGCGGCGTCTGGAGAGGCCAAGGGGCTTACAATTCAGAAGTGGCAAGGGCGTTGAGCTCAGAAAGCAGAGGAAAATAGACAGCAATGCTGATCAGGAACGGGGTGAGGTTAATTACTACCTCACTCCCTTATTTACCGAACACGGTAACTTCAACGTCTTCCTCCATATCGGAATATCGGAAAAACAAACAGTCTAGTCTGCCAGTATGGCGACTCACAAGAAGACGATGCAAACTATACCTTCTTCTCGTGCAGCAGATGGAAGTCCCTCCGCCAAGATTTGCAAAGAAATATTGGTGCCATCTGCTCAGAGAACATAGTCCAGAAGATGCTACAAAACTGACAAAATATCTGTAGCTTCACATAGCATATATGTATGCTCAGAAGAAAAAAAGGAAAGAAGAAAATGATCGCCAGCTGACCCCGCAAGGGAAATATGAAGACCCCCCCTGCAGGACTGCCAAAAGAGGTCTCGGGAGTGAGGGGTACTCACCATACAAATGTTAAAAAATGGTTCGGAAAATTTAATTTTTCTCGAAAACGGCACCTAGAATATTGATAAAATTGTTTGTGATTCACTTTATTTTAATGATCTACCGTTCAATAAAAAAATTGAAAACTAAGACATTACTGGCAGTACCTACCTTAGAACCTCTTTTTGACTTTCCCGTTATCGGTATAACGGAAATTTTTTGCATAAAAGTTTGTAAAAAAAAACAAAATTGTGAATTTTGGACTGGTTGCATAATCGGTTCATACTTCTTTGAGAATGGCATTGACCTGGACATCACCGATTGATAAATAGGTAGAAAAAAGATTAATTTCTTACAAAATTCTTGGTCGCTAGAACTCAATAGAAAAAGAAATCCAATTAGAAATAAATTAAAATCGTAAAGAAAATAATTTGTTTCAAATTTCGGGGCGGGTTTGAGGGGTTCTCTCCTTCCCTTTCCCTCGACAGCTCTGTGCATAAGACATAGAAATATATCTTTCCACCAAAATTCAGCTTTTTCGGAATTTGGTTTGAAGTTTGATCTTGTTACGTATCCGATCCCACTAAATACAAATAAAAGACACCACAACTTAGGTATCAATAAGATACCAGTAAAACACTTAACTCCTCTTGTAAATCACCAGTAAACACTTTTATTTAAGAAACATAACAAAACTACGCAAAAAAAGAAAAAAAAAACACATTACATAACCGAGAATTATTTGGTTGTCTATGATGAAGTTGAGGTCTACGACGCAGGAACTACCTGAAAAGAAAAAAATCAAGAATAATACAAAAAAAAAAACCTAAAACTTTCACAGTAGAAGCAACCAGATTCTGTTTCTAAACTACCCTTAACCTAACATTAAATATAAGGGTTAATTTTTAAAACAAAATCTGGTGAAATACTTATCTTTGCACTGTGTTGATAAATTGTAGAATTGAAACAATGATGAACCTGAAAAGGAAAAGAAAGAAAAAAATGTAAATTAAAGGATTCGCAAACGATAGCCAGAAGCTGCAATAGGTTACCTGGTAGTTCACAACAATGTAAGGTGATAGGATGATATTCCTTTGATAAAGATCCACCTCTTCTGGTGGTGATACAATCTCCGGACACAAGATAAGTAGACAATCTGAAAAAAAGAAAATAAGAACACAATGAATACAATGCAAGATTGTAAGTAGAAATGACTTACCATCAATAATGGTGTTCTGCAACTTGCAACACCAGACACATATGGCATTTAGGTATGTGTTCACTTCCTGTTATTTTATTTATATTTTTTTTCTGTCTACGTCGAATAATATTAATGTTTTATTGTTTTTTTTATAAACTGAAAACCGAAACCGATGAAATAATGAATGTTTTGTTTATGCGAATGCGTAAACGTTTAGGAAGTGACAGATGGGGATGACAGATTTTCGTGCTGAATTGCACTGATACCAACATTGTCAGAAAAAATTTGTGCTGAATTAAATAAATCTGCAATGTTGACGTTCACAATAGGAGAAAGGTATTTTTAGTCAGGTGGGGGGTAGTAAATACTGATATGTAGGGATTTAGTGCAATGGTATTAGTTATTATAATTTATTTTAGATGTTTTATTTTTATTTTTATAATTAGTTTATTTATTTCTTTTATTAGTCATTTAGTGCAATATGGTTAGATCTTAAGTATTTTTCTGTGATATTTTTTTATTATTTATGTATTTTAATAGTTAATTTTAAGTTATTTAGTGCAATATTAGAATCATAGGTATTATACATAGACATAAATTTATTATATGACGATAGACAACACTGACAAGAGTATAGGTTTAAGACATAAGTTTTACGAACACAGGTATTCAAAATAGGAGAAATTAAATTCCGAATTCCAGTCTGCAAAGCTAGATAATATACATAAGACAGAAGTAAAATATAGATTATAGGGCAATGACCGATGATTATGTAATCAAATTAGAGATTCCAAGTCAAGTAATCAAGGAGAAAAGACATAAGGATAACAGTCAAAGTCACGGAACTGCTAAAAACGTTATAGAAAAGTTTGGTATTCGTGTAGATTTTCTATCGACAAGAGTTTTAATAAAAGACATTTGAAATCAAAAAATAATTAAGTAATAAAAAAAAAATAATAAAAGAAATTTTTTTTTAACGTAAAAGGGTGTAAAAATTATCGAAGGCACCTTGAAGCTCCGTTCTTCAAAAGCAAAAAAAAAAAAAAAATTGTGTCAGAAGCATATCCTAAGAAGCGACTTGATATATAGATATGTATATACATGTATATCCGAAGTAGCTCATCGACTTGAAGCTACCGATTTGAGCTTCTGCTGCTGTCGTTTTGTCACCGACATCGACATAAATTTGCAACTTGCACGGGTTGAGCTTAAGGAAATTCTGACTTGGAGATTGGACAAGCTTTACGAATCAAACGCACGAAGGGTGTTCCTATAGACATTCAAACTGGTGAAGCAGAAAGTGCATCGTCGATATTTGTTGGAAAGTCCCTTCTGGATTTTGAATTTAAGCACACTTGTTCCCTTCTGGACCAGAGTGAAATTTTTTATACCTTTTTGGTCCCTTCTGGACGTGTAATTGTTGATTAATTTTCCTTTTTTTTTTGAATTTTGAAAAAAAAAAAAAACAGTGTAAAGGAAAGAAAGAGAATCTGAAATTATTTGGATATTATAAAAAGAAAAATCATTTACATATATATACTATAGGAAAAATAAAGAAAGAGGAAAGTGTAAGTGGAAGTAAAAAGTGAAGAGTGTACGTATCTAGACTTTGTAGGAAGCATTGTAAATACAAATAAAACAAAACAATATAATTCTCCATCTACCTTGTTCTTTTTTTATAGCGTGTACTGTAGGTTTGTTTCTACTCAAGATAGTGCCAAGTAGAGATTCTAATTAGAGAAAAAAATTAAATGAAATAACCACTGACGTCATCACCTGTATGTGTTAACTGCGAACTTAGCTATATAAAGCCTGGTTAAACCTGAGTGAAACTCGACAGTACTCTTCCTAATGCTAAATTCTTAAATGAGCTTAAATTTTTTATCTCACACTTATTCTCTCAAGAATTTTGATAGGGCGATAGGGGAAAAGAGGAAAATTTGAGAGTCAGAAGAATCAATCTCCAAAACCACACCACATCTTCACCCACACAATGACATTCTTTTTACTCAACTTCCATCATGGATGACTTCCGCTGTTCCTGTTTCTTCCTGATTTTAAACTGGAAATCAAAATCTTTATTACATGTATTTCCAGAAAAATCCAAAATAATTTTAGAGACCGAAACTCTTAATTATAAGTTAAGATTCGGGGAGTTATAGGAAGCGACGGAAGGAGTAGGAAGCCATGATTGCTAAGATGGAAGAGTACAAGTGTGGCGGGTTTGGGGAGAAGCTTCCGGGGAATCGAATTGAGTTTTGGCGTGGTTTTGGTTCGAGGCGGACGAGTAAAATAAATCATTCCGAAAAACTTTGATATTTTTATAAAACCTAATTGTGAAGTAAAAACTTTAGAAATATCAATAATTGGGGAAAAATAACCTGTAAAGTGAAGAACATTATACATACATTACATATACATTACCCAAAAAAATAAAACGCCGGAAAAAAATAAATAAAAAGAAACCTATTGCAATTAAGTAAACGGTCTTGTGATACGAGTATCTACGTGGCTATTAAGAACCTTTTGTTCTGCCTTGATCATTCCCTCAGTGTACCCAAGTGCTCCTCACGAATTTATCTGAACAAAGAAAGAAAATTGAAAAAAAAAAAAACCGTGAACAAAAAAATTATGAGAAGGTCACACATCCCTTGGGTTTTTTTTATTACTTATACATCAATGACAATGTTCTAAAGTATGATCTACACAAATAAAATATCGCCTCCCTCCCCCTCGCTCCAGTAACAAAATCCGTATCGTATGATCTTATTGACGTCACATTCGGGTCAAGTGATCAGGAGAATATAATGCCGTTGGATGAATTCCCTTTTTTTTGGATTGCCGTATTGCCATATACTTTACAATTTCAAGTAGCTGTTCTATCTTATGTGTTTTTTTTTTTGGTCGCATAGAAGATTAAATAATTTTAAGATATTTATTATTGGTTACAAGAAAAAATAAATAAATATACATATGTATAAAAATAATATTTTTGATACAAAAAGAGAGATAAATTCCAAGAAGTATTACATACAAAAATAATAGTTAAATTATTGTTGTTTATTTAAATCAAGTTCTTAGAAAAAAAACCACTAGTAGGAAAAAAGGTGGATTATAAATTTTGGTTAAAAGATAAAAAGTTCTAAAATACAAATTAATTTACGGTTAAGAAATATGTTATAAAAAAAAAAAAAATATATAATAATAATACAGAAGAAAAATAAATAAATAATTTGTGTACGTGGTAAAAGTGGTATAAAAAAAGCTCCCATGGTTATATATTGTTTTTTTTCTCGCGAGATCTATTTTTTTCAGGCTTTTACAAAAACAACGCCTGAGAACCCATATGCTGTGCACAACATTTGGTGGACTAAGCTCTTTGTTGTCGGTAAGTGTGTTGTGAATCATTGAAACGATTATATAACCATTTCATGCCAAATTTTATCTGTTTTTCCACACAAAAATATAAAAAAAAAAATTTAAATTTTCTGAATTAAATATAATTTGTAATTAACAAAAATAAAAAAAAAAAAAAACAGAACAAAACAAAAAACAACATTTCGTTCTATAGATTGAAGTTTTTTTATCTATATAGTTATTTATATTAAAGTTTAAATTACCTATGGATGAATTTGATTTAATATTTCCTTAAATTTACCTAAAACTATCCATACATTTTAACATCTGTAGTTAATTTTAATTGATGATTTTGTCAGTATACTTATTTCAAAATACATAATTTATTCTGATTATTGAAAAAAAAAACCTTTTATTGGTTGATCATATTCAACTATGGTTGTCATCTTTATTCTCATCCTACTATGAAGTTTTGTGGTCAGCGCATTTCACTTAAAAAAAAAAAATAGATAAATAACCTGGAAAGAATGATCTATAATTTTGTTTACATGGTCAAGGTCATTCTTAAGATGATCTCTGTGTAAGACGTTTCCAGAGGAGGAGTTGACCAGACCAGGTCCTATATTTTAGGGTAAGTTACCAAATTCGGGGTTTCTATCAATGCGAGGACATAGAGGCCAAGGTGTATCCGTAGTATCCTGTAGGGTAGTATATGATACTTGGGGTGGGCAAACCTCATTGGAGATTAACTTACATCTACATATTCTCCACCATTAGCGCAAAGTACATCAGGAGAAACTCAACTAATTTCTTTTAGGCCCTAACTTCAATTTTTCAGACAACTCCATCTAGTCTTAGGCATGAAATAATACGTAACTTTATCTGGTGTGGATGTAGCAAGAACCCCCCTAACCCGACGAGCTACGGCCAGGTGAAAGCATGCATGCCTTCAGCTGCAGACACCCAGATACTCACATTTCTGCTGCCCGGACTGACTCGAGGAGTCCTGTGGCCTTGAGCCATAAGGGTGGTATAGGAGTGGGAGGGCTAGTGATGATATCCATCTTGCATTTTTCGGGAATCCTGCTTTTTAGAATCTTTTTGTCCCAGTCATCACTAAACGTAGCCGTTACAGGTGGCGCCCAACGTGGGGCCTAAAATTTATAATAGTTAGAGTTTTTATATAATTTTGAAAAGTAAAGAGAACAAAAATTTCTAATTTTTCTTAAACTGCAATCATTCTTTGGATGTTTGTTTTATCTCTCAACATTTTGTTGAATCAATATTTAGGTTTCTTATTCAAGAGTCATCTCAGGTTTGACCGATAGGTGGTAATTGTCCGCCTATGTCTGTGGCAAGTTCGAACATGTACTCAAGGACAGAAATACGTAAATGATGAAAACTTGTTTTCTGCATTCCTCAGCCTATAGTTTCATATCATTGTAGGACTATGCTAGTTGTGAGGATATGAAGATGCAACTTATTAATGGAATTTAGGATGTTTGAAATACCAGTGTCCGTTAGTCAGTGCTCTGTTGTTCAACTATAATGTTGCACTGTTATTGGCAAACTTCCTGTTGTTACTAGTTCTTCTTTACACATAAAAAAAAAAAAATGAAATTTTAAGGATGCAAATTTAAATTCTTTATTATGGCCTGCAGTGCTTTCTCATAAAACTTGCAGATGCAAAATAAGATTTAATCGACATTTTTTTTTTCTAATAACTTTGCCTTATGGAAATCATAATTTTTTTTTTCTACTTACCCAATCTGAGTCTGATCTGGTCACTCCTCCTAATGTATATAATAAAGTTACATATTAACATATTTTTTTTCTCTGTATTTAATTAAAGTCTGCTCTTATAATTTCTTCTTTCGGTTTATTTTTACTTCGTTAGTAAATCGATTCTGTTTAGGTTTTGAGATAAAAATATATAGTTTTTGTAAAAGATTTTTTTTGGAATTTTAAATTTTTAGGTAGGATAAACAAGAAACAATTATTTTGTTAATTATTTGGATTATTTCTCTGAAATTCCTATTGTAGAAGAAATAGTATTTTTTGTTTTAACATTGATATTAGCCTTAAAAAAAAAAAAAAGAAAAAAAAGGAAAAATGTTCACCTATTCCGTTAATAGTTTTCCGAGGAAACGTCGCCCTATAAGAAGAAGATCGAGTACTCTTCCAGGTAGTAGCAATAAGGGAAATAGTTCTGGCCAAGTACATGGTGATAGACAAGCACCAGATATTGCAGGAACTTCGACTAATCCCTCTATGAGTAAAGAAACCGCTCCTGCGGCCTCAAGCTCGAAAGCTGCAGGTTCTCAAATGAATGACAAATCTGACTCTAGTGTTGAAAAGCAGAATCTTAACGAAATTATTCAGCAAGTTGTTACCGCTACCTTAGGGTTGCACCGAGCGGAAGAATTAAGATTTATTGGGGAAGAGATTGAAAAAAGCCGGAATATGTTGAGAGAAGAAGTTCCTGCAATTATTCGTTCTTCACTTGCGGCCGAGACCCCTGAAGCCCAATTAAGATATTTTCGTGTAAGGAGTCCATTAGCTCATGGTTCTACTAATGCTCCTTTACATAATTCTACTGCACCCCCCAACCACGTACCACCTGCCAATCCAGAAGACACCAATCACAGCGCTAACGTGAACAGTTTTGTTAGAGCTTTAAATAATATGCATTTGAATGATGTACCAGATAGTTCTCACGGAACCCCGCACACTTTTTCATTAGGAAGGTCCTACACTAAAAGTTTTCATAAATGGGGTATTAAATACGATAACAAATCAATGGCTGCGGACGATTTTCTTTTTAGATTAGAAAGACTAAGAATTTGTTATAATGTTACGTGGGATGAAATCGTAATGAACTTTCACCACTTTGTCAGCGGACAAGTGGAAAGGTGGTATTGGGTGTTTTTAAAATCAAATCCAAATGTGACCTGGCTCGACCTTCGTTCAGCTCTCCTTGAGCAATTTAGAGGCTTAGAGACCGATTCGGAGCTGTCTAGGAAGATGTATGATAGGATACAGCTGGCAACCGAGAGTTTTGATGATTTTCATACGAGTATTCTGCAGATGAATAGTCGTCTTAGAGTTCCAAAGCCTGATAGAGAGCTTATTGAACTAATAAAGCAAAATGTCAAGAAAAGAATGGGGGAATTACTCATTACATTCCATACTAGTAGTCTTTCAGAGTTGGTCTATGTTTGCAGGAAAACTGAGAAGTTCCTTAACGACCACGAGCCTAGGGGGCTTAGAAATAGTTTCGTTTCTCAAACCCGGAGGAATTATGTTTCCGAACTGGAATCAGGTGATCTGCCATATCCCAATAATAGCCCAGTTGGTGATGCATTTGAGGAAAAGAAAGATACTAGTAAGTATGTTTGTTGGAAATGTAAGGGAGTAGGACATTCATATTATGAATGTCCCGAACCGCAAACATCGCCATTTTGTTATAGATGCGGAAAAGAAAACACAACGTACCGTTTTTGTCCCCGATGCACGGGAAACGCCACCAGGAACAATTCTGTGACCGGGGGGAATTGTTCTCAAGAAAGAAACCCCACAGTTCAGAGGAGAAACCCATTCAGAGATTAAATCTTAATTCCCTGAACGATAACCCTGACATGACAACTATTCAACTTTTACGACGTGAGCCAGAGGTCCAGCTCACCGTCTCACCTAACAATTCGACTAAAGATAACGTGAACATTCAACAAGCAAATATACCTCAAACGACTTTACATGACCGATTATTGAATTATTATTCAGTTCGTGAAAAGATTTTTGGTAGTTCGGGCTATAAAGTGCCCAAGAAAATATTGAAACTGCGTGATAAATTTAAAGAAAAGAAGCGCATGTACCAAGCAATCGAAGCAACCACTCTCGGTTCACTGAACGACGATCCTCGACCATACGCCTCTGTTTGTATTGAGGGAGAAACTATTTTAGGCTTGCTCGATAGTGGAGCAAGTGTAACTTGTTTAGGAGAAGGTGGAGTACAGTTTTTGAAAAAACATGATATTCGAATTGCATCTATTTCAACGGATATTAAAACGGCTGATGGGAAAAGACAGCCTATTGTAGGAAAAGCCTCAGTAGTCTTTACTTATAAGGGCATATCCAAAACATTGACAATTTTTGTTGTTCCAAGTCTAACACAAAAACTATATCTCGGTATAGATTTTTGGAAACAGTTTGACATTATGCCCAAGTTAATTTCTGAACTTTCGGCTGAAGTGACAACACAAGAGCTCGACCCAAATGCACATGTTCTATCAGTAGAAGATTCAAGTAGACTTCAAGAAGCCATTGGCTTATTTCCATCCTCAGTCACTTATGGCCTGGGGAAAACTAAGCTAGAGGTACATACAATCGATACAGGTAATACTAGGCCTATAAAGCAACGTTATTATCCGGTATCGCCAGCGGTGCAGAAACTTCTATATGATGAGCTGGATCGTATGTTAGAGATGGGTGTAATCGAGGAGAGTGATAGTCCGTGGAGTTCTCCGGTAGTTCTGGTGCGTACTCCCGGAAAGAACCGGATGTGTTTGGACTATCGCAAGGTCAACGAGTGCACTGTCAAAGATGCGTATCCACTTCATCATATTGAAGGATTGCTAGGACGTCTTCCAGAGGCACACTATATCTCTAGCGTGGATTTGAAAGACGCCTTTTGGCAGATCCCGCTGGATGAGGAATCCCGGAAAAAGACAGCTTTTACGGTTTTTGGTAGGCCCCTGTATCAGTTCAAGGTCATGCCATTTGGTCTTTGTAATGCGCCACAGCGTATGTGCAGATTAATAGACAAAGTGATACCATCTGAACTGCGACAATATATCTTTGTTTACCTTGATGATTTGCTGATAGTGACTAATACTTTGGAAGAGCACTTAAAAATGTTGAAACTTGCAGCTAACTTACTTAGAGATGCGGGCTTGACGATCAACGTCGCCAAATCAAAGTTCTGTTTTCGTGAGCTAAAGTACTTGGGCTTTGTAGTTGGAGGAGGCTGCTTAAAAACCGATACGGAAAAGGTGAAGGCAATCACTTGTTTTCCGGTACCAAAAACTGCCCGACAAGTGAGACGGTTTTTGGGAATGGCAGGTTGGTACCGCCGATTTGTAAAAGATTTTTCTTCTTTGTCCGGTCCTATAACAAACACCCTGAAAAAATCTAAGAGTTTTGTATTCGATGAAGCAGCTCTGATAGCTTTTGAAAAAATAAAATCAGTTCTGACTTCAGCCCCGGTATTAGTTAACCCAGATTATAATAAAGAATTTATACTGCTTTGTGATGCATCGGCATCCGGCATTGGTTGCGTGCTTTGCCAAGAAGATGAGTTTCGTAATGAAAGACCTATATATTATTATTCCCACAAACTGAACACAGCACAAAGAAACTACAGCGTGACAGAACGCGAATGTCTTGCAGCGGTGATGGGAATTAAAAAGTTTCGGGCTTATATAGAGGGACACCCTTTTAAGGTAATTACTGACCATGCAAGCCTGAAGTGGCTGATGAGTCAGAGAGATTTGAGTGGTCGTTTAGCTCGCTGGAGCCTTAAATTACAGGGATTTGACTTTACCATTGAGCATCGCAAAGGCACCTTAAATGTCGTACCGGACGCTCTGTCCCGAGTATACGAGGTGGACGAAGTGCTGATGCGTAACTCAGTGGTAGAGTATCCCTCGGATGCACTGCACATCGATCTTACGGACCCTAGTTTTCAGTCTAAGGAATACCGTAAACTCATAAGCACCATCGAAGAACAAAAGAATCAGCTACCTGACCTGCAAGTGTCGAACGATTTCGTCTACAAAAAGGTAAGCCATTGCACAGGATCTCCACTCGAGGATGATCTCGTTTGGAAACTCTGGGTTCCAGAAGAGCTGACCGAACACCTGATATTGCTGGCCCATCGGCCACCCAGGGCATCGCATGGTGGTATAGCCAAGACCCTCTATAGACTCCGAGAAAAGTTTTTCTGGCCCAACATGGCGGCGCAGGTGAAAATATTTGTGGGAAATTGCGAAACCTGTAAGATGACGAAGGCGCCGAATACAACTCTCCGACCACCTATGGGGAAGGCATTCGTGGTAGAAAGGCCCTTTCAGTTAGTTTATATTGATTATTTAGGCCCATATCCAAGATCGAAAAATGGTAATACTTGCATTCTCGTTGCTTTAGACCAGCTTAGCAAATTCGTGATACTTCAACCATTGAGGGCTGCAACTGCTGCTGCTACAGTAAAATTCCTAACAGAGCAAATATTTTGCGTTTTTGGTGTTCCCGAATCGATCTTATCGGATAATGGCAGGCAATTTACGAGTAAGGAATTTGAAAACTTGATGACAACGTATGGTGTGCGTCATATTAAGACTGCATCTTACTCTCCGCAGGCCAATGCCAGCGAGCGAGTCAACAGGTCAATTCTTGCCGCTATTCGTTCGTATCTCGACCCGGGTCAAAAGTCCTGGGATTTACATTTACCCTCTATTGCCTGTGCTTTGCGCACCACAATACACTCAGCCATTAAAATGTCGCCCTATGAGGCCTTGTTCGGCCAAAGAATGGTTGAACACGGTTCAAATTATAATCTACTTCGGGCTTTGAACAGCATCAATAATTCAGAGTTAGAAGTACTTACGAAGGGAGCAAAGATGAATATAGTTCATTCCTATATTAAGGAAGCCCTAGAAAACGCCCACCAACAATATGAGAAAGTATATAATTTACGTAGCAAAGTATTGAAATTCGAAGTGGGAGACATTGTCTTCCGAAGAAATTTTATTTTGAGCGACGCAACGAAAGGAATAAATGCTAAGTTGAGCCCAAAGTTTTTAAAATTGAAAGTCCGAAAAATTATAGGTAATAACTTATATGAACTTGAGGATTTATCAGGAAAGAAGATAGGTGTTTATCATGGAAAGGATATTAGAAAGTGAGCTAAGTTATGAACTAGCCTTATAACTTATCCCTTTACGTTCTATGCGTCTGGAACTTATACAACGAAAGGGTTTGTAGGAAGCATTGTAAATACAAATAAAACAAAACAATATAATTCTCCATCTACCTTGTTCTTTTTTTATAGCGTGTACTGTAGGTTTGTTTCTACTCAAGATAGTGCCAAGTAGAGATTCTAATAAGAGAAAAAAATTAAATGAAATAACCACTGACGTCATCACCTGTATGTGTTAACTGCGAACTTAGCTATATAAAGCCTGGTTAAACCTGAGTGAAACTCGACAGTACTCTTCCTAATGCTAAATTCTTAAATGAGCTTAAATTTTTTATCTCACACTTATTCTCTCAAGAATTTTGATAGGGCGATAGGGGAAAAGAGGAAAATTTGAGAGTCAGAAGAATCAATCTCCAAAACCACACCACATCTTCACCCACACAATGACATTCTTTTTACTCAACTTCCATCATGGATGACTTCCGCTGTTCCTGTTTCTTCCTGATTTTAAACTGGAAATCAAAATCTTTATTACATGTATTTCCAGAAAAATCCAAAATAATTTTAGAGACCGAAACTCTTAATTATAAGTTAAGATTCGGGGAGTTATAGGAAGCGACGGAAGGAGTAGGAAGCCATGATTGCTAAGATGGAAGAGTACAAGTGTGGCGGGTTTGGGGAGAAGCTTCCGGGGAATCGAATTGAGTTTTGGCGTGGTTTTGGTTCGAGGCGGACGAGTAAAATAAATCATTCCGAAAAACTTTGATATTTTTATAAAACCTAATTGTGAAGTAAAAACTTTAGAAATATCAATAATTGGGGAAAAATAACCTGTAAAGTGAAGAACATTATACATACATTACATATACATTACCCAAAAAAATAAAACGCCGGAAAAAAATAAATAAAAAGAAACCTATTGCAATTAAGTAAACGGTCTTGTGATACGAGTATCTACGTGGCTATTAAGAACCTTTTGTTCTGCCTTGATCATTCCCTCAGTGTACCCAAGTGCTCCTCACGAATTTATCTGAACAAAGAAAGAAAATTGAAAAAAAAAAAAACCGTGAACAAAAAAATTATGAGAAGGTCACACATCCCTTGGGTTTTTTTTATTACTTATACATCAATGACAATGTTCTAAAGTATGATCTACACAAATAAAATATCGCCTCCCTCCCCCTCGCTCCAGTAACAAAATCCGTATCGTATGATCTTATTGACGTCACATTCGGGTCAAGTGATCAGGAGAATATAATGCCGTTGGATGAATTCCCTTTTTTTTGGATTGCCGTATTGCCATATACTTTACAATTTCAAGTAGCTGTTCTATCTTATGTGTTTTTTTTTTTGGTCGCATAGAAGATTAAATAATTTTAAGATATTTATTATTGGTTACAAGAAAAAATAAATAAATATACATATGTATAAAAATAATATTTTTGATACAAAAAGAGAGATAAATTCCAAGAAGTATTACATACAAAAATAATAGTTAAATTATTGTTGTTTATTTAAATCAAGTTCTTAGAAAAAAAACCACTAGTAGGAAAAAAGGTGGATTATAAATTTTGGTTAAAAGATAAAAAGTTCTAAAATACAAATTAATTTACGGTTAAGAAATATGTTATAAAAAAAAAAAAATATATATAATAATAATACAGAAGAAAAATAAATAAATAATTTGTGTACGTGGTAAAAGTGGTATAAAAAAAGCTCCCATGGTTATATATTGTTTTTTTTCTCGCGAGATCTATTTTTTTCAGGCTTTTACAAAAACAACGCCTGAGAACCCATATGCTGTGCACAACATTTGGTGGACTAAGCTCTTTGTTGTCGGTAAGTGTGTTGTGAATCATTGAAACGATTATATAACCATTTCATGCCAAATTTTATCTGTTTTTCCACACAAAAATATAAAAAAAAAAATTTAAATTTTCTGAATTAAATATAATTTGTAATTAACAAAAATAAAAAAAAAAAAAAACAGAACAAAACAAAAAACAACATTTCGTTCTATAGATTGAAGTTTTTTTATCTATATAGTTATTTATATTAAAGTTTAAATTACCTATGGATGAATTTGATTTAATATTTCCTTAAATTTACCTAAAACTATCCATACATTTTAACATCTGTAGTTAATTTTAATTGATGATTTTGTCAGTATACTTATTTCAAAATACATAATTTATTCTGATTATTGAAAAAAAAAAACCTTTTATTGGTTGATCATATTCAACTATGGTTGTCACCTTTATTCTCATCCTACTATGAAGTTTTGTGGTCAGCGCATTTCACTTAAAAAAAAAAATAGATAAATAACCTGGAAAGAATGATCTATAATTTTGTTTACATGGTCAAGGTCATTCTTAAGATGATCTCTGTGTAAGACGTTTCCAGAGGAGGAGTTGACCAGACCAGGTCCTATATTTTAGGGTAAGTTACCAAATTCGGGGTTTCTATCAATGCGAGGACATAGAGGCCAAGGTGTATCCGTAGTATCCTGTAGGGTAGTATATGATACTTGGGGTGGGCAAACCTCATTGGAGATTAACTTACATCTACATATTCTCCACCATTAGCGCAAAGTACATTAGGAGAAACTCAACTAATTTCTTTTAGGCCCTAACTTCAATTTTTCAGACAACTCCATCTAGTCTTAGGCATGAAATAATACGTAACTTTATCTGGTGTGGATGTAGCAAGAACCCCCCTAACCCGACGAGCTACGGCCAGGTGAAAGCATGCATGCCTTCAGCTGCAGACACCCAGATACTCACATTTCTGCTGCCCGGACTGACTCGAGGAGTCCTGTGGCCTTGAGCCATAAGGGTGGTATAGGAGTGGGAGGGCTAGTGATGATATCCATCTTGCATTTTTCGGGAATCCTGCTTTTTAGAATCTTTTTGTCCCAGTCATCACTAAACGTAGCCGTTACAACTTTGGACGAGTCGAGTGTGTATATATATATATATATGTATGTATATAAACTAGATGTGATTATTTCTATTTGGCCACCAAAATTATAGCCATTGCTCCTGAGAAGTACTGCCGGCAGGACATCGAGGGACAGATAAATTACAGTAAGTTTGGTTAAAAATGTATTGAATCTTTTTACATATATGTATATATTAATATATAAACTTTAAATAACTACTCAAGTGACCAAAGGAAAGAAAAACCTACACTCCGGTGCTGCAGAATAAATCCATTTCCTTTTTAATTTAATTGGACTCTTTCCTTTTTGTTTGAATTTTTCTTTCACACAAGACAGGTGAATTGAGCACACACTCCGGTGCAAAATAATAAATCCAACTTTTTTTTATTTAATAAAATATATAAAACTATCGATAATAATAAAATACTGGCAAGATTCAAACGCATTGAAACGAATATTTTGAAAACGAAAAATTCTCTTTTCTTCCTGTTCCTTTTTTTAATTTAAATAATATAATAATAAATAATTTTTTTTGAATTTATAAAATAAAAACCAAATCCAAATGAAATCTGATTTTTTTAATGGTGACTTTCACTGAATTTATAAGACAAATAATGGAGTGCTAGAATTCTAAGAAAAGGTGTGTGAAGGTTCGGTTGAACCGACGATGAAGAGAGAGAAATGACATAAGACAGATAGATAGTGACCTATTACGGTTTCGACTTGACCCATGGACAATACTTACGTAAACCATTTCAGAATATACTTACCTACTACATACTATTTTACTTACTCACGTAATTAATTGACTAGACAACTATAAATACATGACTTTACTTACTTACCTTATTTACATACGATACCTATACCTACTTACTTACCTTATCTACGAACACTACCTATACTTACCTTACTTACTTACTTTACTCAGACTTACCTTACTGACTGCTTTACTGACTTTATTTACTTACGCACGAACTTTACTCTGTACTATAAAGAGGAAAGGAATTTTGTGAACAGAATTTACTAGGACGATAATGACCTAAGTTACGACTGGAGGTTCAAATCGGGGGCTATTTCCAATAAACATTTGGCCAAGGATTTAGCAATGGTTGTATCTTCGATACAAGGGAGGGTAGGCCAGACCTTTGCCATCAACACCAGGCAATGTCTTTGTGGTCTCAGCGAACTGCTGTGTTGGTGAGACAGAGTTGAATTTTGGCGACTTTTTTTTGGTAAACAGAAAAACGAAGAAAAGTTTTTTTTTAGTTATAGTTTAGATAGGTTTAGTTTTAAGATTATATCCTTCCGATATAAATTTTTATTTTAGGGCTTAGTTATAGTTTAGTGTTAGGTTACTTTTAGTTAAACTTTCTTTTTTTCTGTTTTACCGAGAAGTCAGCTTGAAGTCTCACCCTTTCACCAATGCAGTAGCATAGGTAACTAGGTTTGTGCTATTCCTTCTTTGATTTCCTTTCCCAAATACCTATCCTATAATCCTATTTCCTCTTCCTTTCCTCATCCTTTGACCTAGGCATGATTTTTTTTTGTTTGCTGTGTGGGATGAGATCGAAAAAGGGCAAGAACCGCCCCAATCCGTCGAGCTTAGCCGAGCTAGAGCAAGCATGCCACCGCCCTTTTTCGACTCATGAAGTTACGCCCCTGTGGTACCCCTGACACGCAACAATGGCGCCCAACGATAACGAACGGCTTAAGGATTGATTGGGACTCCAAGGAGATGATTTTTAATTTAAGGTCATCCCCTTGGACTCACAACAATCTCACTTCCTTTTTAAATTTTTTCATTTTTTTTTAAATTCCTTTTCCGATCCTTTAAGCACAAGCTTGGAGACCGCAGAAGCTCCTTGCTTGACGGTAGATGGAAGTCAGCTGTCCGAGCTAACAGGTCTAGAATCAGTAGATTTTGTGAGGTAGAACGAAGTCTATCGCATTACAGGGAGCGGAGTAGAATGAAGGACCAGAACACTCATTGCTATCCATACAGTCAGGCCTTGCCAGACTTATTGAGAGGCGTGAGTGGGATGTTTTGGAAATCTACTCGTGTGGAGGGGTATTTCTAATTCTTTGCCAACCAACTTTCAGGTTTAACACCAGAAAGTTCGATGTGGTAGGAAAACTGGATTTAACCTGAAACACTCGCCGAGTCACAAAGACACCAGTCGTAAACAGGACTGACACTTGACATAGGAAAAGAACTTACGATAACTTAACAGGACGTAAACTTGACAAAGGACAAGACATGACACAACAATTTTTGTTGCTTCTCTCTTGAATCGTTTGGAAATTCAGCTGTAACTTCACACACCTTTATATCAACATTGATAAACAACATACAAATTTTAATAAATTTTACTTTGGTTTCAAAATTTTTGATTTTTTTACATATTTTATATTTTTGCATATTTTTACATTTTTTAAAATTTTTTTTTACGATATTTTTTGAATTTTAATTAATCAGTTTTTATACTGAAGTTTTTATTCTTTTTAATTTTTTTATTTTTGATACCTTTTATTATTTTTGAACTTTAATTTTTTTTCTTTTTATCAATTTTGAACTTTAATTTTTTTTTCTCTTTTTATTCCTTTTAAATTTTTTTTTATTTTTTTATTTTTTTAAAATCTTCTTTTGTTTCATATTTTTTTTTATTTTCCTTTTTTTTTGAATTTTGAAAATTAATTTTGATACAATTTTTTTTTAGTTTCTTAAGTTTTTTTTTTATTTTTCTTACTTATAATTTTTTTGAAATCGTAATTTTTGAATTTTTCTTTTGAACCTTTTTATTTTCAACTTTTTCTTTTGAAATTTTTTATTTTGGTCTTTTTAATTTAATTTTTTTTGAATTTTTGAAACCAACAATTTTTTTTGCAATTTGAAGTTTTTTTTGAGAACTATGAATAGGAACACAGGTGCTGTCAGAAAGGGCACCGGCCCTAGGCAGTGTCGAACAAGATTAGGTAGGCGACGTGTTACTCGACAAACCAGCCAAGAAGATCTTAGTCCAACTCCGTCAGAAATTGAGCTCAACCAAAGCATTTTGCAAAACCCTTTTGATGAGCTGGTAGACGAGAATGGGGCAGCAAGTGATTTACATCAGGCTAACGTAACTGGTTTGGGGGGTTCCTTAGGCACTCAAGAGTTAGGAGCCACGGCACTGCTTCCAATCAGGGAAGGCCCGGAAGAAACAAGGGACTCTATACATCAACTGACACAGGCTTTAAGACAAGAACGCTTCCTAATAGAACAAGAGGACAAAGACAAACAAAGTCTAGACAAAAATAAAGAGGAGTACGAGATAACTATGGAGGGTGGTAGTCTCAAAAAGGTTATTGACTGCGTAGTCTCACGGTCAGTAAATGAGTCCCACAATAAGACCTTAACACTTCTAACAGAACAGACTAAAAACATGACGAAATTACATTCGATGATAGAGATGGTAACGGGGAATATGGCTTCCATGAGTGAGCGTTTGCGGGTAGTAGAAAAGTCAGCTCTTGCTACATATGCTAGACGTAATCGAAGGGAAGATGTGCTTCTTACCGACCCAGATATAAGTCTTCCAGTTACTGGGTATCCCAATCGGCAAGAAACAACCAGACCGTGTAGTGACCAGGGGAAACGTATCGACATACATAAGTGGGGTATCAAGTATGATGGTACATCAAAATCCATGACAGTCGAGAGTTTCATTTTTAGGATTGAGACCCTGCAAAAGAAGAACGGGGTCACTAATGAGCAAGTTTTTGCAAACTTCCACCACTTAGTGACTGGAACTGCAGAAAAGTGGTATTGGCAGTTCCTAGAAGAGAACCACAGTGACGAGTATCTTAACTTTTACGATTTAAAATCTGAGTTATTGCGACAATTCCGCAACAGTAAAAGAGACCACGAGATATTAAGAGAAATAATGGACAGGCGACAGCAACCGAATGAGAGTTTTGACGAGTTTTATGAGGAAGTTAGGGGTCTCACATTGCAAATGAGAAATAGGCCAAGTGAGAAAGATTTAGTTTCCATAGTCCGACAAAATCTTAAAGACAAGGTGGCGACACTGATTTTTGGATGTCCTATTAAGGATATCCGTGACCTAAGGGAAGAGTGCCGACGTGCTGAAAGGCATTTAACAGCTAGAGACCAAAAGGCTAGGAGACAAATAAGTGAGCTAGAGGATAACGAGTTAGGACGAACTAGACAGTACTTGACCGACTCCGACGACGAACGAGAAGCACATATTGCTGCGGTGCAATATAACCGCTCGGACAAAATAACATCAAATACAAAACCAGACAAACGACATCAGACTTTCAGAAACAACGAACGAGACAAAAAGACAGATCCGACAAAAGACAATAACTCAACTCCGGTTACATGCCCTTCTACTTTCCACGCCCTTACCTGCTTTAGTTGTGGGCAAGGAAACCTCTCATTTAAATGCGCCTCCTGTCAGGGAAACCTGAAAGTCGGGAGTGTGCCCGGGTTCACTCCAACGACGAATGTGCCATTCCCGGAGAAACAAAATCCCGAAAAATAGAAATTTTAAGACACGATTCGAAACTACAAAGTTCGAAACTAGAAACACCTGTGCAATACAAAAGTCTACATGAACGCATGATAGACTACGAAAAAGCAAGAAAACGAATTTTCAATTCAGAGATAGTACACGAGCATACGAATAAAAGGAATTTTAGGAAAATAGCTAGACTTAGGGAAAAATGTGCAATATATAGAAGGACGAAGAATAGAATAGAAGCTACTGTATACTGGCAATCTCGGACGACAATAGACCCTACGCTAAAGTAGCAGTAGACGGTGAAATGATGGTAGGTCTATTGGATAGTGGTGCATCTGTGAGTTGCATGGGAAAAGGGGCAATAGAGTTCATACAGAACCACGACATAAAAATGACAAAAATGACAGTTGACATAAAAACAGCAGACGGAAAAAACCAACATATTAACGGAAGATTCATGACCAAGATCACATGGGGCGGCAACACCCATGAGATGGAGTTATATGTTGTTCCCAGCCTGCAACAACAGCTCTATCTAGGGGTAGATTTCTGGAGAGCCTTCAAGGTTGCTCCAAATGTAATTTGTGCTCTAGACATTCCAGCACCGACGGAAGGGCAAGAGTCTGATTCAATGCGTAAGCTTACTCCAACACAAGCTGAAGAGTTGAAACGCGTTAAGCTTACATTTCCTTCTTTCGCGGTAATGGGATTGGGTAAGACTCACGTCGAAGAGCATGTCATTGAGATGGAAGACGACACCATTCCCATCAAACAACGGCATTACCCAATCTCACCCGTCGTTCAGAAGTTAATGTATGCGGAGCTAGACCGAATGTTGGAACTTGGTGTGATCGAAGAAAGCAATAGCGCTTACAGCTCTCCAGTTGTGTTGGTTAGGAAGCCAGGCAAGAACAGGCTATGCTTAGACTCACGGAAGGTGAACGCAGCAACGAAAAAATTTGCGTACCCTCTCCCACACATTGAGGGAATTTTGAGTCGCCTTCACGACACGCATTTCATCTCGAGCATCGATTTGAAAGACGCTTTTTGGCAGATTCCTCTGGAGAAGAAATCAAGAGAGAAGACGGCTTTCACAGTCCCTGGGCGGCCGTTGTATCAGTTCACGGTTATGCCGTTTGGATTGTGCAACGCTGCTCAGAGAATGTGTAAGCTGATGGACAAAGTCATCCCCGCTCGTTTGAGAGAGAGTGTCTTTGTCTATTTAGATGATCTCTTGATTTGTTCCCCAGATTTTGAAAGCCATATTGGCGCCCTAAAAGAGGTCTCGAGATGTTTGCGTGAAGCGGGGCTGACGATAAATGTGGAGAAGAGCAAGTTCTGCTTCAAAGAAATCAAGTACTTAGGCTATTTCGTCGGTGATGGATGTCTAAGAACGGATCCAGAAAAAGTGTCAGCGGTTAAGGATTTCCCTATCCCAAAGACCCCTAAACAACTCCGTCGGTTCTTAGGGATGACGGGTTGGTATAGGCGCTTTATCCCAAATTTTGCGTCTATATCAGCCCCAATGACAGACTGTCTGAAGAAAGGGAAAGACTTTGTTATGACGAGCGAAGCATTGACAGCATTTGAGGACTTAAAGACGACCTTGGTCACGGCACCAATACTAACGAATCCGGACTTTACGAAGCACTTTTACATACAATGTGACGCTTCATCTTCTGGTGTAGGGAGCGTTCTTTTTCAGATGGATGAAGAGAACAACGAACGACCCATAGCGTTCATGTCCCAGAAACTGAACTCCGCTCAGCGGAACTATACAGTCACGGAACTTGAATGCTATGCGGCCGTTCTGTCTGTTAAAAAGTTCAGAGCCTACATTGAAGGATTGCCGTTCACCATCATAACTGACCACGCGAGCCTGAAGTGGCTGATGACGCAGAAGGACTTGAGTGGTCGGCTAGCACGGTGGAGTTTTAAGCTGCAAGGCTTTGACTTTACAATAGAGCACAGAAAGGGAATCCTCAATGTAGTCCCTGATACCCTCTCAAGAGTCCATATGGAAGAAATCGCAACCGAAACGCCAGAAGTTGACTTCAATTCACCATATTTTGCATCAGAAGAATATGTTGAGTTGAAGAAGACTATAAACGAAAACCAGGACAGACTACCTGACTTATGTATTTCGGACGGCTTCGTCTACAAACGGACCGACAGACGAACTGGAGACCCCATTCAAGAGGACAGGGCTTGGAAACTCTGGGTACCGAAGGAGTTGTGTAGGGGCCTTTTGGCAACAGCGCATGATTCTTTCACTGCTGGTCATGGGGGGATACATAAAACTTTGGCCAAGCTTCGCCAAAGGTATTTCTGGCCGAATATGACCAACGAAGTCAAAGATTATGTTAATAACTGTGATATATGCAAATGCAATAAGCCTTCTAATTCAATTTCTAGACCACCAATGGGACAACAGACAATTACAGAAATACCTTTTCAACGACTGTATATAGACTTTTTAGGACCGTATCCACGAACTAAAACTGGACATACACACATTTTTATAGCACTTGACCATTTTAGTAAATACGTTTTTCTCAAACCACTACGACGAGCAACAGCAGCTGAGGTAGTAAAATATCTAGAAGAAGACGTATTCCACATGTTCGGTGTGCCTGAATATATCCACTCTGACAACGGAAAACAGTTCATTTCGGATTTGTTTTCCAGCTTTCTGAAAAGGTATGGTGTAAAACATATACGTACTGCTTTTTACTCGCCTCAAGCTAATGCTTCAGAGCGTGTAAACAGATCCGTGTTAACGAAGATTAGGTCTTACATCAATAGCGATCAACGCAATTGGGATCTCCATGTAAGCAATACAGCCTTTTCTTTGCGTAGCGTGATACATGATGCTATAAAATTCGAGCCATACTATGCAGTTTTCGGATCACAGATGGTCCAAAACGGTGAGACGTATGAGCTCCTCCGAAAACTTGACTTAGTCAAAGAAAATGACGTAGAAATTATAAATAAGACTGACAAACAGACACTCCTAAGAAGAAAAATTTTTGAAAACTTGAACTTAGCTCACCAAAGATCTACAAAAATATACAATACACGAGCTAAAGATATTTCATATAAGGTAGGACAATGCGTGTATAGAAGAAATTTCAAACAAAGTAATCTTGCAGATAAATATAATGCAAAACTAGGACCTAAATTTCTTAAATCTATAGTTTTGAGAACAGTAGGCAACTCCTTGTATGAACTAGGGAACTTGAGAGGCGAGAAAGTGGGTATTTACCACGCAAAAGACATTCACTCATAACGACGCACTCAAGCTGCTGTTGCTCTGACCCTGAACTGTGATATATATGTAATGTGATAGCTACGTATTTATGTATAGAGTTTATTTATTTATTTATTTTAGTTATTTACTTAGAGATTTTATTTATTTATTTATAGATTTTATTTATTTATTTATATAGATTTTATTTATTTATTTACGTATTGAGATTTTATTTATTTAGATTTTAAGTACTTATCTCTTAAGGCTAGCTGTGATATAAATGTTCGTATTCGTCAGATAGATCTTATTTATTGAAATACTATTCTGTGATATTTTAGTTCGTAGATAATTTCATAACTGATAAAGGACCTCACTGTGATAAAAGCTTAACTTTTAAAATTTTACCAATGAGACATAAAGACTGATATGTTCTAAATACATACTCCCAAAATAGCACTTAACCCACCCACTCAGCCGCAACCTGTAACAACATTCAACATTCAAAAACGTACAAGTTTTACTAACACTAATTGAGCAATCAACCCCTAAAATTATGCCCGGCAACCCAATTATAGTGGTAACTCAGGGAGTGGGACGAGCCACACGTTGAGAACGACATAATGAATACACAATTTAAAACACATCCAATGATCGATCTACTTTTCTTACGAATCCATTTCCTTCACGACCACTCAGCAAATGTCTTCGAGCCTGTTACGTATCCGATCCCACTAAATACAAATAAAAGACACCACAACTTAGGTATCAATAAGATACCAGTAAAACACTTAACTCCTCTTGTACGAGCCCAAACGCAAAATAGTTGGACTACCTATGATAAAAAACAAAAATATTCTGATTCTTAAATTCCATCGGAAATAAAATCAATATTTTGGTATTTTTCTTAAGATATATTTATTTTGAATAGGAATAAGTAACAAAAACAAAATTACTTCAATTAAATAACGGTATAGAGCAATCTTACAAAATAAAATAACGATTTAAACATTATTTTAAGTGCAAAATAGTTGGCCTATGGCTATTAATTTTTATTTTACCATGGTGTTACGTCGCCTTTGGCCTTGATAACTGCTTCTATGCGTCGTGGCATTGTGTCAACTAATTTTTGACATTCTTCGTACCAAAAGACTCCCAAATATTTATGATTTTAGCTTTAAGGCCTTGAAGAGTCCGGCATGGTTCTTTTTGCAGTTTTTGATTCATTTTATGCCAGCCAGTTTCAATTGGTGAAAGATCAGGGCTGCTGGAAGGCCATTCCAGAAAAGGAATAGCTTCAGCAGATAACCACGCCATTGTAGACCTTGCAGTATGACAAGAAGCTCCATCCTATTGGAAAATATAGTCTCCATCACTAGTTTGAAGTCGTGGTATTGATGGGAGAAGCTCATTTTCCAAAATATCCTGTACTTGGCAGCATTGCCAATTCCATTTACAAAATGTAAATTGCCCAAACCCCACCCCGACATGCATCCCCATATCATTAGAGATGCTGGAAACTTGACCGTTTTTTTAAGGAAATCTTTGTGAAAAACCTCTTGAATTTCTAATGACTCGTTTTCGTTCGTCGCCCACGCAAAATTCAAACCTGGACTTATCACTCCAAATAACGGACCGCCATTGACTTAAAGTCCAGTTTTTACGTTGTTTGGCCCACTCTAGCCGCTTTTTCTTTTGTTTAGGTATTAAAAGTGGTTTTTCTTTGGCCTATGTTTTTAACGAATTAAAATTGCTCTAATTTAAATAAATCTAAAACAAACCTTATAAAATTTGTATCCAATTTTTTTCATAGTCCGTTTGCAAGTGTCGACCGAAACACTTTTTTTTTTATTCTTTCCCTCCATTGAACAGTTATTGCAGCGGCCGTTTGACGTCGATTTTCTTTTATTATTTTTTTTAAACTCGGCAATCTCGAGGTTTTGCAATTAGTGGGCGTCCCGTTTTTTTACCGATCTCCACATTTCCACTATTTTTGAACTTTGAGATAATGTTTCGAATTGATGAGCGCGGTAAATTGAATTGTTTTGCGATTTTATAGCTCGATAATCCCGTTTCGAAGGCTTTATTTATGGATTCCCTAAGGTCTCTTGATAATGCAACGCCACGCACCATGGTTGATATTAAACTGTTGCTGGCTTGCATAAAACAGGAGATCAATAAACAACAAAACAAGTGCATGTCATTTTTTTAATAACGGTTAACTGAAAATCTATTTAAATCTTCGTAGGCCAACTATTTTGCATCCCAAAAAGAGTAGTCCAACTATTATGCACTATCTTTGTTTGAGAGAATGCAAACTGGAGCCATATGTGCTTTCTCGAATTTAGTTCTGTTTGGTCTAATTTACTTATTAAATGTAATTTATTACATCGACAAAAAAAAAATTAAAAAACAACTGCTTGGGGATCAGAAAATATAGGCACATAAAAAATGTTAATTTGTTAATTGATGAGTAGGCCAACTATTTTGCGTTTGGGTCGTAAATCACCAGTAAACACTTTTATTTAAGAAACATAACAAAACTACGCAAAAAAAGAAAAAAAAAAACACATTACATAACCGAGAATTATTTGGTTGTCTATGATGAAGTTGAGGTCTACGACGCAGGAACTACCTGAAAAGAAAAAAATCAAGAATAATACAAAAAAAAAAACCTAAAACTTTCACAGTAGAAGCAACCAGATTCTGTTTCTAAACTACCCTTAACCTAACATTAAATATAAGGGTTAATTTTTAAAACAAAATCTGGTGAAATACTTATCTTTGCACTGTGTTGATAAATTGTAGAATTGAAACAATGATGAACCTGAAAAGGAAAAGAAAGAAAAAAATGTAAATTAAAGGATTCGCAAACGATAGCCAGAAGCTGCAATAGGTTACCTGGTAGTTCACAACAATGTAAGGTGATAGGATGATATTCCTTTGATAAAGATCCACCTCTTCTGGTGGTGATACAATCTCCGGACACAAGATAAGTAGACAATCTGAAAAAAAGAAAATAAGAACACAATGAATACAATGCAAGATTGTAAGTAGAAATGACTTACCATCAATAATGGTGTTCTGCAACTTGCAACACCAGACACATATGGCATTTAGGTATGTGTTCACTTCCTGTTATTTTATTTATATTTTTTTTCTGTCTACGTCGAATAATATTAATGTTTTATTGTTTTTTTTATAAACTGAAAACCGAAACCGATGAAATAATGAATGTTTTGTTTATGCGAATGCGTAAACGTTTAGGAAGTGACAGATGGGGATGACAGATTTTCGTGCTGAATTGCACTGATACCAACATTGTCAGAAAAAATTTGTGCTGAATTAAATAAATCTGCAATGTTGACGTTCACAATAGGAGAAAGGTATTTTTAGTCAGGTGGGGGGTAGTAAATACTGATATGTAGGGATTTAGTGCAATGGTATTAGTTATTATAATTTATTTTAGATGTTTTATTTTTATTTTTATAATTAGTTTATTTATTTCTTTTATTAGTCATTTAGTGCAATATGGTTAGATCTTAAGTATTTTTCTGTGATATTTTTTTATTATTTATGTATTTTAATAGTTAATTTTAAGTTATTTAGTGCAATATTAGAATCATAGGTATTATACATAGACATAAATTTATTATATGACGATAGACAACACTGACAAGAGTATAGGTTTAAGACATAAGTTTTACGAACACAGGTATTCAAAATAGGAGAAATTAAATTCCGAATTCCAGTCTGCAAAGCTAGATAATATACATAAGACAGAAGTAAAATATAGATTATAGGGCAATGACCGATGATTATGTAATCAAATTAGAGATTCCAAGTCAAGTAATCAAGGAGAAAAGACATAAGGATAACAGTCAAAGTCACGGAACTGCTAAAAACGTTATAGAAAAGTTTGGTATTCGTGTAGATAATAAAAGACATTTGAAATCAAAAAATAATTAAGTAATAAAAAAAAAAATAATAAAAGAAATTTTTTTTTAACGTAAAAGGGTGTAAAAATTATCGAAGGCACCTTGAAGCTCCGTTCTTCAAAAGCAAAAAAAAAAAAAATTGTGTCAGAAGCATATCCTAAGAAGCGACTTGATATATAGATATGTATATACATGTATATCCGAAGTAGCTCATCGACTTGAAGCTACCGATTTGAGCTTCTGCTGCTGTCGTTTTGTCACCGACATCGACATAAATTTGCAACTTGCACGGGTTGAGCTTAAGGAAATTCTGACTTGGAGATTGGACAAGCTTTACGAATCAAACGCACGAAGGGTGTTCCTATAGACATTCAAACTGGTGAAGCAGAAAGTGCATCGTCGATATTTGTTGGAAAGTCCCTTCTGGATTTTGAATTTAAGCACACTTGTTCCCTTCTGGACCAGAGTGAAATTTTTTATACCTTTTTGGTCCCTTCTGGACGTGTAATTGTTGATTAATTTTCCTTTTTTTTTTGAATTTTAAAAAAAAAAAAAAAACAGTGTAAAGGAAAGAAAGAGAATCTGAAATTATTTGGATATTATAAAAAGAAAAATCATTTACATATATATACTATAGGAAAAATAAAGAAAGAGGAAAGTGTAAGTGGAAGTAAAAAGTGAAGAGTGTACGTATCTAGACTTTGGACGAGTCGAGTGTGTATATATATATATATATGTATGTATATAAACTAGATGTGATTATTTCTATTTGGCCACCAAAATTATAGCCATTGCTCCTGAGAAGTACTGCCGGCAGGACATCGAGGGACAGATAAATTACAGTAAGTTTGGTTAAAAATGTATTGAATCTTTTTACATATATGTATATATAAATATATAAACTTTAAATAACTACTCAAGTGACCAAAGGAAAGAAAAACCTACACTCCGGTGCTGCAGAATAAATCCATTTCCTTTTTAATTTAATTGGACTCTTTCCTTTTTGTTTGAATTTTTCTTTCACACAAGACAGGTGAATTGAGCACACACTCCGGTGCAAAATAATAAATCCAACTTTTTTTTATTTAATAAAATATATAAAACTATCGATAATAATAAAATACTGGCAAGATTCAAACGCATTGAAACGAATATTTTGAAAACGAAAAATTCTCTTTTCTTCCTGTTCCTTTTTTTAATTTAAATAATATAATAATAAATAATTTTTTTTGAATTTATAAAATAAAAACCAAATCCAAATGAAATCTGATTTTTTTAATGGTGACTTTCACTGAATTTATAAGACAAATAATGGAGTGCTAGAATTCTAAGAAAAGGTGTGTGAAGGTTCGGTTGAACCGACGATGAAGAGAGAGAAATGACATAAGACAGATAGATAGTGACCTATTACGGTTTCGACTTGACCCATGGACAATACTTACGTAAACCATTTCAGAATATACTTACCTACTACATACTATTTTACTTACTCACGTAATTAATTGACTAGACAACTATAAATACATGACTTTACTTACTTACCTTATTTACATACGATACCTATACCTACTTACTTACCTTATCTACGAACACTACCTATACTTACCTTACTTACTTACTTTACTCAGACTTACCTTACTGACTGCTTTACTGACTTTATTTACTTACGCACGAACTTTACTCTGTACTATAAAGAGGAAAGGAATTTTGTGAACAGAATTTACTAGGACGATAATGACCTAAGTTACGACTGGAGGTTCAAATCGGGGGCTATTTCCAATAAACATTTGGCCAAGGATTTAGCAATGGTTGTATCTTCGATACAAGGGAGGGTAGGCCAGACCTTTGCCATCAACACCAGGCAATGTCTTTGTGGTCTCAGCGAACTGCTGTGTTGGTGAGACAGAGTTGAATTTTGGCGACTTTTTTTTGGTAAACAGAAAAACGAAGAAAAGTTTTTTTTTAGTTATAGTTTAGATAGGTTTAGTTTTAAGATTATATCCTTCCGATATAAATTTTTATTTTAGGGCTTAGTTATAGTTTAGTGTTAGGTTACTTTTAGTTAAACTTTCTTTTTTTCTGTTTTACCGAGAAGTCAGCTTGAAGTCTCACCCTTTCACCAATGCAGTAGCATAGGTAACTAGGTTTGTGCTATTCCTTCTTTGATTTCCTTTCCCAAATACCTATCCTATAATCCTATTTCCTCTTCCTTTCCTCATCCTTTGACCTAGGCATGATTTTTTTTTGTTTGCTGTGTGGGATGAGATCGAAAAAGGGCAAGAACCGCCCCAATCCGTCGAGCTTAGCCGAGCTAGAGCAAGCATGCCACCGCCCTTTTTCGACTCATGAAGTTACGCCCCTGTGGTACCCCTGACACGCAACAATCTTTATTTTGAATTTGGTTTGGAGTTTGATCTTTAATAATAATTTAAAAATTAATAATTTTCTTTTTCTAAAAATAGTTTCTAACCTCCAATATAATTCGTTCCAAAACTGACCTTTTCTTAATGGTATATTTTTGATTAATTCTGCAATGCTATGTGGAGTGATATTCAATGCGCCCGCCGATTTGTACATTCCTGCGAAAAAGTAGCTATTCCAATATGTTATAAAACAACAGTTAACCGATTCCATAGAAGACAGCTTATAATGTTCTACCCCACAATCCTACGAGTACATGCATGTATAATGTTCTTCTTTCGAATTCATTCAAATATACGTAACGTATGTTATTATAGTTATTTCAAAATTTCCTGTCTAATTGAAACCGTTTTTCAATCAACCGCAAACACATCGAAAAACAGAATATCAAATGATATTATTAAAATCGTAATTACACGAAACCGTGTTTGTGTACTTCATAAAAGATCTACTGTCAAGTATTTATTGGACCGATATGTTCTGGTCTAGTTTGCAGAAAATCGCGAGAAACGGCTGCAATGCCATTATCCAGTGGCTGAGATTTCACATTTCATTAGAGAACGCCACATTGATTTTGGGTTCCTGTTGGAACTGCGGCATCATGTTGCCGCATCACTTAACATAAATGGACTGGCCGTCGCGCCGCGCGCCGATGCCTTGATGAAGACCACGAGAATTGGCCAATATTTAGCAAAATGGAAATTAATGCACCCTTACACCTACAACATGAACCTAGACCAGAGGATCCCTGAAATTGATGAACGTAATATGTAATTTGGGCTTTCAGGCTGGCCATTCCTCTTTTTACCTGAAAAAAAAAAAATAAATAAAGTGTAAAGTGTAAAGTAGCATGTAGTTCCATTATCGAATGGCCTGGGTAGCACTAGCAGGAAGGCTCATTTTCGCTGTTGATTTTATAGCCTTTAGTAGGGATACCAGATATGAAAAATTTCTTTTCATTCACATTGAAAATTTTTATAAATTTTTGTTTACTACAAAAATGTTTTGAATGCGATTAACTAACTAGAAGGAAAACTTTCATGCGAGAAATATTTTCATGCGAAAAAATGTTCTTCCGAAAAATATAACATGAGAGATAACCCTCATGAGAGAAAACTTTCATAAAAGAAAATTATCATACGAAAAAACTACCATACGAGCAAACTTTCATCAAAAAAATATATCACGTGAGAAATCTATCTTGCGTCGAAACTCATACGGCAAAAATATCAAACCACAAATATATCATGGGAGAAAGAATATATTTCCCAAGTGGAAGTTTTATCCCATGATATTTTTGGGATGATATTTTATCACGTGATTATTTTCTCACATGTTCTCTCGCATGATATATTTCCTACATAATAGTTTTCTATCATGATGTGATTTTTGTTACAAAATCGGTTGCGAAAAAACATTTTGTTTATTCATACATTATTTTTCGGCGGGAAACAGTCTCACACGTCTGGCATCCCTACCCTTTAGTGTTGGCTAATTTGTTCAACCTAGCATGGTTTCGTACTGTCACAGGGACGAGGAGTAAAAAGGACAATAAATTGAATTTTGGCTTTGGCCTGGGCATTTGACAGACTGACATAAATCCATTGACCATGGTGGAATGACACGACACACAACCTCACCATTGCCTTCGGCTAGTCCTTGTTAATGCATGTGCACAACAAATGTTAATAAGAGTCCTTTTGACTGTCCTAATAATAAGCAAAAATGGCAGCAATGATTGTGGGTCATTCGGCATCCTGTTTCAACTACACTGTTATGTTATGTCATGCGGAATGAAGTTTTGTGATGTTTTAATTGTAATGAGCTGACCATGAATATGGTCCTTGTTTATTTTTGCGTATATCGCTGTCAGGAGCGATAACAATTAAAGGATTTCATTGCATTTTGGGGTTTAAATGGCCAACCATGCGGTTCACTTAACACAGTTTAGAATGATTGCGTTCAATTTGACCACACATTAAGGTTTTTTTAATTTTCACTGCTAGTGAAACATTTAGTGTCAAAATGAAAACATTTATTTTGACAGTAGTTTTGCAATTAATGAAACTTTCATAAAATAAATGTAAGTAAATTATAAAAGAGTCCCTTTATGTGAAAATGAAATGGAAAAAGTTTTTTTTTTATAATGAAAAAGTACAAAATTTGAATTTCGTCATGCCGTTAATTAGTCCTAGTATTTGTACGTCCACATAAAATCACTCCAGTAGAATAATGAAAGAGTTGATAATTGGGAACTTTGTCGCCATCTATCTTATTTGACATTTATAACAAAACGTCAGTTCTATGACAAGAAATGTTTAAAATTGCAAGTTGCTTTCTCTCTCCTAGGAATAGCAATTGAAATAAATCGGTTTCATAATTGAAGAAGGTCAAATATTGGAAGGGAGAAGACGCCAAATTTTGTTTTTGTTATTTAGACCAACAATATACTCTAAAGTCCTAATTTACTGTATTAAGATGGTGCTACAGTTGCGGGAGTGAACCAGAGTCTCAACCAATAAGCATTGTCTCGATCTCTATATCTAGCTCTTTCTAGTATGACACATCAAGTTTTTTTCTAACTGAGTTAAGGGCTTCTGCAGCTTGCCTTGGGGATGGATTTTTGAGCGGGATTATTGGTGTCCATTCAATGAATCAATGTTCGGAGTGTTTTCCTCCTAAAACTGTCTAATGAATTGAATATAACTGATATTGTTTTTTAAGATCACAAATACTGCTCGTGTAAACACTTAAGTCAACATAACTAATTTAACACTGACCCTTAAAAACTCGATGTTTATTTTGTTTGAATGTTGCTACACCGGTTTCTTCTTGTCAAATTTAATTATTTGCAAGTTGTTTTACTGGTCTTTTTCATTTTCGCCCTCATTGCCTTGCATCGTTATCTCTTATTTTTTGGCCTGCAGGAAGTTAAGTCGAAATTAACAAACGGAAAAAATCTTCGTGTCGTATATCAGTAATTCAGTTCTCATTAAGGGGGGAAATACAATTAGAAGTTCCAAAAAATCGATTCTTTTTTTTTGTCTAAAAAAATCGTAAATTTTATTGAGAATACGATGGTCTAGCTCTGAATTTGAAATTCGGACTCGATCTTCTTTTTTCTAACGTTTTTTGAAGACATTTTTGGAAGCGCGCAACAAGTAAGTAGTTTTGAAAAGTCGACGAGGGAATCCGTTTTATATTGTATTTTTTTTTTTAATTTCTATCTACAGGGGTTACATGTATACATATATACATGTGTATGTGCATAATATAGATTCGCGTCAAAAACCAATAAATAGGTAAACATTATTTTTCAGCAATTAAAACTTTGAACGCGTTTTTCTCGAAACAGCATTTTTGAAATTTGCGTGCACGATAACTCAAAAAGTTTTCAACCAATATTGCTCTACCTTGGAGGCTTCTTTTTTTTATGGTGCTTATTTTGACATTCTCTTTCGTTCGAAAGTGAGTCGAATTCATTGAAACTTAATTTTGAGACTCGGCGATTAGAATGTTAATCGAACAAACCTAAAGTTCACCCAATCCATAGAAAGTTCATGCATTTGCGAAAGCTAATTCAATTTTGACATTCGAAAGAATAGAATTAAATGTCATTTTTTTGTCGTTTGAATTTTTCTGTCGAGTAAGCTACAAAACATGTAAGTTTTTAATTATTTCATGGAAAATAAATTACTTTTATTAATTTTTTTGTTGTTTTATGTTTAAAGGTCGCATTCCAACTGGACAAACCGCGAACAAAAGGAAAAGTTAATCAAAATAATGGAAGAAAACCCGGAGGTAGCAAAGGGTTCTTTTACCACCCGCGTTAATACGGAAAGCATCCACTATCCTTCTCCTCTGCACTTCTTCAACACCATCATCATTTATAAACAACACAAATGCCATATTTTTAATTTTTATTTATTATTTTATGTTTTTATCAAAGAAATTTAAATTATTTATTTATTTATTTGAATCAAGCTAATTAATATCTAGCGTACAAAAATATTACTTAGTATTACGAATTTATAAATTATACAATATTATAGAATATTTTTTTAAAACCATTATTTGATACATCACAAAAATTTATTAATAAATTATGATTGACGTTATACAAATTAAACATGTTATTCAATGGTGAATTCTGCTCATAGTTGGTACGATAGTGTTTTATGTAAATTGGGTCACGAAAACCTCTCAGATAACGATTTAAAACATTAAAATTAACACGACACAAAAGGTTTAAAGCATCGATATTACCATCAATAAAATTAACAATAAAAACAAAACATAAATAAGAACGTCTGCGCTCCAGACTGGGTAAATCTATGAGTTTTAAACGGCTGCTATATGAAGGAAGATTCAATGGATTCTGCCAGCCTAAGCCTCTAAGAGCAAATTTTAGGAATCTTTTTTGAATTTGTTCAATTCTTATTTTGTGACAACTGTAGTAGGGGGTCCATACCTGGCAAGCATACTCTATAATGGGTCTGACAAATGTGGTAAACAGTTGTTTGATAACATAAGGGTCAGAAAACTGACGTGATTCCCTTTTAATCCAACCTAACATTGAATTGGCTTTATTACATGCCATATTGATATGCTGTGTGAATTCGAGTTTCTTATCGAACAATACACCAAGGATAGATACATCATTTACATTTAATAGATTTACGCCATTGAAACTATAGTCAAAAGATAAAACGGACAATTTTCTTGTAAAATTTATAATCTTACACTTATCGATATTTAACAACAAATAATTACGTGCACACCAATTATAGAAAGCATTTAGATCAATTTGAAGCTTTTCACAGTCAAGATTGCTAGAAATGGTTTTAAATATGTTAACATCGTCTGCATACATAAGACAATTAGAGTACTTTAAAACTGAAGGAAGATCATTTACAAACAATATAAAAAGAACTGGACCCAAATGGCTACCCTGGGGAACACCAGAATTTACGACAAAACTATTTGAATGGTAGCCGTTAAAATTCACTGAATAGGATCTGTCAAGTAAATAAGATTTTAGCCAAGCAATGAATTTTACGCTGAACCCCAGCCTACTCATTTTATTAAGCAAAACTCTATGCGACAGTTTGTCAAATGCCTTACTAAAATCTGTAAGAACACAATCCGTCTGTTTTTTGTTTTTAAAGGAATCGACATAAAACTCCGCTAACTCCATGAGTAGGGTGACAGTCGAGCGGCCCTTTGAGAAACCATGTTGGTTATGAACAATAAACGATTTTGTGTAAAAGCTTAATGTTTTGCAAACAATTGCTTCAAAAAGTTTGGGAATAGCCGACAGTTTAGCTATTGGACGGTAATTAATAATTTGATCCTTTTTACCTTTTTTATGTAGAGGAATTATAAAAGATTGTTTCCATACATGAGGAAACTTACAAGTAGACAATGAACAGTTAAAAAGAACAGAAAGTGGCATCGACAAGTTATTGACACATTTTTTCAAAACCGAAGCTGGTACCCCATCAGGACCAGACGCGTCATTATCTTCTAAATTAGCTATAAATTTCATAATATCGTCAATAGTTATATGAAAATTTATATCAGTCAAGTGAGAATATGATTTCAAATGACCAACTAATTGATCATTTTCGTCAAGATTATCACAGTTTAGGTTATCACAGTTCGAAAAGTTATCACAGTTAGAAGAATCACAGATGTATGCACTTTGAAAAAAGTCTGAGAATAGTTGTGTTATGATACGTGGGTCATGGTCTGAGATATTGTTATGAATAAGAATAAATTAAGTTCGAGGATCTTGGTGTTAGAGTTTTTGATGTCGTTTATTTGGTGAAGACCAAGTGACGTTAGACTGTCAAGAGTTTGAGAATCATCCATTGATAGATTTCCTGTTGGAACCATTGCGTATGTATCGGGACAACGTTTCCAAGATACATTGGTTAGATTAAAATCGCCAAGGCAGATAACTTCATCATTATAACTCATTATCTCAAAAATGTAGTTCAAAAACGAGAAGGCTTCATTGTAAGTATTAACTGGGCTCCCAGGAACAATGTACACAGTTACAAGATAGATAGTTTTGTGTGAAAGAATCATCTTTACACATAGGAACTCTTCATTCAAACAAACAGGAACATTGACTAGTGACGTCACAAAACAAGATTTAACAGCAATAAGGATCCCACCGCCGACAGTATTGATACTCGGATCGGAGTGTCTATCTCGTTCAACAATAAACAAAACAATTACAAATAAACAAAGATTTTACTTTTTGGTTTTGACATTTCACAAACACTTCTCTTTTGTTTTTGATATTTTAGTGTGACCAAGTGTATACGAAAAAAAAAAATAAAAATTTAGAACGCGTCATGAACAACTTATTTTTTTAAGGAATAGTTTCAGAATAGCTGAGTTGACACAAAAAATGTAATGAATATGTAGTTCTTTATGGTTAAACTTTACTTTATAATGAAAAACTGTATTATTTATTTTGTTTCTTGATTCTTTATCCAACATCTATTAAATGTTTAGAAACAAAAAAAAATGTGAAACGGTCATACTAATTCAAATAGAAATATAGTAAACAGCTGACAGCTGATAATGAAAATGAATCTTTTTTTAAGTTCATTTTATGCTATCTATCGCAAATGAATGTTATTCGTTCGAATCTCAAAATTAAGAAAGTTCATTCGGAGGAATAGAATCATTCTAACGAATAGACTATTCATGAGAATGTCAAAATAAGCATGTATATTAGCATCTATTTGAACTAAAAATATTTGTGATTGGACTTTAAAAAATTTTAAAATTCATCATGCAAAAAAGGCGCGAATTTTCCATCGATTTTTCGATAAATCGGTGCCAATTTTTAATTTCTCAATTTTTCTTCATTTTTTTATAGTTTAAATAGAAATTATATCATCACAAAATATGTGATTTTTTCCAGGACTATGGCAGAAAAACAAAATTTTGGCCTCTAGAATGCACGCAGATCGATGCCTCACCTTCAACCCTAGTGCTTTCGAAGGCCTATAAGTCTGACATGCTTCCATGAAAAAAATAAATAAAAATATGAATTTGTAGCTTTAATATGTTGTAAGAGTCAGGTCAAGATTAATCAATTTTAAATAAAAATTTTTGATTTAAAAAAAGTATTAAAAATGCTTAATTATTGGCCTCTTAATTGTATTTCTCCCCTTAATCGAACGGGCAAGTTTGAGACGGATGCCAAAACCAGACATTGCTCCTTACGTCTCTCTGGATACTTTTATACAATGCCTTGAAATCGTTGAAAAGGTAATGGGTTTCAGCCACTTCAATATGGACAGATCAGGTCGTTGACAAACGAACGGGCAAGTTTGAGACGGATGCCAAAACCAGACATTGCTCCTTACGTCTCTCTGGATACTTTTATACAATGCCTTGAAATCGTTGAAAAGGTAATGGGTTTCAGCCACTTCAATATGGACAGATCAGGTCGTTGACAAACGAACGGGCAAGTTTGAGACGGATGCCAAAACCAGACATTGCTCCTTACGTCTCTCTGGATACTTTTATACAATGCCTTGAAATCGTTGAAAAGGTAATGGGTTTCAGCCACTTCAATATGGACAGATCAGGTCGTTGACAAACGAACGGGCAAGTTTGAGACGGATGCCAAAACCAGACATTGCTCCTTACGTCTCTCTGGATACTTTCATACAATGCCTTGAAATCGTTGAAAAGGTAATGGTTTTCAGCCACTTCAATATGGACAGATCAGGTTGTTGACAAACGACTTCAGGTGTTCACATAATTTGTCATAAAAGATCTTGGAGGAATTGTTAAGGGGGAATTTCGTAGATGAAATCAAGAGGTTGCGTCAGGCATATGGAATATATAAGTAGAACTGATTCTCTAATTTGGGTATCTTGCCCGTATAAATAAGGAAATCAAATTTTAGATCTGAATGTGGAATTTAGGTCCCATAAAAGGCCACGTGAAGCCGAGCAATTAGCGGAGACCCCAGACATACTGCAAATCAGATTTCTTCGTCATCCAACAAATGCGGGCAGAATAAAGTCAAATATTACGGTGACGAATTTTTTGGGGTATACATTTTACGTTAAGGGCAGAATAAGGTGAAAAATCTTGACTTAAAATTGCCAATTCAAACCATATAAATGTACGTTAGCGTGCCATGATTCTACAGAAAATGTTCGGGAGCGTAACGGAATCCCGCTTTTCAAAAATCCTACGAAAAATGTTTTAAAATACTGTCCTCTATAGTCCTGTTATTCAAAATCCCGTTCTATTATAATCCCGCTTTTTAAAATCCCGTCTTATACCGCTTATCCCGTTTTTTAGAATACGTAGCTAAGACTTATAGATTTTATGTTGGTTATTTTCCAGATTCTTTAAATGCTAAAGAAACTTTGCATACATCCAACCTCGCACCTACCCCAAATCCTATAGTGTGCCCAAGAGGGGGGCAGCATGCCCCCCCGATATATACCTCACTGTTTATACATCGTAATAAGAAAAGGGATTATAAAAAAGGGGATTATAAGAGACGGGATTTTAAAAAACGGGATTATAAAAAGCGGGATATCGTACCCAACCCAGAATGTTCAACATGCGCAAGTTCAAGACTTTTTGCCAATGCTCTAGTATTACATTAAAATTGTCTTGGTTGAGACAGTTGGAAAAAAAAAATCTGGATGATACTATCTCCGATGAAGAACTCAGATTTATCGGCTTTATTGAGGAGCGAAATATTGTGAAAGCTAGTGCGCAATTCCTATGTCTCAATATTCATAAGGAGCCATGGGAATCTCATTTTACGCCCGCAATCCTCCTATACCAAGGACGTCCAAACGTTTAAAGACCTGGACCACTACGTCATTTTAGCCCAAGTACTACAACAGATATTCTGACCAAAGTCAAAAATAGGAATTCGACTATGGACGGCCACAATCGCAAAGGATCGCAAGATCCTTTTCGGATCGAGTCTCTAAATAACAAGAACGAACTTTGGAAGTTTAAAAAAAAAGAAAGAAAAAAAAAACCTTTGAAAGTCAAAAATCCATTTGTAGATGAATCACAGTTCATGCTGGCTAAGAATCAAATTCGACTGTTAGCAGATTGCTCCATTAAACCTATAGATAAGGTAGACGAATAATTGCGAAGACAAATAAAAATAAATTAATGGACTTACACTCTTAACCATTCCTGTGTTCGTGTGTCTGCCGGTTCGAACTAACGCTTCGTCACAATTTCTTCAAAAATGGGGAAGGGCCAGTGGCGTAGCGTGTCATCTCGGCGCCCGGGGCGGGAGACCCATTTTGCCGCCCCCATTCATTACTAAATTTAAATTAAATTTCGAGACATCATTTCACAGGCAATGATTATTGAAGGTAAAATAGGATCAGCGGTTTCATAAACGGATTCTACGGGCCTTACGAATGAGGCTCGTGAGACAAAGCTACATCTGCGGATTCATCGCAAAAGGCATGCGTTTTTTCCTGCGAGTACTACCCGTTTTGAGTTCGATTCCGAGTTTTTCACAGAAAGTCTTAGAAAAGTCGATTGCGGCTTGGACGAAACGGTCTCTGCTCTCCACTAGGAGAGCTTTTAAAACGCAGAGTTTCTGAGCACACTTATCCACACTCAGTCCACGTTGCTGCAGGTCAATCTGTGGGTCATCTTCTTCAGGTAGCTCTGCAGCTCAAAAACCATGAAAAGTGAGGAAGTCGGATGACTGCATGACTGTCAGAACAAGACTGGCTCCCGATTTGTCAATTCTTCCAGTACGTCAAGAACTTCCACAAACTTATTTTTAAGCGCCTTTACAGCTTCATATCTTTGGCAAGACGAGGTTCACTTCTTCTGCACGCTTGTGACTAGATGCTTGAGGTACTTCTGGTGAGTCGACTTCGCTTTGACCCTGCTCTGTGGTGGGACCAGTACGACTTCTAACTTCGACGGCAGGCACGTCTTCTTCTTCTGCCTGTAAAATAAGTTATGCATTCCCATGAATATTGGTCGGAGGACAATTCTAGGCTACTCACGATTGTAGATGGAGGAATCATATTTACATTGGAATCACTTCCGCTGCTGCTAGATGTCACCGTAGACGTTAACGTAGCTTTCGAACCAGTACTAAAACTGAAATATTTCAGTAATGCACCTGGAGACTTCTTCGCATCTGCTTCTTTCTTAGCCTTTTTCTTGTGGTATTCCTTGCCGCTTCCTTTAACTCTTTTCATTTTCAAAAACTAGTTCAAAGGTTGAGTGAAGTACTAAGTGTTTATTTTTAGAAGATTCAACAGTATTTAAACTATAAACAACACAATCGAAATAACTTTCTGTGATGCAGGAGGGAGCAAAAACATTGAGCTGGCTGAGACTAGAATAACGTTTCCGTCGAATCCTAGTTATCTTATCATATCTCGCAAATGACATATTATAAGTTTCGGAACGCTCCTTTTCAGTTTCGCGAGAGTTTCGGAACGTTTTGTTTTAGTTTCGCGAGTCACGCGACAATACGGAATGCACTCTTACGGCCCTATTCACCGTTTACGAATTCGCGGAAATCAGCTGAGAGCGTCAACGACGAACCACAGATAGGGTGGCAAATTTCAAATATACATCATTGTTGTTTATTGACTTGTCAAACGATCTGTCATGAAACATATGATTTCTACTCTACCCGCCCCCCTAGGCCTGCCGCCCGGGGCGGACCAACTACACCCCCCCACGGTACGCCACTGGGAAGGGCGGTGAGTTAACGGTAAGTGGTGCAAAGAAATGATAACTAACTTTTTGGTGTTTTAATAGGGGGGTATTTATGTTGCCAACATGTAGTTTCAGCAGTTAGAGACACGAACTAACGAAATGTTAAGTGACCACCGCGTTCGTGCGATTTGATACCATTAGATTAGTTTCTTTTATTTTGAGTACTTGGCATCATTTACGCGTTATTGCCGAAATACAGCCAAATTTGCTGCGAAGAGTGTGTGAAAATTGGGCCTCCAGATTAAATAGTTCTCCATTTACTAGGCCCTGCTCAGGCTAAATTTAGAGCAGAATCATTAGAAAAGACATTTTTTGACGACATTGACGAGCTTTCGGAAATAAAGATCAAAGACTTGAACTCTTTTCTTAACGCGACGAAATCACTAAGACGAACTTCAGTTACTTCGGTGCCGTATACTCTGTTTGATCCCTTAGATCCTGAAGTTAATGGTGCGGGAGTTCTGATGATCACTCATTAGAATTGGCTTCTATTTCAGTCAATTCCAACCATAGATTCACTAGAGTTATGGTATCAAAATGGTGCACTTCAGGGCTATTTCTACGTACCTACCTACCTCTATCAGGTCCTGGGGTTTTTGATGTTATAAAGACGAAACTTCAGCTTACTCATATTACATTCCATTTGAAGTAGATCATCGAGTGTTAAAGACTTAGAAAATTGTGTAGTTTTACTGATGTTAGTGGAGTTAAGTTAATTATAAAAAAAAATCGACTAATTTTGATGAATATTCGTGCATTTCAGAGACCTATTGCAAACATCCGAGCATCTTTATTTAACCCTTGTTTTCTATTAACAGCGTCTGCATCATAAAGTTTCACAGAAATTTTAAATAATTCTTAATATCAAGTGAATACAATTCCAATAACACTCAGTTCTACTCGTGCATATGTATCTCAATAAATATAAACTGCGCTTACCAATTTGTAATCTACAAATCGCTCAACATCCGTCGCCAAAAAATAAAAACAAATTTCTCTCCGTCAAGCTTACCAGCTTAATTGCAATTGCCACCAAGATGACAAGACGAACAATGCCGTGACATCACTACTCCATTCCATTATTGTCCCAATCATTCATTCTAATGAATTTTCTCCTAATTGCCAAGTGGCACACTCAGTCTTTCAGTATCCTTTTCTTTCCGAAAGTAGGTATACGAGTTCTTAAAATCATCTCTCCGAAGCTCAGAGTAATTGTCTTATTGGACTATTAGGAGCCAAATACCAAGGAAACCCCCAAGATCAGCCACAAATCCTTTATCCTTTCAGCCAGTCACTTCAAAATAAATGAGTGGTTGACAATTACGAGTGCAGTATAGTAGTACTCAACACCAATTTTGCAGGACGAAATATCAGCCACGACAGGGACTACTACTACGAATGTGTTTGTCTTGTTATGTAGCTTTGTCACCATTTCAGACGACAACGACAACGACGACGATAAAGACGGCAGAGGTACCTAAAAGACATGTGAACTGAATACTCTGATTTCTGGCCAGAAACAAGAAAAAAATACGAAACACATAACCGACACAGAATCGGGTCATAAATTACGTCCTTGGGCGTAGAACTGGCTTGGTTATCCTTCGAATGCGACAAAACCTAATACAAATCCTTTCATGGAATTTCACTAGGTTTTTTTGCGATCTCTCAGCAGGATAATACTTTTTGGCAGGTTGCTTGCACAGTGTTTCCTATTTTTTATTTTTTTTTTTTTTTTGAAAAAGAAAAAGTCCCCGAAGGCTACGGTGATTGGTGATAGTTGGCTAGCGGCGGTGGGTGGCGAGGTGGAAGCGTCTCGGCAGCGATGGCGGCGTCTTGTTGTCTCTTTAATGTAGTGCACTCTCATTTCTGAGTGTTTCGTGCCAAAATATTTCGTGCTTTCAACAAAGGATATCCGAGAGTGAGAGTTAAAACGAGAAAATAGACTCTCACCAGCATAAAGACGCAACATAAATAAGTCGCACGTATTTCCTCGATATTAACCAGGCCAACAATAAGTTTAATTCAACTTAACTGAATTTAAAGAAAAAATAGTCGTGTATTTTTTCTTTCAGTTGAAATATGACAAGATAATGACTTCTCCATTTTGCGAAACGAAGGGCTCAAATTTTTTTTTACTAATCCAATATTCTACTTATAGAGTGTCGTATTGTATAGGAAGTAGGTGCAAAATCATTACAGTGTCTTCCGAAAGTATCTAGAAAAAATATTTCAAAAGTAAATATAATGTAAGTTCAATGTGAAACCGGAATCACACTTATCTCGTGCGTGGGGTGTGTGGAGAGTTGTGTTTTGTCTCTTGACAATTTCTTCTGTCTGTGAAAAAGAAAAGGTTGTACTCTCGAAAACAGAAAAGGCTCTTTTAAATTAGCAACTTAACCAACTAAGCGAGCTTGATTAGTGTGTACAGTTGACAACACAAACGCCCCACTCGACAGTATACATACCACACGACAAAAGGGGTTCTCGCTTGATTCGACAAAAAAGCTTTTATTAAAATTTAAATCTTAACTTCTATGCATCTACACACCTTTTATAAATATTATGGATTTAAAATTGAAATATATTTTTTTATCTCATATTATTGTTTGGATGCTACATGACCATTTTTCACTTTGAAACAACCAAACTGATATTGACGAGATTTTAATACAATACGAACCTTAACACATCATTCAGATTTTTTACTTGCGACTTATAGGTACTATAATGCAAGTTATGCATTCGTAAAAAATTCGAACTCGAGATTTTGATCAAAGTTGACAATACGATGAAAGCGAAGACAAAAAAAGTGGGTTTCAGAATTCTGTCTGTCTGTCTATTCGACTACAGCCTAAACGGCTAGTCCGATTTTTGTCAAACTTGGTAGATATCGTTTTTAATTTTTTCCTCTCACACGTTTTTTTCTTTTTTTCTTAAGACCAAAAATAACGGTATCCGCCATACGATTTTTTTCGAAATTTTATAGATATTTTTTTTTAAAAACTGTCCCACAGATTAAAAAAAAAAAATTAAAAATTTTCATTTAATTTAAGCTAGGTAATGGTTGAAAAAATTTCCAGAAAATGTTTATTTTTGGTACCCAGCTTGGAACCATTTTTTTTTTGTTTTTGATTTTCTCAAAAACGGTACCACCAATTTTGATCATTCTTCTTATTCTAAAACTCCCCAATAGTTTCAGAATTATTGTGTATTAAAATTTTCGAAACATTTTTTTTTTCGAAATTTAAAAAAAAAAATATCGAATTTTTTTTTTTTTTGCAAACTCAATATTTCAAAAATCCCATGCTCTATAATCTATAAGATTTGAGAAAAAAAAAATTATTTTACCTAAAACTAACGGTACCCTCAATGCCAATTTTAAGAAATCGTTTTAGAACATCGTATTTTTCTCGAAAACGGTTCCGGGAATTTTGATAAAATTTTTTTTCTTTAGATTAATTCTTACGATCTATATAATTAAATAAGAAATATTTTGAAAAAAACTCGGTCGATTCTTGAACATCGCCAAACACTTCTTTGAAGCTGTCAAACGATTGTGTTTGTTTTCGATTGTGAGCAAACGCGTCACCCATCTTGCGGAAAGCATTTTCAAGACCAAATTGTAATGTTCAATTAAAATTAGTGATTCATATGATAAGCATGTGTCCTCTTAAAGCTCATCCAATTTCACTTGCCGATCGCCGATTATTATCAAACCGTGGATTTTACCGATCATTTCTGGTATGGTGACTTCAATTGGGCGACCAGAACATCGAACGTTCATTTATGCTGCTACGACTACGAACTTGAATAAACCAATAATAATTCTATATAATTTAATTCTCCAAATTATTGTCTGGCCTTCTCAGTGGTTATTTGTTTGGACTTACAAATATGTCCATTAAGCATTTTAAGCTAACGAACTGTAGTCATATGAAATACCTCTTCGTTTACACTCAACCCTTCATAAAATTATGAAATGAGTCATAGAGTAACCCAACCGTACACCGCAGGCCAACTTTGCAACTATCCTTATTATAAAAAAATATAGGCAATTTTTTGTATTTATTTCTGACGAAAAAAGTCCTGAAATCAAACCGAATTGATGACTGTAATTGATAATACTCCAAACAGGCGAAACAAAATATTTCTTCACACTTTTTCTGGCCTTATGAGTCAAAACCGTTTTGTCTGATCTTGTGTGATTTCAGTGTTTTTTTTTTCAGAAAAACTCTTCATCAATGTAACCGTCTCTTGTAGGCGACAGTATGATGGTTTTTCTGAACAATAAACATTTAAAAGGTTAACACAATCAACGATAAAAGCAAGTTTTAAAAATGTATTTACGTATATGTTCTTTTTGTTGCTTAGAGGTTAATTTACATTGCTTTTTCTATTTATATTTATATAAACATACGAGAAATTACATTTTAAAATTAATTGATCAAATTTATCATTTATTTTTTCACGGCGGAATCACATAAAGTAAGAAAGAAGAAGGTACACTGTGCCGTATACGTACTTTTTTTTATTGTAATTTGGGGTTCTGATTGGTTACTAAACGTAGGCCGGTAAATGATTTTTTGAAAATATTTCAAAATTACGCTGACACACAATTTTATTTGAATTTTATTAAAAATAACCTACCTAAGCTAAAGAGTGTGACGACCACTTAAAACTCTATATCCCTTAATTCATCAATGATAATTTGAGAATTTATTTTTGGTTATATTCTTGGAAAAAATCGTTCAACAGTAAGGGCTTATCTTCAATGTTGATATTGCACCCTGGCCAATGTTAACAGAAATTACTCTGTTAATAATAATGCTTGGAACTTTTTTTAAGCCTCTTTCTTAGAAGAAATATTAGCCTTTGTAGATTCGTCTAAACAAAGATAAAGTTCATATATTGTTGGAGTTTTCAGACATCCAATTTCTAAGTTTGTTAATTTTATCTTACCCACGGGAATTTTTGATTTTTTGAGGTCAATTTTAATAAACATTACGTTTTAATATTTGTTTTCTTATGAACGTAACAATAATACAAATAAAAATCAATAATGGAAAAACCTACAGAACTTATGATACTTAAAAAAAAACGACTACAGCCTAAACGGCTCAGCAGATTTTCGTCAAACTTGGTAAATATCGTTATCAATTTTTCCCCCCACACTGGTTTTTCTTTTTTTTTAAGACCAAAAAGAATTGTACTTGCCATACGATTTTTTTTCGAAATTTTATAAATCTTTTTTTTTCTCAAAAAGTGTTGCACAGATTCAAAAAAAAAATCAAAAAATTTCATTTAGTTAAAGCTAGGAAATGGTTAAAAAAAATTTTCAAAAAATAGTTATTTTTGGTACCTTTTCTTTCAATTAATTCTTACGTCCTATAATTTAATAAAAAAAAATTGAAAACAAGATACGAATATGACTGACTGTACCTACCATAGAACGATTTTTTCGAATTTTGAATTTCTCATCATTGACATAACGGATCTTAATGGAATTTCTTATAAAGAAACTTCTAAAAAGTTTAAAAAACATTGCATTTCAAAACTTTAAAAAAAATATTTTTTTGAGTTTTCAATAATTCAATTGGAACAATAATAACAACTTTAAATTGGCATATTTTGTATATAAAAATTTATTTTCTTAGGAAACAACTACAACGAATTATAATTTTGTTCTTCTTATTATATTTTGACTTCACGCTCTAAAGGCTAGTAATATATATATGTACTACTAATCTGGATGGCAGCACAAGTAAAAGCCAAAGAAATAAAAACATTAAAAGTTTTTTTTTTTTGTTTTTAAGAAAAACCATACCAAACTCAAGAAGCATTAAGGAAATCTATTTGAAGAGCAAATACAAGGAAAAGTAAAGAAAGAAGTATTTAAGAAGAATGTTATTTCGATTTAAGAAGATTTTAAAAATCAATTTAGCTTATTATTAACTTCTATCGGACGGCTTACTTGCGCTTCTTTATACTTAATAAGAACTTTAATCGTTTTTAAAGAAGAATACAAGTGACTGGTTCCCAGCCTCCAATAGTATCAATAAATTATCAGAAAGAGGTGTTTCTCAGCCGTTCAAATTTTTATAGCAAATTATATTTTAAAGTTTCTAGGGCCTATTTCTCCACAAGTTGTAGTTCAACTGCAACTTCTCCAATTGATTTTAATTTATAAAAATATTGATAAAATATACCTTTATACGTATAGAGTCACTTAAAAATTCAAAATTACCTTAAGTGTATGAAAAACAGCAAGTACACTAAGAGAAAAACATCACATAACCATTTGACAAGTGTCTTGTGGGTATAAATTAACAAACTGCTTTTTTCCGTAAAATTTTTTTTGAAACAAATTCAAAACCCTACCTAGTGCTCGGTTCTTATGCTCGTAAACAATGACACCCTCTTTCTTAAGTCTCTCGAGGAGGCTTATCTTCTAGCGATATAGTTCTTCTAAGCTCCAAAACACTAGAATGATTCCTCCCATACTTGAATGCCTTTACGGTCGAACGGGACCATTCTCCTTTCACACTCGCGCAGTTGCAAGATTCCTGAAAGATCTTAACATAATTAAATCCTTTTCTACAGGGCTATTTCAAAGTGTATGGAAAACTGCATTTATCCAACCAGTACCTAAAAATGCGAATCTTCCTTACCTTCTTTCTATTTACCGATTCCTCTTACATCACTTCTTTCCAAGGTCATATAAAAGCCGATCGAATTTCACCTCAAAAAATAATTGGAAGGACGAAAGCTTCATAACAATCAAAGGTACGGCATTTGTAGCAAGAGGTCCACTGGTGATCTGATGTTATATCTCACAGAAAATTGGTACAAATCTTTATATCATTTTGTGACAGTAAATTAACTGAGGTTGATATTTCAAAAGTATTCAATAGAGTCTGGCGTCAAGCTCTTTTATCGAAAAGCATGGCTTCAGTTTCAATGCAAATAGTACTGGATGGATTTAAGTCTGATACCCTCAAAACGAATGCGGGTGTCCCGCAGGGCTCTGGTTTTTCTCCGACCCTATTTCTTATTTTCATTATTGATCTTCTATCTAAAGTTTCTAATCCATTAAATTGTCTTGCTGCTTTCTCTTGTTGGAAACCTATCTCCTATCACTTTCTACGATGTGTAATTCCATTCAGGAAACTGATGATCCTTAAATCCTAGATCTGTGTATTATCAACCACCTCTTCTATAAAATGAGCACATACGTAATGCCACTAAAAATGAATGTTGAAAAACTCTTGAGCTTCCTGCGTCGGTGCAAGAAATTTGTCTCCCCGCCTGATCTGGATAGTATTTATACAACTTATAACCATTCACAATTCTCGTATTTGGGCTCCATCGATTCATATGAGTCTTTTGGATAGTATTCAATGGTTATTGTATGGTTTCTTAACGTGCTAGTGTTCTAGAGAACTAGTTGTATTCCTCGCCTTCAACAAATCAACGCCAAGCAATTGCGCTTTATGGAATGCCCATAAATTTACCGTCTAGTACAGAGATTCTTTCCTTAGCCGCACTACACGAATGTGAAAAGATTTACTTAGTCCTATTTTTCTTCCTCATTGTGATATAGAAAATTTTTAAACCAATGAACTATAAATACTATCCACTGCCCCCCCTATTACTTCCATTTTTTTGACAAATATTATAAAGGGTATTCACATCCCCTTGATAATTATAAAAATATATAATGTTGAAGAAACCTCATAAAATTACATTATTTCTATAAAATTTTAATCAATGTTAAATTAATGTACCACTATTTCTGATCATATTGTTGATTTAACAAGATTCCATGTTATTTTAACCCTAAATTCTTGTACATCGTCATTTCGTTCTAAAATCTTAGTGTATAAAAAAGTAAGTCTATAAAATAGCACTTCATTAAACTTGAAATCGATCGTCATTTAAAAAAGAATGTCTTGTCATTTCGAAAAAGCATATCATTCTGTTAAGTTATAAAATAAATGTGAATTTTTATTCAACCCGATAGCAGTGTTAATTCTACATGATATTTGCTTATATCAATTAAAACAAACAGACCACCTTGTTATTTGCAGAGATTAGTTTTTTTTTGTATTTTGTATATTTGATGTAAAATTTTATAAATTTTATATAATTTTAATGTTGACATATGCATACAATCCTGTTTGGAACGAAGAAGACATGAAGTTTTTTTTTAAGTCAAGACAATCTTAAAATTCTCAAAAAGAGGAAAAATTTTCATCCCTGGTGATAAAAAAACTGAGAAAACAGTAAAACCTTTATAAATTCAAAACGGTTATAGACGGACTTTCACCCAATTACTGTTTATTTTCTACCAATCCCGCTGGGTTCCCCTAACTTTACAATAAAGGCCATACTGGCAGTATTATTGGTACAACAAATAAAAATAAAATTCAAACAGTAATTAAAAACGGTATATCACAAAGTCGTAGAAAACCAGTTTTGTTTTATTATCCTCTTGTGAATTGAATTTTTTTTCATTTATAGAAATGCACATAACCAAACGGGTAGTTTATTCAATCTAGTGTACCATAAATTTTCGAGTCCAGTGTTTTTAATTTTCTAAACGAGCTATAAGCCTTTAGTATAGAATATAACCCTCTAAGTTGTCATTGTTATCTACTACAGGTCCTTACAACTGTGTGATGTTTGTTGTCTATTCTTTTCTTTGGGATAGTTTCAAAGTTTAACTTTGTTTCTAGGAACTAAAACAAAAAAACAATACACAGACGAATAGCTGCGACTTAGATAACAGGGTGGATTGTCCTGAATAGATTTATGACCTGCCAAAGAGTTAACTGTATGTGGTCGGTAGATTCATTCGACAAAGAACCACAAACTGTCTAACTGCCATGTTTTTGACTTTTTTTTCATTTTTTTCTCATCAATCTTAGATCCCTTGTGTGACTTATTAGATTGACTTATAGGTCATAATGTGAGCTAACTTATACTCTTTTCTTAGCAAAAATAATATTACTAATGTGATTATGACAGACGGAAGGCGAAAAGGTTATAGCAATATTATTGAGCCCTCTGTAACGACCTAAATGTGTCATTCGAAAAGCCATTTGTATCAAACTATGTGATTTCCATAAATATTCATCACCTCTTCAAAGTTCATGCGACCTTTAATCATGGGGCGAGTGCAATTCAAATTCAGCACTAAAAATAAATATTTATGTAAAAGTGAACTTATATAGAAAAAAAGTGATACTACAAATCAGTGTTGCCATTGGACATTATTTTAAAGGCCAGCAAAAGTCGTTTTCGATAAGCAAAAGTAGTTATTGAAATTTTGATTTTTGTATTGAATGAGTTTGATTTGGAATACTGAGTTAAATAGAAACTTGGTACCGAATTTAAATGAAGATTTTGAAGTGAAAACTTAAAACTGAAAGAAGGCTAATCTGAAATCGGTTTAATTTTTATAAAATTAACTTGGTCGATATGGCTACTTAATCTTCGAACATTGGATAACGGATTAATATCGAATGGCAAATATCGAGAATTCCATAGTCCCAAAGGGACAAAATTACAAATTCACAAACATACCCAATGCATTCGAGATTAATCCCAAATTTGTATAGCATATTTTCAATATTTTTTTTAATGAATTTTTCATATGAAATTGTGTTGCTTTTTTCTCGATGCTGAGGAAAGCTCCTAGTAGTACTGAATAAAGCAAATGTGACTCAAAAGACCTCTATTTTTTTACCATCAGTCTTATCGAACCCTTTATAGTAATAAAAAATGGCTTACAATTTAAAATTTCATTTAAATAACACAGTTTCATATTATGGTTAATTTCTTTATTAATGAATTTCTGGAGTAAACTCAGCTCACGATATACACTTAAAAGAACTAAAGCAAACACCTTTATAACGATTGTCAAATATCAATTAATTGATAACCGATAAATCTTATCAATTGATTGATAGTTTAGTGTTATGGTGACCAATATTGAATTTGAAGAGAACCTTGAATAAATCAACAAACATTAACTATTGTGAATCAAGATTACAATTTGACATTTATGTTTTCAGGTATTACATTTTCTTAGTTTCTTGTGCATTTGTAAACTTGTTTTTCACTATAATTTGATATGTAAAAAAAAATTTTATAAAAATAAAACAATAGCTTATTATAATAATTTTTGTTTGCTTATAACAACCAATAACTACGACCGCAACGACACCAAATAGTTACCATCTTTAGCCGCCAGCGCCACCAGTATAGAATCTAAAGGAGAATGACTATGAAGACATCATTTTCTACTAAACGGCAACTATTTTAAAAAAAACTCAAAGATATCCGAGGAGAGACATTAGTGAAGCGAGGACAATTCACATTCTACAATTTGAATGAATGATAGTCACTGAATCGAACTGCCTCAGTGTTGAAGCACTGCAGTCGATGTATCAGTAAATATAAAACTTATATAAGACTTAACGAAGGATAAGTCTGGAAAGAATTTGTATAACAAAGATAAGTCAGTTGCTATCGAGATGCGACCGAGAAAAGGTCGTGAAAGAACAAAGTTAGTGGTTTTTATAACTTTTCCACTTTAAAATAGTTGTTTTATTTCTTGGTTTGGTGACGGAATTTTAAGCCCTAAGAGATGGAAATAACGCCGCTTGTTCTGGTAATTAGGTCACTGTACTACGAAACAGTCACAATAAAATAAAATAAAATCATTAATTATATTATTTAACCCAAAAATAAAAAAAAAAGAAACTGGGTGCGACCCACACTGATAACTTCCCATTTGTGGTCTTGAAAACTTTATATTTAGTTTCAACTAGAACTTTCATCGTTTCCTGGACAATTTTAGAAATGTCGCTTAGTATACATTCTTACGGGAAGGTATCGATGTATAAAACAACATACTTTAGAAGGCACTATCGGTGTTCATTCACAAGAAATTCGACTTGAAATACAATTTTATCTAGTTTTCACTAGAATTTTTAATAGTTTTTTTTTATTAAAAACAAAAAACTATTAATTCAATATTTGTCAACATTTTACCAATTGTACAAAATTATAGTATGTATAAAATAAACTAAATTAGAAGTCAATATCACTACTAGTTCTCTAGAAATTTGAGTCGAAAAACAATTTTTACCAATTTTCAATAGAATTTTATATAGTTTTTTATTTTTTGTAAAAACACTGTAAACTGATTTTTTTTGAAATTTTCACCAGTTGTCAAATAAAATTATTTTGAGTTTCAAATTGTTTTCCGTTCATAGAATATCTGGGTTTGAATTTTTTTTTCAGTTTTTTTTACTTAAAAAAATAACGGTATGTTCATTTTTTTCCAAATTCATACCAAATCTGTATGACCTTATAATGAGTACATTAAATTTTATTTGAAATCAATAGCATTATTTTTTCGTGAGATATTTGAAACTAGCCAAAATTTTTACTTTTTTTTAAACCGTTATAGTGAAAAAACTACTCACTGAATTTTAATAAACGCCCTTTCAGCCTCTTTCGAAGTTATTATCTATTAAACAAAATTTATTTGAAGTCGATATCTTTACTCGTTCTTGAGATATCGACGACGAAAAATGGTACCAGAACGTACGAACGTACGAACGTACGAACGTACGAACGTACGAACGTACGAACGTACGAACGTACGAACGTACGAACGTACGAACGTACGAACGTACGAACGTACAAACGTACGAACGTACAAACGTACGAACGTACGTACACACACACAGATATACATCTCTCTAAAAATGATTGATATAGCCTCTAGGGACCTTGAAACGTCAAGAAATGTCAAAAATTCCAATTTGACAAATCGGACCGATTACAATAACTCCATATGGGAAGTTAATTAGACCAAAGTGAAAACAGTATAAGACTTTAAAAATAAAATAAAATATTTTTTTTTAAGTTTTGAAATGCAACGTTTTTCAAACTTTTTAGAAGCTTCTCTATAAAAATTTTGATTAAAATCCGTTATCCCAATAATGAATATCTTAATTTAAAATTTTTTGTATTAAATTATAGATCGTTGAAATTAATCGAAAGAAAAAAAATTTATGAAAATTTTAGGCGCCGTTTTCGAGAATTATACTATTTTCGAAAACCAGTTTTTGGTTGATTTTGCATAAAAAAATAGTTTAAATCGGTTGTACCGTTTTTGAGAAAATTAAAAGCCAAAAAAAAAAAATGGTTTCAACAGGGGTACCATTAATAACCATTTTTCGTCTTAAACCAAAATAGACGAAACCGTGTGGGGGGGAAATTTTATCTTTTTATATTTTTGATATCTACTAAGTTTAAAGAACATTGACAAAATTGCAAGACCCACTTTTTTCGAATTCGCTATCTAAACTTTGATCAAAATCTCGAGTTCGATTTTTTTACAAATGCATATATTGCCTTACAGTACCTAAAAGTCGCAAGTAAAAATAGTTCTATGGTAGGTAATTTCAGTTGTCTTATTTTTACTTGCCATATAGGTACTATAGGGCAAGTTCTGTATTTAAAAAAAAATAGAACTTGAGATCAAAGTCTGTCTGTCTGTCTGTCTGTATGCCTGTACGTCTGTTTTACTATACCTCGATCTACAGCCTAAACTACTGGAGCTTTTTTCTTCAAACTGGGTACTTAAGAGTCTTCAGTGAAATTGAAATTTTGTTTAGCTCCAAAGCTTACGGTACCTGCAAAATCTGATTTATTTCAAAAACGGCTCTAGCGATTTTGATAAAAAAAATAAGTGTACTACATATTGTCAAAAGTAAAAGACCGAATGGACAATGTTTAAAATCAAGTTTATTAAATATAAAACACTTTCATTAACTGACACGACAAGAATTACCGCGACGTTGGTAGGGACGATCTCTACTCCTTAAACGCTTGGTGAACACTGCCCCTTGTCAACGTACGTCATACAGTTGTAGCTAGGTCGATGTCAGTGTTGCCGTTGACAGCTCGGCCTCTCCTGACGCTTCATCTTCGATGAGTGATTCATCATCTAGAGCAGCATACTTCGGATCGTTACTAAAATCGATGTCTGGACTGAGATTGCACCACGGCTTCATATGGTCACTTGAGATGACATTACTATACCGTCTACGATTGAGTGGCTTATCTGGAAGATCTTCCACGATGTATCGGTCGAACTCCAGAACCTTTGTGATGATATAGGGTCCCTTGTATTCTGGATCTAGTTTGTGCGACTCCCCAGTCGCTTGAGGGGCATAGTCAACCACAACCAAATCGCCTTCAGAATATCGATGTGGGGGAAGATGTTTCTTGTCGTACTTAACTTTCCATTTGTATCGCTCTTTCGAAATGTTGTCGGCCGCTTGCTGTCTCTTGAGATCGGCGTCGTCAATATCGCCTCGCTCGTCATGTACCGCCTGTACTAAACGATTTTGGCTCACAGACCTAGGATTAAAATTAAAAATTAATTCATTTGGACTAAACCTGGTTGTTGAGTTCCGCTGAGGCTCCATTGAAGGTTTGGCAAAGATACATCCCAATCCCTATTGTTGACAACCGAACACTTTAGCATACTGAGTAGTGTTTTATTCATTCGCTCGGCTTGGCCGTTGGCTCGCGGCGTCCGTACGGCGGTCTTCACATGCTGGACACCACACGCTGCAATAAAATCTCCGAACTCCTTCGAAGTATAGGCCGTACCTCGATCGGAAGTAATCCGTAATGGCTGTCCGAATATGGAAAATACCTCTCGCAGCATGGTTATGACTGGCGTTGTCTTCGTATTTCTCACAGCCCTCAAGATGGTATACTTACTGAAAGAACAGACTAAAACAATTATATGGACATTACCTTTTTTGCTCTTCGGGAATGGTCCTAGATGATCTACGTTCAAACACCTGAAGGGGACTGGTAACACTTCCATTACGTGCAACTGGCTTTCGGATTTACCGCCCTTAACTTTGTTGAGACAACACTCAGGACACGCAGCAATGTAGGACTTTATATAACGTCTAATCCTTGGGAACCAAAAGTCTCTTTTAATTCTGTCGATAGTCTTCTCTAAGCCGCAATGTCCGACGTCATCATGGCATACTCGTGCAACACGCCATCTAACCAGCTGGGGTATGACTAGTTTCTTCTTGCCGTCCACTCGTCTGACCAAACGTCCTCCATCCAAATCGTAGTCTAGTTCCGTTTGCTTCTTAACTGATGAATTCGTTGGGCATTTATCTTTCAGGATCGAAACGATGTTCTTCAAATGTGGATCCTGCATCTGCATGGCGAAAATCCAATCATCATCTACCTCGGATACCCTTAAGACATCTTCTGCTACCGTTGTCACTTCCTTGGGTGGCAATACAGGGACTCTGCTCATTCCATCAACGTGGAGCATCCTCTCTCCGGGTCGATGTATACACTCAAAATCAAACTCCTGAAGACGTAGCCACCATCTGGCAATACGGGAGGGTAACGGAGTAGTTGCTTTCGTGGTTGCAATGGCGTTGCAATCCGTAATAACTCTGAAACGTGTACCCAATAGATAAATTCGAAACCTTTCCAATGTTTCTACGATGGCGAGGACTTCAAGTTCATGGCTCGCGTATCTTCTTTCTGCATCACTACATCGCCTGCTGTAGTAAGAAACCGGTTTCAGGTCGCCATCTTCGACTTGAAATAGGATGCCTGCCAATCCTGCAGAACTAGCATCCGTATGTACCTCATGGTTCTTCGTTACATCGAACAATGTGAGGACGGGCTTGACCGTGACAGCAATCTTTAACATTTTAAATGCCTGTTCCTGTTCGTGCTGCCAATGAAACTCTACGCCCTTTTTCAACAACCTAAAAAGTGGCTGAGCTATTCGACTATAGCTCTCAATAAATTTTCGGAAGAAACCCGTGATTCCTAGAAAACGTCTTACCTCTGTAGTATTAGTTGGCGTCTGGAACTCTTCTATACATTTTGTTTTGCTTTCTCCCGGCCGCACGCCCTCGCTGCTTATGACATGACCAAGGAAATGAACATTTGCCGCCATGAAGAAGCACTTTGATGGTTTCAGCGTTAAACCAGCGTCTCTTACAGCTTCCAGGAATTCTTTGAGAACAATAATTCCTTCTTCGACATTGCAAGTCGCGATGATTACTTCATCTACGTAGCTTACTATATGTTTTCTATGTTTTAAAGGTCGTATGACTTCTGTCATCATCTCTTGAAAATACATAGAGGCATTTATTAAGCCGAAAGGCATGACATTATGTTCGTATAAACCGTGTGGCGTTAGAAAAGCTGTAAGTTGTTTGCATTCCTCCTTAAGGGGAATTTGATAATAACCGGCTGTCATATCCAAGGTGGTGAAAACTTTATTTCCTGCCAATTGAGATATCTGTTCCTCTACGGTGGGGGTAGGAAATTGCTTCTTAACCGTGAAGGAATTCAGAGCGCGGTAGTCAACGCACATCCGCGTTTCTCCATTAGCTTTGTTCACTAAAACTATCGAGGCTGCATGAGGCGAAATACTCGGGCGGATAATACCATGTTGGAGTAGATTATCCACGATCTGAAATAATTTCTCCCTTTGGGCGAAAGGAACTTGATAGCGCTTACCTATGATCGGCTTGTCAGTCGTTACATTTATTTCCATACAAGTATTCTTGCATCGTCCAATACGAGACACATCTTCAGCAAAGCAATCATCGTAACTGGTAAGGAGATCCAATACTGCCTGTCGTTGAGTAATGTCAAGTTGTTCACCAAGGTTGAATCTGTCTGCAGAACTCGTTTGCATTTGCAAAATACCTGCTTCGAAAACTAAACGTTGATTCTTTCGACACAAAATGTCACGGCCCAAAAGTATGGCCTGCGGTAGGAATTCATCAGGTACGATGTTAAGTTTTGCGAAGATTTCGTTCTCGTCTATGGTCATGACGACGTCTATGGCATCTTTGGACTCAACTACTGATCCGCCGAACCCTTTCAACAACTTTCCAGATTTCTTTCTCGGGGCATCTCTTGGAACTGAGGATTCGCTTATTAACGAATTGTCGCTTCCAGTGTCGACGAATGCGGAATACGATTGTCCATAGAGCGTAACTTCTTTCGTGACTGGTGCCGGAGCATCCGCCTGCAGACTCTGCTCGACTTTAGCTACCGTGGGCTTCTTGGAACGACAATCTCTCGCATCGTGACCTACTTTACTACAGATGGTACATCGTGGTTTCCGTTGTGGCTTAGAGCATTTTGCTGCGACGTGGCCAAATTCGTTGCAATTGAAGCATTTAAAACTTCCTCGGACGTTTGTGGTACGACCAGAATCAGTGACTTGTTCTTTTGTTTCCGATGAAAACGGTGTTGTAATACGGGCTGATGTTGTTGGAATCGATGACACATTTTCAAGAGATTTTAAGAGCTCATTGCACGTTTGAAAGTTGAGAGTGAGTAGCGTGCGTGTAAGTATGGAATCATTTAAGCCATTAATGGTATATGAATTTATGGAAAAATCGTCCAACTTACCTCGCCTTCCAATAGTGAGCATTGCGTAGTAGTATTCCGTTAATGATTCACTCTGCCTGCGCTTGCGCCTCATCAACTCTCGATGTATGTCAGCAACATTTACCGTGCAGGGAAAATCTTTTGTGAACTCGAGAACAAATTCAGGCCATGTCTTAAAAACCGGTTGCGCATCCAACCAATCTTTTGCAATGCCTTTGAGTTTCTGTTGAGCGGCAAACAAAATCATTTCGTTGCTCCATGTATACAGTTCCTGCAGCTGCTGGACCTTTTGAATGAACTGTTTCGAGGAGAGCGTTCGTTTTGATGGGTCAAAATCTGGGAGTGCTCCAATTATATCACGAGATCCGGTTGGGTGTTGTACTTGATGTAAAGAAGGTGTTGCAGATTGCGTTATACTTTGGATTGATGTGGCGGCGGCGGCGTCAGGCAAGGTTTGTGAGACAATCGTTGGCGGCTGAACTCTTAAGTTCACCGACATTTCGCTCACCGTTTTTGCCAGACTTGCTACAATGTTCCGCAGATCGTCCATGCTCGTTTGCCAAGGTTCCATTTCTTCTTCCTCAAAGTACAACTCCTCTGCATCTACCTCATCAGTCGCTAGCACCTCCGTCAGCTTCGCAATTTTCTGAACTTTATTACCTACGATCGGTAATTCGTGATTTCTTAGCAGTTTGTTTAACTGATTTACTTTAAGTACTTCTAACTTAATCATCTTGATAAAAAAAAACTTTTTTCTCGAAGGAAAAAGACATGTGACTTTTTGAGAGGGAATAACCGATTACGTTCTTGAATATATTCGTCTCTTTCGTTTTCGTTTTGTTGGTTTATGTATCGTATGTTATGTGCTAGACGTTGCACACTGTTTGTTTTATTTGCATTTCGATTTATGTGCTCGACGTTGCACATATGTACATGCAAAATTTTCTTTTTTTTTTTTCTTTTTTAAGGGGCGTTGTTCGTTATGTGCTGAACTTTACACATATATTCTTTCTAACGGACGTTGTTTTTTTTTTTCATGTACTGAACGTTGTACATAACTTTTTCCGCAACGGACGTCGTTCGATATGTGCTTAACGGTGCACGTACCTAATCTTCTTTTTTTTTGTACCGTACGTCGTTCGATGTGCTATACGTTGCACTTTTTCTTTTTTAGCGTTTTTTTTTTTTATTTTAGGATTTATCCCGCTTCTGAGTTGTCAAAAGTAAAAGACCGAATGGACAATGTTTAAAATCAAGTTTATTAAATATAAAACACTTTCATTAACTGACACGACAAGAATTACCGCGACGTTGGTAGGGACGATCTCTACTCCTTAAACGCTTGGTGAACACTGCCCCTTGTCAACGTACGTCATACAGTTGTAGCTAGGTCGATGTCAGTGTTGCCGTTGACAATATTATGGACATGGGCTACATTTCGGTCAAAAAAACTTTTAGGAAAAAATGCTATTAACGGTACCTGTCATAGAACCGTTTTATTATTATTATTATTATTATTATTATTATTATTATTATTATTATTATTATTATTATTATTATTATTATTATTATTATTTATTATTAATTTTCGACTTTCTTATTAATTAAGGGCTCTAAAACTTTTAACCAAAATTTCTTTACAGGAGCCCCCTTAAATCTAAAATAATAATGTACATATATAAAAATTTCGAAAAAAAGTTTTTGAGTTTTTTGAAAAAAGAAAAAATCAATTTTTTTTTGGAAAATGTATATCTTCAAACATTCTTCAAACATATGAACGATTATTTTTTAAATTATTTCCTAAAATCTATATTACGAAATACTAACAATTGGCATCCCAAATTTTTTCTTGAAAATTTTTAAAGAAATTTCTTATATAAAAAAATAATTTAATAATAAAACGATTTTAAAACTTTCTTTGCATAAAGTCATAATTTTCTAAAAATCAGGCGGCAATTTTATGCATTTGAACAATTTTATTTCATTAAATCCATGTTTTGTATTTATTTATTCATAATTATAAATTTTAAAGTACTTTTACATAAGAGCAAGTACGTGCCATCCAGTCGTGCGTAGTTCAATACGAAGAAGTGGAAAAATGATAAAAAAAATACAACGGCAACACTGAAAACAATATCGATGGAGAACTATCAATAACCAAACGAGCAAACTATTCTATAGTCATCGGTTCTTTAGTTATGCAGAGTTCGATGTTAGTGTGAAGTAATAAAAAAAATATGATATCCTTGTAATAACCGTTTTCCATTTTTATGAAGCTTCGAATGCCATTTTTTGAGAATAAAATTGAATGCTCAACCTGTCTGAATTTATGGAGCGTTTGAACCTTTATTCGATCATTGAACAATCGAAAATCGTTGCTAAGGCTAGCGGAATTTTACTGCCAGATTTATGGTCACACGAAAGTGTGAAGTGAGAGGTAAAATATTATTATTATTATTATTTTTTTTGAACGAGAAAAAACCGTTATTCTGTCCCAAAGGGATGATGAATACCTTTAGATTTGAATTTTAATGAAGGTTTTTGGGGAAAGATGTTTTATTTATAGTAGAAATAAAACACATGGAACTATTTTAGGATTCTATACTTAAGTTATAGGGTTGGTTCCGATAAGAACTCAGCATTTTAAATCAGTAAACAAAACGGTATGCATATTGTAAATATGGAAGTTTAAATTTTAACACCTAAAAGTATGTGGGAAATTATTTTTTGCCTACGAGCAGGTTAAACTTGGTGGAAAACGGGTGACAAATTTGAGTTCAATGTTCGAAAGTATGCTTGATTTATGGTGTCGAAAAGTTATCCCATATTTTTAGACTTGTGATATGGTTTGAGTTTTGATTGCATAAAGTAGAACAAAAACGAATTTAAAAGTGTTTTCCAATAAGGGCGGGTCGATGTTCAAATGGTATTAAACAAGCTGTGTGTGTGAGTTATTAACTTTTTTTTATTTGGAACATTGCTCAAATGTTATCCGAAATTTCGCATGGTCGAACAGATACAAATTATATTCTATAGTTCCAGTGCATAGATTGACGGTGATAGCCTCATCAACGTCGTTTTTGAATAAAATATCCACATCAAACATCAATTTTTTAGCGTAGCCATTGCAACCTGGTAAACCTCGTATTGTTCGGCATCCTCCGATATACGGTAATTACTTGTTAATATAGTTGATATAAGGGTTTTTTTCAGAAACCCAACTCATTCAAACGTCTTAGTTACAGCAGTGTCTTTCAAGCTGAGATCGTGGTAGTGATTAAAGCTGCTAGACAAGTCTCAATGATGGCAATAACACAAAGCTGATAATCACCTTTTTAATTAATATCAAATCGAAGCTTACAACTGGCTGTTCTTGGTACACAGCACAACATACGACTCTGTTGGGTTCCTGGTCACAGTGGTGTCCCAGATAATGAAAGGGCTAACGACATGGCAAGAATAGGATCGACTCTTGATCTTTGAACGATCATGGACCGCCAACCCGGGAGCTCTATTATGCGCTCCTGGTTGATAACTTTTTACGATATTTTTAGCAAACTTGTATAGAAACTATATTTTTTAGATACTGAATAGTTCGTCTAAAATAAAACGTCTAAAATATATAAAGTTTTGTATTTTACATTAATTGGAGTAAACAACTAACAGTTATGTACTGCTGCTCAGGAAAACTGTTGCTACAGGCGCCTGCCTGGCGACTGAACATATCGGGTGTGAGCCCCGAAAAGTGAGCTAAAATCCTGAAAACCCGCGAAGCGGGCCACCCAAGGTACTGTTGCTCAAGACAAAACATTTTATGTTTGGCCTTAAGTCACAAACAAATTTGGCCTTTTGTCACTTGGCCTTATGTCACGGCACCACACACAATAACCACACCAACGTGAACGATGGCTCTGTAATCACAGGTACTTTGCTCTTAGTTTCCTGAGCAAAATGTATACCAACACAGAAAAATCTGCTTTTGATCTGACACAGTATATAGTATGCTCTTAATTTCAATGAGCATTCTGTAGTCTATTATAGAGCGTCGGAGCTCTGTACTGATATACAGTTTGGCAATACGCGTCCAGGACGACAATGATAGAACACTTAACGACACTCGTGTTTCATGTAGGAGCAGCAATAAACGGAAAATTGATACCTCGCCTTAACACCAAGATTGCCACTTCTTAGATGAACTCGAGCGTCAGTGCGTTGACGGGGCCAACCCTCCCTAAGATTGGCAAACATTTCTTGAGGATGGCGACAGCCACTTCAACATATTTAGCGATCCTGAACGAATAAACGGACACATACACCAACCACTGACCTATCAAACTAATCTACCAGATGTTGCAAGGAGCCTCATAATGCTACGGGTATGTTGGTGGGGTTGAATAAAAGGATAACGACCTTAAAAGCGTCTACATCTCCTCAACCATGTGATTTTGCGATGATAGACATTCCTTCAATCACTTAGAAGTACTCTCTGACATTTCAGGCTTTAGCTTGTTCAAACTCATCAACACACCTTACAGGCTTGAATGGCATAGGATTTATCATATGTAGGACGGTAACAAGATCCACTGTCAGCCCATTAACCTAACCTAATCTAATATAGTCAATTCATTAATAAATGCACCTCGTATATAAAAATGATTTGGGTCGTCTTTCCAATGCTCCGAAGTCCTGTCGGTGAATAAACCGCGGTGTTGTCTATGGACATTAATTTTGAGCTGCTTGGTCATAGTTGAATCTTGTACTGGTGCGGTCTTGACGCAAAATTTACCAAATTGAGGGCTGCGAAACGTTCAGTTCTTGTGCACAGCAAGAAATCGAATGCGTGTGGTTTACCTGCACATTTACACGGTTAGCGGCTATGTTATAGGCTGGTGTAGCGGTTGGCGTTGTCTCGGATTTGGCCACCAAACTATAGAGATTCAGTTTTGAAGGGCGTATGGCGATTGTACTAACGATTATTCATTTTGAGGTGCTGCTCAAACGTTTTGCTTGTAATTGTTATTTAGCGTCAGTGACTTAATAACAAACAATAGATTTTTTTACCACCCCTACACTGAAAATAAAAATCGTCATAAAAATTCTTAAAACCGTTTATTGACTTACTTTTCATTGTCGCAATGAAGTTTTTATTGTCACAATAAACTTTTATTGATTTCAGATTTCCGTAATCAATAAACTTTTTATTGTGACAATTAATTTGAGTTTATTGAATTCGAAATCGGAAAATAATAAGCTATTTAGTACCGCAATAAACTCATACATTGTCCCAATAAACTTTTTAATTGAATTAAGCATTAAAAATCGTTTATTGTGACGATAAATAAGTTATTACAATTTAATATTATTTTCTAAGCCCCAGTTGTAATTTTATATATAATTAACAGTTTATTTCCATAGTAAACGAGTTCAAAATTTGAATCGATTTCTTTTTGCATAAAATAATTGACCAATATTAACAATTTCCAAAATCTAATCTACCTAATTGTATTTGGTTTCTTATTCTATTTAACTTTTATTTGAAAGATCTGATCTTGAAATAAAATGTTTAAAATTAGAAGTTATTTTCTATATTTATTTTTAAGTTCACAAAAAATCCGAATTAGCATTTCAATAAACCTTTTACTGTCGCAATAAACTATTTCTTGATATTTCCATTTTCAAAAACCTTTTATTGTCACAATAAACTTTTAATTGATAATCCAAACTGCCATTTCAAAAAACAGTTAACTTTCAACTAACCATTTATTGTCACAATAAACCTTTTATTGTCGCAATAAACTAGTTATTGATAATCCAAACTGCCATTTAAAAATACAGTTAACTTTCAACTAACCATTTATTGTCACAATAAACCTTTTATTGTCACAATAAACTATTTATTGATATTTCTATTTCAAAAAAACAGTTAACTTTCAATAAACTATTTATTGTCCCAACAAACAGTTTATTGTCGCAATAAACTATTAATTGATAATCCAGACTGCCATATCAAAAAACAGTTAACTTTCAATAAACTATTTATTGTCCCAACAAACAGTTTATTGTCGCAATAAACTATTAATTGATAATCCAGACTGCCATATCAAAAAACAGTTAACTTTCAATAAACTATTTATTGTCCCAACAAACAGTTTATTGTCGCAATAAACTATTAATTGATAATCCAGACTGCCATATCAAAAAACAGTTAACTTTCAATAAACTATTTATTGTCCCAACAAACAGTTTATTGTCGCAATAAACTATTAATTGATAATCCAGACTGCCATAGCAAAAAACAGTTAACTTTCAATAAACTATTTATTGTCCCAACAAACAGTTTATTGTCGCAATAAACTGTTTATTGGCGCAATAAACTTTTTCTTGTCGCAATAAACTATTAATTAATAATCCAGATTGCCATATCAAAAAACAGTTAACTTTCAATAAACTATTTATTGTCCCAACAAACAGTTTATTGTCGCAATAAACTGTTTATTGGCGCAATAATCTGTTTCTTGTCGCAATAAACTGTTTATTGGCGCAATAAACTTTTTATTGTCGCAAACAACCATTTATTGTCTTAGCTAACCCAAACGCACAATAAGAATTGTGGGACGATTCAGTCTATTCCTTGTTCTTGTCGTGATCGTGTGTTTCGTGAGTAAACGTCATATCTATTAATTTATAACAGAGTATACAAAGTGTTGTGTTAAAAATAAAACAATTAATAAGTTTGTAGTAGAAATATTAAAATATAAAATATAATACATTCAAAAAGTTACAAAAAAATCTTGTGCGAGTGGTTAATTTCAATTCCATATAAGTAAGTACAGTGAACATTGGAAAACGTGAACTAATTAAAACCGAGGGTGTTCATGTTTTTGAGATTGTTCATGTTTTGGAATGTAACATTTTATGATTAAAATAGTATTCCTACCGTATTGTCTGCTCTTAAAATAAATATATTTTCTTTCATTTTATCTTCTTGTTGCTTGCAGTAGTATAGATTATTGAATATTTTTACATATTTACACATACTGGTAGAGGTTATTAAAAAAATTGATTAGATTTAATTTTTAAATTAGAACGTTTTACAAATAAAAGTTTTATTTAACAAGCAAAATTTGTAATTTTTGTCTGTTCTATTTTTGCCAACATTTTAACAACTAAAATTTCTCTTAGGCGTTTATGTCGCTTTGGTCAAAGCCTTCGTCTGAACACCATTCCAAAGCCTTTTTAAATATTTCGTACTACGCATTGTCAATATTATGGGGACCCCCGAAGTTTTAAAAAATTAATTCAGTGCATTTTTATGCAGAAATGTTGAAAAAAATTCTGTTCACGTTTTAGAGCTTTTCGATTTGTTCACGTTTTAGAGCAGTCAATGTAAAAATTACAGTGTTCACGTTTTGGGATAGTTCACGTTTTGGGGGGTTCACGTTTTCCAATGTTCACTGTATTGCATTTTTCCTTGCACTGAAAAAAAAGCGTTGAACAATAAAATTGATTTCGCTAACTATTGCCGCATTTGAATTTCTTTTGGTCAGAAAATGATTTATTGGGAATATTTTAATAATAATTTCCCATTTTAAAATGGTTGACAAAAAAACACTTAACTGTTAATAAACAAACAATTAATTCGCACAATAAACCATTTATTGCCACAATAAACCATTTATTGTCACAATAAACCATTTATTGTCACAATAAAACATTTATTGTCACAATAAACCATTATTTGCCGCAATAAACTATTTATTGATGCAGATTTAGATCCGATTTTTCCATCTCCAGTTAACTATCTAACAAATAAAAATAAACAAACATTTGTGCATTTTCTATTTTTCAATTTTAACACGTTTGAACACGTTTTTACTAACCCATGTTTGTTTGTTCTATCAGACATTTTTATCTGACGTAAGAAAAGTCGGTCCTTATTGTTTTTAATTTTTTGTTAACTTTTTGTTTTTTTCTTCTTTTTATTTTCATATTGTACGCGAACTACAAGTACAAGTCCAGCTGTTAGAGAAACAATAAAACTCAAAGAGATAATTTTGAAAAATTATAGAAAACTAAATATTGAAAGAATAGACAAGGTGAGTTATTTTATTAATATACATATGTATGTACATATTCGGGGCTATCGTGAATAAAATTTCCCACGGAATTTCTCCCATCTTCTAAAATTGGAAATGTTCACAATTTTTAACTGCTTCTTGTAGTCTCAAATTTGGTTGATCAAAATGACAGTCCCGCTGCCATGGTATATTCATTTTTGATGTCATTGCATTATAAGAGAAACTGCGACCATAATAATTCACGTTTCAAGAAATCGACGATGGGAAAAAATCCGTGAGAAATTTTATTCGCGATAGTACCCATTAAACAAATTATACAAAACTCTTATGTGTTACTTGAATGCTGCATTATTTTTAAATTCCCAAAATTGACAGTCTAGATGATTCGTAGATTTTTTTAAGTCAACAGTCTTTCATTCTTTAAATTATTCCTTTTTTCTCTATAATTCTTTCTTAGGATTTTCGATAGATGAGAAGTTCAAAACAATATTGTTTGATCAGTTTTAGGTTCGATACAAAAAACTACAAAATTAAAGTCAAGTTAAGCAAGAAGTCATTTGATTGGTGTTATAGCGTAGTATTTCATCATGAATAAAATCCATCTTGAACTAGGTGGTAGCTATAAATTGGAAAAGGAAATCATTGAACGATTTCCTAGTGAAAAACTGGTAAGCCTTTTTATAAGAAATCAATTCAATTTTATTTAATTTTAATTATATTTTTATTAATAAATTATAATATAATGTAGTACCCCTTGGCATAATGGTTAGTGCGTTGGACTGTCATGCGGAAGGTCTCGAGTTCGATTCTCAGCCGCTGCAAAGTTTTTTTCAGGGGTGTACTGCCTCTTGCGAGAAATTGACATATTCTCCAAGAGTATCTCTTGTCATGGAAAGTGCTGCTCATTAGCCGTTCGGAATCGGCAGAAAATTGTAGGTCCCCTCCGTTCCTGGTAACACGCACACAGGAATGGTTGAGAGTTGTAAGTCACTAGGTCCTGGTTCACTCCGAGCTGTTGCACCACCAAATTTATTTATTTATTTATATAATAAATTATAATACCTTACAAAGAGGTGAAATAATTTAAAATCTCTTCTTTTCCACTTTTAAATATGAGAAAGTGGTCCTTCGGGAAGTTAACTACGTACATATTTTACAAAATCACATCAGAACTCATTACTTCATATCAGGGTTGCAAAAGCTTAAGTCACTTTTTAGCTCAAGCTTGGATTTAATTCACAAGCTATTGGGTTACTTCTGAATAAAAAAAAAATTCAATTCACAAGATAGTTGGTGACATTTGAATTAAAAAAATTAAATCAGAAGACTTATGAATTAAAAAGAATTAAAAAGATTAATTCACAACCTGCTACTAAGTGACTTATGAATTTAAAAAAATTAATTCATAACATAGTTTGTAGATTGGAAATTATTAACCCTGGATGGTTAACCTTCGTCGAATCGACGAACACCCTTTTTATTTTGTATAATTTCTTTTTTACTATTCATCCCTTTTAATTCAATCTTTGTACAACATCAGTTGATGTTGATCTCTACCAGTGAACGGATTTATGGTATCCTGTGATCAATTAAAATATTTTTTTTAAAGGTATGTTCGTCGAAACGACGAAGGATAACTTTTGTGTGATTTTTGTATGAACACGTTTTTTGCTTTTTTGTTATTTGGGGTATTTTTTGTTGATTTTTCTTGTGATAGCATATTAAAACCATCCAGCGTTAAGCTTGTTTTGACAGTTGGTTATTTAATTATTAATGAAACCAGTTTTCAAGCTTTTGGAGCATTGTGTGTGAGTAACCGATTATGCAGTCCCTATAACCCAATAGAATAAAAAGCAATATCGATAAAATAAAACACACACAATTCTCCAAAAGCTTAAAAACTTGTTTCGTTAATAATTAAATAGTTTTTGTAGTCAAAACAAGCTTACAAATTTCCAATCTACCAAGTAGCTTAAGAATACATTTTTCTTATTTACAAGCCACTTAATAGGTTGTGAATTATTTTTTTTTTAAATCATAAGTCGCTAACTAACTTTTGAATTTAATTTTTTTTTAATTCACAAGTCATCTACAGACTTATGACATGGACTTTTTTAATTCAAAATTTTGCAACCCTGCTTCATATACATTTTGAGGCTCGAAAGTTCGATTTTTTTTTTAAACCATACTATTCCACTTGTCGTTCAAAGTTTTGTTCGTTTTGCAAAGTGGAAAAGAAGAGTTTTTTTGTCAAACACAAAATTTTTTTAAAGCAATATTTTTAAAGTAAATATTCAATATTTTGCAGGAGTACTATAGGTCTGGGAAGAGGGGAATACCCCAACGTCAAGTAAGCCCAGGAGTGGAAAAACTGTGGATGTAGACACAGACACAGAAGTCGAAATGGGTAAGTCTTATTTATTTATTTACCTACATAATATTACTTGTCGATATATTTTTCTTGCGACTTGACTTATAGGTACTATAAGGCAAGTTATCATTCGTAAAAAAATCGAACTCGAGGTTTCGATCAAAGTTGACATTACGATGATACCGAAGACTAACAAAGTGGGTCTCGCAATTCTGTCTGTCTGTCTGTTTGACTACAGCCTAAACGCCGATTTTCTTTAATTGTTTTACCCCCACACATTTTTTAAGACCATTAATAACGGTACCTGTCATACAATTTTTTTCGAAATTTTATAAATATTTTTTTTTTCAAAAAATGTTCGACATATATTAAAAATAAAGATACAAAAAAATTTAATTTAGTTAAAGGTAGATAATGGTTGACAAAAATTTCAGAAAAATGGTCAGTGGGGGTACCCGCCATGGAACTATTTTTTAGTTTCTGATTTTCTTAAAAACTGTACCACCGATTTTGATAATTTTTTTTATGCTAAAGCTCCCCTGTAAGTCAAACAAATTTGTGTATTAAAATTTTAAAAAATATTTTTTTTTTTTTGATTTTTAAAAACAGTTTTAAAAAACGTTAAAAATGGTTTCCAAAAATAGTATTTTGCTCAAAAAACGGCACGCGCCTAGAATTTTGATAAATTTTTTTTATTAACATTAATTTTTATGATCTTTAATTTAATAAAAAAAAATTGAAATTAAGATATTACAGCTTGTACCTACCATAGAACCATTTTTTCAAATTTTGAATAGCTTATTATCGATATAAGGGATTTTAATGAAATTTTTTATAGATTTGGTTAAAAAAAAAATAAAAAACATTGCATTTTGAAACTTAAAAAAAAATATAGTTTGAATTTTCGAAAAAAAAGAATAATTTTTTGTGGAAAATTCGGTATTTCAAAAACAGCTCAATATTTTTGTTTGGAAATTTAATTTTCATTCGTACAATAATAAAATCAAGTTTTTTCTTGAAAAAGGTTTAAAAAATTTGTATATAAAAGCTTATTTATTTAAAGAAACCACTACCTAGATAAATTCATATTTGCATAGCATTCTGTTTTTGTCTCATACTACGAAAAGAATTTATACTTATTAATTTTATCCTTTTGAACAATTTTCGCTTATAACATTCCTTTGTAAAATTCCTAGTCGATTCCATTTTCGTGCATTTAATTTTTGAAACCTGGGGCCTGTTCCTCATCATCTACAATCTACATCAATTACATCAACGACTCTAAACAATATGTGAGTCCGATTAAACTTCACGAAGTCATTTTTAACCTTCTGAACTAATTTACCATCAATGAGTATTTTCCAATTTCAATCAAGCGAAACTATTGGTTTCTGAAATAGTTGATGTAATTTGATGAGAAACAGGAGCTTGAATATTATTTTTATTAATTTATTTAAAAAAACTAATAAGTACATATTTATGGTTTTCAGTTCCAGAGGAAAATACTGAAACGTGCTATCGAGCACTAAGATTTGACAACCTTAGTTCCGAGGAATTTGATAGGTGCTGGAAAGCGTGTTCCAAATTGAGACTCACGGATATAAAAAACTCTACAACAACATCGGACATTTTTAAGAAATGGCCCCAATACAAAATTCCTTCTTTCTTTCGATTTGTAAGTCAAACTTGAGTAGATGTGTACTTCTTTCAAAAGTTTTTTTTTTCTTAATTTCCTGATGCAAGTTCCAACTTTGGGAACTTCTTAGAATCATTTCATAAAAAGTGCTGGCTTTAAAAATACACTCAATGAATAAATATTTTAATTTGTTTTCTTAAAGGTGGACATGGATTTCGCGTACATGTTTAAAAGCCATAATTCTCTCCTTGATCGATGGGAACAAGTTTTTACTAAGACACGAGAATTTTTAAAAACGGAAGATCGGGTTAAGGAGAAAACAATTAAGGGCGTTCTGGAGAAGATAGCATCCGATAATATTCCAGAAAGTAAGTTGAATATTATGTAGTTATTTTATTTTTGCCTATTAAAAACGAAAATCGTTTATTTCCGTATTAAAAATGACAGGTACTAAAGGAGAATGGGCATAATTTTATGGGTTGCATCACATTGGTGTAACACTTAAAGACTTATGTATATCATATTCATTCTCCTTTATACATCAATGAATATCGAACCCTTTCCACCAAATTATCGTAAGCGACACAAAAAAAATATGAGAAGAAAACAAAATTTTACTTCTGATCCATATAACCACTTATGTCTAAGGTCAGCATTGAATATTTACAGTGCTTTAGCTGCAACATGACAACAGGTTTGATGGCTTCAATTGGTACTAACAAAATTCAATAATTTATTTTCTTTCTAAAACATCCCTTACGATAAAATGCAGGAAAAGGGTCGATATAGCGAAATTCGAGATTGGCTCCCATTTATTGACCCGATTTATCTTATCTTTTACAAAAGTTTATATCTACTATTCTAGTTTTATTTAAGTACTACATAATTTTATAACAAAATTTTATATCCACGTTTTCATTCTTATTTTCAGATTGTCGGGATGCTGCTCTCTTGTGGGCACTTCACGGGTACTTAGTACCAACACATAAGTTCGTGCGAAAAGATCGCAAGGGAATGAAGACATCAATAAAACCAACTATCAAGGACTCGCAGGAATCTTTTATCTTTGTGGCGGAATCAATTCAGGTAGCTGAGGACCACATCCAGTACCTGCAACAAAAAGGAGACAATGTGTAACCCTTCATTATTTTGGTGGGTAAAGATCTTATAAACTTTAGGGTTTTTTGGTTAGTGCCACTGTTGTCTTCAACGTGGGATTTGATTCAAGAGTTTTCATTTTTAACTTAAGACTTCCTTTTCCAAATTTTGTAACTTTTTATAAAAAAGGATATAAAGAATAGTTTGTATTCGTTTAAGTACATGTATGAAAAGTTTACTTGCTCCAAAGTAATTTAAATTTTTGTCCAGCTTAAAGCCTCTGGTAGCTAATGCTGTTTATCGCTTATATTAAAATGTTCATTTATTTTATATTGTAATAAATAATAATAATAATAATAATATATTATATAGTTTAATAAAATATCTTATAACGTTTAACTAAAATGTTTCATTTTTGAACTTAAAATTCTTAAAAATTTCAGGAAAGGTTGGAAATAAAATGTAAGTATATTTAACATGTACGTATTGCCACAGTAAATTATTTATAGAAATTTTAAAAATATATTAAACATTTTATTTATTTATATATATCAATAATTTAATTATTTATATATGTACATATACTTATATCAATGAATAGAAATTTTAATCTTTTACTAAAATTTTTATCAATATGTTATTTGTGGCAATAAACTGAGTTCTTTGCGCCAATTGATTAGTTAATTGCGGCAATAAACGAGTTTACTGCGCTAATAAATGAATTTATTACCACAATAAACCGATTATTGTGGCAATAAACAGTCAATTGCGCCAATAAATTGAGTGCATTGCGCTAACTAATGAATTTATTGCGACAATAAACGGTTAATTGTGCCAATAAACTGAGTTAATTGCGACAATAAATGAGTTTATTGCGACAATAAACGAGTTTATTGCGACAATAAACGGTTAATTGTGCCAATAAACTGAGTTAATTGCGACAATAAATGAGTTTATTGCGACAATAAACGAGTTTATTGCGACAATAAACGGTTAATTGTGCCAATAAACTGAGTTTATTGCGACAATAAACGAGTTTATTGCGACAATAAACGGTTAATTGTGCCAATAAACTGAGTTAATTGCGACAATAAACGAGTTTATTGCGACAATAAACGAGTTTATTGCGACAATAAACGGTTAATTGTGCCAATAAACTGAGTTTATTGCGACAATAAACGAGTTTATTGCGACAATAAACGGTTAATTGTGCCAATAAACTGAGTTTATTGCGACAATAAACGAGTTTATTGCGACAATAAACGGTTAATTGTGCCAATAAACTGAGTTAATTGCGACAATAAACGAGTTTATTGCGACAATAAACGAGTTTATTGCGACAATAAACGGTTAATTGTGCCAATAAACTGAGTTAATTGCGACAATAAATGAGTTTATTGCGACAATAAACGAGTTTATTGCGACAATAAACGGTTAATTGTGCCAATAAACTGAGTTTCTTGCGACAATAAACGAGTTTATTGCGACAATAAACGAGTTTATTGCGACAATAAACGAGTTTATTGCGACAATAAACGGTTAATTGTGCCAATAAACTGAGTTAATTGCAACAATAAATGAGTTTATTGCGACAATAAACGGTTAATTGTGCCAATAAACTGAGTTAATTGCGACAATAAATGAGTTTATTGCGCCAATAAACTGAGTTTTTTAATTAACCGTTTATAGCAATTAACCATTTATTGCCGCAATAAACGGTTTATTGCGCCAATAAACTCTTTCAAAAAACATTTTTAAAAATCAATAAACGTTTTTAAAAATCAATAAACGTTTTTTAAAATCAATAAACAGTTTATTGAAAAATTATGGAAAAATGAAATCAATAAACAGCCGTTTATTGTCGCAAGAAACTAGTTTATTGGACGAGTTTTAATTAAAAAGTTCATTGTCGCAATTAAATTTTTAATTGATATTATGTACCTTTTTGGTTCAGTGTATTAGAAAGCCTTTTATAGATTAAAATTATATCAGAAGTTATGTGAGTTGAAAAATATGTTAAAGGACAAAGTAAAAATCGTCATCTTAATTTATTTTTGATTAAAACACAGATCGGCTCTAAGAAAAAAAATATTTTCGGGTTGCAATAATCCCCAAAATCCTAGCATAAATTGTAACCTGTGGCAGGGATCTTTATACAGGCAACGAGAATTGACGTAATAAATAAAAGACACCCAAGCATTTCCTTTTTGAGTTGGAAAGCTTGAAAAGAGATGCAAGACTTTTTTAGTCAATGGAAACACATCGAGCCTTATACGTAGACATAGGATGACGAAGCGAAAACCTCGTGAATTGTTTTTTAATTCTTTCTATTCTATTTGGAGCACAACAGTATTCTTAAACTGGTCAAACGAAACTAACGAAAAGACACTTCAATTTGAAGGGACATTTAAAGTCCTTAGAATTCCTTATTAAAAATCCAAACATAGAGTTGCCTTTAATGTAATCTACGTGAATTCTGAAATCTAATTTTGCATCAATTACAACTCATGAATACTTGTGATTACAAACTCTCACAAGCTCATTGCTTGAAATTTTGTAACCATAAACAAAACGGAAGGATAATATTGAAAACTACAGAACCCTACATTTACTTATATTTAAAGATATGTCATTCAAAAACACCATTCAAGCAATTTGTCTTAATCCTCTTAAAGTTGAAAGCAATAAGTAAGGGAACTAATTGTTTTATAAATGTAAGCATTGATTAAACATGATGAATAAGAAATGTGTAGAGGCAAATCATTAATAAATAACAAAAACGGAAGTGGCCCAAGATGACTACCTGGAGGAACACCTGAGAGATTTTAAATTTTCACATATTTTTCGGTGCTGATTTTTACATATTGAAAACGGTTAGTCAGATAGCTCTTCATAACCAGTTAAGTGGTTGCCAGTGAAACCAAAGGATTCAAGCTTTTTAAGCAGTATTTTATGATTTACTCTATCAAATGCCTTAGAAAAGTCTGTGAAAATTACATCTGTCTGCCTTTTACAGAAATTTGTTAAAAAGTGAGATTAGTTGCTGACAAGCCCGTGTTGAGAAGGTGATATATATTTTTTCACAGCTTCATACATCCTTTTCTTAACAAGAGATTTAAAAACTTTTGGAACATTAAATTCTATGTGGTTTATGGTTACCCAGTTGACATCTCTATCGAATTATATCATCTATATCCTAAGGACAATATGAAAACGTATATGAGAATCTCGTAGCTAGTAAGATAAAAATTACGTAGTGTTTGTTGCTAAATGTAACATAGCTAACTGGTAGAGCTTGGACATCCCACATAAGTGTAGTCCGGCTGAAAAAAGAATCAGACCAAAAAAACATAAATGTTAAAAAAAGAGCCAAGTTCTTCTATACAAAACCCTTTGTGTAACAAGTCAGCCGTGAAAAGTACTGAGATCTAAAAGTACGCCAAGTTCTTATTACTTCATGAAGGTTTAACACCGAATATTTAAAGTAGAAAAATATTGAAACAGCTACAATGTAATAGAGAAATTTTATTATTTTATGACTACTGACTAAAATTTGATGGGCTTACTTGGCAAGATTTTTCTTATGCCCAATTCAAAAGGTTTTGAAAACTTGACCAGTAATCAAATTTTAGTCAGTAGTCATTAAATAATAAAATTTCTCTATTGGTTTTTGTTAATGGTTGTTTTGATTTGCGCTTCAATTATTTCTTCTTATCCTGGCAAGATACCTAACACTAACCAACCTACCTTAATTACAGCAATCGGAAGTGTTCCATATAAATTAAACATTTTCTCAGAAAGTGGGCGGATACCACGCCCCTGAATGGAAAACCTCGATTTTTATTTTTGGTCCTTTATATGCGATTTGAGCCCTACCGTTCTACCAAATTTCATTGATCTACTCCAATCGGAAGTGCGCCATATATAATTTACATCAGCTCTGAGGAAGTGGGCGGATACCACGCCCCTGAATGGAAAACCGCTAATTTTATATTTTTTTCTTTGTATGCAATTTAAGCCCTACCACTTTACCAAATTTCATCGTTTTACAGGAGTCGGAAGTGCTCCATTCAACCAACACCAATTCGGATAAAGTGGGCGGATACCACGCCCCCTGAAAGGAAAACCTCGGTGTTTATTTTTGGTTCTTTATATGCAATATAAGCCCTACCGGTTCACCAAATTTTATCGTTTTCCAGCAGTCGGAAGTGCTCCATGCAACCAACACCAATTCGGAGAAAGTGGGCGGATCCCGCGCCCCCTGAATGGAAAACCTCAAATTTTCGATTTTTTCCTCTGGTTGCATGACAAAACCTACCGTTGTGCAAAATTACAAGATTCTACGATGTCGGGAAGTGCTCCAATCAGTCAGTTACGGTTTTTGTGATTTTTGAGGTTTTATATCTCAGGAACCGCTTATGCCAGAAAATTGATATTTGGTGAGGCGCCTGTGCCTGATTAGCTTAGCATATACTCGGAGTTTTAAGTTTCTGACTTCATTGGTACTAAAGATAGGAAGGGGTCAAATATCGCCTGAGTTTGTTCCTGTAAAAAGGGTGTAGTGCCAGAACTTGGCTGGGCACTACCGTGCCCTTTGATCTCTGTACTCAGCGTTGCCGCGAAGGAAAAAAGATAGAGGGCCATTTCGAAATTTTTTGAGGGCCATTTCACAAAAGTTGGGGCCAAATATTTTACTTACAAATCCGTCCTTAAGACATTAAACTACAATATATTAAAATTATATTTATTCTTATTTATTTATTCAACGCATTTCTTAAATCTATGTAGTAGGCATAGGCAGAATCAGATCTTGACTCTGTCGTCTGATTTGATTTCTTGAGAATTACCTTAAAATATCTTAAACAAATTGAAATCACAGCAGTAATATTATTTAAATATTTATATTACTTTTTTCATATTTTAATTCAATATATGAATGGACAGCCAACAAAAAAACAACAAGCGGCGAAAAAAAAAAACAAATTTCTATACGATTTATTTATTTATTTTTATTTCATCAAACAGTTTTATACAAATAATATATAATCTTACAGACTACCGAATAAAATTTTTATATGGAAAAATAGAAAAACAAAATAATTAATAGGGGAGCAAACAAAATAAAATTAAAAGCTTAATATAAAGTAATAACTTAATAACACCAGATTACGAATTAGATATAAGCAATATGTGCTTCTTAAAAAATTCTCGACTTTGTTGAGAAAAAAAATCAACATAATTACAAATAATACTGTTGGCTTCTCTAATGCATAGAATATAGTTTACCCGATGATAAGGTTCATTAAAAAGGAAAAGGGATCGCAGATGCCTTGACGAAGCCTACATAATTACAAGAGACAAAAGAAAAGGGCAATTTATATGGCATGTAATAATAAAGCGCAAAAATTTTATTGCAAAATTTTTAGGACGAACGACAAGAGATCGTAAGCCAAGAAGTTGACACTGAGTTTTATAAGTTGGGGTATGAATATTGTATGTTTGTATGTTTTCAATCCTATTAGAATGAACTTGAAAAAATGGATCCCAAATTACACAGCAATACTCTAACGATGACCTTACATACGCAAAGAAATGAGATCAAAGAGTAAAAGGATCAGTGAACTCTTTAGAGTTCCGATTAATGAATCCTAACATAGAGTTAGCCTTAGCAATCACTGTCTATATGGGATTTAAAGCGGAGTTTCGATATCTTTCTTTTCGTTAAGTATTGAGAGTTCCATATCTTCTATAGAATACTGAAAAGGAATAGATGATAGGCTCCTAAAAAATGATAAAGATTGACGCTTTAATACGTTCAAAAAAAGCTGATTAGCTAAAAATCATTCAGACAAGCGATGAAGATCAAATTGGAGTAAATGACAATCATTAATTGACGTAACACGACAGAATATTTTAATGAAATCCGCAAATATCAAACAGGAAACATTTTTTAAGAAATCAGTGATATCATTGATCAGCAGCCAGAATAGAAGAGGGCCCAAGTGACTTCCTTGTGCTACTCCTGATGTTACCTCAATTAGATCTGATAGTACGTCATTAATACCCACAAATTATTTTTTTCCGTTTAGGTAGGATTCAAACCACTTTAAAATATTTGAGTGGATAGATTCCAATTTTTGTATTAATATAATGGTGATTTATTCCATTGTATATATAAACTTTTTATATATACAATGTTTATTCTATCGAACGCCTTAGCAAAGGCGGTATACATGACATCTGTTTGGAAACCATTTTCAAAATTACTAATAATCTGGTTACTAAATATTGCGAGGTCGTTGTTGACCTTCCAGCAAAAAATCCATGTTGAAGTGGAAAAATAATTTCTTTAAGTACAAGCTATCAGAGACAATTTGTTCCAAAATTTTTGGTATCGATTAGGAATTTTCCAATCATCAAGAAAATAACTATTTATTAAACAATAAAGTTAATGGCCCCGATAGACAAGCTGCCCAGTTTGAAAAACTGGGAGGAATACTTTCGGGTCCTGGTTGCTTATCATCATTTAGTCCAATTAAGACTATTTCAACATCTTTGTTACTTAAGTTTAAGTGACCGATATTGATTGAATTTAAACATGAAATTGCAGAAAGGTTAGAGGGAATACTTTGGGGGTTATAAACGGAGTGAAAAAAGTCTGCAAATTGTTAAAATGTATATGTAGATGTATTTCCAGAATATTGCATGCAATTGGGGACAACATTTGAACATTTTAAATCATTGATAAATGACAAAAAAAAAATACTGTTAAGTTTTAGACTCGATTCAGGTCGAATTAAGTAGTCCTTGTATTAAAACTTATTTAAAAAATCAAATTGTTTTTGAAAACGCAAATATTTTATCGGAAGATCTTCATTATTGGGAAATTTACGATATAATTTGTAAGATTAAGTTTTTGATATTTCAGTTACATAAACGCTTTGGTAGATGACGAAAGTAAATGACATGAGAGAAGTCAACACGCTGCACGAAACTGACGTGAAAAAAGTCAAATCATTAAACGAGATAAATTAATGAATTCAGTTCCATTTTAAGAATGGTTATTTGTATATAGTGGAAACACATTGTAGTGGCGATGCATTGCGATGGTTTATATTAAATTTTGTAAAGCTTTTTAATTATTACTAAGCACGGTATGATGTGATGTTAAATCTTCTAAAATTTAGATTTGAGGGCCATTTCTAATTGGCCCGGGCAAAGGGCCAAAATGTAAAACAGAGGGCCAAATGGCCCGATCGGGCACTTTGTGGCAACGCTGCTAAGTACGTCCGAAGTTGGATTCAAGGGTAAACTGATGAGCATTCATAAAATCGGGAGTATTAAGGTTGAATTTCTTAAAGAGAGGAATGCAACTGGCTATTTCGATAGAACACTGTTTATAGAAATGACGGTAATATAAGGAAACACAAGAAACATTTCGGCCGTGCTCGGGAGATTCGTTATATTTCTATCACCTTCTTCTTCTTCCTTTTCTTCGGCGCTGTTATGATCTCGATGTCGAGGGGATCATAACTCTCCCACGTATCTGCTTCACACTAGTGATCCGCCTGTGGGGATCGCCGGGTTGACCTCAGAAATCGGCGGCAAGCCTCCCGGTTTTGTATTGTTCCATTTCTGAGGCCAACTGAATGCTGGTGTTTTTGCATTTGTTTGTACCAGGAGTGTTTAGGCCTACCTTTCTTTTTATTTCGAATTGGAACGTTGTATGATATTGCCTTTTTGACGGGGTTCTCAGGATCTCTCCTTTGAACATGGCAATACCAACTGAGTCGGTCGTGTTCAATTTTTTGGGAAATGGTATTCTTAACATGAAGGCTTCCTCGGATCTTCGTACTTCTAATTCGATCAAGCTTTGTAACTCCTGCTGTCATACGAAGCATCTTCATCTCAGCTGCCGTTAGCTTACTCTCATACTTTTTGTACATTGTCCAACATTGTGAACCGTATGTGAGTGCTGGACGCACAACTGAAGTGTAGAGCTTTCCTTTCAGCTTAGGGGGCATTTTTCGGTCACAGAAGATAGCAGAATTTTCCCGCCACTTCATCCACCCTACGCTTACGCGATGATTGATATCGTCATCACAAGTAGCTTCGTTATTTATCATAGACCCCAGATATTTAAACTTTTCACACTTGGGAAGCACTGCTCCATTCAAATAAATGTCTGGAATAGGCCTGTGTGGATCAGAAAATGGGCAGCATAGGTATTCTGTCTTTTTCGCGCTTATGCGGTACCCACTTCCTTCTAGAACATCCACCTATACGTCAAGGGCTCGTTGTAGGGATATCGGGTCTTCACTTATGATGGCTCCATCGTCAGCAAAGAATAACTGATGCACTTTTGGATCCGTCAATTTGCCTTCAAGCAGGTAATCAAGAACTGTAATAAAGAGCAGGGGACTCAAGACACTTCCCTGGTGTACACCTACTGTGATTTCGAATTCTTCGGTGACTCCAGCTGCGCATCTTACTTTAGTAATTTCTCCATCATACATGTCCATAATTATCCGCACATAGGTTTCTGGAACTCCTCGTTGCCTGAGGGCCACCCATATTAGATCTCGTGGTTGCCGATCGAATGCTTTTTCAAAATCAACCAATACGACATGCAAATCCTCCAAAGAATCCCGATGTTTTTCCATAATTATTCTTATACTCTGGATTGCATCCGTGGTTGACTTACCCCCGACAAACCCGCACTGGTCATCAGATAGCCTAATTATTTTTCGCAGTCGGCTACCCAAGACTCGCCCAACGATCTTCATGGTGTGTGACATCAGCTTATATTTCTATCACCTTTCATTTTTAAAGCTCTTTTTTGAATTTTAAAACATGGTAATTGTGCTCAAGCTTTGGAAGAATATAGGCTTTATAGATTACAGACAGATCAGAAGAGGTGAAAAATTTATTGTATCGCCCGATACCTAATACCTAAACACTTAGCAGTATTTTTGGCGACATCGAATATATATTAGAAAACTTAATTAAATTAATCGTAAAATTAGGTTATAATTTACAATTTGCAAAATTGTTTACATTAAACTTGTTGAAATCAAATTATTACACTTAATTAATTTAACACATTTATAATTTAAAATAATAATTTATTATTTAAAATAATAAATAATCCTCTTTTTTAAGATAAACAGATTATCACAGATAGTAACTCTATTATCTGTGATATTATGCTATATTATGTTGTTTAAATTAAATAAATATCTGGGTTGAAAAAATTTACCAGACTTAAATTTGCTAAATAAATGGGTTAAAATTTTAAAACTGAAAAATATTCTCGTAGTACCCCTTTTCACATTGATTAGTGCGTTGGACTATCATGCAGAAGGTCTCGGGTTCGATTTTTAATGGGTTTACTGCCTCTTGCGAGGAATTGACAAATCCTATAAGAGTATATATCTCTTGTCATAAAAAGTGCAGCTCATTAGCACTTCGGAATCGGCTGAAAATTGTAGATTCCCTCCACTTCTGGGAACACACACATAGGACTGATTGAGAAATGTAAGTCACTAATTCCTCTAAGTCCTGGTTTTCTTTGAGCTAGGGGTGTCCACTTAAGAAAAACGTCGATGTTTTTATTCGATGTTAGACATCGGAAACCGGCATTGATGTCTTCCGATACATCGCTTAAAAACATCGATGTTTTTTCAACATCGAATAACTACTTTATTTAATGATTTTTTACTTTGACGAATGGAAACTAACAATATGCGCTAGCAAAAGTATTATCTGTTCCTTAAAAATTCAAAAAAAAAATTGATAAGTTTAATTTTTTTTAGATTAAGATTAGCGTAAAAAGGTAAATTTCGATTCACAAATCACACTGTAGATGAGTGAGAGTAAGAGCAAGTATATGAAACAGTACAGTTCAGGCAGGACAGTGAAATGAAAGACTAACAGTTCGCGTACACTAAAACCGAATCATCGGCCGATGTCGGGTCGGAGCTATTCGGACGACTGTCTCGGACGTTCGTCTGCATACACTCCTTCCGTTCTCGGACGGTGCCGATCTGGAGTCTGACTGTGAACATTGGATATGAAAGTAATAATTTTTTTCAATGGAAGATTTTTTCTTAATGTCTGCAGTCAGTTCCATCTATAATGAAATTTCGGCAAATAGTCGTTTAGCAATGTCTCAGACAGGTGCACTGTTATAATTAATTAATTAATTAATATTCCAGTATCCATATTTTATTTTTACTTGCGATATAGTAGGTATTATAGGGCATGTTCTGCATTTGGAAAAAAATCAAGCTCGAGATTTTGATCAGAGTTGACATTACGATGATGGCGAAGACAAATGAAGTGGGTCTGACAATTCCGTCTGTCTGTCTGTTTTTCTGTATGTCTGCACCTCGATCTACAGCCTAAGCTACTGGAGCTATTTTCTTCAACCTTGGTAGTTAAGGAGCCCCTTAAGTTTAAAATAATATTGTATATAAAAATATTTTAAAACATTTGTTTTTGGGTTTTTTGAAAAAAAAAAAAACTATTCCACGTTTATTTTTTTGAAAAATCAATATCTCTAAAACGTGTTAGCGATTTGTTTTTGAAATTATTTCCTAAAATTTATACTTCTAAATACTTAAAATTGGCATGCCAAATTTCGTTCTCAAAAAATTTTAAAGAAATTTGTTATATAAAAAATTACTTTAATGGGTTATCCATTTTTAAACTTTGTCTGCATAAATTCATACATTTCTGGAAATCAGAAGGCAATTCCAGGCATTTGAAGATTTTTAGCTCATTAAATCCATGTTGTTTATTTAAAAAATGTATTTTAAATTCCAAAGTACTTTTACATAAGAGCAAATTCGTGAGATCCAGTCGTGCATTTTATTTTTGCATGAATTTCATCGCAAGAATCAACCGGACAACCGACGAAAAATCCAAACATGTTGGGATATGCCCGTTGATCGCTTATTATCGGGCGTCATCGGACGATGTCGCTTTCAGCGGTGTACGCGCTCTCTTCCCTTTCTATACGTTTGGTTCGATCGGCCGAGTTCGGCTGACAACGACCGAGTATACTTCGGCCGATGACGGATTAGGTGTACGCGAGCCGTAAACCTAAGAAATTAATCAAAGACAAGAACTAAAGACAAAAAAGAGCTGATGAACACATTTTTGCAAAAGTATGCGTTATCTCGGTTGCTTAGTTGTCATTTCTACAAATTCGAAAAAAGTCAATGTTCACATTTTTGCAAAAGTATGCGTAACCTCAGTTGCTCGTAAAAGAGCCGATTCTCATATTCACCGTCCTGAATGAAATTAATAAAAATAAGTCTTTATCAGGGTTCGGACTTTACTTCGATCGAAGTAGATCTACTTAGATTTTGAGAAAAAAATTCAATCTACTTCCCTACTTCTCTTTTTTAGGATCTACTTCTCTTTGAAAAAATTCTTAACCAACATATTTAAAGACAGCGCTGGTCACTCTGTATTGCATAAAAAACAAGTTAAGGAAACGTATAAACGTAAATACCGTGGAAAATTTAATGTTTTCGAGATCACTTAAAGAAAAACGTAAAGTTAGTTAAGAGACACCTTTTGAATTATTAAAATTCATACAAACAAGTTCGTTGATGAAAAATTTAGTTAAAATTTTTTTTTTACAAGTCAGAAGTCTGAATTTACTGTTATATTTTATGTTTATATAATTCGTTTTCCTTCAGAAGTCTTTATTTATTTTTGTGTACATATATTTAATTTCTATTGATTTCTATTCATTTTTTAATGAAAAATAAATCAAATAATACTAAATAAACTCTTGCTAAGGATTTTGTTTCGAAAAATTTGCTTTTTTTTTAATTTCCTTAAACTACTTCGAAAATTTTGAATCTACTTCAGTTTTTTTTCAGTATTTACTTCGAAAATTTAAAACTTAAGTCCGAACCCTGGTCTTTATGTTCTTTGTCATAGTTTTCGATTTAAAAAAAAAACATCGATATCGAATCAATCCGATGTCTCGTATGGTGAACTTCGAATGGATTAGATACATCGATGTTTAGTAAATATCCCTACTTTGAGCTGTTGCGATAATTTTTCTGTGTGTATTTTTAAGAGTACACTCCCATTTAAAAATTGATATATGTACGTCCTTAATCGTTTAGCCGAGCCTACATGTTTATAATTTTGCACAATTAAATTTTAGGTCTCTATGCAGAATACGAATTCAAACTCGTCAGTCACCTTAAATTTATAATAATTAATTTTACTACACACAGTATATCTTTTGTTTAAAATATTAATTAATATTAATTTTTGTTTGTGAATAATAAATTATCATTTTTGAAGTCGCTGAATACTTAAAATATGTATACAAACGTGTTTAAGCGATAAGCCTTGATTTTCTATTCTCTATTCTATTGAACCTTTCATTTGCTAAGACCTACATCTTACGCACCTAATATTACTATCTGATTTTTTAAGGAAGAAAATATCTGCTATGAACTTAGAAAATAGAATTAATGTTAGTTATGTTTTCGGACTTTTCATATTTGTTTGACTTTGTGAATTCTTCAAAGAAAAATCTATCCTGAATTTGTACCCCATAAAACTGAATTTAAAACACAAACTTAAACAACTCAAAACCCAATTCAGTTAGTGACAATCTGGTTAGACTATATTTGTTTGAAGTTCTCCTAAGCGACATCAGCAACACCAAGAACAATAGCTACGATCCGATTACAAGTCCTCCCGATAGGAGTTTAAAAACAAACAACACATCCCAAAAGTATTTAATTTGAAAATTCCCCCACATTATTCCTTCAAGTATCTCGTTATGGCTGTCACCTAAACTATAATAAAATGCTCTTCCAGAGTTATGGTAAAATACATTTTCACACAATTTTCCAGGCATCCACGTTCAACTGTGCGGTCCCCCCGGCCTTCTGCCTCCGTGGAACATAATAGTTGAGGTACCAAACTTTGTTCAAGTTCCATTTCGACCTGACGCTTGTGGTACCGCCCGCCGGACCAACCCCTACACCAACTCAAACTCTGTTGTCACAATTTTTACGCTTTTCGCCTTCGCATATGCAATGCAATATGAACTGCACTTGAAGCATGTAAAATTGCAAAACCTAGAAATGGCTCATCCCTTTGGGTGCGAGATGTGAACCTCCGGAAACACTAGAAGCTTTTATTAAATTAATTTGAGGTTATGCACCATGTGGGTGCGGTATTGTTTCGTTCTCTGGTGTGAAATTTGCATTTTCACTGAGAAGCCAAAACGGCAGAAACTCAAAAAAAAAAAAAATGTAACCGGAAGAGCCGTTCTTCCAGGCAGTTTCCTTTTGCAGTCGCTACCGTAAATTATAATCCAACGTGGCGTTTTCTCGGCGAAATGAGTTTCATTTTTAATGCAGTACCACACGAATAGAATTAAGTACTTGACTGGGTCGGACGTATTGGTTGAAATTGCTTACAATTATCAATTTCGATGCTTTTATCGGATAATGTTGACTTTGAGAATACCTGCGACTTAAAAAACCACACAAACAAGTTTATCGGATTCAATTGTAACTCATCGACGGCTAGTTCACGTTATCATTGTGTCTATTGTATCATCAGCCGTGTGGTACTTAGCGCCGTTATGTTTAGGTAAACTAGAACTGGTTATCAACGATTGGCAGCACTCTCAGTTTATAGGGAAGCCCATGTAATTGTCGTTTTCTAATAAGTTTGTCTATCTTCGGATGTACTAAGGCCTTATAGACTTCTTGTGGATTTGAATGGTCTTAAATCCTGGAAAATCAAAAACACATAAAACAATATGGCCGTGATGAAGTGTCAAAGAGAAGAATATAACATTTACCGCTAATAGGCTGACAGTCGTTCTTGTCATTTCAAATTTAGATCAATGCAAATCCGTTCTGATACCCTGAGGAGTGTGACTCCCATGTAATGTAATCCTATGTCATTCAAGCATGTTAAGGGTGTTGATGAGTTTCAGCAACATATAGCCTGAATAGTCAGAAATTACTTCTAAGTAATTGAAGAAATGTCTGTCATCACATAATGACCTGGTTGAGGAGATGTAGACACTTTTAAGGGAGTGATCCCTTTTGAAAAATCATACCTCCACCAGACCGATAGAAGCTTGTGACTCCTTGCAATATCTGTAGGTGAGTTTGATAGGTCAGTTGTTGGTGTATGTGTCCGTTTGTTTGTTCAGGATTGCTGAATAAGTCAAACGGGCTGTCTCTTTCCTCAAGAAGATTTTACCAATTTTGCTGCTTCTACAAAAAACATGTACCTCGTTTACATTGCCATCCTGGAACCTTTTTTATTGTGTTTGGAGTCGATTTTCAATCTCGTTGTCGGCTGGCTGATATACATAGCTTAGGAAATTTCAAGCCATTTGGTAGCGTTAATACCACTAATCGCTGATCACGATTGTATAGGAAAATATCGGTTCCCCAGGTTACCCAGGTACCATTGGAAGATTCTAGCTATACTCAGGGCTTAAGCTACTCCCATGAAGGTTACAAAACCAAAAGAGGCCACTGAAGAGTAAAGGAACAAGAAAAAAGTCTTAAAACTTTTTTAAAGACTTAAAAACGTGTTAAAAATTGGAGGGCTATAGACTAAAATATTAGAACAATATCAAAGGGCACGGTAGTGCCCAGCTAAGTTCTGGCACTACACCCTTTTTACAGGAACAAACTCAGGCGATTATTGACCCCTCCCTATCTTCAGTACCAATGAAGTCAGAAACTTAAAATTCCGAATAAGCTAGTCAGGCACAGGCGCCTCACCAAATTTCCTGAGATATAAGGCCTCAAAAATTACAAAAGCCATAACTGACTGACTCATTGACTAACTGACTGACAGATCATCCAAATTATGGAGCACTTCCCGACATCGTAGAACCTTGTAATTTTGTCATGCAAGCAGAGGAAAAAATCGAAAATTTGAGGTTTTCCATTCAGGGGGCGTGGTATCCGCCCACTTTCTCCGAATTGGTGTTGGTAGAATGGAGCGCTTCCGACTGCTAAGACGATGAAATTTGGTAAAGCGGTAGGGCTTGAATTGCTTAGAAAGAAAAAAACATAAAATTTGAGATTTTCCGTTCAGGGGCGTGGTATGCGCCCACTTCCTCAGAACTGATGTAAATTATATGTTACACTTCCGATTGCAGTAGAACAATGAAATTTGGTAGAACGGTAGAGCTTAAAGTACATTCAAAGTGAAAAAAAAGAAAATCTCAGATTTTTCATGTGTATTTTTATTGTCAATTTGAAACTTACATGCATCTTAAAAATTCATGATTTTTCTAGGGACTAGAGTGCTCGATTTGGTACTCTATGTTATGTTAACATGAATGAAAAAAGAAAACATTTGCATGCATTTAAAAATTATGAGTTTACATAAAAAAAAACTCTTAACTGTGATGTGAACTATAATCAAACCACTAATTAGGCTATTAATTGGTGGGCTACCTTCATTTAAAAAAAGGAGTTAAAATTGCAACAAAAATATCATCGTATCCTCAACAATTATTGCTTTTTTATGACTTTGAGCGGATGTAGGTACTAGTATTTATAATTAAGATAGGTATGTTAGTGTTAGATATCTCGCCACGACAAGAAAAAACAATTGAAGCGCAAATCAAAACAACTAATAACAAAAGAAATCGGAAGCTATAAACTAAATTGATTTTAGTAGGTAGAGTCCACCCTTCTATCTTTCCGTATCTTTCGAGATTTTGACATGACAAAATATTAAAATCTTTGCAAAAAGGAGTGAGATCAGACCAAAAACAAAAATTTTAAAAAAAGAGCCAAGTTCTTTTATACAAAAACCTTTGTGTAACAAGTCAGCCGTGAAAAGTACGCCAAGTTCTTACTTCATGAAGGTTTAATACCGAATATTTAAAGTAGAATAATATTGAAACAGCTACAATGTAATAGAGAAATTTTATTATTTAATGATTACTGACTAAAATTTGATGGGTATAGAAGAACTTGGCTCTTTTTTTAAGATTTATATTTTTGGTCTGATTGAATCTTAAGCGAGTTCGCTAGATCTCTAAGCGAAATCGCTCATCGCTCAGAAACTGCATGGCCACAGCTAGTACTATACTTTTTCAACAAAACATAATCCCTGATTTAAGTGGATTTACCATTAATTTTCTTTAAATTTCGAAGACTTATCATACAAATTATTTTCGTTAATCTAGTAGATTATAAATAATTTAATGTTAAATTCCCATTCTACAGTTCGAACTGACCTAAATCAATATCGTGCTAAATTACGAGTACCTCGATGATTTTGTATCGTTTGGCACAAATGAAACTTTCATTCTTTCGCTTCCACTTTATAAGAAAAATTGAATCACCATTTGCACTTTGATAGGTGCTGTCCGAGTTAGTCTTTTTCTTAATCCATTGGTGCGGTGGAAGTACTATATAAACCTCTTGCTTAAACCTCGGATTGTCCCATGGAGAAAACGTAGTATAAGGTATTTCAATTATTTTATCTTTTTTCCGTCGGTTTATCGCTCTTCGCTAGGTTTACAACTACGGGTATACCATATTTTATTTATTTTATGAACTACCAAATAACTAACTTCGTTAATTTAGGTTGGAATTTTAATTTAATGATAACGATTTTCAACGTACCATTAATATCTCAACCACTGAATGTACTCCTTGTTTCATTTCATAAACGTTTCACAAGTGTCAAAACTCAAATTCAAATTTCAAATCTCAAACGTCAAATAAATTTATGTTTTCGCATTTGCGATTTGACTTTGCTTAGAACTACATACCAAATATTTATTTTAATATTTCAATAAAATGTTATCTCTTATCATGATCCCAGTTAAATATAAATTAATCAAGCTTAGATATCATTAATTTACATCATTCACTCAGGTTCCAGTGAAAATGAATAATTACCCATATCCTCTTTTCGATACAGTCGTGCAGTTGGTACGTGAATTGAAGGTCATTATTCAAGTGAAAAGTTATCAATGTTGGAAAATTTCTATTTATAGAAAATGAAGCAAATGTCATCCATTTGAAAAGTAGTATAACCTTTGAGTATAATTTCAGGTCTAGGTAGAATTCTTAATATTATGCTATTAAAAGAACAGGGTGAGTTTTAGTAAACACGACAAGATATTATATTATTTTTAAATATGATGATGATGGGGTTATAAAGAAAATTGCTTTGCGTCATACAACAACTGTTTGGAGAACGTGTTGTGGAAGTTTAAAAAAAAACTTAAAATTGTAAGAAGAAATGTTTGATCTGTCAAAATACGTATTTCCTAAAAAAAAAATTAATCACCCTATCGGAAGATGTTATAGGTCTTGCAAATGGCGTCAATCAAATTTGACATTTGTGAACTAGACAGCTGCAGTATACAAATACAAACAGACAAGCAATGGAGCGCTATACTTAGCGAGAGCGTGGAATAATTGTGTCGATACTTTTGACCAATAAATCGGTGGGTGTTGTCAACGCAGAGTGAATTTTGACGTCATTTCCTAATCGTGTCGTGCCAACTTAGCTACTCGACTCGAACAGACTGGAGACTATGCAGGTAGTGACAGCCATCGGACTGGACGTTCGGCCGAGAATATTGGGTGTGTGGCTGCTAATGTTGCTGAGAACGAAGACACATCAAACAGGCAACTGGACATTAACAGCGAATTTTAGTGAAAGACTTAGACAAGTGGCCGTACGAACTGCAAACAATGCATCGGTTAATGCAAATCATTTAAAACAATTGAAACTTCAAAAGAAACCACCACTAAACGAGCAAAGAAAAGGTAGGCGTTTAGAATTTTTTAGACTCCATATGAGTTGGAAAAATTAATGGCACCACGTCGTTTTTTCTGATGAGAAAAAGTTCAAATTTCATGGCTCTGATAGTTGTAATTATTATTTCCACGATGTGAAGAAAGAAGAACGATTTTAAGCGCGGCATCATAGTCGAGAAGGTCGAGTTATGGTATGGGGTTCAGTTAATTACTATGAGAATGTTGAGCTGGAAGTTCAAAAGTCAAAAATGTCTGCATTTACCCACAAAGGAATCTTGAAAAGAAATTTTCCTAAATTTGCGGATATTTAAGGACCCATTAACTGGACTTTCCAGCAGGACAACGCCCCCATCCACACCGCGTGCATTGTCCAAAATTGGATATAGGACCAGAATGTGGAATTGCTTCAATGGGCGCCGAACTCTCCCGACCTGAACCTTATAAAAAATGTATGGGGATGGTTGGTACGAAAAGTTTATCATTCTGGCCATTAGTTTGAGGGCAGAGAATCCCTAATTGCAGCCATTAAATTAGCCTAGAGGGAAATTTAGCTGAACTGCTTAAAGAGCATGCGGGACCGAATTCATGAAGTAATTACCAATAAAGGTGTCAGTACCCACTACTAGAAATAATTAATAAACAAATATTTAAAGGAAAAACTTGTTTTATTTCATTCCATTAGCTTTTATTTCCAATTTTGATTGTTGTACCTATTCAGTTGACGCAAAAAATTCTGCATTTTTCGATATGGAAGATGGAACGCTTTGTAAGAGAGAGAGAGAAAAAATAATGGTACTTTTTGAATTATTTTTTCTGATTTGTTTTCTCAACACTACAAGCAAACAGTAAGCATCATCAAATGATACATTAAGGCCCAAAGTTTGAAAAAAATGAACAACATACCTTAAAAAAACTTTGTGCGTATTCAGTTGAAGCGGAGTGTATGATGTCAAACAATCTTCAGACAATCGCAGCCCTTAAAGAGAAAATTTGATAGAAATGCCAACAGTTATCACCCGAGATCTTGCGGAAAGTAATGGAAAATGGGCACAATGTGTATTAACACTACCGACAGCAACTTGACGAAGATGCCATCGCGGCTTGCCTCTATGTAGTTACGCCACTGGTTGGGCTGCATCTCATGTTAGTAATTAACACCGTACATTTCTGACACTTTTTTTAATTTCTATTTTATCGTCTTTATTTACCCAATGCACTACTTGCCCTAATAGTACCTATTTACCAAGAAAAAAGGATCATTAAATATCGCACACACTATTGCTGTAAAGCTTTTTCCCGAACACTCTCTAATACTACATGCGTTTTTGTTATTCGCTTATGCCTTATATCAGCACAATGGTTCCCTGTGTCATTGCCGACAAAATATAATTGTTATGCAAAAAAGCTACTTCTATAGAATAAATTAACAGTCGTAAAATATGCACGTGTAATTCTGCAATCGTCAAAACTTTTCAAGCCTTTTTCATCATTAGAGTACACGCAATGCCAAGAGGTCTACACAAAAAAAAAACAAGAAAAAAATTAAAGAACAGGGATTTCTAAATACAAAAATCGACGTAAGGAAGTTTGATATTATGAAAATACATAGAATCGCGGATTACGTGCTTGGTTCAATTAGTTGAATGTCATGTTACAATTCCAAATGGAATAGGTGCCATGATTTAGCGCTTTTTTCATCATTAAAAGCGAGTGCATCATATATAACTGGGGTTTCTTTTGCATGCCATTAAATTGGCTTAAAAAAGGGTTAACTATTCTCAAGGGAGTTTTTTGTTATCGTTCAAGTGAATGGCATGTCGTCGCCAGATATATTTTTGGCAGACAAAAGCTAAGAAATGAAAAGCAATAATAAGTACAGTTGACGTCATTTATATTATTCTATGCTTCATTATTAAGAAAAATCTTTTCTGAGGTTTTTTTTTTGAAATGAAGTTGTGGAATGAAAATTATAAGGATCAAATTTTTTTTTTTTAAATTAGTTTTTCAGTATAAATTTTGCAGTCCAAAGTTGATTAGTACTAAGTTTTGCTGTTTCAAGAGCAATTTTTTAGTCAAATGATGGTTTTTTTTTTTAAATGGACAACGATGCATCATGTATAAGTGCCATTCCCCAAGTTTAACAGTTGAAGTTTAAACTCTACTTCTAGTTTAAGCTTCAGTTCAACAATTAATTTGGTTTTATAGTTTCGTTTAAATTTTCAACCGAGTTCACTCTGTAGTTTAAATTGAACGCCACTATTCTGTTGGTTAAACCTCAGACCGACATACTCGTACACATAATTAAGTTTGGTATTCATTTGCGTAGTAGTAAATGGTGGGCCAAATACAAGTTTCTTATTAAAAATACAATAAAAGGTGCGTTTTATTATCCACAAATCTATCTGGATCCGGATCTGGATCATCCCTTGAAAATAAAATGATACGGATCTTACTGACAGCAGTGTTATAAGCCCGTCCCTTTTTATCCTTGGGTTTGTAAATTTTAAATTATGTCTTGTCTTTTTTCTTTACACTATAGCTTACACTACCTTACCATAAAAAGCCATCTACTCGCCAGTGTAATAACTAATTTTTGGATCTTTGAAATAGATGCCGATAGAAAACAGGATCCCAAATTGTTTTTGTAATACATGCTAAAACTTAATCCAGATCCGGATCCAGATAGATTTGTGAATAATAAAACGCACCTAAAATCAAATTAGTTAAGGAACACAACGTCGTTGAAGTGGCTGGCAGAACCGAGGCGGCCAATTGAAATCGTAAGGATGGCTGATAAAACGATTTGGGAATTTGGTGCGCAAAAGATCGATAGTGGAATGGGCTGTGTGACATAACCAGAGGTCGTCCAAACCCATGTCTACAATTTCAGTGACAAAAAGCCGCTTAACATGGCTCGGTAACGCACATTAAACTTTATCAGCACTATTATTACTGGCTAATTTATATGCACTATTCCTTTGTTGTTGTTTTACTACGCTGCCTATACATTTACCAATAGAAAACGACTTATGTAAATATATATTTTTGGGGCTGAACAGGGCACCATTATATGCCACACAACTCATGCCACGATGGACATTTTCCACGACCAATTTGGAGTTATTGTGACTTTACGTATCGGTGAACTGACTATCGTGCGATTTAACCCTGTTATACGAGTACTTCTTGTAGGGTTTCCTTAAGTCACAGGTCTATGGCAATAAGCCACAAACCACTGGTGCCCTCAATATGCAGCTTAATTTTTAAATTTCTCAAGGCAGTTCCAGCTATTAAATTAGGTAAAACAGTTATCGCGTTGAATTTTTGTTTTTAGTTTTTAAATAAATTGAATATAACTTCTTTTCCCTGAGTGTAAAATTTTTAATATAATTTTCTTGAGTTCATATAATTTATGCACTACTGCAGAATTACGCATAAGTGCAAAAAATATTCGCATTACTTTACGAACTATATGGACCGTCTCCAAAACAAAATTCTCCAGTTGCGTATAAATATTATGTTTGCAGAGGATATGTAAGCTTCCTTCCTTTACTTAACTTATTACTGGATTCCTTCCAATTGTTCAATCTCTTACTTTATATTCCTAGAATGTATCTCTGCATAAATAAATCTTATGAAAAGAAAATAAATCGATTCAATGGGAAATTTCGAATTTAACTTCAATTCATTCTGTACCTCAAGACTTTAACTTCATTAAATCTTCATTCTGTTTGAAATTTCCAACTAAGAAGGGGGAGTTTTTGTATTTATTATTATTCCCTCACTTTTATCGCGTTTTTAGAATGTTAGAATGCAGACTATTTAGAAACATATTTATAGATTGTTTGTATACAAAATTTTATAAACAAATCTAATTGAATGAAAACTTTATGAAGAGAAGAAGCTGGACCATTGAATTTCCATAGAAAAGAGTCCTGCATTGTTATGTCCTTTAGATTATAATTCAGATACTAGGAGGGAGGAGATATTAACGCGTCATAAGTAAGAAAACATCATAAACAGAATATTAAGGAGCACAGTAAAACATGATGTTTTGGGGTGGTATTCGATCGGGAATCTTGTTTTCATTGAAAGTACAATGAATAATCAAGACTATCTAAACATCCTAAGCAATAAACTAAGAATTACCCAGTTTTTTACTTGAGGTACTATATTTATAAATAATTTTAAGATATAACAGATGTTTACTTACTTTTGACGCGTAAAATATGAAGATAATTTAGTTTTTATTAGGTAAAAATGCATTAGTTCGTTTTCTGAATTTTGTAATTAAATCTCTCCTATCTCTACTATTGCTAAAGATATCAGTGTTCCAAGTGATCTAAACGTACTTTTGTGAAAAAATGGTCAGTATTGGTCTGCCACATAAGCCATTGTATTAGAAGGTCATAATTTTGTAATGATGTAATGATCTTTTTTTGAAATGATCTATACATACATTTTCTGATATTCGAATTCAAACTTCAAAAGTCATTTTCTTGAAACAAGGTTTTTGTCCCTTAGAGCACTCCAATACTGGGGTGACGAATTATTGAAGGAGCATAAATTCTAAAAGAGTGAGAAGCATACAAAAATCAATATGTGTTACATAAAACATTTCTGGCTAATTGAACAAGACTACCTTTTCTTCTTATTTCAAATGTTTTTACGCCTAAAAGTAGTCACCTATGAATATAGGATGGCATAATATTGTCTACCCAGTTCGGTTTCCGAAGAGCATAGTTAGGATAGGAAATATTCGTTTACAGCCTCTAACCTATCGATGTTTACTGTATACTTTTTGCAGTAAATGCAGCAAATTCCAACAAAAGTATTAGTCCGGTCAAATTAGGTCAAAAAACAAGAGCAAAGCTACAAAAATTACCATCAAGCTGAAACTGAGTAAGCTTGTTCAAAACACAATTAAAAACAATTTTTCAAAATTCCCCATCGTTACGACCTTTTAACATTGAAATGAACCGAGACTTGTTGTGAGTATTTGCAAGGAAGTTTTGTTGACTGGTAGGAATTCAAGTGTACTTACTGCGCTGATTCGACGGCGAACATCCGAAGATCTTCATCATCACCTCGTTCGATACTTGCATTGATCAATGTCTTCATACCACGTTCAACAGTAACAGTTTCATCTTCACTTAAAAGTTTAGCACAAATAAAACAATATTCTGACATTTTTATAATAAAAATTAAAACAGCCCGAAATAGGTTAAAATAAACACGTGTTTTCACTACAGAGCGGCGCTCAAGCTCAAGACTAACGGAATTTCATCTATTGCGCATTCCAACATGAAGCAGGTATACGACCCTAGCCACGCACACTATTGAAGAGAGGGAGAGATGTTGCTTCAAGGTTACACTAGCGTATGAATTAAGGGACTGGGTTACATGTTACCTGATATTCTCATAGTGATACTTGTGTACTCGTATATTTTATATTTTAAAAATAAGTGAAATCACCCATAGAAACATATTTTTACTTATATTACAGCTACAGAGGTATATACGTGGCGCGCTTATGCATGCAATGATGTTTAGAACTTTTTGAATCGTTTTATCTCAGAAGCGGTAGCTTTTAGGAAAAAAATTATTGATACCTTTTTTATAGATAATTTTATGATCTACAATTTTTGTCTGAGGTAATTTTACGATAAAACTTACCGTTTTGAAGAAAATCGTGAAAAACCCATTTTTTTGACCTTTGACCTTGAGTCAATTTTTTTTCCATGGGTCGTAACGATGGGGAATTTTGAAAAATTGTGTTTTGAACAATTGAACCATTTGAGCCGCGGCCAACATTTGCATGAAATAATCTTCAAACATTAAATTATATCGACCGTACTATCGATTCAAGTAAAGATTTCGTGCATTTTTCTGAATTTTATGTGTTTTTTTTTTTTTTTAATTTCTTATAGCTCTTAAAAAATCACTCTTTGCTATACAAATCAGCTAACAAAAGATTGCAGTCTAGTGAACACTTGATACGTTTAAATATCTTGAAAAAATGTGCAATAAGTAGTTTTTCAGAGAATTTCACACAGTGGGGAATGCCATTTATGAAATGAATAAACAAAAGTGGTTCTAAATAGCATCCATGAGGAACTCCCTATAAATTATGAATTATCTTTTAAAATTGTACGTCCAAATTTCACAAACTGTGTACGTTCTCGGCCGATTTTCGTTGAACTTGGTAAATATTAGTTTTTAATTTTTCTCCCCACAGGTTTTTATCTTTTTTTTTTTTAAACTAAAAATAACCGTACCTGCCATATACGATTTTATTTTTCGAAATTTTTTAATTAAAAGATTTCATTTAGTTAAAGCTAAGTAATGGTTGAAAAAATGTCCGCAAAATGGTTATTAATGGTACCCCCCCTGAAACCATTTTTTTTTTTGTTTTTTTTTTTTCTCAAAAACGGTACAACTGATTTCGATAATCTTTTTTCATTAAAAGACCAAAAAGGTAGAAAAATTATTGTGTATTCAAATTTTCTAAAAAAAAATTTCAAAATTTCTTTTTATTTCGAAAACCACATTGTCGATTTTTTTTAAACTTCACAATTGTTTAAAAAATCGCTTTCGAAAATCTTATTTTTCTCGTAAACGGCGCCTATAACTTTGATAATTTTTTTTGACTGGATTAATTCTTACGATCTATATATGTATCTATATAAATCAATACAATAATTTTGAACTTAAGATATCACTGAGTGTTCCTACCATAGAAATTTTTTTTTTTAATTTCACAATATCGGCATATCGGATTTTAATCGGATTTTAATGAAATTTCTTATAGGAAAGCTTCCAAAAAAATTGAAAAACATTGCATTTCAATACTGAAACAAAAAATATTTTTTGAATTTTTGACAAAAAAAATCGTTTTTTTTTAAACTCAATATTTTGGAAATTTAATTTTTATTCGTAAAATATTAAAAACTTCAATTTTCTTTACCAACATTTTTTCTTAAAAATGTTTACAGAATTTTGTATATAAAAGATTATTTTTTAAGAAACCGCTACAATGACTTATAATTTTTGTTCTTGTATAAGCTAATACTTGGTTGAGAAATAACCTGGCGTCCTGTTCGAGGTTCCATTTAAAAACATTAATTCTTAAAATTTTTAGTCTTTTACATAAGAGCAAGTTCGTGACACCAAGTCGTGCATTGTATTTTTACTTTCACATCGTGCTGCACTCGATCAAAAGCGTTAGAAAAGTCTGTGTAGTATATGAAATCAATTTTGCTGCCACGTTCAATCCTTTTTCTACAAAGGTTTGAAGTTTGATGTAAAAGATAATTTACTCACAAGCCTGTCTTGTTTATCTGAAATCTTTTGCATGATATTTACATAAATCCTTTTTTTAAGGATGGTTTCAAAAACTTTTAGAATTGTTTGAAGCTTTGAAATTCGTCGGTAGTTGAGAACATACTGCTTCCCACCAGTCTTATAAATTAGTATAATAATAGTAGTTTTCCAAGCACATAAGAACTGAACCCGACTAAGGGGTATATTACACTATTTCAAAAGAGATAAGATAGACCTTAACTACAAAATTTAAAAAATATAGGAGCAATTTTATTACTGTCAGGTTTTTATTATCAACTAAAGATGAGAGTTCTTCTAAGACTTCATTTTTTTAAAGATATTTGACCTAAGTATATTATTATTTAAAAAAATTACACCGAGTCACAAAAGAACCGCAAAAACATACCGAATGAGTCAAAAAGTGCCAGTACTTCTACAGTTCCTAAAAAGAAAGGCAAGCTCAAGAAAAGATAGTTATTAATAGCCTAGGTAAGGACCCTTACAATTAATACTAATTTAATTTTTACTACCAGCAAAATCCGTTGAATTTTTGAGAAAGCTGCTGATATTCGGTAAAACTTATCATACGAGTAGGTGACAAAAGTCCGAACCAATGTGACTTTGTTGATTTGTAACTCGAAACCAATACCCAGGGAGCCAGTCACGCATACCTGTCCCAGGAAATATCTCAATTCGGGTATACGATCCAGTTATTACTTTAAGAGCAAATCCGGAAATTGGAAATAAAGAAGACGTTTAAACTAAAGCTTTCCATAGTAACTTTATTTAGTATCCTAATACCGGTGAGAGAAACCTTAGCCTTAAACAACCAAGTAGGTACATTACAACTCTCTAAATATACGTACGTGTTGTGTTGAACTAACAAATTAATTAATATGATTTGATAACAAATTATAAAGGCGCTTGGTTTTGACATTGCCGGACTGGTGTCCCAAACGTCACCAGCATAAAGACGTAACGTATGTAGTGAACCCACGTTGTCTATAGGTATACATTTCCAGGATTACAAATAATGTCTGGCTTGTTCCATGTTCAAGTATTCGTACGTTCAAAATACAAAGTGCACAGATTGTAGTAATAATTTGACATTATGTTTCCAACCTTAAATAACATTGTAACCACAATCTGACAAGGCGACCGACATCCCCCACAGCATGTTTTTAGCTCCAAGTTTTTTGTCATTGCGTCAAATTGTGTGGTGAAATCATAATTAGTGCAACGTTGTAGAAGTACGTTTTTTTTTTCATTAAAAAATACCTAACTAAAATGAATGTGGCTAGCTGCAAAAAAAAACAGGAAAAGTATAGAACGTGACATTCGACGTTCCTAACCGTTGGCGTGGTGTTGTAATAACAGAACAGTAGGCATTGTGAAGCCTCTATGACATTATAATGGTCGGCCTTCAAAGCAACATTTTTATATAGCCAACAGGCAATTAAGGTTAAAACTACCATAGTCCTGGGCTAGGGTGCTTACTTTGAAATTCAAAAACTCATTAAGGCAACGTAATACGTAAGTTTACTTTCTACGTGTGATACTTTTAGAGATTTGGAGATGCAGTTTGTTGTAATAATATAATATGTACTTTGAATGGGATTTTTGTTTGCTTATTATGCAATCAAGGTAATGTACTCATGCAAGAATAAAAAAAAATCTTCACTGTACGTCAGTTAATAGTAGCTGGTCAAAGGGGGCGTATTGAAATTGTACGTGATTTTTTACGTTTTTTCATACTTTTCGAAGAATTTTGTGAAACAGAGATTTAAGAAAATCTCTTGTAATAATAAATGCTTGTTGTCTTAGCCGTTCGGATTCGGCAGACATTTTGAAGGTTCTTCCTTTTTTGCTAGCATATTGTTAGTCAAATATGTTTAGGTTCTAATTTTTAACTTCCCATAGAGAGTTATTGTAATCGGTCCGATTTGTCAAATTGGAATTTTTGACATTTCTCGACGTTTCAAGGTCCCTAGAGGCTATATCAATCATTTTTAGAGAGGTGTCTGTGTGTGTGTGTGTACGTACGTTCTGGTACCATTTTTCGTCGTCGATATCTCAAGAACGAGTAAAGATATCGACTTCAAATAAATTTTGTTTAATAGATAATAGCTTCGAAAGAGGCTGAAAGGGCGTTTATTAAAATTCAGTGGGTAGTTTTTTCACTATAACGGTTTAAAAAAAAGTAAAAATTTTGGTTAGTTTCAAAAATCTCACGAAAAAATAATGATATTGATTTCAAATAAAATTTAATGTACTCATTATAAGGCCATACAGATTTTGTATGAATTTAGAAAAAAATGAACATACCGTTATTTTTTTAAATAAAAAAAAACTGAAAAAAAATTTCATAACTCAGATATTCTAAGAACGGAAAACAATTTGAAACTCAAAATAATTTTATTTTACGAAAAACAATGTGTTTGACAATTGGTGAAAATTTCAAAAAAAATCAGTTTACAGTTTTTTTACAAAAAATAAAAAACTATATAAAATTCTATTGAAAATTGGTAAAAATTGTTTTTCGACTCAAACTTCTCGAGAACTAGTAGTGATATTGGCTTCTAATTTAGTTTATTTTATACATAGTATAATTTTATACAATTGGTAAAATGTTGACAAATATACAAATATAGTTGTACCCAAGTCCCACATATTCAAATTCCATTAATAGCTATGGTAAAATTGAAGAAAACGTCACAATATGTTTTTATCTTTTTTTCCATGAAAAAGATGTAAAATTCTACTCAAGATTTTCTTACCACAATGGGAAGTTATCAGTGTGGGTCGCACCCAGCCTCTTTTTCTAATTAATTTCTAAGACATTTGAGTGCAAACATTAAAAAAAAAACAGGATTTACGAAAAAGAATAATAAATGTAGTTTCTAAATGAAGGCAATAGTTCCTTGTAGATTATGTTCCCATCAAGAAAAGACTGGCACGATGACGTCGTGACGAAAGACTTCGACACAACTATCTTTACTGATGGCCTAAAAATGGTGTGTGTAATTGGTTCAGAGATCCACTCTGTGACGTTGGATGTAGATTGTTAAGACTACCCGACTTTTCTAGTGATTTTCAAGCTGAACTACTGGCTTTCAGGAAAGCGTGCAAAGTACTCAAACACGATCCAAATTAGAAAAGGAATTCTGCTATTATCACAGACAGTCAGGTAACTTTTAGATCCTCATCTGAGTTCCAGGGCATTGTGACATTGATGGGAATGAACGGGCAGATGAGCTGGCCCGGCAAGGATTAGCCCTTCATAAATCAGTTACGGAAAGAATCAACATTCCGCTCGGAGTTATGAAGGGCAAAAATCACTCAGTTTTTCTTAGTGAATGAAACCGGAGTTGGAGCAGTTTAACTAATTGCATTATATCTAGAAAGATTTGGTCAAACTATAATAAATCCCGAACACTTAATCTGATTTGCACACCTAGGCAAGACATAGCCAGTATAGTAGCTACCTGTAGCTCGTAAATAAAAGAGCATGCAGCGAAGTTAAGCATTCCTCACAACACTCACTGTCATAGCTGCGTGGACCAGCGGGAAAATAAACAGTTCTCCATTTCCTCCATAAATACCATGCTCTGGTCAAATTTAGAGCATAATCATTAAAACTTTCGGAAATGAAGATCAAAGACTTCATCTCTGTTCTTAGCCCGAAGAAATGACTCTAATACGAACTTCGGTCACTTCTGTGCCGTGCCCTTCTCAATACATTCGATAAAAAATAATTCTCTTGTCCTTAGGGTTAATATTGAAACTTGGGTCATAATTTTGAGGGCAAGAGTACAAGATAGTTGATAAATTTGCGGGTGTGCTTATGTGATTGTTATGCCCGTGACACACATCTAGTATAGACACCATAGTATGAATACTGTTGTGAACAGAGCTTTATACTACTACAGCGCCATCTGTTGGAAAACTGCATATCTAATTTATGGAAGAAACAAAAAGCTCTTTTCCAATGTCAAATGTATTTCCCCTTATTCCAATCTTCTAGAACATTCCAAGACGAGAAGCTGCGCGAATTTTCGAGAACAACTAACATGAGTATATAAGGGAGTGTTCGCGGTGAGCACGACACAGTTGATTTTTGATTACGGAAGTGTGCAAAACTCTGCTTATTGGATTGTGTAAAACAAGTGTGATTTTAATTTGAATAAAGTATTTGAGTTGGTTATAAATAAAGATTTACTGTTTTGAATTGGAAAGTGTGAATAAAGAAGAGATACTAAAAAGAGTAATAAGTTTTATTTAACGGACCTAGCAAAAAATATTACATTGGTGTCAGAAAAGTGGAATAAAACTTATTGTGCAGTGAAGTGTGCGAAAAAAAAAAAATAATAAAAATGAGCAAGTTATTGAAAGAGCTCAACTGTAATGAGCTGAAAAGTGAATTAGGCAAGCGAGAACTTTCTAGAGCAGGATCGAAAAATGAGCTTGTTCTGCGTTTGGCCGAATATTTGAAACAACAAAATGAAGACCCGGACATTTTCGTCTTTGAAGCTGACGCTGAGGAAGCAGACGTAAGTAAAAATGTAGATGTTTCAAATATGTTTAGTCTTCTGCTTGAGCGTCTCGAAGAGCAACGAAATGAACAAAAGAAAGAACAGGAGAATGTACAAAAGAATGTTCTCGAACGTTTCGAGGAGCAACAGAAGAATGTTCTCGAATGCCTGGAGAAACAGCATAGCGAACAAAAAGACCTTCTCGAAGAGCAGAGAAACATGCTAGAAGGCAAGCTTGTTAACATCGAAAAGAATGTATCTGCACTTGATGAACGTGTTTCATTGTTGGAGAATCAAGCCGAACGTGTTTCATTATTAGAGAATCAAGTCAACAACAAAATGGAGACGCTTTCAAAAGAGCTAGATCGCATTCGAAATATAAAGATTCGGGAAAGTTCTGGAGAAACCTTGAGGAAAAAGGAGATGCAACCTCCAACCTTTGATGGACAAACTTCTTGGTCTATATACAAGAAGCAATTCGATGCAGCTTCTACAGCAAATGGCTGGGATGAGGCTGACAAGTGTTTAGCTCTAACCCTTGCTCTTAGAGGAGCAGCTGCTGAGTTATTGCTAACCATACCAGCAGATAAGAGCGGCGACTTTAATTACTTGGTTGAGGCTATAGACAAACGCTTTGGTAATAGCCATATGAAAGAAGTTTTCAAAGTACGACTCTATTCCAGAGTTCAGAAGAGGGGCGAAACTCTACAACAGCTACAAGCGGACATTGAAAGGCTTGTTCATCTTGCATATCCAGATGTTGGAGAAGAAGTCCGTAACCAGTTCGCAGTCGAGGCATTTGTTCGCGCCATTTCCGACATATATCTTCAAAGGGCCGTGCGAACTGCTGGAAAAAGAACGCTTTCTGAAACATTAGCGTTTGCCTTGACAATGGAAGCAGCAGAGCAAGCTTCTCACGGAGTACATCGACTTAGAGAAGCCATCGTCGAAGAATGCTCATGCCGAAGAACTGATGTCCAAAGGAATCAACGAAACGGACTTGCAAAGTGCTGGAATTGCAACAAGACTGGACATTTACAGCGTCAATGTCGATTACCACCAAGAAGAGCTTGTCAACATTGTGGACACGGAGTTTCAAACTCAGAACAAGGTAACAAGAACACCAGTGTTACTTCCCGAACAAGTTTACCAACAGAGAAACGAGTAAGAACCAACTTCGAGGGACAGAAGCTGGTTTCTGGTATCGATGGCCCCAGAAACACCATCCAGGTTTCGCAGACCAAACAAAACAATAGAAGTCTGACTATCGAGGCAACGTCAAATGGCAACAAACGCATGGTCGCCATCAACACTCTGCGAATAAGGGCTGACCCCATTTGTGGATGGAGCAATGAAGAAATAAGATCTGCTCAACAAGAAGACCCCGACATTGAACCTCTTCTCGCATGGAAAGAACATGAAGAAAAACCCGCATGGAATGACATTTCCTATAGGAGTCCAGTTTTAAAGGCCTATTGGGCACAATGGGACTCACTTCATGTGCAAGAAGGTGTTCTTCGGCGAAAATGGGAGTCCGCTGATGGTAAATCCTTTGTGATGCAGCTTGTGTTACCTCAATCGAAAAGAGAAGAGGTTCTTCGAGAGATGCATGATGGACCTTCAGGAGGCCATTTGGGAATCAACAAGATGTTAGAAATAGTGAGACAACGATTCTACTGGTTGCATGCAAGAGACGACGTTAAAAACTGGTGCCGAAATTGTGAGGCTTGTGCGGCAACCAAAGGACCTGGTAGAAAACTGCAAGGAAAAATGATGCAGAGCAAACACGAGAGGATTCCAAGTAGGAGATCGTGTGTGGCTGTATAATCCACATCGTCAAAAGGGATTGTCGCCGAAGCTTCAACAAAACTGGGAAGGCCCTTATACTGTCGTCACGAAAATCAATGATGTCGTTTACCGAATTCAAAGAGGGTCAAGAGGAAAGTTAAAAGTTGTGCATAGCGATCGACTGCACCGATACAGTGGCGAAGCTGGAGATAGAATTGTTCGGGACGAACAATCTTAAGAAGGGGGCAATGTTGTGAACAGAGCTTTATACTACTACAGCGCCATCTGTTGGAAAACTGCATATCTAATTTATGGAAGAAACAAAAAGTTCTTTTCCAATGTCAAATGTATTTCCCCTTATTCCAATCTTCTAGAACATTCCAAGACGAGAAGCTGCGCGAATTTTCGAGAACAACTAACATGAGTATATAAGGGAGTGCTCGCGGTGAGCACGACACAGTTGATTTTTGATTACGGAAGTGTGCAAAACTCTGCTTATTGGATTGTGTAAAACAAGTGTGATTTTAATTTGAATAAAGTATTTGAGTTGGTTATAAATAAAGATTTACTGTTTTGAATTGGAAAGTGTGAATAAAGAAGAGATACTAAAAAGAGTAATAAGTTTTATTTAACGGACCTAGCAAAAAATATTACAATACTATAGCATTCTCAATACCATGCTACGTGACACACTACAGAATATACCTAGTTTAATTTGACAGCCAGTCATATTCTGGCAAACAAAAATTTTCAATATTTCAAACGAAGATATTTAAGATTTGTGATTGATCTTTTCAGCTTAATTGCATCAAATAATAATTATATTGCCCCTTAAACCGTCGTCGATATTTTCCCTCAAAATATTCAAAATCTTTGCGATTTAGTCACTGCCAAGAACTTTCCGTTTTTTAAATTCGTTTCCTTTTTGAAATCATAAATTTGAAAATATTAAAAAATCATAATAAACATTAATATGACAATGAGTTTAGGTGAAACTATTATCCTCCTTAGAAAAATGGCGCTAAGAAGAAGACTATACTATCTACTACTAGATACATCGCTCATACCATTTTACTCGGCTGGTATTAACGTTATACCCTGACAGACATGTTGTTCATTCGTACTCTATGGTGTCTATACTAGATGAACAGACATATGTCACGGCTATAAGGTACGAAGAGTGAAGTACAAAGTACGAATTACAAATTGTGAAGTGTTAAGTGCGAAGTGTCAAATCTGATATTGACGTTATTTGTGCGATAAATTTGCGAACAACCCAGACTTGACGTTTTTTACATTTATCATGTTTGTAGCTGTTCCGGATTTAAAAAAAAATTCAATCAATAACTTTTGTGTTTAGCTCACCAAATATTGTTTCATTCATGTTCAATATTTTGGCTCGTATATTTTTTTTCATAAAATTCTATTCAAAATATGTATTGTTCTCTTTTCGTGTCTGGTTACATAGTCACTTTGTGCTTCATCAAATTCGGTCAATTAAAATACACCATTTTGAAGTACAAAAATACTTTTCAAATACTAAACCGATTAAAAATATAAACGAAGTAAAAAACTTGCATCAATTTTAATCCAGGAATGTGTATCCCTCGGGAAACAAAGGATAACGAATTCCTTCTCACTGTTTCACTATAAATACATATATGTTAAACAAAAAAAGAATGAAAATGTTCCAATCATAAAACCCAATGCAAAACTGTTTTGACCGCGTCTCCCCCGGGAGCATACCCAGGAGCGGCATACAATATATATTTGGTAGCATCATGGACATACATATATAGACATGGCATTGGCATTGCATAAAAACTACTACATATGTGTGCGTCAAGCCAACACAATATTTCTTTCTTTCCTCAAAAATTACCGATTCAATGAACTCTTTACACTAACTGGATGCAAACCATAGGAAATTTATGTAAATACAAATACCTACTCTCAGACGATATTTATAATAAAAATAAATTTAAAAATCAAAACAAATAATTTTTTATGAGCTAGAATTATAAGTGTTCCGGTTCGATAAAATTTATGTAAATATACATATTGTTTGTACCTATATTGAGCAGCATTATATTCACTTGAGTTTATATTATTAACGTATCAAGTTAGCTTTTATTTTGAAGCATTAAATACATTTAGAGCATGATAATGTTTCCGTGTAGATTGCAAACGGTTGCTTTTCACTAAATGTATATTTAAATTAAATTAATTGCCAATTATGATGACAAACCTCAAACTGGGCAAATATGTTAATATTAATCGATTCATTAAGTGGTTTTTATGGTCAGTCAAATGATATGTTACCAGTTTCACGTTTCTTTAGCTCCGAAGCTTTTTACTTGATATGTATCTTAGACCATATGAAAAATATATGCATTAACCTCCTATAAATAATGGACGAACAATATCGAGATAACATTATATCGATACTCTAACGCAACTTCTTTTGATAAATGTGTGGATAATGCAGATGACTTTTACGCAACAAATTCTGCGTTCAATGAACGTAACTTCTTCAAAGAAGCATTAATCTGATAGAACTGTTTAATACTTCAAGCATACATTCCACAAATCACATACATTTATGTAAAAATTCGAATTTCTCCAAAGTTGTATGAATTCACGTACTTCAAGTGAAAAAGACTGGAAACATATCTTAAGACATAAAAAAGCTTATTATGTAATAAGAAAATTTACCTCACGGACAAACTTTCTATCCCTTTGCAAGATTAAAAGTGTATTAAGGAGCGGAAAGTATTTTTTTGTGAATATGAGTTCGGGTACTTCAAAACTCATTTTTTAAATATAACGATAGCTTGTAAAATTCTAATGGCTAAAACAGCATGTCTGGGCGCATCGATACATACAATCCTTCACCCAGAAAACATGTGCATGCACTCTGACATTCATGTTGTATAGTTCTGTCAAAAAGAAAACGACAGCAGTTAATTTGTCATTATTGATGTGTAAACATCTTTGCCGGCGGTAGAGTGAAAACGTGGGTAAAACTTATACTTTCCGTGTAGCCTGTTACGGTTACAAATTACGGTTACACGTTATAGTTGACATTTGCATTGAAATATTCTCCATATGTCAAAATTTATTTTGTTCCTTACCAATCATACCATATAATTATTTTAATTATCAAATTAAATATTCTATATTATATCAAGATATACTTTTAGCAATCGCCATATCAAAATATTGATCGTTCTCCAAATGTCAAGCCATGAACTGAATGATGACTACGACCTCAATGGATTAAAAAATTTGGTTTTTCCCACTTAGGTATATTTACTTTTACAATTTCCATTACAACGTGGGAATGATGTCAATCGGTTTATAAATCCCTGACAGAGGGAGTAAGATAAATTACAGAAACCTAAAAAAAAGTTGGAGGATTGTTTTTGATAAGGTGAACGCTCCATCTAGTGGCTTTTCAAACAAAAAATGTTTTGACATTTTCGCTGCATGACAAGGATATTTGCGAAAGTGAACCCATGTTCGTCAAGCGTGTTGGTCTGCCATGGTCAAAATTCTAATTAGAAGTAATGTTTGACAGCATGTTGACGAATGTGAACGCTTCTTTTTTGTATCCATTAAATATTTATAATGTCATGCCGTGCTTGTCAAATAAATTTGAGAATGTGAACGCCCCTATTAATGCTCCGAGCAATTATTGTAGTATGACTGCTTTAAATGATGAACCAATAAATGCATGATCAATCATCAATCTTGCATATACACTGTTTCAATGCAGTACGCTAGATTGAAAGAAAACCAAAGATTTTGATTTTTCTTCAAGCCTACATCCATTCTTTGTGTATGACTTTTTCACTTATACACTTTCACGTGCTTGTCTTGTCATGCATTTGAACAATGTACATTTGTTTTATACATATGTATATCTGGCTTTATGCCGGATATACACTGTTCAAATTCATGATAAGCATGTGCAAGTGTATTATTGAAAAAGTCACACGTATAGATTGGATGTTGGATTGAAGAAAAATCAAAATCTTTTGATTTTCTTTCAATCTAGCATCCTGCATTGAAGTAGTGTATATGCAAGATTGAAGATTGATCATGCATTAATTGGTTCATTTGCGTATAGTACATTAAAGACATGAGAACACAGCACAAAATAAGCACAAATTTAAATATTAAAACAGTAAAAAAAAATTTTATGCATAAAATTGAAAAAATTACTCGTACAAAAAAATTCGTAAAATCACAATTTTGCCAAAAAAACTCACCACACCGTCCACGTAAAAATAAAAGATTGAAGACTTATGCTTGATATGTGTATGAGAAAAATGCGGAGTTATCGTTCGTTCTTCTTTCTGGTTTCCTTTATTTATATTTGGTGTTTGCTCAGTGAAATTCGCTTAACTGAGTAGAGTAAGGAGTACGAAGAGATAACGGCTGAGTTCATAATTCCAACATTTTTGTACATGCCATGCAGAAAATATTCACTCAATACATTTATGAATAGAAAAACTGCTGCAAGTATCCGGTAGTTCTGCATTGTAAAAAACGGTTCATGAATAGGAAAGCTATTAGTCGGTAAAAAATGAGAGATATTAAAATTATTTTTCTCAGTGTTGCTTGTTGTTTAATAATAAACTAAATTATTGGAAAATGTCTAACACAAATGTTATATAAGGATTGATTTTTAATCTCTTGAACGAAGAACTCTACAAGAAAAAGGATGACATTGAACACCAATGCATATTCCAAAAACCAGAAATTTCCTGAAAACAATAGAACAATTTCCAGACGAAGTTTTTAGAAATCATTTTCGTATGAAAAGGTGTACAATTCATGTTCGTGTTTCCTTTTTTATTCTTGCATATGTACGTGACTTTTAAATGTTGGAATTTTCTTTTGATGTCTTCCTTACTGTATAGTTAACCAAGGATGAAAGGGATTTTATTTCCGTGAAAACTTTTCCCCAAAGAATAGATTTCTTTTTGCGGCCAGCTAATGAACTTGGACTCCATTGCCAAACGAATTAAATCAGTCGATGGTATCAGTATCTGACCAAAATTTTTGCTCACTTTCATTCCTATGAAACATATATAATCTATATATATAAAAATCAATGCCACTTTTCGTTGTGTTTCTATAACTCAAGAACGGGCTCACCTATCCAAACCAAATGTTAAGGCTTTGTTTGGACTATTTAGTAGATGGTTTATGTGAATTTTGCACAAAATCGGTCGAGTGGTTCTTCATTTATCACATTTTTTGTAACAAATGAATTCAATAAATGTCGGATCATTTTGTTAGTGGGGATTTTGCTGTCAAATTGAAACTTACATATATTTTTAATTTGATTTATTCTTTTTTATATGAAGGAATAATGTCACAAGCCGGGCGAACAATTATAGGTCGGCGAACGCGTAATGCAAATGATGTGGCATTACTAAGTCGATCACAGACTGCAGATGAACGCGCACAAGCTAATGCATCGCAGTAAACGTAATGCACGAAATATGTAGATCTGTTGACCCTCTGTACCTGTACTGAACCTTGCACGCCGATCACGAATACGTCGTGCTGCTCTTTTGGCTAAAATGATGCGTGCTGCTTTTAATTACAACAGTCCACATTGTGATGCGGCTAACTTTCCACGTGAAAAGCCCGGCATGTGTTGTGCTAATGGCAAAGTGAGATTTCCAGCATTAGAAAATCCACCCAAACCATTGTATTCATTTATTTTTGGGACATCTCAAACGTCGAATCACTTTTTGATCCATATTCAACAACACAATTCGGCATTTCAAATGACCTCTTTTAGTGCTACTAAAATTATTAGAGATAATTATGCCGACATTTAAGGTAAATACTTCAACATGATTGTCCCATGTTTATATCAATCTGAATCATAAAGTATTCGATAGTTTTAAAAATTCTGATCCAACATCTACCTGAAATTGCATACATGTTACAGATTCGGGGCCAAATTTATCATCAAGCTGGTTCGTTATTGCCATACCCCGACGCTGATCATTAATTTTAGCAAATTTATTTTATTGGTGATGAAAATCGTAAATTGGATCAACGTTGTGTAATTGTCTCGAATACAAGACGAGAAATTATTCGTGAGCTACAAAGGTTTTTCCATCAGCATAACGCATTAGTTCAATTGTTCAAAATTGCTTTCGATCGTATGCTATCTGATAATCACAAAATCGTAATAAGGGCTGATAGAACATCGACAATTGATGAGGTTGCAATTGTAATTCTTGGTGATCAGTTTCAATCCCGTGATATTGTACTTCGTCGCAGAAAAGAGCAATTGCAACATGTTTCGGAACTTCATCGTATATGACACAATCATGCAAATCGTTTCCAATAATGCAGGTGGATTATATTTCTTGGATGCGCCTGGTGGTACAGGCAAAACGTTTGTTATGTCATTGATTTTAGCTATTCTAACTATTCGATCGGAACAGAAAATTGTATTGGCACTTGCATCTTCGGAAATTGCTGCTGCATTATTAGAAGGTGGTCAGACTGCACATTCTGCACTAAAATTGCCATTGAATGTACAGGTGATTGAAACTCCACCTTTCAATATTTCGAGAAATTCTGCTATGGCAAAAGTTCTGCGATTAACGTTAATTATTTTATGGCATGAGTGTACAACAGCGAATAAAAAATCACTAGAAGCATTTAATCGAACAATGCAAGATTTACGTGGTAATTAACAGTGTTATGAATCAAGATGAGGCAATGAATTGTCCAATTGAATTTTTAAATTCATTGGAACTAGCTGGTATGCCACCGCATTGCTTGAATTTAAAAGTTGGTTCTTTGATCATATTATTGCGAAATATTAATCCACCAAAACTGTGTAATGGCACCAGATTGGCAGTGAAAAAGTTATTGCCAAATTTGATTAAAGCTACGATCTTAGCAAAAGGAGAAGTTTGTTTGATACCACGTATCCCTATGATTCCCACTGATATGCCATTTGAGTTCAAACGATTACAATATCCTGTGCGTTTATCATTTGCGATGTCCATCAACAAGGATCAAGGGCAAACACTTCAAGTTTGTGGAGTTAATTTGGAGGAATCATGTTTTTCACATGGTCAACTTTATGTTGCCTGTTCCAGAGTCGGTACCCCCCGCCGTTTGTTTATTCATGCCCAAAATGGAAAAACAAAGATTATTGTTTATCCAAACGTTTTGGATTAAGTTTTAAAATAGCTAGCAATTAATAAAATATTTTTTTGTTTGAATAAATGAATTTGATGTTGCAATTAATTTTTTTTTATTATTTCACTTTATACGTAGCGGAGCACGTACCGGGCCGCTAGTATATTATAACTTTTTAATAGAAAAACAAATCAAATTTTCACAGAAAATGTAAAATATTCAATTATTTTGCTTACATATTTTCTCCAGCCATCTTTCTGTAGCGCGGCAACAAAACGAATACCACTACAAACTTCATCGCATTCGGACTGTCAATTTGCTTTTATGAACACAGTTACCGACTGTTGTAATGCAAAGATAATGCAGTTTATCTACATTTAACGAACAAATTCAACTTATAGTGAAAATCGCTGTGTTTAAAAGCACCCATGCAATCGAAAGGAAGCGAAAGAGAAACAGAGATTAAAAATCGGGTTCGTGTAAAAGCAATCTATTTCCTATCAGATAAAATCTCTGTTTGAATATAAGTGTACAAATGTAATGTTGTCTTAAAAAGCCATCCCTGTTTAAACATAAGTCAAACAAACTTTACGTTACGTAGCGGAGTCCAATCACCTCTACCAAACGCCACGAACTCCTTCATCGAAGTATATTGTTGATAAGGTTTTTGGTTCATGTGAAATGAATGTGTGTCGACACAACAGTGCGAACTATGGGGATCGAAGTCATTGACGTATTATATATGGACTGCTAGTCGTATGAAATTTCCATACAAACGCTCTGTGAATATGGTTCAACTTCTCACTACTAACATTAGAGCTGTTGGTGCAAAAGTGGTAAAAATAAATATTAATTCCAGAGGCCATCTCTTGGCTCCTGACCTGAACTACGATTTTTGCCATAGAAACTATAGCCATCTATCTCAATTTGAATTTTACATTTTAACGTTATCCAAGACAAAATAATAACAATAATATAAAGAGTGTTCAGCGAAATTTGTGAACACGTGAGAGCAAAGCATTTAGTTTAATAAAAACTGCTTTACGGCGGATATTGTCTTCTAGGGCCTGAATTGCTTGGCGATTGTTGGTGTACGGTTTTGACAGGTAACCTAATAAAAAGGTAGAACCGGTTTTTCGTAAATTTATATTTATATTTTAAAATGGAAATGACATTTTTGTCATTATATTTATCTAACTTTAAGTGAATTTGCTATTATTTCAAAAAAATCTCCTATCTTCATAAATGTAAGTAGAACAATATGAACTTTTTAATTTATCTTTTCATGTTGAATCGCATCCATTTTTTACTAGATAGTTTTCATCATGATTTGAACACAATGTTCATAATAAATTGAAATGAAAAGTTGAAATTTTGATTTGTGTTAAACAATAAGGTGTTTACAAATTGATATAAGTGATGCTCTTCTCCTGTCTATGATAAATGCTATTATGACTCTTAAATCGGCAAATAAAGCATGAAAATAGCCCTCAAGTTTTTATTTAATAATAAACTTAAACAATTCCCGCTCAACACCCTTTATAAACTCAATTATGTCAAAAATTGATATATCAAATAACAAAACCAAAAGTTACACTATGTTTTCCGAGTTTGCACCAAGAGCACTAGTTCCGTATAGTTTTAAGTTGAAATCTGGTAGTTGGGCTCTGGCAGTCCATGTATAATAAGTCAATGATCGAAGTAGTATGCTCACATGGGCGTGTAAATTTGATGTTTACACATGTTAACCGTGAGTCATGGCACTCACACTTTTTTTTTATATAAAATATAGAGTCCATTGCGGTAATGCCAGATACAAATTATCTTACATTTTTAGGTTTGCTGTTATACAATAAAGCTGTGCAGCCAAATTAGGAATAGAGTCGATTGAATGCTGAAGTTTGCTGCTTGTAGAAAGCTTCACATCTATTTCAGACATTATACTCTTCTTTATTTGCATAAGGTAGCGTTATATTATAACTAATCGCAAGGTTTTTTCATTAAAAATGTATATATAATGTTGTGAACAGAGCTTTATACTCCTACAGCGACATCTGTTGGAAAATTGCATATCTACTTTATGGAAGAAACAAAAAGCTCTTTTCCAATGTCAAATGTATTTCCCCTTATTCCAATCATCTAGAACATTCCAAGACGAGAACCTTCGAGAACAACTAATTTGAGTAAATAAATGAGTGTTCACGGTGAGCGGAACACAGTTGATTTTTGATTACGGAAGTGTGCAAAACTCTGCTTATTGGATTCTAGAAAGTGTAAAACAAGTGTGAATTTAATTTGAATAAAGTATTTGAGTTGATTATAAATTGAGATTTATTGTTGCGATTTGGAAAGTAAAAATAAAGAAGAAATACTAGAAAGAGTAATAAGTTTTATTTAAAGAACCTAGTAAAAATATAACAATAACATTACTTGCTGAATATAACCTTTTCGTGTCTCCATACAGAGCTAAATAAGTTGTTAACCCTACAGCTCTTCCTTCAAGTTTATACCATTGATGGGTTTGATTATTTGGAGTTCCTTCAGAGAGGATAAATCACTCTCTTCTACCTGGTAGCGTCCTAGATTCTTGTTTCTTCGCTTCTCGTCTGTCTAGAATGTTTTCCCGCGTTTTGTCATAAGTATTGCAGAATTTGCATGTTGAATGTTTTTCAGACCAAGAATACTTTCTTAGTATACAGTGACCCGTAAGTAGTTCCGTTACTATTCATAAATTGTTTCTACTGAAGCTGAGAGAGTTCATAAAACATTCTCGATTATAGTTCCCAAGAAGTAGTTTTCCATGCCTCAGTCTTGGGAGTTCTTTCCAGTTTTATAGAAAATCTAGTATTTCAATTATTGGGGTATTTACCCCTAATTAACCATTTTTGATTACTGGTACCTGTATGAATAGCTTAAAAGAACAGTCCATTCTAAACATGTTTCATCATTGTATTTCCTTGCCTTAAGTTTTAACAAGGAAGGGGATTGCTACAACTTCTGAGTTGGGGTGATCTTCTAGGTCCCTGATGATTTATCCATAGAGCTCCAGTAAATTTTGATCCAGTGGTATTGGTACGAGGCGCTTTTTGGTTGGAATATATTTCTTCGTCAGTGAGTAAGTCCATTACAAATGCGAATCATCTTTTTCTTAAACGCTCCAGGCACTTAATTGCTGTATCTAAATGATATAGTTAACCAAAGGGAAAGGCGTAGGTCAGACCGTCAAGATACTTGGTCTTCTTACTTAGTTTATTTCGCCTCCTGAATAGCGGAACCAATTTCTCCAGAATCAAATCTTCATGCTTCTTGAATTTCCGCTTGTTGGAAAAGTTGATTCAGAAGTACTTCCATACTGATTTAACTGCTACTTGAGTGTTGTCTGGAAGCTTGACTTTGATAGAATCACAGCGTAGTGCAAAAGCTCGTCTTCGAATGACAGTCAGTGGTATTGGGAAGCAGACGAGTTCTGTCTTTTCCATAAGTTTTTAATGTGCTCCTTTATTCTCCTGGCAACAGTTCCTGGTGAAGAAGCGGTGTCGTATATGATGTAGTCGTCTACATAGAGCTGAATCTTTGATCCTAGTATGTCGATTGTCGGCTGGTTGGTCGGCAATAAAAGCCGCGTTTTATTATCGCCAAAGATCCGTATAGATTAACCCCGAAAATAAAACGATATGGATCATAGTGACAGTTGTGTTGTATGCTCATCTCTCTCTTGCTTATGTTTGTTGATTTTCAATTTTTTTTTGTCTTTTTTCTTTACATTGTAGTTTACACTAACTTATCATAAAAAGCCATCAACCCCCAGAGTTAGAACTAATTTTTGGATCTATGAAATGGATCTAGATAGAGAACAGGATCTCAAATTGTTTTTGTAATACATGTTAAAAATTAATCCAGATCCGGATCCACATAGATCCGTAGATAATAAAACGCACCTAAAGATGTGAAACAGAAGGATCTTAAGCAGGGTTAACAGGGTTTTAATCTTTTAGGCACCCAACACTGATTGTCCTGATTGTCTTGATTCGAGTTTTGCTTTCTGTACATACAAAAGTCTATGGGTTAAGAAAATTTTGATTTCTAATACCCAGTGATAAGAAATTTAAGTTCCAACAATATGAATGGAATGCATTTTATTCAAACGCTGTTGAGTCGAAGTGTAACGTTCCTTTGAAGTCCACATTTGCGCGGTTTGTCGTCTTCAGGAAGGGGACAACTTCTGCCGTTTTTCAGGCTTATATAGTCAGTAGCAAAACAGCAAGATTTGGTAACTTTTTGAGTACTTTTTTAGTGATAGGAAGAAGAAGCGAAGATATCAGTCAGTTGCGGGTATGATGAAGGGTTTTTTCTGCATTGAATGAGGTCACGGTGTTGGCGGTAGCTGATATCTACTGAAAGCGAGTTTCTACTTCTTCGAATAAGTCTGGAAGGTGTGTTGAAGGACGGTCTTTGGATTTGGAACTATGTATCTTCAAAGTGGTTGGCGAATACTTCAGTTTTCTCAGCAGATCAGCAGGTTTGATGGCTTCGAGCCTCTTACTGAAACCCTTTTTCCTGATGTTGTTTAACTGCTTGGTTGAGCATTGTGTTGGTGATTTTTGTCAATCAACTTTGTCTCTTATATTAAAGATATTTAATGTAAGACCTATGTGTGGATTATATCATTTCGAACTGCAAAATTGAACATGTGCTGGTTATTATGTTATATCATGTTCAATAAAAAATAGCACTCTTGGTAGCTGATATGATTTAAAAAAAATTCTATCATACCATGAAGCTCAAAAGTTGAATTAGAAGCTAATAATAAAATAGCTTATTAACGCTTGCACAAAAATGTAAAGAAATTTATAAGTAGCTCTCCATATTAAATCAAACTAACGAAAAGTCCTATAAAGTTTTAAAAATATTGTGTATTGATTTTTCAAGAATCACCTTTTTGCTATGTTTGCTCATCACTTCATAAAAACAGAAATGAAGGATACAAATATGTTGATTTATCTCAAAATGAACCCTAAACACCAATAGAACGAATCCATAGAAACCTGCTATATGATCAAACCAAAAGAAAAAAAAAAAAGACTTCCACGATGGCAAGCAGAAAGTTTACAATCTTCTACGTCAATCCCTAGCGGCTTAACTTACTTTAAATCATTTTTATGATTTTTTTCACCCATCTTACTATACTCATCTCTTTTTTTTTCCATCCCAAGCCCTAGCAAGGATAATGTATTATGTGTATTTTTTGTTCGTAATACATCGTAAATATGGATTTCTCAGTGTAAAGTACGAACTCTCGCAACCTGGTAACGGTGGTGGGGTATTATGTATTTCCCCTGTTTGTTTGTAGAACCAGGACGACTTAAGTCCCAATGTCAACATGTAACGAAAACGAATGTATCAGTGGCGCGGTGGAGCGGGTTGAACAAATATTTTCTTTTTTACTTAAACGCACGACAAATGTGCCGTCGTAAAAGTAAACCTCACCACACACAAATTTACTATAAATTTACGACCAATATAATAAGTCAATAGTTTTGGGTCTTGAAGCCAAGTAAATTCATAAAAAAGTTGAAAAAGCACACAGTGGGGCAAAATGGTTTTGAAAATAAGAATATTTTTTAAAGGATGTTCTTTTTAAAGGCGGAGAATTTTAAATTGGCAGCACTGTTTACTGCGACTGCGGTTTGTCAATTCATTATGAATAAATTCACGCGCGCCGTTTATTTTGTTTGCAAGACTTGATAAATTATATTTAGGAGACATTTGATTCCGACAGGATGGAATAATGGCTAACATTTTCCCAGGGCGGGCGTCTATCTCAATAATTAGCAGTGGCAAACGCCATATGAATGGTTTATTCATTGTACGAGTATTTACGATGGGTATCTTCATCTATGTTTCCGATATTCAGCCTTATCGAAGTAACCGTCGGAGCGGAACTTTCTCCGCAACGCACCCTTCATCGGAAATGCAATTTCGCTTCATAGTAGCTTTAATCGGAAGAAATTTTACATAAATCCAACGACGCATTGCGATGGACAGAGATGTGCTAATTAACCGATATATCGAATATGCGATATATTTTCGATAATTTTGTATAAAATAAACACCATAAGCATTTTAAACCATGACAAATCCATGAGAGTGTAATTTATTGTTTATAAAAAATGTTTTTTTCAATTATAATGCGCTAGCGTTTTTAAGAAATGTAATTAGATGAACCGATTCTTAAATCAAAACTATCGAATAAAGTCCCCTATCTATTTCCATACATGTTTTTTTGTTTCCATTTGAAGTGTCAAAAACATAATAAATTGAAAAAAAAAAAACTTTTGAAACACAATATTTTATATTTATTTGACTAATAGGTACTTTAATCACAATGGAAATGGATCAATGCACAAAACAAAAGATCACGAACATCCTTTTTTTCCATCCAAACATCCATTTTGTCTTAATTTAACTGAATGGGCCAGATCTTCCCAAATACAGCTACAATTTCTGGTGTCGTTTTGGTGTTATCCGCTCATATTGTTGCGAACCTGTTTTTTAGTTCTGCCTAAGAACAAAAAGTCTGTTATAAATAGGAAACACAAGTTAACGCAAATAAAGTTAATTTCTTTATTACTTACATTTTAATTAACTATTTCTTTAAAAAGAAAACACTTTCCGCAACAAGAACTTGTCGGAGGATTTCGGAGAAAATTTTGTTTGCATGTGTCAGAAATAAGACCATTAGAAGTGCTACATCGCACACAAATGGCATGCGTTGAATTTTGTCGGACAGAGTTTCCGATCAGCTGATCGGAGAAATACCTTGAAGCAAAATGTCTTCGATTTGTAGGAAATCGGAGAGAATTCCGCTCCGACGGTTACCTCGATAGGGCCGATTATCTTCAAAACGGTGAAAAACAAAACATTAGATATGTACCCAGTACCTACATACATTTTTTTTTTAAATCCAGGTTATCTCCTAATAATATTGTTTCTGGAACAAGCACACAAATGGCTGATATTGATTTTGTTGTTTACAATAACTTAAAATGGTTTCATTTATCAAAATTCACTTCTTCTACAACTGCTGAATCAATCGTAAACTCCTTATCATCTAAATTAAATGTGAGTCCCTCACTTTTTAAATACTTTAAACTGATAAAAAATGGATCCGATTCAAGCTTAAGATTTATATGCTTCAAAATTGGAATTCCTGCAGAATTTGTTAAAGATGTATTCATCTCATCATTCTGGCCATGCGGTATTAAAATTCGAAAATTTGATTACATCCCAAAAAACGAGTCAAAGATGGAGGAGCCACAAAAACTATAAATAATGTTTCTCCATCCAATACCATTAACGCTGATTGCCTCAAGATGTACTATCATAATGCCAGTGGAATCCGCACTAAGCTACCTGATTTATTCCTTGCTACTATCCATGCTGACTATGATTTCATTATTATTGTTGAATCTTGGCTTTGGAGCGGAATCTCTGATACAGAAATCTTCGATGGAAACTCCTTTATCATCTTCCGTAAGGATCGATGTATAACAGCCGAGGATCGTGGTGGTGGTCTACTTTTAGCTGCTCGTTCTTCTACCTCATGTAAATTAATACCATTGCCTATCATCGAAGTTGAACAATTGTGCGTCTCAATTAATCTTGGACCAGGTATTATTGTGTACATTATTATAAGTTATATTCCTCCGAAAAGTAATATTGAAATTTATGAAAAGCACCTAGCTAATATTGATTTTGTGAATAATCTAAACAATAGTCCGCAAAAAGTCTTTGTAAATGGTGATTTTAATTTAACTGATGTAACTTGGTTGCATTCTTCTTCAGATAATATGCTTTTGCCTTGCAATTTAAAAAGAGATATTGAAATAACGTCCATTGATCACTTGTTCGCTCTTAATTTATACCAAGCCAATAATATTGTTAATAATCTAAACAAAATTCTAGATCTTATATTTTTACCATTAGATGACTTTAAAGCTTCAGTAAATGAAACTGTTCCTTATACATTGTTAAAAAACTCATTTCACCACAAAGAATTATACATTGAAATTGAATTATATAATTATTTAAAAACTAGTTCTACCAACTTAAAATCTTATAACTTTTTAAAGACCAATTTCATTGAACTCGATAAATACCTTGGTAATATCGATTGGAAAACTGAATTTCTTAATTTAAATTTAAAACATGCATTTAATCATTTTGCGGGTATTATAAAAAATGCGTTTGATTTATTTGTGCCAACTCGACAGAATGTCGCTAAGCCCCCATGGTATAATAAAAGGTCGAGTCACCTGAAAAATTTAAAAAAACAAATCTTTTGCAAATTCAAAAAATCTAATCATTTGTATGATAAGATACAATTTTGTAAACTCCGTAAAGAATTCATTACTCTTAGTAAATTCTCACACAGAAACTACTTCATGAACGTTGAATTAAACTTAAAAAATGATCCAAAGCAATTCTGGGCCTTTATTAATTCAAAACGCAAATCACTTGGGATTCCTAAGTCTATGAATTTCAATGGGGTGGAATCTACCGATGTTAATCAGACTCTTGAACTTTTTGCTAAATTTTTCAAATCTGTATATTGTAACTCTCAAAGAAATGCTGTAATTCCTTCCAATGACCTACCTAAGGTAGATATTCGGTCCATGAAACTTGACTTCATCGATGTCTTAGATGGACTGCAAAGTCTTAAACAGAATGAAAAACCTGGCGCTGACGGCATTCCTGCACTTATATTAAAAAGATGTTCAAATTCCCTTTGCCTTCCTTTGCTAATTATTTTCAATCTTTCCTTGTCTACTGGAATGTTCTTGGATGAATGGAAATCATCTTACCTGATACCAATTTTTAAATCGGGCTCAAAAAACAATATTGCGAACTACAGGGGAATTTGTAAATTATCTGCGATTCCTAAACTTTTTGAAAGCTTAATTAAAAATAAGCTTGATTTTCTAGTCAAGGAACACGTTAGTATTCACCAACATGGATTTATTTCAGGTAGGTCAACTGTTACAAATTTAGCATGCTTTTCTTCTTTTGTGGTTAAATCTCTTGAAAACCAAAGCCAAGTTGATACTATCTATACGGACTTCAGTAAGGCTTTCGATTCAGTTTGTCACACTATATTGCTTCGTAAACTTGAAATTTTCGGTATTCACTCAAGCCTAATTCAATGGATCGGTTCATTTTTAATGGGTAGAATCCAACAAGTAAAAATTAATGAATATACTTCACGACCTATTAGTTGTTCTTCTGGTGTTCCACAGGGCAGCCACCTCGGTCCATTGCTGTTTATATTATTTATTGATGACATTGTCAACCATATCAATTTTAGCCAATGTCTTGTATATGCTGATGACCTCAAATTATTTTTGAAAGTAACAAGCAATAGTGACTGCCTTAAACTTCAAATGGACTTGGATAACTTATCGTGCTGGTGTAAACTAAACTACCTGAGCCTCAACATTAAAATGTGTACGAATATCCATATTCTCTAGATTGCAATCTTCTTCAGAGAACTGCAAAAGTGAAAGATTTAGGAGTATCTTTCGATTCCAAGTTTTCATTTGCTCCTCACGTTGATGCTATTGTTGCTAAAGCTAATTCAATGCTAGGATTGATAAAAAGAAATTCTATAGACTTTTCTGATCCATATACCCATGTTGCGCTTTATATTACTTTAGTTAGGTCTATACTTGAATACGCGGATGTTATCTGGAACCCTCACCAGCTTCTTTTCTCCGATAGAATTCAAAAGGTCCAGAATCGCTTTACAAGGTTCGTTTTTCATAAAATGCATTGGAATTTCTGTCCAAACTCCATAGCCAGGCAAAACCTTTTGAGCTTGCAGATGCTCAAATCTTGAAGAACTATTCATGATATAGTCTTTGTGCGTGATATTTTGTGCTACCACATTAAGTGTCCTAACTTACTCTCCATAATTTTTATCTATGCTCCATCGAGACCGTTGAGGGAAAAACACCTTCTTTTCCAGCCTAGGCACAGAACTAACTACGGTATGAACGAGCCAATTTCAAGGTCAGTTAGGGAGTTTAATGAAATTGATGCTAATATTGATCTAACATTGTCGAGAAATAAGTTCAAAAAAGACATATATTACTTATTCTTAAGAAGTTAATCTTATTATTCCTTATTTTTTAAGATAATTTAATAATTTTTGTATATATATTTGTAGTAATCTGTTGAGCCTTAAACTCGTAGATAATAAATAAATAAATAAATAAATAATAAAGGGCCACCGGATAGGCTTCTAAGAGGTTGTTCACCTGGGTATCATCTAATCCTTAAGTTCGGTTGATCGTAAAAACTTATGTAATCCTCGTAAAAAACTTGAAGTTCTGAGTGAATTTTTGCACAAGAACTATATTTTAGATATCGAGAGTAGGCTTCAGAACATCAGAATGGTTTCATTTTCGGTCATTCGACAAGATCCAATTTAGCTTGCTTCACTTCATATATCGTTACGAAAATTGAAAAGGCCAACCAGGTGGATGCTTTATACACTGACTGTAGCAAAGCCTTTAACTCCGTCAATTAGGATTTACTTACAAAAAAGCTAGATAAATTTGGATTTCATCTATTTTTGTTGATTTGAATGTCTTCTTTCCTAGCAGAACTCAGCTAGTAATTATTGAGAATAAGTACTCTAGACCAATTAGTATTTCTTCAGGTGTACCTACCCCAAGGAAGCCATCTTAGGCCATTACTTTTTATAATCTTTATTAATTACTTAATATCTGTGTTAAAATGTTCATATTGCTTAATGTGCACTTATGCCTCTAGCGAGGTATCTGTTCGGAGCGGAAAGTTGTCCGCAACGCAAACTTTGTCGGAGGTTCAAATTGCTTTCGAGATATCCTATCGTTAAGAATAAAAATACACAATTGCGTTGGCGTAATTTGTTTCGCGAAGAATTTGTGTCAGACGAAATTGGAAAAACAATTGCATTAAGCCAGTGTTTTTCAAACTTTTTGAGTACGCGACGTCGCGACCCCTTTGCTAGTAACCAAATTTTGGCGACCCCTCCATTATAATGTGTCAGTTATTTAAAAAGTTACATACACTGAACTCCTTCCAAGCCCGGTCTAATTACACAAGATTTTATTTATTCGCGATGAAATTTTCTCCCGTATTGCCAACAAAAAAAATGTTTTGCTATTTGTAGCGATGGTGCTAAAACTTTGTAGGGTCAACAAAAGTGGGCTTATTGCAAAATTAAAATTAATAATGCCAAACGTTTCAAGGACATACTGCTTTCTTCATCGACAAGTACTGGCATCCCAGGTTTTATACCTTCTGAATTAAATGATGTGCTTAAAGATGTGATAAGAGTTGTGAACTCTATTAAAGGCAATGCTTTGCAAGTTGGTTGTTTAGGATCATATGTCATTAAATGGGTTCATTCCATCAAAATCTCCTTTTTTACACAGAGGTCAGATGAATCTCAAAAGGAAAGCTATCGACACGAGTTCTGGAATTGAAAGCCGAATTATTGATGTTCTTACAAGATTCAAAATCTGAAATTCGGATAATTTTTTTGATCCCACCTGTCTCTTAAAATTATCATTTCTTGCTGATCTTTAACATATTGAATAAGAGCCTCCAAGGGAGAGAACAAAGCATTATAACTGCAAAATATAAAATCAGAGGATTCCTCGCAAAACTTCGTTTGTGGTCAGATTCTTTACAAACAAACAGTTTTGAATATTTTCCCTGCTTTCAAAAGATCCTCGAAGAAATTTCATCAGATGAATCGATATCATTAAACTCTCATATTCATCTCATAGTACAGAGTTTGCATAAAATTTAGAGAAGAAACTATTAAGTTACGAGTACTTTCCGGAACTGGATTCTGAAACTGGAGATGGACAAAGATGTGTATTAAATCCTTTTTTGAATATGTCAGTCAAACTTGTCAATCCACCATCGGTAAAGATGAAAGAAAATCTTATAGATTTAGCTGCAGATGACAATTTCTGGATAAAGAGAAGAGGAGAGTATCCTGAGCTGGCGAACGAGGCTTTGAAGTTGTTACTGCCATTCGCCACTTTATACCTGTGTGAAGTCACATTCTCTTCAATGTTTGACACTAAAACTAAAAAAAGAAACAGACTAAATTTGGAAATTGATTTACATAATCTTAAAAGTGTCAAAAATGAATCCAAGATTTCAACGTTTATTAAAAAATAAACAGGCACATATGTCGCACTAAAAATTTTGTTGTTTTATTTAATTTGTTTCTTACTTAATCTTTGAAAAACACTGCATTAAGCTGTCAGAAATTTAACAAATAAAGCACTTGCTCGCACTTCAACGCAGTTCGCCGGGTGCGTTAAAAAAATATCATAGAAAAATTCCGAACAGCTGTTCGGAAAAATACCTCAAAGCAAAAATCCTCCGATTCGTACGAAATCAGAGAATTTCCGCTCCGAACGGATACCTCGCTAAGGCCGAATATCTCAAGCTTGAATCTTTTTACAAAGTTTCTAATACCCTTCTGTTTAATTTGCATATTGATTACCTTATCTCAATTCAAAGGCCAATGCTACTCGTATGATAGAATTTATCAAGAGAAATTCAAAGGATTTTACTGATGTTATTTGGAGTCCAGGTTATCAAGTTTATTCTGTATTCCGTATTGAAAACGTTCAAAGACGATTTACCAAATACATTTTACGAAAATTAAGTTGGAGTTTTTCGCCTAATTAGTACAATGTACGATGCAAATTTCTGGACATTTTTCCTTTGAAAGATATATACGAGTATCATGCAGTCACATTCAAAGCTCTTCAATTCTTTTTATGATAACAATTTATGCGCTTTTTAGAACACTTAGGGAAAGACAATTGCTTTTGCAACCGTTACATAGAACTAACTGAGGTCTAAATGAACCAATATCTAAAGCAATTTCATCATTCAGGTTAGTGATCAAAAATGTGGACTTGAGTAACTCTAGAAACTTCTTCCGAAATATTTTATTAAGTTTATTGCCATAGTTAAAATTATTTATGCCTAGGTAGGAAAAAAAGGCTTTATACCTACCATAAATTATATTTTACATTGTAATCTGTAAAATTAAGCTGGTAGATGAATAAATAAAAGCCTCAAGATAGGCTTTTTGTAGACATACTAAATACCTTATTCTCTAAGTAGCTAAATGGGCAACTCACCTTAGTGCCCACTGTCCACATCTGCTTTGACGAATTAAAATAAACACTATGAGTGTCGATAGCTCGTTCTCCTAATGGATAATGTTGTTATATTGTTAATTTTGACGCAGAAAGGTTGAATTAAAAAAAAAACTGCAGATTTTTATAAATTCTCCATCGGTAGTCGTAATTGAACCAATAAGTACCCTTTTTGGAAGCTATGAGTACTTGTCAAACGAAAAAAATTTCAAAATTTACATTGACCACAAGCTTATTACTGGCTGGTGGATTTTGGTCAACGGGCATATATTTTTCGTCTGTCTACGCGCGCCGCCGTCATGACCAAAAGGAATGACGAATCTTGTAAGGAATTTTGACTTTTATTCCCAAAATTAACCAAAATTAATAAACTTGTTAGAAGTGCAAGGCTTTTAACTGGACTGGTAATACGTCTACTTTTTAAGCACGCCGAATTCAGAGTCCGGGAAATGATTCAATCGGAACTACATTCAATGCCTAAGCACGTTCTTTCATTATTTCGTTGACTCTCACTTTTGTATAGTTATTTTCGAACCTTTTTTTATCTATGTATTTATTCCGAGCCTACTTATAACCTGTGCCACTGTTTACGACCCGGAGGCGAAGAGCATATGACAACGACCGCATTGACAAAAGAACTATACTAAAATGGGAATAAGGTGAATTGTCAATATAAGATGGCTGAGAAGGGGGATTCAATAAAACGAAAGTGATCTTAAAAACAAACATATCTATAGATCCAAAATGAGAGTTTTACTGGCGTTGGAAATAATTTTTATTTGTATGACCGTTGTGTCATAATAAGTTTCGTTTAAGGAACACACACAGGTCTCTCGTATTCTATCGTTAAGCCTCACGCAGGATATACAGTTTTTTGTTTTGCTTTTGAAATTGATGACTCATGCAAGTCGCCTCGAAGTCGCAGAGGTAATAAAAAATCGAAGTGCCTTCTCGTAATAACTGATGGCACATTCAAATGAATACGAAAGTTATTGTCAATTAGGAAAGGAGGAATTCGGAAGTTTATTTTAGGGATTCGAATGGCAAATTTGGAGACATAAAACAAAAAAAAAACGGAATTTCGAAATAATTGAAAACAGATACAGAATGACTTAAGGACTTGAGCAATAAAATATGTTGCATCTTTGCAGATGTGAAGCTAAAGATATGTAAAATTGGACACATACAAAAATAAGGCTATATGTTGGTGTAGAAATTTCTCAAAAATTGGTGTATGTATTCGTTTTGAAAAAATCACATTCTAATTGTCTGCTTTTGTGTATTCAGTGTAGAAACCCAAGAACCTTCAAGCAGTCTGCATCCTACATTAAAACCTTTTTTTTTATAATTTTGCGCGAACTAAAGGGATTATGAATACGTTTGAGCACAGAGCGACCCTTTAGAAAAGCAGAGGATTTTAATAGGAGATACCGATGCACATTGGTTTTGAATCTCGGAATATCGTAACGGGAGGGAAATATTGTGCAGATTGCGATCATTGGAGGAACCCTCCCCCATCATCAACTCATTTCTCCCGACCCATAATGTTCCAATATGCCAAAGAAACTATTGACCTCATAAATACAACAGTCAACGATATGAAAAGGCAAATAGCAGATATTCAACCAACAAAGTATAAAGTTAATGAAGATATAACTATATTGGTGAGACACGAGTTCTTTTTAACTATGATTGACGGAAAAGTTTTAAACGAATTAACAGAAACAAAGTCTACGCGGTCATGTGCGATATGTAAAAGAACCAAAAAAACTTCAATAACCAGGGCCCGTATTACAAATTACGAAACGAAAGGCAAAAAAACGATACCCTAGAAAACGATAGTCATGACACAGACCGATTATGGTTTACGATAATGGATGCATCAAAATATTGCCAGATAAAATCAAAAAATCTATTATTTTTAAGCGCATCCAACTTCATTCTTTCAATATTTCTGTCAAAAATAGTACAACTAAATTAAAAAAGTGAAGAAAGTGCAATTGATTTCTAAATTTAAGTAAAATGTTTTTCCATTGTGATTTTTTTTTGAGTAGTGACGATGATTCCGAAGATTCGGAAAACCGGAACAATTCAATTTCAAGGAGATTACTGAGGGATGCATCAGATCCACCACCACCAGAACGCGCAATCCAAATAACAAATATTTGTGCTGCTCTTCATAACTTATAATCTTTCCATACCTTGATATCAAGAAAAACAAAATTAAGGATGCATTAAAAAGATTAATCTAACTATAAAGAACTTACATTTTTCCATCCATCGACGGTCTTTTCTGGAGGGCCAAGTGAATTGAGTTTTGTTGACAAATTGTTCCACAAAATTTTGGACTTGGCTTTTGCTTGGCTGTTTGGCATGTAGTTTTTAGCAATGTCTGGATACTTTTCCATAAAAGCAACAAGTGCATTTATTTGTGTCGTTTGTGTTGATGGCCTATCATTAAACTTTTATTCAACACTTTTATTTATGTATTATTTTATTTTACTTACATTTTTATTTATCAACCAGAAAAACCAAACTCAAACACCAAACGTAATAAATATGTTGCAGCTGCTACAAAAGTCATGTGTCAAAGCAATGAAATACGAGTGCCAAAAGCAGTCGTAAGAGAAAACGATTATCGTTTAAAAAAAACGAGTATCGTAAAACGTAATCGCAACGTAACGATAACGATGAATTTTGAACGATAATCGTAATTCGTAATACGGGCCCAGGATGAATTAAATAACGACGAACATAATTACGAATATGGAATCTCTCCATTGCAAGCTAGAATCAGGTGCATGGAATTTATTTTGAAACTTGCTTATACACTTCGACAAGAGGGAGAGGAATTTGATGAATCTATTAGGATCAAGGAGGTAGAAATAAGAAGAAAACGAGAGATTCAAAGGCGTTTTCACGATGAGCTTGGACTTGATGTGGGTAAACCAAAACAAGGTTTTGGAAATAGCAATAATGGAAACACTTCAAGGAGATTTTTTGAACAATCAGAGGCAACCGCTCGAATAACTGGAGTCAATGAAGAGGTTATAACTAGGATCAAAATAATACTTAATCTTTTGAATTGCAGGGAAGAAGTGAATACAGTTAAATTTGGAGAGTACACCAAAAAAACGCAGAGTTATTGAAACAAAAGTACCCTGAAAAACTATTAACATCTACTCTTCATAAAATTTTGGTTCATAGTCAAAATACATATAATCGAATACCAATCTCTACCACTTGGAGAATTGTCAGAAGAAGCCCAAGAGTCCAAAAATAAAGACTACAAGAAATACAGATATCAAAATACGTGCAAAGTTTCAAGAATTCGGCAGAATGAAGACTTATTTAACATGCTAGCAATCTCATCCGATCCACTTATTTCTTCCTTGAGGCATGTAAGAACCCAAAAAGATCTGAAGGTCCAATACTCACCAGGATTGATAAGTTTGTAATGCATTTCCCCGGACTTAGACGATAGTTTCCAAGAAATTTAATGTTTGTATGTAATTTTTTTTTCCTTTTATTTTACTTTTTTACTTTTTGAATTGTAATCTATTAATAAAATATTTAATAAATACTTATAAGTACCCTTTTATAAAAAAAAAATAAAAAAAATCAATTAATAAAAAAAAAAAGATTTTTTTCGCCACATTTTCACTCAATTTGGGTTGTTTTCTTTTTTTCCCTACTGTTTTACTTAAATTACACTCAAATAACTTTATAAATTGACTTTCAACCTTTTTAAAATTAAATACCAACTATGTTAACCACCTTAACTAAAACTTCTTATTTCAGCAGCAGATTATGAAACAACCTGTACCTAAATATTTTTTCTTTAAATTCTCAAACAAAAAAATTGTGGTGATATCTTTATTCGTTTAAGAGATATGATTTTTGCAACCAAAAAAAGTCAATTCGGGCCACTGTGCGACGATGCTCGAGAACTGGAAGCTTGCATGTTTCTTCAATGCAAGTACAACTTATTGGTAGCGGCAAGAAGGGTGACTTCCGCTTTACCGACAGGAAATAACATTGAGTTTTTGAGGCACTAAATTCTAAACAGTTAAGGTTTCCCAAATTGACAATGCTATCGAGATCAGAATTTAATGATCTTATCATTCGTTGCCGTTCTTAATCCAAATCCAAAGGACAGCGACATGAATCTGTAAATAAATAAGAGAAACTTAGAATACTGTCTTCAGCAAAACAATTAGAAGTATCAGACCAAAGATCATTGATTAATTTCTAAAAGAGAGTCGGAAGCAAAACGGAGCCCTGTGGTACACCAGCATTTATTTTATTTTATTTATTTTATGAAACCATTCACTACAACGTGTCATGAGTGGTTCGGAAGGTAGCTTCATCAATACCAATTGCACGCATTTTCGATAAGATAATGCTTTTGAAATATCAAGAGCAATAATATAACTTTCTCCGAAACGATGTAAAGATTTGTGCAACTCTTGGGTGAGATTGGGCTAGATCACCAGCCTATTGCTACGAAAGCAATACATTATCTACTTGAGCTGATATTTTTTCAATGTGTCCATGACCTTGTAAAGAAGGGACTTACGTGTAATTGGACGAAAGTTAGAGGGGGAATAAGATTCGACTTTTTTAGGGACAAGCTGCACAAACTCCGGTTTTGATCCACTGACAAAGAGATCAATAGAGTAGGACCGATGGAAAAGCATACGAAATGGTTTTGCCAGCGTTAAAGAACAGCTCTTCAGAACAATGGCATGGATATAATCCAGGTCAGCGGATTTGGCTTACCGAGATCTTTCAGGAGTCTTGCAACTGTACGAGTGCGAAAGAAGTTATAAAATCGTTTACGGTCTCAATTACAGGACGAGTCATGACACTGTCGGGCAGCAAGCAAATTGCTTGTCAGCTGACATAAGGAGTGTCATTGAAGACGAGCATTGGTACCGAAGACGATTTAGTTTTTCCTTATTTTTTTACAAATGACCAAAAATGTTTACTACTTTTGGAAAATTGTATCATTTTTTTTTTTGCCTTAATCATGTTGGTCATGCAAGAATTTGGTTCGTCCAATATCACCAATAAATGTCTTTCTAGCTCGTTTGAACTTATTTCGGTTTTGCTCACTTGTGTTGGCTTTATAATATTGGAAACTTATTTCTCTGACCCTGATAACCTTCTAACAGCTCGAATTAAACCACGGCTTGATAGATTTTACCAGTTAAAGTTCCAGAACAAAATCATTAGGCCCGTCCCAGTTGATTTTCTCGTATTGCCAAACGGTTCTCTTATGAATTTTTTCCCTAACTGGGTTTTATTGACACGAGAAATTTGTTGAGATGACACCTCTCCTTTAAGCTTTCAGAGTCTTAAAATGCAGTTTAAGATGTTTAATCCAAATGTCAACTTTCTCACTATAATTAGTGCCATCTTCATTATAACAACAAATAAAAACACTTAACTTTTTTTTTAATATTTAATTTTTATATAAAAAAATTATATTTAATAGTAATAATAATAATACAATGTATATAATCGTTTCGTTTCTTCTTCATTAAGCGCTAACAATATTCTCATTCTCATTTTAAATTACAAAAAAAAACTAAATAAAGTAGATATTACTAGATTTTACAAGAAAATTTAAAAACTAAAAAAAAAATTGTACAGCATTAAATATAATAAATTTTCTTACAACAAAATGTCCTCTAATTTCAAAAGGAAAATTCTTGTCCGTTTAGCAAAAATATATATATTTTTTTTATTTAAAGTGCTTGAATTATACATATACATATTACATATCTACTAAAGTAAATGACATGATAATAAATAAATTATATAATTTTGATTTTGTTTTTGTTTGTCTTAAATATTTTTGTATATAAACAAAAAAAAAATGATTAAAAAAATATTTATTCTATACACAGAGTGTAAAAGAGCACAATTTTTTGCAAAAAAGTTTTTGTATACTTAAACAAAAATTGCAAACAAAAAACTATAAGAAAATAAAAACAGTTGTGTGCAAGAAAAAAATAATTTCTTTTATAAAGTGTTTTCGTCTTGGAGATAAAAAATAAATCAATAGTTATAAAGAACATAAAATATATATCTATATATATCTCTTTCTCGCTCTTAACATTACATCTCATTCTTATAGTACTATATATATTTTTTTTAAATATAATATTTTTTCTTTTATTTAAATTTATATATATAATTCTTTTATTTATTTTTATTAAAATTAATTAATTACAGGTATAATAATAAAAATATTATTTTTGTTTTAATTCATTAATTATATTCCTTTTTTTGTTTTTAAATTTATAATATTCAACAGTCAGTATTATTTGTAATTATTTTCTCTTTGAAATGTTCTTTCTTAAAATTTTCTTTTTAATTACTTTCTTATAAGCCTTAAAATTAAGATTTAAATTTAATATTATTTTCTCTGGGTTTTTTTTTTTGTGAATTGATTTTTTTTTAAATAATTCTTCTTTTTTCTGATTTATCCAGCTCTATACATTTACATAATTTTCAAAAACAGAATGTAGAGGGGGAACATTGACAAAATAAGTAGCATATTATTTTTAAAAATACAAAAGTTGTTAGTTTTTTTTTTCAGTTATCTATAAATTTTGTAAGAACTTAATCTAGTTTTTTTTTTTTGTAAAAAAATGAAACATTAAAGTTGGGAATGAGGGGCATGGAGGAGGAAGAAGATGAAGTTCCTCTTCGAATTTTTTTTTAAAGGTTTCTAGAATCTTATTAACAGTGTTTTTTTTTAATTCTAAATTTCAGTCGATTGGCACACAAGTCACTAAATTCGAATCCCAATTTTGTTTTTGTTTCTCTCAGCCAACACGTGCAGATCCTCAACCCACCCAACTATTCGCGAGGGAGATGGGAACTCGTTTTATGATTTTTTGTTTATACAAAATCTCCTTTGGAAGCAGTGCTGGAATAGGTTGCATTGGTGGTGGTAGAAAAATAGGAAAACATCGATGGACTTTTTGCGGTAGTATGCGGCGAAGGAGGGCTATGGATGTTTTGTGCGGCGGCGGCATTGCGGTAAGCCAAAGCCGTATTTAATTTGAACTAAACCTCGGTACCGTCTTCGCCTTCGTCGTCGAACAGCTGACTCGTGCTGCCTTGACCCTTCGATGTTACGGACATTTTCTTTTTGGGTTTTGGCGGTGGGCGTGGCGGAACTTTGCTGAGCTTCTCAGCGCCACCTGTCGAGCTGGGTGTGTTGCCGATGACCATGCTGGGTACTATGGTTACACCACTATGGTGTCGGGCTGTGCCATAGAGCGGTTCGGTATCGGAAGTCGTTGTAAGGTTATTGACCAGTTCTTGAATCGGTTCGTAGATTTTCGCTGCTTGAGCTGCCGCTGCAGCTTGTTGAGCGGCCGCCGCTTGCTGTTGCTGCTGTTGTTGTTGTTGAAGTTGCTGTTGCATTTGCTGTTGTTGTTGTTGGAGTTGTTGTTGTTGCTGTTGCAGCTGCTGTTGTTGTTGCTGTAGCTGTTGTCCTTGACTTGTGCTTGGCGTAGCCGGCAGCGGTCGATCCTTCATTGTATACCGGACTGGTTCCTGGTTGATTTTGTGCAGATTTAGAATAGAGTTGCCTCCGGCAGTTGTGCGCAGACCTAGATTATCATAGACCGGCTCGAAGGTTTCTGTGTGCGATGTCCCCGTTTCGCTGGGATTCGGCGATGTTGGCGATTGAAACTCGGAAAGCTGTGAACTGTTGGTGGGAGTCCAACTCGGAACTCGCGGCTTTCGCGGTATAGTCATGTAACCTTGCTTCATGACAACTGGCGAATAGACAACCGGAGCAGGTATGAAAGGCGATTGATTGCGTGAATTTGCAGCAGCAACTAAGGCAAGATTGCGATTTTTCGGATGTTGAAGTGTCATGAAACCAGATGGGGCTATCGTCGTGCCATATATACCATGCTGATGAACGTGCTGATAGACTGGACTTGCCAGTGGAGATTTGCCATAGATCATTTCTTGTGGGATATTCGATGTCGAACTTTGAATTGAAGGTGAGGCTGGAACACGTGCTGGAAACGCTAGTAGATCTGGAGGAAGATTTGTACCATAACCATCATCAACATAGGTCTGGCGCGACCTCGGTGTTGTATCCGATAGAGCAATGGAGTGAGTTTCTTCATCACGATTTCCTGCAAATAGAAAATAAAGAATACAAATTAGTTTAAATGTATAAAATATATTTAAAAAAAAAGAAGATAATTCTATATAAAATACAACTATTGAGTTATTGCTGGAAATACACAATTCAACTAAAGAAGGATTTAAGTCCTCCATGAAGTATTGCATTGGGGTGAATAAAAGAACACTTGGACATCACACTTCCAACGATGAGCAAAAGTAGTTCATCACAAGCGTATCCTGCATCGATCATAGAAAAATACCTGAGTTTTCGTCGCCTCCCTTACCAAACATGACAACATCAGACTAGGCTGTACTTGGATGCCCCAAAATTGCCTTTTTGTTCCCGTAAATTCACCACCTGACTCGAGCAGCACTTCGGCCGTTTTCGAAAATGTCAAATCAATGACAATTTGATCGTCAGATGATCGTCATTTTTTGACGCACAACATCTGATTATTCAATTTTCGTCAATTTTCTGGCAAAAAAATTTGACGTTTAAAAACCAATTTCTGGATTGTCAATATTTTTGCCGTCAAGTCGATTTTTTACTGCAAAGTTGTACTGAAACTGATGTTATCGAAAATATGTAAACTGCGTTATCGAAAATAATACTTTTGCATAAAAATTTGGTTTTGGGTTTTCGAACAGTTGACGTTTGGATGTTTGCACTTAAGAACATCTTGCTATTAGATTTTTGACGGAAATGATGTTTCCAAAAACGGCCTTTGTCAGATATTGGATAGCATAAAAGCAAGTAGTAAAAACTTTGCTAGACATCATAAGGATATAGGAGTTGAATGTTTTCTTAAGGTGTTAAGAGATTTTTTTTTCCAAAAATCGGGGTGTGGGCAGTTATACTTATGAAAATGTTAACTTTCATTGCTACAAATAATATACAATCCGTAATACTGCTGTTGCTTTATCCCGTTTTAGAAAAGTGACCTCTTCAGCTACAAACAAATTGCAAATGTTGTGAAAATATGACTTCGATTAAATGCCTTAGAAAGTTTTTTCCAATACCATCTTGAAGAAGGAGCTTCATTAGAGAACTGCGGCCAAATTACGGCTTCAGTGACCGAGTGAGTGAGTCCCATCAGTGATCGAATGAAAATGTCAAATTTGTGTAAATAATTGCTCGATGACGTAAGCGGTAATGCCAAACTCACATAATTCAATCACGTTACTCGAAAACTGATGCGGTAATTTGGCCCCTGGCCTGGCCAGCAAACTTCTGAAGACAGAAAAAAACAGTGGATTTCTAACACTTGACGGCGAGGATATAAGTATACAGTGAAAAACGGTTTGGAATGGAATTCATTTGCCGGAGATGGAAGAAGAGCGTCAGTGGCCAAAAATTCATCCTTGTCTATTTTCGTTCAACACTTTTTCAATACTTTCTTCTTCACCAAATGCAACCATTTTTGCTTCAAATGGGCTTGGAAACGATCCAGCAGCTCCGAATTACATGCTCTGGTGATAATGTTACTCTTTTCCGGGGAATCTGTGTGAATAACAACGCGCGTATTTCAAAAAAAATATCGCCATGACTTTGTTCGCTGATAAATACATCTTGGTCTTCTTCGCCTTCGATTCACCGGGAGTAAGTTCATTGTTCCGACTGTTCTTCAGTCTTTGGTGAGTTGTGGTGAATCCATATTTTATCCACGATAACGAAGCGGAGCAAAAACTCGTAGATCGTCAATACTCATATGATGTTGTCAAACAATTGCCTTTGTTGTTGTTATCGTTATCGATCGTCAAATATCAAACGCTGGATTTAATAAACCATTTCTGGTGTGGTGTAGTATCCCTTGGCATAAAGGTTACTACGTTGGACTGTCATGCAGAAAAAAATGGTTCCACTCGATGGTGGTCTCCAAATATTTGCGAAGCTATTGTTTGGTTTGCGTGACGGTTTTTTTTCCTAAAAAACAGCACTCGAAATTTTCTTGTTTCCATTTTAACGAAAATGGCCGTAGGCGTCTATATAAAATGGCTGCCACAGTAAAATTTTTTGACAGATCTGTCTGAAAATTTGCGGAGCTACTTGACATTCAAAATAATGGATTTTAGGTGGCGACGCCATTTGTTTTAATTTTCAAAGACTTTTTGACCCAACTTTACTAAGAGATTGGTATCATCTTTTGCGGATATTAAAGGACGCCATCAAGCCAAGTTGCACGTTTGATGGTTTTAAGATGATCAAAACACATCCCGGATCTACCAAAGTAGGGGATAGTGGGGCACATTTGAACACTTTTTGCTTTCCAGACTGATAAAACCTAAAATATTCGAGCAATTAGCCTGATATTTTACTCACATGGAACAGTGGTATTGACGTTCAATTTAGAAAAATATTTGGTCCATTTAACGAAATATTTATATTGAATTTTTATCTCCAACCAATATAGGTTCTTATGTTCAAAAGTGCCCCATGTATGGGGCAGTTTTGAACTTGGAAGGGGCAATTTCGAACAGTGATATTATTTTTTTTTACGGAATAAAAGTACGTTTAAATTTTATTTTTATATTAATTTTTTAATAAGAACTTATCAATATAACTCAAAATTAATACTTTTGTTATAAGTACATATAATATTCATGTATTTGTAGAAAAAAAAAACAAATATCCACAAAGATTAATAAGAACAAAAAAGCTAAATCTAAAACTTCGATTTTAAAGTAAAAGCTGGATTTTTAGTAAATAAGAATAAGCTTAAGCTAGCTAGTTAAAGATGTTTCCTAGTAATAGCTTTTTTAAAATAGCCAACGCTAAGTTCATTTAGTTTTAACTTGTTTTCCAATCCTAAGCTTCAATTTGTGTGAATAAAAATAGCTTTAACTAGAATATTTTAGTTTAAGCTACAAAAATTTCAAGATTTATTCGACCTGTCTTTAACTTGGTCTTATTTTCAATATTCAATAGCTCAAAAATGAGAAAGAGAACGTATAGACGCAGACACTGACGGACGATGTGACAAAAACATTTTTTACCTGAAACCATTACTTGCCCTATAAAACAGATAACAAATTGCTTGATTAATTGCTTGAAGCTGATTAAATTTTCTCTTAAATAACTAACTTATGTTAAAAAAACTAATCGGGGCAGATTTGAACATGTTCAAAAGTGCCCCAACACGCTTGTTCAAATCTCCCCAACTGTTCCAGTGACATAAAATGTATTATAAATATTTAACTGAAATATATCCAGTAACAAACTAACCGTAATTAATTTTAAAATCATGCGATAATTTTTTTTTAAACTCTTACAACTAAAAAACGAAAACAAAGCAAAAGGACCTTTCACCTCTAAGTCCGAGAGACAACTGAGAAAATCAAGGAAAGTCAATGACGTTTATGGATATGGAATTGACAGGTTAAAATTTCAAATTACTTTTAAAAAAAGAGTAATAAAGTAAAATTTTATAAGCATTGTTCAAATGTGCCCCGTGTTCAAATGTGCCCCACTCTCCCCTACTCAAACTAAGTTAATACCTATTTTGTTTTTCAAATAAGATACCTACATGAATTATGTGTTTTGTGAATGTTTTCGTTAACAACAAAGCGCAGCCATTTTTTTACACAAACGTCAGTTCGATTTGTTGTTTTCTTCGCAACTGAAGTTTTTCGTCAACTGACCAAAACAAACAAAATATAAGACATGGAGTTATCAGGAATGTGTAATATATTTACGATCGCGCGATTTTTTCACAAAGAGAGATTTTCGACGTTTTGAAGTTATTTCAACAGACAAAGTGATAGTGTTTGGGTAAAGAGGAATTCTGTCAATTATTTTCTCTCAAAAATTGCAGAAATATCATCAGGTTTTGTGACAGGGTGGATTTACTTGTGAAACCCACTTACCACTCGTTTTTACTATGTCAAAATAAAAACGTGTATAGCGAAAATCTCTTAAAAGAAGCTCTGCTACCAAATGCTCTCAAAGAATTCTAAATTCAAAAAAATTTAATCCTAGGACAAAAAACTGAAAAACAAAGTTATTTGTGCTTAAAGAAACATTAGGTTACGAATGGACTCCATGAAGATAAAGAAGGTTAACATCAACCCGATGCATTTTAATAATAAAATCTCTATAACTACGAATTTCAAAAATATCCTTTCCAAGCCACATAAATTTGTATTTATTAAAAGCTTGTTTTGTTTGGAAAACAAATTTTAATTAAAATGAAAAGTGAACCTACAAAAATTCCATTTCCAGTACTACGAGTATATTCGAACCCATGATTCATAACAAAGTCATGTATCTCACTTGTACCTACATTTACATATATTATAGAAAGGCAATGTAACGGGATGTATATATGTATGTGCCAATACCATTCCCCTCAAATTACATGCATCAATTAAACATTCTATCCTCCTACAGGAGATAGTCAAGTACCATCAATTTCTCATCTAGTTTCTTTGGCTTTTTGTCTTTCAACGGGATTTACAAAAATTAATTAATAGTATTTTCAAGTTGTGCATCTTTCATGATCTCATAGAAGTCGAGTACCTTTACCTAACTACATATATCTACGATTCATGGATGCGAGTGTGGAAATTATTTGCATTGAAATTTACCAACCGTCCTTATGAAAACTATTCTATATACATTGGATGTCATCTAGAAATTACACTCTGTGTCGTTTGATTGAGTTCGAACTGTCTTTAAACTTATTCAAAATATTTACTGATAGAAATAATAAAATCAAATAGTCATTTATATCTGTATAGTGCAACAATATAAAAAAGAACCGCAGGGTTCCGTCTTGTCTCCCACGTTCTTTTTCATATTCATCAATGATCTTTTGTCTGAAACTTCTTATAAAATAAACTGTTTTGTACTCTCAGCTTTTTATCCTTGCCCTTTGGATATGGACCTCGACAGCATCGTCAAGCATAAACTACTTACAATTTAATGCTTGAAAAAACCAACTTCCGACGTACAGTTGAATTAAGAGCTTCTTTCTTAAGTCGCACCACACGAATGTGGAACGCTTTATCTCAAATTTGATCAAATATTTAAAGAGTAGTCATAATCCTTTTAGTGCTCTCAAAATTATAAAAAAACATCTTCACAGATCGAATTCAAAGCAGCATAAGCACACTTCGTCAAATTATATACCGTAATATTGGAAAACCCACGGAGAAATGTTAAGCAAGTGAATAGCTCTTAGAACTATCTCGAAAATAAAAAGGTTTTCTTCAACCTCTTTCTAGAGTAGACATTGTGCAGGGCGGGCGTTAATTAATATGATATACGAACGATTTCGGCACCATCGACTTTTTCCAATATTTTGTAATAGAATCTTTCATTAAGATTGAAGATCAGGCGAAACCAATTAGCCTTGAAGTGAATGAGGAAAAGACCAAGTATGTACAAGATATCAACAAATAAAACAAAACATCTGTCCACCGTCTACGGTACGTCACTTTGATAGCAACAATTTCTTAATTTTTAAGGACGAGGAATTACTCAAGGAAGTCGCTGATACTTAAGTTTGGCGTCTCGACCAATTCTTCCTTATACCGTTGACCCATTTCTGATCGAAAATTAGCTAAATTATGAATTAAACCCCGGTATCTCCGGCATATTTTTCGAAAATTGTTCTTTCACTCTTTGTTTTCCTTTCTCCGAAATCTTCAGTATCTTTGTTTGAAGAAGAATTCCTCTTTATCCACCCCTCTTTCGTAACCCTAATATCCTTATAAAAAGGGCCTAAAGTGTGAAGTTACAAATTATCGTGCAATTGCTCAACTTTCAAAGATTCCAAAAATATTTAAAAGCATTTTGTACGAAATTTTAAGTTTTCGTTGCAAGTCTCTCACGGCTTTGTCAAATGTAGGTTCACAACGACTAACCTCGTTGAATTCGTATATGACTTGAAGCTAAATATTTCCACACGCCAATTAATAACTTTTTTACGAAAACGCATCCGTCTATACTTTCTCGATTATCAATCCATATCTACCGCTGAGTCGAACTGCGAACTTGGAGCTCAACACATTGGCGAGATTATTCTTAAAGCAAACTGAGTACAAGGCTTTGTGAATCGATGGTCCAAAGAATTCTGTGACCTCTACGTAATCCGATTTCTTTACATAACATTTGTTAACCGCCTTCTTGACAACGTCTATCAATTATGGTCCCACTTAATTCAACGTGATTTAACGTGATTTCCTACATTTGGCCCTTCGTGGACCGTCTTGGAATAACCCTTTGATTCTATCTCCGCATCGAGGCCGACACAGGGATGGAAAATGAAATTTCTCAATTGTACTGAAATCTGGAATAAAATTGTACTGAAATGATGTCAATTGTACCGAAAACGAATTTTGTAGGTATGAAAAAAAAATCAATAATTCAACTATTTAAAAGTGTGCCAAAGTATTTAACAAAAAAATCAAAGCAGAAATGATCAGCTTGTCTTTTTATAAAAACTATAAATAAATATTAGGTGTGTTTTTTTCGCAAGTCCATATAGAATTGTAAAAAAAAAACGACATCAGGATTTAGGAGCTTTTTTTCGAAATAGCTGGACGCACTGTGTACGCTATGACATTTGTGAGCTTGTAACGAAGCGTTCCATGCTACTCCACTTTATACGACTTCTGCATTAATACCAAGAATTGAACTTCACTCAAATTCAATTCACAAGCACCATGAGCATATGACGTCACAGCAAAATCAACTGCATACATAGATAGTTTCTACTGAAAAACCATCAAGAGGACATACTTGGGTGAACGAAAAGCACTGGACAACCGGGACTGAACAACCCGAGTCAAAAACCAAGACAATTAATCATAATGCTAATTTTGAACCATGTACATTACAAATATAATTTTTAGAGTTTAAGTCATTCTATAAGTTAGGCCCCCTATGTGCCAACAAATTTCTACCCTATACAAATTATCCTCAAGTTTTACAATTGTATATATTAAAGTTCAATAAAAAACCTTGAAACCTTGAACGAAAACACCCTTTCGATCATACACACAGTCAGGCGGCCTAGTAAATTGATTTGATCAATCATTTGAAATCCAGACCTAGACGAGTGCAGACGAATTGGTCACTAATTGCCACCAGGGGCTTCGGTACCTGCTGATCTACCAGAGCGTTATCCTGCTGTTTTGTGCCACCAGGGGCCTTGAGCCTGCTGATCTACCAGAGCGTTAGCCTGCCGTTTTGTGCCACCAGGGGCCTTGAACCTGCTGATCTACTAGAGCGTTAGACTGCTGTTTTGTGCCACCAGGGGCCTTGAACCTGCTGATCTACCAGAGCGTTAGCCTGTCGTTTTGTGCCACCAGGGGCCTTGAACCTGCTGATCTACCAGAGCGTTAGACTGCTGTTTTGTGCCACCAGGGGCCTTGAACCTGCTGATCTACCAGAGCGTTAGCCTGCCGTTTTGTGCCACCAGGGGCCTTGAACCTGCTGATCTACCAGAGCGTTAGCCTGCTGTTTTGTGCCTCCAGGGGCCTTGAACCTGCTGATCTACCAGAGCGGTTAGCCTGCTGTTGAGTGCCACTAGGGGCTTTATACCTACAAGATCCCGACAGGAACCCGACATCTGAATGAAAGGGCCCGTTTGAGGTCGAAGTACCAGAAGCCAGAATACCCGTAATCCATTACCAGATCCGGATCATCAGCGATAGCAGAATATTGTATGTTATAGATTTAAGAGTTATTTCCAATAATGATTTTTTAATAAGGTTTGAAGACCTTTCCATCTGGAGTTTCGAGTTTTCTTCAGGATGACCCTGGCGAGACCGGCGAGCAGAACCTCAGCTGGAAAGCAAAAAGCACATCACAAGCTGTATTGTATGACGTCACTTTTGACGTCTCTGAGCAAATTATCGATAACATATAGATAATACTGTTTTGGCATCACCTTTTTTATCGGGTCTTAGATTAACTCTCGATAATTATCTGGTCTTAGCTAACTCTGTATAGATTTAAGTAGTTGTTGCATTTGCATGTAAAGCGCTTAGTCCCGATGTCGTTTTTTTCTACAATTCTATATGGACTTGCAAAAAAACCACGCCTTCTAATAGCTCCACAGAAAAAAATACTGGCGCAAAATTTTAGTTGAATTATTATGATGTTAAAGCTGTTTTAGTATGAAACTAAGTTAAAATGACGAATACCTATTTTTATTTTTTTTAGTAACATGCTATTTGAAAACGCTACAAAACGTCTGTTTACTTAGTTTTTTGCAAGAGCTGTCATTGTTTTAGGTGTGTTCAGAGGCAATTTATTAAGAAAATTGCTTTAGTACAATACTAGTTAGAAAATGTTTAAAATTAAGAATGAGTTAGTAAGTTACTTTAAAGTTAGCAAGTAGTATCACACTAATACCTTAATAATAGACTGTTTAACATTTTGCGCCACTATCTTCATTTTAAAAGTGCATAACTATTGTATTGTATTGTAATGACGAAACTAAATCCTTTACTTATCCATTTTTGCGGCAGCAGCTTATACAAAAAATTGAAATATAAAACTTATTTCACAAATTCAATATCTTAAAAATGGACAGCCGAAAAATCGCAATCACATCTACAAGTTTACAGTTTTAGTAAACAAAACGATGCGACGTCTGAAAAAAAGCTGATCGATAAACAGAAGAGCCAGAAAAGCAAGACGACATCAAGAAGTGAAAAGAAAACTGTAATTAAGAGTTATAAGGGTTTATAGCTGAGAGTTATTGTTCTGGTATGAAAATGAATTCATTCAGGCCAGGATGATGTATTCAATTCAACTTTCAATTTCCTTTTATGTGCTTTTGTTTATATTTTTCTTGTGAAATAAATGAAATTGAAATTTTGAAATTGTACTGAATTGAGACAAATTGTACTTTTGTACTCGTACAAATTCAATTGTATCGAATTCGGTACAATTGTACCGAATTTTCCATCCCTGGGCCGACATCTAATAATTAAACTAACGCTTAAGCTACATTCTCTTCACTCATCGACTTCTTTCCAGATATCTTTACAACTCCTCCTCTTTCAGCTCTAAATCCCACAGTCTAAAAAATGGTCGTCTCTTCTATCTGCACAACCACCGTTTCTCTTATAGTTCCCACGAACATATTACTCGCATGCTACGGAGGATTAATTGCATTCGACCTTAACCTAGTGATGTGTACCTCATACATGAGGCAATACAAAATGTCCCATACACCAATCTGAAATGTCCCATCACCTCAAAACGAAAAAATGTATTACCTCACACCTCACCACAAAAGCAACGAAAAATATTTCTCTTTACTCTTTCATGGAAAAAAACACCATTCGTATCGAGCATCTCACTCATCGGCCTGATACTAAGACTGAGACTGAACTGATGCAGAATGAAGTTGTAGTGTAGTTAATTGTATGAAAGGAGGAATAGGCCTCAAACTCTCTACCCACCAAAGATCAAACCAATGGAAATAGAATGAGGTTTGTGGAAGATGAGGATTTTAAATGAAATGAATGAATGTGTTGTGAGTTGAGTTGTTGTCTTGTTGAGTACTTTTTACTCAAACGTCCCATTCAAACAAAATTCGTGACATTGTCGCAGGCTGGGTTTTTGTATCAGACTGGAACTTTGTACCAGGCTGGGACTTTGTACCAGACTAGGACATTTGTCATTTAGGATTGAGGAATTGAGTTCTTTTGCATCTGTTTGAGGAGACAAAATGAGAAGAGGTAATGAATGGGACTTATGAATGAATGAATATTGCACTGACTACAATGTAACAAACAATGAAGATAGGTATGAAGCATTATCGAAAATTATACAATCAAAGGGTTAAAAAAGGAAGGAGTTTTTTTTTACAGTTTGGAGTAGGAGGTTTTGTTAATTTTTGAAGGAGTAGGAATTTTCGTTTTTGATATGCAAATGCAAGTGCATTCCTTTTATTTGTATTTGTTTAGTTTTTAGTGTTAGAAAAAAGAGACTAGGGCTTAGAGATCAAGATCAAATATGAGAATTGAAAAAAAAAATCAATCAATCAATTGTGCTGAGTTTGCGTAAGTGAAGAGTCATTAGTGTTGTATTTAATCCAGTGTCCTGTAATCAAATTTGTTCGAAAAAAAAGTGATCAGAACAGGTCTTAACAGAAGAAAAATGTTGAGTGGGAAGAAAGTAGAACAAATATTGTTTTTAAATGCAAAAATGTAATGATGTATTTTTTTAAACTTATTAGATTCAATTTATTTTGAATGTGATAACATATTTGTTTTTTTGTTAAAAAAATATCTTTTTGTGTTTATCTTTTTATTAAATGCTTTTGTTTTCTTTAAATAACTTAAATAAAATTTAAAAACACTTTTTCTTTTAAACTTTTTTTTAGGTTAATTTTTTTATTATATGTTCTTATATTTACTTATTTTAAACTTTATTTCTGTTAAAAACTAACACTTTTTTAATTTTGTTTTTAAATGTTTTATTTTAAAATAAAGTGTTTTGTATCAAGGATATTTAATTAAATATATTATATTTATTGATATTTAATTTTTGTAACCTTTTTATTTAATGCAATTTTAAAAACTGTTTTTGGAAAAAATACATACTATTAAAAAAAATACGCATTGTTTAATTTCGAATTTCAAAATATCCATTTAAATAGGTAGATATGTACCATGGGACATTTGAGGTGGGACAAAGTACCACCTCATTTCAAAAAATGAGTACCTCATACAAACTCATTTCAAATTCGTGTCCTACCCATCACTACCTTAACCTCAGTTAACCCTGCCTAAAATTCCATCTTCTTAGTTATCCTTCAAATTCAACCCAATCCTACGAGTAGGTTCTTAGTTTTAAGATATAATAAGTTAGGTATAAGGATATTTTTAAGCTAGATAAAGATTAAGCCAAATAAAAGGAGGTTTGGCACCGACCAAAATTTGCGAAACAAACAGGTTCAAAAGTCCTAAAACCTTAAATGAAATGTACGTTCTATAAGTTTCTTATGCTGCTAGCCGGCTTTACGGCAAGAAAAGGAGAAAGTGAAAACTGGTACCGGACAAATTCCTCTTTGTGTGGGATGGTCGAATGAAACAGAGAATACAACCGCAGATTTTATGAGCAATACCAAGATGTGGATATATGTAGCTCAGAAAGTCAAAACACGTTGTTCAATAACATTGGCTTGGTTACATTCCAGTCACAGAATCAAAACGACAAGGAAGACCGAACTTTACTCACATGAAAAGACGCAAAAACCATTTCTATTGAATGAAGAACTTAATCACATCGACCAGAGTGTTAACACATTCAGAATCAGTACGGACTGAATATTAGAGCACAAAAAGGCCAAATAAGTTTGGGAAATATTGATGGCCGACGCACACATACAGCACAGAGTGTTTTCACTTGGGATAGCGTCAACGAGCTATCCTTACTTCCTTTCGAATATCCTGTTCCGAATAGTTTTAGATGGGCATTTACGCTTTTCTGAAGCCCTTCATGGCCACATTGACTGTGTCTGTTGCCTGTGACTGATTGAAGAGGATGTTCCTTTCACTCTTAAGTATTGAATTAGGTGAAGAACGAAGGACAGCAGAGGCGTTTGGACTTGACTGAATGGATACTCTTCCCATCCAACGATATAAGCTTCTGTTTGCATTATGTGTGGATCGCTGGTCGTCGTCGCCGCCCGTCCGTCGTTGTCGTCAGAGTCTTATACTGTATGATGATAAATGTGCAAATAATCATGTAAAATGTTTATTCCCGTTAGCCAAAGGAGGAATATCTCGAAAGATTCTGTGTCATCTAATAGATACAGAGGATCTGAGTGAGGAAATTCAGATATTTGCATAACTCGAATGAGCACACATCGACTTGTACTACTCGTACCTATCCCCTCCTAACTATACGAGTACCACATGACCATCAGGGTGTTGGTGTTTCGAATGGTTCTCCAAAATGTCATATTATGGAAACTGAATTGAAAACATATTGAAGAATCTTTGTGTGGAAATGAATTATTGTATTTAATGGAGAGAATATACGTTCTTGATATTTTGGAAGCTGCATATTTTAATGGGAGGACTATGCGATTTATGTGGAGAGCAGGATTATACAATTCTTCTGCAATTTCAAAGAATTCCTGGAATGAAAGTTGCTGTTATTTGTTTTGGAATTCCAAATGTTTAATCGAAGGAATAATCATTTAGGAATTAAGATGGGAATTTTTCAATTTATCAATAAATCAGAACTTTGGAATGTTTGGGATGAAATAGTCTATTTGGAATTTATAAATAGTTTACATATCAGCTTTCTTGATTCTTGAGAAACTTGCTCTTCTGGCAGAAGTCATACAGTTTAAGGTTATTAGAACAATCGCAATGTTGGACTTAAGTGTCAAACCAAATTCAGGACAAAATTCCAACAGTGTTATGACAATCACACAATTCAATAACAAAATAAGAAATGCGAAAGAAAATCCTAGGGATGAGTTGAAAAGTAATTGATTTGTAAGTTATAAATTGAGCAAATTGCCACTAACTATAGAAAAGACAGTTTCGGCGGGCCGATAACAATGATATAAGTTTAAGAAGAATCGAAAGCTTGTCATACATCAAACAGTAAAGACAAAAAACAAGCGTTTAGTGATTGTTGCTTTGATAATGATAATGTATGCTTGGCTCAATGAGTTAAGAAGATCCAAATAGTGCTTCGATAAGAATTTGTACAAGAAAAAAAAAAGAAAAACTATTAAAAAACAGAGTCGGCCATTCAAGCTCTAATAAATTTGATGCCATTATTGGTCATATTTTCCAAGTGTTTCATAACGCAATTCTACTCGATACAGCATTGCAAGAAATAAAGATCAAATTTAGAGGGTTGCCTCAAAAAATTTAATCGAAATGGGCAAAAGTTTGCAGACACCGTGAACGGTTTTTGCGCTATAATAAAACATGGCTTCAGAAAAAAATTCAATTTTCAGATATACATACATAGTTACTGATACAATTCGTAGTTCTTCTCAAGGTAGACAAAATAATAAACGATGGAAAACCAGAAAAAGATTGTAATACATGCAGTTATAGGACTAAGGGGCGAAAAGTCAAAGAACTTCTCCAAAACAGAAGTCGAGAAGAATTATCCTTATCCACCGCAATGGAACTCAGATACAATTTTAAGAAAATTACCTGAAACTTCTTCCACTAGAGGAACAAGGTTTAAAGGAGCACACGAATCTTTTTGCCAAAAGCCCGCAAAATTATCTGCAAATCAAGCACTTGCCTTTATAGCTGATGCTAATCTCTCAACGCAAAGCACACAATTTGAAATGTTATCTTGCGTACAATAAAATTTAAGCAGTTATGTTATCCGCCTAATATAATTGTACCGGAATTATCAGTCGAAATAGTTATCCACTATTTTCACTTATTAACCATACAATCATATGCCTTTGTTCAAAAGAAAGCTTTTCGAGCTTTGAATTTGACGGAAAGCAATAAATTTTCAATTGGTTATAAAGTGGGGATGTGATGAAGCTGAACCGTACCGACAAAAGTTTTCTGAAGAGCAACACACCGACTAAAGTCTATTCAGCATTTCTATGATTCCTTTACAAATGTACTCTGGCGCACTGACAAGCTCAAGAAAATAATTTGACAAAACCCATCACCATCTTCGACTAGACATTGTCGTCCTATTAAATGTAAATTTGCTAAGGAATCGCCCGATGTTATAACTTCTGAAGTAAGGCACATTGAAAAACAAAGCGCTGGACTTAAAAACACAAAACTGGAGATAAAAAATGCAGAATTTTTTGTTAAATCCATAATATTATCTATGATAGACGGTAAAGTATGTAATGCTGATTCGTCTGGTGCTTCAACACATAGATGATATTTATGTGGAGCGAAGCCCAGTAAAATGAACCCTCCAAATTGTATTTTAGAAAAGCATGTTAACACCATTTTCTTGTCTTTTGGATTGTCTCCACTTCACTCGCGGATAAGGTTTTTTGAATGCTTCCTGCACATTTCGTTTAGAATAGAAATCAAAACATGGCAAGTTCGTGTCCTGGAAGGCAAAAGAAAGGTATCAAAAATAGAAACCTTGTGCAGGACAAGTTAAGACGGGAATAAGGTTTGCCCATAGATATGCCAAAACATCAAACAGGCAATGCGAACGATGGAAATACTGCTCCTAAATTTTTTAGGAACGCTGAATTGTGTTCTAAAATAACTGGTGCAAGTTCGAGCTTATCAAGCGATTTCATTTCATCTTAGAGTCCTTGAACTGTGGCTTTCAAATAATTGTTGATAAATGCCATAAGTACCCGAAACAAACTTGTGCTTTATATCTTAGAGAATATTCTTGGTATTCAATGTCTGTAGAACGCTTAACAATGTGCGTACAAACGGCACTTCACAGCGTCGTTAGCACAATTTAGAAGACACTGAACGACAAAGAATATACCCTTGCTACGTTTCTTAATATTGAAGGAGCTTTCAATAACGTAAACAATAAAGCAGTAAACGCAGCTCTAGCTCATTTCAATGAACTTCTTAACCCAACAACCTTAAACTCATAAATGTGCCAATATGTCTCACCTGTCTTTTTTGTCCGAACTTTGAATTTGACAATAATCCAAGAAAAAGTTCTAGTATTACATAAATTTGCTAGCTGATAGAAAAGCAGTGGATGCGGACATGATACCAGCGGAGTTTTATACGAGATATGGCATACAGGAACTAATTAAGAACCTTACAAATACATTCAACCAAATATTTGAACACGGAGGCATCCCGCAATAGTTTGAAGATGCTCTGATTTTTCCAATTCACAAATAAGGCAACATCGAAGATCCAACAATCTATAGGGGAATTTCATTTCTAAAATTATTCTATAAAATTTTTACATCAATATTACACTGCTGAGTGAGTTTCAAGCTGGGTTCAGATTGGGATATTCAACCATAGACCACATCTTTGTTTTAAGGAGCATCGCTGAAATAAAAGAATATACAGTTTTTTTTTAAGAGTTAAAAGCAGCCTTTGACATGGTAGACCGAAATGCGTTGATCTTTAAGCTATTTGTGGCGTGAACGTCATCGTCACTTAAATTTGAACGAGTTCTCTATAGTATGTACATAGAGACCAGAGCAGCCGTATGTAATGGGATAAATGTATCAGAGTGGTGCTAGACAGACTCAGGTGTGAGACAAGGGTGTGCACTCAGTCCAAGTTTATTCGCATTGTTCATCAATGATATTATAGAGACATTGCCAAGAGGTGTAAACTACCCGGTAAAAGAGGTTAAAGCACTGCTATTTCCTGACGACATTATCCTGCTGGCATACACACCGCAATCTCTGCAGCTTATGATAAATAGGTTGTCGGAGTATTGTACGCGATTTTATTTGGACGTTAGCTTGAATAAGTCGAAGGTAATGGTCTTCAAGAGAGAAGGAGGAAGATTTAGCAGAAATGAACGCTGGCATTTCAACAACGAAACAAAAGAAGAAGTAAAAGAATACAAATACTTGAAGTTTATTTTACTCAGAACTTAAAAATAGAAAGGCATCTCACGGAAAAACTGTCAAAAGCAAAAACTGCTATTAATGTAGCATGGAAAGAGCAAATACAAAGTGTTTGAATCAGTATCTCAGCCAATTCTGTTTTATACAGCGGAAGTGTGGGAAGCAAAGAAATATGAGAAAGTGTTAAAAGTTACAGAGATTTTATTTAAAAAAACAACATTTTGCATACCCACATGCCCACCTAACTACATGTTAATGTTGGAAGCAGGTCTATAACCACTTTTCATGAAGGGGTTGAAGCTGCAGGTAGACTACATAATGAAAGTGTTCAATATGTCAAATGATCGTCTTCCTAAGAAAGTGACTCTACAAGCTACTTATACGAGGCAAGTCAGGAAGGGTTAAAGAGTTGATCGATTTAGCACAGGAGGCCAATCTCACCCTAAATGTCAACGATCAGAGTGCATGGAAAGCAACACTGTACCAAATAATTACTCGTTTGGAAGATAACTTACAATATTGAAAAAGTCCGGACTAATGACGCAGTCACAGCCCGGCTCCAAAATGCGAACCAAACTGTAACTTTTTAATAATGCATTCCTACCTGGTGAACCTCATGTAGGTTGGTGTGTCGTCACATATATGGAAATTTTGCTTGTTAACACAGATATTGATCAAAAAGTTTTTGGACCAAAATTAGGGTGCTATTCCAAAAGCTCCGAAGCCCCGTCAGCGAACAAAGGGTATAGTCTTTGACTGCCCTTAAAATGTTTGAGAATAGTGCGAGCGTTACGGAAATGATTTAAAGGCGTCTTTTACGGACTCGAACATGTGATCATTGCATACAAGGTGGTCTGTGATACATATACCGAGAACTAAAAAAGCTGTTCGGCTTCCTCAACGTAAGTGCCGCTCATGGATAGAGGCATGGAGAGTTGATCTCGCTTTAACGACAGAAGACTGTATGAGTTTTTGAAGCATTAAATTCGATCCCCAATAAAAATGCTCAGATCAGAATTTAATGAGCTTATCATATGCTGTCGTCCTAAATCTACATCCGAAGAACAAGGACGTTTAGCTGGAAATGAATATGAGAAGCTGAGAGTACTGTTGTTCCAAAACAATTCAATTCATTAGAAGTTTCAGGCAAGAAATCATTGATGAACATGAGAAAGAGAGTCGGAGACAAGACGGAGCCCTGTGGAACACCAGCATTTATTTTATGAACTTCAGAATTAAAACCGTCTAAAACAACAAAGTTTGAAAAGTAGTTTCCAATCTAATGAAGAAGACATTCATCAAAACCAAATGCACGAATTCTTGATAAGAGAGCTTGATGCAAAACTCTATAAATATCTTGTACGGGCGATGTTTAAGTCCAGACACACAATTTGACGTCTGTAAAAGAGCGAGTTCTTGTGCACAGGCAGGAATCGACTAGCTCGGGTTCTGCTGTACCTTCTCAAGGATTGTAGCGAAGTTCCCGGCCGATCTTGAGTTCCTTTTACTAACGAATGTTAACTGATTGATTACCAAACCGGGTGTTGAAGAGTTGAATAGTCGACTGTGAAGGCATCAGATGCTGATAACACACAACAGATTTGACAGATGTCACCAAACAACATGGCCGCCAAAGACTACTCGCGCCAATTGACTCTTTAGTTGCGTATTGGGTTTGTGATAGAAGATCCCAGGTTCGAATCTCCGTGAAAACTTGTTTTTTTTTTTAAAATTATCAATAATGATATTTTAAATATTTATCAGAATTTTTTTGGTGTAATTTCTTAATCAAAGTTGTGTTAAAAGCTTTCAATATTTCGACCACCGTCGAAACCAAGCCTCTGTAACCAGATCTAAGTAACATTGGAATATTAATTATTAATCTATCGCAGTCGTCATTGAAAAGTCTCTCAAATACGACAAAACACCCTTCACATGAGACGACCACTTTGTATAATGCATGCAACACACATCGTGACCACAAATGTCAGTTTTATAACAAGCAATCGATATGATTTGGTAAGACATGGTTGTCATGGACACGTTGCTCGCTTTCATCTCAAAGTATCGTCTTATAGAAATGATTAGTGGTTTAACCCTCTGCACCGGATCAGAATGCACAAGACAGCTTTAATTAAAGCAACAAACAGCTATCAATATATGCATAATCGTCTTTATATAGATGAATGAAAAGTCTGCTTCGATTTCATTTTGACCGAATATGCCAGTGACATAATCCCTTAAAATATTGCAAATCAACCATCTTAACCACACCCAACCGCCACCCTTCGAAACTCACCAATCAATGTGGGATTGTAATAAAATCACATATTCAAAGAATAATCAAATGCAATTAAATGGAATCTCAGTTCAATTGAGATAACCCTCCAGGCCACCTGCCCACCACTCTGATAGGACATTCCCAAGATATTTATCTCAGCATAGCATCTGAAAATTCCATAAATTTAAAGGATCACCCTAATTTAAATCTTGCCAATGAACTACACCCCCATCATCCTATGACGACCGTATAAGGCTCAAAACATCATATCACTGCTACATTATGGCAAGTCCTAAAGGTGGAGATTACATTGATTTTGAGGTGCTGTCATCACATGGCATTGTTAACCACAGTTATGTACTGTCTAAAGACTATGTCGGTTATTGAGTTCACATAGATACGAGTATGGACGCCTAACCAACTCCACACATATTATTGCCTAGAAATACTAAGGTACCCAAAATTAATGTTACTGGAATTTAATTCCTGGTTAAAATTGTTTTCTGTAGGTCCGTAGCTGAGATTAACTTGCGGAGGGGCTGAATTCAGTTTTTAAAAGTGTTTGACAAATTTATTAGATATTTTAAGATATTTTGTACATGGGCTCATTTTTCAACATTTTTTCACAACACCTTAGGGACTTACGAAGAACAATCAATGATTTTGGTAAGGCAGTCTTGCCTAAGCTCAGAGACCCAGAGCCTAGTGACTTACAATCAGTGGCGTAGCGTGCCATCTCGGCGCCCGGGGCGGGAGACCCATTTTGCCGCCCCATTCAATACTTAAATAAAATTAAATTTCGAGACATCATTTCACAGGCAATGAGGTATCTTTTATTGAAGGTAAAATAAGATCAGCGGTTTCACAAACAGATTCTACGGGCCTTACGAGCAGGAAAGTCGGAAATAACTTTGTCAAAATCAACATTTCCAGCCAATACTTGTTCAATCGACAATATAGACAAGTTTGATAGCCTAGTGGAGCTCATAGTCGATCTGAGATAATTTTTGATTAACTCCAACTTCGAAAATTTCTCTCGCAACTATAGTGACACTAATTGCCAAAGTCAAATATATACGAATCAAGATGACTATATTTGGAACCGAAATCCCCAGATTCAGTTTTTGAATGAACTGGAGGAGCTCCAGTGATCCTTTGCCCCTTATATCTTCCTCTGATTCAGAACTTGCGACAAACTGCTGGAGACGCTTCCGCTCCATCTGAAACTCGTCATTGTCGATGTCTTCTAATACATGGGAAAGATCACACTCTTACTTGCTGTCCAACTATTTCTTGAACTTGCTGGAATCGAGTCGTCATTTCTTGAATGAACTTCTCAAATGATGCGAACACCTCCCGACGGAGTTCAAAGCTGCATCTGCGGATTTTTCGCCATGCATGCATTCTTCTCGTTTTGAGTTCGATTCCGAGTTTTTCGGTGAGAGTCTTAGCAAAGTCGATTGCGGCTTGGACGAAACGGTCTCTGCTCTCCACTAGTAGAGCTTTCAAAGCGCAGAATTTCTGAACACACTTATCCACACTCAGTCCTCGTTGCTGCCGGTAAATCTGTGCGTCATCTATTTCAGGTAGCACTGCAGCCCAAAAGCCAAGAAAAGTGAGGAAGTTGAATGACTGCATGGCTGTTAGAAGAAGACTGGCTCCCGATTTTGTGTCGGAAGTTTGAGATGAATCTGTCAATTCTTCCAGTAGGTACCTCTAGAACTTCCTCAAACTTATTTTTTAGCGTCTTGACAGTTTCATTTCTAGCGCTCCAGCGCGTTTCAGTGACTCGTTTCACTGCTTGACCTGTGACGGTAACCAAAGCGTTCCACGGAGCAGTTGATACAGAAAAGAAGACAAATAGCTTCTCCAGAGTTCCAAAAAACGTCACGGAGTTCACTGATTCAGAAGCAGCGTGTACCCCAGCCAAGTTGAGTGAGTGGTTTGTGCATGCAACGAATGTAGCTTTCGGATTCAGTGCTTTATCCGGGCTTGAACTCCATTGAGGATCCCTGACATTGTGGCAGCGTTGTCATAAGCCCGTCCTCTTAAATTCTGCATGTCCAGTCCGTCTGATGTTATCTTCGCAATTATATCGTTGCTGAGATCTCTTGCATTTTTTCCTTTTGGTACGAAGAAGTCGATTAAAGATTCTACCACGGCGACCTTTTCTCCTTCGATATGTACGTATCGCAGAACCTGGCTCATTTGGTCTTTGTGAGAGATGTCTGATGTACTGTCGAAGATTACGCAATAATATTTAGCTTCTTGAATGCGACGGATGATGGTGGATCGAACTTGCTGTCTCAGTAAGTTTATCAATTCATTCTGGGTTTCTGGAGATAGAAACGAAACTGGGAGTCTTGCTCTAAGCTTTATCTTTGTCAGATGTTCCATTAGAAGAGGGTCATATTTAGCTAGAAGGTGCATTAACTCCAGAAAATTCTCGCGGTTGCAACTATCATTTCCTCGATGTCCTCTGAAGGCCAGATTCTGTTTGGCTAAGAAAGAACTGGATAATATTCAACAACCGGTAAAATACATCCCTCCACTTCTTCTCCACACTTTCAAAAACTTCTTGTTGTTTCTAATCGATGGTTGCTTTACGGTTCAGGCGAACTTCCAACTCCTTCCATTTCAAGAAGCTCTGCTCACGGTCCAGGCTGTTCTCATGGTCTCCGATTCTCGGATTTAGCTTCCACCATTTGTTGAAACCTTCTTGAGATGCGAAGTTCGAGCCGACATTGCCAAACACCTTGCAACAGAAACAAAACAATACAAGGATTACTTCAAAGGCGAGTAAGGCCGTAAGAGTGCATTCCGTTATTGTGGCGCGACTCGCGAAACTAATACGGAACGTTCCGAAACTCTCGCGAAACTGAAGGGGAGCGTTCCGAAACATATGATATGCGAGACAGCTGCGCTGGCGGCGCTGGCGGTTACCTACTTTACCTGCTGTACATACTTTATACCTATATATATGTACGTGGTCAAAAGTCTGGCCGTTGGGAGCGCCCCCGCCAGCGGTCTCGCACACATATGTTTCGGAACGCTCCCTTACAGTTTCGCGAGAGTTTTGGAACGTTCCGTTTTAGTTTCGTAAGTCACGCGCAATAACGGAATGCACTTTTACGGCCTTACTCACCGTTTATGAATTCATGGAAACCAGCCCAGAGCATCAAAGACGAATCACAGGCAGGGTGGCAAATTTCAAATGTACATCATTGTTGTTTGTTGACTTGTCAAACGTTCTGTCATGAAACATAAATGATCTCTACTCTAAACGCTTCACGGGCAACATTTTGCCGCCCCCGGCCTTCTGCCGCCCGGGGCGGGCCGCAACACCCCGGCCCCCTACGCTACGCCTACTGCTTACAATGCTCTACCATTCCTGTGTGCGTGTTGGAGATAGGAACCGACGCACAGTGGGGCAAGATAGGTCGTTTTGTGATATTAATTATTTACACTAGGAATTAAGTGTTGTTTTGAAACTTATTGTAATTTTATGATGAGAGCGAAGTGTTATCTACAGTGATCCGCTATAACTTTTTGGAAAGAAAAAGAAAGAGCTGCCCTATAGTGCGACGGGTCATACACTTTTCTGCCGAGATATATTTTTAAGGATTTGTCAACTCCTTACAATTTTTGTTTTGTTTTAGTTGATAGTGGCTGGGAATCAAACCCAGATCACCGTCATGACAGTCCAACCCACTTTTTATTGCGTCAAGGGTCCTATGGAGCTTAAAGAATATCAGTCGAGCCGTTTAGACACTAGTCGAACAGATTGACAGACAGACAGGACGGACGGGATTCTGAGACCTATTTCTGCGTCTTCCCTATCATTGTAATGTCAAGTCTAATTAAAATCTCGAGGTCAATCGGTAAAATTTAAAAACTGTGGTGAAGCCAACCATAAACTGGTAAATTTTTATAATCTATCAGAAGCTTCAATTCAGGAATGTTGAAGTTTGTATATATTGCAAAAATAATTAAGAGGTACTGCTAAGACCATAAAATTTTGAAAGACATTAGTTTGATTCTTTAAGCCTCAGGGCGCTGCCAGATATATCAAACAATTTATGCGTGGGTCAATTGATAAAACGTGCAAAAATTCGCTTAATGGATCTTTTGATAACCAAGGGCACAAAGACCCTTCACTGACAAACACAGTAGTTGTTGTTAGACTAATTTTTCAAGACCTTCAATTCAAAATTTACCAACAGAGTTGCTCCATGACCTCCCAACATCGCTTCCCACTACGTACCTGGCACATACATAGATGGAAGAGCCACATAGATTACTCCATAATCTTTAGCTAAAACATCTCGGGCAGTCCTTAATTTTGGTTGAGAATTATTCAAGTGAAATAGATTACTTTTTTGGTCGAATTTATGTGTAAATGTTTATTCAATTGCATCTCTCAAATCTATTGAATACAAATAGGCTCTTAATCAAGGATAAAATACATTTAACCTAAACAAGTAGATTGACAGGATAATAACCGAATCTAGAGAAGCCTGTGGGATTTCAACACGTGTCGTGTTGCTTGACGTAAGATGAAAAGATTGAGTCTAATAGGTAATAACATTGCCATGGGAGTTAATAAAGTTAAATAAATAGAAAAACTTTCAATTGTGTTGCTAGGTGTATAGATCTAAGACAACATTTATTTATCTGCTCTATTGGATTGGAATTGTAATGCCTCAAATTGCTAGGCTTCGGTTACATTGAAAACGTAATCTATTGAATTAATGTTCTGACGTCTTCTTCAGAAGTTTGTGCGTCAGAATCGGGAGGATACAATAAATCCATTAGAATTATCATAAACTCCTTTTTTACATTCGGTATATTTTTGAATACACATACACATGCTTGAACAAAATCTAATTTACTTGAAAGAAGAAACTATATTGACGAAAACGTGGGAATTCTGCAGATGAAATCGTGTGGACTGTAACCGCTTTCATAAGGAGAAAGGGTTTTGTTAGTTCTTATGTACAAACATATTTGTATTTATATATGGCAGGATTATTTTTCGTAGTCATATAGTTCATAAACATACTCGTAGGTCAGTCGTCCCTGAGCATTAAACATTTATTTTTCAGACTCCATTTTGAAGAACAAAATTAATATCATTTTTTGTTAAATATTTGTCGACCTAACTACAGACAATGCCTACAGTACACATCTTTTTTTAATCAAAATCGTTAGATCATTTTTTGAGATATCGTTAGTTTTGCTCCTCTAGGGAATTGAGCTTACCTTACCCTTAGCTGAAAAGTTTAAAGAAAATTGCTCCAGCTGTAGGTCGAGATACAAACACACAGGCAGACGGAATCGCTGGACCCACTTTCTTCGTGTTCCCTATCATCCTAATGTCAAGTTTGAAAGAATCTGGACCTGGAGTTAGATTTTTTTTTTTTTTACAAATGCAAAACGTGCCCTATAGTACCAATATCGCAAGTCAAAATAGATGTTATTCAAGACAAATGTCCAGAAGTATGAAAATGAATTTTCAAATGATTAAATCAAATTTTTTAGAAGTTTAAAAACATATTGCACAAAGAAACTGAAATACTTTCTATGGTCGGATGTGTGTTAATGACCATCTCTTGTGGAATGACCATATATTCGACGCAGCCAAAATCACAGCTTAGGTATTATTAAAAGATGCAAGGAATTCTTTTCCCATTCTGATTTGCCTACCACCTATAAAGCATATATCCGCCCAAAACTCTCATATTTGTGCTGGTGCCCCTATTACTCATTTGAACCTGTTGGATAGAATACAGAACAGCGCCGTAAAACTCAAATGAGACAGATCAATTACGGAAACTTTTAACTTTCTTGAACTCCGTCGAAATGCCTCATGTCTTTCATTACTTTATCACTTTTTCTCAAATGAAATAGCCAATTGCATGCGTCCCTTCAAAAAATTGCCCCGTAATACTCGACTAGTTAATAGCTATGAATGCACATCAATTTATCCTTGAGCCTCACTTCGGACGTATTGTCAAATAAAGACGTTCTTTTTTTAGCCGCAGTACTTGAATGGAGTGGAATGGAATGTTTGCCCCTCTTATTGTGATGTAAATTAAAGCTTTCAAAACCAAGTAGTTCTACTAAATCCCTCCCACTTTTCCTAAATGCTCGCACTGTGTTACATCATAATATTTTAATGAAAGTCATATCCTCTTAAGTTTGTGTAAAATTTAAAAAAACTAAAATGCATGTGCGACCCGCTAACTTGCTTTTATGTAAAAGACTAAAAATTTCAAAGATGAATGTTATTAGAGAAAAAACTATTCATAAGCATAAAATTAATTTTTTAAATGACTTGAACAATTCCTTTAGTAGTTGGAGCTAAAAATAGGATCCCATGTGATTCAAGAAATATTAGTTTAAGAAACTGCAAGAGGTTTCTTAAAAAACGTAAGCTTTTATATACAAAATTTTTATAACATTTTTAATAAAAAATATTGGTTTTAAGTTTTTATGTGTACGAATAAAAATTAAATTTCAAAAAAAAAATATTAACTCGTTTTTGAAATATCGAATTTTCAAAAAAAAAAATAGATTTTTTTCTTCAAAATTAAAAAAAAATAGATTTTTTTCTTAAAAATTAAAAAAAATATTTTTTTTTAAGTTTTGAAATTTAATGTTTTTAAACTTCTTAGAAGCTTTTCTATAAAAAAAATTCATTAAAATCCTTTATGCCGATAATAAGAAATTCAAAATTTGAAAAATGCTTCTATGGTAGGTAGATACATATGTACATTCTCACATCATGTAGATTATATTTAGAAACTTTTATTTGTTAAGTTTAAGAAAACCGAAATCTTGAGTTTTGAAAAAAAAATGAATTTTGTTTAAAAATAAAATTTTTGGAAAATTTGAATACACAATCATACTCAAGCTTTTGGGGAGCCTGGTTTACGTATTTTGAGAAAATCAAGAACGAAAAATGATTCCAAGTTAGGTACCTTTAATCACCACTTTTCGGAAATATTATTTCAACCCTAGCACGAACTAAATTAAATTTTTAGATTTTTTTAAATCTGGGGAACAGTTTTTGAAAAAAAAAATATTTATAAAATTTCGAAAAAGAAATTTAGAGTTCGATTTTTATACGAATGCATCTGCGCCTTATAAGTCGCAAGTAAAAAGTATGATTTCTTAAGAAAATATTTATAGAAGAACAAAAATTGTGAATCATTAGAGCGTTTCAATTTCAATTTCTTAGTCTTTTATAGTACCTTAAAATTGGACTCTTATGTTAATTAAAACTAGAGCTTTCTTCTAACATTACTAAGATTAAATGAATAAAGTTAAAAAAAAAATAGATACATAATATAAGTTAATAAAATTAAGATTTGATACATAATACTTTCTAGTTACTGTTTTATAAATGTTTAATTAAAGTGACTAAGAATTGCCTTTTTAAATTGTGATATTCCAATTATCTGCTTTATCGCCAATGGTAATGAGTTCCAGAATTTAATGGCATATACAAAAAATAGCCTTGATGAATTTAGATATGTGCATATAGGTGAAATAAGATTCATTGTTCGATCAGACTGCGCAAAGCATATTTTTTCATATAAGTATGATGGTGTCCTTCTTTGTAATATTTTGTCCAATTAAATACAACACCTAGATTCAAAGAATTGTTAAAAAGTGTATCCTAGGACAAGTTTATGGTATTGAGAAACATGGTCAAATCTTCGCAAGCCAAAAATGTAACTAATTATATCATTAAAAGCAACAAGCAATTTACGCAGTGTTTGAGAATCCAGTTTGGGGTAAACTACTGAAGCATAGTCAATAAGTGGTACAAGCAACGATTTACTAATTCTCAGTTTAGTCTCAACCGGTGTTAGATTAGAGAACATATTTAATTTCCGAAGACATCCATAGATACGTCCAACAGAGAGGTTAATATGGTCGACGGCTGAAAGTGAACGATTTATTTTAAAGCCTAGACTTAAAACAGTACTCGAAAACTCAATTTGAAACTGTGCTAGAAAAATAGGTGGTAGATTGCTCGTATCAAATTTCCGTCTAGAGATAGCAATTATTTGGGATTTCGCTGGATTAAACGTAAGGCCATTACAGAGCGACCAATTGTGAATCTCATCCAGATCTTCATTTATTCTGCACGTTAGATCTTCCAGTAAGTTAAAAGGTCCCGAAAGATAAATTTGAACATCATATGCATAGAGATGTAACATGACATTTTTGCAAACATGTGGTAAGTCATTTATAAACATGCAGAACAAAATAGGGCCCAAAATTGAACCCTGTGGGACGCCAGCGAGTAATCTGATTGAATCAGAAGAATTATTGCCAACTTTAACCTTTTGAGTTCGATGACTTAAATAGTCTGGAATGAGACGAACCGAATAGTCACTAAAGCCAAAGTAAAGTTTTAGTTTCTTGCACAGAATACTGTGATTAACTCGGTCAAATGCTTTTGTAAAATCCAGCAAACAGAGAAGCGTTAACATGCCTTGGTCATACTGAATTCGAATATCTTCAAGAACCTTAACCATAGCCGTAGAGCAGCTGTGAGCTGCTCGAAATCATGACTGCACCGGAGAAAATAAGTTACGAATCCGCATGTAGTTTGAAATTTGGTTTGACAAAACTTTTTCTAAGATTTTAGACAAGCAAGGCAGTATACTTATAGGCCGAAAATCTGATGTAGTTAGAGGATTGTTTTTTTTCGGCACAGGAATTACCTTTGCACGCTTCCAACATTTTGGAAAAGAAGAGGTCATGATACAAAAATTTACTATGTGAGTAAAGGTGGGTATAATTTGTGGTAATATCATTTTAATAAAACGTATTGGAACTCCATCTTCACCCACTGAGTTGGATCGAAGAGAAAGGATATATATGACCAATTCATTCTCAGAAACGACTTCAAATTGAAATTCAGAAGGAGGTTCATAAATGGCTGGGCTGTTAATTGTTAAGCAAGATGCCTGTAAGTTGTTATCCACAAAGCATTTATTAAGATCATTTGGATCCGGAAAATTTTCAACCACTTTCTTTCTACCAATACCAAATGAACGCAGACTACTCCAAAACTTACGTGAGGTTTGATCAGGGCTTAATTTTGAAAAGAAATATCTTTTTTTTAGCTCTACGAGTTAAAAAGGATGAGTGGTTACGAGCTTGACAAAAAATCTTCCAGTTTATTGGTGTTGGATACCGCTTCCACTTGGAATACAGCTTACGACGGATTTTTATTGAATCGAGGACTTCAGAAGTAAACCAAGGGCAGTTCTTGTTTCTAATTATGACAGTTTTTAGTGGAATATGCTTAAGGTAAAGTTGAAGCAATAAATGTTGAAAGAAATCGACTTTATCATCAACATTATAAAAGCTATAACAAATATCAAATAGACAATTTAAAGCGTCTTCTTGTAATGCAGAATTGTTAATAGATTTAAAATCTCGGAATTGAAATGAAGACGGAGACGAGATGTTTAAAAAATCTATATTATAGGTGCAGAATAGTAAATCGTGGTCAGATATTCCTTCAAGAGAAAGCTGGTCGAATAAAAGAACGCGAACGTGGGACAAGTCAGACACAATCATTAAGTCAAGAAGACTAGGGGTGGTATTAGGTCCGAAACGAGTAGCATTAGAATTCACTACAGAGAGACTAGTAGCTGCAATTTCATCTTTAAGTTGATTTGCTCTAGAATCAGAACGAAAAAAGTCTGCATTAAGTCCCCACATACAATTATACTTTCATAATTTGCTGAGAATTCACGAAGAGTTGAAAAAAAAAGTTCAGATGAGAAGCTTCTATTTGGATTATAACCAACACCTAAAAGGCATTTAATGTTACCATCAGAAACTTCTAATACCAAAAACTCAATTCCACTGTTATCAGACTTAGACATAATCTTAGCGTTTAAACTAGCCCTACAGTAGATAGCAACTCCTCCTCCAATAGTACTGGTGGTTCTATCGTTACGTATCAGTTTATAGTTGGGAATATGGTACATATAGTTAGAGGCTGCAAGCTTCAACCATGTCTCTGTAATACAGATAACATCAACTTCCGAACTGTCAAGTACATACTTTAAACAATCTAATTTATCTAAATTTAGGCTAGGCGCATTCAGACAACAAACAGTGAATCCTTCACGGGCCTTCGAAAGTATCTTTAGCATTGCTTTAGTACAAATATCCATTCCACCAGACATGATTAAACAGGTTATATGAATATACGAGCAACAACAATAACAAAACAAAAAAAAAAAATCCAGAACAGTAACTAGAATTACAACAAAAAATATAATTTTTTAAAAAAATATAATTTTTTATTTGTTAAATAAATTTTAATGTATAAGATTTTTGAATTTTTTTTTTCAAGAAAGTTTAAGTTTTTATTATTTGTTTTGGGATATTAAAATTAAATTAAATTAATTAAAATCCAAAAAAGAAATAGTCAAAATTTTAATACACAGTATTATTAAAAGCGTACTACAGTACTCAAGCACTGATCTTAATGAAACCTAGCATTTAATATGATTTATTGAAATTAAAAAACAAATGATGAGGCAAAAGGTATAAATGTTTCCCTTCATTAAAAAAATAAATTCACTGTATATTTCATATACTCGTACGTTTCACATAGCCTGGTACTCATTTCCTGTGAATTAAAAAAAATAATGTTGTTCAACTATTTTTACCAGTCCACCTCCTAGAAATTAACTGATCTATAACATCAAATTCGTTAAATGGCTATCTCATTTCCACTAGAACTTAGCTGGTCTAAAGTCTTCTATTCATATCCCGGGAAGTGAACAACGTTTCTACAAATTTTTTGAGTTTGTTTCTTGGACAAGAATTGGCTTTTGATAAACAGCTAATTTTGTTGCCAAATAGAAGATGAATGAATTTCACTTCACGCCCAATAGAATAGAACCAAAAGACCCATATTTTTATATTACCAACTTTTGACAATGAGAAAAATCTATGCTCACAATACCCTAGGGAAACACCGAAAGGAACGTGGAACTATGTAGTTTTAACTTATTTTGTTTAATTGGCTCCCGATCCATCCTCTTTGGTCCCGAGCACGCTACTTCGAATCGTCTGGATCAAGCGCTCTGTGATCTGCGATGGCTTCGTGTTCAAATCAGAAGTTCGATCTTCTTTGTCGCCTCGAACCTAGGGGCTGGGATATGAAGACTTTCTTGAATGGATCTTGTTGACCATTCGCTCTATGTGACCTAACCAATGTGGTCGACGTGTTTAAATTATGACTTTAAAGCATGAGCGCTGGAATTAATAGTTGAAAGTTTCACTCCGACAATGTTCTATGAATATTTTGCTTTCGCTTAAATCGATTTAATGATGGAGATGAATAAATAACTCGATCCGTTTATTCAGCTATTTGAAGAACCTAATGCATTTTGTCTGAAAACTCAATTTTTCCCAAGCAAACACATCAAAATTTATAGTACATTTACCAAAAATCACATTGCCGAAACAACAATAATTATCCGCTTAAAGAACATAACATCATCGTAACTCAATTTTGGTTGCTCTGTGTAAATCCATTTAACTACCCCAAGAGACGACCAAATAAAATTCACATCAAAATCTCATTAGAGCTCTGGTAATGGTAGGCATTTTACATCAAATTACATTACTCTGTTTCCTTTTTTCCAAGGGCCATGAGCTATGAGCCATCCGGCCATGTTACACACATCATGTTCTCTGCTGATGCTGATCCTTCTGCTTAAAATAAAGTAAAGTGCGTGCGCTATTTATCCTTAATTCAATATACAATCTGTTTTGTTTTCTGCCGCACATTCAACGCTCAGGGTTACAAGTCAGATTTCTGGCATCAATCCAATTTTGCAATTAAATTGGGGGTTAAGATTTTTAATTTACCAATTAACATCAGTGTGGTACTCGATTTCAAAAAAAAAAAAAAAAAACAGAAATAATCACGAGTAATACAAAACATCCATCTGTAAAGCTGACTAAAACACGAACCATTCACTTATCGATTTTAATTGAATCACTAAACAAGAGTTGCAAGCTTCAAGTACTGGACCGAAAAAAGTGACACCAGAATGAGAGTCATGTCAATCTTTTGCGTGCAGTAAAGGTTTTAAAATTAGGGTAAGTTGTAGATTTGTAAAAAGAAAAAAACATCCTCGCCATTTACCATAAATGTGGCGACATGATTGATGAGAACATGGATTCCATATGTCTGTTTCAAATATTTCTCATATGAAGGCTTAAACTCAAAGATCAAAACAAATTTTAGTGATCACGAAGGCTAGTCTACGGCAGCGCACGGTATGGTTTACAGTCACATTTATACAAACAGTTCTCATTGATACTGTTATTGATATTGATATTAATATTGGTATCAGCTAGAAGCCCTGGTAGCTATTAGCTTTTAAGTATTGCCCTGTACATTTATGTATGGTTTAATAAATAATAATAATAATAATATTGGTATTGACATTGTTATTGATATTGATATTGATATTCATACTGTTATTGATATTGATACTGACATTGCTTTTGATATAGATATTCAAACTGTTATTGATATTGAAATTGGTAATGATATTGATAGATATTGATATTGATATTAATATTGATATTGATATTGATACTGATATTGATATTGCCATTGCTTTTGATATTGATATTCATACTGTTATTGATATTGATACTGATATTGATATTGATATTGATACTGATATTAATATTAGTACTGATATTGATATTGCCATTGCTTTTGATATTGATATTCATACTGTTATTGATATTGATACAGATATTGATATTGATATTGCCATTGTTTTTGATATTGATATTCATACTGATATTGATATTGATATTGATACTGATACTGATATTAATATTGATATTGATATTGATATTGATATTGATATTGATATTAATATTGATATTTATGTTGATATTGATATTGTGTAACGAAGCTACATATTTCAGTCACCGACGCTACCACTTGGCTACTGCCTTTCCTGCCGTACGACATAACATACACTGCAGGCAAAAAGTTTGAGTCCAACATAGTCAACTGACTTCATTAATGTCTGGGGGTTGATTTTTTGAATTAAAGATTGGGTTTTTTACCTAATTTTTTTACCTGAACAATACGCAACACTTTCAGGAATTTAATAAATGTGGAAAAACCGATTACATATATGGATTTATTGAGACGTATTTGTTTTTTTTTTATAATTATAAATTTGTATGACTTTTGGTTGTTGATTCAGCACTTTTTTATGACGCCGAACATAAAAAAGGTTTTCAAAAACCAAAAATTTTAGACCTGGATTGCAAGTTTTTTTATATAAAACCCACGTTTTGAAGTCATAACCATTTATTTGAGATTCTTCATCTTTTGAGTAAACAACTAGTTTAAAATGGGAAAAGTTGCGGAAACCACGATTGAAAAACGTTCTGCAATCATCATTCTTATTAAAGAAGGCAAATCGCAGCGGGAAGTTGCTTCGCAGTTGAAGATATCGAAGGGCTGCGTTCAACGTGTCATTGAGCGACACGCTCAAACTGGACTTTTAGAGGACAAACCACAGTCAGGACGGCCTAGATCTAACAACTAAACACGAGGATCTGCTAATAGTAACAACAAGCAAACGAAATAGGCGAAAAACAGCACCGGAAATACGTGCTGAAATAAATACAACACGAAATAAGCCGCTGTCCTTGACAACCGTCAAACGGAGGCTAATAGATGCTGGACTATTTGGACGAGTTGCTGTTCGAAAACCCCTTCTTCGACCACAAAACAAGGTAAAACAGTTAGAGTGGGCCAAAAAGCATAGAGACTGGACGGAAGAAGATTTTAATAGAGTTTTGTGGAGCGATGAATCCAAGTTCGAGGTCCTACCGTCAAGCATGGAGGTGGTTCTGTGATGGTCTGGGGATGTTTCTCTTCAAGTGGTGTGGGAGATTTGACTCGAATTATTGGAAAAATGAACAAGGAGGCGTATAAAAATATACTCGAAGAAAACGTTTTTGATCTCTGGACTAAGATTGATTCGTGAAGGATTCGTATTCCAACAGGACAATGACCCTAAGCACACGTCGAGACTTTGCCAGGATTACCTAAAGCAGAGAGAAGACGAAGAAATTTTAAAAGTCATGACGTGGCCGCCACAATCACCGGACATAAACCCTATAGAGTTATTGTGGGAGGAGCTGGATAGAAAGGTCCGGGATCAATGCCCTTCATCGGAATCTGCGTTGTGGAATACATTACAGGATTGCTGGAACAATATACCAAATGAAAAAATTCATTATAGGTAGATTGCCAAGAATTGTAAAAAAAGTAATCGAGTGTAAAGGAGGCTTTTTCGACGAAAAATCGGTTTAAATCACTTTTTCTTTTTTTTAAATAAATTGTAAACAACATAATGAAAATATTTTTCTCCTTTTTTTGTCTTTATTAATGCTCCTCATAAATTCTACATACTCATTTTTTACTAAAAAGTTTTTTTTTCGGTGCTAGAATTTGGTTTTCCTTCGAAAAATGAGAGTGGACTCAAACTTTTGGCCTGCAGTGTACATCGAGAATTCATCTTATAATATGAATAACATTGCATATCATTAGGCGCCAACAGTTTTGTTGTGTAGTTTCACATATGAAAAATTCACACACGGTTGGTCAACGTTGGTAAACAACAAAATACATCGACGAGTGAGTAAAGTTTTTCTAATTTTCACTTTTCGCAGTTAACTATAGACGAGATCACGCAGTCTCATATCACTTGAAGGCGAAACAGAACTAGATGCTAAGAATAAAATAAACAAAGCCCCTTGTACATTTGGGGTCCTCTTTTATAACTATATGAAACTCCAGTAAACTATCACAACGCAACAAGTTGAGGCTCTTCGAATAATATTTTCTGTTATTCTTCTTTCAAACTTCTCTGCCAAAATCTTGAGCAGATTTCAGTTCTCTTGACCAAAATTTAAACCCGGCATCAAGCTAATGGACCGTCAAAAAAAAAAAAACTGCATTAAATTGCCGCAAACTGAGGTAACTAGAGTATAACATTGGGAAGCAACTATTTGAATGAAATCATCTGAGTTTAAGTCGAGTTGGAAGACTAAAAACAACATGTAGATCAACTGTAGGTATTGGCAGCGCCAGCTCTTAAATTAGTCAAACGTGACACCTTAGTTACATTCTCATCTCAGAATGTTCTTGTTGCTGCCTTATGCTCTAGGTTAAGTAGAAGTGGTGTTTTATTGATCAAAATATATACCACGTTTCGTAATGGTTAGTGCCTTGGACTGTCAAACAGAAGGTCTAGGATCGATTCCCAGCAGCTGCCATCTTACAGCAAAAACATACTTTTTTAGGGGTTCTGCCTCTTATGTTGTTGTGAAAAGTACTCCTCATCTAAGCGGTTTTAACTCGACAGAACATTTTATGTCTTCTCATTTGGAGACGACAAACGTCTCGCACAAATGGTTGCGAGTTTTAGGTTAAAAGCCCCTGGTTCTTTTTGGCCTCTTGCTCCTCAAATTTATTTATATTAATGGAACGAAAAACATGCTCTAAAGTTATGCGGTTCATTACTGGGTAGCTCGTATCGATGTAGCATGCAATTTGCCTTGCTGAGCCGTTCCATTCAGGATTCAACATTGACTCCATTAAACCCAAACAATCAGTTCCTTCAACCAAAGATATACTAAAGACTCAGGCCCTTCAACATTAATAAACAGTTAGGGAAAGTCTTAGCCAAAATTTCAGCAAGACAGTGATACATGATTTAAAGAAGGAATCTTTTTAGAGTAAACACAAGAGCTACTGGGAAACCATGGTTTGCCACTCTCAAACATTCCTGTTTGATAGTTGTTAGTTACCAGGAATGGAGGGGCCTATAATTTTTTTGCCCAATCCAAAGGAATAATAAGATGAGATGCAGTTAATGTTGACACTTCACATTTTCCGAAAATCCAGGGGTACTTTCGACATATCTCATGCTCCAAAGGGGTACAAACTACAATCACAAGACAAGAGGTTCAAAAAAAAAATTAAACGAAGGGAGCATGGTTCACTTTTAGACAAATGCGCCTCTTAGAAAAATTTCATCAATTTCAATCGATTTTCCATGCCAATAATATCTTTCGCATTCGATATTTTATTAACAGCAAGCTTATTCGACCCAAGCGAACTCTTAACTTCAACAAGAGTAATATGTTTTTTTAAATTTATATGATCTCATCCTTAAACGGTGCGGTGTCAAAAAAACTGTCCTTCAGAACATGTTAATTGCAAAAATGTTAAAAAAAAATATATCTTTATAAATGATGGAAGAAAAAAAAAATCAACAGAATTTTATCGTTTGGAAAATAAATTTAACGACATCCAATTTCCAGGACATTTTTTTTTCCATACTCGTACATATGGGGAAAAATTAATTAAGAAAAATGCAACTACGAAGGAATTTTTTATTTTTCGTCAATCGTTAGCACAGAGTTTGTGTCGGAAGTGATTGAAGTTAATGAGAAATTCGTCAGTTGCAGAGAGTTAAAATTTGGCGGTCATGTGAAAGTTTTTTGTTTTTGATACAATTTATGAAGTAAATTGAAGTGTCAATATTTTATTTTGATTCAAGGACAATTTTATTGAACTATTAATGTAGTTGGGTATGGGATCTATGAAATATTTAAATTACTAGTAGTCATTTTAACGATGATGGCACATTTTCGTGTTAAAATTTCACCTCAATAGCTTCGGTGGAAGCGTGATACATTTTAATTTTTCATGGTTTGATTTTTAGCTCTTGTTGTATAGGGCAAGGATTTATTTATTCAGCAGAGTTAGTCAGTTTTTCTTCTTTGTTTAAATTTTTGTTTAAACAGTAATATCAGAAGAAGCTACTTCGAGCTGGAAGAAAAATATATCATTTGGTACTGGAACCAAAAGCAGAAGAAAATCATCACTGGGTAGTGATAATAAGCTTCGTCCAGCAAGAAGCGAAAGAATCGTGGAAGGATTCCCGAATCCCGAATGATGATAGTGCAACGACTCCACCACCAGACGAAAAAAGTACATTGATGACGTGATTTTACGTTTTCCAGATGATGAGCGATGATCAATAATTAGCTTCTCTGATAAAAGAGAAGAAGGGATAGGTTCTACGACTTCGACTTTGATTTCAGCAAGTACGTCGGAAGCTTCCTCTGGTGTTAATAGTACTTCCGAGAAAGTATATAGTAACGCTGGTACAGAGGGGTTGCCGAAGAACACTATACAGTGAATCCAGAAATTCTAGAAGAGCAACCAGTGCAGAGCAGTTAATGAAGATAGATTACCAGAAACTTCTAAGCCCAATTATGTATACGTGAATACAGGTGAAAAAGAAAGCATCAAAATTGTGGAAGAAAAGTATAAACTTGAGGTAAAAGAAGCACTCACGGAAGAAGGCGGAGAAAATAAGAGAACAGACGATGAAATAGAGTCGTCAGTCGAAGAAGGGGGAAACCACTGAAAAAGAAACCAATTCGGAACCAGATGGAACACAGGTTAAACTTGAAACTAGAAATGAAGAAACTCCCAATAAGACTGACGACGACGAATATAAATTTGATGAACTTGAAATCTTATTAAAGTATGCAGAAATGAAAGATGCTAGTGAAAAGCAAAATGAGGAGGAACACAAAAAGATTTCTAAAGAAGAACATATGGAAGTCGACGAGCTGGAAGACAAAAACCAATCTGAAGCCCATCAAAATTAAGAATACATTATCGGAGGCAGAGAATCTCAATCGGTTGAAGAAAAGTTGACTGAAATGAATAATTTAATCTATGTAAGAGACAATAGACAGTCGTGTGAAATCCTAAAATAATAAATAAATTCATAATTTCGTAAAAAAAATTCACACATTTGGCACATTTACATGTCAATTCACTTGAGATTACTTTTCTTTAGTCTATTTTTCAATAAGGACATATCCATTTTGTATTTAGAAGAAAGACAGAATAAATTAGACATCGGGCTTAAGTGTATTCCAGGTAAAGATGTATGTTGAATTTAAGATCGATTTAGTTCATATGACTACCGTAAGTCCTCTTGAACCGATCTGTATTTTGAACCAACGTTTCATTACTTTTTCTTGCAAATCGTTGCAATATTGCCAAAACGTTGGAAATTTCGAGTTCGATATTATTCCTGAGCTCTTGTAACTTGACATGCTGTCCTAAACCAACGACTTATATTAACCCATGCAAAAATACAACGGGGTTAAATCACATAAGGTATTGAACCATTTTTCGTGATAACCGAAGGTTGATATCAAGAGATCAATTGTTTTACCAGCTGTGTGGCATGTGTCATCTTCTTATTGGAACCACATATTACTGATGAACATTTTGGCCGAAACTTGTTTTCCAACTTGGCGCCATTAAACGTAACATGCGGCCAACAAAACCAAATAAAATGCTGAATGTTATTAGAGAAAACTGTTCTTAAGGATAAAATTAATTTTTTAAATAACTAAAACAACTCCTTTAGCAGTTGGAGCTAAGCACAGGATGCCATGTGTTTTATAAAAAAATTAGTTTATGCAAGAACAAAATTACAATTCGTTGTAGTGGTTTCTTAAAAAAATAAGCTTTTATAAAAAATTTTTAAAACATTTTTAAGAAAAAAATTTAAGAACGCCAATTTAAAGTGTTTATTAATGTACGAATAACAATTAAATCTACAGAAAAAAATATTGATCCGTTTTTGAGATATCGAATTTTCAAAAAAAAAAAAATAGATTTTTTTTTCAAAATTCAAACATATTTTTTTTTTAAGTTTTGAAATGCAATGTTTCTTAAACTTTTTGGAAGCTTGTCTATAAAAAATTTCATTAAAATCCGTTATGCCGATAATGAGAAATTCAAAATTCGAAAAAATCGTTCTATGGTAGATACAGTCAGTAATATCTAGATATCAAATTTTTTTTATTAAATTATAGATCTTAAAAATTAATCGAAAGAAAAAAAATTTAAACAAAATTCTCGGAACCATTTTCGAGAAAAATACGATTTTCGAAAACTTTTTTTAACTTTTGTATGGAGGGTACCGTTATTTTTAGATAAAATAAATTCTTTTTCTCATTTCTTGTAGATTATATTAAGAAACTTTTATTTATCAAGTCTCAAAAAAATCGAGCATGGAGTTTTCAAAAAAAAAAAAAAAATGAAATTCTTTTTAAAAATCCAAAAACAAATTTTTTTGAAAATTCGAATACACAATAATATTGAAACTCCTGAGGAGCCTTAACATAAAAAATGATCAAAATCGGTGGTACCGTTTTTGAGAAAATCAAAAACAAAAAAAATTGTTCCATGTGGGGTACCAAAAATAACCATTTTTTTTCAACCATTACCTAGCTTTAACTTAATGAAACTTTTTGATTTTTTTTTTAAACTGTAGGACAGTTTTTGAGAAAAAAATATTTATAAAATTTCGAAAAAAAATCGTTATTTTTGGTCTTAAACAAAAATAAAGAACGTGCGGGGAGACAAAATCAAAACCCATATCTACCAAGCTTGAAGAGAATCGGTCGAGCCGTTTAGGCTGTAGTCGAACCGACAGACAGACAGAATTGCTAGACCCACTTTTTTGGTCTTCGCTATCATCGTAATGTCAACTTTGATCAAAATCTCGAGTTCGATTTTCTTACGAATGCATAACTCGCCTTATAATACCTACGAGTACATATGTATAAGTCGTAATTAAAAAGGTGAGGGTCAATCTGCCTACCTTCAGGAACATCAAAGTACACATACGTTGGTTGAAACATTTGATGTATGATGTATGTAATCGCGGTAGCAAAACCGCGGTTTCGTCGAGTTCAAGGAAGATAGTTTTTCAAACGCCATCTTCACCGAGCGACATGGGAACAGGTCTTTGTTAAAGTAAAGTAAAGATAAAGAAGTCAGTAGAAGTCGATGATATATCGAATGTTGTATTTGTATTACGACAACTGCCTTCGGAAGCAGTGAACATTTGCACCACAAAGTTTAACAGCGCTCTGAATAATGCACACAATCCAATGTGGTAGAAATAGAAATCAGCCGGGTTATATCTTCTCTCTAAATAGGGAAAGACAACTCTTATCCGACGAATCTTGGGTCGATAAGTCTACTTCCGAGTATCAGCAAGATAATCGAGAAAGTTATTAATAGAGCTCGGCCAAAGTAGGCGGAGAACTCAGTTCGGCCTTATGGCAGGGGATTGCACTATTCGTGCCGCATCTCAACTGGCCTCAGATATCCAATGGAATAAATTTAAAAAGCTGACCTGGTGCCTGTCTGGTTGATTAAGGATTTGACATCGTGTGGTTAGATGGTCTCTGTCCTAAACCTCTACATGCTCAATGGTAGAAAGTTTGTTGTCAAAAGTGGCAATGCAAGAAACTGTCTTCAACAGGCAGCGGTCAACTCGGCGATTCTATTCAGCATTTACACAAACGATCTGATAGGCAGTCTTCCTCAGGCAATTTGTGTATGTCAACGATCTAATAGTGAACAGAACAGCTCCAAATGTCGAGGTCATCAAAATTCTTTTGCAGCGTGACTTGGACAAGATTTAGAGATATTCCGATGTCTGGAAGTTGAAAATCAACTTTCAGAAATCTGAATCTATTCTGTATAGGACTCCGCTAAATGAATTCTCAAGGGGAAACAAAAATTTGGGCAAGATAGTGATCGTAGGGCCACATGGACAACCAATGGCAAATAAAAGTGTAGTGTAACAGTTGATTCCGATCTGCTCACGGTCATGGGTTAAGCTAGGAGCGCGGTCCCACCAAACTACGCTCAGCTGATCGATGGAGAGAAGTCCGTGGTACTGGCCACCTTCCTCTTCCAGATATGCAATTAAAGACCCTACGCACCGTGACATACATTGTCAATTCATTGTACAGCCTTCAGAAGAAGACAACATTTAACTTGTGGATAAAAAACAACAACCCGGACATCGCACTCATCAGTAAGACCAACGTCACTAGACGCAACAATATCGACATGGCCGGCTTCAAAATCTTCCAAAAGGGCAAGGTTGAGAGCCATAGAAGGTCGGCAATCTACGTAAAAAATAAGATTTCCCTCAACACCACCGAAACTTTCATCACAGATTTCACAACCAGCGAAACCACTGCCATCACCATTGAAATTGGAAGAAATAAAACACTAACCATCATCAGTGTCTATTTCAAGTGCCACTCCAGCATGAGAAATATTTATACTGACCTCCAAATTCTCAACGGTGTCCTCGAGAGAAGCACATATGGACTGATCGGCAGTGATTTCGATGCCAGGCATCACATGTGGCTGGATACTACGATCTCACCTGAGGGCAAGGCGCTCGTTGACAAGCTTGACGCCAACCATGAACAGCACTCCTTAGTTTCCCAACACAAACCAACCTATCCCAAAACAGCATCGACACTTGATTTTTTATTTCTACATCTAATTTTTCTTGTATACTTCCAGAACTCAGGAACTACACTTGCTCAACAATACTCGGAGATTCGGATCATGAAGCTATTTAGCTAACCATCAAACTCCAACAACCCATCTTCCTGACGACAGAATCAACTCAGCACATCATCAACTACAGGAGACTGGATGTAGAGAGATTCTAAAGAGACACTGAAGCCACCAAAATGCTGCCACCCAAAACTGGACATCCAAAGACAGTCCAAGACGTCAAGGGACAGATACCAGCACCTTGCCGAGTATACCCAGAATCCTTACACTCACCGACAAAGGTTAAGGAAACGTCTTCAAAGGATTAGACAGCATGAACTGAACACAACGAACAACAACTACCAGAACTGAACTCAAATGTGTCAACATTATGTTGCGGAACTCCATCCAACACCATAATAATAACCAGTTCAACAAGAGACTGCAATCAGTCAAACCCGGACCAGACGCCTTCAAGAACATCAACAAGCTGAATGGGAAAACACCACCTATGCCGGAAAGCATTATTACCAGCAATGGAGAAGTTACAACGACACAGGACAAAGCAGAGGTATTCGCGGAATATTTTAAAGGAAACTTCATCCCCAACTTATCTGCGGATCAGTCTTCCTTGATGAAGTGAAGGATTCTATCCAACAAAACTTGGCACCCAACACGGACAGAACTATATTTAGCGACACCAATCCAGCGAGTGACCCAGGTGACAGCCCAAACCTGAGCAACACAGCAGAAATAGCTGAAATGATCAGTAGTTGCAGGCCTAGGAAATCAACCGGATCAGACGGAATATCGAACTTTATTATCAAGAGGATGCCAGAGACAGTACTAATCCTTTTAACTATCATCTTGAACAACTGTGTCAACACCAACTACTTCCCCAAAAAAATGGAAAACTGCAAAGATCGTGGCGATCCCGAAGAAAGGTGCCAGGAACATGATCTCTAACTATAGGCCAATAACGCTCCTCAGCAATCTAAACAAGATTTTGGAAGAGCTGATACTAAGGAAACTTATGAAGTTCGGCAGCAAGAACAACTTAATACCTGACATGCAGCTTGGCTCTAGAGAGAAGCACACTACATTACACCCACTTGTGAAGTTCCAGCATGACACCACCATAGCTCTTAACAGTCATCGTGTAACAGTCGAATGCTTTCTGGATGTCGAGTTAGACACTCTTATACACAAACTACATCTACTACATATACCCCCGCCACTAATAAAAATCCTTTTTTCGTTTCTTTCTTCCAGAAACTTCTTTGTTCGATTAGGAACAACTATGAAGAACGTCAAAGCCAGAGTCGCACAATGTTCAAAACTTGGCCCCATCCTCTACAGTCTAATGACATCAGACCGGTACATCCCAAGCGGTTGTAAGAACCTGCTGTATGCTGAAGACTGACATATGCAACCTCAATGTCACCACTAGTCGCTGTCCGAGAGTAGAGGCTCATATCCACAGACTTATTCATGTTTACAAAAAATGGGGCATCAAAATCAATACTGAAAAATCGGAGCTTGTCTGCTTCAGGAGACCTCGTGATTGCAGATCTCGCTCAGCAACCAACTGCAGAAACTTAATTCTGAAACTTGCAGATGGATCCACCATTGCAGTCAAAAAGAACGTCAAGTACCTGGGTATCAACTTCAGCGAGTTGCAAAGGTTCAACCCGCACTCAAGAAGTATACTCAGAAAAGCCAACCGGCTAAACCCTTTGATGAGGAGAAGATCAGGACTTAGCCAACAGACAAAGGTGCTCATTTACAAACAACTTCTGAGGCCAGTTATCAGCTATTGTTTTCCAGTCTGGTTTACGATCTCAAAAACAGCGATGAAGGAACTCCAAACCTTCGAGAGGAAGATCCTAAGAATCTGCACCGGACTCTAATTCGACCCGCAGCGAGCAAAAAACTACAGGAACGAGGACCTTTAAACAGAAGCAAAAATAATACCGCTCGACAAATACCTTCTTAATTCGAACAGATACTTCTGGATGCATTGCAATTTGGTAGATTTGGGTCTCGTCACTGAGTATGATTTTTCGACCGAAATTGGTTGGGGGCATTGTTGCTCCAACAGAAAACATAAGACAATTAAATTATTTGCACATGTTGTTGAACGCTTTTACACTCTATGTTAATTTGGCAAGACGGCCTAAATAAATGACAGATACAGCTTTAACACTATTGCCACAGTTACTTGTCAAAGTCCAGAAATCCCTCTTTGAAAACCCGTTAAAAGTACTCAACCCTTTTCGAACTCTTCTAAGTTTCCATCAAAAACAGCTTCCCATCCCTCCGATTGCATATCAACCATCCACAACAACAAAGGTTTTATGGCACTTTCGATTAAGTTGGAATCTCTACCTCTTGCTACTGTCACCATCGTACCCACCCACAAAAGTGGCATAGCCTCACAAAAACCATTCCTCTCGTCTACATCGACGATTTAAATAAGAATGAAAAAAATACAAAGCACCAACATGAATCTTCTCTGGCCAAAGCTGTTAATACACCCCAGCTTCTATAGAACAGCTGTTTGTTTGCTCACAGTAATGGAACTCTCCCCAACCGGGGCCGTCCCCATAAATGAAATCACATTAATCGCAAAAGACTGCGCACTGTCACATGTTACAGCCTCTCTGTGGAAAGACTGACGAACCCTAACCACCTCTTCTTCACACTCATCTCTCAGCTGAAAAAAGGAATATAATCCCCTTGACTTGTCGTCACCTCCATAACATTCCAGCACGGTGAGAGAGAGAGAGAGGGAGTGGGCATTGAAGGAAAACACATCTACCCTTCCAGATTAAAACACTAAGTGATGACGGAACTTACCAAATTGCGTTTCGTCTAGGAGCGTCTTTTTGATCTCATGTCCATCATCCATGTCGAGATTTTCAATGTCTGTCCTTCTCGGAGGCTTCTCAACCGGATTAACCTCTGTCAGCAGACTCTTTTGCATTTCCATTATCACAGAGCCCTCCAGCACAGAGCCATTGTGGGTCTTCTCCATTTTCGTAGCAATCAGTCCATTCTCACTCATCGTTGCGTCCTTCTGATAGGTCTTTATCCGCCGACAATACCAACAAATCACCAACACTATCACAACCAGCAACAGCAGCAGTGTAGTTGCCACCAGACATATTATCAGCAGGATATTCGAAGACGAATCAAAGCCATTGTCGGGACCACCCATTCCGTCTATGACGGCTCCTCCGTTAATATAACGTTCTGTGCCGACGACCAGCTGCATATTGCTCTCGTCCTTGCCACCGCGATTCTCGGCCACACAAGTGTAGGCACCTCGGTCGGCAGACCTCACCCCGAAGATAATCAACTCCGATGTCAGGATGTTGGAGTTCTCGATGCGGTTTTGCTCCACAGAGTTGCGGACCTGAAACCGTTGGTCGTTCACGTTAATCGGTCGCTTATTGTACACCCAGAGGATGTCTGGACGCGGGGAGCCTTCCACGCGACAGGACAGCGTTATGTTTTCACTGTTTGCCTCTATGTAGTGGCCAGGCCGAGGGTAAACTATCCGCGGCCGGCAAGCGAAGTGGTCGGGTGGAATATCGGGCCAAAGCTTCCCATGCAGATGTGCTGGTTCGTGACAATCTGTCGGCGGAGTGTACAGCCGATGAAAGATGGCAAAGTCCCGGAACTCCTGCAGTTCACACGTGCAATTCCAGGGATTCGCAGCCAGGGACAGATGCAGCAGCTTGGGGGTATTGGCGAAGGTCTCCTTGCGCAGCACCGTCAGTTGATTGGATTCCAGGTAGACCGCCGACAGCATGGGCAATTGGTCGAAAGCATGCATCTCAACTCGTTTCAGACGGTTGTGCTTGAATTCCACACGTGACAGGAAGGTAAGTCCGACGAAGAGGTTGTTTTCCAGCACCTCGATCTCATTGTTGTTCATAACCAAATTACGCAGCTTGACCAGGCCCGAAAAGATGCTCGGATGAAGGACTCGAATGTAATTGTGCGACATATCCAGCTCGATTAAAATGGCCAGGCCTTTCAGGGAGTCTCGGTTGAGTTCCTGCAGGGTGCAGTTCCGCATGAAGATTTTATGCAAATTCTGCAGATTTGCCTCCACGAAGTGTTCCCGCTTCAGTTCGGCTATGTAATTATTTGACAGGTCTATGACTTGCAGCTCATTGCTCAAGTCGGTGGGAAGGGTCGTCAGGGACTTGTTCTTGCAATCGGCCGTCTTTTTGCCCGAGTTCCAATTGCAATGGCAGGAGGTGCAGTTCTGCAGCCAGTCTGAGTTGCCACTGGCACCGACGAACAGCAGCAGCACCAGCAGTTGTGCTATCCGGAGCTGTTGGGAGGTGGAATACATTTTGGTGGTGTTTTCGGTTTTTTTTTTTGTTTTTGTTTCGTTTGGGGAGATGTATAAGGCCTGTAATCGTTGTTGATGTAGGGGAGTGGCGATACACGCTTCTTCACTTCTGGTTTCTGGTTCTTATGTGGGTTATCTTAGCCTGTTATCCTTGAGGGTCACTTTGATTAATTATCATGTCCTTTTCGTGCTGCATTTGGTCTTCGCTACTACGTGGCAATTGCGATGGTGTTGGTGTCTGTAGTTGGGGTGAATTTACAACTTGTAATTAGCATAAAATGTAACTGTAACGAGAAGAAACAAAAAATGTTTTGATTAATACGGTGGTATTATAGTGTGCTGTTGGTTTGTTAGGTGGTTCGTTGATGGTTGGTTGGTTGCATTGTTGTTAAGCCACAATTTTCGTTTTCGTTTTTTTTTTCTAAATTGAATGGCTGTTCACTTAAAAAAGGAGGAATGATAGAATTCAAAAGTCAAGAGCAGGGCATAAAACAATGCATCACAAAAGAGAATTTGCATTCTCCTCGTTTTTTTTCTTTTGGTTGGTGGTTTGCTGGATGGATTTGAATGAAACATGATGACCCGATGACCAGAGGATGAAAATGGGATTTTTCTTCGTTCTTTGAGTTGGGAACGAAACATGCGGAGTTATGTAAATTACTTTTGTGGTTTTCTCTGTGCGGTTGGTTGAGCAATAACAAATCAAGAAAAATTGCCCTTTAGGGTGGACAGTAAATTAAAAACAATACAAAAAAAAACAAGTTGACAGTCGTGAAGTATGAAAAGATGTTATTAACTGGGCACACTAAATCAGCCACGGGGAATATTCCATTAAGAAAGGGTTTCTGAAGAAACTAATCTCCAAGTTATGGAAGAGTGGGAGACAAATTTTTGAGGGAAATTAAATTCATTGCAAGGCTTTAATCATTCAATGTAATACGAGCTGGCCGAAAAGTTGTTACACTAACTGGAGATGTTAAGATTTTTGCAAATGGCAGCAAATGTCAACTCAACTTTGACATTTTTTGAAGTAAGCTGATAAAAAATACACTTCAATAAGACATAAATCGTTATGCTCTTAAAGAAAGCGGAATAATTGTTTTGATTTTTTGCGGAATAATTATCGGCGATGTCGGCGCAGGGTGAATTTCGGCACAGATTTCCCGGTAGTTGGACACCAACTGAGCAAACACTACGACCGAAGTTTAGATGCTCGCCTTGAAGACTGCGGGAAAACACAAAATGGTGCTAGTTCTGGCACGCCCCTGAGCAGTCGTTTTACAGAGATATCAGTTGAAGATATGGCAAAGGTCCCAGGAGAATTATAGAACAGACAACGTGCCATGCAATTGGACATCAATCGGTGATCTTTACAGAAGTTTCTCCAAATTCAAACGGTGCATCAGTAAAAAGATGTGGACCGCAAAACGCATGTAACCCACTTCCAGACACCCTTAATCTCGAACTTTTTGGCGGAGAAAAAAGTTACTGGAGGCTTCATCGGCCCTTTATTTTTGTTCTCGAACGCCACGGGTCAGATGATTTCTCTGGAAGGCGAGCGCTACAGAGCCATGCTCAATGACTTTCTCTTTCATTAGTTGGATGAATTGAGACTGGAGAACATGTGGTACGAAAAGGATGGAGGAATATAATGCACGAGAGAGTCACAACCGAAATTCTTAGGGCTGCTAATACTAATAATGAGTTTCTTGTTTTTCCTGTAAAAGTGGTCTCTTATAATACCTCTTTGTAAATTTGTCAGAAAGAATCTAGTTGAAAATTATCGAGGAACAAAAAAACTTTCATGTATTCCAAAACATTTTTGAAAACATGGCGTGTTTGCTCGTGTTCAGTTTCACTGCCGAGTATTAATTTTACAAGAGGAACATGGGATTTGCAATAATAGATCAATAACAAAAAAATTCTTTTACCGGCGAACAAAAAAATTTAAAACTTGACAGATGGCCTTCAAACAGAAGATATTGCGAATTATGTAAGGAGTTTTCCATACAGTATTGCTTTATAAACTAAGCTGTTACGGGTTTCCAAACTGGATATCAACTTGAACAGCATCAGGAATCATTATGTCAATTTTTAAAAATTCAACTTTAGAAGCAATAAATGTATTATATGGAGTACCCCAAGACAGTCATATTGGACCTATTCCTTTAGTACTATTATTTAGTGATATATGTACACAGTTCTATCTCGTGTAGTAAGATTTTAATGTTTACTGAGGATTTTAAACATATCTATTGCTTAAAAAGATATGATTTGTATCTGTTTCTACAACAAGGAGACAAAGTGTCCGATTGGAATGGAACTTTACAAAAACAAATGCAAGATAATGACTTATTTTCAGAGAAGGCACATACCTGAATCTGGCAGTTGTGTTTGACGGTAAACTTTAATTAATTCTGTTTATTGATATAATCATTTTTATATGAAGGTTCTTATAATACAAACTCTGTATACTACTGAAATAAATCAGCCAATTAGAAGACTTAGAACTATTATTGGACTTGATGAATTATTGATTCATAATAGTATTTAACAAAAATTTGGGTATTGACAAGGCCCTCACAGTGAACTGATAAGTCAATGTGAGATAGCCGGAAAGAAACGCCAATTATTGTGGACTATAGGCCAAAAAAAGCTATTTTGTATTGATATAATCAGCAAAGTAAGGTCCCGTCTTGGATTGATATTGAGGAGTTAAATGATATTTATATATTTAATGCCCTTTCGTGTGTACTTAACAGACCAGTGTTGGAGTATTGTAGTTGCGTATGGTGTCCAAGTTATGACGTTGCCAGGACTAAACTTGGAAGCATATAAAAACGTTTATTTTTATATGCTCTTCGTTATTTTCCATTAAGTCCAAAGTTTAGATTTTCCATCCGTACCAAAGTCGATTTAATCTTTTAAGCCTATCGATGAATTCTGGAAAAAAAGAAGGGACCTTAACAATTTGATGTTCTATTTATCAACTTTTGCCGAGATCTATTGACTTATCTAATATTTTAAGCCAAATAAATATCAATACCCGTCCAAGAACAACTAAAAGTCCAAAATATGATTACATATTGTACTCTAGTGCCAATTAGGGCTTATATGTTCTATTTAAAGTTATAAATAAATAAATCTGTTGATTCAGATTATATAAAGATTGTTTTTTTTGTGACTTAATTGATTGATTTTATGTGATTTGATTGATTGATTAAACATTTTATTTCTTAAAATTCAAATAAGTACATTATTTATAGAAAGTTATAGAGTTATTGTCACTCTTAGTAGAATAATTTAACGTGTATTATTTTAAATGGGTGGGGTGAGCTTTAAAAAAGAAATATTAAAGAAGAAATTTAAAATATCATTAAATTACGAGTACATAATGCATACAAAAATTAAATTGAATTCAAGCTTACAAAAAATTCTATACTCTCATTATCAAGACTAAGGAGACAATTTTTATACTTGTTTCATAAATACAAAACGAGCAGTTTGCATCCTGATAGAATTAAGGAGTCTATTAAATATTCGACATTATGTATATGGAAACAAGATTATTGGTTCAAAAAATTACCACGTTATTAATTAATCTAAAATTAAAATTATTAGAACTAAGGAAATTTTTAGAACTATAGCATATTCCGTACTTTAAGAATTTTCAAATCCCTAAATAGTGGAAAACTAGGGTACAAACGAGGCTTGCCAAATATTTTCTTAAGAACACTTTTTATATATTTTGTTGTAATAGGAACCTCCCCAACAAGAAATTCCATATTCTAGTTTGGAATGAAAAATGCCATAATAAATCTTAAGAAGAATGTTTGGAAGAGCAAACTTTACGCAAAAAGAAGAAATTTCTAAGAGTTCACCGAAAATACTGTCTAAGATTTTCTGTGTAGTTATAAAAACTCATTATAGAATTAATAATCAATCCCAAATACTTGAATTCATTTAATATTTCTAATTTAAAACATTTATCACTACAGCTCGTGGAATCAGTAAAGTTTGTAGAAGTATCCATAGGACTACAGGTACAGTAAAAGTTTAAATTTTTGACACTCAGTAGCATGGAAAAAGAGATCAGCATCAACAATCTTTTAGCCAGACAAACTCAAAAACATTACCTTACTTTTAGAACAAATTATCAGTTTGTGCTCTGCAAACCAGATTCTTAATCAGCTGAGATCCCACTTCATAACAGATATAAGATTAAGACGACTGTCTGTACCATAAGAAAAGCCCACATCATCTGCAAAAGCTGTCAAAGAACCCCTAAATGGCAATCTGAATAAAGCATTAATATATATCAAAAAAAAAGTATTGGTCCCAAAACCGAACCTTGTGGCACTCCCAAATCAAATGTCATTGTTTCACTCCTAATACCATCAAATTTCACTCTTTGCGTTATTACATCTAAGTATGATCTTATCCAATCACTTATGAAACCTCGAAAATACGGACAAATGTTTTTAATATCCCTGAAATTGGCTTTATTTTGAATATAACTTATTGTCATGAATTTTTGAATATGATTTGGGGCATATGGCAGCCACGGTGGAGGGTAATCTGGAGACCCAATTTTTAACAGTCTTGGAAGTAAATCAGGCTACATGGGCACAAGTTTAATTTTTCAGCATGATGACGAATTAACACAATACTAAGCTGCACATCCTCAATCGTTTTTTTACTTGCGACCTATACCTATACTATAAGGCAAGTTATGCATTCGGAAAAAAAAATCTAACTAGAGATTTTGATCAAAGTTGACATTAAGATGATAGCGAAGACTAAAAAAGTGGGTCTCGCAATTCTGTCTGTCTGTCCGTTCGATTGCAGCTAAACAGATCGGCCGATTTTCTTCAAAATTGGTAGATATGGGTTTTAATTCCCACCCCCTTTTTTTTTATTTGATTTTTTAAGACCAAAAATAACGGTACCTGCCATACGAATTTTTTTCGAAATTTTATAAACACTTTTTTTTCTCAAAAACTGTTCGACAGATTTTAAAAATAAAAACACAAAAAATTTCATTTAATTAAAGCTACACTGAAAATAAAATCTAGGTATATATGATAAAAATCTAGGTTGATTTGACAAAAATTTTGTCAATATACGTCCAACAAAAAGTTTTATCAAATTGACAAAAATTATAGAATTTTGTTGAGGTAACAAAAAATATTTTGTTGTATCCACAAAATTATTTTGTTATGCTAACAGATAAATTTGTTGGAATAACAAAAATATTTTGTCAATATGACAAAATTTCGTAGAATTTACAAAACTAATTTATCATATTAACAATTCTTTTGTTGTATTAACAATTTTTTAGTTAGTGTTATTGTTTTTTTTTTATTATTACCGGATTAACAAAAATTTTTTGTTAAATTAACAAAATTGTTTTGTTAAATTAACAAAATTGTTTTGTTAAATTAACAAAATTTTTTTGTTAAATTAACAAAATTGTTTTGTTACATTAACAAAATATTTTGTTTAATTAACAAAAATTTCTTGTTTTATTTTGTTAAATTAACAAAATATTTTGTCAATTTTACAAATTTCTTTTGTTGAATCCACAAAAAACAAAATTAATTTTGTCAAAATAGTTTTTTTTTGGGATTTAAGTCCACAAAAATTGGCGTTTCGTCCCTACGATCTCACGTGCAACCATCTGTGAGGGCGTATGGACAATACGCAATTTTTGTTAAGTTCAGTTAAACTTACATCGATTTTTTAACAAAAACCAAGTGTGAACTATATCATACACAAAAGAAATATTTTGGTTTCCTTACAAAATAGTTTTATCTATCTGATAATATTATTTTATCAATATTACAAAATAATTCAACCCCAAAACAAAATATTTGTCATTTTAACAAAAATGTTTTCATTTTTTGTTAAATTGACAAAAAAAATTAACAAAAACTTTTTGATATTGACAAGCATTTACAAAACAGATGTTTTGTAGATACAACAAACATTTTGCTAACATCACAAAAAAGTTTGTCGATGTGACAAAAATCTCTGTTTTATTTTGTTATATTAACAAAACTTGGTTTGTTAAACTGACAATATTATTTGTAGTGCATATTTTGTTAAACTGACAAAAAATCATGCTGGATTATAAAAATTTTGTGAAATCAACAAAATCATTCTTTCGTATTGACAAAAATTTTATCAAAACGATAAAATTGTTTTGTTAAAGGTCAACAAAACGTTTTTGTCAATATTACCTAGGAATTTATTTTCAGTGTAGGTATTTGTTGAAAAAAATTTTCCGAAAAATGGTTATTGAGGGTACCCCCCATGGAACCATTTTTTTTGTTTTTGATTTTCTCAAAAACGGTACAGCCGATTTTGATCAAAAACCTGAAAAGAATTGTGTACTCAAATTTTCAAATTTTTTTTTTTGATTTAAAAAAAAAAACTTCAAATTTCTTTTTTCAAAACTCAATATTTCGAAAACTTTTTGCTAGATTTTTTTTAAACTTGATAAATAAAAGTTTCTCAATATAATCTACAAGATGTGAAAAACAAAAATTTATTTTACCTAAAAATAAAGGTACCTACCATACAAATGCTAAAAAATAAAAAAAAATGGTTTTCAAAAATCGTATTTTTCTCGAAAACGGCGCCTAGAATTTTGATTAATTTTTTTTTCTCGCAATTAATTTTTACGATCTTTAATTTAATAAAAAAAATTTTGAAATTAAGATATTACAGGTTGTACCTACCATAGAAACATTTTTTCGAATTTTGAACTTCTCATTATCCACATAACGGATCTTAATGAAAATTTTTATAGAGAAGCTTCTAAAAAGTCTAAAACACATTGCATTTCAAAACTTTAAAATAAATATTTTTTGAATTTTTGAAAAAAAAAAAAATATATTTTTTCTTATTTTTTTGAAAATTTAATATCTCAGAAACGGTTCAATAATTTTTTTTGGAAATTTTATTTTTATTCGAACAATAATAAAAACTTTAAATTGGCGTACCAAAATGTTTTCTTAAAAAGCTTTTAAAAAGTTTGTACATAAAAGCTTTTTTTTAAGAAACCACTACAACGACTTATAATTTTTGTTCTTGCATAAATTCATATTTGGATAGCATTATGTTTTTGTCTCTTACTACTAAAAGAATTTCAAAAATAATTTGATCCTTATGAACAGTTTTCTCTAATAACATTCGATTTTTAAATTCCTAGTCTGTTACATAAGAGCAAGTTCGTGCGACCCAGTCGTGCATTTTATTTTCAGTGGGCACTGTACGACCGAAGTTTTACGGGATGCGTATTTTCGTTTTGAGTAAACGTATTGCGAAAACGATTCATAGTTCCTCTAAATAATATCTCTGATGCACGATTATAAGTATCATAGAAAGCAAGTAACGACCGATGTGTTCTGCGAATTGAAACATGTTTTTCAAAATATGGCTCCGGCGTGAGTCTATTCATAATGAATTGTCAAATCAAACTTACATCAGAAAAACTGAGAACTTTTAAATCAGCTGTGAAAGAAAACACAGTTCTTCGCCTCTTAAGGAACATCCTATATCAATATACTGAAATAATTCCACTGTACTCTTTAAAAAACTAACAAATAAAAAACTATTTACCAAAAAGAATTTAAATTCACATCACTTAAACGAACAACCATTAAAATATCGCAGGAGATCTTAGCCAAGGACAGAGTGTGGTGGAATAGATTTAAAAATCTATAAAAATGCGTAGTAGATCTGCTATTCCAGTGTAACCTTGGCATTGTGGTAGATCGGTCATTGGAGACTGCGTTAAATTGCGGTGCATTATTATTTTACGAAGTGTTTTTGTTCTTCAATTCAGTGTGGAAAACTCTCTTATATTTGGTATGTACTGACTATTTTTGTTGAACAGAGTACAGGCGGTTATGTCAGTTAAACGTATGAACTATAAAAGAGTTTGTTGAACACACAAATACGATCCTATCCATTGCGGCAGTGCTTACAAGGGATAAAAACCTATCATTTAGAAGGCATGAACCGAGCGATTCATCCCGACCGGCTCATCAACTTTCATAAAACTTTTTATATTAATGATTTCCGTCAACAATTGATTGTTCTATTAAAAACAAGAGCTTAATTAAATATTTTTAATAAGCATATACAAATATTTCCAAATCATATTTTCGAGGAAAATTAATGTAGACCAATTCTAACACAAAGCTATGTCATGTCAAACAACGGAAGTGTACCATGAAAATTACTTGCTGTTCCGTGTGCAGCCTTTTTTCATCGCCCCAAAACCTAAATAAACACGGACTTTATTCTTCTTTTATAACAAACCCAAAAGTAGCGAACTTATTTTCAAACAAACAGAAAGTTTGAATTTTGATATTCTTCCTGAAAATGAAAGAATTTAAAAATAGCATCACAAAAAAAATGGATTCTTTAAAACTTTCCTTCAACTTTATTAATTCTTATTTTTTGTTGTTCGATGTTACATATGTATGTATATTCGAATTTTACAACTTTCTCTCCAAAAACTTCCCCATGCACTTATTTACATCTTTTCACCTTTTAAAGCATAAAACTTCATCAAAATATCTTAGAAGTATTCTCATATCAAAATTCATGACCAATATATTCTGATTTGAATATTAAGAATACCTCATAATTTGTATTTCAAATATTATTTTCCCACGTTTTGAGCACCAAATTCTTTTAGGGATGCTCGTATATTTCAAAAAGGATACCATCGCTATATATTCCAAATATATTTAACGTCACCCAAAAGTCCAAATATAAAAAACAAACAAAAAATGAAATCAAAAATTATGATACTCTCTTAGGTATTAAATTTCAATCCTCCCTCAACAAATTTGTAACCAAAAAAATAAGGGAGAATGCAAAATTACCCATCACCCGAAATCAAGCTAGCACACGAGTGCAGATAGTATCAATCGATTTACCATTACCAAAAAAAGTTTTGTGCCAACCACGACGAGAAAGGAAAATTAGAAAAGTTATTACTTGTATCCATTAGCAAGGTTGCCAATGGCTGTATTTGAAGACAGGATGTTCGAAAAAAAACAATCACAAATAGAATATGAAATTATTTAAAATTTCAATTGATTCTGTTACTATACATTCTATATTCTATACTATACATTTCTTAGAAATGGTTACGAGTAGGCCTACACAACACCTAATCCGTGATGGATCGGGTTCATACTTCTCCTTGCTTATGCGAAAGGGAGAATTTGGTAAAAAAAAATACTTTATATTAATGAGTAGGCTTCGGATTCTCATGCACTTAAAATCTGAAAATATGCGCTTAAAATATGCGCTTAAAAATGCAAAATATGCATTTAAAATATGCACTTAAGACCAATTCAATTTAATTTCTATCCAATATAAAAACACATTGGCGCAAAATTTTAGTTGAGTTAGTACGATGCTAAAGCTGTTTTAGTATGATACTAGGTTAAAACAACGCATTTGCTAATTTTAATCGAATATAGCATCATACTTTCTCTGCCCTTTTATTAAAGTTAAAATCATCGAATACTAACTTTATTTTTTTAGTATCGTGCTAGGTTCATATGACTCTTTGACATTTGCAAACATCAAAAAAGGTTCGTGTAATTAATTTTTTACACGAAATGTCATTGTTTTAGATGTGTTCAGAAGCAATTTATCAAGAAAATTCGTTTAGTACGATACTAGTTAGAAAATGTTTAAAATTAAGAATGAGTAAGTAAACTACTATAAAGTTAGCAAATTGTTAAGTAGTATCATACTAATACCTTAATAATAGGCTGTTTAAAATTTTGCGCCATTTTCTTTATCTTTTAAAATAAGTTAAAAATAAGACTCAAAAACTAAGCATGAGTGCATCAGTCAACATTTTTCATTTTTTTGACATTAAAACATCTTATTGTTGTTGCATTTTGTGTTATTGTAACCTTGCCATCAAATTTTGGATTTTGACCAAACGACGCTGTTGACGTTGCTGGTGCTGGTCGATTTTGTGTTGAACTATTAAAATACATTGGCGCAAAATTTTAAACAGCCTATTATTAAGGTATTAGTATGATACTACTTAACAAATTGCTAACTTTAAAGTAGTTTACTAACTCATTCTTAATTTTAAGCATTTTCTAACTAGTATCGTACTAAAAAAAATTTCTTAATACATTGCTTCTGAACACACCTAAAACAATGAAATTTCGTGTAAGAAAGTAAGTACACGAACCTTTTTTGATGTTTGCAAATGTCAAATAGTAATATGAAGCTAGCACGATACTAAAGAAATAAAGTACATATGTATGTATATGTATGTATTCGATGATTTTAACTTTAATAAAAGGGTAGAGAAAGTGTGATGCTATATTCGATTAAAATTTGCAAATTCGTTGTTTTAACCTAGTATCATACTAAAACAGTTTTAGCATCGTACTAATTCAATTAAAATTTTGCGCCATTGGTTCTAAGACAATGGCTTCCGCTTTTGCTGGTGACGTTGCTGGTGCAGGTTCAATCTGTTTCGCGCTTTTAGCTTTACCACATTATACCCAGATACTTTTATTTTTGATAGATGTTCGTTTAAATTTCAATCTCATTTATACAGTTTCAAACACACAGACTTAATTTTTTTTTTTCATTTCAATGTTTTGCCGGCACAATCTAGTCAAGTTCATATATGCACCTCTGTTTAAATAATGCTTTATATTGTGGTGTTTGAATATGGTTCAAGATTGTGAAATGAATAAAAAAATAGATAATAGTCTTAAGGTTCGTTTGCACTGACATAAAATTTATATTTTTTTACTGTCTAGTTTAGTTTTTGAACAATATAGGTAGGTACTCTAAAAATATAAATTTATTATAAAAAATATGCATTTATAGTAAAATATGCACAAAAAAATGCAAAATATGCATTTATAGTAAAATATGCAAAAATATGCACTAACGGTTAAATGCCATTTTAAAGGAAATTTCTTGATTCGTATACATAATTAGTTGCCTTGCTTCCAAGGTGTTCCTAAAAAACTATGCATTTGCATGGGAATCCGAACCCTGTTAATGAGTAAGAAATATCAAAAATATGGTAAGTTGCATGGCAACCGACACATTTTTTCCCGTTTTCAAGATATGAACTTTTAAAGTATGAAAATGCAAAAATCAGTGTTTGATAAATATTTCACTTTAAAGCCTAGTACTCACCTAGCGTGAAATGAAAAATAAATACGTTCCAAATTACACGTGGAGAATAAAAATGAAAATAGAATAAACTTTTCCACGTGAATTTTTGATACTCACCTGAAATAATGAATACTTTCATTAAGTAAACCCTCGAGAGCAGTATCAAAAAATTCGTTATCCATTCTTTATTTCAGTTTATAAATTTTCAATTTTTTATTTTGAAACAAAATATTTAATTTAACTGACAAATGTCACAGTTGTACATTGATTCAGGAATCGAAAAACGTTTCAATTAAAATTATTTATTAATAATATCATTATTTATGTTTTAAAATCATTAAAATGAATCATTATTAAATAAAAACAACAATTTTTTAACTTGATCCAATAACTTGCACAATCCTATAGCTTGAACACTCCTGGTTTCGTCCGTGTTCAAGTTAACGAGCGTCTACTGTAATATGATTCATACAAGTCCTAAATCGAGATTAAGAACTGGACATATAGAGATGATGGGTAAAGGAGAATAGTGGGTCGCGGAATTCTATAGCTCTGTACGACAGCCCAAACGGCTCGGGCTTTTTTTTTTTTTAATTTGACAGATAGCATTGTTTTATGATCTACTCACATTTTTTTTTAAATATATAGGCGCCAAATTTTAAACAGTCTATTATTAGGTATTAGTATGATACTAATTAACTATTCTTGCTAACTTTAAAGTAGTTTACTAACTCATCCTTAATTTTAAACATTTTCTAACTAGTATCGTACTAAAGCAATTTTCTTAGTTAATTGCTTCAGAACACACTTAAAACAATGACAGTTCGTGCAATAAACTAAATAAACAGACCTTTTGTAGCGTTTGTTTTCTCAAAAACGGTTGAAAAAATGTTTCGTAAGTTTTGATATGCAATGTTTTTTTTAAATTTTTAATTAAAATCTTTTACTTGCATATTCAAAAAGTCGGAAAATGGTTCTAGGGAGGGTACTGTCATTAATGTCTTATTTTTTTTTTTTAATTATAGATCGTAAAAATTAAGCAAACCATTTTTTAACATTTGAATGGTGGGTATTTTAGCACGCGTATAGTATTGATTTTTTTTTATATTTTGCTAGTGGTCTCATGATTACAGATTTAAAATATTAAAGTGACGAAACATAAAAACCATGTTTTACTTTTTCAGTTTTGACCTGACTTTTTGTTTAAATGGTATATCAATGGTTTTTAGCTTAATATTACTGTGGGTTCAGAAACTTCCCTTTAATCAACAAATAATTCCCTTGTAAAATCAAAAAAAAAGGAAAAATTCCCAATAATGTCCCAAGCATAATCCGACTCTGGTAAATACTTACACAAAAAAATGACAAAATAGTCTAAAGCATTTTGTATGCAAATTGAGGAACTTTAAAAAATTATTAAAAATAGTAATACAAGTTTCCTCACTTTAAAATTGTGATCTTTTTATTATTAAAATGTGCTAATATGCCGAATTAAACTATCCGCGTGTGAAAATTCGTGCTACGTTAAAGGAAAGTTGAGCCCTGTAATGTTCCAAATTTAAGAAAATATCGAATACAATTTTTGACAAAATCACAAAAAAAAAAAAATGGTTCTTTGTAAGGTATAATTTTTTTTGGAAAATTATTATCAAATATATGGTAGCGAGCTAAATTATTAATGTTATTGGAGTTTTTTTTTATTTGTAAAGAAAAATTTTTAGTACACCTTGGTACTCTCCTCTTAAGAGGAATTGACAAATCCACTAAGAGTATCTCTTGTCATGAAAAGTGCTGCTCATTAGCCGTTCGGAAATGGCTGAAAATTGTAGGACCCCTCCATTTCCTAGGAACACGCACACAGGAATTGTTGAGAGTTGTAATAAGTCACTAGGTCCTGGTTCACTTCGAGCTGTTGCACCACCAAATTTATTTTTTTGAAAAAAAAAAAAAAAAATTTAATTTTATTTATATTTCGAAAAAATCATCGATCGAGTTTAAACAATATCGGCCTAGCCGTTTAGTTGTATTCGAACAGACAGACATACATACAAAATTGCGAAATTTACTTTTTTCGTCTCCCCATCATCGTAATCTCGAGTTCGATTTTTTTTACAAAAACATAATTTACCATAAAATAAGAAAACATGAATACAAAAGCTCAGTTAGACCTCAATTAAAAGCGAATACGAAAATATTTGCTGCAGCTTCAACTTCACCCGTAACAAATAACGCAATACTCGTGTAAAATTCAACAAGTTAGAATGTTATATACCCTGCAAGCAAGCTCATTCTGTTAAGATTACATAAGACAACTCAGTTAGTTTATTAAATAAATCTGATTCATTGTTTTAACCAAATTAGTGTGCCTTTTTGACAGTCCTAAGTTTTGTAGCTTAAGTTTGTAATTTATGTTTGGGTTAGGCAGAATGACCAAAAAAAAAACTAAATTGCGAGCACCACTTTATTCCTCTTTCCTTATAAAGAAGAGTTAAGTTGATCAATTGTCTATTCAACAATGGAACGCAATAATACGTCCAATTTGCATAAAATTCGTGTTAACATTGAATTTGTATGAAGAACGAAGAAGAGCTCTTTGAAAAAGTGATAATTTTTTGCGGATGACTTCATGCAAGGATGGAAACTTGGACCGCTACTGTTCAACATTTACACTGCTGATAAATCAGCTAACATACCAGGTACAAATACAAACCTTTATGCAGACGACTCTTACATATACATCACTTTATCACCGCCTTTTCACCAGAAATTGCTGCCAGGAAAGTGTAAGAGCACATTAAAAACTCTGTGAATACTATGTCAAATGGGGACTGAAAATAAACAGCGAAAAGACGGGGCTCATCACTTTCCAAATACCATTGACTGTCATTCGAAGACGAGCTTCTGCAACATGCTGCGATGCAAATCACATGTCAAATCATCAACGAAGTACTTTTCCAACAAACTAAACTTCAAAACGCATGCAGACTTGGTGTTGGACTAACTAAGAAGACCAAGGTGCTTGTGTACAAACAACTTATCCGACCCGTTCTGACCTACGCCTTTCCCATCTGGTTTACTATTTCACCTACAGAAATGAATAAGATGAAGCATTTTCAAAGAAAGATGCTCCGCATTTGCACTCGAATATACCGTAACCAACCGACGAAGAAATATATACCAACTAAGAAGTTGTACGAGGAAGAAAAATTAATACCACTGCACCAGTATTTCTGCAGCTCTCCGGAAAAATCGTCAGGCACCTGGAAGATCCCCAAGATAAATGACAGCATAAGTCCCACATCGTAAGCCCTGTGACAGAATTTGCAATGTTATATCAACGCCCTCTGTTTTCCATCTCGGATATTACGTCTATAATTTGACTCTGGCTAAGGATCAACTTCAACCATTACCTAGCCATTAGTGATTGGAAATTTTGTATCGACAAAAATGGATACAACCATTTACGATTGGAAAGGGATTTTCGTATGGAATGATTATTTTTTTTTGCTCCAAACACCTCGATGTGATTGAACATTAAGTTAATGCGAACGGTAAAAGTCCTTTCATGGACCAGGTGATTACAGTTTTCGCTGTTGTTGTCGGTATCTGCGCAGAAACGGAGAAGGGAAGATGTGATTCTCAAAGTTAACTACATCGATGTTAACTTATGTAACTATATCGCCAGGATGTTCAAAAACCCATATACACATGTGTATCCTTTTTCTCTACAACATCACCATGAGCAGATGAATCCAGACGACCGACGCGATGGAGGAAAAGAAATTAGAAAAAAATCGTCTCGTTACTTTTATCTTTTTGCTTATTTTTTGGTAAAATAAATTCCTTAGAATTATCAAGTAAAATGGCGAAAAATTTCGGAGGAACAAAAGCATCCAGTGCCGGAGCCAATGGTCCAGAGAGTTCATTTAAAATGGCTTTCTATTGTCTCTGTCGATTAGCATTCAATTTAGTGCGGTAATTCCAGAATAATGGCCGATTGCAATGTGTTTTGGGACGAAGGGACTATGCGATGGGATATTTGGCTATTAATTTATTTAAGCGATGTGGAATGATTTTGTTTTGATGGAACTAGAAATAGTGTTACACATTCAAAGAAAGAGAATTGAGCCACAGATAAGATTCGGGCTTAATGAGATGTTAAGCAATTTATCGCAGTTATTCGGTGGTTGGAATTGATAATAATACCTTCGACGAATGATAATTACCACTCGCTGATGGAAGCACTGATTAATCGCTTGCAAGGATTTTTGATCCAACGAATGCTTTTGTGTGAGGTCGTAAAAATCTCTAATTAGGTATAAACACCAGACTAATAGAGGAAGTCATAAACGAAATTAGGATCGGAGATGGTGGATTTAATAAGACCAACCAATGTTAAACACGAATTACTTTTTTATTTTCCTTTATTTCTGGTTTTAGGAGGTTGTAATTCAATCCTTGGAAACAGTTTAGAACAAAGCGTTTAAATTATCAATTTTTGTATAAGTACTTGTCAGCGATCAATTGATAAAACACAACGAAAATATCGCAAATGTTTTAAATCAAGATCAGCTTCAAGATTATGGGGCTCCGAAAATCCAAGGGTAACACGGCAGCCTCAGTTACACCCATCCAGATGCATTCTTTCGTGCGGTGTTAAGGCCGAAAAATTTAATGGCCAATACTTCTTCGAGAATGGGGATAAAACGCCAGAATCGATTTTCGGTACGTCTTACAAAACTGTGATCGACAACTTTTTAGGGCCAATAAGAGAGGTGCGCCTTAATTTGTGATTTCAATAAGATGGAGCGACTTCGCATACTGCTAGTCAAACGATGGACCTACTGCGTGAAATTTTAAGTGAAAATTTGATTTCAAAATATTAAGATTTCCATTGGTAACCTCTTGGTCCACCAGATTTAACGGTTTATTATTTTGTTTCAAGGAATATAATAGACAAAGAGACTATTAGACACAAGAAGCAGAACTTTTGCACGAAATACGGAGCCTGTAGACAGAAGAAACATTACCTGGTGTAATGGAAAACGGGTTAAAAAGAGCTGGTGTCTGTATAGAGCAAATTTGTCGACATTCGTCTGTTCTCATATTTCATACATTAACAACAAATCGAAGAGAACCATTACCTAGTGACTTACAGCTCTCGACCATTCTTGTGTGCGTTTTATCAGGAATGGAGGGGACCTACTGATGCATTCCGAAGCTTGGAGTCAGCCGTAAACTGAATGCGATTAGTCATAAACGAGGACAATACGAACTGCATATATGCTTTCATCAACTAAAAGATTTAGAAAAAGGTTCTCAGAGCCAAATATAATGATAACTCCTGTATATGTATGTACATTAACATTAACATCTTAAGGGACATACAAAATATATCGATTTCTTCGATTATCATTAAAAATAAAATGCACGACTGGGTCGCACGAACTTGCTCCTATATAATAGACTAGGAATTTTAAAAACGAGAAGAAAACTGTTCATAAGGATAAAATTAATTTCTTAAATTATTTTTGTAGTAAGAGACAAAAACAGAATGCTATGCAATTATGAATTTATGCAAGAATAAAAATTATAAGTCTTTCTTAAAAAAAAGCTTTTATATACAAAATTCTTAAAAGATTTTTAAGAAAAAAATTGGTATGCCAACTTTAAGTTTTTATTACTGTACGAATGAAAATTAAATTTCCAAAAATAATATTAAGCCGTTTTTGAAATATCGAATTTTGAAAAAATGTTTTTTTTTCTTTTAAATTTAAAAAATATTTTTTTTAAGTTTTAAAATGAAATGGTTTTTAGACTTTTTAGAAGCATATCTACAAAAAAAATTTCATTAAAATCCGATATGTCGATAATGAGTAATTCAAAATTAAAAAAAATGGTTCTATAGTAGCTACAAGCTGTAATATCTTAATTTAAAAATTTTTTTTATTAAATTAAAGATCGTTAAAATTAATTGAAACAAAAAAAATTTTATCAAAATTTTAGGTGCCGTTGTCGAGAAAAATACGATTTTTGAAAGTCATTTTTTAAAATTTGTATGGTGGGTACCTTTATTTTAAGGTAAAATTAAACTTTTTTTCATACATCTTGTAGATTATGTTGAGAAGCTTTTATTTGAAAAAAATCTATTAAAAGGGTTTCGAAATATTAAGTTTTGAAAAAAAAATTTTCAAGTTTTTTTTAAAAATTCAAAAATTTTTTTTTTGAAAATTTGAATACACAATTCTATTCAAATTTTTGAAGAGCTTTAGCAAAAAAAACTAATTAAAATCTGTGGTACCGTTTTCGAGAAAATCAAAATAAAAGAAATGGTTCCATTGGGGGTACCCTAAATAACCATTTTTCGGAAAATTTTTTTCAACCATTACCTAGCTTTAACTAAATACAATTTTTTTCTATCCTTTTTTTTTAAATCTATCGAACAGTTTTTGAGAAAAAAAAAATATATTTACAAAATTTCGAAAAAAAAATCGTTTGGCAGGTACCGTTATTTTTAGTCTTAAAAAACATAGAAAAAAACGTGTGGGGGGGAAAAATTAAAAATGATATCTACCAAGTTTGAAGAAAATTGGCCGAGCCGTTTAGGCTGTAGCTGTAGTCGAACTGAGAGGCAGACAGACAGACAGACCGACAGACAGAATTGCGAGACCTACTTTTTTAGTCTTCGCTATCATCGTAATCCCAACTTTGATCAAAATTTCGAGTTCGATTTTTTCTACGAATGCATAACTTGCCTTATAGTATCTAAGTCGCAAGTAAAAAAGCGACACGCCCCGGCTTTCTAAGGGAAGGACTAATTATTTATAGTCTGACGACTTCAAATGGATGCATGGGTAATGTCATGTCAAGAGGTCTTAGCAGACTATACCAAAAAAAAAACATACTTTTGTGCCATCTGTAAGGTCTCTTGTTCATTATTCAGTTACTGATGCTAAATCCCCATGGCAAGTAACACGATTGAACATCAATTCCAAATGATAAAACTTTATTATCAAGATGAGTATTCGTTATTGCAAACGTTGCACCCATTTTTCGGTAGACGTGGTGGCCCTTCACAGTCGATTTTTTAGCGGTTGGTGGCCAAATTCAAACCACCCAACATTCGTAAACAAGATCGGCCGAGAATATCGCTACGGTCCGTGAAGGGTTACAGCAAAACCCGATGCAATCGATTCCTACCGTGCGCACCAGAACTCGGCCCCTCGTAGATTTTAACTCGGAACTTGGGCTTACACTCGTACAAGATCGAACTGAGCCAGTAGCTTAAAGTTCATGACCATTGGCAACGCCGCCGTTTGTTTGCTTACTGGGCTTCAAAGTGTTTGGAAGACGACACTAACTCACACGAGGTTCAGCAGGTGACAATGCATGCATACTCAAAAAGTTACCGTTTGGTTGTGGATTTTGGGCCGGGCGAGTTCTTATTCCTTTATTATATATTATTTTTCGAAAACGACACGTTCAGTGGCGAGTTCTACAGAACGATGATTACCAATATCTTATGACCAAAATTATACCATACGGACCTAGAGGACATGTGGTTTCAGCAGGATGGGCGCTGTGCAATGTGCCAAATAGCGGATACCACCATTGACATTCTGCATGAATGATTTGAGATTAAAGTTAACTCTCGCAGAGGTGACGTGAATTTGACCACGCAAGACTTTTTCTTGTGGGGTTTCCTGAAGTCGCAGGTCTTTGCGAATGAACTGATGCCCCTGAGGTGAACATAACACAGACCATTGTTCAAATTCATCCGGATCTATGTGGAAGTCATTGGAAATCCGATCCGTGCAACCCGGCGAAACCATAGCGGACATTTGAATGATGATATACATACATATTTCATATTATGTAAAGATGTACACGGGCCTTATAAATTTCAATGAAATCTCACTCAGTTTGTATTGTATTCAAGTTTAAAGATATGAAACGCTCAATGGAAAGCTCTTCGATACCTCTGTAAAACTATTTTTTTTAAACCAATTTTGTTCAAGAAATTAAACTGTGTTTTTTGTTTTACTATAGTCTTAACAATTGTTATGACTCAGCAGCTGTCAAAGTTACTAATGACATCCAGCTGTCAAAGTGTTCAGTCGCGCATTATATTTCTTTTATTAAAAACCCGAAAATCAAAAATGGCTGCGATTTTATTTTCAAGTTGTTTGTCAGTCGGAATGTTTGTTAGCTTTCGACAATAATTAAGGACACTCTTCTGACTAATAACCATCAAATTTAAACTTGTATACAATTTCAGGTTTCATATTTTGTCTGATTGCACCGAATTTACCATCCCTGTTTCATTCACACACGTCAAACCAAAGTGTCACTTGTCAGCCTGGCTCTGTTGCAGATGTCTTAAGGTCCACCTTTTATTGAAACTCACGGGAGCTCAAAGTCTATTGATTTCACAGCGAGCGCAGCATTTGGACACAGCACATTATACAATTCATGAATTGAAGCCAGCTGAACTCGAAGTGCAACCAGCTGTCACTGTTTAATTTCTTCCTAATCTGCAAATTTATGATACTTTAAAAATGAATATTCATCAAGTTGTGACCGAATTATTGCCCGATATGTATCGCAGTCTGCAGAAACTCCCGTGGAGTATCGAAATCTAATGATCGAAATCTAATGTCAAAGTAATACCTATGTCAAAGAACACGCCGCACATTTGTGTCTTAAAGTTTTCATTTATTAATTTTTGATTTTTTTTTTCAAAAACAAAAACCTTACTATAAACTCATCACCGCTGTTAATCTGCAAGAGCTTTTCTACTAATTATATAAAATGAGTGCAGATTAGTTCATTTTATGCAAACTAAACGAATCAAATAAACTTGAAATGAATGCTATAAAGTTCGTCTGGAATTTAAGTTTTAATTAAAGTAATTAATGCTTTTTGCGTGAAAATAAGTTCGAAGTTGGTAGGTTGCAGTTGGTGAAGCTGAAGCAAGGATTAAGGTTTTATTTGGTAATTATTTATAGTGTGCATGATAAGATTATATTTTACTTACTCTCTATTATGTACTTAAATATTTTTATAGTTAATATATTTGATGATAGTGTTTTGATGTGGAAGTTTTTCAAACTTTACATAAGCTTGATAACATTTAAAACTTTTTCTTTACTCAAAAGGTTTTGAAAAGAAATCTTTGTGTGTGATTTGACTGTACATGATTTTATCTAGGTAAGGACTTTAAAACAGTTATATAAAATTAAAAATTAACAATTAAGTACACAAGTTGAAATTTAATTTGGAAATCTCCAAGAACTGAAAGATTATTGGCAAATTTGTGTAGATGTTTACTTACATTAGGGTAGGAGTTTTCGATAAGAACCCTGGGGAGGTTTTTCTATAGAGCGCATTTTTAATTTATCTGAGCAAGCTTTGACTAGAGGCTGGTACTTTTTGTATTTTTAAAAAATCTGAACTATTAAACGGGCAAGCTTATCACAGATTGAGTTACTTTTTAATTAATCATCCTAGAACAAAGACGTTGTCCAACTTTGGCAACATCCATGCCAACAGTTATTGGAGCTCTTTTCCAGTTCTTCAATTTCATTATTCACATGATTTTTCTCTTCTCCCATAATGGCAAGTGTCCTCCTTATATTAAAATTTTAGAGCTCTGTAATATCGCATTGAAAACGGGCCGGGATTGATCCATGATATATTGTTTTCCCAGTTGTTGACGTGATTTGAAAAAGAACAATTGATGACATAAAAAGATTAGTATCCGATGCTTCTTGGTTGCCAATTGTAAATGTCTGCCCAGATGAACTGTCACTGTCTCATTGATTTCATTCTTGCAGCCTTACTTTAGCAGATGTCTAGTTTGATTTTACTTTCTTAACAATATTCTTGTTCTTTGTAAACTACAACTTCGAAAAAAAAAATACCATCAAGTGGCACAACGATAGATCTAGAACAAGCGAAGGGACTGGTGAAGAAATCTTTGGGCCTCGAAACAAACTTTTCATACCGATAGCGAAGTCCACGGGATCGAAATCACGAAAGGAACTATCAACTATCGTAGCAAGAACAGTGCCATCGTGTCAGATAGCAGCAAAACTGCACTCAAGACACTAAGCTCAAACTATCAGCTCTAAATCAGTGAGGGAGTGCATAAACAGGCTCAACGAACTTGGCAAACAGAACAGGGTCAAACTTTACTGAATCCTTAGAAAAAAAGGCGCATCAACCCGTTTAAGAGGACTTGAGCCCCATTGCGGAATAGGAGAAAATGTCATAAAAAAAAAACAAAATTGAACAAGAAGAGGAGGTAAGAAGATCAAAAAACTGGAAATAACTCTCAAATCTAAGGTAGGTGAAACTACTACTGGGGAATTACAATTAGCAACGTTCTACAAACTGCATAAGTTTTAGTAGGAACAACCTAAGAATAAAAACAGGTACTCTCACTGGACACCGCAAGCCAAGAAGACACCTAGGTTTACTTGGTGTGGTAAGCAGTGTCACATGTAGATTCTGCGACATGTATGAGGAAACACCGGACCACATACTAGAAAAACGCTGTCCACTCATGCACCAAAGGAAATACCATCTTGGATTGTGAAAAGAGCGTCATATCTTCTGTGAAGATGCCTCAAATAATAAGGTCCCTAAGAGCAATTAATTTGAAAGAAGAACTATAAGATGAGCAAGCTTATCCATACTACAGTGGGGGCACAATAGATCTCCAAGTCCGCCAATAGTTATATGATCAGAATCTCTTAAAGACTCTTGAGTTCTAGAACTGTTCTTTTTTCCAAGAATGTGTGTTACGAGGAAGTGACAAATCATCCCCAAAAGTACTTCTCGTGCCATGAAAAGTGTTGTACATTAGTCGTTTGGAATCGGCAGAAAATTATAGGTCTCTTCCGTTCTAGACAATACGAACACAAGAATGGTAGAAAGTTATAAGACACTAGGGTTAGACTCTCTACGAGCCTTAATGGCCTATTATTTATTTGTTTGTGTATTGGCGCCCAGATTTGTCTATGTCTGTTAAAGTTGAATGCTGGTATAATCTTAACCGAACACGAGCACCAAACCCCGACGTTATGCTGCCTGCCTGACCTTATTTTATCGCTTCTTTTAATATTGGTGTTTTAGTCCGATAGCAAGATGCATTACATCCCTAAAAATTCCACACTAATAAATGTGGTACTAAGAAATCTCTAGTGCAATTTTAGGAAAACTACTCGTATTAAGTAGGTTAGGTAAGGTTAGTGGGCTGACAGTTGATCTTGTTACCGTCACACTAAGATCAATGTTGATCCGTTGTGATGCACTAGGGATTGCTACTCCCATGTATTGAAACTTACGTTAATCCTATGCCATTCAAGGTCGTTAAAGGTGTTGATGAGTTTCAGGAAGGTATAGCCCGAAATGTCGGATGACACTTCTAAGTCATTGAAGAAATGTCTGTCGTCATTTAATCACCTGATTGAGGAGAGGTAGACGCCTTTTAAGAGCGTGAGTGATCCTTTCCTTTACACCCACTTGAGAAATTATTCCTTCACCAGGTTCGTAGGAGCATGTGGCTTCTTGAAAAGTCTGGTAGATGAGTTTGATAGGTCAGTGTTTGATGTATATGTCCGTTTGTTTGGTTACTATTGCTGACTAAGTCGAGGGGGCTGTTCCTTTCCTTAATCTGAAGTAGAAGTAGTCCCATCAGCACACTTAATCTCGTCTTTACCGGAGGAGACTGGCAAACGCTGGTGTATAGGCAAAGTGCCCATTCTCCGTTTCTTGCCACCCCTGTAAAAAACACATGCATCATTGAGTCGTTTTTGTTCGTTCTATCATTGTCATCCTGGAAATTTTGTATGCCTTTTGACTGTGGTTAGAGGAGATTTCCAATCTCGTGGTCATCTGGTTGATAGAGCTTAGGAATTTTCAAGCCATTCGGTAGCATTAGTAAATTTAAACAGGTTTCTGCTTAGAATATCAGAAAGTTCCTCCAAGTCGTTGAAGAAGTTTCTCCCTAGAAGCCTGTTTCTCAAATTATAGAACGGAAGGCAGTGACTGACACAGGAGTATCCTCATGTATCTCCTCGTCACCTCATCCATACTGATTTTCATTTTTTTCTTGTGGTAACTCAGTTGGTTGTGACCGGTGGTGATGCGGGAAGAGAAAGAGACTTTCTACTCAGGTGGATGAGAATTTCGATCTTTTGTTTGCTGAAACTGAAACTAGGCCATAATATTCTGGTTATAAGACAGGAAGCGAGCGAGTTCCATCTCTTGTTTGTTATAGCTAGAACTTTGCTTTCGATTACCTGTTTAAGATTACAAGGTGGGACCTGAACTGTTGTGTCTGACTGATTTAGATTCAAGCTCGACACCACTGTGACCTGGAACCCAACAGATCCTTATGCTGTGCGGTGTACCAAGAACCCTTAGCTCTTCGCCACAGCAAGTTACAAGCTTCGATTTGATTTCAATAGCAGAAATCTCTTTTATTGTCTATGAAGTAAAGTGTTTCTTTCTTATGCCGTAGTTCATGAATGTAAAATACTTTAGCCAGCTGCATTTTTTGTTTTGTTCAATAGAAGCATTTTAAACAAAGATTTCTGCCAGGTCTTTCCACATTCACTAAATATAGGTGACAAGCCTGGATTTTAGAGTATGACAAAGTTGAAAACTAACTATTTCAAAGAAGTGTTGCTTTATTTTTACCAGCAGAAGGGATGTTTGTCGAAGGTTAGTTTCTTTATATGTAAGTTCAAAACACTTATCAAACTTCCTTATAAAATCAATTTCCTTATAAAAAATTATTCTTTGAAGTTTTTAATTTTTCAATTTCGAATCCTCACTAGAAACAGAAAAAAATAACGTTTACCACAAGCGAGAGAGTAAATTGATGGCTGTTAAAGGTTTTATTCCCTTGAGCACGTTGACATTTCAGAATAATTGATTGAGTTAATAAAAAGTTACGTGTTCACATTTGTTTGTACCCTCGAAACGTCCAAAAGCAAGTACGCAATATCAATCTGAAATGTGTTTGTGGTTATATACTTAAAAATAAAACATGGGATCCTTACGACATGTTATGTATAATAAAGTAGGCGTGAAACAAAATAAACAAACAAAAAATGGGTTTTTTTATAGGTTATGTAGAATTTATCATTTTGTCAACATGAACATAAAACCAACATTTTAAGAGAAGTTTTGGACTTTTTGTAGGGTTTCGTGTATGAAGTAGAAAAACAAAGAAATAAAAATTTTTAAGAGTGTTTTCAGCCATTTGTATTTTTAGTGATTTCAGTTTTTTTTTCTACACCTAATATTTTAAATGTTCGGTAGGTTATATTTAATAATGGGCAAATCGAAATAATTTATTCACTCGTTTAGTTAAATTGAAACTGATTTCTTCTTGAAAATAAGAGTTGTACAGGGGGTTCCAGGCCGATTTTATTTTGTTGCCACTTTTGTGGGAATGAAATGTGTCAGTGGTATTTGACAGTCGTAGAGAGTGGTTGATAACAATTTATCCATTCCATCAACGTGCGTCGGCGAGATTAAAGTGCTCGAATTTTAGAACTCGCTATTGACGAACGTACCCCTTGCATTAGTTTCTCAGGAATTGACAAATCCTCCAGGAGTATCTCTTGCAGGTACCTTCTATTTTTCTAAGCACGCACACAGAAACGGTTGAAAGTTGTAATTCTCTAAGAATGAGCTTTCATGGCCTCTAATTTTATAGATGAACGCCATTTTTGGAAAAAAAAAATCCATATGAGCGACGACGCTCGATTAATGCTCCAAACACCACTACACCCTCGAATTTTAGAATTTAATAATTTCTACAGAAAAAGTGTAATTAATGATCTTCAATGGTAACAATTCGAGTTTTTTAAAATTCAATTCGAAAATCATCTCATTTCCCATACAAATTCACATTTTAACACGAAATAATTTTAACTAAATTCGGTTAGAAATCATGTGCAGTGTTCACGAACACACCCAATTGCAATGCATTACCTGTCAACCGGCCAAGCAGTTGTCAGCCTATTAAATTGTTTGAGTTGTTTTTAGATAAGCTGTTTTTAACAAGGAACTACAACAACGAGATGGCTTTGAATAGATATCTGAACGCGGTCTTTCAAATTGGAATCCATTTTTAAAAATTAATGTAATGTACAAAAAACAGACAGAAGGAGAACAAAATAGGAGTTTTTCTTTTCAAACTCTGAGCAGAGTACTGAGAAGACATTGAGCATGTCGAGTGCGCTCTAAGCAGAGTTTAATCAGAATTCTCCGATTTATTTATGAAACACACTGGAGCACTGAAGACTGAACTGTCAAAGACGTCGACCTTCATTTTTATTTGTTTTTCTTTTTTTGCCATCAGTCGTCTGTCCGTGTCATATTACACGAAAAAGTGAAGTTAGCCGCGAGGCTCATAGAGCGCTTTGATGTGTCTGAGCTGAAATAAAGTCCACCCCTCGTTAGTAATTAGCTCCACTTTGAAAAGTGAAACATGTAGAGGTCACAAGAAAAAAGCAAAACTTTTTGCGAGAATGCTACGGTAGTACTAATGTTTTAAAAATACAGCAAATACTGCAATTGCAGTACTTTGTCAGCCCTGCCCATAAGTACTGATAAAATTTGGAACGAAACACTCTTGAAGCATCCAAATATAATTCACCCGCTATTTCTGTTAAACCATAAACTTGCAAATTACATTGATACAAACGAACAAACCTTTTTTTTTTTGATAAAATACAAGCAATTTAAATGCTTGCGGTGAAAGCAATTTATATATACATATATATATAAATAATGAATGAAAATAAAACAAAATGTCATACCATCAGGAAAATAATTAAATAAAAAGGAATTAAAGTGCATTATATTATTCGTTCAGTCCTACTACTGTTGCACTTTCTTTTCGCTTTCGTAGACTAAGCGCGACCACTACGACAAGAACGTAAAGTTCGGCAAGATGGAAGATGATCGAAAAAAAAGGCAACGTTCAGCACGTAAGAGGCTGATACTTTCGGCTACTCAGCAAAGGGGTAGGTTCAATGATACTTTAAGGAGTTGAATTTGATTACCTTTTATATTAATCGGTTGATTAATTTATTATCTTCTTTTCTGACCTGAAAAAGTAAAATGGGCGCCAGGTATTTTTTTAAGTGGAAATACCAAACCGGATGCGACGATAAAAAGAAAATTATTTAGTTTTAAGATTTTATCTAAAATATAATTATTTGGGAAAACCCAACATTTTTTACGTTTTTTTTTTTTTTTTTTTTTTTTATAATCTACACGCGCTCAAGGGATTATGATTACCCTTTAAATGTTTGAACACAGCGCGGGCGTGAAGTTAAGGAAGAGAAAGAAGGATAGGAAAGATGTGTGGCACGATGTTCTGAGACTGAAGGTTGTTGTCTCAGATATTTTATCTCCAGGGGTGGCGGCTGAACTAAAGCGGAGAATGCCGTGTCTTATTTCTATGTCGCTTATAATTCACATTATTTTATTCGTGTTCATCCTTGTTGGGCATACTAGTTTAACTCAATTACATGTTGTTAGTGTTATGCCTAAACAACATGTAATGAGTAAACCAGCAACCCATTTGATGACAATTTTAGAAGGTTTTTAATGGAATTAAAACGACATAAACGACGGCAGGGATCGAACCTGTGATCATGTGGTTCACAGGCGAGCACACATCCATCGCGCCACGGCCACCCCCTTAATACGTTAAGTAATTACAATTGGTATGAAAAATATAAAAAAAAACTAAAATGGACCGCTATAACTTGGTCCCGAACAAAGACAAGATGTCGAAAGAACTGGATCGCGTGTCCCGTTCGTTTTTCGGGATTTTTATTTTCTTTTTCGGAAAGAAATCTACCGGAGTTTTTCTTAATTTTATTTCAAATTCCCCTTTACTCACTATCACTATACAATTTTTCCACAAATTAAATTAAAATATATCTATATTTATCTGTCACTTATTCCTTTCTCCCTTATTTTCTCCTCTCCTGCTACACCAGTTTTCGTTCACTACTCCCTTTTTCTTTTCGTTTTTCTAATCTTCCTGAATTTTACTTTTCTAAGTTTTCCTTTTCTTTTTCAAAATTTTTGGATCTTTCCTTAAGTCCGGTCAACCAAGAAGTGATTTATTTCCTCTTGTATTCTTCTGTCTGAACGCATTATCCATTTTCTCATACTCACACATTCATACATTCAGCAACAGGTGAAGTTCGGTTACGGTATATTTCGACATCACTTTTACCAATTTGTAATAGTGTGTCACCGTGGTTGAACTCCATATGCTTTTCTCTTTCACCCTCACATTGCATAAACATTGTTTCTCTCTCACTCACACACACTGCATTCACCCTTGCTTTTTCGCAAGTCATGCTCTCTTTTGAATTCGCCGTCCACCGGCTCGGTTCCAGTGCGCGGGTTCAATGAATGCGTTCAGACCCCATTTATGTTTGATCCTCTTTTTTTTTTTTTTTTTTAAACCTTTATAGTAAAAGAAAACTTCCAAAAGTGCGAAACTCATTTTCCACTTCGCGCGTCATTCTTCCCTTCCGTATTCAAATTCCGTAACAAGAAATAACGATAACTTGATGGCAGGAAAAATTTTGAAGAAGAGGCAGGAGGAAGTGACAGATATTTTCCAAAGTCCCTACTACCCTACTCCGGGGAATGGGACTAGCAGATAGCGTTCCATTTTAACGGTACATATGAACTATAATTTAAATTGTTTCATAGAAATGGACTTAACTGTATGTTATTAGCATGATATTAGGTTGGAGGGGACTGATTGCCCTTCATAAAAAATGTGAATGTAAATAGGCATTTGTTTCATCATCAAGTGTTCCGTTGTTGACATCGAACAGCTGTAAGAAAAGGAGGATGGGTACCAATGGTGGTGGGACAGAAAAGGACGACGGGGGGGGGGGATAAGATTAATTTTAGTCGCGGTAGATTTTACCGTGACACTACTGACGAATTAAAAATTAGTTGAATAAAAAGAAGATAAAACGAAAAAAAGGGAATTACTATCGAAATGGGCCAATCGAGTGGAAATTATTTGAAATCCTTCAAAATTACTATTAAGTGGGAAATGGAATAAGTAAATGTTCACTCTGTGACATGACTGAACTTCAATTCGATTATGAATAATCGAATGAATGAACATTAACTACTATCGAATAATTCGATAGTTTTCATTCACTAGTTCCCATAAGAAATTATTTTGTATTTTTAAATGCAGACTTTGCAATGATTTATTTTTATTTGAATCAAATATTTGATTAGATTGAAACACACTCGTCAAAACGTTTTATTAATTTGATCTTCTAAAACATCAATGAAATGATTCTTTTTCTTTGGTGGTTAGGTTGTCAAAGAAAACAGTGACTAATTAATCTGTACACAACTTTTTTGGAAAAACAAAAGCTACTATTTTGGCGGAAGAAATAATTTGTTTAGTTTTTCCTTCATCAAAGAGTGTACAAGTTCTCTAAAAAATAACTAAATTCTTGACAATTATTTAAAATAAAGGGTTTTCCAATAGGGATTTCGAACTTTGACAGGTGATTGCGGCCATTTTATTGGAGCTACATCTGTCAAATTGGCTTTCATTTATTAATACTGCCTTTTCAAAACAACATGCAGAGTAAAAGCGTTCAACAACATGTGCAAACGATTAAATTGTTCGATGCAAGTGGGTCTTTGGCTTGGCCCATTTTACGCCATAATTGTCCTTCCGAGAGGAATGTTTGCACCGTAGTACATAAATTAAAGTTAAGCCCATCAGTAAACAATACGGTAACACCCGTACGTCAACGAAACGTAAGAACTGCCGAAAATATCACCGCTGTCCGTGAGAGTATGCAGTAGAATCCGAGCCAATCGATTTCGCTCCTAGCAACAGAACTAGGCCTTTCGGAGACCACAAGATGGCGAATTTAGTGTCATGACGTAGGCTTACCCGCTTACAGTTTTCAACTGGCCCAGAAACTGACGACCAAAGACAATGACGTGGGCTGTCGATCAGTTGGAATTTGACCCAAACTTGGTCGTAAAATCATATTCAGAGACAATTGCAATGCATCCAGGAAAGTCACTAATTGGTGTGGATTTTTGTCTGGTGGCATCTTCTTCATCCCGTACTTCTTTGAGAACGACGTTGGCTTGACATTTTATTCAAGCTTCCATCTGTTGCTTTTTTTCAGTTTTCGTTCCATAGATTAGATCCTATTCGAAGGGAAGGACTCGTCTGATTCGGCAAACGTAGATTCTGGTGTACCTGAAGGTAGTCACCTTGGTCCACTACTATTTATATTTCCTATCAATGACGTATTTTTAATAGTTAATTCCGTGAAAGTACTTATCTACACTGCCGATGATGTTAAATTATTTAAAATCATTACAGACCAAAGTTATCCTGTATCCTTTCAAAATGGCTTAAATATTTCCTCCTGAATGTTCTTACACCAAGATCCATTAATTCATCGGTTCTCTAGGGCGAAATTGGTTTTATTGTAAGAAGTCACAATTCTCGGAACATTGATATTTTCCATCTAAGCTACCATTGCACTTAATATGGTCTTAATGGGGTATTGATTCGTATGAAATATCAAGCGAATAAAAATCATAATGATTTCGACATGAGTAGTTCAGAGCTTACGCCTTAAGAAAAGTGGTATTGTTTGGTACTTACGAAATGTATATTGATATTTTTTTTGTCTAAAATCCTTGTTATTTTGTCAGTACTGTTTTGAATATTTAAGTAGTGTGTTAGGCTCAAATTATATATTTTCATTTACTAACAACTTACACCTCGCTAAATGATGACTCCGACAAGAAGTGCAAGAATACAAGTTCTGTGGGACGGTTTAAAGTTTGAATTTAAATTGTTTGGCTGACGACAGTACTCTTAGCTTCTCATGTTGATTTCCAGATGTACGTCCTTGTTCTTGGGATGTGGATTTAGAACTGCAACGTATGATAAGCTCATCAAATTCTTATCTCGATAGCATTGTCAAATGGGGAACAAAAAACTGCGTTGAATTTAATGCTTAATTTTCATGGTTCAGGGATAGCCTATCAGTTTATCCTTAAGTCCAACTTCGGACGAACTGTTAAATTCAAAGATTATTTCTTTAACTGCACTACACGAATGTGGAATGGTTAACCCGACTTCATATTTTCAACCAATTAAAATATTCAGACATTCAAAACCAAAGTGCATCAGAATCTCCTTTTAAATCCTCTCCAACTTTCCTTAGACGCTGGCACTTAAAAACTATAGGGGTAGTCATAATCCCTTTAGTCCGAAAAAATTCTAAAAAAAAGAGTGGAAATAGATACTCTCTAGTAGGTATTTATTTCTAGTCAGCGTTGCCGCCAAAATAAAATTTTTCGTGCCACACTCTTTGAAAACACGTGCCATTTGTGACATTTTCGTGCCACATGAAAAAAAAACTCAAGTTATTCTTTAAAAATAAATCACCCGTATTCTGAAACTCGTATTTATGACTCGTATTCGACTATAGTCGTATGTTGGTATTCCAGAAGTCGTACATTCGACTTCACTTGTACTAATATCGGGAAACGCAAAACATCGCATACGACTATTCGTATTTTAACGTTATTCCGAATCTCGTATTCGATTTACTTGAAGTCGTATTTGTGTTCAATTTTACTCGTATTAAATTTTCTAGACGAGACTTGTTTTTTTTCGATAAAAATGGACAAAAAGTTAATGTAAGTACATTGGTACCTCTTGGCAAAATGGTTAGGCGTTAAACTGTCATGCGGAAGGTCTGGAGTTCGATTCTCAGCCGCAGCAAAAAGTTTTTCAGGAGTGTAATGTCTCTTGCAACGAATTGACAAATCCTCTAAGAGTATATCTCTTGTCTTGGAAAGTGCTACACATTTGCCGTTCGGAATCGGCAGAAAATTTTAGGACTCCTCCGTTCCTGGTAACACGCACACAGGAATGGTTGAGAATTGTAAGTCACTATAGGTCCTGGTTCACTTCGAGCTGTTGCACCACCAAATTTTTTAAAGCACAATTTTTATTGGTTTATTATTTGGACTCAACATTATTAACGCGTTCATGTTTAGTGAAATAATAAATCGTTCTCAATTTGAGGCATTGGTTTGTGCATTGGAAGAAAATTTGGAGGTAGCAAGGGGCCATAGGAAGAGTGGAAAACTCAAAGCAAATAATTAATAGACTAAGAGCCCACAGCAATTTTTGGGTGTGATTGATAACAAAAAACAATTAGCATAATTAGATAGGCCTTTTATAGTTATTTACAAATATGAAAGTCTTGCATACTCTAGTGGGAGCAATAGTGCACAATAGTGCATCAAGTGTGCAGTTCTTTCCAAGTCCAAATAATTGTGATAACAACTTTGCCAAAATGTAGAGTTAAGCCCCCTGATTGAAAATATTGAGGTCTAAGACGTTTTACAGACAGCCTTCTGCCTGCCAGACGCGGTAAGAATAGGCTACTTCTTGCACTAAGAAGGCCACCTTCAAAACGTCTTGGATCTCGATTTTTGCAGTCAGGGCACTTAGCTCTTCATTTTGAAGATATGCCAAATTTTGTATCCCAATTTTTTAGACTTTTGGAAAGAACTGCATACTTGATGCACTTCTTCTTCTTCTTCCTTTGCTTCGGCGCTGTTATGATCTCGATGTCGAGGGGATCATAACTCTCCCACGTATCTGCTTCACACTAGTGATCCGCCTGTGGGGTTCGCCGGGTTGACCTCAGAAATCGGCGGCAAGCCTCCCGGTTTTGTATTGTTCCATTTCTGAGGCCAACTGAATGCTGGTGTTTTTGCATTTGCTTGTACCAGGAGTGTTTAGGCCTACCTTTCTTTTTATTCCGAATTGGAACGTTGTATGATATTGCCTTTTTGACGGGGTTCTCAGGATCTCTCCTTTGAACATGACAATACCAACTGAGTCGGTCGTGTTCAATTTTTTGGGAAATGGTATTCTTAACATGAAGGCTTCCTCGGATCTTCCTGCTGTCATACGAAGCATCTTCATTTCAGCTGCCGTTAGCTTACTCTCATACTTTTTGTACATTGTCCAACATTGTGAACCGTATGTGAGTGCTGGACGCACAACTGAAGTGTAGAGCTTTCCTTTCAGCTTAGGGGGCATTTTTCGGTCACAGAAGATAGCAGAATTTTCCCGCCACTTCATCCACCCTACGCTTACGCGATGATTGATATCGTCATCACAAGTAGCTTCGTTATTTATCATAGACCCCAGATATTTAAACTTTTCACACTTTTCAAATAAATGTCTGGAGTAGGCCTGTGTGGATCAGAAAATGGGCAGCATAGGTATTCTGTCTTTTTCGCGCTTATGCGGTACCCACTTCCTTCTAGAACATCCACCCATACGTCAAGTGCTCGTTGTAGGGATATCGGGTCTTCACTTATGATGGCTCCATCGTCAGCAAAGAATAACTGATGTACTTTTGGATCCGTCACTTTGCCTTCAAGCAGGTAATCAAGAACTGTAATAAAGAGCAGGGGACTCAAGACACTTCCCTGGTGTACACCTACTGTGATTTCGAATTCTTCGGTGACTCCAGCTGCGCATCTTACTTTAGTAACTGCTCCATCATACATGTCCATAATTATCCGCACATAGGTTTCTGGAACTCCTCGTTGCCTGAGGGCCACCCATATTAGATCTCGTGGTTGCCGATCGAATGCTTTTTCAAAATCAACCAATACGACATGCAAATCATCCAAAGAATCCCGATGCTTTTCCATAATTATTCTTATACTCTGGATTGCATCCGTGGTTGACTTACCCCCGACAAACCCGCACTGGTCATCAGATAGCCTAATTATTTTTCGCAGTCGGCTACCCAAGACTCGCTCAACGATCTTCATGGTGTGTGACATCAGCTTAATCGAACGGTAATTATCACAGCTTCGAGTATCACCCTTTCCTTTATAAATTGGAAGAAGGTAACTTTCCCTCCATTGATTAGGCATGCGATCACCTCGTATAAGTTTGGAGACAAGAATCATGAGCCATCTAAACCCGATGTCTCCCATCTTTTTCCAAAACTCTGAGGGTATTTCGTCTGGGCCAACAGCTTTTCCCTTTTTGGAGTATTTTACCGCCTCACTAACTTCTTTGACTGTGACGTCGGATACTTCGCTTAAGTTATGTGAAGCTATTGGAAAGTATAGCCTTGGAAATTGTTCGTTTAGAAGTCCGTCACAATACTGTCGCCACCTGTGAAGAATTTCGTTGTCTTCCACAAGTAGTTGGCCTTGAGCATTGTTAATGAACTTTGGCGAACAAATCTCCTGGGCATTTCTTCTTCTTTGAGCGGCTATTTTGAAGATAGTTGCGCCCTTATTCGTGTTTTGCCGTAGCTCTTGAATAGCACCAGCTGTCGGGGTAGAAATTTCATCCAGCTCCCGATACAGGTTTTCTGTATTCTTTGCTTGAATTTGGGCGCACTTCTTCTTTGCTTCTTTCTTGCAGTTTCTATATTCCACTTCGAGGCGTGACTTTTGCTCTGTATCATTAGAGGGGCACTTCGACCAAGCCTTGAAAGCCATTTTCTTTTTACTTATAACTGATTTAGCTTCATCATTCCACCACCATGTTTCTTTGCCTTGTTGGTTGTGTCCTTTTGAAACCCCTAACAGTGTTTTGGCTTTTTCTTTGCAAGTTCTCTGTAGGAGATCCCACATACTTTGTGCTGTACTCTCTTCATTTCGAACTATATCGGTGTTGTTATACAGAACGTTTTGCATATTCGAAATAAAAGCTTCGCCTTTTTCCTTATCCAGATTATACCATTTGATCTTCCCAAAAGTTTTTGTATGTTTGTTGTCGTTCACTGTCTCCATAAAAAATTCTGTCAGTAGGAGACGGTGTTGGTGGGCGATCGCTTCTCCTAGTATCACTTTGCAATCTTTTACCCGGGGTTTCATGAAACTAGATACCAAATGGTAATCAATCTGGGTTTCATTTCCACCACTGCTGTAAGTGACCAGGTGTCGGCTTTGTTTGACGAACATGGTATTTAGTACGATAAGACCGTATGTTTTGCACATGCTCAGGATGTCTTCACCAGGAGGGTTCCTGGTGCCGTATCCGAGGCCTCCATGGCAATTTTCATAGTCTTCGTTTGTCTTCCCGACATGTCCGTTCAAATCTCCGCCCACGAACAAAAACTCTTCCTTTGGGATGTCTTTAAGTAAATTGTGAAAGTCTAGCCAAAATGCATCTTTTTGTACCTGCTCACATCCAATTTGGGGAGCATATGCAGTGACAATATTCCACAACTTTCCTTTAATCACCAATTTAAGGGACATCAAACGGTCGCTGGATTTCGAAATGGTCAATATGCTGCCTAATAGATGTTTTGCAAGGATGATTCCGATTCCGTTTTTACCCTTTTCCGTTCCATAGTAGAACATCTTATAGTTTTTTGTCCTCGTATCCAAGAAACGGGCCCTGTTTCCCGTGTTTCGCCATTTTGTTTCTTGAACACATAAGATGTCCACTCGCCTTCTTTTCATCATCTCTTCCAGCTCGAATCTTCGACATGTCATACTGCCAACGTTCCAACTCGCAACTCTCAGATTTTGTATAATCTGCGGCATTACTTTGCTAGCCCCCGGAATCCGTCTAGCTCTGACCCGAGCATTGCTGCTCGGTCCAGGATCAGTACCATGTGTAACATTGGTAGTGCCTGGCGGGGTAGTGTCATTTTGAACGAGTACTTCCATAATGCTTTAATTCACAAAATCCTGGTTGTAAGTATCGACGTGTGCATGCTCCAGTTTTGTATTTGATCTCTCTTTTACGGCACCGGTGATCTCCAGTCGTGCCAACCCAGGGACTGGCATGCACACTTGATGCACTATAATGCACTATTGCGCCCACTAGAGTATGCAAGACGTTCACACTTATAAATAACTATAAAAGGCCTATCTTATTATGCTAATTATTTTTTGTTATCAATCACACCCAAAAATTGCTGTGGGCTCTCGGTCTATAACAGTTCTGGGCGGACCTTTCGATAAAAATAAATAGCCTTGGGCCACCCATCCGAAATGGCCCAGCTTGTCTTAAAGTATATATAAGAATATAACGAGTATTCACAAGCCAGTAACACCACTTAGACCGAGAGCCCAAAGCAATTTTTGGGTGTGATTGATAACAAAAAATAATTAGCATAATTAGATAGGCCTTTTATAGATAGTTATTTGCAAATGTGAAAGTCTTGCATACTCTAGTGGGCGCAATAGTGCATTATAGTGCATTAAGTATGCAGTTCTTTCCAAAGTCTAAAAAAATTGGGATACAAAATTTGGCATAACTTCAAAATGAAGAGCTAAGTGCCCTGATTGCAAATATCGAGGTCCAAGACGTTTTGAAGGTGGCCTTCTTAGTGCAAGAAGTAGCATATTCTTATCGCGTCTGGCAAGCAAAAGGCTGTCTGTAAAACGTCTTGGACCTCGATATTTTCAATCGGGGGCTTAACTCTACATTTTGGCAAGGTTCTTATCACAATCATTTGGACTAGGAAAGAACTGCATACTTGATGCACTATTGCTCCCACTAGAGTATGCAAGACTTTCACATTTGTAAATAACTATAAAAGGCCTATCTAATTATGCTAACTATTTTTTGCTATCAATCACACCCAAAAATTGCTGTGAGCTCTTAGTCTAACTCGTACAAACAAAAACCAAAAAGAAAAAACAAATAAAATACAAGAGCCACTTCAAATCAATGGAGCTCATCAGAATTTCATTATAAATAAAATAATTTAATTGAAAAAACAACAAATGACTTTTTCAATTCAAATTTATTGAGTTTGACAATTACCTACGGGCGACAATATATGTACATACGTTGTTTTTTTAAGCTTCTCGTACGCAACGTATACGACTTGAAGAATAACGATTTTGATACGAGACGAGTTCGAGTTCGACTACGAGTACGAGACAAAATACGACTTGTGGAATATGGGTGAATTTTAATTAAATACTATTACAAACAAAAAATCACTTTCTCTATTCGTGTATAGGCATTTTCCAGAAACAGGAGTTTTTGGCAAAAGTTCATAATAAGTAATAATAATAAGTATGTATTATGTAACTACCTATTTCACATCACATGATGAGTACCTATTATTATTATTTAAAAATATAAAGACGTAATAAAGCTTTGTTATAGTAAGTTAAATAAATAAATTAGCTGGAGGTTTGAAATTTTGACAATTATTAGGCTTAATAATTTCATTATATGACATTATAGCATTAATTGTTTTGTATGACAGTCTCTTTTTGTTTTAATATTATTTAGCCTTGAAAACCCTCGCTCTGCTGATGCACTTCCGTGAGGCAAACTAAGAAGAATCAACATAAATTTTGAAATATTAATGAACATTCCTTCGTCAATACCGTTTTTTTTTTTTAATTTGTACAACTTAACCTAGAACGATTTTGAATCTTCAAGAAAAATACTTTCGGCTAGTCCAATCTCAAAAATTTTTCTTATTTCGCCAGAAAGAACATCTTTCTCGCACTCTAATAGATGAGAAAATTCTGATACCAAAATATTGAAGTGTGGCAAAATACTTTGCATGTTTGGATTATTTTTTTAAAAAGGTTGGGTCAATTATCTTAAACGCATTTAGGTAAAATAATGAAAAAACGTGCCATATTGAAACTTTTCGTGCCACCGTGCCACGAGAAAATTTCCGTGTCAAAATGGCACGATCGTGCCACATCGGCAACGCTGTTTCTAGTACAGTTGAACTTGGTTTTTGTTATAAAAAAAAAAAATTCCAAGTCCCTCCCTTAACTTTTCTGAATTTAATAAATATACATATAAATCAAATATGTTTTCGACGTTCGTTCAAGTTAAATATTCCGGCATATAATTCTTGTTCCTGTTTTTCCAAATTCTTGATTGCTCAAATCTATTGAAATTTCTGTACAAAAAGTCCTCAATAGTTCTTTCATTTTTCCCCGACTTACCCCATTTCAAAATTTAATAGACCCTGATATTTGTATAATAACAAATAATGACAATCAATTTGAACTCTATTCAAATCATGGCTCACGTATTTATAATGCCATCACATACATATTATAATAATTACAATAATATCAGTGCAGACGGCAATATTAATCTAGTACTTCCCTAATGCCTCGGTCCGTATAAAAAACCCGAAACCAATTCTCGCCCTCCATGGGTATGTGTTCCAAAAACCAATATTTACCCAGGACACAAATGACATGATTCATGACATTTATTTAAACCCCTAGTGCATTAGATATTATATATTTATAAACCTTAGGTAATCGCCTAGTTTTTTGTTTAAGGGTTGGGGGAAATGAAATTAGGGTGAATGAATTATTATTCCGTATGATTGGTATCTTCTATTTCAATATTTTAAAATTCACTCTCTCTGTGGATGTCAACGAATTCCTTTCCACATTTTATGTTGAACTAATTTGAATAACAAAAACTTCTAATTGGGAACAAGCATTGTAGTTTTAGGCCCATTATTTGAATAACGCAGGACAATATTGACAGAATTGGACTTAAATGGATAGAAGTACTTGTGGTAAGAGAACTTTTAGGGCCCTTTTCAACTTATAGGTATGCTATCTAGTTTTACGACTAATTCTTGTTTTTTTCTAAAAACGTGCACCTCTAGAGCCAGGTCCAATTTTAGCGGTTCCGAGATATTGGTGTATCGGCTCATTATTGACGTGATGATGATTACAATGAATTCAGCAATTTGCTTTACCTATTCAATGGCGCAAAATTTTAAACAGCTTATTTATTTGCCGTAGGCGTAGGTATTGTAAAGAAAAAAACGAAAATTTAGTTTTACAATATTTATTACTAATAATGTGATACACTAGGTCTTACCTCGGTGAGGCTTAGTAGAGAAAAAAAAAGAGTATGAGAAATGGGTTATAGGAAAAGGCATGGCGAATATCCGCTGAGTAAGTGCCCCCTAGCACAATAGAGTAAAAACATAGTTTTATGTTTAAGGGGGTGTTTATATTCTGTTTTCACGTAGACACAGCTTATTACAAGGTATTAGTATGATACTACTAGCTTACTAACTCATTCTTTCTTGTGTAACGAAGGTTTGATTTTTTACCAATACCGACGAAATAAGCATAACGTTCTCGCCCTGACAAAATCTCTTTATATTCTCATTGCCGCTCCGATACCGAAACCTCTTTTCAATTTTCAAGAAAAACGAGTTTTCGCTCAGTTGAAATATTCTTTCAAATGAATCGAAACCGGAGATAGACCGCATCTGAATTGAAGCGGTATCGGTTTCTTGTTTTATAAGATTTTATCAATAAATCCTAAGACTCGGTTTCTACACACTTGACCTTCTCCCGGTATCGTCTAGGTCTCGTCGAAGTTTTTATGAAAAAAATATTGATCTGCAATTTGAATCTAGAAGCTGCGGAGACGACAGTAACAATGTCGGTCTATTAAATATTGTGTTTCGGTAGTATCATCTAGAAACCGAAACTTCTCTGGTCTTGTGATCAGCCTATAGCATTTACTGATACATGTTGTGTTTTGTGTTTCGGAGTGAATTTTTTCATTCCATTTTTCTTGAAATTAATTCCACAGGGAACAGACTGAGTGAAAACTTTTTGACATGAAGGCCCAATACCTTCTTCAAAATTTTAGATCCAGTTCTGAGTATGAAACGTACATCAGTGAGTACAATAAATTTTTAATAATTTGACAAAATATTTCTATTTATATATTTATTCAATGTTAAGTATTAAAATAATTCCACTTTTTGGTTAAGACACATTTTTCTAAATGGCGACTGAAAGACAACCAATAATCAATTCCAAAAGAAAATGTTTATAATTTTTTTTTTGCCGAATTCTAACCTTTTTTACTCTGATAAGTCTACATTGGAAGAGACGAATTTCGATAAGTTTATTGTACTTGATGCCTCTATGAAATACGTGTTGGTTGAAATGCCAAAGAAATGCACACGAGATTATCAAATTGACAATAAATTAAGATTTGAAAGAAATATTCCCCAATATCAAGGAAAGGTCTCTTGTTAAAAACTAAATCAGTGTCTGAATCCCAGAATTTAAAATTCGGAGCAGAATTATTGTTTTCTCAAAATTTAGACAAGGGTCTATTTTCAAAAAGTTATTATTTCACATGTTTCATTATTATTTAAGAGCTGTCAAACGTATAAACCGGAATCGGTTGATTTAAACTTGTATAACGATGACGAATACCTAGGTATAAATAGCGACCACCGACAATCTAGCCCTGTGGCCCAATTAGCACTGAAGTGCGCCATTTTGAGGGTGGCCGTGGCGCGATGGTTGTGTGCTCGCCTGTCAACCACAATATCAAAGGTTAGATCCCTGCCGCCGTCTATGTCGTCTTTAATTCCATTAAAACCTTCTATAAATTGTCATCAATGGGCTGCTGGTTTACTCATTACATGTTGTTTAGGCATAACACTAACAACATGTGATTGAGTTAAACTAGTATGCCCAACAAGGATGAAAAACGAATAAAATAATGCGAATTATAAGGGACATAGAAATAAGACACGGCAATTCTCCGCTTTAGTTCAGCCGCCATCCCTGGAGATAAAAAATCTGAGACAACCACCTTCAGTCTCAGAACATCGTGCCACACATCTTTCCTATCCTTCTTTCTCGTCCGTAACTTCACGCCCGCGCTGTGTTGAAACATTTAAAGGGTAATCATAATCCCTTGAGCGTGAGTAGATTATAAAAAAAAAGAAAAAAGTTTGATACCATAACTCGTATAAACCTGTGGATGGAATTGATATGGGAAATTGTGGACATTCTCCCGGCGTCATCCAGCTTGGATTAAGTTAAAAAAAAAAATAGATCTAGCAGGTTTGGATGTCTTTTATTGTGTGTTTGCTTTTGTACAATCATCCGGAAATTGAATCACTCACTCAACCAGACCACCACACTCATCCAATACCATCGACACTGTGCCAAGCTAGGCAGCTTGTTGACTAATGCTGAAAAAGTAGTCAATCCGATTAAGTGATCTCTTGCCCCCAGTCCGCTAGCTCGGAATCTAACAAATCAAACAGAGGGCACGGCACAGAAGTAACCGAAGTTCATCCTAGAGAAGTTTCGTCGTGATGAGGAAAGAGATCAAGTTTTTGATCTTCTTTTCCGAAAGTTCGTCAATGTCGTCAAAAAACCCTTTTTAATGACTGTGCAATAAATTTGGACAGAGCAGGGCATTTGTTGAGGAAATGGAGGTCAGTTTCCTTTGTCCACTGGTCCTCAAAGCTATGACAGTGAGTGTTGTGAGCAAAGCCAAACTTCGCTGCATGCTCTCCTATTGGACAGTGTCCGCTATTTTCACTACAGGTAGTTACGATCCTGACTTTGTCTTGTCTGGGTCTGCATATCAGATCAAGTGTTTGGGACTTATTATAGGTGAGCCAAATCTTTCAAGATATAATGCAGTTTGATTTGCTAAGAAAATTTGAGAGAATTTTGTCGTTCCGCAAGTGAGTTATAAAAAGCTGATCCGTTCCTTGCCAGCTCATCCGCCCGTTCATTTCCATCAATGCCACAATGACTCGGAACCCAGTGGCATTGTGGTTGATATTGAGGCTAGCAGGTTCATCCCGGCATTGCTGGACTAACTTGATGCATGATGTACAAGAATTACTCGTAATAGCTGTCTGTGATAATAGCCGTATTCCGGTTCTGGTTTGGAACTTAATTTAGTACATTGCATGCTTCCCTTATAGCCAGTAATTCAGTTTGAAAAACACTAGCTGATGAATACATGCTGTCTATTTTGTAGAAGTTTTTAATTTAGAGACTGTCTAATTAGACAGCCGTTTCTGCTGATCTTTAGTTAAAACTAGTTAGAGTTAACACTATTTGCACCAATATTTGCCTGTAAGCTCATTTAGCCAATAAACTTCCTCCCCCGATCACTTATTTTTACACATCATATAATATCATTCAAATGTCCGCCGCTGCTTCGCTGGGTGGCGGGTATCCAAAACGTCCATAACTCTGGCGCGTAAATATGGCTGATTATGATCATGTTCGCTTTTAGAGAAATGGTTGTTTCTTAAATGGTTCTTGCTTAAAAAAAAAAACCCACAAGAAGAAGGCAAATTCGAGGATTTTGCTTGTTGACGAACTCATTCATCCAGAAATGGGCATCATCGCTAAATATGATTTTTCGATCAAACTTTTTTTAACTGCTCGAGAGCAAAAACACGTTGTTGTGTTGAACTGGTCGAATTGAATTTATCCACCAAGTTGCAAATAGTCGTCTAGGAAGGACGAAGTTGGCGACCGTAAAGTGCTCGAAGCGCGCAAAAAATGTATGGCAACATTTTTAAAGCCAAACATATTACCTCGGCGAATTAGTAGGAAGCACTGGCTGGCTAAGAAAATCTTAAATATGATCGAATTCTTTAAGAGTTTGGTAATCATAATCATGAGCAAACCTTATCAAGCCGGTTAAGAAAAAAATATAATTTCATACCAGCGAAGATCCTGGAAGAATAAAGTCTAAAGAATGCCCCCCTCTTCCTGAGTGCTCAAACGCTACACGAAAGGAAAATCAAACCGATATTATTTCAAGAAGTAAAATTGTGTTATTGGAGCGAAGATAATCCACAAGTGTTACACCTGTCATTAATGAATCCACAAAGACTGACTGCTTGGTGGGTCTTATGACATGGCAGCATCATCGGACCTTACTTCTTTCGAAATGACGAAGGAAACAAGATTACTGTCAATGGTCTCAGTTATAGATAGTTGTGAACCAACTTTCTCTGGCTGTCGAGCTCTGACAACATGGACTGTTGTTGCAACAAGTCGACGCTATATGTCATACAACCGAGCAAGCGGTCGAAGATGTGAAAGAGATATTGGTGAATAGATCACGGAGATCGTTTGTCAATTGACCGCCGCGATTTGAAGCAACTCGATTATTTTATCTAAGGCTATGTGAAGTCCTTAATCTATGTTAACAAGCCAACTACTTTGAAGGAGATGGAAGCCAACATTCGAGACTCTATTGCCAGAAAACCGGAATTAGTCCTCAAAAACTGGACAGCCCACTTGAATCACAGTCGACGAAGCCAAGTCGGCCATATGAATGAAATGTGCTATTCCATAGATAAAGGCAGGAAAGAAGCTCGTTGTTTTATTTAAATTTCTGTTTCTATCTGCTCAACCTAAAGCTGTCAAACTACAAATTGATAAATATTTTAAACATCTTTGACGTTATAGACTGCAGTTACAATAAATAAAAAAAAATTTAATTACCTTTTCACTTCTCACTTAAAAAATTAATATTAACACAAAGATAAAATATTGATGAGATTTCTAAGGCAAACACCATTAGAGAAAACTTTTCGAAAATCCATTTTTTTATTTATACCAGCCTTGATGAAACTAGAAGGTATTCCTTTCATTCAGTTATAAGTTCTGCTTCGTTGATGTAACTTAGGGGAGAAGCGCCAACAGTGGGACAGAAATTCGCTGCCAGATTTCATGTGACGATTACATCAATACCTTGAGGATAATCTTTGATCAGGGCGTTGATCATATAGATTGCCATTTGAGTGACAGTTGATCGAAAACGCCTTTGACAGACTCATTTATTTAAGTTGATTTACTTAAAAGTAGCATTCCATAGTTACAAATCTAAAATGGGGCAAGACAAGGCTGTATAGTAGCACCAATACTTTTGATAATGTTCTTCAAAGAAATACTGACAACATTTCTGTGTTGAAAAATACTTAAAAGGAACTTGCAACCCAAAACTGTTTATTACGTTTTTAAAAACATAGACAAAACGAGATCTTACTCTCAATACACATTCTGAGAATAAATCCCAAAGCCCTGGTTTCAAGAAATTAATTGACTAAGCAACTGGAAGAACCTGAAACTGGAAGCTTTTATTGCTCAGCGCTCAGCCCCCCAAATCTGACTATTGTTGTCTTTTATTTTTCAACTGCTCTATCGTATAAGAAGTAAAGTGAGAATCACTGAAGCTTGCCTGTCCCACTGTTGGAACCTTTCCCCTATCTCCCTCCTTGTTGTTAATGTTGTATATAGATTTCATGATTATATCGACATCAAAGCCTCTTTGAGTGAGTTTAATTTTTAATGCAAACCATCATTCATAACTTCCCAAAACCAAAACCAACCAATTATTTATTAATTTTTGCACAATTAATCTTACCTTTATCCTAAAAGTAGTCTCTAGCACCCTCGTCTTTCCGTTGAACTTGTTACTTCTTCCTGCAAAAATAACCAAAATAAACCAAGAATATTAACAAAACATGCTTGAATAGAATTGAATAGAAATTATACATAAATCATTAAGAGTCAAAGGAGGAAGATCCAACCAACCGTCAAGAATAATTATCCCTAAACCCTTTGCCTTTATAAGCTGACTTAACACATGAAGAAACATAAAGATATCTAACCCATAGAGACAAGGAAACTTGTTTAATATTTTTGTTACCGAATACCCACCGACTTCCTTGAATCTCTCTCAGTTGAGGTAGTCCCTAAGATATAATATCTTTTATTCTATCATCGAAGATATCAGATACGATTATCAGAGACTTTTGAATAATTTATTGGATTTGCATGCGAATGATGGCGGAGGAGGGCTTGTGCTGTGGTTATCTAGAGAGATGAAGACAGCCAAGCACATCGAGAAAGTACTCGTATCAGTTTGCAACGCAAGGTTGAGTTGCAGCTGCTGGATAGATCGCTGGATGGATAGATGGGCTGGTATAACTTGGTCCCCACTCAACCTCAATAAGCATTTTCTGTTGGTTGGTTGACCTTAGTCGATGATGCTGAAGTTATAGATTCTTCGATTACTATTTTTATTAATCCACTTTTTCCTCGTCGTCGTAATCGATACATTTTCATCTGCATCGTGATGGTTGTTGTCCTCGGCAGTATCGTCGCCCTCGCAGTTGGTTGGAATGACGACTCGTGGTCTTGGAGTGAGATATCGTTTACTAAAAATTCTACCAGATGAAAAATTCATTTTCAAGAATTGCGAAGGCCAAAGTGCTAGAGATCTCATGACTTCATTCGATAGAATAATGAAATGAAAATGCATCGGATGGTTTTTGCAGGTGAATTGTCTAATGAGTCGCCTTCTGAGAAAGGTTTGTCGACTTGTGCATGTGCATCGGAATCTACTTTTGAATCCTCTTCAACTGTAGTCAGACCTGCAAGGAAAGGTTTATCCTACGTTCCTAGACATATTCTAAGGAGCTGGTTCTCCAAGTTGAGGGTTGTGCCGCCTGGGAGACTTCCTGGGCACATAAGATAATTTAGTTGCGAGGGAACAACAAGCTTCTAAAGAAGTTAGTATAAGGAACTTAGGAGCTGTACGTGGAATTTTCAGCCACGTGTAGCTGAACAATTAGCGAAAGCCCTAAACTACTGCAAAGCAGATATAAACGCTATACAAGAAATTTAATGGGATTGACCGGGAATACCAAAGTTTAAAGTCTGGGATACCTTCTACGCACGGCTACGCGCTAAGTGCCACACAGCCTGTGCCACAATGGACATTTTGCACAAGCGATTTCCGAACATGGTTACCTCACGCGGAGGCGTAGTAAATTGGCCCCCGCGATCGTGCGATTTAATGCCGTCAGACTTCTTCTTGTAGTTTTTTTTTTTTAAGTCCTAGATCTATGCCAATAAACCATAAACTACCATTCCCCCTAAAACCAGCATGATGCCATTCATCAAATTCAGCCTGATCTATTTTTTTTTTTTATAATTAGCGCGCACACAAGGGGTTATTACTACCCTTAAAATAATTTATACAGTACGAGCATTAGATTGGGAAGGAAAAATAGAGCTGGGTAAAGCATTCCACATTCATGTAGTCCTGCTAAGGAAAGAATCTCTGTATTTCACAGTACGTCCGAAGGTGGACTCAAGGGTAAACTGATGAGCATTCCTAAAGGCGCGAGTATTGCGGTTAAATTGTTTAAGGGGAGGAATGCAACTGGCTATTTCGCTAGAGCATTGTCTATAGAAGTAACGGTAAAATAATGAAAGACAAGAAACATTGCGACGGTGCTCGAGAGATTCAAATGTTTCTGTTATACTTCTATCACCTATCATTTTTAAAGCTCTTTTTTGGATTCTATCCAAGAGACTCAAGTGTGTTATTGGAGCACCTGGACCTGCCCAAATATGGGAATTGTACTCGAGCTTTGGACGAATATAAGCCTTATAGATTACAGCCAGATCAGAAGGGGTAAAAAATTTCTTGCAACGTCGGAGGAAACCTAAACACTTGGCAGAGTTTTTTGCAACGTCGAATATGTGGTCATTCCACACAAAGGTGTGTGATGCACATACCGAGCACAGAGAGTTGTTCAGTTTCCTCAATGCAAATGCCGCTCATGGATAGCGGCAAAAGGGGAGAATTTCGCTTTAACGATAGAAAACAGCATTGGGTTTTTGAAGCATTGAATTCTACACGGTTTTTTATTCCCCAATGGAAAATGCTGTCAAGATCAGAATTTAATGAGCTTATCATATGCTGCCGTTCAAGTTCCACTTCTGAAGAACAAGGAAGTGAATCTTTGAACGAATATGAAAAGCTGATGGTACTATCTATCATTAGCAAAACAATTTAGTGGATTAGAAGTTTCAGATAAGAGATCGTTGATAAACATGAGGAAGAGAGTCGGAGACAAAACGGAGCCCTGGGGTACACCAGCATTTATTTTATGAGTTTCAGACTTGAGACCATCCAATACCACTTTTATTAAGCGGCCTGAAAGATAATTTCTAATCCAACGAAGAAGAGATTCATCAATACCAAATGCACGCATTTTCCATAAGAGAGCTTGATGCCAAACTCTATCAAATGCTTTTGAAATATCAAGTGCAATAATCTTACTTTCTCCAAAACGATGTAAAGATTTGTGCCACTGTTCGGTGAGATATACCATCAGATCACCAGTGGACATATTGCTACGAAAGCCATACTGCCGGTCATTAAGAAGCTTTCGTTCTTCGAGATATTTCTTGAGCTGATTATTTATCAGTGTTTCCATGACCTTGGAAAGAAGGGACGTAAGTGCAATTGGACGATAATTTGAGGGGGAAGAAGATTCACTTTTTTTAGGGACAGGCTGGACAAACGCTGTTTTCCTTCTACTCGGAAAGAGTCCAGAGGAATAGGATAGATAGAAAAGCTTACGCAGTGGTTTTGCCAGCGTTGAAAAACACCTCTTCAGAACAATAGGAGGGATACTATCCGGGCCAGCGGATTTGTGTATGTCAAGATCTTTCAGGACTCTTGCAACTATACGAGTACGAAAGAAGACCCGTCCCATTTAAAAATTTGTGTTCTCAAGTACAGGAGGAGTCATAACACTCTCTGGCAGCGTCGAATTAGCAGCAAAGTGTGCTGCAAGCAAATTGGCTTTATCAATAGAGCTGACGTAGGGAGTGTCATTGATAACGAGCGTTGGGACGAAGTAGTATTTCGAATATTTTTTACAAATGAACAGACATTTTTACTACCCTTGGGACATTGTAGTATTTTTTGCCTAATTTGTTGGTCATGTAAGAACTTGGTCTTTCGAATATGATCATTGCAAGTCTTTCGCAAAGTGGCTGCCCTATGTCCTCGATAGCCTCACGAATTTCATCTTTGAGGTCTTGAATCGACGCTGGGCACCAAACAGTCACGCGTTGAGGATGGAGAGGCTTTTCAACAATAACTCTTGGGTTTTCCGAGCCCCAGATGCGACAGTTTTGCTTGTTGACGTAGCCTCCGAGGTGGAAATGGGCCTCATCAGCCACTTTGCGATTTGGTTATGGAAAATTTCATGAAAAGGATATGGCTCTGTAAGCGTGGTCTTGACGGCCATTTGGCTGATGTTGTGTTCCATTATTAACGGCATACCTTCCTCTTTATAATGAAATAAACATCCGATCATTTATCTCCAAAAATGCCATTTTTCGTTGAACATCAAAATAACACCTCTTATTGGAAAACCCTTTAGCTTGTTTGAACTTATTCCGGTTTTCCTCAGTAGGGTTGGCTTTATAACATCGGAAACTTACTTCTCTGACCCTGATAACCTCTTTACAGCTCAAATCAAATCATGAGTTTTCTTTCGGTTTGATAGATTTTTCCCTATGCGGGATATAATCTCTCATTCCGATGAGAATTAAATTTGTAATCATATCTGCATTGGAGTTCACGTCACTATCGAGGAAGCATAATGACCAGTTAAAGTTTCTGAAGAAATCATTGAGACCGTCCCAGTTGACTTTCTCGTATTGCCAAACGGTTCTCTTGGGAGTTTTCTCTTTATCTGAGGTTTTCACACAAGAGAAATTCGCAGATATGACACAGTGGTCTGATGTGCCTAGAGGCGATAATACACTGATGGTGTATTTATCAGGATCAGAGGTAAGGAACAAGTGTCTAGTGTGTTGGCGGTTTGATCTGCAACGTCAGGAATTCGAGTTGGCTCATTAACAAGCTGAGTCAAGTGGTTTAACTCAGCAAAGACCTCAACATAATCTTCCTTCAGGTGTTGTCTGATCAGAAAAGCGAAGCCAACTAGAATTGTGTACATTGAAATCGCCCGCAATGACGATTTCAGTGAGGATAATGGGAAACAATTCTTTGGATGGAATCGGACAGAGCATCAAATTCGTTAAAAGTTGAATTTCTGTCTAGGTTTGGACTTCGATAAATGAAACAGGTATGTATGATGTGCTTATGTACCGTGAATTTTAACCATATAAAATTGAAATTCGTATTTAAACATTTACCATATTGCGGTTGAAGTTGGTATGCAACATCATTTCTAATAAAGATTCCGAGACCGTGGTGTGGGAAGAATAATGGCACTAAGCTATACCCATGTAGAGAAAATTCCGAATGATCGGTATTCTCACCTACCTGAGTTTCACTTAGTGCCAAAACAGCTGGCCTGTTCTTTACAGTATGAACGTACGTGGCACAGAAGTTCTTACGCAAGCCCCGAATGTTGCTAAAATCAACCCTAAAATCACTTACCATTACAATATTCACAAAACAAATAAAACTAAAACAAACGAATAGTCTAATTTAACAATTAATAAACTCAGTACCAGTTGAACTTTTCAATACACATTACCATTAGTGTTATGCCTAAACGGCAATATGTATCAAATCCGCTCCTGGTTTAAAGAGAGTAATAATTATCAAATATACATTTGTTGTTATCTACACTTGATTCATCGTACACTCTATGTGTGTGTACACACAGTGCATACGATGATCAAGGTAGATCAACTGTAAGTGATGGGGGAAGGGGTGGACCAGGGGATTAGCACTCGCGTTTCTGTGATTTTTTTTTCTATTTTATTCAATTTTACTGTACTAATTTAGTTTTATTGTTTTTTGTGCTTAAAATTGCGGCGGGACTATTTTTATTTTTATTATTATTTTTTTTTTTTTTTGTATTTAATTGGGTTATTGATTTTTTTTTTTGTGTTTAGAATTGCGGCGGGATTTATAGAAAGCACAAACAGTTGGTGCGCGCACGATGACCTGCGGCTCAGCCTGATCTGTGCACCAGAGTTATAGAATATTAGACGTTTCAGTTGCGCGCCACCCAGCGAGGATGTGTCAGACATTTGAATGATGTTATATTCCATAAATAATGGCATAAATAACCCCTCTAAATAATAAACAAAAGAAAACAATATTTCACTCACAGTTTGTATTATTCAACTTTAAAAATAGGAAATCCTTAATAGAAACACCTATTGATCTTTGTTTCTCCCAGATTTAAATATTTGTGCTCGCTTCCTGCTTCGGGTTTCCGTGTCGCTTTAAATTTTTACTTGCGACTTATAGGTACTATAAGGCAAGTTATGCATTCGTAAAAAAAATCGAACTCGAGATTTTGATCAAAGTTGACATTACGATGATAGCGAAGACTAAAAAAGTGGGTCTCGCAATTCTGTCTGTCTGTCTGTTCGACTACAGGCTAAACGACTCGGTCGATTTTCTTTGAACTTGGTAGATATCATTTTTAATTTTTTCCCCCCACACGTTTTTTTCTTTTTTTTTTTAAGATCAAAAATAATGGTACCCCCCATACGAATTTTTTTCGAAATTTTATAAACATTTTTTTTTCTCAAAAACTGTTCAACAGATTTTAAAAATAAAGATACAGAAAAATTTCATTTAATTAAATCTAGGTATTGGTTGAAAAAAATTTTCCGAAAAATGGTTATTGAGGGTACTTTCCATGGAACCATTTTTTTTGTTTTTGATTTTCTCATTTTTTTTTTTGCTAAAGCTCCCCAAAAACATAAATAGAATTGTGTAGTCAAATTTTCAAAAAAATTTTTTTTGGATTTTTAAAAAAAACTTCAAATTTTTTTTTTCAAAACTCAATATTTCGAAAACCCCATGCTAGATTTTTTTTAAACTTGATAAATAAAAGTTTCTCAATATGATCTACAAGATGTGAAACAAATTTTTTTATTTTACCTAAAAATAAAGGTACCTACCATACAAATGCTAAAAAATTAAAAAAAATGGTTTTCAAAAATCGTATTTTTCTCGAAAACGGCACCTAGAATTTTGATAAAATTTTTTTTCTTTCAATAAATTTTTACGATCTTTAGTTTAATAAAAAAATTTTGAAATTAAGATATTACAGCTTGTACCTACCATAGAACCATTTTTTCGAATTTTGAATTTCTCATTATCCACATAACGGATCTTAATGAAAATTTTTATAGAGAATCTTCTAAAAAGTCTAAAACACATTGCATTTCAAAACTTTAAAATAAATATTTTTTGAATTTTTGAAAAAAAAAATCTATTTTTTTCTTTTTTTTGAAAATTCGATATCTCCGAAATGGGTCAATATTTCTTTTCGTAAATTTAGTTTTTATTCGAACAATAATAAAAACTTTAAATTAGCGTACCAAAATTTTTTCTTAAAAAGCTTTTAAAAAGTTTGTATACAAAAGCTTCTTTTAAAGAAACCACTACAAGGACTTATAATTTTTGTTCTTGCATAAATTCATATTTGCATAGCATTCTGTTACTACTTTAAAAATTAATTTTATCTTTATGAACAATTTTCTCAATAACATTCGTTTTTAAAATTCCCAGTCGATTACATAGGAGCAAGTTCGTGCGACCCAGTCGTGCATTTTATTTAATTTAAGTCAAGTGAACTGTTTGTGAAACTTATTTCCAACAATAAACTTTTGTTTGAATGAGAATTTGTTATTTATCAGAAGTTTCTCCCCTTAGACCGAGGCAACAGAAACAATCAAATTCCTAATCCTTTATCTCACTTCCTTGTCTCGATTGAAATACTCCATACAATACCGCTTTGTGAAATATAAATATTTTCAAACAAGGACCTCATTATCTTGAGTTTAAAATAAACATCAATGCCAAACTTTGAGCTTGTTGTTTAGCAGAGCAGTAAGTATGGATATACGAGTAGGTGTAATAGCATAGACGAAACAATTTAGGCATTCGCTTAATGATGAAAAATATTCATTGTCTAACAATTGGAAAAACTTTTTCTTAAGTTCTGTTTGCTGTCATGTCTAAGATGTCTAAGGGCTGGTTGGTTTATTAAATATATATTTTCAAACAAATCCCCACCCTAATTTGCTGCTTTACGCTCATTTAGACAATATTTATCTTTTACTTTGCTTGCCAACTGTCTTCTGTCTTCGCTTCCTGTACCTAACCCCAAAGACTAAAAATGGCAAAAACCTAAAATAAATTACACTGTCGCAAACAGACACAGAAAGAAAGACAAAACGACTTACGAGTAAGTTCCCCATCAAGATGTCAAGTGTATCTATATCCCTTAAATATTCAGAGTGAGGTAGAGAGTGTAGAATAAAGCCTATGCAAGGTATACTGTCTTTAAAAAAAAAAAAAAACAAAACCAAAATAAATAACTACGCAAGATGGTTGTAATTTACACATACCTACAGTAACAATTGTCAAAGTTAATGGTTTCGCTGAATTTTACGGATAAAACCCATTTTTCAAGGAATTCATGTGTTGCGGAACGTACCTACTCGTGTATATGTATTTTGTTTGATATTTATGTATTTTTAAAGTACTAGGTATGGAAGCTCGTGGAGATGCCTCCAGTTGTAAAAAAAATGATAAACGGGCTTGGAGGTATTTTGAAGATTGATGGAAGTTTCCAAATTTTTTTTTGTTGAGAAGTTCTGGTATTGAGATGTCTATATTTTGCTGTCGTTGAGGCACTTTTGGAAGAAAGACTTACTTAAATTTGTAAGGCAACATTTTTCACGAATGCATAATTGTTTATCTGATGTTGGAAGGAATTCAATTTGATTTTGTTGTTGTGTTGTAATTTTGACATATTGCATGGAGTAGAGCTTTGCTAAATATATGTTGAATTTAGAGGATGAACTTCCGTAATTTTATTATATCTGGGTAGGGAAGAATTTTAAAACCCAATGATTTCAGTGCTTGTGGAAGTGGAGGACTCTTACACACTCTTACACTCTTACGTGCGTTGGACTTCCAAAGAGACTGTCCCAATCGATCAGTTGAATGATCGAATCGATCAATGATCGATTAAAAGATTGGATCGTTATAATAAATCGTTCATTCAATCAAAATGATCTTTTCTAGTCGTTTCCCAAACCAATCCTTAACGAAAAACTCATTCTCAAAAAAATGTTAGGCACAAGTCAGGATCCATGCATGAGATTAAGGAACCCCAACCGAGTCGAAACACACTGGGAACAAATTGTTGAAGCTTGTGTTTGCTTATGTGTTTTTATACATATATCAGTGCTTTGTGAGAATTAATCGATTTACTGTGATATGAATCAATCGTTCCTTCTGGTGAAAGGTTCACAAATACCGAATCAATCACGATTGAGACAGCCTTACTACCATCTCGTGACGAAGAACTTCGAATCCCAGGCTATGTCATTTAAAAATCGAAAGATTTTTTTTTTACGCTTCTTGCAACGAAGATACCTATGCATTTTCATTCCTGTCGACAATTTATCACAGTTAAGAGTTGTTGATCACGAAGCGCTGGTTGACTGTCGGTAATGTCACAAATTTGTTTTTGTTTTTTATTTTCTCAGGAAAACCCTGTTTAATTAAATTTCAAGGAATAAGAAGTTCTCCAGTGGGACCTTCCTATTTGCCAGAAGCTATTTCTTATTGCTCAAAGTCGCAAGTTTCGTGCTTTTTAGTAGGCGTACAAGATTTGATGACATGCGCTCAGGTATCCGATAAATTTGATTACAATGCCAATGAACGTGAATTCTGGCCTTGCCAGTAAAATACGAAAGGTGGTTAACAGTCACTGATTATTGTTTCCAATTTGCTCCTGAGACTTTGTTTTTAGAAAGGAGATGTGAATTGTCAAACAAGAACATTGTTATCTTCATAGATAGCCAGGTGGCAATTATATCCATTGCGTCATTTGTCACGAAGTCAAAACTGCTCGGCGAAACAAATTCAGTCACTCTTCAACGATTGATCCTGGGTCACCGTGACATTTATGGAAATGAAATGGCTGATAAACTGGCCAAAAACGATTCATCACTTGAACCGAGCCAAATTTTACCCTGGTTGCACATGTCACTGGAGCAGGAAAAGTATAGAATTCAACAAAGTTTCCTTAAAACTGCAAATGGCAGATGGTAAACAATTGACAACTGTCAGGTTTCAAGGAATCTTTGGCCAGATATAAAACAGTATCTACTGAAGCTTAGCAGAACTCAATTATCTCTCTTGGTAGGAATCATTATGGGTCACAACTCAGTGGGAACCCACATGAGCCGAATGGACATCGGCACATCTGATTTATGCAGAGGATGTCAGGACGAATAGGTGAAAGAGGGCTCATCTCACTTTCCTTGCTGAATGCCACAGCCTAACCAGAACTAAAAAAGACGCTCTCGGAAAATGCTTTTTCGACGAACTAGGGGACGTCTCATTTTTTGCACTAAAAAGCATCCTTGACTTCATTCGGAATTCGGGATGGTTTACGTAAGCATCTAATACTTAAGACTTCCACTAAATTCTTTTTCTTACCCCTCCCATTCCTACATTACCTACACCCCGGGGAGCACAATGGATCCATTAAGATCCCAATCAATGAGGTGATTCTGCTCTGCTATATCATCACGTCATCTTACCTAACCTTACCTTAGAATGCAGATCTTCATGGCAGGCTCTGGATGGAAAGTAAATCCTTACAAACGGATAATTTTTTGTGTTTTTATATAAGATGACAAAATGAGATTTATTTTAAAACTACATTCATTTTATCATGTATGGAATTCACATCATTCGAATCACCTTCTTGGCTTCACTGGTAAGGTTTCAAAGGGTCGTCTCGATTGTCGATGACTTATAGCATTATTTCGGTGATAGCATCCGGGATGTTCGGCTCGAGCTCTTCCAAAGTGATGTCAAGTCGCATGATCGCAGTGACCAAGCGTTCATCAAGCTCGCCCTGAAATTACCTAAGTGCCAAATTTCTCCTTGACATCTTCGAGCATTTACTCGTTTGTATTGCATATAGCACCGTTTTGTTGAAGCCAATGCTGTTGAGCTCTAGCCACCTAAAGTCGCATCACTACCTTATAAACCTGAGACCAATGACGGTAACGGTGTCTGCTTCCTGATTTCTAAAAAGTAAGGTTTGATGATTCCACCATGCCATAAGTGGCACCAAACAATTAATCTTTGTAAATGCATTGATGCTTGGTGGATCACTTGTGGATTGGGTTTATTCTAATAACGGCAAATTTTCTTGTTGACATTCCCCACACGTTTTTTTCCTTTTTTTTAATACAAAAAATAACGGTACCTGTCATGCGATTTTTTTTTCGAAATTTTATAAGTATTTTTTTTCTCAAAAACTGTCCTACAAAAAATCAAAAAATTTCATTTAGTTAAAGCTAGGAACCATTTGTTTGGTTTTTGATTTTCTCAAAAACGGTACGAAAGATTTTGATTATTTTTTTTTCTCATAAAGCTCCCCAATAGTTTGAATATTATTGTGAATATTATTATTTTATTTGAATATTATTTGGATTAATAAAAAAATCAAAAGCTTTTTTTGAAAACTCAATATTTGGAAAAACCCATGCTCGATTTTTTTAAAACTTGATAAATAAAAGTTTCTTAATATAATTTACAAGAAATGAAAAAAAAAATTATTTTACCTAAAAATGACGGTATCCTTAAAAAATGGTTTTCGAAAATCATATTTTTCTCGAAAACGGTTCCGAGAATTTTGCTAAATTTTTTTTCTTTTGATTAATTCTAACGATCTAAAATTTTATAAAAAAAAAATTAAATCAAGATATTACTGACTGTATTAGGGCTGATGATTCTACCCGGGTAATCAACTACCGGGTACTCGGGTAGTCGGGTATCATCAGCCCTAGACTGTATCTGCCATAGAACGATTTTTTTTCGAATTTTGAATTTCACATTATCGTCATAACGGATTTTAATGAAATTTTTTGCAGGCAAGCTTCTAAAAAGTTTAAAAAACATTGGATTTCAAAACAAAAATTTTTTTTTGAATTTTGAAAAAAAAAAAATTATTTTTTGTTTGCTAAATTCGATATTTCAAAAACAGATCAATATTTTTTTTTGTAAATTTAATTTTTTTCGTACATTAATAAACACTTCCAATTGGCGCTCCAAAATTTTTTCTAAAATATGTTGTATATTATAAATGCTTATTTTTTTAAGAAACCACTACAAGGAATTATAATTTTGTTCTTGCATTGCATAAACTATTTTTGCTGAAAACACATGGTATCCTGTGCTTAGCTCCAACTGCTAAAGGAGTTGTTTTAGCTATTTAAAAAATGAATGTTATCCTTAAGAACAGTTTGCTCTAATTACAAACAGTTTTAGCACAGATAATTATTGACTAGCGACATCTGTTGCTAAATAGAGCATACATTTTCACTATACTGTCATACAGTTACTGTCATACATTATATATATAATTATCTGTGGTTTAAGTTTAGGAAAAGTTAGAACCATTTTTACTTTTGCTTTTGTTGTTGTTTGGAAAAATACAGCACATTTTGTTCACTTTTCACTCTTTGGGTGTTTTTCTTTTTTAGTTCAGAGTAGAACCTGAACTGTCAAACAAAAAATCGTGTTTCTTTTTTAGCTCAGAGTATAACATTTCAAATTTGTGTTTCTTTTTTCGTTTAGAGCGTGTTCAGAGCGCACTCTTTGAGCTCGGTATAAGATAGCTGAGCAGAGACAGTTAAATGCTGAAATCATTCTGACAGACAGGAAAAAAACTCGCGTGTGTTGTGTTTATAAAATAATTCAGAGCTCTTAGAACACGCTCGATTCGGAGAAAGTTCAGAGTATGTTCGACATGCTCGTGCTCTGTTCAGTGCTTTACTCTGAATAAAAAAAAAAAAACGCCCTTTGAAGTTGAATGTAGTTAAGTCTTAGAGTATTAACTACACCTATCGGGCAAATTCCGTGTTAGGCTAGGCGCGCAAATTCAATTTTAGTTGCACAACTATTTCGTTGCTTATAGAAAACAGATGAACTATTTGGTTGAATGTCCGCGCAGGTGCATATAATTATATGTTACACAAAATAGCGAACTCTTTTTGGGCAATCGTTTAGTTTGTGTCAAAACACAAACTTCTTAGTTGCTCGAACCAAGCAGTTGCGAAACTAAAAATTGAATGTGCGCGCCTAGCCTTAGTGTTTTCAAAAAGTGAAAAAGTGAAATTTAGAACCATTTCAACTTTTACTTTTTGTGTTTTTCGAGGTGGAAGATAGAAATTTGAAATGAGTTGGAAAAAGAGAGCACGTAGTTCTAGCTTTATTCTATGCGTTACTGTTTTCAAATCTTCCCTGAAAATAAAATATTCTCCTGGTTTGACAAGAATGCGTTGACAAACAAACAAAATATGAAATTCGAATTAGAGCTGAGTAAATAGTTCATTTCAAATGATTGAATCGTTCAACAATCGATTACGAAAATTATCCGATCATTTCAACCAACCGATCATTCGATCATTTTAATTCCAATGAAATGATTCAATACTGTTCCTATTCGATTTTAATTTCGATTTCGATGATAAGATTAACTAACGAGACAGTATCTGAGAGCTTATAGGAAATACGAACAGTGGGGATCAAAATGTTTGCGACTTATGGCTTTGTAGTTCTCACAAAATATTCTATTATTGTAAGCCATAAATTGCCAAATAACATTGAATGATGCCTACTTTGTACTTGGATTAAAAAGTGTCAAAAAAGTTTTCGGCTGACATTTTGTACGAAATACACTTTGTACGTCAAAGCTGAATTATCTATTTGTCAAGTCATAAACTGTCAAATTCCATCAAAGAATGGCTAAGATTTCGATGGATTAAAGAACGTCTATAAATATCCAAAGGCGGTCAGCCATCAGACGAATAGGGGGAACAACATGTAGCATACGAAAACATGCACGTGCCGTAACTATTCGGGACTGGTGGAAGTGTGAGCATAGCCTCTCCGCGGCGGCCGCTAGAAACAAGCCTTTTAAAAAAAGGTTTGGCTAATATGATCAGGCTGGTTCCTCAGGTTGGCGACAGGTTAATTCCCTGTCCCGTAAAACTTAATGAATTTCGAGAACGACAACAAGCATCGGAAACGGACTGATCTCACGACGACAACCCACGCAAAGAAAAAGGAAAAACGATTTACGAATTTTCTTATGGAACGTACGATCGCTCTATAGAGCTCGAGCTGCTCAGCAGCTAGCCGATGCCCTGTCAAAGTATAAAGCTGACATAACAGCTCTTCAAGAAATCAGATGGACAGGGAATGGTGTTTTACAGAAGAAAGAATATGACATATATACTACAGCTGTCATACAAAACACCATGTGCTCGGGGTAGGCTTCCTAGTCAGCGAAAAAATGAAGTCTACTATCATCGGCTTTAACGCTATAAGCGAAAGGCTATGCACCCTTTGCGTGCGAGGCAAATTTACGAACATCAGCCTCATTGACGTTCACGGACCTACGGAGGAGTCCTCAGACGAAGAAAAAGAGACTTACTACGAACAAGTCGAGAGAGCCCTCAATGCCTGTCCAAGGTATGATGTTAAAATCATCCTTGGGGATTTGAACGCAAAAATAGGTCGGGAGCCGGTATTCAGGCATTACGCAGGCACCCATAGTTTGCATGAGAACACTAATGACAATGGACTTCGAGTCTTAGAATTGGCAGCATCGAAAAACATGGTCGTTGCGAGTACCAGGTTCCCGCGTAAAGATATCTACAAAGCCACCTGGGTATCACCTGATGGAGTCACTCGTAACCAAATAGACCACGTGTTGATAGACCGTCGCCACTACTCGAACTTGATGATGGTACGAACGTACCGAGGTGCCAATATCGATTCGGATCACTATCTTGTTGGTTTGGTTTTCCGAGGGCGGATTGCCTTGCGAAGACGCATTGCATCCGCCGATCAGGTTCGAATCAACACGGCTGCCCTGCGCAATGAAAACACCAGTAACACCTTTGGCAATGCGTTAGGACTCGCCCTAGAATCACTTGATTTAGGGAGAGTAAGTCCTGGAGCCAGTATGCTGGGCGTAAATGAGAAGTGGACACGCCTTAAGAATATTGTCATTAGTACTGCCGACTCCATCTAAGGCAGCAGTCGTAAAAATCGGAACGACTGGTTTGATGATGAATGCAAGCTAGCGACTGAACGTAAGAATGTTGCGTACCGAGCAATACAACAATCTCATAGAACGCGGGCACGCGAAGAGGAATATAAAGAGCTCAGAAGAATAGAAAAACGGCTACACAGACAAAAAAAATCAGCCTGGGAGAAGAACCTAATCTGTGAAATAGAAAATAGCCGAGAGCGAGGTCCGCACCAGGCGCGGAAGTTCTACCAATCCGTCCGAAACATGACGCAGTACACACCACGCTGCACATACTGCAAGGACGGAGAGGGAAATCTGATCACCGATCCTGAAAGCATACTGGAGCGATGGGAAGTGTACTTTAATGAATTGCTAAATGGTCAGCTCACTGCAGAAGTGGAGGCTCCACTACTTCAAGAAGAATACCCTATGTTGCCGCCACCAAGCATAGAAGAGGCTGAGAAGGCTATAGGCCGGCTTAAACAGAACAAATCCCCGGGAGCCGATGGCATACCAGCCGAATTATTCCATCACGGCGGACCAGCCTTACGTCAAGCAATTCATGATATTATAGTACAGGTATGGGAGCAGGAAGAAATGCCAGAAGACTGGCGAAAAGGTTTAATATGCCCCATACATAAGAAGGGAGATGTCACAACGTGCAGCAATTATAGAGGTATCACGTTGTTGAGTACCGCCTATAAGAAACTCTCCTCCATCCTACAAGACCGGATAACCCCATACGCTAAAACCGTCATCGGACAATATCAGTGTGGTTTCATTCCAGGCAAATCAACAACTGATCAGATCTTTACCCTTAGGCAGGCGATGGAAAAATGTCTAGAATTTAACATCCCAACATACCATCTGTTTATAGACTTTAAGGCCGCCTATGATAGCATAGCCAGGGTAGAACTTTACAAAGCCATGAGAGAATTCGGCATCCCAAATAAATTGACACGACTATGTAGGTTGACCATGACCAACGTAACAAGCCAAGTAAAAATAGCCGGATTGCTATCCAGACCAATCAACATCTTTAATGGACTCCGACAAGGGGACGGTTTGGCCTGCCTCCTCTTCAACCTGGCGTTGGAGAAAGCAATCCGTGACTCTGGCACGGCAACAAGAGGGACCATCGTCAACAGGTCCAGCCAGTTACTGGCTTACGCAGACGACATCGACATCATCGGAAGAACCGAACAAGCTGTACACGATTCCTTCATCCAGATCGAGCAGGCGGCACAAAATCTGGGGCTGCACATTAGTGAAGGTAAAACAAAGTACATGGTGGCGTCGAATGCGAGAGGAACAGTTGGTCAAACAATCAAGGTTGCGGAGCATGAATTTGAAGTGGTGCAATCCTTTAAATACCTTGGGTCAATAGTAGCAGCCGATAACAATATAGAAGAAGAAATACGCGGGCGGCTTCTCAAATCCAACAGAGCCTACTATAGTCTGTCAAAGCTCTTCAAATCCAGAAATCTCACCATAACTTCAAAACTGCTGCTGTACAGGACCATGGTCCTGCCGGAACTCACATATGGATCCGAGACTTGGGTGCTTAGCAAAAGGCACTCCGACCTCTTAGCTGCGTTCGAGAGAAAAGTCTTAAGGAGAATTGTTGGCCCCATATGTGAGGAAGGACGATTCCGGAGACGGTACAATCATGAATTGTACGCAATCTACCTAGAAGCAGATATCGTGACAAAAATTAAGCTCGGTAGACTCCGGTGGGCAGGGCACCTAGCTCGCATGAGCGAAGAGGAACCTGCTCGGAAAGTTCTTTGTGGTACATTCTATGGTAGACGACAGCGTGGTAGACCATGCTTGCGCTGGAGAGATGGCGTAGACCAGGACGCCCGAAGCCTTGGGGTGCGCAACTGGATGACGTCGGCTAGAGACCGGGATAGGTGGAGAGACTTGTTGAAAGAGGCCACTACCGGAACCCGGTTGTCGAGCCGATGATGATGATGTTAAATATCCAAAAAAGAGGTATTTTATTTGTTGCTCCGGAAAAGAGCAATTTTAGGGCTTTCGGCTAACATTTTGTACGAAATACTCTTTGAACGTCATAACTGAATTCGTCCTCTATTCGTCAAGCCATAAACTGTCAAATTCCATCAAAGGATGGATAAGATTTCGATGGATTAAAAAACGTCTATAAATATCCAAAAAAAGGTATTTTATTTTTTGTTCCGGAAAAGAGCGATTTTAGGGCTTTCGGCTGACATTTTGTACGAAATACACCTTTTACGTCATAACTGGATTCGTCCTCTATTCGTCAAGTCATAAACTGTCAAATTCCATCAAAGGATGGCTACGATGTCGATGGATTAAGAAACGTCCAAAAATCCACATTAAACATACCGGATTCTGATACATCAAATAACATCAGTTCAACCCAACAGTTGTTTTTGCGGCCTACAACGTCAACAACCAATCTGCAACGTGTCAAAGATCTACAATGTGTCAGAAATGTGTATAGGTTTGAAATTTTGTTTACCATTAACTGTTTTCCTTCGGACTGCAGGATTGAGTGCTTAGTAGGTACTTCTCATTGCATTCAACAATTTAAAAAAATCATGAATTCTCTGTCCTTTTTTGAATGATAATGAATTAAATAAATAAATTGGCACTCGAATTTCGAGAGCTGGGTCGGCTAGTTTTATTTAAAATGCGAAGCCTACTAAACGCGTACATTTGGATTATTTGCTCTTTAAGCGAGAAGCAATTCAATCTTATATGGAAAAAGGAAACTGCTTTAAAATTCTTTCAAAAGACTGCCTAAGAACCCACTTAGAACGTGCGTCGTTTGGTGGAAGTTTCCTCCACTTACTGGCATCTGCAAGTTGAAAGTCACAGACATCCCCTTGTTGCTGAAAACGCTGGACCAATAGGTAAATTGTTGAAGCACATAAAAGAAATTCTCAAATATAAATGATTTTAACAACTTTAGAATCCTCCTATGGGTCGTTAAAAAAAGAAAACATATTTTTCAAATTGAATTGAATATACTCAGGGATATCTCACTACCGATTCTGGAGAACGATTAATCATAAAAGAAATTCGCCTAAATAGGTACGAGTATTTTCTGTACCTTTTTTGCAAAGATGGTGAGTTTTTAATTAAATAGTATGTTATCAGCTTGTATTGCCTTTTTCGAAGTTAAATTGCCTGTCTAGTCAAACTTGTGGTAGACGTTTCTAATATAATAATACAACACCCAAGGAATATTGAACTTTCCAATCCAACACGCCCTATATCGAATTTGGAGAAAAATTCGTCTGGCATACTAATAATTATGTCCCCAAAACATTGCCCCTCCTCCAAACCCGAAATCGGACCAACTTCCCCACATAAGTCGATAATAGCCAACGGACATGTTGACGACTATCAAATGGCCTTTTTGTGTCGAACACACTCATATAGAAGATTTTTCAATTTGTATTCCAGAAGCAAGTTCAAATTACAATTTTAATAATATACACTCCGAACAAATATCATCAGTTGCCCTGCCCTATCGTTATCGGTCATCTTTCAGAGGGTAGACTCATATGGCAGACTTCTGGGCTTTGCTTACCAATCAAATACAACCAGCCAATATGTGTTAATGAGCTTAGATAAATATTTGTTCAGAAATTTGATTTATATTTATGTGTCAATATGTAATTGCTATGGGTCGTATTCGACCATGTAATTTCCTATATATGTCCTTATAATTAGTTGTTAGTTGCTCCCTCATCAGCTCATCAGCGGCTTTATCATCAGTTTCCTAATCAGGGTCATCTCGTTGATGAGAAAATAATTCAATTTCATTGGGGCATATTGTTTCGTATGATGAAGATATGTACTTTGATGAACCTTTGTGTATGTGTGTATGAACCTGGAAGGTATAGCGCGGCAACGATGTCGTCATTGAAGTAGAAGATCCACTCGATGATTGAACAAAATCATCATACAGTTCACAAGGATAGCTCCATTAATTTTCAATTTATCTCCAGCTAATAGGTATGGAGTATAAAGTATCTTCGTGTTTTAACAGTGATGTGGAGAAAAATGTTGTGAAAACTTCTATTTGGGCAGTTCTTGAAATTATAGGAGCTTTCATTATACTTCTACTTTGTTAAAATCTTGTGCGCTGGTCATCTAGACTGTATGAGCGGGAAGATACAACGGACCAAATATCGCAATTTCACCAGCTTTTATGATATTCGACAGTGTGTCCAGTTTTATGCTGGAAGAAGCTCCTAGAAACACTTCAGGTAGGACAAGTGAACTTGAAAAGGAGGCCAAGAGACTGCAAACATTTTTTTCAAAATGCCAAAAAAATTTGAAATTTTTAAAATTTAAAATTAAAAAATTTCATATGAAAAAGTTCACATTTGATACAAATGTTGAACAGTTCCACTTTTTGATAAAAATATAAATATAAATACTTTGACGTAAACGGGGCATTACTGGCGTTTAACATTGATCATACACACATAAGTCTTCTGATTGAAGCTGACAGTTTTTATTCTGAGAACAGAGAAAATAGCTTTGGACTTGTTTTCCGAACCGAAAACAGATTAGACTGCCAATCAAAAACGCTCTTAGTTCGAACTGTCAATGGAAGTCCAGAGATTGTTTTCATTTTCACAAACGAAAAATAAAGTATCAATTTGTGATGTTTTTTTTAATCCATTGACATCGTAGCCATTGATGGAGTTTGATAATTTTAAACTTCAAAGCCAGAACAAATTGTATTTTGACGTAAATGTCACTCGGAAACTATTAAACTTTTTATCGATCCAATCTATTAAAAACTCACCATTTGTGAGTTTTTTAGGGGAGTTCTTTGAGGTTAATTTTTAAATCTATCAAAATCACACCCTTTCTTAAAAGAAATTTGACAGTTGATGATTGGACTACTGTAGGATGAACTACAAAATGACACCTTAAAGCGCTCAAATCGCATTTTATAAGTGCGAAAAAAAATGAAATTTTTTAAAGATTCTTTAAGGTTTCCTTTAACCCATTGAGATCGTAATGATCTTCTATTAAATTTGACATTTTTTCTGTTGAGATATGAATAAGAAAGAAACTATATTTTGACATATAACTGTCACCCAAAGGTACTGCAATTGTTTGTTCAAATTTACAGATTTTAAATCGAGTATTTGGATGAATTGTGTGAATTTCGAGTTTATTTTAACAGCTACCAAAGTCAGTGCAAGATAATAAGTAAGTGCCCTATTACACGATGTCTCACGAGACGAGGCTCACGTAAGTGCGAAAAAGAAAGCAGATATGAGGAAATGAGTTGCAAAAAAATATTCCCGGTGAGTACCGGGCTGATTTTTAGTAGTCTCATTTTGACGTTTCTTTTTCTCAAATTCGTTTTATGTTGTGTTGTGCATCAAAAAATTCGAACAACAGTCAAATTTGAGACATAAGTCTCATAAGACATGAGTCAACGTGTAATAGCTTTTGCCTCACGGGATACAAATTTAAAAGGAAAGTAAAAAATGAGACATGTCTCATGAGGCAACGTGTAATAGGGGACTAAGCGACATACCAAGTTATAACAGTTAGAATTAAGCACTGTTATTGCGTAACCGCAGGGCTAGGGTTCTCTCAAATTGGTAGACATATTTCAGTCAACTAGAGATTTTTTCAACCCGCGCCAAGTGAGAAGAATATTTCATATTTTTAATGATGAAAAACTGTTATAATTAATATAAATTGTCATATTTCTAGTCTCGTCTAAATAAAAGTAATGTTACCGAAACTCAAGTTTCAAGAAATGAATACTTTTCAACAATTGACTTGAGCGCCATTTTCATCTCAATGAATTCAATACTTTTTGTTAATTTTTATCGCTGACTTCTTCACTTTTTGTTTGTGTAATTTTGCTGAGCACTCTACAGACTTTTCAATAAAACGCGTGTCAATCTTAAGCAAGTATTCGTCGATACTTCAACGACATTATAACCTCAAAGCTTGTCAATTTGTTGGTTGCTTATTTAGAAGGGTGTATGATTAAATCTGGCTTATGAATCAGTTACGTACTTAGGATCTATTTACTCAGTACAACTTAAGGTATTGGTTGAAGATCACTGTCAGCCAATAAAGCTTCATATCTATGGAATTACTGGAGAAAATGGTATAATGAATGTAATACTTGTCTATGTCTATTAAAAGATGTGCGGAATCAAATCGCATTCGATAGAAAGCTTCAGATGAACAAATCGAAGAATTCCACCTGTAGACCATCAAATCCTGCGGCTTTGTTATTGTGAAGTCTTTTTTTACAGCTAAAACTACCTCTTGTATACTGGTTTCTGGAACTGTTCTTTGTTCTTCGTTGATTAGAAGCGAGTTATTTTTGTACCTTAGCTTGGCTTACAAGATCAGTATCAGTTTGGTCTACCAAGCCAAAAATTCGATGCATTTAGTCTTATCGCGATGAGAGTAAGTTACTGGATATTTTACATGTAATTCAACTGGTAAAAGATGGGAAGAAAAACGCTTAAATTATCCATTGGACAGGATCTTAGAACTCCCGTGTGACAGCGCTTGCTTTTCCTTCTTTATTAATGTTATATACTTTGTTGAGTCCAAAAACCAATCGAACCATACGTTGAGATCAGACGTTTTGCTGATAAGTAGAAAAAGAGTCCACAGCTCATGACCCAGTTTGCTAAATTTCCTCAAGGCAATCTCCGTGATTTGGCTAATTACAAGGGTAAACTTTCCCGGCTCCAATAATACCAAATCATTAACTTACACAATTGACTTCACACCGCATCTCTTCATCCCTTAATGTGTATGTTAATTAACCGAATTTTTATGAAGACAATTTGGCACAGTTCAAAATGTCTAGTACAAGGCAAATGTTCCTATGTAGAACCACAAGATCTGAGAACTTTTAGCCTATTATTATTTCTTCTCGAAAGTTTTGATATCCATTTAAGGCCAAGCATTGACACTAGACTTTTATCTACGGTTCAGCATGCGTTCTGTCAAGGGAAATCGGAAATAGCTCTTCATACACTGATTAGAACAAAATACTTGGGTCTTATTTTGAATAAGTAGTTAAGTCTATAACACAACATTCAAGAAAGAGTTAAAAAGGCCACAGTGACACTCATCTCATTTGGAATAAATAGGAGCTCCAACTCCCCATTATTCACTGGCTTTACACCTCGGTAATCAGACTGATTCTAATTAAAACTTAGGTGGAACAATATCACCACCCGCTTGGCGAAAAGCAGATTTGGCCAATGCTGGACCAATGCAGATCGCACATAGGCTCCGTAATAGATGTTATATCAGGACACTGATTAATTGGCAAGCACGCAACGCGTCATAAAATTTATTCTAACGATTTCTGTAGAAGCTGCATGGACAAAGAAGAGGTGATGTTCTGCTTTATCCCAAAGACGAAGACTCTATCCGTGAGATTTCTATCACAATGATTTTAGTGATCTTCCAAATATTAGCAGTTCCAATTGATTTAACGATTAGGGAGAATCTGTCCAAGATTCAATGTAGTGATTCAGTGTGTCGGATCTCCTGCTAACAGCCACGCCAACTTAACCTAATCTACTGCACTTAAAATAACGACATAATTTTTTGCACAGCACTGTTTGGATATGATATATCCGAATTTAGCGTCATCGAGGAGCAATAGATTAGGTTTTAAGGATCCTTTAGATGCAAGAGTACTCGTATACCCAAATGGTTACATGAACTTTGGTTACACCCTTTTTCAATAAAAAGGAGCTGTATAGTTGCGCTAAAGAACTTAATGGAGAATGTTTGTCATTAGAAACAAATTAGATTCTCAAAGGATTGGTGGAGAAGGAATTGTGTAGGATGGGGGGAACCGACAAATCCAGATGCCACAGAGTGATAATAATTAAATGTTAAAGTTAAATGAGTTTCGGTATGTATTTCCACTTGTTCCGTCCTCTGCACCACTGGTTCTATACGAGTATAGTCGGACCAATATAGAACAGGCGAATCCTTTGGGACCCGTTTAATTACATCGCCTTCGTTAGGGTTTAATAATAATCTTCTGCATGATAACAAAATCAGGATAGTAATATATCAAATGATGGTTGTGTATTTTTTTTTTGTGGGCGGAGAGGAGTCTTGATGTGTTCCTGGTTGAATAATCAACATGTTTCCTAGAGAAATAGGAGTGGCAGTTCAGTACAGTTTGTCGGTGGGTTAGTTTTTGTTCAAAATAGCAAAATACGCTTAGTTGGTTTAATCTTTGAATTCCATCAAGGGAATGAATATTTGAACTTATCTTCTTACCCAAAGGGGCTGAGTTGTTGTTCATTTGGGATCAAACACTTTTTCTTGTTTATACATTTAAGATTAAACGTTTGTGTTCTGTTATCAATTCAAACCCAACACAGATTGAATTTGTAAATTGTTTTTTAACAAAAAGACAAACCGCAAGACCAAATTTTGAACTTTTTTTGTAACTCTTGACACCAGTTAATTCCTTGGGTATAGACTTATGGTTTTAAACTCACTGGTTGATCCCGAATTGAGAAGTTTTGTTGGAAGTTCTTTGTTTATGAATTACTTACTTAAGATGGCGCTACAGTCTACGGAGGAACAGTTCCTCAACCAACAAGCTCCTCCAGCCAGCATAGCTGTCTTCAATTTTTCACTCCAAGTTGGTTGATGATCTCTCCCATCTACATATGTGTGCCACTTGATTGGTTGAATTCGCTATAAATGACCTAGCCATCTCAGTCGATAGCACTTCGTTTTTTTTTACTAGGTGAATTTAGCTGTGTAGCCCATACATTTCGCGGTTATATCTTCTTCTTAAATCTCCATCTATGTATGTAAACAGGACCAAAAATCATTTTGAAATTGGCGTAGTTCAAAGGGTCTTCTTTCTTGGAGGATCAAGCAAACAATACTGAGGTTCCATTTATGGGGCATGCTTTTTGTCGACCATATTTTGCAGATGAGCTGATGCAAATCTGGTCATGGACAACCTGGCAGCGAGGCCGTCAGTTCCAGCGGCTTTATTGGACTTATGATTCGTTATAACTACTTGTATCTTCTATTCGTCCAGGTCGGGTGGTCTGCTTCGCCTTAGTCGAATGATACTTACTGCTTACTCCCTAGAAACGGAATTCTCTTCGTCATCTTCGCGCCGTTATACAGTTTAGAGAAATGTTCTTTCCATATTCTCAGGATTGACTGCGGTTCTCCAACGATGTTCCTTTGACTGTTTATTCTCGTATACTTGAGATTTTTCTATCTTCCCAACATCATTCTTCTTTTTATTTCTGAGAAGCCAGTGTTCCTCTCTGCTCTTCTACTCGTAGAGCTCGCGACCAACTCTGGTCCTTCTTTGTAGCGCCCCTTTGTACACCCCTTGTAGCCATCTAACGTCCAACTTCGTCACAATACTTCCTTGCTTTGTCTTGGGTCGGGATATAGTCATCCGTACTTTGGTTACAACGAGGTAGAGGTCCGAGACTATGTTGGTACTTCGGAACGTACTAAAGAAGTCCCTTACGTCGATCACAATGTGATCAATCTAGTTTACGGTTGGTTAATCAGGCGATATCCATGTCCCTTTGTAAATATCGAGATGTTTGAACTGCGTGCTAGTTGTCAGAAAGGCTCGCGCCACACCTAAGCCGATGTGACTGAATACACTATCGGAAGTGGTCTCATGTAGGCAGTATCTTCCGACCGTGCCATCAAAAATATTTTCTCTTTCCAGCTTTGTGTTAAAATCTTCCAGAACAATTTTCATGTCATACGAGTAGCTAGGGTACTGCTCATATGGTTTTCCAAGGAGCTCGTAGAATATTTTTTGGTGGCTTCGTCTTTTTCCTCTGCTAGGACATTCGCACACGAATGAGGCTTATGTTGACGAACTGTGCCTTTATGCGGATCATCGTGAGGCGCTCGTTCCTACAGAATGTACCTTTGTTTTACGTGGATTCCTAGTTATTTCACCTTAACCCCACGGGTGGCCTACCACCATTGGAGCCAGATTTAGTCCTAGCCATTAACCCCGTCATAGCAAGCTAATCCGGTCGCAAAGTTGTGATATGTTGCAGCATATGCACACCTATTGCTTAAAGTCGAGACCTACCAACGCCTCTTGAATCCAAGAAAAGAATCCTGAATCCCATTCGTTTCCGCATTTGGAGTAAACCACGCCACCACGATCTCCCACTAGGGGGCCGACCTCAAGATAGCAGGAAAAAGAGAACTGACACACAAGATGTGCACAATTGCCCTCAAAATCCCGGGCACTATCACCCGTGGTACCAGTATAAAGCTACCGGTGGAGCCTCGCAACGTCATCAAATCCCCCCTAGGCGAAAACGGAAAAGAGGACATGGCCTAATTCCTACTCAGCTTCGGGGTTAATGGATATGAATCAGTCACTTCCAGATAGGTTACTGCAAAACCCTGGGCCTAGCAACCCTAGGATACACATATTGAGAAAGTAAGTTGAGGGCGGTCAACAAACAACTCATGCGTATCCTAGTCTTTTGATCCCCTTGCGGTTCACACGGGTGACGCCCCGGTCTTTGTTCCGAAGAACTCTGGATGACGGTCCACTTCACGCTATCAACGTAGGACGCCAGGTACAAGTACCCGGAACCCCCAAGTCTCTGACACCTCTTGAACATAAAAACACATCATGTACCTTAATACAGTCCTTGTCTTTGTCTTTGAAGAACTCCAGCTGGGCTCGATCAGCTGAAGAACTTCGCCCCATCCAAAGTATCCAACCAACCATCATCCATGCACTAACCACCGGAACCACCATCGAAATCACTTACCACACGATCGCTTGGGAATTACGCATGGTACACCCTGGAGACATGCCACCAAGCCTCATGTATATAGTAAACAACCTTCAACAGTACTCCAGCAGCAGCACACTTCAAACAATCAATTAGACACATCGGACACACTCTGAACCTCTTGACTAATATGACACGTAAACGTCACACCAGACTCAGTCCCCAGACACCGGATGAGACCTAGGATTCCCAACTGTATGCCCAGTCGAAAATCCACAGTCCCATCCATAACACTACCATCAAGATCAAATCAAAAGGTTCTCATTGGTCCCGTGCCCCAAAGAGAACCATGCCAATTGTACTCGACACACACACCCATTTTTATGGTAGGACTTTCGGACCCCTAGTCATCGCAGCAACTAGAGACCCTACGGTCCTACCAAACACTACCAATCAAGATCAAATACTACGAGATGCATTAGGTTTCCGGCTAGGCATATCACCGGAATCCTAACCATCTCATATCGTCTCCAACCCTGACTGTCCCTATCTCGCTGACTCTTGGGTTTTCTTAGTTGCCTAATTCCACCTGCTGAAGCTCAACAGCAGGAGGATAGACTTAAGCCCCCCCACCACGACAAGGTGAAACCCGTCGGGGGGGCGCTCGTTCCTACAGTTGAAACTCAACGCTTTTTTCTTGATTCTAGTTCCAACAACAAATCAGCACCCATGTAAACGCTGCTTTTGTTCTCAATAGCAGCCGCGCCGTTCTGTTGAAACCACAAGTGATGCGCCGGTGTTCATATCATCTAATTTGGTCCGAAATATACTCGGATGCGCTCCACCCAGCGAAACTGCTACGAGCATTCCAATGTTGTATTCCATACAAAATGGCAAACATGCCCCTTTTAAATAAATAATTAAATTCAATGATATTTCACTCAGTATTTGTTCCATTTAAATTTGAAAATGAAAAACGTTTACTGGAAACCCTATTGAAAACCTTAATTTTTACATTTTTTGAGGTTAGGATTTTCATGCATTAGTATTTGACAGATCACGCGGGATTTCAGACATGGTGTCAAAGAGAAAGATGCTCAGTATGCTTTGACATTTCATCATGAATAGACTTACTACTGCCACAACGTCGAATTTTCAGTGAATGGGCCCTAGAAAAGTTGGCAGAAAATCCGCTTTTTTATCGACAAATTTTGTTCAGCGATGAGGCTCATTTCTGGTTGAATGGCTACGTAAATAAGCAAAATTGCCGCATTTGGAGTGAAGAGCAACCAGAAGCCGTTCAAGAACTGCCCATGCATCCCGAAAAATGCACTGTTTGGTGTGGTTTGTACGCTGGTGGAATCATTGGACCGTATTTTTTCAAAGATGCTGTTGGACGCAACGTTACGGTGAATGGCGATCGCTATCGTTCAATGCTAACAAACTTTTTGTTGCCAAAAATGGAAGAACTGAACTTGGTTGACATGTGGTTTCAACAAGATGGCGCTACATGCCACACAGCTCGCGATTCTATGGCCATTTTGAGGGAAAACTTCGGAGAACAATTCATCTCAAGGAATGGACCGGTAAGTTGGCCACCAAGATCATGCGATTTGACGCCTTTAGACTATTTTTTGTGGGGCTACGTCAAGTCTAAAGTCTACACAAATAAGCCAGCAACTATTCCAGCTTTGGAAGACAACATTTCCGAAGAAATTCGGGCTATTCCGGCCGAAATGCTCGAAAAAGTTACCCAAAATTGGACTTTCCGAATGGACCACCTAAGACGCAGCCGCGGTCAACATTTAAATGAAATTATCTTCAAAAAGTAAATGTCATGGACCAATCTAACGTTTCAAATAAAGAATCGATGAGATTTTGCAAACTTTATGCGTTTTTTTTTTTTAAAAAGTTCTCAAGCTCTTAAAAAATCACCCATTATTAAAATAAGCTGCTTATTGAACTGAGGGAAACAATTTTTTTAAATTTAACGGTCAAAGTCTTGAACACTAAATGAAATTGAAACTGACTCTCTATAAATAAAGTTTTCCCTTCACAAGAAATTGTGGGAGCGTATCGTAATCCCGATTTTTTAATACCGTTTTTTAAAAATCCCAAAAAAAAAGTTTTAAAATCCCGTCTGCTAAAATACTGCTTTTTAAAAATCCAGTCTTCTAAGATCCCGCTTGTTCAAAATCCCGATCTACTATTATAATCCCGCTTTTTAAAATCTCGCCAAATCCCGTTTTTTAGAATACGTAGCTAAAACTTATTGATTTAATGTTAGTTATTTTCCAGATTCTTTAAACGCTAAAGAAACTTTGCATACACCCAACCTCGCACCTACCCCAAATCCTACAGTGTGCCGAAGCATGGGGGTTGCAGCGGGGCAGCATACCCCCATTACATACCTCACTGCTTACACGAAGTAATAAGAAAGGGGATTATAAAAAAACGGGATTATAAAAGACGGGATTTTAAAAAGCGGGATTTTAAAAAGCGGGATTATAAAAAGCGGGATTTTAAAAAAGCGGGATTATAAGAAACAGGATTATAAAAAACGGGATTTAAAAAAACGGGATTATAAAAAGCGGGATATCGTATCCAACCCAGAAATCGTTTCTCTAAAATTCTATTAACCTTCAAAAATTTTGGCCAAAAGTCAAAAATGTTAGTTTTAAATTTTTTTATTGGAGATTTTGTTGCAAAATGAAAAAAATTAAATTTTCGCGTTGAGCCGTACAAAATACTTAGGACGGAAACGCACCAAAATCGAAAAAAAACCGACAGACAAAAATTAACCGGGCATTGGGAAGTTCGGTTTTTGATACGAACTTTCTTTAAAAATCATAACAGAACGTCAATTCAAATAGGTGCTGACGCAACGAAAGAGTTTAGAAAAAATTCTCCACAAGAACCGTTAGAAGAAGACTCGCAGAAGGTGGGATTAAAGGTTTGGAAGGCAAGAAAAAGCCATGGCTCTCAGAATGGCCGAAAACATACCACCATTTTACCGAAGAGGATTACTTTAACGTCTTGTGGTCAGATGAATTAAACTTTGAAGTAAGCATCATACTAATCCCTCGTATGTGTAAGCATTGACAGTTGCCAGGTTACTTTTTTTGAGTTCTTAAAACAAATTACAACTTAGAGTTGTTTGGTAATCCTGGTGTAACCTTTGTGAGGCGAAAAGTTGATGAAAAATACAATCCACAAAGTTAAACACAGAGGGGGAGCGTTATGATCTGGGGCTTCATGGCTGCGGATGCAATCTTTTAGTCAAATTTTTAGTGACACTAACATACGAAACGTCTTATTCCAGCAAGATAATGCTTTCAAAAGTCTCGTCTTTCCATGCGGTGGTTTGTTGAAAACAGCTTGCGTACCCTGCGACGTCTTCAGATAGGAACCCTATTGAACAGCTTTAGGGGATTTTGAAACGAAACATTCGAAAAAGCAAAAAAAAAATTCTCAAAAATGTTTTAAAACACGAATGGAACAAAATAAGTTCTGTCAAGTTCTAAAAGCTGGTTAGCTCAATGCCTAAAAGAATAGCAGCAGTCCAAACAAAATACCTATTAAATTTTCTTCATTAAAAAATACATTTCTAATGTCACTGCATGTATAATTTGTATTTATCTTATTTCTTTTTTAAATTATGGCAACTTTTTAATGGTGCCTAATAAAGTAAAGTGCCAAGGAAGTATATCCTAAAAATTCTGATTTTTCGCTTAAGACTTCTGAATTGAAAAGCATTTCCAGTTAAACTTGTAGATTAAGGGCCCGTTTGGCATAGTTTCGAAATCTACACTCCCCTATTTGTGTCGTAGCTGAAATGCCTTTTTAGGGAAACGTTAATGCTATCAGATTTTCGGTCAAACCTATATAATTTGCCCCTAATTAATATTTTTTCTTCCCCCTGTAAAATATAACTTAAATTTAATAAATGCCATTAGTCATAAGTGTTACACAAATGAAACTAATCCATTCCTCAAATTCAAAATAAAACGTTTGATCAATCAATCAAAACACAAACTGAGAAGAAAACTAACTCAAAATTAAAGCATTAAGGGTCATTAATTATAGACTTTCGTGTCGACAGTTTCAAATCATAAACCGACAACACAACTTACAAACCACCATGGACCACCACCACCACTCCTATTTTGTGCTGAAAAACGGGTGTGTGACCCACTCAACACAAGTTGTTAAAAAGAAAAACAAAAACATATATAATTATAGTGAAATAGTGCCTTTAAGGGATCCATTTTTATGGGAGCAGGAGTGGTTCCGAACGACAAATTATTACCTTCCCAAATGTGAGGTTTAAAGGTCGCAAGGGTTTACAAAACACGCACTTTATAGTTCGCATGGTTTTCCATTAACTAACTCAATTTCAAATTAATTTTTTTTCTATACTATAGGTAGCTAAGAAGTACAACTAGCTACAGAAGTCATGACCTAGCCTAATGAGAAGAAAAGCCATTCCTGTTCGCGGAAAATATGTGATTATTTTTCTTCTCATCAAACCCTTTTGTGATATTTTTTTCATACCCTAATCAACTGTATATGGATACTCGTACATAAATTCACATAACATCTTGTCAGTTGTGTTTCACTTTAAGTCAATGGGAGACTCTTCAGACTTTTGAATCTTCAAAGCATTTCACTATAAAAGTTTTCTAAATTTCCTTGCAATTTCGCTTTGTTCGCGCTCCACTTGTCATGTGCTAGCCAAAGGGTTCTTTTGAAAACTTCAGCTCACTCGGGTCTATCACACTCCATTTCCTCTCGAAACGAAGAAGCAATCTTTCTTCGCACACACACCCAAAGTAGCACCACAATGAATCCTACATATACACATATACGAGTAGATGGAGATGCTCAGACAAACTTCTCAGTTTTGTTTAATTAGACGAAACATCAGCAGCTTTGCTTTGGCGGATTTACTTGTATGTGGTTTGACTATAACTACATACATTTTTGTATAGTGATTTTTTTTTTTGTAAACATTTCACGAAGTTCCGGGAACGAAACATGCGAATATTAATGAAATGCACGTCGGTCGTTAACAAATAGCTTGGTTTTGCTTTAGGAACAGATATCGTGCCAACAACCTACAAGCAATTGTTATTGCAGCTACACAAGCTTATTCATTTAAATGTTAGTCTAAGAATTAAGTCAAAATAAAATAAAAAATCTTAGAAAATGTTTTGTCCCATCCTTTCACCTTTCAGACATAAGGAGAATTGATAATTTTTTGTTAAGGCTGATTCGGGGCCACATTGCAAGAGCGATGTCCTCGTCCAATAGCCTATTTTTTGGGGCGTAATAACCTTACGACAATTATTATGGGAGTCTTCGTCTAAGCGCCTATATTCCGCTCGAGTCATTCTTCTACTTAGACAGTCGAGGGCTGGCCCAGGATAGAATGAGGCTTTTTATATTAATACCCTTAAAATGTTAAACACAGTACGAGAAATTAGGAAAGTAGGACAATGTTAGAAAGGAGATACCGATGCACATTGGTTTTGAATGTCTGCACAGTGCAGTGAGTGGGAAATATTGAGCCGGGGAAAAGCATTCCACATTCGTGTAGTGCGGCTAAAAAAAGAATCTCGAAATTGGCCTCAAGGGTAAACTGTTAAACATTCCTAGAAGTACGGGTATTATTGTTGAATATTTTGAGGGGAATATTGGCGGGGAAATAGACATGAAACATTGCGGCGGTGCTTGAGAGATACAAATGTCATTTTTAGAGCTCTCTTTTGAATTCTGTCCAAGAGAATCAAGTGGGTTTTTGGAGCACCTGTACAGATATGGGAATTGTACTCGAGTTTCGGAAGAATAAAGTCAGAAGAGGTGAAAAATTTCTTGCATCGTCCAAGGAAACCTAAGCACTTAGCAGCGTTTTTGGCGACGTCAAATATGTGATCACTCTTCAAGAGATCGTCTGCAATGCACATACCAAGAACTGAAAGTTGTTCAGTCTTCTCGATGTAAGTGGCACCCATATAAAGTGGCATTGAGGGAGGGTTACGCTTTGGCGACAATAAACAGCATTGAGTTTTGGAAGCATTAAATTCTACACGATTTTTGATTCCGCATTGGACAATGTTGTCAAGATTAGAATTCAATGAGCTTATCATACGCTGCGGTTGGAATCAACATCCGAAGGACAAGGATGTGAATCTAAAAACGAATATAAAAGCTGAGAGTACTGTCGTCAGCGAAACAATTTAGTGCATAGAAGTTTCAGACAAAAGATCGTCTATGAATAGAAGAAAGAGTGTCGGAGACAAAATGGAGCCTTGAGGCACACCAGCGTTTATTTTGTGGATATCAGATTTGAAACCGTCTACTAATAGTTGTAGTAAACGGTCCGAAAGGTAATTTCTAATCCATCGAAGAAGAGATTCATCGATTCCAAAAGTACACATTTTCGATAAGTGAGCTCGATGGCACAATCTATCAAATGCATTTGAAATATCAAGTGCAATCACCTTTGTTTCTCCAAAATGATGTAAGGTTGGTTCGGCTTTTCGGTGAAATATGCTATCAGATCACTAGTGGACCTATTGCTACAAAAGCCATACTGCCGGAGTTTCGCCTGCTTCTAGCACAGCTCACTTGGAGCGGCCGATGATGTCGATGTCGTTCGCATAGCCAAGCAGTTGGGAAGACCTGTTGAAGATAGTTCCTTCCAGGTTAACACCACTCTTGCGCACTATTTGCTCCAGGATTAGGTTGAAAAAATCACATGATAGCGCATTTCCTTATCTGAACCCTGGTACACGTCTGGAATACCTCGGATCAGCTCTTACCCATTTGTACGTTGTTCCACGTATTTTGTAACGTCATGCAGAATAGCTGGATCAGTTTTTTTAGGATCCCGAGTTCCGACATCGCTCTTGGTATTTTATGCTATCATATGCGGCTTTGAAGTCAATGAAAAGATGGTGGGTCTCGACTTGAAATTCATTGGTCTTTTCTAGGATTTGCCTTAATGTGAAGATTTGGTCTATTGTTGATCTCCCTGGCCTGAATCCACACTGGTATGTGCCGATCATAGTGTTGCAGAAAGGTTTTAGACGCGCACATAGTACGGTGAATAGGATCTTGTAGGCAACATTAAGCATGGATATGACTCTGTAGTTTTTGCAGGACATACAATCGCCAATTTTGCAGATTGGGCATATGGAGCTATTTTACCAGTCGTCGGGCATACTTTTCTCCTCCCAAACTTGGTTGAGCCGGCCGGCGTTCAGTTCAGCACTTGGGAATGGGACTGCATCTTTATTGACTGGTCCCATGCTTCTTTGCTCTCCTGTGGCTTCCTCTATACATAATCCCCACTAAGCAGCTGCTGGAAATGCTGCTCAAACACGTCTACAATTACTTGTGCTTCGATGACTAAGTTCCCTTCGCTGTTTCGAAGAGCTTGCGTGCCAGATGCCAGTTGCTTGGCTGTTTTGTAGAACCGGCGGCGGGTGTTGGTGGCAGTGCTAGACTCCTCGAGATACCTTAGCTGAGAGGCTGTGGATACTCTTTTCTTTCTGCGCAGTGTTTTTTCTCTTGCCTTCTCCGCTTACCGTAAGATGAGCAAAAGATAGGAGCGTCTTTCCTTGTTTGCCGTAACGTAAGCAAAAGACTAGGATGCACATTGAGTCGTTTGTTTCTACCCCGGCCGACTTCTTGGTGTGTATCCTAAGGGTTGACAGGCCCAGGGTTTTGCAGGAGCCCATCTGGAAGTGACGGGTTCAGATCTGGAAATTCCGAAGCTGAGTAAGAACTTAGACTTAGTCCGGGTTCCGTTCGCCTAGGAAGCTCCATGAAATGACGAAGTTGCGAAGCTCCATCGGAAGCTATATTCTGGCACCACGGAAGATAGTGCCTATTTGAGTTCGAGGATTGAGTTTTATCCTCTGCTTAAACCCTATATATGAGGTAGGCCCCCTAGTGAGCATCATGGTGGCTTGGTTTATTCTAAATGCGGAAACACATGGTTTTCAAGATTCTTTTCTTAAATTCAAGAGGTGTTAAATAGAAATCGTCTCCAAAGCAAGAGGTGTGCATATGCTGCAACATATCACAACTTTGCGACCGTTATAGCTTGCTATATCGGGGTTAATGGTAAGGACTAAATCTGACTCCGATGGAGGTAGGCCTTCCGTGGGGTAAAACCGTAAACCAAAGACAGGTCTTGCCTTCTCTTTTCACTGTACTCCTCTTTTGCTGCTCTTGTTTTCCGTTGCAGCATTTGTATTTTCCGTCTCCTGCTTCAATACCGCGCATTCATCATCATACCACAGATTCTTTTTTCTAGGTGGTTGATAGCCTAGAGTGGTCTCGGCTACCTCCTTAATGATCTAGCGGTACTGGTTCCAATTGGTTTTGACGCTTGTGGCTGGGGGTACGCCAGAGAGTTTCCCGGTTAATTGCACACTATAGTCTCTGGTTTTCTCAGGTGTGCTAAGGCATGCAATGTTGAATTTCTTTCTTTGGGCGGTCTTCGCTTTCTTTTCGTTGGACATTCGGGCTCTGAACTTTGTCACAACAAGATTATCTACACGTGCCTTGCGCCAATTACCACATGGTCCATTTTGGTTGGCGGTTCGAGCATCTGGAGATCGCCAGATTGCTGTGTGTATCCTCACCTGTGGGGACCCTAGTGCTACTCATCACCGTAGCTGCAGCAAAGTCCAAGGTCTAAGCTTTAGTTAAAAAGTTTATTAAAAAAACCAGATATTTAAGTTTTAATTATTTTGTCTTTTATGGCAAAGACACAACTTTGGCAGCTGTGGGGGATTATACCCATACTATCGACATAACAGTCCAACCCTCTGACTAATAACTCAAATGGTAACTTAGTCGAGAAATAGCGATAGTTGAAAAAAAAATATTAAGACTAAATTAAGTCTGTCATTTTTGAACCAAAAATATATTTCCTCCAACAAATCTTCAAAAATTGAAAGAGAAAAACCTGTTAACCATCCCCTAACTAAATCTTAAAAAAAAAAAACTTAACCAAAAGCATTTGAGTGAGGAATCTAATTTGAAAAGTCTTTCCCTTAATTAGGTGTTTTAATGCCTCTTCAAAAAGGGTGTACTATCTACCTAAATCCAGAAAGGCCTTAAGTCATTCATTAAATCCTATAATTACTTCATTTATATTATAAAATCCTTTGGTTCCCCCTACAATGGAACTTTCCTTTGAACAGGATACAATTAGCCACAACTATTTCACCGCCAGCCAGCTATTTAGTCTATTTTAAATGTAGGAATCATGGAAAATCACGCACTTTCCGCTTCCAACAAAAAAGCAATTAACACAATCTCTTGGCCTGATGTAAACTCCCTTGGATCTATTTTAAAGTCTTCCGGTGATGAATGACGAAGGAATACTCTTCTATAGCACTTGCATTTTAACAGAAGATAAGAATACATCCTGGTCGCACACTCAAAAAATTTCGTGTGTAAATATTACTAATTCATGCGTACATTCTACGAATTTTATTCGTGGTTTTCAGCCACGAATAGTATTCGTAGAATGGAGGTTTATTAGTACATATTACTAATATTTTATTAGTATTCGTAGAAAATCAAACGTATATTGTACGAATACTATTGGTACAATGTACGAATATTATTCTAATATTTACCAATGCCATTCGTATATTGTACGAATACCATTAGTACAATGTACGAATTTTTACCAATGCCATTCGTATATTGTACGAATATCATTGTAATATTTACTAATGCCCTTGTAATTCATTCGTAAATTATACAGCTCCATTTGTATATTGTACGAATATTATTGTGGAACTTATTACCATTAAATATGTTTTCTGAAATTTCCTTAAATACCTATTGTAAGAAATAATAACAAAAGATATTTATGTTGTAAGTTAAAAATAGTTTTTTAATTAATTTTATTGTCATAATGAATAAAGTTAAAAATTAATGAATTCATTATAAATATATTTAAAAATCAATTAAATATTTAAAAACTCCTCATTTTATGTACTGAGGGCCACTGAAAATAAATTTAACATTTAAAATATTTAAAACTTCGAAAAAAATTGTACTTACAATGAAATTCTTTTAGGAATAAAATTCCCACATATATGTACATATGTATGCTCTGCTGCTTCTGGATGCTGTAAATTAAATATAAAATAAGCTTTAAAGCATAGGTATGTATGTACATTATGTCTAGGTACTTACCTCATCTTTTCGAAAAAAGCAGATGTTAGTCTGACCCACCACTGCAGCACTTTATAAATAATATCACGTTTGAACGTGTTGACTAATGGAATACATTTAATTTTTAGAATTGAACACATATTATTTTTCTTACTCATGATTAGTAAATAATACTAATGCACTTCATGAAAATACGAAGTTATTAGTACATTCTACGCATAATGCGTACGGTCAACCTACGAATGAATTCTGTCTACTAATATTAGTTTTACTTAGTAAATAGTACGAATTTATTAGTAAATACTACGAATGAAAAAGATTAAAGTACGAAGTCATTCGTACGAGAAATTAACGAATGTTATTAGTTATATGTACACAATAATTCGTACAATGTACTCAAACAAATTGTTTACTTTTTGTTTACGAATGAAATTAGTGTATTAAACGAATAGATTCGTAGATAGTACGACAGTTATTAGTAAAATTTTACGAATGCATTCGTAGATATACCACTGTACAAATACTTCGTACATAATACGAATATTCGTACAATGCACGAATATTTTCTTTACGAATATCATTCGTAGCCATTTTACTAATAAATTTTTTGAGTGCATGTACTCGTTCAGAGGTGTTTTTTTTGTTTAATCTCTCAAGAGGATTCCGCTTTGAATAATGAAATTCCAGAGTGTAGCTATCTCGCTTGATGCTTCATTTGGGGAAATTTAGAAGAAAACTTGGCACGTTTTCAAGTAAAGAAGAATTACTTGTTATTTTGAAGTTTCCTAAACAAAAATCAGTTTTCTTCAAATTTTTATTAAATATTTATTCTTTTTTCAATTCGTTTAAGATTTTTGAGAAAACTGTTCAATCAAAAAACCTTCTACATATGTATCGCTCAAGCTATGCTAATGTTTGTTAACTTTCCTAAAATCGAAGTTTTATAAAAATCCGTTCATTATTTTGGGCTAATAACTAATGTTGAACTTAACCCACAGATTGTTTCTTTAGGCCCTCTCTCAGAAGCTTCTGTATATTTTTAATGTTACATTTGGTAAAAACTGAAAAAAATTATTCCACGAATCCAATACTTACCATGTAAGTCCAGTACGGAAAACGAAAAAAAAAGATAGGTATTGCTGCAAACATTCCCGACCTAACACACACACTTCATCTTATGAAGAAACACCCAACTTCTAATGATGGAAGAAAACAAAAAAAAAATCGACAAATAACGCAAAGGCAAGGAGTTCATCGCCTCTTTAATGACAGAATTCGTCCTACAACCCGCCCTTAAGACGCCGCTGTGCTTCGTCAACATCATTTTTAATTGCTGCTCCTGTGGATGTTTTACGTCTTGTATTATGCAAATCAAAGGAAATCTCATAGCGCACACGTATTGCATCAGATAGATGGAGGGGGCCGGGCAGGGCCTTTGGAACCTAATCTCACTCAAGTACGTTTTATGTGATGGCAGTGTTGGATGAAGTTTTTGCGGTAAAAAGAAAAAAAACTCGAAGATTTATGTGAGGAAGGCTTACATATGGCTATGGTGGGAATACATCACTTATCTTTGTCCTCCAGGAGTTTTTGGCTAAGTGAAAAAGAAATTAAAAAAAATTCTTTCGAGAAATTTATAATATTCCAGAATTAATGTAATTCGCGAAGAATTTCTTAATTATGCTACAGGAATAGATATCCGGTGCTTTGACGTTGCTTTCTATTTGTGCTCAGGATATACGGATATCCGAAACATATCATTTAATTCATCGTCTTGATTTTAGTTCCGTTAGATTCAGCATTTTAGATTCTTCCAAGGTAAATTTTTCAGTTTTATAATTCCACAAGTTCAAATAAACCCTCCTCGCCACTTCACCATTCAAAAAATATGGAGTATCCAATAATAAGTCTATGATTTTTGGGTGCATTGGAAGAACAAAATCGTTCTACAATACGCTGCTATCTAATGTTGACATAATTTAAGAAAAGGCTTCCTTTGGTCTACCCTGACCCACATTTTTTCCCCCACAAGTTTTTTCTTTATTTTAAGAGCAAAAATAACGGTACCTGCCATACGATTTTTTTCGAAATTTTATAGTTAAAATAGATCTGCTTTTATTGTGGATACTAGCGGGAAAAGGAAACAGTTCTCAATTTCAGCTGCAAAGGCCCTTCTCTGGCTAATTTAGAGCATAATTTTTGACGACATTGACTAATTTTTCGGAAATGAAGATCAAAAACTTGACCTCTTTTTTCAATGCGACGAAATGGCTCTAGGACAAACATCGGTTTCTTCTGTGCCATGCCCTTCCTTTGATTCCTTAGATACCGAGTATACGAACTGAGGGCTTCTGTTTCAGTACGAGTCGAGTTTCCGCTCGAAATCTTGACAGAAAGTCAGTATTATATCCCTGCAGAACGAAATGAGTCATTTTACGCTTGAACAACGTAGGGAAATATTGAAAACATATTTCCAAAGTGAGTGCTGTGTAACCCAAACAGTGCCTTTTTTTAAAAGAAGTTTTGGCCGAAATTAAGCACCCACCGCGCCTGCTGTACGCAAGTTTGAGCATAATGATCGTGAGACTGGTATGCTAGTGGACAACTGTCCCCTGTCGTCGTACGGTGCGCACAGACGAGAATGTGGCTGCTGTAGCCGAGAGTCAATTCACAACCATCAGCACGCCATCGATCTTAACAGCTCAAAATTTCACACACTAGTCCTGAGGAGAATCCTGCACAAAGATCTCGGATTTTTCGATTACAAGGTCCATTTGACTAAGCAATTCAAGGGGCACGATCATCCGATTCGTTCCCGCTTCGCAGTTTGGGCCTTAGAGCAGCTTGAATTGGACAACGATTCTGGGTAAAAAATCATCCTTCCTGACGACGACGCGAAGTTTCATCTTGGCGGCTACGTTAACAAACAAAGATGTCTCATCTGGGATTCGGAAATTAGCATGTTATTATCCAAAAGCCAATGCATGTACAGAGAGTGACAGTGTGGTGCTAGCTTCATTGAACTATTTTTCTTTGAAGATGAGGCTGAAAACAACGTTTCGTACAATGGTCGGCGGCGCGGCGGCGGTGCAGAGCCATGTTAACCAAATTTATTTTTACTGCAAATGAAGACATGGATTTGGACGACCTCATCCAGGATAGTGCGCCATGCCGCAATCGATCTTTTGTATACAAATTCCCAAATCGTGATGTTATCAGCCAACTTGGGGATGTCAATTGCCCGCCTCGGAGCATTCAATTTGACTCTTTTGGACTTTTTTTTTTGTAGGGAACCGTGAAGGACCGACAACAATCCGGAAACGATTCAAGCACTTAAGGCCAATATCATCCAAGCAATCCGTGAGCTACAGACCGAAATCATCAAAAAAGGCTTAGAAAATTGGAGTGGCAGAATGCGTTACCGTGAGGCCAGCAGAGACAGCCACTTGAACGAAGCTGTTTTCCATAATCAATGGGAATGTAATGTTTGCTCTTACAAAGAAAGCCGTTATATATGCAGAAAAATTTGATTTTGTTCATTTTATTTCATTTTTAAAAAGAAACTTCTATTTGGCCCTACCTTTATTTCCAAAAAGTTCAAAAACTATTTATTCAGTTTTTCTTTTATGATAAGCAACCGCAAAAGCCTTTGAAGTCTGATCTTATAAAAAAGAAGATTATTAAATTTCTTATGTGAAAGGTATGTTGGTTGGAAGATATGTCTTTCTTGAGATATTTATTAATGAGTGATTTGTCTTCTATACCTATTTTGTTGGTGCCTAATAGATAACATTAACAACCGTGCAGTTGTTGCTCAGTCTACGCCATTTAACGTGAAAGTGCTAAATCCTCCAAGAGTATCTTTCGACAAGAATGCTTCTAATCTAAGCCGTCTGGACTCAGTAGAAAATGTTAGGTCCCCTCCATTTTTATCGACATCACGGGCACAGGAATAGCTTAGTGTTGTAAGTCACTAGGACCTGACTCTCCTCGAGCTTCAACACCTTTATTAATAGACGTTGGTAGTCTATACTTATCTGCAGACGATGTACTAGCAGTTTTATCCTCTCTTGATGAGAATTTTTCAGTTGCTCCAGACAACATTCCGCCAATTCTTTTGAAGGCTTGTAGATTTAAACTTGCGGTTCCATTGTGTTTTATATTCAATATGCCTTTAAATCAAGGTGTATTTTTGGATACGTGGAAATATTCATTTATTACTCCTCTGCATAAATCCGGTTCAAAAAGTGCTGTTGAGAACTACAGACCTATTGCAAAACTTCAGTTGATCCCTAAAGTTTTCGAAGCAATAGTGAAAAACAAACTGTATTTTTTAGTTCAAAATCATATATCTCAGCACCAACACAGTTTTATGAGTGGAAGATCGACATCGACAAACTTATCGATTTTTACCAGCTATTGCCTTGATCATATCGTCGTCGTTCTATGAAAACTCCCTATGTCCATTTTAAAAAAAAATGTGATTCGATTCTTATTTAATTCATTTCGGATAAACCATTTGCAATAAAATTTATTGCACAATGGCTACGCCAAACCCATGCTACAATTGAGGCCTGAGATCGTGCTATTCTGGTAATTTTTGGATTTTTTTATATTAATTTCCAAGTTTAAATGCAAATATCTCAAAAAACAAAAAATGGACTTAGGGAGGTTTCATAGAACGACGACGATATGGAAAAACATTTTCAAATTGACACCATCTACACAGATTTTTCAAAGGCTTTTGATCGCGTTCAACATAATGTACTAATAAAGAAACTTGAAATGTTTGGTTTTCATTCTGTGCTGCTTAGTTGGATTAAAAGTTATTTAGAGGACAGAAAACAATATGTCAAAATTGGTTGCGAGTTATCTAAGGAAATAGTGAATTTCTCAGGTGTACCTCAGGGTAGTCACCTTGGACCGCTACTGTTTATTATTTTTATTAATGACTGGCCCAGCCTCCTCTCTTTTTCAAGATGCCTTTTGAATGCTGATGATCTTAAAGTTTTTAGCTGCATAAAATCGTTATCTGATGCAAATAATGTCCAAGCTGATCTAAATAAAATTCTTCAATGGTGTAAGATGAATGGACTCTTTTTTAACAATAACAAATGTAATGTTGTCACTTATTCAAAAGTACTGAATCCTTTCTGTTTTGAATACAAGCTTGATAGCCACTCTTTACAAAGAGTAGATTATCAGAAGGATCTCGGAGTGATTTTCGACTCGAAAATAAATTTTTCGCTTCACATCGATCATATAATTTCTAGAGCAAACTCGATGTTAGGTTTTATAGCCAGAAATTCAAAATATTTCGAGGATCCTTATACAATTAAAACTCTTTACACGAGTATTGTAAGACCTTTGCTGGAGTATTGTAGCGTTATATGAAATACTTACACTAAGTCAAGTATACTTCGTATAGAAAAAGTTCAAAAAAGATTTACTAAGTTTGCCTTACGTAAAACTTTTGGTTCTTTAAGTGTTCCATGTTATGAAAGCAGATGTTTTCTCATCGACCTTAAACCTCTCATTTTGAGAAGAAAATTAAATTTTGTACTCTTTGCTTATGATGTTCTCAATTCTATTATTGATTGTCCAGTGCTGTTGTCAATGTTTAATATATGTATATGCACCTGCTCGTAGTTTGCGACCAAGAAATGGTGATTTTTTATATGTTCCATATCATAGTACAAGTTAAGCTAGGCACAGTCCGATCACTAATGAGTGCATTGATTTTAATAAATTTGATTATGCAATTGATTTTAACATGAATAGAAATGAAATTAAAAGAAAATTGATAAGCTTATTGCAAATACTATAACGTATATTTAGCTTAATTAATTAGTTTATCTTTTTAAAATTGTATATCCATATATTGAAAGTTAATTTTAATGGATAGTCTTCAAAAAGTCTTGTAACTTGAATGACGGTAATAAATAAATAAATAAATAAATAAGAACTACAGAAGCCTTTTCTATGTCAATACGACCTAAGAACCGGTTTTATCTGGATTAGAGAATTTCTGTTCCAACATAAACCTGCACCTCTAAGTAAATGCTTTTGAAAAGCCACCTCCATCGTCCACAGCTGCCTTACTTCCATAGGAGTATACCAGATGACACAACATTATACAATTTTTCTCTGAGTGGAAGTCATAAGGTTCAATTTAGCAAACCAAAACCAGACGCATTGATGGAAGCTTGGTCCTTGGTCCCAGGGCCCGTCTCAGGGATACACATATATAAAATCATATTCACAGCATCTTGTCATAAACTGGAGAAAAATGTAAGGCATCTGTGGTCACCCGACTCTCTAGTGGGAGTAGACGTGAGACTACGAATGCATTTTCCGGAACTCATATTTCACGCTATCTCATTTTTCATAAACCCATGCAGCAAGATGCGGACAAAAAACAGCACAAACTATCAAACCCACGAGTATATCTATAAGCTATCCACCGCGCTGGAATATTCAGAGGAAACAAAAAAATGGAAGAAGAACTCTTCGGAGTCCAGAGATTTAGAATTCATTTGGTTCCCCGGTTGGATGTTGATGCCTTCGTCGTATTTAGAGTCTTATAAAATCAACGTTACACAACGTAACGCAGTAATCTTGAAAGTTTTAAGATCCACCTGGGGCCCCGGGGCTGTGGTGGCACGACTTCCATTTGACTGCATGTACTTGGTGTGTGCGGGAGCTTGCCTCAACATTGTACGTTTCTTTCGCAGCAGTGGTTTTCCTTTGAGATACACAAACTCTACACTTTAAGTGACAGTCGAATAACTTTCATAACATTATTTTATATAATCTTCTCCTGTTACCGTCGAGCTATACGGTGGCAGAATATAGTGCCATTCGCCGTCGGATAAAGCTCTTAACAGCGAGCATGTTTCGTTCTTTTTTCGTCTGTTTTCGTGGGTATGTACAAGTCTTTCGTTTATCTTCGCTTCAGTACCTCTCACACGGGAAACGGGATGATGCAATATTTGTTTATTTTTCTGCACTCTTCCGCACTTCCTTTTGAAGGACTTTACGACATCCACACCATCATATGAGTTTATACAAAAATATGGAGACAAACGGAAGACGACCGGGATCAGTTTATCAGATTCCAGGTGTTAACCATTTCCGTGGCAAATTGGGTGGTGAGTTTGAGTTAGAATCCCCGCGCTGCACCGCAACGACAGAATGTTGCCACTGCTCACCTTTTGCACTGAACAAATGGCGTGCACTTTTGAGATACCGCGAACTGGCATGAATACGGAAATAAGTGCGCATCAAACGTCCTACGTCGTCCTTGCACAAACAAAAGATATTTCGGTTGATGATGTTGACAATCGACATCGGCTTATGGATGATTGCACACATCGAAATATTTAGCAAAACAAGAAATTTCAATATTGGATCGGAAGGAGCTAACAAAATCAATGGGGCTTATGGTTTGTGCATGCGACTGGATGTAGCATGCTCCTGCGGATGACCTCGAGCGAGGCCCCTGCATGTTAATTTTGATAGTGCAATTGGTGGTGTGGATAACCGCGGGTAATTTGTTGATTGGTGCGGTTTGCATGGATAAACTTTGCTGCATCACACCTACATGTATAAAGCTGTTAGATGAATCAGAAGGATTTTGTTTGGAGGAAGGCGGAAGTTATGAATGGGGTAGGTAGGGTTTTGAAAATATTGACAGCATCAATGTCCGAAGCAGAAAATGGGCCGAACGCTTAGGTATTACTTTTATATTGATTTTTTTTCTGACAGGCTAACGACTTGGATTTACTGCTCGTTAAGGACGATTGTAAATGATAAAATAATAAGAAAAAATCGTTATGTGTACTCACGTACGTGTGTTAGAAACTACACCTCTATGGCGTGATACAATAATGACTTATCTTAATACCCTCGTTATTTTGCGAGGAAATATATTTGTTTATAACTGCTTTTTTTTTAGAACGTTATGCGGAATATTTTATAAGTAAATATTTACAATTTTGCTTCATGCTAGTTATCTGAAGTATAAAAGGGTTATTAATAATATGTTGGGACCAAAGGGGGACTAACTTTTTCCATCGTGTGTTTTGCTTTAATTATATTTAATTGACCTTGTATTTAATTCTTATGTGAGTTTAATGGAGATTTAATGTTTAAGATTGTTCAGGTCCGGTTGCGGTTTTGATTGTTTTGGAGAGAGGGGAGATAAGGCTTTTAGCCCCGCAAGTGATCTGAGCCTGGGTGAGTGTTAAAGTGGATTTTCTCTTCAATATCTCCACTCAAAATTGCTATAATGTGTTATTATTTATTAGGTAGAAAATGAGGTATATTGTATGTGGAGCGGACAGTTCCAAAGTTGTTCTTTATTATGTCAATCGAAATGAAGTCTTAATAAACCCTCACTCTCTTTTAAACCAAGTGAAATATCTCCAAATTAAATACGGTTCATATGCGAAACCGAGGCAAAAAGTATAGTGCACAATGAAGAGGTATATCACTTATCACATGCATATACATATGTAAGTACAAAAAAGTGATGAAGGCTCTGTAGAAATGAACACCTTTTAAAATAAAAGAAATATCTGAACTTAAAATTACTCCAATATATGGTTGAATTTATTGAGTAAATATGAGATATTTAGTTTGGCGGAATATCCAAAAGTTGTTCTTTATTCATATGAATATCAAAATGAAGAATCTCACCTCTAAAGACCTTCGTTCCCTTAAGAACGAAGTGCAATACCTCAAAGTAATTAAGGTGCGAAAATGAGGCATTTTCGACTATAAAAAAAGTTTTTTCTATATTCACATACATATAAACATGAAAGTTTTGAGGAATTTTACAAGTTAAATAAAAAAAAATGAAATATCTTCACTTAAAATTGCTCTGATGTGTTATTTTTTATCACGAAAAAATGAGATATTATGTTAAGCGGACAATTCAAAAGTTGTTCTTTATCGTTCCTTATCAAAATGAAAAATCTTAAAAAAAAAATTAAAAAAGTCAAATACCTCCAAATTAAATGTATTTTAAGAAGTACGTATATCACTACTCTCATGCATAGAAATATGTATGTACAAATGAGATATATGAGAGTCTTGCAAAAATCAAAATCTTTTTAAAAAAGGTAAAATATCTCCGATCAAAATTTCTCTAATATATGGTATGATTTATGAAGAAAATTCGAGATATTAGGTGTAGAAGACAATTCAAAAGTTGTTGTTTATTCATATGAATAAAAAATGAATCTTATGTGAACTTCTTTCCCTTAAGGAAAAAAATAAAATTCAGCTAAGATGCGAAAACGAAGAATTTTGCAAAAAGTGAAATATCTCCAAAATGCAATTGATCAGCCAAACCGACACATTAGGTAAAGAATGTTTTCTATACTCAAATTCATATATGTACATAAATGAGGGTCTTGAAGAAATCAACACCCGTTTAAAAAAAGTAACTTTACTCAAAATTTTTCCAATATGAGTTATGATATATAAAGAGATATTAGGTATACCTGACAATCCGATTCTCTCTATTCGCAATCTATATGAAAAATATAAAGAGACCGTCAGAATATTTTCAAAAAAATCAAATATCTCCAATTTAAATGCTTTTAATCTGCTTTTTTGAAATACCTCCAATCAAAATCGCTTTAATATAAGTTATTACTAGGGAAGCAAAACTTGTGCGAATAATTCAAAATTTATTCTTTATTCATATGCATATCAAAATGAAGAAACTTAAGGGAGCCTCGCCCAATTAACAAATAGAAGTAATGAAATATTTGCAAATACACTTTGTATGCCAAGACGAGGTATTACATATAGTTGACAAATGAGTGTATATTATAGATAGCTAAACCTCATTAAATAAAAGTAAAAGAGTTCCGTTAAGGGTTCTGATTTATTTAGCAAAAATGGTGTATAGCAGACAATCCAAAACTTCGTCTTCATTCGCCATGTACATCACTATGTAAAATCTTAACACCGTCACTCTCATATACAAAAAAATAAATAAATATCTCCAATTCAAATATAGTTCATGTGCAAAAAAAGATATATAAGTAGACGTAAAAAAAGTTTTTCTATGCTTACATGTAAGGTAAAATGAAGAATCTTATGAGAACCTCTCTACATTGAGTAAAAAGTGCAATATCTCCACGTTTATTGCAGTTAATTTGCTTAAAAATGACATAAAATATATTCGACAATAAAATATTTGTTGTCTTATGTATATATTATGCCTATAAAAATAAGGGTACTCAAGAAGCCTTAAAAAAGTGTAATATTTTTTATTCAAATTGTTCCAATATGTGTAATGATTTATTAAAAAAAAAAATTAAATATCTCCAATTCAAATTAAGATAGAAAATTATTTCTGTTTAAGTGGAGTGATTGAATGAAATTCAATTAAAAGCTCAAGTGACCTCATCTAACTGATGAGCCCACTGTCGTACCTGGGCGAAACGCACCTTGGAGTTGAGGTCACTTGAGCTTTTAATTGAATCTCCAATTCAAATACAGATCATTTGAAAAAAAAACAGGCATAAATCAGTGTACAATAAAAAAGTTTTTCCATATCAACATCATTAAAAGGAAGAATTTTATGAGAACTTTCCACTCTCTCAAGAAATATGTGCAATATCTCCAAGTAAAAAAATAAATAAAATAAAATAAAAATTTTCTATATCAACATGTATTAAAACGAAGAATCTTATGGAAACTTTCCACTCTCTCAAGAAATAAGTGCAATATCTCCAAATCTTTTGCAGTTAATTTGCCAAAAGAAGGTTTTAGATATAATTGACAATGAAATATTTTTTTTTGAGTATGCTTATAAAAATGACGGTACTCATCAGGCCTTAAAAAAAAAGGGAAATATCTCCAATTCATATTGTTTCAATAATGTGCAATAATTTATTAAGTAAAAACGACACATTATTATGAAAAAAGTGAAATATCTCGAAGTTAAATGCAGTAAATGTGCCAAACGGAGGTATAAATTTAGCATATATGGACAGCGACAAAGTATTTGTTCATAAACATGTAAAATTGAAGGTCCTGAAGAGGCCTATACCCAATAAAAAACCTTGAAATATACGAATAATTAACTAATTAGAAGAAACGATACCGGGAGCCGGTATTCAGGCATTACGCAGGCACCCATAGTTTGCATGAGAACACTAATGACAATGGACTTCGAGTCTTAGAATTGGCAGCATAGAAAAACATGGTCGTTGCGAGTACCAGTTTCCCGCGTAAAGATATCTACAAAGCCACCTGGGTATCACCTGATGGAGTCACTCGTAACCAAATAGACCACGTGTTGATAGACCGTCGCCACTACTCGAAATTGATGACGGTACGAACGTACCGAGGTGCCAATATCGACTCGGATCACTATCTTGTTGGTATGGTTTTCCGAGGGCGGATTGCCTTGCGAAGACGCATTGCATCCGCCGATCAGGTTCGAATCAACACGGCTGCCCTGCGCAATGAAAACACAAGTAACACCTTTGGTAATGCGTTAGGACTCGCCCTAGAATCACTTGATTTAGGGAGAGTAAGTCCTGGAGCCAGTATGCTGGGCGTAAATGAGAAGTGGACACGCCTTAAGAATATTGTCATTAGTACTGCCAACTCCATCTTAGGCAGCAGTCGTAAAAATCGGAACGACTGGTTTGATGATGAATGCAAGCTAGCGACTGAACGTAAGAATGTTGCGTACCGAGCACGCGAAGAGGAATATAAAGAGCTCAGAAGAACAGGAAAACGGCTTCACAGACAAAAGAAATCAGCCTGGGAGAAGAACCTAATCTGTGAAATAGAAAACAGCCGAGAGCGAGGTCCGCACCAGGCGGGGAAGTTCTACCAATCCGTCCGAAACATGACGCAGTACACACCACGCTGCACATACTGCAAGGACGGAGAGGGAAATCTGATCACCGATCCTGAAAGCATACTGGAGCGATGGGAAGTGTACTTTAATGAATTGCTAAATGGTCAGCTCACCGCAGAAGTTGAGGCTCCACTACTTCAAGAAGAATACCCTATGTTGCCGCCACCAAGCATAGAAGAGGTTGAGAAGGCTATAGGCCGGCTTAAACAGAACAAAGCCCCGGGAGCCGATGGCATACCAGCCGAATTATTCCATCACGGCGGACCAGCCTTACGTCAAGCAATTCATGATATTATAGTACAGGTATGGGAGCAGGAAGAAATGCCAGAAGACTGGCGAAAAGGTTTAATATGCCCCATACATAAGAAGGGAGATGTCACAACGTGCAGCAATTATAGAGGTATCACGTTGTTGAGTACCGCCTATAAGAAACTCTCCTCCATCCTACAAGACCGGATAACCCCATACGCTAAAACCGTCATCGGACAATATCAGTGTGGTTTCATTCCAGGCAAATCAACAACTGATCAGATCTTTACCCTTAGGCAGGCGATGGAAAAATGTCTAGAATTTAACATCCCAACATACCATCTGTTTATAGACTTTAAGGCCGCCTATGATAGCATAGCCAGGGTAGAACTTTACAAAGCCATGAGAGAATTCGGCATCCCAAATAAATTGACACGACTATGTAGGTTGACCATGACCAACGTAACAAGCCAAGTAAAAATAGCCGGATTGCTATCCAGACCAATCAACATCTTTAATGGACTCCGACAAGGGGACGGTTTGGCCTGCCTCCTCTTCAACCTGGCGTTGGAGAAAGCAATCCGTGACTCTGGCACGGTAACAAGAGGGACCATCGTCAACAGGTCCAGCCAGTTACTGGCTTACGCAGACGACATTGACATCATCGGAAGAACCGAACAAGCTGTACACGATTCCTTCATCCAGATCGAGCAGGCGGCACAAAATCTGGGGCTGCACATTAGTGAAGGTAAAACAAAGTACATGGTGGCGTCGAATGCGAGAGGAACAGTTGGTCAAACAATCAAGGTAGCGGAGCACGAATTTGAAGTGGTACAATCCTTTAAATACCTTGGGTCAATAGTAGCAGCCGATAACAATATAGAAGAAGAAATACGCGGGCGGCTTCTCAAATCCAACAGAGCCTACTATAGTCTGTCAAAGCTCTTGAAATCCAGAAATCTCACCATAACTTCAAAACTGCTGTTGTACAGGACCATGGTCCTGCCAGTACTCACATATGGATCCGAGACTTGGGTGCTTAGCAAAAGGCACTCCGACCTCTTAGCTGCGTTCGAGAGAAAAGTGTTAAGGAGAATTATTGTTGGCCCCATATGTGAGGAAGGACGATTTCGGAGACGGTACAATCATGAATTGTACGCAATCTACCTAGAAGCAGATATCGTGACAAAAATTAAGCTCGGTAGACTCCGGTGGGCAGGGCACCTAGCTCGCATGAGCGAAGAGGAACCTGCTCGGAAAGTTCTTTGTGGTACATTCTATGGTAGACGACAGCGTGGTAGAGCATGCTTGCGCTGGAGAGATGGCGTAGACCAGGACGTTCGAAGCCTTGGGGTGCGCAACTGGATGGCGTCGCACAGTGCGTCGATTGTATGCAGGTAGTGGAAAAAAATCTATTTTTCAAAATCAAGATAATTGTGATCAAAAATTGGTTGCTAAATGTAATAAATAGGGGATTTTACTCAATTTGAGGAATTTTAACGCCCCCTACCACGCCCATTTTTGGTAATAAATTGGTTACATGAAAACTTCTAGTACGATAGTGATTTTAATTATTAATATTCTGGTCGGTGAAGAAATTATGAGTTAAAATAGCGCAAATTTCGCCCACTGACACGCCCACTTTTGCTATAAAATTGATTTTTTTTTAAATTTTTCGTATGATATTAAAAAAATGTACAAAATTAATGTGTTTGATAAGAAAAATTTATTTGAACAAAAATCCACCCACTGCCACGCCTACAATTGTAAAATTATTAGTTAGAAGCCAAACATTTAAAAAATTTGATGATTATTCGATATACAAAAGTTGTAATATTTTTAAGGTTAGTAGGAAAATATCCATTTTTTCAAAGCACAACGACCACAGGATATATCGCATAAAAGATCTTGCAAAATATAATGGGTGCTTTTATTGTTGACAAAAATAATTGTTCAAAAAAAGTAATAACAAAAAGAAAAACCGAAAAATAAAAAATTACGAAAAAAGATCACTATTCGAGTGTTCGAGTGTATAAGCGATGGAAGTGACAACGTTTATTTATTTCTGAGCAAGTTGTTGATGCGTGTCTTGCTAAGATTTTCTGATCTTCAGTTTCTAAATTTGATTGCATATTTAATTTTATATCCATAAACCGCAATACACCAGGTACTGGGGCTGTTGAGTTGGAAAACCAAACATCAAAAGTTCTCTGTTTGAACACATTCTGTAAAAAATGCTCGTAAACAAACACTTGTTGCAAGAAAAAGTGCAAGTTGTTGCAAAAAAAACTTACTTTTTTTAAAAGATATGATTGTTTTCTTTCTTTAAATAAAAAAACTTTTTTCCCATATGGCACCACACAAAATATATGACTTATCAAAGTCAGTGCTTAACACGAAAAAAGAAGCTTTGAATTGGACTCGCAAAAAAAATTTAAATTTACATGTAAAAAAAAAAATATGCAGTTAGAATAACTATATTTTCTCTCCTGATTGTGAGGATAGCGAAAAAAATATCGTATGTTCTTTTCTTTTCTTCAGTAAACGCTCTTTCAACCGGTAAGTACAAATCCTACAAATCACTATTTGTTATTTTGCTGATCTTCTGACGATCTCTGACAACAGAAAATTGAACTTTATCATAAATAAACTGTCGACTCATTCATTTAGACTTATTAGCTTGAATTTGGCATTATTGCTTCACATTTTTGGCTCATTTTTTTTTTATTTTTTTCCACTAGTCGCCGCACTGTGCGTCGGCTAGAGACCGGGAAAGAGGCCAGGACCGGAACCCGATTGTCGAGCCGATGATGATGATGATACATAACTGCCTCAAACCATAAAAAATAATCGGCCAATATCGATTTAGTGATTGTTCGCTATATATCTCCCTATAAACTAGATGGAGCCGATATCTTTAAACTTTAATACTAAAGGTTGATATACAGTTTAAAACTTGTCTCATTAGTAAGGGAGTTGATAGATATGTAGAAATTTTTCAGGACAGCAGGTCTTTAAAATTATGTGATTCCAGAATAGGGTTTTAAGAGCCTATAGAGTGCCAAAAATATAATTAAGAACCTTCTCGGGTAGAGGGCACTTAGTATGTTTAATAGCTTTTTATGGGTAGCAATAGAGCTCCACTATAGGCTAGGCAGCATCCTTTTTTTTAATTCTATATACTCGAAGCAGAATGTTTCTTAAATTTCAAGGACAAGCCTACACAGAGTATCTGTGTGGATTTGAAATGTGATTCATATATGTACAAAAACCTTTAATTTATTTTGTTGTAATATTATCTACAGTCAAAAAGGCTTGGTAATGTCTTCATTCATTTCATATTTTATATCGATTCACATTTCACTTAATCACTCTTAAAACCATAAAACTACTTTGCCTCCTTTTTAAGCTTTTAAAGCAGAAAATGGACCTATATAATTTAAAACATTCCAAAAGACTATAAAGGCTCCAAGTAAGTGTCAAAAAAATCAGTGACCATAAAACTTTACAATCCAAGGCAATGTAGGTACAATGTGCTAACATGATTTTTCTAAATAATTGACTAAGCCCACACACACGTTACACGCACTCCCTTGATTCGTATTCGAACTTTTATGAATCCTTGGCCTTTAAAGGGCCAATTAAAATAATAACCAAACAACCATAATCTTTTCCCCATAATAAGGTACCTCTATGCCATTAAATGACTTACGGGGACGAACACATTCTTGTCCTGGAAGTAGTTAGTACTCAGTGAAATTCAACCTATGCAAACAATTCCTCCCTCTTAGGGTAACAGCGCAAAGACCAAAATCAATGCCTTGTTCCCACCTCAGTCACCAATCTGTTCAAAAAATATTTTGACTAAATACATCCCATTGTTGCCAACAATAGAACACTAAATAATTTCCACCTGGGAGCAGGGGCATTCACAACAAAATAGCAGGAATGTCCTTTTCCTCAAGCAACTCATCTCCACCTCTACATACCTACTTAGTGGCACAATTGTTGCTGAACTTTTGTCAAAACCCTTTTTAGAAGGCAATCAGAGTGGAATCTCCTATAAGCTATTTTGTGACTAGCAATAGTGAACTGGCGAATGTGGGGGCGAAGGCACAAACGTATGGTTTGTATCTTAGTAATTTGAGAAACCCCAGAGCCACTGAGGTATATTCAAGTCCTTAAATGGCAGCATTTCCAGGATCTTCTCCGACCATCCTCAGTTTGACAATAGGATGAACAAAAGTTCTCAAATATTTCATCCGACATTCAATCTGCGTGGGTATTTTTTTTTCGGAGGATCTGAGAAAGAACTGCATCCTGAGCAGGATCTATTCTACGAAAAATGAGGAAACGACAAACAATTATATTCATCATAGAGAGGAATAGCAGAAGATAGGGATGTTTGTTAGGGCAACACAATTCTAGCCGCGTAGATGTAATTAAAAGGGATGTAGATAATGATGAGAAATGCAAGATAGTTTTACATTTTGTGGATTTTTTTTGTGAGTATTTTTATGGTGAAGGTAGAATATTAATATTCCTCTTCATTTGCATCCGGAAATAGGTGCAATGTCCTGGAGCATGGAAGTCTGCCAATTGGCAATTAGGGCAGGACTTTTGCTAGTGGTTTGTTTAAAATATGCGAATTCCTGGTGTTGAAAATTTTTCGGTTCGGAGGCTAGGGCAACTTAATTATTTGATGAAGTTCCTACGGTGATGAATAGAACACGAGGGAAAATCCATCCTGAATGCGAATTATTATCTTGCAACACACACACACTGGCAACACCAAGGGCCGCTCTTATCGCGAAATTGTGATAGGCGCACCAAGTATAATTATTGTTAAGTGGGGCTCTTTTTTTTTAATGTTCTTCTTGCAATTTTTAATTAAGATTTTGATAAGCTGAAAGCTGTAAGGTTAGTTAAAAGCTCTACGATATACAGTGGATCCAGTTGTATTAAGAGGCGGCCAAATGTAGACGAATTCTGAACAACTCTGTGAATTTGACAAATCCTGCAAGAGTCCATGTTGTCATGAAAAGTGCTGCTCATAAGTCGTTTGGAATCGGCAGAAAATTGAAGCACACAGGAATGGCTGAGGGTTGTCAGTCACTAGGTTAGGGTCTCTCCGAGCCGTAGTGGACTCAAATTTATTTTTTAGACCGCACAAATTAAGAGAAACAGAAAAAATATTTTTGTTGTAATTTTAAAGAAAACATTTTATCAAAGTTCAAGGTGGTATTTTCGGGAAAAATAAGATTTTCAAAAAGGATGTTTTAATATTTGCATCGTAGGTACCGTTATTTTTGGATTAGGAATCAATATATTTTCTGATTTTTGTTTAAATGTGTATATTTTGTAAAATTTAGGAAAAAAGTGTAGGGGAAAATGTTTAGAAATGCTTTATATCAAGTATCAAGAAAATCGTCTGAAGCCTTTAGGATGACATACATACAGACCTATCATCGTAATGTCAAATTTGATCAAAATCTTGATTTCGAATTTTTTTGTATTCACTTAACTGGCGATCCATGAAAGTACTCTGGCTGAGACATAGCAGCTTTCCATCCTCTACGATCCCGAGCACGCTGCTTGCAGTCATCTAGGCCAAGCGCTCTGGCATCCGCGATGGCTTGGTCTTAAAACCGGACGTTCCTTCTGATTTGGCGCCGTGACCTGTGGGCTGGGATATTCGAAGACTCTCTAAGCTAAAGCATTGCTGTCCATTCTCTCAATGTGGCCGAGTCAATTTTGTCGACGAGTTTTGGCTCTCTGGACTACATCCATATCTTAATACAACTGATAGAGTTCGCTGAGTGGGGCCCCACAGAGGACCAAAAATCCTTCTAAGATTTTTTCCTTCCAAAAGGCTTAGTATCAGCTATCCCTTTCTGCTTTTGGTCCAGTACCCGAAGCCGTAAAGCAGGACTGGTAGTATAAGGGTTTTATTAAGCGGCCACTTCGTCTTGCGAGTGAGCAGATTTGAACCCATTTGATTTGCTTAACCAAAGTAGCAGCGGTTTACTAGAGTGATTCTTCGTCGAATCTCCACAAGGTGTCGTCCGTGGAATTAAAATTAACTCCGATGTAGATAACTCCTTAACTTCCTAATCGGTGAACGGATGTTTGTTTGTTGATAGCATATACTTGGCACTATACTTGGTTACTATAAGAACAACAAGTTTCACCCGTTCTTCAACAGACGTGAAGGTCTCTAATACAGAACGTTGGGATCGGCCGCATGTCCCAACAGTTGCATGTCTAGAACGAGATTGACAAAATCACATCGTAGCACATCTTTTTGCCGAAACCCTATGCATGTTTGGAAAAGTTCGGTAGGGGTACTCCCAGTGGCGTAGCGTACCATCTCGGCGCCCGGGGCGGGAGACCCATTTTGCCGCCCCCATTCAATACTAAATTAAAATTTAATTTCAAGACATCATTTCACAGGCAATGAAATATCTTTTATTGAAAGTAAAATAGAATTAGCGGTTTCATAAACGGATTTTACGAGCCTTACGAATGAGGCTCGTGAGACAAAGCTGCATCTGCGGATTCATCTCCATGCATGCGTTTTTACTTGCGACTTATAGGTACTATAAGGTAAGTTATGCATTCGTAAAAAAAATCGAACTCGAGATTTTGATCAAAGTTGACATTACGTTGATAGCGAAGACTAAAAAAGTGGGTCTCGCAATTCTGTCTGTCTGTCTGTCTGTCTGTCTGTCTGTTCGACTACAGGCTAAACGGCTCGGCCGATTTTCTTTAAACTTGGTAGATATATTTTTTAATTTTTTCCCCCCACAAGTTTTTTTCTTTTTTTTAAGACCAAAAATAACGGTACCCCCCATACGAATTTTTTTCGAAATTTTATTGAGGGTACCCCCATGGGACCATTTTTTTGTTTTTGATTTTCTCAAAAACGGTTTAACCGATTTTGATCATTTTTTTTTTGATTAAGCTCCCCAAAATTATAAATAGAATTGTGTACTCAAATTTTCAAAAAAAAAATTTTTGGATTTTTAAAAAAACTTCAAAATTTTTTTTTTCAAAACTCAGTATTTCGAAAACCCCTTGCTAGATTTTTTTTAAACTTAATAAATAAAAGTTTCTCAATATAATCTACAAAATGTGAGAAAAAATTTTTTATTTTACCTAAAAATAAAGGTACCTACCATACAAATGCTAAAAAAATTTTAAAAATGGTTTTCACAAATCGTATTTTTCTCGAAAACGGCACCTAGAATTTTGATACAATTTTTTTTCTTTCTTTTTTTTTCTTTTAATTTTTACGATCTTTAATTTAATAAAAAAAATTCTGAAATTAAGATATTACAGCTTGTACCTACCATAGAATCATTTTTTTCGAATTTTGAATTTCTCATTATCCACATAACGGATCTTAATGAACATTTTTATAGAGAAGCTTCTAAAAAGTCTAAAACACATTGCATTTCAAAACTTTAGAATAAATATTTTTTGAATTTTTGAAAAAACAAAATCTATTTTTTTCTTTTTTTGAAAATTCGATATCTCCGAAACGGGTCAATATTTCTTTTCGTAAATTTAATTTTTGTTCGAACAAAAATAAAAACTTTAAATTGGCGTACCTAAATTTTTTCTTAAAAAGCTTTTAAAAAGTTTGTATATAAAAGTTTTTTTTTAAGAAACCACTACAACGACTTATAATTTTTGTTCTTGCATAAATTCATAGCTGGATAGCATTCTGTTTTTTCTCTTACTACTAAAAGAATTTAAAAATTAATTTTATCCTTATGAACAGTTTTCTCTAATAACATTCGTTTTAAAATACCTAGTCGATTACATAGGAGCAAGTTCGTGCGACCCAGTCGTGCATTTCATTTCCTGCGAATTGTACTCGTTTTGAGATCGATTCCGAGTTTTTTTTCAAAAAGTCTTAGAAAAGTCGATTGCGGCTTGGACGAAACGGTCTCTGCTCTCCACCAGGAGAGCTTTTAAAACGCAGAGTTTCTGAGCACACTTGTCCACACTCAGTCCACATTGCTGCAGGTAAATCTGTGCGTCATCTTCTTCAGGTAGCTCTGCAGCTCAAAAGCTAAGAAAAGTGAGGAAGTTGAATGACTGCATGACTGTTAGAAGAAGACTGGCTACCGATCCGTCAATTCTTCCAGTACCTCAAGAACTTCCACAAACTTATTTTTAAGCGTCTTTACAGCTTCACGAGGTTCACTTTTTCTGCAGGCTTGTGACTAGATCCTTGAGATACTTCTGGTGAGTCGACTTCGTCTTGACCCTGCTCTGTGGTGGGACCAGAACGACTTCCAACTTCGACGGCAGGCACGTCTTCTTCTTTTGCCCGTAAAATAAGTTATGCATTCCCATGAATATTGGCCGGAGGACAATTCTAGGCCACTCACGATTGTAGATGAAGGAATCTTACTTACATTGGAATCACTTCCGCTGCTGCTGGATGCCGCCGAAGACGTTAACGTAGCTTTTGAACCTGAACCAGAACTAGAACTGAAATATTTCGCGTCTTCGCGTCTGCTTCTTTCTTAGCCTTTTTATTGTGGTATTCCGCACCGCTTGCTTCAACTCTTTTCATTTCCAAAATCTAGTTCAAAGGTTGAGTGAAGTACTAAGTGCTTAGTTTTAGAAGATTCAACAGTATTTAAACTATAAACAACACAATCGAAATAACTTTCTGTGATGCGGGAGGGAGCAAAAACATTGAGCTGGCTGAGACTAGAATAACATTTCCGTCGAATCCTAGTTATCTTATCATATCTCGCATATGCATATCATATGTTTCGGAACACTCCCTTTCAGTTTCGCGAGAGTTTCGGAACGTTTTGTTTTAGTTTCGCGATCAGCGCGACAATACGGAATGCACTCTTACGGCCCTACTCACCGTCTACGAATTCACGAAAGCGGTCAACGACGAACCACAGATAGGGTGGCAAATTTCAAATTTACATCATTGTTGTTTGTTGACTTGTCAAACGATCTGTCATGAAACATATTATTTCTACTCTACCCTCATCACCGGCGACATTTTGCCGCCCCCCTAGGCCTGCCGCCCGGGGCGGACCGCCCCCCCCCCCCGCCCCCCCTACGCTACGCCGCTGGGTACTCCCTAGTTGCACATTGCACCGAGTATTTCCCAATGTCACGCGACACAGTTGGATCAGTTTTCCCAGAATTCTGAGTTCGGCGATCGCCATATAGAGCTCCTGGCATTAAATGCGATCATATGCGGCTTTGAAGTCGAAAAAGAAGTTGGTCTTTTCCAGGATTTGCCTTAATATGAATATTTGGTCTATAATCGATTCGGGCCCGAAGCCACACTGGTACATTTCTTTCGAATGCATAATTTGCCATATGAGTAGTACCAATATGTAAATATTATATTACATATGTAGATGTAAAAATATTGAGATGTGCTGGGAGTCTGAAAAATTGGGACTATATGTTCTTTTTTGTGAGAAATTCAAAGGAAAAATTTTCGAAAAAGTAACCAAAAATCTCGAGATTCTGGCAACAGCACTATCTATCGGATTCAACTATAGCTGATTAAGATTGATGAACAAGTTTCTGAGACTTTTAATAGTCTCATATCTGGTAAGATGAAGTTAAGAAAATGACAAAACTGTCCTTTATTCTCGCCCAAGTGTGGATATCGATCTAGTGTATACAGAATTTAAGATAAAGCGTTTCAGTGACAGAGAGGCATTATTCTGCTTGTGAAGCTGATCTATATTTTTGTTACATGAGCTAGCTTAGGGTCTTATTATTATTGTGATTATTATTTATTACTTAGTTATGTACTAATACGACCGTTTTGTTCCTCTGAGCTCCTCTTCAAGAAGCTCACTGAACAGGTTTTTCTCCGAAAGTTTCAACCGTTTAGTTCCATAGTTTTCGTGCTCTAGGGACAAAGGCTTTCTACTCGTACATGATACGTGACCGTTTATTTCCTTTAGGCTCCTCTGTAAGAAGTACATTGGAGAAGGTTCCACCCTCTTTGAGCTCCGAGCGCTTTGTTAGTTAGATTGTGTGTTAGGGACATAGGTTTTTCTGATAAAGATTACAGCACCCGTTTTTTTTAGCTCCTCTTCAAGTAGCTCAATGGACGGACAAGGCATACATGTTATAACATACTCCTTTTTTACATGCGATATAGGTAGATACTATAGGGCAAGTTCTGCATTTGAAAAAAAATCGAACTCGAGATTCTGATCAAAGTTGACAGTACGATGATAGCGAAGACGCATAAAGTGGGTCCGACAATTCCGTCTGTCTGTCTGTATGTCTGTATGCCTGTACCTAGATCTAGAGCTTAAGCCACTGGACCTATTTTCTTCAAACTCGGTACTAAAGGGTCTTCGGTGATTTCCTAGAGGGGAAATTGAATTTTCTTTTTTAAACTCTAAAACTAACGGCACCCCCAATACACCCGTAATGCATAATCTTATTTATATCGAAAATGGCTCAAACGATTTTGACGAAAAAAATCAGGTGTGATATTATGGACATGGACTACATTTTGCTAAACAAAATTTTGGGGGGAAACGTTATTAACGGTACCTGTCATAGAACTTTTTTTTTTATTTTCGAATTTCTCATCAAACGGGTCAAACGATTTTCACTTAAATTTTTATGCAGGAGCTCCTTTGCATTTTAAAAAATAAAATTTAAATTTTTTTTCGAAAAAATGGTTTTTGGATTTAAAAAAAATAAAACAATTTTTTTTTTTGAAAATTCAATATCTTGAAAACGGATACGTAATTAAATTTTTAAATTACGTTTTAAAATGTATTTTATTGTATACTAACAATTTGCATATCAATTTTTTTATACAAATTTTAAAGAAAATTTAGTACACAAAAAACATGTTTCAGTGTGCCAAAACACTAAACAGCCTAAACCACTAGACCCATGTTCTTCAATCCCGGTAGTTAAGGGTCTTCGGTGATTCCTTAGAGAGGAAACTGAAAGTTTTTTTTTAGCTCCACAACTAACGGTACCCCCCATACAGCCGTATTGCAAAATCTTATTTATCTCGAAAACGGCTCTAACGATTTTGATAAACAAAATTGAGTTAGATATTATGGTTATGGACTATATTTTGGTAAAAAAAAAATGTGGGGCAAAATGTTATTAATAATACTTACCTGTCATAGAACCGTTTTTTTGATTTTCGACTTTCTCATTAACGGCTCTAACAATTTTAACCAAAAATTTTCACCAGGAGCCTCTTTAAGTTTAAAATAATATTGTATATAAAAATATTCGAAAAACTATTTTGTTTGCTTTTTGAAAAAAAAAAAATCCAATTAATTTTTTGAAAAATCAATATTTTGAAAACGTGTGAACGATTATTTTTTGAAATTATTTCCTAAAATCTATATTACTAAGCACTTAAAATTCGCATCCCAAATTTTGATCTAGGAAAAATTGAAAGAAATTTGTTATACAAAAAATTACTTTAATAAAATGATATTTAAACTTTATACCTCCTATGAACCAGTTTTAGCTTATTCCACCGCTATTCCTCGTGCATTTTCATTATAAATAAGGTTTTCAGGATTAGACCCGTTGTAAAGTCGAAGTTACTTTACTCCGTCGCTAAAACGAGTTAGTTAATAAGGCTGTATTTGCGGAAATTCATACTTTTCCGTAAATAAGACGGCAAGTCCATGCATTTGAACATTTTTATTTCATTAAATCCATGTTTTATATTTATAAATTGTGTTTTAAATTCCAAAGTACTTTTATAGAAAGTTCGTGCGATAAAGTCGTGCATTTTATTAAGTCTGTTTTGCTTAATTAACATGGATAGTAATAGCGTTCAAAAACATTTTACAAATGATTAAATTGTTTTATGAATTTCTTTTTACACAATTCTTTAATCTGACAGTTGATAGCTGTTTTAATATAAATCCGACCCTGGAAAATGTTCCTCATACATCCGCAACATTAAGTTATCGGACCAAATGCTGACCTCTATCGTAACTTGTTTGCAAATTCATTGCAATTAAAGTTAAAATAGTTCAACTAGTGAAATATTTTCGTTCTCACAGTTACACACACTCGTATTTCTAAATAGGTTTGACCATTTCCCATGAAATAAGTACTAGGTATAAGCTTCAAATTCCAAGTTAATTATTTTGCAAATTTTTACTATACAAAAGTAGTGGATAACACCTTTACAAACTTTATATATACGAATGAAATATGCAGCTATAATGGAGTCTTCTAGTTTACCATGTGTTTTGTGGGGTTTATTCTGAGATAAATTACCCTGATATATGTAGTTGGTACCTGCTCTGAAAAGTTCATAGAATTAATTCTCACTAGTTTTAGATTGTATACACGTAGATAGTTATCGCACCTGTAGATAAGTAGATGATGATAATTAGCAAAATAAATAATATTTGAAAACGTGTGTGTAACACAATTTGTAAGTTAAATTTTAAAATATTTATTCATCAATTTGTTTATTTTTCAATATATGTATTTTGTTTGCCATTCTAGAATAATGGAGACTTTAGAAAAACGAACACTTAGTTGTCTAACTCTAGTTTTCGATAAACTAATTCCTTTTCTATCATTTGAGTATCGTATTAACATCGTATGCCATTTTGACATTTCCAAATAGATACCTATCACAAAAGTTGTGTTTCGTAGTTTTGCACGAACTGTAAAGTAAGCAAACTAATTTAAAATTAACAGATTGTAATGTAGAATTATAAAAGTACAATGACTCCAGGCTGTTAAAAATTTTGCGGGAGATCAACAAGACGCTCTCCAACTGAAAAGACTACGCAGAAGTTTTAAATTTGTTAGCATATAACTTTCTTTTAATTTTTTTTTTTTAACTGAGTGTGCACTAAAGGGGTTTTGACTAGCCTTCAAATGTTCAACACAGTGCGAGAGTATGGCCGAAAGGAAAAGACTTAAAAGGAGACACTGATAAAGTTTTGAAGTTATGAATTAAAAGGGAAAACCAGAGCTCGACAAAGCATTTTGCATTCGTAAAGTACGGCTAGAGAAAGAATCTCTATATGTAATAGTACGTCAAAAATTAAGCTCTAGTGGTAACTTATGAGTATCCCTACAAGCGGGAATATTACCTTGGGATTCTTTATGATGGCAAATGGCTATTTAACTAAAATATTGTTTATAAAAATAGCGATGAAATAATGTGAGACATGGCCCATTTTGACGGTTTTCGAGCGGTGTTAGGGTTCAATTTTGAATTCTTTTTAAAAGACTGCGGTGAATTAGAGAAGCACCTGCGCAGACGTGAGAGTCTTACTCAAGCTTTGAACGAATGAAGGCTTTATAAATTACAGCTGCATCAATGTAGAAGGAAAAGTTTGCGTGGTTAAAGAAAATCTAAGCACTTAGCAGTATTTTTGGCGACGTCGAATATGTGGTCGTTCGAAAAAAGGCGGTCTGTGTGGACATTCTGAAATGTTTTCGGTATCTTCGATACAAATATTACTCATTGACAGCGACATGGAGGGTAAGTTCAGTGACAGGAGATATCATTTGCTTTTGCGAAGTTAAATTCTATGCTCGATTTTTGATTCTCTATTGGAAAATTCTTTCGTGATAGGAATTTAATGAGCATATTGAACTTATAAAGCCCTGGGGTCTAGTTCTATATTTAAAGAACATTGACATGAACCGGGAAGTGAATATGCCAGAGAGTTTGTCTTCAGCAAAACATTTTAATCGATAAGAAGTTTCTGACAGAAGATTATTGATGATTATTAGAAAGAGAGTCGGAGACTTAACACAACCTTGAGGCACACCAGCATCTATTACTATCTAATTAATTTTGTAATCAGCGGTCCGAAAGGTAATTTCTATTTCAGCGAGGAAGAGATTTATCAATACCAAATGCACACATTTTCAATAAGAGAACTTGATACCAAACTCTAACAAATGCTTTTGAAATATTCGGGGCAATAATCTTTCTTTCTCCAAATCTATGTTAAGACTTTTTGCAGATCAATAATGGACTTATAGTTACAAACATCTATATTGCCGGCCCTTAAAACGCTTATGTTCTTCAAAGTATTTCTTAAATTGATAACTTATCAGCGTTTTCATGTGCTTGGAAGGAAGGGACATTTTTGTATCTGGACAATTCTTTGTGGAGGAAGAAGACTCGTATTTTTTAGGGACAAACCTGAAAAATGCAATTGGACATCTGGGCTCGTCAATTCTATAAGTTAAGGACTTTACTAAACAGGCCATGAATACAACTTGGAATTTTACCTTTCTTGTTCGCCAACGTACTGGTTTATGGCCATATGATCCTAAGTATGTGCTGGACGTTTTAGTATTTTGAAAAATATCCTAAAGTTTTATCCATATAAAATTGGAAACATTCAGTTTCGCAACAAAAAGGACTATGCTTAACGAGAGATCTTCGTGAGAACAATCTTGCAACTTTTTCGGATGGACATTTAAGATTTACGAACGGAGTAAATTTTCATATTGATTGAAGGAGAGGCCTTCACTGCTATCTGTATTGTCGTATGATTGACGAGTTGTTGGTTCTTCAAGTGCATATGTTCCACAGGTTCAACTAAAAAGAACAAATTTTTCGAAAGATGGAGCCACACCACGCAGCTTGAATTGCAGTGGAAAAGCTGACAGTAATTTGAATTAATCAGCCCTATTATCAATTCCATCGTAATCGGAGACTTCTACAAATCCCGTTCGAAGGGCCAATTTGTATGAGATTTTCCACTACGATGGATTCTATGATATACTCGTTTATTTTCGGATTTCGTAACAAATTTCCGATTACGATGGAATTCGTGATAGGGCTGAATAATTTTACCAGCATCATGTGCCCTTTTTTATAGAGTTATCTAAAGTTGAAGTTTTAAAGGAGAAACTCTTAAAGAATTTGGGGTCTAGTGTCTAGAAGAAAATAACAGATCAAAGTTGCCGTCATTGTACGACGATTATTCTGCTAATTTCAATTATTTACCTTGCCAGACTTTCTAGGGCTTCTTTATTAACTAGACTGTTTTCACAGATGCATAGGTAATTTTCTAGGTGACTAGCCAGGGAACTGCTTACTTTCTCTTATGCTTTTCAAAACCCTTTAAGAATTCATAAAAAAAATGTATGCCTGAGTAATTACTGAAACAAGCTGACCTTAAATATAGATCTAGAAGGTTCTTAATTTGTATAATTTTCTTACGAATATCCAAAACTGAAGTACCAAAAATCACGCATCGACCTTGCGTGAAGATGAAACACTTTAATCCTTGATTACAAATTTTTAGAGCTGACCGATTTCTAAACATAATTGACCAATTACATACCAATAAGAGGAATATCCCATATAAGGGGTACAATGATCCCATACCTCAGATTCGTGTAAAGAGGCATGACGATGATATTTTTGACCCATAAAATACTCTTTGTAAAACTCTATTTTCTATAAACAAAATATTAAAATAGTTTTTAAAGTTGAAAAATTTTAGAGAACGTCAAAATATTGATTTGAATTGGAATAGATGATTACTTTTAATAAATAAAAACAACCGTGTTCCTTGAAAAAGTGAAAAGCCAGGTCTAGAAATTCCAACACGCAAATAATTTTTTAAACTTAAAGTTACGAGTGAAAATAAAGTGAATTTGATTTGTTAATATGAATGAATTCAATTATTGTAGAAAAATGGGAAATGTCATATAAAATGCAATGATTTTGGTTTCTGGGATCTTGGTATTCCATATAGGGGATATTCGCAGAAAAAAATGCTATGTGCTTGCCCAGTTATTGGTCAAAAAGATCAACTAAGGGGTTTTTTTCAATTGGTGCAGGTAGATTTTGGTGGCCTGTGGTGGCCATGTTGTTTTAATGGCATCTGTCAAAATTGTTGTTTATCATTGAGTTACTAATACCAAATCCCTATGGCAAGTAACACGACCGAACACTTTTGGACTTGGCCCTACAGCCTACACACGTACAAGATTCAACTAACCCAGGAGGTCAAAGTTCATGACATTAGACAACGCCTTTTATTAGCTGACTCGACTTCCGAACCTTTGGAAGTTGACCCCAATTTTATCGGCGAGGCGCATTTTTGGATGACTGGCTGTCTTAACAAGCAAAATTGCCGTATATAGGACGACCACGACACCAACCCACACGAATTCACCAGGTGACAATGCATTCTGAAATAGCTACCGTTTGTTGTGGATTTTGGGCCGGCGGTATCATTGGTCCGTACTTTTTTGAAAACGACGTTGGTAAGGCGGTTATAGTAAATGTCGAGCGCTACAGAATGAAGATAACCAATTTTTCTGAACCATATGGATCTACAAGACATGTGGTTCGTGCCACATAGCGGATACCGCGATTGATACTCGTATTCTGCATGAACGATTTGAGGGTATGATTATCTATTATAGACGTTAAGTGAATTGGCCTACAATTTCATGATATTTGACCCCAATAGAGACTTTTTCTTGTGGGGTTTCCCATCGCTCAAATTCAGCCGGATATATACAAAAGAGTTATTGAAAATCGGACCACACGGATCGTGCCACCGTAAGAAGCATACATAATGGTATACAACGTTCTTTCAAAAAGAAAAAGAATTTTGTCGATACCTCACAGTTTGTTTTATTCCTTTTCAACATACACCCGCCCTTATAGAAAAATCCTTTAATTAAAGAAATTGGTCAGCCATAGGAAATTTGAATTCAAGGCTTAAAATTTTTCGAGGTAAAGCAAGGTTAGGAACAGATTTCATCACTTCATTTGTGGGATGTTCGGAAAAACGTATAACACCTAAAACGGCCTTAGATGTACTTATACATATAAAAGGTCAGGCAGTTTCAGTAATTGGTCAGCAATAATTTTTTATTCAACGTAACAGTGACCTTAAAAAAAACATTTAAAAAATTCAGAAATCGATGACTGATTTTCTAGTGATCTTTCGGATGGTAAGCATTTTTTGCGAATATCCCACGAAGGAGGTGATAAAAAATCAAGCGTGACATTGATAAACTTTGAGCTTTGATTATATACTTTTTTGGGCTGAACAATCTATAAAATTGGATGATGTTTTTTTTAGTAATTTTGGACCAATTGGATGGCTTATCCATAAATGGGGTGCCGAAATCCCGGAGCTTTGATTTCGACATGGAATGTTATAGATTTTGTGATGATCATCACTTTTGAAATAAATAAAATGCACTACTGGATCGCACGAACTTGCTCTTATGTAAAAGTACTTTGGAATTCAAAATACATTTTATAAATATAAAACATGAAAGTAATGAGATACAAATGTTCAAATGCATGAAATTGCCTGATTTCCGGAAAAGTATGAATTTATGCAAACAAAGTTTAAAAATCGTTTTATTAAAATAATTTTTTATACAACAAATTTCTTTCAATTTTTTCTCGAACAAAATTTGGGATGCCAATTTTAAGTGCTTAGTAAGATGGATTTTAGGAAATAATTTTAAAAAATAATAGTTCACACGTTTTCAAGATATCAATTTTTCAAAAAATCAATTGGATTTCAAAAAAAAAATTTCGAATATTTTTATATACAATATTAAGGGGCTCCTGGTGAAAATTTTTGGTTAAAATCGTTGGAGCCATTAATGAGAAATTCGAAAATCAAAAAAACCGTTCTATGACAGGTACCGTTAATAACATGTTTTTTACCAAAATGTAGTCCATATGCATTGTATTACACCAAATTTTTTTTTTTTATCAAAATCGTTAGATCCGTTTTCGAGATAAATAAGATATAAGAGTATGGGGGTACCGTTAGTTTTGAAGCTAACAAAAAAATTTCAGTTTCTCCTCTAGGGAATCACCGAAGACCCTTAAGTACCGAGTTTGAAGAAAATAGGTCCAGTGGCTTAGGCTCTAGATCGAGATACAAACAGAAAGACGGAATTGTCGGACCCACTTTATTCGTCTTCGCTATCATCGTAATGTCGACTTTGATCAAAATCTCGAGTTCGATTTTTTTTCCAAATGCAGAACTTGCCCTATAGTACCTATATCGCAAGTAAAAAACAAAGAGTGAATATAAAAGTGAGCATAATCGTTTTATTCATTTTTAATTGCTGCGCTGGTTATAAGTTTCACAAAAATACGCCTAATAATAGATGGCTCTAGTTTCTATGTTAAAACAATCTTGTTTCAATCCAAGTGGCAGGAGATGTTTTCTGGAATATTTGTTTTTGTTGAGCACTACAAGAGTGTCGCTAAGAAGACCTGGAACCATTTTTATTGAAAGTGACGTGTACATATAGAAATTTCACCCGACTAATAATCCACCTGGAAATTCCTATCGTAAAATTGATCAGCATAAATGTTTGCATTATGGAGACTTTTGTTTTTTGTCTCTATCGAATGGAATAAGCTATTATACAAGGACTTAAAATAATAAACGACAGATAGCTGTCAGTTGGGATGATATATGTCATTTCCAGTAATTTTACGCATGGACATAAGACCAAAATATCAAAAATCACAAAATCGATATCGTCATGCTTCGAGACATTCCAATGAGAGCTCTTTGTGTGAGGATTAAATTTCAATCATTATTTCTTATTTTCCAAAATGGCTACACGTCTGAAATCATTTTATAATGAGATGAGAAAAAAAGCAATGGCTGATTTCAAGAAAACAATATGTCTATCGATTAATTTGTCATTACGGCATTGATATCTCTGAAGCTATTGTTGTGACATTTTGGAAGCTTGAGATATCCTCTGCGATGATGTGGGAATGCTGCTTCTTTGTGCGAGTGGGACCGATTGAAACGAAAGAAGCCTGAAGGATTTGTATGTCGATTTCTCTCCATTAATACATTTTTTTTTTTAATTTCTCGTGAGTCTGTTTCGTCTTTGGGTAGTGAATTTTTCAACTGAATGCCATTTATGATAAATGCGACATTCAACCCGCAATCTCTCGACAAAAAAGAAAAACAAATTGTTCTGAATGTATTATTTTTCGAAAAGAGTACGAGGAAATTAGTTGAAAATTGTATTTACATACATTATGTGAATTACAAAACTTCAAAGGCAACAAACCTTGTAGTAATATGAGGCTTTGCGGCGCTTTGGCTTGACGTTCATTCCTTATTCATGTTATTTTGAAATTGCCTTCATCTATGTACTGTATCTATAGCTCACGACCTAATTTCAAAGATGAATGGTAATTGCAGTTAATTATGAGAAAAATGCGATTGTTGAAAAAAAAAAATACTGGCAACAATGGCGATTTGTTTAACGATTCGTATCTTTTCTGGTGCACAAGTATGCTTTGCAGACGAAACGAACATGTGTCCATATTATGTACTTTTAATATGCATGATTGCTTGAATGAAAATTAGAGGGAAATGACAGATGATGTAAATTCGAGGCTAACGAGATTATTATCACTTTGTGGAAAATTATGTGAATGTTAAATTACAGAAACCATGTAAAGCTTTTTGTTATCGAATATAACAATAAATCCTATATTCTGTTATACGTTTATCGAATCAATTTATGAGATTGAGGTGCTCTTATTAGAGTAGAGGAATGGAAGGCATTTCGGTTGAAAAGCTTTCTGCGGGTTTCGGAATTGGGGTATGTACATCCATAGAAATCACAAGAATTTTTGGGTGATTGTTTTCTTTTATATTAGAAGAGATACTATTGAAGGATAGGTATAATCTCGCATGAGAAGTACGAGTAGATAGGGCTAGTTAGATGGGGCCAGAATTACGGGTCTTTAAAAGTTGTTGACATATCAGCAAATATTCTTTGCCAAAAACTAGATACACCTCCTCGTGGTATCTAATGAACAATGACCAGTAAAAATTGTGAAGTTCAATGCAGAAACGAAACTGTTTAAAATAAAATGCTGAGTCTGAGTCGTACGTACTTGCTCTTATGTAAAAGTACTTTGGAATTTAAAAATTCTGTAAGCAAGGAATGAGATAAAAATGTTTAAATGTATAAAATTGTCGTCGGATTTCTAGAAATCCGAATTTATGCAAACAAAGTTGAAAAATTGTCTTATTATTAAATTAATTTTTTGTATAAGAAATTTCTTTAAAAATTTTTTCAACAAAAAAATTTAGGACGCTAGTTTTAGGTATTGAGAAATATAAATTTTAGGAAATAATTTAAAAAAAATAATCGTAAATACGTTTTGAAGATATGGATTTTACTTAAAAAAAAATTTGAATTTGTCAAAAAACCCAAAACATATTTTTTCGAATATTTTTATATACATTTAAGAGGGCTCCTGTCAAAAAATTTTGGTTAATCATTATGAGAAAGTCGAAAATAAAAAAAAAAAACGGTTCTATGACAGGTACCGTTTATAACATTTTTTTCCTAAAATTAAGCTTAGCCAAAATGTATTACGTGACCAAAATAGCGCACCCAATTTTTTTTATCAAAATCGTTAGTCAATTTTGAGATAAATATGATTTTGCACTACGGGTGGATGGTGGGTAATACTTCAAGGAGTTTAGGCTGTAGATCGAGGTACAGACATACAGACAGACAGACGGAATTGCCGGACCTACTTTTTTCGTGTTCTCTATTTCAAGTTCAATTTTTGTCAAAATGAAGAACTTGCCCTATAGTACCTATATTTATGTATATCGCAAGTAATAAGCTTTACACAAAATTCTTATAACATTTTTAGGAAAAAAATGTTGGTGCGCCAAATTAAAGTTTTCATTATTGTAAAAATTAAATTTAAAATTTTTGGAATTTTCAAAAAAAAAAAAAAAATGTTTTCAAGTTTTTCGGAAGTTTTTCTATAAATAATTTCATTCAAATCCGTTATGCCGATAATGAGAAATTCAAAATTCGAAAAATAGTTCTATAATATCTTAATTTCAATTTTTTTTTTATTGAATTATAGATGGTAAAATTTTATCGAAAGAAACAAATTTTATCTAAATTCTAGCCGCGTTTTTGAGAAAACACGATTTTCGAAAACAAGTTTTTAACATTTGTATAATTGGTAACTTTATTTTGAGATAAAATAAATTTTGTTTCTCACATCTTTGAGATCGTATTAAAAAACTTTTAAACGTCAACTTTTATGAAAAACGAGCGTGGGGTTTTTGAAATATTGAGTTTTGAAAAAAAAATTCAAAAACAATTTTTTTTTTTCAAAATTTGAATACACAATACTATCCAAACTTTTGGAGAACCTTAGCATAAGTATAAGAGAAATTTTAAAAATCTGTTGTACCGTTTTTGAGAAAATCAAAAAACAAAAAAATTGTTTTAGGGGGTGCCAGAAATGTTTTTTATTTATGAAAAGAGTTTTTTAAAAAAGAAAATCAACTTTATTCAAAGAGCGTGGGACAAAGACTAACTATAAAAGTATCTTAAGAATATCTTAAATAAATCGAGTGTTGAATCTGATGTGTTGGTGGTGGTTGATTTTTGATGCCTTAGAGATTTTTATGACCACTTGATGAATATTGTTTATGGTATCACTCTCGGTCTATAATGCTGAAGTGGATCTTTGTTAATGTTATCTTTGTTTATATTAGATGTCGATGTCGACTCCAATGCTGAAGTGGATAATGATGCTGTGGTATTGTGTATTGTTTCACATGGAGCTGACTCTGCTATGTTTGTATCATAAATTAGGGTTGGATACATAACTCCCCCCTCCTTAGAATTGTTGTTCCACCAGGGACAATTTATTTTCAAACTGCTTTTGTGTAAGAGAATTATTATTATTACAAATATTGAGAGTATTATAATACTATGCACAAAATATGATATGCTTGAGTGTTGTTGGAGTTTATACATTTTTTCGTCAATAATACTTATGTTTTCAATGTCTTCTAATTTGGTTTCCTTATATTCTTTAAAGTTAGATATGTTTGCATATAATTCAATATTATCAAGATAGGTGGATTTTTCTTCAACGTTTATTAAGTTAACAAATGTTTGATCATTGACACTTACTTTACAATTTTCAAAATTAATTAATACGTTATTTAATATCTGAATTTTATCTCTTTCATCACACCCAGTTTTTAAATTGACTGCAGCATTTTTTATTAACAATTTTCCCTGTTCCATTTCTATTACATTATTTTTTTCTTTATTGATTATCTTGGTACAATTCTTATAATTTAGGCAATTTTTATAATTTTTCAAATGTATTAATTCTTTTTCTTCAAATAATAATTCTTTATTTTCGTACATTAAAATATAGTTATCATCTAAATTTAACATTTCTTGGTTTGCATTTGGCAAGTTTGTTACAAAATATTTATTCATTCTTAGTATAATCTTTGGAATACTGATTACAAAAATAATTTCGTCATTAAATGTAGCGGTGGATAATTTAATATTTTTTAATTTATCAAAATCTATTTCATATCTTTTTATTTCTTCACTGTTTAGCATTGATCCGATCATTAGGTTTAATTTACTTGAAAGAATATTACTCTGTATCTTTTCAACAAAATATTTTATTTTATTTAGTTTTAATCTTATTTCTAATTTTATTAATCTATTTACATAATTTGTACTTTCTTTTTTTGAATTAAGGAGATTAAACTTATGCAATTCTTGAAATTCATGGAAGATTTCGTTTATTCGTTTATGGAATATGTTATTTATTTCAACTTGTTTATTCATGTTTACAATTAATTCGTGATTATTTTCTTTATTTATAATTAACATATCTTCAATATTCTTTCTGTCACTTTCGTCCATAGTACCAAACAAAAACTTTAGCACATTTCCCCCTATGTTCATTAAACTTCTTTTTACTCTGTGTTGAATTACACTTTTGATTTCAGATCTTATTTCGTTTATTTCTCGATATATTTCTTCCGGAAATTTTATGTCTTTAAGAGTGTTTATATTTGTTACTACTAGATTTAAAACTTCATCTAATCGACTTGTATTTATTCTATGCGCAATATGGATATAGTTTTTTACAACTGAAACTTTATTTAGTTTGATTTTGACAAAACCTTCTTGGTTATTTATATTTTCAATGATAATTTCACTGCTTACTCCCAGAATTATTAAAATCAATATTTTTATGACGGCCATTCTATTTTCTTATATTGCTACAACTTGGAATATCATCCGGATCTAAAGCACTATCTTCTATTCTGCTTGAACTTCCAAAGCTAACTAAAACATCGGAATTTTTATCTGATTCTTCTTCGTTTCTATTTTTAGATTTGTTTATATTTTTATCTGCGATATCGTTTATCAAAGATGTTGTTGTTGGAACAATTGATGTCGTTCTCTTCTTCTTACTCTTATAGAATTTATTTGGTATAATATCGTTTAGATTTTCGTATTTAGTTTTTCTTTTCCTCTGTATGTTTATAGGGTGTTCTTGCTTTGTATTTTTATAAAAGAACCTTGGAGCTCCCTTGTTATATTTCTTATGATGATTTACAATAAAAGCTTTTTCCCTAGTTTCTTCGTATTCTTCCCTATCCTTATTTAGTTCGTTAATTGTCTTTTCTTTCAAAGATTTATATTTTTCGAATAATATTTCTTTATCAACTCTACCTGTATGTATATCAAAAGGTTTTTGCTTAACTGTTGTTAAAAAAGAATTATTGTAATAATAGACTGCTTTGTACACTAGATTAATTTTATCTAAAATATTTTTTGGTTCTTTTCCATTCAGTAAACACCTATATTTTTCCTCTATTGTAGAATGAGCTCTTTCAATAGGAGAGTTTCCCGTATGTGATCTTGGTTTGGTAAAATGAAATTCTATATTTAGATCCTGTAGTAAAGCCTTAATTAAGTGTTGGTCGAATTCATTATCTGCTACTATCTTCGTGGGTTTATCATGATGAGCTATATATTGCATCAATGCTTCTTTAATGTTTTCTCCTGATGAATCGTTTAATAGAGTTAAAGTTACTCTCTTACTAAATTTGTCAATTGTGGACAAAAATTTAAGACTAGCTAGAATAATAATGTCAATGTGTAATATTTGATTAATATCATGGGGAGTCTCTGTTACTTTAAACTTTGGTTTGATGGGGTGACGATCATATTTATTTTGTCTACAAACATTGCAACTGTTTATAACTTCTGTTATAACTTTTCTCAAATTAGGAAAATATATGTGATTCTTTAATCCAACGTAATTTTCTTCAATTCCAGAGTGACTGGTTTCTAATTCGTGATAAATTTTGATTTGTTCTGTAGCTTCCTTTTCGGTTCGAATTTCTTTTGCTAAATAGCTACATTTATAAAATTAAATTTTTGTTGTATTAAATAGTTTTATTAACTTCTGTTGAAGTAAATTATATAGATGTTCATTCTGGCAATATATTCCTGTTTGTTGTATTTTTAATAACTCTTTAATCCTTTCCTCAAATTCTGAAGATTCAATTATTTTTGGAGATAATATAATAACGGTTCTATTATTGATTAAATTTTGGCTTCTTACTTTTCTACCATTATATTCGTCGTCTACAACAATTTGTTGTTTGAATTGATTAACTGCTTTTTCAACTATAGGGAAATGGTCCAGTAATTCCTCTTCTTTCGAATGCCTTGTGGCTAAATCTGATTCCGTTTCTAAATGATTTATTTCGTTTCTACTTTCTCTACTAAGGTAATCTGCGACTGTGTTTTGTGTACCTTTTAAATAATCGATGTCAAAGTTATATTCTCCTAGAGACAAAATCCATCTCTGAAGCCTTGGCGAAATATCTTTACCTAAACTTTTTGTCTTAAGCCATTTAAGAGGTTGGTGATCAGATTTTAATATAAACTTCTGTCCATATAAATAAGGTCTTAGGTATTTTGTTGACCATACGATTGCTAATAATTCCTTTTCGGTGGTGGAATAGTTTCGTTCATGATCATTTAAAGTTCGACTTATGAATGTAATTGGGTGTTTGTCCTGGGATAACACGGCTCCAATAGCGAAATTGCTAGCGTCCGTAGTTAAAACAAACGTTTTACTGAAGTCTGGATAAGCTAATACAGGAGGGGATATAATTGATTGTTTTAATTTTTCGAACGATTTAATGTATTCTAAATTTTGAATATCAATTTTGTTACCTTTCTTAAGAAATTTGGTCATAGGACATGCTATGCGTGCATAATCTTTGATAAATTTTCTATAATATCCCGTGAGTCCGAGGAACGATTTAATCTCTGTAACTGTCTTAGGAATTGATATTTTTTGAATAGCGTGTATCTTATCCTCGTTAGGCTTTAAACCGTCTTTAGTGATTATATGTCCTAAAAATTTGGTTTCCCTTTTTAGAAATTCGCATTTATCAATTTGAACTTTTAAGTTATATTTTCTTAAACGATCAAATATTTTATTTAAATTGATCATATGTTCTATTAGAGAAGTACTGAAGACAAGGATGTCATCCATGTAAACTACGCATATTTTATTTATAAGTCCCTCTAAGACTTCGTTCATCATGCATTGAAATGATGCTGGGGCGTTTTTTAACCCAAATGGCATTCTTAAAAATTCGTAGTGACCGTTAGGTACACTAAAAGCTGTTTTCTCGATATCCTTAGAACTAACTAGTATCTGATGAAACCCTTTAGCTAAGTCTAGAACTGAGAAATATTGGGCTCGTCCTAATTTGTCAAGAATGTCATCTATATTAGGAAGCGGATATTTATATTCAATTGTGTTTTCATTAAGCTTGCGGTAATCAATTACCATACGCCATTTATCTTTCCCTGAATTATCTGTTTTCTTTTTTACCATCCATACTGGAGAATTATATGGAGATATTGATTTTCGTATTATATTGTTGCGTAACATTTCGTCTATTTGCTTATTTATTTCAATTTCGTGTATCTTAGGATAACGGTAAATTTTAGTAAAGATTGGAGTTTCAGTTTTTGTTCGAATTGAGTGAACAGTTTGCGTTGTAGCACTGAGTTCTTGACCATCTTTATAGAATGTATCTCTATTATTTTTTAAAAATTTAATAAGTTCATTGTTTTCTTCATTATTCAAACCATTGTGTAAGAATTGACTCATGTCATTTGAGTTATCTTCTAACGTTAGTATTTCATTATATTCAAAAGGACACTCATTTACGTTGATTGCCTCTACTTTATTTGTTGGCGAAGAAATGAATTTAATTTTATTTTTATTTATTTCTAAATATCCTTCTTTAAGGTTAATGATACCTCCTATTGAATTAAGTAAATTTGTACCTATAATTCCCTCAAAATTCTTCTGACTAAAATTGGTTAATTTCCAATCCATTGTTGCATTGCAATTAAACTCTATTGGAACATTTGTTGTTATTTCTTCATCGATAAACAAATAAGAATTTACTGTGTTAACTTTAACAGCGTTTTTTAATTTTCTTCTTCTTATATTTTTTAACTTATTTTGATCTAGAAGAGTCATGGTAGATCCGGTATCTACTAAAACTTTCAACTCTTCGTTTTCTACTTTTAGTGTTACGATTGGTAGTGAGGCTGGCTCCCTATTATAAAATTTACCTGTTCTTCTGAGTTTAAATCTTGTTCAGTGATTCTATTAACTTCCATTGGTTGTGCCCTATCATTCTCGAATCTCCTATTCTGACTTTGATTTCTATTCTGATTGTGATTAGAATGATTAAATCCAAATCTAAAATTATTTGGGTTACTGTTCCCGAACATTCTTTGCCGATTTTGTCTAATCTGCTCAGATGAAATTCTATTGTCATATCTCGGTCTAAAATTGTTATTTTGATTGTTTTGTCTGAAAGGGTTAACATGATTGTACATATTATTGGAAGGGTTTTTTTGTGGGGCAAAATTTTTATTTGGTTCTTGGACTTTTTTTATCATATTATTTATTTCAAGAAGGTCGTATGCCTCCATAATAGTTTTTGAGTTACTAGCAATAACAATTGCCTTTTGGCTTGGTGACATTGTATTTTTAAATGCTTCTAAAGCAATTGTCTCATTACTATTTTGAGTATAGATTATATTCGGTTCTAACTGTGATTTTGTTTGCAGTTCTTGCAATAAGCTATCGATTTTTATATAATTTTTAATTGTATCATTTTCATTTACAGAATTTATTTCGGTTATAAGTCTTAAATATGATTTTTTGATTCCGAATTTTCTTACCAGTTGCTCTTTAATCTGTGTCCATGGTGCAAGGTGTTGCAAACTGTTAGTTGCTCTAAGTGCATCATCTTGGATTTTCTGGTGGACAACGAATAAAGCTTGTTCAATGTACATCGGCTCCCGAATTCTGCCTAATAGATACTCCATCGACGATATGAAGACTGCTAGGTTGTCTTGTGTTCCTCTGTAGGGGTTCACCATTCTGAGTTCTTTCAGGTAGAATTTTTGCTGTTCCAGGTGTTGGACTTGGTCTGTAGGAACCTGTGCTCTTGCTTGCATTGCGGCTAACTCTTCTTGTTGCCGTGCAAGCGCAGCTTGTTGAGTCCTTCGTTCTTCCACGTTCATTTTGTGTATATATGTTGTTCTTATTAAACTGAGTTATTTAATTTTATTTTTAAATGTTCTTTCTCAATTTAACACTTTTTTTTTAAACACTTTTCACTTCTATATGTTTCAAGTTAGGTGATTAGGTACTCTCTCTACGAGATAGTGCAACATATATTTATTTATGAGTTGCTGTACTTTTTACTAACTGTTTTATGTATACTTTTTGTATTTCTGTTTACCGTATAATAATTTAAATTTACTACCGGGTGAATTTAATTTTCACTAAACAGAATAAGTTCGTATCACTAGATTTCGTCTATCAATCAATTTCCATTTGATATCTTAGCGAAATCCTACCGACTGCGCCAGAAATGTTTTTTATTTATGAAAAGAGTTTTTTAAAAAAGAAAATCAACTTTATTCAAAGAGCGTGGGACAAAGACTAACTATAAAAGTATCTTAAGAATATCTTAAATAAATCGAGTGTTGAATCTGATGTGTTGGTGGTGGTTGATTTTTGATGCCTTAGAGATTTTTATGACCACTTGATGAATATTGTTTATGGTATCACTCTCGGTCTATAATGCTGAAGTGGATCTTTGTTAATGTTATCTTTGTTTATATTAGATGTCGATGTCGACTCCAATGCTGAAGTGGATAATGATGCTGTGGTATTGTGTATTGTTTCACATGGAGCTGACTCTGCTATGTTTGTATCATAAATTAGGGTTGGATACATAACTTGCCCTTGATAAGCATTTGTCGGACACGAGATTTTTATCAAAGTTGACATTACGACAAGATAAAAAAAAAGTGGGTCTCGTAATTCTGTCTGTTCGACTACAGCCTAAGCGGCTCGTCCAATTTTTCTGAACGTTGGTAGATATGGTTGTACCTGCCATATACTATTTTTTTTTTTTAATTTTATAAATATATTTTTTTTAACTTTTCCACAGATTTAAAAAAGAAATCAAAAAATTCATTTAGTTAAAGCTAGGTAATTTTCTGAAAATGGTTAGATATTAATGGTACCCCTAGAACAATTTTTTTGGTTTTTAATTTTCTCAAAAAAAGGTCAACAGATTGTGATAATTTTGTTTAAGCTGAGACTCCCTTAAAGTTTGAATATTATTGTGTATTGAAGTTTTCAAAATTTTTTAAGATTAATTAAGATTTTGAAAACTCTATGCTCGTTTTTTCAAATTTGACAAATAAAAGATTCTTAATACAATTTACGAGATGTGAGAAAATTTTAATTTTACCTGAAAATAACAACATACAAATGTTAAAAAATGGTTTTCGAAAATCGTATTTTTCTCGAAAACGCGGTTAGAATTTTGATAACATTTTAGAAAACTATAATTTAAAAAAAAAAAAAAATTGAAATTCAGATATTACTGTTCTTTTTTTGAGTTTCTCATTATCGGCATAACGGATTTGAATGAAATTTTTTTTGAGAAGCTTCCAAAAAGTTTGAAAAAGATTGCGTTTCTATTTTGTTTGAAAATTCCATTCTTTTTGAAATTAAATTATTCGTACCATAATAAAAATTTTAAGTTGGCTTATCGAAACTTTTTCTTAAAAATGAGTATAAAAAGGCTTCTCTCTTTTGCATAAACTATTATTTGCTTGAATGCCATGTGCATCCTGTTTTTAGTTCCAACTACTAGAGGTGTTGTTTTAGCCATTTAAAATGCTTATCAACAGTTTTTCTGCAATAACATTCATTTTTGAAATTTTTAGTCTTTTAGATAAGAGCAAGTTCGTGCGACCCATTCGTGCATTTTATTTTTTATTCTGCGGAACAGTTTTTGAGAAAAAACTTTGAATTCGCAGTCTCAAAGTGAATTCAATGAATGCAATCTCTTAATTGAGGGCATTAAAGATTGCATTTACAAGAGATTGTATTCTTTTACAACCCTGCTCTAATGGTTCTTATAACTTGTATTTAAATTTTTATTTTTGAATTTTATCTTTTGATGTTGGGAGTTCCGGAAGAAATAATATACTACAAACGTTTGCCCCTCCACTTCAGTATTTGCAAATATGTGCACGTGCTTTATCCCCCCTGTCCTGGTAATGTGTGTTTGTTTTTTACTCCCCTCAATCCGTTCACCGGGGATACCCTTTTCGCTCGGAATGCTCATGAATTCACCCTCCTAATTTTGGACGTTATCGTCAATCGTTCCATTTCAATTGGCAAACATTTAAGACCAATGTTCATTGACAACCCGCTTTCTCTCGCATCGCTCATGCTATGTCTTGTCTATGTTTGACTTTATATGGGTCTCACAATAAACCCTTGAAATAAAATAACAGATGGTTTAGGGTTTTTGTAAACAGGCCTTTTAGAAACTACACCTTCTTAACAAAAGCTTTTGCGTGCTTCTACAAATGAATATCAGAAACCTATTGAAACATCAATGCACCCATTTACGTATTGAAATTGAAATTCCACTTATTGTAGTTTTTAAGGAAACTGTAGGAAAATGTTACTTCGTTAGACAAACTCAACACAAGTCTTATGGAAGTAGTAACTTCAAGCAATTTAAAATACATATTACCGAAGGAAAATTGTGAGTTTGGAGTACGGGTGCTCAAAGTTCAATCACTAGGGAATTTATTCGATATAACTGTTATGTACTCTTGGCAGGCTATGTGCCAACTGCCAACACAGTATAAAAAAATGTTTCAGGTAAATTAACTCTACATACAATTAATATTAAATTTGGTGGTGCAACAGCTCGGAGTGAACCAGGACCTTGTGACTTACAACTCTCAACCATTCCTGGGTGCGTGTTACCAGGAACGGAGGGGAGCTACAATTTTCTGCCGATTCCGAACGGCTAATGAGCAGCACTTTCCATGACAAGAGACACTCTTGGAGAATTTGTCAATTCCTCGCAAGAGGCAGTACACTCCTGAAAAAACTTTCTTGCAGCGGCTGAGAATCGAACTCGAGACCTTCCGCATGACAGTCTAACGCACTAACCATTATGCCAAGGGGTACTACGCACATACATACAATTAATGCTTCTCCAAAATTTCTAAACGAGTTCGAATGCCAAAGTCCGAACAAGTTTTTTTTGACATGAGACATTTTTTTATGATTTGTCACTTTTTCGAAAGAGGCAAAACCCTTGAAAGAACATTCTGGCATAAAAGTTCAACACGAAGGGGTACTACAAAAACTCGGAAATACTTGATTTATTTCCATTAAATTCTGCGGTGTGATCATTTCATTAACAGTTGCCTTTCCTTACCAGACCTACTTGGTCTATTAGTTTGTTGGAAAATGATTTAAGGTGAAAAACAAGAGGAGACTTTGGTAAATCTTGTCTTGCTATTGCTAAAATCGAACAATTCCCCAATATCGATCTCTTTCTCAGTCAATTTATACTTGGTCTCGTTTTGGTATCGTTAGGGCTTCGTTTGGGTTTTTAATTTTTCGACAACTCAAACTCTATTGGTATGACTTTTTATTAGACTCAGAGCCTACTATAGCTCTTGTGTCGTCCTGTAACTTATGACAAACTACGAGTTTGTTAACAGATTTTCGGAAAACCTTACTGCACAACATTCAGTTTATTAAAATCAAAACTTTTGCTATAAATCAGCACAACAAAAAAGAAAAAATAAAAACAATCCATCCGCTGATGTGTTGTGCAAGAAACGCCCCCAGGAGGATTTATTATTAAAAAATAATTGGTTCAACATGATTCAGCCGAAAACCACAGCACGACTTTCGTGAATCAAAAAGTTCATAATCTTTTTTTCAATATCAATCACACTAAAAACCACACATGGACTTAATTTGATTTTACTTTAAATTGTCAAATCGTGAGGATAGCAGTGAAAGTCGTTTAAAGTTTATCCCTTTGATTTCACATTCAGGTTAAACTCCAAGAAACCTAAAAAAAAATTTCGAAATCGGAACTCATAATAGGGATTAAGATATTCTACATGGACCTTCCTCAATATCTCAATAAAAATTATGAGACACCAACTGATTTGGTGTCCCACACGTTTCACCTTCATTTATTTTAATCTTTTCTCCCGAAACCGAAATGACATTTTGTAAAAACCGATGACGAACAGTGGAACAACGTATGTGATGATTCGGGATAAAAAATTGATTATAAAAAGAAATAAATAAGAGAATACTCAAAGTAACAAGTTTAGGCAAATATTGACTGTCAAATGGGAAGAATATGGAAAGCTTTTCAATTTGTTGGTTTAAGACTTTTATTGATTTGATTTTAATGGACATATCTATCTGGTGGTTACAGCATGAAACCACCTCTCTCGAAACTCAGTTTTTCTGGTGGTTTAACCTGGTGGTTACAATGAAACCAGCTCTCTCGAAACTCAGTAGTTTGCACAATTAAACATATTTGCCTGGTGGTTATGGCATGAAACCACCTCTCTCGAATCCCAGTAGTTGTCATTCGAAACCACACTTTGAGGTGTTATAGGACATCAACAACTAAAAGAAAGGCTAACTTTCCAGCTACTTGGATGATTACATTCTAGTTTTTGAACAATTCAACACCACTGTGTGGCGAGTGGTGCTGGAATAAGGAATGTCAGATCTTCTTTTTTTGTTCTATAATAAAGAACGTTCCATTGTTCAGACACTACCGGCACCATCTGCACGTACATCTGTTCTTTGTTTTCGGGTTAAAAATTCATTGGAGACATCAGCGAAGCAAACTGCTGCTGCTGATGCTGATTCTGCTGTGCCTCTAAACGAGGAAGTCTCCCTGAGGACGGGGTCGACAATAAATATTCCGTCTTCGAAATTCCATAGAGCAAAAAAAAATCAACTGTGCACTCTCACTCCGGTTCGGTGGAATAGTTGAATAGGAAAATCTATTTTAAGTTCAACCAAATAAGGAAATCCCTTGCTGTAGGCCACACGCTGCCGCCGCCACTGCCACACAATCATATAAGTTTTGCTGCACTAGGGAGACGGAGATGGGAAGCTATCGTGGCGTGGCACGTCTGGCCTGGTTAGGTTAGGTATATATAGGTATAGAAGGAGGATAGAGAAGCACGTAGAACGTGAGTTCATTTAGTTTATGAATTCAAATCTTCCAAAAAGCAAATAAACCGAAAAATTTAAAATACACAAACACACACACTTTCAAACATTCGATTTTATAGTTCGATTATTGTTCTGGAAATTATGTTATCTTTGGGGAACGGAAGAAAAGGGGTTAAGATCTAAAACTATTGATTTGTGCTTTGTGGCAGTTTAAGAAATCGTTAAGAGGCATTAAAATGGGGGCCAAATGGCACTATTGGTATTAATTTTTAGGACCAAGGAATTCCCAAGGGGAGATTTGATAAACTTTTCTGTGGTAATTGAGGAATAAAGTGGAAATATCAAACTTAAAAAGATATTATGGCTTTTATGGTATTTCGTTTTTTTTGGAAATGATACAATTAAGAAAGTTGGATTTGGAATAGGTCCTTATGGAAACTGGGAAGGTTTTATGGACTGAATGAATTTTAAATACATATGCTTTACGATTTATGACGAAGGAGATTTACAATAATTAAATTATTTTTTTATTATTTGAAAACATTGAAAAAGAATTTTAGCTGAATTACATGAACTTGTTCAGGGCTATTATCTGGGATAGCATTAGGTTATTAGTACTGTCACGAATTTTCTGAAAAGTGTAAAGTAAGCAAAAATATTAAAAAATATTCTTTATCTTTAAAAACTTGTTATCGTTGCTGAGAGTGAGATATGAAAATATTTCATGACCATGTTAATATCGTTCGTAGTATAAATAAAAAGAAGAGGACCTAAGTGGCTGCCTTGTGGGACCCCCGAGGCAGCTTAGAAATCGTTGAAGTAGGTAGATCTCAATCGAACTTTGTAGTAAGGGTTTTTGTTTCAGGTTAGAAGAAATACATTTTAAGAAGATATATTCAAGCCCAAGGGTGGGCAGTTTGAATAGAATAAGTTTATGGGAAATTTTGTCAAAGGCCTTACTGAAATCGGTTGAGACAACGTTGACTTCATTTCGTCGCTCTTAGCCTGGGATGCAAGAAGATACGAATTCAACTGGATTAGCCGTTGTGGACTTTCCTTTGACAAAGGCCTTTTGTCTAGGGGAAATAAGAGACTTACAACGAAAACTAAATATTTCGTGCAAAATGCTTTCAAGGACTTTATGAATATTTGAAAGTTTATCAATTGGACGATAGTTTGTAACTTCATACTGTTGGCCTTTTTTATGGATTGGAGTTAAGAAAGAGGTCTTCCATAACTGAGGGAATTTCCTCTTGAGTCAAGGATGGTTAGGTTAGTAGTTTTCTTGTGTTAAATTAGAATGAAGTCGTTCGAGCTTTTAATGAGAAATGCTCGAATAATCGAATATAAAAAACAATGTTCACAAAACGTCAACATTTTATTTCTGCTATGTGCATTTTTGCCAAAATACAAATCGCATTACGATCACTTAGATGATCACTGGTATGAAATTTGATCAGCTAAAGTTGTTGATGAGATAAGCAAACAAAAAAAAAACAAACAAACAAAATGTCACTATTTATAGCAAAATCTTCGAGGTAGTTTAAGGAGTTGATCTACCTCGGAATTAATATTTATGAACGACATTTTAGTGCAGATCCGACGGAGAATTACTCTAGGAAACCGCTGATACTTCGTTTTAGCAAAATAAATGGGTCCAGAGCTGCTCACTCGCAAGACGAAGTGCACGCTTTACAAAACCCTTATACTAAAGAGTGGTCAAATTTTAAGGGCCGATGTTGAATGTGAACCACACCTAAACGTCAAGTTTTTTTCTGCATTTCATTTGACATTTCTCAATTTCAGAATAACTCAATTTGAATTATGGAAAGATACACAATCAAGAAACGCGTTAAAGTTATTCAGGCTTATTATGAAAATGGGCGTTCAAATCAAAATGCATATCGTGCACTTCGTGATTTTTTCGGTCATTTGGACGATTAAGTCCAAATGTGCGTACAATCGGAAAAATCGTGCAAAAATTTGAGCAAACCGGGTCTGTAGGAGATGCGAAAACACCAGTGCATTCTCGTACAGCGATAGTGTAGCTGAAGAGCCGTCCACCTCAACTCGTGGTCGTGCCCAACAATTGCACCTCTTACGCTCGTCGTTGATGAACATTTTGCATAAAGACATTTACACGCTTACAAGGTGCAATTGACTCAAGAATTGAAGCCTCTTGACCATTTCAAGCGTCGTCAATGGTCAGAATGGTGGCAAGTGAATGATCAATTTTCAAAGAAAATTATCTTCAGTGATGAGGCTCAGTGGATTCGTCAATAAGCAGAATTGCCGCATTTGGGCGAATGATAATCCAAGAGCGATTGTCGAAAAACAAATGCACCCACAAAGAGTGACTGTTTGGTGCGGTTTATGGACTGGCGGCATCATCGGGCCGTATTTTTTCCAAAATGAGGCCGGTCAGGCAGTTACTGTGAATGGTGTTCGCTATCGTGAGATGACTTTTTTTGGCCCGAATTTGAAGATATGGATGTGGACGATATGTGGTTTCAACAGAACGGTGCCACTTGCAACACAGCTAACGAAAGAATGGCTCTTTGGCGCGACAAATTCAATGTATTTTATTCAAAATTAACATCGGCCCTTAAAGTTTAACCACCCTTTACGAGTCCTGCAGTACGGCTCTGAGCGCTGGACCACAAGCAGAAAGAAAGCGACGATACTGGGTCTTTTGAGGGGAAAATTCTTCGGTCTTACGTTGGAGGAAGGTGAATGGAGGAGAACACCGCGAACTCTATCAGTTATATCAAGGTGTGGATGTGGTCCAGAGAGCCAAAAAACTTCGACTACATTGACTCGACCACATTAATCGAATGGCCAATAATGCTCCAGCTAAGAGAGTCTTCATCGGATGCCAGGTGCTAGCTTCGCGGGGACAAGAAAGACTGGACCTTCAGTTTAAAGACTAAGCCATCCCCAGAGCACTTGACCTAGATGACTGGAAGCAGCGTGCTCGGTATCGCAGAGGATGGAAAGTTGCAGAGTCTGAGGCAAAGACTCTTCATGGATCGGGAGCCCTTTGAGGAAGTTAGTTAAGGAATACCTTTCGACCTATACTATTCAGCGATTCATTATCAAGCATCACTAGACGAATGTGGAATGCTTCATTCGGGCCAGTATTTCAGTGTCATTGGTATATTCAGACACTCGAAATCTCGAAATCTCATTCTAAATCCTCTATATCTTTTTTAAATGCAAGCACTGTGCGCAAGCATTTAAAGGGTAGTCATGACCCTTTTCATGTGGGCAAAATCAAAAAGACAGAAACAAATGCTTCGCGCTCAATTTGAGGCAAGCTGGTACATTTCTTCAAGCTCAACCTCGGTAAACGATGTATATGTTTCAGCACACAGGCGGTCACACGCTTAGACAGATGGTGGGACAACTTTTTTGCCGCATGCCAAGCGACGACGTGGACGGTCTCTCGGCAATATTTTTTGAGGCAATTGCACTTTCCACTTTATATGGAAATAAATGCTAGTAATTTTTCACAATTTGCGGCTAGGTGGTTCCAATGAGGCCGGTAAGCGCGGTGAAGAAACAAGACACATAGGTTCTCGGCAACACTATCTCTTACCGCTATATAATCAGTTCATTGGGACGCCTTTAGTTTCGAAAAACCGCATGTCTACGACCTCCCACTGTCCCGTGCTCAGCAAAGTTTGACACCAAACGACGAACGCTGTTGTTAGACAGTGCTGCTTGAGGTTTGTACAACGTCAATGTTTGTTGCGATCAAAAACTCGCCTATTGGCTACCTGATCGACGACTTTAGGTTCTCAGATATAAAAGTTTTATACATGAAGATTAAATTGGAGTCCGGGGATCTATTAAGTATCTCAGCTTATATACCTGCGAGTTCTAATCATGAAGTTTATAAAAAATCGAATGACTGGATAGAAAGAACATTATATATGTCCTATTGGAACCTTAAGATGAAATTTTGAACGTGGGTGACTTTAACCTACCGAACCTGGGTCGGGTTTAAATTATGTTATGTTTTAAGATTTTAACAACAATTTCTTAAATTGGATCTCATCGTATTTAAAAAATAGACTTTCTAGTGTTGTATTTTGTAATGAGTATTCGAACCAATTTGTTTTCAACCCTGGCGTCCCTCAGGGTAGCCATTTAGGTCCAATTTTATTCATTTTATTTATAAATGACTTGGTTTCGATCATACAAAATTCGTCTTTTCTTATTCATGCTGATGACATTAAGCTTTTCAAAAGTATTAAATCTAATTCTGATTGTATACTTTTGCAAGAAGATTCACTATTGGGAATGGTGCAATAGAAATCGTCTTTTTTTAAATGTTGACAAGTGTAAAACCATGAGTTTTACATGCAAAAATGTTCCAGTTCTTTTCAATATATGTTCCTTTGATGCATGTCCTTTAAGTAAAGTCTCCGTGTTTTCTGACTTAGGAGTTATTCTTGATCCGCAGTTAACTTTGAATAATCATTTAAGCTACATAGTTAAAAGAAAATACACTTCCTCCTTATTCTCAAAGACTCGCTTTAAAAAAGCATTCTTTCTGTGTTTTGTACGCAAACATTTATTTGCCTGTCCGTGCGAAGCCAGCGCGGATCAGCTAGTCGACATTCATTAGTAAATATTAGTCCTAAAAATCAAGGGAATTTGAAACCAACGGACAAAGTTCTCGAGGGCACAACTTACATCCTCCACCAAAAACATTTCGTATAAAATTAATAGACTATTCTTTTCAGAGCACACAAAACAATGCGAGCAGACATGTTATTTCCCAATTCAACCATCTGTTCCACATAGTTGTCGAAACTATAATTTGTTTTCAAAATAAAGATACCATATTCACTTCCTCTCGAACACTTATAGTTCTACAACAACACCACTGCTCCAGTTGAGTGTACATTCTAGATACTTTTCCTTAAATCCAGATTATTTTTGAAACCAGAGCCGCATTCCATCACGCCAAAAACACCCTCGAGCTATTCAACTTCATTTTCCCAGAAAACTGTATCATATGGCACAGGCATACAGCCTGGTGGAATGGCGTTAAATTAATCTTCGACATCTCGCTTACAAATGAGTATCAGTTTTCGTCTAAGTGAGAGACACACACTACAGACACCCAAAACTGACTGTTCCTCATAGTAGTCGGGGGCATGTGTTCCATTTGGTCTTACATGCGCTTTTGTGCACGAGAGTGTACCATATTGTTGTAAACGATCTTTATAAACTCGCTCTCTTGTGTTTATGAGGAAAAATAGTATAAACTTCTGGTGCTGGGTAATTAAATTATAATCCAAACAAAGAAGCCAGCATCAGCGCACCGCAAGATGCTTCTTATAGATACACCCATACCGAAGAATGCAATGTTTAGCGAGTTGTGGGGCGGATGAAAATTGACTTCATTTCGACAGGCGATAAAGTTGGACGTCGAAGATGGAAATGCAAGAACAAATAAACGAAAACAACATTTATGTTCCAATGTACTAAACGAGTCTATTATACAAGAGCAGTTACTTTCCAACGTGAAGTTAACAACTTTGTTGCACGAACTTGCCTTTTGCTTTGCTTAGAAATACAGTGTTAGAACTTTGCTCAAAAGTTTCGCTCTATGTTGCTTCTGCTCCGGCAAAAATCATAACTTTCAGTGAGCTCTTATAACTGGGATTTTGTATCCGTTTCTCGAATAGGTAGAAAACACAAATTTCCAAAATATGATTTTAATTGCGATGGGGGTCATCCAAAAAGGGGTTTCATTCACAATCACAATAAAAGGCAATATTATATTTTTGCAAAGTGGTAGATGTTGAAATGGAATAAAACAATCTGTGTGTGAAGAATTAAAAAGATTCTTTTTTTATTTGAAAGGACCATGAATGCCATTATGTATGGAAAATGACATCCTTCACCTGCGACTTCAGGGAACTACCACAAGAAAAAGTCTAGCGGGGTCAAATTAAAAATGACCTTGGTGGCCAGTTCACGTCACCTCTGCGAGAGATACCTAACCTTACCTTCAAATCGTTCATACAGAATGTCGATCGTGACGTTAGCTGTGTGGAACGTAGAACCGTCCAGTTGGAACCACATGTCATCTAGCTCAATATGGTTCAATTGAAAATGGCCAAGAGAAATTGGTTTTCATCATTCTGTGGCGCTCGCCCTTGACGGTGACCGCCTTACCAACGCCGCCGTTTTAAAAAAAGTACGAATCAATAACGCCACTGGCTTTTAATCCACACAAAACGGTTATATTGTCACCTCGTCAACCGCGTGTAGATTGGTGCTTTCCCTCCTATATACGGCCATTTTGCTCCTCATCGCTAAAGATGATTTTTCGGTGCTCTTACAAACACCAGGAAGCTCAAGTCAGCGAATGAACTTTGAGCTCCTGGATAAGTTGGATATTGTACGAGTGTAGGTCTCAGTCACGACGCTAAATTTGCCAAGTTGAAATCTGTGAAAGGCCGAGTTCTTGTGCACGGCGAGCAATCCATAGTCTCGGGTTCTGCTCTACACTTTCAGGGACATGGTGATGTGGCATCAGTATCTGAATGAAAAACAACAGAGTTTACATGTTACCAAAACAATATGGCCGCCAGAATTTATCTGCGCCAATTAAAAACCCCTTAACTTTATGGCAAGTTATGCTTTCGTAGGAACACCATACTTTTTGAACAAACTGAACATAATGATTATGGGATAGTTTTTTTTGGTTATTTTAAGACCACAAATAACGGTAAGTACCTGCCACACATTTTTACTTGCGACTTATAGGTACTATAAGGCAAGTTATGCATTCGTAAAAAAAATCGAACTCGAGATTTTGATCAAAGTTGACATTACGATGATAGCGAAGACCAAAAAAGTGGGTCTCGCAATTCTGTCTGTCTGTCTGTCTGTTCGATTACAGCTAAACGCCTCGGCTGATTTTCTTCAAACTTTGTAGATATGGGTTTTAATTTCCTCCCCCCCGGATGTTTTTTTATTTGTTTTTTTTTTTTTTTTTTTTTTTAAGATCAAAAATAACGGTACACGAATTTTTTTTGAAATTTATAAATATTTTTTTTCTCAAAATATTTAAAAAAAAATAAATTTGAAAAATTTCATTTAGTTAAAACTTGGTAATGGTTGAACAAAATTTGAGAAAAAATTGTTATTTTTGGTAGCCCCCCCTAAGTGCATTTTTTTGTTTTTGATTTTCTCGAAAACGGTACAACCGCTTTAAAAAAGAGAAAACAAATTTGTTTTATCTAAAACTAACGGTACACTCAATACAAATGTTAAAAAATGGTTTTCGAAAATGGTTTTTTGCTAAGTTTTTTTCCTATTGATTAATTTTTACGATCTATAATTTAATAAAAAAAAATGAAATCTAGATATTACTGACTGTACATAGAACGATTTTTCGAATTTTGAATTTCTCATTATCGGCATAACGGATTTTAATGAAATTTTTTATAAAGAAGCATTTCAAAACTTTAAAAAAATATTTGTTCCATTTTTGAAAAAAAATCTTTTTTGGGGAAAATTCGATATCTCACGAACGGCTTAGTATTTTTCTTAGTTAAGGTTGGCGTACCAAAATTTTGTCTTAAAAATGTTTTAAAAATTTGTATATAAAAACTATTTTGTAAGAAACCACTACAACGACTTATAATTTTTGTTCTTGCATAAATTAATATTTGCATAGCATTCTGTTTTTATCTTTTACTACTTAAAGAATCAAAAAAAATCATTTTATCCTAATGAACAGTTTTGTTTAATAACATTCGTTTTTAAAAGTCCTAGTCTATTACATAGGAGCACGTTCGTGCGACCCAGTCGTGCATTTTATTTTTCGAGTTTTGAGAAATTTCTTTTTTCAAAAACTACAACAGATTTTAATTTCTTACTTAATACACGATTTGCCAAACCTAGTGTGTTAGTGTTAAAAAGATTTTTTTTTGCAAAATCAGTATTCCTTAAAACACGCTCGGAATTTTCAAACGAAATGTGTAACAGTTTTTTAACACTTTCTTAAAGATTTAAAAAAAAATGTGTACCTACAATACAAGTGTTCAAAATCTTTTTCAAAAAATCTTACTTTTCTCGAAAATGGCTGCTAGAATTTTGATAGATTTTTTCCGTTTCGCTTAATTTTTACAATCATTCCGTTTAACTAGAAAAATTTCAAATTAAGATATTAGGTAGGTAGAAATGACGACTACTGGCAATCTAGCTCTGTGTCCTAATTAGCGATTAAGTCCGCCATTTTGATACGGTAACTCGTGCGAACCTGTGGATGGAATTCATATTGGCAGTGGTAGACATTCTCACGGAGTCATCCAGTTTGGATTGAGTTCAAAAATAAGAAAGGATCTAGTAGATTTTGAAGTCTCTAATTTATTGTGTTTGATTTTGCACAATTTCGGAACTTTGATCACTCACTCAACCGGACTACCAATCTTATCCGAAACTATCTACTTTGTGTCAAACTAGACAGCTTGTTGATTGGGATGAAGCAGAAAAGAATTTCATTGAGTGACCATCAGGCACTCTTGCACAATAAACCTCCGTCCGCTAGTTCACAGTCTAAATAATCAAACAGAAATACAAGTAACCGAAATTCAGCCCTGGAGCCATTTCAAAAGACAAAAGAGAGCAGGGTATTTGCAGAGCAAATGGAGGACTGATTCGCTGCTTGCTCTCCTATTGGCAATTGTCCGCTATAGGTAGTAACGATTCTGGATGTCTTGCCTGGGTTTGCATATCAGATCAAGTGTTCAGGATTTATTATAGGTGGGTCAAATCTTCCTGTAAACAAAGCAATTAGTTAAACTGGTCACCTACCGTTTCATACGTTAAACAAAATTGAGAGAATATTGCGTTATGAATGTTGACATTCCACCAGTGACTTATGAAAGGCTGATCCACCCTGGTCAGCTCGTCTACCAGTTCATTCCCATCAACACCACACTGACCCGGAACCCAGATAAGAGTGACATTGTGGTTAGGTTGACGTGGCTATCAGCAGGAGAGCCGACACAGTTAAACCATTAGTTGGTCCATTACATTATCACATTCAATCTTGGAGACTATCTCCCTAATTGTTAAACGAATTGGAGTTCCTTATCAATCGAGGGAGTTTGCCTACATCTGTATTTTCTAGATCACAAAGATCATTGTAGTAAAAATTTCCAAATAGAGTTTTCGTCTTTGGGATAAGGCAGGACATGTACAGAGAATTTGAGGAATCGATTCCTTCTCTTCTTCGTCCATGCAGCTTCTGCAGAAATCGCTAGAACAAATTCCAAGCCGCGTTGCGTGCCGGCCTATCAAACAGTATCCTTTATAACACCTTTAACGGAGCCTATGTGCGATCTGTTTAAAATATTAAACCTTTGGAGCGCTTCAGATCCAGCATTGGCCAAAAATATTTTGTCGCCAAGCAGGTAGTGATATTGTTAAATCTAAGTTTTCTGCTATGTATAGCTTTTAGGTTTTGCATAAGTTTACAAGTAGCGATGGAAATACCTACCTATACTTGCTATTATTTGCCAATAAAGGTATCATTGTTCCACTTTTGTACGTTAGTCAGCTTTACAATTTCCTGAAATGTCCCTGTGGTCTGGCAGCCATCAGAAGTGAATGTTAAATTGCTGCGACATCTCCATCAGAGAAGATCGGCAGTTAAAAGCTGTTATTGAACTGGTAGAGACAGAATCAGGAAATTTAATGGCCACTTGGCTGTCCGAGAAGATGCGGATTGATATAAGGGTTTCTTTAAGGAAAGACAGAACTTCTTTAATTGCCAAAAGTTCCGCCTGGAACACGCTACAGTGTTTGGAAAGACGAAAAAGAGAGACTTGAATTTAGTCCCACATCTAGACGGCCAATCAACAACAAAATACACCTCCACAAACCTCGTCAATAGTTTTTGATCCATCGGTGTAAAAATGGATTAAATCATCTTTCAGGAATACCATGTCCTCCCAGATTTCTCTAGAAGGGATGGCTACCTTAAAGTATTTATAAAATTGAATCTGAGAGATTAGTGAGCCGATGCTGCTTAGAACCATATTTATTACTGACCCACCGCGAGGAGGCTTTTAGATTTTTTAGAGTACATATTAGAATGCTTTCCTCATACGGCAATAGCAATGTCATCATAGCCTTATGCAATCACTCTGTAACTCTCCGCTTCCCAATATCTCGACATTGATACCAAAGGGGAGTAAAATACATCCCCAAATCATACCAGAGGACCTTCTCGTATATTGCCTGGAATTGTGTACTGGCGGTCATTTAGTACCGTTCGATTAAATTTGATACTAAACATTTCTATTATGACTGATGTAGGAGAATATTTCACGGTCGATAGTGTGCGAGATTCGCCTTTTTAAGAATGGTTATGCAGTTTTGTATCCACTCGGAAGAAGACCTGTTAAAAAAGTGTTTTCGCCAGAAAAAATAGAACTTCTTCAGAATAATAGATGGGATACTTTTAACCCAGATAGCCATTTTGTGTATACATCGAGGTCTTTCATTTCTCTTACGCTCTCAGAAACAGAAATCGCCAGGTATCCTCAAAGAACAAAATCTTTCGTATTCTTCAGACCCAATACCTTGCTCTTAGAACACAAGTGTAAGAAACTCGCCATTAGGCTCTGTCTCTCGAAGAGAAACAAAACAGCAAAAATAAAAACAAAAATCTAAAAGCAAAACATAAAACTTTTTTGTTTTCGATATCTCTTTTTCTATTGCCACCAGCTGGCGATACTGATGATGCTGCTAAGCAGGGTTAAATGGCTAAAACGAGTGCTTGACGCGTTCGCCTTTCATTGAAGTACACCCGAAGTGCTTGACAGCCGACAGGCCGGGGGCAATTAGGGTCAATAAATTCAGTCTTCAAGTCTTCTTCTTAGCAGCTACTGACTTTTTGTTCTTCTTTATTTTAGTTATACTGAGAGACTATAGTGTTTTTGTGTAAGAAACAAAAACAAAGAAAAAACGTTCCCCAGCATAAAAGAGTGCATTGTTTAAATAGCTGATTTTCTTCTTATGCTGTATTCATTGTAACGAGTGGGTGAGTCTAGGCCGCCTACTTAAAGAGATAAGGGGAGTACTCTGGGTATTTATTATTGTATTTTTTTTTTTGAAGAACAAATTTCTGAGAAAAACAAACATTCGGTCTATAATGAGGTTATTTTTCCTGGTATTCAATTGAAGAGCCGGGGGTATTATGTTTACAAAAGTTCACCCGCATTCAAGTTATTATTACGAATAGACAAAAACTGAAGGTACGAAAGTTTATCAGCTTACCCGCTAGTTATTGATTTTAATGAGCGAAAAAAGAACGAAAGATTGCTTTATTGATTTTAGCGATTCGCAAGCTTGTTAGCATTTTTTCAAACCATCAGATAGTTCATTATCTCAAGGGGTGATTCGGTTTGATTAAGAATTGTGACTATCGAAGTTCTGTGAACCTGGTAATGATTTTGTTTGAATATGATGTGTAATTAAAGGAGGCAAATACCAAATATAAAACTGTGAATTATAGTATAATAAAGAAAAGTCAGAGACCAAATTGTATTTAAGAAATCAACATTTAACAAAAATTCTATAACTCTATTTGAGTGCTGACTGTTGAATGAATATTGAGAGGGAGTTTGCACTGCGACCCAAAGATTTGTTGTGCCCCCATCCAGCCCTAGATGAAATGCTAACTATATACAGCTCTTCCTCTAATAAAATATTCATTTGATGAGTGATTATTTGAAGTTCCTTCAGAGAGGATAAATCACTCACTTCTACCTGGTAGCGTCCCAGATACTTGTTTCTGTGATGCATTACTGCTTCGCATTCGCCTAGTATGTCTTCCGGCGCGGCGTCTCGTCATACATAAGTATTGCAGAAACTGCATGTGGGGCTGTTTTCCAGGCCAAGAATTCTCAAGTGTGTTCTTAGTTTCCAGTGATCCGTGAGGAGTCACTTTACTATTCGTAGATTGTTTCTACCTAAGCTGATAAAGTTCATGACACAATCTTTGTTATAGTTCCCAAGAAAATTGGCCTGCCTCAGTCTTGGGAGTTCTTTCCAGTTTTTTTCGTTTTTAATCCTATTTTCTCCCATTCGTTGGCTCCATTAAATGAGACCTTGCTCTTATTTTTGCTAGACTGTCTGCCTGCAAATTTCTTTGGACAACTTCATGTCCAGGCAACCAATGAAGTGAGACATTATTGTTTATGCCAAGTTCGTTTAGACTGCCTATACATTCCCACAGAGACTTAGAAGTAATGGCGTATCAGGTGCTGACTATTAGATTTCTATGAAATATTGCTTCGCGTTAGATATGGAGTTTAAGGCACTCTATTTTGTGTTTCAAATCACTTTAAAATTGAAAAATTGTAAAATTTTAGTTGCAAATCATTTCAAAATTGTAAAAATTTGTATGTTTCAAATCATTGCAAAATTGGTATCTTTTTGTGTTTCAAATCATTTCAAAATTGACAACCTTTTGTGTTTCAAATCACATTAAAATTGTGTAATTGTAAATTGCTTAGAGAAAATTATTATCATTAAGTAGAAATGTATCTTTTTGTTTCCCTTTAAATTCTTGTATATTTTTAACTTATAATAATTATAATCATTGATTATTAATATTGATATATTATTAGTTACTTTTAATTTATTATTGTTTTTTTATTTATTACTAAAATGAAATGTCATATCAGGCAGACGGCAGAAAAGCCATGTTCTTATTCTTAAGTAAAGAAATATTGTTAAACATTTTTTTTGATATAATAAAGAATTTATCTATCTATCTATCTAGATATGGAATTTCGATCAAAATAAGTGTCTAAGAAATCAGTGCGTAGAAATTCAATGGATTGAACAAATTTCCGAGTTCCCAATTTCTTGCCAAATTGTTTCCGTCAACCGAAACAAGCAAAAGGGCGGAGAGACCATTATGATTTATCGAAAAAAATCCTTTAATAAAGAAGTCTCGATTTATTGTGAAATAAATCCCGTTTAAGGAAATTTCGAGTTTCTTAAATCTTTCATTACACTTTTTCAACTTTTCGTAAAATACTCAAAATCTGATGTCACAAATGCAGGAAATTTTCGTTTTTAAAAATGAGATTTTTCGAAATTTGGTTGGTAGAGTCCCTTTCAAGAAAAGGTACAAATCTCCAATATTGTAACTTGTGAACTTAGAGTTTTACTTTTTTTTTTAATTGCGAGATTTCGATTGATAACTTGAAAGCCCTGTATTTTGAACATAAGACAATTTTTATATATGTAATTTACACACACTCAAGGGATAATAATGTAACGGTTTAACACAGTACGAGCGTTTAGGTAAAGTGGAGAGGATTTGAAAGAAGATGTCGATGCACATTAGTCTTGAAAGTCTGTTCATTAAAAAGCGATTGGGGTAGCTCATGAATAGACTGAAGAGCATTCACTGCCAGACGAGTATTACCGCGGACTTTTTTGAGGGAGGGAGAATTGTTGGTAGAAAAAGCTATAAAACAATAAAAGACGGGAGACGTTAAGATCGTGTTGAAGAGAAACAAAAGTTTCCGCAATGGATGTGTCTCCTATTAGTTTTAGTAAGATATTTTGAATTTCATCCAAAAGGTTCAAATGAGTTGTGGGGGCACCCGCCCAGATACAAGAGATTTACTTAAGTTTCAGGCGGATGTATGCCTTCTATATCATAGCCAGATCAGACGGGGAAACACATATTTCTTTTATCCTTAGCATTTCAAAAATTATAAGTGTTTGTAGTGGTTTCTTAAAAAAATAAGCTTTTATGTAAAAAAAACACATTTTTAAGAAAAAATGTTGGTACGCCAATTTAAAGGTTTTATTATTGTTCGAATAAAAATTAAGTTTACCAAAAAAAAAAAATATTGAGCTGTTTTCGGGATATTGAATTTTCCAAAAAAAAATAGATTTTTTTTGAATTTTGAAAAATATTTTTCTTAAAGTTTTGAAATGCAATGTTGAATGAAGCTTCTCTCTAAAAAATTTCATTAAAATCTGTTATGCTGATAATGAGAAATTCAAAATTTTAAAAAATCGTTCTATGGTAGGTACAGTCAGTAAAATCTTGTTTTCAAATTTTTTTTTTATTAAATTGTAGATCTTAAAAATTAATCGAAAGACTAAAAATTTAAGCAAAATTCTCGGAACCGTTTTCGAGAAAAATACGATCTTCGAAAACCATTTTTTAACATTTGCATGGAGGGTACCGTTATTTTTAAATAAAATAAATTTCTTTTTCTCATATCTTGTAGATTATATTAAAAAAGTTTTATTTATCAAGTTTTAAGAAAATCGATCATGGGGTTTTCGAAATATTGAGTTTTAAAAAAAAAATTTTGAAATTTTTTTTAAAAATCAAAAAAATATTTTTGGAAAATTTTAATTCACAATAATATTCAAACTATTGGGGACCTTTAGCAGAAAAAAAAAATGATCAAAATCCGTCGCACCGTTTTTGAGAAAATCAAAAACCAAAAAAATGGTTCCAAGGGGGGTACCAAAAATAACAATTTTTTGGAATTTTTTTTTTCAACCATTAACTAGCCTTAACTCAATGAAATTTTTTGAATTTTTTTTAAGAAAACCTGTGGGACAGTTTTTGAGAAAAAAAATATTTATAAAATTTCGAAAAAACTTTGTATGGCAGGTACCGTTATTTTTGGTCATAAAAAAAAGAGAAAAAAACGTCCGGGGGGGAAATTAAAACCCATATCTACCAAGTTTGAAGAAAATCGGCCAAGCCGTTTAGGCTGTAGTCGAACCGACAGACAGACAGACAGACAGAATTGCGAGACCCACTTTTTTGGGCTTCGCTATCATCGTAATGTCAACTTTGATCAAAATCTCGAGTTTGAATTTTTTTACGAATGCATAACTTGCCTTATAGTACCTATAAGTCGCAAGTAAAAATCGTAAACCCAAAAGCGTTAAACCCACCTCTAAAAATTAAAAGTAACAAATTATGTAGGAATTAGGATTTATTAGATCGAATGAGTAAGTATAAATATATAAATAATAGATATGCGTAAAGTTGAATTTTGCGTTTCGGAAAATTCAACTTTACGTACGTTGTGTCGAAAAATACGATTCAATACTTCCGCGGCAAAATTTGTATCGCCATATTTCGCTTGTTAATCTCAAAACGGACTCGTGGAAATTAACAATTCTAAATTTTACCACACTAGTATTTGTTTTTCAATCTGGCAACCCTTTGCTGAATTAGGCTGCATAGATTTAATATTTTTTGAGTTTACAGTTTTGGGTTAATAGCGACTTGGGCTTTGGAGACTATAGCGAGTTTAGCTATGTGGGTTTAAAGTTTATGGAATTAATTGCGAGTTGGGCTATATGGGTTAACGTTTTTGGGGTATATATGTAGCTTTCGAGTTTGGATTTTGTGGGGTCAGTTAATTTTGGTTTTTATTTTTGGGGTTTATTAGATTGTACAGTTTGAATATCGTGGTTTTACGTTTTAAATTTCTTAATGGGATGGGGCCCTCGTTTCCGCGGGGCCCGGGGCTTCAGTCCCCCCTAGCCCCCCTATTAATCCGGGCCTGGACCTTGGTGCCAAGCCCTATCAAATGCTTTAGAAATATCAAGTGCAATTACCTTTGTTTCTTAAAAATGATGTAAGGATTGGTTCTTCTATTCGGTAATCAGATTACCAGGCGAGCTATAGCTAAAAAAGCCGTACTATCGGTCATTAAAGAGCTTTCGTTCTTCGAGATTTTTTTTAAGCTGATTGCTGATCATCGTTTCCATGATCTTGGAATGAAGGGACGTTAGAGTAATTGGTCGGTAATTGGAAGGGTAGCAAAATTCAACAGCTAATGAGCAGCACTTTCCATGACAAGAGATATATTCTTAGAGGATTTGTCAATTCCTCGCAAGAGGTAGTACAACCCTGAAAAACTTTTTGGCAATGGCTGACAACCGAACTCAAGACCTACCGCATGACAGTCCAACGCACTAACCATTATGCCAAGGGGAATTACTATCTTTTTATAAAAAATTCTTTTTCAATTTGCACATACATACATATGTATGCATATGTAGCAGTCCTTGTTTTAGCCTATTCCGCTTTCGATTAAAAATGCTTTTCCATATAAGATTATAAGTTTAGCTCTATGCCCAAGTCATCGGAAGAACCGAACAAGCTGTACACGATTCCTTCATCCAGATCGAGCAGGCGGCACAAAATCTGGGGCTGCACATTAGTGAAAGTAAAACAAAGTACATGGTGGCGTCGAATGCGAGAGGAACAGTTGGTCAAACAATCAAGGTAGCGGAGCACGAATTTGAAGTGGTGCAATCCTTTAACTACCTTGGGTCAATAGTAGCAGCTGATAACAATATAGAAGAAGAAATACGCGGGCGGCTTCTAAAATCCAACAGAGCCTACTATAGTCTGTCAATGCTCTTCAAATCTAGAAATCTCACCATAACTTCAAAACTGCTGCTGTACAGGACCATGGTCCTGCCAGTATACTCACATATGGATCCGAGTCTTGGGTCATTAGCAAAAGGCACTCCGACCTCTTAGCTGCGTTCGAGAGAAAAGTCTTAAGGAGAATTGTTGGCCCCATATGTGAGGAAGGACGATTCCGGAGGCGGTACAATCATGAATTGTACGCAATCTACCTTGAAGCAGATATCGTGTCTAAAATTAAGCTCGGTAGACTCCGGTGGGCAGGGCACCTAGCTCGCATGAGCAAAGAGGAACCTGCTTGGAAAGTTCTTTATGGTACATTCTATGGTAGACGACAGCGTGGTAGATCATGCTTGCGCTGGAGAGATGGCGTAGACCAGGACGCCCGAAGCCTTGGGGTGCACAACTGGATAGCGTCGGCTAGAGACCGGGATAGGTGGAGATACTTGTTGAAAGAGGCCAGGACCGGAACCCGGTTGTCGAGCCGATGATCATGATGATGTCTATGCCCAAGTAGGTGTATATATTACAATAATCTGCTATCCTATTTTTATAAACAATGTTTTAGTGAAAAAGCCAGTTGTATTTCTCCCCTCAAACAATTCAACCGTAATACTTGTGCTTTTAGGAATGTTCATTAGTTTACCCTTGAGCCCAACTTCGGACGTATTATGAAGAACAGAGATTTTTTTTCCAGCCGCACTACACGAATGTGGAAAGCTTTACCTAGCTTTATCTTTTCTTCATATTGTAATATTCAGAAATTTAAAACACATGTTCCTCAGTATCTTCCATTAAAAATCTTCCCCGTTTCCCTTACATGCGAGCTGTGATAATCATCATAAGTCAAGTTGTAGACTTTTTTAATATGACAATGTCATCTGTTTACATGATTCTATAGATTGTTGTTACGTTAGGTAAGATTAAGTTGACCACGAGTTGATCCATTGTTATACCACACCACATTGTACCTTGGAGACTTTTTCCATACTCGTTAAACCAAATGGAGCTCCTTATGAAGCGAGCGAGGTTGCCTGTATTTACATTTGCCAGATTACTAAGATCAATGTACTAGAATTTTTGCGAATGGAGTTTACGTCTTTGGGATAAAACAAGACATTTACAGAGAAGGTAAAGGATCGATTTATCAATTCTGCAGAGATCGTTAGAATGAATTCTAAGCCGCGTTGCGTGGTTGCCTATCAAACCGTGCTGAGCTGGCAGAGACAGAATCATTTTTTAATGTCGGCTTGGCTGTTCAAGACGCGAAACCGATCTTAACTACTGCACCAGGTCGGCTTAATATAGTTCAAAAAGCCATGGACTAAGATTGCATCCCTGCTTAACTCCATGGTTCGTTTCCAATTTTTTCGGATTTTTACTTCCCGTCATACACTTTTGCAAATATGTAATTGTTGATAAAGTTTCTCCGAGGGATTAAGAAACACTTAACACCCCTTACTTTTCAAGCTTAAAGAACAAAAGCGTTTCTGTTAATGATGTCAAAGGCAGCCTTAAAATCGACAAAAAACACATAAATTTTGGGTTTGCTGAGTGTGAATAATTTTGGAAGACCATTTAGAACAAAGGTACTGTCTACCGTTGGGTAACCCCTGCACCCTGTACCGGGTAGTCTAATTTAACATTGACTCGGTTAACAATTTTTCAGTGGAACGCTAAACTTTTATTGTATTCACGCTAAATCTATCAGAAACCGTTATATCTACATACTCGTACAACGTTCTACTCTAGAACTAAAGGCCTCTGCTAAATTCTGATCTAGTACTGAACCTTCGTCTAAGGAACACTATCCCAACGATTATATGAGTCTCCAGAAACTGGATAGAGAAATGAAGTTTCAGCAATCTTCTGAAAATACCCAAAAGGCCTATTACACACCGCTCATAAATGTTGAAATTATGTTCTAACCAGTCGTGTACTCCCTCACGAACAATTTCCAGAGAAGACTCCCAGAGAACCCATTACAAGTTGCATAGGTAAATAAATTCCCAACGAATGTAAATCGGATGTAATTTAGAATGCGTTCCTTTTTTTTCTCTCTTTGGGTGGCTTCCTCTGTAGCTACTTTTTGCCTTTAATTTTTTTTTCGCCTTTCCTGTGCAAATATCCCAAAACCACCATCCACCAGCCCAGCCTCAATTCGAAAAGAGAAAAAAAGAAAAAAAAAAACAAAGTGTTGGCAGAAAACTTGTCCCTCAGCGCAAATATCACTGACCTAGTTCGAAAGTAGTAGTTGATGTGTTCTTTTTTTCGTTTACGTATTTTGAAATGCAGAGCAAACCAATTTGCACCATTTCAAGTATAAAAGTTTTTTGGTGCTCCAGCTTAAGGTACGAGTATAGGTACCGTTTTCTAGAGAAGGCGGCAGCAGCAGCGACGACGACAACCATGAAGACTTCGACTACTTTATAGTGGGTCTGGGTATGTATAGCTTATTTGGGCTGCAGCCTGGAGCAGAACATCAACATCATCACGAGCCAAAAACCAACTGGAACTGATGGAGGCCATCATGAAACAACACCAAAAACTATACAACGACACTCGTTGCACAGCAGAAGAGCATCAGGAAGTACAGGGCAAAACTTATATTTTCTTTCAATTGCATGTTTAGTTGCGAATTGCTTTTGCTTTTTGGCCAAACATTTTCAGCCTGATAAAGTTCCCAACTACCAACAACTACAACAACAATAAAAAATAACTAGAAAAATATAATAAAACTTTCACCCCCACATTCCCTTGATTTGCATATAGGAGAAATTGTAAACAAAAAGAAGTTTAGAATATTAAGGCAACTTACCCCAACAGATGTCCTTTGCAACGCTGTAGTACATGTAAGATGAAAATTCTGCAAGGAAAAGACAAAAGCAGGGAATTATTTTTATGAATTTGACGACACTTTGACAGATTTTTTTTTTTTTTTTTTGAGTGAATGTGTAGGTGAACTTGTTCTTTGTTTTGTGTGTAGAGTTTTTAACGATGAGCAGTTTTTAAAGTAAAATATTGACCAAAAGCTATGCATGCAGATATTCGGGTGTTGAAAATTAAACAAATTTTTGTAAAAAAGGGAAATACTTTTTTTTTTGGTTGTCGGCTTGTTGTTGGGATAATATTAGATTTTTTTTTCGTGGTTGAGCGAAGCTATTGAAGTTGACGTTGTAAGTCTCAACTAGCAAACTGGGAGTTCCAAAATTTTACTGGGGTCTAGAAGATCTCTTACAATATGCTTTTAACAAGCTAACTAACTAAGCCGATCGGTGTGGACTGTCTTGTCCTCTTCTCTAGGAGATATTAGATTCCCTTCCATTAAAGTATCACCACTAATATACTCCGACAAAGCAAAATACTTGGGTCTTATTTTAGGTATGAAGTTAAGTTGGAAACCTAACATTCAAGAAGGAGTTAAAAAGGCCACGGTGGCGCTCTTCTCATGCAAGAAAGCCATTGCTAAAAATGGCTCCAACCCCGCATTGCTCACCGACTATACACTTCGGTAATCAGAGCAATTCTAACGTGTTGCTGGCAGTATAGCGGACAGCTCTAGATGAAAACACTAATTGTTTAATGCTAAGCAAGGTCCAACGATCAGCTTGTCTGTCCATGGGCATTCGACAGAGCACTTCGCACGACTCTCTCCGCTGCACTGGACATTCTATTCCCTCTAATACTCCTCGATATTCTTGGCAAACAAAAGGCTGCAAACAATGCTATTTGCCTAAAAGCCTCCTCGCAGTGGATCAATCTGAAGTCTGAACTCACTCGGTTCTCGTCCAAGTAGCATCGATTACACCATCACGCAGATTCATGTTGAGAAAAACTTTCAGGAAAACATTCATTGTAGAGAAGTCTGGGAGAACATGGCATTCCGGGAAGATGACTCCATCCATTTTTACACCGATGGATCAAATACTAATGACGAATTTGGGGTTCGCATGGACTGTATAAGTGTGTTCCAGGTGGAACATTTGGCGATCAAAGAAATTCTGTCTTACCTCAAATAAAACCCAATCAGAGATATCCGCATCTACTCGGACAGCCAAGCAGCCATTAAATCTCTTGATTTTGTATTTAACAGTTCAATAACAGCCCTTAACTGCCAATTATCTCTAATGGAGATGGCGAAGCAGTTTAACATTCACCTCTGATGGGTGGCTAAAGTTGAACAATGATGCCTCTATTGCAAGATAAGGAAACCATATGTTTTGCCATCGCAGAGAACAAACCTTTAGTGGAACAATATCACCACCTGCTTGTCGAAAATCCAGATTTGGCCAATGCTGAATCTGAAGTGCTCCAAAGGTTTAATATTTTTAAGCAGATCGCTCATAGGCTCCGTAATAGGTGTTATGAGAGAACATTGTTTGATAGACAAGCACGCAAAGCGGCTTGGATTTTCTTTTAACGATTTCTGCAGAAGCTGAATGGACAAAAAAGAGAAGAAATCCTGCTTTATTGCAGAGACGAAGACTCTTTCTAGTAGGTTTCTACTACAATGATCTTGGTTTTGTGTGAAATCTTTCTCGTTTGATAAGGAACTCCAATTAGTTTACCGATTTGGGAGAAAGTCTCCAAGATTCAATGTAGTATCACAATGAATCAACTCATGGACTAAGTATGTCGGCTCTCCTGCTGACAGCCATGTCAACCAAACGTATGAGAAAATCTTCACCTACCACAATTCGTCCACAGACTAACGACTAACGTAGGGATCTTGTGGAAAGAACCTCTTGTATTTTGATCTATGGATATTGGATACACCGAAGAAAAGTGTTGTTAAAACAAGATCAATCGGAAAAGAAGAGTATCAAGCCAAAAGATGAAGAAGACCAAAATGCTGCATAGAGAGAAGAGGGCGTATGCAGTTTCCTAGCTGAAGTATATCGAATAGTCTCGAAAAAAACAAACAGAAGTTTTATAAACTTAACAACTAGAAGCCGGTTGTAAAACTTAAAAAATTGTATCTTCGAAACAACGTAAGTAACCTACCAACTGAGGCATTGGGAAAAGTTATAAGACTCAACGAGCAGTCGATGAACTGCACAATAAACGATTGACAATCTGCACCTAGTATTGCGGTTTAAGAAGCCTCATCAATGGCAGAGCTATAGGTTGATTGCAACCATCATGCTGGACTTTGTAGAGGGTGGAACATGGCTGGGTCTCAGGGAGCGATGTTATTTCCGCTCAACGAGGCATTAGGAAACCAACGTCGTTTTAAAATTATTTATTTATATGGGATCTTAAAAGTACAATAACTTGCTTATATTAAAAATATGGATATATATATGAAACAGTATGAAAGAATAAGTCAAAATCAGTTCTGACAATTCTGGATAAAGTAAAAACAGAGCACTTACAGATAATAATATAGTCTATTGCGTTCAAATCAAACCCTTTGTAGTTCAATAACGTCTGACCGAGATTTAACCTGTTTGAATAGTATTATTATTATTATTTATTTATCTTAACATAAATGTACAAGATTAATCTTTAAATTAACAGCACTAGCTTATAGGGCTTTTGGCTGATCTTTGAATATTTTAACGTCATCAACATACAATAGACAGTGTGAATGAGAAACATATCATCATTAATAAATAAAATAAATAAATGTGGTCCATACTGACTACCCTGTGGAACACCGAAAGAATTTGAGATTTCTGAGATGAAATTTACGACTCAATTTTTTAAAATTTCCTTCTTTCAGTTAAATAACTGCTTATCCACAGTAGGCGTTTTGAGTGAAGATCCAGAATTTCTAGTGTTTTTTTTTTCAGAAATCTTTAAATATGGAAACAACTTGATTTATTATCTCCAAAGCACACAAGCGGACATTAGTAAAAGTTACCAAACTCGCAGTAGTAAAATTTTAACTTATTGATATTGAAATACTATTATAAATAGCAGCATTATTGATAAAAGGTTTATAAGTTAATTGAGGATTTTAAGCTTTTGGGCGAGAAACTGTGGACTTAGCGTTAGCCCATCGAAGAAAGAACTGGTGTTGTTTACAAGGAAACGCAATATTCCCAACATGTATCCGCCAACCATTAACATAATTCTTCTTTAAATTTCGGGACTGCCAAACATATTGGTGTTGAACTTGTTCGTAAGCTAAGCAAACAGAAAAGAAAATACTAAAGATAGAGAGAGACAAGTCTGAATTGCTTTCTAAACTTGCAGTAGTATTTTAGATAAAAGATGGGTTCCCAGTTCCAAAAGTTAGATAACATATGACATTCAAACAGAGAACGTTACACCGTACGTAGATTTTATCTCAGTGGCAATAACAGATATCTCAATAATGTTTCGGTCTTCAGTTGTCTAGTCAGTTGCCAAATTTTTGTAATGTTTTACAAGCGGAAGTGCTTTCGAAGTGGCAAGACACTGCCTTACATGAAATAGTAAACAAAAAAACCGATTTCTTCAAACACTGCCAGGTGGCAATTAAAGCCAATTCCTCAGTCACTATTAAGTCAAAAAAAAAATAGATCGTTGCCGTGGTGAGTTAAGGTTTCACATTGCAACAAACAAAGTTAGACTCAGATGGGTCCCACGAAATCGCCATATATACGGGAACGAAGTGGCAAAATAGGGTCATCACTAGATACCCGACAAACCTATACCAAGGTACTTATTTATGCCGCTGAATCAAGAGAAAAGCAAGTCGCCAGAATTTCCTTGAGGATGCAAAAGTCAAAGGGTTAACAATCGACACTTGTGGGATTTTTAGGTACCTATGGCCGAATATTTCGAGAAAAAAAAAAACAGCAAGCCTCAACTATACATTCAAGTCCTAACGCCCCACAATACAATGGAAACCTATATGAGCAGAATGGGCACTAGGCCATTGAATTTTTTCAGCCTACTCTTTTTTTCTTTTTTTTTTTTAAGACCAAAAATAAAGGTACTTGCCATACGATTTTTTTTTCAAAATTTTATAAATATTTTTTTTTCTCAAAAACTGTCCCACAGAATTTAAAAAAATTATAAAATTTCATTTAGATAAAGTTAAAAAAAAATCAAAAAAATGGTTATTTTTGGTAGCACAACTGGAACCATTTTTGTTGGTTTTGATTTTATCTAAAACGGTAAAACCGATTTCAACCATTTTTTTAAGCTAAAGCTCCTCCAAAGTTTGAATATTATAACATATTAAATTTTTAATTTTTTGGATTTTTAAAAAAAATTTCAATATTTTCTTTTGGAAACTCAATATATTTCGAAAACCCCATTTTCGATTTTTTTCAAACTTGATAAATAAAAGTTCTTTAATATAATCTACAAAAAAAAAAAAAAAAAATTTGTTTAACCTACAAATAACGGTACCCACCATACAAATGTTAAAAATGGTTTTTGAAAATCATATTTTTCTCAAAAACAGTTCCGAGAATTTTGAACCAATTTTTTTCATCCGTTTAATTTTAACGATCTATAATTTAATAAAATTTTTATTTTATATTACCGACTGTACCTACTATATATACTATACTATATATTTTTTCGAATTTAAAATTTCTCATTATCGGAATAACGGATTTTAATGAAATTTTATATAGAGAAGCTTCTAAAAAGTTTGAAAAATATTGTACTCGTATTTCAAGACTTTAAAAAAATATTTTTTGAATTTAAAAAAAAAAAAAATCTTTTTATTTTGGAAAATTCAATTTTTTTTTGGAAATTAATTTTTTGTTCGTATAGCAATAAAAGCTTTACGTTGGCGTGCCGGAATTTTTTCTTAAGAATGTTTTAAAAATTTTGTATATAAAAGCTTGTTTTTTTAAGAAACCACTAGAAGGACTTATAATTTTTGGTTTATGGAAAAACCAATATTTGCTTCAATCATATGGCATCCTATTTTTAGCTCTAACTGCTAAGGAAGTTGTTTTAGTTATTTAAAAAATGAATTTTATGCTTATGAACAGTTTTTCCTTTTTCTCTTTTTTTTTTTAATAACATTCATATTTGAAATTCTTAGTCTTTTACATAAGAGCAAGTTCGTGCGACCCAATCGTGCATTTTATTTTCGTTAGGAATGATAATCAGTTCGTCCCTAATTTTTGACATATCTTTAAACACAGAGATTAATTTTTTAGTCTCCCAGCACAATTATGGATATTTTATCCGGCCATTTAATTTTACAAACTTTCAAAACCAATGTTCATCGACACCTCCTTTCTCTCCCTTCATAATTTTCCCCATTGCTCGTGCTAGATTTAACACTATATGGTTTATAAACCCTTGAGCGCGAATGAATTATAAAAAAAATTAAAAGCGAAATATTTATTTCAGTATTTAAATTTTTTAAACATTCATATCTTCAAAACGGAATTTTTAGAATTTTGTGATATTCTTACGATTTTTATTAAATTTCGAAATTCATGCAACGCAAATAAAATCAATTATTTTCTGAAGCTATTTGGATTAAGAAAATGGATTTTCGACCTAGATTAAGTTTTACCCCTGTTTACCCTATTTCATATTAAGATTTCAAAAAATAACTTCTTACTCAGCGTTTTGGTGAATTTACCTTTGATGAGCACTATGAACATTGTGATTACCGTACTCTGGTCAAACACAGAGTGCTAGAGTTTGGGAAAGCTAGAGAGGATTTCAAAGTAGATAACAATGCACATTTTTGTTTTAAATGTCTAAATATCGTAATGGGGGAAATATTGAGCCGGGTTAAGCCTTCACATTCGTGTAGTACTGCAAAAAAAAAAAGAATATCTGAATTTAACTGAATCAAACAGGTACCTGTTCTAGGAGACCCAAATCTAAAGTACGAAGTTATTCTGTTATTGGGGAGTCTTAGCAAATTCTTGCACCAGTTAAAGCGAACTAATAGATTCACAAGCCGATAGACCTTACCACTAAAGCCAACTCTTTGGAATTCAACATCAGCGTAATATTAAGTGTAATTACAATCCTCACCACGAAACCAAGACTTTCGAGTAAAAACTATCACTTAATCCGTCCATAACGTCAATATTCCTATGCTACAAAAAGATTATGTGATAATTTTTGTGGGTTTCATATTACAAATCCGTTCCTTTTTATTGGCAGGATTAATTTAAAAAAATCGTAACTGAGTCTGAAGTTGTTCTTATACTATTTTTATTCTTTTTTAGAACTTTCCCTTTTGGGTATTTTATGCATTTTGAAGCCAAAGTACCACAGATCTTTAAATTTTATTCCATGGAACAAAATGCCCTCATTCAAGTATTCTTCCAATATATAAAGAGGATTCCAGGGGTTTTCCTTGTTTTTTTGTGGTTCCTCCGGTTTTTTTTTTGATAAGTTTCGTCTCAGGAATGTAAAAACTCGGGACTTACAAAATATCTGGGCTAAATCGTTTGCCATTTTCAGGAGTGTTCACCTGAAAGTAACTGCATTCACCATCGCAATTCCAGAAACTGAAATATTTTTGTGTTCCTCTCCATTTTTCTTCCGCAAAGTCTCGACATTTTACCGGGAGTTCTTATAGTGTAAATCCATTAAGAAGTGATGACATACTTTTCTTTTTTTTTTCCTCTTTTTTTTTGTGTATATATATTTGGGTGAAGTGTATAGTTTATCGTCCTTATTGGAACAAAAAAGGATTCCTTTGTTTTTTTTATTTTAAACATTTTTTTTTGTGTTGAATGATAAAATCTACGTAAAATATAAAGCCATTAAGAAAATGTGACAGTGTGATAGGATTTTTGGTATTTAAAAGGGTAGGTATTTAAGGGTAACACGTTCTATTCATTGGTTTTGTTTTGTGGTTTTATTTTGGTTTGTCTTATTCCTTTTGAACTTTTTGGGTTTTGAAGAATTTGATTTGAAATCTTATACAGGTTTGAATTTTAATGTGGGTCTTTTGGGAATAGGAGAGTTTGTAATGGTAATACTTTATAAGCACACTCAAAAACTTGTTTTCACCCATTTAATGAATTTTAAATGAGTTGGAAGAACTTTGAGAGCTTAGATAAGTTTATTGAATGTTTGAAATAGTTGGATGAATAAACTTTGAAGATTCAAGAAGATAACAGATGACGGGGAGAAAATATCTCAATTAGATAATCTTTTATTTTATAAATCAAAACTATTTGGAACTCAAATGAACACAAGATGTGTCTATACTATTATTTGGAACAACTTTCAATTATCCTGCACTTAGAAAAAAGAGCTGTAAATAATTAAATTAATCACTTTAGGTCACATTTTTTAATAGACGAGTGCATACAGCTATCCAGAGCAGATCTAAGAAATGGTATTTCGAAATGCACATTATCGATTTTTATAAAATTTTTCAACTGCGTTTTTTGTTTTAAATCGATTAAAGGGTGTTAAATTAAAATTGGTCTTTAATCCAAAAATTAAGGTACTACAATGCAGTCGTATATTTTGCTCTAATTATACAATTTTGCAGAGATTCCGTTTTTTGCCTCTAAGTGCAAAAATTATATTTGAAAAAAATTGGAATATGTTATTATATCTTAAGCACTCGTATTCGGTATTTCAAAAATATGTTTTCCGACTTTCTCAAAAACGATATAAGGAATGTTTTCATTTGATTTTATCTATTTTGTACAGGCCAGCTGTTTCCGCAATAAGTGATAGAGCTGTGTCAATCAGGATCGATTCGATTTATTTGATCCGATCATCGAAAAGTATTGATGTATCAGGATCCGGTATGTTTAATGTGGATTTTTCGACGTTTTTTAATCCATTAAAATCGTGGCCATCCTTTGATGGAATTTGACAGTTTATGACTTTCCGAATAGAGGACGAGTTCAGTTATGACGTACAAAGTGTATTTCGTACAAAATGTCAGCCGAAAGCCCTAAAATTGCTCTTGTCCGGAGCCACAAATAAAATCTCTTTTTCTTGAATTTTTTGACACTTTTTAATCCATGTACAAAGTAGCCATCATTCGATGTTATTTGGCAATTTATGGCTTACAATAATAAAGTATTTTGTGAGAACTATCAAAGCCACAAGTCAATTTTATCATTTAAATCGAAATTAAAATAGAATAGGAACAGTATTGAATCATTTGAGTGAAATGAAAATGATCGAATGATCGATCGATTGAAATGATCGGATCATTTTCGTAATCGATTGTTGAACGATCTTTCTACTAAATGAAACATACATAGGTTGGTGGGCATACTGGTCCTTCAGAATTTCGAGTGTCTGGTTATAATTTGATGCCATAACTCGTCATCACGCTCCTTTTAGTTTATGTTAGATATGATGTACCTTGTCAGAGACTTCCTTAATACGGACGTTGTTCTACGAACTTAAACTTAATCAGCCTTATTTATTAAATTTTAGGGCGTTCGAAAAATGGAAAGAATTTATTAACTCAAAATATCTATCCATTTGGTCTTAGTAACAAAATTGTTTACACTCCTTTATGTAAATTTCACACTATGTCATGTCAAAATGACATTTAGATACTAAAACGGCTTTAAACCTACTGTGAACCAGTTTTAGCTTATTTTTTATAAATAAGCTTTTCAGGATTAGAGCCGTTGTAAAGTCGAAGTAACATTACTCCATCGCTTAAACGATTTAGTAAAAAAAGGCTGAATGTGTCTTAAATTTACTGTCAGCAAATTCTTAGTCAATTGAAATCTTAGTGAGTTTGTTGCGCTTTCTGATTCCATTTCTCGAATTGTTTCCTTGTACCCTCACACTGAATTCGTTACTGCGGGTGACTTCAATGTACAAAATTCAAGTTGGCTCCAATATTCAAGACAGACAACACCCAAAGGAAGATATGTTGTGATCTTTGCAGAGATGCTCCAATTTTCTCACCTAGAAGATGACCACACTCGAACGACAGATTTTGCTGCGTAAAACGCCAACGCTCTCCACTTGTACCATAACGGTAAGCTCGCCATTCAGCAATTTGGACCATTATGTAATATTACAATTTCCCGTGTCCCAACTATTTTGTAAAAAAAAAAAACATCTAGGACTGTTTGGTAATACTAGTAAGCCAAATGGCACGAATCTTTTACTGGTGACTGTTTCCTCGATAGTGACGTTGATGCCAGTTGATGACCACAGAAGTGATTTTTCTTGGGATGCGTGCTTTAATTCTTAACAGAGTTAAGAGTATAAAACCCCAAAAAAAAACAAAAAAATATTGATACAGGCTATAAAGAAGCTGTCAGGTCAAGAGGAGTAAAATTCCGCTCTTACTAACATCCTACAGGTCATTTTGCTCCTAGCTATAACCTATAAGTTGCTAGACAGGAAAATTGCCCTCCTGTATTTGAGAACGTAAATCATTTAAGGGGACACAAGTATATTGCTGGTGTTCCTCAGGGTTCTGTTTTGTCTCTGATTCTCTTCCTGATTGGTAGACGAACCAACAAGAATAGCCGATTAATAGGTCAAACCTGTAACAACCTCGACTTGTTCCTCCCTTCTTACCCCGAAAAATATAGCACAAGTCTAATAGATTTCTGTGGCTTCAAGATCAAATTCTCAGGTAAAGGAAAAAACCCTACGTCTGGTAGTACGAAGAAGCCAACTTAGAGGAACTTGAAAACTTTTCTGTGTTTTTAACTGGTCGATTTGTTTCTTAGATAGAAACGTTGATGCTTGGTCACATATAGGTTAGGTTAGGTTAATGGGCTGACAGTTGATCATGTTACCGTAACACTTAGGTCAATATTTGTGATACCTTTGTTGTGATACCTTAGGGGTTGTGGCCCCCATGGATTGAAACGTCTGATAATCCTACGCCATTCAAGCCCGTTAGGGGTATTGATCAGCTTCAGCAAGCTAAGCCCTGAAATGTCGGAGGGTACTTTTAAGTCATTAACCACATATGATCACTAATATCATCATTAATGGTTTGGAATCCTTTGTTCCTCACTTAACAAAGAGTATCAAAACTAAAGAAGACTCTTGGTTTGAGTCCATTTGCAAGAAAGCTATCAAAGTGGGAACCGTTTTTCCGGTTATAAAAACCATTTCGTTCCGAGGAAAACCGTCTAAAATTTAAAAAAGTTTGACATTCCTGCAACGCCTTGATTTAAGGAACAAAGTTTTTACATGATCTAAGGATTAGATAGAAAATACGAGTATTGCAGTGTCCTAAAAGCAGTAGACATTTTTGGTAATTTCCAAGTAATATTAAATATTCAACGCTTCCTGAGCTCCTCTGCAATGATAAGCCTATAGACAAGTCCAATGTGTCTAGAACAATTCGCAGCAAATTCTACTTTGCCATATAGCCACGGGATCCTTTCTGGACTTGAGAACGTACACTTTTTCTTATAACCAATAGATTTTCGAACTCTAACAGTAGCTGGAGTCTTGAAAGATCTCAAAAAACAACTGGTACCGATAGTAAAACGTCGCCAAAACCAGAACGCAAGCTTCTTTTTGTATATCCTTTTCTTTAATCCATTTGCCCCTTGATGTAAAAAAACATTTGACTAACCAATTCCTAGGTTAGGTTGAATTAGCTGACAGTGAAGCAGCTGACACACTTTTACCAGAGTTGGTGCAATTCCCAAAAAAAAGGTCATGCAAACGCTTATCAAAAGTCAGCTTAAAAAATATCTTGAGAAACGAAAGCTTTTTAATGACCAACAGTACGGGTTTCGTTTGAACAAATCCACTGGTAATTTGATGGCTTCTTCTCACCCAAAAGTTGAATTAATCCTTTATCGTTTTGGAGAAAGCAAGACTATTGCGCTCGATAATTCTAAAGCATTTAATAGAGATTTGCATTGAGCTCTCCTTAAGAAAATGCATGCTTTCGGTATCAGCACATCACTTCTTCACTGGATTAGTAACTATCTTTCCGACCGTTGAATGCAAGTTGTTTTGGATGGTTATACATCTGATTCAAAACGCTGGTGTGCCCCAAGGATCCATATTGTGTCCGATATTATTTCTTATCTTCATAAATGACGTCTTGTATGAAACTAGTAACCTATTAAACTGTTTTGCTAATGACAGCACTGTTCATACTTCTTTCAAGAATGACTTACCTGTTCATTGGGTGAAGAACTACAACAACAGAATATGCTGACTTCATTAAATTAAAATCTTATCAGCTTCACAGTGCTATTATTGGGTGTTAATAATCGTGTGAAATGTATATAGGTGACAGATCAACTTCGAAAACATTTGTTTCATGGAAACATCGTAGAAGTGTCTATTGCTTATCACTGTTTTATGGCTACATCTTCCAACATTGTTCTAACAAAATTGCACGCTACATTCACCTCCTAAAGCAATTTCAGCGCAATACTTGCTTCGTCAACAATGCCTTGAGCACTTCTTCGGATGTACCGCTTAATATAGAGATTTCTTGTTTACCCATTCCACACGAAAAAGTATTTATTGAACCAGCTCTGTTTTTCCTTCCTTTATCTCCACCTCAACTCTCCCTCCTATTCCTAAGCGCTCACACTGCGTTAAACCATTTAAAGGGTATTCAAATCCCCTTGAGTGCGCTCCTATAGAACTGTCTATAGTTCAATAAAAGAATTGGCAACTCTCACAAATACCAACAATTTCCCAATTAGAAAAAATTTCATGGTAAAATCTCGAGCGCCTCTGTATTTCCTCCATCACTTGAATTTCTATCCAAGAACTTCAAGAAATGATTTATCAATAAATTATATCGAAAAGTTAATTCATCTTATAACGAAAGCTCGCAAAATATTAATAAACCAAGTCATGACCAAAGAACCCAGCCAACCATCCAACAAAAAAAAATCTAATCACGATTCCAATTAAGTTTATTGCCCCATAAACATCTGAGCCCTCTACCCAAATGACCATTATTGTTATTGAATCAGTGCTGTTCTTTTCCACTTACAACTAATATTCTATTTTTGGCCATTATCTCCAACACTTTCTATTCCGGGTTTAACGATTTATATTGTACTCATACTTATTGATGTCGTGTCGCCGCCATGTTTGCCATTTGCCGGTCGTCGCGTCCGTCCGCAACAACTCTCCATTGGCATGTCCCATATAAATTACATGGCATTATTGCTACTTATTTTAGCTAATTTTTGACACATTACTACCAATAAATTAAAGCCACAAAAAAGATACACTCGTGCAGAGTCCATGTATACCCACAACAATATTTTAACCTTGATTAACGTCTTCTCTCATAAGGCCGACGAAATATTAGAGTATTATCTTTTTTGGAGGGGTTTGGCGGCGCGGCGGAAGAAATAATGTCTTGGGTCTTGAGATCCTCCAAGTTTGCTGGCATTTTTGCGGCGATAACATGTCGAGATTAATGATTGCCGATTTACATGCAAAAGGCACAGCATATCCTTTGAGGAGTTAACATAACAATGAAGACGTTAACACAGCGTATTGTGTGTGGAGGAAATTGGGCTACAAAGCCAAATGTATACATATTGATAAGCCTGGGGGATAACAACACATCGAATCCTAAATAGAAGAATGGAGCCTCTTGTTGGCGATGTTTTATTGAACGTGTGTCGTGGCTCGAGGGCATATCAAATTCTATAAAGTGCATTGAATTTTGGGAGTGATAGTAAAAAAGGACCTTCAGACGAAATGAAAAAAAAATCTAAGTTCGGTAGAGTTTTGAAAAGATGAACGAATACAAAAGAGGAGGCTTGTCTTTCGAAGAGCAAACTCTTTGAGCATATCAAATTTTTATTGAGGAAGTTAGAGGGCATTTACTACAGTCTGCCCTTTCCATTGGACATCCTTCTTCTAAATAAATTCAATTTACAGGAAGGTGTGGGGACTTCAAAAATTCAAACAATAATCGTATGTAAGGAAGGTTAGTAATGTCAAGCCTGACAGTATTAGATTTTACAAGTTTATTCAAATTTTGGCATTGCTTATTTTGGCCTAAGAAACTGTAGAAGTTTTTCTGGTCCTCGAAAATTATTACAAAGAAATGCACGACTGATTTGCCCCTTTTTTTATAATAAGCACGCTCTAAAGGGGTTTTGACTACCCCAAACACGACCAAAGACAATGTCATCGAGAAATACGGAAACATTGCAAAAGAAGATACCGATGCGCATTGGTTTTGTGGCTCTGTATATAATGATGGGAGGGGACAATGGAGCCATGTAATATATTCCACATTCGTGTAGTACGACTTCATAAGTAATCTCTATACTTAACTCAATAAGCATTTTTAGATAGCAGAGACATAATTTTTTGAAAACGTTAGAAAACGTTTTACAGGAAAATATGATTTTCTCCAATATCTTCAAAAAGTTGTATGACCAATACCTTAGAGTTGGTCAAATTTAACAAACTTGTGGTTCAATGGTAGGTACAGTTAGAAGGTAAAGTTTTAATTTCAATTTTCTTCTTTGAATGATAGATCGTAAGAATTTTAAATTAAGCGAAACAGAAAAAAATTTATCCAAAATTGAAGGAGCAGTTCTCAGGAAATATTTGCAACTGTTTGACATTTGTAGGGTGAGTACTGTCATTTTAAAAGAAATTTCCTTTTATATCTTGAAAGCAGTATAAGAAAACTCTTAATTGTTGATTTAAAAAAATATGTAAAATTTGGTTTGTAAGAAAAATAAATTAAAAATGTTTTTTTTTTTCTTCGAAAAATTCTCAAACAATTTAAAAAAAAATATAAATACACAATACTTTTCAACTCTTTTAAGTATCTACATTATAAAAATTGTATTAAAATCTGTAGAGCATATCTATATCTATACTATTAAATAAAAGCGAAACCATTTTAAAGTTTGTTACGCACGATCTCAGAAAGTAGTCAACCGATTTATTTGAAATAAATTTTATTATTTTCTATATTGTTATAAGAGTGTTTATGGCTATAATTTTTTTCATTAATAATTTGTCAGACTTAAATATTATTAATTTTATATTTTTTGTCCATTTTTTTTCATTAGTTGACTTATACAATCACTCATATCTTAAAAGCTATACAATAATCGACAAAGAGTAGCATTGCTTCATAAAGTCAATATTGTTGCACAAATTTTAAGCCCAAAATCACTTCTTAGTTTAACATACAACCTGAGAAATAAATAAAAACAAATTATAAAATTATAAACTTTTTGAATTTATTTTATCCAGGAATTAGATTTCATCACAATCGAAAGGTCGCTGCTTTGTTTCATTTCATTATCATTCTAACATTTTTAATTTTCTTTTCTTCCCATGCTCTCTCTCTCTTAATATCTTTCCATTCAATAGTTTCGTTTTTTCTCTTACCTACCTACCTACATATTCAATTTTTACTTGCGATATAGGTACTATAGGGCAAGTTCTGCATTTGGAAAAAAAATCGAACTCGAGATTTTGATCAAAGTTGACATTACGATGATAGCGAAGACGAAAAAAGTGGGTCCGACAATTCCGTCTGTCTGTCTGTCTGTCTGTCTGTCTGTCTGTCTGTCTGTCTGTCTGTCTGTATGTCTGTACCTCGATCTAGAGCCTAAGCCACTGGACCTATTTTCTTCAAACTCGGTAGTTATGGGTCTTCGGTGATTCCCTAGAGGGGAAATTGAAATTTTTTTTTTAGCTCTAAAACTAACGGTACCCCCCATACACCCGTAATGCAAAATCTTATTTATCTCGAAAACGGCTCTAACGATTTTGATAAAAATAATTAGGTGTGATATTATGGACATGGACTAAGTTTTGGTAAAAAAAAAATTTGGGGCAAAATGTTATTAACGGTACCTGTCATAGAACCGTTTTTTTGATTTTCGACTTTCTCATTAACGGCTCTAACGATTTTAACCAAAAATTTTCAGCAGGAGTCCCCCTAAGTTTAAAATAATATTGTATATAAAAATATTCGAAAAATTGTTTGTTGGGTTTTTTTGTAAATTTTTTTTTTGAAAAATCAATATCTTCAAAACCTATGAACGATTATTTTTTGAAATTATTTCCTAAAACCAATATTATTAAATACTTAAAATTCGCATCACACATTTTTTTCTTGAAAAATTTTAAAGAAATTTCTTATAAAAAAATTTTATTTTATAATAAAACGATTTTTTTAAGTTTATTTGCATAAATTCATACTTTTTCGGTAACCAGACGGCAATTTTATGCATTTGAACATTATTATCTCATTAAATCCATGTTTTATATATATAAAATGTATCTTAAATTCCAAAGTACTTTTACATAAGAGCAAGTTCGTGCGATCCAGTCGTGCATTTTATTCTGTATTGTATTTGTATAGTTTATCTAACTAACCGACACACACACATTTTTTTGTTTCTCTAATTCTATCGTCACATCGCTGAGCAATGTGGGGGTTGGCTCTTTTTACTTGCGATATAGGCTATAGAGTACCTATTAGTAATAGGTACTAAGACTAACTATAGGGCAAGTTCTGCATCTGGAACTCGAGATTTTGATCAAAGTTGACATTACGATGATAGCGAAGACGAATAAAGTGGGTCCGACGATTCCGTCTGTTTGTCTGTATGCCTGTATGTCCGTATGTCTGTACCTCGATCTAGAGCTTAAGCCACCGGAGCTATTTTCTTCAAACTCGGTACTTAAGGGTCTTCGGTGATTCCCTAGAGGAGAAATTGAAATTTTTTTTAGCTCTAAAACTAACAGTACCCCCCATACACCAGTAATGCATAATCTCACTTATCTCGAAAATGGCTCTAACGATTTTGATAAAAAAAAATAGGTGTGATATTATGGACACGGACTACATTTTGGCAAAAAAAATGTTTGGGGGGAAATGTTATTAACGGTACCTGTCATAGAACGGTTTTTTTGATTCACGAATTTCTCATCAACAGCTCTAACGATTTTAACCAAAATTTTTATGCGTGAGCTTCTATACACTCGAAAAAATATAATCTAAAACTTTTTTTCGAAAAAATAGTTTTTTGATTTTTAAAAAATAATATAATTTTTTTTTGAAAATAGTGGTTTCTGAAAAAAAATAAGCTTTTATATACCAATTTTTTTAAAACATTTTTAAGAAAAAAATTTGGTACGCCAACTTAGTCTTAATTATTGTAGATACGAATAAAAATTAAATTTCAAAAAAAAAATATTTAGCCGTTTTTGAAATATCCAATTTTCAAAAAAAAATAGTGTTTTTTTTTTTTTTTTAAATTCGAAAAATTTTTTTTTTTAAGGTCTTGAAATGCAATGTTTTTTAAACTTTTTAGAAGCTTCTCTATACAAAATTTCATTAAGTTCCGTTATGACGATACTGATAAATTCAAAATTCGAAAAAGTGGTTCTATAATAGGTACAGTTAGTAATATTTAAATTAGAATTTTTTTTATTAAATTATAAATCTTTACAATTTATTTATTGAAAAAAAAAATTGTATCAAAATTCTCGGAGCCGTTTTCGAGAAAAATACGGTTTTCGAAGACTATTTTTTAACATTTGCATGGTGGGTACCGTAATTTTTAGGTGAAATGTTTTTTTTCTCATATCTTGTAAATTGAGAAACTTTTATTTATCAAGTTTAAAAAAATTCGAGCATGGGGTTTTTGAAATATTGAGTTTTGAAAAAAAAATTTAAGTTTTTTTAAAAATCCAAAAAAATGTTTTTGAAAACTTTAGCATAAAAAATTATCAAAATCCGTTGAACTCGTTTTGAGAAAATTAAAAACAAAAAAAAAATGGGTTTTTGTAAATTTTTTTTTGCAACCATTACCTAGATTTAACAAAACGAAATTTTTTGATTTTTTTCGAATCTGTGGGACAATTTTTGAGAAAAAAAATACTTGTAAAATTTCGAAAAAAATTCGTATGACAGGTATGCTATAGTTGGTCTAAAAAAAACAGAAAAAAAGTTTGTGGGGGGAAAAATTTAAAAACGATATGTAAAAAGTCTAATGAAAATCGGACAAGCCGTTTAGACTTAATTCACTTTTTAGCTTAAGCTTGGCTTTAATGCACAAGCTAGTGGGAGACTTATGAATTAAAAAAAATATAATTCATGAGCAAGTAAGTGACTTAAGAATTAAAAAAATTTAATTCAAAAGTTACCCAGTGACTTATGAATTAAAAAAAAATTAATTCATAAGCTAATGAATGAATTCTGATTAAAAAAACTATTAATTGGAAAATTTATAAGCTAGCATGACAAATTTATGACACACAAAAGCTTGAAATCTTCTTTCGTCAATAATTAAATAATTATGTAGTCAAAACAAGCTTAAACATTCCCAATCTACCAACTAGCTTATGAATTAATTTTTTTAATTCACAAATCATCTACAGACTTATGATTTATGGTTTTTTTAATTCAAAAATTCACAACCCTGATTTTGAGACCCACTTTTTTCGTCTTCGCTTTTATCGTTATGTCAAATTCCAAATGCAGAAATTTCCCTATAGTATGTACCTATATCGCAAGTAAAAATTAAATTAATTTCACTTAGTAGCTAGCACATAGTTGAAAAAAAGTCTAAAAATGGGTATCAATGGTAACCCGCATAGAACCATTTTATTTTTTTCGGTGTTCTCAAAACCGATACAAATGATTTCGATCAGTTAAAAATGTTAAGGCTCTTTTAAAGGAGGGTCTGAACTCAGAATGAAATAGCTGTTATTAACACTGCTTGACTCTGAATCAATTTATTTCTTAGTTTTCACTTCTAACAGTTTACAATATTTCTTTTTTCTCTTAAGATAAATATCATATTATTTCGTATCATACAATATTGAATAGCTTAAATTAACTAAAACGGTACTTAATATAATGTGTCCCTAGCACACAATCTAGGGAACAAAACGTTTGAAACTCTCAGAGAGAACCTGTCCAATAAGCTTCTTGAAGATTAACTTTGAGGAACAAATTGGTCGAATTAGTAAATAACTAAGTAATAAATAATAAACTTAATAATAATAAGGTTTGCCCTACCAGCTACTCTAGCACAAGCCGAGTAATGCCTCTTTGTCGCCGAGACTGGTTACTGCCCGATCTTAAATTCTCTTTACACTTGATTGGTATATCCACATTTAAACGAGGATAAAAGACAATTTTGTCATTTTCTTAACTTCCTCTTACCAAATATGCGGCTATAAGTTGGTGTGAATTGAAAAGATAAGAAACAAAATTGTATAGACTTTCAAATTAGTAATGATTACATAACTTCAGTTGCACACTGAAAGTGCAATATGATTATTTAATAAAGTGGAATGGAGGTGTCTTAGCTTTTCGCTCGGTAACATGATTAGGGGTATGGAGGTGTACTAACAATACAAATGTTTGAAACGCTTTTCGACGAAAATCGATTTTTTTTTGAAAACTGCACTTTGAATTTTGAAAACAATTTTTTTGCGATCTAAAATTCAATAAAAACATTTTTAAAATTTAGTTAATACTTAGTGTACTTACCATAATGATAAAATTTTCGAATTTTAAAGTTCTCATTTTCGGCTATACAGATTTTAATGAAATTTCTTATTAAAACTTAATTTTTTTTTTTGAAAATTCGATAACAACAATAATTATTTAAAATTTGTCTCCCATTTTTGAATCGGGGTCAAGGCAGAAAATAACAAATTACAGACCAATTTTGCAAAATTTCTGCTATTCCAAAAATATTCGAGAAACTAGTTTGTAATAGACTATCCGATTTGTTTCAGAGCCACATATCAGTCTATCAACATGGTTTTGTAGCAGGTAAATCAACAGCTACAAACTTAGCTTTAATTAGCTTTAATTAATTTAATTAATCTTCTGAAGTGGTTAGAATCTTATTTGACGGATAGAATTCAAATCGTAAAAATCGATATTTCATCCTCAAACAACATTTCTGTTTCTTCTGGATTCCCACAGGGAAGTCATTTGGGACCACTATTATTTTTGCTATTTGTCAATGACAAATATTTATGGATTTAGATTGCCTTCTTTTTGCGGATGACCTTAAACTCTTTCGAAAGATTAGCTGTGACTCGGATTGCTTCCTCCTCTTAGAAGATCTGGGGAAACTTGACTTTTATCGTGTTTCAGTAATTATAATCCAATTGTGTTTGATTACAACATCAAAAACATTTGTCTAGAGCGTGTGAGAACGAAGAACGATTTAGGAATTATTTTAGATACGAATTTGTCATTCTTACCACACTATGACTAAGTATATGATTAACAAAGCTAATCAAATGCTCGGCTTTATCAAAACAAATACTAGAGAATTCTCAGATCCCTATACCCTAAAATCACTTTATACTTCTCTGTTTTGGAATACTGCTGCATAGTTTGGAATCCCTATTACAATAGTTCCTTAGATAGAATTGATAAAGTACAGAGGAATTTCACAAGTTATGCTTTCTCTAATTTGAATAAGAGGATTCCAACAGTTTCATCGAAGCAATTATGGCCGAAATGAGCCTATATCCCGTTGCATCATGGAAGCTATTTTTTTTTGTAATAGACTTGATTTTTTTTCGATTTGCTCGAGAGACATCTTTAAATCCCTCGCATTAAATATAATTTCAGCTTCTCTTACTAATAGCACTTACATTTTTACTTGCGACTTATAGGTACTATAAGGCAAGTTATGCATTCGGAAAAAATATTAAACTCGAAATTTTGATCAAAGTTGACATTACGATGAAAGCGAAGACAAAAAAAGTGGGTCTCGCAATTCTGTCTGTCTGTCTCTCTGTCGGTTCGACTACAGCCTAAACGGCTCGGTTGATTTTTTTTCAAAATTGGTAGATATGGGTTTTGATTTTTTCGTCCACAAGTTTTTTTTTTTTTTTTTTACGACCAAAAATAACGTTACCTACCATGCGGTTTTTTTCGAAATTTTATAAATATTTTTTTTTCTCAAAAACTGTCCCACAGAATTTTTCAAAAAAAATTGAAAAATTTCATTTAGTTAAAACTAAATGGTTGAAAAAAATTTTCCAAGAAATTGTTATTTTTGGTAGCCCCCCGGGCCCCCTCTTTTTTTTTTCGATTTTCTTGAAAACGGTACAACCGATTCAAACCATTTTTTTATGCTAAAGCTCCTCTAAAGTTTCAATATTATAACATAATAAAAATTTAAATTTTTTATATTTTGGATTTAAAAGAAAATTCAAAATTTTTTTTTTGGAAACTCAATATTTCGAAAACCCCATGCTCGATTTTTTTCAAACTTGACAAATAAAAGTTTCCTAACATAATCTACAAGATTTGAGAAAAAAAATTTTTTTATCTAAAAATAACGGTACCTTCCATACAAATGTTAAAAAATGGTTTTTGAAAACCGTATTTTGCTCGAAAACGGTTCCGAGAATTTTGCTTACCTAAACTTTTTTTATTTTGATTAATTTTTACGATCTATAATTTAATAAAAAAAAATTGAAATCTAGATATTACTGACTGTATCTACCATAGAACGATTTTCTCGAATTTTGAAATTTTTTAGAGAGAAGCTCCTAAAAAGTTTAAAAAACATTGCATTTCAAAACTTAAAAAAAAATATTTGTTCAATTTTTAGAAAAAAAAAGTCGTTTTTTTTTTGGAAAAATCTCAAGAACGGCTTAATATTTTTCTTGGAAATTTAACTCTAATTCGTACAATAATAATAAAAACTTAAAGTTGGCGTACCAAAATTTTTTCTTAAAAATGTTTTGAAAATTTTGTACATAAAAGCTTATTTTTTTAAGGAAGCACTACAACGACTCATTATTTATGTTCTTGCATAAATTCATATTTGCATAGCATTCTGTTTTTATCTCTTACTATTAAAAGAATTTGAAAAATTCATTTTATCCTTATGAACAGTTTTCTTTAATAACTTTTTGTTTAAATTCCTAGTCTATTACATAGGGGCAAGTTCGTGCGACCCAGTCGTGCATTTTATTTTTAATTTGTTAAAATTGTACTTTTATTTGTATATACCCACCAACGGTTAATTATGTCAATTATCTTAATTCAACTATTATAAAGGAGTTATTTCAACCATTTTGAATTGTATGGTACTGAATATTTTTCTGTAATAACATTCATTGTTGAAATTTTAATTTTATTTTTTAAGAGCAAGTTCGTGCGACACAGACGTTTTTTTTTATTAAAACCCCTAATTCAGATATTTATGTATTTCTGCTTTTAGTCTGCTTTCCAGTCTGCTTCCAGAATATGACATATCTGTTTGGCTAAACACTGTTGCAATTTAACCCCCACGCCATCAACACATCCTGACAGAACAAAGGAGATACAGATAAAATAACAAGCAAGGGTTAAAATATAAAAGATTATAAAAGCTGAGGATTGTAGTAATTCCCAAATATGCATTTTTTATGAAAACTTAAAGCCTTTTTGAAGGGTTTTCTTTTTAATTATATCGGGTGGTTTTATTTCAGAGGCTGTCACAGAAAACAGAATGGCTAATTTAAAGTTCTTCACCTTTTTTACCACATTTTCATTGGAATTTCACAAATATCTGAGAAACTCTTTTTTTCTATCACCATCGCTAATTCAAAACTTCATCTTGCATTTCTATCTTCAATTCCTTCTTCGAAGCTTAAAAAAGGATTTTTCGCTTTTATGTATATTCCCCCGGATCCATACAAATTGTTATGTCATTTGAAATAAATGTCATCTCGACCAAAGATATATGGCTTCTAATTTCAAAACCGCCAAACTCCAATAAAGATGCCAACTTAATATTGCATTCCATTAGATTTTAAAATATAGCACCTTTTGGCTATGCTGGTTTTATAGCCTTAGGTAAAATGCGACAACCATCTATAATATACTATGTTCCACTGTGTATAGAGCAGGACACACCAATATCTATACATCAGCTCAACCTCAACCTAACGTAGAGTATCGAATATTGGGTACGGTATTGTTAGAACCCCCAACTTAATGTTCTTACTCATTCAATGTTTTTAAAAAAAAACAATAACATACAACTTTTACCTTTCCCTTTCCAACAAAAAATAAAAAAAAATAACAGAAACAAGAAGATTGCTTTAAGGACGAAATCACAGCATGATTTTTGTTGCTTAGCCCACGGAACCTCGTATATAAGCTGAGAGGTAAAATTTTACGATTTCATAAATCGCTGGAATGTAATGTTTACAAAATGTTTTTATTTATTTTTTTTTTGGCTTTAAATTATGAGTTTTTTTTTTAGTCCCGCTCCATACTGCATTCACAAGGATATCGGTGGTAAGCTTATTTCCTGTTGTTGTCGGTTTGCTTTGTTGCCTTTAGGATGTGGAAAATTCCATGGCTTTCAGAAATTCATAAATAAGCTGTAGGATGATTTATACCCTGGGTCGCTAAACGCACTAAACATTTTTGACATTTATGTAAGTGTTTTACTTCGAGAAATAAATTTAAATTTTAGAACGAATGAAAGCACGAACAGCAAGTGAAGAGAATTTGACATCGTTCTAAGAACTATTCTGTTGAAAGTTAATCATAGTTAATTCATTTTTCCTCGAAATCAGGTATCAGCCGATTTTGGTTAATTTGTGCCATTTTCTAAAAATTTGTTGGTTCATGTTTGGTTCGGGGCCTCCCAATTGCTAAAAATCATTGTTATGGATGAAGAAAGGTTTGTAATTATCAGAGTACTGATATAGCCCTATATGAACTGGCCTTTAATAGCTGTTTCCAAAAAAATTAAAATGAATAGAAACGGTCTGATGTTTGTTTGTGCGACTATAAAGCGAATCTCTAGATTTGACGGTACGTTCGAGGGTGAACTGATGAGCATTCCTAGCGAAACGGGTATCACGGGTGAAGTGATTGAGAGGTGGAATGTAACTGAATTGACTACTTTCAGTGCGACAAATTACGACTAGACGTGAAACATTCCGACGGTGCTCAAGATCCGTTAATGATAGTTCTGTTTCCTATCAGTTTCAAATCTCTTTTTAAGGTTTTTATCCAATACATCAAGAGAAGTTAGAGCTGCATCTGCCCAAAGATTTGAGTTGTATTCGTGTTTTGGACTTATAAACATCTTATAAATCGTAAGAAGATTAGAGAGAATGAAAAATATCTTACACCGATACAGTAATCCTAATCATTTAGCAGCGTTTTTGGGGATCTCGAGGATGTGGTCATTCCAATAAAGATCGTCGTTTACGAAAACATCGAATAGAGATTTTTGGCTTCTTCGATGCAAGTGCCATTCAAGGATTAATATACACAATTTTCAAATAATTTTTAGGAAAAAAATTGGTACGTCAACTTTAAGTTTTTATTATTGCACGAATGAAAATTAAATTTCCAAAAAAAAAATATTGAGCTGTTTTTGAGATAACAAATTTTCGAAAAAAATGTTTTTTTTATTTTTCAAAATTCAAAAAATATTTTTTTTTTTAAGTTCTGAAATGCAATGTTTTTTACACTTTTTAGAAGCATCTCTATAAGAAATTTCATTAAAATCCGTCCTGTAGATAATGAGTAATTCAAAATTAAAAAAAAAAATTGTTATATGGTAGGTACAAGCAGTAATATCTTAATCTCATTTTTTTTTATTAAATTAAAAATCGTAAAAGGAATCGTGAAGGAAAAAAAATTTATCAAAATTCTAGGAACCGTTTTCGAGAAAAATACGATTTTCGAGAACCATTTTTTAACATTTGTATGGTAGGTACCTTTATTTTTAAGTAAAATACATTTTTTTCTCACATCTTGTATTGAGAAACTTTTATTTATCATGTTTAAAAAAAAATCTAGCATTTTCGAAATATTGAGTTTTGAAAAAACAAAATTTGAAATTTTTTTTATAAATCCAAAAAAATTTTTTTTTGAAAATTTGAATACACAATTCTGTTCCAATTTTTAGGAAGCTTCTGCAAAACAAAAATTATCAAAATCCATGCTACTGTTTTTAAGAAAATCAAAAACAAAAAAAAAAATGATTCCATGGGGGGTATCAAAAATAACCATTTTTCGACATTTTTTTTTCAACCATTAAGTACCTAGCTTAAACTAAATGAATTTTTTTTTTGTATTCTTATTTTTTAAATCTGTCGAACAGTATTTGAGAAAAAAAAAATATTTATAAAATTTCGAAAAAAAATCGTATGGCAGGTACTAGACATGTGTAACGCAGCGCTGCGTTAGCGCAATGCGTTGAAGCAGCAGCTGCGTTATGTGCGCTGATACATTAGTTTGTAACTCAGTGATGCAATAGCGCAGTTCATCAACTCATCAACTCAATAATCGAATAGCGCTTTTGACAAGCGCAGCGCTGCGCTGCACAGACAAAAACCATTCAAGCAGATACAAAAGCGCTGACTTCCTTGTAGCGCTCCCCTATTTTTCACATTTTTGACGGAATTCAATAAAATTCCATGATGTGGTATTATGGTATTTTTGCTTTTTAAGGAAAAAAAATGTTTGTATTGCAGAAGACTTATTGCAGCTTGTGGATAACGTAGAAAAGTATTTTATATACCAAAATAACCGCTGATTATTCAAGAAAATAATAAAATTTTAATTTTTAAAATCGGTTAGAAAATGTGGGCAGAATTGTCAATTCTGCCTAGGATTTCTTTTTTGATCTAACCAAGCCTCTTAACCATTTAAGTTGTATGACAACCTAAAATTTTTTTTAATATTCATATTAGAGATATTTTAACCTATCCATAGACACCTCAATCTTATAGATGGAAGAAGTATTTCTCTAGTTATAGTCAATAGAGTGCAGCAAAATCGAACATTTTGAAAATTTTCTTGCATTTATCTGGAAAATAAATAAATCGAAGACATTTTTTTTTAATTATTTCAACATTAGATACTATAACGAAGCTTTTAGGCTATGCACATGCATGTTGTATATATCAATATAAGTGATTACTTGTTCTTAATCGAATGAAAGATATTTTGTAAAAATCCGTTAAAATGCCAAAAGTAATGAGTGATATCTGAAGCAAGCAATGTGTAAAAAAATACAAGTCTTAAAAAAAATTTATTAGAAAATAGTTTATATCTGCCCTCATGTTGGACTGAGAGCTTTTCAATTTTCTTCATATATTTAGAAAATATATTGAATAATAATACAAAATAGTTTTAATTTTCTATGTTCAGGTTTTTGTATTTATTTAATTTTTTTCCACAATTAAGTGGGAGAACAAAAAAATCACTACTTCAGATTATTTTTACATTTTTTAAGTGTAGTCGGGAAAAAATTGATATTTTTTGTTCATAAATTGTATGAATGTCTAATGTCTACAGTATTTTAAGACTTTAATCTTAAAGATCTGTATGATACTTTCGAAGTAAAAAAATAGTTTATGAAACCATCTCTCTTTCTTTTTTGTATGAAAATCAATTTTTTTCGTTTCAAATCCTTTCAACCAATTTTAGCGTGTTTCCTGTCGAATTAATTGTAAAACATTGTTCAGCATTATTTTAGAAGAGGATCGGGACAATAAGAAGGTGGTAATTTTATTTCAAAATTCTGAAAGTTTTCATCAACTTTTGAATTTTGAGTGATTTGAACCGAATTGATTTTTGCGTCATTAACTTTTTAGTACGAAATTTTTTGTTATTTTGAATTTTTTTTTACACAGAAATAAAGTTTGACATTTCTCAATTAAATATATACTTCAATAATTAAGATCTGAGAACTAATACTCAAGTTAGAAGAACTAGAAAGTATGTAAGTCGGCATATTTTTAAGATTTTAATTAAATTTTTAATCAAAATTCAATTTCTATTGAAAATTTGAGAAAAGTCACCCTACCTCTTCTTCTGTTTTATATTTACCAAAATGACCTGTGACACATTTGTAGAATATCATTATTGCAATTAATTTGCATCTTTAGTTTTTTAAAATTGTTAAATTTTTCATCAACATTTGAATTTAGAGTTCTTAAAATCGAATCGAAAGGAGCTCCTTGCACGCTTTTAGTAAAAAAAACTTTGTCCCTCCTCAAAAATTTTTAGACCGGTATTTAGGAAAACATTCCATCTTTCTTTTAAAACATTAATCTTGAAGATTGGAATATCAGAACCAAAGATATAAGTACAAACGTCTCCACACCTCGAACGAAAACATTTTTTTTTGAAAAGTCACCCCCATTCTCACTCAGACTGTTTGGTCGACGATGAACAACTTGTGTGCGCTTGTGCGCTACGAAGTTTGTATGATGATGACGATGAGTTAACAAAATACAGCTGCGCTGCGCTGCCCTATTTTGCTTCAAATGAGTTAAAACAAAAATTGTGTTATGGCGCAAGCTGCATTAACGCATTTCGCTGATACAGTGAAGTGCGCTTGAGTTAGTGTATCAACGCAGCAAATTTTACTGCATTACCTATGTCTAGCAGGTACCGTTATTTTTGATCTTAAAAAAAAAGAAAAAAACGAGTGGGGGCAAAAAATTAAAAATTATATCTACCAAGTTTAAAGAAAATCGGCCGAGCCGTTTAGGATGTAGGTGAACAGACAGACAGATAGAATTGCGAGACCCACTTTTTTCGTCTTCGCTTACATTGTAATGTCAACTTTGATTAAAATCTCGAGTTCGATTTTTTTTATGAATGCATAACTTGCCTTATAGTACCTATAAGTCGCAAGTAAAAAATGCATGTGAACGAAATGTCAAAATGGGTGAATGTTCGTTCATTCGTCGGTCGTTTGTCGCTCTCATGTGAATAGTCCCAAGTCCTTTTGAACGTTTACTCGTTTCAGCTCAGTATCTCCTATTCTATAAATAAATCTAATTGCATTGTGAGATTAAATAAATAAAATGTAAAGACATTTGTTTATGTTAAGATCACCACAGAGATATTAAATTTACCTAGATCAGATTGTAAAAATTCACAATCAGAAAAAGAGTTAACTACTCGAAATAATTTCAAATCATCGGCGTAGAGTAAACATGACGCTAATAGGACTACATTAGGAAGATCGTTAGTAAAAAGCAGGAAGAGAAGGAGGCCCAAATGGCTTCCTTGAGGTACTCCATAATAATTGAATATAAGCTTAGAACATTTGGAACCTATTTCAACAAATTATGTTATTTGAGTTAGATAACTATCAAGCCACCGAAGCAAATTAGAATGTAAACCTATCAGCTCAATTTTTTGTATTAGAACTTTATGCAATACCCTACCAAATGCTTCTGAAAAAATCGGTCTAAATAGTGTTTACTTGATATCCTTTTTCAAAATTATTAAACCAGAAGTTGGCAAATAGAGTTAGGTTTGTCACTGTGGAACAACCGCTAAGGAACCCATGTTGTGCTACAGATAACCCATTTTTTACCGATTCATAAAGTTTGTTTTTAACAATGGCTTCAAAAAGTTTAGGTACCAATTGTACTTTTGAAATGAGTCTATAATTAGTAACCAATTGTTTTGAACAAGACTTATGTATCGGTGTAATATATGATTTTTTCCAGTCATCGAAAAACTCTCCATTACAAGGAGAGAAGTAAATACGTTTTGTTAGAGGTTTCGCCAAATTTTCCTTACACTTTTTTAAAAATATAAGTGAAAAGTAGAGAGCAGAGTAGTAGAGTAGAAAGTTGTTCAACAACTTCTTCCTCAAAGATCACCAAGTCGCCAATTTCTGCAAACGAATAATTAATACTTTCATCTCCAATGAATTGTGATGAGCAATACTGAACAAAATTTGATTTGGAAAAACTCAGCAAACATATAACAAAGGTCTTGTTCATCAACTGCTACCTTATCATTAAATATCATATTAGCCGGTGTGGACGAAAAGACGTTATTTTGCTGTTTAAGAAAGATCAAAAGGCCTTGGAGTTATTCTTAATGTCGCTTTCAATGCTCCATAAATATTGTTGATATGGGAACTTTTTTAAAGTTTCAAATTCCCTCCTACAACTCAAATATACCTGCAATCTATGATTATTTAATTTTTTTTTCTTTTAAAAGTTTATTAAGTTTACTTTTAAGCTTCCTGAGATGACCAGTGGAGCGATTGCAACGAAGCTTTCGGTCTTCAAGATATTTCTTGAGGCGATGATTGATCAACAATTACTTGATCTTGGAAAGAATTGATATAAGTGCAATTGGTGGATAGGAAGAAAGGTGGTAGGTAGGGTCGCTTTTTTAAGGAACAGGCTAAAAAAATGGTGTTTTTTAACTTTCAGGAAAGATTCCGGTACAGTAGGAGCGATGACAAAGCTTACGCAATGGTTTTGTCGGCACACCTCTTCAGAAGAATGTAGTGTATATCGTCAGGACCAGATATTTTTTTTTAAGTTAAGTTATTTTGTATGGTACAATGTACACCTATTGTTGTTTCATAAAAAAAAATTGTTTGTTTATAACAAAACGAAAAATTAAGCCTGGCCTATCTCTCGAAATCACCCTACAATAAACATACATCACTCATGTTAACAAATCACTCTGGACTTCGCCACACAAAATTTGGAACGTTAAGGGTTATATTGTAGTAAAATTTAGCTTTTAGCCCTCTCGAAATAAAGTAGACTCTCCTGAGAGTCATTCAAAACTCCTCCTCGCCTTTAACCAAACGACCCTTTCACATATTATGCGATCCTCTGACACACTAAATTCCCGCCTATTCATTTGGCATCTCAATATACAAGTGTATGAGCGTATAGGTATGCGTACAGCCGTATGGGATTTCAACCTAGAACATAGTGGCTAGCGTCATATATATGATTCTACGTGATGCCAACATTGCCTTTTGTTAAAGCCTCCAAAAGTCTCCAATTAAATCAATTTACATGCATTTCCTGCCCTGAAGGTCTCCTTTTCTTCATGCTCACCCTTTAAAACTGTGTGCGTGTGCCCTGCCATCCACAGAGATACCCATACTGCTAAAAACATTCCTTTCATTTTATTCAAAGATTGCTGGCTGCCATTTCTTTTGCAATAAACCTAAGCCCAAGTGTCATCGTACACACAATCCGCCCAAGTCCTTTTCTTTATCCAAAAGGATCAACAGAGAATTTAGAACTTGATGAGATTCGTTTTTTTTGCTCGTTGAACTGAACCCATTCGTCAGACTAATTTCCCTGCTGTTCTTCATGTTCATATACAGATACACTCCAAAGGACTCTGGTTTTATGTTCGTGTCATCACTTCGTGTCACATCCGACTGGCAGCTATTATTTGAAGTATCATCTCTATGCATGAACTTCGTGTTGCTATGAGTCCCTAGAGTGATAGAGGGAGAGATAGAAAGTGTCACGTGAAAGGAAAGAAACTCAAAAGTGCCTCACCCACCTACTATATCATGTACATAGGTTTATAACCTTACCCTATTCCTTTTCAGGCACAGGATATCATTTTGCTTTTCGCCTAAATCTACACCTACAATGACATATTATGCTCGCAGTAGGACGGATGTTTTGGCATTAAAATTGTTTTCTTGGGGCTTCAGCTGTCTCCGGCGCTTCTATGCAAAATTTCAAAGGAAATTTCTTCCCCCTCAGAGCTAACACATCAAGTCGTTCATGGGAACGACCGAACGACCGACCATCGACACGGAGGACAGACGCGCCAGATAGACCAATTTCCCACCGTAGCAATAAATTCCCTTCATAATTCTGAGAGGATAATAATTTCTTTTGTTCTGCAGATCCACATTGTTTTCGTTTGTAATTCAAGGTCTTTAAGTAGGTCGTTATTTTCGGTCCTTATTTTTTGGACAATCGTGTGTTCTCTGGATCGAAGAGCTCTGGCGGGCATAATAAATGCTATTCTATTGGGTCACCTAAAGGGATTACTATTATTTTTGATGGCACGCAGTTTGTTTGGTTGGAGTTAAATTGAATTGGCTTAATTGGGTGGCCTAAAGGAGACCACTAAAATAATCTTCTCTAATGGACGAGACAATAAACACGGCCGTTGGCATTATTATCAAGTCGATGTTCCATAAAACCTGGAATTTATCGGCTCCTAGGACGATGTGAGAATCTTTATACATAAATTCAGTTTGAGGAAACCCTATATATACCTAAGACCTATCCACATGCACTTAAACACCAAACAAAAAATTGGGCTACAAAAAAAAAAACTTAATCCTCAAAACCGCATGTAAACTTAAGTCTTTGTTGATTGAAAGTATTAGAGAGACCTTGCAATGTGGTTTTGTAAAATTGAAAATATTTCCTTTGGAGAATAGAACGTGTGGTCATGAAACTCAAATGAAGATGCTTTCTCTTATGAAGCCCGTAAGTCCTTTCGGAGCTTTGTTGATTTTGGTCTCTGTCTATCGAGAGGTAAACAAATGAAATTCTGTGTTAAAATTGTGAGCGAGTTGATGAATGTGATGGTCTGTCTGGGTATGGCCTGATTTCAATATACTTGTACCACATAGTTTATTAAAATACAGGGTCTGTCATAATCATAAATAATTTTTTAGTGGATTTCAAAAATGTGAAACTTTGAAAGGAAATTTTCAATAATTTTAGATTTTTCTTCTTCTTGATTTTTGATGTTCAATCTTTTATTTGGTATTTAAGTGTAACAAGTCCGCACACTTTAGAGACGCCATCGTCCGTTTGCATTAGCGTTTTTAACAAGATTTGATTTTGATCAATTATAGAGACACTAAGAGACTACTTAATTACTTACTTAAGGTGGCGCTACAGTCCGGGGTGTACCAGGGCCTCAACCAACAAGCTTCTCTAGCTAGCTCGGTCCCTAGCTAGCTGTCTCCAGTTTCGCACGCCAAGTTGGTTGAGGTCCTCCCCCACTTGTGTGCGCCACCTGAGTCGCGGTCTTCCTCTACTTCGCCGTGCCTCGGGGTTTGATTCGAAGACTTTCCAGGCCGGAGCATTCGGGTCCATTCGCTCTACATGAACAAGCCATCTCAGTCGCTGGACTTTTATACGTTTGACTAGGTCAGTTTCACTGTACAGCCCGTACAGTTCGTGGTTAAATCTTCTCCTCCACTCCCCATCTATGCAGACGGGACCAAAGATCACACGAAGAATTTTCCTCTCGAAACAGCCTAAGGCGCTCTCATCCACATTCGACAAAGTCCATGTCTCTGCACCATAGACAAGGACCGGGATGATAAAGGTCTTATAGAGGGACACTTTAGTTGCTCGAGAGAGGACTTTGCTACTGAATTGCCTTCTTAGTCCAAAGAAACAGCTATTGGCAAGAGTTATTCGCCGTTTCATTTCAGCACTGGGGTTGTTTTCCGAGTTTATAGCGGCGCCTAGGTATATGAAGTCCTTCACTACTGTTGAAGCCGAAAATCATCATCATAAAGACTTTCAATTCAATACCCAACTAACATACTCTCCAGAGCTCAGCTCTTGAAATCTGAAAAAAACTCTTATACAACTCTTTTATATCCCATTGCTATACTAAAGTATTAATATCTTGTTATGAAACTCAACTGGATGTCATAACACTTTTATTTTAAGAGTTAAACACTTTTCCAGCTTAAAAGAACTTAAATCTTATAGCAAAACTATTTTCTCTTCTTGTAGTTAGTGTTAGATTATAAAAACTTATAGTCTTATAAGAATCTCTTTCTGAAAACTGAGCTCTAAAATGTCCAAATATCGCAAGTCATATTTAAGAGTAAAGTTATTTGTATACCACTTTGAAAATTCTAAAAGAATTTGAGTTTAAATCCTCCTATATCAAGAAACAATTTGGAGTTCAAAGAATATAAGCTTTGCAGTAAGAGCATAATAAGATCCTTTATGCAACAAGCACTACTATTCACAAACTTCAGTTTTCTGATGTCAACATTCTCCTCTCACTCGCACGTAAGTAACACATAAATCATAAAGAAGCGTCTTAGATCCTATAGAAAGAATAAAGATGTTACTAGAAGAGTTAGTGTCACGTCAGCAGCAGCCATATTCCTATACACAAGCAAAGTAGTTGCCTGTACATTTGAGGGTTGCCATAACTTAAAAAATTATGATCTCGATAAAATAACTTGGCTGTAGCACTGACTTAAAATTTATTAGGTGGCATTTTCAAGTTTACATTTAGCATTGTTGTGATTACATAGAAAGTATAAAATATATTGTGTAACTTTTTTCAATTTAAACTAAATACATTAACATCTTGGGATTTTATTGCTACTACTATCTTTTCATTCAAAATTAACAAAAAAATGTTTTCTTTATGTTGCATTACACGAGTAGTAATTTTTTGTGACAAGAGTAATAGTAGAAAATTACAGAGAATATGAGATTTTATTACTCTTGTAAATGCAGCATAAGACTCTCAGTGTGTAATTTGGAATATTTTATATTAAATTTGACCTTTCCTGTTTCCTATTTACTCTCACAAGCAAATGACCCATGACCTAAATAAAAACAAAACAAATTTCAAAGTTAATTTTGATTTTATTTGCTTACGAAAGAAATATATGGTAACCCTATTTCCGATAAAAGTTATAAATAAAATAATTTAAATATGCATTATTTTGAAGGGGCTTTGTGTTTTTTCGACGTAAAATGTTAGAATTAGTAGATACAATTTCAACCGCATTTACATTTCGGCTCCGATATGTGCAAAATAATAAATATCATGCATCGCCATTATAATATAATAGTTGATAGACTTACAAAATAAATACGATATCCAGCCTAACAGTTTGTTGGCATAGCAAATCATGTATACACACAAACTTAAAAAGTATTTTGTTTCATTCTTTATTAAGCTAACAAATATTCGGTTCTCTTTTTATCACCTCTTATTGGAAGAGACGCTTTCTCATAATAGGATTTTGCTGATCCCTATTAGAGCCTTAGAAGTGAAATTTTAATATAAACGTGCATCTGTCATCCCATAAGGAAACTTCTGTTGCTACTATGAGTAGGAAGAGCCTCTCATAACTAGGCCATTTAAGGCTTTTAACAGTTTTAAAAGAATCTCGTAGTATTCTTTAAGATTACTTTTAGCTCCTTTTAACTAATCTAGTTGAACTCTTGGAGCATCTTATAAGATGAAAAATGTTACTTGGGTAATTTTCAATAATTTTAAATAATTTGTAAATATCTTGATTCTAGTTCACATTTTTGTAACTACCAAATTTCAATTTTTAATTTTAAACTTGGCGCTTAAATTATACCACTCGCCATAATTTTTATATATTTGAATTCGCTTTAAATTTTAAATGTTAAATATAACATAATCTCTCTTTTGAATTTTACTGAAAAATTGTATAAATACCGCTCTACGAAATAAACTCGTACTGATTGTTACACAAACCTTAGTGGAAAATCTTTGCCGTTTTATTCTAAACTTTTCGTCGTTCTTTCGCTCGCTTTTATGGTCTTTTCTCGTAAGCCATTTAAGTCATTCGCTAGTATATTAATTATATATAAGATATAAACTTTTCGGAAAAAACCAGTAAGGTTTTAACAAAAATTAAATTCGCTCTTTTTGCTACCGTGGAAAATTGTCTACGCATCGACCAAGATCTGTCTATCCTTTCGATAGAAGGAATAAATAGAGATCTCCGGTTGACGGTCAAGTATTTGATCGTTCATTTTTTGGCGCCCAACGTGTTAAAAGTGGTTATCGAAACCCACATTATAATCGTTTAAATTATTCAAATACTATAATTACATTTCGGGTATAAAGAAATATGAACAAAAGTGTAAGACATTAACATTGAACATTCTATACTGTACATATTTCTCGCCGCGTTTCGGTTTCGGTTTCGTGAGTGCATGGTGTAGGTGAAGTGCTAAAAACCTCGAAAGGAAAGAGGACCAACAGCAGAAAATCCAGTCGATGTCCAGAGAATCTGTCCACTCATCCAAGAGGACTTACAACTAACCTGCATAAAACCAGAGAAAAATTGTGGGAGCTAAGTATATCTCTCACAAAGGTATGTGTGGTCTAAGTTTTACTCAAATGTGCGTTGCTGCTGTGAATACAAAAAACTCTAAATCAATTTAAAATAAGTTTTAAAACGCACCTTCGATTTAAAACAGACCGTAAAAATTAATTATATTTTTTCATAAATTAAATATTTATTATCAATTGAACAACATATTCTATTTTTGGGTTTATTTTAACTAAAAAATAATAAAATTAAATATAAAACCTTAAATCTCCAAATTTAAATTAAATATACCTACAACAACCTACATAATTTGCCTATGCATTGATCGTCAGTATCCGTATAGATCATAGTGCTTTCGCTGAACAAAATTCTATAGAATCCACAAAAGAGTATATTTACGATCCACTTGTGTGTCCACACATTAGAATCTTTCGCTCCAAGCTAGTTTTGCCGCCCCCGCGTCCACCACACCATTGCCTTTTTCGTCGTTATTCGCCTCATTTTCTCGTTCGCTCGCCTCTCGTCTCTCGCTTCTTGCATTTGGCTGCAGAATTGCCCACAATCAAAATCTAATATAGACACCTGATTTCAACTTGATTTCAGTGCAACGATCCTCATTTCGCCCACACATCATTCGCTCAAAGCTCATATAGGAGTTTTGTTATTTTTCGTCGTCGTCGCGGGAGATCTTGCTGCATGATCATTGCACTGAAGAAAAGCTTTTTTGGTTGATTTGAATTTCGTCGTTAGTATACAAAACAATCAATTTAAATTTGAAATCTACATTCAAATATTTAAATCATAATATTGCATTTAAATAAATTGATATCGTACTATAGTCAGTCGTTATACCTAATTATATTATACTTCTACAATATCGTTCTTTACTCAATTCGCCGTGGGATTCCTGTTTAAAAGTATTTCGTGAGGAACAGGGTTGCCGATTTCTATTGCAATTAAAATAAGCATAAAATTCAAAACAAGTTTTTAAATTAAATCATCATCTAGGATTTTATTGTTGCTGTTTAAATAGATTTTTTAATTTTTTATTAATTTCGTGATGGCAACTAAACCGAGCCTTGAGGAATGAAAGCAACAACGAGCTTCTACTAAAGGAAGTATAACCCGGATAAAAAATATAGTGGAATCAACTTCCAACGTATTAACGCCAACTGAACTTGAGTGTCGCCTAGGAATTTTGGAGTCTTATTTTAAACAAATTTTAGTGTACCAAAACCAAATAGAACTCTTAGTTCCCACAGATACCAGTTGAGGTGAGATCGAAGATTTGTACATCACAGCTAAAACAAAAATTATTTCGCTTTTGGGAAGTGGTAGGCGATGCGATGTAGTGTTGCAGATTTGACTTTAAGTAATATCCCGCATTCAACAAGTCGGCTTCCTAAGCAACGTTTGCCTAGGTTTAGCGGAAAATATTCGGAGTATAAGAACTTCATAAATTCATTTAACAATCTGGTAGAAAATGATTCAAGCTTAACTAATATAGAAAAATTTAATTATTTGCTCTCGTGTTTGACGGATCATGCGCTCGGTACAGTAAAGGCTTTTCAAGTCACGGATGCAAATTATCCTAAGGCACTTCTTAGTTTGAAGGAGCGCTATGACAATGACTGCCTCATATTTTTGGAAAATATATCCGAGTTGATTGAATTACCCAAGGTTCCCAAATCATCTTCTGCGTCATTAAGGACAGTAGTGGATAATATCTCTGCTTTGTTTAGTTCACTACTTTCGATAGGGTCGTTTGAAAATATTTGCAGTGCGATAATAATACATATTGCCATGTCGAAGGTTGATCCAGAAACACAGTCCAAATGGGATGAACAACTGGACTATAGCAAATTACCTGAATGGAGAGAATGTGCAAGTATTCTCAACAAACGGTGTCAATTTCTGGAAGCTAGAGATAGCAAACAGATACGTTCGGATTTCACTCATAAACATTTCAATAAACCAAAGCCTACGTATGCTAATCATCGTCCTTAAACTTCACTTGCTGCTAATCAACATTGTTGTATTTTTTGTCAAGACAATAACCATTCAGTTACAAGCTGTAAAGGTTTTATGGAGCTTTCTGTAATGGATCGTTATTTAAAAGCAAAGAGAATAGGACTTTGCTTGAATTGTTTAGGAAAGGGTCACAATGTGTCGAAATGTCCATCGGCATACAGGTGCAAAAGCTGCAAACAAGAACTTACAATATAACTGGACTGTACCTACAAGTACCATAGAACCATTTTTTCAAATTTTAAATTTCTTCTTATCGGCATAACGGATTTTAATGAAATTCTTTATAGAGAAGCTTCTAAAAAGTTTGAAAGCCATTGCATTTCATTATGTTGTAAATTTTTGAACAACACATTTTTTTTTTTGAAAATTCAATATCTCTAAAATGGCTCAAATTTGACCAATGACATTAAATATGTAAGCTTGCAGGGCAGTATTAGTTCGGCATAGAACTATGACTTAAGAGAACCTCACACGAAGAATTTTAACGAGTTCAAATCTCTCGATCGATTTTGGGGGAATGCCTCGTGCAAAATTTGCAATATTGCAGGGGATGTGTGACACATAGTAGCTCCGTCCACATAATATCGTCATTGTACATATCATCCAATTCGGGCCAAAAGAAATTGGGTATCATCGAACGATGAAGGACCAGCGTTGATGGCCTGGCCAAAGTCGCTCTCAAACAAGTATGGACCGATTATGCCACTAGCCCAAAATCCTCATCAAACAGTGACTTCCTCTGGATGCATTCCAATTTGGTGGATCTCTCGTGCATTGTGATCGTTCCGAATTCGACAATTTTGCTTGTTAACCATTCATCCAGAAACAGCTCTCGTCGCTGAATATGGTTTGTCGACAGAAATTGGGGTCAACTTCCAAACTGCACGAGAGCCCAGCTAGCCAGCGCACGTCGTTGTCTATGGTCTTTAACTCTGAGCTCCTGGCCCAGTTAAAATTTGTATGAGTGTACGTATAAATCATGACGAGAAATTCGCCAAGTTGTAGTCTGCGAAAGACCAAGTTTTTGGGCGTAAAGCGGACTTGACTACCTCGGATTCTGTCTCTCTGATATCGGAGACATTTTCGGCAGTTTTTGCGTTTCGTTGACGAACGGTTATTGGCTGATTGTTCACTCAAGCGGTCGACTCAAATTTATCAACAACATTGCGAAAAGACCTCTCAGAAGGACGATTATGGCGAACGTAGAATGAGCGAAGCGCTTGAAATGATCTCGAACAAAAGACCCACTTTCATAACATAAATGTTATGATTTACACATATTGTTGAACGGTATTTATCTTCGAGTTGATTTGGCGAGACAAAATAAATGACAGTTAAATTGACATATGTAGTCAAATAGGACCGCAATCACATGTCAAAGTTCGGAAATACCTATTGGAAAGCCCTCAAATACCTAGCTATATAATTGTATAAAGGTTTGTTTAGAATATAGTTTTTTATCACACAGTTTTATAAATAACTCGAGTTACAATTTTTAATATGAATTTAAACTTGCCTATTAACTCGTATACCTGTCTGTATAAGTTGTAAAAACTGCTTCGTCACCTTATTCTTTTAAAACAAAAATCTAAAAAAAAGTAAAAATACTTCTCCCCAGACACAATCAGCCCGAGACGATATTGACCTTCGTTTCGACTACATATATCTTAGCTCAACCTCAATACCTATACATAGAAATTATGAATTTCATAGTTATTAGGTTTTGTTATTGATCTTTGAAATCAATTTCAAAACTTTTTTATTGACGCATTTCATAAATAATGTCAATTTCGGTTGCCTAACAAACAAAAAGAGAACAAAAAAATAACCCAATCCTTTCTTATAATCTCCAATTTCACTGCCAACTAAGGACACTTTGGTGGATTGAATTTTCAACCAGACTCGCAGGAGTTTTTGTCAATAAAAAAAAAATTAAATTCAGTCCTTTCACTGGGTTGCAAGTTGGTGCTCTTATTGAAGAGAGTAGTAAGATTGAACAACAAAAGGGTTGTTTAATATCAAACGCACCCTTAAAAAATTTTATGATCTGTCAAAATTACTGTCAAGGTTTACATTTTAATCATTGGGAAGTTCACGATGACACCAAAATTTGGAAACTCTATCGAAATTCTGAGTCGGTGTTCGGAATTTTAAGAGCGTAACTCCGAATTTCGGACGTAATAATGGTATGGAGCCTTATTTTCTTCAAAGCCTTGTTGAATCTTATCACTGTCGTTTAGTGATCGTCCTGAAACGAAAACCTTTGAGGATCACCGATACTTTTTTCGACTTCTTTATATCATCTTGATATCGTGTTTCATTGGATACAGAAATCGGGAATAATTTTTTTTTTGAATGAGACCATGACCGACCCTTAAGACCAGTATACTCCTACCCACTTATACAACAAGTTAAAAGTTTCTATGGCTTTTGAAGGTGAACTCCCAAATCTTCCATCATTTTTTTTTCTGCAGGTATACACGTCTACATTTTTAATAAGCAAATGGAAGAAATCCATTAACCCCCTCGATGTCGAGGTAACGCTGCCATACGACTTCATATACGATGCTCACATACACAGGGGGCATTTTCTTTTTCATTTATTCGGTGTTATCGCTTTCAATTGTGGAATTGCGTGGAATCGACATTTGGAGTACACAGCCAGATGTGCACACAAAGGTTCGATTAAGGAACTTTTTTTTCGTATATAAGGCCTGTTCTTGTGGTGGGCTAAGCCTATGGTGACCATATTTTTATTTATTTTTTTTTTTGACGAAATGAAATTCAATTTAGAAAAGTTGTGATTTTGGACACATTTTAAGGGTGGCATTTTACAATTTTCAATTCTTAGAAAAGAAAAAAATAAACAAAAATTTACTTCAATCAATGAAACTTTTTAATTATTTTGGTTTCATGCTCGTAAGCCTTTAAACTAAGCAAGAAAATGTGGCCGTTTTTTTACATATTTAAAAATCAAAAAGCTTACAAGACTACCCAACTTAGCGCAGTAACCAAAAGTAAGTTAAAACAGAAAAAAAGACAAGCTCAAAAAAATATGTCAAGATGGTCACCCCAGCTATTAAACAAAGCCATAGAGTGGATTCCAATATTCTGGAGTTCACAATATCAATATGTCGAAAACAGAAATTGTTGTTTTTTTCTTTATATAAATATACTTGTTTATACAATTTGTGTTTAAATTGAGTTCGGTTAAATAATAACTAAATAAAAAACAAATTTTAATTTGATTTTTAAGTGAATTTTTTTCATTCAACTAACCAGACAAAATGTAATAATATAATTGTGAGACAAAAATATAGACATTTTTTTTTTTTCAAAAATAACTGCCAGAAGCATGAATATATTTAATAAAACATTGAACAAAAAAATGTATCCAAAGGATTTAAAAAAAAATGGAATTCAAACCGAACGGAAAGTCATGTCAAAGGCGAAGAATTTTATTTATTTTTGAAAGGCGGAAATAGAGATGGGAGATATATTTTTTTTGAATTCAACGAATAAACATAAATTTGATTTTAACATCAAGGACGCGAAGGACAAAATGTTTTTTGATAATTTATTTTTAGAAAGAGTGCTGAAGCTGATGAAAATAAAAATAGGATATTTTGCAAAATGTATATCAGAGTTCAGGAGCAGATTAACATTTTTCGGGGAAGCGGGCGGCCAGCCAAACAGTATAAATCAAGAAAAGGTGTTCAAGTTCTTGATTGTGAAAGGTAAAACGTATTTGTTTAATTATTTTTAAATCATGTTGCAAAACATTAAAAAGTTGTAAGCATGGATAAAAACATGTTAAATTCATGACATGTGACAGTAAGAATGTGTAAGGTTTGAATGACAACAAGGAGAAAATTGAGTGTAGGGGGGTATATTTCCCCCCATTTCAAAGAGTGAAAACTAAGAATTTTTAAAATGTTCTTACCAAAACGGCTAATATAAAAACCACTTTTTATGAAAAGGTTTATTTTTTTGGGGATTTGTCATCTCTTCGAAAGTGGGAGAATCTCTGGAAAAAAATTGTTTTCTAGATTCGCTTTAAATTATGCCCTAGCTTACATTTTTCGAGAAAACTTTCTCTACTGCAATAATCGGTAGTTACAAACATACGTAACGGATTGGATTGTTGCAGAAGAATTTTCTTAGTGGAACTTTTTCAGATATTATTAATTCAATGTGAAAATCAAAAGACGAGGTATGTCATGGAAGGGATGCTAAAATATTTGAAATTGCTGACAGTTTTGGGTCACACGAACTTGCTCTTATGTGAAGACTAACAATTTCAAAAATTAATGTTATTAGCGAAAAACTGTGGATAAGCATAAAATTCATTTTTTAAATGACTAAAACAACTCCTTTAGTAGTTAGAGCTTAAAACAGGATGCCCTGTGATTCAAGCAAATATTAGCTTATGCAAGAATAAAATTATAGTTCGTTGTAGTGGTTTAAAAAAAAAATAAGCTTTTATGCACATATACGAGTATATACAAAATTTGTAAAACATTTTTAGGAAAAAATGTTGGTACGCCAATTTAAAGTTCTTATTATTTTTCGAATAAAAATTAAATTTACCAAAAAAAATATTAAGTTGTTTCTGAAATATCGAATTTTCAAAAAAAAAAAAAGTCTTGAAATGCAATATTTTTTTAATGTTTTTAGAAGCTGCTCCCTAATTCATTAAAAAAGGTTATGCCGATAATGAGAAGTCAAAATTCGAAAAAATCGTCCTATGGTTGGTACAGTCAGTGATATATTGATTTCATTTTTTTTAATTAAATTATAGATCGTAAGAATTAATAGAAAGAAAAAAAACATATATCAAAATTCTCGGAGCCGTTTTCGAGAAAAATACGATCTTCGAAAACCATTTTTTAACATTTGTATGGTGAGTACCGTTGTTTTTAGGTAAAATAACTTTTTTCTGACATCTTGTAACTTGTGTTAAGAAACTTTCATTTATCAAGTTTCAAAAAATTGACCATGGGGTTTTTGAAATATTGAGTTTGAAAAAAAAAAATTAACTTTTTTAAAAAATCCAAAAAAAAAATTTCCAAAATTATACGAGTATTCAAATAATATTCAAACTGCTGGGAGCTTAAGCATAAAAAAAATCAAAATCGGTTGCACCGTTTTTGAGAAAACCAAAAAAATGGTTTCAAGGGCGTAGTACCAAAAATAACTACATATGTAGGTACTTTTTGGAATTTTTTTTCAACCATTTCCTAGCTTTGACTAAATTTAATTTTTTTAATTTTTTTAAGAAAATCTGTGGGACAGTTTTTGAGAAAAAAATATTTATAAAATTTCGTATGGCAGCCGAGCCGCTTAGGGTGTAGTCCAACAGACAGATAGAGAGACAGAATTTCGAGACCCACTTTTTTCATCGTCGCTATCATTGTAATATCAACTTTGATCAAAATCTCGAGTTCGATTTTTTTACGAATGCATAACTGGCCTTATAGTATCTATAATTAAGTTGCAAGTGAAAAAGTACGGTCCAATGACACCGCCGGCCCTAAATCTACACAAAACGCCAATTTTTGGGAATGGATTGTCACTTGGAGAACCTCATGCGTCATCCAATATACGGCAATTTTGCTTGTTAACACAGCCATTCATCTAAAATTGCGATAATTTTTCGGCCAATATTAAGGTGCTTTTCCAAACGCTCGGAATCCCAGTCAGCGAACTGCATTCTCAGATTTCTCGGCTAATCTTGCTTTCCTTTGACGTACGAATGTTGACTGATGGATAAAACGTGACATTAAATAAAATTTTAAAGTTCAGCTTTGACGTAAAGTGCTTTTTTTTCTCATTGTAAATATAACAGAGAATTAGTAAAGAGTTAATTGGGATCACGTGATCTTTGCAAAACCGTCCGGAATGGAGAATATTATAATTTTTGTCATCGAAGTCAGAGGTGTTTTTTTAGTTTTGAGTGGTTACAAATAATCAAGTGTAACTTCTCTCAAGTTTTTATTTTGTAAAAAAAAAATAGTAAGCTCAGGTGCGTTGATTTTATTATTTATATAATAAATTTTTCATTTAGTTCTCATAATATGTGGTTAAAGGTATAAAAAAATGTGTTAATTTTTGCATTTTGTCAAATATCTAAGCTTTTTAAATGTGTTGACCGTGAGATGCCGTTAAGTGTTATATCTATTTGTAACAAGTGATTTATCTCGTTTTAGAATATGTTAAGTTTTTTTGCTACTTTTCGTACAGTTGACTTTCTTGTTGGTGACGTCATATTCGAAAATAATCGACTTTTTTCTATTTATTTAATTTTATTACTCCTTAGACCGAACTATTTCGAAAACTTTGTCGATTACAAGGGAAGATCTGTTTAATATTATAAAAAGTTCAAATCTGAAGGGATCAGACAGCAAAATTGCATTTTTAAGGGAAGAAATACAGATAAGGGCCCGATGCAGCCATGGTCTTAAAAATGATTTAAATGAAAAAATAGCTGCGTTCAAATCAAAATTTAAATCACGTTGGAAAAAAGCTTGTCGAATAGAAGCCAAATTTTTAAAAGCAAACAATGCATGGCTGAAAACACACATACTTTTCAATTATTCGATAGACTCTAAACGTGGTCGTCCAATGGTTGCATTTGAGGAATCTTCAGAAAGATCAAAACGACAAAAAAAAAAACGAACAATTGAGGAAGTCCACGTCCACATTTGAGTTGACCTACGCAGCATAAATGTGTTTAAGAGCTTCTGAACAGCTAGATGCTGCAATGTTAGTGCATGATGTAATAACAATACCAAATCATGCTAAGAAATGTAGAAAAGCCTTGAAGGACTCAAATGAACTTACTTCAAAGACTGGAGAAGAAGCCTTATCAATGATAATAATTGAAGCAAACTTATCACGATTTCGGTATGAAATCATACGATATAAGGCCCCCAAAGTATTTCCTTCATACAAAGTAGTTCAAGAGTGCAAAAAGAGTTGCTATCCAGAGCCTGAAAACATGAATACATCGGAAATGTCTGTACATATACTATTTGCAAAGATTGCTAGACCTTACAATTAATCCTTTGCTAACTGTTCAAAAAGATGTATATAAGCTTATACTCAAAGTGGGGATTTGATGGTAGTTCGGGCCACAGCTCGTATAAGTAAGCGTTTCATGGACTCGATGCAGTATTTATAACATGCGTTGTTCCACTCCGTATGATATCTGGGGAAAAAATAATCTGGCAGAATCCTCGGCCAAGTTCAACTAGGTACTGTAGGCCTTTTAAAATTGAGTTTGCAAAGGAATCTGCATCCAAATCCGTGGCAGAAAAACAAAGAGTCTACAGTGAAATAAAAGAGCTCTAGCCTAGCCTTGCTATGGTTGGTGAAAATACCATCAACATTAAGCACAACTTACGGTTCACAAAGATAAATGGTAAGGTCTGTAACGCTATCACTGAAAATTCCTCAACACAGAAGTGTTTTATTTGCAATGCCACATCAAAAGATTTCAACTCAATTGATGAAATGATAAAAGGGCCAATAAAAACTGATAATCTTCAGTTTGGTTTATCTGTGTTGCATTGTTGGATCCGGTTTTTTGAGTGCCTCCTTCACCTGTCATACAAGTTAAAAATTATACAATGGCAAGCTAGAAAAGAGGAGCATAAAAAAGTTGTAGCCGAAACCAAAAAAAAAAACGATTTCGGAAGCGTTTGGGCTTAATTGTTGACAAGCCAAAACCAGGCTTCGGAAATTCGCATGACGGGAATACAGCCAGGAGATTTTTTGAAAATGCAGAAATTTCGGCTGATATTACTAATTTAGATGTCGAAAGTCGAATTGATTAAAAAAATGCATATTATCATGGTAGTGGTTGCCTGTGGTCATCATGAGATTGATTCAGAAAAATTTTGAGGATTTGCTCATCAAACTGCAAAATATTTCGTTGCTAAGTATCCTTGGTACTATATGCCTCCTATAGTACACAAGTATCTCATTCATGGAGATGAAATAATATCGAATGCTTTATTGCTTATAGGGCAGCTAAGTGAAGAAGCCCAAGAAGCACGGAATAAAGACTTCAAAAAATATAGAGAACATCACTCCCGAAAAAATAGCCGAAAAAATACAAATGCAGACATTTTTAATTTTTTTCTATTATCATCTGACGCCGTTTTGACAAGTCTTCAAAAAGTTCCAAGAAAAAAAATCCAACATCTGCCCCAAGAAGCAATTAGTTTGCTAAAATCTCCAAACATACCATACCAAATCAAAGTGGCATAAATGCGAGTGATGATGATGAATAAGAAGAATAAATTTCTATTTTTGATTATTTAATTATTTATTTTTAAATGTTTATTAATATTATAAAATACAAAATGTACGTTTCTGATTGTTTATATAATTAATTTTTTATGAGTAATAAATATTTATTTCACATCTGTTTTTCAAACTTAGGATCATTTTATAGCGTTTTCAAATTTTTTTCAATTTTTGTAAAAGATGCGTTTTTTGTGGGCGTGTCCTCAAGTTTTGTTTTTAAACACGTCAACTATAATTCTAGAAGCAATCGTGAACAATTTCAAGTCCGTAGATTTGATAGTTTATTTAATGCCACGTTTAGTGGTGTTTTACCTCAGTGTGCGTCGCCTTAAATTTAGCGACCAAATATTTAATAGTCGGTTTTGAAGGGCCATCCCCCAACGTCTACCTGAAAAATGGGGGCAATGTTTGCACTAAGAAGCACTCATTTTGATAATAAAGTTTTATCATAGGGACGTGTTGTTCAATCATCGTGTTACTTGCCATGATAATTTGTCATCAGTAAATAAGTAATAAACAACAGATTTGACAGATGTCACCAAACCAATATAGCTGCGACAAGCCACCAAAATCTAGCCGCGCGAATTGAAAAAGAGTTCATATGACCCTGACTTTTGTTGGTAAAAAATAGTTGGGCCAATATCTTCGCTGAGTATTTCAAATGTTTAGTTGCATTAAGTTTTAAGTTCATAAAAGCAAATTAAATGTGGCTTTGCACACCCTTTAAGAATGTTTTTAAGAACAAGAAATAAAAATAAGAGGCTTACAGCTTGTAGAAAGCCTAAACTGAGTGACTTATAACTTTGAACCATTCCTGCCACACGCTGAAAATTGATCAGTTAAAAAGGTAGTAAAACCTGTGTAAGTTTAAACAAGTGAAACTACTAACATTAAACCTGCAAAGGTACTCGGTTAAAATTACACGTCTCAAATTGGTTAATTAATTTAGTAAATTTGACTGTTTGTTTTAACCAAATTGAAGTGCCATTTTCACAATCTTCAGTCCGTTAAAATAGAAAATTGGATGTGTGATTTTACCATCACCACTCGGTTAAATGAAACAAGACGATTATTTACTTTTAAAATTGTAACCCATTTACTTAGTAAAGTTTTAAAAAATCTGAGAAATTTGTTTAACCTAGATATCCGTTTAATTTGAACAAGACAGCCATTAGTTTAATTTGACCAAGAAGATTGTGTAATATTTAATAAGAAATGTGTTAAATTAAACATGTTACTTTGTTAAAGTAAAAAATCATGGAAATCGCAAGTTATAGCTTAGTTACTCGATTAATACAACTAAGTTGTTCAATGAAACTGATATTATACAAAAATTTCATTTAATCAATTTAGCTACGTTACTTTCGTAGTACTGCTTTGTATAATGGTAAGTGCTGTTGGACTGTCATGTAAAAGGTCTTGGGTTAGATTCTCAGCCGCTGATGCAAAACAAGTTTTCAAGGGTATAGGCCTCTTGCGAAGAATTGATAAATCTTCTAAGTGTATCTCTTGTCAAGAAAAGTGCTGCTCGTTAGCCATTCGGAATTGGCAGAAAACTGCAGTCTACTACTTTACTCTTAACAACATACACTACGTAGTTCTTACCCGGTACTACGTTACGTTTAACACATTTTTTTAACCCATCGAAAATGCGCTCGGTTAAATTTAATTTGCATGCGTATAGGAGCAATGGAAAGGGAATTACATTTTACTATCGATTCCGAAAGACTAAGATGGGAAGTTCTTAGCAGATTTGTGACTTCCTGCAAATTTATCGGGTCTGAGATTTAATGAATTTAGGGACTCCCTAGTATTTAACTTGGCATTTAACCTTCATGTAAAGAACTTAACCTAGATGATCTGACCAATTGAACTTAAGTCAGAGGTATTCATATGGACTATGGGTTTTCCTATGTAACAGGACCAATCTCTTCAAATTTAAAAATGGAAATGTTAGCTCCAGCAATTTAGGGCCCTTTGCACGTACTTAGCTTTTGATCCCCCACTGGTGTCATTGTTCAAAGTTGAATACCTACCTGAATGCTTTGGAGATAAATCAATCTCAAAGAAATTACCTCTCCCTTTCACACACAAAAAATTATGCCAAAAAAAAATATCCTTCCGACAGCTCGGACATATAACAAAATAAAGGATGCTTTCGAAAGTTTGTAAGCCATCTCATCTCAACGTCAGTCTAGCCTTTGAATTTAAATCACATCACCTTTGCAATAAATATTTCACAACCTTTCACATCGTCCACGGGAAATTCATGAATCATGACTTCATGAGCATGTTGTTGTTAGTATATTCGGCACTACAGTGAGTCACACACGTGTGTGTGAGAGAGATGTTGCAACTGCGGCAAAACCTGGTCCAAGATAATCCAACATGGAAATGTACGACTTCCGGTTGAAAGGAATTACCCATCACGAACATCATCTCTCTGTATGGCTTTACGTGTTTTTGTGTAGGATGCACAAGCTGAGCCTTATGCTGCACTTACACCAACCAGAAGACAGCTATAGAGCACCCAACTGACTCCTCATATGAATTATTACCTCAGAGTTTATCTGACATTTTTGCTGAATCGTCCTCATCCTTTCTACTTTACTGCCCTCTTTGGACATCATACGGCCAACTGGAAGGGCTTAAGGCTCCAACTCAAGGGGTGTCTGTGTATCGTTTATATTTTGGAACACACTAAAAGGTGTCAAGAACGAGCTCATGCTCACCCAAAGGGAGGAAGGCAAAAGAGGATGTAGGACAAAAAAAAAAAAACAACAACAACACATTTTCCAGGCCATAAATATCTCCTTGTGAGTATCATACGCAGTGAAGGGAGGCCGCCCGGCCCGTGCTTATGATTTATGAGAAAGGAACAAGTACCTGCCACGTAGCACTATCTGCGTCAGCTCAAACATCCGACCAGGGAAACAACGCACGCACAACACAAATCCAACTAAAGTGAATAAAAATGGTAGAAGGCAAAATTAAAAGCCGCAAGACCAATCTTGTGTATAATTTTCATAAAGGAAACAAGGATAATATTCGAATGGGAATTGAAGCCAGCACATAAGGGACTCTTATTCACCCCCAGCGACCGACGCACGCACGATTATATGCTTCCGTATTCCAACTGATATCCCTAATCCCGTTCATTAACAGAATTTTAAGGTTGATTGAAAAATTTCCTCGAAATTCCATGCTCCGGTGATTATTATGTAACCGAGATGTTCATCACACCGAAGAGCAACCCTTGGGCCACGAGTACAATAGTGTGTGCTGGGAACAAAACAATGCTTGGTCCCTATTGGGAGGAGGCATGATGTTAGAACAGGGTTAGGACTCAGGATATATCAGGGTTCGTTATCGCAGAAAAAAGAATGCCCAAATAAATGGGACTATGGGAAAATGCTTTTGATAATACCTACACCCCAACACCTGGAGAGGAAAGTTACCCCACGTCGCGTCGCTCGGCTCGTCGTATATATGTTTGCGAGTCTGGCTGTGTTTCATGACCTTTATTTGGCAGATATGTATTGTATGATAACACCTTTTATTTCTGAGGGAATAAGCGTGATCTTTTGTTGTTTGAATATCGATTGAATGAGGGTTACGGTGGAATCGAATTGAAAAATACATATTATTGAAGAGGGTAGGTTTGATATCTTATCGAACTGGCAGAGTATGCGGGGTTGCACAATTCGTAGGGATGAGTTAAATGGGTTAGCTTGGTATAAGTTCAAATTAAATAGGAACATGAAATTGCCCGGGGTATTGTACAATACGTATATGGAACTTACATAGAAGGGGGGTATTCCGTTATTAAAATAAAACTTATCAAAATCGGTCGAGTCGTTAACTTTCTTGTATTATACGTACATTGTACAAGGGACACTTCTTAACTAAACTTTGACCTAGCTGTGGAAATAAATGTCTCTTATAAGATGGCATCTATAGAGCTAAGCGATCGAGGGCAGGTCGAAGTAATGTAACTGTAGTATTCACCCTGCAACCAAGGCACTCTGGAAAAGAAGTTAAGGTAAGAATCCAACCAGTGCTGTCCCAAGTTCCTTCTTTAACTATAGGTACTTGGTGAAAATATTACGTTATCTACTCAGGCATATTTAGAGCTTAGGGCAGTAAGGATTTTGGGAACATGACATGTTGATGAAAATGAAATGGTGGCAGATAAAACCTTTGGTTTACAAATTTCAATATTCCCGTAGTGGGTCACTGGCATGACATTATCTGACCAGCTGTAATAAGGCCCGTTGTCGTCGGGTTAATTTTCCCTTCCAAGAAATATTACTGATTATAAAAGAGGCACGAGAACTCTCGGATAACGATTACCCTTAAATGGAAATAAAACCTCATAAGTCAAGGGACAAAAACTTGACCTCCGGGAGATGCAATGGATATGTCTTAGTTGATGAAAAGATAAATTGCGACATTTCTTCGTAGTGGGATATCGGAAGAAATGACCTACAGACTAATACTCTTACGTTAAGCAGCTTGTCGTTATTCCGTTGAAAGTAGTTTGCAAGGCTAAGGATTCATGAAGTAATCATCTTCCGTTCTCCAGATTGTCCAACAACCAACCAAATCGCTCATATCCTAATGGACTTCAGGCAAGTATCTGACTTCTTATAAATACATACGTGAATTTAGAGGGGCAACATCAATTCTGATTATTTCTTAGTTGCGAAAAATTTGAGAGTTCAACTGTCCAACGAAAAGAAATTGCGAACCGACCAAAAAATTAAATTTGACCTTTTTCGACTTAGTATACCTGGAGGTGTTAAAGCTTAAGAGAGTACCTCAGGAAGAAGTCATCCACTAGACCACCTATACCAAAGACGCCAAAATTCAGTGGTACCAGTACCGCGATAATATAAAATGGTTAACCGAAACTATCGAATTTGGTGTAACACAAAACACAAGAGAAGCGAGGGAAGTGTATTGAGCAAGGAGAATAGAGCAGAAGAAAATCCCTTGTATCCATAGGATCATAGCAGGGAAAAGATTGAAAGGTCTCGCAATCGAAAGAAATCCAGAAGTTTTGCAATAAAAATCATCACTCGCACATACGAGTACGAGTATAGCTTCCGACTTCAAAGCCATATTTTGGCACTAAGGTTTGACTCCTGCGAAAGGTCAATGAATTTCAAGTCGAGACCCGGGTAGAAAATTATCTAGGAAACACTATCGAATAGCGTGGCCCTAGCTAGATTGGCCATTATATAGTAAATCCTATGCTGGGCCTAGACAGATGCAAGCCTGGCGGATCTTGACTAATTTATGCTTATCCTGGCTTTATATTGAACCTGGCTAGAACTGCCTATTTATTGGCTTTTCCAGGAGTATCTTAGACTGGGCCTAGATATTTTTAAATTGATGTAGCCTAGATATGAAACTTTTTCTTTGCGATATCTTGGCTATAGATAGTATAGCCTCTTTATTGGCATTGTAACAAATAAACTACAAGGGACCTGGATAGTTTTTACTTGGTGTAGCCTGGATAAGGAATTGTATCTGGGCGTTATATTGGCCTTAGCAAGTCTAGCCTCTTTATAGGCATTCTCAGATGTTACTTATACTGGGGCTATATAGTTTTTACTTGAGGTATCCAAGATGTGCCTATACATATGTCTCTATAAAAGGCTATCCATTATCCTTCTAAAAACATAACTTTTTTGTTTTGGTCCTAAATCGGTATTTTTCAGATTCTTTAATACGTATTTAAGTCTTCTTAAACAGTATAATTAAAAGAGAGTTATTTGAGTAGCACTTTGAGACACGATATTTTATATATCACAGTGGCGCAATAGGTAGCACACAAGCACGGCAAGCGAGAGGACTCGGGTTCGAATCTCAGTGGAGGTAAATTAAAAAAAAAAAAAAAAATTCTTTCATTCCAGCAAAAAATCACTTAAAAAGTCGAATATAGGGAGGCAAAGAAAAAATGAAAATAATCAACAATAATAAAAAAAAAAAATTTTTTTTGTTTCTAATAATTTTTTAAGAATTGCCGTAGCTCTTGTGCTACTTGTGAAGACCCATCTAGGAAAATCTAGCAAGGCCCATTATATACAGAGCATTAACAAATTAGCGAGGGACAAGCTAGATACTGCTCGGTAGGGCCATGATTGAAACTAAGAAAAACTAGCTGGGGCCTTGGCATTATCGAGTCGAAAATTCTACCCGGGGATTCACCATCTTTTCATCGACTTCAATGCCGTATTCGATAGTTTTGATCGTCAGGAGCTCTTTATTGTGATACTAGAATTCGTGATTCTGAGAAAACTGATCAAGCTATGCCATTTGACATTAGAAAACACACGGTGAAAACTGCAACTAGGGAACAGTTTATCCAAACTATAACAAATGTGCTCAAAGTATCGGTAAAGAAATGGGCTGTCATGTGACTTCTTCAATCTCGGTCTGGAGTGAGATGGTACACGGCTAGTGTTAATGCCGAGGGAATTATTTCGAACAAATCTGTTAAACTACTGGGGCATGCTGGTGATATCGACATCATCTGCCCTTCTGAAAGTTCCTTAATTGAGTTTTTCAAGAAAAATTAACATCCGACAAGACTTGTTCATCTTGGAACGTGGAAAGAAACACCTGTCCGTCGACTAGAACAAAGTGTGAGTATTGATAGCAGCATCTTAAAAGTTGTTAATGAGTTCATCTAGCTCGGAGTTAATAAAAGCTCTGAAAACCATAGTTAGCGCAGACTCGCTGAGGAATCACACTAGGAAACCGCTCCTACTTCGATTAGGCGAAAAAAAAATAATAGGTTCAAAATCCTTTACGCGTTAGACGAAGTACATGCTCTACAAAACTCTTATATTGCCAGTCCTGTTTTACTGCGCCGGCCGTGTTGGGCAATTAGCAGAAATGGAGACCTGATCCTACACTCTTGCAAAACAAAAATTCTTCGACGGGTATTTGGTGCGCAGAGGTAAAATGAAGCGGGAGATGCAACCGGTATATCTATGAATTCTATCAAGATGTGGATGTAGTACAGGCAGTCAGAACACATGGCCACATTAATCGAATGGACAACAATGCTCCGTCCAAAAGTCTTTAGAATCCCAGCCATTTCGAAGCAACAAGAAAAACCAAGTCAACGCGGATGCCAGTACGATTGGTATAGATACACTGTAAGCAGCATGTCCGGGATGGTAGACTACTTTTCATGGATCCGGACCCGGTTAAGTAGGTAAAGTAACTAATACTGAGATGAATGTCCCATAAGTATTTGATTTAATTCTGTTTAGGGTTAAAGACATATCTGGTCACAACCGTAAACTAAAAATTGGGACATTTTTTCACAGTTTTTTTCACAGTTTTGTTTCTCATTTCTAAACTGGATTGCAAGCTAACTTTCAGTACTTATTAGAAAAACAAATGAGTCAGATTTTTTTTTATTTTACATCATATTAATATTCTCAGTTTTTTAAAATCAGCGCTAAAATGAATTTTAATAAAATTCTGAAAAATTTCATCAAGCATTTACGACAAACCTAGCGGACTTTATTATTTATATAGGCTTCTTTCATCGGTAAGTGTATACATAGTCAAGTGTTATTTAACACGGAAATATCAACAACAAACGAAATAACAAAAGAATTTTTCTTATATACATATCTTTATAAGTTCGTGCGGGTCTTTCGGGCATTTTATTATTTTATTAAATCAACTTTAAAGGTATATTTAACTGGTTGGAGTATGATTGTTTCCGTTTCACCCAAACATGATTCAATTTTATTTTTTTTATTAAAAAACAATTTTAAGACTCGAGCACTTACCAGAACCATAAATCCATTAAGTGCACGATTTTCCAAAGAAATTTTACCACCAATAAATCTGAAACGAAAAAAAAAGAACAAAAAAGTCCATTATATCAATTTTACAACCAAAGTTAAGGAAACAACAAAGAAAAAAAAACCAATAGGTATCCCTTTACCCACATGTCAAAGTTTACCCACAATCAAAATAATAATAAAACTCGGAACGACTCAAGAGTAGGTTTACTTGGAAAAAGGTGTGTCTGTTTGTTTTCTAACTATACCCATACCCACCATGGCAGCTGCTCGAAGACGGCCTAGAACATGCTATTCGGTTTTCTGATAGAAGTTGTGACAGAAAATTACTGATATTGGCACTTAGCAGTGAAAAGGGATGAAGAAATGATAGGGAACAAATTTGGAGGGAAATAAATTGGAACGAATCACGAAATTTATTTTCTATTAAAAAAGTCAAATTCCAAGAAAAGTTAGCAATGGGAAATTGGGGGTAGAAAATGAGCTCAAGAAGAGAAAGGTTTTATTGTGTTGTCAGAATTGCAAGAAAAAAAAAAAAAAAACCTTAACAGTTTGTCACACTCCACACATATAAATCATTTATTCTTATATAATTTTGCGCGCAATAAAGAGATTATGACCATCCTTATACAGTGCAAGCAATAAGGATTAAAGGAGCTACCGATGCACATTGGCTTTGAATGTCTAAATATCGTACTAGGGGGCGGCAATATTAAGCCGGGTACAGCATTCCCTATTCGTGTAGTAAAGAATCCCAGAACTTAGGGTATAGGCTGTAGGCGAACAACCAGACCAGCGGCGAAGCGTGAGTGGGGCGGGGGCGACATACAGAACAGAACATACAGGCTTATGACAACGTTGAGAAAATGTCAAGGATCCACAATGGAGTTCAAGCCCGGATTAAAGCACTAAATCCGAAAGCTACATTCGTTGCATGCACAAACCACTCACTCCACTTGGCTGGGGTACACGCTGTTTCTGAATCACTGAATTCCGTGAAGTTTTTTGGACTCTGGACAAGCTTTTTGCCTTCTTTTCTGCATCATCTGCTCGGTGGAACACTTTGGTTGCCGTCACAGGTCGAGCAGTGAAACGAGTCACTGAAACGCGCTGAAGCGCTAGACATGAACCTGTCTAGACACTTAAAAATAAGTTTGAGGAAGTTCTTAAGGTACTGAAAGAATTGACGGATTCATCTCAAACTACCGAAACAAGATCGGGAGCCAGTCTTCTTCTGACAGCCATGCAGTCATTCAACTTCCTTACTTTTCTTGTCTTTTGGGCTGCAGTGCTACCTGAAGTAGATGACGCACAGATTTACCTGCAGCAACGAGGACTGGGTGTGGCAAAGTGTGCTCAGAAACTCTGCGCTTTTAAAGCTCTCCTAGTGGAGAGCAGAGACTGTTTCGTCCAAGCCGTAATCGAATTTGCTAAGACTCTTTGCGAAAAACTCGGAATCGAACTCAAAACGAGAAGAATTCGCAGGAAAAAACGCATGCATGGCGATGAATCCGCAGATGCAGCTTTGTCTAACGAGCATGAGAGTAGGAACTCCGTCGAGAGGTGTTCGCATATCATTTGACAAAATCATTCAAGAAATGACCACTCGATTCCAGCAAGTTCAAGAAATAGCGGATAAGTTCGGATTTTGGACGCCAGCGAAACTTTTGGACAGCAAGAGTTAGTGTGATCTTTCCCATGTATTAGAAGACTTCGAAAAGGACGGCCTCCAGCAGTTTGTCGCCAGTTCTGAATCAGAGAAAGATATAAGTTCATTAAAAAACTGAATCTGGGAATTTCGGTTCCAAATATAGTCATCTTGATTCGTATTTATTTGAGTTTGGCAATTAGTGTCGCTAATAGTTGTGAGAGAAGTTTTTCGAAGTTGAAGCTAATCAAAAATTATCTCAGATCCACTATGAGCTCCACTAGACTATCGAACTTGGCTATATTGTCGATTGAACAAGAATTGGTTGCAAATATTTATTTTGACAAAGTTATTTCTGACTTCGGTGCTCGTAAGACCCGTAGAATCCGTTTGTGAAACAGCTGATCTTATTTTACCTTCAATACCACCTCGACAAGGTGAGACCCGACTTACGTCCATCTTCAGCTGTTCCCAGTCCAGCTGTAGATATGGATAAACTAAGAAGACCCAGGAGGAGGAGGTGAGATGAGTAAGGTCCTTAGGGATTTTATGAGTCTTACGAGGGTGTCATAGGGAGTAAAAGGCGAAGTCTTAGCTGGTCCGCCCCCGGCTAAGGTCTTCAAGTGTCTAGGGAGTAAGAGGTGAAGTCTCCAGCTGGTCCGCCCCCGGCAGGAGGTCTTCAAGGTGAAGTAAGAAGATGAAGTGAAGTTGATAAGGTCTCTGGATACATGTCCGGGGCTCTGAGAGAATAGTAGTCAATTCTCTCAGAGCCCCGTGTAGTGTATTGCTGCTGAAGCCAAACATCTTATGACGTGATCTGGAACTATGAGGCGTGGTGGCATGTCTCCCGTGTGTAGCATGCGTAATTCCCACGTGTTCGTGAGGTTAGCGGTATTGATGGTGGTGTAGGTGGTCGGTGCATGGAAGGTGGTCATGAATCTCATTAGTTCTTCGGTTCATGCTGGAGGCCTTTGCTGTGGATCTTGGTAGGTAGGGGCAGTGGGATTGGTGAAGTCTTCGGCTGGGCAAGCAGCTGGAGATTTCTAAGGTCTTACTCGTGGAGCAGTGAAATTAGTAACGTCCCCGGCTGCTTTTGTGGCTGGGGATTTCGAAAGTTTCTTTGGAAGGGTTGATTAAGGTTGATCTCGGTTGGTAGGGGTAAGACTATCAGAGTCTCCGGCTGCTTATGTGGTTGGAGATTTGAAAGTCTTACGAGGTTCAATAAGGGTTTCTTATTTGTTCCTATTTATAGTAGCAAATAATAGGGGGATCGTCGTCCTCGTTCTTTAGAACAAAGACTAAGAGCGTCTTTCCTAGCTTGCCGTAAGGTAAACTAAAGACAGGAGCGTCTGTCCTTGTTTACCGTAAGGTGAACTCAAGACAGGAGCGTATTTCCTTGTTTGCCGTAAGGTAAACTAAAGACAGGAGCGTCTTTCCTTGATTACCGTAGGCCTCCTAGTGGGAGCATCATGGTGGCTTGGTTTATTCTAAATGCTGAAACACACGGTTTTCAAGATTCTTTTCTTGAATTCAAGAGGTGTAGATAGACCTCGCCTCCAAAGCAAGAGGTGTGCATATGCTGCAGCATATCACAACTTTGCGACCGAGATAGCTTGCTATGTTAATGGTCAGGACTAAATCTGACTCTGATGTTGGTAGGCCACCCGTGGGGTAGAGCCGTAACAGGCAGGCATCCACGTAAAAGCCAAAGACGATCTTTACCTTCAATAAAAGATATCTCATTGCCTGTGAAATGATGTCTCGAAATTGGCACGCTACGCCACTGCCTCGAGCCTAATTTTGGTCGTACCGTCAAATAAAGTGAGGGAAGAAGTTAGTAGCTGATAAATTTGGCAAGCCTGAAAATTCTTATGTTCTTTGAAATACAAGTACTCTAGTGTATAAGTTCATTCAAGCCATACAAATATCACAAACAAATGGTCCCTTCCCTGGCATTAACCCATCCTTTGCTACTTTTTCAACTTTTTATTTCCAATTTCATTTTCTGGTAATAAAATTTAAAACGTCAAAACAAAAAAGCAATGCAATCAAGATTCACATAATTTATCATCCCCACGAAAATAAATATCAACCCCTATGATGGGAGCAGGAAGTAGAAGGCTTCCAGGAAAAGCTGGTATTAAACAATTCAAGCTTCCCAACTTTTCATAGAGATACAAACCAATATGAGATAAGTAACTTTCCTACCATTTTCAACAAAAAAAAAAAAAAAAAGAAACCCCCAACATCCTGCACTTCATTATACGGAAAATGCCCCTGTTTCGCCGCAAAGCCCTCAGGACAATTTATTATCAACCACACTTTGTTGTTCAGATGGGTATTATTGCCTGTTACATGGCTTCATTCCCATTTATTGATTGATTCATTTCTCTCCAATTATTGCAATTCGAGGGATAACAAACTCTTTAACACATCCAATTACGAGATAAATATATGTATGTATATCTAACTAAACTCGCCTGGGGAGGTCCAGGGGGTAGTTAATGAATTTTCTAACAAAATTGAATTTCAATTGATGCAATTGTTCAATTGTTTCCATTTGCAGCGATCCATTGGATTCTGTGTACCCGCATTCCAAATATTGAAAATTAAGAGTCTGTTGCTATTCTAACGGTAATTAGATCAATAGAACCTAATTAGTTTGGAATTGTTGCAGTTGAATTGCTTTCATACACCGCACATACGAGTATCCGATGAATATCAATGTTTTCCCATATCTATCTCAATGGCCCTTATTATGTTGGTTGCAGGGTGTTCCGTGAATTTGATGAACATCTAAACATTTTATTTAATGTCTTTAATGTGTATGGGCTCTTGGTGTGATGAGGATTTTTATTCCAGCAGTAAAGTGGAATAATGGCAAAAAGTAAGAAAAGACCTTCAAGAACCCCATTTTTGGCGGATATGTAGGTAACTTGGAGCAAAAGTTAAAATTACCTTTTAGCTTTTCTTTCCTTGAGTTTTGTAATGGAAAACATTTTGCGAGAAAATCGGTTTTATTTTTTTTTTTACCTTCAAACGTGCCGTGAATTTACGAGGAGAACTTTTATTTTTCCATAAGCTATCACGTTCATACAGCAGATAGGAAGTTTTACGAGTATTCCGGCTAGACCTGGGAGGCGTGCGTTAAACGGCGCGGCACGGCGTTAAAAAGTAATATCAACACTTTTGCCTAAAATTCAAATTTGCAAGTAATTTTTAACGTTTGTTTTAGAATTTTGTGCTCTTCGGGATTGTAAGCGCCGCTGGTTTATGTAAGCCCCAAGGCTTTTATTATTTTTAATTGTTTATTTTTTTTTGTCAGTAAACATCTGCGGGAATTCTTGGCTCAACTTTTTAATAACTGTAAGCAAATGCCTTTGGCCAAAAAAGTGTGTAATTATAAATGTAAATATCAGTATAGAACTGAAACATGTTAATCGGTTGATAACAGTCAAAGTTATTCAATGTTATTACATGTCGTTCTTTTAAAGAAGATTACCTTGAAGCAAACCAAGCCAGGCTTTCTGTATAGATCAAAAGAAGCAAACTTCAACTTTGAGGAGCATCATTCAATAAACAAAATGATCGAGTTTATGCTCGGACATCAAGAGAAGCTTCTGAACTCATTCCAAGGGTCGAAAGAGCCACCATCCTGCAAATGTAATGGTATGGTGGGGAGTGAGCTATCATAGAGTTAAGGAGTGAAAACTTCGTCAAAAATTTACAAAGCAACAGTTGGAGAATGTCGTAAAGCTTCTCGACCAGAAAATGTTCGAAAACAAGTATTGGAATTTTAACAAGATTCAGCTCCAGCTCACAAGGCTAAAACCACTCAAAAGTGGCTCAAAACAAAATTTACCGGACTTCATAACACCGGGAAATTGGCCAGCTAGAAGTCCAGACCTTAGTTCTTTGGATTACAAGCTGTGATCCGTTTCAGATGAAATGGGCTGCTCTACTCCCAAATATTGGGTCATTAAGGCGGTCCTTGGTTCGTGCAGTGAAAAATTTCCGAATGGATGAAGTGCGTGCTGCGATCAACGATTGGCCGGAGCGTCTCAGGTCGTTCAGCAAAGCAAATGGCGGCTATTTTGAATAATTTCTTCTATGAAATGTAGATAATGAAATCCCTATAAAATAAAATGCACGACTGGGTCACACGAACATGCTCCTATGTAATAGACACCCCCACGACGGGTTTCACCTTGTCGTGGTGGGGGGGCTTAAGTCTATCCTCCTGCTGTTCAGCATAAGCAGGTGGTATTAGGCAACTAAGAAAACCCAAGAGTCAGGGAGATAGGGACAGTCAGGGTTGGAGACGATATGAGATGGTTAGGATTCCGGTGATATGTCTAGCCGGAAACCTAATGCATCTCGTAGTATTTGATCTTGATTGGTAGTGTTTGGTAGGACTGTAGGGTCTCTAGTTGCTGCGATGACAAGGGGTCCGAAAGTCCTACCATAAAAATGGGTGTGTGTGTCGAGTACAATTGGCATGGTTCTCTTTGGGGCAAGAGACCAATGAGAACCTTTTGATTTGATCTTGATGGTAGTGTTATGGATGGGACTGTGGATTTTCGACTGGGCATACAGTTGGGGATCCTAGGTCTCATCCGGTGTCTGGGGACTGAGTCTGGTGTGACGTTTACGGGTCATATTAGTCAAGAGGTGTCAGAGAGTGTCCGATGTGTCTAATTGATTGTATATATATATACATGAGGCTTGGTGGCATGTCTCCAGGGTGTACCATGCGTAATTCCCAAGCGATCGTGTGGTAAGTGATTTCGATGGTGGTTCCGGTGGTTGGTGCATGGATGATGGTTGGTTGGATACATCGGATGGGGCGAAGTTCTTCAGCTGATCGAGCCCAGCTGGAGTTCTTCAAAGACAAAGACAAGGACTGTATTAAGGTACATGATGTGTTTTTAGGTTTTAGAGGTTTCAGAGACTTGGGGGTTCCGGGTACTTATACCTGGCGTCCTACGTTGATAGCGTGAAGTGGACCGTCATCCAGAGTTCTTCGGAACAAAGACCGGGGCGTCACCCGTGTGAACCGCAAGGGGATCACCAACTGGTGGCTAAAGACAGGGGGGTCTTTCCTTGATTGCCGAAAGGTGAACTAAATAAGACTAGGATGTGCATGAGTTGTTCGTTGACCGCCCTCAGCTTACTTCTCTTAATATGTGCATCCTAGGGTTGTCAGGCCCAGGGTTTTGCAGTAATCTATCTGGAAGTGACTAGTTCTATTCCGAGTTTCCGAAGCTGAGTAGGAATTAGGCCATGCCCTCTTTTCCGTTTTCGCTTAGGAAGGAATAAACGAAGTTACGAGGCTCCACCGGTAGCTTTATACTGGTACCACGGTGATAGTGCCCGGGATTTTGAGGGCAATTGTGCACATCTTCGGGTGTGTCAGTTCTCTTTTTCCTGCTATCTTGAGGTCGGCCCCCTAGTGGGAGATCGTGGTGGCGTGGTTTACTCCAAATGCGGAAACGAATGGGATTCAGGATTCTTTTCTTGGATTCAAGAGGCGTTGGTAGGTCTCGACTTTAAGCAAGAGGTGTGCATTTGCTGCAACATATCACAACTTTGCGACCGAACTAGCTTGTTATGATGGGGTTAATGGCTAGGACTAAATCTGGCTCCAATGGTGGTAGGCCACCCGTGGGGTTAAGGTTGAAATAACTAGGAATCCACGTAAAACAAAGGTACATTCCTATGTAATAGACAAGGAATTTTAAAAACGAATGTTATTAGAGAAAACTGTTCATAAGGTTAAAATTAATTTTTTTAATTCTTTTAGTAGTAAGAGTTAAAAAGAGAATGCTATGTAAATATGAATTTATGCAAGATCAAAAATTATAAGTCGTTGCAGTGGTTTTTTAAAAAAAAATAGCTTTTATGTAAAAAAGTTTTACAACATTTTTAAGAAAAAATTTTGGTACGCCAACTTTAAGTTTTTATTATTGTACGAATGAGAATTAAATTTCCAAGAAAAATACTAAGCCGTTTTTGAGATATCGAATTTTACAAAAAAAAAATGACTTTTTTCTAAAACTTGAAAAAATATTTTTCTTTAAGTTTTGAAATGCAATGTTTTTAAAAATTTTAATGAGCTTCTTTATAAAAAATTTAATTAAAATCTGTTATGCCGATAATGAGAAATTTAGAATTCGAAAAAATTGTTGTATGGTAGGTACAGTCACTAATATCTTATTTTCAAATTTTTTTTTGTTAAATTATAAATCGTAAGAATTAATCGAAAGAAAAAAAACTTTAGCAAAATTCTCGGGACCGTTCTCGAGAAAAATACTATTTTCGAAAACCATTTTTTAACATTTGTGTGGAAGGTACCGTTTTTTTTAAGTAAAATAATTCCTTTTTTTTAAATCTTGTAGATTGTATTAAGCAACTTTTAGTTATCAAGTCTTAAAAAAATGGAGCATGGGGTTTTCGAAATATTGAGTTGTCAAAACAAAATTTGAAATTTTTTTTAAAAATCAAAAACAAATTTGTTTGAAAATTTGAATACACAATAATATTGAAACTGCTCGGGAGCCTTAACATAAAAAAAAATTATCAAAATCGGTCGTACGGTTTTTGAGAAAATCAAAAACAAAAAAAATGGTTCCAAGGAAGGTAAAATGAAATGAAATAAATGAAATGAAATGAAATCACAAGTGCCGAAGGTATTTTTGTCACTGAGTGAGGGAGATAGAAAAAGGAATCCTACACTCGTGAATAAGAAAACAAATCGGAACGAATTCAGAGATAACTTTAAAACAATGTCCGTCAAGTTAGCAGAGCACCTATGGATCATGAATTAAGCTCGAAAAAAAAAAATGGCAAACTGCGAGATTTCCAGGCGATAAGGCAGTCAGTATTCAACCGTCTTAAACATTGAACTAAAAAAAAATTAGTGAATTCAAAAATGATTCCCTTAATAGATTCCTGAAAAGCTTGAAGACGAGTGTTTCTACCGAATACTTCTTATGGAAAGCAGCCAAGTGCAACCCGCAAATAAAATCTGAAGAAATTGAATTGGAAACCCGAACCAGAAGGCTGACATCTTTGCTGAACATCTTATGAATGCCTTTACATTCTCAGAAAATAAAGCTACAAATGACTCACAGTTTGTTGGCAGAAGCGACGAATGTGGAAATCCCATTGTCACGCTCAAAAAGGTAAGAAGCATGTGTCATCATAAATTATCTCACAAAAAATCACCAGAGTACGATCTTATAACTCCTCAGGTTTTGAAAGAAATGCGTCCAATAGCCTTAAAAAAACTCCAATTTATAATAAACGCATGTCTTAAGCTTAGATATGTGTCACATCATCAAAAAAGTGCAAAAGTCATTGTTATACCTAAGCAAGGTAAACCACCAACAAAAGCAACATATTACAGACCTATATCGCTTATACCAATCAAGGCTAACGTTTTCCAGAAACTGCCCCTGAAAAGGCTTAGTAAAATAATAGAAAAAGAAGACTTATCCCGGACCTTCAGTTTGGATTTTGAAATAAACATTCTATGATAGACCTAGTTCATCGACTTATGGATATTGTAGCTCTATTCTAAGATCTCGCTGAAGTCTTTGATAAGGTTTGGTATTTAGGACTTGAGTACAAACTGCCTACGAACCTTCCCAGGAAGTACTACGAAATACTGAAATCCTACGTTACGAAACGGCTCTTTAGAGTACGATACGACCAAAACTCCTCGGAACTAAATTAAAGCCGGTATACCCCAAGGCAGTGTCCTAGGACCAACCCTGTTTTTCTTAGTACTTGGGATATTCCAGTGGACATCAACGCTTTCATGACCACCTTTGCCTACGATACTGCGATATTGGTGATAGATAAATTCGTTACGAAGGCTACAGAAGAACTGCAAAATGCAATCGATAAAGTTAGAGATTAGGAACGCAACAATAGCGTATCAAGTTAAACGAAACAAAATCGATGCATATAAACTTAACAAACAAAAACCTAATTAATGTTTCAATTTTCATCAACGGTAAAGCTGTATCTTATACGCCAATACTTACAACTTTTGCATAACAATTAGCGATCTACATCGTGACATTCAATAGAAGTGTTTTAAAAACTGTCATACCAACTCCGAGCTGGAAACCGACTTAAATGTATGAAACAATATTCGAAGACCAAGCCTCATGGGGTGATGGTCTGAGAGCTATGGTGGTTTTCATGCGGTAAGAGTCCCACACTACTTGGCACCGAATATTACGAAGTTAGTGTCTTTTGAATAATTCCACCGAAAAAAACAAACTAACGTGTTCCGGAAATGCTATTATAATTTAGCATTTTTTGCTATTGGAATATTTAAAAACCCATAAAAAAGTCACTCACGATAAAACCGCACTTTAAGCCAGTAAACTTTTAAATTCAACTTTCGAGAGAGTCTTTACGAAGATTGTTTCTGTGACTAGATTTTTTTTGCAAGATTCTAGCAATCAGAAACCTCCAACGGTAAATACACGACAATCCTCTCAGCAACAGGACTTCAACGCGAAAAATACATCAACATAAACAGTTTATCCAATTAATTTCGGTTTTATATTCACCCTGGCACTAACCGATGTAGCGTTCTTTGCGCGCAATTCCTTCGGGGCTTATTGTCACCGTCAGGTCCCAGAGCAAACCAATCCTCTCGGCTAAAAGTTTTATGAGTGACAATGAGAATAGTATACATATTATGTAGGTACTCGCACAGAACTCGCACAGACAACGTGAAAGTTTTCAAGTGTGGTATTTCCGAGGTTGGTCGTTTGCAAATCACAAATACCCTAAATTCACTGTTTCCTAATTTTTTTTTGCTGCCTATGTTTGGGTTGATTCGCATTCAAAATGAAAAAATAAAATCGCACGGAATTGTAAGCCTTTGGGAACTTTTACACAAGTAAATGAAAAAAAACCTAAAACCAAAATGTCCCAACCATGTTTTCATAAAACATGATGTCTCCAAAGGGTGGTTTGTTTAAAGAGTTAGACATTTTAGTGTGTTCAGTTTGAATTGAAAAAAAAAAAACATTTACTTATTTTGCTGCAAGGCCTGAATAATTTGCGGTTTAACAATATTCCTCAAAGCATTTTCATAGTCCCTGAGGAGAATGATAGCAATGTTCTACATAGGTCCAAAAGTCTCGTGAACCTTTTGAAGTGGCAGTTTTTCATGTCCAAAACTGTATTTAACCTATTCAATTAGATAAAACAAATAAGGTTTGGGTCCACGCTTCGAAATTTTTGTGACATATGATATAGTTTTTAACTTTTTAGCAGATTACTTTTGATAAACAATGCAATCCCATAGGGCTCTCAGCTGGGACCATAATTGTTTCTTTTTATTTTTTTTTTTTTATTATTATTAAAACTTTATTGAAAATATAAATAAATTATGTTAACAATAATTAAATAAATATAGCGCTAGCTACCAGGACTTTTCGCTATTATGGATTATAAAATTAATATTATATTAATCGATCTAAATGAAGTTCTTGTAAAATAGTAAAAACTAGTTTAATGTTGATTTCAGAGATAGATGATAATAGTTATTGTAGGGATTTGCCGGAGATGGTTCTATAATTGTTTCTTACTTACGGTAAACAAATAGCTTTTGGTAACGATCTATTTACCTAGCTATTATATATACTGGGAAATTATACTTCGAAAGCATAGTTACGTTCACTGAGCATCTTCAAATCCTCAGAATCTGGTATAGCAGTTAACAAGAGTGAAAAAAACTAAGATAATGCATTTTGAGCCTTCGGGGTGCACCTTTAAGTTTTAAATTCTTCTATTATTCATATGACTTTCTAATCATATCCCATTTTCCTAATTGCTCGCACTGTGTTTAACATTATAAGGGTATTCATTCATAACCCCTTGAGTGCGCGTACAGTAACACAAAAAAAAACAAAAAAAAACCGCTGCGTAATTGCGGAAAAGACAACTTTAAAGCTAACAACTTTTGCTCGAGGATTTGTTTAAAAATCGATTCTCATGATTCGTAAAATTTCAAAGGGCACATATCGACAATGAGTTGAACTATAAAAAGTATTGAAAGACTAAAAGCATAACTTCCATTCGTAACTCGAAAGATGTGTATCATTTCAAACCATATTGTTCAGGAAGTGTTTTGTCCATATTTCATAACGGAGTTAATTCAAAACTGCATTACGGTAAAGTAAGTTGGGAATGCGCTTTTGAGTCGTTCTTGATTATTTAGCAACATAATACCATGTAAGTATCAAAAAAGTAGTAGTAAGGTACTTATATGTTTTTAATGAGACAATCTTTTGAAAAATGTGTCAATGTTCCAAGTAAAAATTCTACAATATGAACAGGGTGTCCCATTATTCGTCAAGGATATTTTGCGATATGATTCTTGATTATAATCTTAGAACAAAACCTTTAACACTATGGGTCTATCGGGGTCTTAAGAAAAAGGTTTCTTTGGTGTAACCTGACCCATATCAACGGAAATTGTTATGATGACGCTAAGGGTATAATTTTTGATTAGGACTTAATTTTTAGAAGAAATAACATGTTTACATAAAATTCATATTATTTTGTAATCTTTAAAAGCCAACAACATATAATTTTTGTCTTTTTTTTTTATAAAATGAGTTTTTTTAACTTAGAAAAAATTCAAAATTTTGTATTCAAAACTCAATATTTTTTTCAAAATATTAATGATTGACAGTTTTTTTTTTTCAAAATGTCTACAAGATGAAGAATTTTTTTTTATATTTTATTTAAAAATTACTGTACCCATCATATAACTGTAAAAAAAGAGGTTTTAGAATATCGTATTTCTTGCGAAAACGGCACCTAAGATTTCTGTTTCCCTCATTTTTGTGATCTATAATTCATTTAAAATAAAATGCACGACTGATTTGAACGAACTTGCTCTTATGTAAGAGACTAAGAATTTCAAAAAAGAATGTTTTTTTTTTCTATTTTCATTTTATATTCGTTTAAAAATGGCCAAAACAACTCCTTTTGTAGATGGAGCTAAAAACAGGATACGATGTGTTTCAATAAAATATTACTTTATGAAAGAACAAAAATTATGAGTCGTTGTAGTGATTTCTTAAAAACAAAATAAGCTTTTATATACAATTTTTTTTTTAACATTTTTAAGAAAAAAATTGGGTACACCAATAACTTAAATTTTGTAGTATTTTACGAATAAAAATTTAATTTTCAAAAAAAAAAAATACTGAGCCGTTTTTGAGATATCGAATTTAAAACCTTATTTTGTTTAAAGTTTTTAAATGCAATGCTTTTTAAACTTTTTCAACGCTTCGCTGTCAAAAATTTCATTAAAATCCGTTATACCGATAATTAGAAGTTAAAAATTAGAAAAAATGGTTCTATGGTAAGTGCAGTCAGTAATATCTTAATTTCATTTTTACTTGCGACTTAAAGGTACTATAAGGCAAGTTATGCATTCGTAAAAAAAAAAACGAATTCGAGATTTTGAACAAAGTTGACATTACGATGATAGGGAAGACCAAAAAAGTGGGTCTCGCAATTCTGTCTGTCTGCCTGTCTGTCTGTCTGAGGCTAAACGGCTCGGCCGATTTTCGTTAAACTTGGTAGATATCATTTTTAATTCCCCCCCCCCCCACGTTTTTTTCTTTTTTTTAGGGCCAAAAATAACGGTATTTGCCATACGAATTTGTTTTCGAAATTTTATAAATATTTTGTTTTTCTCACATACTGTTCGACAGATTTAAAAAATAAAAATACAAAAACATTTTATTTAGTTAAAGCTAGGTAATGGTTGAAAAAAAATTTCCGAAAAATGGTTATTGGGGGTACCCCCCATGGAACCATTTTTTTGCTTTTGATTTTCTCAAAAACGGTACAAGCGATTGATCATTTTTTTGCTTAAACATAAATAGGATTGTGTATCTACTCAAATTTAAAAAAAAAAAAATTTGGATTTAAAAAAAAAACTTCAAATTTTTTTCGGGATATTTTTTGCAACCATTACCTAGCGTTTTTTTTTAATTTGTAGGACAGTTTTTGAGAAAAAAAAAATTATAAAATTTCGAAAAAAAATCGTGTGGCAGGTACCGTTATTTTTGGTTAAAAAAAAAGTGTGTCGGAAAAATGTTAAAACTATACCTATCAAGTGTTTTTTTTTTTTGAAAATGCGGTATTTCAATTCGGGTTATTAATTGATTTTTAAAATTTGATTTTAATTTGCAAGGTAATAAAAACCTAAATTTTTTTTAAATCAACTAAATATTGTTGTATTATGTATGGCGCTGTGGCGTATTAGAGAACAATTTAAATAATATATCACATTTTTTCTCTTTTTTTACATCTTTAAAAAACGGATAGACATCAAGTTTAAAAAAAAAATAGAGCGTGAGGTTTTTCAAATACTATTTTTTTATTCTATTATAAGTAATTTCAAAAAGCCTTAGCATAAAATAATTTATCAAATTGAGTTAAACCGTTTTGGATTGATTTCTCTCTACTTAAAGCCAGGTTTTGCCAAAAGAAATTTTTGTGAATTTTTTATTAAAAATCTGTGAAACAGTTTTTGAAAAAAAAAAGTGGTTTGTGGTTTATTGGCAATCCCGTGTGAATTAAGAAAACCTCACAAGAAGAAGTGTAACGAGGTTAAAGTACATTCTCAGTGCCAATTCACATCGCCTCCGCATCAGATAACCTTGTTATGAAATCTGTAGTGCAAATTGTCTACTGTGGCAAGGGTTGTGTGCCACATAGCGCCGCCGTGCCATCCTGCTGAAACCACATGTCGTGCGTCGGCATATATATTTTCCGATTCATGCTAAAAGAATTTGGTTATCATCGACCAACAGTGCTTGATGCATTACAATTTGGTTTATCTCGCGTGTATTGTGATCGACCCAAATTCGACAATTTTTCTAGTCGTTGAACCCATTCATCCAGAAATGAGCTCGCAGTATGTGATTAATCGACCGAAATTGGGATCATCTTCCAACTGCTGAAGAGCCGAGTTGGCAACACACATCGTTTTCAGTGGTGGCTAACTCTGAGCTCCTGGGTTTTTTGAAGTTTAAATGGGTGTGAGTCCAAGTCATGACGCAAAAATTTGTTAAGTTTTGTTCGGCGAAAATCGCGGAGTTGACGGAATGATGATTATGGTGATTGTGAAATGAGAGAAGGGCGTGAAATGTTGCCCGAACAAAAGAAGTCTTTTAATGTTTTAAGTCCCCATAATTGATTTTGCTGGATATACCTAATATTTGACAACCAATTCGACAGACAAAGCTTTAAAAATGTGACCATAATCACCTGTCAAAGTTCAAAAATGTAGTCTAATTTGAAAAATGTATTCTAACCATTAAAAAAAGTGGACACAATATTTCCGTTTTGGTGATATCAAGCAGCCACACAAGTTGCAGGAACAGATTCCAACAGAAGACAAAATCCATATTAAACCTCAGTATGGTTATAAAGAGACACAGTTTAGTTTCAAACTTTCCCTGTTCCTTGGGTGGCTATGGGTGGTGTTAGATCTCTCTAAAACTCACTTCAGACATAAATACAATATAATAAACTTCCTCGAACTTTTATTGTCGTACTCATCTATTAAAAGGCCATTCAATTAAAACCGTTTGAGTCGTAAATCCAAAATGGTTCCTAGAACATGGATGACTTCCGCTATTTAATTTTAATTTCTGTTCAAATTCTACTTCCCCTAATTAAATCATCCGAACGACAAATAAGGCCCCTACAATTGAATATCCCACAGAAGCCCTCTCTCCCTTGATGTTAAGTGTTACAAATAAGCTTCTTAAAAACTAAAATGGAACAGGATAAAAGGAAAAAACATAAAACGCTGGCTGCAATGTGTCAAGCCCATAATTTCCTTCAATGATGGTGATGCCGGTTCTAATGGTGCATACAGTAATTTATCGTGATATTGGGATTAGGATATCTTAACAGCACTTTCCAATGCTCACACGTCCTCGGAAATACAAAACCCGATAAGGAGAAAGACACATGTGGCCTCATAGAGGTTCACCTAGAGGGTAGATGAAAATTTATGGGAACGTAAAATAAACAAAACAAAATCACGACAAGAAACAAAAAAAAAAAAACATAGACCAGGAAACCCCACTGCGGTGGGGGTTATTCAAGCTCCGAAGCTATCAAAAGACACATAGGAGTATAGAATAGATGTTTGTATACAATCTATACACATTATAAAGCCTCACATCTTCGTATGCTATGAGAGAAGGCTTTATAGAGTGAAGCCAGTGGATTTATTGCCATCACAATGTGTTCCTGGAATTCACTTCTGTAATATACTAGCAATTAATTCCATGTAAAGACTTTAGGGATTGGAATAGGTTTCGTTTCGTTTTTTTTTTTTTTTTGTTTTGATGTTTTATGGCCACAGATACTTTGTAGTAATTTGTAAATCCATTAGGGGTTTTTCAAACAGAGAATGATTGTTGTCAGAATGATGAATGTTGTGATATTATTTTGTTTAGTAAATAAAATTTTTGTTTGGGATGTATAAACAACACGCTTCGGGGATTTTTGAATTTGATTTATATAAATATTTGAAAAGAGGGCTATATTATTTTTTAAGGTCGGACCAATGGCTAACTTAGAGTATGGGAAAGCGTGACGATGATGGAAATATTTTCACAGCTAATATGTATGACAATCGATGGGATCAGAAATATATTCTTAATTCGAACTGCGAGAGCCACCTTTGCCGACTTCCCTACCATATCGTAATGTTCAGTTTGAGTGAATTCTCGAGTTCGATTTTTGTACGAATGCACCAAGTAGCTTTGTTAGTTATGCGAAGAACCTATTAGCTGAAGATGTTATTGGTTAATAGAGAATATCTCTTGCCAATCACTGCTTCTTTGGATTAAGATGGCAATTGAGTAGCAAAGTCCTCTCTTGGCTAACTTAAGGGTCCTTCTATAAAACTCTCATCGTCTCGGTCCTTGTCCCTAGCGCAGAGACATGGATTTTGTCAAAGTTGGGTGAGAACGTTTTAGAATGATTTCAAAGGAAAGTTCCTTGTGTGATCTTTGGTCTCGTTTGCATGTACGGGTAGTACATCAAAACCGACCTAGTCAAACGAATTTAAGTCCAACTAAATGCTCCGGCCCGGAGTCTTTGAATCCAACCACGAGGGACGGCGCAGTAGAGGAAGACCACGACTCAGGTGGCACACATGAGTCGGAGAGGACCTCAACCAACTTGACGTGCGATACTGGTGACACTTAGCTAGGGACCGAGCTAGCTGGAGGAAGCTTGTTAGTTGAGTCCCTAGTCTACCCCGGCCTGTAGCCTCGCCTTGAGTCATTTTATATTTTTTTATTTATTTTTAAACCAACCCATTCAACATATTTATATTTTAATTGTCAAAAAGAAATTCATCCTCACAAACAAGCTTCAGGATACACACATCTTCTTTTAAAAAACAAGACAACACTACATTTGATTTGTTTCACAGTTAAATTTTGAAATTAAATCCTTTCGGTTTTCAAAACACATAGAAGTGGTCTCCTAGAGCTTATAACCACACTTGTCTTGCAAAACAGAAGCAAGAGTAGGTATCTTTAGACAAACTTGGTAATAAATATCTGTCTAAGCGTATTTCCTTATATTTGTCATTTTCATTTCTTCTTTTTCATGTTTCTGTTTCGGAAAGTTAACTATTTAAGCTAAAATGTGAAGTAACTGATACGGAAATAAAATCTTTACATACATAAACTGTATTAGGGTGGCCCGTAAATATTTTTTTATATTTGATGACAAACAGTGTTGTCAACTGACATAACGAAATTATCGAAAAATAAAACGGAAAAAACGCTGGACATTTTCCTTAACTCTGATCCCGATAAAAACATTTTTAGTGAATTAAAGCTTCCAGCCACACTATACAATTATTTCAGATTTACAAATATCTCGTGCCAAAAAATCTAGTTCAAGAAAAACTCCAAAGAGAACCGTTTTGCAACACAAGAAAGCCACAGAGACAACCTCAATAATTTCTTCAATTACTTGAACTGGCATACAAACTTTAACTTTAATACAAACTATATTTTTAATGATTAAGAATATTAATCTTGGTTGGATATAGTTTACGTTGTATTTTTTCAAAAAATCGATGTAAGATGCACTGATTTTAACAAAAAATGTGTATTCACAAGGCACTATCTATTTTGAATGAACGAATAATTTAAAATGTCTCACCACGATAAAAATAAAATGCACGACTGGGTCTCACGAACTTGCTTTATGTAAACGACTAAGAATTTCAAAAATGAATGTTATTAGAGAAAAATTGTTCTAAGCATAAAACTAATTTTAAAAATGACTAAAACAACTCATTTACTCGTAGTATCTATAGTTAAAGCGAAAAACAGGATGCCATGTGATTCAAGCAAATATTAGCTTATGCAAGAACAAGAATTATAAGTCTGTACTGGTTTCTTAAAAAACTAAGCTTTTATACAAAAAAATTTTTAAAACGTTTTTAAAAAGTACGCCAGTTTAAAGTTTTTATTGTTGTTCAAATAAAAATTAAATTTACAAAAAATAAAATGCACGACTGGGTCGCACGAACTTGCTCTTATGTAACAGACTAGGAATTTTAAAATCGAATGTTATTAGAGAAAACTGTTCATAAGGATCAAATTATTTTTTAAATTCTTTTAGTAGTAAGAGACAAAAACAAAATGCTATCCAAATATGAATTTATGCAAGAACAAAAATTATAAGTCGTAGTCGTTTCTTAAAAAAAGCTTTTATGTACAAACTTTTTAAAAGCTTTTGAAGAAAAAATTTGGGTACGCCAATTTAAAGTTCTTATTATTGTTCTAATAAAAATAAAATTTACAAAAATAAAAATATTAAGCCGTTCCTGAGATATCGAATTTTCAAAAAAAAAATAAAAAATAGATTTTTTTTTTCAAAAATTCAAAAAATATTAATTTTAAAGTTTTGAAATGCAATGTGTTTTAGACTTTTTAGAAGCTTCTCTTCGAAAAATTTCATTAGGATCCGTTATGTGGATAATGAGAAATTCAAAATTCGAAAAAATGGTTCTATGGTAGGTACAAGCTGTAATGTCTTAATTTCAAATTTTTTTTATTAAATTAAAGATCGTAAAAATTAATTGAAAGAAAGAAAATTTTATCAAAATTCTCGGAACCGTTTTCGAGAAAAATGAGATTTTTGAAAAGCATTTTTTTTAATTTTTTAGCATTTGTATGGTAGGTACCTTTATTTTTAGGTAAAATAAAATTTTTTTTATCACACCTTGTAGATTATATTGAAAAACTTTTATTTAGCAAGTTTGAAAAAAATCTAGCATGGGGTTTTCGAAATATTGAGTTTTGAAAAAAAAATTTTGAAGTTTTTTTTAAAAATCCAAAAAAATTTTTTTTGAAAATTTGAGTACACAATTCTATTCAGGTTTTTGTGGAGCCTTAGCAAAAAAAAAATGATCAAAATCGGCTGTACCGTTTTTGAAAAAATCAAAAACAAAAAAAATGGTTCCATGGGGGGTACCCTCAATAACCATTTTCCAGAAATTTTTTTTCATCCAATACCTAGCTTTAATTAAATGAAATTTTTTTGTGTTTTTATTTTTAAAATCTGTCGAACAGTTTTTGAGAAAAAAAAATGTTTATAAAATTTCGAAAAAAATTCGTATGGGGGGTACCGTTATTTTTGGTCTTAAAAAATCAAATCAAAAAACATCCGGGGGGAAAAAAATTAAAACCCATATCTACCAAGTTTGAAGAAAATCGGCCGAGCCGTTTAGCTGCAATCTAACGGACAGACAGACAGACAGACAGACAGACAGACAGAATTGCGAGACCCACTTTTTTAGTCTTCGCTATCATCGTAATGTCAACTTTGATCAAAATCTCGAGTTCGATTTTTTTTACGAATGCATAACTTGCCTTATAGTACCTATAAGTCGCAAGTAAAAATATTGAGCTGTTTTTTGAGATATCCAATTTTCCAAAGAAAATAGGTTTTTTCTTTTTCAAAAATTCAAAAAATAATTTTTTTTAAGTTTTGAAATGCAATGAACCTAAGCTTTTTAGGAATTTCTCTGTAAAAAAATTTCATTAAAATCTGTTATGCCAATGATGAGAAATTCAAAATTCGAAAAAATCGTTCTATGGTAGGTACAGTCAGTAATATCTTGATTTCAAAATTTGTTTTATTAGATTATAGATCGTAAAAATTAAATGAAAGGAAAAAATTTTAGCAAAATTCTCGGAATCGTTTTCAAGAAAAATACGATTCTCGAAAACCATTTTTAACATTTGTATAGTGGGTACCATTATTTTTAGGTAAAACAATTTTTTTTTCTCAAATCTTGTAGATTATATTAAGAAACTTTTATTTATCAAGTTTGAAAAAAATCGAGCATGGGGTTTTCGAAAAATTGAGTTTTCAAAAAAAAAAAAAATTGAAGTTTTTTAAAAATCAAATAAATAAAAACTTGAAAATTTTAATATGTAATAATATTCAAACTTTGAAGGAGCCTTAACATAAAAAAATTATTTAAATCGGTTGTACCGTTTTCGAGAAAATCAAAAACAAAAAAATGATTCCAGGGGGGCTACCAAAAATAACCATTTTTTGGAAATTTTTTTCACCATTACCTAACTTTAACTAAATGAAATTTTATGATTTTTTTTTTTTAATTCTGTGGGACAGTTTTTGAGACAAAAAAATATTTATAAAATATCGAAAAAAATCGTATGGCAGGTACCGTTATTTTGGTAAAAAAAAAGAAAAAAACGTGTGGGGGGAAAAACTAAAAGTGATATCTACCAAGTTTAAAGAAAATCGGCCGAGCCGATTATTGTGTAGTCGAAAAGACAGACAGACAGACAGAATTGCGAGACCTACTATTTTGGTCTTCGCTATAATCTCGAGTTCGATTTTTTTTTACGAATGCATAACTTGCCTTATAGTACCTATAAGTCGCACGTAAGAAGTCTTAAATCTACAGACCTTATCAAGTTGAGTCCATGTGAGATCGCCTGGACGAAATGCCAATTTTTGTTGGCTCAAGGCCAAAAAAAAGCTATTTTAAATCAATTAAGTGGTAATGTGCACTATTCTTCTTTGACAGTGACGAGAACTCCAGTGCAGATATGATACAAAATTTAATCCTTTCTCGTACGAGAGCCTTAATCCCGAAAAGGGTTGAAACCATCAAATCGAAAGAATTTGAGCTGTAAAAAGAGGCTATGAAGGTCAGAGAAGTAAGTTGATGAATTTTTAAAGTCAACCTCGCTGAGGAAACCCGTTAAGGCTTATTAAACAAGCTAGGAAGGCGTACACAGTTCATAATCGGTAGACTCAGTCTTTTCATTAAAAAAAAAAAAAACTGGAATGTTTTAAAAACATTAAGAATCATTGGTAGCTTCCAAAAAAATACGAGAAGCATCACCTCATTCTCGGTTACAACACTCGTCTACAAATACACTCTTTGTTATTTCTCTTGCGGAAGTAAGTCTTCTAGCTAAGCAGTTCAACAGTACAAGAAAGTGCCATGATTTCTTCGGTACTTGAGCGCATTAACGATATTAAATGGGACCAATGTTCTTTCGCACTCGTGGTGTTGCAAGAGTCATGAAAGGTCTTGACATACATTTATCCTCTGACTGCCGTGATAGTATCCTCGACATTGATCTGTACCTGTAGAGGTGTTCTTCCATCCTGGCAAAACCACTGCGTAAGATATTCCATATGTCCTAATCAACTGGCTATTTCCGGGAGGATGGAAAAATGCATTAGTTCAGCGAATCTTCCTAACCCTCCTTTCAAACCGTCTAATACAAGTATAACTTTAAGGGTTTTAGTCTGATTATCTCAAAATAAATACTGGTGTGCCACTGGGTTCCGTGTGTACTCCATCCCTCTTTCTTATTATCATTAAGGATCTTGTACATGAGACTTCTAATTCATTAAATTGTTTGCTGACGATAGTACTCTCAGATTTTCAAATCCGACTGAAGATTCACACTCCCGCCATTCGGATGTGGAACTTTAACGGCAACATATGATAAGCCCAATAAACTTTAGTCTTCAAAGCATTTTCCAAAGGGAAATAAGAAAAAGCCTAAAATAAAGTGCTTTGAAAATTCAATGCTAGTTCTTCTTGTTAAATCGAAACTTACCACTTTAGCTTATGTCCACGAATGGGAACTGTATTGAAGATACTGACATGGAATGGGTACATAGGTGACGTAGCTAAAAGTCCGTCCAAAGTTGGAGTATAACTGCCATATCTGAACTGGTCCATCTCGTTTTACAAATCAGTTAAGTATTTTGGATGGCATCCCAAAAAGATTGGAACCATTACCGTCGTCGTTGAAACGAAACATTTACATTTGAAACCTAAACACAATCTCGCTAATCGATGCATTTAAATCTAGAAAACTTAAAACTCGAAAATCTCTCAATTTTGACAATGTAATTTTGCACCAGTCAGTTTTTTGTTCAATTTATCCTTTTGTATGTAGAGGCGAAAAGTCAGAATTTATTGTACAGACGAGGTTTTACTTGTGGTAAGGCATATTGGCATATCGTTAAAAATTAAACTCGAGACTTTGATCTTACTTGACATTAGGGGCACAAGAAAATGGTTCTCGCAATTCTTTTGGACTGGAACCTAAACGCCTTGTCCGATATTCTTTAATTTCCGTGATAGCATTTTTTTAGTTCCCCCACCCTACCAATTTTTTTTATTTATTTTTAACACGAAAATGGTGGTGTATATTTTTCAGAATTTTTTTTTAAACTGTGGCAAAGACTAAAAAAAAGCATTTAATAAATTTAATTTAGAAGAAGCTAGCTAATGCAACCCCCCAGAGCAATTTTTCTTTCTTTTCTAAAAACGAAATATTTGATTTTTTTCATGCTCAAACTCCAAGAACTTTTTTTATGATTATAAAAAAAATTTAATTGTTTTTAATTAACAGTTTTTTAGTTCTTTTAACAAAACGTAGACAACATTTTTCCTTTATCCAAAAATAATGATACTCACCACATAAATGTTAAAAAATGGTTTTTGAAAATCGTATTGCTCTCAAAAATGGGCCTATGAGTTTTGGTAATTTTTTTTTTTTAAAGGGATTTTAATGAAAATTTGTATACAAAAGTTCTTAAAAAGTTTAAAAAACATTACCTAAACTTTTAAATATTTTTTCTTGGACTTTTGAAAAAAAAAAAAACTTTTTAAGGAAATTCGATATCTCAAAAATCGGTTTATGATTTTTTCTTATTAAATTAAGTTTACATTTGCAAAATACTAAAAACTAAAATTTTGCGTACACAATTTTTTCATAAAAATTTTATACAGATATGTAGGTAAAAAAAACATAATTAAAAAAAAAACACTACAACGAATTATAATTTTTGTGTTTGTATAAATTAATATTTGCTTAAGAAATCGGGTTTTTAGCTACCAAGGCAGTGTTTTAGCCATTTAAAAAATGGAATTTCTTTTTTCTGAAATTTTTTCTCTTATATCATCCATGTTTTTGTATAGTACGTGTTTAAAATTCTAAGTCTCTTAAATATAAAACGCAAGCTCGTGTGACCCATTGGAGTATTTTATTTTTAATCTTTTAGAGTTAGAATGTCGGTTCGGAATTAGATAAGGCAAAACTTGGATAATGCGCGTTTTTTTTTAATCATAGGTTATTTTGACACTGACAGCTGTTTCCCGCTCAAAGTTTGACAGAAAGTCAGTATCATACCTCCGCGGAACGAAATGTGTCGCCATACCCTTGAACAGTGTTGGAAAATATTGAAAACTTATTTCCAAAGGTAGTTAAGAGAAGTTTTGGTCCAAATGATGCACCCACCGTGCTGAGACTGGTATGCTAGTGGACAACACTCATGGTCCCCGTCGTCGCGTCGTACGATGAACGCAGACGAGAATGTGTATACTGGAGCCGAGAGTGTGAGACTCAATTGACGAACATCAACTCGCCATCGATCGATCTCAACAGCTCAACATTTCATGCTTTAGCCGGAGGAGAATTCTGTACAAAGATCTGCACGAACATCCGCTTGAAGTGGACAACGATTTTGGGCGATAAGTCATCTTTTCTGACGACCGTGCGTTTTCATCTCGACGCTACGTTTACAAACGAAATTGCCGCATCTGGGGCTCAGAAAACCCACACGTTATAGTCCAGAAGCTAATGCACGTACAGGGAATGACAGTTTGGTGCGGATTGTGGAGTGGTGGCATCATTGGACCGTTTTTCTTCCAAAATGGACTTGGAATAACGTTTCGGTCAAAGGTGGGCGTTACAGAGCCATGTTTAACGAGTTTTTTTTTTTTTGAATTGAAAGCATGGATTTGGACGACCTCTGGTTTACGCTGGATGGCCCGCCATGCCACACGGCCCATACCACAATCGATCTCTTATGCCAAAAATTTGGAAACGATTTAAGGACTTAAGGCCGATATTATCCAGACATTCCGTGAGCTACAGCCTGAAACCATTAACAAAGGCTTATAAAATTGGAGTGACAGAATGCGCTACGCGTAGCCAGCTGAGGTAGCCACTTGAACGAGGTAGTGTTCCACAATCAATGGGAATGTTTGATCTTACTAATAATGCCATTATACATGTGCAAAATTTAATATTGTCCATTTTATTGCATTTTTAAAAAGAAACTTGTATTTGGCCCACCCTTTATTTAAAATGTATTTATTTCGTTGTTTCGGAGCTAGAACTTTGAAAATCTAGAATTATCCTTCTGACCATAAAAAAACCAGTAAAACATATGGACCACCCTAATACAAATGAATAGGTCCTCCCATCAACAGATATACGACGGATCCAAAGCAATTTGAATAATTTAATCAATTCTACTGGAAAATTTGGTCTTACATTTTCTCCAAATGCAAATTCTATTTCGGTCACATGCATAAAGACGCACATATTTATAAGAGTACCTATAAATTCATTTTACCAGATCCGTTTTCTGTTTTCATATTTATTATGAGCCTCAAAAGCGAAAATGCAGATGTTGGAATGGAACGAAATATGATTTCCTCTCAGTATTATAACAAATTCTGGAGGAAACAATATTGATATTGGTTGGATGTTGTTGAAAGCCACATGTTTGGGAATTTTTATTTGGCCGCTCCAATTGGCAGAAGTACAGTATGATTATTATTTTTAAACTGGCCCCCAATAATTTGCATATACACAAATAGGAAGCTCTTGGTTTTCAAGTCCGTATCTACAGTTAAAGAAATACATTTATTACGGAAAAGGATATCAATGGAAAATAAAATATTATGTAGAAGTTTTTAAGTGGACTCATTTGCCTGAATACTCGTAAGCCGCCACTTAAAGGAAGAAAATAATGCCAACCTCTTAAAGCTCGGTGACCCAGTTCGGGGAAAACAACCTTCAATTTTCTTTCCCTCACAATATAATTTATTCTCCATTGTTAAATTAATATAACATGCTTACAAAAAAATATGTCAGGATAACGATCTACGGAAAAGTTAGGGAATTTAATTTAAATTCAAAATTGGGCTGAAAACTCTTATAGACCCCTCAAAATTGGAGTTTGACTTAATTTAGCTTTTATAAACTTATAATACTCGTTATTCTAATTATCCTTTTAATTTTGTTTGTTTGGTATTTCAGATACTTATGGTCTTTTATAGCACTAAGAAAACTCATTTACAAGTTACTCACTGCGCCAACCGACTTTAATATATCCCTCCCAGAAAACATGAAAGTTTGTAGGAATAGAACAATTTGAAAACCATTTAGGGTTTTCAGCAAAGCTCTTTTAAAATTGAAATGTAAAATAGTGGGGACGGGCTCCAGTATACGAGGACCCCATATGTGGGATATTCGAAAAAATTAGGACATTTAATTGGTCAACAAAGTTTAGTTTGTTTCAGTACGCGGTCAGTCAAAGACAATTCTGGGTGCATTTTCAAATTTTTTTTTTTTGTAAATTGATAGACCCAGTTAGCAAACAATTTGTGGGATATTCGAAAAAAGGTATTCCATTAAAAAGATTACCAGGTAAAAATCACGAGAGGTCAGTTGGTTGGAGTAAAGAGACAGGCATAGACAATTTTTCAGTTTTGGTCAAGGTCAATATCAGAGGATGTTGAAAACTCATTAGTGGGATATTCAAAAATTAGTTATTCATATTCAGTCATTAGTCATTAGTTTTCCAAAAAATGTGACTGAATTTCAGTATTGAATGATATAGGATTTACTTATGCATTTTAAAAATGTTTTTCAAGAATATAAAGGACGCTAGCACGTCAAAGCTAATTAATGGGATATTCCCAAAAAAAATATCAAAATGTTAACTAATAGTTTAAATGAAATTAGTTTGTTCTAGTGATAATCCGTTATTGGCGAATTGTAACAGTTTTAAGTTTTACATTAGCGGATGCTGACACCTCATAAGTAGAATACCTATTCAAAGAGTTACATAGTATATTGGTACAATCAGTGAGACATTTTAATTTTTCAAGAAAAGGTCGGTTAATTGTAATGCTGGTCAGAAACAGGATTTCTTAAAGTTTTTTACAAGTTGGAGTACATCATGGATAACGCTAGCACCTCATACCTCATTCATGGAATATTAAAAAAATCAAGCCATTTAAATGGTCATAAGAGAGTAATGAGACAGGCAAATGCAATATTAAATGATATTTTAAAATTTTGGTCAAGGATAACATTAGTGGGATATTCAAAAAATTAGTATTTTATATGAAAGATCAATCAGTTTCTGAAAAGCGTCAGTTGAATTCAGTACTGGCTGGAAGTAGAATTTTTTTATGAATTTTTAAAGCTTGATTCAAATACATACAGGACGGTAGCACATTACATCCTATTTCTGGGATATACAAAAAAGAAGATTATCTAAAAGATAAATAATTGATAATTAAGTAGGATGGTTTCTATAATGAGTAACCTATATATTCGACTTTCAATGAATTTTTAAAGTGTACATATATATATTTTCAAGTAAGCGTTTGTTGATGATGTCACCTTATTAGGGGGATATTCAAAAAATAAGAACATTTGTCTGAATCAATATTTAATTTCCATTGAAAAGTCAGTTTATTTCAATATTAGCCTGAACATTAGATTTTTGCAAGTACATGGAGGGGGCTAGTACTTCTCCTCTTATTTATGGGATATTCAAACAATAGTATGTCATCTTAACGTTCACTAGGTTAATTGGTGTTAATAATGAGTCAGCCACATGGGACTTTTAATACATTTGTTCAAGATTTTGTTTAATTTCGATGTAAAAATTAAAGGATGTTGCCACTTATTTCTTGGGATATTCAAATACTCAGCATCTCGTTATCGACCTGTGAGTGATTTTTGAGAAAGGGCAAGTTAATTTTTAGTATTGATCTGAAAGAGGATCTTTTTATAAGTTCTCAAAGTTTAATTCACGTAAATAGGGATATTCAAGGAAGTCACCTAAAAATGCAATATCATTGGTCACAAGAGGTTAGTCGATTTCAGTGATAGTCCGCCATGGGCCATTCTTCAAAGAATTTTCAAAGTTTTGTTCAACTTTATCATTAGAGAATTTTTAAACTTCATTTGTGGGATATTCGAAAATTGAGTGTGTTACTTGAAAGATTTTAAATAGATTTTTCATAAAAAGTCTGTTTTAAGTCTGAAATATGTTTAAAGTATGAATTTTTAAGGGCATACAGGACATTTATGGGATATTCAGAATAAAAACTATGCAATCTAAAAATGTTAATTGTTTTAAAAGATCGGTTAGTTAGACTAATAAGTCAGCCATAGCCAGCTTTTTAAAAAAAATTCTAAGACCATAGAAGAGGTTAATACCTCGTTTATGGGATATTCAGTAATTGTTGACAACAAATTAATTTATTTCAGCAAAAGGCTTTTAAATGACTTCAAAGTTACTGATAAGAAATATAGTAATTCAAAGCTCCAAGTTCCTGGGCCATGCCTGAACTAGAAAAATTTGGTATAGATCTGGAGAAGATCTAATTCAACTAACCCAGGACCTTAGAGTTAACGACCATATACAACCATTAACGTGTGTTCGTTAACCGGGTTCTCGAACAGTTGGAAGTATAACCCTTATTTCGATCTAAAAATCATATTCAGCGACGAGGACGAATGGGTTCTAAAACAACTACAATCGATGGCAACTCACTCGAGATCCACTAAATTCCAATCAATTCAGAGAAAGTCACTGTTTGGTGTAATGGATTTCGGGCTGGTGGCATCATCCATCGGCCATTTGATGAACCCTCCCTGCGAGGTTTGGGGTCACCTCCAAATTTCTCTTTTACAACTTGGAAAGGTGAATCTCTCGTAAGCAAGTAACCCCGACCATCTTGTTGGAACCACAGTTGGGATAAATCGATGTTATGGAGCTCTGGTCACAGAAAGTGGGTTAACATCGCTCTTTACCCAAGGCAGTTGACGGTAACCTTGTCTATTTTGTCATTTCGAAAGTAATAAGGTCCTATGATGCCGTCATGTCATTAACCACACCAAAACCTCAACTTTTGTGGATACATTGATGCTTGGTCGAACACGTGTGGATTGTGTTCGCTCCAATAACGACAATTTTGCTTGTTGAAATAGCCACTAAACTAAAAATGATCCTCGTCCGAGAAGATGATTTTTAGCCAAAATACGGATAACAGGCCAACATTTTTTAGCGCCTAATTTGGGAACTTACGGCGTTGTCTATGGTCGGCCGGATGAAATAGTAAACAGCTGGATGTCATTGGTAACTTCGACAGCTGCTGAAAATCAGCAATAGGAACATGCTCTCTTGTCACCTTTTAGTTCTGTTTGGGCTCAAGTTCGATGAACAGTAAACAAAAATCCAGTGAAAAAACCTCGAAATCAATACTTTCGCTCTATGAGTAAATACAAAAAAGACAATTATGATAAATCTCCTTTAAACTGAATTTTTTAGAACTTTTTTCAAAACCCCGCTTTGGAAATGAATGAATTACCATTACATAAACCAGCGAAACAAATTCAAAAATTAAATCAAGAAGAGAGGCCCTCGCCGTAAATAAACAAGTTGTTAACACTTTATCAGCCCAAGTAAGCACCTCAGGTTCGTCATCGTCACATCAAACAGCTCTGATCAACGCACACCACGGAATGCTCCCTCTGTGATGAATCACTCCTTTCTCAAATTAACAATTCAAACACCGTGCTCCGTCGAGTCCAGGTATACAAAATGTAACCACACAAATTAAGTCCTATTTTGAATTTATTCATGTGCTCGTGTTTACCTTTTTTTTTTTCTTGCCTAAAAAAAGATTTATCTTTGAGCTTCTGTATTTGAGGATTGCTCCGAAAACCGAGGAAATATTTGTTAAGAATAATTCTTAGCAACAATAAACGAACACGTTCCAGATATGGTACTCTGTGGAATAAGTGTCAATTGATGTACGCCTAGCTGCCGCACGTGCATTTAGTGAGGGCTTCCCTTTGAATAACCCCCACTGAGGATGGGTCTGGCAGAGAAGGGCGCTGAATTAAATTATGATATATCTCCTAAATCGTTCTAGACACACGACTCGGGTAACATTCCAAAACGGATACATCTCGTCGGCCCCCTCTGTCATCAGCAAATCGACCAGCGATGATGGGACGGCTCTGTCGCATCTGGGCATCTCAGTTGGAACGTATAGTACCTATATCGGGTCACAGCATGAATTATTTAAATTTCAACACCAACTGGGGACAGATTTTTTTCGAAATTCTTTTCGTTCCTCCCTTTTGTCAGAGCACACCACGTCCCATCATCATCGTCGCTCAGTGTCAGCTTTTAAAATTAATTTAATTTTGTCGACGGGCTCCCAATAGTACGCTGCGCTGCTTCATTATTACCCAATTAGGGTGCCAAATGATATACCCAAGGCAGTCCCGTGCTTCCTTTCCATCTAAACCAAAAGTCAGTGCAGATGATGTCTGATGTGGATATATATCTAAATACATACTTGACTGTGAATTATGCTGACATCATGCAGATTAAGAAAGTTTCGGGGTTGGCAATGACAAAAAAAAATCGTAACCGTATTGCACGAGTATGCCCAGATTTAAGTTTTGATTAGCAACAGGAAGTGGGCGCAAGGGTTTGCCAGGAACTTATTTTTTATTTGAGGCCAAACGAAGCTATGAGCAGGTCATGAAACCGTGTGGAGTGGGGAGGGGATAGGTAGGGACAGAAACTTGTGTGGAGCAAGTTATAAATCCTGGAAAGAGAATTGCAAGTTTTATTTAAATTTTATGTTCCTATTCCTTGCTCCCTATATAGGTGAGCTTGGGAATTCCTTTTTTTTTCTGTCCCTTTTTTATAATTTAAGGGACTGTTCAAAAACTGCAGGTGTACAAGTGTCTACCTAGACGTATATTTTGTAAAAGTTTAACTTTTCGTTAGGGGATTTTTTTATCTTTCATCAATTTGGATTACATTTTTTCTGGAAAATGTTGATTAGGGAATACGGAAGGAGAGTACATAAGGAAAATGGAAGAAAAGAAATCGCAAAAGTAATATTTAAGAACAGAAAAAAAAAATAAAGGAAAACCAAGTGACCAGGAATTAAGAACTAAGGAGACAGACTTAAGATTGGTATAAAGGTACCTGAAGCTTTTGAGTTTGTTTGAGTTCATGGTAGTGTGAAATTAATCAACCTAATGAAGTTGTCTTTGACAAATTTCTACATTTTTTTTTGATTAACATGTTCCTGGATGAACATGGTTTCATTTAATAAAAATTCATGGTTCGTTTGTGGAAATATTCTTTTGTTTTAATTGCACAGAAATATTGTTTCGCTGCGCAAAAAATATTTATTCCACTGTAGTTAAGGTCCAGATAATTAATTCGTCATAATAGACCATCATTCGACACCTCCTTTTCCCTCTATACTTAATTTTTCCATCGTTCTTTCTGTCATACCAGCTACATTGAAGAGCAGGATTCGTTTTCAAATGTTTAAAATTGCATAACATTTGGACTTTTAGAGATAAACTCGAGACATTTTTTACCCAAACGTTAGACCCCACTTGCGGTCTATACCGGGATCTTGGGATCCGGAATATAGATGCACGCACTGCGACCTGTTGACGAGGTAGCTCAGTGTCAGGTTATGAAGTTGCCTAAAAAAATGTAATGGGTTTTTCAACAGGGACGCTATAAAAGTAGAGCGACAGGGACAGCAAACGACGCCATATTTCTTGCCGCTCTTTTGACATTTCTCTTCAGTAAGGTTTGCCATTTCATGAAAGAAAGATATACGAGCCAGCAACGAGTCAAAATTATTAAAATTTACTACCGAAATTCGGAGTCAGTGGCCTCAACAATTGAGCGTCTATTGGAAAAAATTGAATCCACAGGCATGGTACAAAATGTTCCTGTGCCAGTGAGACAAAGAAGTGCCCGTAGTGTCGAGAATATTGCTGCCGCTGAGGCTTCAGTTGCAGAAAGCCCAAACGTGTCTCTCACACGTTGTTCTCAAGCGTTGTGCATGTCTGTGACGTCGTTGTGGCGAATTTTGCGAAAAGATTTTGGCCTGCGTCCTTACAAGATTAAATTGACGCAAGAACTGAAGCCGCTTGACCACTAGAAGCGTCGTATGTTCGTGAATTGGGCTGAGCAACAACTTGAAAATGATTCGGACTTTCATCGAAAAATCATCATCAGCGATGAGGCTCATTTCTGGCTGAATGGCTTCGTCAATAAACAAAATATGCGGTATTGGTCAGGCAGCAATCCACACGTACTCTATCAGTCATCATTTCATCCCGAAAAAATTACGGCACGTTACTGTGAATGGGGATCGCTACCGTTCAATGATAACCGAATATTTTTGGCCCCAATTGGATGATATGAACTTGGAGGACATGTGGTTCCAACAGGACGGCGCCACAAGCCACACAGCGAATGTCACAATCAATTTATTGGAAACCAAGTTTGGAGAACGTGTTATCTCACGAAATGGTGCAGTCGCTTGGCCGCCTCGGTCGTGCGATTTGACGCCGTTAGACTATTTCCTGTGGGACTACGTCAAGTTTATGGTCTATGCCAACAAGCCAGACGATTGATGAACTTCGTACGAATATCGAACGTGAAATTGCAGCAGTATTGGCCGATTTATGCTTGAAAACCGTCGAAAATTGGGTCTGGACTGCTGCAAACGTGCCCGTGATGGCCATGCAAAAGAAATCGAGTTCCATACATAATGGCATCGAACGTACTTTCACAGGAATAAAGAATTTCATTGATATCCAAAACCGTTTTTGTTTTATTTAAAAAAACTTTTGTAGCGCTCTTATTGAAAAACCCGATAGTTTAGTAGTTTACTGGACGGCTCTGGTGCGGGATTTCGTCGGGAAGGTGCTGATGGTGACTGGTATCAAGTTTGTGGTGATGTTGTTCGGCTTTGAACCGGTGATGGAAATCGAAAACGATATGGTGACGAGTTGGGCAGGTGGAACATCCTTAACCCTGCGAAATGATTGATCGACAACCGGGTTACAAGGCCACCCACGAAGAAGCGGTATCCACGCGGTCGCTAGTGTCAGAGCCAATCCCAGAGTTTCACCTGAATGCAAAACCGGAAGTTTCGTAGCCAGTTCTGAAAACTACCCGGCACAAGAGTTCAGACGTTCGACGATTTCTTCAACGCAACTCAACAGTTGAATGGAAGGTTGTGGATTCAATAATCGGATCGAGAAATCACTGCCCTTAAAACATAATTATCATATTGCGAGTGTTAGGTAATTGAGAAAGTATTTGAAATATTTTTAATTTCTGAGTATGGTTAATGAATAAAACCGGCTCTACTGAACGCAGTCGTTTAACTTGAAGACTTTGTCAAACTTTTTTATAATTTTTAACACATTAGACAACTCTTCTAAAGTAATGTGGGTTTTACAACAGAATTTAATCGAATTTACGCTGAATAACCCTTAATTTGACAGATGCATATCTCAACCACAACTACACAAACAAACAAAAATAAGAAGAACAGACAATTTCAGACAAAATAATTTTTCGCCGAAAAAAGTACATTTACTATTTTTTTGGCAACACTGATTTTGACAGTTCGCGCACGTTTCGTATTTTGTATCACTGTCAAACATCTTCAGTTTGGTCTGTAATTTAACCATGAATCGTCTTACAAGCGTATAATGCTTGCGAATTATATAAAGTTAAGTTCATCGCGCGCTTCTTCCATTTTATGGTCAGTTTAATCGACCTACTGAGGTGGCTATTCGGGCTATTGCGACTAAATTTCGCACCAAATTTAAATTGTTGCACATTAAACCACCAAGAGGCTTACGTAGAGTGCGAACCAGTGTTAGTGATGACCGTGAATTATCGATTCGGCGCCGTTCGTAGCAATTGGGTGTCTGTTACTCCACTACGTGGACAATTTTGCGGAAGGATTTAGGTGTGAAGCCTCTCAAAATACAGCTAATCCAAGAATTGAAGCCGAGCGACCTACCACAACGCCGAATTTTTGGTAAATGGGCTCTTGAAAAGTTGGCCGAAGATCCACTTTTTTATCGAAAAATTGTGTTCAGCGACGAAGCTCATTTCTGGTTGAATGGATACGTGAACAAGCAAAACTGCCGTATTTGAAGTGAAGAGCAGCCAGAAGCATTGTAAGGGCTACCAATGCATCCAGAAAAAGTCACTGGTTAGCGCGGATTATGGGCTGGCGGAATCATTGGGCCGTGTTTCTTCAAAGATGCTGCGAATCACAACTTTACTGTGAATGGTGAGCACTGCCATGCGATGATAGCAAACTTTTTTTTTGCGTAATAAGAAAGAGCTTGACTTGCATGACATGTGGTTTCAACAAGACGGTGCCACATGCCACACATCACGCGTAACAATGAAGCAATTGAGAGGCGAGTTCGTTTGTTTCACGTTTGGGGTCGGTCAATTGGCCGCCTAGATCGTGCGATTTAACGCTTCCAGACTATTTTTTGTGGTACTATGTTAAGGCGGCAAGCCCGCTTCGATTGACGCACAGGAAGCCATCATTGAAGTATTTATTCTTGAGATTCCGGCCAATATGTTAGAAAGAGTATCCCAAAATTAGACTAAGCGGATGGAACATTTGAGGCGCAGCCGCGGCCAACATTTGGATGAAATAATCTTCAAACATTAAATTATATCGACCGTACTATTGATTCAAATAGAGATTTCATGCATTTTTCCGATTTTTTTGTTTTTTTTTTTTTGTTTTTTTAATTTCCGATAGCTCTTAAAGAATACCTCGTTACTACCTCGGTACAGATTTTTATTGTTTACAAGTTATTTTAGATCGAAATGAAGTACTTATGTACATATTTATCACTAATTCATAGCATAAATTCTGAATTTTGTTGTTGCAATGTGTCACTTCATTTGGCTATATTCGTCTTGTCATATACTTATACATAACGTATGTACATATGTACATTCGTATTTACAGATTTGTTTGTCCATCGCCCGCCGCAATATTAGTATAAAATTAAAGATCGTAGATTGTTTCGAATTTCTAACATTCAGTTATTCAGTCTATTTACAAAGCGTATCTTTTAAAAAATCGAATGAAACATCAGAAAACATTTTTACTTCGATTTGCTTTGAGATGAAATGACCACTGTCAATATGAATAAAGTATGTTTTTAAAAGACAAAGTAGCTATTTGCTCATGTTAAGGTAAAAAGACGAGCTCCCGAACGTTAAAGTATGGTTTATGTCCTTTAAAATTAACAAAAAGTCGGTTCTCGATTTATTCACATTGTTTAGACTCGACTTCCATTTTAAAATTGACTTAGAGTAGGTCTTAAATGTTTAAAATTTGTGTTTAACTATTTTTAACATCAATTAAGTTTTACTAAAATTTTTGTAGCAACAAAATATGTAGAAGTGTAGCAAAAACCAACAATTTATAAAATTCAACAGTTTTTTGTTGAAAATTACACATATGTTGAATTTTTGACATATATAAACACGTTTTGTAGAAAATAACGCTTCGTTCTTGAAAACTCACTACCATCTGTTTGCTACTCAATAAATTGCTTAATAGTAAGAGCGGAGATGAATTTTTAACACGATTTTTTTTGCGGGATAATTTTTTCTTTAATAGAACAGTTTTTGATGAAAATTAAAAATTCCTGTCAAAAATCTCGTACAAATTTGTTCAATATTCAATAGAGCGCTGGAAAAAAAGAAGCAGAGAAAAACTTACCACACATAGTTTTCCTCTGCGTGGCTAGGGATATCGTTTTTCTCTAATTCAACATTTTTTGTTGAATATAAATTGTCCATTCTGATAATCTCGTAATCCTGAGAAAACAGAGTGCCAAAATATAAGAGCGTAGAAAAATGTTCAATGTATCTCATTGGGTTGTGTCTTTTTTCTTCTCTTCTCGTGAAGGAATGGAATCAGATCAGAATCAGTATCGCAGTCGCAGTCACAGAGTGGTAGAGTGGGCATTTGTTTCGAAGTATAGTTTAGCTGATTAGCCTTAACTAAGAAAGCCATTTTTAAGTATACATGTCACATAATTAAATTTATTTGGTGAATTCCATTTATAAATATTTTCTCTATTACTTACAGAGGACGGGATTCTGGACAGAGTATCTATTCATTTCTGTTTTATTAATGCATTATTTTTTATTCTTTTTTCAGTATTGTTTTTGTACTTTTTTACTTGCGATATATGTAGGTACTATAGGGCAAGTTCTGCATTTGGAAAAAAAATCGAACTCGAGATTTTGATCAAAGTTGACATTACGATGATAGCGAAGACGAAAAAAGTGGGTCCGGTAATTCCGTCTGTCTGTCTGTATGTCTGTATGTCTGTACCTCGAACTAGAGCCTAAACTACTGGAGGTATTTTCTTCAAACTCGGTACTTAAGGGTCTTCGGTGATTCCCTAGAGGGGAAATTGAAATTTTTTTTTTAGCTCCAAAACTAACGGTACCCCCCCATACACCCGTAATGCAAAATCTTATTTATCTCGAAAACGGCTCTAACGATTTTGATAAAAAAATTAGGTGTGATATTATGGGCAGGGACTATGGTTTGGTCAGAAAAAAATTTGGGGGGAAATGTTATTAGGGGTACCTACCTGTCATAGAACCGTTTTTTTGATTTTCGAATTTCTCACCAACGACTCTAACGATTTTAACCAAAATTTTTATGCAGGAGCTGCTTTGCATTTTAAAAAATATAAACTAAAATTCTTTTCGAAAAAATAGTTTTTGGATTTTTAAAAAAATAATACAATTTTTTTTTTTTGAAAATTCAATATCTTGAAAACCAATACAGGATTAAATTTTTAAATTACGTTTTAAAATTTATGTTATTAAATACTAACAATTTGCATAATAATTTTTTTATAAAAATTTTAAGAAAAATTTAGTACACAAAAACATGTTTCAGTGTGTCTGTATGTTTGTACCTCTCACTACAGCCTAAACCACTGAACCTATTTCTTTCAATCTCGGTAGCTAAGGGTCTTCGGTGATTCCCTAAAGGGGAAATTGAAATTTTTTTCTAGCAATTTTATGCATTTGAACATTATTATCTCATTAAATCCGTGTTTTATATTTATAAAATGTATCTTAAATTCCAAAGTACTTTTACATAAGAGCAAGTTCGTGCGATCCAGTCGTGCATTTTATTATTTAATTTGTATATAAGGTTACCTCATTTACAGTACCTTGCCATATTATTAGGCACAAGCGAAAAAAAAAATAATTAAACGGAAACATAGCTCGATAATTTTCTACATGTTTACTTTATAGTTGAAAGTGTTACTACTCTTTATTGTTACGACTGTTTTTTAACTGTAAAATAAGTTTCAGGCCTTAAAGCTTACACCAACTGCAACACGCCACATTTCTTTCATGGAGGTCATTTTGTGCGGAAGTTTATAGGAAAATTTAATAGAGTGATTTAATTTTTAAGTTGTTTTATAGTACAATTTCTACAAATTTATGGTAAGTATGAGTGCTGAATCTTTTGTACTTTATGTTTATTTAATTTTAAAACAAAAAAAAACCTATTTATTGCTTAAAGATGGAAAGAGCGTCTGACCTCTCTCCAAAGAATGTTGGGCAAGTAGCTGAACTTTTAAAGGCTACTAACTAACCTGTCCTAATATGAAATTGCGGTCAAAGTCGGACCTAGGTCAATTCCCGAAGAAAAGGTTGCTGTAGTCGACCACGACACACATTTCAAAGAACAGATCGCAAAATCAGGGTAGTTTGCCTTAAAAACAGAAAATTTACAGTGCGTACGAAAATAACCAAAGATGAAGGAGTCAAAATATCACAAAGTTCAAAGGCGCTCGGCAGAAATGAAGTTTATCGCAATGAAACCTGCTCGAAAGCCAAGACTAACACCTGCAATGAGTTAGAAGCTGCTGGAATGGGCTCATAAGTACAAACATTCAACTGTAGAAGATTGGAATAAGCTATTGTTATTAACCTTTTGTTTTGCTTTAAATAATACAATCAAAAAAAATCAATCAAAATGCATTTTCCCCAGGTTTGCTTTTCGGATGAACCGTTTTTCCAAGTTTTGACTGAAAAGACAGAATTTGTGCGTAGATCTGGCGAGCATAACAAACCAGAGCACATTATTCAAACAATCAAGCACCCTCTATCTATAATTATTTGGTCTTTAATATCAGGGAAAGGAAGTCTTCTATAAGTTGTGGAAAATACCATGAGGCAGGACCAGTACAAGAAAGTGCCTGAAACCGTTTTGTTGCCACAAATTGGACTGGCCTGGATATTCTCCGGATATGAATCCCATAGAAAACGCTTGGGAGCTTCTTAAGCTCAAAGTTGCAAAAAACCCCTATAAAAACCAACACTGAGCTTGTGAAAAAGCTTAATTCTAAGTGGCAGAATAATAGCCAGCTCAAAATTACAATTCAAGCGTGTATTAACAACTAGCCGACCCGTACTCGCGTTGCTTCGCAAATTGTAACTACGAATATTTTCTTAATATTAATATTAGCATATGAAAACATTTCTCAATGGGACTGAGCATATATTTGCTACAATTATATTCATTTTAGTTTATATGTATAACATACCGTAACGAATCAGATTCTCTTTCACATTTGAAAACAAAGGAGCTTGTTTATGTACGACTGGATCGCACAAATTTGTTCTTATGTAAAAGTACTTTGGAATTTAAAATACATTTTAAAAATATAAAACATGGATTTAATGAGATAAAAATGTTTTTTATTGCCTATCTTGTGTGTCATTTGATGATACATCCCCTCTGAGAGTGTTTTGGAGCAACGGCAGTCTTTATGGGATTTTGGTGACAGGCGGGTAGGTTTTATATGCTCCCTTCTGTCATCAGAGCGTTATGGTTAAACTTTGATATACAATGGATATTCTATTTTAGTGCTTCGTGCATGTGTTGTAAGTTTAAGTTGATGGTTTTTTTTTGAGGGTACCTTTTTCAAGCAGTTATAAAGGGTTCATTTTGAGAAAATGTCAATCAAATGTATATCGAACTATTGACTGGGAGGTGGGAAATTTCGGAATATTTCTGTTGCAAGGCTCAAGAATGATTGGAATGTTTAACTTCTTTTTCTTTTCTCTCCCCCGCGCTGTGTTTGACATTATAAGGGTCTCTTAAAATACCCTTGAGCGTGTGTAAATTGAAAAAAATTAAGGTTTAAGTAAAGGTTAGGTTGTGCTGTTCGTGAGAAAAATACTGACATCATTCAATTCACTTACCGCTCGTGTTTATTTAGAGTTATGCGAAACTTTCAAGAGTTACTCTTGCTCTAATACGATTTCTATAAAGTGTCATAGAGGGTTTTTCAATAAGGACGGGTAGATGTTGAAATCGAATAAAACAAGGTGCATGTGAGGTATTAAAAAGAGTGGTCCAAGTTTCAATGACTCTTCCAAAAAGATCCGGCTGAATTTGGGCCATGATGGCCTGCGTTATATTCACCTTAAAAGCATCGGTCGGTTTTGGTTTATTCGCATAGACCTGCGACTTCAGGAAACCCCACAAGACAAATTCTAGCTGGGACAAATCGGATGACCTTGGTGGCCAATTCTCTGCCAGAAATAAACTTACTCTCAAATCGTTCATATATTAGAACGTCAATCGTGGTGTCAGCTGTGTTGCACGTAGCATCAATTTGGGCCAGAACTGTATAGTTTTTTAACGTGGACACCTGTAAACTAGGACTTAATTCCACTGTGGGCTTACCCATATCGGACTCAGATTAAGCGCTGACCATGAGCCATGATATAGCCGAAGCCCCATCAGTAGCAATTCTGTGACATGTTGCGGCATGAACACACACTTTGCTTTAGAGCGAGGCCTACCAAGCACCTCTTGAATCCAAGTAAACCAGGTAAACCCAGTAAACTCTGAAACCATATGCCTTCGCATTTGGAGTAACCACAGCCACCATGATTTTCCCACTAGGGGGCCTACCTCATAGATAGTCTGAGATAGAGAGGTTGCACTACGCAACCCATCTCTACTTCCTGGGCACTTTCTCCCATAGTGCCAGAATATAGCTTGTGGTAAAGCTTTCGCAACCGTGAGGTCACCGCAAAACTCAGGGCCTGTCAACCCTAGAATACACACACCCATAGTTATCATAGGTTATCATAGTTCTTGCCATTGATGTTGACTGCCTAACAAAAAAAAATACGAACCAATGACGCCACGCTGGCCCAAAATCCACACCAAACCGTAACTTTTTGGTGCAGAAACTTGGCCTCAACGTATTCACAAGCCCTATTGGCGATGTCGGAACTAGAGATCCCGAAAAAACTGATCCAGCTATGCCGGATGACATTACAAAATACGCAGTGCAATGTGAAAATGGGTAACAGCTCATCTGAGCTATTCCATACGTGTACACTGTACAGGGTTCAGACAAGGAGATGTGCTATTATGTGATTTCTTCAACCTAGTCCTGGAGCAGATAGTGCGCAAGAGTAGTTTTAACCGGGAAGGCACTATCTTCAACAGGTTTCCCAACTGCTTGGTTATGCGGACGGCATCGACATCATCGGTCGCTCCAAGAGAGCTGTGCTAGAAGCATTCACAGTTATTGATGAACAATACATGTTATCAACACACAAAGCCTCAGTTGTCCATCGCCAAAAACGTCACTGTTGGTAGCAGTAATTTCTGAACAAACATCAATTCCCCGAATGACACCTTAGTGGAAATCCGAAAAAGAACTACCCTAGCGAACCGCTGCTACTTCGGTTTGGCCAAACAAATGGGTTCAAAACTCCTTTCTCTAAAGACAAAGTGCACGCTATACAAAACACAAATTTTACCAGTTCTACTCTACGCCGGAGCCGAGTTCTGGACGATAAGTAATAAAGGGGACTAATACTGGGCGTTTTCGAGAGAAAAATTCTTCTGCGGATATTTTGTCCTATATGCGAAGAGGGTGAATGGAGGAGAAGATTCAATCGTGAATTATACGAGCTTTACCAAGATGTGGATGTAGTCCAAATAGCCAAAACACTTCGACTACACTGGCTCGGTCACATCGAGCGAATGGACAACAACGATTCAGCCAAGAAAATCTTCGAATCCCAGCCCCCAGGTTCGGGACGACGCGACGAGGAAAACCAAACATCCGCTACAGGAATCAGGCGGTTACAGACGCAAGAGCGCTTGGTCTTAAGACTGGAGGGAGCTTCCGAGAAATCGCAACCGATTTAAGACCACAATATATCAGGGAGAGACCCTCCATGAATCGGGTGCCGGATAAATAAGTATGTAAGTATTATGGCTTTATCAGTAAGAGCAAACATTCCCATTAATTATGGAACACAACGTCGTTCAAGCGGATGGTCTTGCGCTTTCAATTTCTGAGTCTATAGTACTTTGTAAGCGAATAATCAGAGATATTTGTGGAGAATTCTAGTGCGTGAAATGTTGAGCTGTTGAAATCTCGTCTCCAGCAGCCACATTCTCGTCTGTGCGCACCGTACGACGACGCGAACCATGAGTGTTGTCCACTTGCATAGCAGCCTCACGAACTTTTTGCTTCATTTCGGCCAAAAAAAAATCCCACTTTTTTCAAAAATCGCACTTTTTTTCAAAAATCACACTTTTTGGGTTAAACAGCACTCACTTTAGAAATAAGCTATCCATGTTTCCCAACGTTGTTCTTGACTTTCTGTTAAGATTCGCAAAAACCAGTTGTCAGTGTCAAAATAACTTATGATTTAAGAATAAACCACTAGATGGCCCACCCTGTATTTTTAATTGTCAGGCAGGCGCCTTATATTAACAATTTTCTAGGGCAAAAGTGCCTTGATTCGAGGGTTCTTAGGACCAGTTTTGCGTTTTCTGTACCACTCACACAACTCCGTTGCTCCGCCAATGGTATGATCAGGCTCCAGACACGTCGTCGTACCGCAGGAAAATACTACTTAAAGTGTTGTTGCACAGAAAAATTTTTAATATACATAGACGCCTGCCTGGCGATTAAACATACCCTAAGCGTAACAACGGAAGAAAAAGATGACTCAACCAAAGAAGAATTCTACGACCTTCTGGAGGAAACGTATGACAGGTGCCCCAAGTACGACGTCAAGATTATTCTTGGCGACTTCAATGCCAAGATCGGAAAGTAGGGCATCTTTGGTCCGACAGTCGGAAAACACAGCCTGCACGACTACACTTCCGGTTACGGACTCAGGCTGATTCGTCTTTGCGGCGCGGCGAAATGTCATCTCACTCGATTCCCACACCTCAATATACACAAAGGAACCTGGCGGTCTCCGGATCAACTAACCGTCAACCAGCTTCCAGTATCCTGGATGTCCGAACATTCCGAGGGGCCAACATAGACTTGGTGGTAGCCCAAGTACGCATGCGGATATCCATGACGCCACAATGACGGAGGGATGCTGTGAAAAGATTCAATGTCACGAGGTTAAAATCGCGGGAGGTCGCCAGGATTTTTGCAGAACGCGTCTCTCTTAATCTCTCAGCAAGCCCGCCTCCAGCTTAATCTACGGAGAACCTGTGGAAGCACTGCCAGAATGCCATCAGTAGTGCCGCCACTGATGTGCTAGGTTTCACAAGGCTACCACAACGAAACCCCTGGTTTGACGAAGAATGCAGGTTGGCGCATGTAGCATAGAACGAAGCCTACCAATTAATGCTGCAGGCAAGAACCACAGCTGCTGAGAGAGCTGCCCGAAGCTCTACGGGAAAGACGAAGGGAGGAACGCCGAATTCTAAGGAGGAAAAGCGGGCGGTCGAGTCTATTGAGGACTGTACGGACAGGGGGATGTTCGAAAGTTTTACCAACGGGTGAGGCAATCCCCCCAGGGCTACAAAGCAAGAACGGAAGCCTGTCGAGATGAGAGTGGGAATATGGTAGTGGACACGCAGTCCGTGCTGAGGATCTGGAAACAACACTTTTCCAGACTGCTGAACGGCAAGGAAGTCCAAAATTCCGCAGCTAGGCGGAACATCCCATTCAACCTGGACGATGATGGTCAAAATTTGCGTCCATCCGACCTAAATGAAGTGCGGTCAGCGATAGCCAAGCTGAAAGCGTACAAAGCTGCTGGCGCAGATGGCTTGCCAGCTTAGCTATTTAAAGCAGGCGGGGATGACTAGGTAGGGGCATGCACCAAGTCATCTCAAAAATTTGGTCGGATGAAAGTATGCCCAATGAATGGAACCTCGGCATAGTGTGCCCCATCCACAAGAAAGGAGATGCCCTGACATGTGCCAATTACAGAGGTATAAGTCTCCTCAACGTCGCATACAAAATCCTGTCGTCTGTACTGTGTGAGCGCCTAAAACCGTTTGTCAATGAGCTGATCGGCCCCCATCAGTGTGGTTTTAGGCCCGGCAAATCTACCCTGGATCAGGTGTTCACAGTTCGACAGATTTTGGAAAAAACCCAGGAGTTCCAAATCGATACACACCACCTTTTTATCGATTTCAAGGTCGCGTATTATAGCGTGGACAGAGAACAACTATATAGAGCCATGTCTCATCTCGGAATCCCTGCCAAGCTCGGTCGCTTGTGCAGGATGACGATGGAGAAATCTCGCTGTTCCGTCAAGGTCGGTAAGAACACTACCGAACCCTTTAATGTCAACAATAGAGGTACAATTTTTCAAAAGTCAGTTCAACTACTTGCTTATGCGGATGATATTGATATAATTGGGAGGACGAAGCGAGCTGTTACCGGTGCGTTTGCAAGTATTGAACTGGAGGCGGCGAAAATGGGTTTGGCTGATAATGAGGACAAGACGAAGTATATCGAGAAAGGAATCTCAACATCGTCGACTCGGGCAAAACGTCACGATGGATAGGTATAACTTCGAAGTCGTCAAAGACTTTGTCTACCTGGGCTCCACTACAACATCGCAGAACGACATCAGTGAAGAGATCAAGCGAAGAATTACTCTTGCCAACCGCTGTTTCTTCGGGCTAAGAAGGCATTTGAATAATAAAGCCCTATCTCAAAGAACCAAGGAGACCTTGTATAAGACCCTCATCATCCCGGTCCTGCTGTATGGGGCAGAAGCATGGACACTGTCTAAAACGGATGAAAATCTGCTTGATTGCTTTGAAAGAAAAGTTCTTCGTTTGATCTTCGGTCCAGTCTGTATCGATGAAGTAAGGAGGAGAAGGTTCAACAACGAGCTGTACGGGCTTTACAGCGACGTTGACCTAGTCAAGAAGCTGAAAATACAACCGATGATTCGAATCTTTGAATCCACCCCTGATGGTCTGCGCAGCAGAGGAAGAACCCACCTCAGGTGGCGCGTACAAGTGGAGAGCGACCTCAACCAACTTGGAGTGTGTAACTGGAGGCAGCTAGCTAGGGACCGAGCTAGCTGGAGGGGCTTGTTGGTTGAGGCCGTAGTCCACCCTGGACTGTGAGCGCCATCTAAAGTAAAGCAAGTAAGTAAGCGTAGCAACAGAGTCGCGTGAACGGTGAAGATGACCCAAAGAGGGTGTTAAGATCCTTGGAACGCGCTTAGCAGTTCAGGCAGATACTGTTAAACGATAAATTGTTAACTTCTCTTAATTTTGAAAATTGAATTATAATCGCTCTTATACAACAAACCTTCCTTTGGGCTGTTTTTAATTGTTTCAGGATTAAAAATATGGTGCCAATAGCATGATAGTTGCTAGCTACAAGTCTCACATGCATTGATAAGACAAACACCATGACTTATTTGTTTTTTTTTCTACCTAAAGTCCGGAATTAATATGCCGCAAACATTGGCACTGGACTGTCATGCAGATGGTTTTGGGTTCGATTCTTAACCGCTGCAAAAAAAAGTTTTTCAGAAGTCTTCTGCCTCATGTGAGCAATTGACAAATCCTCCAAGTGTATCCCTTGTCATGAAAAGGATTTAGCAGAAAATTGTAGGCCCCCTTTAGTCCTGGTAACACGCACACAGGAACCGTTGGGAGTTGTCCTGGTTTTTTTCGAGCCTAATTTAAGGAGAAAAAAATTATATAATTTATCAAACCATTCATCTGTATCTACTGCGTTTCTATCTTAGCCAACAGCTTGGCCATAAATCAAAGGACAAAAAAAATATTGATTAGAATAACAAAGCAAACAGCTGGCTTATGCCAAAAGCAAAATTATGACCTAAGCACTAATTACAGCCGGCTATAACTCAATCCAAACGTCTTGTGTGAGTAAGATTCATTAGAACCGATTGCCCTTTGATTGGATCGTAACATTCCGAAAATTACCTCCAAGGAAGAAAAAGCTAAAATAAACAAAATCCACACACATAAACACAATTTTAATAATATCTAAGTATTAAAAGCGTCTAGACGTGTTAATTCTGCATGTGTTTATACCGTTTGTTGTGATTGGCAAAATAAAACTGTCAGATGCGTGTGTGTTTAGGGGGTTCATATGAGCATAAGACTGCTGCCAAAAGAAGAGCCCGCAGGTATGGTAACTAACAAAACATACTCGTATGCATATACACAGATCAATAGAGATTGCTTTGCGGAACACAAATTGGAAGGTTTTGGCTTCTACCCTCGTTCTGGTAATGAGTGAAGGTCCAACGAAAAAATTTCGTCAGCTCTGTCGAACAGACAAAAGCATAACAACTTGAGAAATAATCTGATTGAAGTAGTCCACTTGGCATTCTTCCAAGAAAAGGACATTTCTTAATAGCAATACAGGGTGTCCCACAGAAATCAACGATTAGGCTAAGAGCCTGAACTAAGAATGACATAAAAATATTAGAACTCTTCGAAAGTCCTGAAAACCTCAATCTCTATTGGAAAATCAGCAAAAAATGTATCCACTTTTGAAGCAGCGATTTCCAAAGTCCCACTAAGAACATATAAACAGAAAAATTAAACACACAAGCACCCTAAAGCCTTTTATAATTTCACCTCACGGACATTTCTTCATTCTAAACCATGTCCGATGGCGTCCGTGTCGCCAACGTTGTCCAAGTTATTTACACGAACAACAATCTGCTTGGGTATCCAATATGCATTCGAACTTATCAGGTTTTCACCCTTCGGGAATACAAATTAGCTTATAGGATATCGATGGGGTTCAATCTCGGAATCATATAATGTGTGTTGGTGGTAAACACGCAAGCCAGCGCAATAGGTACCCCAGATTGGATGTGGGAAAAGTGTAGGTAATGAAGGTACACTGGACATACGAATATGTATATCGAAGGCATGGGGCTAGTGAAACCGAAACGTGTATAACCTTGACATGTTATTTATGTATGTATATGCAGTGCCAAGCGATAAAAATGAACGAGGAGGACGTTCTAATAAATAAATAATTTTTGCTATCGTAAAGATTTCCAAACGAAACCTAAGGGAACTTGAACACCAGGCGGGGCAGGGCGGCCGGACGATACAACAGGCACGTCTTTTTGTGGCCTAATGAGGTGGGAAACCATAAGAAAGACGTGGATTTTATGTCGCCTCGGGAGGTGATGGTTGATTATGTCGAGATATCCTTTTACCTATAGATGGATGATTTTATATTATTGATTTTTTATGGCAACATAAATTGAAGTTGAAGTTTGGCAGGAACTTTTATCCTTAACTTTGGCTCGGTCACGTTGTTTGTTTTGTGAGATATTTTAGTGAAGTTTGGGAAGTTTGTGTAGAAAGATGTAACGATGATGCCACAAAGTAATTGTTTTAAAAGTATATATTAGGTAGATACATAGATATAAGTGAATGAAAATGTGGTATAGGATTAGTATGGTATATAATTGAAATCCGATCGAAACATCTTACGTTAAATACGTAACGTGCGATGTTGTTAAAAGCGATGTTAAGTTTTCTCCTGCTAATAGAATCACAATTTCCAAAAATTTCACAGCCATAGTTAAGATTAGGAGAAATGAGTGTTTTTGCTAACAACATACGTGTTCTTTGAGGGGTAAATTGGTGGGACATCCAGGCGAAGTGTTCCATAGGCTTTCCTAACAGCTGCATTGATATGATTATTCCATGTCAGTGTCCTATTAAAAACCATTCCTAGATTTCTTGGGGTTTCAACTTATTCAATTCTTGAACCCTGAAAGGAGATTTCGGGGAAGTAGGAAAGTTCTAATGGTTTCTTACTAATGACTATGCATTTGGTTTTTAGTGGGTTAAGAAAAAGCCCATTCTCCTCAGACCAGGCGGAGATCTTACTTAAGTCAGTATAAATTGTATTTGCGCAGTCCTCTAGCAAGCCAAGGGGCCAACTCTTACGCAATTGGACATCATCGGCGTACATTTGTATGGAGGAGTATACTAAAGAGGGAATTTCATTAACATATAATGAAAACAATTGAGGTCCCAGTATGGAGCCTTGCGGAACCCCTCTGCTATTAGATAAAAAGCTGGAAATTTCATTACCTAACGAAACAGTTTGTGTTCTAGAATTCAGATAAGATGACATGAGTTTAACTGCAGACATTGAGAAACCAAATAGCTTCAAAAGTTTGTTACAAAGGCTGGTATGGTATGGTGCTTCCTAAGCCCAGATTGCATTGGAGAAAGCAAATTGGTATTGATGTAAGAGTTAATTTGTTTCTGAAGCACTCTCTCAAATACCTTTGATAAATAAATAAAATAAATTAATGAAGGTTTTTTTGTAGCTTTTCCTTCAATATATTGTTATTTCCTTTTCATTACTTGTATTAAAAATTTTATTATTTGTCAGTAGTAAGGTAGATTTATACCATAACTCTGTAAATTGTGCAATATAGTTTAAGAAAAAATGTAAGAATATTCTGCTACACTAAATACAAATACAAATACAATAAATAAAATAAATAACTTGAATAAATTGTGCTTCTGCAAGAATTGAAATATACTCTTCTAGAATCTGTGTTTGATAATGAATCCCATATTTTTCCTCAGAAATAAGGGTCTTATCTTTCATCAAAATGTATACTTCAGAGTAAGATACAATCATTTTGGTTTTATAAACTGTCTATTCATTTCAACAAGGCTCGATGTATTTTTACTTGCGACTTATAGGTACTATAATGCAAGTTATGCATTTGTAAACAAAAATGGAACTCGAGATTTTGATCAAAGTTGACATTACGATGATAGCGAAGACGAAAAAAGTGGATCTGGCAATTCTGTCTGTCTGCTGTCTGTCTGTTCGATTACATCTAAATTTTTTTTCGAAATTTTATAAATATTTTTTTTCTCAAAAACTGTCAACGATTTAAAAAACAAAAATATAAAAAATTTAATTTAGTTAAACCTAGTAAATGGTTGAAAAAAAATTTCCAAAAAATGAGTACCTAGTTTTGGTACCCCAAACCATTTTTTTTGTTTTTGATTTTCTCAAAAACGGTACCACCGAATTTGATCATTTTTTTATGCTAAAACTTCCCAGCAGTTTGAATAATATTGTGTATTCAAATTTTCCAAAAATTTTTTTTTGGATTTTTAAAAAAACTTTCAATTTTTTTTTGAAAACACAATATTTCGAAAACCCCATGCTCTATTTTTTCAAAACTTGATAAATAAAAGTTTGGAAAAATAATCTACAAGATATGAGAAAAATAAATTAATTTTACCTAAAAATAACGGTACCATACATACAAATGTTAAAAAATGGTTTTCGAAAATCGTATTTTTCTCGAAAGCGGTTCCGAGAATTTAGCTTAAATTTTTTTTTCTATTATTTTTTAATATCCGTAATTAAATAAAAAAAATTAAAAACAAGATATTACTGACTGCACCTACCATAGAACGATTTTTAAAAAAATTTAATTTCTCATTATCAGCACAACGGATTTTAATGAAATGTTGTAGAGAGAAGCTTCTAAAAAGATTAAAAAACATTGCATATCAAAAAAACATATTTTTTTGAATTTTGAAAAAAAAAATCAATTTTTTGTTTTTTGAAAATTCAATATCTCGAAAACGGCTCAATACTTTTTTTGTAAATTTAATTTTTCTTCATACAATAATAAAAACTTCAAATTAGCATACCAACATTTTTTCTTTAAAATGTTTTAAAATTTTCTTTATAAAACCTTATTTTTTAAGAAACCACTACAAAGACTTATAATTTTTGTTCTTGCATAAATCTATATTTGCTTGAATCACATGGCATCCTATTCTTACCTTTAACTACTAAAGAAGTTTTTTTTAGCCATTTAAAAAATGAATTTTATGCTTATGAACAGTTTTTCTAATAACATTCATTTTTGAAATTCTTAGTCTTTTACATAGGGGCAAGGAAAAGTACCCTTGAATTTTTTTTCTTATTTTTGCTTTAATATGCTCATCAATACGGGTCTTTCCAAAAAACGGTACGGGACACCCTAACGCACATAAGATGAAACTTGGCTCCAGCCTTCTAACACACAAAATCTACTTACCGTATTTTGGTATGGTATATCTGGAATAAGAAATAAAAAATAAAAATTAGTCAAAATTAAATAATAGTAAATATAATTAAATAAAAATAAATTATTTAATAAGATTTTTTACAATAAACTCAAACTACTGAAATAAATAAGCCAGTAAGAAGACTTAGCACTTTTCTATTGGGCTTCGTTGAATTGATGATTTACAATAGCTTAACATCTTTTTAGTGCACCAAGATTTGCGTATTGTATATTGGCAAGGCCCTAACTTTCCAATTTATAAGATCGACAAAACGAAATCTCAATTCTTGTGAACTAAATCCGATTAAAAGTTATCGTGAATCAATATAAACGAGTATTTACGAGGGCGGTTCGATAAGTACTTAGCCTCACCGCCCGATGGTGCCAGTATTGCAAAAGAGATTTACTATCTCCTAGTACATTTTCTTAGACTGCTTCTGTCAAAATATCAGCCCAGTTTTGTTTTGACCACGTGTGGAAGAGAGCTTGTCCGCGAATTTTAGAAAAATGTAAAAAGAGCAATAACGGTCGGTGATTCGATTCTTGTTTTTGGAAGGAAAATCGCGCAGCGAAATCAAAGACTACTTACATAGATGCTGTGTACAGTGACTCTTCTACTTCGATGGCGACCGTCAAAAATTGCCATAACGAGTTTCAACGTGGTCGCACATCGCACAGGTGCCTTGAAAATGACTACCACGGAGGATAACGTGTCAAAAATTCACGATTTCGTATTGGCAGACCGCCACCGATTGAAGGTGTGCGAGATAGCTGGAACAGTAGGCATCTCAAAAGACCGCGTGGGTCATATCCTTCATGAAATTTTGGGCATTTTTTCTATGGATGAATATGCTTGAAAGTTTATAAAAGGTTAGAAGAAGCGAATTGAATTTAATTGGTTGAACTGGGTTCGGGACCTTGGTGATGGAACAACCTCAGAAATTCAAAGAAAAATCAGTACATAGTAAGTCAAGTGGTGATAATAACAAGTGAAAGAGAACGACACTTTTTGTCGGTTCTCTTAGCAAACTATCTGGTTCCTCTGTTTACAATAATGAGAAGAATTGTGACAGAGTAATTTTTCAAATAATATAATTAACGTCGTTGTCTTATTCCTTTTTATTGAACAAGCACACTTGATTAGTGTTTAATTTATTCAATGAATGTGCCCTGAGCAAAAGTCCGGTTGTGACGCAATTATAGCACAAAAGTAGTAATTTAATTTCCCAACAATGCACAAGTGTGAAAGTGGGTGAGTCGCAATCGTTATTGGGAGTGCGAAATTGCATTCACTAACAAAGTGACGCTAAATTTAGTGTTAAGTATATTTTTAAACACTCAAAGCTAAATGAGTAATGAACTCATTTCAAAACAAAGATTATCAAATAATTATCGAGTGCAATATGAATGAGATCATCGCATGCGACCACATAGCTTTAATACCGCAAATTCAGTAATACTCGTATCATTACTTGTAGGAGTCATTGAAGAATTTTTAATTGGGAACATTGTGTAAAGACAAGAGAGAAGAAATTTGCAACAAGTTTAAATTTTTGGGATTTTTGTAAACAAATAAAAATGATGATATAATATCAATAATTATAGAAAAAATAGTTCATACGAAAACGAAAATTGAGTGACGGTGTTTAAGGACATGCCAGGAACAAATACAGGGACATTTTGAATCCAGAATAGTTTTGTGATTTTTATATAGATAAAAGCATTTTGATTCCCAGCAGCAGTCACCAGAATTTTGTTTTCGAGATACTGTCGTTTTGTGAGGAAGTGACAAGTCCTTATAGCAATTTGGGAACCTCATTTGTGGGATATTCGGAAAAACTGTATAGAACCTTAACGACCACCAGACTTTTATAAAATTTCAACTATAGTTTCAGAAATTGGTTAAGCAACATTTCAGGTGGTATATTTTTTTTTGCGAATATCCCACAAATGTAGTGCCAAAAATTGCTAGTGATTTGGAAAAATTTTAAGACTTGATTACAATTTTTCTAAAAAAATTAACCCTTTTTGACTAATAACTGAACAATTAGATAGCAATCTTTACTCGTGAATATCCCATATATCGGATATCCCAATACCCAGAGCGTCATTTTTGGCCATATTTTCTCCACAATATATTTAAATTTATTATTTTTTTTTTTAAATTGAAAAAAATATTTCACATTGAAGAAACTCATGTGACTATTCAACTCATGGGTACATATGATATCGTCTTCCTCGCGGATATTGTATAGGCTCAGTGTATATTGCAATCGGAGGAATCTGGAGATGAATATGCAAGAAATCAAAATTATTGTGTTCAGAAGTGAAGGTGTCAGGCACGCACGGAGCAAAAACGTGGTCCTATAATGGGAAGGCAGTTGAAATTGTGCTACAGTAAAAGTACCTAGTAGTGTTAATAACACCGAAGTTAGCTATGAATAGGCACCTCCAAGGGAAATTAGCGAAAGCTAACAGTGGACGATTTTTTGTCGAAAATAATGAGCAACGAGTCGCAATTCCACTTAAAAGGTTGCGTCAATAAGCAAAACCTTCATTTCTGGAGCACTGAGAATCCGCGTGTGAAGCACGAAGAGACATTAAATCCATTCAAAACCACTGTGTGCTTTGGCGTCCACACGGGAGGAGTGATTGTACCGTATTTTTTTGAGGACGCCATCGGCGAACGCTACAGGGCCATGACAAACGAATTCTTGCTGCCGGAATTGAAGCAGGTGTAGCTGTAGTAGGCTTGCGTTGAAGGCAGTTTGAAAGCTTGACCAGGGCTCGAAAATGCCTGTCCACCAATAACAAGTTATTATTGGTGGCACGGAAATACTGCTGGAGGCGTAGGACTATTTGCATCCATGTCTTATCGACCTCCTCGTGGTGCCTGTGGATAGTATACAAAAGTAGCTGAACCAACTAGATAAGACAACTGGACGGTAGCCATAGAAGTCGGGATCCGCTAAGGAGCGTGTAACAACTCAGCAGTAGGGTGCACACTTTTGACTGTTGCGGTTTCTGCTTTGATCAATTGCTGGGTGTGTCTATCATCGAGAAGTGATTTCGCGAAGCTCCACCAGAAGGGATATTCTGGTACCATGAGAGATAGTGCCCAGGAGGTAGAGGTGGGCCCCCTTGTGGGAGTATTGTGGTGGCTGCGGTTACTCCAAATGCGGAGGCATATGGTTTCCAAGTTTACTTGGATTCAAGAGGTGCTAGGTGGTCCTCGCTCCTCAGCAAGGTGTGTGGACATGCCCCAACATGTTTGCAGAATTGCTACTGGGTGGTCTTGTACTGACTCACGGTGGTGGTCAGCACTTATTCTGACTCCGTTAGTGTTGGTAGGCCCACCGTGGAATTAAGCCTTAACTGGCAGGTGTCGGAATTGGATCGGTGGTTGCTAGGCCTAGAGTGTTAAGGCACTAATCTAGAAGAGACCTTCACGGTTGCGGAAGCTGTATTCTGGTACCAAGGGAGATAGTGCCCAGGAGGTAGAGTGGTTTCTTGTCTTGCAAGATGCTTGGCCTTTCTGCCTCAGACTATCTATCAGGTAGGCCCCCTTATGCGAGTACCGTGGTGGCTTTGGTTGCCAAAATCGCGGGACCAATTGGTGTCCAATATTTATCTTGGATGCAAGAGGCGTTAGATAGGCATCGCTCCTCAGCAATGGGTGTGAACATGCCTTAACATATTCGCTTAATTGCTACTGAAATGGTGTAATGCTACTTCAGGGCGGTGGTCAACGCTTAGTTTGACTCCGCTAGTGAGGACAGGCCCACCATCGAATTAAGCTTTAACGGCAGGTGTCCACGTAAAATTTTGGTTCTGTCGGGATTGGATGGGCAGGGCTCGATAAACATGTGGTTTCAACATGACGGTGCAACCGCACACTCAGCAAGATCCACGGCGGCGGCGTAGGCCATGCGTATTTATGATTGGTTACAACAAAGCATTCGGAAATTATGTAAAATAAAGTCATTATTAATCTAAACTCTAAAAATCACTGGCGGCAACCACTTGACGGATATCGTCTTTTCCACTTAACAGACAAATTTGTGAAGGTCAAAATAAAGATTTCCAGCACTGGAAATATTTTTTGGTTACTTAGTTAAAGTACATAACGACGTAAGGCTTTTCGACAAATTATAGGCACAAAACAAAACGTAGTTAAAAAGATGGATCAAGAACACAAAAAGAGGGATCCTATTTTCAACTACTTTCTATATCACTTTCGTTTTTTATCTATCGACCAAACTCTTTCAAAGCTTAATAAAAAGTGAACCATAAGCTCAAATTGGTTTAATTCAGACAAGCATTTAAACTCTAACAATACCCAATTTTTAGTAACTATTACTCCGGAGTATAATGATATCATTCTTATTTTTATCCTTGTTTGTGCATGCTTAATTGTTTAACCTAAATAAAGTAAATAAACGAAGTGTTAATTAAATTCACAATTAAAAAAATATATATTTGCAGTTTTAGATTTCAACGATGTAAAAACAACCATCAACATCAAATCATCTCCAAATAATAAACTTGCCAAGCTCAATATAGAACAAAGCACACGTCATTTTAATTAAACGCGTTTGTGAAACAGTAAAGCTATTGCCACGCTCAAATATTAGCTTTTTGCACAAACAATCCAGGCAATACGCTTAACTATTTCAAAACAAATTTGCGCACCCCCTATTCAAAAAACTCATCACAAAGACATCGACATACTCTACAAACTACAAAGCTATTTACATTACAACTAGAAAATGCAGAATGCAGATTGCATTCTCATCTACCAAAGCATTTCATTTCTGTATCAAACCCACCTAACACCAGCCCTACACAAGAGCTCATCTTAATTAAGAAGAATAGAATATTCATTTACATTTTCATTTACATCTACATTTACACACCCAATTGCGTCATCATAGTTTCTTCATTACAGTACCTAAAATAATATAAAATCCCATTCCAAAAATAGAAAACACAAAGGTCTGTAGAATGGTGAGGGAGAAGGCACAGTGTGGCGGTGGCTGCAATCGTAGTTTATTTCAATTAAATCGAAATAAAAATGGAAGTATTTTATTTTCATCTTTTGAATGGAACTACATATATAGGGCTGGGAGGGGGTAGAACCTCAAAATAAGAAAGGAAATCTCAAAGGAAAACTTAGTAGTTGTAAAATGGATTTTTCAAATGTTCCACTCGCTTTGTTTCGGTTTTAAAGGGTTTTTGTCTTTGTACTCGAGTATTCGACTGCTCCAGCACTTCTTCTGTTTGCATGAATTTAGTTTTCGAAATTCTTATAGTTCTAACATATTCTTAGATATATTTCGAATCAAATTTTATTTGTTCCGAACTCAAAGGAGGCACAGGACGAGTGGTCGAGGTTTCTCAAAAAAAAAAAAACAAAAAACACTTGAACAATTTGAACAAAATTGATTGAATCTACTGGAGAGTATAATCTATGAAGCAGGGAAGTTAGTTTGTGTCGAAAGAGTTTTCAAAAGTCATTTAACTTAATAGAGGAACTCCTCAAAATGATAATTTCCTTGTTCAAATATTTAAATTCTTTTGACCTAAGAAGAAAATGTACTAGTTCAATTATAAAGCCATATTCCAGGAACTACTGTTGCTTTGGAAGCTTCCCGATCCAGGCAAATAAAGAAAATTGGGAATTTGTTTTGTGTTAAGACATCTGGTGGTTTGTGAATATGTCACGTTCAATAGTTCCTGTATATCCTCTGCCTTTTCAAACTTCACATTCAGGGGTAGAACAGTAATGGAATCGGTAGAAAAAAAAGCTGTCTGATATGGTAAATGAAGAAGTGTTGTATACCTACTTCACTTAAGGGCGTCATGTATTTTTTTTTACAAATAGACACACTAGAGGGGTTATGACTACTCTTTATATGTTAATTTGGAAACAGTGAGCCCATTTAGGAAGTAGGAGATAACCATGTACATTTGTCTTAAATGTTTTGATATTAAAATGAGATGGGATTATAGAGGAATTCTCAATGCGTGTCGTACGGCGGGAGAATGAACCTCTGTATGCTTAACGGTACGACCAAAGCTATGGTATACTGATGAGCATTCTTGGAGGATCTAGTGTCATAGTTAAATAATTTAAGGAAAGGAATGGCAACTAGAGATTTCACTAGAACATTGTCAAAAAAGAAACGATAAAAGAGTGATAGGCAAGTGACGTTACGACAACGCATGTTCTTATGTTTCCAAAATTGATATGCTTTAGGATGCTTTTTATGCACCAGGCAAGGATGTGAGCCTTAGCTTGGTAGCTTATAAATTGCAGTCAGATCAATAGGGCAGAAAAGTATCTACCTCTTCTAGGAAAACGTTAGCATTTCGCTGCTTGTCTGATAGCAATACGCAATATGTGCTCATACCACAAAGGGTTGTCGGAAATGCACAAAAAGAGATAAGGAAGCTTTTCAGTTTCTACAGGGCGCCCACGATTTCTAGAAATGGAAATATGGGAATATTCCGCTTATCCGATACAAGACAACTCTAAATTTTGAAAGCATTGAATTCCACACAGTTCCAGAGAGACTCCACAAGGTGGGGTTCTTTCTCTGCTTCTCTGGACACTCGTGGTGAACGCAGTTCTTATGAGACTTAAATACAGTGGAATCTTAGATACTAGCGACAGGTAAAACTCCCTCTATAATTAGCGAACAAATGGAGAATAAACTGAAGTCTAGTGGTTTACCCGCAAACAACCGAACTGGTCGTTTTTACGGCCAAAGCGAATTACCGACTTTGAAATTCCCTTAATTAAAGGGACCCAACTTAAACTCTCCGATTACGCGAAATATCTTGGCGAGATCCTAAATAAGATGCTTATTTAAGGTATCAACATTAAAGATAGAACGAATAAAACCAAATATCTGGTAATATCGGTGGACCAAGTCCAGAAACTATCAAGTGGATTTACACGGTTATAGTTAACCTTGCACTGGCCTACGATAACATAGTCTGGTAGAATGCATTGGACAAACAAGCCAACTTTTAAATCATGACCAAGGTACAAAGAATGGCAGGTATTGCAATTACTGGGGCAATGAGGTCCACCTCCACAGCGGGTCTGGAAGCTATACTCAACTTGAAACCCTTAGGTCTATCAATATAAAAGTCTTCAGCTATTAGCGATCTTAGGCTTAGGTAAAATGGTAGCTGGAGACACAGTGCCATAGGTCATGTGCAGATTCTACAAAAATACACGGGATATAGGGTTTGCACTGACTCCATAAGACCCTGTTTAGTCTTTTCCCAGCCGTTCAAGATCGTCTTTCCCAGCAAAGATGACTAGCAAATCAACGATTCATCTACCTGAAAATCAATGATAACAATATATACCGATAAATCAAGATAGATAGATACTGGTGCTGATGCAGGTTCAGAAACCCTTGGACAAGCCAGCTAGATCTTTCAAGCTTAGGTCATGACAGTAACGAAAGCTGCACAATGATGGAAATACCACAAGCAGATATCAGATAATCGAGAGCAAAGTCTAAGGAACAAACAAGAGTTGGAGCTCGATCAATCAAGAAAACTATGATCTAGTTTTAACAAAAAAAAAGACCGACATTGTCATCCATTTGAGTAAAAAGTCTCTATCTCTTCTTGAGAGCCTAACCACCGGCCACATGTGTTACCCACAAGAAAAATATGAAGCTTAGTATGGACGACTTATGCAGAGGATGTAGTGACGAGGAGATACATGAGGATAATCCTCATATCATCTGAAAAACAGGCTCTTAGGGAGACACTTCTTCAACTACTTGGAGGAGTTCTCTTTCGTTTCAAGCAAAAACATGTTGAAATTTATTAACGCTACCAAATGGCTTGAAAATTCCTAAGCTCTATCAAACAGCCGACCACGAGATAGGAAATCGCCTCCAAATACATTCAAAAGACATAAAAAGGGTCTCGGACGGAAATGATTGAACGAACGAAAACGACTGAACGATTAACATGTTTCATGTAGGAGCAGCAACAAACGGAGAATAGGCAACTCGCCTATACACCAGCGAATGCCACTCCTGCGGTAAACACGAGCGTCATTGAGTTGATGAGCCACTAAGATTTTTAAAATCCTCTTGAGAAAAGAAACAGTAACTTCGACTAATTCAGCAATCCTGACAAAACAAACGAACATTATACACCAAACACTGACCTACCAAACTCATCTACCAGACGTTGCAAGGAGCCAGATGCTCCTACGGCCCTGGTGGAGGGATGATTTTTCAAGTGAGAGTAAAGCAAAGGATCACGCCCTTAAAAAACTTCTACCTATCCTCAGCCAGGTGATTCTTTAACGACAGACATCTTCTCAATGACTTAGAAGTACCCTCTGACATTTCAGGCTATAGCTTGTTGAAACTCATCAACACACTTAACGTGCTTATATGCCACAGGATTTATCATAGGTTTCATTACATGGGAGTCCCAATCTCTAGGGTATCACAACGGATCTTCATTGATCTAAGTGTGATGGTAACAAGATCTGTCAGCCCATTTATCTAACTTATTCTATTCCACACGATCAATAATACCCTATTTGACGATTTTGTTTCAATCGGAATCTAATGAAATCATCATATTCTTCATCATGCAATTCAACATCCTAAGAAGCAGGAATAGAATCGGGAAATCAATATGAAAAGCTGAGGAAGATGTCATCAGCAAAACAGTTAAGTGAATTAGTAATCTCGAACAAGAGATCATTTATAAAAATGAAAAAAAGTATCGGAGACAAAACAGAACCTTGAGGGACATCAACATTTGCTTTAAGAACTTCAGACTTGAGAGCATCGAAGACAACTTGGTTTAAACAGTCAGAAAGGTAATAACTAATCCAATGAATAAGTGAATCACCGTTACCAAATGCAAGTATTTTTGAAGAAGAGCTGGTTACCAAAGTCTATGAAATGCCTTCGAAATATGAAGAGCGACAATCGTACAAATCGGTGTAAAAATTGGTTCCACTTTTCAGTGGGATATGCCATTAAATTAGCCTTTGATGTATTATACTATGAAAGCCATATCGCCGGTCATTAAGGAGATGTCGTTCTTCAAGATATTTCTTAAGCTGAAGACAGATCAGTGTTACCATGACGTTAGAAAGAAGTGATTTTAGTACTATTGGCCGATAATTATATGGTAAAGAAGATACGCCTTTTGAAATTAACAAAACAAGTTTTTATGGTTTCATGCGATTTTCGCTAAGTGTACGTTTACAACTTTCTCATGTTCGCATTGACTTATAGAATTCTTAAAAATGGTTTTTTAATGATGAATTATACCCTCGAGAGAGATAAGAGACAGATGTGGAAATATAAAGAGAAATGAAAGTTAAAAATCGCAGAAGCTCTTGAGGTAGTATTTGCTTTCTGCACACAAATTACATATAATTTTGTAGATACGAGTAGTGCAAATTTAAATTAAGTCTTGTGACTTTGTGCCATTTTCTAGGGGATTTTTTTTATATAAAAAAAATATGCGGGACTAAAATTTGTGTTCTTTCTGACGGTTAAGGTAGAAATATATAAAATTTAATTAACTGCCAAACATATACACATTATGTAGATCTCTGGAATTAGTTTCTCTGAAGGGCTGTTTATATAGACCACCATAGGAAACCATTTAATTAAGCTGAGAGTCAAATACTCAAAAGTCAAATAATACATTATGTCAGTTGGTTTCATGGATGTAGAAGACTTTCGAGGAAAATTCCCTTCAATGTGGGGAAAATGAGGAAAATGTTTTATCATTTAAAAGAATTCAAAAATTTAAATTACAATTTATTCTGCAAAAGGTTGCTTATAAGTTTACACTAATGAGCAAATGTGGTTTTAATGAGATAGATAAGGAACACAATTACCGAAAGGCTTATCTCTTGAACGAAGACGTGACTTATATCTTTATCGTCAGTTAAGATCTAAATTTTGATCTTCGGTTTCGGGTTTCAGCTTAAGATAAAAAAAAATTTTATCCTCAAGTCTCGGGTTTCGGGTTTTGTTTAAGATCTACAGCTTGATCTTCTGGTTTCAGGTTTCGGTTAAGATCTAAATTTTGATCTTCAGGTTTCGGGTTTCGACTTAAGATCGAAATTTGTATCTTCAAGTTTCGGGTTTCAGGTAAGATCTATTTTGATCTTCAGGTTTCGGGTTTCGGATTGAGATCGAAATTTTTATCTTCGAATTTCGGGTTTCGGGTAAGATCTATATCTTGATCTTCAGGTTTCGGGTTTCTGTTCAAGATAAAAAAAAATGTCTCTTCCAGTTTCGGGTTTCGGGTAAGATCCATTCTTTGATCTTCAGGTTACTGGTTTCGGGTAAGAACATTTTTTCAGTCTTCTACTGGTCTGGTTGCGGGTAACATCTTTGTTTTGATCTTCTGGATACCAATTTCAGCTAAGATGTTCTTTTTTTTTATGTTGGATGGACGTTAATGATAACGTCCCTGCTCGGGCGCCATTTTGTGATGTACTTTTGTCAAAGGCTGAGGTTTTGCTCGCCGGATTACCGGGGTTCTATCTAAAGTAGTACTAACTTCAGATTTTAACGTCAATATTCCTTTATTTATAAAATCATCGAAAAGTGATCTTAAACTAATTTACGTACATTATTTTATATACAATTTTTATAATTAATGTCTTCGTTGTTGGTATCCTTGGTCCGTTCTTCGGTGTGGATTTATTCTCTGTAGATATCCTTTCAGTGCATTCGCCTAGTTTCTGTACGCAGGATGAGTGTAGTTGAACGGGTCCAGCTGGTACTTCACGCTTGATGTCGACAGTCTTTAGTTGGATCTGGCATTCACAGCTGAATCTAGACGGGTTCGGCAAATCAACAGACGAATCTGGCAAATCAACGGACGAATCCGGCAAATCAACGGACGAATCCGGCAAATCAACGGACGAATCCGGCAAATCAACAGACGAATCTGGCAAATCAACGGACGAATCCGGCAAATCAACGGACGAATCCGGCAAATCAACAGACGAATCTGGCAAATCAACAGACGAATCTGGCAAATCAACGGACGAATCCGGCAAATCAACAGACGAATCTGGCAAATCAACGGACGAATCCGGCAAATCAACGGACGAATCCGGCAAATCTTGTGTTACTTTGTTGCGACCCCTTACCGCTGGTGGGGGGAAGTCTACAACTTGATACTTTTCTTACCTTCCTTGGTTCTTATGCCGACTGAATTTGCGCTGCACTTTGTTATACGATGTTACCTCTGTGAAGGTCTTCCGCACTCTGTGTTCCGATGTTACTTCGGCAGTGGACTACCGCACTCTGTGTTTTCGTCGAATGTATGGCGGTCTTTTATTACACTTTTCAGCCAGACCATGCGTGAGCTGTAAAGCTAGGAAGTGCACATTTCCACGCAATATGATCTCTTTTGTCACGTCATCGCTTTTGCTGTCAATAACAATGCTTACCACCACCTACGTTAAATGGTGCGGGGGGACGGGTGGCATCATGTTTACCTATACGTTGTTGCTTCTTTCTGCACTTACTTATGGCTGCCGGTGTGTGGTAGGAGGGTAGTCAGTTCTTGTATGAACCTTAACTCACCATCTTGCTTCTAGGCTATGATTGATAATACAAGGGGGCGACGGGAAAGAGGACGAACAATCTCTCTTTTTATTGCTCGAAAACCTACCATCGAGGTTCTTGATCGTCAACCAGTTGCTGCCTTCAGTGGAGTTCTTCCTTCTTCGTAAATAAATTCCTGTTATCAATTCACCACTCCTAGTAGTTGTTGTTGTGTCTGAGTAGACAGTGTGGTGTAATTGTGCCATTGATTTAAGTTCACTGATAAGCTCCTTTGTAATCAGTTGCTGGCCTTGGCTTGCTGTCGACACATGCTATGGGAGCATGTTGTCGCTTTGGTAAGTATTCGTTTTATGTTATTTTTCACAGGCCCGTAGCATGGGGGGTGCCTTGTTAGGTTAATATGGAATTTTGCTGGATAGGGCTTCGGGGTTGGAATAGGGTTTAGCTATGGTGAGGTACTGGGATTAACAACAGGGCAGGTCCGTATGTAGGGGGGTGGGAGGCAGAGTTGTAATGCTTCATTACACTGTACGCACAAGAACTAAAAGGTTTTCTTATAGGGACGAGTAGATTGTGCTAGTTCATCGTGATGTTAATAACAGATAATTCACCATGACAAGTTAGAACAACCACTGATTGACTCACAGGGATCTGAACGGGACCCGAGAAGGGCCATTTTTGGATGAAAGGGTATGTCAACAAGCTCATTGCGTGATCTGCGACGATGTCAATCTACACGAGGTCCAAAAGTGAAAATGCATTCGCAGAAAGTCAGTATTTGGTGTTTATTGTGGGCTGGTTGCATCACCTCTTCTTAAGTCTTACAAAACGACTCTGACATTGTCATTTTACATATACAGCCATTTGGGAGATTTTTTGAAATTGCTAAGCAGATTAGTCGCTAAGTATAGATACAGTTTTTGGATTTGTTTCTTATGAAATTTGGCCTTTTAAAACTCTCGCAAAATCAGAACAAAACAAAATCTTTGCCGTTTTCGAGAAAAATACGATTTTCGAAAACCGTTTTCAACATTTGTATGCTGGGTAATATTATTTCAAAGCTCAGAAGCAATTCCGAACCGAATAGGAAAGCTCAAAAAATCTTAGATGTTACGTTACTTGCTAAAGAAAATTTATAAGAAAAATGTTTTAAGGGTAGGAAGCACTCTAACAATGTTTTTCTCAGAAATAAATATTTATGTCAGGAGACTAAATCTAAAGTTTCAATCTGCGAGAAAGACTACATATCAAGCAAGTAACATAAAGCCAAAGGAAACTGTTAAAAGGAATGAAACGAATTGGCTGCAGCATTGTTGATATCTTGACTGACTTATTCAATAAAGGTATTTCTCTTGGAAAATTTCCAGATTCTTTCAAATCACCTGAAGTTATACCTACATATTAAAAAAAAAAAAAAGGAGACAAAAATTTTATAGAAAATTACAGGCCTATCTCTCTTCTCCCTGTTATTTCAAAAATATTCGAGTAAGTTGTCAAATCTAGAATCAGAACTTATCTTGATAGTTTTTCTCTTTTTTTTTTAAACTGTTATCAGTATGGTCTTAGAGCCGAAAAATCAACTGCATACGTAATACGTTTTACTCAGTTTTTGCTCTTGCTTTTATGAAAGAATAAATAGAAATCTCATTAACATAACTAAGGCTTTCGATACAGTGAATCAAGCGATGTTAACTAAATTAGAAGTAGCTGGTTTCAGAGGCTTTGCTCTCGATTGATTTTCTTCTTTTCTTAAAAAATAGAAAGCAAATGGTGAGAGTGCAGTGAAAAAAATCTATACTACTATATAAAAGCGAAACCATTTTAAAGTTTGGGTTGAATGATCTCAGAAAGTAGTCAACCGATTTATTTGAAATAAATTTTATTATTTTCTGTATTGTTATAAGAGTGTTCTTGGCAATTATTTTTATTTATTAATTATTTTCCAAACTTAAATATTATTAATTTTATATTTTTTGTCCATTTTTTTTCATTAGTTGACTTATACAACCACTTATATGTTAAAGCCTATATAATAATCGTCAAAGATTAGCATTGCTTCCTAAAGTCAATATTGTTGCGCGATTTTATTCCTCATATATGTAAATTCGATTTTCAGTTTGAACTTAGGGCAACAAATTTGCCGACGATGTAGCGTTGGCTTTTTCCAGTGCGTCGTTCGTAGAATTGATATCAGATTTTAGGCACGATTGGGATTTGTTAAGACATGCATAAACTGGTTGTAAGCGAGCAAACAAAAATGTATACACTTTCGATATTAAAACTATCTGCAACCCCTGACTACTTACTCCAAAACGTATTGAACGAACTATTTGGAAGAAAAGAACTAGAACGGACAGACAGAATTGCGAGAACTATTTTTGAAGTCTTCCCTATTATAGGAAGGAAGGTGTTGACGATATCAACATGAATACACGAAGACGACACCAAACTCCCATGCCATCGACACTATTAAGTAATACACTGCAAGCTCACGGGCGACAACCTCCAGCTATGCCATTGCACTAAAGCGCAAGGTCATCAAAATGCACACCTAATTTATTATTGTTTACGTTTTGTTTGTCTTCCGTTTATGAATTAAATTATTACTTAATAGGTCAAGAATATTATTGTATTATTGAGAAATATTGGAATTGATTGTATAAACAAAATAGGAAAATTAATGTATGTATAAGCAAAATAGGTTAAAACTAATAAACTATTGTAATCAAAAAAGGTACTATAAATACTGGTACAATTTAAGTAATAAAGCAGAATAAGTTTGTAAATCAACAAAGGCGTTCTCACGTATTGAATCGAATCCCCCACCCGAGGTAAGATCGGTTCAATACAAACATTTTGGGGGCTCAACCAAAAAACTAAGCGTTCTTAGGGCTAACACTAAGAGATTAAATACAAATCAAATAAGCGTTCTTAGGGCTGACACTAAGAGATTAAATACAAATCAAATAAGCGTTCTTAGGGCTGACACTAAGAGATTAAATACAAATCAAATAAGCGTTCTTAGGGCTAACACTAAGAGGCGTTCTTAGGGCTGACACTAAGAAGTAAAATCAAGCAAGCGGTCTTAGTACTAAAACTAACATATCCAAGAATCCAGCATCAACACTCAGCAATCAAATCTAGCTACGATGGATAAACTCGTTGAAAAGCAGACAGAAACCGGAGAAGTGATTCAAAATCAACTAAGAAATTTCAAAAAATCACCAAAAATTCGACTGACCCAGGAATATCTCACAAAGCAACGCCAAGCTTTAAAAGAGCAATGGGACACATTCGTACTAAACGATACCCTAATAAATGAGGTATACAAGGATGAAAAACATAAATATCTAGACGAAGGGTATTTCGACCAGATTAACACGTCGTACGAAACGATGTTAAAACTGATAGAGGAAGCCCGTGCAGCAATCGCAGCTCAAGAAGAAAAGAAGAAAGATGAAACAGCAGGAAATAATAACGAGACAGATCTGCAAGCACAACGCTATAAACGGCAAACAAACAAGATATCAGTATTTATGCGTGTATATAATAAGCTAAAGGAAGGGTTAACGGAGTCACTATCAACTCACATGTATGAGCAATACTTAAAGACACTGGAGCAGTACTGGCAGGATATTGTAAACATTCACGATGATATTATCGCAAATGCGGTATGCCCAGATGAATCCGAATATTTGAAGCAAGATCAGTACGCTGATATCGAGAGCATGTACCAGGAAATTGCTGTTGAAACTAAAGAAAAAACCAACAGAAAAGAAGAGCATGGAAACATCCATAACGAGATCAAACTTGAGCGAATCAACATCCCAACATATGATGGACGTTACGAATCTTGGCCGTCATTTTACGACCTTTTCAAAACTTTGGTTCACAACAACAAATCGCTGAACTTGATACAAAAGATGCAATACCTGAAAACGCATCTGACAGAAGCACCAGGAAACGTCATACGACATTTGCAGGTCACAGGAGATAATTACATAACTGCCTGGCAACTAATAGAACAACGGTATAACAACAAGCGACTCATATATACATCATATATGCAAAAACTAATGAATCAACCATGTGCAACAATAGAATCGGCAACCTCATTAAAGAAATTACTGGATACAACTCAAGAATGTATGGCTGCGATAAAAAACTTGGGAATAGACACAACGAACTGGGGGACGTTAGTGGCATATATAATTCATCAAAAACTAGACAAAGAATCACAAAAACTATACGAGCAATCACTAACAAATCCTAGAGATGTTCAAGAATTGGAACCGCTGTTGCAGTTCATTGAGAAGAGGTTCCAATCAATGGAAACAATAAATGACAACTCTTTTCGGAAGGAAGTTAGGCATAAGTTATACCAAACCAAAACGTACCATACAACCTTATTTCAAACCAAATGCGAGGCATGCAAGGGAGATCATCAATTATACAATTGCACAACGTTCTTAAAAAAAGGTATACACCAGAGAAATGAGTTTGCCAGAGAAAAGAAGTTATGCATAAACTGCTTAAAACCAGGCCATTTCACTTCCAATTGCTTATCACCTAGACGTTGTCAAAAATGTCATAGGAAGCACCACACTGCTGTACACCTCGAACAAAATTCCGAAATTCCGAGGCGTGCAATGGCTGTCGAAAAAACAACACAACCTGGCAAAATGCAGGCTCACAACTGCACAACAGACAACAATGTTCTTCTTGCAACAGCTTTAATTAAAATAAGTGGACCTAACAACAACATACAATGTGTCAGAGCATTAATAGACCAAGGTTCGCAAGCATCGTTCATCACCGAAGATGTAGCAAACAAACTGCAACTACAAAAAACAAAGGTAGACGCAACAGTATCCGGCCTTGGCTCACACGAGGTATCCACTGTAAAGTATAAGGTGAACATCACCCTAAGCAGCAATCCAACCATCTGTACCACTGCATATGTCCTAAAAAATGTCACTAAAACACTACCATCCACACGCATAACAACGAATTGGGAGCATTTACAAAATTTAATACCAGCTGATCCTACATACAACATTCCAGGTAAAATCGACATGATTGTGGGTGCAGAAGTAATTGCAGAAATACTCCAGGAAGGAGTCGTTAAGGGAAAGCCAGGCTCACCTATAGCCCAACAGACCATCTTTGGATGGATTATATCTGGAAATACTGGCAACAATACTCAACAACTATCATTATCATGTCATATCACACTAAATGATTTGGACAATCAAGTACGCAAGTTCTGGGAATCTGAAGAACTTGGAACAGTTATACAAGAAGCCCAAGCTAATGAATCAACATGCGAAGAATACTACAATCAAACAGTAGCACGTAACAAAGAAGGAAGGTACATTGTGAGGATACCTTTCGAAGTTCAACCAGAACACGAATTGGCAAACAATAATTCAAAGAAGAGAGCAGCAGCAAGATTATTACACATGGAAAAAATCTTTTCAAAAAATCAGAAACTAGCAGAAGATTATCGAACATTTATGAAAGAATATATCGACTTAGGACACATGAGCAAATGCAGGACAACCAATGAGCAAGGAGCATACTACTTACCACACCACGCTGTTAGTAATCCAAACAGCTCAACTACAAAATTAAGGGTAGTATTTGATGCCTCAGCAAAATCCCCTACCGAAATCAGTCTAAACCAACTAATGCATACAGGACCCAAAATACAAGAAGACCTCACTTCAATCCTTATACGATGGCGAAAACATAGAATTGTGTTCACAGCTGACATACAAAAGATGTACCGACAAATCTTAATAGACGTCCCAGATCGAAAATATCAACGCATTTTATGGAGGAACTCACCAAAAGAAGACATCATAGAATATGAACTTAACACTGTAACCTATGGAACTGCAGCAGCACCATACCTGGCAATAAGAACATTGAAACAGCTAGCAAAAGATGAAGGAAAAAATTATCCAAAAGCCGTACAAAGTTTACTATCAGACTTCTATGTAGATGACGTAATGTCAGGTGGAGATTCAATTGAAGAAGTTAGAGAACACAAAAAACAACTTACTGATCTACTTAAAACTGGGAGATTCCAGTTACATAAATGGAACAGTAACATCAATAAGTTACTTGGAAAAGAAGTCCATTCAATGAGCAGTCTCAAGTTAGATAAGGAAGAATACGTAAAAACCCTTGGGATTCAGTGGCATCCATTGAAAGACTACTTTTCGTTCGAAGTCAGGCCGTATGAATCAAAATCCATCTGGACAAAGAGGAATGTGCTATCAGAAATCGCCCGAATATTCGATCCATTGGGGTGGCTCGCACCAATCGTTCTACGAGCAAAATTACTGATGCAAGACATTTGGATGGAAGAAAAACTAGACTGGGATGATCCATTACCCTCTATACTGAAAACGAAATGGGAAGATTACAGGAGCGATCTCAACAGTATACAAAATATCCAAATAGAAAGATGGACAAAATATTCCCGCACGGTTAACAAGATTGAAATTCATGGATTTTGTGATGCATCCGAAAGAGCGTATGGAGCCACGGTATACATACGAATAATAGATAAAGATGACAAGGTTACAACAACCTTATTAACTTCCAAATCAAAAGTGACGCCAAGCCAAAAGATACAAAAGCGCAAGAAGACTCTAACAATACCAAAACTTGAATTATGTGGAGCAGTTCTACTTGCAAATTTACTGTGCAAGGTCCAAAAAGATCTGGATATCGAGAAAATAGATACATATGCATGGTGTGACTCAACAGTTGCCTTAGCTTGGATAAGCGCACCTCCAAATAAATGGAAAGCTTTTGTTTCACACAGAGTACAAGAAATCCAGAAATTGAACACAGGATACTCATGGAGACACGTTAAGTCAGAAGACAACCCTGCAGACTTAGCATCAAGAGGTACATCCCCAGGTTCTCTAAAGGAAGCATCAATTTGGTGGAGGGGACCAGTGTGGCTGCAATCAAACCAACCTTTGAAAATTCAACCAACTGCAAACCTTAGTACAGAACTGGAACTGAAGATCACGTCACATCATACCACCAAAGAAGAATTCTATCTACAAGACGACATCATTGCAAGATTTTCATCACTCACTCGATCAATCAGGGTGATAGCACTATGTTCCAGATACATCAACATCATCAAAGGGAAAGTAGAAGCTCGAAGGTCTAACAAAGAAATACAAGAAGAAAAGAAAGCCTTACAAAAGCGAAATCTATTACCCGTAAAGATAAAAATAACACAGCTTACGAGATTAAACACGGCTGAACTAAAGAACGCTCATATCAACATCATAAAAATAGCACAACAAGCACTTCACGAAGAATACAAGATTCTACAAGAACAAGGCTCACTTCCGGGTAGAAGCAACATAGCCAACCTAAATCCCTTCATTCAAGGGGGTATACTAAGGGTTGGAGGAAGACTGGAAAATTCACAACTATCTCCAGACACAAAGCATCCTGCAATAATCCCACACAAATCACATTTGGCTAAGTTAATCATTGACTGGGCGCACAAAACAACACTCCATGGTAGAAATGATTTAACCATGACATGCATCCTAAGTAAATATTGGATTATAAAAGGAAGACGGGAAGTGAACAACTTCATTAAGAAGTGTGTTAAATGCCAACGGTTCAACATACGAAGCCAGATACAGTTAATGGGAAATCTACCTTCACCACGAGTTACTATATCAAGACCCTTTTCACATACGGGAGTGGACTATGCAGGACCTTTTATGATGAAGACAAGCAAAATTCGGAACTCGAAACTAACAAAAGGGTATATAGCAGTTTTCGTATGTTTAGCAACAAAAGCGTTTCACCTCGAAGCAGTATCTGACCTGTCCACAGACACATTTTTAGCCGCATTTGACAGAATGAGTTCGAGACGGGGACTGGTAAGTCATTTATACAGTGACAATGCCACAAACTTTGTAGGAGCCAGCACCAAAATCAAAAATCAGTACACAAACCAAAACGAAGGGTTGACTGAGGCAATGTCGAACCAAGGAGTAACATGGCACTTCATACCACCAGCATCGCCACACTTCGGAGGACTCTGGGAAGCCGGAGTAAAATCAGTAAAACTCCACCTAAAAAAGACAATTGGTGATACTCATCTTACCTATGAAGAATTCGCAACTCTACTAGCAAAAATAGAGGCATGTCTAAATTCCAGACCATTAAGTCCAATGAGTGGTACTCGAGAAGATTTAGAATCGCTTACCCCAGCACATTTCCTGATTGGCTCAAATATGTTCTGCAGAGATACCGATAGCGTCCTTAATATCAATGAGAACAGGCTGACACGATGGGAATACTTAAACAAACTAAACCAACAGTTCTGGAAGAGATGGTCATCGGAATATCTCACGAGATTACAGAAACGAATGGACGAACACATCAGATAACATTGCAGAAGGTGATCTGGTACTCATAAGGGAAGACAACGTAGCTCCTGCAAATTGGTGTATGGGAAGAGTTCAAACAACACACCCTGGAAAAGATGGATATGTTCGAGTTGTTACAATTAAGACGCCATCTGGATATTTAACGCGTCCCATAACTAAAATATCCAAATTAGCAACAGATAACCCAGTAAGAACTGAACGAAACCAGAATCAGAACGCAATAGAGCAAAATCCAAGAGTGGAAAATACACCAACAGATAAACCAGTAAAAACTGAACCAAACCAGAATCAGAACGCAATACAGCAGAATCCAAGTGTTGAAAATACAGTTGATGGAAATCCAGTCGGAAATCAAAAAACACAAAACCAACTAACTTGTCACCATCTCCAGTTCATAAAATCAAGAAAACCCATTAAAAAATTTAAAATACGGCCAACAACAATCCCTATTCGGCCTCCAATAGAGGAACTTATCAAACGACACCAAGCTAGAAAGAGAAGAAATGAAACCGTAGAAAATACTGAACCAATTAAAAGAAGCAGAAATTTCCAAACCCAATAACTCCAACAGCACACATCATATTATTCACTATTCCAGTTCTACAATACTCATTATACTGCTGATCATTGCAATCATTAGAAGACACCAAAAAAAAACTCACAAGGTACTTCAAATCCCTACGCCAGCACCAAGAACATCTGTTTAGCTTTGTATGCAGGGGGGAAAATGTTGACGATATCAACATGAATACACGAAGACGACACCAAACTCCCATGCCATCGACACTATTAAGTAATACACTGCAAGCTCACGGGCGACAACCTCCAGCTATGCCATTGCACTAAAGCGCAAGGTCATCAAAATGCACACCTAATTTATTATTGTTTACGTTTTGTTTGTCTTCCGTTTATGAATTAAATTATTACTTAATAGGTCAAGAATATTATTGTATTATTGAGAAATATTGGAATTGATTGTATAAACAAAATAGGAAAATTAATGTATGTATAAGCAAAATAGGTTAAAACTAATAAACTATTGTAATCAAAAAAGGTACTATAAATACTGGTACAATTTAAGTAATAAAGCAGAATAAGTTTGTAAATCAACAAAGGCGTTCTCACGTATTGAATCGAATCCCCCACCCGAGGTAAGATCGGTTCAATACAAACAGAAGGTAAAAACTAACATTGTAACTTCAAGTCAGATCCAAATCTCGAGTTTGATTTTGGTTACGAATGCCTAACTTGCCATATAGTATCTATGTATGTACGTAAAGGGTGGACTAAATACAAGTTTCTTTTTAAAAATACATCTCATTTTAAAAGAAAAATGGTCCAATGATGCCACCTATCATCGGGCTAGCGTCTGAAATGTTGAGCTGTTGAGATCGATGGCGACTTATTTCGTTTCATGGCGGTTTGATACTGACATTCTGTCAAAATAACCTATGATTTAAAAAGTAATAACTAGATAACACACCCTGTATATATCGCAATAAATACCATCTCCATCTGTCAGTTAAAAACCTACATAGAATCTATTCAGTGCGTTCAATACCTACACTCTCAGCTTTATTAATTGAGCTTTCATTTCAGCTTAGGATCAAGTTGTTTCAATCAACTGGTTTTGAAGTAATGACTTTCAACTTAACAAAGAAGGGTTTTCTAAGACTGAGTGTTGTCTTCTAAAGAATTTTTGTCACCATCAAAGTTATCAAGGCTGATCTTTAACAATAGGGACATTATATTAACATATTGACCAACTAGTGGGAAATATTAAAAATAAAAAAAGCAATTTTGAGGCGCAACAGCTCGTAAAGAACCACAACCAGACTTACAGCCCTACTACACACTTAGTACTCTTCAGACAAATATCTTGTATAGGGTAACAGCCGCTGTGAAACGAAACCATACATCCGATTTGAAAGTCATCAGCACTTACGTTTAAGCTAAGGGCTACCACTAGTGCATAATATTTCCAAATCCAACAGGGTGTAGTACCTGGTGATCTATCAACTCCCAGGCCTGTTGTTCTCAAAGTTACCACCAAGTAGCCACCAAGAACGATATTTCGTGATCATCTATCAGAGTGAAAGCCTTCTCCCCCAAAAGTCACCAATACCAAAGTATCCCCTGATATAGTGTTACCAGGGTAGTAAAACCTGATTATTCCAGAATTTGTATATAGTGGTTAACCGATAACTATTATGCTGTCAACCAGATCACATTCCGAGAGTTATTTAAGTTAAGCATTTTTTTGTAAAGTTCTGAAGATCATCTCAACTGAAGTTATCAGGACGACTTTGGAGAGACCGTCGAGAAAAATTTACATTTCGATAACTTTATTTTTCCATCTTTAGCATATAATAATGTACACACATTATATGGAGTCTTCTAGGCAAAAAAAAACAAGAATTTACTTGGCGTAGAAGTGTAAAAGTATAAGAAAGTCTTAGCGTGATATGACGGTCTTTGCAGCACTTTTGTCTGCCATTTGAAAGAGAAACGAATAAGAAAACGAAGTATGACAATTTACTGCTGCTACCTCGATCGCTCTCCCGGAATCGTTCTGTGACCTCCTTTTTGCCATAACTAATTCCGCACCCATTAGACCCTTCTAGCTTCTACCCAGATACCACTTAGAGCAATATAAATAGATACCTCTATCTAGTTTTAACAATCTTGCTACAGTAGTCCATAATTACACTCAGACAGGCGAGGCGAGTCGAGACGAAGCGAAACGAAACGAATTTCCCATTAAATTGTACTTCAATCACCAACCACTTCGGAAAATTCAGCCTTTACGTACATAGCTCGCGCTGTTGTGGCAACTCTAATTTTCCACAATAATTATTCCTCTGGTCTCCATGAAATTTAATTTCATTTTCTTCACTACCGTTGAATGTGCTTCGACGACGGGGCATGGAGAGAAGACATTAAATATATTATCTTCAGATACACCACTACCCATTGTTATACCTTGAACTTAAAGTAGTTCTTTCCAAGCCAGCAGACCATTTGCCATTCCTTAACACCTACTAACCTGAATTATTGTTAGAGGTGTAAAATTCTTTGTTCAAAAATATCACTGCAGTAATTTTTGCACAAAAGCTTACAACTACTAACTCTTTTGCTGCTACCAACTTGTCCTGGTTCATTTCTTTGCCATAGGAAGCCATGTTCGTTTTTTTTTTTCGTGTTTGTTTGTGTTGCTTGTTTATTCCAAAGTTATCCTGCAACGGTGCTTTCTATTCTTAGTGCCATCTATGAAGACAAAACTTTAAACCCAATGACCCAGTTAAATGTAAACAAAAAGAATATTCGAGGTGACATAAATATGACAAAAAAAGGATATCATCCGTTCCAGGGAGTCTCGGGGCGGGTTGAATAGTTTTTTTTTTATATTTTATTTACTTTGATAAACAGGATTTATGATGCTTACACCTCCTTAGGAGGAAGTATTGGTTTATTAAAAAAAAAATACAGAACACTGAGTGAAGTGCTAGAAATAAGGTTTTCAATGTACATTCTGTTTTCGAATACCGAAAACATTATCATAAAGGAGCGAGACTTTCGAATCAAGAAATATGACGAGCATTGAAACGCTTGGAATCAAGAATTCAAGGTTTGGAAATGGATGGTGTTCTCTTTTGTTTTGAAGTTAACTTAATTAAAATTCAATCTTAAGCTTTGGTATATCCGAAACAAAATAATGGTGTGTTATCAGTGATTCTATGATCTCTAAATAAGTAATTCAAATGCAACGTTAGAAAATGGTTTTTAATTGTTTATGAATTCCAACCATTCATAAATTTACATATATCAATATTATGCAAGCCATCACATCTAAGTGTGATAGAAGAGTCTTCTTTTGAGCCGACTTCACACCTTAAATTGAGTTTGTACGCTACACACGATCAACAGTAGCATATCAGGTGTTAATAAGGTACTCTTAACTGTTTGCTGTTACTTATATGTTCAGTTCCTCATTAGTCATTAAATATTTAATAGATGATTAGTTGCCTGTCAATTTAATAAACGATTTAAAAATATATTTGACATAACGATGATAGAGAAGACGAGAAAGGTGGGTCTCGCAATTCTGTCTGTCTGTTGGACTACAGCCTAAAAGGCCGATTTTCTAAACTTGGTAGATAGTTTTTTGAATTTTTGTCCCCACACGTTTCTTTTCTTTTTTTTAAAGACTAAAAATAGCGGGACCTGCCCTACTAATTTCTTCGAGATTTTATAATTCTTTTTTTCTCAAAAAACGGGTCCACAGATTTAAAAAAAAATTCAAAGAATTTTCATTTATTTAAAGCAAGGTAATGTTTGAACAAAAAAAAATTAATTTCCGAAAAATGGTTATTAATGGTACCATACACCTAGAACCATTTTTGGTTTTTGATTTTTCCAAAAACGATAATACTGATTTTAATAATGTTTTTAATGCTCAAGGTCCCGCAATGATGGATAGTATTATGTATGTATACGAATTTTTAAAGGGTTGGGTACGATATCCCGCTTTTTATAATCCCGTTTTTTAAAATCCCGTTTTAATAATCCCAGTTTTTATAATCCTGCTTCTTATAATCCCGCTTTTTAAAATCCCGCTTTTTAAAATGTCGTCTCTTATAATCCCATTTTTTATAATCCCCTTTCTTATTACGACGTGTAAGCAGTGAGGTATGTAAGCAACCCCCCTGTTTGGGCACACTATAGGATTTGGGCTAGGTGAGAGGTTGGGTGTATACAAAGTTTCTTTAGCATTTAAGGAATCTGGAAAATAAACAACATAAGATCAATAAGTTTTAGCTACGTATTCTAAAAAACGGGATTAGCGGGATTTGGCGGGATTATAATTGATCGGGATTTTGAACAAGCGGGATTTTAGAAGACGGGATTTTAAAAAAGCAGTATTTTAGCAGATGGGATTTTAAAACTTTTTTTTCGGCATTTTTGAAAAGCGGGATTTCAAAAGGCGGGATTCCGATACGCTAACATTTTCCATTTTTAAAACATTATTTTATGGATTTAAAAAAAAACCATTTTTTTAAAAACTAAATATGTATGTATTTCGAAAACCTCGTGCTCGATTATCTTTAAACTTGGCAATTAAAAGTTTTTTAATACAATCTTTCAGGTGTGAGAAAAAAAATTTTTTTCTTAAAATAACGGTACTCGCCGTATAAAAGTTAAGAACGGATTTCGAAAATCGTATTTTTCTTGAAAGCTGCACCTAGAATTTTGATACAATTTGTTTTCTTTCGATTATATTTTACGATCCATAAATGAATTGAACGGACTTCTTTTATAATTTGCGCGCACTCTAGGGGTTATTTATACCCTTAAAATGATTATCACAGTACGAGGAAGGAAAGAAAACACGGAAGGATTTAAAAGGAGATATCAATGCATATTATTTTTAAATTTCTGAATATTACAATGGGAAGGAAAAGAATCTCAGTACGTTAGAAGTTGGACTCAAAGATAAACTGATGAGCATTTCTATAGGAAGGAATGCAACTGGATATTTCGCTAGAACACTGTTTATAGAAATAACGGTAGTATAAGGAACAACAGAAACATTGCGGTGGTGCTCGAGAGATTCAAATGTTTCCAGAGTAAGCCTAAGCACTTAGCAGCATTTTTGGCGACGTCGAATATGTAATCATTCCATACAAGGTGGTCTGTGATGCACATACCAAGAACTGAAAACTGTTCGGTTTCCTCAATGTCATAGATAGTGACATAAGAAAAGGATTTCGCTTTAACGATACAAGACAGCATTAAATTCTAAACGGTTTTTTATTCCCCAGTGGACAATGCGCTTAAGATCAGAATTGAATGAGCTTATCATACGCTGCCGTTCAAGTTCCACTTCCGAAGAACAGGGAAATGAATCTTGAAACGAATATGAAAACTTGAGGGTACTATCATCAGCAAAACAATTTAATGGATTGGTAGTTTTAAACAGGAGATCGTTGATAAACATGAGGAAGAGAGTCGGTGACAAAACGGAGCCCTGGGGTACACCAGCATCTATTTTGTGAGTTTCAGAATTGAGACCATCCAAAACAACTTGTATTGATCGGCCTGAAAGGTAATTTCTAATCCAATGAAGAAGAGATTCATCAATATCAAAAAGCACACATTTTCGAGAACAGAACTTGATGCCAAACGCTATCAAATGCCTTTGAAATATCAAATGCAATAATCTTACTTTCCCCAAAAAGGTGTAAAGACTTGTTAAACTGCTTGGTGAGATATACCATCAGATCACCAGTGGACCTATTGTTATGAAAGCCATACAGTCGGTCATTGAGAAGCTTTCGTTCTTCGAGATATTTCTTGAGCTGATAGATAGTTTATCACCTTTTCTATGACCTTGGAAAGAAGGGACGTAAGTGCAATTGAACGATAGTTAGAGGGGGAACTTCTTCGCCTTTTTTTTTAGGGACAGGCTGGACAAATTCCCCTCTATTCCTGCTAACACGCACACAAGAATTGTTGAGAGTTGTTAGGCACTAGGTATAGGCTATCTATGGCCCGTAATGGTAATTTCCCAACTTAATTGAGAAAGAACTTCATTTCTAAAACGGAGCCCTCTTGTATACTGACTACAGCTTAGGCGGAGCAATAGAGCTGCATGAGCCAGTACAGAGAGCCCAAAGGAGTGTTAAAATTCTTGGAAACACAAAGTACTGTTGTCTAAGAAAACCGCCGACATACATAGTTGCCTTCTGTGGTATCATAGATTTTGCTCAATAATACTTAAACTCAGACCATGAGGATCTGTGCTGATACATAGTTTACCGATAAGCTAGCTGGAAATTAAAGATGAGAATTAACTCTACATTGAAAAGTGGAAGAAATCCCACTAAAAGTGAAATAAATTCCCTTATGGAGATTTCTGTGAAATTATTTATTTGAAGATTTATTCGAATATCCCACATTTGGGGTTTTAGGGTCCTGCAGCCTACTAAAATATTTTAAGTTATAAATTTATTCTCAAAATTAAATATCGCTCGTTGTGGGTAGCTGAAATTTCAGAGTTGTATTTATCTACGAAGTATAATAACTTTATAGGGCTGCTGGAACCGGATCAGTAAAATCAGTAAAACTGAGAAGTAAAAATCTCCAAATGCAGTTGAAGATGGGAAAAAGCAATGTTTCCATCACTTGTACAAAACTTTAACAATTTCCCTTAATTATCTAGTCAGTAATGTACTGTTGACCAGCGCTAAGACAATTCCATTTTGGAAAGCAACCCACGCAATGGGATCCATTTACCCAGGAAAAAGAAGTTAGTCTTACCAGAAATGGCGCAGAATAGTTGACGTTGAAGGAACTGAAGTGCATTTAAAAAATAGTAACAACATTAAATGGCTAGAAAGTAATGTTTCCATTATCACCAATCATTTTCTCAAGAATTTGTAAGTTGTAACTGAATAGCCTCTATTTTTACTCATTTCAGTATAAAATAAAATTGATAGGGCAACCAGCACTCGTCGATATCTTTGTGACCAACTATATTGTCATCGAAATTTGTCGTAGTGATTACTTATTATGTAGTAGCAATAACCCTTAGCGTAATAGTTAGTGTGTGTGACTTTTATGTTAGTGGGTTGGGTTCGTATCCCCTCCACTGCTACATAAAAAAAAACATGTTTTTTCGTTTTGAGTAGGTACTAAGTCACTAAACCGTTTCCCTACGGGCAGTTACACCTCAGTGTTTTCTTTCCACAAATGTGGTGTTTGTTTACTAATTTTAAGAATTTTTGTCGAAGACATTAAAGTGCCCTATTTATTTATGGGTTTTTGACTGTCACAAGATGGTTTCCCAGAATCATCTTGTATTTATTTATGCATCACACAAATTAAGTGGGTAAAATTCCAAGTCGCTCTCTAAATATCGATTTGAATTCCATTTATGGAATAAGTCGGCTTAGGGGCTGGAATGCATACTGCCTGCTACAGGGCTCTTTATCATTATCATCGCCTTTGTTCTACAAGAATATACACAAGTCAATACCTTTTTGTGAAGACTTTAGTTGTGTATAGCTAGCTAGTCCCCTACGACGCGTCTACCCACTCAAAATGTCTATTTGTGACATATTTCGTATGCCTAGCAGCATTCGTCATTATCCTGAAATAAACCTTAATGCAATTTCATTAAAGGAAAATCCTTTTCCTTAAACCCAATATCTATTTAAATGAACGATTTTGGTATTACATATGCCGCCATTCCAGCCTCCTCATCTATACGTGATTATGTATGCCACAACAATCTCATTAAATGTATTTCACCAATAGTTCCTCGGTTTACATCTTCCCTCTGTTTATTTTCTGTTTCTCGATTCCAATGTCGAGGTTGGATCTGATGGAGATATTACGCCTGAAAAATTCTCAATAAATCATTCCAATCAGACTGTGTCATTCCGTGCATCTCTGCCTCGTCATACGTCGTTGTCATTGCCAATTTCTACCATCCGGTGATGGGCCCGCCCCCTTCAAAGTCATATGGTGTCTGTCTGCCAACATTTGGCAGAAGTATTATGCACTTCTTATGAAACCTATGAATAGAAGCAGACTTTTTGCATGTGTGCGGAAACAGTTATTGTCGAAAGTATTCGGACATTTAAATTTTTTTTAAGAAAATATTTGACAGACGTACATATAGTCAAATAAGCACTCCAATTAAAAAAATCATAAACTGGTTACATAATTAGGTTATTGTTGGAGAAATGTCGGTATGTATTCATTCGAAAATCGAAAGATTGCAATCATTTTCTATTCATTCGTTTTACAGCTTTCAACGAGTGGAATCTTCTGGAAATTCATGCAATCTTTGATGCGAAGGAATGCACGAATTATGAAAATATTCCATTCAATTGATTGCTGTTAAGCGAACGGGGAAAAATGATTGTAATCTTTTTAATGTCAAATTATTGGTCATAAAAAATTGGAATTCATAAATTTTAACAACTTAGACCAGTACCAGTTTAGTCCATCGACCGTATACGAAATATTCACACTGTGGTAAATCTAAATCGCGAGTCAACATGGACTTATTGACTTCATATTTTAAAATCATCAGAAGCTCAGCATGGCGATGTGTAGCACTCGGAATTCCGAATCACATTGCAGTGAAGAACTTGCACAGGGTTTTGGCAAGAGATATGCTATCTGGTTCTCTAGCAGATGATGCGAAGGGCAGGCGTCAACATTTAGGGCACTACATCCAAAAAATCCGTTTAACTATAGGAGTATGCAGACGATATAACAATTTTTGGCCGTTCGCAACGTTCTGTAAGATTTTGTTGGTCTTGAAATAAAAAAATGAATAAGACCAAGTATATCTTATCAGAAAACACACAAATGTGTCACACAAATGCCACTGACTTAGACAGAACTTCACTATTGATTTCAGCGGCTGTGAAATAGTAATGGAGTCTATATAGAAGGGTTTTTCAATTGGCACGAGAAGATTTTGGTAGACTGGGGCGGCCATGTTGTTTTGGTGAAATCCGACCAAATGATAAAATTTTATCATGAAAATAGTTGCTTATTAGTGTAAACGTTGCAAGCATTCTGCTCATTTTACGGTACAGGTGGTGGTCCCTGACTGTCGAGGTAACATGTTTTTCTGTTCAAATTTGAGATGACCGGTTCGGCAATCAATCAGCCAACATTCGAACGTAAAGGAATGCAAGATTGGCCGAGAATACCGCCGTGAAAAAGTACAGCAGAACCTGGGGCTCGCTGTGCACAGAACCTCAGCATTTCGCAGACTTCAACTTGGCAATGTTTGAGTCGACACTTGGGGCTACACCCGTATAAGATCAAACTAACCCAGGAGCTCCAAGTTCATGACCATTGACAACGACTTTTGTTCAAAGCGTTCGGCAAAAAACCCCAATCAAAAATCAACTTTAGCGACGTGCCGTCCTTTTTTCAAAAACGACGTTGGCTACGCGGTCAACCCCAATGGCGAGCGCTAAACGATGATAAGCCATTTCTTATGGCGCAAATTGAAACAAATGAACGGTTATCTTTTGTAGAGAAGATGCGAATTGGCCACCAAGTTCATGTGATTTGACCTCGCTAGACTTTTTCTTGTGGAGTTTTTTGAAGTCGCAGGTCTATGCGAATAAACCACAATCGACCGATGCCCTGAAGGTGAACAGCTACTGTACACAGGCCATCACTCAAATTCAGCCGGATCTATGGGGAAGAGTCATCGAAAATTGGATCACTAAGATCTATGCCACAAGAAGCCGAGTTGGGCATTTAGAGGATGTCATTTTCCATATCTTGTATAAGATTTTCAAACAGAAGAAGAATTTCGTTAATAGCGCACACACAGGTTGTTTTGTTCCATTTAAACATCTATTCGCCCTTATTGAAAAAAACTATACATCGGGGTTAATACTAACTTCACGATTGACATCTTAGTAGTGATGTGATAAATAATTCCTATATGAAATCGATTCTACTCCGGTTTGACGAAAGATTTTGTTCAAGGCTCCTTTCGTCAAGACAAATTGCACGCATTATCAAACCCTTATCCTGGCAGTTCGGTGAAGTGTTGAATGAACAGCAGAGAGACCGAGCTGATATTGGGGTCTTTGAAAAGAAAAATTCTTTTACCAATTTTCTGTCCTGTGAGGGAGAAGGGCGAATGGAGGCGAAGTTAGATCTGGGAAAGCTATCAACTTTGCTAAGATGTCAATGTTGTCCTGAAAGTCAATACACAGACACTACTTTGTCTCGGATATATCGAGCGAATGGACAACAATGTTCCAGCCAAGAGAGTCATGAAATCTTAGCCCCAGGTTCGAGGAGAGGTATGACTGATTTGTAGAAACTAATCTGATATTTTTAACAAAACCGCAAAACAAGTTTTTCCTTTAAAAAAAAAATATAAAATACAAACTATTATGTAGGCATAGATTTTCGCGGCGACTGTAAGAGAAAATGTAACTACCAATTATTTCCCCTAAAACATTGTCGTTTCTACATGTTCCTATACAGCCTACGGGTGCAGAGATTTGTGTGTGGTTGGTGCAATGTCACTGCTAACTTATCTTACGTTTACTAACTCTTAATGTTTTTTTTTGAAAGTGACATTCAATGTTGATTAAAAGCTGTGATCTTGAAAAAATTGAAAAGATGCAAATTTTTGCTGTCACCAATATTTTTTTAGTTTTTTTTAATTATTTAAACCGGATGAAGTCATTGAACAAATGAAAAGAAAAATAAGTAAATTCTAAAATATGTACTCGTACATATGTAGTTGGTACCCACGCCAATATAAATGCGAAAAAAGCTGGAATCAAAAGGCAGTATTCAATAGGTACTTATGTATGTAACTATATACATATGAGTATATTCACACACAGATATTTTGATAGCAATGTTACGAGAGGTAAAACGTGGATGATGTGACAGAAAAAAAAGAGACCCACATTGGGTTAACCAGACCAAATACGAGTCCAATTAATTTCATTTGGAGAGGCACTATCGGGACAGTGTAGGTTCTATATTAGGAATTGGCAATTATCCTATTTATTAACGCTCTCATTCCGACGTTTGATGGGTTCCCATTAGAGAAATATTTCGACAGTTCTCCCTCAGATCATTGGACAATGAAGCATCTCGTTATCCTGAACAGTTAAAGCTGAAACAATGTGATAATGCGTTCAGAAAACAACGTCTATAAGGTCAGAAATACCTCTGTAGATGTTGCCATTCCCCAAGTTATTTCCCAACACGTTTAATGGAAAAGTATAAACAAAGTTTTCATATAATCTTACGTTGAGGGTTTCGCAATTTCTTCGGTATGCCCGTACCTTGACCGTCCACCTTAACTATACTTACTATGCTATTTTCCTCAAATTTGGTATCTGGCTTACAAAAATTCAGCAAAAATTTCAATATCTCAAAAAAGCGCAAACGATTTTTATAAATAAATAAAATGCCTCATTACACCTCAGGAACTTGCTCACTAAGTAGTGATAACTGTTTAGAACAATAAAATAAGTATTTAAACGCTTAAATAATTTTAGTAAAACAGAATAACATAAGCAAATATTAATTTATTCAAGAATAACAATTTTAAATCGGTTTTATATTAAATATTGGAAAAAAAAAACAACTTTTGGTACGCCAATTTTAAGTTCTTACTATTGTGTTAAAATTAACTTTTTAAAAAATAATTAATAACCCATTTTGGAGATATTGAATTTCCAAAAAAAAATTAAACTTTTGTCAGAAATACAATATAATAATATCTCAGTAACATTTTTGTTAGATCGTAAGAAGTCAGCGGAACAGAAACATTTTTATCAAAATTCTATGTCCGTCTTCGAGAAAAATTGATTTTTCAAAAACAAAAAAAATTGATTTTTTTTTAAAACCCAAAAAATATTTTATTTTTTTTTAAATTTTTATATGCAATAATACAAAATTATTTTAAATTTATGGGGGCTCCTGTTAAAAAATTTTGGCTTTAATCGTTAGAGCCGTTAATGTGGAAGTCGAAAATCAAAACAGAATTTGTTTTCACCAAAATGTTACCTAGTCCATGCCCATAATAGCATGCACACCTAATTTTTTTTATCAAAACCCTTAGAGCCGTTTTCAAGATAAATAAGACTTTGCATTACGGGTGTATGGGGGTTACAGTTAATTTTGGAGCTAAAAAAATTTCAATTTCTCCAAAGACCCTTAAGTAACGAGTTTGATGAAACATCTAGTAGTTTAGGCTGTAGATTGAGGTATAGATATACAGACATACCCACTTTTTTTTATCGTAATGTCAACTTTGATCAAAATCTGACTTCGACTTTCTTTCCAAATGCAAGACTTGGCCTATAGTATCTTTATCGCAAGTAAAACCATGCATAGCTATAAAATGCCTAAAAAATAATTTTGTTTTTACTTTTGAGGTAGTAGGAAAACTGATATCGATAAATATTTGTAGAAGCTCTTTAAAAGTTTACACCTAAGTCCACACCTAAGAAAAAAAAAACTGTTCTTAGAGAGCCTTCGCCTAGTGACTGACAACTCCAAACTATTTCTGTGTGCGTGTTAGCAGGAATGGATCGGACTTATAATTGCTTGCCCATTCCGAAAGGCTAATGGGCTGCGCTTTTCATAACAAGAGATACTGTTGAGCATTAGTCACTTTCGCACAAGAAGCAGAAAACCCTTGAAAGCATTTTTGAAGTAACTGAGAATCAAACAAAAGACCTTCTGCGTGGCAGTCCAACACACTAACTATTATGCCACTTAGCGTGTGCAAATGTGCGTGGAGATTTGATTTAAAGCTATAAGCAAGCTCAAAACACCCTTAGAAGGTAAGGAAATTAACACACAATTGAACTAACTTTTCCTCTATACTTCACCGTGCCACGGGCTCCGAGTCAAAGATCTTCTCTCTACATTACCTATTGCCACCTGAACCATTCAAGTTTTACCATTTTATCTATAGGTCGGTTTCTTGTAAAGCCCGTTCTTTGATATTTTTCCTCCTCGACTCACCTTTTACCGCCCATGGATAAAACATCTGAAAAAAAAAACTTTAAGGATCATTCAGTAGAAACGTAATTATGAGTGTATTATGAGGTGTAGCGATTTACACTCCTAATCCACGCGGAATGCATTTTTGAGCAGTGTATTTTAATTTTTTGGAAAATAATCAAATTGAACTATTAGAAAATTTCATTTACCCCTGTCGATATACAAAACTACACACACACAAAGATACGTAGTAACATTTTCAGTTCTATACTGAGTCGCATGTGTTAAAACCATAAATGGGTTTCACTTGTATGTCGCAAGAGTACATCGACTCTTTTTTAAGTGGAATACCCACTTAGAGGTAATACGAGTATCCTTCGATGCTCCCTAATCGAATTATTTTTTTTTCTCATTTTTGTTTTCTGCATTCAGTGTTGCCATCAGTTTAAAATTTGACATATGCACCTAAGTGAGATAGGGTCGATATATTCGCGTTTGACATGAAATTCATATTGGAGTTCCACAAGGTAGTACTATAGGGTCAGCATTTATTAGAAAATTGTGAACCTACATTTAAAGACTAACACATTTGGTGTGAAATGTTCTTCTTAAGCTCTTGTAGCACCTTCTAAGAAAAATGTTTCTTCCAAAAAAAGTATTTTTAGCTGTTAAGGGATTCTAGTAGGATATCACTCAGTTTCTTAGTGCGTAGCGTAATCATACAAGTTTTGGATGATAAACACGAATCAACTTCTAAAACATGTTTTTCACTCGATTTCAATTTTCAGTTAGCTGGGAGTAAAATTACAAAATTTGGTGAGTTAAATCCATGTTAGTCAAAGAGGTTTTTATGGGTACTGAATTTTTCCAACTTTGATTGAATAATCTGAGTACCTTTAGAGGATTTAATTGTAGTCATCGATGTTTAAAGAAAATTTTACCTTGCTGAATGTTATTCTCGTCAAGTTTGACTAGTTAGTTTTGCAACCTGCCATACAAAAATTTCAAGGGCCACCAACCCATTCACTTACTCTTGAATACGTTCAGACCTAGGAATTAAATGTTTATTGATAAGTTATAATAAATTAAATCGAGGCGCAACAGCTCATAGAGAGCCAGGGTCTTGTGACTAGAACTCAACCATTTTTGGTCTGCATGCTGTCGGCAGAAATGAAAGGACTTACAGTTTTCTGACGAGCCTGAAAGGCTAAAATTAGAAGCACTTTCAATGACAAGAGATACACATTCTCGTCAGAGGCGGCACCCTTACAAAAACTTGTTCATATTTTTTTTTGGGAGGCAGCGACTGAGAATCGAACCCAGACTTCCAGGTTGATAGTCCAACGTACTAACTAACCGGAAAAATCGAGGTGTACTCAATTTGTAAAGGGTTTTCGAAATGGGATTTACGAACTTTGACAGGTGATTGCGAACATATTGTTCAATCTGTCAAATTAGCTGTCATTTATCAAGTGTGTCTTGCCAAATCAACATGAAGAGTTTTAGCGTTGAACAGCATGCCCAAATTATAAAATCAATTTATGAAAGTGGGTCTTCTATACGAGCAACAGTTCGCATTCTTCGTTCATTTTACGGTGGCCATAATTGTCCTTCCGATAGCACTATTCGAGTCGAACGGTTCAGTGAGCAATGCGGCAACAATCGTACGGTCAACTTAACGCAAGATCTGAGGAAAATATCGCCGCTCTTCATAAGAGTGTGTAGGAGAATTCAGCGCCTCGCCCAAAAGCTCGACCTTACGCAGACCACTAAATGAAAAAGTTTGCTTCATGACTTGAGTCTACACCCTACAACTGACCCAGGAGATGCTCTAGACTGTTTTAACGATATTTTTATTAACTTAGCTTAAAATGAGCAACACAACTTCTACTGAGATTTCGTTGGCTTGTTTAAAATTTTTGTTAAACGAGCAAAAAAAGAAAAAAGTTTCTATGTGCGACATTAAATTTGTTTCATTTTTTTATTTTAAGAATGAAAGTTCTAATAGTAATCTAATTGCTCATAAACGAATCTCAATGGCAACTCTGTACGCAGTCTGCATCTGCACACAGGATGCTGGTAACTTCGGAAAAAAATACAACGTTGCTCTAAACTTTTTTCATAAATTATCCCGAAGATTATGGACTCTTCCTGTTTTTGTCATCATCAGTGAAATTTTAGCATTTTTTTCTATAAAGCTTCTCTGACTGATTCCACTTTCGACTAAACAAAGATGCGTCGCGTGCTCCTTCTCATAGTGTTTTTCGCTTCCATTTAGACCAATTTATCAAAGCTTGGAGTTTAATTTTCCTTTTTTTTTCATTTTGTTCCTCTCTTTTTACTTTAAGTTTCACACATTTTTTCCCTTCGTGCTATCCGTTTGTAGTTTAAGTGCACTTACCTTCTCGGTATTTAAAAGAAATTAAGAGCGAATTCACCCCCCACTCTCCACCACATCATACACACACTCATTTGAGAAAAGGCCAGAAGGGTTGATTATATTATAGACATAGCTCATAAAAGTAGGTAGGTACATAGTGAACAATTTTTTGCGGTTTGCGGATTCTACTTCCACCTTCCACCTACTCAACCATCACTTTGAAAAAAAAAAAAAAAGAAAAGAAGATTAAGGGTGAAAAATTGTAAATTATACTTGTGTACTTTAGAAAAAAAAGGGGTTGAAAAAGTCTAAACCCACAGTGTAGTTATGCATCAGAAATAGCTGTATAGTTCAAGAAGCGGAAAGAGTTAACCTCGGCAGCTGCTGATGGCTTTTTAAAGGGCACTCAAAAGTGACTCTTTAAAGTAAATTAATTACACTTATTCAGCCATTGAGTTTAATTATAGGTATCGCTGATGGATGAATGACCAGAATTCTAAAAAAAAAAATAATAATCAGGTAGAAGGAGGCGAACAAAGACGACAGTCTTCCCGTGAAATGACCTTAAATTTTTTGATAGCAATCAATTTGTGAATTCGTGTGTACTCTCGAGTGTGTAAATGGGGGGATTTAGATTGGCACAGGTTGACAGTTTTTGATCAAATTAAAGTGTCACCTAAGTGAATTGAAAAACTAGGTTGCTGACTGCTCGTTTTTTAGATCTTTCTATTGTGGAAAACTTGAAAGCTAAATTCTAAAGGACTCTTTGTTAAAGCTTGAATCATGTGCATGCAGGCGTTGGTGGCAATTTTTCCACAACCACCTACACATATTTCATTAAATCGGAGTCAAAATCGTGTGACTTTTATAATTTAGTTGAAATTTAACAAGCGATGTGTTCAAAAATTGACAGCTTCAAAAAAATCAGTACCAGTGACATGTTCTGGATGGGCTTTATACGACAGAATTCTTCAAGGTTGCTTTGGGGTTTTCGATTAAAGTGCGCATTGAAATAGATGATGGTAGGCCGAGAAGGTTTACTGTAAGTACTTTATTTTCGAATAACCTAATCTCAATAATAGAAATTAAATGCTATTCATTGGAAAGCTGATGACTTGAGAACGGCTGCACCGATTTTAGTATGTTCAAATTAAATGTATTAAAATTTAAGCTGTTGATCCAATTTTTTTGTTTATAATTCACACACGCTTAAGGATATATTGAGATGAGCGGGGGAGAAAAGAGATGTCAATGAACATTGGTCTTAAATTTTGGCAAATTGAAATGGCAAAGGAAAACTCTGCCGGGAAAATTATTCCATAAGCGTGTTGTGTGACTGATTCACTGGATAAGTACAGTACGATCAAAATTAGGATCGAGGGCGAACTGTTGAGTATTCCTAGCCAAACGGGTGACACTGGTGAACTGATTGAGAGGGAGAATGCAACTGGCTACTTCGAGTGAAAGAAGCGATAAAACAAGGAAATTTATGAAACATTCCAAAGGTGTTTAAGAGATGGGAATGATTCCATTATATGTAGTTTTAACGCTTTGTTCTGGATTCTATCTAATAAATGGAGTTTTGGACGTCTAAACGTATAAACTAAGAGAGTTGGAGACAAAAGGAGCCCTGCGGAACACCAATATTTATTTTGTAAAAATAAAATTTGAAACAGGCTAGACTAGTTAGACCGATGTAAAAGCTTACGCAATAGTTTTGCCAGCGACGAAGAACACTTCTTCAGAAGAATGAGGGCTTACCATCAACATCGCGAACGGTTTTTGCAACTCTTCGAGTGCGGAAATATACTTGTACCATAAATTAATCAAAGTTCTCAAGTACAGGAGGGGCAATGTTGCCATACGGCAACGTAGAACTAGGAGAAAACTGAGCTGTGAGTAAATTTGTCTTATATGAAGAAATAGTTATCGGGTTGTAGTTGTGGATCAACGTTAGAACCAAAGATGAAGTTGATTTTTTTACGTTTTTGACAAATGACCAAAAATTTTGATTGCCTTTGGGACATTGCAGGTTTTTTGTATCTTAATTTCTGGTTATGTAAGAATTTTGTTCTTTTTTATAACAGGGTAGGAATGGTTTCTAACTTGTTTATGATTCTTCATTTGGGTGGGCTACTTACTTCTTCTATCCAGCTTGTATCGAACCGAGACTTTTTTATTTAGGTTTTATAATTATTCTGTTAGGAATAAAAATGCGCATGCAAGGAAGTTGAAAATGAAAGTTGTCAAGTAAAAACATTAGTTTATGCCAGAATAAAAATTATAAGTCGTTGTAGTAGTTTCTTAAAAAATGATTTTTTATATACAAAATTTTTAAAACATTTTTGAGCACAAATTTTGGTACGCAAGTTCTTATTATTGAGATATCGAATTTTCCAAAAAAAAACATTGATAAGTTTTGAAATGCAATGTTTTTCAAACGATTTAGTAGGTCCTCTATAAAAAGTTTAATTATAATGCGTTATGCCGATAATGAGAAATTTAAAATTTGATAAAATAGTTCTTTTTTTTTTAAATAAATTATAGATGGTAAAAATTAATCGAAAGAAAAAATTTGTATCAAAGTTCTAGGTTTCCCTTTCGAGAAAAATACGATGTTTGAAAACTTTTTTTAACATTTTTGTATGGTGGGCACCGTTATTTTTGTTTTAAATTGCCATCCACTTAGTTGTTTTGAGCTTTCGAAAAAGGTTATTTTTTTTTTATTTTTACAGGTGTTTGAAAACCTTGGTGTAACCTTTGTGAGGCGGCGAGTTGGTGAGGAATACAACCCAGAATGTGTAGTTCCAACCAGTGGCGGCTGTACCTTAAGTGCGCTCGTGCGCTGAACCACCAATTCAAAAGATTTAAAAATTACAAAATATTACTGCATCTTTATTTTTAGATTCCCATATTAATATTTATTTTTTAAACATACAAGAACACAAACAGATATTTCCAATTATGACGAAACAATGTAAGCGCTTTGCTTTACTATTATGACTTACTTTCCCTGCAAGTAAAAATTCTCGTGCGCTTCGGCTAGCGCACGAGGACTGCTAATATAACTTGTATGAGTTTCAAGCAAGTATCCCTGACGCGTGAGACAAAAGATATTTCATTGAAGTGTATCGAGAAATTAGCCTGCTCTCGTGCAGCGCACGAGAACCGAAGATTAACTACAGCAACCGATGTTTGACCACAGATAATAGAGTTACAACTATAGTATCTGTGGTTTGACTAGAATGCGCTGCGCCTGCGAATATGTAATGTTGTTTCGCTCTATCCGTGACTGGTTAAATAGTGTAGGTTTGTGGGAGTTAGGTTAGTAATTGTTTTTTATTTTGGTTTTGGTTCGATTCTGTACTGTGTACGTACAGTGTGTGGTGTGGGATAAAATTAACAGTGATTAGGTATATTAAAGACAGTAATAAATCTTTTTAAAATAAACTTATCTGAATCCACGATTTGACGCATTTAAGTGAAAAAATAAAAAACATGATTCCTTGCTAAATGTAATAAACGTGTCAGTTTTATACATGGTTGAAATTCTTCGAGCAATTATACAAAATAATAAAAAATCGACATATACATACATGTAAATTGTTGTTTTTTTTGCGATTTCTAATCTTAATACCTATACTTAGTGAGCAAGTAAAGTGCACCACCTGTTCAACAACCCACCAGCCGCCACTGGTTCCAACCGTTAAACACGGATGAGGAAGAGTTATGATCTGGGGTTGCATGGCTGCGGGCGGAGTTGGCAAAATGTTCATTTGTGAGGGTCCATGGACTCAAAAAAAATACATTAATTTGATGGAAAACACGCTGATGCCATCCTTCCAGCATATTTTTGGTGATACAAATATGCGGGGCGAGTTGCTCCAGCAAGACAATGCACCCTGTCACAAGTCCGCCCTCTCAATGAAGTGGTTTGCTGAAAATGCAATTGACCTGCTTCCATGGCCTGCCCAGCCCAGTCCCCAGATCTGAACCCAATTGAGCATTTATGGGGAATTTTAAAGCTTAAAGTCCGATAATACCCAACAACATCGAAAGTTCTTACGTATGCTGTAAGCTCGTTAAGCTCTATGCCTAAACGAATAGCAGCAGTCATAAAAGCGAGGGATGGCCATACAAAATATTAAATTTTCTTTAATAAAAACAAATTTACAACATTTCTGCATACTTGTTTTTTTGGTTTTTCAAATTTTACTTGGTTTTAAAATTATGGCATCTTTTCGGGGGTGTCTAATACATTTGTAAGTAATATGATCAAAATCGGTTGTTTCTTTTTTGAGAATTTCATCAAACACAAAAAAAAAGTTCCAATGGAGGTATCATTTATAAAAATTTTTCGGACATTTTTTTTCAACCCTTACTTAGCATTAACTAAATGTTTTTTTTTTTTTTTAATTTGTGGAACAGGTTTTGTTCTTAAAGAAAAGAAAGAAACCTATGGGGAAAAACTTAAAAATAATATCTACCAAGTTAAAGGAAAATCTGCCGAGCCGTTAAGGCTGTAGTCAAAGAGACAGAATTGGAACCCCACTTTTTTCGTGTTCTCTATCATCGCTACATATGTCAATTTTGATCGAAATCTCGAGTTAATTTTTTTTTACGAATGCATAACTTGCATTATAATACCTACCTATAAGTTACAAGTTAAAAGGGATAAGAAATTTTTTTTATAGACAGATAATTTCGAGGCCAAGAATGTACGAATATAATGGATTTACTTCAGCATTTTGTAATTGACCTTTGTAAGAAAATTTTTTTCAAACTCATAAGATTTATTGGTACACTCCCATTAGCTTAATAGTTGAAAGAAGATCCTGTCCTAGGTCGACTTATTTTCCACGAAAGAAAATATTGTGTTTAAATAATAATAATGCAAAAATTAGTAGCGGACTAAAACGTGGACCACGCAGAACAGCGTATTGATTTATATTTTTAATAATTCATACATACTACATATATAGTGAGGAGTTGCGACATTACAATTTTCTGCCGATTCCGAACTACTTAGAAGAGAAGAACTTTTTCATAAAAAATGATATTTCTTGTTCACTGAGAAAACTGTACTATGAGTTATTTAAATAGAAACATGTTTAATTATATGTTTAAATAAGGGTAAATAGAATTCGTTTATTATTTAACTCAAATCTGTTTAAATTCGAAAATACTACTATTTTACAGTAAAATATGTTTAAATCAAACTCATTCATGTTTAAGAATTTCATTAAGATCTGGACTTCGTTTTGTATATGTTTTTAAATTAGTTTGAGTTTTTTTAAAATACATGTTTAATTATTTTACTTACTTACAAATTTTAACATTCAATGAACATGAACGAGTTTGTTTTAAATATAAACGGAGTTAAAATATTTACAAGAGTAAGAGATTAAACATAAAAGTTAAATTTAAGCCCGAACGAGTTTGAATTGAAGTAAAATGAAGTAGTTTATTACATAACTTTTCTTATTTTTGGCATCGAAAGTCATGGAGTGCGTTTGTTCCGCGAGTGTTTGTGATTTTATTAAAGCGTGTAATTTATAAAAATATCAAGAAATATTTGATATGGGTATACCATTACAATGTTAGATACCTGAAGTTCTGCTTCAAGCACGAATATAAAAGGATAAGATAACTCGAGGAGTGGAAGAAGAGTGTTCGCTGCTTTCTATTGTAAGTGTCCAAAAAAATATTTGTTTCAAAAACTGTTTATTTATATACATAGTTTTATTTAAAAAAATACTGATTAATAAGTATGCATTATATTAAATTATCATTTGACTTCTATATTCTTCCCATAGGACGCTAGAAGACGACAAAAGAATTAAAAAAGGAAGCAAATTACAGAAGACCAATTATGAACCAGAATTTGACGAAGATTTACTCATAGATCTTAAACAGGGGCTAAGTTCACCTGGTGCTTGTGACAAAGATGAGATCTCAAAACGCTCCGCAACCATTTAAATACTTTTTGGAAAAATGTAATAACAGAATTTCACTTAAAATAAAAATATAAATATGCACTTTTTAATTTTTCTTTGTGTTGAGTAATTTTTTTAATTTCTGAACTTCTGAAAAATCTAAAGTAAAATATATTTGCCTTAAACCAAAATGTATTTGACTCAAATACGGATATATTCAAAAAAAATCAATATGATTCTATTTGAAACAACATCAAATAAAGTTAATAAAAACAAAGATAAGCATGTTTAAATCAAATAGAAAACGAGGTAAATTTAAACAAAATCATGTTCAAATCGGGGCAAACATGGTTAAATACGTTTCTATTAAAATTAAATAGATATCGATTCCATGCCAAATCGTATGTGTTTGAGTTTGATTCAAATATGAATATGTTTGATATTTTTCTCAGTGTTGGATTTGTCACTTCAGCTGAAGAGTCAGTACTCATGTTTTAATGTATCAGGAAATTGATTCCTAGATCTGACACAGAACCTTCTAACCATAACGGGATAGTTTTTTTTATATTTTGGTCCCAAAAGGTCGTTTTCAGAGACCTTTTTTGACAACCGCATAACCCTTATACAATAATTTTAAAGAAAATTCAGATTAAACTAATAACTCAAAATTAAGAAAAAGATCTTTGTTAAACAAGTTTTCAAATGGTAATTTTTTAATTCAATTAATAAAATTGAGCCTATTATATTCCCGTGATTTTAAGGTCTTAATCTCTAAGATCCACCCACTAGAACTCAAGTTATAAGCTTGTAACCCGAAAACTGTAGAACACACAGAAAAGTTACCAAATAAGTTTTCTATACATCTTCATCGTCAATTTTTTTGTTTTCATCATGGTCATCGTCATTGTCATTGTCATTGTCATTATCATTGTCATTGTCATTGTCCTTGTCATTGTCATTGTCATTGTCATTGTCATTGTCATTGTCATTGTCATTGTCATTGTCATTGTCATTGTCATTGTCATTATCATTGTCATTGTCATTGTCATTGTCCTTGTCATTGTTATTGTCATTGTCATCGTCATCGTCACCGTCATCGTCATCATCATCATCCTTACGTCATCGCCCCAGCTCTTAAGAACCGCCCTCTTTCCAGTGCAGTTTTAACCAGTTAGGTTTTTTGTTTCGAAGTTTCATTAAGTCACGATTTAATGCTAATAAGTCGCAATCCAACTGTGCCCTCAAACAAACATCACCCAGGGCTTTATACACAAACACAGTGGCCCGACCTATTCGTCAGTAAGAAAAGTTACGGTGTCCGCATGTGAACAGTGTTATATTGTACATGTGATTATGATTCAAATAAATTCGTTGATATCTCACACACAACGCGTTTGTTTCAGTTCTAACTTCTACACATCCCTATTCTAAAGGCTTGGGGTATAAATTTGTTCAAAATTTTCCGAAGAAAGTAATATTGTTCGTGTTAGAAGCTTTTAACTTGAGTTATAATGACCGCATATTCAAGATTAAGATCTTAAAATTCCGAAAAAATAGTAGGCTACATTTTTATATTAAACTTTGTTAATAAATGCAAAAATAAAACGTGTGTAGTATTGTTAAAAATTTTTAATTGGAAGGCGAAATTAAGTGGGAATTGTGTTATTTTAATGCCACGCCCACCACTGAGTATTGAAAAAGCAATAATCCTCATAAGAGAGCATCAGAAGACTAAGCTTTAGCTTCAAAATTATTCAAATTTAAATTCCAAGTAATTTTTTGGCACAGCCTCTCGAAAAAAAAAATAAAACACCGGAGCTCTACAAAATGCAATACGACGATATATCACAAATAGAATTAAAGTGCCGCGTAGTTAATATCTTTATGCATTTCACATCCCGCACAATTTATGTCCTCATACACAATACTGGTACTACAATATGCTTCACACAACTTGTAACGGGTATATTTCTTAACAGCCCTTAAACAAAGAAAAAAAGGACCTAATGTGCGTTCAGTGCCACCGGGAGTTAAAACAAAAAATACACACGTAGAAAGCTTTCAAATCGTTGCCGTCGTCGTTGTCGTTGTTGGGAAACAAGTTTACAAGGCGTTTGATTTTTGGAAGTCAGAACAAATAGTCAAGGATGTATTGTTGTAAATAGTGACGACATTTTACTAACTCGATTTTATGTATTCGTAATGATTTTGATATTCTGTTGTGTTTTGACATGTGAGATCCATCTGGATTTTTCTTAAACCTTTTAATTCCACAAACATGTTGATTATAAAAAGACATATATGTATGGATGTATGTATGTATGTATTTGATTTTTATTCACTCAATAACTTAAAACTAGAGATATACAATTCATTAATAAGATTTGAATAATAGTGTACATTCTTTAACATCTAATTGAAATATTTAATAATAACTGACGTGGGGTGACAATCAGTAATTTAAATAAGCAAGAAAAAAAAAATAATGATATTAATAGAAAGAAAAGCTTGCTAGCAACAATATAGAAAAAATATAGTATAGATAGAACTTATAATTCTTGAACATTCATACATTTAATAACAACAGGTATATTTACAAAATTTTATTATTTTTCGAATATTTTATTAAAAACTAAATTAATGATTCAATGTTATCAAAATTCAAAGTGAATAACCAGTCTTTAATCTTTTTAATAAAGAGCGTTTCTCTTATTGATAAGGGCAATTTATTAAAAATATTTGGAGCTGTGCATGTGAAATAAAATGCACGACTGGATCGCACGAACTTGCTCTTATGTAAAAGTACTTTGGAATTTAAGATACATTTTATAATTATAAAACATGAGTTTAAAATGAAATTGCCGTCTGATTTCTAGAAAAGTATGAATTTATGCAAACAAACTTTAAAAAATCGTTTTATTATTAAATAAATTTTTTATATAAGAAATTTCTCTAAAATTTTTCAAGAAAAAAATGTGGGATGCGAATTTTAAGTATTTAATAATATTGGTTTTAGGAAATTATTTCAAAAAATAATCGTTTATAGGTTTTAAAGATATTGATTTAAAAATTTTTTTTTTTTTTTAAAACCCAATAAATATTTTTTCGAATATTTTTATATACAATATTATTTTAAACTTAAGGGGACTCCTGCTAAAAATTTTGGGCTAAAATCCTTAGAGCCGTTAATGAGAAAGTCGAAAATCAAAAAAACGGGTCTATGGCAGGTACCCCTATTAACATTTTGCCCCAAAATTTTTTTTTACCAAAATGTAGTCCATGTCCATAATATCACACTTAATTTTTTTTTATCAAAATCGTTAGAGCCGTTTTCGAGATATATAAGATTTTGCATTACGGGTGTATGGGGGGTACCCTTAGTTTTGGAGCTAAAAAAAAAATTTCAATTTCTCCTCTAGGGAATCACCAAATACTCTTAACTACCGAGATTGAAAGAAATAGGTCCAGTGGTTTAGGCTGTAGTGAGAGGTACAGACATACAGACATACTGAAACATGTTTTTTGTGTACTAAATTTTCCTTAAAATTTTTATAAAAAAAATTGATATGCAGATTGTTATTATTTAATAAAATACATTTTAAAACGTAATTTAAAAATTTAATCGTGTATTGGTTTTCAAGATATTGAATTTTCAAAAAAAAAAATTGTATTATTTTTTTAAAAATCCAAAAACTATTTTTTCGAAAAAATTTTTAGTTTATATTTTTTCAAATGCAAAGCAGCTCCTGCATAAAAATTTTGGTTACAAACGTTAGAGCCGTTGGTGAGAAATTCAAAAATCAAAAAAAACGTTCTATGACAGGTACCCCTAATAACATTTCCCCCCAAATTTTTTTTTCACCAAAATATAGTCCGTGTCCATAATATCACACTTAATTTTTTTTATCAAAATCGTTAGAGCCGTTTTCGAGATAAATAAGATTTCGCATTACGGGTGTATGGGGGGTACCCTTAGTTTTGGAGCTAAAAAAAAACTTTCAATTTCTCCTCTAGGGAATCACCGAAGACCCTTAACTACCAAGTTTGAAGAAAATACCTCCGGTAGTTTAGGCTGTGGTTCGAGGTACAGACATACAGACATACAGACATACAGACATACAGACATACAGACAGACAGACGGAATTGTCGGACCCACTTTTTTCGTCTTCGCTATCATCGTAATGTCAACTTTGATCAAAATATCGAATTCGATTTTTTTTCCAAATGCAGAACTTGCCCTATAGTACCTATATCGCAAGTAAAAATGATTGAAATGTGTCTTGTAAGCAAAAGGTACATTGACTAAAGTCATATTGTTTACACGTAAGTTGTACATTTGATAATTCCTACTAGGGATGTTTCCGCTTTGTTTAAAAAATTCTCTTAAGACTTTGAAAACATATAAATGTCTCATTGGAAGAATTTGCAATTCTCTAAATAAAAACAAACTTTCGGCCATCCTATTTTTATTTAAAATAATTCTAACTAAATGTTTTTGTGCTGTTAATTAAGGTATAAAGCTATTAGCATAAGATCCACCCCAACTAGTAATACCGTATTGTAACTTCGAGTTTGCAAGACCAAAATAGATCATTTTCAAAACTTTTTGAGAGCAAAAGGGTTTTATAAAATACATTTTTCGTGTGACCGATAACAAATAATTTTTGATCATTTGCATATGAGCTTTCCAATTCAGGTTGTTATCAATTATAACTCCTAAGTATTTAAATTGATGAACTACTTCAACTTTAAAACAATTTTTTGAACATTGATATTCGGATTTAAAATTACTTATTCCACACTTGTGAATAGGTAAAGAATTCTGATTACAATCGTGAGCGTGGAACAGTAAGATACTCGTAAAGTCATAAACACTATTACCAGACACCTCAAAACACATCAATTTAGTTTTTTCATTAATTTGTGATAAGTAAACCACTGCCTTAAGATTTCAAGATCGTTTTCAATGTTCGCAATACTTTAAAAGACAGTATTTGAAGAGTATGTGAATACTATATCGTCAGCAAAAGCAGTCGATATACCATTTAGTTTAAGTTTGAAAATGGAGTTTATATAAATTAAGAAAAACAAAGGACCAAGCACTGATACCTGAGGAACGCCATTTTTAAGCAGTCTTGGCTCACTTAAGATTCCATTGTTGTTGATTTTTGTTTTCTAATTTTTAAATAAGAATTGAGTAAATTAAAAAAAATTATCGCAAAAACCTGCATTATAAAGTTTGTTAAGCAACAGACCGTGATTGACTAGATCAAAGGCTTTAGTCATATCTATGAACAGGCCCATAGTTATTTTATTACTATTCAAACTTCCATAAAGTTGACTACATACCCTTAAAATAGCATCTTTTGTTGACAAACCAGCTCTGAAACCAAATTGATTATTACAGAAGAAATTAGTCTTTTCCAAGAATGACATAATTCGGACTTCGATTAACTTCTCAACAAAGGTTTTTAAAAAAGTTGAAAGTAGTGAAATAGGTCTATAATTTGATATAAATTTTCTATTTCCTTTTTTAAAGAGCGGTGTAACTTCAGCAAATTTAAGTATATACATTGGTATACTTTGAACATTTTTTTCAAAAATTAAAGTCAGACCGCTTTGCAGAATGATGTCTCTTGAAGTTGAAGATGCAAGAGTACTTAAAGATCTCAATCCGCTAGCTTGGTTTATGTCCTCCCTATTGTTCTAAAGAACCAGTGTGGAACACTAGTAACATATCACTATGCACGAAGTTGAAACTCCACGAATCCAACCTAAAATCTAGGCTGTTATACACCTGTGAAACATGGAAGAGCTCTGCTAACATCTCGAAAAGGTTACAAGGCTTTCGTTAACCGATGTCTGCGGTACAGTTTGAAGATCTACTGGACACAAACTATAACAAACGTCGTCGCGTTTTGGAAAAGAACCGAGTAGAAAAAAATAGATGTAGACATTATGCAACGAAAATAGAGGTGAATGGGCCATACATTGAGGAAACCTGACAATAACATCTCGTAGAAATCTTTTGAATGGAATCCTCAGGGTGCAAAATGTGTTGGAAGACCGAAAACAACCTTAACTGTTAACTGTAATGGTAGGAGCAAGGTCTCAGGATATTCGTACGTGGCAACAGCTAAAACCGCTTGCGTCATCAAATCGTGACAGATGGATGGATTTTGTTGCTGCCCTATGCTCCAGATGGAGTTGAAGTGTAAGGTCATACAATACTCCGCTGGTCATACAATAAATTCTGGTGTGCAGCAGGGTTCCGTTGTATTTCCCACTCTTTTTCTTTTCAGTTTTCAGTTCTCGGTATGTGATCATCTTGTGTGGAATTACCACATATTCGACGTCGTCGCAAAAAATGCCTTAGGTTTGCTTCGACATTCAAGACATTTTTAACCCCTTCTGATCTGGCTGTAATCTGAGGTTTTTATTCGTCCAAATCTTGAGTGCAATTTCCATATTGGGACAGGTGCTCTAATAACTTACTTCATAGATAGAAATATGAGAAAAACATTTAAAACTCTCTCAACAGCACACGGTTGGTATTGAACGGTCCCCCATCTAAGTACTAACCACGCGCAATGGTGCTTGATTTCGCTGATCGATGGAAAGCGAGGCTTTCATCAAAGCCTTTGACACTCTTGTCTTTTTTTAGTTCACAGTGCTCTAATGAAATAGTCAGTTGAATTTCTCCCCTTACAAAATTCAACCGTAACACTTAAGGAATGCCTATCAATTTATTCTCAAGCCCACTTTTAAACGTACAGAGATTCCATTTTAAGTCGTACAACACGAATGTGGAATGTTCTTCCCAGCGATGATTTTCCCTTTCATAATGAGGTATAGAAACCAATGTGCACATCCTTTTTCATCGTATCCAATTTTCCTAAGGCACGCACTGTGTTGTCTTACATATAAAGGATATTCATATTTCCTTGAGTGCGCGTTAATTTATTAAAAAAAACTGTGTTAATATGAAGTTTAAGTCCTTATAGTCAAATTTTTTGATAGGGTGTGTAGGTAAAGTCATCTTTTTATAAATATAAAAATTTGAAATCGTCTAACCGATTTGCAACTCTACCCCTCAGACTATGCTGGCAATCAATTCTGCTTTCGGAATATGGTTATTAAGGTCCACACTCAGTTTTTAGGTGTAGCACAGAAACATGTAAATGTAGGTACATAAACCACGACTACTGAATGGCCACTTCACACGCAAGCTCACCTAACACCACCAGTGCCATCTACCACCATCCCCATCCCAAACCCGAAGGCAGTCGCACAGTTTTCGTTACGTAAATTGTTCCTGCGGTGGTGGCTTTTGGTTGTGTCCTCTTAGCAAAATTTGAGTTTCTGCGGAAAGACCGACACGACGCAATGACAACGTGAATTCACTAGATCACATTGCCCAAACATTCCTTGGTACCAAGTGTCACCTGCCTTCTAGGCATGCCCCCAAAACACACCCACATCTAAAATTGAATTACCTTTTGTAACAGCTACACAACGAGCGGGTCGGGCTTTTAACATGGCCATTATTTAGTACTGGGTCACGTCACCATTTGCTATTGTCCCTCCGGCCAAAAAGAAGCAACAGTGGAAACGTGAGTGTCCTGTAAACAACTTTGTTTGAATTGAATTATACACTACAATGTCAAAGGGGTAGATATTTGGCTTCCCCAAAGAAGAAAGTATCTCACGATTGGATGAATGAACCTTGCTTAATTGGACTGTAAATGACATTCCGGCACTATTGTTACATAATTTCCTTCCTCGAATCGCCTAAACAACCGGAAGCTATCAAAGGCAGCAGCAAATCATTCAAAGAGACTCACAAACACTCACAAAAACATCAAACAACAATAGCTAAAATAATTGGAGCAAGATGACATACAATCCTGGCTATCCTTAGCTAAGCAGGGTATCTACAAAATAGAAAAGAGAACCTTGTGAAAAAGATATCAATTTTTCATGATTTGATGATTGAGTTCGCGAAATGTCTCCTACACGAAGGAGACAAGAGCGAGTCTGTCTACGACAAGAACTAAGTCAGATAATGATGGCTTCTTATTTCTTTCTTTCTGACAACGTTCCCTAAACAGGGGTGGAGTGATTTATGTGTGGCCCTTCAAGAATTATAATAATTTTTGGAGCCGGAAAGGCAAGTTTTTAGACCAGAACCTTATTTTAATAATCAGGGTTTTTGTTTTTTGAAAAATTGGTAAAAATAATAATCAATACCTGAACAATCAGCAGCCCGACAAATTTATAAGGGGACCATTTGATCAGAAAACGAACTAGATTATCATATAAGTAGACTTCCTTTCCACATCAAAATTGTGAAATTTCCCAAACCGTCGCCCGCCTTATCATGGCGCCCCAGACAGCTACCCATAATTCGAATAATCAAAATCCGCTCGTTGTTCCTCTGTACAAATGGAGAATTTCATGGATGGCTTACTTTTTAATTTTGCAACAAACGAAGAACCGTCAGGAAGTTTGTAATAAATCTCTGTAGCAACGAAAAGGGATAAACGAGATGAAGAAGAAGACATATATCTAGGATTCTATGTACTCGTATGAAGAGAAAACACAAGTACAAAAGAATATTGTTTTATTTGAAAAAATAAAAAAAAAAAATGAAAAGAAAATTGCTTTCGACACGAGTTTCAATTTTGAGAATGTTTGTCAATAAGTTTGATGGGATTTTTCATGCTCGCGTTTAAGTAATCCTGCAAACGGGGGTTTCCAGTCTACTTCAAATCAAAGAGAAAATCAAAAGAGGGTTAAAATTATACCCAATCTGTTAATGGAATGCAATTTGAGGGGTGGACAATTATTAGAAAATTGGGGTTGCATGGGTAATTGCAATTTGAATTGACACGAGGAGAAGGATAACCGAAAATTATGGCAACAATAAGTGAAAGTATCAATGGCTTGGATTACTATATTATTATTGTGGATATGGAAACCTCTTTTAAATAGCTAGCTTTAAGAACAAGGAGCCGTGGAAATTTGAAATGTGTTTTTTAGTATACGCCCTTGAATAATAATTATTGTTTTGGATTGTCATGACCTAGAGGCCTAGGTTGGATTACCATCTAAACATAATTAAAAAATGTTTTTATGTCAAGGGTATCGCTTTTTGGGAGGAAGTAACAAATTCTTTATGGCTATCTCTTGTCATGAAAAGTTCTCAGTTGAGCCGTTTGCAGAATTATAATTATTTTGGGAGCCGGAATATTGAAGGTTTCTTCTTTTTTCCGAAGGCAACACGCACACAGGAATGCTTTGCGAGATGTAAGACAATAGAATCAGATTCTATATACGACCAATTGTGTGCCTTTTGAAGTAAAAATCATTGAATTAGGTATAAGATCATTTCAACTGTTTTATTATGTTTTTATATAATGGTTATTTGACGATTTACAACCGTCAGCGTAGTAACCCTTAGCTAATGACATGCAGAAGGTCTTGGGTTAGACTCTCAGCCGCTGCTTTCTCAGAGATGTACTCCCTCTTGTGAGGAATTAACAAATCCTCTAGAGCAGCCATCGGCAACCTTTTTAAGTAGTCGGGCTCAGTTTTGAAATCCCAAAGTTCAGCGGGCACCACCCAATGAAAAATCAATTTTTTAATAAGGCAATAATATCAATTCAAATAAAATTTATTTCATTTATTTTTTAAATTCAATGTGAAGTTTGACATTGCAAGTTGTCAGCTAATTCATTATAATTTGGCAAATAACTCGAATTGGCAGTTCTTAGACATTGGTCCAAATGAGCATCTGTAAGGGTCGTTTATGAAATGTGTTTAAATGCGGGCATCTCAAGATTATCTCGCGGGCATCTTGGTGCCCGCGGGCACTTCGCTGCCAACTCCTGCTCTAGAGCATCACTTATCATGGAAAGTGCTGCTCATTAGCCGTTCGGATTCGGCAGAAAATGGTAGTTCTCTCCATTCCTGAAAACACGCACAAGAAAATGGTTTGAGAGTTGTAAGTCAAGAAGTCCTGGTTCTCTTCGAGCTGTTGCACCACTAAATTTATTTAGTTATTATTCTACTGTCAATAGTCATAAATCTTATACCGACATCAGATTCAATTATAGGGTGCTTTTTATATTCCAGGTCGATATTTCTTTTTTTCAATAACTTTTCAATAAAATACAATTTTATAGATTATAATTAATTAATTACTATATTATAGTCTTTGGCATTTTGTAAGGAATATGATGTCAGTCAAGTCGGCGCTTCTCGTCGTAGCGCAAAGACGAGCTCTTTTACGCACATTTTGCACAACAATTTCTCAGACTTCTGTTGTAATTTCAGCAATTTCGTTTCTTATATCCTTAATCATCAAGGTTGTGGTTGGTTTGTTGATGTATGTACATCTTTTATTTCAGTACCAACATAAGAAAACGAGAGGCGTTAAATCGGCTGGGAAAACTTCTCGTAAAATTGGCACCACGAGCGGTGTGTGATGTGCCACAGTCTTGTTGGAACTGTTCTGTAGGCCTAATTGACCCAATCCGGGTACAAGAATGTTCTTCAACATGGCCAACAGAAACTGTTACCGCTTTGCGTTGACGGCGGACATTTTTTCGGCACTTAATGTCGAATGTTCGACACAAAAATGGTGAAATTTGTTTGCCTTGATGGCTCATTGAGAGCCTAAACTTAGTGCCTTACAACTCTCAACCATTTTTGTCTGCGTTTCTGCTAATGAGCAGCACTTCACTGTTAGAGGATTTGTCAATTCCTCGCAAGAGGCAGTGCAACCCTGAAAAAAATGTTTGCAGCGTCTGGAAATCGTGACCAAGACTCTTTATATGGCAGCCCAACGCACTAACCATAATGCCAAGGCGTACTAGAACTATTGGATTATTTGGGACTATTTCCAACAATTTTGACAAATTTTGCATGTGGAAATAATTTGCAATAAAAATACAATAAATATTTCAACCACTAACTACAGCATAGGTACGAAATTTAATAAAACTCCCTTATGCCGTTTTTAAGAAACTTCGAATTCATGCATTATTTAGGGTGACTAGATAGCTATGATGGTTTTCCCAGTTATTATGTTTCAGCGGTCAAAGTTACCAATGACATCAAGCTGTCAAAATAAGAGCGCAAAAACATCGATACATCCGATCTGTGCTTCCAACAAGAAGGCGGCGCTACATGTCATGCGAGCAACGCAACTTCTTGAAGCACTGCCAGCGATTCCGAGGCAGCCATTTGAATTCTAAGCTTAATGGCATAAATCAGGCTTAAAGATAAAGCTAGAATCAATTTTTCATGTCACAGTGTTCTTGTTTTTAATGTGTGAAAATATCAAAATTTCATTGGAAGCAAATTAGTCTGTATAGATTCTTGCTCGATTTACAGAAGAACAATGGTTCAATTTGCATAAAGAGACTGACTTAAATCTCCAAACTTTGAGTCACACCGAATTTGATTAAATTTTCAAATTTTACTGTGATGATAACTAAAATTTAGTCTAAGTCACCATCGAAGTCCGCCTACTACCCCCGCCTACTTTTAATCTAATTGTCAAAGCTGATAAAAATGAAAATAATGCTTGATTAAGAAAAATTGTAAACAATGTATATTTTTACAATTATTTCTTACAAAATATTTTGCTACGCCCACTTTTAAGGCCGTTTTCACCTAAAATGCTCATGCTTGAATTTCAAATTCGATAGAATAGATCTTTTCATTCGAATGAACTTTGCACAATTTGACATTCGAGCGAAAAATGTTCATTGTCGAATAATTGCATAAAATGAACCTCAATGAAATTGGTTTTTGAAATCAGCTGTGTAAAATTTACTGACATTTCTATCTGATTTAGTATGACCAAACTGATTGTTTTGATGATTTTTATTTAGAAAAAAATCTGGTCTAAAAATAATACTTTATCATTTAAGAAAAATAAAGTTAAGATAAGTAATGTCCGGTAAGGTTTAAATTTGAAAAAACATCAATTTAAACTGACATTTTAAAATTTCGGAGCATTTAGAAAACAGTTTGGTAAGTTTATTGGGTCGCATGATCTTGCTCCTATGTAATAGACTAGGAATTTCAAAAATGAATGTTATTAGAGAAAAACTGTTCATAAGCATAAAATTAATTTTTTAATAGACTAAAAAAATTTCTTTAGTAGTTGGAGGTAAAAATAGGATGCCATGTGATTTAAGCAAATATAATTATAAGTCTTTGTATTGGTTTCTTAAAAAAATAAGATTTTATATAAAAAATTTTGAAGAAAAAAATTTGGTACGCTAACTTAAAGTTTTTATTATAGTTTGAATAAAAATTAAATTTACAAAAAAAATTGAGCCGTTTCCGAGATATTGAATTTTCCAAAAAAAAAATTGACTTTTTTTTCAAAATTCAAAAAAATATTTTTCTTAAAGTTTTAATATGCAATGTTTTTTAAACTTTTAAGAAACTTCTCTCTAAAAAAATTTCATTAAAATCCGTTATGCCGATAATGAAATATTCAAAATTTAAAAAAATCGTTCTATGGTAGGTACAGTCAGTAATATCTTGTTTTCATTTTCTTTTTTATTCAATTATAGATTCTAGAAATTAATCGAAAGAAAAAATTTTTTGCAAAATTCTTAGAACCGTTTTCGAGTAAATACGATTTTCGAAAACCATTTTTTAACATTTGTATGGTGGGTACCGTTATTTTTAGGTAAAATAATTCCTTTTTTCTCATATCTTGTAGATTGTATTAAAAAACTTTTATTTATCAAGTCTTAAAATAATTGAGCAAACAATTTTTTTGTGAAAATTTGAATACACAATAATTTAGGAACTGCTGCCTTAACATAAAAAACTGATCAAAATCAGTCATACCGTTTTTGAGAAAATCAAAAACAAAAAAAAATGGTTCCATGGGGGGTACCAATAATAAAAAATTTTGGAATTTTTTTGCAACCATTAACTATTTTTAGCTAAATGAACTTTTTTTTGAATTTTTACTTGCGACTTATACGAGTAGGTACTATAAGGCAAGTTATGCATTCGGAAAAAAAAATCGAACTCGAGATTTTGAACAAAGTTGACATTACGATAATAGCGAAGACCAAAAAAGTGGGTCTCGCAATTCTGTCTGTCTGTCTGTCTTTTTGACTACAGCTAAACGGCTCGGCCGATTTTCTTTAAACTTGGTACATATGGGTTTTATTTTGTTCCTCCCGGATGTTTTTTGATTTGATTTTTTAAGACCAAAAGTAACGGTAACTGCCATACGATTTTTTTTTTCGAAATTTTATAAATATTTTTTTTTCTCAATTTAAAAAAAAAAATTCATAAAATTTCATTTAGTTAAACCTAGGTAATGAATGAAAACAAATTTCCAAAAAATTATTATTTTTGGTAGATACCCACGTTGAAATCATTTTTTTGTTTTTGATTTTCTCAAAAACGGTATAACCGATTTCGATCTTTTTTTTTATGTTAAGTTAAGGCTCCCCAGCAGTTTCAATATTATTGTGTACTTATTCAAATTTTCAAAACAATTTTTTTTGGATTTTTAAGGAAAATTTCAAAATTTTTTTTTGAAAACTCAATATATTGAAAAGTTTCTAAAAATAATCTACAAGATATTCGAAAAAAAATATTTTACCTAAAAATAACGGAACCCTCCATACAAATGTTAAAAAATGGTTTTCGAAAATCGTATTTTTCTCGAAAACGGTTCCGAGAATTTTGCTTCAATTTTTAGTTTTTCGATTAATTTTTAAGATCTTTAATTTAATACAAAAAATTTTGAAAAAAAGACATTACTGACCGTACCTACCATAAAAAGATTTTTTAAAATTTTGGATTTCTCATTATCGGCATAACGGATTTTGATGAAATTTTATATAGAGATGCTTCTAAAGACTTCAAGAAACTTCGCATTTTAAAACTTACAAAAAAAAATATTTTTTGAATTTTTGAAAAAAAAAAATCATCTCCAAAATGGGTCAATATTTTTTTTGGAAATTTAGTTTTCATTCGTACAATAGTAAAAGCCTAAAGTAAACGTAACAAGTTTTTTTTCTTAAATATTTTAAAAATTTTATATATAAAACCTTATTTTATTAAGAAACCCCTACAACGACTTATAATTTATGTTCTTGCATAAATTCATATTTGCATAGAATTCTTTTTTTGTCTCTTACTACTAAAAGAATTTAAAAGATGATGATAATTTTATCCTTATGAACGGTTTTTTCTAATAACATTCGTTTTTAAAATTCCTAGTCTATTACATAGGAGCAAGTTCGTGCGACCCAGTCGTGCATTTTATTTTTTTTAATCTGTGGGACACTTTTTGAGAAAAAAAATATTTTTAAAACTTCAAAAGAAATTCGTATGGCAGGTACCGTTATTTTTGGTCTTAAAAAAAAAAAAAAAAAAACATGTGGAGGAAAAAAATTAAAACCGATATTTACCAAGTTTGAAAAAAATCGGCCGAGCCGTTTAGCTCGTCAAAAAGACAGACAGGCAGACAGAATTGAGAGACACATTTTTTTTTGTACTCGCTATTATTGTAATGTCAACTTTGCTCAAAATCTTGAGTTCGATTTTTTTTTTCCAAATATGCAAAACTTGCCCTTTGGTACCTATATCACAAGTAAAAAGATTGCATATCAAAACTAAAACATATATTAAAATATAAATCAATTTTTTTTTGAAAATTCGATATCTCATAAGAGAGTCAATGATTATTTTGAAATTTTGATTTTTATTTGTAGAATGATAACAAATTAAAATTTGCGTACCATTTTTTTTTTTAATATTTGAATAATTTTGTATCCAAAACCTTATTTGTCTTTAATTTATTTTTTTTTAACCTCAAACCCCTGACCTCGATAAGTGGAACCATGTCGAAATGTCGTGCACTTAATATTAAATAAAAATTTATCTAAAATTAAAATGAATAAACGCGGTAAGTCCATTAAGTATTCGTATATTTAAAAATTTTACAAAATGTTTTAGCAAAATAAACAAGAAATTTAATGAATAGTACTATACTAACATCAATGTTTTTTTACAAACAAATTCTAAAATTCCAAAGAACTTGTACATAAGAGCAAGTAAGTGCGACGCAGACGTATATTAAATTTTTTATATTTTACTTTATAATTTTTGTCTGAGCTGCAAAACTTCAACAAAAAAGTCCAAATTACTAAAAAATGATTTTTTTTTGTTTATAAAACAATTTTTCGAGATGCGATTTCATTTAAATGTCTTAGAAGTGCCAGATTACAAGATTGTATGCAATATCCGCGCAGCGATTAACAAGATATGCTTGAATAACTCAAAAAATGTGACAATTCCTCAAAAGCCAACAAAACCACATTTCGGTTTAATGAATTTTTTGACAAAACTTGTTTGAAATAAATCTCGCCTTTTTGGTTTTAAACGATATCAAAAATTGCCCCATAAAACAGGTAGAAAAGCGTTCATGTAATCAAAAAGGCTGTTAATTTAAAATTGTTTTTCAACAAAAATTAGATTTGCGTAAATTTCTAGGAAAACAAAAAAAAAACTACCATAATGATTTTGTTTCTTAACAAATAGCCATAGTCGACAGCCATGACCTGTTTGTTTAAGCCTTTGAATGCTTGCCAGACATCTAGCAAATTCTTGTAGCCCATGCATCACAATTGCCATAAACCGGACCTTAATATTCACTAAAGAAGATTACTCATAAAAGTTGTTTTTGAATTTTACAAAAAACTCCCACACTATCTGTCGTCTCAGCCCCTTCAGTTACTGGAAACTTTCTCCTACGGATATGATGGTTAGAAAGCATATTTATCCTAATAGAGTCCCTTAGACAGTATAGCATACAATCTAAGTCATATTGTTATCAACAAACATTTTACTCAACTTTCATCTGCAGTCCTTGCAAACTATATCCTAACCTTCACCTAGCTATCTATAGGTACACCGAGAATAATGGACCCAGAAAATAATGTTGAGTTATAGGGAAAACTTTAATACAATAAATAATAGAAATGTAGGTTGGTAGGTATGCATATTATACGCCGCCGTATAACAGTGGATAGAACAACTTTTCCAATCATTTTATAGCCTTCTTTTGGAATATCCTTCACCTATTCATAGAGAATATGGTAAACTTTTGGTCATCGAGAAAAAGTTGTGTTTCTATTTTTTTTTTCGTTTTTATTTTACAAAACCCAAAGCGGTGTGCTTTTTCAAATCTCTTCGACTTTTATACAAAGGATAAGTTTGCACTTTAGAGAAAGCAGTTCGAAGAAGATCCTTTCTGTTTTGGTTTTTGTATATTTTTTTTCCATTTCCTTCGTTGTAACCCTTAAGGACTTGATTTACGTTTAAGTACTCTTTGGATTATTTTGTTTTTGTTTGTTTGTGATTTATCTTTGGCAAGACCCGCAGAAAAAAGACAGAAACACATACAAAAAAAATATATCTTTCTACTTTCTTTGTCTTTTTTTTTGAAACCAGGACATTGGGGAGAAGATAAGCGGAATTTTTCTCAAGACATCCAATTAAAATATGCAAATACAAAAAAAAATTGTTTTATTCTTTCAAATCATACACAAACATAGAAATGCACTTAGGATCTCATAAATTTTTTAAATGTTTTTGTCTTCTGCTGAAGGAAAAAAAATTTAAACAATGGAACTATTCATTAAGTGGATGCAAAAATAACACAAAAACAAAATGAAAAAAAAAAAAACAAAACAAATATGCACACAAGAGCTAAAACGGATAGTGATGGATTTGTCAAAAAATAAGAGCACAGACTTATAATGGAACCGGCAGTTTTTGTGAGTCTGTGTGACATTTTTTGTATTTTTTTTTTAAGGAAAACAATAGAAAATAAAATGCACGACTGGATCGCACGAACTTGCTCTTATGTAAAAGTACTTTGGAATTTAAGATACATATAAATATAAAACATGGATTTAATGAGATAATAATGTTCAAATGCATAAAATTGCTGTCTGGTTTCCGGAAAAGTATGAATTTATGCAAATAAACCTTAAAAAATCGTTTTATTATTAAATAAATTTTTTATATAAGAAATTTCTCTAAAATTTTTCTAAAAAAAAAATGGGATGCGGATTTTAAGTATTTAATAATATTGGTTTTAGGAAATAATTTCAAAAAATAATCGTTCATAGGTTTTGAAGATATTGATTTTTCAAAAAAAATTTTTTTCAAAAAAACCCAACAAATAATTTTTCGAATATTTTTATATACAATATTATTTTAAACTTAGGGGGACTCCTGCTGAAAATTTTTGGTTAAAATCGTTAGAGCCGTTAATGAGAAAGTCGAAAATTAAAAAAAACGGGTCTATGGCAGGTACCCCTAATAACATTTTGCCCCAAAATTTTTTTTGACCAAAATGTGGTTCATGTCCATAATATCACACTTAATTTTTTTTATCAAAATCGTTAGAGCCGTTTTCGAGATAAATAAGATTTTGCATTACGGGTGTATGGGGGGTACCCTTAGTTTTGGAGCTAAAAAAAAAATTTCAATTTTTCCTCTAGGGAATCACCGAAGACTCTTAACTACCGAGATTGAAAGAAATAGGTCCAGTGGTTTAGGCTGTAGTGAGAGGTACAGACATACAGACACACTGAAACATGTTTTTTGTGTACTAAATTTTCCTTAAAATTTTTATAAAAAAAATTGATATGCAAATTATTAGTATTTAATAAAATACATTTTAAAACGTAATTTAAAAATTTAATCGTGTATCGGTTTTCAAGATATTGAATTTTCAAAAAAAAAATTGTATTATTTTTTTAAAAATCCAAAAACTATTTTTTCGAAAAAATTTTTAGTTTATATTTTTTCAAATGCAAAACAGCTCCTGCATAAAAATTTTGGTTAAAATCGTTTGAGCCGTTGGTGAGAAATTCGAAAATCAAAAAAACCGTTCTATGACAGGTACCCCTAATAACATTTCCCCCCAATTTTTTTTTCACCAAAATATAGTTCATGTCCATAATATCACACCTAATTTTTTTTATCAAAATCGTTAGAGCCGTTTTCGAGATAAATAAGATTTTGCATTACGGGTGTATGGGGGGTACCCTTAGTTTTGGAGCTAAAAAAAAAATTTCAATTTTTCCTCTAGGGAATCACCGAAGACTCTTAACTACCGAGATTGAAAGAAATAGGTCCAGTGGTTTAGGCTGTAGTGAGAGGTACAGACATACAGACACACTGAAACATGTTTTTTGTGTACTAAATTTTCCTTAAAATTTTTATAAAAAAAATTGATATGCAAATTATTAGTATTTAATAAAATACATTTTAAAACGTAATTTAAAAATTTAATCGTGTATCGGTTTTCAAGATATTGAATTTTCAAAAAAAAAATTGTATTATTTTTTAAAAAATCCAAAAACTATTTTTTCGAAAAAATTTTTAGTTTATATTTTTTCAAATGCAAAACAGCTCCTGCATAAAAATTTTGGTTAAAATCGTTTGAGCCGTTGGCGAGAAATTCGAAAATCAACAAAACCGTTCTATGACAGGTACCCCTAATATCATTTCCCCCCAATTTTTTTTTCACCAAAATATAGTTCATGTCCATAATATCACACCTAATTTTTTTTATCAAAATCGTTAGAGCCGTTTTCGAGATAAATAAGATTTTGCATTACGGGTGTATGGGGGGTACCCTTAGTTTTGGAGCTAAAAAAAAAAATTTCAATTTTTCCTCTAGGGAATCACCGAAGACTCTTAACTACCGAGATTGAAAGAAATAGGTCCAGTGGTTTAGGCTGTAGTGAGAGGTACAGACATACAGACACACTGAAACATGTTTTTTGTGTACTAAATTTTCCTTAAAATTTTTATAAAAAAAAATGATATTCAAATTATTAGTATTTAATAAAATACATTTTAAAACGTAATTTAAAAATTTAATCGGGTATCGGTTTTCAAGATATTGAATTTTCAAAAAAAAAATTGTATTATTTTTTTAAAAATCCAAAAACTATTTTTTCGAAAAAATTTTTAGTTTATATTTTTTCAAATGCAAAACAGCTCCTGCATAAAAATTTTGGTTAAAATCGTTAGAGCCGTTGGTGAGAAATTCGAAAATCAAAAAAACCGTTCTATAGCAGGTACCCCTAATAACATTTCCCCCCAAATTTTTTTTTCACCAAAATATAGTCCATGTCCATAATATCACACTTAATTTTTTTTATCAAAATCGTTAGAGCCGTTTTCGAGATAAATAAGATTTTGCATTACGGGTGTATGGGGGGTACCGTTAGTTTTGGAGCTAAAAAAAAAATTTCAATTTCTCCTCTAGGGAATCACCGAAGACCCTTAACTACCGAGTTTGAAGAAAATACCTCCGGTAGTTTAGGCTGTAGTTCGAGGTACAGACATACAGACATACAGACATACAGACAGACAGACGGAATTGTCGGACCCACTTTTTTCGTCTTCGCTATCATCGTAATGTCAACTTTGATCAAAATCTCGAGTTCGATTTTTTTTCCAAATGCAGAACTTGCCCTATAGTACCTATATCGCAAGTAAAAATTAAAACAAAGATGTCTGTCACGAAAATTTCTAATCCGGTTATCCACTTTTTCATTGAAGACGACCCACTTTCGTAGAACAATTTAACCATTTGCTCTTGTTGTTGAGAGCTGGACATGTAGAGCTTTAATTGGCAGGACAGACTCAATTAATGACAGATGGACCTTCAACAATAAGACCGTAATCGCCTGTTGAAGCTCGGATATCCATATTGGAAAATCTATTATGGACGAGTATTTTAATAATTTCACAGTGATATGGCAGTCTGCCAGCGTTGCCGCTTCATCTGGAGCAGCTTCAAAACCCTTGGGAGCCCCATTTAAGAAGCCAACTCCAATGTCACGTTAAAACGTGCAGTGATGAAAACCATTCCTCAAATCCTTGTTCCTTGACTTCCATTTATTCTTTCGGTATATACGTTTCTTACAATCTAGTGAGAGAGGGAGAAGGGCAACAATGGTCCATCAGCCATCGGTTGAATCTCTCAGTATTGTTGAGAGAAACAATAATCAACGAGATCACTTTGACCTCGAAAGTGGATAATGGGTCACTTATCCATTAAAATTGACAACATTTAAGAGTGGTTGAGATCTGGTTCCCGATTGCGACAGGCGGATGGCTTGATCACACTTGATCGCAAAAGACGGCAGGTACGGCCGATGCACTAAGTGAGCTGAATGCACTCAAGTAATGCAAGTAATTTAAGAGGGCCCTGAACTCAATGATGACGGCTCATAAAACTGGAGTGTTGAAAGTGCGAGAATGTAAAAGCTAATCGATTTACAACTGCGTTGGCCCACTCACAAATTTGGAGGAATTGCTATAGCTTTTGACAAGCCTGGTTAGAAATACGGAGGTCTTTGCAGGTAAATACAGTTTTTGTTTGATAATTGCATTTCCTTTATATTCATTCTTAAAAAATATAGCCCGCGAATCCACACCCCCTTACTGAGTTAGGTAGCAGCACGTACATATTGTTGCCAAATTGCAATTTATTCAATTCGCTGAACTCGCTTGGCTGTAGTTTGACAGTTCATCTTTACTTCATACACTATTGACATCGTGTCTATTATTGGCATTGTTTGGTCGTTTTTGTTTTTTAATTGAAAAGCACAAGCACCAGCTCTCCATCAACCAAACCAGCGTTCCAGAAGAGGACTGCACCGTCAAAAAAACTAAACCAAAAAGGACAATCGCATCAGTTTTCCATCATCCTTGACGATATTGAAGGACTGTTTAGAACAGATCTCATTTCTCTTCAGTTACAAGCAACTACGGTAGTCTCAATCATCATCAAAATAAAATGCGCGACTGGGTCGCACGAACTTGCTCTTATGTAAACGACTAAGAATTTCAAAAATGAATGTTATTAGAGAAAACTGTTCTTAAGGATAAAATTAATTTTTTAAATGACTAAAACAACTCCTTTAGTATTCGGAGCTAAACACAGGATGCCATGTGTTTTAAGCAAAAATTAGTTTAAGCAAGAACAAAATTATAATTCGTGGTAATGGTTTCTCAAAAAAAAAAGCTTTTATATACAAAATTTTTAAAACATTTTTAAGAAAAAAATTTGAAACGCCAATTTAAAGTGTTTATTAATGTACAAATAAAAATTAAAATTACAAAAAAAAATATTGATCCGTTTTTGAGATATGGAATTTACAAAAAAAAACTGGACTTTTGTTTTTCAAAATCTAAAAAAATTATTTTTTTTAAGTTTAGAAATGCAACGTTTTTTTAAACTTTTTAGAAGCTTGTCTATAAAAAAAATTCATTAAAATCCGTTATGCCGATAATGAGAAACTCAAAACTCGAAAAAATCGTTATATGTATGGTAGATTCACTCAGTAATATCTGGATTTCAAATTTTTTCTAATTAAATTATAGATCGTAAGAATTAATCTAAAGAAAACAAATTTTAGCAAAATGCTCGGAACCGTTTTTTAACTTTTGTATAAAGGGTACTGTTATTTTTAGGTAAAATATTTTTTTTTTCTTATATCTTGTAGAATTATTAAGAAACTTTTGTTTATCAAGTTTAGTATTAAAAAAGCATGGGCTTTTCGAAAAAAAAAATGTTTTAAGTCCAAAAAATAGTTTTTTAAAAATTTGAATTCACAATAATATTCAAACTATTGCGGACCTTTAGCAGAAAAAAAAAGTGATCAAATTACGTCGAACAGTTTTTGAGAAAATCAAAAACCAAACAAATGGTTCCAAGGGGGGTTCCAAAAATAACAATTTTTTGGAAATTTTTTTTAACCATTAGCTAACTTTAACTCAATGAAATTTTTTGAATTTCTCTTAAGAAAATCTGTTTGACAGTTTTTGAGAAAAAAAAAAATATTTACAAAATTTCGAAAAAAAAATCGTTTGGTTTAAAAAAAAAAAAACATCCGGGGAAAAAAATTAAACCCAACTTTAAGGAAAATCGGCCGAGCCGTTTAACTGTAGTCGAACAGACAGACAGACAGAATTGCGAGACACACTTTTTACTTGCGATATAGGTACTATAGGGCAAGTTCTGCATTTGGAAAAAAAATCGAACTCGAGATTTTGATCAAAGTTGACATTACGATGATAGCGAGGACGAATAAAGTGGGTCCGGCAATTCCGTCTGTCTGTCTGTATGTCTGTATCTCGATCTAGAGCCTAAGCCACTGGACCTATTTTCTTCAAACTCGTTAGTTATGGGTCTTCGGTGATTCCCTAGAGAGGAAATTGAAATTTTTTTTAGCTCTAAAACTAACGGTACCCCCCATACACCCGTAATTCAAAATCTTATTTATCTCGAAAACGGCTCTAATGGCTAAAACACATGTGCAGCATTTTCCCTGCAGCGAAATTTAATTACACAGGTTCTTATGGGAGCAGAATCATTGAAAGTCTGCATGCAGCGCAGCGCTGCACGATGTCTCTATTCCTAAATTTGCTGCCTAGTTTCATTGCAGCCATAATTGTAAAACAAAAATTTCCAAATAATTGCTATTTGGCATTACTGATATTGACAGATTGTTGACATTGTCTGTCATATTTGCAAAAAAAAAGTTATTAAAAAACCACCAAATCTGCAAAATAATAAATTCCTATTGCAACAAAGATTTGTCCCATAGCCAAATGTGATATGTTAATAGCGTTTCTTATACTTTTAGTTTTTATACTAAAAAACAAGAACTTCATCCGGAGAATTCATCCAAGAATCAAGAAAATAAGCCAGCTAATAAAGTGAGTAGTTTCATAACAAAATCCAGCAGCGACATACTCTCGTTAAATGTTATTGCTTTCAAGTCCGGCGAAAAACAACACTGCTATGAGATTAACGAACCAAACGTGACCATCGTCGGAAGTGCTGGCAATCATGATCATGGCAGTTCCAAAGTGAAACTCAAAAACATCGTTGACTACAAATGGGAGACAAAGAATTATCCAGGCCATTTCATAGCCGTTCATATTGACTGAAAGCAATAAAGCATATAGCATAAGTTATAAATGTGAACAACAAAATCTCCAGAACCGAAGGCATGGTTCGAGTGGTTAACGCAACTTTCGGCCTTCGCGCATTGATCAAGGGAATGTCCGGAGAGATGCTGGATCTGCAGTTCGCTCACATCGAAAATGAGCGAATATTGGCTTCGATTGTTGCCAGTTCGTTGTATGTCCACAAAATCGATATGATCAGCGAGACTTTGGTTTGCAATTTGCCTATCAAAATCGAAGACCCTACTAAATATGATAAAATTTCATGGTGTCCTTATGTGGATTGTTCGAGCAATGACGACGAAGAGAGTGATCAGTTGATTGTGTGGGCCAGAGGCAGTATTTATCAGTGTTTCAATGTGAACACCATTAATGTTAATTATGGGATTGGCAAATTTTGTCCAACAGACATAGCCACTGGTTATCTTAAATTCTATGAGCCAACTTTAATTATAACTTGGGTTGCTCTATCACCCGACGGTACAACACATGGAGTTGGCGGGGAAGATGGTCTTATTCGGTTCTATCAGGTATATTTCCATGAAAAAGAACCGAGATGCTTGCATCCGTGGAAACCCCACGGTGGAAAACCGGTATCATCGTTTTTCTTTTTGTACAACTTAACTAAAATATCAGCAGAGTAAGATTATCTAAATAGTAATTAAATTTAATCTTACTTACTATATTTTGTATACAGTTCATATTGGAAATACATATGCCCTAACCGGTGCAGATGATAACACAGAGTTTAAAATTTGGGACTGCGGTACTTGAGAATGCCTGCAAACAATTAACATTAGGACGAGCGAAAATAAAAAATTGAAATTCATCGGCCAACTGTGGACGAGACCACCGATGTAAAGAGCAGTATTTCCCTTGATAGTACGAAGGAATTTATAGAAAATCCGAGCGAAAAATCAAATGATAAGGATTTAGATAATGTGGCTGTACAAGCAATGAGTGGAACAAGTGAGGCAGGCGCCTGTAGCAACAGTTTTCTTGGGCAACAGTACATAACTGTTAGTTGTTTACTCCAATTAATGTAAAATACAAAACTGTTGCTACAGGCGCCTGCTTGGCCCCCAATAAACAATAAATTATGTATTATACGAATAAATAATACTTATAAATGAAATGAGCGAAATGAAATAAATATAAAAATGCAGTTCGGCCTTATTTCACTTTGTAAAAGTGCAATAAGACCAATTGCTGAAAATTGGCCTCCTATCACTTTATAAAAGTGCAATAAGGCCAATTTTTGATAGTTGGCCTTATTTCACGGCACCTACTGCTGCCACCCCAACACTCAATATACCATCACGATTTCACAGTTAGTACTAGCGGCTATAGCGGAGCGGCAACTACAGCTGATACGCGTCCGCAGTCGCTCTATTGGTGGTGGAAGTTGTATTACCAGTCGTTATGATGGTAGAAATATTTGATGGAGCATCAATATCTGATTTACTGCTTGCGTGTGTTATTTTCAGTGAAGAAGCTGAAGTCGTTTCTTCCTCCTCCGATGACGAAGAAGATGATGATGATTCGCTAGAATTTGTTATGATCGTTGTTTTTTCTTTAATTTCCTGCGACTGGCTCCTTTTGCTTTAGCTGGGGTTGTTGTTGGTGTTTTTAGTTGTGACAATGATTCGGACGAGGAAGAAGAAGAATTCGAGGACGACGACGACAGAGACAGCTCTTGCTGTTGATGCGAAATCACTACAAAATCAAAATGTTGTCCTTGTTTGTTGAAATATCCATTTAATTTAAAATAAACTTATAAAACTTTAAGTACAAAACAATTTAAGCAAACAAAAAGAATGATAATTTGGCAGATGTCATTTTTGTTTTAACAGAACTAGACATCATTAAAGTTAGGAAGTATGCACATGTGTTCTGTCTGCAGCGCTGCATGCATCGCTGCGTGCAGACTTACTGCACATCTGTTTAAGCCATAAGGATTTTGATAAACAAAATTAGGTGTGATATTATGGACATGGACTACGTTTTGGTAAAAAAAAATTTGGGGCAAAATGTTATTAACGGTACCTGTCATAGAACCGTTTTTTTGATTTTTGACTTTCTCATTAACGGCTCTAAAGATTTTAACCAAACAATTTCAGCAGGAGTCTCCCTAAGTTTAAAATAATATTGTTTATAAAAATATTCGAAAAATCGTTTGTTGGGTTTTTTTTTGAAAAAATTTTTTCTTGAAAAATCAATATCTTCAAAACCTATGAACGATTATTTTTTGAAATTATTTCCTAAAATCAATATTATTAAATACTTAAAATTCGCATCCCACATTTTTTTTGAAAAATTTTGAAGAAATTTCGTATATAAAAAATTTATTTTATAATAAAACGATTTTTTAAAGTTTGTTTGCATAAATTCCTACTTTTCTAGAAATCAGACGGCAATTTCATTTTAAATTCATCTTTTATATTTATAAAATGTATCTTAAATTCCAAAGTACTTTTACATAAGAGCAAGTTCGTGCGATCCAGTCGTGCATTTTATTTGGTCTTTGCCTTTATCGTAATGTCAACTTTGATCAAAAACTCGAGTTCGATTTTTTTTACGAATGCATAACTTGACTTATAGTACCTATAAGTCGCAAGTAAAATGACAGTTAGTTTATGTAAGCTTATTGTCCATTATGTAAATTACCTATCCTTCTATTTATCCGATGGCCTTACGTATACGTCTATTCTTTCCTTTTTTAAGCCAAAGAAATCCAATACAGTAAACCCCGCTTAAGAGAAATGGCAAAATGTCACAGTTTTGCTTTCACTTAAGCGGGTTTTTCACTTAAGCGAACGCCGCTTAAGTGAAAAATAATTTCACTTAAGCGGAGTTCGTATAAGTGACAAAAAAATTTCACTTAAGCGGATTTAAAAATTCCATTAAGCGGAGATTTATTGCTAGAAACAATATTGTTTTTATCTTTTGAACTTGCCTTGAAAGAAGTTAAATAAAACAACGATTAAATAAAACAAAAATAATTTATTGAAAAACGAAAACTAGAAAATTTTTGTTCTGTTCGATTCAAATTTTTTTTTCACTTAAGGGAGTTTTTTTCAATGAAAAATATTAAAAATTAACTGAAAATATGTTTCAGTTATCCAAGTTTTTCGCTTAAGCGGGTTTCACTTAAGCGGAGTGTTTTAAGAGAAATTGGTCGGAAAATACTTGGGGATGAAAAAAGTGTTTCAGGTAAGCGGGTTTTTCTCTTAAGCGGGTTTCTCTTAAGCGGATTTTACTGTATTATATTTTTACAGAAAACAAACATTAAAGCACCTTAATTCGGAGGGCTACATATCCTATAAAGACAATAAGACATCAGAAGCGAACACGTAAGGATACTCGCTGCATATAAAACACCTTTTGTCACCAATATGTCGGTTACTGAGACGCTGCTACTTATCTCAGTATATACAACAAGTATACCTTACGCAACAAGATGAAGGTGACTTCAATGCACGGCACTGACTTTTGCTGGACACCAGGAAGTCTGCACAAGGAAAAACATTTGTAGACTGGCTGCAACCTGGAAGACAACTCCGAAATTCACTCGCTAGTGGTTATATTACAACAGAGACCTACATTCCCAAGAACTCCGTCTCTCCTTGACTTCTTCTTACTGACGTCCAATTTTATGAAAATCCTTGCTGAGTTACAAAACATCTCTTGTGTGGCGTTAGCCATAGGATAGTGGTTGATATCAGAGTCAGATTGAATTACAGGATTATAGCTGAACAACGTATTGACGAATTCTAAATCCGATACGACAAATTGAACTGGAGCGGATTCTGTTCAGAATTGGAAGAATGCCTCCCAGAAGTTTCCAGCGTCAACAACCTCAATAGCAATGAGATGGATAACACCATAGATCAATTTGAAATAGTAGTCAAAAATACTTTGTACAAGCAGAAAACTCCCCGCAGCAGCAGAGACAGGCACGCAAACTTGCCCTAGTAGGTGTATACAAGCAATATATGCTCAACGGCAAAGACTACGGAAAAGCCTCCAAGGATTCTACAAAATGACCTTCGCACAGGAAAAGTGACGAATACCGGGAGCTGCATTCAGAACTTCAGTGTACAATTTTGAACGAAGAAATAAAACATCATCAGAAAAAGGATTTCAGGAAGACTCGTAGATAACAAACGTGGCCCTGACTCGATTAAATAGTTCAATCTGATTGTTGGAAGAGCGAACTCAATTCAATTCATGGTCAGGAAGTTTCAACAACTTCTGGTGAGAAAGCTGAAGCGTTTGCCAATAACTTTAAGGATAGTTTTAAAGACCACTCTCCCATACACCTTTTTTATTTTATCGAAGAAGTAAAAACTACCTTTCAGAAGATATCAGCTACCACCGATGCCGTGCCATAGTTCAATGAAGAAAACCCCTCATCGAAGCCGCTACTGACAGATGTTTTCACTTGTGCTGAAGAGGAGGCTGACATTATCATCACTGAAGCTCCAAGAAATCAGCAGGAAGACTCAAGATTTCAAATAACGAACTTAAAAGTTACTAAATCTTGCAGATTATAATCTTCTGTCTGAACAACAGTTTTTTCCCAACATTCGGGAAAACGCCAAAAGTTGTTCCCGTATTGAAGGCCAACCGCGCAAATGTGGAATGATATCGGGCGATTTCGTTGCTCTGCTGTATGACCAATGTACTGCAGGCGTTATTATTGAAGAAACTCAAAGTTGTCTGTAGAGAAGGAGATGTCACACCGGAGTACCAGTACAGTTTTCAAAATAAACGCTCTACCCTACATCAACTACTGGGACTTCATAGTGATCTTACACATGGACTCAATAGATAGGAAACGACTGTATCGTGCTTGGTGGACATCAAAAAAGCTTTCGATAGCGTTTGGATAAAACGACTGCTATTCAAACTCTCGAAACAAGGACTTCCTAATCACTTGGTAACAATAATCAAAAGTTTCCTAACCCATAGACTTGTTTTATGTACAGTACAGTTAACAAAACACGTATCATCAACCAAGGAAGTCCCTCACGGATCAAAGCTTGGAACACTGCTCTTCAACCAGCCAGTATATCAGTACAAAGACGATGCTTTATGCAGACGACTTCATCACATACGTCATTGCTTTTTTACCAGAGATTGCTCCCAGGAGGGTGCAAGAGCTTACTAAAAACCAATCGAATGGGGACTGAAGATAAACAGCAAAAAGGTCGGACTTATCTGCTTCCGAACTCAAGTGACTGATGCTCGAAGACGAGCGTTTGCAACTCGCTGTGATGTATGGTGCTTAAACTCAAGTTTCCAGGCAACACTTAAGTAACAGTCAAATCATCAACTAAGTACTTGAAAATCAACTTTTTCAACAAACGTACATTCAAGAAGCATATGCACACTTCGTGTTGAAGAGAGCCAACTTTTCTCTCCACTTGGTCTATCCGGTAGTCAGGAGGCGAAGTGGACTAATTAAGAAGACTAAGCTGCTTGTGTACTAACAACTTATCCGACCAGTTCTGACCTAGGCCTTGCCTTTCCCGGTCCGGTGAGTTTTATTACCTACATCAATAAAGAAGATGAGGCCTTTTGAAAGAAAGATGATCCGCCTTTGGCATTGGACTACACCGCAACCCACTGACGAAGAGATATATGCCAACTAAGAAACTGTACGAGGAAGCAAAATTAATTCTACCACTCGGTCAATATTTGTTGCAGCTGTACGTAAAAATCATCAGGAACATGGTTAGGTTAGATTAGGTGGAGTGACGATACAGCAAGTACTATTCAAGCACTTCACTTGGATATCAACGCATGTATTATGCTCCTCCGGATGTGGGTAATGTAGGAATGGGAAGTTTAAGTGGAAGGAAGTTCATTGCTCCAATTTTGTTGAGTTCGTCAGCTTTACAATTTTCTGAAATGTCCTTGTTACCCTGCGCCGAAAAGAAGTGAGTGTTAAACTGGTGCGCCATCTCCATCAGAGACGATCGGTAGTTAAGGTTAAATTAATTATTGAGCTGCTAGGCACAGAATAAAAAGATTTAATGGCTGCTTGGTCGCTGTCCGACAAGACGCGGATATCTTTATTCGATATTACGTTTTTTTTAAGTCACGGTAGGTCTTCTTTAATCGCCAAGAGTTCTATCTGGAACTTCCTTATATCTCATCAGCTCAATCGCTACCATGTTCCAAGGAAGGGAAGATAGGACACCGCCTTGCGTCATCCCCCTAATAACATATCTTCTTGCAGAATACCCGACTAGCTTTGAATTAAAAATCATGCTAGTTAGCATTTAATTGGTCAATTCTCCAAGCGAACCTTTTACGTCCAGAGATGACAGTGCAGACTTGATTGCAGATGCCTCGACATTGTTAATGGACCCTGTATATCAAAGAAGTATAGTATACTCATTATGTTGGAGGGTGTATTCGTTGGTTTTACCATTGTTTGAAGAGCTATTTACACCGATTGTCGACATAAGTGTCAACGCTTGTTTTTAAATGGATATGAAATGATCTGTCAAATGTTTTGAGAAGTTATGATGATAGACGAAAAGGTCTGAGATTTTTCGGTTCTACATGGGAATTCTTGCCCTGTTTGAATATTATATTGTGAAAACCACCACACAAATTCTTCCCTTATGAATTTACTGTCGAAAAAAAGACACCATCAGACTGACACCTGGGAGTCTGACCAACTTCAAAACGACAAAAACGGATTTCTTTAAAGTTTGTCCTTTTGTTTTTGATGAAATGGGGAAGGGCAGAGTTTTTGAATTCTTTGCTCTCTACGTGGTTCACCACTTAGGGAGACGAAATAAGGCCCCAAATTTGTCATCAATTTCTAGCTAAACGAATGAACGAAGGCTAATTTTTAAGATGTTTTATCTCTCTCAAGGGAAACCTATGAAGAATCAACGAGTTGGACAAAATTTAATTCACCAATTTCATCAAAACGTCCTTGACACGAGGTATCCCATATACACAAATTTAGTTTTGTGTGTGTGAGAGTTCCTATGTAAGGAATGGTAAATACATAAATAAAATATTTGCTCTAGGTGGCCATTCGTTTCCTTTTTGCTTCCATTTTTTTTTTTATTTTTGTTGTTGTAATTTTTCCCGGCCAAATGATATTTCACCTAAACAAAACATTTTCAAGGCTGTGCGAATAAAAAATGATAAGTTTATTTGACTGTTGTCTTGGGGGCTGTTAGGCCTTGTAAAAAAGTAAAAATATGAAGGGTAACGTTGTTTTTCTTTTTGACATTCTCGACGGATCTGGTATATAGACTATAGGTCTTGTTGTATACGATTTTATTTCCGGCAGCTAACTGAACAACCTTGTTAGACTTACACGAGGCGGTCTCAATGGTTTCGTTTTTATGGTCGTGGGGGAAAACTTTGCTCCCGAACATATTTTGTGGGAGGAAGTATCGTAAATGGGATAGAAATGGCTGTTTCTGTGGTCAATTTGGTTTTATGATTTTTATGTTATTTGTTTGTGGGATTGTGGCCTTTGGTAATTCCATACTGTTGAACATTTACCTTAAATTTTTATTTTTCACGCATAGTTTAACTGTTATGTATAGTATAATTTACATCGCAAAAATCTATAGTGCAATTTCAATTTAAAAATGTTCGACACTCTTTAATGTTCGCTTTAGATGCCCCCCGGTCATATATTATAAATTAAATGTCCTCTAGTAGCTTTTGCGAAAAATTGGGTGTGACTGACAGTTGTAAAATAGAACCTAAAATTGTGTTAAAGAAGTCGATATAGCGACAAAAAAACTTAAGTGCTCTTTTTTTTTTAAGATTCGAATATCTAGGAAAACTTTTTTGTAATTGAGCATTTCTGATATCGGATCTTCAGTTTATTGTATCCATAATTATAAGAATTAAGCGATTGCATTTTAAATAACTGAAGGGTTTTTTTCAACTGGCCCGGGTAGATTTTAGCAGCCTTTAGCGGCCATGTTGGTTTGGAGTTATCTGTCCAATCTATAGACAAATCTACTGGGCTTTTCACAGACTTTAACATAGTGACTTTGTGTAGGGACAAGATGCAACTGACCCAGGAGATCAAAGTTCCTGACCATAGACAAGCCCGATTGTTCACTGACTGGGCTTCGGAGCGTTTGGAAGAAGACCCAAATTTTGGCCGAAAAATGATCTTTAGTGATGAGGTAAATGTTTGGATGAACAGCTGTGTTAACAAGCAGCATTTACGTATATGGGACGATACTAACCCATCCGAGGTTCATTAGGTGACAATGACTCCTAAAAAAGTTACCGTTTGGTGTGGATTTCGGTCCGGCGCACAGTGGCCGATTAAGTACAACGTTGCTGGTCATACACGAAAAAAATTAATGGGTATTATCAAAAAAAAAAAAAACTACCATTTGACTAAGAGATAAGTATCCATGCTAACAACTGGTAGTTTTACAAAGTTACCTCTTAAGCTTTGCGCAAGAGGTCTTTCTTGAACCATAAGAAAATATGCAACGGTGTGCAGTAGTGAAAGTGCTGAAAGATACAACACTTAGCTTTAAATTAATTTAAATTTTTTATATGCCGAGACCCCCCGTAACTTTGTTTTACTTTTTAAAGGTATCATGGCGCACTTTATTAGTGGACAGAATTTTGTTTATTAGTACGAAATGAAGACCTTTTCAAATTTTCCGTTACTGCTTGTGCGAGTAAACTGCTTGAATATACACTGACCACACTTTCCATACGAAATCACGATGATGCCATTAACAAAAAGTGACACGAGTATGTCAAAACTTTTCCAAAAGCGAAAAGAAAAATTATTCTTCTGAAGTTAATTGGCTGCCTTTGGTGAAAATGGAAATATAGCAAAATTATAGGTCAGGAAGACCTGCAAAAAATTATTTAAGGATTATAAAATTTTTAGAGACGGATTTTCCTGAAAAATACTCACGCTTTTCTACAACACTGCCCTTCACAGTTTACTGAAGATCCAAAGATCAGTGATTTGCCTCACCTACCAAAGCGCAACAGTCAGATTCAACCAGCTGCAGTTTGAGATATGCTACTTAAGTAACCAGCTGAAGAAATGCTCCTTTAGTTACTGTTTTTTATTTTGAGTTTTGCTCCTTGAATTTTTAACTTGCGACTTATAGGTACTATTAGGCAAGTTATGCCTTCGTAAATAAAAAGAAAGTAGGTTTTTCTGTCTGTCCGTTTAACGCCAGCCTAAACGGCTCGACCGATATTCTTTAAACTTGGTAAATATCGTTTCTTAATTTTTGCCCTCACCAAAAATAACTAAAAATAACGGCACCTGCCATACGAAGTTTTTTTCCAAATTTTAAAAATATTTTTTTCTCTCAAAAACAGTTCGACAGTTTTTTTTTTATAAAAAAATTAAAAAAAAAATCATTTTGTTAAAGCAAGCTAATGGTTGAAAAAAATTTTCCGAAAAATGGTTATTAATGGTACCCCCCTTGGAACCATTTTTTTGTTTTAGATTTTTTCTAAAACGGGTCAACTGATTTTGAACATTATTTTTATACTAAAGCGCCCCAAAAGTTTGAATATTATTTTATTATTTAAAAAAAATTTCCAAGTTTGTTTTTCAAAACTCAATATTTCGAAAACACCTTGCTTATTTTTACTTGCGATATACATAGGTACTATAGGGCAAGTTCTGCATTCGGAAAAAAATCGAACTTGACATTTTTATCAAAGTTGACATTACAATGATAGCGAAGACAAAATAAGTGGGTCTCGCAATTCTGTCTGTCTGTTCGACTACAGCTAAACGGCTCGGCCGATTTTCTTTAAACTTGGTAGTTATAGGTTTTATTTCCCTCCCAGATATTTTTTTATTCGTTTCTTTTAAGACCATACGATTTTTTTTCGAAATTTTATAAATATTTCTTTTCTTAAAATCTGTCCCACAGATTAAAAAAAATATAAAACTTCATTAAGTTAAACCTAGGTAATGAATGAAAAAAAAAAATTCCAAAAAATTATTATTTTTGGTACCCCCCTTGGAACCATTTTTTTGGTTTTTGATTTTCTCAAAAACGGTACTACCGATTTTGATCATTTTTTTTATGCTTAGGCTCCCCAGTAGTTTCAATATTCCTGTGTATTAAAATTTTCAAAAAAATTTTTTTTTTTGTAAACTCAATATTTCGAAAACCCCATGCTCGATTTTTTTTTAAAACTTGATAAGTAAATGTTCCTTACAATAATCCACTAGATATAAGAAAAAAAAAATATTTTACCTAAAAATAACGGTACCCTCCATACAAATGTTAAAAACTGGTTTTCGAAAATCGTATTTTTCTCGAAAACGGTTCCGAGAATTTTGCTTAAATTAGTTTTTTTTTCAATTAATTTTCACGATCTATAATTTAATAAAAAACATTTTGAAAATAACATATTACTGTACCTTCCATGAACGATGTTTTAAAATTTTGAATTTCTCATTATCGACATAACGGATTTTAATGAAATTTTTTTAAAAGTTTAAAAAACAGTGCATTTCAGAACTTTAAGCAGCATATTTTTTTTTTTTTTAATTTTAAACAAAAAAAATTGGTGCTTATTCGGAATCCCCCCCCCCCCCCCCCCCCAAAATGCACTTTTTTTTAATGAATCGATAAAAAAAATGTGCTGTTGATAGAAAACATCAAATTATGGAGGAGAAACACTTTTTTATGGTAAAAAAGTGAAGTATAAAAAAATGAAAATTTTATAATTATACGATAGAAAAAAAAGCAGGATGTGGCCCCCGAAAAGGGAGTTAAAATCATGGGAACCCGCAAAGCGGGCCATCCACAGTAGGTACTGTTAAACAAAAAAAAACTGTCCTCCTCCATAATTTGATGTTTTTTATCAACAGAAAACACTTTTTTATCGATTCGTTAAAAAAAAGTTCATTTTGGTGGGGGTCCAAATTTTTTTTTTGTTTGGAAAATTCAATATCTCGAAAACGGCTCAATTTTTTGTTTGTAAATTTAATTTTCATTCGAATAATAATAAAAACTTTAAATTGGCGTACCAAAATTTTTTCTTAAAAATGTTTAAAACATTTTTTATATAAAAGCTTATTTTTTTAAGAAACCACTACAAAGACTTATAATTTTTGTTCTTGCATAAACCTATATTTGCTTGAATCACATGGCATCCTTATTATACCTCGAAATACTAAAAAAGTTGTTTTAGTCATTTAAAAAAATTAATTTTATGCTTATGAACAGTTTTTCTCTGATAACATTCATTTTTTAAATTCTTAGTATTTTACATAAGAGCAAGATCGTAGGACCTAGGCGTGCATTTTATTTTTTTGTGGATAGATTTTGAAAACTTTAAAACGCTATATGATGTAATACACGTGCTACACTAAACCCACCATCTACGCCGGTTGCGCACCTAAATTGAAACTTTTCTAGCTATTTATTTTTAACGAAATTAAATGCAATAAAGGTGGTAATGCAAGAAGATATGAGTAAAAGATTAGTAAATCTGTCAAATTTTCCGTTCAAATATTGATAGACTTACAAAGCTTAGCAATTTCAAGATGTTTATCACGAATATCCTTTATGTGCGGCAGGTATCTAATTCCGGTGATAGTTCCTGCTTTTGTCTTGAGAAATAAACAAATACATTTCTCACAAGTCGATCACAAAAATCCAATTTCGAATTAAGTTCAGCTAGCGACCCCAAATTGGTCACTGTCCATGGTTCCCAATTTTTAGAAAACGACGTTGGTGAGGTGATCACCGTCAATCACGACCACTACAGAACGATGATAACATATTTCTTATAGAATAAATTGAACCATATGATCCTAGACGAATTACGGTTCAAACACGACGATGCTCCGTTTGAAAGTGAGAAAAAATTCAATCTTTTATAAGAAAACATTGACATATTGTCATTACAAAGTCAAAGATGTCAAGGACGTGCATTAAGCAGAGCTCACAAGAACTCTGACTTTCGCAGAACACAACTTGGTGAATTTCGCTTCATGACTTGGGCCTACACTCGTATAAACTTAGCTCAGAGTAAACGACCATGGACAACGACATAGCTTCGCTAACTGAGCTGTCGCGATCAGTTGGAAGTTGCACCCGAATTTGCGTCGAAAAATCATATTCATAGCCGAGGCCAATCTCTGGATGAGTGTGTTCGACAACAAGCCAAATTATAACATTTGGGGCGATCACAATCTAAAGAAAATCTACCAAATTGCAATGCATCCAGAGAAAGTCACTGTTTGGTGTCGATTTTTGGTTGGCGGTATCATCATCGGTTCACATATCTTTCAGACCGCGGTTGGCCAGACCATCACCATCAACGGCGAGCGCTGTCCGTCGATAATAACCAATTTCTTTTAGGCCGAATTAGGTGCTTTTGAAACCAATGCACGCGACGCCCGAAATGCGGTTTAAGCAGGACGGCCACACAGCCCGTGCCAGAATGGACATTTTGTATGAGCGATTTCCAAACATGGTTATATCACAGGAAGGCGATGTTTAACCCGGTTAGACTTTTTCTTGTTTTTCTGGAGTCACTGGTAGTGTATGAAATTCAAAGGACCACTGCACTGAATGCCAACATAGTCAATCCCATTGGTGAAATTCGGCCTGAGTTAGAGTCAGAGTTATGTAAAATTAGATATTTAGGATGCGGGTCACCCAGCGAAGCCTTGCCGGATATTTGGATGATGTTATATTCTCTACATAATGGCATTCATGAGCCTTGTATATAAATACAAAATTTCAATTATATTTCACTCAGAGTTTGTTCTATTCAAATCTTAAAATAGAAAACGCTAAATGGAAATCCTTTTAAAAACTAAAAGTACAAATGTACGTCGTCGGTACAAAAAAAAAAAAAACTTCAAAACTTCTCGCATGTTGTCCGGTAATGTTGTTCGATGGTTGAATCGATTAATAGTTGGACTTAATGGCTTTTTCCGATGAAGTCAGGTTCACAAAAAGCGAAGCATCCTGTCGGAAGGAATTAAGGAAAAAAAAAAACTAAAACAACGAACTACTCACTAATGCATCTATTTTTAACATAAACTTGTGTTCCATTTCGGAATTGCAACGTTCCGTCCATGAATGTTTTTGTTGTTCAAACTGTCCAGGAATTTAAATTCAAAAAAAAAAGAAAAGATGAACAAAAAATTCATCCATTCATGCGACTACACAATAATATATGTAATTATTTTCTTTTGACACGAACATGCTGAGAAGAGAGGACACACACGCGATGAACTTTTGCTCTTACTCTAAGTGTTCCTTCATGGAAAACAATAATTTTTCATTCTTGAAGAATTTTCAAAACCTACGGCGCAATCATTTGACCTTGTAATTTTCTTTTGCTTTTAATAGATACAATAATAAAAAAAAAATGAACCAAAAAAGATTGTAACAGCCTCCGGATAGTGAACATAATTATATTAGACAAGGGTAAAGGCAATTTATGATTAAATTTAGGAACACAACATACGTTCTTTGTTTTGTAAAAAAAATTAAATAAATAAATGTTCAAAGGACAATGCGGAATAGGGGATACATTTTGCTTCAACGACAAAAGACAGCATTAAGTTTAACCATCAAACTCCACTCGGTTGTGTAAATCCCATATAGCAATCCTGTAAAGATCGGAGTTAAATGAGAGGAAAATGGACGTGAATTTCAGAACAAGTTTGAGAAGATGAGGGTAGAGTGGATTTTCAGACAAGATCATTTATAAAAATGAGGAAGAGAGTCGGAGACAAAACGGAGCCCTGTGGAACACCAACATTTATTTTTTGAAACTTAGACTTGAAACCGTCCAACATGTATTGAACGATCTAAAAGGTAATTTCTTATCAAAAGAATAAGCGTTTCACTGATATCAAATGCCTCAAAAAGACCAATCAATCAATTTAAATCATTTTGAAAGGATACAGAAGCACTCTGGTCTCTGATGATTTGAATAATTTAATATCATCGGCGTCGACAAGAATCCTAGAGGAATTTATTAATAAAACAACATCATTGATAGTAATTATAAAGAGTAGTGTACCAAGGTGACTACCATGAGGTACACCAGAGTTTGCGTTTATCGAATCGTAAGCGATTCTTCTAAATAGAATTTCCTAAGTCCCTCCTTCTTTAGACGTTTAGTACTCTATCCATGCTCTATTCCTCAAACGACTTAAACTATGAAGCTGGTGGGTGTACCAGAGGAAAGTTGAAAGATGAGAGTGTCTGGCTTTTTGTCATAGAAGTTGTACATTTGTAAACGACACAATTAGTACTAGGTGTGTTTTTAAAAAATATCAAATCTAACTGTCGGTCAGAGATATGTTTAGTAGAACTCACTTACTGTAAGTCAAATAATATCACATTTTCGACAAGGACATATTCATTAGAAAGAGAAATGTTGGTAACCAATAGACTTATTTCGGCATCCGAAGGATTTACCAGAAACATAGTTAATGCCATTTGAAGTATTTTTTTACATTTCCTACGATCTTTTAGGAAAACGAGCTAATTTCCAAGAGCAACCTTGAGAATGAAGATTTCAAAATTTTATTTATTTTGTGTCTTAACAAAAAAAAAAAGAACACAATCTGTCGAGGGAAAAATTTAAAAATACTCTTTTAAAGTTGTTAGTCCAATAGATAGACACACAGATAAAATTGCGAGACCCACTTTTTTTCGTCTTCGTAATGTGAAGTCTGATCAAAACCTCAAGTTCGTTTTATTTATGAATGCATGAATTGCCATATAGTACTTATGTAATGGGTGTTTTTGTAAGAGGCATATTTAAAAGTTCTCAGTAGTTTTTTTAAGTTTCGAATAGACTCATACTAGAGCAATTATTGCAAATTGTTCAAATTTAGTTTTACAAAAAATTTAAATAGAGTATTCTGTGAACAGATAATTCAAGAAAACTTTCGTTTGCCTAGAATTTCAGTATCCTTCTGATCTAAGTTAAACAAAATAATATCCAAGATGGTTTTAGGGCCAAGCTTTTAGCTACTGATCAAATTTTTCTTCAAAATACTATTGCTAAGTGCTTGTAAATTTTTTTTTTTGTTAATTTGAAAGCGGCTTTCAGCAATTCCTATTTTTCAAACTTGCAGGAATTGAACTGTCGACCAAAGTCATAAGAATCTATAAAGAACTTCTTAAAAACGGTACACAAAAGTCAAGTGAAACAGGAGTCCCTCAAGGATGTGTTTTAAGTTCATTTATATTTACTCTCATTATCAACGATATTGAAGATGGTATTTAGTTTGGAAATTTGAATGTTAAAATTTGTCTTTATGCAGACAATTTGGTGATCTCAACAGACAATCACACACATTTTCCTTTCAATAATCTTAAAGGCTAATGCGATTTGTTGGATTTTACGATAAGAAGTATCTTTCTCAAAGAAGTATTTATTTATTCAATTTATAAAAGGAACTTAATGTTAAGATTTACATCTTTTGATAACTAAGCTTTTCTTTGGAAAATTTTATAATTTAAAAGTTATTTAATATCTGAATTAAGAATTTAAAGTTTTTAATAATTAATACATTTATATACATTAGCAACATTGGCAACCCTGGTCTTGTGAGTGAAAGTTGGTGTTTTTATAAGCTCCTTTATTTAAAAGTTTATTTTTAGATAAATATAGATTAATAATTATTTAAAAATTGCTGAAATTGATCAAATAAATCTTTCCAAAGCATCTTGTCAATTAGAAATAAAATTCCATTGGTGAGTTTAAATATTATTTTAATAACCTAAATTCGCCGCCATAATAATGCAAAGAACACCGGTAAAAGATAGCAGCAATAAAATGGAACAACAAAACAAACGCAAACTTCTTGAAATTTCTCCGGAACTTCAAAATAGTGAAACAATAGTTACAAACCAAAGAATAGCTGTAGGAAATATGAATGTCGATGATCTAAAACTGCTGATTCAAAGTGCAATGTCACCCGTACTTGATGACAAACTGAAAGATCTTCCTACTAAGAGTGATATAGAGAGTTTAAGTGAAAAACTTCACACACTTCAGGAGAACAATTTTCAACTCCAAGCACAATTAAAATTAGTCGAGAATCGATGCAATGCTTTGGAACGACAAGTCGAATTTTTAGAGATGAAATCAAATGAAAAAAACATCATTATTCAAATGCCGATGGTAGAGGGTGGAAATCCTGAAATGGAAGCTAGAAGCTTATGTATGGACGTACTGCAAACATCAGATGCCAGTATAATAACGTCAGGGCGTACCCTTCGAACGAAGAACAAGCATAGATCCAACATAATTATGGAGCTAAACAATAGAGAACACGTCGGGCGCATTTTATCTTCGAACTCAAAAGTACATTGCACTGGAGTATCAATAAGACGCGACTATCCAGCTGCTTCTCGGGCAAGAAGGAGGCGATTACAAGAACTGAAAGCAGACATTAACAAGAAAAACAATGCTATAAGAACTGAAATTCGTGGCCAATGTTTAATTGTAAATGAAAAAAAGTTTTACTTTGACAACAACTCAGTTTTAAAATCTGACGGCGAATGCGAATTGTCACTACTGCAACAGCTGATTGATGACAGTTCTAAAAATGGCGTTCCAGGTTGCAGCAAAAACACAGTGTCGTTGCCTAAAAAAAGTTTTTAATTGTAATGCCGTCTGCCGTAAAGTAACTAATTTTAATCTAGAAAATAATAGTAGTTTAAATAAAAAAATTTATGAAATCTTATCATATAATGTCTCAGGATTGAGTAATAAATGTGTTTTTACAAATTTTTAAGATTATATATGTAAATTTGATTTTATTTTTCTCTATGAAACATTTGTAACTAAATTAAATATTGATACCTATGTAATAAGTTTTCTAATTATGAATTAAAAATAATACCAGCAACTAGAACTCATTCGAGAGGAAGAGCCAGTGGTGGACATATATATGGGTATAGGAAGGATCTCAATATCCCCAACTGCTGTATTGCAACATACCACAATTTGACATATATTGACATAAAAATAGCGAGAAAGAACTTAATTTTACTGCCATTGTACCTGAACTGTAATCACTGGGATAACAATTTTGAAGAAGTACAGGAATTTTTGACATGCGAACGAAGTGAATACTCAAACTTGATGCTAATAGGGGATTTCAATGCAAGAGTTGGTGAAGAGGAAGGTTTAGAAAATAATCAAGCTGGAATTAAGAGGAAATCCAAAGATACTGTAAGCAACTCAAATGGTTTGAAACTTCTTGAATTATGTGACTCTTACGGATTGAGAATTCTGAATGGAACTAGTCAAGGAGACACTAATGGAGAATACACGTTTGTTGGAGGACAGGGTACTTCAGTCATTGATTACAGTTTTATAGGAGGCGAATGGAATAACCATGTTGTTGATTTTGAAGTGTTAAATGAACCTTTTTCTGATCATATGCCAATTGTGGTATCCTTTACTCTGACAGAGATTGTTAATGACTCAATTCCCAACTTGGGACTTCTACCAAAATTAATTTGGAATAACAGAAATGAGCTCGCCTACAAAAATAGATTAGAGGCGTCCCTACTAAATCATGAAGTACTGAATTTCAATGAGTTAGAAGAACTTATAAAGCAAGCATATCCGCACAACAGAAAGAAAAAACAAGTTAAAGTGTATAAAGAATGCTGGTTCGATGGAAGTTGCAACAAAGCAAGAGAAGTTTCCTATGCATGGTTGAAACTGTTTCGCAAAACCAGTACCAACATTATAAAAGAGCTATATTTGAAAGCAAATCGAAGATTTAAGGTGTTATGTGCAGGAAAAAATAACTAGGTATATTTTGAATCTGAAGCCCGAAAATTAAGTTAAGCTATGAACTCCTCGGAATTTTGGAACTTAGCTCGCATTTTAAACGGTACAAAATATATTGTTGGCGTAAATTTAAGTCCTGAAGTTTGGCGTAATCATTTTCAACAACTCTTAAACCCAACACCAAACGAACTTTTAAAGTTTCACTACGCACCACCTGCCTTCTATGATCCTATTCTAGACTCACCACTTTCGGAACAAGAAATTTCGCTAGCTATAGCTGGACTAAAAAATGGCAAAGCAGCAGGTGCAGACAGAATACCAGTAGAATTTTATAAGTACGGGACAAATATCCTCATTCAAAAGCTGACTGGTTTGATGAACCAAGTTTTTGAAGATGGAATAGTTCCAGATCAGTTTAAGGAAGCTCTAATTTTTCCTATTCATAAGAAAGGTTGTACAAATGACCCAGCAAACTATAGAGGTATTTCCTTTCTTAATGCCACCTATAAAATTTTCACTGCTACACTTCAGAATCGTCTTAAAACCTGGGTAGCTTCGAAAAATCCTTTGAACGAGTTCCATGCTGGTTTCCGATCAGGATATTCTACTATTGACCATGTATTTGTACTAAAAAGTATTGCTGAATCCTTTCTTGTAAGAAGTAAAAAGCTGTATATTTTCTTCGTGGACTTTAGAGCAGCTTTCGATTGCGTTGATCGTGATGCTCTTATGTACAAGCTGTATGGACTTGGTATGACGCAAAAGTTTGGAAAACTCCTTCAAAATATATACAAAGACACAAAATCAGCAGTCTGGAATGGTAAAGACAAATCGGAGTGGTTTACAACTCAAACAGGAGTACGACAAGGCTGCGCCCTTAGTCCAGACTTATTCGCTCTTTTTATAAACGATTAAGTTGACTATTTACCTGGTGGCATTGAATTTGGAGGACTGCATATTAAAGCTCTTCTATTTGCAGACGATGTAGTGATGATGGCATATTCTCCTGATGCTCTACAACTTATGATGAATAAGTTACAAGAATATTGCTATCTGTGGAACCTTGTGGTTAACCTAGACAAATCCAAAGTCATGATAATAAGGAAGGGAGGAGGAAGAACGTGTGGGAATGAGAAATGGTTTTACGATGGGAATCCTGTTGAAATCGTAAAAGAGTATAAATATCTTGGAATGCTGATCACACATAATATGAGAATGGAAAAACACTTAAATGAAAAACTAAAAAAGGCTAAAACTGCTATAAATGCAACTTGGAAAAACTACTTCAACAACAATCAAATTAGCCACAGTAGTAAATATCGAGTCTTTGAGACCGTAGCTGAATCTATTCTTTTTTATGCTGCACAGGCGTGGGGCGGAAAGGAATATGCGCCAGTTGAAAAACTTTTGAGATTCTTCATCAAAAAAATTTTCCACCTCCCGCCAAACTCTCCCAACTATATGATAATGATAGAAACTGGATTGTCACCACTGTTCATCAAGACACTCAAGCTTCAAATAGATTACGCTATACGAGTTATGCTTATGCCGGATCACCGTCTCCCTAAGAGGGTCGCTATGTAAATGCTGGAAAGGATGGTTTGAGGAATGGAATGAGCTAGCAGAAACGTGCGAAAAAGATCTGAATATGAATTTAGAGGAACCAAGTACATGGAAGCCATTGTTGTGTGAATTGATCAGAAAAGTAGATCTAAGATATAGATCAAAATACGAGGAAGAAGCTACAAGCTCCTTACACCGATCTGTGTATAATCGTCTTGATTATTCTCTTAAGGAAAAAAATTATTTTAAAGATGAGTTTAACAGAGAAACAATTTCATTAATGTTTCGCCTACGAGGAGAATTGTTGGACCTTAATTACATACCTCATAGAAGTGATTTGCCGATCTTATATGATCTATGCAACCGAAGAGAAAGAGAAGATATCATACATTCCCTGGGATATTGTCCAGTCTTACGAGAAATAAGACGAAACGTATTTGGAAGTGATACTATGACAGAGGAGCGCTGTATATCATTATTAAATGAAATGGATGTTGAGAGACTATATAATTTCTTAAAACCTGCGCTTAAATATAGGAGTCGTATAAAAAACGCTGATTTTTAATAAACACTTTTAACTCAAAAATGTAAAATTAATTGCTATATTCAAAAAGTAATAATTTCATTTAAATATTTATAAATTGGATTGTCAATCTGGCAGACGGCAAAGCCATGCTAAAATGATTTTTTGTTTTTTTTTTTTTTTTTTTTTTATTGTTACCAACCTTTTTAAAAAAAATGAAATAATAAAAATCTTATCTATCTATCTATCTACATTAGAGTTTCAATTATAAGAACCATAATCATAATTTTAATAGAAAAAATTTACTATTTACATTTCGTGCAGCAAAAGGCGGTATAAAAGAAAAAAGAAAAGAATAGTAAAGTTTTGTAAATTTAATGATTTGAAACTTAAAATGAAATCGGCAGTTTTACAAACTCGCAAAATGAATAAACAATTTATTTTCAAAAGCATTAATTGACATAATTCTTCTTATTTCTCGTGGAAGCAAATTCCACAAACGAGTACCATTAACAAAGAATTGTCTCTCAGAAGTGAGACATGTAAATCGCGGAACCAAGATTTGATTTGTTCGACTTGAGGTACAAAACTGGATTTGATTATACAGGTCAAGAGGTGTCTGCGTATAATTAATCTTAAACAAAGTTATTAAAGTCCTTATTTTTAGGAAGTTATTAAAACTTACACCAAATAAACTTTTCGAATAAGAGATATGGCTATATCTTCCAAGGCCATTAACATAACGAGTAACGTTGTTAAACAATACGTTTAGCCGCCTATGGCTCACATCATCGGAGTTACAGAAGATTTCACCACCATACATATGTGAAAATAGGAACTACGAGTATGTATAAGTGATTTCGCAAGCATTTTTCTCGTACCAAGCGGAATAAATTTTTGGAACGTTGAAAAATTTCTTAAGGCACCACAGGCTTTCCCATCAAAGCGTTAATGTGATCATTCCAAGTTAGGGTTCTGTTGAAGCAAACTCCCAGATTCTTAGATTTGTCAACATACCCTACAGAAGTTCCATTAAGCTCTACAGGAGGGAAGTAAGACAATCAAGGGACTTTTTGGAAATGACGATGCACTTTGTTTTAGTGAGATTCAAAACAAGACCAAATTTATTTTTTGACCATTCGAAGATAGCATCCAGGTCTTCATTTATTATACTAACACAATCATCAATAAGGCCCAGATTACAACTTTTAATAAGCTGAACATCGTCTGCGTACATTCGCAATATTTTAGTATTTTAGAGAGTGGCAAATTGTTTATATATGCTGAAAAAAGAAGAGGTCCCAAAACAAATCATAGTTCAATGATAGTAAATCAGAAACCCGACTTCCTGAAACAACTGATTGAATTATCCCGGAAAGATAGGACAAAATTAGATTTTCTGCACCGTTAGAAAAATTGAAGAGATGTGAGAGCTTTCTGCGCATTATAGTATGATCAATGGTAACAAATGCTTTGGAGTAATCCAGCAAAACCAGAAACGTTACTTTGTCATCGTTCAATCACATCAAGGAGTGCAGTAGTACTACTGTGATGTGGTCGAAAACCGGACTGCTTCGGAGATAATAGATTATTAGTACTAAGAAAAAAGGAAATCTGTTTGTGCATAATTCTTTCAACCACTTTTGAGAGGAAGGGCAAAATGGATATCGCCGGAAATTCTTTTTTGCTGTGGTTTTTTGGGACAGGAATCACTTTAGAAACCTTCCACTGTGAAGGAATGTGTATTGTTAAAATTGTGTTAATTACATGGGTAATATATGGAAGAATAAGAGGAAGTATCGCGTTCACAAATGAAGGATGTAATCCATCAAAATCCATTGCGTTTGATTTAATAGAAATAAAGCTTTCCACTACATCTTTTGGAGTTACACATTCAAAATGAAAAGAAGCATTTAAGGTTGGTAAAAGAGATGAATCAAACTCCAGAGAATCAAGCGAACCCACTGATGTTGGTCGAGGAACTGTTGATATGAATGCCCTACTTAGGTCATCAGAGTCAACATCATTATCAGCATCAATATATCTCTCTTTACCAATACCTATTTCACACAGCTTCCTCCAAAACTTGCGTCCATTTTGTGAAAGACTAAGATGTTTCATATTCCATATAGTTTTTGCAGCAGCAATGAGACTTACACACCTGTTTCGCAACTGCCGGTATTGTTGGCGATCCTCGGCTATTCTGAAGCGTTTCCATTTATCGTAGACAGAGTTTCGTCGGTTAATAACTTCTCGGATCTTATTATTGAACCAAGGATTATTCCTATGCACAATGGTTCTAGTTTAAAGTGGAACATGGAGATCAAAAATTGAAATCAAATTACTCTGTAGAAAATCAACTTGTTCATCAGGAGATATAATGAAGTATATCTCGTCACATCGGATAGCTCGAATGACTGATTCAAGAGCATCGACGTTTATGTTTTTAAAATCCCGATATTGGAAACGTTAATTCACTTTGCGGACAGAAAAATTAAAAGAAAGATGTATTTTCATTTATTTATTTCATTTATTTATTTCAATGGTATCTTTTACAATGGGCTTTTAAAGCCTATAATAACAAGTAAAAGTTATACATGAATTTAAATTAATTAAAAATTAAATTAAAAATTATATTTTATATAAATTCAATTTTGGAAATGACAAGTTTAAAATTAAAAATTAATCTTTCTTTCTCTTGAACTTTATTTAATATTTGAATTTAGTTTAGTTTACTGCCAAGTATCTGAATAGGGCTGCTTCAAGTTGCGCCGTGCCGCGAAGTCTTCTAATGAAATATGGTAAACTGTTCCACTGCCTGATAACATGAACAACAAACTGACGTTCCGAGTTTCTGCAAGTAAATCTCGGTTGCACTAACATGAATGTACGATTAGAATTTACAAATTGTAGTTTTTCAAAAAGGTATGCTGGCTGTTTGCTGATTAAAATCTTGTTTAGTGTTTTTAGGGAAAAATATTTTAAAAATGTGTAGAGATCACAACCAAGGATGTTGTTTTTGTAGTTCGATACATGGTCATATCTTCGGAGATTGTACACATAACGCGTTATTGAAAGCTACCGTCAAGTTCCTTTTCGTTTCTGAGCTATGGGTACTAACAACTTCACATCCATATGTTATTATCGGAAGTATTAAAGTTTTTGCTAGATTTAGCCGAATATCCTGGGGAGTAAAATGTTTTGATAGTGAGAGGCTGCGTAGAGAGCCATATACTTTTCCAATAACCATTTGAACATGATCATCCCAAGTAAGAGTGCTATTGAACAAAATACCTAAATTTTTGGATTTCTTTACATACTCCAGTTGTTGGTTTCCAAGATAAAGAGCAGGAAAGTAGCTATAGTCGAGTTCATTTTTGTATATTACCAAACATTTGGATTTGCTTGGGTTAAGCTGCAGATTATTTCTGTTGGACCACTTTCGTATTTTACTTAGGTCACCATTTAGCTTATCAGCCCCATCTTCAATCATACCTAGCTTGCAGCTAAGTCTTACTTGAGCATCATCGGCATACAAATCTAGAGAAGAATGTTGGACTTGAATTGGGAGATCATTTATAAAAATGGAGAACAGTAGAAGACCAAGAATTGATCCTTGCGGAACTCCTGACAAAAGATTTAAAGAACGAGATATTCTGTCACCAATTACTACGGCCTGGCTTCTCCCACTGAGATATGAAAAAATCAAATTCGCTGCTGTATTTGAAAACCTAAACTGTTCCTTTAACTTTGATATGAGTATCTTATGATTGACTGTGTCAAAAGCTTTCGAGAAGTCTAAGAGGACTAAAAACGATACCAGATCACTATCCATTGCCGTTCTTATATCGTCTGAAACCCTAAGAATAGCTGAGACACAGCTATGATTAGACCTAAAACCTGATTGTTGTTCGCTTAAAAGTTTCTTTGCGTTTACGAATTTGGAAATTTGGTTATGCAGAATTTTTTCTAATACTTTTGATAAAAACGACAAAATTGATATTGGTCTATACTCTGACGAAGATAAGCGGGTAGCTGGTTTTTTTAGGACCGGTATGACTTTTGCTATTTTCCATGAGGATGGAAAATGCGATGTCATTAAGATAGTGTTGTATATATGTGTAAGGACGGGGAGAATGTGGGGTAAAATCATTTTAACGAAAAGTGGATGTAGTTATATCGTCAAATCCCATAGCACATGATTTTATTTTCAGTATTGCACTTAAGACATCAGCATCATCCACTCTTTGGAAGTGGAAGCAATTTGCTCTATCGGGGTCAACAACCCGATATGCTATATTTGGTTCTTCACTGCCTAGACTGTCATTCGTGTTGGCAGCAATCTCCAACACATCAGCTGGAGAAAAGGCGTCACTTTGAAGTTGAGCATTATCGGGGTCAACAACCCGATAAGTCTCATTAAGAAGAGAATTTTGGATTTCTGCGAACTTTTTATTCAAAATGTCAGGGCATATATCACAGGAACAATATTCTTTCTGGCGACCGACTCCAAGCTCTCGTATATTTTTCCATAGCATTTTCGGTGGTAAATTTTTACTGAGACGCTTTGAGTAGAAGTTGCATTTGGCTTCTCTAACCTTTTTGCTCACAGTAATCCTTAAAACCCGAAAAGCAGAAAGCATTTCAGGAAGACGAAAACGCTTCCAACGTTTATATGCATTATCTCTATGCTCTATCAAGTTAAGTATTTCTGTTGAAAACCAGGATTTTCTGTCGCCCCGCGTAGATTTTGTTTTGAGCGGTACATGTTTATTAAAAGCCTGATTTATTGAAGTTTGCAGAAATAATACTTGGTCTTCAAGTGATGACATTAGGAATATTGATTGCCAGTTTATGTGTGTGATATCATATTCTAAGTCTCTTAAGTTGACCCTCTAAAATCTCTGTACTTAAAAACCAACTGATTTTCTTGGGCAGTTACTTGAAATATTGCAAAAATCATGTCGTGCTTCGAAAAAGCCGGAGCCTCAAGTTGAGAATAAAGCAGAATGTTATCTAATTTATTAGTGAGAAACAAGTCTAATAATGTTGAGGTCATGCATGCCTGGAAAAACCAGGTGCAGATAGAGGGTCGTATAAAAGAACCTTACTAAGCTCATTTACAAAGAAAACATCAAGAAGTCTGCTGGAATTTCGAGAAAAATGTGTCGGATTTAAAATATTAACTGGAAAGAGATTAAAAGTTCTAAAGTTATTTATCAACACATCTTCAACCAAGAGATTACTATTAAAGTCGCCACAGAGTATAATATTAGGAAAATGCATTGAGTATTCCTCTAAAAAAGTACAAATGGGTGATAGATCAATTGAAGAATATGGTCTGTAGACAACACCTAATAAAAGATTTCCTTCATTGTTATTAGCGTATTAGCGTTTGAAATTTCAATACAGAGGCATTCGAATGGGCAATTTGTAGGAGAAGAAAATATGATTTTAGTCTTTAAGGACTTCAACTAAGCAACTTATATCCTCTCAATGTATAAAATGTTTCACTTATATTTTTAAACCATGTTTCAGACACACATATAGCATCTACTTCTGAACCTTCAAATAATTCCCGGAAATCATCAATCTTCTTATAAAGACCACATAATCGAAAATAATGGTATTCAGGACTCGTTACAGATCTGTTGGGGCTATGGAGTTTAGGTGATGGAACGAATTTAACTATCTTCGGTATCTATATAATGGCACATAACTTGAATGTTCACTCTCACATTAAAGCTAAAGCGGATGCGGCTAAGACTCCAATAAAAACTATGAAGTCGCAGGTTTTTATCACTAAATTTGTTGACCCAGTGTCACAGTTATTATAAGTTTCTGCTAAGGAAATGATGTTTACCGTAACGAGCAATAGGAAAAAATGTAAAACATATACAGGTATTTTTTAAGCATGAACAAAAAATTTCACGAATGAATCTCTATCATAGATGATACAATGTATGAACAGTGTCTTCTGCGAGCTAGTGAATAGACTAAGAGGTAAGGAGTATAAGCAACTCAATCACAAAATAAGTGAAAACAATCATGTTAGATCAGAATTTAAAGTAACAGCAATGAACTTGATTTTTACATGAAATAAAATGCACGACTGGGTCGCGCGAACTTACTCTCATGTAAAATACTAAGAATTTAAAAAATTTATGTTACAAGAGGAAAATTGTTCATAAGTATACAAATTATTTTTTCAATGACTAAAACAACTCCTTTAGTTAAAACCAGAATGCCAAGTGATTCAAGCTAATATTAGTTTATGCAAGAACAAAAATTATAAGTCGTTGTAGTGGTTTCTTAAAAAAAAAAATTGTATATATGTATGTACAAAAATTTTAAAACATTTAAAAAAAAAATTTCGTTCGGCAACTTAAATGTCTTATTATTGTACAAATAAAAAATAAATTTCCAAAAAAATATTGACTTATTGTTGAAATATCCCATTTTCAAAAAAAAAAAATATTTTTTTTTTCAAAAATTCAAAAAAATATTTTTTTTTTAAGTTTTGAAATGCAATAAAAATTTCACATCTTGTAAAATACCTTAAGAACCTTTATTTGTCAAGTTTAAAATAAAAATCGAGAGATGGGGTTTCGAAATATTGAGTTTAAAAAAAAATAAACTTTTTTAAAAATCAAAAAAAAAAAATTAATTTGAATATACAATACTTTTCAATTTGTTAGGGACCTTTAGCATAGAAACATGATCAAAATCGGTTGTACCGTTTTTAAGAAAACCAAAAAAGAAAAATGAATAACCATTTTTCAGAATTTTTTTTCAACCATTACCTAGCTTTAACTATTAATGAAATTTTTAGAATTTTTTTTTTAAATTTGTTTAACAGTAGATATTAAAAAAAAATATTTATAAATTTTCAAAACAAAAAATCGTATGGCAGGTACCGTTATTTTTGGTCTTAAAAAAATTGTGGGGGGCGAAAAAAATAAAAATTATATCTACCAAGTTTAACGAAGATCGGTCGAGCTGTTCAGACTGTAGTTGAACAGACATACAGACAGAATTTCGAGACTCACTCGTCTTAGCTTTCATCGTAATATCAACTTTGATCAAAATCTTGAGTTCGCAATCAAAAAACAACCTTTATAAATATCGGAAGTTAAAAAAGAAATGAATTCCTAGAAGTCTTGCGTTATGTTTTTTTAAGAAACTAAATATTTCTCTTTGGAAGCTTACGGTTCTTCAAGGTATTTCTGAGGGATAAATATTAGGTTACATTTTGATATACATAGATTATTGAGAGGAGATTTAACTGTGATTTATGTACGTTGGAAGAAACAATGGTAACGTTGCTTCCCAAACCCTCAAGATTAACGCTTAACAATCCAGGAGTGATGGCAACTGAATTTAATCGTACAAATGAATATTTTTTTGCGTATACAAGTATTCATAAGTCTTTGTTAAGTATTCTCAAGGCGCAAGGAACAAATGAATTCAATTTGATCCAGGAATTTTATGTTGTAACTCAAAAAAAAATCAAGTTGAAATGAAAATTTTCAAAATTCTTATTTTTTTTTAATTATTTGAAAATTTTGTTGAATGTTTTTAAATTAAATATTAGAATTCCAATCGGTTTCCTGAGAGAACTCGCTGCTGTAATAAATTAGCAGGATAAGTGCTGGGTATCTTTAATCCAACGTGTTTTGATGAACAAAAGCTTACCATTCACCCTCGCAGCTGGTTTGACTTTTTTACTTCAAAGCCATCCGCAAGCTGTTTTTTAACAAATGCCCCCACCACCATCATCGGCACTAGCATCGAATATGCAATTTTTCTCCCAAACACACAAACCCAATGGAAGCGCTTCTTATGAAAAAGGATATTGAGTTTTATTTCATCATTCTAGCTCGGGATTTATTTTCGTTATTTTGTTCTTGAAAATCAGACAATATACATGCGCATTTATTTGCATTCATTTAGAATCTTGTATAATGCACCATCACATCACATATGCTTCCCACATACTCCTGCCTAGGCAATGTGTGATGCTCTGCCATAATATCCTTAAGTTTTACTTTTGGAGAGCTAAGCGAATGAGGGGGATTGACTTAATGTGAAATGATTGACTTGTACATGGCGGACTTGGAATTTTCTCATTTCGATTTTGATTATTATTTTGCTTTCTCCCCCTTCTGAGGACCATAATGGAATTCAAACCGAACTCACACACTTCAGCGAAACATTATTGAGGGGGGAGAGAGTTATTACGACGAACCGTAATAAATTTAGATTTCGCCGACTTATTTGATAAATTATTCAACTTTTATGTCCTTTTTGTTATCCGCATATCTCGTTTTCATCCCACTTAAGTCAGTTGGTTCGGTGTACTATGTACAGGGTACTTGGTAGCTCTTTTCTTTTGTTATCTATAAGAGCATTGAGTGTGAGTTAGAGTGTGTGTGCATTACAGGAGGATTCCCTGGAAAGGATCAAATATTTCAGGACTTCTTCTGGAGGAAAGTACATATATTGATTTTGAGTCCATTTCTTTTTCTTTTTTCTTTTTTCTCAATTAGAACATGTGCGTCTAGAAAAATAAGAAGAAACACTAGAGGGGGAAACAAAATTAGGGAAAATAACGAAAATTGAAAATACGTTTTACAGACGCGCATTTGTGATGTTTTGGTTCGTATCCTTTTTGCTGATATTATACTATATACTACTTACCGACTTATTGGACCATTTGGTTCGTTGGGGTATTGTGTCTTATTTTTAAGACAAACGTGGTTGATGGAGCGCAAAGTACGTGCCGAGATGATTATTTTTTTTTTCTTTTTGGAAATGCTACAAAATCTCATGGAATATTGAATTAATTTTACTTTATGTGGCATTGAATATACTTTTTGTTTCATTTTTTTTTTTGGACCATGAAGTACGAGTATGGCAACATTGCTGAACTTTTATGTACGGTTTGAGTTGTGTTTTGGTTATATGTTGAATTTTATGGGATCATAAGAATAATATAATTTTTTTTTGTTTTTTTTTTTGTGGAAAAGATACTGCAAATGTGTATGGAACGTGAGTAAAGGGAATTGAACGTGCTTACAAAGAAGAACCTTCTAAAGACAAATGTATGCAACAAAGTGGCTGAAAGACTTATTTTAGTTTATCATCAAAATGGTGCCAAGTAAGGAGGGAGGGAGAGTCTTTTACCCTTAAAGAACACCTTATACATAAACCAACGCAGCATTTACAAAAAAAAAAATTCAATTTGAATTCCGTTTGAACAACTAAGTTTCAAGTAATACAACGCCAAACTTTTTTAAAGTAATTAAATTTTCTACAATTTCAACTCATAACCGGTTCCGCAGACAAAGTTGTGTCCACAATACAACTTTTCAAAATTTTTTAATTTTTCCGAAGTCGAAAGTTTTGACTTGCGACTTATAGGTACTATAAGGCAAGTTATGCATTCGTAAACAAAATCGAACTCGAGATTTTGATCAAAGTTGACATTACGATGATAGCGAAGACCAAAAAAGTGGGTCCCGCAATTCTGTCTGTCTGTCTGTCTGTCTGTCTGTCGGTTTGACTACAGCCTAAACGGCTCGGCCGATTTTCTTCAAACTTGGTAGATATGGCTTTTATTTTTTTACCCCCGGACGTTTTTTTTTTTTTTTTTGTAAGACCAAAAATAACGGTACCTGCCATACGATTTTTTTTCGAAATTTTATAAATATTTTTTTTTCTCAAAAACTGTCCCACAGAATTTTTTAAAAAAAATTTGAAAAATTTCATTTGGTTAAAACTAGCTAATGGTTAAAAAAAATTTTACAAAAAATTGTTATTTTTGGTAGACCCCCTGGGTCCATTTTTTTTGTTTTTGATTTTCTCGAAAACGGTAGAGCCGATTTAAATAATTTTTTTTATGCCAAAGCTCCTCCAAAGTTTGAATATTATTGCATATTCAAATTTTCAATTTTTATTTTTTTGGATTTTAAAAAAAAAAATCAAAATTTTTTTTTGGAAACTCAATATTTCGAAAACCCCATGCTCGATTTTTTTCAAACTTGACAAAAAAAAGTTTTTTAACATAATCTACAAGATTTGAGAAAAAAAATTTTGTTTCATCTAAAACTAACGGTACCTTCCGTACAAATTTTAAAAAATGGTTTTCGAAAATCGTATTTTTCTCGAAAACGGTTCCGAGAATTTTGCTAAAATTTTTTTTCTTTTGATTAATCTTTACGATCTATAATTTAATAAAAAAAAATTTTAAATCTAGATATTACTGACTGTACCTACCATAGAACGATTTTTTCGAATTTTGAATTTCTCATTATCGACATAACGGATTTTAATGAATTTTTTTATAAAAAAGCTCCAAAAAAAGTTTAAAAAACATTGCATTTAAAAACTTAAGAAAAAATATTTTTTCAATTTTTAGAAAAAAAAAGTCGTTTTTTTTTTTTGAAAAATTCGATATCTCAAGAACGGCTTATTATTTTTTTTTTGGAAATTAGGTTTTAATTCGTACAATAATAAAAGCTTAAAGTTGGCGTACCAAAATTTTTTCTTAAAAATGTTTTAAAAATTTTGTACATAAAAGCTTATTTTTTTAAGGAACCACTACAACCGACTTATAATTTTTGTTCTTGAATAAATTCATATTTGCATAGCATTCTGTTTTTATCTCTTATTACTAAAAGAATTTAAAAAATTAATTTTATCCTTATGGACAGTTTTCTTTAATAACATTCGTTTTTAAAATTCCTAGTCTATTACATATGAGCATGTTCGTCCGACCCAGTCGTGCATTTTATTTCAATCTGTCAAACAGTATTTGAGAAAAAAAATATTTACAAAATTTCGAAAAAATTTATATGGTAGGTACCGTTATTTTTGGTTTTAAAAAAAAGAAAAAAACATATGGGGGAAAAATTTCAAAACAATATCTACCAAGTTTGACGAAAATCGGCCGAGCCGTTTAGGCTGTAGTCCAACAGACAGACAGACAGCCTTAATTGGCTATCATCGTTATGTCAACTTTGATGAAAATCCCGACCTCGATATTTTTTTTTTCGAATGCATAACTTGCCTTATAGTACCTAAATATACCTAAGTCGTAAGTAAAAAATATAAAGAATGGATTTTCGACTTCTAAAAAAATTCAGAGCATGATAGTTAATGTGCTGCCGTTGTTTTTATTTTATTAATATTTAAAAAATAGGTTAATACATTTTATGTTTAACCGCACCTGGACTACCAGGTTCTAGTGACTCACAGCTGTCAACCATTCCTGTGTGCATGTTTTTGATCGAATTTAAAATATGTATCTTGTTTTTTTTTTAGAAAATTGTCTTTCCCGCCTTAAAAGAAGAAAATAAAAGAGCCACTTCTAAGAACGTTTGTTTTAACACAACTTACACGCTTTGGTATTCTGACGAATCTTATAAAATCAGTGCTATAATGGTTACTGTGTTGAGCTACCATGAAGGAGGGTTGCCTTCGATCCCAATATTTCAGCATATTAGATTATTTGCCATGGAACTGTCAGTTTTCGGAGGACTTGGGAATCGGCTTGAAAAATACTATAGGAACATAGAAACTCCTATAAATCAAAAATTCCGAACGCTCCGTTCCCTCCAATTATATCTCAATGGAATAAGCCTACTTTTCCAATAAGTCCTATCACATTATTTATCATTGAAGATATATTTGTATCCAAATTTTTTTCCGCTTCCTCAAATGCTTCTTGAAAAATATTCGATTCATCAAATTGTCAATATACTCGGCACTCGCACATAAATATAGTTCAAGGCATAACAATATCATAAATCTTCAGATTAATGTTATGGAATTTATGCCAATTTGCCTTTTATTTCGTGTTTGGTTTTTGCTGTGATTTGGTTTGGCTTTATTGCCTTATAACCTTATTTGGGGGGATATTTAAAGAGATTCCTGAATTTTTGTTTAATAAATATTTCCATAAATGCAAACACAACCACCACTTGATATTTTGCCGGCGCCATTCCATCATCAGAGAATCCGTAACAAATTTTTGTCTTTCATATGAAGCAAGTCACGCATTTGGTAGCGCACTTCAAATATAGCAAGCAAGCTATAGTCTTAACGCCGAGCCGCATTGCGTCTTTGCCCTCGATCCATCGCAAAAACCTCAAGCATCTACACACACTCCATTTGAGCTTATAGTATTACCATAAGAAACTCATTGAGTTCCAAGGCAAGGAAAAGCAAATGCCAACAGCCCCTTGTTCCTCTCTGTCTCTTCATTTCACAATTATGGCTTCGCTGCCATAGTCATCGGCATCTATACGTCGTCGTCGTCCCCTCTGTCAATTCTTTTGAACAACAAACTATTTCGTCGAGTATCTGAACCTAGTGGATGTTAGAGACGGACAAAAGAAAAAACTGCAATTTAACCGAAAAGGTCATTAACATTACGTACTCGCCTGGCGATGAAGAGCGCTCTTGCACCCTTGCGCCATCCATCGCACCAATATCCTAGGCACACCATTTACAACTTAGACAGACTTTAGTTGGAAACAGACGCGGGCAATTGGACACTAATTCTATTTCTTGAACGCTCTGCCGCTCCAAAGACCAGCAAATCTGTGTTCGGTTGCCCGGCTATAAATGGCAGGTTGTTCTGTCTGAAAATGGAGAGCAGAATCTGGGCGCAAGAAATCGTGCGGAAAACATTCATAGACGGCTCTGGTGGTGTAGTTTGTAAAGTCACGGTGCGCGCAGGGTAAGGGTGGCGATACTGCCTGCAGCAAATCACACTTCAATCGGATAGTGAAATAGTTGGGGAAGTGTTTTTTTTTTGTTTACTAAAGGGCCAAACAGTGGGACGGATATGAATTTATTTTTAACAAAACTTGATGTCACAAGCTGGAAAATTTCAATAGCAGGTAAGCTTTACTAAACAAGAGGTGAGTGATTCCGGAATGTTCATTTGGATGATTTTCTATGTGAATTGAAACCGATTTGAATTTAAGGCAGCCTTCTCCACGTGGGAGGAGGGCTGGAATCTATCTCAAGCTGGTTACATCTAAAGGTTTTTTTTTTAATTTTTTTTTCAGAGGCAATGCCTCTTGCCAGGAAGTGACAAATCTTTCAAGATTAACTTGTCCTTCTCATTAAAGCTGTTCGGACTCGACATAAAATTGTAGGTTTCCCTCATTCCAACCAACAACATGCACACAGGAATGGTTGAGAGTTGTAAATCATCATTAGGCCCTCGAGTCTCTAATTTATTAATTTTCTTCAACATGACATAACCCCCAAAACTTTTCTTTTTTAAACTTATTGTCAATCTTAATATTTATTGGTGTCAAATGGTAGACACCTGCCCAAGAGGACACAAACGTCCACAGGCTTTTCTAAGAACCCACCTCTGTGTATCGACTCTCACCTCCTCGCGGTAAAAATCGGGTGATTAGTACCTCAACTGAAGATTGGATCACAATCCCAGTGGAAAATTGTTGAGGATAGCAACCAATAGAGGTGAGGAGAGGGGTTGTCACTAAGGCATCTCTCCTTTCATCCACGCGGCAGCGGAGGAATTCCTCAGATGGAATCAACGGTGAGGTCTACACTTCCAGTTAGGCTGAACTATTTAGTGAAAACTTTACAGGGCTACTTCGACATATTCGGAGCTCAGGATTGTAAGGAGCGGTTTATCCGGTTCCCCGTTTTTGGAGTCATACTAAGGACTTTGCCCACCGGGTTGAGAGTTGTGCCGTCGAGGTGACTTCCCAGCCACGTAAAATAATTTTTAGTTGCGAAGTAAGAACAAGCCTCGGATACGAACGGGTTCACTGATAACGAAACATGCAAACGAAATAAGGACAACGAATTTCGGATCTGTACGTGGAATGTTAGGTCCCTTAATAGACCACGTGTAGTCCAACAATTAGCGGAAGCCCTAAACTGCTACAAAGCAGATATCCAAGAAATGTGATGGTACGGACCGGGGAGACGAAATCTAGTATGGCGACTGCTACCGAAAACAAAAGAAGCGTTCATCCGGATGCGGATTTGTTGTTGAAACTAGGCTCAGGCAAAAGGCCTTGAATTTCAACTGTGTGACCGAGCACGAGCACCTCACGACAATCCGCATCAAGGACAACAAGAGAAGAGAAAGATGAAGACACCAACGACATATTCTACGAGCTCCTGGACAAAACATACGAGCAGGGCCCTAGTTATGGCATTAAAATTGTCCTTGGATATTTTAACGGCAAGTTAGGAAGAGAAGAAAGACATCTTTAGTGAAACGATCGGAAGATATAGCACGGCACAATTTCCGACATTGGATTCAGACTGATCGACTTCGCTGTGGGTCGGCACGTTCTTGTAGCTAGAACGCAGTTCAAACATCTCGATATTCACAAAGGGACATGGCAACTCCTGATCAAGCGACCGTGAACAAGATTGACCACATTGCGATCGACTCAAGGCACTTTTCCAGTATAGAGGATATCTGCCCCCGCTGGGTAAGTGTTGCCCAATCATGCACCAAAGAAAAAGACATCTGGGACAATACCAGGTAGAAGGGAGCAACCTATCCTGTCTAAAAGTGCCCCAAATACTAAAATTCCTAAAGGCGATAGGTTTGGAGGTGGAACTATAGGATGAGCCAGCTCATCATTCTTAAAGCAGTTGTGGATATGGAGACCGAAGTCAAAACAAGAAAGTACTGCTAGGAATTTCGACGTTGGACGTTGGACGTTGGACGTCTACAATCGCAAGAGATCCCAAGATGTCTTTCCGATCGAGTTTCTAACAACTTCTTAGAAAGTTCTACGCCGCCATCAAGTTTTGATAACCAGTGGCAACATTGTCAAGCAGCTATCAGAGATCCCCTTTCTGACGTGCTGGGTTTCACACGGCCATCACAACAAAACCCCTGGTTTGACGATGAGTGCCGGCAAGCACATGCAGCAAAACAAAAAGCATATAAATCGGTGCTGCAAGAAAGGACCAGAGCTGCCCGCGAGCTCTACGAGCAGAAGAGGAGAGAAGAACACCGGCTTCTCAGAAGGAGCATGAGAAGCGCTATATCGAATCTCAAGGCCAATAAAATCGCCTAAGTTGACGGCCTCGCTGCCGAACTGTTCCAAGCGGCAGGCGATGACTTGGTTGGGAGTAGCACCAGCTGCTCATCTGCAAAATATGGTCGGAAGAAAACATGCTCGATGAATGGAAAATCAGCATTGTCTGCTCGATCATCAAAAAAGGACACAAGATCTTTTCTGTCGTATTACGTGAGCGTCTGAAGCCTTTCGTCAACAACCTGACAAGTATATATCAGTGCGGCTTTAGACCGGGAAAGTCCACCATAGATCTAGAGCAATATCTAGTTTTGGCATCCCTGACAAACTTGTCCGTTTGTGCAAGACCGCACGCTGCTCCATCAAGGTCGGAAGATCTCACCGATGCATTTGATGTTCCATAAGGTTTTAGACAAGGCGATGCACTGTCGTGTGACTTCTCCAACATCGTTGTTGAGAGAATATTGCAAAACACACGCGTCAACACAAGAGGCACAATCTGTCAAAAGTCCGTTCAATTACTCGGATACGCCGATGACATTCACATTTTTGGAAGAACAAAGTGTGATGTTAGTGGCTTATTGAGACTGAAGCGAAGAAAATGGGTTAAGCGATGAATGAGGGCAAGATCAAGTATATGCTGTCATCAAGAAAGGACTCACAACATCGACGTCTAGGACAGAACGTCATCCTAGACAGCTAAAATTTTGAGGTAATTAAGGACTTTGCTGAAATCAAAGGGGCAAAAGCTCCTGCCAATCGCTGCTTCTCCGGAATACTTTCAAATACAATCCCGAGGGACGGGATCAGTAGCGGAAGACCGCGACTCGTATGGCGCACACAAGTTGGTGAGGACCTCAACCAACTCGATGTCCGAAACTGAAGACAGTTATCAATAGGGACTGAATTAGCTGGGAAAGCTGGTTGGTTGAGGCCCTGGTCTCCCATCGACTGAAACGCCACCTTAAGCAAGTCAAACTTCCGAGAACTTGGACATACATTTGTATTTGTTTGACATTTTTAATTCGCCATTTCGCTCCAAATAATTTCGAACTTTCCTCCACTGTGCGCAAGAAGATCCTACACTAAATGGTTAAAAGTAAATAAAAAATCAGGATGGAGCATAAATACTCGTACCCTTGCTCCATGACAAAACAAAAAACTAAACACAATCCATGTTGGTTGAGGAATCATGCAGACGAGACGACTTTATCGGTGCAGTACTATAGTAATGGCGAAAAGTATCTACGAAATTCACAAATGCATTTCTTTGTCCAGATTTAGTGTCTATGGCTTTTGTTTTCTAATCCCTTTTTGTTGGTTGAACACTGACGCTTGTGTTTCTTGTTTGCTTTTTTAAGCTGACAATATAGCAAAAGGACAAGGCAGGAACCAGGAGCATTCTCTTCTACTTGGTAGCGGAACGGAAACGATATTGTGAGCAGAGCAATTTACAAGGCATAGATACCCTTTTTGTCTAATAGCAACGACACAAACAGTTTAAAGGGTTTTTCTTCTGGGTTTTGTTTTCCGTTTGACTTGAATCCCTTGTATGGAGAAAATACTATAACTTCAGTCAATTTTTAAGCTTTAAGTTGAATAACAACAGAATGGCGAAGGGTGATATGTGTGTGTTTACCGACGGCGGCTTTAGATTCGGCTTAATTCGTAAATTGGCAATGGTGGTTGTTGGAAAAGTTTTTCTTTCCTCCTTTTTTGTCTGTGACATTTGGTGAAAAATCTAATCGCAAAGGACAAAGTTTTCAAGTTTCAAAAACAAAAAGGATATGAGTTAGCAGGCTGTGACTTTCATATGGAATTAATTTGCTTCGGTGTACATTTTGATAGTTTTGAAGAAGAAGAAAATAAACGAGGATGGAACAGGCTATTAATTTATGTCATTTTGAGAGGAAATAGCGGGAGATATAGGGCTATCAGATGGTATTAGACTCGGACTATGTAAGCCAACGGGTGTCTGATGGGGAGTTTTGTGGTTATGTTGTAATTACTTTCTATGGAAAATTAGTACCAGTGGTCTTATGGAATATAAAACAAACAAAAATGTTTTGAAAAATATTCGTCCAGTTGGTAGGCACAAGTTGGCAAACTGGAGGTGCTTTTACAAAATTAAGAAAATTAGGTCTTATGTAAGTAGAAGAATTCAACTAAGACCCATTTGGTAAAGCGAAACTTGAAAACTAATGTTCCACAAAGAGTTTGCTCCGAGAAAAAAGTGAGTTGGATTTAAGACAGCCAGCGCAAGGCTGAGAAGTTAGCCGAGACCCTCGCCAGTTTCAAAGCTGACGTATCATCTATACAAGAGATGGACTCGTATGGGTCACGGCAGAAGAAAACGGATGCGGGTTTTATTACGGACACTCTCCCCGACATGGATAGGATTTCTTGTTTCAATGTAGTATTGCAGTGCAAGAAAGACTTAGTCAAAGAGCATTTATCTTTTGCGAGGTGTCCGAGAGAGCAACGACGATCGATACCCAGGGCAAATTCGTCCATCCTAGCCTTAAACATGCCACTTCAGAAGAGACAAGTGATACTATCAAAAAAAGGTTCTACGAGCTCCTTGCAAAAACTCATGAGCAAAGTCCAAAGCATGAGGTTAAAATAATCTTGGGGGACTTTACCGACATGATTGGGAAAGAGGACTTCTTTAGTAGGACGATCGGGAAGCACAGCCTTCACGACATCACTTCCCGTAACAGACTCCGCCTCATCGATTTTGTACCGGGTAAAATATGAGAAGCACCGCAAGATTCCTACACTTCAAAATCCAGAAGGACACGGGGTAATCATCAGATGGTCAAGCATGTAACCAAATAGACCATTTTGTCATCGACAGTAGGTCTGAATGTACGTACTTTCCGAGGATCCAATATCGACTCTGATCCCTATCTGGTTGGTACCAAACTGCATAAGAGAATCTCCAATAAACCTCTTAGGGGATCAACAGCTTCCCAGAGAAAATTCAAAGTTGAAAGGCTTGAATCAGAAGTGACTGCTACTGTTGGCACAAGCCCGGCAGGCCAATGGCAATTATTTCAAGAATCTATTCGCATTGCTGGGTCAGAATTTTGGAATTCTCACAACCACTATTGAGAAACAAATGGTTCCAGGACGCACGTTTGTGCACAAGCAAAACAAAGTAAAAACAGAGGTGTACTGATTATAACTCCAGAAGATATTCCCACCAGATCTATGTCGACTCAAGAAAGGATGAGAAACACTTATTCAGGAGATAGAAAAAAAAAAAACATTAGCCACCTGAAGTCGAGGTGAAGATCTACAAGATCCACAGAAGTGAAGTAAGCTATAACAGCATTCACGAACTGCCCATGAGTCAGCAAGGATAGTGATGAAACCACCGTGGTAGTTGAGCATCCACTACTCTACGTTTGGAAAGATTACTTCTACGAGTGGTTAAATGGTAATTACAGCTAAAATCCCACCAACGAGCAACTGGTCCCGGTCAATCTCGATGATAACAAAACGTTTCAACCGCCCGACTAGAAGGAAATAAAATTACTTAGCCATTATTAAGCCATTTCCAGGCTTAAACTGAACAAGGCAGCATAAGTAGATGAGCTACAAGCGGTGCTTTTAAATAACCTTTAGATGATTTGGTCAGGAGCATACAATATAATCGGAGGAAAGTATGCCTGACCAGTATGCCTATCCAAAAAAAAGGCAAGCTTCAACTCTGCACCAGCTACAGAGGCAAAAGTCTTTTTAACATCGGATATAAGAGACTATCCGGATTTTAATGTGAAAATTTCAAGCCCTTTCCTGATGATCTGATAGGTCCTTATCAATGTGGCTGAAAACCTGCAAAATCTATCATGGACCAGATATTGGACGATTCCCAACAATTCAATATCGATACTCTACAACCCTATTTATCGGTTTCAAGGGCGCTTATGACAATGTAATAGAGGTGAACTATGTCTTGCCAAGCCCAGGTTTATTTTCCGTGCCAACTTGATTAAAGTATCAGTATATGAAGCTGGAGAAAGCGCGCTGCTTCGCCAAAAATTTTACTGAAACATTCAAAACCACCAGGGGGTTGAGACAAGAAGACGCGCTGTTATTCTGTTGAATCAAATTTTATCTTGAAAAGGTAGTTCGCACTGACCAACAATACATCAAGCACCAAAGAGTTTAGATGGCTGGGTCTTGTAAAGAGGATGAACACCGAAGCAGCAGAGCACGAAGCACGCAGAGTCTTCAATGCCAAACGAGAGGGTTCAAGAAACCAAGGCAGAACTCAGATTTGATGGTGATAGGTGATCTTCATCCACTTGATGTACCAAATTGGAGACGGCTGGCTAAAGATCGAATTGCCTGGATGGGAACATAAACTGAGTTATAGGAGCACCACGCTTTTTAGCGCTATCAATAACAAAAGTACAGTATGCTTCATCTTATACACTCTCGATTTGGGTAGGTAGAAGGAATATTCTCGAGGTAGGCATGCCTGTCGTGAGAGACGACTAAAATCCATTCTACGTATACCGAGAATGAGGTACATGAATTATGCAATGAAGAGAACAAATCGGTATAGTACCCCCGGTGGCAATCCAGTTCACAAGGAAAGCCAACCTCTTCAGAGGTCAACTCTACGGCTTCTGGGGAAATCCAATTATTAAATTTAATAAATCTTTTCTTAAAGAAAGTAAGGGTTATTCTATCATCACCATCTAAATCGAGCGAGTAAATGGAGTAAAAAGGGTCCGCCGGTAACACCAGATTTCCAAGCAAAAAAGGACTCGAAAAAGACAGGAAAAAAAATTATGAATCATGAAAACAAACTCCGTCAAAGACTTCACCAAGTAGTAAAACTTTGTCAGGAGTTCTAGGAGTTGGGGCTCTAGATGTACATCTAAAAAGAATCGAATGCTCTAAAAAGCAGGAATGGAAAATAATTGTGAGTTTCAATCGACTGAAAAACTGACTTACTGGCCACTGGTCATTCGAAAACACCTGACTTCATTGATTTTTTTGTGGTCAGCATAGCAGAAGGCTTTGATATTTTTAAAGATCATTCTGCCGTTATTCTCAGTATGAGCGAAAGTAAATAGAAAAATTAACTGGGAAGGAATTAAGAAGGTTATAAAAGATAACGTTGAGTTAGGGATATCACTTCCCATATCAAATGGAAAAGGTTCAGGTGTTTGAGAAGCAGTGTCTTAGACGTTGCCTTGGATTACACAGAACACCAGAGTCGGAGTACAAACATTACTATTCCAACAGGACTCTATACAATGGAGCCAACATTAACAGAATAGATAATTTCTTAGTAAAGCTGATTTGGAGTCACATTGCGAGAGCGATGATCTCAGCTAATTGCTTAATCTTTGGGGCTTACTACGCCAACAATGAATACTTCGAGAGTGTGCGGTTAAGTGGGCTATATTGCACCTAATGCATTCCTCTATTTAGACAGTAGAGGGCTGATCCAGGATAGAGAGGCGGTTTCGCTAATCTACCATGTCGGCCGTAGTACTGTTTATAGAAGGCTCTTTTATAGTCGAGACGTGCTCGCAGCACAAGATGGAGCAGAGGGCCTTCGGTTCAGTAGGACTGTGTCTGATCAGTACAGGATGAGACAGGAAAACCAGTTCTGATGGTTGTCTAATGATAGCGACAAGTTGTCTTGGACGACTTATATAGTTTTAAGTGTAATACTTCGGTAGGTACAGTCAGGGTGGCAAAAAAAAAAAAAAAAAAAAAAAAAAAAAAAAAAAAAAAAAAAAAAAAAAAAAATTGTATTAGACTAGCACTCCGCAATATTTTGAAGCTGGAAAAATTATCTTGAAAGCCTGCGAGGAGCTCCAACTACCATGTCTGAAAAGCTAACTCTAAAGTAACGAAGAAACCAAGACTTTTAAGGGCTCTGATTAATTTCAATTTGCAAATATGCAAGACCAATGTACATCGGAATCTCCTTGCTCTCCCCCCTGAGTCTTATCTCTCCATCGCTCATGCTATGTTTATGATGAACATTGTTACATTATTAGGGACTCTCATCTCAACCCTTGAGCGCATGTGAATTATAAAACAAAAGAAAAGGAAAGCGACAAAAATGGGGATCACCTGGAGAAGATATTAAAACCGTTTGATGGACAAGCCCTCAATGAATATATAAATATGAGTTTTACCTAAAACGAAGGTTACAAGACAAAAAATGTAATGCTTGCAAAACTATTTTTTTTAAATTTTGGTGGGGGCAAAACCCCCACTTATTCGGCTTAATACAAGCTAATTCTTCATTTAACTTAAAGACTAAGAACTTAAGCTAAGGTTAGTGAGGGAGAGGACGGTTCAGAAGCCGGAGTTTTAAGGAAGGAGTACTCAGGTTAAAGTCGAAGAAGCATTTGTTTGAATTAACAGCCCGTAGCATGCGAGAGACAGGTTCGTTAGAGCCGTAAGAGGCTCGGTGGGTGGGTATATAAAAGAGACGAGGGTTACGTGCATTACGGGTATTAGTATTAAAAGAGATGGAGTTGTAGAGCGACATGCAGTCAACGGAACCGGAGAGTAGTCGATGAATGAAGAGAATGTCTGATATCTCTCTTCGTTCTTCCAACGAAATCAGGTTGATTAGTTTAAGTCGATCTAGATAGGGAGGCAGAATCAGAGGATTGTTCCATGATAAACCTCGAAAAGCAAAGCGTATAGGAATCGACGCTGGATGCTTTCGATTCTGGAAATATGAGTAAGTTGGTAAGGGGACCAAACTTGAGAGGCGTATTATAACAGTGGACGAACAAATGATATGTATAAGGACCGGGTTACATAGGGGTTGGAGAATTCTTTGGACCATCTTTTGAAGAAATCGAGCACTGATTTTGCTTTGAGAATGATATCTTCTATGTGAGTGAGAAAATTAAGCTCTGGATCACATAAAATGCCAAGGTCACGAATATTATCAACGATGGGTATGGGTTGATTATGGAGCAGATAGAGACGGGGAGGAGATTTGTTACGTTTACGTAAAAAGTAATTGATTGAAATTTGACGACGTTAAGCTCCAGGCAATTTTTTAGTCACCAAACTGAAAAACTGTCTAGATCCTTTTAAATAAGGTAAGAGTCATTGTGTTGAGGTAATGGTCTTGAAAAACTTGGTATCATCGGCGTAGAGAGAGACAGAAGAATGTTTGATGACCCTATTTATATTATTAATAGCAAGAATAAACAAAAGTGGGCCGAGGTGGCTGCATTGGGGGACACCGGAGGTAGCTAAGAAAGGGCAAGAGGTGACAGATCTAAGTCGAACTCTGTAATAACGGTTTTCAAGGTAAGAAGAAATCCACTGTAACAAAGAGGGTTCAAAACCGAGAGTGCACAATTTGAAAAGAATAAGCTTATGGGAAATTTTGTCGAAGGACTTGCTGAAGTCAGTTGAGATAACATCGCCTTCGTAACCTTTTTCTAAGGCTGAAAGGGTGACGGATACAAATTCAACAAGGTCATTGGTTGTAGACCGGCATTTGAGAAAGCCATGCTGTGAGGAGGAGATGAGAGATTTGCAGTGAAAACTTAAGGTTTCATACAAAATACTTTCAAAGAGTTTGGATATGTGTGAAAGTTTGGCAATGGGACGATAATTGTTAACATCCCTCTTCGGACCCTTTTTGTGAATACTGGTTATGAAAGATGATTTGCACATCTCAGGAAACTCTCCTTTATTTAGGGAAAGGCTGACAATTTTTGAGAGAGGTAGAGAAAGGATGAGTGGCCATTTACTGAGCATTATCGCTGAGCGATTAGTGCAGTTCGTTGTAGTCTTTTAGTTAAAAGTCGCGTTCATATTTATAGACCTATTATAAGATCCAGAAAACGAAGATTTGATGTGCACTCCATAAATCGTAGAAGGGCAAATTGTGTTGAATCTTCGCAGATATCCAGGCCAATTTTGGCAATACTGTCGTATGTCAATAGAATATTTTGATTTGCTATTGGAAAAAGTTTGGCCAAGATTAACAAAACAAAGGAAACCAATTACTAATGTTGGTTTTTTTATTTCTTACTTTTTTTTTAGTTTTGCCAAAATAACATTCTGAAAGTCGCTTTTCATCTCTAGTTTTTTTCAACATCGTTAAATTCTGCCTTAAATGGCAAAAGACTTTTGAAAAATTTGAAATTTAGAACTTTCTGCGTTTATTTTCTCCATGAACTTACTTCGTCGCTCACCGATCCACTGACAAATTTAATACGTATTTGATTGCCGAGCGACGACGACGCCGCTCTATCGCTTAAAAAAGTTGCAAGTCGCTCAGTGTTTATGTGGCCACCTCCATACAATTTCATTTGTTTTAATTTTTTCGTGGCCAAAGCCTAAGGCTAGAGTACGTACCGAGCCAATGGAAAGTTTCGGAAGTTATCTATAGTAGTTCCGAAACCAGGTAAAACATCATATGAAAAGAAATCTTATAGACAGGCAGAAGCGTCTCGTAGTATCGAAACTCTTTGATAGAATCTTACTTCTGGGCCTACAGCCAATTATAGAAAAAAGCACTTTGTACCTGAACATCAGTTGGGATTTAAATGGAAACACTCGACAATTGATCAAGTGCAACGGACCAATGACGTCATAGAGGAAACCCTTGAAGAAAAAATGTTGTTTGGCGGTCTTCTTAGATGTGTCACAAGCTTTTGATAAGGTGTGGTGTAAAGGCCTAAATTTCAAAATAAAACAAATTCTGCCTGAAGGACTTAATATGATTCTAAAAGAATATCAGAAGAAAATATTCTTTCGATTAAGACATGGGAATGAGTACTCAGATCTTAAAGACATACCTAATAAGTGGGGTACGACAAGGAAGTGTGATAGGCCCTCTTTTGTAAATTGTATTCATATCTACGTGATTTACCGCAAACGGGAGTGTAATTCCATCTTACATTTTATTTAATTGAATTCAATGAATGATTTCTAAAGATTTCCCTCACAAGAGATTGCATTCTGCTGCAAATCTGGTTAAAACCAATAGATTTAAGCCGAATTCTTGTAGTTTAACTTCTATTCGTTTACTGTGTTTAACCTAATATTTAAGACAAATTAAAAATAGCAATATTCGTTGCATATTTATGCTCAAGATTATATATCAGATGTGAGACATTTTTTTTTTCTTGAAAAATTCCCAAAAAGGTCTTCAAGAGTATTCTGACAAAAGACGACAACATTCAAACGTGACACCTTTGTGTGTTATTTGAAGCATGAATTTAACATGAAGAAATAAAATTATTTCATAGTAAAATATTTCATCTCTTCAACATTCTGAATATTTGAAAAATTCAAAAAGTCTTTGAACCGACACGTATCTATATTATATACACTCGAACTCATACACTGACTTCCAATTTAAATGACAATAGACTAAGGAATGCATGAAATTTATATATATATTTCGTCCTTGAAAATATTCACTTTAAGGATAAGTGAATTCTTCCATTTTCTCTCGACAATAACTCAATATTGAATATTCTATATAGTTAAAGGTAAAATCCCATTTTCAATGAGAATTCTGACATGATATGAAGGTTCACGACTCTCACTTATTCAATCATTGTGCTGTCTGTATTGAAGGGTATTTGCATTTTGTATTTATGCGAATTGTTGTTAAAGATATTTACAAAAAAAAAAAATCACACTCACCCACATTGAATACAGTTTTTTGTGCCAAAATTACATATCTTGATTTATATTTGAATAGAATAAAGATAAGTATTCATCATTTAAATACCATTCATTGAGTAAGGAATGCGTTATTACCTGAAAAGAGAAAAAATACGAAATGGTTAAAATAATTAAATTTATATTTAGTAGACAAAAATCTTAATATTCAACTTAAACAATAAAATTTAAATAAAATTAATAGTCAAAAGCAGACAACAAGGGATTGGTGACTAGCAATTCTCAAGAATTCATTTGTGCACTTTAGATGAGAAGGGGTAGTACGCTTGACTCAAAAGATCTATTGAAATCCGATTGAATTAACCTAATCCTATACCTTCTACACAAATCAGAACACTCCATTAGATAGTTAGTTCCCTTCAGAGCTAAGAATCAAGATTCCAAAACTACACACACGAAAACCCGTAACAGATTTATAAACTAACTCCGTTTAATATTTTCAAAAATTCTGGTCACGCATTCAAAAAGTTCAAACATTCCATAGTGTAAAGACATTTGACACTTTCAATTACTTATCTAGATTCATGAATAATTGTCTTTGTTTCCAATGATGATAATTGCTCATTGTTCATCCTAAAACAATCCAAATAAAACACAATCAATTTACACATGTTCATCATTAACCAAATCATTTAATTAGTGTAGAAAATCAAACCTAAACTCTTTCCCTTTCTGTGTTGACTCAAAAATATCAACACACGAGAAGTCAACAACACACAAAGTAAATATAATTATTTCCGTCAATTTTACTAATTCAAAATAGCGAGATAAAAAATCTCGATTACATAAGTTAATTAGGTCACTTTTCCCACTAGATGTCCTTAATCTACTGATAATGAACCCATTCATTTGCCCTTCCACCTTCTGTCTCATTTTTATGCTTATAAAAATTGACTTACAAATCTCAATCATTTTATTACATATTCAGAAATGTTGATAACCTTTGGCTTCCTTCATTCATATTAATTAAAGCATCGAAATTAATTCCAAATTCTTAAGCTGAATCCAAGAGCAGATACATTTGTATATTTATCAAAAAAAAAATAATAAAACATCACCCATTCATTGATTCAATTGCTCATTTTTGTTGTTGAAGTTTTTATCTCGTTTTAAGTATTAAACAGTCACGTCCAACAAAAAGAACTTATCTGCAGAAGAGTAGTACACACTATTTACATAAATGCATAACAGTGAAGGTCAAAAGTCAATGCACAATCGAAAGATTGATTGACTATTATTTGGAGAATGTTTGGAATTCCGTCCGTCGACACTAGATTTGTGATGAAAGTGTGACTAAATAGGATTTTCAAGACATGGATTTAAAAAAATATAGGTAGTGAAATAAAAATAGACTTAAAAAAAAAAAAAAAATAGGTCGCCATGAGGACTCGTAAAGAGCCTAAACCCTGTGTGCATGTGCATGTGCAGTCAGTGCAGTGCATGTAACCAGTTGTGGAGCGGACACCCCTGAAAAACTTTTTGGCAGCGCCTGGGAATCGAACCTAAGACTTTGTGCATGACAGTCTAACGCACTACCCATTACAAGATTTTGATCAGACTTGACAAAAATTGGGTGTCGTAATTCTGTTCGTCTGTTTAATCAACTACAGCCAAAAGGTCTGTGCCAATTTTCTTTAAGCTTAATAGTTTACATTTTTGAATTTTAAAAATTTTCCCCCAAGTTTGTTTTTTCTATTTTATAAGACCTAAAATAACAGTACCAACCATACAATATTTTCCAAATTTAATAAAATATTTTTTTCTTAACAAATTAAAAAAGATTTTCAAAGAAAAAAATTCTAAAAATTTCATTTAGTAAAAAATAACTTATGGTTGACAATTTTTACTTGCGATATAGGTACTATAGGGCAAGTTCTGCATTTGGAAAAAAAATCGAACTCGAGATTTTGATCAAAGTTGACATTACGATGATAGCGAAGACGAATAAAGTGGGTCCGGCAATTCCGTCTGTCTGTCTGTCTGTCTGTATGTCTGTACCTCGATCTAGAGCCTAAGCCACTGGACCTATTTTCTTCAAACTCGGTAGTTATGGGTCTTCGGTGATTCCCTAGAGGGGAAATTGAATTTTTTTTTTTAGCTCCAAAACTAAGGGTACCCCCCATACACCCGTAATGAAAAATCGTATTTATTTCGAAAACGGCTCTAACGATTTTGATAAAAAAAATTAGGTTTGATATTATGGACATAGACTACGTTTTGGTAAAAAAAAAATTTGGGGCAAAATGTTATTAACGGTACCTGTCATAGAACCGTTTTTTTGTTTTTCGACTTTCTCATTAACGGCTCTAACGATTTTAACCAAAAATTTTCATCAGGAGTCCCCCTAAGTTTAAAATAATATTGTATATAAAAATATTCCAAAAAATATTTGTGGGTTTTTTTTGAAAACAATTTTTTTTTGAAAAATCAATATCTTCAAAACCTATGAACGATTATTTTTTGAAATTATTTCCAAAAATCAATATTATTAAATACTTAAAATTCGCATCCCACATTTTTTTCTTGAAACATTTTAAAGAAATTTCTTATATGTATAAAAAATTTATTTATTTAATAATAAAACGATTTTTTAAAGTTTGTTTGCATAAATTCATACTTTTCTAGAAATCAGACGGCAATTTCATTTTAAACTCATGTTTTATATTTATAAAATGTATTTTAAATTCCAAAGTACTTTTACATAAGAGCAAGTTCGTGCGATCCAGTCGTGCATTTTATTTTTTTTTCGATTTCTTCAAAAACGGTACAAATGATTTGGGGCATTTTTGTATATGTTAAAGCTCTTAAAAAGCCTGCAAAGTTTAAAGTATTTAAATTTTCAAGAAAAAAATTGTTTGGATTTAAGAATAAAATTTTTTTTTGAAAACTCAATATTTCGAAAACCACATGGTCCATTTTTATCAAACTTGAAAATAAACATGTTTTTAATACTATTTAAAAGTTGTGATAACTTTTTGTATTATATTTAAAAATAACGGTACCAACCATACAAATGTTTTAAAATGGTTTTCGAAAAACCGTACCTAGAATTTTAATCGATTTTTATTTGCAATCATGTCTGCATGTCTATACTTCGACAGCCTAAACTACTGTAGGTATTTTCTTCAAACTCGGTACTTAAGGGTCTTCTGTGATTCCGTAGAGCTCCAAAACTAACGGTAACACCGTAATGCAAGATCTAATTTATCTCGAAAATGGCTTTAACGATTTTGATATACAAAATTTAATGTTCTATTATGGACATGAACTACATTTTGTAAAAAATAGGGAAACATGTTATTAACGGTACCTGTCATAGAACGGTTTTTTTTTTTTTTTTTGATTTTCGATGTTCTCATTAACGGCTTTAACGATTTTGACCAACATTTTCTAACAGGAGCTCCTTTAAATTTTAAATAATATTTTACATGAAAATACCAAAAATATATTTCGGTTTTTTTGGAAAAAAAAATCAATTTTTTTTTGAAAAATCAATATCTTCAAAACGTGTGAACGGTTATTTTTTGAAATTATTTCTTAAGACCTATATTACTAAATACTTAAAATAAGCATCAAATTCAATTTCAAAACTTAATCAATAATCCCTTTTTAAGGTATCGAATTTTCGAAGAAAAATGAATCAAAAATTCAAAACAAATATCAAGTTTTAATATGGAATATTTTTAAACTTTTTCAAAAGCTGCTGAACATAAATTCCGTTACGCCTATAGTTATGTTAGTAATATCTTACTTAAAAAATATTTTCCTTTGACTTTTACATCGTAAGAATAAAGTTTTAATCAAAATTCTAGGTGCAGTTTTCGAAACGATTTTCGAAACCCTTTTTTTTTAAAATGTGTATGGTGAGTACTGTTGTTTTTAAATAACAACATTTCTTTTATCCCGTAGATAGTTTTAAAAACCTATTTATTGTATTATTTCAAAAAAAAAAAAAAATTGAGCATATGTTTTATTGAGTTCCTAAAATATGAATTTGATTTTTTTTTATTCAAAAACTACTTTTTCAAAATTTAAACTGGTACAGAATAATTTTCAAACCTTTTAGGAACTTTAATAACAAATAATTGACGAAAATTATTTGCTGTGTTGGAAAAAATCGAAAACAAAAAAATATTCCATTTATAACGATTTTTAAATTTGTAACGCGACTAGATGTTGGATGGGCGCCAATAAATAAATTATTTATTTATTTATTTATTAAATATTTGCGAGAGCTTCGTTTTGGGTGTGGAGAACTCGTTGAAAACACTAAGCTGAAAATTATAGAAAAAAAGATTAGCCAACGCCGCTTTGTTTGACTCTCCACCACAGGTATGCTGTCCGAAGACCGCAGTATCCGTTGAATGGGCAGCTAAACAAATGTTTTAAAGTCGAAGATGAAAGAATAAAAAGAAACACCTTTTTGTAAATTTTAAAAAAGAACAAAATGGATTTTATTTGTCATTTAAAAGAAACAAATAGTTTAGTAAATGGTGGTATGTACTTAAAAGTGACAACCATGGCAAATTAAGTTAAAAGATATTTTAATAATAAAAAAAAAGGTGTGGCAACATTGTTTTGCATCTGGCATCTATGGAAGAGTATTTCGTGTGGACGCTCGTGGAACTTCGCACACTCCATACCCCGTAGTGCCCTTCAGCAAAATATGTGCTAAAAGAAAGAGAAAAGAAGAAACATCCGTGCACTGCCAAACACTATAGGACGCTTGTGAAACGTCGCAGTAGTGCAAAGCATACACAAATGCTTCTCTTCCAATAAGATGTAATAGCGGACGCTGGGTACCAACTTCGCACTAAGAGCACCAAACTAGAAGTGATTTCACTCCTGTCAAGGCTCGCCTTTTATACTGTTTGCCGAGGAGCTTTTGCGCAGGAGCAAAGAGCTTTCATTTAGTTTGTTCGAATTTCGAAGTATATTGAGCAAAGAGCTTTATATAGTTTGTTCGAATTTTGAAGTATATTTTTAGGTGTTGCCATATGGTTGTTTACATATGTAGGTAGTGAGATTACAAAAGAAGATAAGTTAAGTATTGAATAAAAGTAGTAGTGACATTTTATTAATGTTATAAAAGTAGTGAAATTAACATAAAAGTAATTGAATAGTGAAAATAATAATTGAACAATTTGTTAATAATAAAAGAATTAAGTGAATCATTTCAAAATTTAATGAAAAGTAAATAATTAATAAGATAGATGTGTGTGGTCGTTACATTCTCCCCCTCTGTCGTAGAGATCGTCCCGATGATGCGACAGGAGTAGACTTCTTGGGACGACCACGCCTTCTTAGTGGTTGTATGGGTTGTTGCTTGTTGGCGCTTTCGTGTGTATATTTTGTTATTGAAGATACATGATAGGTACCCAATGGTGTAGTGGTGTCATCAATTGAGGCGACCTGGTAAGTGGATGTACCGAGTCGTTTGATAATGGTGTAAGGACCATCCCTCCTAGGCATAAACTTGGAAGTCAAGTTCTTCGAGGATTTGCTAAGAAAGTGGGAAGTGATTAGTACTTTGTCGCCTACTTTGAAAGTAGCTTGTGGGCGACGTTTCTTGTCGACGATACGTTTGTTGTGGTCTTGCATCTTTTCAGTTTCTTCTCTGACGTATTGCATGGTTTCAGTAAGTTTCAGAAGCCTGGGCGTGATTTGCGGAATAAAGTTTTCATTTTCGATGATCGGTCGTTGATCGTTGGTAACATCTTTGATGGTTCTGAGCTCTCTTCCAAACATCAAATAGGATGGTGTGTAACCAGTGCTCTGACATTTGGCTGTGTTCATGGCGAAGCGTATATTTGCTAGTTCATTAGCCCAAGTTGTATGGTCAGTGCCAGCGAGGATGGCAAGTTGTGTCTTCATATCGCGATTCCGACGTTCAACAGGGTTTTGCCTCAGGGTGATAAACGGGTGTTAAAGTTTGTTCGATGCCAAGAAATTCGGTCAGTTGCTGCATCAATGCTGATACGAATTGTGGACCATTGTCTGAGAGTAGGCGTCTAGGAACACCGTATCGAAGGAAGATTTCGTTGAGAAGTGTGAGTCCACAGTTTGCAGCGGTTGCTTCTTTTAAGGGGAATACTTCTATCCACCTTGTGGCGATGTCTTCTGCAATGAGAACCCATTGAAAACCTTCTAAGGTTGTAGGTAATGGTCCAAATAAGTCGACTGCTAACACTTCAAATCTTTGATTGCTTGAAACTGTTTGTAGAAGTCCTGCGGGTTTCAAATTACTCGGCTTATAACGTTGACAATCGATACAGTTGGCAATGTGTTTCGTTATGTCTTTTCGCATTCCAGGCCAGTAGTATCTGGAAGCTACTCGTGCGATGGTACGATCAATTCCGTAATGTCCAGCTGTAGGAGCGTCGTGATAGAACTTAAGGATCTCTCCTCGTTCTTGCTGTGGTACAACTAGTTGAGCATCTTCGGAGTCTGATTTGGAAGAATATCTGTAGAGAATGCTGTCGTTGAGCAAATATCCACGCGATGTCCATCTTGTCACATTTTCATCATTTTTCTCAAATGATTCGATGATTGCCTTTAACTCCTTGTCTTGTAGTTGAGCTTCTCGAATTTCAGCAGGTCTTCTTGTTGGTAGATTGACTTCAAAACTGCAAATCTTGCAGTCGGTCTCGGTATGAGTAGTGCAGGGTGGTCTTGATAACATATCAGCTACGATATTTGTCCTACCAGGAGTGTATTCGATTTTAAAATCATAGGGTTGAAGTTGTAATGCCCACCTGGCAAGTCTGCCCGTTGGAGATTTTAGACTTAAGAGCCACTTTAATGGTTGATGATCTGTAGTTAGAATAACTTCACCCCCTTCGATGTAGCCACGAAATTTATTTACGGCCCATACTATGGCTAGAGCCTCTCGTTCAGTGGTTGAATAATTGCGTTCCGATGATGTTAGGAGACGTGAAGCGTATTCAATCGGGTGTTCATCTGTTTTCTCCCCCTGGACAAGAACTGCTCCGATGGCATAATTGCTTGCATCTGCTTTCAGGCGAAATGGCAGGCCTTCAGTTGCTTGCTGCAGTATTGGTGCGGTGATGAGGAGCGATTTGAGAGTTTTAAATGAGTCTCTTTCATCTCTGCCCCATTTCCACACAGCGGTTTTCTTCGTTAAGCTACTTAACGGCTTTGCAATGTCGGAAAAATTTTCAATAAACCGACGATACCATGAACATGTCTGTAAAAAGGACAAGACTTGTTTTGGATTCCTTGGTTCTGGGCGATTACTTATCGCTGTAACTTTTTCAGGATCGACTTGTATTCCGTCGTTTGTTATCAGATGTCCAAGATATTTAACGACCGCACAGCAAAAGTTCGACTTGTTGCGGTTACCTTAAGATTAAACTTCTCCAACCTCTTGAAGATTCGTTGTAGATCTTGGCAGTGTTCCTCAAAACTGCAAGAACAAACGATGACGTCATCTAGGTAAACTAACAATAGTATGTCTGGAAGTCCATTGCGGAATCTGTCCATTAACCTCTGGAAAGTTGCTGGGGCGTTGCGTAGTCCAAATGGCATTCGTTTGAACTGGTACATGCCGAAAGGTGTGATAAATGCTGTTTTCTCAACATCATTATCATCTATTTTGATCTGATAGTACCCTGTTTGCAGATCAAGAGTACTTTTGAATAGTGTCTTCTTGGTAGAGTGCAGCATATCGTCAATGCGTGGAAGCGGATATCTATCCGGTGTAGTGATGCTGTTAAGTTTCCGATAATCGATACACAAGCGGATGGTGTTGTCTTTCTTAGGTACTAAGACGACTGGTGCAGCCCATGGTGATTCGCATTCTTCAATAAATTGCTTATCCAAAAGTTTAGCAAGCTCTTGCTTTAATTGGTCCTTGCGTGTGGGTGACAATCGATACGGAGAAACTGCTATGGGATCATGATTCCCAGTATCAATTTTGTGAGTTGCGAATGGAGTTGCGCCCTGGACCTCGCTGAATGCTCCCTTATTACTACTTAGCAATTGGCAGAGTTCCCGCTTCTCAGCTAGAGTTAACTCCTTTGCTTCATTAGATCGGAGGCTTACATCAATTGAATTGATTTCGGTGAACCATGGGTCTGGATCACCTCCTTCATCATTCTGCTTAAGTGGCGGAAACAGATTTTCTCGACTTCGCTCTGGAGTTACATCTGTGCTTCTTAACGAGTTGTTGAAGATTTGTTGGATATAACCAGGTGAATAGTCATTATTGGTTATAGTTGACGTAGTCTTCTTCCTTTTAAGTGGGGTTTTCAGTGGGCTGCTGATTTCATTTTTTGCTGCAGGCGTTGCTGCGAGTGGCGAAATAGGCTTACGCTCATTGAACCATGACAGGAAGGCACTAACGTTTTGTATTGGCGAGTGCCTAGTTATAAGTGGCGTGCTTTCCGCCGCTCTTGCTTCCAACTGAGGTCTCGTTTGTATATTATGTGGAGGGCATAATATTTGGACGTTGGTGACGAGTTGAGGCTTTAAAATTCTAGTATGACTCGTGTCGTAGAAGTCAAACTTTTTGTGAGTCTGGTCAGCAAAGTACCAAACCCGCTGACCCAAGTCAAGAACAACGCCATTTTCTTCTAGGAAGTCTATTCCTATAAGGGTGCGGTTATCTTTGGCAGTTGGTAGGGCGATAAATGTAATCGGCCGCAATCGATTGCCGAAAATTATGCTAGTTCTTGCCATGCAAACTTCTTGTGGACGAGCCTGTCCATCAGCTAGCGTGACATCTACATCGATTTTCTTGAATTTGGTACCATTCTTCAGAAGATGTAGGAAAAGTTGTCTACCGGCAACGCTTGTCCTGGCTGCGGTATCTATATAGGCGATGCCTGCTTCGCCGTGTGATTGTATAGTAATGGTGGGTAAATCATTACCTAGAGTTGTCTTTAAACAATTAAAGGAGACGGTTGAGGGACCTTTGGGCAAATCCTTGCAATTAGGGCAGTTTGATCTTACATACCCTGGAGCCTTGCATTTGTAGCAGTGGATGACTGGTTCATTCGTCACGTTGTTACTATTTTTGGTCTCCGCTTTTTGCTTTCTACGGCAGTCTGCCGTGATGTGTCCAATATGCTTACAAAAGTTACAACGTTTCTTCTCGGTTGCAGTATGTTCTTGTTTTTCTTGAATAGACAGTTCGACAGCTCGGGCTTTCGTGAGAAGCTCTTGAAAGGTTTTAAAAGTGTCCCTTGGAACTCCTTCACGTATTTTTATATTGAGTAGTCCGTAAATCATGTCGAGCATCATTGGTTCCTTAGGAGCTGGAGCGGGGAGCATAGATAACAATGCGCGTTTCGTCGTGATGAAATCATCAGTTGATTCATTATTTTTCTGTTTTTCATCGAAAATTTCCATATAAATGCGAAAAGCGGGCTTTGCAGGGGCGTAGGCATTTCGTAGAAGAGGTATAACATTTTCCCATTTTTCAGCCTCCTCTTTTATACCTTGCCACCAAATTGCTGCGTTTCCTTCGAGCAGCAAAGGAAACCCCTTTATGGCATCTTCATTGCTGATTCTTTCGACGTCTTTGTAAACGCTTATAGTAGAAATGAATACGTCGACTACTTGAGGATCGCGTTCACCTTTGAATCTTGCCGTGCAATTACTAAAGCTGCCTTGTTTCGTTTGCTCCTGCATTGCAGAGATAAATTTTTTGAACTGAGCGTCAGTTAATGTAGTCATTTTATAATTTCAGTAGTGTCCCACTCGTTGGGCGTCAATTTGTAACGCGACTAGATGTTGGATGGGCGCCAATAAATAAATTATTTATTTATTTATTTATTAAATATTTGCGAGAGCTTCGTTTTGGGTGTGGAGAACTCGTTGAAAACACTAAGCTGAAAATTATAGAAAAAAAGATTAGCCAACGCCGCTTTGTTTGACTCTCCACCACAGGTATGCTGTCCGAAGACCGCAGTATCCGTTGAATGGGCAGCTAAACAAATGTTTTAAAGTCGAAGATGAAAGAATAAAAAGAAACACCTTTTTGTAAATTTTAAAAAAGAACAAAATGGATTTTATTTGTCATTTAAAAGAAACAAATAGTTTAGTAAATGGTGGTATGTACTTAAAAGTGACAACCATGGCAAATTAAGTTAAAAGATATTTTAATAATAAAAAAAAAGGTGTGGCAACATTGTTTTGCATCTGGCATCTATGGAAGAGTATTTCGTGTGGACGCTCGTGGAACTTCGCACACTCCATACCCCGTAGTGCCCTTCAGCAAAATATGTGCTAAAAGAAAGAGAAAAGAAGAAACATCCGTGCACTGCCAAACACTATAGGACGCTTGTGAAACGTCGCAGTAGTGCAAAGCATACACAAATGCTTCTCTTCCAATAAGATGTAATAGCGGACGCTGGGTACCAACTTCGCACTAAGAGCACCAAACTAGAAGTGATTTCACTCCTGTCAAGGCTCGCCTTTTATACTGTTTGCCGAGGAGCTTTTGCGCAGGAGCAAAGAGCTTTCATTTAGTTTGTTCGAATTTCGAAGTATATTGAGCAAAGAGCTTTATATAGTTTGTTCGAATTTTGAAGTATATTTTTAGGTGTTGCCATATGGTTGTTTACATATGTAGGTAGTGAGATTACAAAAGAAGATAAGTTAAGTATTGAATAAAAGTAGTAGTGACATTTTATTAATGTTATAAAAGTAGTGAAATTAACATAAAAGTAATTGAATAGTGAAAATAATAATTGAACAATTTGTTAATAATAAAAGAATTAAGTGAATCATTTCAAAATTTAATGAAAAGTAAATAATTAATAAGATAGATGTGTGTGGTCGTTACAAATTTTTTTTTTTCAACTTCTAATTAGATATATTTTACCAAATGAAATTAGCGTAACTTCAATTTCAAACCTTTTAAAAATTAAAAAAAAATGTCTAAGAGTGGAACAGAAAAGATGGTTTAAAACCACAATGTGGCTAGAAAAACTAGTTTTCGAGTCTATTATTGAACCCAAATATTTAATCTCAATTACAAAACAATTTAGACTGCACGAAAAACTACTAGAATAAGTTTAGGGATAGAATTTACTTCACAGCTGCATGGACTCAAACTATATCTTTGACAATCAGATGAATGGTAGTACAAAATTAATACACAGTTTATTGAACTTGATAAACTTTAAAACATAAGTTTAGTTTTTAAACTGATGGTCATTTTATGCTGAGCAAACCAGTTTACTTAATTCTGAATTGATATCAGCAGTTAAGTCTAATAGAATCTTAGTTCCATAAAAAAAAACCCTATATCGTCAACGAAAGCAGTTATCTCACATCTAAAGGGGTAATCAAACAGAGTGTTAATATAATACAGGAAATAGATAAGGAGCAAGTACTGAGCCGTGAGGCACACCCATTTGAAAAGACCTTAATTCACTTCTAGTTTATAGTTTCCTAGTTTGAATTGGGTTTGTCGGTTAAAAATGTATGCTGAATTTTCTTCGGATTAATTAAACTGTAACTGTGTTTAAAATGTTGCCAGTCAAGCAACATTTGATTATGACATTATTGAATAATGTGTTCTTTCAGGTCAAGGCGAGTAAATGTGTTGAATGTGTAGGTTGGCTGCAGCATCTGCGAACTCATTACCAATAATTCTTACATGACCTATAGACCAGATGAGCTTTTTTTTTTTAGGGTCTTTGAAAGTATATCACGGATTTGGGTGATAATACTCGTATCTGTGTCGTTTCTAAGATTGACTATGGACTGTAGTACTGCCAGACTATCATACGAGTCCGTGACTTTTTGAATTTCTGACCTCTTTACTGAAACAGCAACACTGCTCCTGTCAACAGTCATCTGTCAGTTGACTCCTGTCAAAATTTAAACTTGCTGCGTCAGTTAGTTTGTGTTTGACAGCTATTTTTATCAGACTACTCACTAATTTGAGGAGAAAATGGAAAAAAGTGAATTTTGTGTGCTTATTAAGCATTATTTCTTGCGAAAAAAAACCATTACCGAGACCAAGGCTAAGCTTGATAAATACTATGGGGACTCTGCACCATCGATTTCAATGGTAAAAAAGTGGTTTACTGAATTTGGTTGTGGCCGTACAAGCACTGAAGATGCCGAACGTCCTGGACGCCCAGTTGAGGTCTCTACACCCGAAACAATCGAAAAAATTCACGATATGGTGTTGGCCGACCGAAGATCGAAAGTGCGAGAGATTGTGGAAGCCGTAGGGATCTCGCATGGCTCAGTGGTTTCAATTTTGAATGATCACTTGGGCATGAGCAAGCTTTCCGCAAGATGGGTGCCGCGTTTGCTCACAGTCGACCACAAACGCAATCGTGTAACAACTTCACAGGAAGGTTTGGCGTTGTTTAATCGCAATATGGAGGAGTTTTTGCGCCGTTTTGTAACCGTGGACGAAACATGGATCCATCACAACACACCAGAGACCAAACAACAGTCAAAACAGTGGGTTTCTAAGGGTGAATCGGCGCCAAATAAGGCCAAGGTGGGTTTGTCAGCCAATAAAGTTATGGCGACTGTTTTTTGGGATGCACGCGGGATAATCCACATTGACTACCTTCAAAAGGGAAGAACAATCAATGGGGAATATTATGCCAACTTATTGGACCGATTCAATGACGATTTGAAAAAAAACCGACCTCATTTGGCCAAGAAAAAAGTTCTTTTCCACCAAGACAATGCAAGGGTGCACACATGTGCAGTTGCCATGGCAAAAATCCATGAATTGGGCTATGAATTGCTCCCTCATCCACCCTATTCTCCAGATTTGGCTCCGAGCGACTACTTCTTGTTCCCAAACCTGAAGAAATGGCTTGGTGGAAAAAGATTTGACTCCAATGATGAAGTCATCTCGCAAACAAAGGCCTATTTTGAGGACCTCGACAAATCATTTTTTTTGGAAGGGATAAAAAAATTGGAGAAGCGTTGGACAAAGTGTATAGACCTCAAGGGAGACTCTCGAAAAATAAAATTATTTTTTTATCAAAAAATCTGTGTTTTATTCCAAAAGTCACGGACTTATTGACCCGCCCTTAGCAAATCGCTCCTTTTCCTTTTCATTAACAAAATGTACTTAGCCACTTCTAAGAAACTTAGGGTTTCGTTTGAGTAAATGGAAGCAATGCAAAGAACCATCTTGGGCTAAAACTGCAAAACAAGTGTTTGGGTCTGTTTTTGAGCCATCCATATACTTAAGGTTCCATCCTTTACTTTTCAGTCCACTTTGGATTTATAGAAACCGTGTCTTGAAAATGGTGTTACAATTGTCAATTTTTTGTGTATTTTATTGTCTAATATTTCATTAACTTCAATTTCAAAAAATAAATGGATAGTTTTGGAAAATATTAAAAACTGAATTTGGACCTTTTCAGACCCCTTCAAAAGCATTGATGCATGAAATCATTAATATATAAAAATTAAACTCTCCATACAGTGTGTTAGGTGTGTTTGATTTTTTTTTAAGTGAAAGTCGAATTATAGTAGTGAATAAATATCAGCTTTTTTTGATTTTAGGGCTTTTAATTTAATCAAAATCGAAAGCGAACGAGTCTAGAAATAAATGAAAATGAATAAATTTTAAAATTTTTGTTTAGCCCAATTTTGTAGAACTGAAAATATCATTTATCCGGCTCGAAGGACCAATTTAACATCAATGCAGACAACTTTCGCAGTAGGGTATTGACATAGACTATTACGCCTTAATCTTAAACTTTAAAGCATTGTTCACTAAATATTGACTCTCACTGTAACTACATACATGTATATATTTTATCTTATTACAAAAATAGTCCCAAACAATAACAGCAACAAGAGATATATCTCCAACACATATCGCAAATAAATCATTTGTGTGGTTAACCAAGCCAAGCCGCCGCCACCGAGTCGTCTTAAAATGATAAAAAAACAACCAGGGCACAAAGTTGGGTGCAATGACTGAAGTGGAGGGTAGATAAATTTGCACATGAGTCAATACTCGTCTGATGTGCACATACAAATAGTCGTTCTGATAACAGTGTATCCTAACAGATATTGCGAAAAAGAGTGGATTGTTTGAGTGTGTATTTTAATACTTTTATTTATATTAACAGGAACAAACAAAAACAATAAATTAACATATACTCGAATGTATACTCAACAAAACACAAAAAAAACGAAATGAAAATACTAAAATATTTGGTCTAAATAAATTGGGGTCAATTTATTTTTATTGATTGTCAGCCAAGCTTCGAAACAAATGCACATTATTAAACATCGACAGTAGAACTGAATTATTTTTGTTTGGGATTTCTTCTTTAATACACTCATTGTAAAAGGTAGAAACAATAAGGACGAAGTAATAAATTGAAAAAAAAAATAGATTTTTCACTCTTCGGATTTAAGTTGTGTCTACGAGAATGTCACCAGAGCTTAAAAACGAAAACAGAGATTTATTTTTTTCCAATTTGCCTACAGAAAGCTAAGAGCTATTTATTTTAAGTTGATTTTTTAATTAACATAAAAGTATGTGTTAATTAAATTAACATGGAATAAAAATGAGAAAGTAAAGTAAGTAACGAATTTGTTGTTTATAAATCAAGCCTTAGGTTAAACTGCGAGCCAAAACCTTTGCTGGCATACCTGATTTTCATCCGGCTCGAAGGACCAATTTGACATCAACAAAGATAATTTTCGTAATCTGGTTCCAGCATGACTATTACGCTTCCATATCAAACTTAAAAGCATTGCCTATTTTCTTAAGATGATAATCATTTGGATGACCAATGATTCCAATCCGAAATTCTTTACCATAGTAGAACGGTGGGCTAAAACATCATAACTAATACAGTATTTTTTATTTACTTGCGATTTTGGATTCTTAATAAAATCGAACTCGAGATTTTGCACCAAGGGCTACTCCGTGTACCAAACCAATACGCTGCTGTCAATAGTGTGCCAATGGGAATGAAACCTAGAATTTTAATGATAGAGAAGACGAGAAAATACGATCTCGCTGTGCTTCGACCTACAGCTTAAACTATTGACGCTTTTTTCATGAAATTTGGGTTTTAAGGTTTTTGTTGAATCACTTTTGAATTTGTGCTTTCTATCTATCAATAACGGCATTTGCGATTTGTAGAGAATGTGTCTCCTTAACAGTTCCTGACGCATAACTTTTAGTCATAACTCATCAACAAAGAATGGTGCTGTGAAATAAGGTCATTTAGTTTCATTTAGCTATAAACTCAAAAATTTCATGTTCAAGCCTTAAAAGCCAATTAAGGGCTGAATTGCAAAGTGAAATAAGGGCATATACTGATATTTGGCCCTATTTCACTTGGCTCAATTTCACACCAGACAGTCAAGTCGGTTTATTTTCTTGGACGAGGTTAATTTTTGGCTCAGCAGCTAAGTCAACAAGGAAAATTGCTCTTAGTGGACGAACCCAATTCACAAGTTTTCGACCAAGCGATTTCATTCGACTTTAGGTATATGGTCACATCTTGACAACATCGATATATTCGAACTGCGTTTCCATAAAGCGGACGATGTTGCATGCCATACAAGCGGCGCGGTGCCTGGGTCATCTCCCGGTGAAACCCGCAATAATGCTACTTGACGCTTCTTTTTTATTTTCTCTGGGACTGCGCCAAGTTCTTAGTATACGCTCACGAGTCAACCACTTGGGAAGAGATCAAGGCTAGCAGACCATGACAGACGTGAATGTTTTTCATAAATTTATTTTTTGATCGTTTTTATCTGGTAACCCTATCTATAGTACTCGTACATTCAGGAACTTTTGTAAGAAATGGCTTCAAACTTTCACTTCTTATAGTTCGAAACAATTATGAAATATCGATGGGGTACTAAATTAATAGTAATAAGTAGGGTTCGGATTTCCATGCAAATGCATATTTTTTTAGGAACACCTTGGAAGCAAGGCAACTAATTATGTATACGAATCAAGAAATTTCCTTTAAAATGGCATTTAACCGTTAGTGCATATTTTTGCATATTCTACTATAAATGCATATTTTGCATTTTTTTGTGCATATTTTACTATAAATGCATATTTTTTATAATAAATTAATAATATATAAGGATGCCATCTGATTCAAGCAAATATTAGCTAATACATGAACAAAAATTATAAGTCTGTACTGGTTTCTTAAAAAATTAGCTTTTATATACAAAATTTTTAAAACGTTCATAAAAAAAATTTTGGTACGCCAATTTAAAGCTTTTATTATTTTTCAAATAAAAATTAAATTTCCAAAAAAAATATTGAGCCGTTTCTGAAATATCGAATTTAAAAAAAAAGATTTTTTTTTTCAATTCAATTCAATTCAATTCTTTATTGTAAACAATACACTAAGACCATGTCTTTTATAGTATTCATAAATTGGTTGAACAGTTGTATGTTAATTAAGTCTAAATAAAAATTAATAATTAATAATTTAATAATTAGGTATACCTATGTTCATTTTTTTTTTTTTTTTTTTTTTTTTTTTTTTTTTTTTTTTTTTTTTTTTTTATTGACTTTTCTTCTTTTACTCTCTTGCGATATTTTTCGTTTTTCCTATTTTAACCTAATTATTTGAAAAATGTTTGAAAACTTCGGACTTAAATCTTACTGCATCTGTTATCCTCTTTATGCTTACTGGCAAAGAATTCCAAAGGCGAATGCTGTGTACAAAGAACAACCGTGAAGAGTTTAGATATCTAAATGATGGAATAACTATATTACTTGTTCTTGAGGATGTACATAACTGAATTTTTTCATAAAGGTACTCTGGTGTTTTTGTGTGAATAATTCTTTGTAGAAAGATACAATTACGAACATTAACGTATTCTTGAATAGTGCAGTTTAGAATTTTAGTACTAAAAGCTGAAATATGATCATATCTTCGAACACCGTATACAAAGCGAGTCATATCATTAAACGCCACACGTATTTTGTGTTCAGATAAAGAATCAAGCTTCGGATAAACGACTTCAGAAAAAGAAATTATTGGTACTAGTAAAGTTCTCATTAGACGGAGTTTTGTTTCTTGAGGAGTAAAAGCACTAGATATCCAGAGTTTTCTTAAAGTTCCATAAATACGGCCAATGACGGAATTTATATGGTCTCTGCAAGAAAGATTACTAGAGATTTTAAAACCAAGACTGGTCACAGAGTTTACAAAATTAACATTAGCATTATTTAAGACAATCGGAGATAGATCTTCATTGTTATATGTCTTCTTAGAAACTAATAGCGCTTGACTTTTCTCAGGATTGAGCATTAAACCGTTCTCCTTAGCCCAATTGTAGATTCTTAGAAGATCTTCATTAACACGAGAAACAAGATCTTCTACTAACCCAATTCTACGCGAGAGATAGATTTGTATATCATCCGCATACAAATGAAAAGAAACATGCTCACAAACATAAGGCAGATCGTTGATATAAACACTAAACAGAATTGGGCCCAGAACAGAACCTTGAGGCACTCCCATCTTCAAATACGTATGTATTGAAAATTTGTTTCCAACAGCTACACGCTGAGTTCTGTTACACAAATAACTACTAACGAGGGAAACAGCAGAATTCGAAAAACCAAAATAGTGCTTAAGTTTTTGACAAAGGACTCGATGATCGACTTTGTCAAAAGCTTTAGAGAAATCTAGTAGGCACAGTAACGTGACGTTGTCTTTATCGTATTGGAGTCTAATGTCATCTAAGATCTTAACCATTGCTGTAGAGCAGGAATAGTTTTCTCTAAATCCAGATTGGTATGGAGACAACAATTTTTTGGAAGTGAGATGGTCAATCATTTGCCTTGTAAGGATTTTTTCGAGGACTTTTGACATGCACGGTAAAATGCTTATTGGGCGGTAGTCGGCGGGTTCCGTAGGTATAGACGTTTTTGGAACTGGTGTTATCCTTGCTGCTTTCCAAGCAGTTGGAAATGTTGAAGAGACAACACAGTGATTGTAAACATGGGTGAGAGCGTTAATCATGTAGGGTAAGATAAGTTTCACAAATCTGAGAGGAATACCGTCTTCACCTATAGCTTCAGACCTTAAAGATTTGAAAGTGCGGATAACTTCGTCTACAGTTACAGTCTGAAAACAAAAACTATCTGCTTGATCGTAAATTAAGGCAGCTTTGGGTTCAAAGTTTGTTGGTAATTGAGTTGTCTGAGTAAACTGGTTGTTAAGGTCATTTGGATCAAGGTCACATTTAGAAATTGTCCTTTTTCCAACACCAATCTCACGAAGATTTTTCCAAAGCTGCTTAGGAGAAAGATTTGTGTTAAGTTTCGAGGCAAAGAAATTTCTCTTGGCTGAACGGGTGATGACAGTTGCTTGATTGCGAAAATAGCAGTATTGTCGCCAGGTTGCAGGATTAGGTGAACTCCTCCACTTGTGGTAGTATTTTCTGCGATTTTTAATCGCATTCTTAACTTCCATGTTGTACCACGGACATTTTTCATTTTGAATCCTTACCGTTTTAAGAGGAATATATGTTTCAAATAACCTTTTCATATGGTTGTTAATGAAATTAAGTTTGTTATCTACATGAACAATATTGTAGCAATCACTCCACACCACACTGTTAGCATCATTAAATAAGGCATCAGTATCGAGAGAATTGAAATTTCTGAAAGTAAAGGTGCATGGAACTTGGGAATGAGAAAAATCAATATCATAAGTACAAAAAACTAAGTCGTGATCTGATATTCCATCAAAGGATAATTGATCATTGAGAAGTATGTTTGTTGGTTCAGATACAATAATGAGATCTAGTAGGCTAGGGGAACAATTTGGAGCGTATCTAGTTGGATATGTATTTATGACATTGAGACCTGAAGCAGCAATATCATCGAGAAGTCGAAAAGAAGTAGAGTCCCTTTTAAGCAGATCAACATTAAAATCACCACAAACAATTATATGTTCATATGATATTAAGAAAGATTCTAAAGCTGTGAATAAAGGAGTGGGTGAACAGATTCTGTTAGGGTTATAAACACATGCTAACAAACATTTTATATTTGAATCAGAAATTTCTGTTATAATAAATTCTATGCCATTATTATCTGACTTGGACAATATATTACACCTTAGACTCGATCTACAATAAATTGCAACACCACCGCCTTTTGTAGAAGTTGACCTATCATTTCGCACAAGAGTGTAGTTACTTAAATTACGAATGTGGTCAGGAATGTCAGGATTAAACCAAGTTTCACTTACACAAATAACATCTATATTAGTACCATCGAAAACATTCTTTATGTAGTCAAACTTATAATCATTTAAACTTCTAGCATTAAGATGGCATACTTTGAAACCAGGTCTCGCTTTAGATAAGTAATTCATCACAAGTCGTGCGGATTTGAAATCAGCATTGCCATATACAGTATCATAAAACTGTGGCATTAAATTTTAAAATAAACAGTAAGCACCATACGAGAAAACAGATACAGCAAATACAAACCAAAGTACTAAAATTATCGGAAATAAACAAAAAGGAAAACCCAAAAAGAAGAAAAGAAGAAAAGTTTACATAATAAATGATAAGGAAATTTAAATTATTACATAATACAATAATAAAAATAAATAATATAATTAAAGCAAAAAATAAAATTGTAAATACCAATATAAATATATTAAGCAACAAGTGGGAGCACTGATATGCTCTCATTATATAATTTATGTATTTTGTTTTCATCTTGGTTCATAATAAGCTGCTATGATTCAAGGTTAGAGATGTTGTTGTTTGGCTGTGTTGAGGCGATTTCATTTAGCTCAAGTAAACTTCTGATGCAGATGGCTCCCCCGTTTTTGTTTAGTAAAATATGTACTAGTCCACGGGCGGTGAAGGCGGCATTTATTAAATGTTTTCTTTTCATAACAATTGCCGTGCGTAGAATCTCTCGGTTTTCAGTCGTTAAGCTTTCGTGGATAAAAATTGGTGTGTCTGAGTTAAAGTTCGGGTCAATATCATTCAGACTAACGTTCCGGGAAATCGATTTTCGATAATCAGAAAGTGCTTTTATTGTTTTAATTTTGTCGGTTGCACCAGTGGCGTAGATAGCTTTTCGCTATGGGAGGGGATAGATCCAGTTCGCTCATTTTTTTTTAAGTTTTAATAATAAAAAAAAAAAACCAAGACTTCATTGAATTCATTATGTATGCCATACAAAAATTATATTTTTTAAAGATAATATATTATACGCATTAATTTGAATATGAACTAGAATAAATATTGATATACCGTGCCTTGCATAAGTATAATCGCACCTGTAAAAATGCGTTTTGTAGAAAATTAAAATGGGAATGACACTTTACTATTTTTTTTATTGAATGGCATCACTAATCAAGTAAATTAAGAAGAAAAGAAGTTCCGTTATTTTCTCTTCTGGTGTTTAAAAATTAAAAACTTATAAAAATCAGTTTTTAATTTTTTTATTGCAAAAGTATAACCGCACAATGCAAACCTCTCTGAAGCTTTATTCAGTTATGTGCTTCGAAATGACAAGAAACAATGCCGCGTGGTAAACATGCGATACGGAAAAAGTCAAAATTCAAGCTTTTCGGTTAACTGGCCTAAGCTTAAGGGCTATTGGTAGGAAAATTTAGAGATCCGATCGTGTCGTCCGAAATTTCTTACAAGGTCCAGAATCTTATGAGACGAAAATAAGACCCGGGCATCTGCAGAAGCTGACACGTCGAGATAAGAGGCGTTTAATAAATGCTGCATCCAATTCGGCGCAATCTTTGCCGGACGTTCGGGACCAATTTGGGCTTAGGAATTTCGGTTTCAACGGTTTTTCGTGCCTTAAAAAGCAGTAAAGTGATTGTTCGGTGCAAAATGATGCCAGCTCCAAATTTGACAACAGTCTACAAAAAAAAGTAAGAATTTGCCAAGCAAAACATGAAACGGAATTGGGAAACCATAAGTAACATTCCATTATTTTACACTTAACTCTTGTTATTCCAAATTGCATAATTCAATGAATGTTTTTTTTTAGATTATTTTAGATTATTTTCAGTGGCGAAAAAAAGTTTAATCTTGATGGGTCAGGTGGTTTTAACGGATATTGGCACGATCTGAGAAAGGAAAAAAGTTTGTTTTCAAGAGGAACTTTGGCGGTGGCAGTTGTAAGCCTTGGGGGGCCTTCTGCGACCGCGGTAAGGTTGCACTTGCCTTCACCTCTGCAAAGATGAACAGTTCAGCTTGCACCCAGGTGCTTCAGGATATTTTGGTAATTTAGGAGTTCGGCATGTCTTCCAGCATGATAATGCCCCAATTCACGTTAGTCGTCAAAGTTTGGGATGGTACGAATCGAATAACATACATTTTATGGTGTTCCCGGCACGTTCTCCAGATTGTAACCCTATTGAAAATCTTTGGGGAATTTTGACCCGCAAAATTTATGCCCATAATAGGAAATTATACAGTGTTGCTGAGCTGCGAGAGGCGATTGTGAAGAATGGAACTGTATAGACGATTCCATATTAAATAACCTTGTCAACAGTATGTCAAAAACAATTTTTAGATTGGTCGAAAATAGGGGCAGCAATGTCCTTTACTAGTTTAGCCGAAAAAATTTACTTTAAAAAAAAAAAAACAGTTAAAAATAAAAAAGCGGTTATACTTTTGCAATACAAAAAAAAATCTGTTTTAATTTTTAACCACCAGAAGAGAAACTAGCGGAACTTTTTTTTCTTCTCAATTTACTTAATTAGTGATGCCATTCAATAACAAATAGTAGGGTGTCATTCCCATTTTAATTTTCTACAAAACGCATTTTTACAGGTGCGGTTTTACTTATGCAAGGCACTTTAGTAAGTAAAATAATATTAATTTAAAAAAATAAATCACAAAATAAAATCCAGTTTTCTGTTCTTTTTAGATAAAACACTTATAATCTCGTCTGCTAGTATAGGTATAGTAGCATAGAGCATTCAAACGATCCTGCAAATGAGTAAACATCCAAAGCTTATCACACTGTTATTAAATAGACATATTTTTAATAATCTCACTTCGTTGGTCATGCTTCTTTGTATTGTTTTTATTCTCTTTACTGACTGGAGAAAGTTCTTTCGGGAGTTGACGTTGAAACCGGCAGTGTAGCTAATATCTTTAATAAAATATATATAGCTGGATGGAAGCGCTTTTTCTTGCACGTTTACCTATTATCAATTGGTGAGAGACGTAAAAAAAAATTTCAGAGTGCGTTTCTTTAACTTATTTGGTTCATGACTGGTTATGTTGAACAATTATCGATCCCAATGGGGGGGGATATATCCCCCTGATCCCCCCCCCTATCTACGCCACTGGGTTGCACTAAGAAACTTTATTATTATAACGGAATTGGTTTTTGCTTTTGATCTGAAAATCGCAGAAATCTGTGCAGGTTGATAATTAATGCAATGACAAATTAGATTGAAAGTGTTTTTGAGTTGCTCATTCGGAGTGTATGGTATTCCTATTAGAATAGCATCAGCGGCAATGTTATTGATTGCGATTGTTTGCAATTTAAGTTTTAAGCTATCTATTTCCGTGTGTATGTGTTTGGTTTCGACGTCACCTGCTGAAGCAAGTTGGATATGTTCAAGTTTTGATGTGGTGTTGTTAAAATTCTCTCGAATCTCATTCATTTCTGTGCAGTTATTCTCAAGTAGTTTTACCCGCTCTTCCAAGTTTACAAAATCGCGAGTTAGTTTGTCAATTTTGTTGGACATATTTTTCTCAATGTTATCCATTCGAATTGTTAAATTCTGTTCAAGAGTTGATAATCTAACCAATATAGACTCACCTTGTTCTTTTAATTTTAAAAGAAGTTCAGTTTGTGTAGCCGTGGTTGGATGAACAAAATTCGATACATCATGAAGAGGAACATCATTAGCAGGAACGGCAGCAGCAGGAACAGAAACAGCAGTGGTTGTTGAATTTGCGGAGGCGGGGGAAGAGCAATTAGCAATAGGAGCGTCAGTGGAGGTGGAATTTTTGGCGGAAGTTTTTTTGGTGCCAATTTTGTTTACAAGAGATGATGGTGAGTTTTTCATAGTGCGAGAAGTAGCTGGAGTACGGTTTATTAAAGGGCTTAAGAGTTGTGGCTTTTTCGAGCGGGTTTTATCAAAGTGTTGCATTGACATTTGGTAGAAAAAATTAATGCTTTTATTTTGTTTTATTTAATTTTGTAACACTTTTTATGCAAGAAAAGCACACTCAATTTATGTATGTATTTATATTTCACAATAAAGTTACTTTGTACTCAAAAACACAGCTGGGGTTATAAGAAATCTTAAGCAGCGAATTATCTAACGTCTATTCTCTACCACATTCTGTGTACAAAAACTCAAAAACTCAAAAATAATTTTTTTATTAAGTTTTGAAATGCAATGTTTTTTAAACTTTTTAGGAGCTTCTTTATAACAAATTTCATTAAAATCCGTTATTCCGATAATGAGAAATTCAAAATTCGAAAAAATCGTTCTATGGTAGATACAGTCAGTAATATCTAGATTTTAATTTTTTTTTTATTTAATTATACATAGATCGTAAAAATTAATCAAAGGAAAAAAAATTTAACAAAATTCTCGGAACCGTTTTCGAGAAAAATACGATTTTTAAAAACCATACCAAAAATAACAATTTTTTGGAACATTTTTTTCAACCATTACATAGTTTTAACTAAATGAAATTTTTATAATTTTTTATTAAAAAATCTGTGGGACAGTTTTTGAGAAAAAAAGAGTATTAATAAAATTTCGAAAAAAAATCGTATGGCAGGTACTGTTATTTTTGGTTTAAAAAAAAAAAAGAAAAAAAATTGTGGGAGGAAAAAATCAAAACCCACATCTACCAAGTTTGAAGAAAATTGGCCGAGCCGTTTAGGCTGTAGTCGAACCGACAGACAGACAGAATTGCGAGACCTACTTTTTTGGTCTTTGCTATCATCGTAATGTCAACTTTGATCAAAATCTCAAGTATTTTTTTTACGATAAATTTAAATTTATGTAAAGAGTGTTTATTTGATGTTCTATGCATTTCCTAAAAAGTATATATACTTAGCTTGGTGCAGTGTAGATGGTATCGGATGAGTGTGGTGGTCCGGCTGAGGGAGGGATTCAATTTCCGGATGATTGTGATAAGTCAAATATACAATAAGAGACATTAAAACCTACTAGATCCTTTCTAGTGTATGAAATCAGTATAAACTGGATGACTCCGTGATAATGTTCACAATTTTTCATATCAATTCTATCCACAGGTTCATACGAGTTATGGTTTCAAAATGGCGCGTATCTGTTTTATTTGCTAAGTTCGTTTAGCCTGTTCTTGGAATACCACACTTATTTAGAGCTGATGGTATAGGAGCTCAGTGCCATGGGTGCAGCTTGGCTATCTGACATAATGATCCATTAGTGTATCAATAATTCCTTCCGATATCATTTAAGAACTAAACGATTGGTAAAGAATGAAATGAAAAATCAGGTACTCGTATTAACGGGCTCTGTAAGCTAATTTATCGTTAAGTTAAATAAGGCTTAACTTCTCTATGCAACGAACCTCCTATTTCACCCCTTTCGTCCCTCAAAAATCTGTAGCCTCGGTCAAAATTTGGGGTACTTTTTAGGAAATGTTTAGGACGATCAAGTGAAGCTCCACACTAAAATTCAACTTTTTTCGGAATTCTATCGAACTTCGGTAATTTTTTTGTCTAATTTTCCAGGGGCTAATAAGGGGAAGTCTTGTGTAAAAAAAATAACTTTGAATTGCATTTTCATTAGCAACAAAATTCATTATTTAAATTTCTATTTTTTCTGAACTGAAATCAAGGCAAGTACATACGACCCAATTGTGTATTTTAATTTTTTTTTTTGTAATTTGGTGTCCCTTATGGTGCAGATTACAAATTACAATCGTTTCAAGCAGCAATTTGTCATTGATTTGCATTTAATTGGATCAGTTTTTTTTTCTACTTCATGATTTACCTACATGCAATTTTATCTCTTTTCGCGTGTTCTCATTTTTTTTTTATTAAAGAGCGTTAAAAAATTGACAATTTATTGGTGGAATTTTTGTAGAAATTATGGATATAAATTTTAAAAGTCTAATACAAAAAAAAAAGATGAAAAGATCAATTATTAATAATTGGCATTTAATTTAAAAATAAAGTAAAATAAAGAAATTACAAAAAAAAATGCTTTTCAACAACACAAGCCCAAAATACAATGGGAGGTACATTATATGAGTCCCTATTCGAATTTAATTGATTGAGCACTTTTTTGTTTTCACATGAAATTTTATTTTTTATTCATTTTGTTTTCAATTGCAATTTGTTCGTATTTAATTTAAATCCATAAGGCACACATTTAATGCGAACTTTTTTTTTTTAATTTGCTTCAATTAAATATTTCATTGTGGTGTTGCATGTTGTTATTCTGTTGAATGTTATGAATTGTAAAAAGGACTCAAGTTGATATCAACTTACCGCTATACACCATTTTCTTTTAAATGGTTCTTAAATAAGAAACTCTAATTGAGTCTATATGAGATGTACTTCTACGTTACTTAGCTTGTATGAATAGCATATATGTTGCAGCGCAAAACGCCCACAATCTCGACTTGTTTCATACTTTTCACCACGATAAGTAGATACATATGCCATTAAGAAAACCTCAATATTTGGCCTTTGGACCATATTGTATAATATCAGAACATTTTGTTTTTGTCCTGTTCATCAAGCCAAAGAGAAACATCCCGATAGTGGTTTGGCAATATGAGAAAGCCAACTGTTGCGGTGTTAAGAAATAAGAATCCAGAAATACCTGCAATGTTCCTAGTCATTTGTCAGGAACGTAAACAAATTTCAACTTCATTTTCGGTTCAAACTCTCATCTCCAACGACAACTCGATAACCAGCTCTTCAGATAATGTAGCCGTAGCTCATTTTTCTGCTAGCTCTGCGTTAACAGACAGAAACATTAGGTGTTTTTCTTTTTAAGTTCAGAACAAAGCCTGAGTTGTCAAAAAATAAATTGTGTTTCTTTTTTAGTTCAGTGTTCAGAGCTTCGAAAATGTGTTTCTCTGTTCGTTTTGAGCATGTTCTGAGCGTGTTCAGAGTGCGCTCTATGAGTAGACAGAGTAAAATGCTTAACACAAGCATTTGACAGATGGAAAATTAAAAAAAAAAAATGGCGACAGCTAAGTGTTCAGGTGTAATTGATAATAATACTCAGAGCGCTCAGAAAATGCTTGGTTCAGAGGATGTTCGGAACTTGTCCAACATGCTCGGAGTTCTATAATGAACTAAAACGGAAAACGCCTATTGATCCTCCTGTGCTTGGAGAACTTAAATCAGTCGATGCGACGGACAGGTATATCTTCGAACACGTAGAGTGGCAAACGCCCTTTGAAAACTTAATATAAGCAAATGCGCTGGTCCCGATGGTACGCAAATAATTCTTATGAAAGGGTGTTCTTTCTCGCTGGTAAAACCACTGCGTAAGATTTCCAATAGCTCCTATTGTTCGCATTTGATAGAGTTTGGCACCAGGCTCTCTCATCGAAAATGCATGCGTTTGGTATCAACGAAACTCTTGTTCTTTGGATTAGAAACTTCTAGATCGTTCAATACATGTTTTATTGAACGGTTTCAAGTCTGATCTTCACAATATATACGTAAATACTGGTGTTCCCCAGAGCTCCGCTTTTTTTCTTAATCTCGTTGTAAGAAATGATCTCTTGCCTGAAACTTCCACTTCCAATGCACTTCATTGTTTTTCCGACGACTCTACCCTCAGCTTTTCATACTCATCCATTTCCTACGGAAGTGGAATTGCAACGGTATCTTTAGATAGACTCATTCCGATCTTTACAACATTGTTAAATTGGGTATAAAAAAACGTGTAGAGTTTAATGCTTGGGAAACTCAATGCTGTCTATTGTCGTTGAAGCAATTATGGTATACCATTATTTTTGAATGTCACTTACATTCACCGAAGAAGCCGAAAAGCTCTCAGTACTCGCAATGTATGTCAACAATGATCTTCGTAAGAATGATCACATTCACGAGACCGCCAAAATCCTTCAAAATGCTTATAACTTCTATATCGATGTAAGAAATTTTGCACCCCTTCTGATCTGGCCACCATTTATAAGGCTTTTATATGTCAAAAACTTGAGTATAACACACATCTTTGGGACAAGTGCAGCACAAGCTTTTCTGCACTTATTAGACAGAATTCAGAGCAGAGCGTTAAAATGGATGGGAAACAGAGCTATCATGGCTTAATTCCCATCTCTTGAAGACCGTCGGAATGTTTTATGCATCTCCTTGTTGTGTCGCTTCTTACACAAGCAATGCTCACTCGAAATAACCAGTTGCATTCCTCCCCTTTATTAGTTGACCCGTTATACCCGTTTCACTAGGAATGCTCATCTCTTTACCATTGAGCCTTATTTTTGACGTACTGTCAAATATTTTTTTCGTTTTTTATTCGAATAAGACGATTGTGGAATAATTTACCCGATACGGTTTTTCCTTGATATTCCAAACTCGAGATTGTGATCAAAGTTGACATTACGATGATAAAGAAGACTAAAAAAGTGGGTCTCGCAATTCTGTCTGTCTGTCTGTCTGTCGGTTCGACTACAACCTAAACGGCTCGGCCGTTTTTCTTCAAACTTGGTAGATATGGATTTTGATTTTTTCTCCCCACACGTTTTTTTCTTTTTTTTTAAGACCAAAAATAACGGTACCTGCCATACGATTTTTTTTCGAAATTTTATAAATATTTTTTTTTTTAAAACTGTACCACAGATTTAAAAAAAAATTCAAAAAATTTCATGTAGTTAAAGCTTGAAAGCTTGAAAAAAATAAAATCCAAAAAATGGTTATCTTTGGTACCCCCCTTGGAACCATTTTTTTTTGTTTTTGATTTTCTCAAAAACAGTACCACCAATTTTGATCATTTTTTTTATGTCAAGGCTCCCCAGCAGTTTCAATATTATTGTGTATTCAAATTTTCAAAAAAATTTTTTTGGATTTTTAAGAAAATTAAAACAAAATTTTTTTTGAAAACTCAATATTTCGAAAACCCCATGGTCGATTTTTTTCAAAACTGGATAAATACCTCCATATAAATGTTAAAAAATGGTTTTCGAAAATCGTATTTTTCTCGAAAACGGTTCCGAGAATTTCGCTAAAAATTTTTTCTTTTGATTAATTTTTACGATTTTTATATAATCAAATTAAAAAAAAATTGAAATCAAGATATTACTGACTGTACCTACCATAGAACCATTTTTTCAAATTTAGAATTTCTCATTATCGACAAACGGATTTTAATGAAAATTTTTTATTGAGAAGCTTCTAAAAAGTTTGAAAATCATTGCATTTCAAAACTTACAAAAAAAAAATATTTTTGAGTTTTTGAAAAAAAAAAAATCAATTTTTTTTTTTGAAAATTCGATATCTCAGAAACGGCTCAATATTTTGTTTGTAAATTTAATTTTTATTTGAAAAATAATATAAACTTTAAATTAGCGTACCAAAATTTTTTCTTATAAACGTTTTAAAAATTTTTTATATACCTAAAAGCTTATTTTTTAAAAAAAACCAGTACAGACTTATAATTTTTGTTCTTACATAAGCTAATATTTGCTCTAACTACTAAAGGAGCTGTTTTAGTCTATTAAAAAATGATATTATTATTATTATTATTATTATTATTATTACAACTTTATTGATTTATAAATAAATTACATAATCAATAATTAAAGAATAATTGAGCTCTACCTAGCCAGGGCTTTGAGCTAAATAATTTTAAAATAAATCAAATTAATAATTCTAACTTTAAAATAATTTCATTAACATGTTTTATATTGGTATAGGATATAACTGTCAATAGTTCTTGAAGGTCTTTTCCGGATATGGTATTGGAGATCGAATCAATATTGGCACACTGGAGCATGTGTGATACAGTGTTACGGTAAAATTTACCGCAACAATGACTGGCCTTCGTTTCCTTCCTTTCCTTCTTTTCTTTGGTTGCTGCTGCAAAATTCTGGCGAGGTTGAGGGCAACCATGGTACCATCAACCATTGATGTACTAAGTCAGCATTTTGCAAAAGTGACAAATACAGGTTTCGAGCGAAAGGGTTCCGAGATTTACGAGATTATACTTCACATGTAGACGGGCGGTCTCATGCAGCATAACAAGTGCCAGCGGATGAGCTGAAGAGGTAACGAGTCAGGCGGACTCTTACCTACTCCAAATAAACAAATAAAACAACACAACGTCCTAAATTTTAATTTCTAAAATAACGTAAATCCCATTTGTAAGCGTAAAGGTCTTTAACGATTAGAGTAACTTATAGATTCTTTTCCTAAAGATATTAATTCGTCTTTTTCAAAAAGGTCCACTTTGAATTTAGTTCGTGTGTTAAAATTATGCTTTCCTCTGTCATCTTAATATTATTTAGTAACAATGACTTCGCTCTTCGAAACACTCGCGAGTATTTAATGGTAACTAGGGGAATGCCTAGAAAAGGGCTTTTCCTCGGTTTTATTCTTTTTGATTTTTCTCGAGAAATTTAGTTAATAATAGTCTGAACTCGACCATTTAGATTCGGCAAGTTTTGGAAAGACACCCAACAACTTGCTGAATCCGTGAATGTGTGCGTGAGAGTAAAGTTTCGTTTGAGATTCAACAACGGTGGTTTTCTGCGAAACGAAAAAGGTTTCCAGGAAGCCGGTGTCCGTGACCGATGATCGCGAAAACGATTGGCTGGATGTGTGCATGTGTGAGTGACTGGAATGGTCGAGGGAGGAAAGAAAAGGATTTTAGCTAGGAAAGTTCACTCTTGAGAGAGCTAACCAAGCGACAAGATTAATTGAAAAATAGAAAAGATTCGAGGAAATTAAAAAGGAAGCACAAAATCGAGGAAAAGACGAGGACATTGAAAAAGAAAAAGTATCGAGGAAAATTTTGAAAACTAAAAAGGAGTAATTCGAGGAGCGAGGACAGGAGAAATAGGAGAAGTTAGAGGAGCGTATAAAAAAAAAAAGGAGATAAGTAAAACGGACATTTTGTCCAAATAAAATATTTTAGTGTGTTGTGTATATAAAATTCGGTGGACCTTCGTTTCTTTTTTTTATTCGCGTTAAATTCCATTGGTGTTTCGAGTATTCACACTTAATCGTTAGAGGCCTAATCGCGTTTCCAATTGCATTTCCTTTCTATTTGTATTTTTGTTTCGTTGAAAAAATTTTGGGTTTTTATCCAGGGTTCGCCCACGGTTTCCCAAATAAATTTTATTTTCGAATTCCCTAGTGGAAATCATTAAAACGGTGTTTTATTTACTTAGAATCATTTTATTTCACTCAAGAATTAGTTTTGGAATTTTACTAATTTCATTCGAACAAAAATTCCTGGCGCCCACCTTTTATTACAAGTATCCCACTGTACTTGTAATAAAAACATTCTATCATTTCATTAAATTGATTATATTGATAATCAATTTAAAATTTCTTATCGCGAATTCTTCCACCTCCACTGAACCCAGCCCAGCTGAGCAGCCGCGGTGGTAGCTTTTATCAACGAGCTACTAGTTGCACTTTTTGTTGTTCTCTCTTAGTTTTTTTTTTTGTTTGATTGGACCTATCTGTCAAAACGAGATTATATTACGCGTACGATCGGGTCGAGTTGTTTCGGTTTGTTTTGTTCTTTTTTTAATTCGAGTTCGATTAATTTGTTATTATTATTAATCAAACTAATAATAATAACAATATTGATATAAATAAAAAAAAGGTCGGATACCATTATCGCGTCGAAGAAAAAGTGTAACAAATTGGCGCCCAACGTGGGGCCTACGGTGGAAGAATTGTGTGTTTTTTTTTTTTTTTGCGTTATTAGACTTGTTTGTTGTAATAGATTGTGTCTGCGAAAGTGTTTTATTTTAATTAAATTGGTGAATATTTTATACAGTGTTTTTCTTTTTATTAGGTTTATTATAATAATCAAGTGAAATTGAAAGGAATTCGTGCGGAGAAAACAAGTGTATAGGCGGCAAAGGAGTACCAACATACATATCGATATATATGTACATATGTTCATACGAGAGTTTGAGGATCGTACGCAAGTATTTTTTTTGTGTTGTAAATTTTTTTGTTTACATTTCTTTCAATTATAGTTTCTTATTAGTTATTATTATGTTTGCTTTTGATTATTAGTTGTTTTTTTTGGGTGTTAGTTTTTATTTGCATTCAATTTATTTTCATTTTTAATCATTTATATTTCGATACCGGCATTTTGTTTTTTTTTCTGTGACGTTTATTGATACATAAGTAGATCTCTCGTGCGAGTTTTAATTGAGTTGTTTTTAGTTTTTTTCTTGAGTGGATTAGGTTTTGATTTTAATTGAGTGACAATCATTAGAATTTATAAACAGTGGCGTGCTGATTTTTTTTTTTGTTAAATTTTTTTTTTAATTTGAGTGCAGGTTTTGATTTTTTTTTAAATCGATTTCTTTTAAATTTTGATTTTGTTTTGAAAAGATTTTCAGATTTTTTTTTCAAACGTTGCTTTTTTGTTTAGTTGAATTTTAAATTTTTATTTCTTTTTAATACGTAAAAATTTTTTTATTAACTTGTTGAATAGATTAGAATCATGAACATAGGTCGTTTAGCACAGGACGAGCTGGCCTACGAAATGAAGGTCAGGGGTTTGAGAGTAGGAACGGTGGAGGAAATGCGGAAAGCATTGAGGTCGTCGAGGTTACTCGTTAAGAGGAACTCGATGGAGGTTAGTTTAGCTTACCCTTTTAGTTTTGAGGAAGATCGAGATGCCGTGAAGGCAAAAATGGACGAGATTAGGGTTCTTTTAAAGGATGCTCCGAAAAATCCGAAGTCTTCGGAGTATATTAAAATAATGACCAAAATAGAATGGTGCATAGGTAGATTAGCTAGGACACCTTGTGAGGCTGAAGATGAGGAAGAAGAGATTAGTTCAATTAGGAATGATGTTTTATTTTTACTAGGTGATCTCACAGGTGAAAGTGAGATCAGCGATAGAGAAGACGAGTCACCGAAGAAAAAGACCCCAGCTAGGGCAGAAACCCAACTTAAAGCACAAGTTGGTCGGACAGAAACTGTAAGTCCGCGATCCCCATCAGGCTCTTGTACGGCTAGGGAATTTTTAGGGCCTGCTTTAGTGACTGCAGCTGGACCACGTCGGGGTGACAGCAGTCCTATAGCAGGTGAGGTAGTTGTTAATGTTCCAGAGCGCAGGCTAGAACGTGTCGAGGCATATACTGAGCCACTGGTGGTACAACAAAGGTGGCCTGAGAGAATAGGAAACTGGGGGGTGAAATTTACTGGTGACTCGGACGGAGCATCAGTAAATTCTTTCTTGGAGAGGGTGGAGGAACTTCGATTGGCTAACGATGTTCCAGAAACCCACCTTTTTAAATCCGCTTCGGAGCTTTTATCTGGTAGGGCGCTTATGTGGTTTAGGACGGTTAGGGATGATATAGAGAATTGGCAAGAGTTTGTTAAGGAGCTCAAGGCTGAATTTTTACCTGCGAATTACGATGATCTTCTGTTAGAGGAAATCAATCGTCGTTCGCAGGGCAGGGATGAAAGCTTTGGAGCTTACTTAGCCACGATGAGGACATTGTTCCGAAGGTTGTCGGAACCTTTGTCAGAGGGAAGGATGCTTTCAATTTTGAGGAAAAATGTAGACCCTTTCTTTCAATTGCAGATTGCGAGTGCCAAACCACGGACGGTTAAGGAACTCGCAGTGTTAGGTAGGGAATTAGATACGTTGAAAGTGAACGTGGATACTTTCACCCCCCCTTCTAGAGGTAGGAATTTGCTAGAACCCGAATGTGGTTATAGGCCGAGTACGTCGGGGCACAACCGAGTGGCGGTTGTCAGTTCAGCTCCGAATAATCCATTTAGGCAGGTAGTTAGGTGTTACAACTGTAACAGAGAGGGGCATTTCGCGCATAACTGTTCGGTACAAAAACGATGTTTTGGTTGTGGAGCGGTAGCCGTTTTTCGGAGGGATTGTAGGCGGTGTTCGGGAAATGGGGAACGGGCTCTTGTGTCAGCAGGGCGAGAGACCCGTCGGCGTTAGTTAGGTCGTCTGCTGGCGACCAACTGGTTAATCGAGATAAATTGAGTTTCACTTTAGCGGCAAAGGGTAGGGATAGTAGGCCATATTTACGAGTACGAATTTATGGAATCAAGTTTTTAGGATTGCTTGATTCAGGTGCTTCACGCACCATCGTAGGAGGAGATGGGTGGAAAATTTTGAAGGAGTTAGGATTAAAATTAGAGAAAAGTAGTGTTGGGTCAGTAGTGTTAGCAGATGGGGCGGGTGTAGGAGTAGCTGGATCTGTCTCTTTACCTATGGAGGTTGAGAACAAATCAATTCTTTTAGAATGCCTGGTTATACCAAGTCTCCCACACCTTTTGATCTTAGGTGCCGATTTTTGGGCACTATCGGGCATAGTTCCGGATTTGAGATCGGGTATGTGGAATTTTTCGAGCCAAGAGATGGTGGCGTCGATAACAGACATGGTAGCAATTAGGGAAAAATCGGATTTGAATGATTCTGAGAATAGGAGATTAGAATTAGTTTTAGAAGAACTTTTTAAACCAATGACCGACGGTTTAGGGTGTACCAACTTAGTTGAACACAAAATTAGGACGTCCGCAGAACCGATCAAGCAACGATACTACCCAGTGTCACCTGCGATCCAAAAACACATCGATCAGGAACTCCAAGAGATGTTAGAATCTGGAGTGATCGAAAAATCCAAGAGTCCTTGGGCATCTCCTATTCTTTTGGTAAAGAAGAAAGATGGTAGTTTTCGGTTCTGCGTTGACTATAGGAAGTTAAATGAAGTAACAGATAGGGATGCTTATCCACTCCCCTTTATTTCGTCAATCTTAGACAAGCTTCGAAACGCGAAGTTTTTGTCATCGCTTGACATTAAATCTGCATACTGGCAGATACCCATGGAGAAAGAATCGCGCAAGTACACAGCCTTTACTGTACCGGGAAGGGGGCTCTTCCAATTTTTGAAAATGCCCTTTGGTTTGCACAATTCCCCGGCAACGTGGCAGAGGTTCATTGACGACGTTTTAGGGCCCGATCTAGAACCTTTCGTCTTTGTGTACTTGGATGACATTATCATCGTCACCGATTCTTTCGAAAAACACTTAGAAATTCTCAAAGAAGTTTTTAAAAGATTAAGGGAAGCAGGACTTAAAGTAGGTAGGGAAAAATGTAACTTCTGTAGGCCTTCTTTGAAATTTCTAGGTTATGTGGTAGATAGGAATGGACTTCACGTCGATCCTGAAAAAGTGGAAAGCATGTTGAGGATTCCTGCACCGAAAAACGTGAAGGAAATTAGGAGTTTTGTAGGGACTATTTCTTGGTATCGACGTTTCGTGCCAAATTTTGCTATTTTAGTTAGGCCTCTTACCGATCTCTTAAAGAAAGGTAAGAAATTTGAGTGGACAAAAGAATGTGAGGAGAGTTTTAGGAAAGCCAAAGAGTGTTTGGTTACGGCACCGATACTGACGTGTCCGGATTTTTCTCGGCCGTTTGTTGTTCAAACAGACGCGTCCGATTATGGTATCGGCGCCGTACTTTCGCAAGAATTTGAAGACGGGGAGAAAGCTATTTGCTATATTAGTCGGTCATTGAATAGGAACGAAAGGAACTACTCTACGACCGAAAAGGAATGCTTAGCGGTTCTTTGGGCGATTGAGAAGTTGCGACCATATGTCGAGGGGGTTCGATTTACTGTCGTGACTGATCATCACTCATTGGTCTGGCTGAGTAACCTTAAGGATCCGCAGGGTAGATTAGCTCGTTGGGCCATTCGGCTCCAACAATTTGATTTCAAAATCATCCACAGAAAGGGTAAAGAACATGTCGTTCCTGATATGTTATCGCGTGGAGTTCCAGAGTTGGCTGGAGTTTCAGTAGCGGATTTGGACCCGTGGATGATGAAAATGAAATCATTAGTAGAAAAGAACCCATTAGGATACCCATCTTGGAGAGTAGAAGACGGGCGACTGTATAAACATGTTAGGGTGAATCATGTCGTGGTTCACGAGGAGAGCGAGGGTTGGAAATTAGTGATAGGGAAAAAGGATAGGTCGAGAATTTTGAACGAGTGCCATGATAGTCCATTAGCAGGACACATGGGTGTAAAGAAAACCTTTGCTAGGATAGCAGAAAAGTTTTACTGGCCCAAAATGAGAGGGGATATTACCAAATACGTTAGGAACTGTAAGATTTGCCAAAAAGTGAAACCAATTAACGAGAAACCAGCTGGTCTTATGACAGAAAGAGTAGGGAATTCGAAACCTTGGGATATGGTGTGCGTGGATTTAGTGGGTCCATTGCCAAAGTCGTCGAGGGGATTTATTTATATTCTGACAGTGGTAGACTACTTCACGAAGTTTCCACTTTTGTTTGCGTTGCGTTCTGCAACTGCGAAAGCAGTGTGCAAGGAGTTGGAAGAAAACGTTTTTCTTCTCTTCGGTGTCCCAAAGTGGATCGTCTGTGACAACGGTCCCCAGTTCCGCAGCAAGGAACTGCAAAGGCTTGGCGAAGCTTACGGGTCACAACTTCGGTATACTGCGCATTACCATCCGCAGGCGAATCCTGCGGAGCGCATTAACCAAATTATTAAAACCACTCTTCGTGCTTATGTCTCCGAGAATCAACGAAGTTGGGATTCGCAACTGGCAAAGGTAGCCTGTGCGATCCGAACTTCCCAACATGAGGTGTTAGGTGTCTCTCCATATTTTGCTAATTTCGGTAGGAACATGGTAACTAATGGCCATGAGTTAGGACTTAAGGATAGTGAGACGGATCAAAGCAGTGAGGAAATCAGTAGGCAGTTTGACAAGCTTCGTAAGGATATAGCTAGGAAATTGGAGGCGGCGAGTAAAAAGACCGCAAAAGTTTACAACCTTAGGAGAAGAGACACGCAGTATCAACCTGGCGATCTCGTGTGGAGGAGGAATTTCGCGCTGTCCGATGCAGCAACTTATTTTGCAGCCAAATTAGCTACCAAATATGTAGGCCCATTTAGGATTAGTAAGCGTGTGTCACCTTGGACATACTTGCTAGTGGATGATAGAGATAAAGATCGGGGTACGTGGCACGTTAAGGATTTAAAACCTTACGTTGATGTTTAACTCAAAAGTCCCTTAGTTTTTGTTCTAAATTTATTTTTTACTTTCTTTTCTGATTTTTTTTTGTAAACTTACTAATATTTAACTTTTTTGATAGTCGTGCCATAAGTTTTTTTTTAATATTTCTTATTAACTGTTTATATTCAGTAATGAAGGAATCCGATGTTTGTGTTGTTTACCTTCTGTTACCCCTCCTAGTTTTGCCTTAAGAAATGGTTTACTTTTCTTCAAAAGGTAAACACATTTCTTGGGGAGGTAAGGGTGGGATTTGTTACGGTAAAATTTACCGCAACAATGACTGGCCTTCGTTTCCTTCCTTTCCTTCTTTTCTTTGGTTGCTGCTGCAAAATTCTGGCGAGGTTGAGGGCAACCATGGTACCATCAACCATTGATGTACTAAGTCAGCATTTTGCAAAAGTGACAAATACAGGTTTCGAGCGAAAGGGTTCCGAGATTTACGAGATTATACTTCACATGTAGACGGGCGGTCTCATGCAGCATAACAAGTGCCAGCGGATGAGCTGAAGAGGTAACGAGTCAGGCGGACTCTTACCTACTCCAAATAAACAAATAAAACAACACAACGTCCTAAATTTTAATTTCTAAAATAACGTAAATCCCATTTGTAAGCGTAAAGGTCTTTAACGATTAGAGTAACTTATAGATTCTTTTCCTAAAGATATTAATTCGTCTTTTTCAAAAAGGTCCACTTTGAATTTAGTTCGTGTGTTAAAATTATGCTTTCCTCTGTCATCTTAATATTATTTAGTAACAATGACTTCGCTCTTCGAAACACTCGCGAGTATTTAATGGTAACTAGGGGAATGCCTAGAAAAGGGCTTTTCCTCGGTTTTATTCTTTTTGATTTTTCTCGAGAAATTTAGTTAATAATAGTCTGAACTCGACCATTTAGATTCGGCAAGTTTTGGAAAGACACCCAACAACTTGCTGAATCCGTGAATGTGTGCGTGAGAGTAAAGTTTCGTTTGAGATTCAACAACGGTGGTTTTCTGCGAAACGAAAAAGGTTTCCAGGAAGCCGGTGTCCGTGACCGATGATCGCGAAAACGATTGGCTGGATGTGTGCATGTGTGAGTGACTGGAATGGTCGAGGGAGGAAAGAAAAGGATTTTAGCTAGGAAAGTTCACTCTTGAGAGAGCTAACCAAGCGACAAGATTAATTGAAAAATAGAAAAGATTCGAGGAAATTAAAAAGGAAGCACAAAATCGAGGAAAAGACGAGGACATTGAAAAAGAAAAAGTATCGAGGAAAATTTTGAAAACTAAAAAGGAGTAATTCGAGGAGCGAGGACAGGAGAAATAGGAGAAGTTAGAGGAGCGTATAAAAAAAAAAAGGAGATAAGTAAAACGGACATTTTGTCCAAATAAAATATTTTAGTGTGTTGTGTATATAAAATTCGGTGGACCTTCGTTTCTTTTTTTTATTCGCGTTAAATTCCATTGGTGTTTCGAGTATTCACACTTAATCGTTAGAGGCCTAATCGCGTTTCCAATTGCATTTCCTTTCTATTTGTATTTTTGTTTCGTTGAAAAAATTTTGGGTTTTTATCCAGGGTTCGCCCACGGTTTCCCAAATAAATTTTATTTTCGAATTCCCTAGTGGAAATCATTAAAACGGTGTTTTATTTACTTAGAATCATTTTATTTCACTCAAGAATTAGTTTTGGAATTTTACTAATTTCATTCGAACAAAAATTCCTGGCGCCCACCTTTTATTACAAGTATCCCACTGTACTTGTAATAAAAACATTCTATCATTTCATTAAATTGATTATATTGATAATCAATTTAAAATTTCTTATCGCGAATTCTTCCACCTCCACTGAACCCAGCCCAGCTGAGCAGCCGCGGTGGTAGCTTTTATCAACGAGCTACTAGTTGCACTTTTTGTTGTTCTCTCTTAGTTTTTTTTTTTGTTTGATTGGACCTATCTGTCAAAACGAGATTATATTACGCGTACGATCGGGTCGAGTTGTTTCGGTTTGTTTTGTTCTTTTTTTAATTCGAGTTCGATTAATTTGTTATTATTATTAATCAAACTAATAATAATAACAATATTGATATAAATAAAAAAAAGGTCGGATACCATTATCGCGTCGAAGAAAAAGTGTAACAACAGTAAATGCTAGTCTTTCGTCACAAAATTCGCAAATTCGAGGAGGTTATTTGGTGATTAGGTGCTTGTGGGTAGTGTTGGTATGTCCCATTCTCAGCCTTATATATTTTTTGTATTTCTGGACTTGGTAGGTTAAGAGGAAATATAGCCTTCATAGCGGAAGGGTTTAGCGATGAATGAATGTGTTGATATTCCTGCCATGTGTTTATAAACGTTTTCAAATATTTTGTTATGTCTTTTTTGTTGAATTGTTTGGCTTCTGAATCGGCGTTTTCATTGCCAACGATGCCTACGTGTCCAGGTAGCCATGCGATTCTTAGATTTTGTTTTTTGCAATAAGTTTGTCGCGGATTTCTGCAACAATACCTGAAGCGTTTTTAATGTTATTGATAGCATTTATTGTTGAAAGGCTAGTAGTGAACATAATTGTTTTTTTTTTATTTTTTACAGTTTGAATAGCTTTCAGTACTGCAAAAGCTTCTGCCGTGAAGATTGATGAGGTAAAGTGGAGTAGACTTTTACTGATAATAGATCCTTCCTCGGTGACAACAGCGAATGAGGTTATACATTATCTGTTTTCGAAGCATCGGTAAAATAAAATTGCCATCCCCGGCTACCATAGTTTTCTTTTAGCTCTAAGAACATTGCGTGATAGATACTGTTGTGAGTAGAATCTTTAGGTGCGTTTTATTATCCACAAATCTATCTGGATCCGGATCGGGATCTTCCCTTGAAAATAAAACGATACGGATCTTACTGACAGCACTGTTATAAGCCCGTCTCTTTTTATCCTTGGGTTTGGAAATTTTAAGTTATGTCTTGTCCTTTTTCTTTACACTATACCTTACACTACCTTACCATGAAAAGCCATCTACTCGTCAGTATAAAAACTAATTTTTGGATCTTTGAAATAGATCCCGATAGAAAACAGGATCCCAAATTGTTTTTGTAATACATGTTAAAACTTAATCCAGATCCGGATCCAGATAGATTTGTGAATAATAAAACGCACCTTTTGTTAAATTATTTGAGATGAGAAATTATAGATTTACTTGCCAGGTTCCATGGGTTTTTCTCTAATAACATTCATTTTTGAAATTCTTAGTCATTTACATAAGAGCAATTTCGAGCGACCAAGTCGTGCATTTTATTTTTTATCGAAATCGTTAGAGACATTTTTGAAATGAAAAAGATTTTTCATAACAGCTGTATGCCAGGTTGTATCGTATCACCGAAAATTCTTAAGTTTGAAGAAAGCCGCTTCAGCGGGTTAGGCGGTAGGTCCAGGTACATACAAAGAGACAGAGAAACGGAATTACGGGACTCACTTTTTGTTGTTATCAATTGATTTATTTATTTATTATTTTTTTTTTTTTGTTCAGGGGGGATTGTATAGTTGCAACTGAAGCTTTTAGACAAATGGCTCTTTATTTCCTGAATACACCCAGTTGTTTCAGATGGAACAGAATGTCTTTTGCAACGGAAGGAGTTGTTCTGTATATTCACAGGAAAGCTGAATATTAGACTCTTCTTAGCTCTTCACAAGTTTTATCTAGAGATGTATACTTTATCCCCAAGCCGTATGTGCATGAGAAGAGTGCTACTGTGGCCTTTTGACTCTCTCTTGTATGCAATGTTGTGTTCGAATGTAACTTTTTAACTAAAAAAGGTCCTAAATATTTTGTTTCATTGGAGAATGTTAGTGATATTTGATAGAAGATGAGTCTCTACGAAGGATATTTTATATTTCCTGAAAAAGGGGTCAAGTTCTGTTTTGTGAAGATTGACACCCAGTTTTCACCATTTTGCTCATGTTATTTGTTTGTTTCTATTCGAAGTCATTTAGAGGTCAACTGATATCATGAGGCATGGTCCAGCTGACTTGTTGTGTTTCAAGCACCGGTGAGCACTCCAGAATGTCACTTGTAATCAAGTCCTTAATATTTGACCAGATGCGATCAGTGCTATAAGTAGTTTGTAAGCTTCCTGATGGGAAGTGAGTATCAAGTTTTAAGCAGGTTCAGCTATGTTTCGCATGAGTTGCTTCACGGCTCGTCAGCCTTTTTTGAAGCAGCTAGACATAAATGGTTTAGTTAAGAGTAATAAGTTTCCATTAAGCATATTAAAGCAAATAAGGATGACTTAACATAGGTACAGACATTTAAAATATTTGAAATTTTCCTTGAGCTAGGTAATAATAAGGAGACTGACAAACCTAAGGTACCTATCTCGCAAGAGCTTGTAACACACTTCTAGCATTTTTATTCTAAGCACCTTATATTTGCCGTTAAAATAGAGAGTGGGTTTTTTGTTTGAGGTCCATTTTATTTGGTTGGAAATTTCGTGCAAATTTGAAGTTTGGTATTTGTTGAATATTCGGTTACCCCCCATCGACGACGAGCACAAGAGTTTTTTCTTATCGGGGTACTTGAAAGAAAAGGTAGCCATCAACAAACCAACCACAGCCTCGATGACTAAGGACAACATTAAAAACGAAATTGCTGAAATTACAATAGAAGTCTGCGAAGTTGTTACGTAAAACGTGCTTAAAAAGCTCGCATTTGCGCCACTGCTAAAGGCGTTCACTCGACCGACATAATATTCCATATTTAAGACCAAATAGCCAATCAATACAATGTAAGTCATAAAATTGTTATTCATTTAAAAGTTATTAAACATAAATCGCACCCTGTTCCCCCACAACTTATACTTTTCCAAAGAGTCAAATTTATTCCCCTAAAAAACATTCCCAATATAATTTCGAAGAAATTTCTTCTCGGAAACTATGTACAGCTAAGAAACAACAGAACTCAATGTACCTTGCCTATACCACCGTAACAGCACCTGCTAGCCCAAGCCATAAAAATAATTTTAAAGCTCTAAAACGTTGTCATTCTCAATTAATTTTGAATAATCAGGAAATATTATAAACTTCCCATATTATCTTCTCTGTCGCATCCAATTCTCCCCCTTTTCAACAAATCACCTCCAAAAAAACAAATAATACCTCCATCTGCTCAAAATGCCACCAACACTGCCACAACCACCGTGTCGTCGTCGCCGCACTGCGTGACACCTGTGCACTTTGCCCTTTACCTAATTCAAAATGTCATGCTATTATTGGCAAGAGGGTATCCCATCTGGCTAACTGAGGTAAAAATAATTTTGGAATTTCTGAACACTTCCCAGATAATATAAACCCAAATAATATAAACTTCAACAGAATAAGCAATTTGGGGGGTGGGTGGCATGGCATGGTGGAATTCTAAAAAATGGAGATGTCAGTAAGATTTTAAGATGATTTTCTACATTAAATTTTAAACGAAATTGTTTAGGAAAATCAAAAAAAAAAATGTCCGCCGGAATAAAATGACTGTTGACGAAGAAAATATTCGACAAGATTTTCTGCTGACTTAGAGAACTTAATTTTTTTTTCGGTTTGTACATTTATAAGGGTTGAGTTCTATCTTAGCCGAACGGACGTTTTCATTTTCTTGTGATTTGGGTCAAATTTATTTTTTCGACAGGATTACTTTGGAATTTCGTTTATCATTTTGTTTATGATGGATTATAAAGGGAAGCTGAGGAAAAAACACGATAACAGCTTAAAAGGGTATTTCAAGGATTATTTTTTGCTGATTTGTCAGGCTCTTCGAGAGCGAAATAATCTAATGTAACATTTTTTTTCTGGTGAATAAATTTTAAGGCTTGCAATGAACTGATTATCCGAAAGTGTCGGCGATGAGCCTAGATATTTGAAGGTAGAAATTTAAGTGATTATGTCATTTTCAGAGTTTTAAGAAAATTAAAAGTTTTGGAGAGCGAAAGTGGTTCTGTCAATTCATATTTTTAAAGTTTTTGACATTCTATACTTAGTTCGTCCAGTTCTAATCGAATCTTTGATGAGAGAAGTTGATTGGGAGTTAGGTATTCTTGATGTAGGAATGCTTCAACATTTATCATAGAATAAACACAATTAAGGAACCCAAAGGGTGGTACTCAACTCTAGATCTAAGAACTATACCTATAACTCTAGCTCAAAACTCTTTACGAAAATAGTGGGTGTCTAACTACCCGGGTGTGGTAGTGTTTTTGAAGCTGAATTATTGGCTATCAAGGAAGCATGCAAGGTACTCAAACAGGATCCAAACCAAAGCCGGAATACGGCTGATATCACAGACTGTCAGGCAATTCTGGTACATCATACTCTAAATTGTTCCAGCAATGCCGAAATGAGCTTGCTAGCCTCAATATTAACCACAATTTCACTCTTATCTGGGTTCCGGGTCATTGTGGTATTGGTGAAAACTACCTATATAGAGCGGACTTTTATAACTCACTTTCGGAAAGAGTCTACATTTTCTCGGAGAGCATCATGCATCGAAGCCAGACATTGCTCAACACATTAATTGTCAAAGCTGTTGAGACCAGTGTGAAAAGGAAACAATCCTCTATTTCCTCTGTAAATACCCTGCTCTGGCGAAATTTATTACATAATGATTAGAAAGGACATTTTTTTACGACATTGACTGACTTTCGGAAATGAAGATCAAAGACTTGATAATCTTTTCTCAACGATACGAAATGGCTCTAGGCCGAGATCTTGAGCTAGCTGAGGGCTTTGGTGAAATTCGTTGTGCAGGCGCCCGAATGAGCACGCAATCGGTTCGGCTACTGTTTCAGCACCAGTTTGGCACAGTGTAGATGGTGTCGGATGAGTGTTATGGTCCGGTTGAGACACTGATCCAAATTCCCAATGAGTGTGCGAAAGCAAGCCACACAAAAAGAAACAACCTTTATTTTTATAACTCAATCTAAACTGGATTAGTCCGTGAGAATGTCCACAGTTTCAATTCCATCCACAGGTTCACACGAGTTATGGGCCACATTGGTAGGCTGCCAGTGTACGGCATTTGTACCTATCTACGAGTACCTACCGACCAATATACAATTAATCGTATCTAATAATATCCTTCTTTTTTTACTTGCGACTTATAGGTACTATAAGGCAAGTTATGCATTCGGAAAAAAATCGAACTCGAGATTTTGATCAAAGTTGACATTACGATGATAGCGAAGACCAAAAATATGGGTCTCGCAATTCTGTCTGTCTGTCTGTCGGTTCGACTACAGCCTAAACGGCTCGGCCGATTTTCCATAAACTTGGTAGATATGGGTTTTAATTTTTTCCCCTTACACGTTTTTTTTCTTTTTTTTTTAAGACCAAAAATAACGGAACCTGCCATACGATTTTTTTTTTGGAAATTTTCAAAATATTTTTTTTTCTCAAAAACTGTCCCACAGAATTTAAAAAAAAAAAATTGAAAAATTTCATTTAGTTAAAACTAAGTAATGGTTGAAAAAAAAATCCAAAAAATTGTTATTTTTGGTACCCCCTGGGTCCATTTTTTTTTTGTTTTTGATTTTCTCGAAAACGGTACAGCCGATTTTGATCGTTTTTTTTATGGTAAAGCTCATCCACAATTTGAATATTATTACATATTCAAATTTTCAATTTTTAATTTTTTGGATTTAAAAAAAAAATCAAATTTTTTTTTGAAAACCCAATATTTGGAAACTCCCAAGATCGATTTTTTCAAACTTGATAAATAAAAGTTTTTTAACATAATCTACAAGATTTGAAAAAAAAAAAATTTTTTTATCTAAAACTAATGGTACCTTCCACACAAATTTTAAAAAATGGTTTTCGAAAATCGTATTTTTCTCGAAAACGGTTCCGAGAATTTTGCTAAAATTTTTTTTCTTTTGATTAATTTTAACGATCTATAATTAAATAAAAAAAAATTGAAATCTAGATATTACTGACTGTACCTACCATAGAACGGTTTTTTCGAATTTTGAATTTCTCATTATCGGCATAACGGATTTTAATGAAATTTTTTATAAAGAAGCTCCTAAAAAGTTTAAAAAACATTGCATTTCAAAACTTTAAGAAAAATATTTTTTTTAATTTTTTTAAAAAAAAGTCATTTTTTTTTTTGGAAAATTCGATATCTCAAGAAGGGGTTAATATTTTTTTGGAAATTAGACTTTTATTCGTACAATAATAAAAACTTAAGATTGGTGTACCAAAATTTTTTCTTAAAAATGTTTTAAAAATTTTGTACATAAAAGCGTATTTTTTTAATAATTTTTGTTCTTGCATAAATTTATATGTGCATAGCATTCTGTTTTTATCTCTTACTACTAAAAGAATTTAAAAAATTCATTTTATCCTTATGAACAGTTTTCTTTAATAACATCCGTTTTTAAAATTCCTAGTCTATTACATAGGAGCAAGTTCGTGCGACCCAGTCGTGCATTTTATTTTTTATAATTAGCACACACTCAAAAAGGTTTTTTGTGTACCCTTAATATGCCAAAGACACAGTGTGAGCAGTAGGTCAAAAGGGAGGGGTTAGAAAGGAGGTGTCGGTGTACATTGCTTTTGAACTCTTGAACATTGCAATGACAGGGAAAAACAGAGCGTGGTAAGACATTTCACATTCGCGTAGTACGGCTAAAAAACGAATCTCTGTACTTAACAGTACGACCGAAGTGCACGAGATAATTACTTTTTCATTGACCAAAACCAAAACAACCCGAGCTAACACTTTTCTCCGCAACTGTGATAAGGACTTTACCCTTTTTTTTTATTTTTATTTAAAATAAAATGAACCACAAACAAAAAACACTTCTCGAAGTTTTTGTTTATAAGGGTCAGTTAAAGAGAAATGAAAGAGATTAATTTTGAAAGGTTATAACTTTCCCATAAAAAAGTGTTACAACTAGTCCCACCATTAAATTTAACAAGAAGAATTAGAGACATGTATTACATACGATTATAGACTCAAACACAAGAAAACCCCAAATGCCTGTCGACCGTCAATGACCTCACATTTACAACTTAAGTAGACAATTCGGTAGCAATAGCAATGGAGAAGATGAACATTTTTCTCTTTCACGCGATTATTAATTTTTAAGGTACATTGTTTTTGTAACTGTTGAAAACAACCAAGTAGTAAACTACATTTAAACGAACTTAGTTGTTTGTTTTCAACAGAATATTTGTAAGATTTTATCACACCGTAACTTTTTCAGATGTTCCTAGTAACCAGGTTAATAAGAACCAAGCAAATCACTACTGTAGTTGTTTGTAAATAATGGAGCCCTTGTTAAATTTCAACACATTTTTAACTTTTTTGAAATTTTCATAAATTATTTGGTTAATAACAACCGAGTGATTGGCCTTACATAAACAACACTAGTTTTTTTCAATCAGTGATTCCTTCTTAGATTTCAGTGACACATAAAATTGTTTGTATGAGTAAACTGATTTATTAATAGAAAAGAAAAATCTCAGTTATTAAGAGCTTAGATGATTACTTTTAACCAAGATACTTGTTGCAATTAAATAAACATTAAATCCAAGTAGATCGACTAATTTAAAGCAATCTGCTTGGTAAATATTAATTATTTAATCTGATTTAATTAACCGTGTGTATTTCATCATTTTATCTGTAATGTTTTCAGCAAATTAAGTATTTTTTCACGAGACTTAGCAGTTTTTAACCAATCTCTTTTAACCGAGCAAAAATAAACTCTGTTAAGTCAAAGTCGCTTGATGAATTTTTCCTATTTAGTCGAAGTCCTTTTCTAGCAAACTGTTTTTCGAAATCAACTCGAAAGAAGACTTGTCTAACGTATAGTATTGTAGTTCTTCAAGAACAACCAGCGAAAATTGGTGTCTTGTGGCAACCACAGGAAAACACTTTTTATAAGAATTTTCCCAGTTCTACCTTAATCGAATATTAACCAAAAAACAATTTCTTTGCTAATCTCTATTTATATGACAAAACTTATTATTTTTCACAGACAAATTTACTAATCCAATTTATCTCTAACCCCAAGGAACTTCGATTAAATTTAATCCTCAAAAAAAAAAGGTTAAGCTCACTTATTTACTTTGGACCTTCTCAAATCCCTCCACCTTTAACATACATCAACGAACCGACCGTATCAACACTGAATTTTTTACTACAAACACTCAATTTGATTGTTGTAGGTACCAATTCCATTAGATTAACTTTCGTTTACAAACAAAAAAAAAACCTTCTCAAATTATAGCAGGCTTAACAATTTTTCGTAAGTTGTATTTTTGTATATGGATATTATGGCAAACGTTATTGTATTGTATTTAGGTACAAAGCAAAAAGCCAACAAGAGAATAAAAAACTAACCCAAATGGAAATCAAATTATGGAAACAGATCACGAAAATCCCTTAGGGTTACCTTAAGATAACCTGGCAAAGATTTAGGTCTGATTTTTTTATTTAACCAAACAAAAAATAAAAAAAAAAACTATGAGAAAAGATAGCGGATATATATACTTGAGTGAAAATAAAACAACCAACCATTAAGTTTAATCGATTACTTATTTAATAAGACACTTTTATTGTAGAATCGGTGACTGGGCGATTCTCACAACGGACTGTCAGTTCATTAGCTCTTATATTCTTATCAGAAAAAGGGCGGACAGTCAGTCAATCAATTACATAGGAAGAATATTGAACACGAAATTGTATTAGCACTTTAAGAGAAAAGAACAGGAGACATAACTCCACAGGACATGAGTACATAATGGACTTATCTTCCAATTAATGGGACAAAAATACATAATTTTATACTAAAATTGCATGGAATGTTGACACAGAAGTTGTATGGAGATGGACTTATGTCACAATATGAACCTTGAAAGTTTATTCATACATGCTGTGAAATATTGTGACTGGAACTACCATGAAGGGCGTGGCCGCCACCGGACTGGTCATTCAGCCGAGAATTTCACGGCTGTGGCTGCCTAATGTGCTGAGAAGGAAGATACATCAACCAGACAGCGAATTTTAGTGAAAAACTTAAACTTTTTCCCGTACAAAGTGCAAACAGTGCATCAGTTAATGCCTGCTGACCGTCCGTTGCGTGTGAGTTACTTTCAAGCCATCCTCAATCTCAACTGCACGAGGAAGACGATTTTTTATCGAAAATTATCATGAGCGATGGGTCGCATTTCTACTTTAGCGGTTAAGTCAATAAGCAAAATCTTCATTTCTGGGGCACTGAAAATCCGTGTGTGATGCAATTTACTGTCAGAATTGGATGATCGGGGCTTGGTGTACATGTGGTTTCAACAAGATGGTCCAACTGCACGCGGAAAGTCATGGACAATGCGATAAAACGTTCACAAATGTGTATCACTACTGTCGGCAGGTACTTGACGTAAACTATAATTATCAATTAATCTAAAATTAAGATTACCTGATCTTTTAATGAAAATTTTTAGAACTTTATAGCAATACATACATATGTCGCACTGGAAGAATTTTCAAATCCTTAAATAGTGGAAAACTATAGGCTACAAACGAGGCTTACCACATATTTTCTTTAGAACCCTTTTAACAAAGCGTTACAATTCCTGAACAATTTAATCACATTAGCGAGGTAAGCACTACGACACCAACGACCCCTAATCATATTACCGAGTAAAACGATACGACACCTACATACCGCCTTATATTACATGTAATCATAGACAAGTATGAAAGCTAGCGAGTAGACGTGTTTTATATCGGGCATACCTTTTATCAAGTTTTCTTTTAGTCAAGGAACACCCATATTCACTTTCTGTCTTAAAAATAACTATTTCTGTGCGATCGATTAATTTGTTATATTTTGCTGGTGAACATCATAAATTTAATATAATATAATAATAAAATAAAAAGTTAATTTTGGAGCATATAAGACATCTTGTGTATACATATATACTTCTTTAAAATGTCAACACGCCGTGGTATTAGTGAACGCAAAATAAACTCACCACTAAACACATCGAACTTCTCTCTCAAAAATACGAAAAAAAGCTTTGAGGACGATGGCGATATGTGGAAAAAAATGGACGATAGACTTAAGGCGCAAAAAGATAGTATTACAACTGAAATTAATACACTCATTTCAACAAAATTACAAGAAACTGAGGAACGAATTTCTTTAAATATTAATGCACAATTAACACAAATAAAAAACGAGATCATTGAGCTAGGTACACGAGTATCGAAGATTGAATCATGTCAATCAAACTTGGACTCTGCAAACATGATGCTTAAAAACGATGTAAACAATATAAATGCAACATTAACAGATGTCAAAACTGAGCTCTCAACTTGCACTTTAAATATAAACAAATATAAAAATGACCTTTCCGCACTTCGAAATGAATTAGACGAAATGAATAAAACACAGGAGATTCAGGAAAACCGAAATGTTGCTTGTGACGCCGTTCTTAATGGAATTCCTTTTTCACCCGACGAAAATCTTAAGGGAATATTTCATAATTTGTGTCTTTCACTCAGCGCAAAACCACCAACACTGGTTAACATTTTTCGTACTCGACCATCGATTTCCAATTCACCTGATTCTTCTATCATCATCAAATTTACTACGCCATATGATAAAAACACTTTATTAAAATTGGTGGCAAAACATTGTAAACAAAATAACAACAAGCCGCTTTGTCTTCGCGATGTTAATTTTGGCCGAAATGCAGATAACCCTATTTTTCTTCGCGAATGCTTGTCAAAAAAAAATCACTTGTTGTTGCAGTCTGCACTCAAGTTAAAAAAACAAAACAAACTGTCATCTGTGTTTACAAGACGGGGACTGGTGTACGTAAAATGTCAACAAGATGAGGATGCTGTTCTTATCGGCAATAACGAAAGCTTGTCCAGGGTTGCCATGATTAATGCTGTAACAACATAGTAAAATTTTATTGAGTATTTTTTTTTTCTCTTTTTTCTTCTTTCTCTTCCTTTTTAATTTCTTTCTATAACTGAGTAGTAATAAGTATATAATTTCATATTCTCATTCTATTTTTTTTTTCTCTTATAATTCCTTATTCTTCTATAATTATTACTATATTATTACTATCATTATTATTGCTATCATTAGTTTACTATACCTAATTTCTGATATAACAATATTTATTATATTTTTGTTCATTATCTTTTTTGTAAATTATTGGCAAAACCCTTGCTATTGAAATTAAAAACTAAAAATATTATGAATTCCTCCAATGGTGTTGGCGATGGCAATAGATTAGTGCTACGTACAATGATAAGGGTGTTTTGCAATCAATGTACGGGACTTCAAGTTTGTCACATTAACGCACAAAGCCTGCGAAAAAAAATTGATGAGTTTAGATTCGTGTTTGAGGGCTCTGGAGTGGATGCCATCTGCGTTTCTGAAACCTGGTTTCCCACAAATTTTTCTAGTACTATGTTTCACTTAAATGGTTATAAACTTTTTAGAGGGGATCGTGGTTTTAGAGGGGGAGGTGTTGCAATTTATGTTCGAGATGGTATTACCTGCAAGTTGAATTGTGTATCTGATCCTGGTAGTGAAATAGAATATATTTTTGTGAATTTAGTTTGTGGGGATGAAAAACTCTTACTTGGCACAGTGTACAGACCCAACAGATATGTTGACTTTACGACTCTTGTTACTCTTATGGAAGAAATCGCTATGATGTCAACAAAGGTGGTTTTGTGCGGGGACATTAATAGTAATCTATTAACTGAAAGTTACCTTATTAATACTATGAGGTCTTTTAATCTCTCGGCGGTGAATGTAAATATGCCTACTCACTTCACTAGTACCTCAAATTCACTGCTTGATGTTATTTTTGTTAGTAACAGGAATGATGTTTTATTTTATGACCAACTTAATGCACCTGCTTTCTCTCAACATGATCTTATTTTTCTTACTTTTGATTTCAATATTATAAGACCCCCAACAATTTTTCAATATCGAGATTTTAAAAATATCAATACTTCTGCTCTCGAGCAAGATGCTACTACGATTGAATGGGATAGAGTTTTTTATATGTCATCACCAGACGAACAAGTAGAATTCCTTCAAATGAACATTAAAAATCTTTTTGATTTACATGTTCCCCTTAAACAAAAATATGTAACACATCAATCACGATCTTGGTTTACGCCTGAAATTTCATCACTCATGTACCAAAGAAATCAAGCTTACCTTCGATGGAAAAGATATAAGTTAGAAGAATTACATAGATCTTATCGGCTGCTAAGGAACCAAGTTGTTTGCAAGATACGAAATGAAAAAGCAAACATTTTTAAAAACCGCCTCAGCTTAAATATGAATAGTCGAAAACTCTGGAACAATCTTCGCGATGTCGGTATTGGTAAGCAAAAAAGGTCTGAGTGTTATAACGTCGACAGTAATGAGTTAAATAAACAATTTTTAACACTCCCCAATACATCTATAACTAATCCTTATGGATTAGCCAATGAAGAAGTAGACCTTTCTCCGGCCACTGAATATGGTTTCGAATTTTCTGGTATTGATTGCACTGATGTGGTTGAAAGTTTTTTGTTGGTAAAGTCAAATGCGGTCGGAGTTGATGGTATACATCCTATTTTTATAAAAGCCTTACTTCCAGTTATTTTGACTTACATAACATTTATATTCAATTCTATACTCACAACTAGCATTTTTCCAAAACTTTGGAAGCAAGCTAAGATAGTTCCAGTACCAAAATCGAATGGCAAGGATTTTCGTCAATATCTATACTGCCTTTTCTTTCTAAGGTTTTTGAAAGAATATTACAAAGACAAATAAATACTTATATTAACAGATCAAATATGCTTACACCTTTTCAATCTGGTTTTCGTCCAAAACATAGCTGTATTACCGCACTTATGAATGTGACTGAAGATATAAGGCAAGCCATTGATGACGATAAAGTGAGTTTCTTGGTTTTGCTGGACTTTTCAAAAGCCTTCGACACAATTAACCACTCAATTCTCATTCGAAAGCTATTACAACAGTTTAACTTTTCATTTTCTGCTGCTAATCTGGTACTATCATATTTAAGCGAACGAAAGCAGGCTGTATCTATTTCCGATATTCTCTCGCCTTTTTTGCCAGTCTTGAAAGGTGTTCCTCAAGGATCGATTTTAGGCCCAATTCTTTTCTCACTCTACGTAAACGAATTGCCATCTAATCTTAAATACACACTGATACAGATGTACGCCGATGATGTGCAACTATATTTAAGTAGTCACCTTGGTCTTATTGAAAACTGCGTCCATAATATTAATCAGGATCTTCAAAGCATCCATTTTTGGTCCCAGCAAAATGGCCTGTTTTTAAATCCTTCGAAAACTAAATGCTTAGTCATTTCTAAAAAGCCACTTGATCTCTCATATTTCCCCCGCTTATTTCTTAATAACACTGCTATTGATTTTGTGGAAACTGCTAAAAATCTCGGAGTGATCTTCAACAGGTCCTTAACTTGGGAAAATCATATAAATTCAATTGTTGGTAAAGTTTACGGAACACTTCGTGTCCTTCAAGAATCCCAATACCTAACTCCTATAGGAACTCGAAAAATGTTGGCGAAAACTATGATTATTCCTACTCTTGTGTTTGGTTGTGAAATTTATTGTAACTGCGATTCGGAGAGTAGAAGAAAACTTACAGTCGCCTTTAACAACACTGTAAGATATATTTATGGTCTTAAGAGGTATGACCACATCTCTGGCTACATTTCTACTTTATACGACATGCAGTTTGTACATTTTATACAGTATCGAACACTTCTTCTTTTCTTCAGTATTAAACAGACACATCAACCACAATACCTATTTTTTCGACTTCAATTTCCTACTTCTAACAGAACAAACAAATTTATAACCCCCCGACATACTTGCCTAACATCAGAACGACAGTTCTTTGTCAACGCCGTGCGCCTATGGAACTCTCTGCCAAATGATATTAGGATACTTGTTGATACTCAGATCTTTAAAAACAAATTAAAACTTTACTTTTCTTCTCTTTAATTGCAAGGATTTACCTTTAATAAAATTAATAAAATCAATGAATTAAGTAAACTACATATTGCTAATTTTACATTCTTTATCTATATATTGTTAACTACTCAGTTTCCCATTATTCCATTTTTCCTTTATAACTTTAAATTCATTTGTTTAAATTTGTAATGTATGATATTTATTTTGCTATGTTAATTAAGTTTGCTTTTATACCTTAAAATAACATTATAAAACTATCACAATAAATAAGATATTGTATCTTAATGTGTATAGATATCGATGAAAATAAATAAATAAATAAATAAAAAAAAATATTACACGTATCCAGTGTGTATCTGGAGTCATGTGATCAATACCCACTTTGATACACGTACAATTTTGTCGCTTATTTCTTATAATTCACACTGACTCTTAGCCGTAGATTTAATAAGTGGACGTTGGGAAAATGACGAAATCGTCTCTTATTCTCGTCCAGTGTGCATACCAATCTAGTCTATAGAGAGTTTAAGCTTTAAGATCGGGCCACAAACAAAAACCTTTAAAAGGCGTTTCGGTGACAGATAGGCATTGCCGTAATGGTGAAGCTGATCTAAACTTTTTTATAAAATAGTAGGGTATTACTAGCTAGAGATGGGAAAGCTTTATTATTATTAGGAGTATAAGCTAGAGTGGGGGAATATTTATTATTGTTATTATTAAAAGTATTATTATTTACTAAACCAACCCGTTTCTTTCCTTTGATCTCCTCTTCAAGGTAGCTCATTGGACAGGTTATCTTTTTAGTAGATCCACCCGTTTTTTTTTCCTAGGTTGCGTGCTAGGGACACTTTATATGAAATACCGTGTTAGTTATTTAGGCTTATGAATACTGTATTATATGAAATACCGTGTTATTTATGTTAAGAAAGAAAATAATATTGTTAATAAAAGTATTTGAAATACCCTGTTAGAAATACGAAACCACGAAATAAATTAATTGGAAGCTTTGCAGTATTAAAACACATTATTTCATTCGGACCTTTAGATCCTCCAAACCCAAGTTTGTTGCTTCTTTGGGAAGAACCATGGACACCGACGAGTTTACCTGCAGCCACGAAGAAAAATCATCACAACTTTTTTGTAAAACTAAAAGAGGCTGTATTTTATTGAAATAGGAACCTCTTCAACAAGAAATTCCATATTTTGATTGGGAATGAAAAATGCCATAATAAATCTTAATGAGCAGTTTAGAAGATCAAACTTTACGCAAAAAGAAGAAATTTCTAAGAGTGCACCGAAAATACTGTCTAAGATTTTCTGTGTGGTTATAAAAACTCATTCTAGAATCAATAATCAATCCCAAATACTTGAAATCATTTACTATTTCTAATTTAAAACATTTATCACTACAGCTCGTGGAATGACTAAAGTTTGTAGAAGTATCCATAGAACTACAGGTGCAGTTAAAAAGTTTAAATTTTTGACACTCATGGAAAAAGAGATCAGCATCTACAATCTTTTGGCCAGACAAACTCAAAAACATTACCTTAGTTCTTGAACTAATTATCAGTTTGTGCTCTGCAAACCAGATTCCTAACCAGCTGGGATCCCAATTTATATCAGATATAAGATTAAGACGACTATCTGTACCATAAGAAAAGCCCACATCATCTGCAAAAGCTTTCAAAGAACCCCTAAATGGCAATCTGAATAAAGAAAAGTATTGGTCCCAAAACCGAACCTTGTGGCACTCCCAAATCGAATGTCTTTATATCACTCCTAATACCATCCAATTTCACTCTTTGGGTTCTTAGATTTAAACATGATCTTAACCAATCACTTATGAAACCTCGAAACCCAGCACTTTCAAATTCAAATAATTCAACCAAAAACGCTTGGGCTTGGCAGTGTTAACGTAAACGCAGATTTAAAATCGTCTTTTTTAAATCTCGTCTTCAGGTCCAAGATGGAATCGCGATTTTGTGTTCAATCAAAAAAGCCCTTTGTCTTCGAACAAAATTCTCCATAACCATAGAGGTGGTGGGTTTATTTTGCACATTAATATAACTACTTTGTCTGCTTTAACGATTTTTTTTTTGCTTCCTATGTGACGTTTGGTCGTTTTTTTTTTCCATGTAAGGCACAAAAGGCTTGGTGAATAGTGCATTTTTCAAAGTTTTTGAGAAATGATTTTTGAACGGCCAAAGGCGAAAAAAGTAAAGCAAAGCAAATGAAGCTTATGTTTTTCTTATATTCCTTCTGAACGATAACGTCCATAGTTTGAGGGTGGGTGTTCCAAACAAAAAAAAGGATCCCTTTGACTTGATAACTATACCAAGAGTTTATTATACGAGTATGTCCGCATCGAATGAATTTTCATTTTGTTTGTTTTATTAAGGAAAAATTACTTGAATTTCATTCTGCTCCCAGAGAGGAATTTAAAAGTCAAGAAGGCAAAGACAGGAAAACTGAACTCATTGTTAAAGGATTTTTGCTTTTATTCAAAAATAGGTATTAGGTGAATTGTAATTTGTTTTTATTGATTGTCAGAGTTATTTGAAAGAATTTTCTCGTGACATAATTCAGAGTTTAGTTCAATGAAAATTATTTGTCTGTCAAAATATCTGTCATAAAAACATCCAGAAGCAATGTTTTTTTTTTACAAATTTTTTTGTAAACTAGATTTTTAGTGCGAAAGTAGGAAGTAGACACCTTTGGAAAAAAATCAACAGATTCTGATTTAAAGATTTCCGTATCTAAGTTCAAGCTTAAATACTTGGTATCTCCAAGGTTTTAGGAGTTTTATTTTATACACAACACTAGTAGTTTTTTTGTTTGCTCTCCGGAGATCTGAATCCAAAATACAAACTACCTTCATGCATGATAGGCCGAAAAAATCTTTCGTAGCTGAAAAGAATAGAATGTACATTTTTTTCCTCTTTTTCCTGATTGGTATTGATTTTGGCAAACAAGATTCATTTCATGTGTCAGATTGAATAGGCAAAATCAACAGCCTACATTCAGCGTCAACAAACACTCTTTCTCACACGTAGGGTAGAGTGGGGTTGATTGAGCTAATCTCTTAAATTAAAATGATATTGGCGAAGAGTATTTAAATATTCAGAAAAATAGTAATATTTGACTATACAATAAACAAATGCATAGCGTGGATTTTTTTGTGAATTTATACAAAGTTTTCAATTATGATTTCGATTTATATTTTTATTTGAACAAAAATCCCAGATCCAGTCTTTTTGATTGCCTAAAACGACCGATTGAGGGACTGGATGAAGCCTTCAATAGTGGAGTGGCCACGTTCTTACGACCCAGACATATAATCTTTTTGGGAATTATGTCCTAATTGAGTGGGTAATACATCTAAGGTGCATATAAGTTCCACAAATTTAAATTGAGGGTAATCACCCACTTTAATATAAGGAAGTTTATGTTCAGTCGTCAGGCAAGCGTCAAACTCAACAGTTGTTTTTTTTTTGGACGGTAGAAGTTTGGATAACTTTCTTTGCGGGATCTCAAGAATTTAACTCCCCTCTTGGGTGATCGTACCGCTTACGCAACTACATTGATCCGCTTAAGGTTAATTAATTCGTATGGCAGTGTAACAAATATTTACCTCGCTTTGGAGAAAGTAAGATTATTGCAATCGATATTTCAAAGGCATTTGATAGAGTTTGGAATCAAGATCTCTTATCTCCAAAAACCCACTTGAGTCTCTTACACAGAATTCAAAAAAGAGCTCTAAAAATGATAGGCAACAGTTGTCTACTTGAAACATTTGAATCTCTCGAGCACCGCCGCAATCTTTCATGTCTATCATTATTTTACCGCTGTTTTCATAAACAGTGATCTAGTGAAATAGCCAGTTGCATTCCTCACCTCAAGCAATTCAACCTTAATACCCGTACTTCTATAAGGAATGCTCATTAATTTACCCTTGAGCCCAATTTTGGACGTACTTTCAAGCACAGATATTCTTTTTTGAGCCGCACTACACGAATGTGGAATGTTTTTTCCGGCTCAAAATTTCTCACTTATTGCTCGCACTTTGTTAAATATTATAAGGGTATTCATAACTCCTTGAGTGCGCGTATAATCTGCAAGAAAAAAAGTTGCCTATGTCAACAGTTGTCTAAGAAAACTGTTGACAAAGCCGCCTGCTTAGATGAACAAACCCTTAGCGGAGCATTGAGAAATTCTTTCTCAAACCGCACTACACGAATGTGGAATGTTTTACCCGGGTCTATTTCGCTCCAATTACCTTATTCAGGCATTCAAAACCAATGCGCCTTGGTATCTTTCTTTTAAATTCTCTGCAACTTTCCATAGCACCAGCACTTTTGTCATTGTCATAATGACTTTTTAGTAAGCGCAAAATTGCAAAAAAAAACAAAGAAGGGTTAAAATGTAAAGAACCCGCAAAGCGCTGCCCCAAGGTACTTTTACAAAAGAAAAGTATTGGACAAGGCCTCTTCCTGCGAAGTACAAAGTGACAGAAGGCGAAATTGGTCTTATCTAGGAAAAAATAGAAAGGGGTTTCAATACTAAAAATGCCTAAAGTTCATTTTTCAATGGTAGTGGTAGAAAATGGGACATACATAAAACCCGAATTGTAAGAGATGGGTTTCATGTATATTAGACTGGGCCAAAAAAATTGACTATTTTTTTTTTTGAAAGATATATCGAGAATATCATTCAGAATGACAAAAAAAAAATTTCGTAAAAGTTTGAGTCCTTAATATCAATTTTAAGAGGTCTATCATCGCTAATTTTGATTTTTAGTCATAATTTCATGTTTTGCGTCAGAACTGACAAAACATTGGAGTAAAAAAAATTCATTTTGACTTACTTTTATATAAAATTAAATTCCCTACAAAAAAGGTCTAATTGAAAATTTTCGTCAGACAAGCCGTTTTTGAGTAATTAAGCTTAATAAATTGTTATTTTTCTTCGATTTTACTTTTTTAATTTGGAATTTTGTAACTAACGAAAAATAACAATTTATTAAGCTTATTTACTCAAAAACGGCTTGTCTGACGAAAATTTTCAATTAGACCTTTTTTGTAGGGAATTTAATTTTATATAAAAGTAAGTCAAAATGATTTTTTTTTACTTCAATGTTTTGTCAGTTCTGACGCAAAACATGAAATTATGACTAAAAATCAAAATTAGCGATGATAGACCTCTTAAAATTGATATTAAGGGCTCAAACTTTTACGAAATTTTTTTTTGTCATTCTGAATGATATTCTCGATATATCTTTCAAAAAAAAAATAGTTAATTTTTTTTGGCCCAGTCTAATGTATATCCCATTATATAGTAAAATATTTGAAATTCAGGTGAGACCTTAGGGTCAAATTCGATTTGGTTTTTATGCCTCCCTGAAGTGTGCATAAGCCGCAAACATATAAATAAAATGCACGACTGGATCGCACGAACTTGCTCTTATGTAAAAGTACTTCGGAATTTAAGATACATTTTATAAATATAAAACATGAATTTAAAATGAAATTGCCGTCTGATTTCTAGAAAAGTATGAATTTATGCAAACAAACTTTAAAAAATCGTTTTATTTTTACATAAATAAATTTTTTATATAAGAAATTTCTTTAAAATTGTTCAAGAAAAAAATGTGGGATGCGAATTTTAAGTATTTAATAATATTGATTTTAGGAAAAAATTTCAAAAAATAATAGTTCATAGGTTTTGAAGATATTGATTTTTCAAAAAAAAACAACAAATAATTTTTCGAATATTTTTATATACAATATTATTTTAGACTTAGGAGGACTCCTGCTGAAAATTTTTGGTTAAAATCGTTCGAGCCGTTAATGAGAAAGTCAAAAATCAAAAAAACGGTTCTATGACAGGTACCGTTAATAACATTTTGCGCCAAATTTTTTTTTACCAAAACGTAGTCCATGTCCAAAATATCACACCTAATTTTTTTTATCAAAATCGTTAGAGCCGTTTTCCAGATTAATAAGATTTTGCATTACGGGTGTATGGGGGGTACCGTTAGTTTTAGAGCTAAACAAAAAATTTCAATTTCCCCTCTAGAGAATCACCGAAGACCCATAACTACCGAGTTTGAAGAAAATAGGTCCAGTGGCTTAGGCTCTAGATCGAGGTACAGACATACAGACATACAGACAGACAGACAGACAGACGGAATTGCCGGACCCACTTTATTCGTTTTCGCTATCATCGTAATGTCAACTTTGATCACAATCTCGAGTTCGATTTTTTTTTCAAATGCAGAACTTGCCCTATAGTACTTATGTACATATATCGCAAGTAAAAATGGGGAATATGCTCTAGAGTCTAGAGAGATATGTCCCTGTCCTCGTTTTTACTGTACGAATGATTTCAACTAAGCTATTAGTACCTGTTTATTTAATAACTTACTTTTTTGGACTAAAATAATGTTATTTCTTGCATATATGGAGGTCTTATAGGGTAAATCATAAGAGAAGTTATGATTAAATTAGGGAAGCATTTTTTTTTTCGTTTCCTTATTTTTTTTTCAGAACAGGCTTTAAGAAACTTGGGGAATTTTTGACGACTGAGAGACTTATCACAGAACAAGGAATTATATTTTCAAAGTCAGCACGCAATGATTGAGGCACAAGGATTATATTGAAATTTGCCCAGTGCTCCAACAATTTACCGATTGGTACATCTTTTTCTGGCAACAAGTCAGTGGCGTAGCGTAGGGGGGGGGCGGTGGGGGCCGCAAAATGTCGCCGGCGATGCGGGTAGAGTAGAAATCATATGTTTCATGACAGATCGTTTGACAAGTCAAGAAACAACAATGATGTAAATTTTAAATTTGCACCCTATCTGTGGTTCGTCGTTGACCGCTCTTGGCTGATTTTCGTGAATTCGTAGACCGTGAGTAGGTCCGTAAGAGTGCATTCCGAATTGTCGCGCTGATCGCGAAACTAAAACAAAACGTTCCGAAACTTTCGCGAAACTGAAAGGGAGTGTTCCGAAACATATGATATGCATATGCGAGATATGTTAAGATAACTAGGATTCGACGGAAACGTTATTCTATAGTCTCAGCCAGCTCAATGTTTTTGCCCCCTCCCGCATCACAGAAAGTTATTTCGATTGTGTTGTTTATAGTTTAAATACTGTTTAATCTTCTAAAACTAAACACTTAGTACTTCACTCAACCTTTGAACTAGTTTTTGAAAATGAAAAGAGTTAAAGGAAGCGGCGCGGAATACCGCAAGAAAAAGGCTAAGAAAAAAGCAGATGCGAACACGCGAAATATTTCAGTTCTAGTTCTGGTTCAAAAGCTACGTTAACGTCTTCGGCGGCATCCAGCAGCAGCGGAAGTGATTCCAATGTAAATAAGATTCCTCCATCTACGTGAGTGGCCTAGAATTGTTCTCCGGCCAATATTCACGGGAATGCATAACTTATTTTACAGACACAAGAAGAAGACGTGCCTGCCGTCGAAGTTGGAAGTCGTTCTGGTCCCACCACAGAGCAGCGTCAAGACGAAGTCGACTCACCAGAAGTACCTCAAGCATCTAGTCACTAGCCTGCAGAAAAAGTGAACCTCGTGAAGCTGTAAAGACGCTTAAAAATAAGTTTGTGGAAGTTCTTGAGGTACTGGAAGAATTGACGGATCGGTAGCCAGTCTTCTTCTGACAGTCATGCAGTCATTCAACTTCCTCACTTTTCTTGGCCTTTGAGCTGCAGAGCTACCTGAAGAAGATGACACACAGATTTACCTGCAGCAATGTGGACTGAGTGTGGATAAGTGTGCTCAGAAACTCTGCGTTTTAAAAGCTCTCCTAGTGGAGAGCAGAGACCCTTTCGTCCAAGCCGCAATCGACTTTTCTAAGACTCTTTGGAAAAAACTCGGAATCGAACTCAAAACGAGAAGAATTCGCAGGAAAAAACGCATGCATGGAGATGAATCCGCAGATGCAGCTTTGTCTCACGAGCCTCATTCGTAAGGCCCGTAGAATCCGTTTATGAAACCGCTAATTCTATTTTACTTTTAATAAAAGATACTTTATTGCCTATAAAATGATGTCCCGAAATTTAATTTTAATTTAGTTTTGAATGGGGGCGGCAAAATGGGTCTCCCGCCCCGGGCGCCGAGATAGTACGCTACGCCACTGTAACAAGTGACTATTTTTGATTTTCCATGCGCTAGAAGACCTCGTGCATTTCGAAATGATGTTAGCATTTTTTTTTTTTTGTTATATAATGAAAGACGCCAAAACTTCTCATCAGTTGGTGATGTTTGTCACGTATCTAGTTGAACATCTAACGGACAAACTTGGATGTATGGCGTGGATAACCTCAGAAAGAATCAATGGCCTTTTTTTTTCGAATACGACGTATAAGTTTCGGTTAATATGCAAAGCATTTAATACCGGACAATTAAGAAAAACAAAACGTTTAAGGGCCGAAGAGCTCCTATGGTTCAGTCAAAATATTGCCCTCCATAGTCTCCTGTTTTTCTGATCTTAACTAGTCACCGCATTTCCTCTATTTAGGCCCCTTTGTTGATACAGAACATAAGTACTTATTTTCCACATAAACTCTTATGTGGCAGTTTACCCAGAGGAAAAAGTAGAACATAATTGTTTAGGTTGAACATAAATATTTAAGTTTCGTTTCAGCAAATGGCCCTTAATTGTGCAAAAGTAAGGCCGCTGAGACCTGAAATTATGTTGTAAGTAATTTATTTATGCGCCACAATGTTTTTTTTTTCCAAACAAGACATTGGGATGACATAGAAGGCTGACAAAGCGGGATTAGAAATTATGTATGTAAATCAATTGAAAACTTATTGTGACCTTTAGTGCAAATGCGTTTCGCCCAGGTACTACAGTTGGGCTCATCAGTTAGATGCTGTCGTACCCTTCTAAGACGCAATATGTTAGTCGATGATTATCAACACAAATAAAATTTACAGCAGGAACGCAATGTAAATTATATTAACCTATGGGAATTTGGTCAAATTCAGACACCTAGAAAATGACGCCCGTGCCGGAATTTGACCAAATTCCCCTAGACGGTCCAACGTACTTTTATATGTATGTATATTGAACTTTCTACTACGAACACTATCTTGCGCCAGTTCTTTTTCGTTTCCCTTGATCCTCGATATAACAGAGTCCAAAACAGAATAGTTCCTGATTTCTGAAACTTGATTTCCAACTTCCTGATATCACAATATCACTGTATCTGTTTGAAGACACGCTGCCAAAGAATTCCGAGTTAAGGAGCTGGTTTATAAACTATTAGACTTGCGTTAGACAACATAACTATCAGTCCATTGATGTTTATGCTGAAGAGAATCGACGAGATGATAACTCCCCCCGCCCTGAAGACAACTTTTATGTACAAATTTCGATAGAAGTTAAATTTCTACTTTTGACAACAAACTGGTCCAACGCGCTTACCATTTTGCCAATGGGTACTATTACAGGTTCGTATTAACGATTAATTAATTGATAACAACAAAATTTCATATAATTTAGTGTTAGGTTAGGTTAGGTTAAGAGAGTTGATCTTGATACCCTATGGATTGTGATTCCCATGTAATATGTCATTCAAGCCCGTTAAGGGTCTTGATGAGTTTCAGCAAGCTATAGACTGAAATATCTAAGTCATTGGTCTGTCGTGACATATTCGACTGATTAAGGAGTTAGACGGCTTTTAAGGCCCTGATCCTTTCCTTTATCCCAACTTGAGATATCATTCCTACACCAGACCCGTAGAAGCATTTATGGCTCCTTGCAAAGTCTGGTAGATGAGTTTGATAGGTTAGTGGTTGGTGTATGTTTCCATTTGTTTGGTCAGTTCAGTATTGCTGAATAAATCGAAGGGGCTGTCCCTTCCCTCAAGAGGATTTTACTAATCTTAGATATAAATGATCCCATCAACTCACTAACCCTTGTTTTTACTGTAGGATTGGCAATCGCTGGTGTATCCGCGAGGTGCCCATTCTCCTTTTGTTGCTGCTCCCACAAGAAACACGTGCGTCGTTCAGTTGTCTTCGTTAGTTCTATAATTTTTGTCCTGGACCATTTTTATGTTCGGTCGGCTGGTTGATAGAGCTTAAGAATTATAAAGCCATTTGGTAGCGTTAATTAAGTCTTAAAAAAACTTCTCGCATTTAGTATACCCATTTAATCCCCTTCCTTCAACCATGCCAATTTTTTTTCTTTTTCTACTTTATTTCTCCTTTCTACTTCTCGTTTTGTTTCTTTTTTAGCTCTTCTTTTCATTTTTTTTTCTTATTTCTTCTTCTATTCCCTCTTCTTTCTCCTTTTTTATCCTCTTCTTTTTTGCAATTTGTAATATTATTGAAACGCATAATTTTGTCTACCCTATGAGCTCTTTTAAGCCCCACTTCACCCTACCTCGAACGAGAATGAGATGAAGTTTTTGATGCGAAACCTACCATCATCGGATCTCGTTGTTCGTCGGTCATCCCTTTTAGCAACATTTACACGCATCCTCAATGCGGCAAATGGTCTGAAGAGTTTATTAGATCCTTCCTATTTTTTACCCCATGTTTTGGGAGGATTTGATTTTTTTCTATTAGTTAAAAACGTCGAAAGTTGCTTGGTGCAAGTTTGATGCAGCTGCACCAACCAGATTTCTGGGCTTTTGTGTTACAAATTACAGTTTTCCTCTGCGGACATTGTGTACCAACAATGGATGCAGTAGTAGAAAATGTGATTAGTTTAGCTCTTAGCACCCCTCGTCCGGCCCTTTCGAAAACACGAGTTTTCAGTCGAAACTTAACAGTTTCTGAGCTTGAGAGGTTTCATACTTACTATATGCCGAGCCGTGGCACCACTTCAATCCATTGTTGCATAATTGAAATTGCATTGCCCTTGTGTCCAGAAAGCATATAGGTTTGGTACATATACTCGTAAGTGGATGAAGAATGCTTCTTGCAGTGCGAGTCAATTCTGGATTCAATCATAACCAGAGTCCGGAGAGGAATGCCAGCAAGTCGAGTGTATAAAGGGGAATTTATATTTGGCCAACCCTATAGCATACAATGCAACGAGGGGATGCATTATTGTTTAATTAAAAAAAAAATATACATATTTCGCCTTTATAGACTTCAAGTGATGGCCCACACTGGTCTGGTCAAATGGAGCTTAAACAAAAATGGCCATTCAGACGATTGCAATCAGTGCGGTTTAACTGCGGCTGGGCTGTTGAATAAAGTCTGATGGGGGATTGAATTATTATTATTTATTTATTTTTCTCTTTTTTTTCTCTTACGCAAAGTAAAATTGATTTTAATTGAAAATGATGTTAAATGTCAAGCAGCGTAGGGCGCGCACTCTATATTATTCTTAAGGAGTCCAATATATTCAAGCAATTTTTGTCTTCTTCTTACAAGGGGTTGAACGTACAACAACGACGTTCGATGCATGCGTGCATAATATCGCATGCATTTATATGGGTGCTTGCAGAGCCTCATTGAAATACTCATTTCTTGAATTGAAAAGGTTCAATGCGTTGTCGATGTGGAAATTTTAGCTTAGTTATCTCGAGATTGCTTACGTTATACAGATGGCATTTTGCGGTTGAGTAATTTTTCTCCGATAAAATGTAACCAACCACCACCACCACTAAGTTGAAAGCGAAATTGAAATGCTTTCAAATCGTTATGTAAGCTGGATACTTGCTCACTCAATATGTCATAAAGATATCGGTTTGAATTAAAAATTAAATTTTGTATCTTTACACAGAAATCAATGAGTTCTAAAAATTTGTGAGTGGGTTCTTTAAAATTTCCACGACCCAGTAGCCCAGTCCCTATGAACAAACAAATAAACCTGAAATGAAAAAATTGTAATACACAATATTCTTTCACTATCGTTGGAGGGTGTCATTAGGAATATATGTATGTAGTGATTTTCGGGAAAATTGTGCTGGAGCTTAAGAGACCATCTCGGACTTGACGAAAAATTTGTGTTTAGCGAACGACTCAACCAATTCTCGCTCTTCAAAAAAAGGGTTCCGGCGAAATTGAAAAGTAAATTTGATTTTGTTCAACTTTTACAAACATAGATAGGGGTCCACAAAGTTTTGGAGCAACAGAGGCCCTTGCTGCCCCTTGTTGACTCTGGGATATACCATTGCCTACAATTACTTCTTTAGTTATGTTTTCATGTGATTTTCTATGGTAGTTTGGTCCTGATCCAATAAAGTTTCCTTCGATAATCTAAATGAGATTTCAATTGGGGCGGCCATGTTGTTTGTTTTTCAGTTACTGATGCCAATTCATAAAGGCAAGTTACACGATTGAACAGAACTTTCAAATGATAAAACTGTGTTATCAAAATGAATGGTTTGGGGGCCAAATTTGAGACGACCGTTACGGTAATCAATCATCCAAGACTCGTAGCCTTAAGGCTAAGCCAGACTAATACCTGGAAAAACAGTGCAATAGGACATGCTTAAATTCTTCAGAAATATTTGGGTGATAGTATCATTTCAGATTATAAAACACCAGAACTTGACTTTTATAAACCATTCCAAACTGCCTTTCCAAGCAGAGAAGAATGGCTGAACAACCAACACTACGCCAGTGAATCAGCAATAGCAATCTATACTGATGGCTCCAAAATGGACACAGGTGTTGGTGCAGGCTTTTTCTCAGAACCTCATGAGCTAAACAACTCACTTAGGCTCCCAGATCATAGCAGTGTCAACAGCTGCTAGACAGGTATCGATGTGTCGCCATCATCGATACCTGTCTAGCAGCGGGCTGATATCACCTTTTACATTGACAGCCAAGCGGCAATAAAAGCGATTTCTGCCACTGTGATAAAATCGAAGCGTGTCTCTTTCTGTCGCGAAGAGCCTAAGGTTCTTGGCACGCAGCACAATATTAGACTCTGCTGGGTACCGGGACACAGCGGCATACCAGGTAATGAAAATGCCGATGAGGTGGCAAGACAGGGATAAGCGCTTGACACTAGTCAAGCAGAGATGGTAAGCATCCCACTCTGCAACATTAAACAGAAAATTTCAGATATAATCCTAAAGAAATCCAATGAAAGGTGGAGCCTACTTGACACCTGTGATACTACTAGGAAAGTATGGCCTTGTTTTAACAAGCAGAAGACTGCCAAAATTATGCAACTTAGTAATTAGACACTTCGCTCTCTTACGAGCATAATCACCGGACATAATTTACTGAAATATCATAAATTTAAAATGAAACTAAGTACAGATGACCTATGCAGAGGATGTGGTGATGAAGAGGTACATGAAGACACATCACACTTTCTCTGTCATTGCCCTTCACTATGCCACCAGAGAATGAAATGGCTCGGTAATTACTTCTTTGACAATCTAGAAGATTTTTCTAATATTTCAGGAATTCTCATATTGAACTTCGTCAATGCCTCAAAATGGCTTGACCGATTAACAGAATACATAGGTTTTATCAGAAAAGAGTGATTACACTCTACATTGATCTAAGTGTGACGATAGCGACATCAATTGTCAGCCCAACAACCTAACCTTACCAATACCTCAGCCTTCAGACATTTTAGCAACTTACAAGTAGCTCTAATACTTTCGGGTGCTTCCGAAATTGGTCGGTTTTTATATTTTGCGGATCCATTTTATTGTGGCGTATAATATATATAATATGTGGCGTATAATAATACGTTGCTCTATGCTGAATTTTGACAACACTCTTCTTACTTCTTTTTTGTCAAACTTCTTCCGCTATCACATCTCAACTTTCTGACAATATTGGTTCAGTTGGTTCCAGCTTTATTCAAGAATGTTTCAAGTGACACTCCCCGCAAAAGATCAAAAGAGGGCATTCGCTACAAGAATGAGCGATTCTAAATTCTCAAGCTACTGAAAATACAATTAAAATTCAGAACTTATCTATCTTTTGTTTTTCGATTGGAATTTCCCGATAAGATAACAAATGAATATCAATTCTCTTCTCAGAATAACAAAATCTTTTCCAAATTGACTGCATAAGGAATAAGGCTAATTGTATAAATTGTTGAAGATTTCGAATGATCCAAGTTACGAGCTCAAGCTTGCAACAGAGCGGAATGAAATGTTTTTTTTTTTTTAAGACTCGCGTTAGTTAAAAATATACTTTTGTTTGTTGTTGTTGTTTTTTTTAAGAAAACTACCTTAAGGTGCAGATATGGAACAATATTCGTATTTCCTTTTCCATTTTGTTTTTGTTTTTTTTTTCAATTGAATAAATTTAAATTTGTTGAATTTTTTTTTGTATAAGAGAAAGAAAAAAAAAATTAAAAAATTCAAACATACAAGTCCGTGCACTTACTTGTTATGCAAATGAGAACAACGGCGACAGCAACGATGACGACTGCACCAGCAGCATTGGTTGAAAGACTGCGCCTCCACGACGTCGACGACGACGACGATTACGACGATACCGACAGCAACACCGACAACGAAGGCAACACAAAAATCCAGCAGCTAATACTCCATACCTATGTTCCCAGCATTGAAAAGCTTTGCTGTAGCCAGCTATATGCAAAATGCAATGCTACCCTCAATATATCTGAATTATGCATGAGAAGAGTTGGGCTCTTGACAAGCTTGCTTACACTGGCATCCTCCATATAATAAAACCATCAGGAGCAGCACCAACAGAAGCAAGAAGCAGACGCTGAAGCAGAGAAATACATATACAGCTGTTTGTGTTTTTATAATTTTTTAAAGCGGTGTTGTTATCATCGTTGATAAATATCAAATTTTAATTAACTTTTGAGTCTTCTTGGAGAGTTTTAAGAATAATTTTCAGAGATTTGAATTTTGTTTTAACTTATCTTATAATTAGGTAGACAAAATAATTCAGAGCCATGATTGTTTCCCACAGATCCTCTGGTTCCAGGTGAAGTTAAAGGCATATGGTAGCAAGTGACTTTTGGAGCTTTCAACAGGGACTACCTACCATACCTAAGATAGATTTATTTACAAAAAATTTAAAAAATTTGTGCTAGAAGACAAAAGAAATAAATATGCAAGAGTCGATTGCATGAACTTGCTTTCGCGCTTTAATTTTTTATCACGAAATTGCAATTTTTTTTTAAATAAATTTTAGACACTGCGGCTACAAAGTTTAATCAAAATCTTTAAAAACGTTTTTGAGAAAATTTGAGAGAAAAATTCAAAATTGTTGTATAAATGAATGAATAATTTTGGCGTATAAGTGTACTGCGACCTGTAGAACTATTCTATTGTGCTCCGTCTAGAACTGAGGAAGGTCGCTTATAGTACAGCTTTTCGTCCAGATTTGCTTCTTTGAGAAACTTAAGTAGGTATGTAGAGTATTTTCAGAGATTGTAACTCACTCTCTTCTATCTGGTGACGTCTCAGATACCTGTTCCTCTGCACTCCTGCATCAACATATATAGCCCGGTGTTTCCTCGTGAGCATTACAGAATCTGCATGTAGCACTGGTCACCTGGCCAGAAATACCAAGTGTCTTCTCAGATTGCAGTGAACACAAGGAAATTCTAAATTATTTTAAGTTCGTTCCTGCTTAATCCGATACATGATGTAAAGCGTTGGTGTTTGTGTCTACCAAGATGCAATTTGGACTGCCTCAAATTTGAGAGTTACGTCCTTATTTTTGATCTTATGACCTTCTGTTCCGTTTTTATGTCATTTTGAATTACATTCTCTCTTACTCTGTAATAGACCTTAGCTCCCGTTAAGGGTATCGCTGCACCCATGTTAGCTAAATAGTCTGCCTCTTCATTTCTCATGACACCTACATGTCCCGGTACCCAATGAAGTGTGACATTATTATGCTTACCGACACACTTCCATACTAGTTAAGAACTAACGGCATAGGAGCTTAATCCCGGTCATCCACTATGTGCGCGATAAGTTCAACCAACTTCGTTCAACTTTTTATTCAACTCTTCCGTTGGATAAACAAATTTACAACTTCTTACACTAATGCAGCAACTTACGTAATTCACGTTGAGCAACTAAAGTTAAACAAAATGCGTTTGGAGCCCCGTTCACATAATTGACCAACTTTCCCATATGTTGAATAACCTCGCACACCTAGTTGATCAACTCTTAAAACTTATTCCAGTGTTGAATAGCTCCATACACCTAGTTCACCAACTTATTCAAATGTTGAATAACCTCGTACACTAGTTGATAAACTTTTTCGATTTTGACAGAAAAAAATTTTTTTCGAGTTGATCAACTGCGTTTTCGATATGGTTGCTCAACCAGTTGATGAACGAGTTGATATGTACCTTCGTACACTTAAACAAGGATCACTCGTTGGGGAACGCGTTGAACGCACCACGATAAACAAAAAACTCAAACCTGAAATAGTTTTGATTTCAGTTCGGTACATACATTTATTGTTGACGCACGCCTACGCTTTAAAATAATCTTAAATTTGTTCCGTATGAGTATGATTTCCTCTAAGAAAAAAAAAGAGGCTGCCGCATTAATAATATTAGAAAATAAATTGTTGCCTCAAAAGTCTCCATTTGTCATTTACTTCCGATTTACGCAATTGCATTTTTGAGGAAATTTGAGACCAAGCCAATTCCCTGGCATCTCGATTTTTATAAGACGGGCTCTTAATGTTCCATATATTGGGGGGCTCTTCCTCAATTGCTGAAATCAATTGCAAAATTAATTCCGTGGTCCACTCTGTTTTTTTATCACCTTCCATGACGAAAAATCAAAATAAATTACAGTTTGCAAGTTGCAACAACTGCAAGTTCATGGCAACGCAATAGAGTTCAACCACGTAGACACATTTCACTGCAACCAACGCAACGCAACACAATATTACGTCAAGAAATCCCAAAGAAAATTAAAAAGTTGATCAACGCGTTGAACAAATAATGTGCAACACATTATCTTGAAAATGTTGCTCAACGTGTTGATCGAACATTTTCAAGGAGCAACACGAGCTCGTACACTACCCGTACACTTGTTGCGCAATTCGTTGAGCAACGGCCAACAACTAGATCCAACCCGTTGGTTGAACAGAATTGAAGGCACCGTACATTAGAGTTGAATGCGTTGAATTCGAAATTTGTGCGTTGATCGCCTGTTGGACGACCGGCATAACGCTTTGAGTGATGCTTGGCTGATCGACATGGTGGCAATGTTTCGGTTGCATTATTTTTTTTTATTTCCTTATTGGAAAATAATAGTGGACTGCCGACAAATTCCTCTCTCCTTAGTTCCCGATTATTGTCTTCTTTTTTTTTGTGCTACCCTTACTGTCCCTACCTAAAATTGCACTTAAGCTTATGTAAGTCGGTTAAGACACAATCCTATTCTGGACCACTTTCTATATCAATTCGATAACCAAAAGAGCTGGTTGTCCTGTTTCACCTTATCCCTCCTCCGGTCCCGATTGGCGTCAGACCTACTGCACTCTACTCAGTATTGTGCGAGGACGTCTCTACTATAAAGGAGTGGCTTATCTACAGTTCTACGGTCGACATGGTAGATTAGCGGAATCGCCAATCTATCCTAAATCAACCCTCGACTGTCTAAGTAGAAGAATACATCGGGATAAAGCCGCTGCTGAAAAGTCGGCTGCTGAAATACAAATATTGATCCAACCAAATGCCAAGGTACTTATACTTTACTACACTTTTACTCGTCAGTGGCTGTGTATGTGGTCCTACGATCACCAGCTCGTGCCAGTTCTTTCTCGTATCCCTTGGGGCTCGAGCCAACACACATCACAATATCGCTGAATCTTGTTGAAGTCACGCTGGAAAACAATTCTGATGACCTCGACTTTTGAAGCTGTTCAGTACTTCTAACCAAACGGTTTCGAGAGTCTTCTCCAAATCCACCAGACAGGCACCAGCACTCTGCCTTTTAGTTTTGTTCTATTGGATATCAATGAGCGGTTAAGATGCGGCATGAATAATATTATGTCCAGCCTTAAAACCCCGCCCATTTAGACTGATCTCTATTGATAACTTTTTCAAATACTTTAATTTTATTCGGAAGAAGAGTTATTGACCAGAGATTCGCTGGATTGGAGTTGTACTTTCCATTTCGGAAGAGGGTGTTCCACAGCTATCTTCCACTGAATTTGATAATATGCGTTCAGTGTGTTGTTAAGCAGTGTCACATAAATGTCCACTGACTCCAAAGGTAGATGTCGTACTACATCGTTCGATATACAAGAGACTCAAGTGGGTTTTTGGAGTACCTGACCCGATATGGGCATTGTACTCAAGCTTCAGAAGAACAAAGGCCTTATATATAACAACCAGATCAGATGGGGTAAACAACTTCTTGCATCGGCGGAGAAAGCCTAAACACTTAGCAGCGTGTTTGGCGAGGTCAAATATGTGATCACTCCACTAAAGATGGTCTGCGATGCACATGCCTAGAACTGAAAGCTGTTCAGTCTCTTCGATGCAAGTATCACTCATAGAAAGTGGCATATGGGGAGGGTTACGCTTTAGCGACAGTAAACAGCATTGAGTTTTAGAAGCATTAAATTCTACATGGTTTTTGATTCCCCATTGGACAATGCTGTCAAGATCAGAATTTAATGAGCATATCATACGCTGCCGTTGGAAGTCCACATCCGAAGGACAAGGCTGTGAATCTAAAAACGAATACGAAAAGCTGAGGGTACTGTCTGCAGCGAAACAATTCAGTGGATTAGAAGTTTCAGATAAAAGATCATGTATGAATATAAGGAAGAGTGTCGGAGACAAAACGGAGCCCTGGGCAAACCAACATTTATTTTGTGGTTATTAGATTTGAAACCGTCCAAAATTACTTGTAGTGAACGGTCCGAAAGGTAATTTCAAATCCAACAAAGAAGAGATTCATCGATACCAAATACACGCATTTTCAATAAGAGAGCTTGATGCCAAACTCTATTAAATGCTTTTGAAATATCAAGTGCAACAATATTACTTTCTCCAAAACGATGTAGAGATTTGCTCCACTCTTCAATGAGATATACCATCAGATCACCAGTGGACCTATTAAGGAGCTTTCGTTCTTCAAGATATTTCTTAAGCTGAAAATTGATCCATAACCTTGGAAAGAAGGGACGTAAGTGCAATTGGACGATAATAATTAGAGTGTGAGGAGGATTCACCTTTTTTAGGGACAGGCTGGACAAATGCTGTTTTCCATCCCCTCGGGAAGAGACCTGTAGAGTAGGATAGATGGAAAAGCTTACGCAGTGGTTTTGCCAGCGTCGAAAAACACCTTTTCAGAACAATAGCAGGGATACTACCCGGGCCAGTGGATTTGTGAATGTCAAAATCTTTTAGTACTCTAGCTACTGCACGAGTGCGAAAGAAAATTCGTCGCATAAAATCGTTTACGCTCTAAAGTACAGGAGGAGTCATGTAACTCTCTGGCAGCGTCGAATTAACAGCGAACTGTGCTGCAAGCAAATTGGCTTTATCTATCGAGCATACAACAGGAGTGTCATTGAAAACAAGCGTTGGAACAGAGGATTTCGTACTGTTTCGTACGTTTTTTACAAATGACCAAACATTTTTACTAGTTTTGGTACATTGTAGTATTTGTTGCCGTAATTTTTGGTCATGTAAAAATTAAGTTCGTCGGATATGCACGTTACAGGTCTTTCTAGCTTGTTTGGCAATAAAAAGATCATCCTCCAAGGGTGTCCTCCGAATCTATAGACCTGTTGTCAGAAGTACGTATTTGTTTTCTATGGTCCTCTGAAGCTTAAGACACGCAAGGTCGTTTTGGTCACTCCTTCTAAAGATCTTATTAATTTATGGAAACATACTCAACTCGATAGAATTAACAGCCCGAAATTAATGGACAACCCGACAGTTCTCATTGATCAATTGGTTCATGTTCTTGATTGACGACTTCAGTGTTCTAACTTCTAGATCGTATTTATTCTTAAATCACAGCTACAGAGATTTATAATGTTTGTTCTAGTATAATAGTCCAGAAAAATTAGACTTGATGGGTCTTACTATCGTAGTCAGCCTTAGAATGTTTGGTTTGCAGCCACATGATTTTCCTGTCAGTCTCTTGCATCCCATAAGGGCTTTCGTGGCTTTCCCGACAGCTGTTTCCGACATGTTTATTCCAGAGCTATCCCCTTACCTATTTCTGGACTTTGATTACTTCGCCCACTAATCTAATAATTTGCATGTACCATAAACCATATATCGGACCATGGCAGCGAACGTAAGTCCATGATTATACATGGCGTGGTGGCATGCCAATCCGCGTACAGCCATAAGGCCATGGTTGTTGGATGTTGGTGAGGTGGTCAATGCATGGTTCATGGTCTTGACTCCGACGAGCCCGTCCCATTCGGTGGGCCGGTATTGCTACTATTCGACAATTCTGCACTTTAGGTTCCTATCGACCTCCTCGTGGTGCCTGTGGATAGGTTACGTATGTACTGAACCAACTAGATGGGAACATCCTGGACGGTGACCTTAAAGTAGGAATCCGTTAAGGAATAAGAACTCACCAGAGGGTTGCACATTCTTGGTTGATGGTTTTACCTCAATCAAAGCTGGGTGTGTATATATCTTGGGCTGACAGGCCTGAAGGAACTGCATCTGTAAGTGACCTTATGGTGGCGAAACTCGACCGGAAGCTACTCGTATATTCTGGTTCGACGAAAGATAGTGCCCATCACGAGTCTGGGGGCAATAGCGTACGTCTTCGGGCTCTCCTATTCTATCTTCGGATAGAGAGGTGCAGCTGTCGCGTGAGTGCTCTCTTTCTTAGACTATCTATGAGGTAGGCCCCCTATTGGGAGTATCGTGGTGGCTTGGTTTATTGCGAATGCGGAGACATATGGTTTTCAGGCGTGCCTGGATTCAAGAGGTGTTAGATAGACCTCGCCTTCTAAGCAAGAGGTATGTTCATGCCTGCAACATGTCACAACTTTGCGACCGAGATGGCCTCGGCCATGTCGCGGTTAATGGTCAGGACCAAATCTGATTCTGATGGAGGTCGGCCTCCCGTGGGATTAAGCCATAATCGGCAGGTGCTCACGTTAAACCATAAGACGATTCATACCTGAGGACAACCGCTTGTTGAGATTAATTTCTGAACGTTTAGTCCTGCGAATGCTTCCGCCCATCTGGTCAAAGTGATGGGTACGCATTTTCTTTCAAGTACTTTATGCATAGTTTCATGAGGGGTGTTATCAAAGGCACCCTTCGATGTCTCTAAGGAAAAATAGTCTAAATAATCGGATACAAATGATCTCTTCCAAATTTAAAACAAATGTATCTACCCGTTTAGGGTCTATATAGACATGACGTGACAGACCCACGAAAGGCAACCATTTGGTTTGATTTCTTCATCGTCCCACTATTTAATAGCTATTTTTATAAACAATATTCTAGGGTAATAGCTACCTCCATTCCATGCATATCTCTACCGTAAGCTTCTTACTTCTTGGAATGCGCAGCACTATATCCTTGACTCCCATTTAGAGACGTACTGTTAAGTATAGAGATTCTTTTATAATCCGTACTACACGAATGTGGAATGCGTTAGATGTCTCCATTTGGTCCTGCCATTTTGATATTTAGAACTTCACTAATTCAATTCAATTTTGTTTTATTGAACATATACTATTTACAATTTGGCTTACAACTAATAAGATACTACATATGTATGAAAGTTTACATTTGTTGGCTCATAGGGGGCCTAACTATATACAGTGACTTAAGTTTAATTATTTTTATATAAAATTTACATGACGAAAAAAAAAAATAAATTTAAAATGTCGGTTGTATTGTCCTCAGGGTGTTCATTCCTGGTTGTCAGTGATGATTTTTGTGGAGAAAAAAAAAAAAAAAAAAAAAAAAAAAAAAGAACTTCAGTAATGTTTATCGGTGTCGCCTTTTTCATCCTTCCCTATTTTCCTATCGCTCGCACCGAGTTTAATCATATTAAGGGTAGCCAAAACCCCTTTAGCGCCGCTTATTATAAACAAAGAGAAAAGTTTTCACGACCCCAAGCAAAATATTTAGCAAGTAAAATCCATATAACATCCCTGTGCTATAAGCAATGAACTACTTACAACTAAAATGTCGAGGGGGTGGGCTGACGTGACGGAGAATTCTTGTGGCGCTAGACATTCGACTTTTCTTCAAAAGGCCAAATGTATCGCACTCAATTTCGTTGGCCATATACGAGTACTCGTATCTGAGTACAGACCTGGCAATCATTCAAATCACGCGCTTCGCGACCAATTTATCGCATCCCATCCGATATATACATACATATACCAAGCTCTATACACACCTATACACTGCTTAAACTTGGCTTCAGATTGATATCTAGCGGTACTACGTTAACTTTTTTCTTGTTTTTGTTTTATTTTCTTTGCCAGCAAATTGTCAAACGAGCAGAAAAATAAACGCAAACGCGATATTTATTACTTTTCCATTTTTATAGTTGTTGTTGTTGTTGGGCCTGACTCTGGATTGTATAGAAATTTATGGCTTGTTCATTTGGCCTTTAAAAAAAAAAGTCGTGTCTCTGTTTCTCTGGTGGTGAAACTGAGGCGCTCTTTGATACCGATTTTTTTTGTTTATGTTTTTCGCTGTTCAATAAACGCAAATTGATTACAAATGAATCAACTGCGACGGGGATGAGGGTTTGGGTGGGTAAATAATACTAGTACACCACCATCATCCGGTGGCCATTTATACATATAATTGGAGCCCAAACAACAACAGTAATGCAGGATGCGAGTATTTGAAGTTGTTTCTTTATTTTACACTCACAGTGCCTGGTGCAATTGTCACGTAGATTGCAAATGGCTTAGAACACGCTCGTCAATTGGACTTTAATTACAAAAGCAATTACAGCTTCAATGATTGGCGGAATAAGCAGCGTTTGTTGAATCAAGGACTCGGCACAAGTGCGTGCGTGTATCTGTATATGTTTTACTTGTGCGGTTTGGACTTTATGGAAATGACTTTTGAGAATAGTATTACGTGTGTTTGATTGATCTTTTGTGAATGGAAGAGCAAAGGTTGGAAGATTGATTGAGGCCTACTTAAGTTTCACACGAATGACTCAGCCGAGCCGAGAAAATGAAGAAGCAAGTCGAAACAACGAGGTTGAGCATTTGTTGGCATTGATTGCTGACAAGAATGTATTTTTGACTATTGCGTGCGAAATATACGAGGGTTGGTTATGTAAGCTGTGAACGTTTATTTTGACTTTAATCTATTTTTTTGCAGAGCTGGAAAGCTATAATGGAATACCTCACCTAAATTGCCGGAAGCGGGACTTCGTCAAAATATAGGGACACATTCATTAAGTTTGTGAAAACTTTTACAAAACCATCAGGAAAAAGATTATTGTTTCTCAGAAAATGTTTTTTTAGGTTTTACGAGTAAGTTATACAGAGTGCGTTTTATGTTCCAGGTCGTTTCTTTTTTTACTTGTGATATATGTAGGTACTTATAGGGCAAGTTCTGCATTTGAAAAAAAATCGAACTCGAGATTTTGATCAAAGTTGACATTACGATGATAGCGAAGATGAAAAAAGTGGGTCCGGCAATTCCGTCTGTCTGTCTGTATGTCTGTACCTCTCCCTACAGCCTAAACCACTAGACCTACATACATAAATGTTCTTCAATTGAAATTGAAATTTTTTTTTAGCTCCAAAACTAAAGGTATCTACCCCCCACCCGTACCGTAATGCATAATCTTATTAATCCCGAAAACGGCTGTAACGATTTTGATAAAAAAAAAAATTATGTTCGATACTATAGTAATGGACTACATTTTTGTAAAAAAAAAATTTGGGGCAAAATGTTATTAATGGTACCTGTCTTAGAAAACAATTAAATCTTAAAATTGAGTTTAGATTATTAAATTCACAAATTTCCTGAATAATATTCCTTTAGATCCTTTTTAAATATTGCTGTGTTTTGTATTTCTTAAATAGAACTTGGCAAAGAGTTCCATAGACGGACAGAGTTTACAAAGAATTGACGCTCAGATGTTAAGAATGAACTTCGGGGATGAATCAGTTGATGAGATCGATGCGAGGTTGCAGTTCTAATTCCATCAAAACAGTATTGTAGTTGGTGTGTAATTAATATATCAGAGAGCAAAATTAAAGTTCGAAACTTCAGATAACTTTCATACCCAGCACCCTACTAGAGAAGCCAGACAATCTGTCCTATCTTCGTAGGCCATAGACGTAACGTACTGCACTATTAAACGCGACATTGAGCTTTCGTTTGCTAACATAATCGCAGTTACAATAAATTTCACAACCGTAGATTAAGATTGGTATTATTAAGGTCTTTACAAGTAATAAGCGTGTTTTAACAGGTGTAAAAGACTGAGTTATAGTACCATGGGGTACGTAGTACACCAAATACCTTGCCCACAAGTGCATTGATATGGTTATCCAAAGTCAAATTGCGATTGAAAGTTACCCCGAGATTTTTTGCATTTTCCACATAATCAATCGAACCCTTGCTGCTCAAAACAATCGAAGGAAAATATTCGAGATCAAGACTTTTCCTTGATATTACTATGCACTTTGATTTTTTCGGATTTAAAAGAAAGCCATTTCAATGAGACCACTTTTCAATTTTCTCTAGGTCTTCATTAACACAAAAAGCTGCATGCTCAATGAGCCCAAGCGGATAGCTCATATATAATTGGACGTCATCCGCACATATATGAACCGAACAGTACTTGATAATATTGATGACAGTTAATTGACATAAATTGAAAACAGCAGAGGACCAAGTATAGAACCCTGAGGGACACCGGAAACATTAGACAGAAAATCAGATAAACTCTCCCCAACCCCAATTTGCACTGCTTGCCTTCGATTACTCAAATAAAAATAGATAAGCCTAGTAGCACCTACCGAAAAATTAAAGTTTTGTATAAGTTTTTTACACAAATTAACATGATTGACAGTGTCGAAAGCCTTGGAAAAATCAAGCAACACTAGAAACGTAACCGCATCCTTATCCAGTGCTTGCCTTATATCGTCTGTAACGTTTAACAGCGCCGTGATACAACTGTGCTTTTCACGAAAACCAGATTGTTTTGGTGTGAGCAACGAATTTTCCGAAAGATAAAAGCTGATTTGTCTTTGTAGAATCCTTTCAAACACTTTTGACAAGAATGGTAAGATAGATACAGGCCTGAATTCATTACCTTTTGCATTTTTGGGAATAGGTATAACTTTAGTCAACTTCCATAGGCGTGGATAGACACCTGTCATCATAATTTTATTTAACATAAAAGTAAGATAAGGCAGAACAATCGGTAAAATAATTTTAATTTTCGACTTTCTCATTAACGGCTCTAACGATTTTAACCCTAAAATTTTTACCGGGAGCCCCCTTAAGTTAAAAATAATATTGTGTATAGAAATATACGAAACATTTTTTTTTTTTTGTTTTTTGAAAAAAAAATCCAATTTATTTTTTGAAATTATTTCCTAAAATCCATATTACTAAGCGCATAAAATTGGCATCCCAAATTTTATTCTAGAAAAATTTTAAAGAAACTTGTTATATAAAAAATTACTTTTATAAAACGATTTTTGAACTTTATTTGCGCAAATTCATGCTTTTCCGGAAATCAGACCGCAATTCCATGCATTTGAACATTTTTATCTCATTAAATCCATGTTTTATATTTATAAAATGTATTTTAAATTCCAAAGTATACAAGTTCGTGCGATCCAGTCGTGCATTTTATTTTTCAATAACTTTTAAATGAAAAACAGTTTAATAATTCAAATTGTATTGATTGATTATATTAAGTTCTTTAAAATATGTATGGAATACGATGTTGGTCAAGGGGGCGTGAAGCACATTTTGCATAACGATGTTTTGTTTTCAAATTTCTTGTGCACGAGGTCTATGAGAGGTACCCGAAGTTCCGGACAATATTTTCTAGCGTATACGTTGGCTTACTTGTCACCCAAAAACCTTTCTTTGTCCCTGAACCATGACTTAGAATTGCTACGTGGTTGGTTCAAGTTGCATAAATTGATTATAAGTGACAAAACAAAGTTCATGATTTTCAATATTAAAGGAAAAATATGCAATGATATGCCATTAAAATATCATTCGCCCAATTGCGAAAGATTCCGTTTGATAAATAATTGTTCTCACCGTAACAACGCTCTTGGGTTTGATTCTCAAAAATGTTGCTCCGACAACTGCTTTGAAATTGAACGCGTTGACAGTTTTAAGTACCTAGGTGTTACGTTAGATTATAAAATGAGCTGGACAAATCATACTGTGAATTTAAAGCAACTTCTAACCAATGTAGTAAGACAACTATATCTCCTCAGCCAATACTGTGGTTTAGCAGTTTTAAAGTTAGTCTACAATGGCCTTTTTAAATCTAAACTGCAGTATGGTTTAGTTTGCTGGGGTGGAACTAACATTAATAAGATAGAACCTTTGCTTATAAAACAAAAGCATGCAATCCGTATTATGTGCAAAGTAAATCGACAGACTCCAAGCTTTGAATTGTTTAAAAGTCTTCTACTTCTTCCATTAAGGCATTTATATTTCTACAAAGTTTTAAAATTATTTTTCGAAAAATCAGGTTATAACTCTTCTAGAATTTATGAAAATCGTAACCTGCGTGTTAACACTAGAAACCTCGTCAACATACCAACCTTTAAAATAACACTTTATTCTCACTTTTATATTGTTGCCGCACCCCGTCTATTTAATAAGCTACCTGAAAATCTAAGATCTGTGAGAGTTAAATCCGTATTCCTTAAAAATATTAAGCAATGGCTGTTCTTGATGAATTACGATGTTCTGGAAAATCTACTGAATCCATTAGTTTAGTCTTTCAATATTATAATGTATTTTTCAGTTTTGTTTCTTTTCTCTAAACTTGAATTATTGTTAATTTTTTTTTAATTCTTAAGTTTATCGCATCCCCATCGATAAATGTATTAATCATCTTTATTTAGTATAGTACTTTCACCTCTTGTTTTTAAACAACAGAATGTACTTAACTGTTTCATTTCTTTTTTAACTTAAAGAATCTTTAACTGATTATGATTATTTTTCTTTGTTAATTTATATAGCTTTAAGTTTTTTTTGAAATGAAATAAAGAATTAAATAAAAAAAAAAAAAAAAAAAAAAAATATTTACCTAATTTCCCAGTTTAGATACATTTTTTTTTTTAATTATTTCAACAAGTTGTGTCTGCGCTAGATGACCAATAATAAATTATTCCTGACCACTCTTTACAACTGTCAAACGCCAACTGACAAATTTTATTAACACAAAAATGGTAACCAAATAAGATCGACCTGGAATGTAAAACGCACCCTGTACTTTGTCAATTTGTTCGTTTAAGGAAACATTCTGATACCTAAAGTATAACGTGTAAATAAAATTAACAACTTAAAACGTTAAATTCAATGCCATTTTTGGTCAATTAAGCTAGTATTTCGTTGCATAACCATTACGTTTTATTACAGCTTCGCAATAAGTCTATAAGCCCATTACATCTCTGCGGGGTTATAGATGTCCGAGCCTTCTCAACTTTTGCACTCCAGACTTTTTTGTGTACCTATGCCCACTCAAATATACTCAATAGGATTGTGGTCAGGGGACTGAGCAGGCCATTTCATATTCTCAATCTCATTGTCCTGAAGACATTGTTTAGTAGTTTTGCTGATGTGCTTTGGGTCATTATCCTGCTGAAAGACCCATTTTAGCGGCATTTCGAAGTCGGCATATGGTAGCACGGTGTTTTTTCTTCAAAATTTCGACGAAAGGTTCATTATTCTTTATATCCAATACATTGGACCAAATCCATAGTATGAGGAGCATCCCCGTACCATCATACTAAATTGCCCATGTCTTATCCGAAATGCTCTCACGCAAATATGTTTTTTTTTTTTTAGAAATGGGACTTTCCATAGACTGCGAGCATTCAAATTATGTTCTCTCAATCTGCTTAAAAGTATGGACACCGAATAGTAAATCAAGTTAACCCAGTATTTCCGTAGCTGTTGCAGTAGGATTCGTTCTTGAAAACCTAATAGCACGTTTAATGCAGGAAGACGCTAGAACTCATTTGGGCCTACGGTTTTCAATTTTTTCTTCAAATGTTATGGCGTTTCTTACCATTTCCGCGGAACAACCCACAAGATCCTGAACTTCCTTATACCTAGGTCTTACCGTCCATAATAAGCTTTAGAAAAAGTTTGCGTCTTTCTGGTGTGCAGTATTTAGTACGACCCACTTCAAAGGAATAAATTCAACGGTTTTAAAACTAATTCGGTGAAAATATATAAAAGAAGTATAGGACTGACTTTTTATTAAATCTAAATCCAAATTGAAAAAAAAAAAACAGAATTTTTAAACAGAATCTGACAATGGCTGCTATTATTTTAGTAATTTTTTTTTTCAAAACTCAATATGTCGAAAACTCAATGGTCGATTTTTTAAACTTGATAATTAGAAGTATCTCAATACAATCTATAAGATGTGAGAAAAAAAATTATTTTTCTAAAAATAACAGTACCCACCATACAAATGTTAAAAAATCGTTTTCGAAAATGGTATTCTTCTCGAAAACGGCGCCTAGAACTTTGATAAAATTTTTACTTGCGACTTATAGGTACTATAAGGCAAGATATGCATTCGCAAAAAAAATCGAACTCGAGATTTTGATCAAAGTGGACATTACGATAATAGCGAAGACCAAAAAGTGGGTCTGTCTGTTCAACTACAGCCTAAACGGCTCGGCCGATTTTTAATTTAATTTTTTCCCCCCACACATTTTTTTCTTTTTTTTTTTTTGAAGACCAAAAATAACGGTACCTGCCATACGATTTTTTTTCCAAATTTTATAAATATTTTTTTTTTCAAAAACTGTCCCACACAATTTAAAAAAAAAAAATTGAAAAATTTCATTTAGTTAAAACTAGCTAATAGTTGAAAAAAAATATCAAAAAAATTGTTATTTTTTTTTGTTTTTGATTTTATCGAAAACGGTACAGCCGATTTAAATAATTTTTTATGATAAAGCTCCTCCAAAGTTTTAATATTATTACATATTCAAATTTTCAATTCTTATTTTTTAGATTTAAAAAAAAAAATCAAAATTTTTTTTTGAAAACTCAATATTTCGAAAACCCCAAGATCGATTTTTTTTAAACTTGACAAAAAAAAGTTTCTTAACATAATCTACAAGATTTAAGAAAAAAAATCTTGTTTTATCTAAAACTAACGGTACCTTCCATACAAATTTTTAAAAATGGGTTTCGAAAATCATATTTTTCTCGAAAACGGTTCCGAGAATTTTGTTAAAATTTTTCTTTTTATTAATTTTTACGATCTATAATTTAATAAAAAAAAATTTGAAATCTAAATATTACTGACTGTACCAACCATAGAAAGATTTTTTCGAATTTTGAATTTCTCATTATCGGCATAACGGATTTTAAAGAAATTTTTTATAAAGAAGCTCCTAAAAAGTTTAACGAACATTGCATTTCAAAACTTAAAAAACAAAATATTTTTTTCAATTTTCAGAAAAAAAGTCATTTTTTTTTTTTGAAAAATTCGATATCTCAAGAACGGCTTAGTATTTTTTTTTGGAAATTAGACTCCTATTCGTACAATAATAAAAACTTAAGTTTGGCTTAGCAAATTTTTTTCTTAAAAATGTTTTAAAAATTTTGTACATAAAAGCTTATTTTTTTAAGGAACCACTACAACGACTTATAATTCTTGTTCTTGCATAAATTCATATTTGCATAGCATTCTTTTTTTATCTCTTACTTCTAAAAGAATTTAAAAAAATCATTTAATCCTTATGAACAGTAAGTTTTCTTTAATAACATCCGTTTTTAAAATTCCTAGTCTATTACATAGGAGCAAGTTCGTGCGACCCTGTCGTGCATTTTATTTTATTTCGATTAATTTTTACGGTTTTTCTTAGAAGAAGTATTTCAAAGAGAAGCTTCTAAAAAGTTTGGAAAACATTGCATTTCAAAACTTAAAAAAAAAATATGTTTTGAATTTTTGGGAAAAAAAAATATTTTTTTGTGAAAATTCGATATCTCAAAAACGGTTCAACATTTTTTTTTAATTTAATTTTTATTCGTACAATAATAAGGACTTAAAGTTGGCGTACCATAAATATTTTCCTAAAAAAGCTTATTTTTAAGAAACCAAAAAAAAAGAGAACAATATTTTTAATTAATAATCTTAAAAAAATTAAGTCGTCTTTTTTCGACGAGAAATGCGTTGAACTCTGTTGTCGATGGTCGCTTTGGGCTATGTATATTTCAAATTTCAAAGCCTGCCGTCTCAAATAGCTTCTTCCTTGCCAATACTTTAATTTAGGAGGATTACGATAAATTCCAATATTCTCAAGATCTTCCTCTCGAGGTGATTGTTAACTATCTTAAGCAGCTCGAAGTCTATGAAGTGTCATTATATGGTAAGCTTAGTGGAGTAGGCACAATCGAGTAAGGGCCTAATCAGGTAATTGCAAATCAATAAGAGCAACTCCGTAATAAGAAGAAGGTCTTTTTACTGAGTCCGGTCTGTTTCACGGAAGATCGGAGAATAGATGGAAGATGCAACTTTTGCGATTCCAAATAGCATCTACCAGTCCTGCTTTACGTACTCGAGTGCTGAACTGAGCTCTTTCGAAAGAAAAATTCATTGACCGATATTTGGTCTTGGGATCAGGGCGAATGGAGGAAAAGAACTCTATCAGCTGTACCACGATGTACAAGATAGACCAGAAACTCAAAACACGATTATAACAATGGCTCGGCCTATTGAGCGAATGGATAACAATGCCCCAGCTAAAAAAGTCTTCGAATCTCAGCCCCCTAATTTGCGGCGGCAAAAAATACCTAACCTCCGATTTAAAGACCAAGCCATTGCGGATACCAGATCGCTTCACCTACTCGTACATAGATGACTGGAAGCAACGTGCTCGAGATCGCAGAGTGTGGAAAGCTGCCGTGTCTCAGGCAGTGATCCTTAATGGATTAGAAGCCGGGTAAGTAAATAAGTAAGTAAGTAAATACCAAGGCCATGTGTGTTGGACTTAATGCAGTTGGTAAGACGCAAAAACACTCAGACATTCGTGAATATGCTTGGTTACTGTTACTGATGTTCGAAATGCAATCTGCATCTGTTATGTTGGTAGATACTTGTAGTAGCCGCAATATTTGGTGATGGATACGACGTATATGAGGTGGATTCGTGGGATTATATTTTCGTTCTAGTTTCTAGAAAAATTTCCCAACACTTCGTTCGGTGTAAATATACTCAACAAACATGGTCCAAACTTGGATTCTTGTGGTACTCCTTGATTTCTGATTTTTAGCTTAGAACTTGAACGATGCGAGTCTGTTTGTTAAAAAGTTCTAAATACTTCTTACTTACTGTCTTAAAAAATTTAGTACAATCAGCTACTCGTAGTATTTGAATTTTTTGATCTAAACGCCCTCAAAATACCTTTCAGAAGCTTGTCAGGTATGTGCGTTTGGTTTTCTGGTTTTAAAGCCCGATTGAGATCTCGGTGTGAAGTCAGTAGACAGCGGGTGTGTAGTCGTTAAGGAGTGCTTTGTCTGGAATTTGTGTTTTATTTTTTTTACAAGGCCCAAGTGATTAATCTTTTCAGCAGTAGGGCTTCGAGGAATTTGTTTATGGAGCAAAGTATATCTCCAGTTTGCCTCTATTCCTAAATATATATGCGGGCGGTCCGATAAGTACTAAGCCTCACCGCTCTATGGTGCCAGTATCGATGATGATGAGCTCCGTCCAGATGCTGCGAAAATGGTTAACACGGAGGATAACGTGTCAAAAATCTGCGATCTCGTATTGGCAGACCGCCGGATGAAGGTGTACGAGGTAGCTGAAATAGTAGGCATCTCAAAAGACCGTGTGAGTCATATCCTCCATGAAATTTTGGGCATGAGAAAGCTGTCGGCGCGATGGGTGCTGCGCAACCGTGAGATCACTTCAGAGCAGTGTCAAAATTGGTCAAATTACACTACGAACTGCTGCCCCATTCAACGCATTCTCCAGATTTGGCCCCTTCCGATTTTTTCTCGTTTGCAAACTTGAAAAAATCACTCGCCCGGCGGAAATTTGAGTCGAATAAGGAGGCCTACTTTGCAGACCTCGAGGAAAGTAAGAGACCTAGATAAATCCTCCAAGAGCAACTCTTGTCATGAAAAATGCTTCTCATCTTAGTCGTTCATACTCAATAAGAAACTTTTGAAGGTCCCCTCCACTCCTGCCGAGAATATTCACCCAAGAATTGTAGAGAGTTGTTAGTCCTTAGTTCCTTAAGAGCCATTGTGCCTCTAATTTATTGATTTTTTTCAACACAATCATGTCATTTGCATATTTACCAAAGTTCCTCCAAAACCAAATATCGAAATAGCACAATCGCATAGTACACAATCTCCTCTATATATTCACCACCGCCACTCTCGGTTTTCGAAGCGAAACTATTTTATCCTGAAATCGTATATTTCCGGAAATATTTTTAAGAATGTTCCACCTTTTATGTCGTATCGTGTAATCTTACATGGATTCGCTAAAAGCCCCAAAAACCAGGAAAATAACCACCCAAAACCCTAAAGCCTTTTACACAATTCCTATACCTACCACACAAAAAAAAAAAAAAAAAACAGAAAATATAAGCTCATCCAAAAATATTACTGTAAAATGTGCAGGAATAATAATAATGTAGGCAGGTATAGATATGTATCTCAATCACTGCACGCTGTATCTTTAGGTCATTTCTATGGTAAAACCGCAACAGTTAGGGTACGCCTTATGCCATCCAATGGAATTAAAAGTTTCAAGCTATAAATTTCTTCACCGTTGATCACAAAAGGGCAGAAACACAGCGCACAATTGTACAACTATATCCTAACATGGTAAAACCACCGATGCAGCAGGAGCAACTGCTGCAGCACAAACAGCATCAGCATCAACTTCTACCATCAAAAAGACAAAAGGTCAAAAAACCGTTGCGTTGTGTTCTGTGCTGTTGGGTTGGTTAGAACCACAGAAAAAAAATAAAATATCATTTGGAACTCTGTCCATGCATACATGGACTTGGAAGCAAGCGTACTCCTCTGTCCGAATCTGAAAACATGGTCCAATGATGCTTAACATTGTGAAACAACGCAAGCCAGCCAACAAGCACTGAAGCTGGACTCGAAAAAAAAACACTTTGAAACAAAAAATATCCCAATCGTAGTAGGTAATGCTGAAATTTTAAGGGGGAAACAAAATGCTGCACGCGAATAAGTGATTGTTGTTGAACTGCAATCGAACCGGTTTGCATTGTTACAGCACTCATGTACGAGTACCTCCACATCTGAGAGGAATGAAACAAGATACTTTTAATGGATACCGCGCGGCGGCCGGTGGCGTGGTCTACAGTGGATCGTTTTGAGTTTTTTTTTTGAATCGAAATGTTTTCTTGCATTTAAAGAAAGTTGGTTTTGTATTTTTAAGAGATTTTACAAAAACATATTTTTTAAATTGTCTCCATTTCAGAATTGAGTTTTACGAGGCTAATTCAAGAAGAATAATGGTGTGAGTTTCAACAAACAGAGGGTTAGTAAAGCAATAAAGAAAATAGCACTGAACCATCTACCCTCTGGTAATTCATAATTGACGTTCAAGTCTTTTAAGACTATGGAATATGATTCTGTTTTGCTAACCTTTTATATTTAAACTTGAAGTGAGATTTAAAAATATCCATATAAAAATCTGTGCAATAGTTTTCTAAATCAAAAATTATATGGCATCAAGTATCAATCATTTTTGGCCAAAGAAAAAGTATTACAAAACCGTGTCGGTAAAATATTCAAACGAAAGATATCTATCAAGTCTTAAGAAAATAACCAGGTGTGGTTTGATGTGGATATTGGACCAGCAAAATCACTAGTTGGTAATTTTTCGAAAACGACGTTGACAAGACGGTCACCATCAATGGTAACCAGCGTTACACAACGGTGATATTTTGTATGGGCCAAATTGAACTGTATTGAACTAGACGACAAGTGGTTTCAGCAGGATGCCCTAGGTGCCGCACAATGGATGCCGCGATTGAAATTCTGTTAGGTCGTCTTTGGCAACCAAGGTCATGCTTTCTTTTGGGGTTTCCTGAAGTCGCGGGTTCTATGCGAAAAAACCACAATCGACCGAAACCCTTAAGATAAATATAACACAGGCTTCGGTCTAATTCAGCGAGGTGTAGGCGGAAGAGTCATTGAAAATTGAACTACTAGGACCTGTGCCACCGTAAGGAGCCTAGGCGGACATTTAAAGGATGTCATTTTCTATATATGGTATAATGGCATACATGGGCCTTTCAAGTAAAATAAGATTTTTTTTAATACTTCACGCTCAGCTTGTTTTATTCAATTTCAACATCTATTATCCGCCCTTACTGAAAGACGCTTTATATAAATACATAGAAATTTTAAATGGTGACTTAGGTACATAAGATGTGGGGCACAATAGATCTCCAGGTCAATACCACCAATACATAATTCATTCATTCATACATAAAACTATAAGAATGCCATTTTGTATTCTCAATTTTCTCAAAAATAACAAGACATTTATTAATAAGGGCATTGAGTAGCACAGAAAAATCGAATTGGTAATAACTTCAAAACTAAAATGCACCACTGGGTCGCACGAACTTGCTCCCGTGTAAAAGACTAAGAATTTCAAAAATTAATGTTATTAGAGAAAAACTATTCATAAACATAAAATTCATTTTTTAAATGTATAACATCACTTTTTAGTAGTTGGAGCTGAAAACAGGATGTCTAATCATTTCTCAAGCAAATATTAAGTTATGCAAGAACAAAAACTTTGAGTCGTTGTAGTGGTTTCTTAAAAAAATAAACATTTATATACAAAATTTTTAGAACATTTTTAAGAAAAAATTTTGGAACGCCAATTTAAAGTTTTTATTATTGTTTGAATAAAAATTAAATTTATAAAAAAAAATATTGAGCCGTTTTTGATATAATGAATTTTCCAAGAAAAAAATTGATTTTGTTTTTCAAAATTCAAAAAAATATTTTTTCTTAAGTTTAGAAATGCAATGTTTTAAACCTTTTAGAAGCTTTTCTTTAAAAAAAAAAAACATTTAAATCCGTCTTGCCAATAATGAGAAATTCAAAATTCGAAAAAATCGTTTTATGGTAGGAACAGTCAGCAATGTCTTGTTTTCAAATTTTTTTTATTATAAGAATTATTGTAAGAATTAATCGAAAGAAAAAATATTTAGGAAAATTCTCTTAACCGTTTTTGAGAAAAATACATTTTTTGAAAACCATTTTTTAACATTTGTATTGAGGGTAACGTTATTTTTAGGTAAAATATTTTTTTCTCAAATCTTGTAGATTATATTAAAAGACTTCTATTTATCAAGTTTGAAAAAAAATCGAGCATAGGGTTTTCGAAATATTGAGTTTTCAAAAAAAAAAATTGATTTTTTTTTAAATCCAAAAAAAAAATTCAAAATTTGAATAATAATATTAAAACTGCTGGGGCACTTTAACATAAAAAAATTATCAAAATCGGTTTTTGAGAAAATCAAAAATGAAAAAAATGGTTCCAAGGGGGGTAGCAAAAATAACCATTTTTTGGAATTTTTTCAACCATTTTCTCGCTTTAATTAAATTAAATTTTTTGAGTTGGTTCCATAACTTGTCTTACAGTACCTGTAAGTCGCAAGTAAAAATGGTTTCTGTAACTTTTTCCTCGAAATATTTAGTTTTAAAACTATGTTTTTTTTTTTTTTCAAAAATATCAACTTAAAAGAATTTATTTAAAAAGAAAACAAAAAATTGATATTCTAGCTTTAAAATAAATTTTAGTACGATACTTCAAGTATCGTATCGTTATTATCGTTATTGTTTTAAATTATTTTGTTTTTTGAGTTAATTTTTTAGAAAATTTACACTCCCGCCTTAACGGGAAAAAACAGATTACCCTCTGCAATACGGTTTTGTTTTTTGACTCGACTTAAATTAGATACTTACTATCGTATCTTATTCAAATCACCCTGTATATTGCAAGTAAAATAATGATTTAAAACTAAACTAATAGACTGGCCAACAAAGATTGCCTATCAGTACAGAGAAGATAGGACATTTGCAACTTAGTGTGGTTGTAGTGTATTTTCTAAGTTTATCACATTAATTGAAACAGTCCAAGTGTTGCCACTTGGAAGCAAAAATTGCTCAATAACAATTTTGAAAAACAAACGAAAATTGATAGATTTTTTTTGTTTGAACAGAGCAATGAGGTGTGGTAATAGGTGCATTGTTTTAGGACTGTGCCTAGCAAGCCCAATCTCTTTTTAAATAAAAAAGAACAAACAACAAAAAATATAACTTCTTTTATTTTGTAATTATAAGTTTAACAATTCCGTGGTAAGTCCGTGGTTTGAGTGTAATGTGACAAGTTGTTAATACTGCGAGTTAACCAGTAAACGCACGCTTTTATGGCAAAGAGCTGACTGACTCAATTATCATTTCTCTTCTAACCACGTGATCGCCGGTCACTCTCTCACCATTTCGAGAGGGTAATTTTAATTTTATCTTTTCGTGGCAGTGATGACTGAGGCAAGGGATCATTTTCATCCCTCGTGCATTGTCATTCAACAAGTGTGTATTTAAGATTTGAAATAAGATTTGAAATAAGCATTCCCTGTAAAATTAATGCTTGTTGGGCAGAGTATAGCAGGACTTACAGAAAAACACGAACGGCAGAAAATATAATAAAAAACACTTTTTTGAAACTAATACCACTGTAATGTTAGATTTGAACTCAAAATTTTGTTTAATACGCAACGAGTACTTACACTGTAGAACAATAAAGAAGTTAAGAAGTTAAAAAACTACCGTTCAACTTCTCACTAAACCACTTTTCTTACTTTCGACTTAGTCAAAAAATTCATTCTCTTCATCGGAGAACCGGATACTAGTTAATTCTTCATATGTATAAAATATTCTAAAATGAATGCGAGTTTTCAAAAAAAAAAATTTTTTGTTAAAAAAAAAATCAAAATATTTAGAAAACGGATTAAGAATATTTTTTTTATTTTAAATTTCTTTAGATTTATGCATACCATTAACCACTCTTTAAAAATTTGTGAAAACTTTTAACATAAAAAAATATTAAAATATAATAATATACTTTGTAAGTAACTTCACATTATAAAAATGATTTTTAATTTTTTTTTAATCTTTTTTCATTAATATATCTTTTAAAAATCGGACGGCATTTTTTGTTTAACTGAATCTCTTTGGTTAAAAGAATTACAAGAATGAGAATGCTCTAGCGGTGTAATTCATAAAATCAATTTAATGACCTATTACTCAATATAAAATCATCTGACGTTTATCACTTAAGCGTTAAAAGTTGTACATAATAAGAACAAGAACATTTTTTTATTTCAATAGTTTTCGCAAAGCGGTCCACAGTATTAACAAAAAGTCGTGAGTTCTCTGTGTTTGGCATCCAAAACTGGTTACGATGAAGCCAAGCGTTTACGTTTCTCGTTCAGTCCATTCGACAATTATTGTGGGTTTATATTATATGTATGTATATAATTTGGTATCTTTTCTAAGGTTTCTATAGGTATTGGACATGAATGTACCTACGAGCAAAGTTAGTTGTGGATTGTGTTGGTTTAGATTGTTTGGATGACTCGCCTCTCAAGCTAGTTTATTGCCGGAAGAATAGTTTAGATTAAGTTGACTTATTAAAACAGTTCAACGAAGAACAAAAATAAAATTAACAATTTTATTTATGTTTGCATCTTGATGATTATTTTGATTGTCACGTTTCCGGGACCAGACTAACTGTATCTGTTTTGTTTGTTTGTTGATGCGGTCAGTTTCATCGGAAGAAAGACATAAAAACTCAAACCTTAAATGAAATTTGGTCGAAAACAAAAAATTTAAAAGAGGAATTTCAAGACTTTGGCCATTTCTGCTACATGAAGGAAGAGTCATCAATACCTTGACTTAAATACTCAAACTGAGATATGAGCTCTGACACATATTTGCGGCTGTAGAGAACTTTTTTTTTTTATAAATCTTTTTGAGATTTTTCAGTTGAAATTTATGAATTTTGGTATTTGGAAGATTATTCGAAAAAGACGAAATCCTTTGGATACCCACAACCATCGATTTGAAAGTCGAATGAGACAACGTCAACAACAGAGACAAGCTGTACATAAAACCGTGTTTCATGATGACTCATACGTTAATGGGTGTTTAGGTCGCACAAATTTTAAATAGGTCTCCAATATGGATAAGGTTATTCTTACGACTTCTCTAGCAAACATTTTTCAGGGTATTTTGTGCTTAAATCAGATATCAACTTATCTACCAGTCAATGTTCTTGAAAAAAGGTCAGTCTTTGGAGAGTTATTCCCTGATGACTTTAACTAACTATATGTATATGTGAGCTGGACGATTAATCACCTGATTTCTTTACCGAACACGACGAAGTAGCTCTGAGACAAACTTCGACGGCCTATTTAAATGAGTCTTCTCGATTTTAACGCTGAGAGCAAGCGAACTTCAGGTGGAGGAGGATCTCATGAATTCCTTATCATATTCTATTTTTTTCATAGGTAGCATTCCAGCGCTAATTGGGTCACCAAGTAGAACTGCTCGTTCACGCAATATTTATCTACAATTTTCAAAAACCACTCATTGAATTCAATTAAAAGACTGCATTCATTGACTTCACTTTGAGACTTGCATTCAAAGCAAATGATTCAAATGAATGTAAATACTGCAAAATGAATGAAAAGAATGCAAAGAAGGCAAGAAGAATGGCAAATGAATGGCACAAAAATTGATTGCAATCTTCTTAATGCCATATGAATTCTTTTAATTTAATTCATTAAAGATTGCACTCACTAAAGATTGCATTCTTTTTGATTCTTTTTATTTATAATTCTTCGAATGTGCCCAAGCTAATCGTAGGAACAAGGCAGAGTGATATGTTGGCGCGGGCTATAAGCTAAGCTGTGCCGAGGTTGATGCTGCCTTGGTAAATGTGTTAAGTACGGTTAGGTTAAACTAGGGTGCAAGAAGGAAAACTGATACGCTTAGGCCAAAAATGTATCTATTATGATTTCAAATGAATCCAGGAAACTTTTTCTCTAGTCGTTAATTCACTTGGATCTACTTATGAAGTGAACCAGACTCAATCTATTAAAAAGATCAGCAATATCAGCAAATGCAGTTAATATCTCCTCGATGTACGTCTTTGGGATAAAACTCATTGGGTACAGAAAAAGTTAGTTCATCCTCCTTTTTACTTGCGACTTATAGGTAAAAAAAATCGAACTCGAGATTTTGATCAAAGTTGACATTACGATGATAGCGAAGAAAAAAAAAGTGGGTCTCGCAATTCTGTCTGTCTGTCTGTCTGTCGGTTCGAGTACCTAAACGGCACGGCCGATTTTCTTCAAACTTGGGTAGATATGGGTTTTGATCTTTCCTCTAACACGTTTTTTTCTTTTTTTTTTAACCAAAAATAACGGTACCTGCCATATGATTTTTTATCGAAATTTTATAAATACATATTTTTTTTTTCTCAAAAAATGTCCCACAGATTTTTAAAAAAAAAATTCATTTAGTTAAAGCTAGGTAATAGTTGCAAAAAAATGTCCAAAAAATTGTTATTTTTGGTACCCCCTTGGAACCATATTTTTTGTTTTTGATTTTCTCAAAAACGGTAGGACCGATTTTGATCATCTTTTTATGTTAAGGCTCCCCAGCATTTTCAATATTATTGTGTACTCAAATTTTCAAAAAACAAATTTTTTGAATTTAAAAAAAAAAATCAAATTTTTTTTTTTGAAAACTCGATATTTCGAAAGCCCCATGCTCGATATTCTTAAAACTTGATGAATAAAAGTTTTTTAATATAAATTATAAGATCTAAGAAAAAAAAATTATTTTACCCAAAAATAACGGTATCTACCCTCCCTACAAAAGTAAAAAAATGGTTTTCGAAAATCGTATTTTTCTCGAAAACGGTTCCGAGAATTTTGCTAATTTTTTTTTTTCTTTCGATTAATTTTTACGATCTATAATCTAATAAAAAAAATTGAAATCAAGATATTACTGACTGTTCCTCATAGAACCATTTTTCAAAACAAAAAAAGTTTAAAAAAACATTGCATTTCAAAACTTAAAAAAAAATAATTTTTGAGTTTTTGAAAAAAAATCTATATTTTTTTTTTTTAAATTCGATATCTCAGAAACGGCTCAATATTTTTGTTTGTAAATTTAATTTTTATTTGGAAAATAATAAAAACTTTAAATTAGCGCACCAAAATTTTTTCTTATAAACGTTTTAAAAATTTTGTACATAAAAGCTTACTTTTTTAAGAAACCAGTAGACTTATAATTTTTGTTCTTGCATAAGCTAATATTTGCTTGAATTACATGGCATCCTGTTTTTAGCTCCAACTATAAAAGGAGTTGTTTTAGTCATTTAAAAAATTAATTTTGTGCTTATGAACAGTTTTTCTATAATAACGTTCATTTTTAAAATTCTTAGGTGTTTACATAAGAGCAAGTTGGTGCTCATACAAAAATCGTTTGGATATATTGGAAACCACATTCCAATAGTAAAGATTACGTTGGGTTGCGACAATTTAAACAAGTATTTTTATGTTTTATAACTTATTCAAGTTCACTTTAGTTTCCCTGTGGAAAAGCCTAACACAAGAGAATAGGTTTAACCTATAAATGTACGATTTCGTCACGAGAGGTTTGAAGGTTCCACACTAATGTTAATTCTCAACAATGAATGCAAAATTTATAACAAAAAAAAAATATCATAAAGTGTACTTTTTTCCTTAATGGCATTCTACTTTGAGAGAATAGAGTGCTTTTATATTTTGATCTACTCAGCGATACTTACACATATCAACACATATAAATGCCATGTAAGTAATTCTTTTCTCCAGAGCTCCTCTTCAAACTGACAGCTCGAAAAATCTTCTTGAATCAAAAATATTTCCACAAAAAAAAATATATATATATTTATTTTTGGGTAACTAACATTTTTCAGTTTGCAAGGAAAAGAACATAAAATTGGTGCCACTTAAATTCTGGAAGGCAATAAAATAACGATATGCATAATGCATGACATGACAACACAACAAAAAGACCATAAATCGAATTTCCTATGTAGACATACTCGTACCCCCCGGTTGATGCGAGTGTTCAAGTTCGATCCTATTGGAATGTGATTTTGACGTTGGGTCTTATCGGTATTCCATCATAGACATGCTAAATTTAAGTGTTTACAAGGCTTTTACAGTCTTGCTTTTGAGGATAAGAATTTTTTTAAATTTAGTTTGTTGAATTTAAAAGATAAATTTGTAAAGGCGTACGAGAGAGTAATTAGGTAGAGGGGTCTGATGGGCGCTCTTTGCTAACTATTTTTATAAGTCAAAAAAGTTCTAAAAATGATGTAATTTTTTTCTTTTCTGGTGTGACAATTTTAAGTGTTCATTGGGATCCCAACGTCTCGCAAAAACCTAGTGAATTACAACTCTACACCATTCTTGTGTACTAGTAAGCAGAATTTGCTACAGTGTCCGAACGACTAAGATAAGAAATGCAGTTCAAAAACTAAATTTCAAAAATAATCAGCAATTTCAGAAATAAGTAGGTATTTTAAAATATTTAAATATGTAATAAATTTTCCAACTAAATATCTTTAAACTTATATTTCAAATTTAAAAAATATTTTTTTTTGAAATTTTCTTATGCAATAGGTACCATAAAATCTTTAGAGAAGTTTCTGAACAAAATTTTGTCATTATCAATTTAGATCTTAAAGAAATGGTCGACATATAAAAAAAAAAAAACAATCTAAGGCCGATACTAGAAACTGTTTTTGATTTTTTTGTTTTACTAAAATGAAAATAGTACAAAAAACTTTTTTTGTATCAAAACCCTTAGCGTCGTTTTTGAGATAAATTACGTTTTCATGTACTTTCGTAAATTTTAGAGCTTAAGTATTGGTATTTGGTTGTGATTTTTCAGAATCTTGAAATTTTGAGAGATGATATCTTTTATATGTAGGTTTTACCGATTTTTTTTCGAACATCCGTTATGGTGAGATAGTTATACACTGAAGGCACTTCAACCTTTATTTATTTACTTATAACTCTCGAGGTCTCTATGAATTAATATCGTGAATTTCATATGCAAGCTCTCTTAGTTACTTCAAATTTGGTTTAAGTCAGCTTTAATACTCGTAGCTAAACCATTCCAAGGCTGAATTTAATTTTAATATCCTTTTCTTTTTTATTTTCATCAATATTATCCCATGAAATTTTCTCCGCAAAAACACCAGTATCAAACCCTCTTAGAAAGTGCCGGGTGGTAATGATCATCACAGCTAATCTTATACTTGTATATTGTCAGGATGAATTGTTGGGATTTTTCTTTAGTTTTCAATAGTTCAACCTTCAACAATGCGATTTGATCAGAGATACGGGGTCCCTAATTTTCGGTGGTGGTGTGAGCGGTTTCCATAAACGGTGCCGAAGAAATTGAATGCTGGGAGGTAAATCACGTCAATAACAAGCTTTTTCTGATGCCTTGTCAGGGTCCGTCATATTCTTCGCCTTAGCCCGGAATATCGGCTCTACCGGGGCTGACCCTTCCTTTCCGACCCACTAGTGAAAACTCTGTTTTTGTTTACAGTTTTAATATGGACAAATGTGACAAGACAGACTTTACACCATCCGCTGACACAGAGGAAGAACTTTTGGCCTCCAGACAAGAGACCATTAATGAGAACTCAAACAGCGGTGGTAGTGCAATTTTCTGCACTATTTCTCTTCCGACCATAGATTACCTTGATAATTCTTATATAGCATACTAATTAATGACACTAAGACAATTGTTCTTTCTACCACAGCAGCCTCTTGGGCTTTCTTGGAAAGGTGAGTGAGAAACAATGATTCGAAGTTCGAAGTTTGAAATTGTGCTGAGCATGTCCAACTTTAGTTGATTACTGATATTTTTTTTTGTAGTAGGTAAGCAAACTGATGTTTCGTGTTGTTTGGAAGAGAAAGAAGAAATTTCCTTCAATATGTCTTTCTAACAGTTTGAAGAAAGAGGAATTAAGCGAGAGAAGAGTGCGTCCCGATCTTGTTTTGTTGTTAGTACTCTTTTCACCACTATAAAGCATTTCTACAAATTGCATGCCATTTGGCTGCTTAATATCTATTATCAATTCGTCATAGGTACAAAATTCTTCCCTAAGGTTTTGGTACATGAAGTAATCCTCCTAAGAACTTTATAACTCTAGAAGAAGTTTACTTCTCAAATGGCGACTTTTCTCTTATAGGTGTTAGATGTCTTACCGCTTGATAAAATTTCAAATTCTAACAACAATCGGAATTTCACTCTAGACGGATTTGTCACTTCCTGGCAAGAGACAGTACCATCGCAAAAAATATATTTGCTTTTAGGTAGCATGCAGCTAGGAATCGAACACTGACCTCCAGCGTGGCAGGCTATCATACTAGTGCCTTAAAATGAAGTTTTAACAAATCAAATTTGTCAGAAAAAGTTAAAGATTTACCTAATTTTTGTTATATTGTTAAATATAAGGTTAACAGTACAAATTAGAAGTCAGTCTCCAATTAATCATTTTAAACCACAAACTATTAACCAGACTTGGCTGTCAATGTGGAATAACGAAGGGTTATTTGTTTTTACGACCAATTTACGACAGGTATTCACATATTCAGTTTATTATTATTTGATTGTAGTCTTTGAATATTAACTTAGCATTAAATGGAATTATTTTTGATTTCAAAACAAGCGTAGAAGTTATTTTTGTTTCACGACAAACTAACGACAATTTTACGACAAATTTACAACACTTTCAATTTAACAAGATCTTCAATTAGACAATAATTTGTCGTTAACTGTACAAGAAAGAAACTGAACGAGATCACACAATGGATTTAATGGAATATGATGAGAGATTTTCGAGCTCCCTTCTATCTGTTAAGATAGATGATCAAGTCTTTGATCGTCAGTTAGGATACTTCGTTTACGTCTTCCAGGAGTAACGTTCAGAATAGTTGGGCTCTTATTAAAGTCAGAGCACGTCATTTACAGAGAAAACGAATGACTGTTTTCTTTTTCTGCTGAGTTCCAAAGCTACGAAAACGAGTATTGTAAAGAATACCTAGCTTCGCCACATGTTCGCTAATTAGCCAGTGTACATTGCATGCCTATGTCTTGCCTGGGTCTGCATATTAAGTCATTTGTTTTTCGGGACTTAATATAAATGGGTCACATCTTTCTAGATATAATTCAGTTGGTTAAGCCGCTTCACCTACGATTCTGGATTCTGTGAGAAAAAATAAGAAGATTTTGCCCTTCATAACAACAAGAGGAATGTTTACTATTTCAGGCAGTATGATATATGAAGGGCTGATTTTTGCCTGGCTCATTTCCCTCTGTTTCACTGTGACCCGAAACCCAGATAAGAATGATATATTGATGATAATGCATTGATGGACCAATTAATAGGATTAAATAGTCGAATCAATGGCTTTGACAGCCAAATGACTGTCTGTTAAAATAGCCATATTACGGTTTTAATTTGGATCTAGTTTATCTATTTTGAATGCTTCCCTTATTGCCAGTAATTCAGTTTCAAAAGACACTGTCAAAACAGCCGACCAAAGACCAAGATAGATTTGAAGACTGAGAGAAAACTTCCGGGTCGACACCACACTCCTTCTTTGAGCCATCAGTAAAGGTATCCAGTCGTGTCGAAGTCTCTAATTTCCATAGAATCGACCAACTTTTGCAGATTTTTATCTAGCAAGTATTGCAAAATGAATCACAATACCACCTGAGATTTTTCATGAACCCAAAACATGCCCTTAAACCATCGACCTCCATAAATATCGCAAGTTCAAAAGAATCTGTTTTCGATTTTTATGGAATTTGCTATACCTACCACAAGAAATCATCAACATGAATCCAGGACCAGCTATACGACACGGAGCAGATGACGAAGGCAACCTCTTGAGCTCCAATTGGTAACGCACTCTGAATGAACGATTGTAAATTAATCTTTGCGATACTTCTGGTGAATGAAGCCCCGCATGGCAGAATACTCGTAATATGGCCACATCACCATGGCGACGGGTTGGTTGTAATTCGGAGTCACGATACCGCACCGTGTCGTCGTGGGTAGGTAGGTAAATTTATCCGGTGATAAATTAAAGCCCATCTTTGAGTGTATCCCACTGCTCATGATACTGTGATTTACATACCATCGAGGAGCGGAGCACCAGAACGAACGACTGGCTCAAATGAAAATACATGTTCTGCAGACTTTTAGAATCCGCATTCTGACGAATTTCATTCCAGACCTCGAGATACAGGATCATGCGGGTGGGTGGTCCCTTTACGCGTATCCATTGAATCTCCAAGTACGAATGGTATCTTTGACTGCAGAACCTGGAACTCAAGTTGTGTTTTCTTTTTAGCAATGGATTCAACTCAAGTGTCTCGAGTTGGGTATATGAGTGTGTGTGGCTTTGTGAGTCTATCTTTTAATTTGATAGAATTGGTCTGTCATGGGGGAAGCTTGCTTCAATCCCAAACGAAACGAAATGTTAACATCGTTGATTCATTTATGACAAGTTATGTAGCATGTCTTATGGCCGTGACGTGAAATTGCTTTCTGTCAATTTGTGTATGTCAGGGATGTTGTTGTACAGAACGGCAGTAGGCATTTCTACGTGCTGGTTGTGTTGGATTCAACGTTGAACTGCTATTACTGTGTTGTTTTTTTTTTATCTAAAAGTGGCTTCTTCCGTTCTACAGCTATTTACCGCTTCGTTTAGCGCCAAAGGTATGTGTATGTCTCTTTATGTATCTATAATGATAGCAAGGAGAAGACTTTGTATAGGTATAAATGCAGGGCAGAATTGCCTTGATTGACATGTAAAGGCCTAGAATTGTAGGTTCAATACACGCTCAAGCGAACACAATGACTTCGTTTCTTAAAATAGCAATTATTCTTTGTGGAATAGGCAAAGGCATAGGCACATGTCAGCGTCGAAGCGGTGCGTGGTTGAAAGTGCGAACGATTGATATTTGCAACTTGAAAGGCTTATTATATTTTTTTTTTTTTTTCGAGAAAGTCAAGAGGTGATTTATGGAAGTCAGTGGTGCAAAGAGGTGCGTTTTGGAATTGTTATGTTTGCACATAAACTTTTGTGTTGATTGGTTTTGATAAATGACTTTAATTTTGAATGAGGGGAGAAGGGGAGAAAGGCCAGAGGGAATGGAGGTGGAACTTGAATCAATATTTTTTATTGAATGACTTCGATCATTAATCATCAAAGAGATTTTGATTCGTTCTTTCTTCGTTTAACAATGACCTTCCAAGTCCGGATTAACTAGTTAAAAGTTTAAGGACAATAAGTTGTTAGGACAAGTTTTAAGAACCTTTTGAACTATGACTTGAACATTGTACTTTAACAATGATTGTCAAAAATTTATTTTGTTTATCTTGTATGTCTTTGCGTGATAGTTATTGGGTTGGTTTGATTAAGGCGCCTCGGAGTTGATGAATTGAAGGACTGTTTTTAATGTGACTGGTTAGAAAACTCATATAGTTCATATAGAAATCAAAAATTAATTTTTTTGAAAATGTTGATATCTACATAATATTATTTAAATTGATGAAAATCAGTAGAACAGTTTTTTGAGAAAATTAAAAACAAAAACATCAGTAAAGGTAACATTAACCTTTAGCTGGGTTTTTACTTTTTTTCTAAATTGTAAAACAGTTTTTAAGCAAAATATACCTATTATAAACCTTCAAAAAAAAAAAATATTTGTATGGCAGTTACGGTTAATTGTGGTCCTAAAATAGAAGAAAAATAGTGTCGTGATATTAACTAAGTTTAAAGAGTAGTGGTACACCTTGGCATAATGGTTTGTGCTTTTTTCATGTATAAAGCTCCATTTTTTCAGAGGTGTAATACATTTTTCGAGAAAGTGACAAATTCTCCAAGAGTATCTCTTTTCATGAAAAGTGCTGTTAATTGGGCGTTCGGAATCAGCGGAATATTGAAGGTCCCATTCATTACTGATAACACTCACACGGAAATTGTTGAGAGTTGTAAGTCACTAGGTTAAGCTTCTTTACGAGTCATTATTGTTATTATTTTATTTGTATCTTAAGATCGACTGAGTTGGTTAGGCTGTTGTCGTACAGAAAGGCAGACAAAATAGCAAGAATACCCTTTTTTCTTATATCTATTATCGTAATATCCGGATTGTTATTTCAAAAAAAAAAAACGAATCTTCCTTCCGCTCCAACAATCGTCTTATGGCGACTAACACATCTTCTTCGTAGTCATAAAAACTTTGATTCAAAATCAGCTTAAGAACCAAAGCTGTTTAATGACCGGCAGCGGCACGGCATTCGTTACAAAAGTCTTCTGATAATCTGATGGTATTATCTTTCCGAAAAGTATTTAACCACTATCAACATCAATTTGGAGAAACAAAATAATTTTATATAGTTTGGAACGGAGACCCCTTTTGCGCACATTTGGCATCGATGAGTTTTCCATTAGTTGGATTATTAACTTTCTTTTTGACCGTTTAATTCAAGTTATTCTGGATGGTTTTAAGTCTTAAATTCAACCAATAATTGCTGGTGCGCTCCAAGGCTCCGTTTTATGTCCGACTTTTTTCTCCATCTTTTAAAATGATCTCTTATCTGAAACTTTAAATCCATCTCAGTATTTCGCTGACCACAGCAAATTTAGCTTTTTATTTTGATTTCGAGACTTACAACCCTGTTCTTCGGTTGTGAAAATGAAATGATAGGGTATTCTAAGCTCATTAGATTCCGACCTTGACAGCACTATACAATGGCTTATAACCACCAGCGTGGAATTTAATGCTTCGAAAACATAAAGTCATAAATTAATGGCACTTGTACCAAAAAAAGTGAAAAGCGAAGGAGTGGCCATAAACTTAGCGAAATTGTGACGTTAAAATTTAACGCGACAAAAACTCTTTTTTCCATATCTTAAATCCTTTTCCTGGCCCATTCTATCAATACAGGTGTTACCATGGGCTATCAAATCAACCATTGGTACGCTCCCTCATTATGTTAAAGAAACAAATGTCGATGTAACTGGTCCTTAATTTGGAACTGTCTTCATAAGGAACAACCAGCGGCGGCGGCGGCGCGGGCGCTCAAATCCAATCCCACAAGAAATCGTGGTTGCACTTGGTCCCGGTCGGCTAGAAGTCACTCATTTTTCTCAACGTACGAGTATATTTAAATTACAATAATTGTAAAAATGAAACATTATTTAACAATGCGGAGATGTCCAACGACTTTAACTAACTTCGCGAACTAAGTTTCAACGTTGTAAAATGTTGTAACTTGAATTTCCACTAGGTTTTCTCTGTTATTGGTATTTGATTTTATTCGTAGGGGAGCAATGAGTGCAATGTGAAATAAAATTTTTTTCTTAGTTCTTTTAAATTTTTTGTTCCTATTCGAATATTGGAATTTGTGGCTAGATGCGCCCATCAGTACCCCGTCCCTGGAAGTTATGATTCCATGAAGACGATGAAAAAGGCAGGGAAATAGTGGGAACCACTAGCGCTGATTGGCTAACAAAAAAAAAAAAAAAAAAAAAAAAAAAACGACGAGGACAATGAGAACAATGAGTAAGAACATTCTTGAGGGTACCAGAAAGTAAAACAAAAGTTTTCCAAGAGAAAAAAAAATAAATTCGTAGAAAGATTCGCACATTGTAACATTGGAAAATTGGATTTGAATTAAACTAGTGAGTTCGGAAAATTGTTCGTTTTTTCACAAATTGGCTGTAACAAGAATTTAAAAGCTAAGTATTTACTTACAAATTTTGCCGTTATTATTTCCTTAGTTGAATTTCGAGTTTTCAAACTCATTTTATAGATTTTTCGTCTGACTTTTGTTTCGTAAGGGACCGTGGGAAAACGGTCCATCTTCCATACTTTTCAATTCGCTAAAAACTGGTTCAAATTATTTTTTATTTTTTTTTGTTCCTTCACCTTTCTCCCCGCTTCAAAAGGTTTTTAATTTAAACAAAATTGCTGGCGCCTATCCAGATTTATAATTCTTCATTCTTCTTCTTCACTTGTTAAATTAATTACGATACTCATATCCTAAGTTATCGAATGAATAAAAACCTATGGCAACTAATACTATAATGTTCTAGAGGTACTAAATATTTTGGCTTTTTTTTTAAATATTCAAAATTCTTCTAAGTCATCAGTTTTCCAACACTCGTCCAGAATAACTTTGCTTGCAGCACAGTTTTGTATCTGGAAATGCGACTTTGTTATGAGTTCAGCTGTACTTGAGAGCGTAAATGATTCTATGGGACAAATATTCTTTTGCATTCGTTCAGTCGCAAAAGTCCTTAAAAATCTTAAAACACGCAAGTCCACAGGTCCATATTTAATATCCCTTTCGTTTAAGAGGTATTTTTATACACTGGACAAACCATTGCGTAAGTATGACAGCTCTATTGGTATCTATCCGAGGAGATGGAAAAGTGCATTTGTCTAGCCCGTCTTGATCAACAATCAGTTTAAAAAATATTTCCAAGAACAAAAGCTCCTCTGGTGATCTGAAATTTGTTTACGAATCTCCCTTATAAGAAGTAACAAGATCCCAAATCTCCTAAATCTGTCTCTTCAAATCCTTAATAAAATTGAAATGGTGCTGAAGTTTAAAATTGAACTTTGCAGGATGCTGAGACGTATGAAAACTTCAGAGACTTGTAAGGCTGACGCACTCGACAAAAGATTAAAAAACCCTATTTCACCAGGTAGGTCATATACATAATACACTCCGCTTCAACTGAATACGCACACATTTTGTTTAACGTATATTGTTAATTTTTTTCAAACTTTGGGCCTTAATGTATCATTTGATGATGCTTACTGTTTGCTTGTAATGTTAAGAAAACATATCAGAAAGAATTATTCAAAAAGTACCGTTATTTTTTCTCTCGCTCTATTGCAAAGCGTTCCATGTGGAAAAATGCAGATTTTTTTTGCGTCAACTGAATAGGTACACGATCATTATCGGTCATTATCTTCATTGTTAATGAGAGTTTTGAGATGATTGACACATTTAATCAAAATTTGAAGTGTTTTAAATTAAATTTAGCCGTTTAATTGAAATTAAAAAAAATGGGTAGATCAAAAGCTTTAAATAGTGTCGAAAGAGCTAAAACCGATTTGTTAAAAGAACAAGGACTAACTGGTCGTGCTAAAGCTACCACAAATACACACAAGTTTTAGTGTTGTTTATTCCCATCTAAGAAATAAAAGTTTATAAGGGAAAAACATGAAAGGAAGTAAAAAAACGGCAACAACTGCAATTGATCGAAGAGCAATTTTAAGATGTGTTTCTGATTCGTGTGAATTTGCGGTAAAATTTAAACAAAAACCCGGTGTACCTGCAAGCGTTTCAACATTCCGTAGAGTAATAAACAGTGCAAATCATTTAAAACGATTGAAACTTCAAAAGAAACCACCACTAAACGAGCAAAGAAAAGGTATGTGTTTAGAATTTTTAAGACTCCATATGAGTTGGAAAAATGAATGGCGCCACATCGTTTTTTCTGATGAGAAAAAGTTCGAATTTGATGGCTCTGATAGTTGTAATTATTATTTCCACGATGTGAGGAAAGAAGAACGATTTTAGGCGCAGTATCATATTCGAGAAGGTCGAGTTATGGTATGGGGTGCAGTAAACTACTATGAGACTGTTGAGCTTGAAGTTCAAAAGTCAAAAATGTCTGCATTTACCCACAAAGGAATCTTGAAAAGAAATTTTCCTAAATTTGCGGACATTTAAGGACCCATTAACTGGACTTTCCAGCAGGATAACGCCCCAATCCACACCGCACGCATTGTCCAAAATTGGATATAGGACCAGAATGTGGAATTGCTTCAATGGGCTCCGTACTCTCCCGACCTAAACCTTATAGAAAATGTATGGGGATGGTTGGTACGAAAAGTTTATGAGTCTGGCCATCAGTTTGAGGGCAGAGAATCCCTAAATGCAGCCATTAAATTAGCCTGGAGGGAAATTTTGCTGAACTGCTTAAAGAGCATGCGGGACCGAATTCATGAAGTAATTACCAATAAAGGTGTCAGTACCCACTACTAGAAATAACCAATAAACAAATATTTAAAGGAAAAACTTGTTTTATTTCATTCCGTTAGCTTTTATTTCCAATTTTGATTGTTGTATCGTACCTATTCAGTTGACGCAAAAAAATTTTGCATTTTTCGATATGGAACGCTTTGTAAGAGAGCGAGAGGAAAAATAGCGGTACTTTTTGAATTTTTCTTTCTGACTTGTTTTCTCACCATTACAAGCAAACAGTAAGCATCATCAAATGATATATTAAGGCCCAAAGTTTGAAAAAAATGAACAACATACCTTAAAAAAACTTTGTGCGTATTCAGTTGAAGCGGAGTGTATGTTTAGGTATACCTATTGCTCTATGGAAACTCATACTTAAGAAAGTAAATAGCTAAAAAGAGAAGAAACGTTAGGTGAAATAAAAGGACTAATTAACATACGAGTAGCTATGGTCAAAACACTTTTATTGCTGGAATATGTAATTTCATTTCGCTTTGACTTTGACAGTTAAATTTCGGCTCAGTCATTATTGATCGACTACGCTGTGTATCGGGTTCTTTCTTTTTGTTTACGTTTAATTAAAATAAGTTTAATTCGAAATATTAAAATTATTATAAAATGCTTAGGTTTTCTTAAAAGATGCAATAAATTTGTTCTAAGACTAAAACTAAACTTGCAACTATCTACAAACCAATAATCCCCCCAAAATTTGAGTACAACTCTCATAACTGGGTGGATTCCTCTATTACTAATTTGAAGAGTCTGTTGAATAGAAATTTGAGCCCTAAAACTTATACGGGACAAATACCCACTACGGAAACTTTTGTTTCTTTGGAACGAAGATACCACGGCTCTTTATCTATTTTCTTTATCAAGAATTCTCAAATGAAACAGCAATCAGCCAATTCCTCCTCCAAAACAATTCTTCCGTAATACTCTTGTAGTTATGAACCATCAGTTTACCTTCGAGCCTAACTTCGTATCATAAAGGATCTTTCTTTAGCGGTCCTGCACGAATGTGGAATAATTTCTCGAATTTCTACTCAATGTGATATACAAGATCTCAAGACCTATGAGCATCAAGATCTATTAAATAATGTCAACTTTACCGAAACAATCGTACTGCGTTACTCCATAACATTATCCCATGAATGTGCTTGTGAATTATAAAATGAAAAAATACTACCGAAATTCTGAATTAGTGTTCGCAAATTTTAGATCACTTAGTCCAATTAATTATAATCGTCATATAACACAGGCTTTTTGTGACACCTCTGAAAATATTCGAATCAACATATATTTACTATTAAACGTTCCTGTGCCAGTAAGACAATGTCCCGCTCGACGTACCGAAAATATCGCAACCATCCGCCCACATTTTGGCAAATTTAGTGAAAAGAAAAGATCTTCGGGTACATCTTGGCAAGATCAAATAAATTAAAACCTATACCTAGCCTCTTTATCATTCGAAAGCTAGAAACTTCACGGCTTGTACTCGTACCGTCAGTAAACAGACAACTTGAACATTTTTTTTATATAAATACGAGTATGTCATTTAAATAGAATGTACGGCTGGGTCGCACGAACTTGCTCCTATGTAATAGACTAAAAACGAATGTTATTAAAGAAAACTGTTCATAAGGATAAAATTAATTTTTAAATTCTTTTAGTAGTAAGAGACAAAAACAGAATGCTATCCAATTATGAATTTATGCAAGAACAAAAATTATAAGTCGTTGTAGTGGTTTCTTAAAAAAAAGCTTTTATATACAAACTTTTTAAAAGGTTTTTAAGAAAAAATGTTGGTACGCCAATTTAAAGTTTTTATTATTGTTCGAATAAAAATTAAATTTACGAACAGAAATATTGAGCCGTTTCTGAGATATCGAATTTTCAAAAAAAGAAAAAAATAGATTGTTTAAATAGATTTTTTTTTCCAAAAATTCAAAAAAATATTTATTTTAAAGTTTTGAAATGCAATGTGTTTGAGACTTTTTAGAAGCTTCTCTAAAAAATTTTCATTAAGATCCGTTATGTGGGTAATGAGAAATTCAAAATTGGAAAAAATGGTTCTATGGTAGGTACAAGCTGTAATATCTTAATTTAAATTTTTTTTAATAAATTAAAGATCATAAAAATTAATTGAAAGAAAAAAAATGTTATCAAAATCCTAGGTGCCGTTTTCGAGAAAAATACGATTTTTGAAAACCAGTTTTTTGAATTTTTTAACATTTGTATGGTGGGTACCTTTATTTTAAGGTAAAACGAAATTTTTTTTCTCACATCTTGTAGATTTTATGAAGAAACTTTTATTTATCAAGTTTAAAAAAATCTAGCATGGGATTTTCGAAATATTGAGATTCGGAATAAAAATTTTGAAGTTTTTTTTAAAAATCCAAAAAAAATTTTTTTTTGAAAATTTGAATAAAGAATTCTATTTAAATTTTTGAAGAGCCTTCGAGAAAAAAATGATCAAAATCGGTGGTACCGTTTTTGAGAAAATCAAAAACAAAAAAATGGTTCCATGAGGGGTACCCTCAATAACCATTTTTCGGATAATTTTTTTCAAGCATTACCTAGATTTAACTAAATGAAATTTGTTTGTGTTTTTAGTTTTTAAATCTGTCCAGCAGTTTTTGAGAAAAAAAAATATTTATAAAATTTCGAAAAAAATTCGTTTGGCATATACCGTTATTTTTGGTCTTAAAAAAAAAGAAATAAAATGCACGACTGGATCGCACGAACTTGCTCTTATGTAAAAGTACTTTAGAATTTAAGATACATTTTATAAATATAAAACATGGATTTAATGAGATAATAATGTTCAAATGCATAAAATTGCCGTCTGGTTTCCGGAAAAGTATGATTTATGCAAATAAACTTTAAAAAATCGTTTTATTATTAAATAAAATTTTTATATAAGAAATTTCTCTAAAATTTTTCAAGAAAAAAATGTGGGATGCGAATTTTAAGTATTTAATAATATAGGTTTTAGGAAATAATTGCAAAAAAATAATCGTTCATAGGTTTTGAAGATATTGATTTAAATTTTTTTCTTTTTTTTTTTAACCCAATAAATATTTTTTTGAATATTTTTATATACAATATTATTTTAAACTTAAGGGGACTCCTGCTAAAAATTTTGGGTTAAAATCCTTAGAGCCGTTAATGAGAAAGTCGAAAATCAAAAAAACGGGTCTATGGCAGGTACCCCTAATAACATTTTGCCCCAAAATTTTTTTGACCAAAATGTAGTCCATGTCCATAATATCACACTTAATTTTTTTTATCAAAATCGTTAGAGCCGTTTTCGAGATAAATAAGATTTTGCATTACGGGTGTATGGGGGGTACCCTTATTTTTGGAGCTAAAAAAAAAATTTCAATTTTTCCTCTAGGGAATCACCGAAGACTCTTAACTACTGAGATTGAAAGAAATAGGTCCAGTGGTTTAGGCTGTAGTGAGAGGTACAGACATACAGACACACTGAAACATGTTTTTTGTGTACTAAATTTTCCTTAAAATTTTTATAAAAAAAAATTGATATGCAAATTGTTAGTATTTAATAAAATACATTTTAAAACGTAATTTAAAAATTTAATCGTGTATCGGTTTTCAAGATATTGAATTTTCAAAAAAAAATATGTATTATTTTTTTAAAAATCCAAAAACTTTTTTTTCGAAAAAATTTTTACTTTATATTTTTTCAAATGCAAAGCAGCTCCTGCACAAAAATTTTGGTTAAAATCGTTAGAGCGATTGGTGAGAAATTCGAAAATCAAAAAACCGTTCTATGACAGGTACCCCTAATAACATTACCCCCCAAATTTTGTTTTCACCAAAATATAGTCCATGTCCATAATATCACACTTAATTTTTTTTATCCAAATCGTTAGAGCCGTTTTCAAGATAAATAAGATTTTGCATTACGGGTGTATGGGGGGTACCCTTAGTTTTGGAGCTAAAAAAAAAATTTCAATTTTTCCTCTAGGGAATCACCGAAGACCCTTAACTACCGAGTTTGAAGAAAATACGTCCGGTAGTTTAGGCTGTAGTTCGAGGTACAGACATACAGACAGACAGACATACAGACAGACAGACGGAATTGCCGGACCCCCTTCTTTCGTCTTCGCTATCATCGTAATGTCAACTTTGATCAAAATCTCTAGTTCGATTTTTTTCCGAATGCATAACTTGCCTTATAGTACCTATAAGTCGCAAGTAGAAAACTAAGTCCTCTTGAACATTTGAAGGATAAAAGTGTTTCGCAATGAATTCATTTATGACTTTAACATTTATCAGTTCTTGGAGTACGGTTTGCAGTCTTTTGTTTTTATTCATTTTTTTTTTCAATTGGCCTATTGCAAGCTTTACGAGAGATGAAATTCCATTATGTCTACAATATTTAGGGCACTCATAGTTATAATCCTAAGACATGGTAGAAAATGACAGAAAATCTGGCTATGTTTCATGTGTTTTAGCAGACGAGATAAAAACCATGGACATCAAATTGTTTGGCCAATAATTTGAGAACCACTTAAAAACATATCCGGCGGGCGGCGGCGTTCAGAATACATATCTGCCCTTGCACTGAAAAAAAGTCACCTTAAATCGACAAATAATAGTCTTCTTTCGAAAGACCCTTTTAACTTCTTCCATTTTCTGTTTTATTTTTGTTTTAACTATCGGATGGGGAAGCTCATCACATCAAGACATAAATATTTATTATTTTTTGCAATTCCAGTTAAAACCCTTGTAAATCATTAACTTGGACACATGTATGGACATTATCGTTTTTTACAGTCTCCTGTGAATAGCAGACACTACTTCTAATTGCTTTTTTTTTTTCAGAAAACATGTTAAGCACTTGCAGTTTTAACTTCTATCCAAAGCAGTAAAGTGAAAAGACTGCAATACACTCGTAAATGGTTATTACATTTTTTATGTCCAAACTGTGTATAGAGGACGGCTGGTTACATGCCACTTCAGTATACCGCCATCGAAGGGCAAAAGCGAAGAGCCACCATACACAGTTCCTTTTCTAATTACGGCTAATAATAAGCAATGGCCCATTCCAATGTTATGGGACATTAAACGCCTCCAAACAATCCAATAACTAATTCATTCGATGTGGTTGGCTGTGCCAGGCTTATTATTAGCCATATCCACTTAGTGTGCCCGTCATCTCCATAAAGTTGACTGTGTGGCTTCTGGAGTTTTTCGGGTCGTCTCCCACACTCATCCACATACACCATTTTACACGAGTCAATAATGGGTTCATTATGAATGTGGCATTCAACGTTTTATCACTAGCACCACCATGTCACTCACCTGTTGAATAAGTTTTTATGACTTCTTGAGTGATACTGTTCGAGCTCTGCGGGTAACCTGATGGCATCTACTCCTCTCTATCTGTCACTTAGTGGGTGACTAGTTGACATTAACAAAAAAAAAAAAACATCTCCATTAATCTTTCAGATAAACCTTGGCAGCCAAGAACCACAAGAAGAACTCTTGAAAATGGAAAATTGATTGATTTTTATGGATTTACGAGTATGAATGACACTTTTAGGCGACACAGAAAAATAATTGAAAATGCTGACCAGGCATGAGCTTCAATAACGAGGACTTTTTTCTGCGGTCCAATGCTGTTGAAGAATATTGTTTTTAACATTAATGGTTTATTGGGTTGGAAGTACCTACCTTTTATTTCTTCGAGTTTTACAGTTGGTTAAGTATAACACTGCTTAAATGAAAAAATAAAAAAAACAAGAAGGCCATTCAAGAGAAAGCACTCAGCATCTTTGTATAATGGATAAAGATTTGAATAATGGATTCTTTGAAGAAGGATTAACATGACACTTATTGAAACGTCCTTAATACCTATCTTCATTAAAATGTATCGATCGACTGTTTAAGATGCTGAGGAAAATTTTAAGATGTACTTGTGTGTATAACGTAATGAAACAAAAGACAGAAACTCGTTAGTTAAAGGGGGTCGCAAAATGTATCTCAAACTTTGGGGGCTGTGTTTTGTTAAATTTAGGAAACTTGAAGAATTTTGATGTATGTAAAATGTACACATCACCTGTAAAAAATTGTAATACACTGAGTCTTTTCGGAACTTTAAAATCTGTCAGTTTTGAGACCTGTTTCATAAAAAATGAAAAGTTGACAATTTTTTAAATTGGTAACTTTGACAACTTAATTTCAAATTTTGGTCTCGTTAGGACATTAACGCACTTTACACCCCAGAAGAGGAGAAATCATTACCGCCATCAAAGCACTGAAGAATAACAAAGCGGTTGGACTTGACGGTATTCCTGCAAACCTCTTACGAGCAGCCCCATCAACATCGTGTGAGCTACTGCAATCAGTTATCAGGAGAGCTTGGGAAACAGAGAGCTTTCCAGAAGAGTGGAAAAAAGGAATCATTGTCAAGGAGAAATGAGATCTTACGCAGTGCGAAAACTGCAGATGAACATTCGTTCTAAAAGACCACCTCGGAGACACACTCGACGCTGAAAAAGCAGGATTCCGCACTGGATCTTCCTGTGTGGATCACAACAACACCTTGCGGATCATCATCGAACAGTGCGTTGAATATCGATCACCACTTCACTTGCTGTTCATCGATTTCGAAAAGGCGTTCAAAAGTGTCAATAGAGAATTTATGAGGCTTGCTTTACCCAGGTGGGGGGGGAGTTGATTCCCGGATAAATTGTTTGCTATTATCAAGGCTACATATGATGGATCCAAATGTCACGTCTTGCATAACGGAAGGTTGTCAGAGGAGTTTGAAATCAGAAGTGGGGTTAGTCAAGGCTGTATACTGTTACCAATACTGTTCCTGTTGGTAATAAGTTACGTACTGCATGCAGCTTTGTCAAATGGAAATGGAGGAATTCAGTGGACTCTGCAATCTCTCCTCAAACATCTGGATTACGCGGACGACGACGTATGCTTACTATCTCATAGGATCATGGATCTCCCTCAAATGACAACAAGGGCGGAGAGAGAAGCAGAAATCGTAGGGCTAAAGATCAACTCGGCAAAAACTAAAAGGATCAGCCTTGGAACTCCTTCCTCAATCCAAGTAAATAGTTCTGGACAACCGGTAGAGATGGTAGACGATTTCAAATATCTTGGAAGTATTGTCCCTACGGGTGGAGGAACTGAATTGGACGTACACAGCCAAATCAGAAAAGCAAAGGACAGTTCGGAATGCTGTCCAAAATATGGAGAAAGAACTCTTTTAGCTTAAAGACAAAGCTAGGACTGTTCCGCTCCAATGTTGAATCCGTGCTGCTTTATGGATGCATCACTTGGAAAGCCACAGACACTGTCACAAGAAAGCTGCAAGCGTTCGTTAATAGATGTCTTCGAAACATCTCGAGGATTTTCTGGCCCAACTGAACTTCATACGAGAACAAGTCATAGAATCTATTATGCGAAAAGGAAAATGGCAGTGGATTGGCCATACGCATCGAAAAGGCGATGGGTGCATTACGGGTCAAGCGATGCAGTGGAACCCACTCACACCGGAAGGCAGACAAGTGGGCCGGCCTAGAAGTACTTGGCAAAGAACAACTGGGGAAGAGTTGGAGAGAGCTGAAATACATTTTTAGAAATCACACACAATGGCGCGTAGTAGTAGTGGAGGCCCTTTGTCCCGTAAGGAAGACATCACGGACGTAATAAATCCGAGGACCTAAGTAAGTAAGTAAGTAAATTAAGGCAATTGTGAGTAGCTTAATAAAGACGTAGAAAGTTTTACAAATGGTCTGTTTGAGAGGACCACCCATGGAGTAAGGTTTGACGCATATGGCAAGTTCTTTGGAATTTCATGCTAAGGGTCTTGGGTTCGATTCCCAGACTCTTAAGGCAGTACCCCTTGGCATAATTGTTAAAGCGTTGAACTTTCATGCTGGGGGTCTAGGATTCGATTGTCAACCGCGTAAGGTAGTACTTCTTGGCATCATGGTTATGATGTTTGACTGTGATGGAGAGGGTCTTGGATTCAATTCTCAACCGCTTAAGATAGTGCACCTTGTCACAAGGTAAGTACATGTTCGATTCTCTTCCGCTGGAAAACGTTTTTCGGAGATGTACAAATTGACAAATCTTCTAAGAGTATGTCTTGTAGTGAAAAATTTCGGTTTCACTATAAGCCTAAATGGCCTCTTATTTATTTCTTAATTCAGGGGAGCTTAACGAGACTTCTAGAATAAAAACTAGATTCATGCGATCGAGGCACTTGTTTCTGAAGGGACGCCTCATTGTGGACAGATAGACTTATAACGAAAGAGTGACCCCATCGTTCTCAAGATAGGTACTGGAAAAACTATCTCTATTGAATTAACGTTGACTTCCGTAAGCCCTAACTACTTGTTGAATACCTCACGTTAATTAATCTGACATATGAAGAGCTAAGAATGGTGAGATTTATTATAGTACTTCCCCTTAGGGACCTATGCCATGTTTTATATCCCAGTAGTGGGTTACTGGGATCGAATTATCGAGCTGTCTTATATTAGGCAAGGGTCGAGTCCTCCAGTTTTTGGCTTTGGGTCTTCGGGTTAACTAAAAACTACGTACAAAAAAGTTCAATTATGAGACAGACATCATTCATCACACGATGAATCATTATCACACGAGAATATGTACCTGTAACGCAAGAACAATTTACACCCCAAGAGTTATTAAAAAGCTTGAGTTAAATATCAAGGTAAGCGATGGAAAGGTTAAGGTATGATAAAAACAAACAAAAAAATCCACAATATTTTAAATTTTGGGATGCGAATTCGTCGTGGGAATTTAGCTAAGACGCAGGACATTGGCTTTTGATGCTTTCCGCATCAAAGTAAATTTCTGAAACGAATTCCTAATATGCTCACACTGCCTTACCGATCAGGAAACTGATTAAGGACCTCCATAAGCTAGAAAAAACTGTCCAAAATACGATTTCGTGCTCGGAGCCTTCAATTTTAAAGCCGGGTAGGACGACATCTTTGGCGGATAGGTTGGTAAACACAGCTTCTCCGAAATGACAAAAGATACCGATTCTGGACTGATAGATTTTGCAGCAACTCATAATAAGACGTATCGAAGACTTAGAATCCAGGAAGCAACAGTGGCTCTGTAGACGTTGGAAACATCTATAAAATCAACCATGTGCTAACCGTTGCGAGGCAGCTATCTGACATTTTACACGTGTTTCAATTTCTAGAGGCAACCGGCGACTATAACCATATCTTAGACACACCTGGAATTGCCTCAGTCCGCTTTGTTTTCACCTGCCAACGCCTCCGCCGATTTTCAGTGGTCCCAGTATCAAGATATCATTAAAGAGACATCCGTATCACCGAAGACTACCAACTACACCAGAGAAAGACTGAAAAAAATTAACAGAAGATACACAGGCGATTATTCTGCAGCGCAGAACAAGAACAGCGGGGAAGAAGTATCAAGCAAGGAGAAGACAATCCAGCATATGAAGAAAGAGAACTCATAGTCTCCTAGGTCCAAGGTAGAATTTCATTACATTACGTAGACAAATTTACGAATTAGAGACACTGAAAGCACTGTAAACTGAGGCCATCGGCTTAGACACTACAACAGAGAGAGACATACAGAAAGAAGAAGAAAGAACAACAGAAGAAACACATATCAACAGCACACGGTTGGTATATGAACGGTCCCCCATCCAAGTACTAACCACGGACAATGATGCTTGACTTCGCTGATTGATGGGAAGCGATGCTTTCATCAAAGCCTAGGTCGTTGACATCCTAGATAGAATTGTCTTACGACAGAAATAAAATCTACAGTTTAAAAAAAATACAAGCTACTGGCTCCTTGTTCAAATATTGGTTTGCAGATTCTTCAAAACAGCAAAGGTTACCTAGTCACCGAAATATAGGAAATAGTTATAGGTGTCAAGCAGAAATTGATGGCTTCCTTCAGAGCTCTTCAAATATCGAGATGCATTCCCGATGATAATTGGAATATCTACTCCCAATGTCCTGCAAGAACTATGGTGTCACAGATTTTATCCAGCATGCAGGTACCAGTGTGCTGCCGGACCGATGGACTAAAATAGCCGGTTGCATTCCTGTAATCAATCTTAATACTCGCATTTAGGAAATTCCAATCATTTTACACTTGATCCCAACTTCGGACATACAATGAACATCGTTATCTACTTTTAAATTCTTTTTAACTTTCCTTAGCTTTAGCAATGTCCTCAAAAATTTTAAGGGAAGTCATAATCTATTTAGTACCGTGTAGGGGTTAAAGAAAGGCAGATATTCAGAAGAAGGTGGTGTATTAGTTTTGATTTAATAACTCTTTTGGCTTTCAGTTTATTACAAAATGACCTTATACACAAACTTTCAGAGAATAAAATTATATATACAAACTGAGCTATCAATAATTCTTGTAGGTTGATTCGTCTTGAAGTAAAATTGTTTTCTCGAGGAAATTTTAAAAAAACTTAATTTCACCCCCTTTCAGCCCCTAAAAAGCTTTAGTCCCGTAGCAAATTTAGAACACTTTTTAAGAAATGCTTTATAGCTCTCCACCAATATTCAGCTTTTTCGGAATTTTGTGAAATTTTGTTGTTTTGTTTGTAAAATTTTACTGGGCAATGGTTTCGGCATAGCGATGAACCATCATATGACTTCTGGAATCTTGCTCTGAAAGGGAGGTATCATGACAGCAACAATAAAGATTGGGTAAAAGAAGAAACTAAGTACACAATCGAAACGAATACCATGAAGTGGTACACTGATCGAGATCAAGCGAAAGAACTGGTGCAGAAATATTTGGGCCAAGAACCAAACTTTCTATACCGATGGGGCAGTTTACCAGAGATCGAAATCTCGAAAAGAACTATCATGGCAGATAGTCTAGCGGCACTCAAGGTACTAAGTTTAGATACCATTGGCTCTAACTTGGTGTGGGAGTGCATAAGCATGCTAAATGAACTTGGCAAACAGAACAGGGTCACACTCACTGGGTACTTGATCACGTGGGTGTTCATGGAAACCAAAAGAGAGACTCCTTAGTAAAACTAAGCGCATCAACCCATTTAACAGGGCCTGAGCCCTATTGCGGAAAATGAGAAGATGTCATCAAAAACAAAATTAAACATAAAACATAAAATTAAACAAGGAATTGGAAAGAACAGCGAAGGCGAAACTACTACTGGGCAATTACAACCAGGAACGTTTCGAAAACTGCATTAACTTAAATAGAAATAAGAATAATAACAGGTATCCTAAATGGACACTGCAAACTTACATGACACCTTAGTTTACTTGGTAAAGTAAGCAGTGCTACGTGTAGATTCTGCTCCATGCATGAGGAAACACCGGACCACATTCTAGGAAGATGTGGTCTACTCATGCACGGAAGAAAAAACCATCTGGGATAATACCAGGTAAAAAAGAGCGACCTATTCTCTCTGAAGGTGCCCCAAATACTTAGATTCCTAAGAGTAATAGATTTGGAGGAGGAACTGTAGGACGAGCGAGCTCATTCATTTTTAAGTGGGGGCACAATAGATCTCCAGGTCGAAGTGCAATACTCGGAATACATAATTCATTCATTCATTCATCATCCTCTGAATAAGATAATACGTGGGGCTGGAACCTATTATTGGAAATGCTTATCGTATTTTAAGGAGCTTTGCCTAAGACACAATGCAACCAGCTTTTCATGGTTTAATGAAGAAGAAATAAAATTAATTATATTTGACCCACATTGCTAATTGCTTGATAAGAAACTTTTTAGCTGTCAATATCTTTTTTTTTTAATGGATATCGATATACATATAGACGATAGTAAGGTTCAAGTTTCACTAAGACTGACCTTAATCCGATTATATCAGATTCAAAGTGAAAACATTAGAACACAACATGTCGAAATAGAACGATTTGTAAACAGAACTCGTGCCAATTTATCATGCTTACATTCAGTAAGTTTCATATTTGTTTAAAGAATTACGAAACTCTAAGCATTATAAAAAGTAATACAAATAACAATACCCTACTCTGTTAAAATTCTATTCGACATAAAAAAAATCACAACTTACCTCTTAATCCTTTTTTTGTTTGAATTTTATTTTGTTGAATCTGCAATATAGAAATAAAAAATAAATAAACATAAGCATTCGAGAGAAAATTGAAAAATTATTTGAAAATTGAAAAAAAAAATCCACACAAACGATATTATAGTTTTTTTTTATCAGAATTTCAAAGCATTATGACAGAAGTATAGAATGCAATAAATTGGAGTGCATTACCTTGCTCCAAGCATTTGTCACGCTTTGTTGCGGTTAAATCTAAAATGCCGACCAAAGCAAAAGCCGCTTTTCATTTTTTTTTTGTATTTTGTATTTATAATAGGTATATACTATATGCACGAATTCATAATTAAAATATTTCTTGGCTAGGCTAAACAGGGTGTTCTATTAGATATTTGAGTTCGAAACTGACCCGTCAAATTTTAGAAGTTAATTTAAAACAACTTTGAATTTATAAAAACTTCGGTATATTATAACAAGTTTGCATCAGTGCGTAAAGAGCTAAACGATATTTTATAAATACATCATAACTTAAGGATATTATGTTATTTGAAAAATTAAATATAAAAAAAAAAAAAAAAAAAAAACTTTTTTAAAAAAAAAAAAGCATTTTTAATTTAAAAAAAAATAATATCTTTTATTAATTTATTTCAAGAATAAGGAACTGCGAATTATGTACAATGTACATATAGACCGAGAGCCCACAGCAATTTTTGGGTGTGATTGATAACAAAAAATAATTAGCTTAATTAGATAGGCCTTTAGTAGTTATTTACAAATGTGAATGTCTTGCATACTCTAGTAGGCACAATAGTGCATTATAGTGCATCAAGTATGCAGTTCTTTCCTTAGTATAAAAAATTGGGAAACAAAATTTGCCATAACTTCAAAATGAACAGCTAAGTGCCCTGATTGCAAATATCGAGGTCCATGACGTTTTGAAGGTGGCCTTCTTAGTGCAAGAAGTTGCCTATTCTTATCGCGTCTGGCAGGCAGAAGGCTGTCTGTAGAACGTCTTGGACCTCGATATTTTCAATCAGGGGGCTTAACTCTACATTTTGGCAAAGTTGTTATCACAATTATTTGGATTTGGAAAGAACTGCATACTTAATGCACTATAATGCACTATTGCGCCCACTAGAGTATGCAAGGCTTTCACATTTGTAAATAACTATAAAAGGCCTATCTAATTAAGCTAATTATTTTTTGTTATCAATCACACCCAAAAATTGCTGTGGGCTCTTAGTCTAATACTAACGGGTGATTTTTTTGAGGTTAGGATTTTCATGCATTAGTATTTGACAGATCACGCGGGATTTCAGACATGGTGTCAAAGAGAAAGATGCTCAGTATGCTTTGACATTTCATCATGAATAGACTTACTAACGAGCAACGTCGAATTTTCAGTGAATGGGCCCTAGAAAAGTTGGCAGAAAATCCGCTTTTTTATCGACAAATTTTGTTCAGCGATGAGGCTCATTTCTGGTTGAATGGCTACGTAAATAAGCAAAATTGCCGCATTTGGAGTGAAGAGCAACCAGAAGCCGTTCAAGAACTGCCCATGCATCCCGAAAAATGCACTGTTTGGTGTGGTTTGTACGCTGGTGGAATCATTGGACCGTATTTTTTCAAAGATGCTGTTGGACGCAACGTTACGGTGAATGGCGATCGCTATCGTTCAATGCTAACAAACTTTTTGTTGCCAAAAATGGAAGAACTGAACTTGGTTGACATGTGGTTTCAACAAGATGGCGCTACATGCCACACAGCTCGCGATTCTATGGCCATTTTGAGGGAAAACTTCGGAGAACAATTCATCTCAAGGAATGGACCGGTAAGTTGGCCACCAAGATCATGCGATTTGACGCCTTTAGACTATTTTTTGTGGGGCTACGTCAAGTCTAAAGTCTACACAAATAAGCCAGCAACTATTCCAGCTTTGGAAGACAACATTTCCGAAGAAATTCGGGCTATTCCGGCCGAAATGCTCGAAAAAGTTACCCAAAATTGGACTTTCCGAATGGACCACCTAAGACGCAGCCGCGGTCAACATTTAAATGAAATTATCTTCAAAAAGTAAATGTCATGGACCAATCTAACGTTTCAAATAAAGAATCGATGAGATTTTGCAAATTTTATGCGTTTTTTTTTTTTTAAAAATTCTCAAGCTCTTAAAAAATCACCCGTTATAAAGCAAGTTACGCATTCCTCAAAAAAATTGAACTCGAGAATTTTGATCAAAGTTAACATTACGATGATAGAGAACACGTAAAAAGTGGGTCAAAAAATCCCGTCTGCTGTTTGTCTGAATGTCTGTATGTTTGTACCCCTATAGCCTATACCTGCAGCTATGTATTTCCTACAGACTCGGGACTTAAGGGTTTTCGGAGATTTCCTAGAGGAGCAATTGATATTCATTTTTTAGCTCCAAAACTAATGTTACCTACCATATAGCCGTTATGCAAAATCTTATTTATTTCGCAATCGGCTCAACCGATTTTGATAAATAAAATTTAGTGCGCTATTATCGGCTTGGACTACATTTTGTGCACACAAAATTAAAGTAAATAGAATGCACGACTGGGTCGCACGAACTTGCTCCTATGCAATAGACTAGGAACTTCAAAAACGAATGTTATTAGAGAAAACTGTTCATATTGATAAAATTAATTTTTTTAAGACATAAAAACAGAATGCTATGAAAATTATGCCGCAACAAAAATTATAAGTCGTTGTAGCAGTTTTTTTAAATAAGCTTTTATATATAAAATTTTTAAAACATTTTTTAGAAACAAATTTGGTACGCCAACTTTAAGTTTTTATTATTGTACGAGTGAAATTTAAATTTTCAAAGAAAAAATATTGAGCCGTTTTTGAGATATCGAATTCTCCAAAAAAAACAATACCTTTTTTCCAAAAATTCAAAAAATATTTTTTTTTTTAAGTTTTGAAATGCAATGATTTTTAAACTTTTTAGAAGCATCTGTAGAAAAAATTTCATTAAAATCCATTATGTCGATATAGTGAGAAATTCAAAATTAGGCTAAAGAGTTCTATGGTAGGTACAAGTTGTAATATCCTTATTTCAATTTTTTTTTATTGAATTAAAAATCAAAAAAATTAATTGACAGAAAAAAAATGTATCAAAATTCTAGGCGCCGTTCTCGAGAAAAAAATGCGATTTTTGAAAACCATTTTTTAACATTTGTATGGTGGGTACCTTTATGTTTAGGTAAAATAAATTTTTTTTTTCTCACATCTTGTAGACTATAATGAGAAACTTTTATTTATCAAGTTTAAAAGAAATCTAGCATGGGGTTTTCGAAATATTGAGTTTTGAAAAAAAAAAAAAAATTGAAACATCAAAAATAGAAAAAAATTATTTTTTAAAATTTGAATACTTACACAAATCTGTTCAAATTGCTGGGGAGCTTTAGCATAAAAAAATGATCAAAATCGGTCGTACCGTTTTTGGAGAAAATCAAAAACAAAAATAATGGTTCGATGGGGGTACCCTCAATAACCATTTCTCCGGATTTTTTTCAACATCATCTAGCTTTAAGTAAATAACATTTTTTGTATTTTTATTTTTTAAATCTGTCGAACAGTTTTTGAAAATTTTGTTTTTATAAAATTTCAAAAAAAAAATCCTACGGTAGGTACCGTTATTTTTGGTCTTAAAAAAAGAAAAAACGTGTGGATGGGGGGGGGGGGGAATTCAAAGTGATATCTACCAAGTTTAAAGAAAATCGGTCGAGCCATTTAGGCTGTTATCGAACAGACAGAATTGCGAGGCCCACTTTTTTAGGCTATCATCCTAAGGACAATTTTGATCAAAATCTGGAGTGCGATTTTTTTTCCGAATACATAACTTGCTTGAAAGTACCTATAGTCGCAATTAAACATGTTAATAACGGCAACTGTGATAGAATTTTCGAATTTTCCAATTAACGGCTCTAACAATTTTGACCAAACTTTTTATGCAAGAGCTCCTTTAAATTTAAAATAATATTGTATATAAAAATATACGAAAATTATTTTTTGGGTTTTTGAAAAAAAAAACATTCCAATTTTTTTTTTTTTTTTAAATCAATTTTTGAAAACAAGTGGACGATTTTTGAAATTATTTTCTAAAATCTGTATTACTAAATACTTAAAATTGGCATCCCAAATTGTTTTCTTGAAAAATTTTAAAGAAATTTGTTATATAAATAAAATGCACGACTGGATCGCACGAACTTGCTCTTATGTAAAAGAACTTTGGAATTTATGATACATTTTGTAAATATAAAACATGGATTTAATGAGATAATAATGTTCAAATGCATTAAAATTGCCGTCTGGTTTCCGGAAAAGTATGAATTTATGCAAATAAACCTTAAAAAATCGTTTTATTATTAATTAAATTTTTTATATATACAATATTATTTTAAACTTAAGGGGACTCCTGCTAAAAATGTTGGCAGGTACCCCTAATAACATTTTGCCCCAAAATTTTGTTTGACCAAAATGTAGTCCATGTCCATAATATCACACTAAATTTTTTTTATCAAAATCGTTAGAGCCGTTTTCGAGATAAATAAGATTTTGCATTACGGGTGTATGGGGGGTACCCTTAGTTTTGGAGCTAAAAAAAAAAAATTCAATTTCTCCTCTAGGGAATCACCGAAGACCCTTGACTACCGAGATTGAAAGAAATAGGTTAAAGGGTTTAGGCTGTAGTGAGAGGTACAGACATACAGACACACTGAAACATGTTTTTTGTACTAAATTTTCCTTAAAATTTTTATAAAAAAAAATTGATATGCAATTTGTTAGTATTTAATAAAATACATTTTAAAACGTAATTTAAAAATTTAATCGTGTATCGGTTTTCAAGATATTGAATTTTCAAAAAAAAAATTGTTTTATTTTTTTAAAAATCCAAAAACCATTTTTTCGAAAAAAAAATTAGTTTATATTTTTTCAAATGCAAAGCAGCTCCTGTATAAAAATTTTGGTTAAAATCGTTAGAGCCGTTGGTGAGAAATTCGAAAATCAAAAAAAACCGTTCTATGACAGGTACCACTAATAACATTTCCCCCCAAATTTTTTTTCACCAAAATATAGTCCATGTCCATAACATCACACTTAATTTTTTTTATCAAAATCGTTAGAGCCGTTTTTGAGATAAATAAGATTTTGCTTTACGGGTGTATGGGGGGTACCCTTAGTTTTGGAGCTAAAAAAAAAAATTTCAATTTCTCCTCTAGGGAATCACCGAAGACCCTTAAGTGCTGAGTTTGAAGAAAATACCTCCAGTAGTTTAGGCTGTAGTTCGAGGTACAGACATACAGACAGACAGACGGAATTGTCGGACCCACTTTTTTCGTCTTCGCTATCATCGTAATGTCAACTTTGATCAAAATCTCGAGTTCGATTTTTTTTCCAAATGCAGAACTTGCCCTATAGTACCTACATACATATATCGCAAGTAAAAATGAATTTATTAACACAACTATTTTTAAATTTTCTATGTAAAAATTCATATTTTTCTAGAAATCAGACGGCAATATTATGCATTTGAACATCAGATAAAATCATTAAATAAATGTTTTATATTTATTCGTAAGCGATGTGTAAATTCGCGCAGTCGTGCATTATATTTAAATTAAATTTTGACTTTTTCATAGAATTTAACAAACAAAATTTATGGATCATTTCATCAAAATTAGTTTCAGTTTTTTCGAGAAAAGCTGGTTTTAAAGACAATTTTTTCCAATGGACACTACCATAGATTTACAGAACACCCTCTCTGTACTGATTTGTATATGGCTCTGATAGTTGTTTTTTTTTTTAAATCCACAATATCGATATGTATGAGTCAGCAGTGAACAATCACTACACCTTCCTGAATATATAAATATGTAAAAGTATAAATAATATAGATAAGTATATTTTTAGGCTGAGCCCACATTTGTGGTTAAAGGCAAAATTAATAAATAATCGCGTGAAATACTTAAATCACGATATTGTCAATAAAATTAAAAACAAAAAAAAAACAATTTGAATTTTAAACAAGTTAGTCACACACAAAAGAATGTTAAACTTAATCAAGACCATAGTTGAAACATGAATATTGATAGAAGAGCTCTTATTGATTTCATCTTGTTTGTTGAGTTTTTTAATTTTATTGGCTATGAATTTTAAATTTACAATTTGACAAATTGGTATTTTGGTATACTCTCCTTAATCATAACGTAGATTACTTTACTTTGTGATCCTTTTTAGACTAAAGCAACAGATAAATTATAAGGTTTAAAGCTGGTTTTTGAAGAGATCAAACTGAAATTAACCGGAAATTTTTATTAGAATTTGAAATCTAACAATATATTTGCTACGAATGGTAACACTGCCTATTCGAGCCTCCTAATTCAGAATATTTATGTAAGATGACATGTATGTATACTATATTATTCAGTCTCGATCGGTCTTTGGCCGAGAAGGAGAGAGCATGAGTCCTAATGCCAAGGAAACGCGAATATAAGTGTTTTTTTCTTGTATACTGAACTCTTAAGTACAGAGTTTCTTTCTTTAGCCACACAATACGATGTGGAATGCTTTACATCTTTAAGATCCTTTCTTCCTTCCACTTTGATACCCAAAACTTGAAAACAAAGGTGCATTACTATATACTCTTAAATGCTTATATTTTCCTAATATTTTATGCAAATACAAATTAAATTTCAGAAGATATTAACCCCTTTTTTCAGATATCAAATTTTCACAAACCAAATTTTCACTTCTTTGTCGAAATCCCAAAAAAAAATGTTTTTTTCTTTAAGTTTTAATATTTTAATATGCAATGTTATGGTAGGTTTTTTATTTATTGAATTATATATCGTAAAAATCAAGCGAAACTGAAATTTTTTATCAAAATTCAAGGTACAATTTTCGAGAAATATCGGATTTTCGAAACTCCTTTTTTAACATTTGTACGGTGGGTAGGTACTCTTATTTTTAGATAAAATTAAAAAATTTTGCATGTTGAAGACAGTGTTAAAATTTTGTTAATAATCAAGAGTCAAAAAAATCGAGCATGGTGGTTTCCGAAATATTAAGTTTAAAAAAAAAAAAAAAAACATTGATTTTGTTTTACAAAAAATTGAAAACTATAAAATTAATAAGACTTTTTTGGAGCCTTACAATAACAAAAAAATCTTTAATATCCGCTTAACAGTTTTTCAGAAAAATGAAAACCATAGAAATAATTATAGGGGAGGTACCCTTAATTTTAACTATCTAGGCTACGATATGAAATTTTTAGGTTTTTTTTTTATCTGTGGGACAGCTTATGAAACAAAATATCTTCTAAAATTTAGAAATAAAATGCATGACAGGATCGCACGAACTTGCCCTTATGTAAAAGATTAAAAATTTCAAAAATAAATGTTATTAGAAAAAAACTGTTCATAAGCATAACATTCATTTTTTAAAATAACTGACTAAAACAACTCCTTTAGTAGTTGGAGTTCAAAACAGCATGCCATGTGTTTTAAGGAAATATTGGTTTATGCAAGAATAAAATTTATAAGTCGTTGTAGTGGTTTCTTAAAAAAAATAAGCTTTTAAATACAAAATTTTTAAAACATTTTTAAGAGAAAACTTGGGTTTATTGTTCGAATAAAAATTAAATTTCCAAAAAAAAATATTGAACTGTTTTTGAGATAGTGAATTTTCCAAAAAAAATGATTTTTTTTGTCATAAATTCAAAAAAAAATTTTTCAAAGCTTTGAAATGCATGCTTTTTAGAAGCTTCTCTATACAAAATTTCATTAAAATCTGTCATGCCAATAATGAGAAATTCAAAACTCGAAAAAATGGTTATATGGTAGGTATAGTCAGTAAAATATCAAAATTCTCGGAACTGTTTTCGAAAACCATTTTTCACCATTTGTATGGTGTGTACCGTTATTTTTACGTAAACATTTTTTTTTCACATCTTGTAGATTATATTAAAAAACCTTTATTTATTAATTTAAAAAAAAAATCGAGCATAAGGTATTCGAAATATTGAGTTTTGAAAAAAAAATTTGAAATTTTTTTGAAAATCCAAAAAATTTTTTTTTGTTTTAAAATTTGAATACATAATAATATTCAAACTTTTGGGAAGCTTTAGCATTAACTGGTCCAATCGGTTGTACCTTTTTTGAGAAAATCAAAACCAAAAAATAGTTCCAGGGGGGCTACCAAAAATAACCATTTTTTGAAATTTTTTCCCACATTACCAGCTTTAACTAAATGAAAATAATTTTTTTTTTTAAATTGTGGGAAAGTTTTTGAGAAAAAAAAAGTATTTATAAAATTTCGAAAAAAAATCGTATGGTATCGTATAGGTACCGATATTTTTGGTCTTAAAAAAAAAGAAAAAACACGCGTAGGGGGGAAAATTTTAAAATAATATCTACCAAGTTTGAAGAAAATCGGCCGAGGTACCTAAGCTGTTGTCGAACAGCCATACAGAATTGCGAGACCAACTTTGTTTGTCTTCCCTTCACAAAAATGTTAAATTTGATCAAAATATCGAGTTCGATTTTTTTAACGAATGCATAACTTGTTATTTAGTACCTATATGCAAGTAAATATCTGACCAGTAAATAGCTGACCAATTACTGAAAAAGCTGACTTTTAACCCTTTAAAAAGCTTTAAAAAATCGAATCGCTATAACTGGTTGATCTTTTATAAAAAGATAGAGCCTTTTAGGTTATACAAATCACTTTTCAAAAATTGCGCTTAACTTGACTTTAAACTTTAAGTCCTGATTGCAAATAGTCTTAAACAAATTGATCTCTTATGACCAATTTCTGACTAATAAGATAATATAACCCATGTACGGTATGCCTAGATCCGAGAGCCCCTTTCTGACCCCAAATTCTAAATGGAAGTTTATAACAAGCTAAGCTCTAAGTCGATTATACATTTATTAAGTTAAGCTGTACAAATAAAAATCTTAATCGAAACATTTTCAGTTCGTATGGCAGCTTGGTAAAGATGATCTCGAGATAAAACTGAAACGATGGCTAAAACATTTTAGATGTCTTCTTAGACGAACGTTTAAAATAGTATACTTATTCCGCCGACAGGCCCCTATCTCAACAGTTTTCTTTAGCAATAGTAACATGGGTGGCGCTCCTCGGGGATTCCAGGATTCTATAACCCGCTTTCATAATTCCGTTGCTGACTTAAGGTATGTTCAGTCGGTCCGCAGGCGCCTATGTCAACAGTTTTCTTGGTCAATCAAAAGATCTTGAAAGACTTATCTTAAATTAGAAACTTTTTTTTTGGTTTCGTCCTTAGCATTATCTAAACCTAAAACCCTTGCTAAGAATTAAAGGTCATGGCCAGCACGTCCACCAACCACGTCATTGCCACAACCAAAACTGAGTTTCTATCTGTTCTTGAGGTCTTACGAGTTCCTGGCAAGAACTGAAAATTAAAAAAAAAATTGTGCTGCAGGATTGACATATGATAAGAGAAGGTACACATAAAATTGGCTTACAAGCATTAAACGGGCAACTGATTTTCAGGAAAATGTAATGACCCCTTAACAGTAATATAAATAAGGTTCCATTTTTAAAATATCTAAATCCAATTTATTAACGCCCTAAAGAACGAAAATGCCTATTTGCTTAGAATAAACTGTGTGGACATATTTATGTATATATGTATTTATTTTTTAGCAATTTAAGTTAATTGCCTTGAAACTAAATTAAAAATGAGTAGGTACATGAGATTTTATTCGAAATGCAAAATTACCAAAATGAACACAAAATATCTTTCAATATCTGCATCAATGTAATTTACAAGATACAAGACAAGATTTAAAGATTGTTCATTTTTTCACATTAAAATATAAAATTTATATTTCAGTTGTTTGAAGAGTAAACAATCTATAACGGAGCAACCCCATTTACATAACATTCATACAAAATTCAGTTCTTCCTTGCATTTAATGTTCATGCTTGAAAGCCTTATTTTGACCCTCATTACTCAAACTTAGATATGTATTTTATGTTACTGTACATATAGAGTATGAATGTATATGCAGGAATATATGTAAATTAGATTGCAGACAACAAATTTGTTTACATTTTAATGGAGCACTAGGAATGATGAGCAGGAAAAAGCTTAAGAACCATCATCTACTCAGTTTACTTTTTATGCAAAATACAAAAATAAACAAACTATCTAACTGACATTATTATTTTATGATTAAAAATTCATATGTACAAATAACCCTAACGAACAGAACAACAAAACCAACAGAACTCGTTTCTACACTGAGGGAAAAGAATTTTTTATAAGATTGATTGGGATCATATTTTTAATGCAAGTTGAATTCTCTAAAGTCTATTTAATTTAACGTGAGACAATAGTTGATTTTGATAGGAAACTTTTTCTTTTTTCAATTTAACTAAGGGCCAAACTGAAATGTAAGTATGCTCCTTTTAACATTTAAATATATTTTTTAACATTTAAAATGGATTCAATGTTTCAAAGTTTAAAATGAAAATGTTTACATTTCAAATCTACAATGGCTCCAGTTAAATTAAAGTTTGTAAATATAACTTTAAACAGAAAAGAGTTTGATTTAACGATGGATCCAAAACAAATCAAAAGAAGAACGTCGTATCATATTTTTGATAGGCATTTTTACATTTCAAAAATGTTTTAAAATATGCAAACAATTGAAATCTATATTATAGCACCATGATTTTGAAATTTTAATTTTAATTTGAAACTCATTCATTATTCCAAAACATTAATTTAATCAACGTACGTTTTTCTTTGATTTTAGTTTGGTTTGTTTTTGAAGTAAAACTTCTTTTCCGGCGTTGGAGGTAAAAAATGTTCTATGCAGCTGTCAGTGACATGTCAAAACGACACGTTATCAGTCGAATACAAAATGTTTGTTCGTTTATAGGTTAGAATCTTACAGAGGCTTTGGTTTAGGGAAAAGAAGTTTTACTTCAACAGCGCGTACGTCAACACAACGATTTTTTTTCTTTCGGTGTAGCAATTTTAGCACTGAATTAATTACGATACGAGTATGTCCAGAGTTTACTGAAATTCATATTTTCAACCTCTCAAATTTCAAAACCATTAATTTTTGATAAATTATTTAAAAAAATAATATTTACATACGAGTATGATGTGCTGCCATCAGTTAGTCACATTTATAAAACCTAACCATGACTGAGTAGGGGTATCTACTTAAAAAACAACAAACATCCATATTGTTGTTGATATTATTATTACTTGTAATTGTATTCTACCATGGTTTGGTTTTTTTTTTTGTTTCTGTAGCCTAAAGCTTATAGGGGAAAATCGGATGAGATAGGGTACATTTATTTTTTAATCTTCTTTAAGTACAAACTAAAATTTTTTGATTCTAACTTAGATTTGGGCTACTATTATTTTGCGAATAATAGTTAGAAAATATAAATGTCATTAAGGTACCAAGAAAGTTATGAAAATTAAAAAATAGTTTATCCAATAAACATCGATTTCAAAGAGTGGCGGGCGATATGGACCATAAAGGCCACATCACAAAACCTGTTCAGTTTCGGGTATTGAAAATTTACTGATTAAATAAGTTTTCGGAGTCTGTCTCGAAGAACCTATGTTTGATTTAACGTGAGCACCTGCCGACTAGGGCTTAATCCCACGGGAGGCCTACCTCCATCGGAGTCAGATTGGGTCCTGACCATTACCCCTGACATAGCCGAAGCCATCTCAGTCGCAAAGCTGTGACATGTTGCAGGCATGTGCACACCCTCTTGCTTGGAGGCGAGGTCTATCTAACACCTCTTGAAACCATGTGTCTCCGCATTCGGAATAAACCACGCCACCACGATACTCCCACAAGTGGGGCCCACCACATAGATAGTCGCACGCATGCGACAGCTGCGGAGAGCCCGAAGACATGACAGCTTACAAACCTCTGGGCACTATTTCCCGTGATGCCAGAATATAGCTTCCGGTTGAGATTCGCAATGGTGGAGTCATTTATAGATTAGTTCCTGCAAAACTCAGGGCCTGTCAACCCCAGATACACACACCCAGCTATTAGTCGAGTTAGAAACCATCCTACTTTAAGGTTACTTACGTAACCTATCCTCAGGCACCGCGAGGAGGTCGATAGGAACCGGAAGTGATAGAGTTGTGCATAGGTAGCAATACCGGCCCACCGATAAATCAGTGGACGAGCCAATTAAAATTACAAACCAGCATTACCACTTCAGCACCCATACACGTTAGTGCATGGATTGTTCATCCGTAGCAATACCAGCAGAGTTCACAGAGCCTCGGACATGCCTTAAACTACCAATCACGCTATCACCCCCACCTATCCTGTCTCGAAGAGTTGTACAAATCACAATTGATTTTTTGTTTTTTTTTTTTTTTTCAAGGGCGACATCATTTTTGTTTCTTTTACGACCAATTTACGTCATGGATGAACTAGGTCGTTTTTCTTTTACAAGTCAATTTTAAACTATTTTGAGAGGTGGTATTGCTAACTTGACTGTCAATCATTATAGCATTATTTTTATTTCATAACAGAAAATAGCCTGATCAATTTTTCTGCTTCACTAAAAATTTACGACAAATTTACGACAGTTAATTTAATTATTACATCTCTTAAATTTTGAAGGTGTTATGCAAACTTGACGGACATAATTTAATCAACAATTAATGCTGGTTTATATGGTACACTTGAATGAACATGAGGAACATTGTGGTCTATTATTAGCCACAGTACTCGTACGTAATTGTGGGGAGAAAATGATTTACCAAAAAATTAAGTTTCCAACTAAATTTCATTGGTTTTTTTAGGAACTTTTAAATGATTTTTTTTTTATTAAGAGTTTCATATCTTTACGTTTAAATAAAACAAACCGTAATCCCCAGTTTCACAGTGGGAGTTTAAACTTACGTTCAGCTGAACCTTAACTGAAGTTTAAATTTGGAGTTCAACTCGTCCGGTTTCACAGTCTAATCTGAACTTCAGTTCATTGTTTCTATCTTTCTATCTGAATTAAAAAAGAAACAATCAAGGAAAGTTTGCTTTTGTTCAGTTGTGACCTGCGACAGGAAAAGAAATAAAAATAAATAATATTTTTAAATGTGTGAAGGGTTGTTGAACTGAGGTTTAACCGGCAGAATAGTGTCGTATTGTGTTGGTTTCCAGAGCATTGGTAGATCGTGGTTTATTGGCATAAACCTGTGACTAAAGAAAACCTTACAAAAAAGTCTAACGAGATCAAATCGCAGGATATCGATGAACAATTCACTTCGCCCCGCGAGGCCTGACATAACCATGTTCGAAAATCGCCCATGCAAAAAGTAAGTAAAAGTGCGACCTGGCACGGACTGTGTGGCACTCATTCATCCAGAAATGGGCTGAATAGGATTTTTGAACCGAAACTGGAATCAACTTCCAACTGCTGAAGAGCCCAGTTAGCGAACACAAATTGTTGAATATGGTCGTCAACTCTGAGATTTGGGATCAGTTGCAGTTTGTACGGGTGTATGCCCAAATCATGACGCAAAATTCAATAAGTTGTGGTCCGCGAAAGGCTGGGAATTGACTACCTCGCATTCTCCTGCACACATTCACGGACAGGCCAACATCTTACCTATATTTTACGTTTTATTGACGAACGGATATTTGCGAATTGTTTACTGAACCGGTCGACTAGAATTTATCCTCCACGTTGCGAATAGTCCTTTCGGAAGGACGATTATTCCGACCGTAAAGTGGGTGAAATGTCGTTCGGCCAGAAAACCCAGTTTAATAAAATAATTTGATCACAAAATGGTTAACGCAATAACTCAAGACAGAATTAATAAATGACAGTTAATTTGACAGATGTGGTTTCAACAATATAGACACACATGGTGTGGATTTATCAGTTGCTTCGACTAACAAAAAGCTCCCTGTTTTCCGATTTTTGAGGTATTGGATTTGATCAGTCAGTAAATGGTTTTCACCACAGATATATTTTCTATGTTGTGAGAAAGTGCTACTCATAAATTGAATTAAAATTTTTAAACAATATTTGTAATACCTTAAGTTCAAAGAATTTTTTTCAAGTTCAGCAGCTATAGACTTAAAGGTTGGCAATTCCAAAATTTTAAGCATTTTTGTCTGTTTACAGATTTTATATGAAAAATAGAACACAACTGAGAAGGATTTTGTTATTAAAGTCAAGTTACTTATTATTACGTAGCGTTACATGATTTACTTATATTTTTGTTTCATCATAACACAGTACTTACTTTGAACTGTAAATAGCAGAGCATTTTCATTCATCCTTATACAATTCACATTCAATCTTTACTGCGAACATCATAAGAGGACCATTTCGGATGGACGAGATGAAGCAGTAAAGCTCTCCATCAACCTCAGCCAACCTGTTCTATTAACAACAGTCCCACCTGAGAACCATGTCAACTACAGGAGGCTTGATATCGAGAAACTCCAGAGGGACATAGAAGACAACGTCTCAATGCCACCATTCAACAGGAACTTAAGAAATGAGGAAATTGACAGTGCCATCGACTACCTGGAGTCAGCCGTGATCAACGCCCTTGAAGCCCAAAAAGTGCCCAAGACGTCCAAAGATAGGTACGAACACCTCCCGGAGTATGTGCGGAATCTCTATTCCCACAGACAAAGGTTAAGGAAACGGCTTCAAAGAATACACCAAAGAGAGCTCAACACAACCAACAACGACTACCAGGCAGTGAAAAGCGAACTCCAATGTGTAAACATTATGTTCCGGAACTCGATCCAACACCACAACAACATACGATTCCAGAAGAGACTACAGGCCATAAAACCAGGACCAAACACATTCAGCGAAATAAACAACTGTCTAGGGAAAACCCAACCAATTCCCGAAGTCATCATCAACAACAGCATTGAGGTAACAACAACAGCAGACAAAGTGGAAGTTTTCGCGAATCACTTCGAGGAAAACTTCACACCCAGCCCATCAATGGACCCTGTGTTCCTGGGTGAAATCAGGACATCCGTCCAGCTGACTTTGCAGCCAAATATGAAAGGAGTGGAGTTTGACGACCATTATCCAGCTAGTTGCCCAACGGACAACCCCCAACTATGCCAACCAGAGGAAATTGCGGAAATCATAGTCAACTCCAAACCAAAAAAGTCGACAGGTCCGGATGGAGTCTTCAACATGCAGTGCTGATATTACTCACAATCATCGTAAATAACTGCGTCAACAACTGCTACTTCCCTAATAAGTGGAAAATGGCAAAAATCGTGGCAATCCCGAAGAAAGGCGCTAGAAACCTGGTTTCCAACTACAGGCCTATATCCCTCCTCAACAATGTCAGCAAAATACTGGAAGAAGTCATCCTAAGGAGGCTCAAGAAGTACTGCAACGAACACAACATCCGGAGTCGCCCAAGGATCAAAGCTGGGTCCCTTCCTATATAACCTGATGACGTCTGATCAACCCGTGCCAACTGACTGCGAGAACCTGCTATTCGCTGACGACTCGCTAACCGAGTCGATAGCGCCAAACGTTGCAGCTCGGAGAGTGGAAGCCCACGTCTCCAAACTCTACGAGTACTACAAAAAGTGGGGTATCCAAATAAACACTGCCAAATCGGAGCTTGTGTGTTTCAGGAGACCCACCAGCAATGGCAACCGATGTCGTTCAGCAGCTACTTGCAGAAACTTGACCGTGAAGCTCCCCGATGGTTCAACGATAGCAGCCAAAAGAAATGCTAAATACCTCGGAGTAAACTTCAACGAGCTGTTCAATTTCAACCCGCACTCTAGACAGGTTCTAAGGAAGGCCAACTTCGCGTTTCATCGTTTGCACCCGCTGCTAGCCAGAAGAACCGGACTAAGCCAGCCAGTGAAGCTATTGATATACAAACAGCTCATCAGACCCGTCATCAGCTACAATTTTCCTGCATGGTACACCATTTCGAAGACAGCAATGCTGAAGCTCCAAATCTTCGAAAGGAAAATACTAAGGATAAGCACCGGACTTATCTTCGATCGACAGCGAAGAAAGCACTTCAGCAATGAATGACTCTATGAAGAAGCAAAAATCAAGCCACTGGACCAGTTTCTTGTGCAATTAGCGAAGAAGCTTATAGCTAGCACCACCAACCACCCAAACCCGCTGATGAGAAGGATGACCACCCATGAACGACATCCAGAGCATAGATACCTCACTGCTCTGGATATGATAGAAAGGATCCCAGCCGACAACGAACCAGCAGTTCGTTTCTACGCTGACGCCGAGTCAGCATATTACCGTGACTGAAAACATCAAAAAAACAACCCCCAACAACCCACCAACTGGACAACCGGGACTGAACAACCCGAGTCAAAAACCAAGACAATTTATCATAATGCTAATTTTGAACCATGTACATTACAAATATTATAATTTTTAGAGTTTAAGTCATTTTATAAGTTAGGCCTCCTATGTGCCAACAAATTTCTACCCTATACGAGTACATATTATCCTCAAGTTTCACAATTGTATATATTAAAGTTCAATAAAAAACCTTGAAAAAACCTTGACGAAAAGGACCCCCTTTAACAGTCATCGAGTCACCGTCGGACGCTTTCTGGATGTCGATAAAGAATTTGACAGCGTATGGATAGACGGCCTAATCCATATGATTCATCTTATGTAATACTTCCGCCATTAATAAAAATTCTCTTTTCTTTCATATCTTTCAGGAAACTTTTTGTCCAAATAGATAACTGTAAGTCAAACATGAAGAGCATCAGAACTGGAGTCGCCCAAGGCTCAAATCTAGGCCCATTTCTCTACAAGTTGTTGACTTCCGACCAACCTTCTCAAATTGGATGCGAGAACCTTCTGTATGCTGATGACTCGCTCACTTACGACACATCAATGTCACCACTAACGGCTGTCCGTAAAGTAGAAACCCACATCAACAGACGCTTCCAATTCTACCAAAAATGGGGCATCCGGATCAACACTTCCCAACCGGAACTTGTCTGCTTAAGGAGGCCTTCAACTGGTAGGAGCTCTCGCACTGCACCCATTTGCAGAAATCTGGTCCTGAGACTCCCTGACGGATCTACCATAGCGGCAAAACAAAAAGTCAAGTACCTACCTATGAGTGAACTTCATCGAGTTTAACCTGCACTCAAGAAATGGGCTGAAAAAAGCCAGCTGGGCCTACTAATAAAAAGGTCAGTCTAAGCCAACCGACTAAAATACTTATCTGCAGGCAGCTACTGCGACCAGTGATCAGCTATTCCTTCCCAGTCTGGTTTTCAATCACGAAGACATCTATGAAGGAACTTCAACTATTCGAGAGGGAGATACTGAGGACCTGCACTGGATTCTACTTCGACCGTCATCGACAGAAACATTACAGGAACGAGCATCTCTATACAGAAGCGAATTTAATCCCACTCGACAAATATCTAGTCCATTAGACAAAAAAACTAATGCGGATCATCATCGACCACCCGAATCAGCTTATGAGAAGAATGACCACAGAACAACGACATCCCGAGCCGAGGTACCTCAGTGTGATGGAATCTCTGGATAACAACGTAATCATTGAGTCAGCCTACCACTGCGGCTAAACGCCATCCCTAACCACAACCTACAAAATCACCACTGACAATCGGGAATGAACACCCTGATGACGATAAAGTCAACCGACTTTTTAATTTTTGTATTTTCTTCATGTTAATTTTATATAAAAATAATTAAACTGATGTCACTGTAAATAGTTAGGCCCCCTATGAGCCAAGTAGTATCTTATTAGGTTTAAGCCAAATTGTGAATTCTACGAGTATGTTCAATAAAACAAAATTGAATTGAATTAAATTGACGAAAGTTACCCTTTCGGATGTACTGAAATAGAGACAGTAGCTTTGCGAGTAAGGTCGTTTTGGTCGTTTAGTTACTGGTGGTTCCTCGAAACTTTTCCAACCAGGCGGTAAGAGGTTCCTAAGTAACAAACTATAGTTAGTTGTTCAACAACTTTTTACTAAGACTTCCCTTACCAGTGGTTAGGGGTCTTAGTTCGAAGATTACTTAAGAGCCAACAGGAGCATTTTACCTGGTGATCTATAAGAGCTGAAGCCTGCCGTCGTCGTCGAGAGCCTCCAGGGGCCTAGTAGCTGTTAAATAGTACCACCGGGAGCGTTATATCTGCAGATCTACCACAGTGAAATCTTGCTGTCTCGAGTGTCAGCAGAGGTAAATAAGCTGGAAGAATAGTACCTGTGGAAAACATCACCTTGGCATACTGGTTAGTGCGTTAGACAGTCCTTCTGCATATCTTGTGTTCGATTTTCAGCTGCTGCAAAAAACATTTTCTTAGGGTTGTATGCTACATCTTGTGGAAATTTACAAATCTTTCAATAGTATCTCTGTCCATAAAAAGTGCCATTCAGAATTGGAAGAAAATTGTAGGTATCCTCCATTTTTTCAAACACGCATACACAAATGGTTGAGAGTTATAAGTCACTAAGCTTAGGCTCTTTATAGGCTGTCATTCCCTCTAATTTATTTTTATACCAGAATCCAGATGATCAAACTAAAAACAACCAGATTTCCAGAACACCAGAATCCGGACAACCGGAATACCAGAATCCAGATTACCGAATCAACCGTATACAGGCTTATAAGTCCGAAGACCAATATTTGTTATAAGTATAAAGTTGTTTTAGCAAAGATTTTGTAAGACCTTCTTACTGAAGTGTGCTCCAAAACAACCTCGGTAAGACAGGTGTTATACCTTGGCTGGAAAGCAAAAAGCCTCAGAATATATTTGAAAAGCACTTCAAAAGCCATTTAATATACTTCACTACTTATTTCGTTGTAGGTTTATCTGAAAATGATGGAGTACCACATGTTGAGCATCTACTTCTAGCACTTAGCTCCCGAATTTATACTTTTTGGAACTTGTGAACTTGCTATCTTGATGTTGATTCAGAACCTGTTGAAGAAAGGAAAGAGCACTTTTGTCAGGATTGAAGGAATATATAAGCACCTTACTCGTGCATCATTATTTATAGTTTTTAAATATCCATGTCATTATGATGAACCTCATGATACTAGGGGTTAATAGTTTTAGAGACTTTTCTTAAGGTGCATTTCATTTAGATCTGCTAAGTTGGACAATAATGAAAGTATCCACTTTTGGATAAAAGTCTTATAACTCTCCGAAACCGATGAGAGGCCATCACCATGTCTTATATACACTTTTATACTTTTCGTCAAATCATAAATGACATGCTTCACATTTGTGATAAACCTTACACCCGTCAAACAATTTTCCTATCTCAAAAACAATACATCAAAAGATGCCTGCTAAAGCCAAAACCATCATCATGCTTCCTTATTTCATGATTAAAATTCATTAAACAACGTCAAAGCTATACATATTCCCTCTGACATCCTTTCCTAGTTACCCATCTTTACCCTATTCATCAGCTTCATCAGCTATATGCCTATTAGAACATAACAAAAGGTAAGCCAACAATTTAATCCCATAACATGTCATATGCAGGTGCACAATACAACCCACAACAAAAAAAAAAAGGGGGAAGGAACACAAACAAAGACCATGAACATGCGTCATTTGCGCGACGTCTATTATAAATCTTATAACAAGCAAAACAGCCAAATCAGCTGGTAGCTATAGCCTACTTTTCATGTCAACACGATTATGTCAATCATAATACGAACCAACACAAAAACGGTTATACCAGCTGAATGATGAATCGAATTCCGATTAAACGAGTACGACATAACCGTTTTTGCATTGAAATTGGGTTGGAAAATTCTAGGCATTTTTCAATGAGAAAATTATAAGGTTTTTCTCCTTTTGAATTTATATGAAAGCAACGTATTTTGCACCTCATTAAGCTCATTTCATATCATCTCTCATAAAACTTGAAGAAGAAAAGAATAAAAACAACTTAATTCACAACAGTCATTAGTTTAGAATACATAAGTGCGTGTATGCACCCTTAAGGGATAACATTGACACAGTTCTATGAGTTTTCTGCTTTTATTTTCCTACACACTTATTTAGAAAGGGTTTTTCCTTGAGGATAGGTTGGAGGATTGGTTGAAGGATTGGATTGTGCGGCGATGATTATGGTACATAATTTGTGAATTAAAGTCGGGTTAAAGTTAGTTTCTTAGCGCCCTCTGAACGGTCAAGGTTTTCGGAAAAATAAGGCCTAGGTAGGTTATAAGAAGGGGAATTGGCATTTTAAGAAAATAAAGCACAACAGTTCGTGGAGAACTAGGGCCTTGTATTAAGAAGTCTCAACTTTTCGTGTATTCGTGTTTGCGACAAGAATGGAAGCGACCTACAATTTTCTGCCGAGTCCGAACGGGTTACATGAGTATAGCACTTTTCATGACAAGATATGTTCTTGTAGGAATCGCCTCCTTTTCCGAAGAGGGGTATTGCCTATGAAGAACAGAGATTTTTGTAGGTTTTAGGTGGCATAGGCTGGGAATCGATACCACCCCATCAACGTGAAAGTTCAGAGTACTAACAACTACATCAAGTGTTACTGGAATTTAATTTCAAAGCATTACAATAAATGCGGTAAGAAATCATAAAATTTATTTTCCATTCACTGTCATACCCACTCAAAAATTGTAATAGAATCTTCAAAATTAATATACACTGCCGGACAAAAGTGAAAAATCTTGGTTTTTTTCATTTCATGTTTATTTTTTTGATGAGGATTTATAACTTGATCAATTTAGAGTTCCTTGAAATAGAAAAAAATCTGCTACTTGTTTTCCTTAAAAAAAAAACACAAAAACTTAAAAAAAGAGAAATTCTGCTAAAAAAATTATTTTCATTAATTAACAAAACTTGAATATACCTTTGAAGTTTATTGAAAGTGGGGATGTGTTAGTACTTAGTATTCCCTCTTCTTGCTCTGAGGACAGAAATAAGTCTCCTTGGCATACTTCTGATTACATTATCAATGTTTTTCTGGGGTATTTGCTCCCAAGCTTCAAGTAAAGCACTTTTTAGCTTCTCTATGTTTGATGGACTAGGATTTTTCTCCTTTAATTGTCTACCAAGCATGTCCCAGACATGCTCGATGGGATTCAAATCAGGAGAGCAGGCTGGCCAGTCTAAGGTGTTCAAGTGGGCCTCTCGAAGATACTCCAAAACTCTATTCGCAGTGTGGGGACGAGCGTTATCCTGCATTAAGATGAAATTTTCGCCAATATTTGGTACAAATGGCACAACAACTTCTTGCAAAATATCTCTCACATACCAATCTGCTGTCAAAGACCCATTCTCAACCACATGTAACTCCGTGCGGGCTCCCAAACATATGCCACTCCAAACCATTATGGAACCTCTACCATAAGCAACTCGAGGAATGATGTTGCATTGTGCATACCGCTCATTTGACCTTCTGTACACTTTGCCCCGCCTGTCGTCCGGCTTGAGGCAAAATCTGGACTCATCAGTGAAGAGCACTCGTTGCCAGTCGTCCTCAGACCAGTTTATATGGTTACGTGCGAAGGCAACACGCACTACTCTATGGAGCTCTTACTGGCCTGCACGGTTTTAATCCAGAATCCTTGAGTCATCTTCTTACAGTTTTGGAAAAAATTTTTACATTTCGCACTTCCAGAAGTCTGTTCCTAGCCTCAATTGACGTTGCGGACCTGTTTCTGAGGACATAGGTCACAATAAATCTGTCGTCTCTTTGCGTCGTGACCTTTTTCCTGCCTTGTCCGGGATTCTTTTTCAGAGAACCGGTTTCTCTATACCTTTTCACATTTCGAAAAATAACGGATTTTGACACATTTAGCCTTGAGGCCACTTCATGGTACGAAAAGCCATTTTTGATCAAACACAGGGCATGGGCTACTTGAACCTCACTTAAATCTGGCATTTTTGCTTTAATTTATCACATTTGTCATAAACAATATTCCAGTAGGACTTTGATAACATTAAACGAAAGAAAAACCGAAAAAAACACATGAAACTCAAACTTGTGCAAACGCTTTAACAATCAAATTTCTAATGACTGCATTTAAAGTGCTTTCATTTTTTTCCGTTAGCCAAATGATGTCAAATCTGACAGCTATAGATCACTGTACTTACTGTGGGAACAGTTGCTTTCATAAAAAATACAAACAAACTATCCCGTTAGTCTATATTTGACATTGAGAGAGAGAACATGCATCGTTCCTCTAATTTTGTCCCGCAGTGTAGACCCAAGTTGCATTCTTGTTAGCAATCTAGCCTCAGAAAGTTTCTTTTAAAGCATATACATACACTTTTTGAGATTTTTGAATTGTTTGTATAAAAAAGCAATCTAAGAGTTATAAATTTTAAACTTATCCTTTTATTGCTGTTTCATTTCGTAATTTAATGAGGGTCCAAATCAAAATATATAAGAACCAGTGGCGTAGCGTACCATCTCGGCGCCCGGGCGGGAGACCCATTTTGCCGCCCCCATTCAATACTAAATTAAAATTAAATTTCGGGACATCATTTCACAGGCAATGAAGTATCTTTTATTGAAAGTAAAATAGGATCAGCGGTTCCATAAACGGATTCTACGGGCCTTACGAATGAGGGTCGTGAGACAAAGCTGCATCTGCGGATTCAGCGCCATGCATGCGTTTTTTCCTGCGAATTCTTCTCGTTTTGAGTTCGATTCCGAGTTTTTTCCAAAGAGTCTTAGAAAAGTCGATTGCAGCTTGGACGAAACGGTCTCTTCTCTCCACTAGGAGAGCTTTTAAAACGCAGCGTTTCTGAGCACACTTATCCACACTCAGTCCACGTTGCTGCAGGTAAATCTGTGCGTCATCTTCTTCAGGTAGCTCTGCAGCTCAAAAGCCAAGAAAAGTGAGGAAGTTTAAGGACTGCATGACTGTCAGAAGAAGACTGACTACTGATCCGTCAATTCTTCCAGTACCTCAAGAACTTCCACAAACTTATTTTTAAGCGTCTTTACAGCTTCACGAGGTTCACTTGTTCTGCAGGCTTGTGACTAGATGCTTGAGGTACTTCTGGTGAGTCGACTTCGTCTTCGTCTGCACGTCTTCTTCTTCTGCCTGTAAAATAAGTTATGCATTCCCATGAATATTGGCCGGAGGACAATTCTAGGCCACTGACGATTGTAGATGGAGGAATCTTACTTACATTGGAATCACTTCCGCTGCTGCTGGATGCCGCCGAAGACGTTAACGTAGCTTTTGAACCAGAACTAGAACTGAAATATTTTGCGTCTTCGCGTCTGCTTCTTTCTTAGCCTTTTTCTTGCGGTATTCAGCGCCGCTTCCTTTAACTCTTTTCATTTTCAAAAACTAGTTCAAAGGTTGAGTGAAGTACTAAGTGTTTAGTTTTAGAAGATTCAACAGTATTTAAACTATAAACAACACAATCGAAATAACTTTCTGTGATGCGGGAGGGAGCAAAAACATTGAGCTGGCTGAGACTAGAATAACTTTTCCGTCGAATCCTAGTTATCTTATCATATCTCGCATATGCATATCATATGTTTCGGAACACTCCCTTTCAGTTTCGCGAGAGTTTCGGAACGTTTTGTTTGACGATACGGAATGCACTCTTACGGCCCTACTCACCGTCTACGAATTCACGAAAATCTGCCGAGAGCGGTCAACGACGAACCACAGATAGGGTGGCAAATTTCAAATTTACATCATTGTTGTTTGTTGACTTGTCAAACGATCTGTCATGAAACATATGATTTCTACTCTACCCGCATCACCGGCGACATTTTGCCGCCCCCCTAGGCCCACCGCCCCCCTACGCTACGCCACTGATAAGAACCCAACAATTTATCAGTGATTAGTTTGTACCTTTTGTTGGAAGGACATTTGAGAACACCCGCGTTTTGTTACCGAAATTGATAGGAAAATCAGCTTCGGTAATAATATTTTCGAATTGTGTTCAGATTTTTAGAATTTCGACCTCTTGCTCCTAAAGTTTACTAACGTTTTTGGGGTGATCAATAGGACAACTGTTGGCCATGGGTCTGGAGTTCAAATCCTAGTCCACGGCAATTTAAAACAAAAATATTTGTTATTAGCTCTTGCGAGAAAGTAAAAAATTCTCCAAGATTGTCATGAAAAAGTGACTCTTATCTTAGTCGTTCAGAGTCGGGTTAAAATTGTATATGCCTTCCATTCAAGTTTTTTTTTTTGATATTTCATTGAATAAGTAATTTTTATTATTTAGTTTGATAGGAAACCATGTAACAGGATTAAGTCCAAATTTCTGAACATCAACCTCTTGCGCAGGGTTGCCGCTGTATTGCATAAAAGTAACATTGTTTTTTTTCGAATTAAATATGTACGTATTTTTTGGATATTATTGAATAGAATAAACAGCCTTCACAATTCTTGATCGTTTGGCATAAAGGTCCTCAAGTCAGAAATTGCAATTTTCCGTAAAAATAAATAATGAAAAATTCCAACAAATTTCATCTTGATTTGCAAATAATTAAACAATCTCAAATTCTATTTCATTTTACGGAAGATTGTTATTTCTGATTTAAGACCTTTTTCCCTGACGTCAAAAAATTCTTCTCCAAAGGAAAATTTTCTACAAAACTGTACGATTTTTTTTTTTTTTTTTTTCAAAACAAATATTTATTATATTTATTTATATTTCATATAATATATATGATGGTTGTAAAATTTTTCAGATACTTCGGTACTTATTTTTTTAATGGAAAAATATCATTTACAAAATTTTAGAACTACCGTTTTTAGACAAAAAATTTAAAAGTCACGAAAAATTAATATACTCTGTGATTTAATGTAGTGGCAGCCCGGAAAAGCGTTGATAACGACAAATTTGGATACCGGCTTGCTATATATTTACGATCACTGGACTTAAACAATTTACAATACCTACGCCCTCTGGAGAGATATTGCTGTGATTATGGTGAACTTTCTCTTGTCAAAAATATTTCATTTCTCTTTCCTAAAAACTTTCATGTAATAACCATCTTTATTAATCTTGAATTAAATTAATAAATTTCTTATATTATACAAATACAAATAATTGTTACATAAAGAACTTAAAGAAGCTATTAATAAGTTGCGCAAATATTATAGTAACAGATAAAAGGCAAGTTTTCTTGATCAAAGTAATATTTACTTAATATTCTATATTGTCTTTAGAAACCCCAAATCAATTCAAGCCCGTCCTCAAGACGTATTGGCAATACTTTGGAAAATTTCTTTATGAATTTCCTAAGTTCAGAGTTAAGTGAGAAATTTGAATCTAACAAAAACTAGCATAGCTTAACATTTCAGATTTTTAAACACAGCTCAATTGAAAAGGGCAAAAAAAGTCGAAAAATAGTATTTTTTTTTTTTTGAAATTATAATAATAATTAAAAAATTCCTAAGACATCTCCCAATTTTTAACATCTTAAAGTTAAAAAAATCTGAAGCTCTATCAAGCAGCTGAATATGAGCGTCAGTATGTTCATGGGGCCACCTCTCCCTAAGATTAGTAAAATCCTCTTGAGGAGACGGACATTCCCTTCGACTAAATCAGCAGTACTGTTCAAACAAACGGACATATACACCAAACACTGGCCTATCAAACTCATCTACTAAACGTGCAAGGAGCAACATGCTACTACGGGCCTGGTGGAGAAATGATGTCAAAGTTGTGGTAAAGGAAAGGATCACGCTCTTTGAAGGCGTATTTCTCTCCTCAACCGTGTGGTTATGAGTTAAGAAGACATTTCTTCAATGACTTAGAAGTACCCTCTAACATTTCAGACTATAGCTTGCTGAAACTCATCAACATCCTTAACAGGCTTGAATGACAAAGTGTAAACCATCTGTAGAACTAATCTAGGATTCTACTGTAGCGAGTGATAAAAACCCGATCACCCAGCTATGTAGAATTAGGAAAGAAAGAGAAATGTCTGCACATGCAGCTCGACTGAGTGAAGTTGGTGGTTGAGTTGAAATTTAACCCATTCCATATCAACGGTTACGGGCGCTCGGTCGAGTTGAATTCTTGTGAAGATAAATATTAGATTTTCTTAAATATCAATTAAGTGTTATTAAAAGGTACATGGGAGTCACAATTCCTAGGGTATCACAACGGATCTACGAGTACATTGATCTTAGTTTAAAGATAACCTAACATCTTTTGTAACGAAGCGTTCCATGCCTCTACCAATACCAAACACCCTGGGTGATTTAATTCACCATGACTAAGCAGCCGCCGCCGCAGCACCGACCGACGACACCATACGACGCCGCAGCTACCAACGACACCAGTTACCTCGCTAAGATAAAGGGATTTTATACCTTGTCTTATTATAATATGCAGTCACAATAAGGGTATGACGTCACAGCCAGTCGAACACATTGGGTGATTTACATTCGACCAGTATATAATTCACACTCAGTTTTTACGAAAAATATAACAAGAGGACCTCCTTTTGGGAAGGAAAGTCACTTACTGGACAACCGGGACTGAACAACTCGAGTCAAAAACAAAGACAATTTATCATAATGCTAATTTTGAACCATGTACATTACAAATATTATAATTTTTAGAGTTTAAGTCATTTTATAAGTTAGGCCCCCTATGTGCCAACAAATTTCTACCCTATACATACTATCCTCAAGTTTCACAATTGTATATATTAAGTTCAATAAAAAACCTTGAAACCTTGAAACCTTGAAGGAAAGTCACTTGTTTGCTACGGTCGAAGCTGACGAGCTAGATTATAGTTTACGAGTCGTCTGAAATTGTCCGGCAATTTCGTTCCATCAGTTTGGTTCGAAGAATAAAACGTCCTTGTGCCTACCAGGGCCCTAAACTGTTGATCTTGTGCCTACCAGGGCCTTAAACTGCTGATCTTGTGCCTACCAGGGCCTTAAACTGCTGATCTTGTGCCTACCAGGGCCTTAAACTGCTGATCTTGTGCCTACCAGGGCCTTAAACTGTTGATCTTGTGCCTACCAGGGCCTTAAACTGCTGATCTTGTGCCTACCAGGGCCTTAAACTGCTGATCTTGTGCCTACCAGGGCCTTAAACTGCTGATCTTGTGCCTACCAGGGCCTTAAACTGCTGATCTTGTGCCTACCAGGGCCTTAAACTGCTGATCTTGTGCCTACCAGGGCCTTAAACTGCTGTGCCTACCAGGGCCTTAAACTGCTGATCTTGTGCCTACCAGGGCCTTAAACTGTTGATCTTGTGCCTACCAGGGCCTTAAACTGCTGATCTTGTGCCTACCAGGGCCTTAAACTGTTGATCTTGTAAGCGCCAGGAGCGTAGTCCGTAGCCCGTATTTATAAAAGAGTGGCCCGATACCGAATGCCAGTTGACGAGGAAAGCAGATGCCAGAATAAAGCTCTTTAAAAGAAGCCAGCTGGACCCGATACCAGGAGAATAACCGATGTTTACCAGATACACCAGGCAGGGTGTAATTAATTGAAATCAAGAATTATTTAAGTTGTTATATGAAGTTAAGATTTGTTTTTAATAAAGATTTTGTATAAGGTTCTAAAGACCTTCCTACTGAAGTTTCGTGTTTTTCTTCAGAGCGACCCTGGAAATCCGGCGAGCAAAACCTCGGCTGGAAAGCAAAAAACACATCACACACTTTAGGTGCGTTGTTTTTGTTCGCTGATTACGCAGCACTGCTTAATTTTACACCCTCGACAACATCAAGCTTAAAGTTAGAGAGAAGTAGCGTGCTAAGTACGTGGTGGAAATGATTTTTTATAAATGAAGGTTGTCAGATAATATTAATTCAATAAAACTATACTTTGATCTTGCTTTAAAGTGGGAGTATGAAAAATCACTTTAATCCTAAACTTTTGCAAAAAGTGCAAACGTGGAAAGTTTTGAGTATATCTTGAAAGATACATAAATCACTTTTACAAAATAGTGGCTTATGTAGTTATTTAATGAATTTGGATTCATATTAAGCAATTATTCCAGGGCCAATTTTTACTCGCGATATGCTAAGTTTTGCCTTAATAGCTGAATCGATTTGCTTCAAACTCGGTACTTACGGGTCTTCGATAAAACCCTAGACGAAAAATTGAAATTTTGTTTCAAAGCTAACGGTATTTGCTATACAGCCGTAATACAAAATCTTTCTTAATTCGAAAACGGCTTTAACGATTTTGATAAGAAAATCTAGTCTGCTCTTATGTGTGTGGAATGCACATTTTTAGGATGAAATGATATTTAAGGTACCTGTCGCAAAACGATTTTTTTTGATTTTCGATTTTTTCATCAACGGTCACAACGATTTTAACTTAGATAAATTTTTAAACAAGAGCTTCTTTGTATTTGCAATAATATTGTATATAAAAATTTTGGAAAAATTATTTTTTCAGATTTTTGAAAAAAAAAAATCAATTTTCTTCTTTTTTGGAAAAATCAATATTTTTGAAAAGGAGTGACCGATTATATTTATATTAGACAAAGAGGCCACAGCAGTTTTTGGGGGTGATTAATAACAAAAAATAATAATTAGTGTAATTAGAGTCATTATAATTATGTAGTTATTTACAAATGCGAGCCCATTAAATTCCATTAGTATCTCGTCCTGCAGACCCGCGTCTTATACCTTGATATTTGTAATTAGGTATAGTTGTAATCACAATTATTTAGACTTTGGAAAAAACTGTGTATATGATACAGCATTACTCACTTTTGCTCCCACAAGAGCATGCAAGACGCTCACGTTTGTAAATAACTACTTGCACCCTATCTAATTATAATAATTATTTTTTGTTCTCAATCACACCCAAAAATTGCTGTGGGAACTCGGTAGGTACATGTTTATTATTTAAAAAAAAAATTTAAATAAGTCTTTAGGAAATTTTATTTTTTCAAATTACCAAATAGCAGAATGTGTTTAAAAAAAGACTATTTTTTACCTCACTAGATAGGGTTACCTATTACAAACTTGTCGACATCGACTTACTATAGTCTTATTACACACACTCAAAAAATTTCATGTGTAAATAGTACTAATTCATGCGTGCATTCTACGAATTTTATTCGTGGTTTTCAGCCACGAATAGTATTCGTAGAATGGACGTTTATTAGTACATTTTACTAATATTTTATTAGTATTCGTAGAAAAACATACGTATATTGTACGAATACTATTGGTACAATATACGAATATCATCGTAATATTAACGAATGCCCTTGTAATTCATTCGTATATTGTACAGCTCCATTCGTATATTCTACGAATATCATAGTAATATTTACTAATGCCCTTGTAATTCATTCGTATATTGTACAGCTTCATTCGTATATTGTACGAATATCATAGTAATATTTACTAATGCCCTTGTAATTCATTCGTATATTGTACAGCTCCATTCGTATATTGTACGAATATCATAGAAATATTTACTATGCCCTTGTAATTCATTCGAATATTTTATCTACAAACATTCGTAGTAGAACTTACCATAAATAAATATATACTCCGAAATTTCCTAAAATATTCATTATAAGAAATAATAACAAAAAGTAATGTATTGTTTAAGTTAAAAAATAATTATATAATTCATGTTTTTTTAATTTTATAATTTAATTTTTAATTACAAATGAAGTTAAAAAAAACTAAAATGTATCTTATAAATTAATTAATTCATAAATATAATTAACAACCAAAATTATATTTCCAAACTGCTTGTTATCAAAGGGCCACTGAAAATAAATTTAACATTTAACATTAAAAATCTTCCGAAAAACATTTGTACTTACATTAATTTTTATTTTGTAAAAAATTCCCACATATGAATGCTCTGCTGCTTCAGGATCCTGTATGTAAAATATAAAATAAGCTTTATTTGTATATAAGAATATGTAAGTCTAGGTACTCACCTCGTCTTTTCGAAAAAAAGTCTGGTTCCCAAGATTTCTATCTTAAAGATACACCGTACGAAAGAAAAGTATCACGCGTCCATTACTTTGCAATATTGCAATCTGTAATAACACGTTTCAACGTGTTGACGAATGGAATACATTTAACTTTTAGAGCTGAACACATATTATTTTTTGTATTCATGATTATTAAATAATACTAATGCACTTCATGAAAGTACGAAGTTATTAGTACATTCTACGCATAATGCGTACAGTCTACCTACGAATGAATTCTGTCTACTAATATTAGTTTTACTTAGTAAATAGTACGAATTTATTAGTAAATACTACGAATGAAAAAGATTAAAGTACGAAGTCATTCGTACGAGAAATTAACGAATGTTATTAGTTATATGTACACAATAATTCGTACAATGTACTCCAAAAAATTGTTAACTTCTTGTTTACGAATAAAATTAGTGCATTAAACGAATAGATTCGTGCATTCTACCACAGTTATTAGTAAAACTTTACAAATGCATTCGTTGATATTTCACTGTACAAATACTTCGTATATTTTACGAATATTAGTACAATGCACGAATATTTTTTTCACGAATGCCATTCGTAGCCATTTTACTAATAAATTTTTTGAGTGCATATATTCCTTCTTTTCAAAGTCATGGAAATGCTGTTAAATTATAAGGTTTAAGAAATATGTCGAAGAACGAAAGGGTCTCAATGACCAACAGTATGGCTTTCTTAGCAATAGGTCCACTGATGATCACCCGAACAGTGACACAAATCTCACTTCGTTTTGGAGAAATTAATATTATTGCACTTGATATTTCAAAAGTGTTTGATAGAGTTTGAATTGAAGCTCTCTTATCAAAATTGAGTGCATTTGGTAGCGATGAAGCTCTTAATCGTTGGATAAGAAACTTCCTTTCGAACCACCTATTTATACAACATGTATAAAGTGATATTTCTGAAATAAATGCTGGTGTGCCACAGGGCTCTGTTTTGTCTCTAACTCTCTTTCCCATATTCATTAATGAACGAAAAACTCTGTAGAATTTAATACTTCAAAGACTTAATGGTGGCTCCTGTGGTTACAGCGAAATCCACTCCATATGCTGCTATGAGTGGCACTTGCATTGAGAATTTTGAACAGCTCTCAGTTCTAGGTATGTGGATCATGGACCACTTTGTGTGAAATGACCAAAAACGTTGCCAAGTGCTTAGGTTTCCTTCGTCGTTGAATGAAATTTGTCATCGCTTCTGATCCATTTAGCCTTTATTTGTCCAAGGCTTAATTATAATTCCCATATTTCGATAGCTGTTTTAATAACCCACTTAATAACAGAATAACAGAAACATTTGTATCTCTCGAGCAAAGTTTCTTGTCTTTCATTATTTTACCTTTATTTATATAAGAAATTTTCTAGTGAAATAGCCAGCCTTCGTCTAAAGAATTCAACCGTAATACTCGCGCTTCTGGGAATGCGCATCGGCTTACTTTGAGCCCAACTTCGGACGTATTTTAAAATTCAGAGATTTTTTTCTTAACCGCACTACACGAATGTGGAATGTATTGCCAAGTTCTGTTTTTCCCTCCGATTTCAATACCCAAAACTTCAAATCCAATGTTCATGAGTACGTTCTCTCAAATCCTTTTCATTTTTCCTAACGCTTGAACTGTGTTTTACATTTAAAAAAAATTAAGAGCGTAAAAGAAAGAGAGTTTTCATCAGTATAATTTGGCAAGAAAAAATCCTTGCCGATTTCCTGAACATTTTTGAAATACAAAATGTTATACTCCGAATCATAGTCATACACGAACAAAATATTTTAAGCAAGGTTCAAAAAGCAACCCTTCCAAGGGATTTTCATTCTCATTCTACTTTTTTTTTTTGTTAACACAAAAACATTTTTGTGGCTAAGTCTAAAATTGTTGGTCTGCCTCTGGCACCATTTGATTGGCGTTTAGATATCATCGGTTTACTCTTTGAACAAAAAGAAATAATAATAAAAAAAAAACAATTCACAAGAATTTTGTGCAAATCCCTTGAGGCAAACAAAAGATCAACTTTAGCGGCGTAAATTTCATGACACAAAAGAGCCGCATCCACCATGTGTGTGTAAATAGAGCTCAGATACCGCAGATCAAAAACCACCATAACCATAGGTAGAGGAAGGTACATATTATACATATATTAAGATTATGTGTGTTCATGTTTAAGGCCCATGTCTAATGTTATCTTTCACTCAGCCGACAGAGAAGTTTAAAAATCCTGAACAAAAAAAAAAAAATAAAAAATCAAATTTATCCGAGTTGAAAATGGTTATTATATGATAATAGGTTTGGCAATTTTCCAAAGGACTTAATATCTGTTTGAAAAAAAAATTATTTTTTTGATGTCGGATTTTTTTTAAGCATGAATTCTGGTTTGCTTCAGCTTTAAATACACACAAATTGGTTAATGGGATTAAAAAAAGATCAAAACCTAAACAAAAGAAGTAAAGCTTTTTTTTTGAAAAACGCAATGGCCTAAAGAAAAATAATTTTAAAAATTGTTGCAAATTACAAAATAACAACTAGGGGCTATTAAAAACCAGTTGGAATGAAAGGTTTAATTATTTTATTTAATAACTTGTATCATCAAACAAAGAATACTTTTAAAATTATCTCGGGTAAAAGGTTAAATTAGGAGTTTTTCTTTTATTTAAATTTATGAAATTGCAACGGCTTTGCGAATACTTTTTTATCATTTAAATGCCAGAAGCGTCAAATTCCACAAAAAGGCAACACAAAAAACTTAATCCCGCGAATCTCGCTGTATGCTATATAGATAGCATCATCAGAGTGGTGTTTACAAAGCTCAATGAGACTTTGAGGGAGTTAGCGGAGAATAGTAGGAGTATTGCAACAATGACTTTCGTCTGCCGCTATCTAATGCTATTTTTTGTTACTACATTTTGTAATTATATGTTTTTATTTATCCTTTTATCCTTTTTACTTCAAAGTAAAGTTTATTAACCAGCTACTGCAGATATCTGAGCACATCCTCATTCAAGTACTGGGAAAATTCCCAAAAAGTGAGTAAAAATTTCAACATCATTTAACTTGCAGAGTGAGCAGTTCATATTTTCAAAACTTGCTCTTGTTATTTCATTAAGCCCTATGAGGTTTTAAACAAGATTTAATTAGACAACTTCGTCAAACTAAGCATATAGTAGATACCGTGTGGTCTTGTTAGACTCGTCCTTTGAAGTGTCTCTTGATGGTCTTCCGCACTAATATTCTCTACAGTATTTACCACAAAATTGTTAAAAAGGTTCCTCTTTAACACTAGTTCTTCTAGATTAATCCAGCCAAATCGGTTTAAACTATTTTACCATCCTTCAGCAATATATTTTTTTTTTCTCTCGAACAACCCTTGTCAACACTTTAGGTAGTTTATTGTCCTCGTAAGAATTTTGAATTTTTCCTAGTAGATAGCTCATAATGATATCGCATTTGTAAATTAAAAAAACTGGCTTCATTTGTCATTCCAGCCTCAGCACATAGTTTGGAGCTTCTCTTGGTAGCCTTAGAACCTGTTTTCAGAAGTATCTCTGCATCTTTTTAACTTCTTGTTAACTTATTTTACCCCAGACTTGTGCTCCATATCTTATATTTTTCAAGTTTGATTATAAGAGCACAGTACTCTGCAATTTTATCAATCATTAATTGAAGCACCGCACCGATAGGTACGCTATCAGACATTTACACAATATCGTCTGCGTACATCGGTAAACGAATCAGCGTACCATTCATTTCTATATTGATTTACAGGGTAAAGAAGAGTGGTCTTAGACGACATCCTTGCATTACGGCCAGTTCAGATTTAAGCCACTCTGAGAGTTTATCTACATCCCACACAGCTAACTCTGTATCTTCATGAAGATCTGCTATAATTTTTATCATTTTATTCGATATTCCTGCATTTTTTAAAGCGTTTTTCGGCCCATATAATCAAACGCAGCTTTGAAGTCGATATTGAACAAATGAAAGAGATTATCCGCAGTAATATATCCTTTTCTAAAACCAGCTTGGTAGTGCGAAGGTTTTTGCTATGCAATCCATAAGAGATAAAATAAAAGATATCTATTTTACATCTCCTTTATAACAGAAGTAGCGTTTATCGCTTTTTGAGTTCCAAATACCAGAGAGGAATGCAATATTTATTGACGTCCATTCAAAGATTGATGCATTGATTAACTTCATTTTGAGGATTTAAATTCAAATTTTATATGCAATTAGCAATAATTTTACACTAAAACAATTGCAATCCATTTGGTTCCCCATAAACTTTAAAAAAGAATCATATTAATAATATGTACAGAATTTGAAGCCGAAGTCTCAGAAGAAAATCAATGAATGCAATCTTTTAATTGTATTCAATGACTGATACTTAAAGATTTCACTCGCTAGCAGGTTTCTCCTAGAAGATCACAGAAGGTCAAAGGAAAGAATTCCAATGTATACAAATGAATGAAAAGAATGTAGGAAATGCAAAGAAATCAAAGAACGCAAAAGAATGCATGAATTCGCAAAAGATTACAAACAATTGTATGCTGTGTAATGAATGGGGCAAAATGATAATTTAAGTTAATGTCGATTGTAAATTTGAAGTCGCAATTTCAAAGTGAAGTCAATGAATGCAAACTTTAAACAGAATTCATTGAAAGATTTTTATAGATTACGTACACAGAAGATTGCGTTTTTTTGCAATCGTGGATGAAAGTACCTACAAATCGTTATCATTCCAAACAGGTCATATACCAAGACGGGGCCAATATAAAACGATCTAGGTAAAATTAGTTTGGGAGCACATTTCATATTATAAGATCGCTGTCTTCGCATAATCCAAGAGAGTGTCTTGAATACCTAGATTTCTTTTATAATTCTTTATTGAAGCAGTCAAGGGCTTAACAGTGAATAGACCTCTTCTTAAGAGGTAATTTGGAGCTAATGAGACAAAACAGTTCTGCTTTGGTTTAGAAGAAATGTTACTATTGAGCTCCTAAAACATAAAGTAAAGAAAGAAATGCAGATCTGATGAGTTACTAATCCTTTGTATATTCATATACTGAATACTCTTAAGAATTATTTAGAATTTTTAAATTCTTAAAATGGAAGAATTTTGGTTTATTTTAAAGACTTGTTGAGACCGTCGAACACCATGGTTTGTAACCATCACCAATAAATGCTCTTTTAAAAAAATATTTGCGCAAAATTTTAATTGAATTAGTATGATCTTAAGGCTTTTTACTTGCGACTTATTACACTGAAAATAAAATCAAGGTATATATGACAAAAATTTTGGTTGATCTGATGAAAATTTTGTCAATATACGTCCAACAAAAAGTTTTGTTAAATTGATAAAATTGGTTTGTAAAAGTAACAAAATTCTTTTGTTACATTAACAAAATATTTTGTTAAATTAACAAAAATTTCTTGTTATATTTCGTTAAATTAACAAAATATTTTGTCAATTCAACAAAATATTTAGTCAATTTTACAAATTTCTTTTGTTGAATCCACAAAATTAATTTTGTCAAAATATTTTTTTTTTGGGATTTAAGTCCAAAAAATTTGGCGTTTCGTCCCTACGATCTCACATGCAACCATCTGTGAGGGCGTATGGACAATACGCAATTTTTGTTAAGTTCAGTTAATCTTACAACGATTTTTTAACAAAAACCAAATGTGAACTATATCAAAAATAGTTTTATCGATCTGATAATATTATTTTATCAATATTACAAAGGAACTCAACCCCAAAACAAAATATTTGTCATTTTAACAAAAACGTTTTCATTTTTTGTTAAATTGACAAAAAAAATTAACAAAAACTTTGTGATATTGACAAACATATTTACAAAACAGATTTTTTGAACATACAACAAACATTTTGTTAGCATCACAAAAAACTTTGTCGATGTGACAATATTATTTGTAGTGCATAAATTTTTTTAAACTGAAAAAAATCATGCTGAATTATAAAAAAATTTGTGAAATCAACAAAATCATTCTTTTGTATTGACAAAAATTTAATCAAAACGATAAAATTGTTTTGTTAAAGGTCAACAAAACGTTTTTGTCAATATTACCTAGGAATTTATTTTCAGTGTAGGTCAAGTTATGCATTCAGAAAAAAATCGAACTCCAGATTTTGAACAAAGTTGCTATTACGATGCTAGCGAAGACTAAAAAAGTGGATTTCGCAATTCTGTCTGTCTGGCTTTTTTACTACAGCCTAAACGGCTCGGCCGATTTTCTTTAAACTTAGTAGATAGTATTTTTAATTTTTTCCTCCACACGTTTTTTTCTTTTTTTTTTTAAACAAAAATAACGGTACCTGCCATACGATTTTTTCGAAGTTTTATAAATATATATTTTTTTTTTTCCAAAACTGTTCCACAGATTTTTTTTTTTAAATCAAAAAGTTTCATTTCGTTAAAGCTAGGTTGAAAAAAGATTTCCAAAAAATGGTTATTTTTGGAACCCCCCTGGGAACCATTTTTTTGGTTTTCGACTTTCTCAAAAACGGTACAACCGATTTTAATATTTTTTTGAATGCTAAGGCTCCCCGGCAGTTTGAATATTATTGTGTTTTCAAATTTTCCCAAAAAATTCATTTGGATTTAAAAAAAATCCTATTTTACCTATTTTTTTTCTCGAAAACGGTTCCAAAAATTTTACAAATTTTTTTGTTCTTTCGATTAATTTTTACGATCTATAATTTAATAAAACAAATTTGAAATCAAGATATAACTGACCGTACGTACCATAGAACCATCTTTTTCTCATTATCGGCATAACAGATTTTAATGAAATTTTTATAGAAAAGTTTGAATTTTTGAAAAAAAAAAATCTTATTAATTTTTTTTTGAAAAATTCGATATCTCAGAAACGGCTCAATATGTTTTTTTGTAAATTTAATTTTTATTCGAAAAATTTTGTATATACATAAATGCTTATTTTTTTAAGAAACCAGTAGAACGACTTAAAACTTTTTCTTGCACAATCTAATTTTTGCTTGAATCACATGGCATCCTATTTTTAGCTCCAACTACTAAAGGAGTTGTTTTAGTCATCAAAAAATTAATTTTATGCTTATGAACAGTTTTTCTGTAATAACATTCATTTTTGAAATTCTTAGTTGTTTACATAAGAGCAAATTCGTGCGACCCAGTCGTGCATTTTATTTTAGTTTGAAATTAGGTTAAAACAACGATTTTGCAAAATTTAACCGAATATAACATCATACTTTCTCTACCCTGTTTTTAAAGTTAAAAACATCGAATACCTATTTTATTGTTTTAGTATCGTGCTAACTTCATTATGACTATTTGCCATTTACAAACGTCAAGAAAAAGGTCTGCTTACCTAGTGCTTTGCGAGAACTGTCATTGTTTTAAGTGTGTTCAGAAGCAATTTATTAGAAAAATACTAGTTAGAAAATGTTTAAAATTAAGAATGAGTTAGTAAACTACTTTAAATTTAGCTAATTGTTAAGTATTATTATGCCTATACCTTAATAATAATCTGTTTAAACTTGTACGCAAGTATTTTTATTGTGAAGGACTCTCAATTCGTTAATTCATTCAGCTTTCATACGAGTGTTTTGTCAATTTACACATTTATAATTATAAATAAATTTGGCGGTGCAATAGCTCGAAGAGAACTAGGACCTACTGACTTACAATTTTCAACTATTCCTGTTAGCGTGTTACCAGTAATAGAGGGGAGATACTCTTGGAGGATTTGTCAATTCCTCGCAAAAGCCAGCAGAATCGAACTCAAGACCTTCCCTATTAATCCAAGGGGTACTATTTACAGTTATAGAAGTTCTAAAATAAAATTCTTAGTTTTCACTTGACCTTTCTAACCGGCGGCCGGAGTGCACCATCCAACCCAACCCAACTCAACCCATTAAAAATGTATTGCAATTAAATTAATTGTTCACACACAATAATCAAGATAGTGACTTTCCCCTAGAGGGCAACAACAGAACACCCTTTCGATAAAACCTAAATCACCGAATAAAATTAAAATTTATTTAATGAATCTAAAAATGTAGGTAGCTTTGGCGAAGCCTGCCTGATGGTTTCTAGAATGAGTTAGAAGGTAGCATTTTGTCATTATTTATTATTCAGTCAAATCAGAAGACAACACGCTTGTTTATAACTCATTATAATAAGATTTATATGGAAAAAGATAAATTAGAGGAAACAGACAATTAGTTATGGCAGGGCAGAACAATCAAAACCAACACTCACAGAAGAAAGAAAAAAAAATCATTTGTATAATTTTAGGCTTCATTCATACAAAATTGCTTGCATAAATCAAAGTCACAATAAAACAACCAAAATAATCTTTTTTGAACTGGCAGGGGATGGAAGGGGGAATGCTTGATAAAGGGAAAATGGGATAATTTGACCAGTGTCCGTTGTTTGTATATTTATACCTATGCCAAACTTTGGGATGAAAGCGATTAGAAAGTTTTTGTTTTTATTTTTCTTTCTTCGAACATGAAACAAATGAATTATGCGTAATTTTTGAAATAAATTCAAGGAAGAAAGAAACAACAGGAAATGACTGTGTTGGAATTTTGGCTAAATTTCACTGATAACAGCCAGATAATTCAAATCCGTTGGTTACAGTTGTTATATTTTTGTGTACGCCTGTTTAAGCGGAAAAGATGGATGTTTTTAGAAGGGAAGGCTTAAACTTTCAAACTTAATGCAAAAGGGCGATTTTGAAGTTCGTGGATAATAGCTTGGGGCAAAGCGAGAAAAAGTCGTAAGGGACAGGTATTGCAATTTGTGAACGCACACTAACCAGGTTTTGACTTCCCTTAAGAAAGATTCGCACAGAACGGGTGTTAGGATAGCAAAGGAAATACCGCCGCACTTTGGGTTTGAAGTTCCGAATATCAAAATGAAGGAAATAAATGGAGACAGGTTAGGCATTCCTCATTCCTGCGGTGCGATTATAGAAGTTGGGCATGAGAGTAAGGTGATTTGCAGTCATAGACTCCACTGCATTAAGGTAGGGTGTAGAATGCAACCAAATATTCTCATGGAGTCCTGTTTATTAGAGTAAATGTAGACATGCAATGAGAAGAAACATGAAACAACAGAAAGGTTAATTTTTCCGCTTTTAGTACAATTCTAAAAGCTTTATTTCAAATTGTATACCATCAGGAAGTTAAATATGAGAAATAAAGGAGCACATAATAAATTAATATACGCAGCACGTATTATGTTACAGCACTCTTGAAATTGCAGGCGGAAACTAAATTTTAACCAAAAATTTTTTTCAGTTGGTTAAGAATAGCATAGACTCCTTTAAAAACTACGTGGTGATGCTTGCTAAAATTAACCTAGTCACTTTGATTAAATTTAAATATTTAAAATAATCAACTGAAAAGATTATAATATTTAATGAAAAACTTTGAATTGATTTGATGTTTTTAAGTGAAATAATTATATTTATTTAATTTTACAATAGGATGGCTAATCTCATTGACCAAAGGAACCGAATAGATTAGCTAGTCCAACCAAGTAGATTGCCTGGTACAATTGAGGAAATCGGTTAAAACAACCTAGTAATATAGCTGCACTGACTGAGAACGAAGTTTCAATGACGACGAATCTGTGATTAAACATTCGAAACTATCTACATATGCCTATGATATAAAAATCTTTAGATTAATTTCTTCAGCTAATGATTCCTTTGCTTCGCAGAAAGATTTCAACAATTTTTCTATTTGTTGCCAAAAGAACAATTTGAAACTTAATGTTTCCAAAGTTTCCAAATGCAAGGCAATTACATATTCTCGTAAACATCTTCGCACATCACCTGAAGACAATTACAGTAATGGAAGCATTGTTTCTAGAGTAACCACCATTCGGGATCAAGAAGATATCTGCGATAGTGAGCTCAACTTCAGATTCCATTTTAACAACATTGTGGCTAGGGATAATTCCTTAGGCGTTGATCATAGTGATTTTAAGACCCTTTCGATACGAAACAAGTATAGTCGCCTTCTCAAATTTTTAATATGAAGAGAACTGAAGCAGTTCAGCAATGATAAATCTATTTTTCACTCAGGGGACTACCTTGGGTTGACAATCACAACTTCAATCTCAGAACAACTTGCAACACATCTTTCATATCCTTCTTTCTCTTCCTTAACTTCACGCCCGCGCTATGTTGAAACATTTAAAGGGAAATCATAATCCCTTGAGCGCGTGTGTAGATAAAAAAAAAAAAAAAAAAAAAAAAAAAAAAAAAAAAAAAAAAAAAAAAAAAAAAAAAAAAAAAAAAAAAAAAAAAAAAGCGGTTGCAGCTAATTATTTAGTTGTGTTACATATAACATAGTAAACTACCTAGTTTTGTTTTATTATTTTGTTAATATCACATAATTTGAACAAGTTCCGATACCACTTGCAACAGAATTGCCGGTGAAAATGGACTCAGCGCTTGTTGTTTCTAGGGGGAAAGAACCGTGGGATTATTACTATCTCAACGGTATAGATCGGCTTATGCGAATGAGTCTGTTGGTTAGGACAACCGAATTGATACGGTACCCCAATTTTATACGAAAACATAATATAGCAATTAAATCGATCTGGACTAAGTTTATAGGGTATTTTAAATGGGTAGCGGTATATTGGCTTTTAAACCGAGTAAATCACTTACACCAATTGAGCAAGTTTGTAATGTCAATTTTTTAGCTAAGTTAAAACTACCTATAGTAGATTAGTTATTTCAATTTAGTAAGTAACAAAGTAAATCTGCTAGTGCAACCTCTGAAACTGATTACTTAAATATTAAATAAGCGTTTAAGTAACTTTTACTAACTTAATCGTCTATTACCACCACATAAACTAAGGAATAACCGATACAGTCTGTAGATTTAAGAGGCTTTCTTAATCGTGTTGGATTGTTTTATTTTAACCGTGTTACTTGGCTGTAGGTTGCATATTACCATTTTGACTTTTTTTTAGTTTTACACTAGTTTTTTAATAACTATTTATCGTCGGCATAATGACAAATACTTAAATTAATTATAAATACGTTTACATATTAAATAAAATGCACGACTGGGTCGCACGAACTTGCTCCTGTGTAATAGTCTAAGAATTTCAAAAATGAATGTTATTAGAGAAAAACTGTTCATAAGCATAAAACTAATTTTTTAAATGACTAAAACAACTTCTTTAGGCTGAAAACACACCGGATAAAGCAAAACATGTTTTTTTGTTTCGTGAAACAAGAGAACATTGTTTCTTATGAGACTAAACACACCAAAGAAAACGAAACAAAACACATGTTTTTGTTTTGAAATGTTAGGATGGTGGTTGTCGAAAATACATGCTATTGTATACGAGCAACACACACCGAATGCAACAAAACTGTTTCGAACAAGGGTCGTTGACGATAATTGCATACTTTCTTATGGCGCAACGCACACCAAATGAAACAAAACAGAAAAACATGTTTCGTTGCCGATAGCTGACCTATTGTTTTTTGCAAAACAAAATTTTGACTCCGTTGTTTTTATTTTCTTCTCTCGTTGCACTTTACAGATTTATTTGCTTCTACGTTTACTCTGTGTGAAAATTTTAAATAAATATGAAATATGTAGATGGAGAGAAGTTCATTTTTTTTTATTAAGGCAAGAAGCCCTATCTATAATTATAAAGATAAGGACCATGCCAATAAACTTACTATTGATAAGCTGTGGATTGCTACTTCCTACTATGACATTTGAAGATTGGCAAGATTAAAAGCTTTTCTCTTTTCTTATAAATAAACACATAATGTCTGTTTTGTAAACACAAAATTGTTATTTGTGTTTACTTGCCGCAGAGTTATAATCTTTCAGCCGGAGTTAAGCTTTTACGATAGTTCGTATTTTGTTTCATTTCAACGCACACCAAACGAAACAAAACAACAAAACGTTTTGTTTTGTTTTATTCTGTTTCGCTTGGTGTGTGTTCAAATAAAAAATGTTTTTTTGACTATCGAATAAAAAAGGTTTTGCTTTATCCGGTGTGTTTCCAGCCTTAGTAGTTGGAGGCACAAATAGGATGCCATGTGATTCAAGCAATTTAAAGTTTTTATTATTTTTCAAATAAAAAATAAATTTACAAACCAAAATATTGAGCCGTTTCTGAGATACCGAATTTTTCCAAAAAAAAAAAAATAGATTTTTTTTTTCAAAAACTCAAAATTATTATTTTTTTTAAGTTTTGAAATGCAATGTTTTTTAAACTTTTTAGAAGCTTCTCTATAAAATTTTTTATTAAAATCCGTTTTGTCGATAATGACAAATTCTAAATTTAAAAAAAATGGTTCTATGGGAGGAACAGTCAGTAATATCTTGATTTCAATTTATTTTTGATTTGATTATAGATCGTAAAAATTAATCAAAAGAAAAAAAATTTAAACAAAATTCTCGGAACCGTTTTCGAAAAAAACACGATTTTCGAAAACCATTTTTAAAAATTTGTATGGAAATTACCGTTACTTTTAGGAAAAATAGATTTTTTTTTCTTACATCTTATAATTTTTATGAAAAACTTTTATTTATCAAGTTTCAAAAACATCAACATCAAGCATAAGCAAAATATTGAGTTTTCAAAACAAAAAAAATTGAAAATTATTTTAAAAATCGAAAAAATTTTTTTTTGAAAATTTGAATACACAATAATATTGAAACTACTGGAGAGCCCTAATATAAAAAAAAATGATCAAAATCGGTGCTACCGTTTTTGAGAAAATCAAAAACGAAGAAATTGGTTCCAAGGGGGGTACCAAAAATAACCATTTTTTGGAAAATTTTTTTTCAACCATTACCTATGTAGCTTTAACTAAATGAATTTTTTTGATATTTTTTTTAATTTGTGGGACAGTTTATGAGAAAAAAAATATTTGTAAAATTTCGAAAAAAAATTGTATGTCAGGTACCGTTATTTTTGGTCTTAAAAAAAAAAAAGAAAAAAATGTGTGCGGGGAAAAAATCAAAACTCATATCTACCAAGTTTGAAGAAAACCGGCCGAGCCGTTTAGGCTCTAGTCGATCCGACAGACAGACAGACAGACAGAATTGCGAGACCCACTTTTTTAGTCTTCGCTATCATCGTATTGTCGGCTTTGATCAAAATCTCAAGTTCGATTTTTTTTTACGAATGCATAACCTGCCTTATAGTAACTATAAGTCGCAAGTAAAAAATAAATACATATATCAAAAAGCGTTTTCGAATAACCGAATTTTTTACAATAAAAGAAATAAGAAATTTTGTATAAGAAAATATATAAAAATATTATATAGAAATGCGTATAGCATAAACAGAAATTTTTGGTTTTAGATGTTCGGAAAAACTTCTGCAGTGTATTCGAATTTCCAAAAAAATGGATTGAATTAAATTTTTTTTTTTTTTTGAAATCTCATTTTTTTATCAAAATAATTGTTGTCCAGTTTTGAGAACAAAAAGAAGAGACGCGCAATAAATTTTGTTTTTTTTTTTTACCAAAATATAACGGTACCATACAAATACCAGTTGTCAACATTAGACAACATTATTTTTCTTAAAAAAAAAGACCCTAGAGCTCATAGCATCTTTTTTCAGGTGTTTTCTAGCATTAGCGAGAAAGTGACAAATCCTCAATGAGTATCTCTTGTCATGAAAAATGTTGCTCATCTAAGCCGTTCGGACTCAATAGAAAACTTGTAGCCCCCTCCATTCGTGCTAACACGCTCACAAGAATGGTGGGGAGTTGTAAGTCACTAGGTTCTGGCTCTCTTAAGAGTGTTGCACCACTAAATTTATTTACTTCTTTAGGGTTGATTTCGAAAATTTGTATTAAAACTTTCAATTAGTAATTTTTCTCGTAATTAGGGCAAACAAAATTATCATAGAAAATTAAACAAGCTCACTGTTGTTGAACTACATGTTTAATAAAAAAAAAACAGAGCTTTTATACCGAAATTCCTCTAAATTTATCAGGTTCTTTGACAGGTTTGTTTTTTAAAAAATTAAGACGTGGGTAAAAACCTATTTACCAAACGAAAACCCCGAGAGGATAAAAATCCTTGTTAAACTGGGATTTAAGACTTGAACTTTTGACAGATGACAGTCATGCTTTGAGAAGTGAAAAACTGACAGCCTTATGATAAACACATGACAGTAGAAAGTTTTCAAATTAATTATCGAGCTGGTTAATAAAATTTTATCATCTCCCATATAAAGGACATCTCCGCCAATCACGTAAACTGTTTGTTTGAGTTAACTTTGTAAGTCTTTTAGTAGGTTTTTCTAGGTCATATTTGATGCCAAATTTTTTTTTAAACATTAAACGTTTCAGTGCGAAACTTCAGCGTAATTAGTAATAAAATATTCTCAAACCTTACAACCTTTATAAGATGTGCCTTTGTTAGCAATTCAATCATACATAGCAAACCCATAATATCTTAAAAGTTAATAGATATGTAGGTACTTATCAGTGGCGTGGCGTCCATATAACACGATTCCTATCGTCTTCCCTTTTAGAAAATCCACAAATAACACAATGTACCAAACAAACATCGAATAAGTTTAAGTTATCCATTCTGCCTCTCGTTTGTACGAGTATCTTATACTTTATCCAAACACATTCCACAATCCACAACCAACATTAATCAAGAGAGTCACAAAAATACTCTGACGTAAACTTTTCAATCACCGTCTTATTTATTTGTGTTATATCCCTTTCTTCCCCAAGCATTGTTTTTCGGATCCTCTTTGTCCAACATATTCAAAAAATAAGACGCTACATTCCGTCTTATAAAATTTTCGATGTATACATGTAGGAGTTGAAATTATTTGTATTTTATTCTCCCTTTAGCAATTAACATTGCATTTCAGTAGGAAGATAATACATTGCAGGAGTTCAGGTGCTCGCTTTTTTTTCTACCTTGTGTAAGAAATAAGACGGCGTTCTTCGACTTATTTGTTTTTTTTCTTTAATATGTCATATATATATATAAATATGGCATGTGGGTATTGTTGATTCTTTATTTTGAATTTGATGTTGATTTGCATGCTAATGTAAAATGCACGATTGATGTTTTTGCAAATTTACTGTGATAATGTTGAATTATGAAATAAATCATGGTAGAATATATGGCAATTTGTCAGTAGTGTAAATTTAGCATATCGATACTCTAGACAAATAAAATACATTTGCTTTTTTTTAATAGGAATTTAAAAATTAGATTCAATTGGCATTCAATAAAAGACTGTGTTGCACAGGTTCAATAACTTTAAATAAATCTAGTGTTTTGAAAAGCCAATTTGAACTTAATTAAAAATAGTGAAAAGTTATGTAGATGTGAAGGTGAAGATTTAATTCCTTTTATTACCCACTATAGTTATAAAAAAAATTAAGCTTCTTAATTTTAGTGCAGTTCTAGATTTTGTCTTGGAAATCTCTTTGATAAATGTAGATTGCTGTTTAACAGATTACCTATCGGAGAAACCAAATCATTTTAGTAAGGATAGTTGATAGTTTACATTTTATCCTCTTTTCATTTACACACCAGGGATTTCGATCCCAGATCGAAATTTTTTGTTTGGTGTGCGTGTTTTATGTATACATGTAAATCCCTCTTTAAAAAATCCCTGTTGGGTGTTTAGGAACGCAAAATCTGGCGAGGGATCAAAATCTTCACACAGAAATTGATTTCTTATGTTCAAAGGAAATCAACATATAAGTCCTTTAATGGAATCCTATTTAGAGTAGTGTTATATGGCAACGATATTCAAAATGACTTGATACATAGTATCGCGGCTGTTATTAAATCTGAAATTAAAACAGAAATCATAGAAGCTCGGTTCGTGTCGATTATGAAAGACAAAACATCAGATTTGAGTCATAGGGGACAACTGAGTGCCATATTTCGGTTCTTGTCAGAGAATGGAATACAAGAAAGATATCTTCTATTTTTTTACGTTAGGAGGAGTCTTAATGCAGATGAGTTGTCCCATCATATATTTTATATTCTTGACACATATGATTGCAAGGAAAAGTTAATAGAACATTCCTAGGAAGGTGCCGCAGTTATGTCCGGCGAAGGGGGTGGTGTCTAAAAGAAGCTCCGTTTTTTATTATGTTTCAAGCTCATTGTTGATTGAAATATTAATGTCTTGAAGTATAAAAAATATAGCTACACATTTTTTGCTAAGTCAATGTGGAATGCATTTGTAGATACCATATCTTTACTAGAAATTCTTACAGGTGACAAAATTTTATAACGGGTTCCCATTTAAAATTATCCACGCCACGCCACTGGTACTTATACCACGGGACGTTTATATGAAACAAAAAAAAAAGAAAAAAAAAAGAAAAACCGAAATCAAGAACCCCTTCGTGTGTGTGTTTGTGCATTTTTATGACTTTTCCCAGTTAAAATCACAATCACTCGATTTACCAAAACAATCAAAACAGCAGTTAACGAGTACGTACGCCCAGATCTTTTATTATCTTCCCTCAACCTTAGCTGGAACCAACAAATTTTATTTCAACTGAATCATTTTTATGATTATGTTGATGACGATCAAGATGAGAATGACGTCAGCATGCGCAACGGCAATTATCACAACAACAAAAAAAAAGATTATCTTAAACCATAAGGCTCTAGTAATAAAAATTACATAAAGTTCTTACCTTTCTCTGCCTTTGAAGATAAAATCTAAGAGATAATTCCTTGCGGTTTCGTAATTAAAAAACAAAATAATGGTTGATATTTTTACGAGTATATACGATTTTAAATACTGTTCCTCCCTATAGTTTTATTTTGTTTAATTTCAAAACAGTACGGAATCCGTTAAAAAAAAATAATTAAGCTTTTAATACTTGGTAAAAAGGTAAAACAGAGTTTGCTGGTTGCTTTTGGGGATTTACATACATATATCTTTTTAATCATAATTAAATTTAAAATAAAACTCTTGTCCTCTGCCAGGTAAAACTTTGTCGACAAAGACAAATTAAAGTTGCATTTTTTTTTTCTTTTTTTTTGATACACGCTATCCGTCATTGAAATGGGTTAAAATCTTGATCCGAGGATAAACCAGATTGGTACAACAGACCCTTAGAGTATTTTTCGTTCTTCAAATTGCAGATTATGTAACGACAGCGGAGGTATAGACTTTTAAGACATGTTCATCCTTACAATGTGAAGTTTGATGAAATTCCATTTTCTACCATCTTGTTCATATCGTAGTTTTTCACTGATAAAATACCAAGAAAATGTCTCTTGTTTCTGTCCGAAAAATTTTTGGAGTCGAAATACTAATTCTTTCAAATATTGACACGAATTTGTGAGAATACCATGCCTACCCTTGAAATTTTTTGTATAGTTTTTGAGGTTCTGTCCAAAAACAAGTCAACAGAAGACATGAACTAACTTGGCTTCTTAAGGTGGGGTTTTTCTTATTTTATTGTGAAAGACAAGAATATTACTTATTTAAGGTTGTGCTACACTCTGGGTGGGCCAGGACCAAGTAGCAGTGATTGACAAGAGTTATTCTTGGTTCGATTTCAGCGCTGTTGTTATTGTCTGAGATAAGAATATAAAACTTTAAATTATGGTTTTGTATAACAAATGAAAATATAATCCACGACTAGCTCACCCATATTTGTTCTCATATTTAAGAGACTTAGAATTTTAAAAATGTTCTATTTGAAAAACATGGGAGCTTGTGGTAAAAAAAAATGTAAAACTTATGACGGCTCACAGAGAGCCTGCTCCTAGTGACTTACAACTCTCAACCATTTTTTTTGTGCGTATTACTAGGAAAGGAGAGGACCTACAATATTCTGCCGATTCTGAATGCAGCATTTTTTACAACAAGAGATACTCTTGGAGGATTTGTCAATTCCTTAGCCTTAGGTTGTTTTTCTAGTCAGAGCTCCAATTTGTGTGATTTAAAACAGCTTAACCTAGAATATTATAGTAAAAGCTACCAAAATATGAAGATTCCTGGACCCTTGACTTTTTTTATTTCTTGGAAATCTTCTCAGTTGTAATACGAATATGGCCGAGTCTATACCCCTCCGACAACAAAAAATTGTATAGAAAACGGTGCGAATTCAATATTGTTTGTAATATATCAAAAATTAGATCAAAATTGGGTGATCCATCAAATAAATATAAAGGAAAACCCCAAAAATAAACCAATTTTCTCAAAAGGTTATAATTCTTTTGTAAAAGGAAGTCAAAATCCCTTTAATTTTTAGTTTATAAAAAAAATCGATTTTTTGCCCAAAAACTGAAAAGTAGTGTTTTTAAAATTGTACTGGTTAAAACCTACAGGTACGAAGTTTTATAAAAATTGTTTGAGCAACTAGGAGCTACCCGCCCTAGTTAAGAAAACGCCTCAGTTCGAACTTTTCCCAGATTGCGTCTGTACCAAATATGAAGCAAATCGGTCCACCCGCTTAGGCTTTAGCTTGATGTACAGTGGACGCAAAGCTTTAGCTTCTTCCCAAACAGCTTTTCTTCTTTGTATTCACAAATAACAGGTCCTTAAGTTGTAGTTATTTCGAAAATGAAAATTTAATTTAAAAAAATTCATTGACCTGTTTTTATCGAATTTTTTAAAAAAAAATATTGTTTTTTTGATTTTGAAACTGTTTTTTAAATTTTGATATGCAATACTTTTAGAAGCTTCTGATTTTAAAAATCAAAAATTATTGTAAATTAAAAAAATACTTTTAGATAGTAAAGATAAGGAAAAACTAAAAATTATTCCAGAAAAATAAATTTCGAAAACCGTTTTTTTAAGACAGTATAATGGGTACCATTATATATTTTCAAAAATGTTTGCCTACTTGTACTACAATGTTTTAATTGTGTCATTCTTCAAATTTCAAATAAAATAGAGAATGGTGTTTTTGAAATATTGAATTTTCAAAAAAATTATTAGAAAACAAAATTACAAAGAAAACTATTCGAACATTTTAGAAGCTTTCGCATAAATAAAAGGATGAAAATCGGTTCAAGATTTTTTAAATTTCAGATTTTTTTCAAATGTATGGAACAGTTTTGAGACAAAAAAAAATATTTTATAAGATCTTGATAAAAAAAATCTATCACAAAAAGGGACAAGTATTTTTATTTTGCCTTAAATAAAACGTGTCGGAAGAAAAATTTAAGAATGCTATCCAGCAAGGTAAAATAAAATCAGCCAAGTGTTTAGGCTGTTGTCACTTGTTTCGTCAATCCTCTCATAACACTTAATGTCTAGTTTGAACCAAATTTCGGGTTTAGTTTTATTTACGAATGCATCTTAAAGTCGGTAGATTTTTATTTGACAAGACGTACTCAGTGTGTTAAGTTCTGTGAGTTATCTACCGTAAAATATATGTCACTCACGGTGCTTCCCAAGGAAGCCATCTTGGTCCCCTCATATTTTTACTATTTTTAATGTGTTAATTATTTAATAGACGGATCTCCATTGCCACAATGTTTGAACTCGTTTACAAGCTGTTGTAAAATATAAATAAAATGCACGACTGGGTCGCACGAACTTGCTCCTATGTAATAGACTAGGAATTTTAAAAACGAATGTTGTTAGAGAAAACTGTTCATAACGATAAGATTAATTTTTTAAATTCTTTTAGTAGAAAGAGACGAAAACAGAATGCTGTGCAAATATGAATTTATACAAGAACAAAAATTCTAAGTCATTGTAGTGGTTCCTTAAAAAAATAAGATTTTATGTATAAAATTTTATAAAACATTTTTAAGAAAAAATTTTGGTACGCCAACTTAATTTTTTACTATTGTACTATTGACAGTTAAATTTCCAAGAAAAAAACTAAGCCATTCTTGAGATATCAAATTTTCCAAAAAAGAAAAAAAGATTTTTTTTCCAAAAATTGAAAAACATATATTTTTTTAAGTTTTGAAAGGCAATGTTTTTTAAATTTTTAGGTGCTTCTTTAAAAAAAATTTCATTAAAATCCGTTATGCCGATAATGAGAAATTCAAAATTGGAAAAAATTGTTCTATGCTAGGAACAGTCAGTAATATCTAGATCTAGATTTCAATTTTTTTTATTAAATTATAGATCGTACAAATCAATCAAAAGAAAAAAAATTTAGCAAAATTCTCGGAACCGTTTTCGAGCAGAATACGATTTTAGAAAACCATTTTTTAAAATTTGTAAGGAAGGTACCGTAAGTTTTAGATAAAACAATTTTTTGCTCAAATCTTGTAGATAAGGTTGAGAAACTTTTATTTGTCAAGTTTGAAAAAAAAATCGAAATATTGAGTTTCCAAAAAAAAAATTCTAATTTTTTTCTTAAATCAAAAAAAAATAAATAAAAAATTGAAAATTTGAATATGTAATAATATTTAAACTTTGGAGGAGCGTTTTCGAGAAAATCAAAAACCAATAAAATGGACCCAGGGGGGCAACCAAAAATAACAATTTTTTTGGAAATTTTTTTTCAATCATTACCTAGTTTTAACTAAATGAAATTTTGGTACTTTTTTTTACAAAATTCTGTGTGACAGTTTTTGAGTTTTTTTCTCAAAAATTTCAAAAAAAAAAAATCGTATGGCAGATACCGTTATTTTTGGTCTTAAAAAAAAAGAAAAAAAAACGTGTGGGGAAAAAAATTAAAACCTATATCTACCAAGTTGGAAGAAAATCGGCCGAGCCGTTTAGGCCGTAGTCGAACAGACAGACAGAATTGCGAGACCCACTTTTTTAGTCTTCGCTATCATCGTAATGTCAACTTTGATCAAAATCTCGAGTTCGATTTTTTTCGAATGTATAACTTGCCTTATAGTACCTATAAGTCGCAAGTAAAAATGTTGAAGCTTAATGTGGAAAAATGTAATATAATTTCTTAGATGTTATACTTGACAGAAAACCTACTTTTAAACAGCTAATAGACAAAGCATGTTTTATGCTAGGGTTTGTTAAACGTTGATCTTGAGAATTTAATGATCCTTACATAACTGAAGCAATCTATTCATTTTCATTCGTTTATTCTTTCGGTCTCTGTTGAATGAACAAATTATGTAGTGGAGAATATTGCACTCCAACCTAGATACGAGTATACATATATTATGCCCCCAACTGAATCTTTTTGACCTTGCTCATCTTCCTCCAAATCTTTAGATCTTAGGAATCTTAGTATTTGCGGAACTTTCAGAGAGGATAGGTCGCTCTGTTTCACATGGGGCCAAATTACCGCATCAGTGAACGAGTGAGTGAGTCCCATGAGTGATCGAATGAAAACGTCAAATTATAGTAAACGGTTGCTAGTTGACGTAAGCGGTAATGCCAAAGTCACATAATTCAGTCACGTATTACTCGATAACTGATGCGCTAATTTGTCCCCTGGTATTGTCCCAGATGGTTTTTCCTTTCCTTGAGGTCCGGTGGTTCCTCATGCATGCTGCAGAATCTACATGCGGCACTGTTTACCGCACCAAGTCAAGTTAGGTCTCTTCTAATTTCCAGTGAGAATACCTGTTACTATAGTGTTAGGTTGTTCTTACTTAAGTTTATGAAGTTTGTGAAACGTTCCTAGTTGTAATTTCTCAGAAGTAGTTTCGTCTGTCTTATATTTGAGAATTCTTTCCAAATTTTAGATCTTTTTGTTTTTGATAATATTTTCTTCTATTCCGAAATTTGGCTCAGGCCCTGTTAAAGGGGTTGAAGCGCCCATTTTTGCCAAGTGTTTCCATGAACACCCAAGTGACCAGATAGCCAGTACAGTTTGACCCTGTTCTATTTGCCAAGTTCATTTAGCCTGTTTGTGTAGTCCCACACTAATTTATAGCTGATGGTATATGAACTTAGTAGTGCCTTGAGTGCAGATTGATTCTCTGACATAATGGTAATTTTCTGGTTACGATAATAGCTTCTTTCGAGATTACGATCCACACATTTCCCTATGGTGTGTACGTCCACTTGGAAAATGCCGGAGGACTGTCCCATCGGTGGGGAAAGTTCGGTTCTAAGCCCAAAGATTCCTGCACCATTTTTTTCGCTTTTTCTCGAAATTATATTTTTTGTTACTGAGGACCTGCTGATTAAGTCTCTTTCCCTGATACCAATAACTTTGCCATCCGGAATCGGCATAAAACTCATTGTTTCCTCCAATCATGCTGCAACATCAGAAAAAGAATGGCTTAGAGCTACTAGTCACTAAGCCCTGGTTCTCTAGAAGCTTTCCCCCCCACCAAACTTTTTTGTTTTATTTTGTTTTTTCGTTATTTATGAGAAAAAAATACTCTCTTCATGACATTGGTTTCCTATCCATTGGCATTCTATTATTATTATTATTATTTTTTTTGTTGACAAAATGACAAAGCAAAATAAACGAAGAACAAAGATTTCCAAAGCTGGATTATACATTAAAAAAATCCTTTTTTAAAACTCGAAATCTTTTCCATCAAAACAAATGGTTGTATTCTTTTTTGTCATTATTTTACTTTTGTGGTTTTGTTTTATACACTTAAAAATAATTATGAAGAAAGCATACCCCCATAATAGGTATAAGCTCCATTTCTATGGCCCTAAAAGACTCGCTAAGTACACACGAGTACAATACACACACATACTAAATAAAAATGAAAGATGATTGTAATTTTTAATTGCCTCTCGAGTTTAATCCCTTCGCACCATCAACATCATCATCATCAACATTATCCATATGTTTTAACATAGGTCACCATAGGTTTTCTCTCGTTAGCCACTGAAGTCCTTGCGAACAAAAAAAAATTGAAATAGCATCTTGCCACAGCAACAGCCTTGCAACAGCAATCATTTCACTCTGGCACATGATATGCACATTCTGAGAGCTTTGATGTTGAAATGTATATATCTTTTCAAGGCTAGGTGTTTTTTTTTTATCTATAAAAATTCTACCTCAGTTTGTATGGATGAAAAAAAAATTCCGTCATAGGTGTACAGGGGGTCGATGATTTATTTGTTTTTCTAACCTTTTTTTAAAATAAAACCAAATTGTAAAATCTTAGAATATCCCGAAAAGCTGTGATTAAACTTACTTAACTTATCGGAGGTGAATCTGATTAACAGAAGAAAAAGAAAAAATCAAGTACCCACATTTTCCGTTGGGGCCGCTGTGATAAATGCCTGAAAATTCTGCCGGGAAATACCTTATCCACGTCACACTGTTTATTAATAGATCATGTGTAGATGTCAGAGGGCTTATGCAGCCTCCCAGTTCAGGTAGGGTGCATGCATCAAATCATGAACACAAGCCTAGCGGACTATAATGTGATGGCCGAATTCTGGATTCTGGGTAAACTACTCCAACTGTGCCGCATGCCATTAGAAAATACTCGGTTCAATGTGCACCTGGAGAAAGCTTTTCCTAACTTTTCCCAACATGAATAGAGTTTCGGCAAAAGAGATGCACTATCTTCAATCTTATACTAGATCAAATTTTGTGCAGGGTAGACGTTAACACCGAGACCTCTAAACAAATCTGCCCAAGTTTATGGGTTTCGATATACGAATCGATATAATCGGACGCTACCATCGCTCAATATCGATACCTTCGACTGATATCGTCACCGGCCGTTCGCAATAAAGTCCTTCACAACGATTGAAGATTAAGTAAATGGACACATGACCAAGAACATCATATCAACAAACTACCAGGCATCTGTCCATGGGCTATGTCAAACTGTCGCTATTGATAGCAACAACTTGGAAGTAGTTAAAGAGATCATCTAGCTCGGAATACAAACTAACTGCACTTTAGTGGAAATCTGACAAAGAATTGGCGGAACAAATGCGTGCAAATCTCCAACGTCTAAGACAAAGTGCAAGCTGTAAGACTTTTCCAGTTCTCCTTTACGGAGCCGAGTGTTCGACTATAAGCAGAAGAAGAGAGCTGATACGTGGCTGCTTTGAAACAAAAATAATTCGACGTATATTTGCTCCCGTTTGCGAGGAGGACAAATGGAGGAAAAGGTGCAAACCGAACTCTATGAGTTGCACCAAGATGTGCATGTAGTTCAGACAGTTCAGGCACGTCGATCACATTTGCTCAGCCACATCGCAGCTCCCAAGGTTAAAAACGATCAGGAAGTCCGAACCTCCGTTTTGTGGACCAAGCCATGGAGAAAGTCAGAGCGCTTGGTCCTAAGGACTGGAAGCAGCGTGTTTGGAATCGTATAGTATTCAATGGCTCCGTGTCTCAGACAAGAACCCTTAATGGATCGGGTGTCGGTTAAGAAAGCTCAACTTAGCTTTAAGTCACTTATTTATTAAAGATTGTTTAAATATTTTTCAAATCAATCTTTACCTTTTATTTGAACTTTTCTTCTAAATCTCCCTGAAGCCAAACTTCATATGTACTGTTAAATTCAGATATTCTTTCTTAAGCCGAACAACACGAATGTTGAATGCTTTATCCGGCTCAGTTGCGATAATTAAACATACAAAAGCATGTCCTGAAACCATAACCCCTTGGTGCACCCAAAATTAATAAATTAAATTTAAATTCAATTAAAACTTCGTAAAATTGCATTCCTATTTCTACTTCGCCATTATTTTTTGGTTAAAATAAATTGGCATTCAAATTTGTATGTTTTTTTTTCCCAATTTAACAAAATGAAATGAAAAATACTCGACCACCCTGTACAAAAACGGTTTGCGAGGCCATTTTATGATGAAAAGAGGCCAAAAGCATGTTTGTGGTTAAAGGATGGCATTGCATGAACGACATAATTATTTGGAGACATCCTCGCACTGTAATTTGAGCTATGAAAATCCTATAAAATTAATCCCAAGTTGCTTACACATATGGGTGTTCTTGGTTTTTTTCTTTTACTTTGTCAAGTAGTGACCTGGCCAGCTACAGATTTATATGTAATCCCAGAGTAATAATCGTCATCCTCATCACCACAACGGAGCAGTTCTCAGATGAGTACCAAGAGGTAATATCTTTATGTGGGTGTCATATTACTGGCGCATCATCTTCATCGTCGCTCTCGAGGTATAAAGCAAAAAATAAACACAATCCAACAGAGTCTCTCGACTTAAGTCTCTCCAAGGAAAAAACAAAAAATTGAACAAAAATTATGTCTTACTGGGACTATTATCGTAATGTGATGTTTAATGGAACATATCCCTTCACAGAGATAAAGATCAAGTCTCTAAAAGGCCAGGAGATTGGGGTCTCCCGTATATTTTCTTTTCGGTCTTTTGTTCGATGATAAATTATTGCAGGTCCATAAACAAATAGCATCTGAGGGTGTACAAAATACCAAAAGGAATAAACCCTAAACACACACACAGAAAAGCTCTATAAAATTCCAAGCAATTGCTTATGAGTTATGATGGTTTCATTAAAAATTATGAGTTTTAAAAATTCATGTTTACGAGATGGGTAATAGCGTTTTAGTGTTTTATTTGGTGGAAGTGCGCTATAGAAATTCAACATCGCATTCAATTGCCTTGAAGGTTTATATTTTAGTGAATGGAAAATATTTTTATAGAAAAGTAAAAATCTAAAAAATACATATATCTCTTCTATATACATATATTTATTGATGAGGTTTTGATGGTTTATGCCTAATTTAGAAATTTTTAGAAGGAGTCACTTGTTCGGAAAAATTGGCTATCAAAAATGAAAGGAAAATGGTGAAAGGGCATGCAACCATGTAATTTTGAATATTTTTTTCTAAAGCCTCTTCTTTGATGCCGATCAAATGCAATCTTACTCAGGTACCTTATTGCATATCAGATTTTTGCATTAATAATAAGTATAAATTATAATTGGTCAAAATATGAAGGTAAAAACCCATGATTGCGTCTTTCAATCTGATAGCTATAGAGACACCCATCACAAATCCAACAGAGCCTTGCATAATCGGTTAAGGCTCTTTAGACTAACCATCATTTCTCTATCGAACTAAAACTTCTCTATGGGGGCTACATAGAAACTTATATACCTACTCGTAGATAGATAGATAGATAGACAGGTATATAGATAAATAGATAAATAGATAAATAGAGACAGATAAATAAATAGATATAAAGATAGATAGATAGGTTCAAATTTTATAAAGTTTTGTTTAGATTTGCTCCTAGCCAACATGCAATCCCAATGAAAGCTTAGAATTAAAAAAAACTGCATTAAATTATTTTCAGAAGAACAGAGCATATTGAACAGAAATATTTCTTCAAAACATCTGAGTGATAGTACAAAAAAAAAACTCATCCTTGAATCAATATAAAAACCGAGATATCTAACATCTTTGACAGTCTTGGAAAAAAGACAAATACCCCATCAACTGGTACAACAACTGGAGAACAACATGTTTCCTGATTTTAAGCTTAAAACGTAGATACTCACGTGTGTGATATTAAAACTTGGTATCAGAACAATCCGTGGAATACAAGTTGAAGAATACAAAATTTGGTTTAGAGCTTGTCATCAAATTAAGATCAATAAAGCAGACAACTAATGACTTAAGATCCTAATTTCAATAGCAAACTAGTCCCAAAAGAATATTTTAGGCATAGAAAGACCCTCGATCACCAAAAACACCCGTAAGTTTACCTTTAAAATTGAATCCAAAGGGTGAGTTAAAGTATATCAAAAAAGAATTGGACCAAATATAGAACCTTCAGGTACGCCAAAATGGATAAATTTGAATTCATTTCTGATTTTATCAACTGTCACTGTTTGGAATCTTTTTTTTTTTAAATACTGTCGAAATTAAACAATACTCCATAGCTTTAAAGCTGCAAAGCATCTTCAATTAAATTTCTCTCCAGAAACCTATTTTGAGCAGATATAAGGAAAACTAGTTTGATTTAAGAAACCCAGAACTAATTTTTTACAAATGTTGTTGTGGTTTTATCATAAAATTCCCATAAAAACTTACTCCTTTTTTGGAAGTTGTAAAGACTTGCAAATTTGTGAGTTTGGGAAAAAAATATGCTGAGGTGAAAAATATGTGGCACATCAATTTCGAAACATTCGATGATTTGAGCATAATGCTAGAAATACCATGATATCCACAATTAATTGAGTTCTCCAATATACAAATGCTCAAACCCAGTAATGGGTTCACACATTGCGCAAGGTACTCGTAGATTATCAGAAACAAAAGCTTGGAGCCATCTTACGACTAGAATGCTGTAATGGAGAAATGAAGAGGTCGGTAGATTTCTGTGAAACTTAGCTCTAAGAGACAAAGTTTTTGTTGAGAATCTTATAGTATGATCAGATCTTTACTTTTTCCTTTTTTGCATGGCGTAGGCAAGAGCGCCCATTTTTTTTGGGTAAACAATGGACTTCTGGTCCATTTGAGTGGCTGGTAAGTCTACAAATCAATTTTTTTTAAATTCCCACAATAGTAAGCCACAGGTCCAATTGAAATAACACTCCCGGTTCATCTAGTCTGGGCAAATGACCCACTTATAAGGAACAGAAATAAACAGTGGTTCCTTCATATTTTTTTTTATTTTTTTTTTTTTTTTTTTCAGAAAAACCCTCTTTTTTCCAACTGTATAAAAAAACTCGTTACATGATTTAAATTGCTTCACAAAACTAGCAATAAGTGATTTTGAAAAAATCAAATTTTAGTTTTGAAAAATGTTAAAAATTACACAAACGAAAGATTTTCCATCAACTCGGATGTACTCAATCAAGTTTAAAAAACAAAAATAAACACGAAATTTCCAATATAACTTTTGACAAGTTTTAAGGAAAAAATTCCTCAAGAATTTGTTAAAATTTATTTATAAAATTTTGAAACAAGAAGCATACCTATTTAGATTTCCATAAAATAAAATGCACGACTGGGTCCCACGAACTTGCTCCTATGTAATAGACTAGGAATTTTAAAAACGGATGTTACGAGTATTAAAGAAAACTGTTCATAAGGATAAAATGAATTTTTTTAATGCTTTTAGTAGTAAGAGATAAAAACAGAATGCTATGCAAATATGAATTTATGCAAGAACAAAAATTTTAAGTTGTTGTAGTGGTTCCTTAAAAAATAAGCTTTTATGTACAAAATTTTTAAAACATTTTTAAGTTTTTATTATTATTAAGTTTTTATTATTGTACGAATAAAAGACTAATTTCCAAAAAAATACTAAGCCGTTCTTGAGATATCGAATTTTTCAAAAAAAAATTACTTTTTTTTTCTAAAAATTGAAAAAACATTTTTTTTTTTAAGTTTTTAAATGCAATGTTTTTTAAACTTTTTAGGAGCTTCTTTATACAAAATTTCGTTAAAATCCATTATGCCGATAATGAGTAATTCAAAATTCAAATCGTTCTATGGTAGGTACAGTCAGTAATATCTAGATTTATTTTTTTTTATTAAATTATAGATCGTAAATATTGATCAAAAGAAAAAAAATTTTAGCAAAATTCAACCGTTTTCGAGAAAAATACGATTTTCGAAAACCATTTTTCAAAATTTGTATGGAAGGTACCGTTAGTTTAAGATAAAACAAAATTTTTTTTCTTAATTCTTGTAGATTATGTTAAGAAACTTTCATTTGTCAAGTTTGAAAAAAATCGAGCATGGGGTTTTCGAAATATTGAGTTTCCAAAAAAAAATTTTGATTTTTTTTCAAAAATCCAAAAAACTAAAAATTGAAAATTTGAATATGCAATAATATTCAAACTTTGGAGGAGCTTTGGCATAAAAAAAATTATTTAAATCGGCTATACCGTTTTCGAGAAAATCAAAAACAAAAAAAAATAGACCCAGGGGGGCTAATAAAAATAACAATTTTTTGTAAATTTTTTTTCAACCATAGCTAGTTTTAACCAAATTAAATTTTTCAAATTTTTTTTAAAAAATTCTGTGAGACAGTTTTTCAGAAAAAAAATATTTATAAAATTTCGAAAAAAAATCGTATGGGAGGTACCGTTATTTTTGGTCTTAAAAAAAAACAAAAAGAAAACGTCCGGGGGGAAAAAATTAAAACGCATATCTACCAAGTTTGAAGAAAATCGGCCGAGCCGTTTAGGCTGTAGTCGAACCGACAGACAGACAGACAGACAGACAGAATTGCGAGACCCACTTTTTTGGTCTTCGCTATCATCGTAATGTCAACTTTGATCAAAATCTCGAGTTCGATTTTTTTTACGAATGCATAACTTGCCTTATAGTACCTATAAGTCGCAAGTAAAAAATATATTACAGCTTGTACCTACCATAGAACCGTTTTTTAAAATTTTGATTTTAATGAAATTTCTTGTAGAGATGCTTCTAAAAAGACTAAAAATTATGAAAAACTAGTTTTTGAATTTTTGAAAAAAAAAAACTTTTTTTTTTGAAAATTCGATATTTTAAAAACGGTTCAATATTTTTTTTTGGAAATTTAATTTTTAGTTGTACAGTAATAAAAACTTAAAGTTAACATACCAAATTTTTTTCTTAAAAATCTTTTAAAAATGTTGTATATAAAAGCTTTTTTTTAAGAAACCACTACAAGAACGTTCTTGCACAAATTCATATTTGCATTGCATTTTGTTTCTATCTCTTGCTACTAAACAAAATTGAAACATTAATTTTATCCTTATGAACAGTTTTTTCTAATAACATTTCTTTTTTTTAAATTGTTAGTATATTACATAGTACCAAGTTCGTTCGACCAGTCGTGTATTTTATTTTTATCGTAAGCATTAATTGAAAGAAACAAAAATTATCAAAATTCTAGGCGCGCGCCCGTTTTGAATAAAAAAATAATTTTAAATTTCTTTTTCAATCCAAAAAAAAAATTAAAACAATACTATCCACACTTTTGGAGAGCCTGGGCATAAAAAATATGATCGAAATCGGCTAAAAAGTTATTTTTGTTCTTAAAAAACAAGTGTGAGGGGGAAAAAGTTTTAAAATCGGCCGAGTGGCTCAGGCTGTAGTCGAACAGATGGGCAGGCATGCTTTGCTTAAGTCTCTGACCCTCTTTAACATAAGAGTAAGTTTCTGCGACTCCGTCGTGGATTAAATTATCTTATTAATTTCACGTTAATCAGTTGGCATTATTTTCTTTTTTTTTTTACTATTCAATGGCCTTTATCAATATTTGGCCACACGACAAACTAGATGTTAAATTTTTGTACTCAGTACCCCTTGGCATTATGGTTAGTGCGTTGGACTGTCCAGCCGATATTTCTGGATTTGATTCTTCTCCGCTGCTGAAAAAATATATCAGACCAAAAACATAAATGTTGAAAAAAGAGCCAAGTTTTTCAATACAAAAACCTTTGTGTAACAAGTCAACCGTGAAAAGTACTGAGATCTAAAAGTACGCCAAGTTCTTACTTCATGAAGGTTTAATACCGAATATTTAAAGTAGAATGATATTGAAACAGCTACAATGTAATAGACAAATTTTATTATTTAATGATTACTGACTAAAATTTGATGGGTTCACTTGTCAAGTTTTTAAAACCTTTCGAATTTTAGTCAGTTATTATTAAATAATAAAATGTTTGGTCTGATCTCACTTCTTTTTGCAAAGATTTCAATATTTTGCCATGTCAAAATCTCGAAAGATACGGAAAGATAGAAGGGTGTACTCAACTTAGTTTAAAGCTTCCTATTTCTTTTGGTATATTTTCTTTTTGTTATTGGTTGTTTTGATTTGCGCTTCAATTATTTCTTCTTGTCCTGGCAAGATACCTAACACTAACATACCTACCTTAAATGCGGCAATCAGAAGTGCTCTATATAAATTAAACATTTTCTCAGAAAGTGGGTGGATACCACGCCCCCTGAATGGAAAACCTCAATTTTTATTTTTGGTTCTTTATATGCAATTTGAGCCCTACCGTTCTACCAAATTTCATTGTTCTACTGCAATCGGAAGTGCGCCATGTATAATTTACATCAGTTCTGAGGAAGTGGGCGGATACCACGCCCCTGAATGGAAAATTTCAAATTTTATATTTTTTTCTTTGTATGCAATTTAAGTCCTACCACTTTACCAAATTTCATCGTTTTACAGCAGTCGGAAGTGCTCCATTCAACCAACACCAATTCGGAGAAAGTGGGCGGATACCACGCCCCCTGAATGGAAAACCTCACTTCCTCTACTTGCATGACAAGACCTACCGTTGTGCAAAATTACAAGATTCTACGATGTCGGGAAGTGCTCCATAATTTTGATGATCTGTCAGTCAGTCAGTCAGTCAGTCAGTCAGTGAGTCAGTCAGTTACGGTTTTTGTGATTTTTGAGGCCTTTTTTCTCAGCAACCGCTTATAATAGAAAATTGAAATTTGGTGAGGCGCCTGTGCTTGACTAGCTTAGCATATATTCGGAATTTTAAGTTTCTGACTTCATTGGTACTGAAGATAGGGAGGGGTCAAAAGTCGCCTGAGTTTGTTCCTGTAAAAAGGGTGTAGTGCCAGAACTTGGCTGGGCACTACCGTGCCCTTTGATTTCAAGGGTTTTCTGCCTCTTGCGGGGAAGTGACAAATCATTTAATGATATTTCTTGTCATGCAAAATGCTGTTTATAAGACGTTTGGAATCGGCAGGTCCCCTCTATTTCTGGTAACACGTACATAGAATGAGAGTTGTAAGTCACTATTTTAACTATCTCTTCAAAGCGTAATGGCACTTAATTTATTTCTATTTAAAGTGTTTGTTTGTTTAAAAAGGAAATAAAAGAATTCATTTCTGGCTTTTTAGTATGTGTTGCCGATGTGTTTTAGTTAAAGCATTTTTTTTTTATTAAGTGATTTGTTTAACAAAATTAAACCGACATTTTTTTGTTTCGACACAATTAACACGCTCCAGGTTTTTGTCGAATATTATGAGAATGACCCTGCATGGAAAAAATATTTCTTAAGAAATCCGTATACATAATTAAAGCTAGAAATATCAAGTAAGTTTGATAAAAATTAAAAAAAATTAACTTAACAGCAACAAGTTCACAAGGCAATTTTGTATCAATTATTACATGTAATTATAAACAATATCTGACGTATTCATTGTTAAACTTTTTTTTTTTAACTTTTTGTCAACCCATGTGAACTATTGTTGGTAAAGGGATAAGAGTGTAAGTATTCGTTACTTAATACCCTTCATTTCTGGTATCAATGTGGTATAGACATAGATTATTGTTTTCATCCACACTTGGCTACACAGTCAAAAAGTCAATATTTTCAATTGTTCTTCCCTGACGAGCACTACTCCAGTTCACCACATCACATTCTAGTCCCAAATTTACTGTCAAATATACAAAGCCTTTTGGCATCTGTCACACAAATGACATCACACTTTGTGAAAGGAGATGAATATTTGATTGAAAAACGTTTGAGAAGTTGAGAAGTCAGATCTACCAACAATCCCTCAATAAGCCCATCATCCGCACCTGAACCATATACATTTTGTTATTTAGGCTGACAGGTCAAAGTACAGACAAACTTTTTTGTTCTTGGAAAATTTTAAGGAACTAGTCAAACCAAATTATTTCCCCCCATCAAACAAAAGAAAATTGAGAAATCAGCCTAGATAGCAGAATTCGGAAATATGTTAAAACTTAACTTTTCTACTACCTATACATTTATCAAAATTCGTACCTTATCTTCCAACGCAAAGAGCTTGGCATTCGATCCATTCCGAAAGTCCGCGGGGATACGTATTCCTGAATGCTAAAAGTATCTCAATTATTTTCCCGTATTCTTTTTTTTTATATTATTTTTTGTAAGCCACTAGAGAAAAGGCTATACACAAGTGTGAGTTCTTATACCAAAACCTTGAACTAAAAAAAATCGTGTAAATATGAAAAAGAAAGATACACTCCTGACTAATTGACTTCGTCAAAACAAAAATAAAAGTTCCTTAATCCAGAACAAAAACCAACCAGTGGCATGTGGAGAGTATTGTTTGATGCTATCCCATCTGACCGCCACGGTACAATCTCGAACCAATAAAGAAGAAAACAAAATAAAATTTGGCTAAAAGTTAGGATGTTATGTTATTTTTTTTTTTTGTCCATTTATCCAATGAATCTCAAGTGGACCATGAATCATCAAATTTCATCCGAAAATTAAACCAAAACAAACTTTTTGTATTGCTAATCAAGAAGTGTGTGCTGTTTTTTTTTTATTTCGTGGGCGAGATTTTAACGGAAATTCCATTTTTATTTGAGAAACCATGAAACTCCTAAATGTTTTTATCAGAATGTCTGGAAATTTGTTTTTGAAGTGATTTTTGTTAATTGAAATAAAGCATTCATTAAAAACATCCATTAGTCATATACAGACAGTTTCTTCCGAGAAATATTTTACCTTTCAGGCACATTAGCTAATTGGAGATTTAGAAATACAAAGAGTTCTTGTGGATTTGCGTTCCTGTACTTTTTTTGTGTAAACATTTTTTTAAGAGAACTTCGTCTCCACTCTCCAACGACGAATGTGATAATATTGAATTTGTTTTAAAATTTCTTTATTTGTGAAAGCGCACCTTGTAAATTTCACAAGTAATCTGATTCTTCGATGTTGACATGATGTATTTTTGGTGAGAGTAACTTTTACTCCCACTTTGCAGAAATGACATAGTAGTTTTGTTGCATATATGAAACTTAATTAGAGCTCCGCTCTGGTTGATCGGTCTAACATCTAAGTTCAAGCAAAGTTGGGATCTGAAACTAAATGGTACAATTAGGAGTAATTCAAACAAATTCGGCTCAATCCGAAACTAGTTCTAAACCAGAGTGAAACATAAACCTAAGCTTATCTAAGCTTTGTTCGAACATGACGTGGTTTGGAATTGGGAAATTGTGAATAGTATTAATTTCATTGCGAATAACAGATGACTGCTCTCAATGTACCGGCTGTACGGTTTCAGATAAAATTGGTATAGCTAATGTTTTTTATGACTATTTTTCAACGATGTCACTTACCTAATCCACAAGCCTGCAGCATTAGTGTTGTACACGTTGTAGACCTAATAATCGGAGTGAACTCAAAGCATGTAAACTTTATTTTTAGTCCTATTACCTATTCTCATCTATAGGTATTTATAATATTTGTTTGAAAAAGTTTAGCTTCTTATAGAAATGATGTTAACAAAAGTACTTTTCCAAAAAAAAATCTGGAATGCACTTAAATGTGTCAATATCTTAAATCTTTTTGCGAAGGGTGTAATTAATTTTTTAAGTAGCTAAATGCCGATCTCACTCTTTCCCTTAAATAAGGAAGGTCTTTGAAAAAGTTATTATTATTATTATTATTATTATTATTATATTGAGCTTGATTCGCCAATATTATGGTTTTAATATTACACAAAGATTTTTCTTATAATTAATTACATACATATAAATAATTTCTTAAAATAGTTTTACAATTATTATTATTTTTCAATTATTTTCTTGATCGTTTTTTTTTCAATATATTTATTTTATCTGGCGTAAGCCTCCCCCATCGCTTGGAAAAAGTACCTAGTCAAAAATAGAATGGTGCGTTTTTGTGCAATTTGATTTTCAATGTAATAAATCTACTGAAGATGCCCTATCACGATTTTGTGTTGAAATATTTGTTTACCTCGATAGAGTGAAACAAAATTAAGAAATCTTGGAGTACCACAGGGTTCGGTTTTAGGCCCAATACTTTTTTGTTATACAGCAATTTATTTTAGATTGCCCTTTAAAGGTTTATTAAAAGTTTTTGTAGATGACGTGTGTATTACCTATGATACATATAGCTGTTTAAATCTTATATCGGATCTGAAATGTTTGCTGAGCAACTGATCTGATAATAAGTTTGAAAACTAAGTTAATGATTTTAGGTTGTCATGATAAAAGATTTTTAAATTTGGTCTCTTTTTTCATGCTTGTGATTGCAAAACTAATTTAAACTCTATCTGCAATTCCCTGGTTCACTTTTGCACTTTTACTGACTCTTTGAGCTAGCTGCAGTCATATCGTCTCATCGTAGTTTCTCACTTTTAAGAAATTGGAATTAATTGAATTGATACCTCTCGACCCGCATCTGTATTGCTATTTTTTTTAAGATCTGGCAATCTAAGCTTTTGAATATTTGCTCTACATTTTTATTTTTTTTTTTTTTTTATAATCTACACACGCTCAAGGGATTACGATTACCCTATCAATGTTTCAACACGGCGAGGGCATGAAGTTAAGGAAGAGAAAGAAGGATAGGAAAGATGTGTGGCACGATTTTCTGAAACTGAAGGTGGTTGTGTAAGATTTGTATCTCCAGGGACGGCGGCTGAAATAATGCGGCGAAATGTCGTGTTTATGTTTCTTATAATTCGCATTATTTTATTCATATTCATATTTTTTGGGCATACTAGTTTTAACTCAATCACATGTTGTTAGTGTTATGCCTGAAGAACGAGTAATGAGTAAAACAGTAACCCATTGATGACAATTTTTTTCAGAAGGGTTAAATGGAATTAAGACGACATAGACAACAGCAGGGATCGAACTTGTGATCATGAGGTTGATACATATACATATATTGGAATACCATGAAGCAAGCAGTTAGGTAAATACACATTAAGTTAACATTTGGTCTCTAAATCAAGGACAGGAAGACAGGATATACAGAGCAGTTAAAAATAGTAAGATGATACTCTTTATCAAACGATCCTTCATATCAAGATCTAAAAAATGTGACGAAGACCTTGAAGAACGAAACTGAAATAACTTCGACTTATAGATTCAGAAACGGGGTCACAAATTAGTCTTTATTTCTAGATACTTAACTTTATTGACCATACTTAACAATTTCAATGGATTAGGTTTAAGTACATTTAAGTCAGCCCATTTTTGTATACTGAGTAAATCTTTGTTAATTCTAACAAATCAATCTTCTATCAGATCAAATTGATGAAAATTATATAGTAAAACGTCATCCACATACACTGCAGGCCAAAAGTTTGAGTCCAACATAGTTAACTAACTTCATGCCTGGGGGTTGATTTTTTGAATTAAAGGTTGGGTTTTTTACCTAATTTTTGAACAATACGCAACACCATCAGGTAGTAAAAGTTGGATTTTTAATCCCGTTTTTTTTTTTTTTTAAAAAAAAGGTGTTTTTTTAATAAATATGGAAAAACCGACTATATATGGATTATTGAGACGTATTTGTTTTTCTCATAAATAATTGATTCAGCACTTTTTTATGACGCCGAGGTTTCTAAACCCGAAAAATTTTTGACCTGGATTGCAAGTTTTTTATATAAAACCCACGTTTTGAAGTCATAAGCATTTATTTGAGATTCTTCATCTTTTGAGTAAACGACTAGTTTAAAATTGGAAAAGTTGCGGAAACCACGATTGAAAAACGTTCTGCAATCATCTTATTAAAGAAGGCAAACCGCAGCGGGATGTTGCTTCGTAGTTGAAGATATCGAAGGGCTACGTTCAACATGCAATTGAGCGGCACGGTCAAAACAGACTTCTTGAGGATAAACCACGGCCAGGACGGCCTAAATCTACAACTAAACACGAGGATCTGCTAATAGTAACAACAAGCAAACGAAATAGGCAAAAAACAGCACCGGAAATTCGTGCTGAAATAAATACAACACGGAATAAGCCGCTGTCCTTGACAACCGTCAAACGGAGGCTAAGAGATGCTGGACTATTTGCACGAATTGCTGTTCGAAAACTTTTTCTTCGGCCACAAAATAAGCTGAAACGGTTAGAGTCGGCCAAAAAGCATAGAGACTGGACGGAAGAAGATTTTAATAGAGTTTTATGGAGCGATGAATCCAAGTTCGAGGTATTTGGCACAAAACGGAGGGTTTTCGTTCGATGCAGCGCTGAACAAAAGATGCTACCCGACTGCATAGTTCCTACCGTCAAGCATGGAAGTGGTTCTGTGATGGTCTGGGGATGTTTCCCTTCAAGTGGAGTGGGGAATTTGACTCGAATTATTGGAAAAATGAAGAAGGAGGCGTATAAGAAGATGGTGCAGGGAAATAAGTCCCCAGGAACTAAGTTCACTGAGGGACTCAGTTCTCACTTAATGGGAACGAAATCCACTTTACTCAAGTAGTTCCTGGGGACTTATTTCCCACCTCAAGTGAGAACTTAGTCCATTAGTGGACTTAGTTCCTGGGGACTTATTTCCCTGCACCTAAGAAGATACTTGAAGAAAACGCGTTGATCTCTGGACTAAGATTGATAGGTGAAGGATTCGTATTCCAACAGGACAATGACCCTAATCACACGTCGAGACTTTGCCAGGATTACCTAAAGCAGAGAGAAGACGAAGAAATTTTAAGTCATGACGTGGCCGCCGCAATCACCGGATATAAACCCTATAGAGTTATTGTGGGAGGAGCTGGATAGAAGGGTCCGGGATCAATGCCCTTCATCGGAATCTGCGTTGTGGAATACATTACAGGATTACTGGAACAATAAGCCAAATGAAAAAATTCAAAAACTTTTAGGTAGATTGCCAAGAATGGCAAGAATTGTAAAAAAAAGTAATCGAGTGTAAAGGAGGCTTTTTCGACGAAAAATCGATTTAAATCATTTTTTTCTTTTTTGAAATATATTCCTATTTGTAAACAGCATAATGAAAATATTTGTCTCCTAATTTTGTCTTTATGTATGCTCCTCATAAATTCTACATACTCATATTTTACTAAAAAGTTTTTTTCGGTTCTAGAATTTGGTTTTCCTTCGAAAAATGAGAGTGGACTCAAACTTTTGGCCTGCAGTGTACATTTCTATGTGACACTTTAGAACGAACTAATAAAGATTGTTTTTAAATAAATAAAAAGAAGTGCTCCAAGAACAAATCCTTGAGGAATACTACAGAACACAAACAAAGATAGCTTCACAAAAGTTTCAGAGCTGTTTTTTTGAAAAATTCAATTTGTGTCCTAACTTATAAATACAAATTTAGTTTTCAATACTCAATACAATAAAAGGCTTTGGAAAAGTCTTGGAGAATCATAATACCCAATTGCTTTCGGTCAAGATCACTTCCAAGGCCTGATGAAACTTTTACAACAGCAGATTCACAACTGTGTTTGTTGCAAAATTCTGACTGCCATTTGGATAGTTTGTGCATTCGAAAGTTTTATTTTCCATAATTTTGGTGCTAAATGAGGCTGAATTTGACCAATGGGAGTGATTATGTTGGATTTATGGGAATTAGTGGCTTGTGGCTTATTGGAATACCCCTGTGACTTTAACACAACCTTATACGAACAAGTCTAACGGAGTCAAATCACACGAACTCGATGGTCAATTCACAATTCAATTTTTTTTCAATTTTTGTTTTATTGAACATACTATTTACAATTTGGCTTACAACTAATAAGATACTACATATGTATGAAAGTTTACATTTGTTGGCTCATAGGGGGCCTAACTATATACAGTGACTTATGTTTAATTATTTTTATATAAAATTTACATGACGAAAAAAAAAAAAATTAAATTTAAAATGTCGGTTGTATTGTCCTCAGGGTGTTCATTCCTGGTTGTCAGTGACATTGTCTCGTCGCTCGTACAAAACGTAGTGGCACGATCTGTGTGGCACGAAGCACCGTCTTGTTGAAACCACATGTTATCGGTTATGGCTTGTATCGGTAGTTCTCAAAGGAGTATGGATAGAAGATGCCGCCAGTCCAAGATCCACACCAAATAGTGACTTTCTCTGGATACATTGCAAACTTTGTATATCTCGTGTGGATTGTGATCGTCCCAAATTCCACAATTTTTCTTGTTGACGAACCCATTTTTTGCAGAAATGGGCCTTGTTGCTGTATATTATTTTTCCACAGAAATTGAGGTCAACTTCCAACTGCCAGCGAGTACAGTTGGCGAGCACACGAGGTTCTCTACATTCATAAACTTTGAGCTATTGGACCAGTTGAAGTTTGCATGGGTATGTCTTTAAATCATGCTGCAAAATTCACCAACTTGTAGTATGCGAAAGATCGAGTTTTACTGAATACCTTGGATTCTCCTGCACACACTCATGGGCAGTGACGATATTTGCAGCTTATCTTGCATTTCGTTGACATACGGGTGATGACGGATTGTTCACTGAACCGATGAACACGAATTTATTCACCACGTTGCGATTAGCATTCTCAAAAGGACGATTTGCTGACCACAAAACCTAGAACAGAAGACCTACTTTCATAAAACAATTAAATCATCTGCTCATGTTTTTGAACGCTATCAATATGGAGAGTTGATTTGACAAGGACAGAAAATTTGACAGATTTGACAATCACTTGTCAAAGTTCGGAAGTCCCTATTGGAAAAACTATTTAGAAAGACATTCAATTTAATAAGCACATCCGCCATATTTTTTTTCTACCGCCATTTTGTATGCAACATTTTATTTTTCTTCAAAAACGTATTTCAAATTTTCCAATGTACCTCTGAGATAATGTTAAACAACTCCGTATCGGTCTTGATGAAACAGAGCCTCAAATGTTAAAAAAAAAGAACATGGATATATGGTACAAAAGTGTTGGATGTCATTTGGCAAATATTGTTTTTCCTTTTAAATCATAAATCATACTCAAAAAAAAAAAAATATCTACGTGTTCTCTTGATAAATCAAAATGAAATCTTTTATTGAAAACCACGTACATAAACATTTTTCCTCATAAGTTATTTGCTTTTAATTGACTCAAGGGAGAGATGTCCAGTTCCATGGGCAGATGCTAACTTCCACCGACAACCTTACGTTATTGAAGGAATAGGAAGACATTACTGATCCGGTTTGATGGTTTATGGGCTCAGGAATAAAAAAACTCGGGATTGATACTTTGGAAATGGTGGATCAGTATCATCAGTTAAAGTGTTGCCAAACGTTCGAATAAAACAGTCCCAGTTTCCACGTCCAATTTATCGTGCAAAGAGCTTGCACAGCAATCCCTATAAGAAGTATACTTTTGTAGGTATATACATATGTATGAATTTGTTTTATGTTTGGCAATTTGGTATGAAAAACCAAATTGCCAAACATAAAACATAAAATAAGTGCCTAAAATATAATTTAACTTTCTCCCTCTTGAAAGCCTTTATATTATACCACATTCATTTGTTGGTAAAAAAAAAAAAAACAAATAATAACAAGTTATATATGTATATGACGGCGCCACGCAACTATTTTCACAAACGAAGAGAATTTATGCGACAAAATTTATCTCACTTGTCAGCAAATAAATTTTCTACGAAAACTCGCAGCGCCCCTCCCGACCGGCAGCCGCACAAACAAAAGATGAAAACAGCAAAAAAAAAAATTGTGTGTGGTTTTCATTTTTAGTGACTTTTATAGCATAAATTATTAAGACTTTCAGACTTTCGATTGCTTGGAAATTCGAGAAGATTTCGATACGACGGAAAATATACTCGTGCATAGGGAACTTCTTCGGTGATGGGCCTGTTTTCCCCTAGGAATTTATTGAATTCTATTGAAAGTCGGGATTTATAGCTCGCAGACAAGAGATATAAAAATTCGTGTTTTTTTTTTTTTTTTTTTTTTTTTTTTTTTTTTTTTGAGCGGAAGTCAATTGAAAAGTTTTAAAACCGAATTTAAAATCAACGAATTGGTTGCAGACACTTGCCTTTATGGTTTCATCTTGGACTTCTGCAAACACAAAAATGGGATAGGATCAGCCACAAAGTTTTTTGGACAATTTTGACACAGCAATTTCTTTTTGACAATTAAATTAAAGTTACCAAAAAAGTTTGAAAAACATACGACAAAGTCACGGACTATCCCAACTTTTGAAGCAGCTCAGTCAGTGGGCTTAACTTTATTCCACTCAATATTTTCCTACTATTTGATATTCAGACATTCAAAACCAATGTCCATCGGTATCTCCTTGTTAATCCTCTCCAACTTTCCTAAAACGCTCGTACTGTGTTCAAACATTTTTAGGGCAGTCATAATCCCTTTATAAATCGCACAATCTATGAATTCAATATCATTTGAGTAACGTCATGATGTGCTTGGAAGTATGTTTTTTTGTATTACATTACAAAATTTTCAAACTTTATATGAATATACATAAATGTACTTTCGAAAAAATTCAACGATTAATCGCACGATTTTCTCTTGTTGCAACTTTAAAAAAAAAAAGTGGTCGCACTTTAGTATGAATTCTTGAAATTCACATTCACATTTAAGACCATGTGGTCGTCTGGAAATAGTGATGCAGTCTTCTTTATGAAGAATGCTCTTGAAATTTAATAACTACTCCAAAAGATTAATTGAAGATAGAAACACACCTGCGGTATTCTATAGCTGCAACTTAAAAAAAATTGGTCGCAAGACAGTATGAATTAATTCTTGGAATCATGTGAGTTCATTTAACTGTATGCCCCTTAATTCAATTTGTTTAGATCTGAATAATCGTGCGATAAAAATCGAGTCTATGTTGTAGAAATTTTAAACTATACAAAGTGAATTAAAATTACTTCCCTAATTAATGCAAGGAACGCACCTGCGTATTTGTGTCGGGTGTATATCGGAATCCCGCTTTTTGAAATCCCGCTTTTCAAAAATCCCGAAAAAAAAGTTTTAAAATCACGTGTGCTAAAATACTGCTTTTTTAAAATCCCGTCTTCTAAAATCCGGCTTGTTCAAAATCCCGATCTATTATAATCCCGCTTTTTAAAATCCCGCCAAGTCTCGCTACTCCTGTTTTTTAGAATACGTATGTAGCTAAAACTTATTGATTTTATGTTGGTTATTTTCCAGATTCTTTAAATGCTAAAGGAACTTTGCTTACACCTAAACTCGCACCTACCCCAAATCCTATAGTGTGCCCAAGCAGGTGGGTTGCAGCATGCCCCCCCCTCACATACCTCACTGCTTACACTCGTAATAAGAAAGGGGATTATAAAAAACGGGATTATAAGAGACGGGTTTTTAAAAAGCGGGATTTTAAAAATCGGGATTATAAAAAGCGGTTTATAATCCCGCTTTTTATAATCCCGATTTTTAAAATCCCGCTTTTTAAAATCCCGTCTCTTATAAAAAGCGGTTTATAATCCCGCTTTTTATAATCCCGATTTTTAAAATCCCGCTTTTTAAAATCCCGTCTCTTATAATCTCTTATAATCGCGGGATTTAAAAAAAGCGGGATTATAAGAAACAGGATTATAAAAAACGGGATTTAAAAAAACGGGATTATAAAAAGCGGGATATCGTACCCAACCCATTTGTGTCATTAGGTTTGAAAAAAAGTGATCGAAACACCGTATTTGAATTGCCTGAATAAATTTTAACTGATTGTTCGTATGGAAAAAAACCCTTTTTGTAAAGAATTTTTTAAGTGGGCATTCTTTCGATAAAATTCATCGATTGAGACTTGAAACGCACTTGCGATTTTCTGTCGTTGGGGCTAAGACAAAATTGTCACAAAATACTCGTAATATCATGGATTCATTCTTGGCATCATTTGAATCCACATTTAAATCTCTATATTCTAAATGTTTTTGGGACTTAACAAACCTGCGACTAAAATCGCATGCACTGATGTACCTGCATAACCTAAGACTTGTATTCGAAACACCTATTTATCTTGTAACTAATTGGTCGTATTGAAAAAATAGTTCGAGTGATTTTCTGTTACAATTACATAAAAAAGTAATCGCAACACAGTAGAAATTCTGGGAATCATGTTCATTTGCTCTTCAACTACTGTATTCTACTCGTATTTTTTCAGATATAAATAACCGGGCGATAAAAATCGCATGTTCGTAGTAGAGAATTTTAGATTCTTGAAGTTGAATATCCTTTCGATTAAATTCAACGATTCAGGCTAAGAACGCACATTCGAATTTCTGTCATTTAGACTTTAAAACAAAGCAGTCGAAGCATAGTATTTTGTTAAGACTGAATAACCGTGCGACTGAAATCGCATCTGCGTTCCTAGTTAAAAATTTGTATTCCAATTACTTTAGTATTTTGTAACTTAAGTCGTATGAAAGAAATGTTCAACCTTTTATTTTTATTTTACAAAGTGAATAATTTTAAAATAAAATTCATTAAGTCGAAAAAAACACACTTGCGATTTTTTTGTTGCGACTAAAATAATTTCAACCCAATTTGAATTCTTGGCATCATATTCATTCATTTATGTATTTACAAAACCCAGTGCTCTGTTTGTATTGGGACTGAATAATCGTGCGACATAAATCGCATACTCGTTCCTAATATAAAAATCGTATCGAATTTTCTATTCTACAAAGTGAGTCTACATTTTCGGCGAAGTAAAAACTAAACAATCGATATTTTTTATTATTTTAAGAGAAATATGCGATATTTTTGACATTTTCAATTTTTTGAAATCGCAACGTTTGTCTTGTAAAAATATGTCTGGACCTCTTATAGTTACATGATTTATACGTTTTAACTTTTCGATAACTTTCGTATGTTATAAATGATTGAAAAATCGATATTTCTAATATTATGTGTGATTTTTTTGCTATTTTCTTTTTGGCAATACTGGTTTTGACAGCTCACTCACGTTTCGTGTTTTCTGTCACTGTCAAACATCTTCAGTTTGGTCTATAATGTAACCAAGAATCGTCTTACAAACGAGCAACGCTTGCAAATTATTGAATTTTATTATCAAAATGCGTGCTCTGTGAAGAAAGTTCATCGCCCGCTTCTTCCATTTTATGGTCAGTTTAATCAACCATAAAAGGACTAAATTTCGCACCAAATTTAGATTGTTAGACAGTACACTACCAACACGCTTACGTAGAGTGCGAACTGAGAAAAATATCGCTGCTATATCGGCCAGTGTTAGTGATGACCGTGAATTATCGATTCGGCGGCGTTCGCAGCAATTGGGCCTCTGTTATTCCACTACGTGGAAAATTTTGAAGAGGGATTTAGGTGTGAAGCCTTTCAAAATACAGCTGGTACAAGAATTGAAGCCAAACGACTTACCATAACTCCGAATTTTTGCTGAATGGGCTCTTGAGAAGTTGGTCGAAGATTCTTTTTTTTTATCGAAAAATTGTGTTCAGCGACGAAGCTCATTTCTGGTTGAATGAATACGTGAAGTGCAGAGCAGCCAGAAGCATTGCAAGAGCTACCAATGCATCCAGAAAAAGTCACTGTTTGGTGGGGATTATGGGCTGGCGGAATCAGTGGGCCGTATTTCTTCAAAGATGATGCGAATCGCAACGCTACTGTGAATGGTGAGCGCTACCGTGCGATGGTAACAAACTTTTTTTTTGCTCAAAATGGAAGAACTTGACTTGCATGACATGTGATTTCAACAAGACGGTGCCACGTGCCACACAGCACCTAGATCGTGCAATTTAACTCCTCTAGACTATTTTTTGTGGGGCTATGTTAAGGCTTATGTCTATAGCGATAAGCCCGCTTAAATTGAAGTACTGGAAGCCAACATTGAAGCATTTATTCGTGAGATACCAGCCGAAAAGTTAGAAAGAATATACCAAAATTGGACTAAGCGGATGGACCAATTGAAACGCAGCTGAGGCCAACATTTACATGAAATAATCTTCAACATTAAATTATATCGATCGTACTATCGATTCATTTATAGTGTTTATATAGCATTGATTGGAAATCAATGGAATTGATTCGTTATGACGAAAAAGTTTTAACAATTCGTATCGAATGTTTGACGTTTGTTTCTCTACGTTTGCGGCACCAAACACGATCGAAACACTGAGAGTCTCTACTCAGAGAATTGGGTGTTTACACGACGCATCATGGCGTATCATTAAATTTAGTGGAATTCGACTCCCGGGAAAACTGACTAAATTGTACCTAAGGTCACAAGACTCAAAAACGAAATTATATTTTTCGAGATTTTTATTCGAGTGGCAATGGTGAACTTAATGGAAGATGAAAATTTTCACGAAAGTTGAAACCTAACGAACTTTGAAATCCAGATTCAGGAACTGAAGCCTCTTGATCATTGGGAATGATGAAACTTGACCATATAAGTGAAAGTCAACGACTTATTTTAAAACCTAGACTTAAAACAGTACTCGAAAACTTAATTTGAAATTGTGCTAGAAAAAAAACTTGTAGATTTCTCGTATATAGAGATGGCAATAATTTGGAATTTCGCTGGATTAAGTGGAAGGCCATTACACAGCGACAAATTGTGAATCTCATCCAGATCTTCATTTATTCTGTCAGTTAGATCTTCTAATATGTTAAAATTTCCCGAAAGATAAACTTGAACATCATCAGCGCCGAGATGTAACATATCATTTTTGCAAACATCTGGTAAATCATTTATTTACATGCAAAACAAATTAGGACCTAAGATGGAACCCTGTGGAACGTCAGCAAGCAAGCTGATTGAATCGGAAAAATTATTGCCAAGTTAAAGCTTTTCAGTTCGATGACTTAATGTCACTGAAGCCAAAGTAAAGTTTTGGTTTCTCGCACAGAATACTGTGATTAACTCGGTCAAATACTTTTGTAAAATCCTGCATACAGAGAAGTGTTAAGACGCCTTGGTCATACCGAATTCGAATATCTTCAAAAACCTTAACCATAGCCGTAGACTAGCTGTGGACTGCTCGAAATCCTGACTGTATCGGTGGAAATAAGTTACGATCCCGCATGTGGTTTAACATCTGGTTTGACAAAACTTTTTTTAAGATTTTAGTAAACTTACTCGTACCTTTGCACGCTTCCAAGATATTGGAAAAGAAGAGCTTGTGATACAAAAATTGACTATATGAGTAAAGGTGGGTACAATTTGTGGAACTCTATCTTCACCCACTGAGTTGGATCTTAGAGAAAGGATACACATGACCAATTGATGCTGCGAAACGACTCCAAATTCTGAAGGAGGTTCATCAATGGCTGAGTTGTGAATTGTAAAGCTAGTTGACTGTAAGTTGTTATCCACAAAGCCTTTAATAATTTGGATCCGGAAAATTTTCAAACACTTCCTTTTTACCAAAACCAAATAAACGCAGGCTACTTCAAAACTTACGTGAGGTTTGATCGAGGCTTAATTTTGAAATTAAAAATCTTTTTTAGCCCTTGAACTTGTTTATAAGAATCTGGTTGGGTTTTCTAGTTTTATTTAAAAAAAAAAATACTACTTGGATACTTTTCAATGCAAGTGTGTTAGGTCCTTAATTTTTTTAAAACACATAGCTTACCCTTAAAGTACCTAAATTACAAGTAATAAAAATGTTAAATGACTTCCTTTGCTCAGAGTTTATAAACTTTTATTCTATTTAAGTTTTAGAATGGAGTGGTTTTTGGTAAGATGGTCAACAAAGATTGAGAGACTTGTAGAAGAAGCAAACGGCAAACGCTTATAATAAATTGTGTTCTTCTTTCTTCACACGAATACGTAAATATACCCCTCAACCACTACCTCTAGTAAGTAAAACTTTATACATATATATTGATTTTCTCTGGCAAGGGTCTCTGTTGATTTAATGATAAATCAGAAGTTGAAAGTTTGACTTTAATTTAGGAAAGTTTTGCTTAATAGGTGCTGATTTTGCTAAAATATTCTTGAAAATTGGATGACATTAGCTGGTAATTAGGCTAACACATTCAAGTTTGGGGGTGTGTTGGATTCATGTTGAGTTTTGACACTAATTGCGTGTATATATGTGTCATTAACTTATTAAAGGTTTATTACTGTTTGTGTAATCTATTGCACTAATGGGATTTTGAAACATAACATATTATGTAGATGATGGTGAGTATTTTTCAGACATAGTTATTAATGAACGGCTTTACACAGATCCACGAAGTTTTAAAGAGAAGAATGTCACTGTAAATCTATCTTTTTAACGTCCTTAAGCCAAGATCTAAGTTAAATATAAATTTTTGTGAAATACTTATTTTAACATTCAAAAACTGTTTTTCTCTACTAAATTCTTTCAAAGGCGAAAAGGTGTTTCCGATGAAGGGGTTACTGCTACCCCCATAACCCAGTGGGAATGTACATTTGAAATAGCAACGATTAATGTGGGAGTTTTCGAACGCCAATTTTTAGAAGATTCGGGGTAATAACAACTCCAAATTATACTTTTCGTGCCTGTAACCTATTTCGCGTTGGGCGCCATTTTGAATTGTGAGCAAATTTTGATTTTTTTCGGTTGCTCGTTAATTTTCAATTAAATACACAAACGCATAAATATACCTAAGTTTTAGGGACATAAGCTCGTAGAGAATAGCAAGAGCTTTAAATGCTCCAACTTAAGGTCATCATCCTGGGCGTTAGCGAAATTTGGTGAAGAGGAAGAGATAAAATGAGATCTGAACAAACGTACAAACGAAAACGATGTATTCTGGAGAAAATGAAAGTTATTATGAATGAACCTAGGAACAGCCTTTTTCATGGCGCTCTATTTCTGAGAGATTTATGTCTGTAGGGTTTTAATGAAGAACACGTAATTTAACAGTCAAACGGGTTGCTTATGCCTCTACAAAAGAAGAGACTATACCAATTTAGTATATAGAGCATTGTTCCGAGTCATCATCATCATCGGCTCGACAACCGGGTTCCGGTCTTTCCGGAGTTTTCTTTCGAACGCAGCTAAGAGGCCGGAGTGCTTTTTGCTAAGCACCCAGGTCTCGGATACATATGTGAGTACTGGCAGGACCATGGTCCTGTATAGCAGCAGTTTTGACGTTATGGTGAGATTTCTGGATTTGAAGAGCTCCGAGTGCGGTTAACAAAATCGTAACTTGGGTTTTCTCATTCTTTAATCGAGAACCACAGCTGCAAAACTACGATCACAGAATTCTGCTTGAACTAAGTTCAATACGGACGTTTTAAATGATCACAACATATCGTCGATATAATTCCAATACCTAATAATCCTCGTAACCTCGAAAAGATTCCACTTTTAGTTATGAAAAATATTCCAGATCTGATCTAAGCCCCGTAAAAAATATGTTTAAGCTACAGACGAAATAGTAATACCTCACAAGATCATAAAAATACCTCATAGCCCAGAAAAATACCTCGTAGGCTGATAAATTGCAAAACCTCTTAAGCCATTATCAACCAAGATGAACTTGTTTTGCTGAAATAACTTATTAGCCAGTGAATCATTGAAAGAAAATACCTTGTTACTCCTTTAACCGATACATTGTAATACCTCTTAAATTATTACAAACCAAGTTTAAACTTTATTTTTGCTGAAATATCTCTCAACATAGTTCATTATGGCAAGAACATAACTCGTAACAAGGAAATATACCGGGTAATCAAGAAATAATTGCTCGTAAGCCGGTATATACAATACCTCGTAAACCATTATTTAACAAGGGCCAAAATCTAATACCTCGGAACATACATACATATATGCCATTTATTTAAAATTGCAAATTTAATATTAATTAAAAAAAAGACATGGAGAACTCAACTAACACTTAGCCAATTCCTAAGCCCTTAGGATTTCTTAAATACTTAATTTGTTGTGTTTCTAAAAAATTGTATTTTCTATGGGTTACGAGGTATTAGGACTAAGACAACTTTACTGTTATCCTGAACTCTTGGAGATGGATTTGTTAAACACTGAGGAAACCAATCGACAACATCGCTAAGCAGTACGAGTACAAGAACAAGAACAAAAACAAAAACAAAAACAAAAACAAGAACAAGAACAAGAACAAGAACAAGAACAAGCTGAACAGGAGCAAGAACAAGAACAAGAACAAGAACAAGAACAAGAACAAGAACAAGAACAAGAACAAGAACAAGAACAAGAACAAGAACAAGAACAAGAACAAGAACAAGAACAAGAACAAGAACAAGAACAAGAACAAGAACAAGAACAAGAACAAGAACAAGAACAAGAACAAGAACAAGAACAAGAACAAGAACAAGAACAAGAACAAGCTGAACAGGAGCAAGAACAAGAACAAGAACAAGAACAAGAACAAGAACAAGAACAAGAACAAGAATAAGAACAAGAACAAGAACAAGAACAAGAACAAGAACAAGAACAAGAACAAGAACAAGAACAAGAACAAGAACAAGAACAAGAACAAGAACAAGAACAAGAACAAGAACAAGAACAAGAACAAGAACAAGAACAAGAACAAGAACAAGAACAAGAACAAGAACAAGAACAAGAACAAGAACAAGAACAAGAACAAGAACAAGCTGAACAGGAGCAAGAACAAGAACAAGAACAAGAACAAGAACAAGAACAAGAACAAGAACAAGAACAAGAACAAGAACCAAGGTGAATATCAACTGTCTAGGTCGAACCAGACTCTAAGAGGAGTAGGTACGTGGCCGTATTTGAAATATTATATGTCCCTGATGTGTGGTCAGGTCAAAATTTATTGAATTTAAAAGAATTTTATACCTACAGACCGATAAGGATGGCTTAGAGAGGATTTGAGGACATAATAATAAGGTCTTAAAATTTATTTTTTAAATGTTAAAGAAATTTTAAAGTGTTTTCAAATAAGAGCGCGTCGAATGATTGAGGATATTATTTAAAAAACTATGTTTGGAATTTAACATCGTTCATATGTCCATCGCCGCTTTTCACGGTGGCACGGATCCGAGTCAATGACTTTGACTTGGCCTTCTCTTACCTAACTTCACGCTCCCGCACTGTGTTGAAACATTCAAAGGGTAATCATAATCCCTTGGCGCGTGAAGATTATAAAAAAAAAAAAAAAAAAAAAAATTGGTTATCACTGATCAGTGGCGATCCCCTCAATGAACGGACCAAAATCAGCTCCAAATCAAATAGTTCGTTTTTGTGAATACATTGCCAGCGGCACCTCATGTGTTAACATTACATCTATTTAACAATATGCCTCGTCCCTTAGCATTATTTGTTGTTCAACATTGGGGATTAGTTAGCGGACAGACGGCGTTGTCTATGGTCCTTAACTTTGAGTTTCTGGGGCAGTTGGATCTTCAATGGGTTCATCCCGAAGTCCCGACGCAAAATTTGCCAAGTTTGCTAAAGGAATGTCAAGTTCTTGAGCACCGAGAGGAAACGACTACTTCAAGGTCTCCTACCAACTTTTACGGACAGCAGAGGTATTGCATGATTGCTTACCAAACCGGTCAACTCTCGAATTTGGCAAAAGTCGACTTTGAAGGATCACACCGTCTGGCCTAAAAGGGGCCCATGTATGCACTAACGAACACTCATTTAGATGTTGTGCTCAATCGTGTTACTTGCCATGCTGATTTAGCATCAGTGACTGAATAATAAATAGTGGATTTCGCAAATGCCACCCAAAAAACATGCCCGACACAGACTGGATCAATACTCGTAACATTGGACAGTCCCTATCAGTGGTACCACTTTACTTCAATTGAAGTAGATTTACTTCTTTTTTCCAAAATATTTTAAAATCTACTTCCTACTTCGCACCATCAGCAAAATACTGAAATCTACTTCATTTTAAAAATCTCTGTTTCAATCTACTTCAATTTTACAAAATTAAGCCCAAATCTACTTCTTTTTCGCTATTGCACTCTAAGTAGTAGTATATAACCTCATAATTACCATAAAATAAAAGAACGTCAACACAATCCAAATACACAAATGAGTAATTTTATGCGAAATTTCTTTAAAATTAAAAGAAATGTATTGACAATTTTAAATACATATTTTATATGTAATATGTATTCATTTAAGGAAAAAAATTTTTGTATGCAACATTTTTTCCAAAAGCAAGTAAAAAGCCATTTTGAATACATTTTTTCCAATTCAATTACCCAGACCAAGCCACTACTTGCGCATCCATACCTATTCACTTTATATAGCATCGAACCATTAAAACAAGGAACAAATCGTGCATCATTTAATTTTGTTTTAAGGATCTGATAAAACGTATTGCGGTGCACACTTCAAAAAAGTCTTTAATACCAAAATTTCTAGAAAATCATTTAAGCCATTGAGCCACGTTTCAAACTTTTGCCAAAGAATTAACAACAATAGAAGATTCTACCAACAAAAAAAATCAACTTCGGAAACTCTCACTTTCTCATTCATTCTTTCTAATTCAATTGCTCGGAATACACTCGGAATAAAATCGGAGGAATGGAAATGAAGAAAATTACTGACTTTTAGAAGATTTGTGTTGAAATTTATTTCGCACACAAAACAAAAAATCCAATAGGGATAAAAGTTAAAACCATGCGAGGCACTGAATGTTCCAAGTTAAATTGAAAGGAGAAAAATAAAGATTTTCACTTAAGGATTCAAGTGGGTATATGGAAATGGGAATTAGCCTTTAGTGCAATTTGGAGCGATTAAGCAACGTGAATATGCTGAAAGTACGACCGGAATTTAATGAGTTTACATGTCAAGGGTGTGTGCAGGGGAAAATCTGTCGGTTTTGAAAACTCTTATGGGATTAAATTCATTCTCGTACAACTCAATCTGAAGTCAAGTATTTGTTTTGGGTTAAATATTTAACTTCTATGTGCAGTAATTCTTTTCTGAATTTCTCATTTCTCAATTTAGTATGTTGAATTTGAATTGTGGAGAAGCTTTGTTCTTAAAGAGGGAATTTATTAGAGTATTGAGTGAGTTTAAGTCTTAAAGTGGTTTTAAATTTTAAGGGAATTTTATATCAAGATTTATTCTATAGTTACTCGTATTGTTTAGATTTTAGAACATTCAGGTAATTTATGTGGAAAAAATATCGGTGGCTTTATAGTTCGGTGGTTATAAAGTTCTATATAAGCTTCTAGGATGCTTATTTTACCATCGAAAATCTTTCATTTTATTACAATAGAAACATTAATGTACCCTGTATCTCAATGGTTAGTGCGTTGGGCTGTCACGGTGTAGAGATTGATACCCAGCCGCGGCCGTCAACAAAAACAGAAAGTGTGCTTTTTGCGAGGAAGTGATAAATCCTCCAGGACAACCCTTTTTGACAGAAATTACAGCAATTGAAGGCCCCCCCCTCCATTGTTAACGACATTAAGCCAACAGAACTGATTGAGAGTCGTTAGTCACTAGAGCTGTGTAAATCGTTCATTTCAAATGATCGAATCGTTCAGCAATCGATTACGAAAATGATTCGATTATTTCAATCGATCGATCATTCGATCACTTCCATTTCACTCAAATGATGCTGTTCCGATTCGATTTTCATTTCGATTTCGCTGATAAGATTGACTTGAGGCTTTGATAGTTCTTACAAAATACTATATATTGTAAGGCATACATTTTCAAATGCCATCGAATGATGGACACCATGTCCATGGATTAAGAAGCGTCAACAAATTCAAGAAAAAGAGATTTTATTTATTGCTCCGGAAAAGAACAATTTTAGGGCTTTCAGGTGATATTTGGAACTAAATATTGTTTGTACGTCATAACAGAATTCTTCTTCGATTTGTCAAGTCATAAATTGTCAAATTCGATCAAAGGATGGCTACGATGTCCATGGATTAAGAAACGTTCACAAATGTCAAAAAAAAGATTTTTTACTTATTGCTCCGAAAAAAAACAATTTTAGAACTAATAGCTATAGCTCCTATCGCATACGTAAGTCGATAGTTTTTATTCGATAATTCCCGCTTTACTAGTGAATATTCAACGAGCTAGATACATGCTGGGGTTCAATTCCCACAGTAAACATACCGGATCCTGATATCTCAAATAACCAAAAACTGTTTTTGCGGCCCACAAAATCAACAATCAACTCGATCAATCTTGTTCTTTAATGCGAGCTCAACCCAGAAATTTCAGTCCACCGTCCGTTTAGCGATCGTAATCCACATTGATTGAATCGGAACAAATGAAATCGAGTAAATCATGGTTAATCGAGTTAACTGATATCGAAAATCGACACTCATTGAAATGATTGAGATTGAAATAGAAAATCGAGAATCATCTAAATGATTGGGTTCGATTAAGATTTCGATCATCAATACTTTCCGATGATCGGTTCAAAAAAATCGAATTGATCCTGAATGACACAGCTCTATTAGTCACTGTGTTCTTGTACTTCACGAATTGTTGCACATCAAATTTGTTTTGTTATGTGCATGAAATAACTTTCTCCAAATTTGATTCTAGGTTTTAACATGCAATGTTTTTCAGACTTTTTTGGAGGATATCTTTAACAAAAAAAATTATTAAAATCCGTTATGCCGATTATGAGGAATTCAAAATTTAAAAAAAAATGGTTCTATGGCAAGTACAGTCAGTAATATCTTAATTTAAAACAAAAATGTATTGAGTACTGGATATTAAACTTTAATAGAAAGAAAAAATTTTATCAAAACTCTAGGCGCCGCCGTTTTCGAGAAAAACACGATTTTCGAAAACTAATTTTTAACATTTGTATGGTTGGGTACCGTTATTTTAGGATACAATTTCTTTTCTTTCATCTTGTAGATTGTATTAATAAAATTTCAATCATCAAGTCTTAAGAAAATCCAGCTTGGGGTTTCCGAAATATTGAGTTTTGAAAAAAAATTTTTTTTTTAAAATCCAATAAATCAAAAAAAAAAATACTTTTTTTGAAAATTTTAATAAACAATACTTTTCAAACTTTAGTAGAGCTTGAGCAAAATTTTTTTCAGCCATTACCTACCCAAATGAAATTTTTTTAATGTTTTTTTTAAAAAATCTGTTTAACAGTTTTTGAAAAAAATATTTGTAAAATTTTGAAAAAAAAAAAAATAGTTTGGCTGGTACCGTCATTTTTCGTTAAAAAAAACCTGTGTTGGGGATTCAAAAATGCTATCTACTAAGTTTAAAGAAAATCGGCCGAGCCGTTTAGTCTGTAATCGAACAGACAGACATACAGAATTGCGAGACCCAATTTTTTCGGGTTCTCAATCACCGTAATGTCAATTTTGATCAAATTCTCGAGTTCGATTTTTTTCCGAATGCATAACTTGACAAATAGTACCTATGTACATATGTATATGTCGACAGTAAAAATAATGTGCTAAGTTTGGCGTTGCCGTGATTCATGCAAGTTCTGCGAACGAACCATTTTCGTTTTTCTTCTTTTTTTAATTTTCCTAAACCTAAAAGTTGTGTTTAATTTATGGTGCTATATGCCAGAGAGACGCAAACAAAATTCACACATTTGCAAATTTATCGGGCCACAGTAAATGTTACGAAGCTTAGTTAGCATCGCCAGTTTAGATTTTCTAATAAAAATGCCAGGTTTGACTTGTGATACCCTTGTACATTTCAAATTAGAATAAATCGCAAAATTTGCGAATGAACACGTTTTTATTCATATGTACTTATTTTATGCTACTATCTGTCGGAAAAATAAAAAATATTTGACATATCTAAGACTTTTTACCCTTGGTACTTGTGAAACATTAAGTTAGCAATAATATTTACGAAATTCTAAAAAAACAACAATTGAACTGTTATGTTATCAACTGCAGTTGCCTTCTGCTGCTAATATTATGTACATTCATTTTGATTTTCCAATTCCAGTTATGCTGTCATGTCTATAACAGAGTAACAAATTATAGGCACATGATAGTACAATAACCATGTCCATTGTCCAAGTCCTTTAAATTAATAATAATTATTATAAAAAAAAACTCGTAACTTTGCAAAATCTGCGATTGTACAATAATTACGTATATTTTTTTTTTATTATTATTTTCCTTTGTAGAAAAAGTTCTGCTTTATTATGCTTAACCTGTTCTTACTGGTGCTGAAGGGATAAACAAACCTTCGGCCAGTTCTCAAAATGTCACTTGCTTCAAAAATGCAAAATGGTCTTAAGCCCAAACTACAAACGCCAACTGTTCGAAAACCCGACACAAATTTTTTATTCAAAAGCGTTATTATTTGTAGCGCAACTCTGCGCTCATGGTCTAAGCATGTAAAATCGAGTTGACAGCAAAAATATTAATAAGTCAGAGATGAAATTGACCTTGATTTGACATTTTCGAAAACATCCTTCACATATTTTTAGCCTTTACTGCCAAAATAAATGTTTTGGATAGACATTTTCACTTCATTTACCCTTTTCTAGACTTTATTTTATCGTCTTTCCCTTCTTTGTATTATCATATGCTACGATCGTTGTGAAACAAGAGAAATACGTTTTGCGAAATTTGCATTCGATCTCGATCTCGAACTGTCTACTCTAATTATCTTAGTACTTATTTTTACTTTTCCGAACTTTACAACTCCATGTATCAAAGCTATTTTTCCCAAACTTAAGGAAATCTTATTAAAGACCCAAAATCCTTCTTCTAGTTTGTCAACACTAAACTAAAATCCGATAGTTACCCTCCTTATCTATCTCTATCAATAACAAAACTTCAATAGAACCAGAACAATCGCCGACTTTTTTGCTAGTCTTTTTTTTAAAGAATCTTATGCCACCATTAACCGAATTTCTCCTTTGGCCCATTTTATCCTCATACCATTGACCCATATCTCATAAGCTAAATCAAGTCAGTGGTGAGTAAATTTCTGGCGCAGATGGTATCCCCATCATATTTCTCAAAAAATGTTCTTCTACACTTTCTCTTCCCCTCTCAAAAATATCGTGTTATTTTTGTCCCTATCTCAAGGAGAGTTTCCTCAGTTATAAAAGACCTATTTCAAAACTCCAATGCATAGAAAGAGTTCAAAGTATGAAGTCGTCCAATTGCTAATCTTTCACATATTCCCAAAATTTCAGAAAGCTTTTTGTACGAAATTTTAAGTTTACGTTGTAAGTCTCTCGTTTCCCCTAGACAACAAAGACTTTGTCAGTCAAAAGTAGGTCCAGAACGGCTAACCTCGTTGGATTCGTATCTCTAAGTCTCTCAGTCTTAGAGAGCAGAAAGAATCCGACATTGTTCCAACCGATTTCAGGCCTTTTATAATATTTAATATGAACGTGTTTTATTCAGACTGTTCACCCTTGGGCTTGGACATATTTTATTAAGATGGACTTCTTCTTCTCTGAAAAATCCTTATTACAAAGTTCGATTCAGATCTACCTATTCTAGCGATTTGTTACCTACCTTTGGTGTTTTTTTATTCTTACTATTAACGATGTTGCAATGGTTATCAAAAATTCCCATATCTCACTCAACGCCGATGATACCAAGTTTTTCAAGGCCATTTCTTCGACACATGATTCTACTCTTCTTCAGCATGATTTCAACATTTTCTCTATCTCGTGCCTGAAAAATTGCTTAGATCCGAGAATCATTTTGTCAAGAAAATGCATCCAATCTCCTTCCCATCTCTACCTTCTACATTACCAACTCATACCCAACACTGAGTCAATTCGCGACCTTAGTGTTTCATGTGAAAGCTCAACTTTCTCACACATATTGACGAGCAAAAAGCTTCGTGAAACAATGGTCCAAATAATTCTCTGAACCCTATGTGAACCGATCCCTATACATAACCTTCGGTCGCCCTCTTCTTTAATACGCCTGTCAAGTATGGTCCCTTTTTCAACAGATTCATATATCCAGAATCAAGAGCATTCAACGTCGTTTCTTACGTTTTACCCTTCGTGATCTGTCTTGAAAAAACCCTTGGATTCTACTTCTTTATAGAGACTAACTTAAATTGGATACCCTGGAAGAACGAAGAGCATCCATCCACTACTTTTCAGGATCTATTGACTGCACAACTCTCTACAATTCAATCTACAATTACTTTCAACACTAATTCACGTAATCTAAGAAATCCTCATATTTGTTTATCTTCCCACCCACCGTTCCTCTTATGGGTCCAACGAACCTATGATTCGCATGCTTCGCAGGACTAATTGTAACAATAACTGTTTCGCCGTTAACCTCAGTTCACCTTGGCTTAGCCTACAACCATATCTGACATGAGCCCAAAGAGATAAAAAAGTCCCATACTTGCTACTCATACAGCAGAAAAAAAATTCTGCGAAGCATTTAGTTAGCACCTCTATTTCGTATTTACTAATGAATACTCATTAAACAAAAATTTCGCAAGTTTTGCGTACAACTGATTTCTATTCTTGTAGATTTTTCTTAAGAGGCTGACTTGTGCTGTCTTTGTGCAAAATTTGCTAGAATTTTGTGCAATCCTTTATTTTTCTTTGGAATATGGTGGTGATCACTTTTTTCACAAGTTGCGAATGCACGGCACATGACATCACATGACAAAGGCAACTTGTCCATTTGCACAAATCGAAAAATTGCAAATTTGCGAAGTTGCGAACTTTATTCAAAAATAAAAACCCTCTAAATACCAAACTAGTTCTTGGGTATTTTTTTTTAAATACGGCAACATGACCACTGGACCGTCATTTCTTTTTTTTAAGGAATCTAAAATGGCGGTGCTTACTTCACACAGAAAACATTAGATAAACATTGACGAACACACATCTTAACAGGTATTCTGTTCATATTGGGTGTATCATCTATACGCCATAAAACCCATCTAAAATACAATTACACGCATAAAAGTTTCAGGATATCTTTCGACATCATTCTTAAATAATGCTATTGGTTTTTTATACATTTTTTCTTACAGTTACATATTGATTTTTATTGCTTTTATTGCATAACATAAAACGATAGAAATTGCAATTTTGTACTTGAATCACGTGCTCATACGACGACGATGGTAACGTTTTGTATAGAATTGTTCGTCATCATATTGAAAAGCACACAAAACCCCAAACGATATTTTGAGAAAATATTCAAAGTTACAAGGACTTTCGTGTTTTTCGATGCGCATAAAATTTAACATGAGAAAATAAAATTATTTAATAATACAATTTGAAACATCCTCTTGATGATGACGCTGAATATTTGACAATTCGACAAAGTAGTTGAAGTAAGTTAGGAGTACGAGTAAAGTTGTTGCATAAGAATAATCCTTTCTGCTTCAAGTATACATATATTCAGATGACAATGTCAAAAAAATTGTCGACCTATTTCGTCGTTGTGAATATTCATATTTTAAGGAGAAAATAGTAATTCTATGTATTTATCTAATACAACAATTCAAAAGGGACGATATTCGAAGGAAAAATGCTTTGAAATGTGGAATTTGATTCGATGTGTTTGCTCGTAATATTTTTTCTTTTCACCTATGTACATTTTCATGTAACATACGATTAAGGAAGAATGTTTGCATTTCTTATCCATTCGAATGGAAACATATTTTTAACATTTTACTTACCCGTTTGAAATTGAATTCAATTTTTTTGTGTGGGTAAAATAATATCGTTTGATGTGTAAATAGGACGAGAAATATTATTTTAATAGTGAATTATCCTTAAGAAGAGCCATAACGAGTTCTTACCTGCAAAGAAAAAAAGAAAGAGGGTTAAAAAAAATTTAAATTGTTTGCAGAAGCTAGAATTTAAAATAAAATATGACTTCAATATTCCACTTCAAGCGCAATATTTATTTTTATTATTTATTTGTTTATTTCGTTTTCATCTACAAGCTTAGCTTAACAGATAACAATATTCAATTAAGAGATTGATGATATAAACTATTTTAATATTTCCTTTAAAAAAATATAAAAAAAAATTAAAATTAAATCGAATTGCTAATTAAAAAAATGAGAGAAAAGTAAATAGAAGAAGAGCTAATAATAAAGGTGGAAATGAAAAGGATAGAAAAAAAGAAAAAGCTGAAATGAAAAAAGCAGTTATCAGTGACGGAGGGAATATCATTGACCTAAAGCGGACAAATATCTGAAGATATAAGTTTTACAGCGTCAGGCGAGAAGTTATAAGGCGAAGTTTATCTGAATGTTTTTGCATATACAACTGTATCGAATGCTCTATTAGCTTTTATATAAAAAAATTTTAAAACATTTTTAAGAACAAATTTTGGTACGCAAATTTAAAGTTTTTATTATTGTTCGAATAAAAATTAAATTTACAAAAAAAAAATATTGACCCGTTTTCGAGACATTGAATTTTCCAAAAAAAAAAAAAAATAGTGTTTTTTTTCAAAATTAAAAAAAAAAAAATGTTTTTCTTAAAGTTTTGAAATGCAATGTTTTTTAAACTTTTTAGAAGCTTCTCTCTAAAAAAAATTACATTAAAATCCGTTATGCCGAAAATGAGAAATTCAAAATTTTAAAAAATCGTTCTATGGTAGGTACAGTCAGTAATATCTTGTTTTCAATTTTTTTTTATTAAATTATAGGTCTTAAAAATTAATCGAAAGAAAGAAATACTAAGCAAAATTTTCAGAACCATTTTCGAGAAAAATACGATTTTCGAAAACCATTTTTTAACATTTGTATTTCTCATAACTTGTAGATTATTTTAAGAAACTTTTATTTATCAAATTTTAAAAAAATCGAGCATGGGGTTTTCGAAATATGTATTGAGTTTTCAAAAAATATAAAATTGAAAAAAATTTTATAAATTCAATAAAAAAATTTTTGAAAATTTGAATACACAATAATATTGAAACTGCTGGGGGGCCTTAACGTAAAAAAATAAAATGCACGACTGGGTCGCACGAACTTGCTCCTATGTAATCGACTGGGAATTTTAAAAACGAATGCTATTAGAGAAAACTGTTCATAAGGATAAAATTAATTTTTAAATTCTTTTAGTAGTAACAGAATGCTATGCAAATATGAATTTATGAAAGAACAAAAATTATAAGTCCTTGTAGTGGTTTCTTTAAAAGAAGCTTTTATATACAAACTTTTTAAAAGCTTTTTAAGAAAAAATTTTGGTATGCTAATTTAAAGTTTTTATTATTGTTCGAATAAAAATTAAATTTACGAAAAGAAATATTGACCCGTTTCGGAGATATCGAATTTTCAAAAAAAAAAGAAAAAAATAATTTTTTTTTTTCAAAAATTCAAAAAACATTTATTTTAAAGTTTTGAAATGCAATGTGTTTTAGACTTTTTAGAAGCTTCTCTATAAAAATTTTCATTAAGATCCGTTATGTGGATAATGAGAAATTCAAAATTCGAAAAAATGGTTCTATGGTAGGTACAAGCTGTAATATCTTAATTTCAAATTTTTTTTTATTAAATTAAAGATCGTAAAAATTAATTGAAAGAAAAAAAAATTTATCAAAATTCTAGGCGCCGTTTTCGAGAAAAATACGATTTTTGAAAACCATTTTTTTTAATTTTTTAGCATTTGTATGGTAGGTACCTTTATTTTTAGGTAAAATAAAAAATTTTGTTTCACATTTTGTAGATCATATTGAGAAACTTTTATTTATCAAGTTTAAAAAAAAATCTAGCATGGGGTTTTCGAAATATTGAGTTTTGAAAAAAAAATTTTGAAGTTTTTTTTAAAAATCCAAAAATTTTTTTTTTGAAAATTTGAGTACACAATTCTATTTATGTTTTTGGGGAGCTTTAGTAAAAAAAAAATTATCAAAATCGGTTGAATCGTTTTTGAGAAAATCAAAAACAAAAAAAATGGTTCCATGGGGGGTACCCTCAATAACCATTTTTCGGAAAATTTTTTTCAACCAATACCTAGATTTAATTAAATGAAATTTTTCTGTATCTTTATTTTTAAAATCTGTTGAACAGTTTTTGAGAAAAAAAATGTTTATAAAATTTCGAAAAAAATTCGTATGGGGGGTACCGTTATTTTTGGTCTTAAAAAAAAAAAGAAAAAAACGTGTGGGGGGAAAAAATTAAAAATGATATGTACCAAGTTTAAAGAAAATCGGCCGAGTCGTTTAGCCTGTAGTCGAACAGACAGACAGACAGACAGACAGACAGACAGAATTGCGAGACCCACTTTTTTAGTCTTCGCTATCATCGTAATGTCAACTTTGATCAAAATCTCGAGTTCGATTTTTTTTACGAATGCATAACTTGCCTTATAGTACCTATAAGTCGCAAGTAAAAATGATGAAAATCGGTAGTAACGTTTTTGAGAAAATCAAAAACAAAAAAAATGGTTCCAAGAGTTGTATGTTTTATACTTATGTACAAACCAACCATAACCGCAATAAATACATAATATATGTACATCAATGGGTAATGACTTACACCCACACCTTAACAATCTTCAATATGCCAAAGAGTTAAGCTGCATGACCATTTAACATATTTTGTGTCATGTTGACTTATAAAATATCTAATATAGTGATATTGCTAAATAGAAATGCATTGTGCAATGGTTCTCTTTTATTTATATGTATATCCTTTTATTATGTTTGAATCTTTATTTTTATTATTGTTTGCTTATTTTTACGAAAGCTTTCTAAAAACACTTTACTTTTAAAAACACTCTAGTTTTTCCAAAAATAAAAAAAAACATTACAAAAATAGATTTAAGGAATTGATTGTTGAAAAATAAAAAATATTGATTCTAAAAAAAATCAACAAACGAATAAGTTGTTTAATTTACTCGACAATTTAAAAGATTTTAAATATAATTGGCGCAGTCGGTTAAAGCTACGGCACTGCAGATTGCATTGAGAAAAAGAAAAGATTGGAAATTAAGATTCAAGAAAGGAAATAAAAGAAAGGAACCCTTAAGAAATCTTACAAGCGATTCCCTGAAAATTGAAGAAGAAATTGAAGAAGTCTGGACCTCAGTTATTGAAGAAAAATCATCAAAACTTAAGAAAAAAACGAGGTATGGCGAATATATTCGATTTAATTAAAGAAATTCAAGAATTCACTGGTTTGCCCGAAGAGCTAAATTTATTTATAAGACATGTAGATTATATATATAGTTATTCTAGTAATTTAGATGAAATATCTAAGGGATTGTTAGAGTTAAAGATCAGGCAAAAAATTAAAGATCGTGCAAATATAGTTTTAATTAATAATAATGACCCGACAAATTGGCCGGCAATAAAGTCAATATTAAAATCAAATTGCACAATTGGAGAAAGTATAGAAAGTATTATTAATCAAATAAAAACATTAAAATTTAAAAATTCCGTCGAAAATTTGTTTGAAAGCATTCTTGGGCTATTAACAAAATTAAATATCAAATCTGATATTACAACTGACATTCCAACATGGTTTAATAGAGAACAAAACGAAAGTATGGTTTTAAGCTTGTTTATTAACAAATTACCAAGCGAACCAAAACTTATACTTCAAGCTAGGAATCCATCTAATCTTCGAGAAGCAAAGGATATTTTAGTAAATACCGAACATTTTTATCGTATATATAACTATAATAGCAATTATCGTCAACAAAAACCAAATTTCTCTCCACAATCATTAAACTTTAATCCAGGTAGTAATCAAAATAATTTTAATTTCAACAGACCATTTCAAAATTTAAATAACTTTCGCTCAAATAATGCACAAAACTTAAGAGACAATACATCCGGCAATTATTTAGGAAATTCAAGTAATAATATGAACTACCCTCGTCAACATAATTCACATATTTTTCAAAATTTTAATTCACAAAATCCAATTAATCACAATCAAGGAAATTCACAGCAAATTTCAAGGAATTCTAGATCTTTTAAGAACAATGACCGTAGTAATATTATGCAAATTGATCATTTGCGAACTGAAAATTCATTATCTAATAGTCTTGCCCCAAACGCAGATAATCACGACGATCTAAAATTCCAAAATTTTCAGTCAGTCACCTCAGATCTCTTCCCTTTATAATTGTAAAAACGAAAACCATTCCAATCAAGTTACTAATAGATTCAGGAGCGAGCACTTCATTAATACAAAAAGACCTCTTTCACAGATCCTTCAAAACGGACCTTGATAAGTCAATTTTGGTCAAATCTATTAATTCAAATATCTCTGTTGATTCAAAAGTAACAATTCCATTATTTAATGAATTTAAAAGACCTCTTACAAATATTGAAATGCTTGAAACTAATTTAAGTGGTGATTTTGATGGAATACTAGGATGTAACGTATTAAAGCCGTTACAAGCCAAAATTGACCTCGAAAAATCACAGTTAATTACGAAAGATACCATCATTCCTTTAGTGTTTTGCAGTTATCAAACTGCATTAACCGAAGAAGAAATTCATAGCCTTACAAAAGACATTGTAGAAATCTGTTTCCAAAAGCCAGATATAAGTAACCTTACAAATAGACTTAAATTAGATAATCTAAATAAAGAAGAAATCTACTCTTTAACATCTTCTATTCGAAAATACAGAGAAGTTTTTTACATCGAAGGTGACAACTTATCAGCAGTCACTGAATATTCTCACAAAATACCGACGAAGCATGATATACCTATATTCTCTAAGGCATATAGATATTCAGAAGTGCACAAAGAGGAAGTTGAAAAACAAATTTTAGATATGCTTAACTCTGGAATAATAACAAAATCTAATAGTCCGTACAATGCCCCTATATGGATTATTCCAAAAAAGATCGATAATTCAGGCCTTCAAAAATGGCGTATAGTCATCGATTTTAGAAAACTGAATGAGGAAACTGTGGAAGACAAATTTCCCATCCCCAATATTGAAGACATTTTATCAAAACTGGGAAATGCGCAATATTTTTCGGTCCTTGACCTTGCAAAGGGCTTTCACCAAATCCCCATAAACAAAGAAGACCGACACAAGACAGCATTTTCAACTGCAAATGGACATTATGAATTCACTCGAATGCCGTTTGGGTTAAAAAATGCTCCCGCATCATTTCAAAGAATGATGAATGAAGTTTTGTCGGACTACATAAACAAAATCTGTGTCGTATATCTTGACGATATTCTGATCTTTTCAACTTCGTTACAAGAGCACATTGATTCGCTGAATAAAATATTCAAAAGATTAAAAGAGTTTAATCTGAAAGTTCAGATTGATAAGTGCAATTTTTTGAAACGTGAAACTGAATATTTGGGCCATATAATTTCGAAAGATGGTATTAAGCCAAATCCAAGCAAAATTGAAATTATCCAGAAAATTCAATTGCCTCATACAACAAAACAGATCAAATCGTTTTTAGGAGTCAGCGGATTTTATCGAAAATTCATCAAGGACTACTCTCGAGTAGCCCTTCCGATGACCAGATGTCTTAAAAAGGGTGCGAAAATTAACATTAAAGATACGCATTATATTGAGTCCTTTAACAAGCTTAAAACACTTATATGTAGTTGCCCAGTTTTAATATACCCCGATTTTTCTAAAAAATTTACTTTAACAACGGATGCAAGTAATGCAGCTCTAGGAGCAGTTCTGTCCCAAAATCAACATCCTATTGCTTTTGCCTCAAGGACATTGAACAAGCATGAAATAAACTATAGCACGATTGAAAAAGAGCTTTTGGCTATAGTTTGGGCAACTAAGTATTTTAGACCGTATTTGTTTGGACGCAAATTTGAAGTTCAAACTGACCACCGCCCTTTAGTTTGGTTACAGTCTTTAAAAGAGCCCAACTCGAAGCTCCAACGCTGGAAAATAAAATTAAACGAATACGATTTTAGCGTAGAGTACATAAAAGGAAAAGAAAATCAGGTAGCTGATTTTCTAAGCCGTTTGGAAGTAAATTGTATCGATGGTGACGAAGTAAGATCTGATCTCGCTACAATACATAGTGGAATTGAAAATCTCAATGATCATGTTTACATAACTGAAACTCCATTAAACGTATATAAAAACCAGTTACATGTAGTGAAAGCTAATTTAAATACATATACAAATAAAATTGTATATAAAAACAAGAGAAGGGTAACTATTTCATTAACAGATTATAATGAAGAATTTATTTTAAAGGTTTTAAGAGAAATTTTACCAATGAAAGGAACTATTGGTATCTACTGTAAAGAAGATAATATATTCATTAGTTTACAAAAAACAATAGTAAAATACTTTTCAAATTCACCTAATATCAAAATGCTTCGTTGCACAAAGTTTCTTGAAGATATAACAAATAAGGAAACTTTATTAGAAATAATTGAAAAAGCTCATATTGCAAAAAATCATAGGGGTATAGATGAAACATTTTTAGAATTGAAAAACTTATACTATTTCCCAAATCTTAGACTAGAAATACATAAATTCATTAACAATTGTATTTTTTGTAATATGTGCAAGTATGATCGGCATCCAATAAAAGCAAATATGATGATTTCAGAAACCCCCAGCAAGCCCAATGAAATAGTTCATATAGATATATGGTTCTTTAATAAAAATTATATGTTTTTATCATCAATAGACAAATTTTCAAAACACGCATCCATTTACCCAATAACAGACCGAAATTCGATTTCAATAGTTGATATTTTAAAACATAGATTTTCAATTCTCGGAAAACCGAAAAAAATAGTCGCTGATAATGAATTTAACACAGCTTACATAAGAAACTATTTGAATCAAGAAAATATATTGTATCATTTTACTGCTCCGAATACGCATACAGGAAATTCTATAATAGAAAGATTTCATTTAACTCTAAATGAACATATGAGACTTTTTAAACTAAACAAAGACAACAAAGACATAGAAGACAAAACATTAGTTTTCAAGGCAGTTGAAATATACAATGATACCGTTCATTCGACAACAAAATACAAACCAAATGACTTTCTGAATTCAGTTTTAAATGATTCAGATTGGACACAACTAAAACTTCGAGTTCAAGAAAATAAGGAGAAACTTATTGGTAAAATTAACGAAACGCGCGTTGAACCTTCTGACTATCAAGAACGAGAATTTGTTAAGAATTTAGGTTTTTATAACATAAAGCACTTGCCACGATATATAATTAAAGATGTGAAGGAAAAAGGAAAAACTTATTTTAAAGACAAAGACAAAATTAAACGAGATAGACAAATTGTTAAAAGAAAATATAAGTATCAAAACCCAATTAGTAATGTAGAATTTCAGTCAAAATTAACCGGAAGAGATTATTCTTATCGAAAGAAAAAAAAATTAAACAAAATTGAAATGTTTCCCATTGTTGCAAGTTTGAGCTAAATTAATAAATAAATTATTCCAAATTTCACCTGATCATTAATTTTTGTGCTTAATTGTCATACTTAAAACTATACAAATTACAGAAAAAAAAATTATTTCTTTAAAATAAAACTTAACTGTAAATCTTAAGAACTTTTTGTCATAAATTTTTAAAATTATCAAAATTTCTGTTAAAATCATTTAATTTCAATTACCTATTTAATCAATATTCACATGTTTTATAAACTTTTTGTAATTATTATTAAATAACTATTCATGTTTTCATTCAAATCTTAATGTTACAATATTACTTCATTAATTATTTTTTTTTTTGTTAATTTGATATTTTCATATCACTGTTTTCATTATAATGAACATAAACGTATATGTATGTTTGAAACTTTATATATTGTTAATTTGTTTAATTGCTATTAAATTCTAAAGATAGTAATCGAAAACATAAGCAAACATAATACAAAAATTACTTAAATTTTCAAAATATTCAAATTCAAATAAGAAATCTAAAAAAAAAAAGAGTCCACATACGCCACAGTGTACGTGATATCACTAATCAACATCAAAATTATGAACATTCACTTTTATTTAAAAAGTTTTGTTCATACTAAGGCGGGAGGAGTTGTATGTTTTATACTTATGTACAAACCAACCATAACCGCAATAAATACATAATATATGTACATCAATGGGTAATGACTTACACCCACACCTTAACAATCTTCAATATGCCAAAGAGTTAAGCTGCATGACCATTTAACATATTTTGTGTCATGTTGACTTATAAAATATCTAATATAGTGATATTGCTAAATAGAAATGCATTGTGCAATGGTTCTCTTTTATTTATATGTATATCCTTTTATTATGTTTGAATCTTTATTTTTATTATTGTTTGCTTATTTTTACGAAAGCTTTCTAAAAACACTTTACTTTTAAAAACACTCTAGTTTTTCCAAAAATAAAAAAAAACATTACAAAAATAGATTTAAGGAATTGATTGTTGAAAAATAAAAAATATTGATTCTAAAAAAAATCAACAAACGAATAAGTTGTTTAATTTACTCGACAATTTAAAAGATTTTAAATATAATTCAAGGGGGGTACCAAAAATAATAATTTTTTGGAAACTTTTTCAGCCATTACCTAGATTTAACTCAATGAAATTTTTTGAATTTTTTTTTTAAATTTGTTGGACAGTTTTTGAGAAAAAAAAAATATTTATAAAATTTCCAAAGAAATTCGTATGGCAGGTACAGTTATTTTTGGTCTTAAAAAAAATGAAGAAAAAAACATCCGGGGTAAATTCTACGAAATTTTTTCATATTGAGAAAATATTATTGTTACTTCAACAAATTTATCTGTTAGCATAACAAAATAATTTTGTGGATACAACAAAATATTTTTTGTTACCTCAACAAAATTCTATAATTTTTGTCAATTTGATAAAACTTTTTGTTGGACGTACAGCTGCGGTCAAAATAATAGCATTGAAAATAGATTCAAGAAATATTCAATAAAAAAAGAAAGATGGTGTTCATGAAACGTTATAATAAAATTTTATTTATTAGGTTACATTTATATGAAATCAATTATAAAAGAAAGATTTAAAAATATCAAAAAAAAAAAATTAAAAAAAAAACAATGTATAAGAAAATAATCCAGTCAAAAAAATAGCAGTATTCATAAAAATGGAGAAAATAAGAAACTTACATCGGATTAAAAAGTAAAACAAAATGTATTTGTATTTCTTACGTCAATACTTGGTGGTAGACCCCTTATTGCCTATAACAGCTTCGCATCTTCTCTTCATTGAGTCCACCAAAGTTTGACATCTGACCAATGAAATATTTCTCAATGCAGTCTCCATTGCTTCCCAAAGCTGGTTGTTATTGGAGGGTTTTGAATTTGAAACGAATTTCTTGACATCTGCCCAAAGGTTTTCTATTGGGTTCAAGTCGGGGGATTGCGCAGGCCACTTCATTACTGAAACTTCATTGACCCGAAACCACTCTTTACCTTTTTTGCTTGTGTGTTTTGGGTCATTGTCTTGCTGAAAGACCCATCTTATTGTCATTTTCTCTTCTGCGTAAGGCAGCATGGTTCTAAGAAGAATATTCACATAAAGATGCTAATCTATCACCATTTATGCGATATATGGGCCCTACACCTTGGTAGGAAAAACAACCCCATACCATTATGCTTGAACCGACATGTTTTACAGTCTTCCGCGTATACCTAGACAGCATTAGGTGGGCGTCGCACATATTCCCGGGAACTAGAACCACCACACAGAACAATTTTGTTCTCATCAGACCATAAAATATTTTGCCAATGCTGAAGGGGCTTATCAGCATGGGCTTTGGCGAACTGCATTCTTTTAGCGATTTTTTTTTTGTCAAAAGAAGAACCTTCCTTGGGCTTCTGGCATTGAGATCATTCTCCCGCAATATTCTTTGCGACCGTTTCTAAACTAGCGGTTAGATTTAGCTGTTTTTTTATTTCAGTAGCCGGAAAATGGGGAGAGACCTTTGAGTATCTCATAATTCTCCTCTCTGATTTTGGAGAAATAACTTTTTTTCTGCCCCTGGTTTCGGGGTTTTCTGTTTATTTTTTTGCGTTACTAATGATTTTAGCATATGTTTTTAAGGTTTTTTGAATTTCCGTATAAGTTTTTCCATCAGAGAGGAGTTGGCGTATGATTTGCCGCATTTCCGGAATGCAATGCTTATTACGACCCATACTGAAAGTTTGAAGGAATATATATGTAGGAAAACTATGGGTTTTTATACCTTACCTTTTAGTTTCAACAACAAACAAAAAAAATATTCCTAAGATTCAAAAACAATTAAAAAAAATAAACAAAATATTAAACACTGCTATTATTTTGACTGCGCAAAAATACACTTTAAGTGAAATCAAATGAACTTTGGAAGAAAACCGTTATGATATGGCTTTTTTTTTATTCTGGAAACAAAAGATAAAATATTCTATTACAAAAATAGTACTTGAATATTTAAAAAAATTGCCTATATCTTAGTTTGTACTAAAATATGTCAATGGTAAGATTACACGCTATTATTTTGACCGCAACTGTATGTATATTGACAAAATTTTTGTCAGATCAACCTAGATTTTTATCATATACACCTAGATTTTATTTTCATTGTATATATACATATTCATAGTTCCTTAAGTACTATACTCTACTAACACAATTGAATTGTAATGTCAATTTTGATCAAAATCTCGAGTTTGATTTTTTTACGAATGCATAACTTTCTTTATAGTACCTTAAAGTAGCAAGTAAAAAAACATTGCATTTTATGTTTCAACACAATTTTCAATTTTTATTTGTTGAAAATTAAATAAGTATTTCAAAAACCACTTGCTCGATTTTTTTTAAATTGAAAATTAACTATAAATTAATAATATCTGTAATATATAATTTAAGTACACCAAATGTCAAAAAAATTATTTTAAAATATCGTATTTTTCGTTTGATCAAGAAATTTCGATTTCATTTAATTCTTACGATCTATAGTCATATAAGAAATTAGAAAAAGAGCAAATTCCATCTCCCTAGAACAGATCAATTATTACTTTTTGAAATTTATTTTTTCATTTGCACAGTAAAATAAAAACTTAAATAAATTCTCAAAAATTAAAAAAAATGTTATAGGTAAAAAAAAAAACCTCTACAACGATTTATGATTTTTCTTCTTGCATAAATTCATATTTGCTTACCATTCTGTTCTGAGCCACAACTATGAAAGGTTATAGAAGACTGACCTTATCCAACAAATTACAGCCAGAGGCTATCAGGGAAGAGAGGCTCTTTTGTTATAAGCTTGTCAGGTCTTTAATTTACTATTGTGTAGAGTCAAACATTGAGGGATAAATTGTAAACGATTTAGTTTTTGCAGGTATCTTAATATGCCATTCTAAATCTTAAGTTTGAATTATTTGACCAATTTACCTAACCTATACTACTACAGGTCTTCAAAAATACATTAAGCTTTCCATCAAAAGTCTGATTTCTATTCTCGAAGGTGATTTCCTCTTGAATATGTATGTGCATATAAATTAACTATTTGCTTGAAGAGCTGTTACACTATATAGAGATGTATAGAGATGCCGACTTTGTTTTGAAAGCAATTGTGCCTCTCTGACTTCCTTTAAATATATACAGAATTTCAATTTCTCAACTTGCTCGAGGCGATTTTTGTGAATTATAATTGAATTTTTAGTCTATCAAACACAATAGGACCAGGGCTATTAAAAATTAAATAAACAATTACAATTCAAAATATTAATTGTCCAATTGAAAAGTCAAATTTTCATCTCTGGAGCTTCCTACCTAGCTGTATAGGTAAGTCATTCTTCACCTTCTCATAAAAACAAGAGCTTGAAGTGTGTATGTGTTATTTTTTGGGATGTAAATACAAATCTATCTAAACAAACTTCATCCAACTAATAAAAACCAAATTAATGCAAATTGAGACAGAGCATAACAATAAAGCTTTAGACGCCCCGTTCTTATTCGAAAATCCGGACGTGATTCGGAGATGACGAGTTTCTGCTTTAAATATGTGTATATGTTCATTTTTTTAAACGGTATAGCATCACAGGCACAGTCACAGACATTTTTCCAACTTTTGATGAGTTCTTTTCACCAATTTGATTAAAACTTTTATAACTTTAGATCTTCTGCTTTGCTCTAGGAACGAGTAGGTAGGATACGAGTGTGCTCGTAGGATGAAAATACCTTTTTGGAAAAATTTCTCTTAACTGCATAATCTGTTGATGAGAAAATTGACAGTTTTTGTGTTTGATTATCAGAGTGACAAATTAAGAATTTCATTTTGAAAGTTCTTGGAAATTGAGTTAAGCAATATTTGTTCAAGAATTTCAGCAATACGAAGGATTTGTTTTGTAATTTGAATTTGAAAACTTTTAAACGAGAGTTTAAGTTCTACGGTAGTTTATCTTTGTTTACGGATGCACTTTGGTTGGGTCTTAAGGCTGTTGGTGTGAGTTCATGGAAGCAAAAAACAAATTAAATGTAATTTCTTGATTCCGTTTTGGGAATCTATCTACGAAGACGTTTTTCAAACAAATATGAAGTTTAACTTTCGTTTGGTTAGCACCAGGTGCATTGAAGTTGTTTTTCGAGAAAACCAATTTTTTTATTTTGATGAACTTTATTACCAGAATGTAAACGGGTTTGTCAGTGTTTATCCTTCGAAGCTGAAAATTTAATCAAAATCTGTCAAGTGGTTTATCTACATACACAATGTTAAATTCACGACTTACTGGAACGTCCTTGTAGTTGAAGTCACTGAATATTTTTAGCGTAAGAAATGTTTTTTTTAAATTGTATTACCACTGACACAAACAAAATTATTTCTTCAAAAATAAACAAAAATAAAATGCCCGCCTGGATCGCACGTACTTGCTCTTATGTAAAAGTACTTTGGAACTAAAAAAAATTGGTTACAAATATAAAAACATGGGTTTCATTAGAGGAAAATTTTCAGATGCATAAAACTGCCGTTTAATTTCTAGAAAAGCATGAATTTTTTAAACAAAGTTAAAAAAAATCGTTTTATTATTAAATTATTTTGTATGTAAGAAAAAACAAAAGTTGGGATATTAATTTTAAGTACTAAATAATAATCAAATCAAATCCAAAATTTTTACTTACAAGATTATTTCCAATTTAAATGAGACCCTGTGTAAAAAAAAATTTGGTCAAAATCGTACAAGCCGTTAGTAAGAAGGTCGAAATTAAAAAAAAAATGACTGGGTCGCACGAACTAGCTTTTATGTTAGAGGATTTCAAAAATGAATGTTATTAGATAAAAATTGTTCATAAGCATAAAATTCATTTTTTTTAAATGACTAAAACAACTCCTTTAGTAGTTGGAGATAAAAACAGGATGCCATGTGATTCAAGCAAATATTAGTTTATTCAAGAAAAAAAATTATGAGTAGTGGTAGTGGTTTCTTAAAAATATAAGGCTTTATAAAAAAAATTAAACATTTTAAATAACAACTTTTAGTACGCCAACTTAAAGTTTCTATTATTGTACGAATAAAAATTAAATTTCCAAATATATAATGAGCCGTTTTTGAGATATCGAATTTTCAAAAAAAAAATATTTTTATTTTAATTCAAAAAATATTTTTTTTTTATTTAAGAAATATTTTTTTTAAGTTCTTAAATGCAATGTTTTTCAAACTATTTAGAAGTTTCATTAAAATCTCTTATGTTCTATGGTAGGGATAGTCGGTCTCACATCTTGTAGATTATATAAAGAAACTTTTATTTATCAAATTTAAAAAAAAAAAAACAAATATTGATATATATATAATATTTTGGGGAGCTTTACCATAAAAAAAATGATCAAAATCGGTTGAACTGTTTTTGAGAATATCAGAAACAAAATAATGGCAATGGTTCCATAAAAGTACTAATACGGTAATAACATAATTTTTTTAAATAAATTTTAATTTTTTTTGTACTCTTAACTGTCCGCAATGGGACAATGTATTTTTTGGTGAGTCGACGTTGGGCCCTCTATAATTCGGCCAAAATTCGAAAATTTAAAAAAAAATATTTTTGTACTCTTGACGCATGTATTCATTATTAAAAAAAAAAAAATACGTTGTTACCTCATAAACTTTACGAGAAAAAAATTCCCAAAAGTCGTTCGGTTTTTGGCGTTCTAGACCGTACTAGTACCTTAATAACCATTCTTTTTCAACAATTACTTAGCTTTAACTATAAGAAATTTTTTGAAGTTTTTTAAAGAAAATCTGTGGGAAAGTTTTTGAGAAAAAAATTTGTATAAAATTTCGAAAAAAAATCGTATGGCTGATACCGTTATTTTTTGTCTTAACAAACAAAAAGAAAAAAATATGTGGGGGCGAAAAATTTAAAAACGATATCTATCAAGTTTAACGAAAATATGCAGAATCGTTTAGGCTGTAGTTGAACAGACAGATAGAATTTCGAGACCTACTTTTTCGTCTTCACTATCATCGTAATGTCAACTTTGATCAAAATCTCGAGTTCGATTTTTTTTTACGAATGCATAACTTGCCTTATATGTAGTGCCTATAAGTCGCAAGTAAAAATGTAAACAATGTTCCATGACAGGTACCGTTAATAACAATTTTTCTTACAATTTCTTTAGTAGTAGTCTATGTCCATAAAGCACACAATTTTTGTTATCAAAACCGTTAGAGCCGTTTTCGGGATAAATAATCACCTCTATTACAGAATTCGGCGAATGAGCTAAAGTGACACTTTCAATTCATTTCCAAACTTTTGCTATTACTGAATCCGACGAATGAAAGTTGAACGAATGTCGGTAACAATCCCTGCACCACTGACATTTTGTTCAACTTATATGGTATTACAGAACTCGCAATCCATTCACACTCCATACAATTTCTATCATTATACATTCGCACCAATTTCGAGACGAATCTGAAGTGAATTTTTGATTAAACGAAAATAAACAATGGAGAGTACAAAAATGTAAGTCAAAAGCTTATCATACTGAATGCTAAAATGTTTGTTTAACAAATTTTAATAGAAACCGCACAAAAAGCAACGCAACCAGACAGCAAGAAATCTAAAAAAAAAAAAGAGCACACGGTTGGTTTTGAACCGTCCTCCATCTTCGTACTAACCACTCTCAACGATGCTTGATTTCGTTGATCGAAAGCGATACTATTATCACAGCGTAGCGTAGGTCAGTTGAATAAATGTTTGTAGTTGACAGTGTCGATACGAAAGTTCATAAATGATAAATGATAAGGTAATTTTAAGAATCGACAATGTAGTTCATCCGACGAATTTCATAATTGAGTTTTACAGCGGATGCGAATCGAGTCAACTCACCGGCAGGGTTGCAAAAGCTTAAGTCACTTGTTAGCTTAAGCTTGGCTTTAATTCACAAGCTAGTGAGTGACTTATGAATTAAAAAAAATATAATTCAGCAGCTAGGAACTGACTTATGAATTAAAAAAAATTTAATTCACAAGTCAGTTGGTGACTTGTGAATTAAAAAAAATTAAATCATAAGCTTCTTAGTGACTTATGAATTAAAAAAAATTAATTCAGAACCTACTAAGTGACTTATGAATTAAAAAAATTGAAGTCATGGGCAAGTAAGTGACTTATGAATTAAAAAATTTTAATTCCCAACCTACTAAGTGACTTAGGAATTAAAAAAATTCAAGTCATGAGTGACTAAGTGACTTATGAATTAAAAAAATTCAAATCATCAGCAAGTAAGTGACTTATGAATTAAAAAAAATTTAATTCAAAACCAACTTAGTGACTTATGAATTAAAAAAAAATTAATTCATAAGTTAATGGATAAATGCTGATTAGAAAAATTATGAAATGGATAATTTATAAGCTAGCGTGATAATCTTATGATTTAAAAACAAGATTTGAAAGCTTTCGTTAATAATTAAATAATTATGTAGTCAAACAAGCTTAAAAATTTCCAATCTACCAACTAACTTATGAATTAAATTTTTTTAAATTCACAAGTCACCAACTGACTTGTGAATTAAATTTTTTTTAATTCATAAGTCACTTACTCCCTGATGACTTGATTTTTTTTAATTCACAAGTCACTTAGTGGGTTGTGAATTTAATTTTTTTTAATTCATAAGTCACTTTGTTGCTTATGACTTAAATTTTTTTTAATTCATAAGTCACTTACTCCCTGATGACTTAATTTTTTTTAATTCATAAGTCACTTGGTAGGTGGTGAATAAAATTTTTTTTAATTCATAAGTCACTTAGTAGCTTAGGATTTGAATTTTTTTTAATTCATAAGTCACTTTGGGGGTTGTGAATTAATTTTTTTTAATTCATAAGTCACCTAATATCTTATGAATTAAATTTTTTTAATACACAAGTCATCTATTGACTTATGACTTAAGGATTTTTTAATTCAAAAATTCGCAACCCTGCTCACCGGGAGTAAAATTCTACGAATTCTGTAATAGGCATGAATATTTTGCATAACGGCTGTATGGCAGGTACCGTTAGTTAGATTTTTTTGTCCAAATGCAAAACTTGCCTTATAAAATTTTTAGACAGTTTACAAAAAATATGTTTATAAATTTTTTAAATGCATTTTTAAAAAATAGAAATCCGAGTTACTAGTTTTAAGTACAGCTATTAAAAATGAAACATTTTAAATAATATTTTTAACAAAAAAAATGCAATAAATCGTTTTTGAAAAAAAAAAGAATTTTGGAAAAATGTCGAAAATATTTTTTTAATTTAAATACACCTATTAGGAAGCTTTTTTGTTATAAACTAATTCAAATTGGTTAATATGTCTTGAGAAAATCGAAAATAAAATATGTTTATGCATATATCTCCTAAAGTAATATAAATTTATTTTTTAACACAAATAAAAATGTAAGAAGAATTTTTGATATTTTTTTTATACTGTTCAAGTAAAATTAAACTAAAAAAATCATCGCCTACTTTTTAAATAAATAAATAGGTACAGTAATTTCATATTTCCCCCTGAAGAAAAAAAAAACCTAAACTTCAACTATTCCAAAACACTCAACTCATTAGCCTAACTTGGTATTGATTTAGTTTATTTAAATAGCGCTTTTTTAATTTTAGTACTTAAATGTTTTAACTAAGCAAATAAATAAATAAACGCACGCTGAAACGAAACTGTTAGTTCTGAAGTTTAAAGAAAAATTTTAATTTTTTTCTAAAACAAATTTTTTGAAAAAAATGTATTAACAATACTTTTCAAACTTTTCTGGAACTTTAACATACAAAAAACATGAAGCAACAAAGTCGAATATTTCTCGTTTTTGAGAAAATTTAAAACAATCCTTCTACGGAAGGTACCATTTTTAAGACCACAAGTTACGAGTAGGTATGTAGCTTTTTCTGAAAAAAAAAAATATATTTATGTGAAGTTATGCATTCGTAAAAAAAAAAAAAAAACTTGAGGAAAACAAAAAAAAGTGAGTTTCCCAATTAAGTGTCTCTATTCGATCGACTAAATGTTGAACCAGCTAGTGGTTTCTTTTTATATCATAGGTTATTTTGACTCTAACAGCTGTTTCCCGTTCGAAATCTTGACAGAAGGTCAGTCTCATACCGTGACAACGTTGGGAAATATTGAAAACTTATTTCCAAAGTGAGTGCTGTGCAGCCCAAACAGTGCGTTTTTTGGCCTAGATGAAGCACCCACTGCGCCTGCTTTACGCAAGTTTGTGGAAATAGTTCGTGAGACTGATATTCCAGTGAACAACAATCATGGCCCCCATCGTCGTACGGTGCGCACAGATGAGAATGTGTCTGCTCTAGCCGAGTGTGAGATTCAATTCACGAACATCAACTCGCCATCGATCTCAACAGCTCAACATTTTACGCACTAGGCTGAGAGAAAGAACTCGGATCTGCCAACCGAGGCAGCCTCTTGAACGACGCACAGTGGGCAGAAATCGTGATTTAAGTGGTCAAAAATATTTTTTTTTGTTTTCAAATCACATTAGTTTAATTTTAATTAATTAAAGAAATATTTATGCGTAAAATATATGACTTTTTTTTAAATAAATATGCTGAGGTTAAGAGAAAAATAAATTCAAAGTGAGAAAAACATATAAATCGATGAATGAAGAATTTTTGGCACAATTCTTATTTCCCGATTTTCTTGAAAATCCTTTTCGAAAGTAATCGAATTCATTACAGATAATTATTTCACATATTTTTATGTTATAATACGCAAAAAAAATATAAAGAAACTTTAAGTAGTTAGTACCGTTTGATTTTGAAACACCCATTTTAATATTACTCAATTTTCCAGTTTATAAAGGCGATACAAAAATTCACAACTTTTCACAACTTTAATTTATTTACGAATAGAAAATTGAATATGTGCTCTATCGAAACTCGAAAGATTCATATCCGCATGTATCCGCATTTACGAGTTAGAGCGAAAAAACATTTAACATAGCGACTCTTCTGTATGCAAAACTTTACATTGAGTATAGCATGTTGTACTTGGTTACAGCCCAAGACTGTCGTTCGTCTCCAATGGAGATGGCCAAACAGTTTAATATTCACCTATTTGGGGTGCCGGGACACAGGGACATTCCGGGGAATTGTAAAGCCGACGAACTCGTCAGAATTGGAACGGAAATGCCTATCTTGCCCGTTAGTGTAAACATAAGTATGCCTGTAGCTACAAGTGAACTTATGCTGAAGCGAATTGCTCTGGAACAATCAAACACAAGATGGCTTAACACTACCACTTGTTTGGCGACCAAACAAATCTGGCCCAAACTGGATTTGAAGCGGTCAAAGAATATTTTCTGTGCCCAAAAAAAATGGTAAGCTCTATTTATCTTGTTCTCATTAATTGTTTCGTTACATTTAATAAATTGGATGATGGAAATGACAAAATTTATTAAAGGTTTTGGTAACTATTCTTAAACAAAGTGTTGACTTGAAAAGGACAAAATGGGAACTACAAATTTCTTTTTGAGTGTATTTGTGAAGACCCAAAGGGCAAGCCCAATGATTTCAAAGAATTAGTTTACTGGTCACTATTTGTTGGATCTTCAAGAAAATTCTTTTAAAATAAGTTTTGTATCCAATTTAAGTCAATATTTTGAAAAATTTGTCTTGCCACATTAACAGGGAGAAAAACAAATTTTTTTTATTATTTATTTTAAAATCAAAATAGCACATATTTGATAAATTAAACGCTATGTATTGAAAGGTACTTAAATAAAGTTACAAATAAAAAAAATATATAAAAAAACTCAACTGGTTCAAAAGTTATGGATTTTTGACCACTTAAACCACGATTTCTGCCCACTGTGCGACGTTGTGTTCTATAATTAATGGGAATGTTTGCTCTTACTAATAAAGCCATAATACACGGAAAAGAAATTATTATTTTTTTTTTTTTAATTTATTGCATTTTTAAAAAGAAACTTGTATTTGATTTACCCTGTACATCCTTACTACCTTGGCGGATTTTATCCTAACTCTTAGGTGCCGTGGTTTAATTATTTCCCGAAAATTTTTTTTCAAAACGAGAAGTAGCTGTCACATATTTTTTTTTGAAACTTTATAAAATATTTTTTTAACTGTACGACAAGTTCAACAAAATGTATTAAGCAAAAGCTAGCGTATTGTTGAACAAAAATTTCCGAAAACATGGTTCTTCATGGTAAACTTCATAGAAACATTGTTTTTTTAATTTTCTCAAAAGTCGCGCAACTGATTTTCATCAATTTTTTAACGTTTAACTCTTCAAAACTTTGAATAGTATTAAGTATTCAAATTTTTAAAGATTTTTTTTGGGGGTTTTTAAAAAAAAAATTATTTTATTTTTTAAACTCAATATTTCGAAAACCACATGCTATACTTTAACAAATTTTTAATACTTTATTAAGCTAATATGTGTATGCACCAATGTTGAAAATGATTTTCGAAAATTGTTTTTTTTTTTCGTAAATGGCATGTAGACTTTTGAATTTTATAATTATAAACATTTTTTTTTCGAATAACATACATTTTTAAAATTCTAAGTCTATAACATAAGAGCAAGCTCGTAAGACCTAGTATTGCATTTTATTTGTTTAAGCTTCAAAAATATATTTATCTCGAAAACGGCTTTAATGATTTCGACAAATAAAAACTATGTGTACTATGACAAGTATGTTCTACATTTTGGGCAAAAAAAATTGTATTCAACGGAACTTATGATATGACGGTTTTTATGAATTTCGACTTTCTCATTGATGGCTCTACCGATTTTTATCAAAAACTTTTATGCAGGAGCTTCTTGAAGTTAAAAATAGTATTGTATATGAAAATTTTCGAAAAAAAATATTTGTTATTTTGAAGAAATAAAAAACGTAAATGTTTTTTTTGAAAATTCAATAACTTGAATACGAGTAAACCATTGTTTTTCTTTTTAAATTACTTCCTTAAATATATGTATGTATACAGTAAAACCCACTTAAGAGAAACCCGCTTAAGAGAAAAACTTACCTGAAACACTTTTTTCATCCCCAAGTATTTTCCGATCAATTTCCCTTAAAACACTCCGCTTAAGTGAAACTCGCTTAAGCGAAAAACGCAGATAACTGAAACATATTTTCAGTTAATTTTTAATATTTTTCTCTCTTAAGTGAAAAAAAAATTGAATCGAGTAGAACAAAAATTTGATAGTTTTCGTTTTTCAATAAATTATTTTTGTGTTATCTATTTAATCGTTGTTTTACTTAACTTCTTTTAAGGCAAGTCCAAAAGATAAAAACAGTATTGTTTCTAGCATTAAATCTCCGCTTAATGGAATTTTTAAATCCGCTTAAGTGAAATTTATTTGTTTACTGATCCGAACTCCGTTTAAGTGAAATTATTTTTCACTTAAGCGGGGTTCGCTTAAGTGAAAAACCCGCTTAAGTGAAAGAAAGACTGTGACATTTTGCCGTTTCTCTTAAGCGGGTTTTACTGTTTTATTAAAAACTTGAAACTGGCACTCTAAAGTTATTTCAAATTAAAAAAAAATTCGCAAATATATATAAAAAAAAAGAATTTATTAATAAAAATCCTATAATGATTTTTTAAAAGCGTTATTGGAATATAATTAAGTCTAAGAAGGCAAGATGTCATGACTGATGACAAAATGACTCCTCTAATTTTTTATTTTTCAAACCTGCAAAATATTTGTTTGATAATTTTTATATGCAAATTTAATGAGTTTAATTTTATTTTTAACTTATGCTTTACTTTCATAAATTTATTGCCAATATGGCATCCTTTATCACGACTGGAAACTTCATCAGAATGGGTTCAGATTTTATTAAATTAAAAACCTCCCTTTCACACAACCTGAGGCATTATGCGCCACCAATGAAAAATACTTCAGAAATGTTTCCATCAAAATGCTTTTAATCTGATTCAGTGGGTCTGGGTATTTTGTTCTTTGGCTTGATGTTTCAGATCATAAAATGATGAATTTTCGTAAATCACAACATAAACTTAATCTTCTTATTATTATTTTTTTTTTTTTTCAATTCTCACAGTTTCAGCTTATTTTTGTAGTTTTATTCCCATAAGACCTCATGGCATTAAAAACATTAACAAACCACAACCTCTTTTATCATTTTGGACAGTGAAATCCCTGAAAGAGCTTTATATTCAACCAGATGATACACCTTTATCATCATCATCTTCATCTTCATCAGTACCCCATGACATTAGTCCAGTATTGTTTGAAGAGCTGAATTAAGGGGGGAAATTCCACCTCTTGCTGAAAGAAGTAAAATCATTTCAAAGCTTAAAAGATACATAGTGGTATTATCTCTCAGTCCCAATCCTCTTTAATCCAAAACCATAAAACTTGTACTTTCTAAGCAGAAATGATAATGGTGTACCTGGTGTTAAGATAATAATAAATGAGCCAGCAATTCTGTGTTGTAGTCTTTGTCTTGACTTGTTGCTTTCACAACCGACCGACATTGCAAGCCATCTAATTAAAAATACAAGACCGCGCACAAGAACACTTAATTCCCATAAAATATAAACTCGACGTTAAAATATTATTTTTATAGTTTTTTTTTTTTTGTTTTTGATTTATTTTTGTTCATTCATGAAGTTGCTGTTTTGGTTGCTGATTCAGAAAGTTATTTAGGCTGATTACAATTAAAAGAAAAAAAAAAAAGAAAAACAACACCCAACCATTTTAGTCGGATATTTTAATGAACAGAGATACAGTGGACCAGGGTGGATGGCGGAAGAGCAAAATTTCAGCTGATGACTAACGAGCTAAAAGGTTCACTCCAAACAGTTTTGTATTTGTAAATGGAAAAGATCTAATTTTTAAGTGCAGTTCATAAGGCTTTCAGCAATAAAGTTTTGTTCTACTTAAGTGGGTCAAAAGTTCTCTATGGACTTTTGATCTGTGAATTTATGACCCAGCTTTATTGGAGTCGACATAAATCTTAACGAAAACTTTAAAAACTACTCCTATAACTGAATTAAATCAACAGGAACTTGAAATAATGACACGTCAGAATTTTTCACGTACATCCCATACAGTGGCTCAACGTTGGTCAAAACCAATTTTTCGAAAGTTCAAAATTTAGGATTTGTAATTTTGTAAGGTGGTTGGATGTTGTAGGAAGTGGGGGCTTCGAGCTGTATCTTTCCCTACACGGCATGTGCTTACATTACCTCCTCGTTGGTAACCGCCGGATACTGGTCTTGGCTTTATGTCATGACTTGCTACACTCGTAAGTGCGAATGTTGACCAGGGAAACAATTGCAACACCAAACCCATGGCCCTACAGATTTGAGGTTAGTGCGTCGGGCTAACGACCTGGCCACAGTAAAAAAAAAATACCAATTGCTATGAGAGAGGCGCGAGAAGCCTCGGATAACGACCCCCCTCAAACCTGACCCGGAACGAAAATGGACTACGATTTACGAGTAATGCACCTGGAATGTAAGAACACTATACACACCAGGTGCTACTCAAAAACTTTAATCTGTACTCTCGCGGCACAAGGCAGACATTACCGCGATCCAGGAGATACGACGGATAGAATCAGGAATAGCGAAAAGAAAAGATTGCGACATTTATTACAGCTGTCATCAAAGATTGCACATGTTAGGATGCGGATTTGTCGTGGGAAATCGACTCAGATCAAAAGTCAGCGATTTTAAGCCGATTAGTGATCGCCTGGCTGTGATCCGCATCAAAGCTTCTTTTCAAAACATCAGCCTAATATGTGCACACGCCCCTACCGATGAAGCTGAGGAGTCTAACAAAAAGGAGTTTTACGACCTCCTGGGCGGAGCCTGTCCGGAGTACGATATCAAAGTCGTGCTCGGAGATTTCAATGCTAAATTCGGGAAGGAAAATATCTTTGGCGGATTAGTTGGAAAGTACAGCCTCCACGAAACGACAACGGATAACGGCTTCCGACAAATTGACTTTGCTGCAGCTCGGAATACGGTGATATGTAGCACTAGGCTCCCCAGGCGAAGGATACACACAGCAACCTGGCGATCTCCAGATCTTCGAACTGCAAACCAAATCGACCACGTGCTAATTGGCGCAAGGACGTGCGAACTTTCCGGGGTGCAAACGTGGACTCTGACCACTTTCATGAAATTCAATATTGCATGCCTTAGCACACTTGAGAAAGCCAGAGACTACAGTGAGCAATTGACCGGGAAACTCTCTGCCGTACCCCCAGCCACAAGCGTCAACAACCAGTGGAACCAGTACCGCGCAATCATTAAGGAGGTATCCGAGACCACTATAGGCTATCAACCACCTAGGAAAAAGAACACGTGGTATGATAATGAATGCGCGGTATTGAAGCGGGAGACGGAAAATGCACGAATGAAAATGCTGCAACGGAAAATAAGAGCAGCAAAAGAGGAGTACCGTGAAAAGAGAAGGAAAGAGAAAGAAAAGAGCAGCCGCAGCTTCTCAGCTCAGGTATCTCGACGAGTCTAGCACCGCTACAAACACCGGCCGGTTCTACAAAACAGCCAAACAACTAGCATCAGGTTATATGACCGGTACGCAAGCTCTTCGTAACAGCGAAGGAAACCTAGTCACCGAAGCACAGGGAATTGTAGACGTGTTTAAGCAGCATTTGCAGCAGCTGCCTAATGGGCATTATTTAGAGGAAACCACAGGGGAGCAAAGAAGCATAAGTCCAGTCAATGAAGATCCAGTCCCACTACCCAGTACTGAAGAGGTTAAGAAAGCAATCCGCAAGCTTAAGAACAACAAATCCGCAGGCTTGGATGGCCTACCTGCGGAACTCTTTAAGTATAGGGTGCATGCATCAGGTCATCAACCAAGTGTGGGAGGAGGAGAGTATGCCCGACGTCTAGTCATATAATAGGCGATCCTATGTCCTACAAACACTACAGGGGCATATCCCTGCTTAATGTTGCCTATACAAGATCCTATTTACCGTACTATGTGATCGTCTAAAACCTTTCTGCAACACTATAATCGGCACGTACCAGTGTGGCTTCAGGCCAGGCAGATCAACGATAGACCAAATCTTCACATTGAGGCAAATCCTGGAAAAGACCAACGAATTTCAAGTCGAGATCTGACATCTTTTCATCGACTTCAAGGCCGCATATGATAGCATAAGTCGCCAAGAGCTTATATTGGCGATGTCGGAACTCGGGATTCCGAAAAAAAAAATGATCCAGCTATGCCGCATGACGTTACAAAATACGCGGTGCAACGTACAAATGTGTATAACAGCTCATCCGAGCTATTCCAGACGTCTACAAGGGAAGGCACTATCTTCAACAGGTCTTCCCAACTGCTTGGCTATGCGGACGACATCGATATTATCGGCCGCTCCAAGCGAGCTGTGCTAGAAGCGTTCACAGCTATTGATGAACAGGCGAAACACGTTGGTCTTGAAGTTGATGAGGACAAAACAAAGTATATGCTATCAACAAACAAAGCCTCATCTGTCCATCGCCTAGGATAAAACGTCACTGTTGGTAGCAGTAATTTCGAGGTAGTCAAAGAGTTCACCTACCTCGGAACGAACATCAATCCCACGAATGACACCTTAGCGGAAATTCGACGAAGAATTACCCTAGCAAACCGCTGCTACTTCGGTTTGGCCAAACAAATGGGTTCAAAACTCCTTTCTCGAAAGACAAAGTGCACGCTGTACAAAACGCTAATTTTACCAGTTCTACTCTACGGCGCCGAGTGCTGGACGATAAGTAATAAAATGCACGACTGGATCGCACGAACTTGCTCTTATGTAAAAGTACTTTGGAATTTAAAATACATTTTATAAATATAAAACATGAATTTAAAATGAAATTGCCGTCTGATTTCTAGAAAAGTATGAATTTATGCAAACAAACTTTAAAAAATCGTTTTATTATTAAATAAATAAATTTTTTATATAAGAAATTTCTTTAAAATTTTTCAAGAAAAAAATGTGGGATGCGAATTTTAAGTATTTAATAATATTGATTTTTGGAAATAATTTCAAAAAATAATCGTTCATACGTTTTGAAGATATTGATTTTTCAAAAAAAAAAATTTTTCAAAAAAACCCAACAAATAATTTTTCGAATATTTTTATATACAATATTATTTTAAACTTAGGGGGACTCCTGCTAAAAATTTTTGGTTAAAATCGTTAGAGCCGTTAATGAGAAAATCGGAAATCAAAAAAACGGGTCTATGACAGGTACCGTTAATAACATTTTGCCCCAATTTTTTTTTTACCAAAACGTATAGTCCATGTCCATAATATCACACTTAATTTTTTTTATCAAAATCGTTAGAGCCGTTTTCGAGATAAATAAGATTTTTCATTACGGGTGTATGGGGGGTACCGTTAGTTTTAGAGCAAAAAAAAAAATTTCAATTTCCCCTCTAGGGAATCACCGAAGACCCATAACTACCGAGTTTGAAGAAAATAAGTCCAGTGGCTTAGGCTCTAGATCGAGGTACAGACATACAGACAGACAGACAGACAGACAGACAGACGGAATTGCCGGACCCACTTTATTCGTCTTCGCTATCATCGTAATGTCAACTTTGATCAAAATCTCGAGTTCGATTTTTTTTCCAAATGCAGAACTTGCCCTATAGTACCTATATCGCAAGTAAAAAAGGGGAATTGATACTGGGCACTTTCGAGAGAAAAATTCTTCGGCGGATATTTGGTCCTAAATGCTAAGAGGGCGAATGGAGCAGAAGATTCAATCGTGAATTATACGAGCTGTACCAAGATGTGGATGTAGTCCAAAGAGCCAAAACACGTCGACTACACTGGCTCGGTCACATCGAGCGAATGGACAACAACGCTCCAGCCAAGAAAATCTTCGAATCCCAGCCCCCAGGTTCGAGACGACGAGGAAGACCGAACCTCCGCTACATGGACCAGGTGGTTACAGACGCAAGAGCGCTTGGTCCCAACGACTGGAGAGAGCTCACGAGGGATCGTAACCGATGGAAGACGGCAATATCTCAGGCAGAGACCCGCCATGGATCGGGAGCCGGATAAGTAGGTAAGTAAGTAATTTTGTAACATACATTTTAAGCTCGAAACATTTCTATTTTCCCATTGTGTTATGATCATAAATTTGAAGCCCAACAGTTCTTGGAACACCAGGTCCTAGAGACTTTTAAGTCTCAAACATATCTGTGTGCGATGGAATCACGGTCGATAAATCCTTCTTACCAAGGAGTGACAAATACTTCAAGAGTCATGAAAAAGTTCCATTCATCTCAATCTACCCCGATTCGACAGAAAACTGCCGGTGTCCTAAATTCCTATCAACAAGTTTTCACTGACACAGATTTATTAATATATGAACGACTTTTCAAAGAGCCAACGGCTGACTTTTAATTAAAAATTAATTTCTACCACGAAGCGTTTCACAGTCTCGATGGAACGGTTTGGTTAAGGGCACGGACCATCATATTTATTCATTTTATTTTAACCTTTGTCGGTTTTTCAATTCCTTTTACTCACCCACATAAAAAGGTCTATTATGCGAAAAAAAAAGTCCTACTTAAATGCAGTTCCATTTTAGAGATACAAAATTAATTCAAGAGATTTATGTCACAGACTGGATGACTTACTCAAAAGGTTCAAAGCAAACCAAAAGCACTTTCTCCATTCTGCCCACATCTTCATAATCAATTTAAGTATTCAGTGAAAAGAGAATTTTCTCCACAGGACCCCCAACATTCTATTTCAATGTCAATAACACAAAAATATTAATAAACATACTTTTTTAATTGTGGCATAAAAAAAAAACCACATCAAATGACGTCTGGATTATTCTAAGATGAAAGTCAAATGCTGATGGAATTAAATGGAAGTCATAAATGAATTGCTTTTTTCCACCAGTTTCTTTGACACAAATTGTAAAATAACGATACTGGCTTCAATGGAAATAATATACTTATTTCCATTTGTATCACAGACACAGAAATAAAAGGTGTACAATTTCCATTTATTTTTATACCTGGGAAACTATGGTAATGTAAAATTTCAAAGGCGGGCGGCGCCGGTGGGCCTTGCACGCCCTTGTGGATATTTACCTTTGATAATGTAGTACCTAACAGGCGAGTTGCTGCCCGTGGATAAGAGACAGTCTGGTTTATTTTGACATTGCTTGAATTATCGTGAGTAAATCCTTTATAATTTCACTAACATCGTTGCTTCAATTATTTGTCAAAAGATAAAAAAATAAATTCCAATCATTTCCTCAGAAATCTTAAGACTGTTATCAGCCTGTTATCAGCCATCGGATTAGTCGAAACATTTTTGATTCATCACAAGATGGAAGCACTTGTATAAACATGTTTTTTTTCGCTTGTTTGGTGTGTTTTGGTTGATTTACAAAAAAAAAATAGTCATGCCGATTATAATAGAACTTCAAATACTAATGGATTCGTAGTGAAATCCTCTATTTTCCCCTTCAGGAAAAATTAGTAAAATGAGAGCTTTCAGGAAAGCGCGTCAAAGAAAATGGTACATTAGATTGGGAACTGATAATAATGCGAAGGGCACTGCGAATCTTGTCAATTCCCCGAGATTCTTGGCAACTGTTCGGGAGTCCCGTCAACTGCCGGTAGTCCCCTTAACTCCCAAGAGTCCGCTCAACTCTCTGGGAGTTTCGTGTAGTCCCAGGGAGTTTCGTCAACTCTTCTGGAGGCACGTCAATTCTCGGCAGTCCGGTCAACTCCCAGGAGTCCCGTCAATGCTCGGAGAGTCCCCTTAACTCTCGGAAGTCCAATCAACTCCCAGAAGTCCCATCAACTCCCCTGGTGTTTTGTCATTTTTTAAACTCTCAGTAGGCCCGCCAAATCGCATGAGCCTCCGTAACTCTCTAGGAGTCCCTTAGCTCTTTGTGAGTCCCTTCAACTCTCGGGGGTCCTGTTAACTCTCAGGAGTGCCCTCAACTCTTGTGGAATCTGTTAACTCCCGTTAGCTCCCTATGAATCTCATCAACTCTTGGATCAAGGGTAAACTGATGAGCATTCCTAGAAGTACAGGCATTATGGTTGAATTGTTTGAGAGGAGGAATGCAACTGGCTATTTCACTAGAGCACTGTTTGTGAAAATATCGGTAATATAATGATAGACATGAAACATTGCGGCGGTGCTCGAGAGATACAAATGTTTCAGTTGGACAACGGTCGCCTATCATTTTTATAGCTCTCTTTTGAATTCTGTCCAAGAGACTAAAGTGGGTTTTTGGAGCACCTGCCCAGATATGGGAATTGTACTCGAGCTTCGGAAGAATAAAAGCTTTGTATATAACAACCAGATCAGAAGGTGTAAAATACTTCTTGCATCGGCGGCGGAGAAAACCTAAACACTTAGCAGCATTTTTGGCAACGTCTGTGATGCATATACCTAGAACTGAACTGAACTGAAAGCTGAATAGGCGAATATCTGTGCTTGTTTGCTGAATATATCGAGGGGTGTTAGATGGAACAGAATGTCCAGTGTAGCGGAGGAAGTATTGTGATGTGTTCCGTCTATGTAGTTAAGTTAGAAGAATTTACAATACGAAATTCTTAAGAGTGATGGACTTATGGCATTCTTCTTTATTATGTACTTTTTAAAATTAGTTGAAATTTCATGGTAGGCTATTAGCTTTTACCTTATGAATGGATAGGAAGGAGGCTGTAGGGTATGAAGTTACCAGAGATTTAGTCCTCTGAGAGACTGAGTTGTCAATAAATGTAACAATTTCATTCCAAAAAAGAAAATAACAAAAAATCTGAATTTGTACAAAAAATCTTTCGTCGGGTTCTGTTGTCCAGAACATGACACCATTTGTCACAATTCTCACAAATCTTGATGTTGTAAGGTTCCATTGAATAATTTTCACAAATTGTCTTTAGATTGTTCCCAAATAAGATCAGAATCGTCACTCAAAACATTTTTTACAATTTTTACTTGCGACTTATCTATATCTAAGATCTAAATATGGCCGCAGATTTCCATGTTGGGTGGGTTAAGGCCACGCTGCATTGACATCAGCAGCGCCTTGGTGTGGTGATAGTCCGTCCGCTGTCACTTTGATAGTTTCTCTGGCCTGATATGTGTTTTTTGTTGTAGGTGAGGTTAAGTTTCAGGGGCAAGATCCCCCCATTCTGACGAGCTAACTGCCGTTCATAGCAAGCAGGCCGCGTCCCCGAAATTTGACATTCAATCCTTTTTCTGACCTCTTTCTTTTCCATTTTCCTATCCCGTCCTTTTTCCTTTCCATCCCTAATACCAACTATCATCACTTCCTCTTGCCACGCAACAAAAATTTTTCAGTTTTAATTTTTTCCCCTCACAGGTTTTTTTCTTTTTTTTTTAAGACCAAAAATAACGGTACCTGCCATACGATTTTTTTTTTTTTCGAAATTTTATAAATATTTTTTTTTTTTCTCAAAAACTGTTCAACAGATTTAAAACATAAAAATACAAAAAAAAATCTTTTAGTTAAGGCTAGATAATGGTTGAAAAATTTTTTACGAAAAATGGTTATTGATGGTACCCCCCCAGGAACCATTTTTTTGTTTTTGATTTTCTCAACCGATTTTGATCATATTTTTTTTGCCAAAGCTCCCCAAAAACTTGAATAGAATTGTGTATTCAAATTTTCAAAAAAGTTTTTTTGGATTTTTTTAAAAAAAATTCAAATTTTTTTTTTTAAAAACTCAATATTTCGAAAACCCGATTCCAGATTTTTTTTAAACTTGATAAATGAAAGTTTCTCAATATAATTTACAAGATGTTCCAAAAAAAATTTATTTTACCTAAAACTAAAGGTACCCACCATACAAATGTTAAAAAATGGTTTTCAAAAATCGTATTTTTCTCGAAAGCGGCGCCTAGAATTTTAATAAATTTTGTTTCTTTTAATTGATTCTTACGATCTTTAATTTAATAAAAAAAAATTAAAATTAAGATATTACAGCTGGTACCTACCATAGAACCATTTTTTTAAATTTTGGAATTGCTCATTATCGACATAACCGATTTTAATGAATTTTTTTTATAGAAATGCTTTTAAAAAGTTTAAGAAACATTGCATTCCAAAACTTAAAAAAAAATATATTTTTTAAATTTTTGAAAAAAAAAAAATTTTTTTTTGAAAATTCAATTATTCAAAAACGGCTGAATAGTTTTTTTTTTTGTAAATTTAATTTTCATTCGTACAATAATAAAAACTTAAAGTTGGCACACCAATTTTTTTTTCTTAAATGTCTTTTAAAAATTTTGTATATAAAAGCTATTTTTTTAAGAAACCACTACAACGACTTATAATTTTTGTTCTTGGATAAATTGATATTTGCATAGCATTCTGTTTTTATCTCTTACTACTAAATGAATTTTGGCGGTCAGCCATCAGACGAATAGGGGGAATAACATGTACTCGTAGCATACGAAAACATGCACGTGCCGTAACTATTCGGGACTGGTGGAAGTCTGATCATAGCCTCTCCGTGGCGGCCGCTAGAAACAAGCCTTTAAAAAGGTTTGGCTAATATGATCAGGCTGGTTCCTCAGGTTGGCGACAGGTTAATTCCCTGTCCCGTAAAACTTTTGAATTACGAGACCGACAACAAGCCTCGGAAACGGACTGATCACACGACGACAACCAATGCAACGAAAACTGAAAAACGATTTACGAATTTTCTTATGGAACGTACGATCGCTCTATAGAGCTCGAGCTGCTCAGCAGCTAGCCGATGCCCTGTCAAAATATAAAGCTGACATAACAGCTCTTCAAGAAATCAGATGGACAGGGAATGGTGTTCTACAGAAGAAAGAATATGACATATACTATAGCTGTCATACAAAACACCATGTGCTCGGGGTAGGCTTCCTAGTCAGCGAAAAAATGAAGTCTACCATCATCGGCTTTAACGCTATAAGCGAAAGGCTATGCACCCTTCGCGTGCGAGGCAAATTTACGAATATCAGCCTCATTAACGTTCACGGACCTACGGAGGAGTCCTCAGACGAAGAAAAAGAGACTTACTACGAACAAGTCGAGAGGGCCCTCAATGCCTGTCCAAGGTATGATGTTAAAATCATCCTTGGGGATTTGAACGCAAAAATAGGTCGGGAGCCGGTATTCAGGCATTACGCAGGCACCCATAGTTTGCATGAGAACACTAATGACAATGGACTTCGAGTCTTAGAATTGGCAGCATCGAAAAACATGGTCGTTGCGAGTACCAGGTTCCCGCGTAAAGATATCTACAAAGCCACCTGGGTATCACCTGATGGAGTCACTCGTAACCAAATAGACCACGTGTTGATAGACCGTCGCCACTACTCGAACTTGATGACGGTACGAACGTACCGAGGTGCCAATATCGACTCGGATCACTATCTTGTTGGTATGGTTTTCCGAGGGCGGATTGCCTTGCGAAGACGCATTGCATCCGCCGATCAGGTTCGAATCAACACGGCTGCCCTGCGCAATGAAAACACCAGTAACACCTTTGGTAATGCGTTAGGACTCGCCCTAGAATCACTTGATTTAGGGAGAGTAAGTCCTGGAGCCAGTATGCTGGGCGTAAATGAGAAGTGGACACGCCTTAAGAATATTGTCATTAGTACTGCCAACTCCATCTTAGGCAGCAGTCGTAAAAATCGGAACGACTGGTTTGATGATGAATGCAAGCTAGCGACTGAACGTAAGAATGTTGCGTACCGAGCAATGCAACAATCTCATAGAACGCGGGCACGCGAAGAGGAATATAAAGAGCTCAGAAGAACAGAAAAACGGCTTCACAGACAAAAGAAATCAGCCTGGGAGAAGAACCTAATCTGTGAAATAGAAAACAGCCGAGAGCGAGGTCCGCACCAGGCGCGGAAGTTCTACCAATCCGTCCGAAACATGACGCAGTACACACCACGCTGCACATACTGCAAGGGCGGAGAGGGAAATCTGATCACCGATCCTGAAAGCATACTGAAGCGATGGGAAGTGTACTTTAATGAATTGCTAAATGGTCAGCTCACTGCAGAAGTGGAGGCTCCACTACTTCAAGAAGAATACCCTATGTTGCCGCCACCAAGCATAGAAGAGGATGAGAAGGCTATAGGCCGGCTTAAACAGAACAAAGCCCCGGGAGCCGATGGCATACCAGCCGAATTATTCCATCACGGCGGGCCAGCCTTACGTCAAGCAATTCATGATATTATAGTACACGTATGGGAGCAGGAAGAAATGCCAGAAGACTGGCGAAAAGGTTTAATATGCCCCATACATAAGAAGGGAGATGTCACAACGTGCAGCAATTATAGAGGTATCACGTTGTTGAGTACCGCCTATAAGATACTCTCCTCTATCCTACAAGACCGGATAACCCCATACGCTAAAACCGTTATCGGACAATATCAGTGTGGTTTCATTCCAGGCAAATCAACAACTGATCAGATATTTACCCTTAGGCAGGCGATGGAAAAATGTCTAGAATTTAACATCCCAACATACCATCTGTTTATAGACTTTAAGGCCGCCTATGATAGCATAGCCAGGGTAGAACTTTACAAAGCCATGAGAGAATTCGGCATCCCAAATAAATTGACACGACTATGTAGGTTGACCATGACCAACGTAACAAGCCAAGTAAAAATAGCCGGATTGCTATCCAGACCAATCAACATCTTTAATGGACTCCGACAAGGGGACGGTTGGGCCTGCCTCCTCTTCAACCTGGCGTTGGAGAAAGCAATCCGTGACTCTGGCACGGCAACAAGAGGGACCATCGTCAACAAGTCCAGCCAGTTACTGGCTTACGCAGACGACATCGACATCATCGGAAGAACCGAACAAGCTGTACACGATTCCTTCATCCAGATCGAGCAGGCGGCACAAAATCTGGGGCTGCACATTAGTGAAGGTAAAACAAAGTACATGGTGGCGTCGAATGCGAGAGGAACAGTTGGTCAAACAATCAAGGTAGCGGAGCACGAATTTGAAGTGGTGCAATCCTTTAAATACCTTGGGTCAATAGTAGCAGCCGATAACAACATAGAAGAAGAAATACGCGGGCGGCTTCTCAAATCCAACAGAGCCTACTATAGTCTGTCAAAGCTCTTCAAATCCAGAAATCTCACCATAACTTCAAAACTGCTGCTGTACAGGACCATGGTCCTGCCAGTACTCACATATGGATCCGAGACTTGGGTGCTTAGCAAAAGGCACTCCGACCTCTTAGCTGCGTTCGAGAGAAAAGTCTTAAGGAGAATTGTTGGCCCCGTATGTGAGGAAGGACGATTCCGGAGACGGTACAATCATGAACTGTACGCAATCTACCTTGAAGCAGATATCGTGACAAAAATTAAGCTCGGTAGACTCCGGTGGGCAGGGCACCTAGCTCGCATGAGCGAAGAGGAACCTGCTCGGAAAGTTCTTTGTGGTACATTCTATGGTAGACGACAGCGTGGTAGACCATGCTTGCGCTGGAGAGATGGCGTAGACCAGGACGCCCGAAGCCTTGGGGTGCGCAACTGGATGGCGTCGGCTAGAGACCGGGATAGGTGGAGAGACTTGTTGAAAGAGGCCAGGACCGGAACCCGGTTGTCGAGCCGATGATGATGATGACTAAATGAATTTAAAAATAAATTTTATCCTTATGAACAGTTTTCTCTAATAACATTCGTTTTTAAAATTTCTAGTCTATTACGAGTCGTACATAGGAGCAAGTTCGTGCGACCCAGTCGTGCATTTTATTTTAATCCTGCATCGTATGTGTGTCATTTTAAAGGAACCGTAATCAAAAACGAAAACTTTCCAAGTTATTTAAAAAAAGACTGAAACCCACTCTAGAAACGAGTCATATTGATGAACTTTTAATGAAATGATTATTTAAAAAAAAATGAATAAAATGTGTTTTCTGCAGAAATTGATTTTACAAAATGAACACAGCACAACACAACCACCCAGACTACTGAGCGGAGGCTCTGAAGTCGAATCCTACATTTACATTTCAAACACTCAGTTCGTCCTATATTTTTTTTTGCATCGTCATATTGAAAGCAAATTTAAAAAATCTAGAGCAAGGGAGTTTTAAACTTCACGTTCGTCAAGGTTAGTTTTGGTTGTGCTCTTGTGATGGGTTGTTGAAATATTGCACAGCAAGTACATACGTACGTATGTGCTCTATACATATGTTTGAAGTTGCCGTCGTCCGTCATCGCTGCACAAGCATTTCAAGCACACACTTCTTTTTAATGACAGTTTTTCTTTAAAATGTCCTTTTTTGAAGTGTTGCGGTTGTTTTTGCTGCGTTTGCTACTTCTCAAATTCGCACAAGGAAAAGAAAGAAAAAATAAAAACAGTATTTATGGTCCTGGTTGGGTAATATTGAAAAGGAAAACGTTTTGAATCAAATTTCTCTTTTTTGTTTTTGTTTTTGTTTCTTTTTTTTTCTTCTCGTTTTGGTGACATAAAAGTACCTGCCTTCCTAGGATGACAAGGGGTGTTGAAATGTCTTTGACATGACACTTTTCAAATTGAAAAAAACAAATTGCAAGCATGTGAGTGTGAGTGTTTTTTTTTTTTTTTTTAAATAGAGGTGTTGACTGTGTGGAATAAGTGGTTACCGTTTTGGTATTTTTTTTTTTGATTATTTTTTTGTGCTGTGGAAGTTGGTTGCCGCATTTAATATAATGATGGTGGAAAATTCCTTGGCACAACCAGAAACACCTATATACCACTCACCACTACGGCAGCAAAAAATGTCCTTTTTCGTTCGTATCTGTGAAATGTAATGTTTTGAGTATCTGTCACGTTTGTGTCTTATAATGCCTTTTTATAACTCAAATAGATAGAGTTCTCTTGGTGACCTCTTTGCTTTCTTTTTCTTCTCAGGGATTTCTTTTTGTTCTTCCTTATAATTTGAATTAATAGCTTATACACGTGAAAGGCACTGAAAGATTGAAGATCTTTTGTGTGTGAGAGTTTAGAATTGGGTGAGTTGTTCGTTAACGAATTCCTTTTGTTGGGAAATGGTTTTGGTTTAAAATTGTCTGGCCATAGATACACACGTTGACTACCCTTCAGATCAGAAAAAGAAAATCATTCTGATTTTACGGAAGACCCATGGCTTATAAGCCTTCATTTCTTGATTTTGAAATGAAAGAAAAAGAGGATAGGTAGACAGACTAGGAGAGAAAACATGGCTCAGGAAAATATTTTCATTAAAATCTTCTCTACAAAAGAGGAATTATTAATGAAATTCATGTCTGGAAAATAAGCCCTTGACGAAAAAAGTATTCTTTATAGATTTTATTTTTAGCAAAAATTATTCGATTATTTTGTATTAACTCGCTTTTTGTACGTCTGTCTGATTGTTTGTTAGAAGGTTTTCCGTTCGGTAGAAATTTCGGAATCAATTTTATATTCTTCTAAAGGGTTTAGCAGAGGAAGGACAGCTAGCTGTTGAAATGGAATAAAACAAGCTGTGTGTGAGGTATTAGCAAAATTCTTTTATATTTTGAAAGGATTGTGCATTATTTTATTTACGAAATATGATATCATTTAAATGGTGGCCTCGCACTCTTATAGTGGCACTGATTCGAGTGGTCTAATTTGCAATGACTGTTCCGCATAGACCCGGTAGAATTTGAGCGATGGATGGAAAGGAAGCCGTTTAGAGTCACCAATTACTTCTCGGAAGATGACCAAAAAACCTGCAATGGATAATGAAATATCTGCCACCAAGGTAGAGAAAATCAATCCAATTAAACAATCAGACCTCAAGAAACCCAACAAGGAACCACGATCCCTACTTAAGCCAACAATTGTGTGCTTCAAGCTAAACGTGGCGGAAATCAGTAAACTTCTGAGAGCTCAAGGTATAGTATTCAAAGAACACAATATCAATAGTGAAAAATCGGTCATCACAACAAAGATCAAAGAGGAACACTAGAAGAGTCAAGATTTGTTGAAGGTGAAGAACAACACAGAATTCAATACCTATACCGCCAAAGAAGACAAGAAGACATTGCTGGTCCTTAAAGGAATTCATTAAACTATCAAAGCCACTGAATTCAAGTAGGAGCTCGTTGCGGATGGCATCGTAGTCCGTAGACCCGACGGGACCGGAAGTATAACAGCTTCGTCGTTGGAGTTTCCAAAACTTCGGATATCCCAGTAATTTACGGAAAAACACTTCTTATGTACCAAAAAGTCCATTGGGAGTAGTTTAGAAAGTTTAAGTTTGGACATTTTGCTAGCAGCTGTGGCATGCATTACCGTTGTGTCAAATGCAAGAATGATCACAATACAGAAGACTGATCAAGGACTTTTAACAATGTCATTGACGATATTATTTTCTGCGTTATAACTGCTATCAGACTGGGCACTCTGCCAGCTACAGAATCGTCTTTGGGTTTTACGTGAGTACCTGCCGATTACCGGCTCTACCCCACGGGAGGCCTACCTCCATCGGAGTCAGATTGGGTCCTGACCATTAATCCCGACATAGCCGAAGCCATCTCGGTCGCAAAGTTTTGACATGTTGCAGTCATGAACACACCACTTGCTTAGGAGGCGAGGTCTATCTATCACCTCTTGAATCCACAGGCACGCCTGGGAACCATGTGTCTCCGCATTCGGAATAAACCAAGCCACCACGATACTACCACTAGGTGGCCTACCTCACAGCTGCACTTCACTATCCGAAGATAGAATAAGAGAGCCGAAAGACGTACGCTATAGCCCTCAGACTCGTGGGCACTATCTCCCATGGTGCCAGAATATTATGGTCACTTACAGATGAGCTCCTGCAAAGCTACGGGGCCTGTCAACCCTGGTATACACACACCCAACTAAGCTACTAGTCGAGGTAGAAACCACAACCAAGAATGTGCACCTCCCTGCTGAGTTGTTACACACTTCTTAGCGGACTTCTACCTTAAGGACCCCGTCCAGACTGTTCCGATCAAGTTAGTTCAGTTACCGTTACAGTAACCTATCCACACGCACCGCGAGGAGGTCGATAGGAACCGGGAATAACAGCTTTGTGCGAGGTAGCAATACCGGCCCACCGACAAAGTCAGTGGACGAGCCCATCAGAACATCAAACCAGTATTACCGCTAACGCAGCAACACCGGTAGAGTTCAACAGAGCCCCGGACAAGCCTTGAACTACTCAAGCACGCCGTCACCCCCACCTGCACTCTGCCAGCTACAGTGGATGTCACCAGTTTGCTGTAACTTCTTCTTCTTCTTCCTTTTCTTCGGCGCTGTTATGATCTCGATGTCGAGGGGATCATAACTCTCCCACGTATCTGCTTCACACTAGTGATCCGCCTGTGGGGTTCGCCGGGTTGACCTCAGAAATCGGCGGCAAGCCTCCCGGTTTTGTATTGTTCCATTTCTGAGGCCAACTGAATGCTGGTGTTTTTGCATTTGTTTGTACCAGGAGTGTTTAGGCCTACCTTTCTTTTTATTTCGAATTGGAACGTTGTATGATATTGCCTTTTTGACGGGGTTCTCAGGATCTCTCCTTTGAACATGGCAATACCAACTGAGTCGGTCGTGTTCAATTTTTTGGGAAATGGTATTCTTAACATGAAGGCTTCCTCGGATCTTCGTACTTCTAATTCGATGAAGCTTTGTAACTCCTGCTGTCATACGAAGCATCTTCATCTCAGCTGCCGTTAGCTTTCTCTCATACTTTTTGTACATTGTCCAACATTGTGAACCGTTTGCTGTAACATTAGCAACAAAAGCAATTGGGACTGGCTTATAATACGCCAACGTTTTCGCCATATATGGGGCAGCTTCTAAACCTTTGGGAAGTCAATTTAAGAAGGCAGGAAATGAGCCAGCTCAACCAGCTACAACTCCATTAGCCAAACCAGTAGTCCAGAAGGGGACTGCACCATCCAATAACCTAAGCCAAAAAGGACAATCCCAGTCTTTCAACATATTTAACGATACCGAAAGACTGTTTGGAAAAGATCTCCTATCTCCTGTCTTAAAGGCCAAGGAGGTAGTTCCAAGCAAATACGGTTATCTGAATGAGAAAGGAAAGGTTAAACTTATTTTTTCATTATGTATGAAGGAGACTACCTATGCTTCATGACATGTAACAAGCTTAACTCTACTATGGTAATATCACAACATTGAGTATATCGAGTGGAGCAAGTGAGAGAAAAGTTTCTAGAGCGGCGTTTGACGTGGTTCTTTAATATGACTGCTTAGAAACAGAACAAGAAACAGTAAAAACAAATATTTTTGTCTAGAGAAATGTTGTTTTTTTTTCGGGATAGTCTTGTAAGCTAAAAAGCTAAATTTTCTTAGACGACTACTGTCCTTTTCAAACAGCATACATGCACATTCGACTGCTCAGTACAGTCTCTAAATTCCCCATCATCATTTACCATGGATGACTTTAACTTAGGTAGGTATAAGTTAAAAAAACGTTGTGCGTTCATATTACCCAATTACATGCACAAACGACATTAACTCCCTGAAGGACTTACAGAAAGAGGCAGAACCTATACCTCCTATCCATATCGAAATCTGATTGCATGTGAATAATTTGGTGTAATCGGCTTACATATTACTTGCCACACGCCCTGCTTAATTAAAGTCATTCAAAGTTGGTAACACAATTTGTTTCACACCAAAGGGCAAAATCTCGTTTTTGAAATGTATTTGAATGTTGTGTACAAACACTTACAATTGGATAATATTCCATAACTCTATCATACGCATATAATCACCATAAAACCCTTTAATTCGAAATCAGGATAATACTTACCTGCTTATTCATGCAACCCTTCAACTTTGTTAAAAAAAAAAATAAATTTAATCTAAAATCGAGAAACAAAGTGTAACTGATGTTGATTCACCGCAACAAATTTTCTACCCTTTGCCATGACTTTGAAGTGTCATTGTAGAACCACAGACATACCTACATTTAAATCTCCAGATCAAACATGTTAATATCCGACCCTAGGCCTTCACAAAAGGGGTTATGTGCAACAACAAAAAACAATAAGTACAATAATTGGACGAAAAAGGCAGCAAATTAATCATCCCCAGGCATCATTTCCACAAACCGGGATTACAACCCAAAACAATATGGGATTTTTGGTCCTTTGATTTTGAAAGATGCGTCTGCTGCCTCAAATTTTCAATAAATCTAAATAATTGTGATTTCAAATGAAAATTTTAATAATAAATTATTTTATCTTCGATTTCCCAATATTGAGTTGGAATCTACATAAATGTGTTAGACTAACTGTCTGATGTCAGAGGGTTAAGGTGGTTTGTTCGGTTAGTTAAACAGTAAGCGGCCAAAGGGGCATTTATTTTACATCCCCTCTCATAAATTTATGATTTTCGACCGATTTTTAGTGAAAGTACCCCTTGAATAGAGAGGAGAAGGATCAACCCTTTTGCAAAACACACACACACTCACACATCCATGCATAGGATTAGGGTAAGTCGAAAGGATTACACATAAATATCGATTTCATTTTTGGTAATAAATTATGTTGGGTTAGGTCTTTTAGTTAAACGACGAATAAACGAACCAACGAGGTATCCTTTCAGTTTTAACCATAATAATGAGCTTACATTCCCTATCCATTACACTTGCATGTACGCAACGCAAACGCATATCTACATTTTCGAACATAATTCAACTTCATATGTTGCCCATAATTGTGTAATGTGAGTAATGTGTGTGTGTCAGCTCAACACCGATCATAATTAATTAGAACATTGAACGTGCAAGGACGAAATTTAATTTGTATGATTTGCCAGCAACTAGAGCGAATAATTGAAAGTTACTGCAGGTATTGGTAATTTATGTCTTTGGGGTGCAATATTTTGCAGAAATTGTAGGTACATGGTGGAGGGTGGTACAGAGCCTAAGCGGGTTGGCCGATTTGCATTGAACTTGGCATAGAGTCTTTTTAGGAGAATATTCGAATTTTCGTTATTTTTTCCCCTCTCAAACGGGTAGTTGACACACAACGATTTTCGCTTTTCCAAGTAGGGTCAAAATTCGCGTATTTGACTTCAAACAAAAAAAAAAACAATTTATAGCTTAGTGCTGATGATGACGCTAAAACTAATCTTGTTGCTGTTGATGATGTTGTTGTTTTTGATGATGTTGCTGCTGTTGATGGTGTTATTGCTGCTGTTGCTAATGCCAGCGCTGTCGTCACCCATTCAATTGTACCTGAATTTTTTGATATCGTTCCGGATATTTATTCTGCTAATGGGGTCGGTGTAAATTCTATCGATCTTGCTCCTGTTGCTGTCGCTGCACTTTCAACTGGTGATGTAATTTCTGATGATGCCGTTCCTGATGTTCCTGAATTTTCCAGTGATTTTCCTGTAGTAAATTGTTTTAACAATGTAAATTCTAAAAATCTTTGTATCTACTACCAAAACGTTGGTGGAATTCGAACGAAATTAAATGAATTATATGTCTACTTTGCATCACAAGATTATCATATAATAGTACTTACTGAAACTTGGCTTAGTGAGAATCATTTTTCATCGGAATTATTTAATTGTAATCAATTCGTAGTTTTTCGAAAAGATAGATGTTCATTTACTACTGGTTTTGAAAGAGGTGGAGGTGTAATTATTGCAGTTAGAAGTAACTTTGTTTGTAATCAAATTGAACTAATTTCGGATAAAAATCCACAAGGTTTTGATATTGATCAGTTAATAATAAAAATTAATTTGAATAGAAACTTAAATTTATATGTGGTTGTAAGTTATATTCGACCAGGAAGTTCGTTAGATTTATATAACCAGAATTTATTAAATTGTCAATCAATTCTAAATAACTTAAGTACAAGTGATCATGCAATAATCTTAGGAGATTTCAATCTTGGAGATATAAGCTGGAAATAAGACTTGGATGACAAATTTTTAGTACCTACCATTCAATGTCCGTACTGACATAGAAACGTCAGTGATAGATTTTTTCAGTCAATTTAATCTTATACAAGTAAATAATTTTCCTAATAGTTTGAATCGTATATTAGATTTAATTTTCGTGGATCAAGAGTTTGAAGCTTATATTGAAAAGACAAATTTCCCTGTTGTCAAAAACTCAATCTATCATATTTGTTTCACTGTAGAGTGTAAATTTTTAACTTACTCGTATATCAAAGAGACAATTGATGTACCAGAACTTTATTTTGATTATAAGCGTGCAAACTTTGAAGCAATTAATACCTATTACTTTTCAATTCCGTGGGATGATACAATAAACAATTTAAGTCTTATTCATTCGTTTGAAAAATTTGTAATGTATCTAGATGATACTTTTGAAATTTATATTCCGAAAAAAATATTTAAGCCCAGTAACAACCCGCCTTGGTTTAATAAACAATTATTGAATCTGAAAAATAGAAAAAAATAAAGCCTATAAAGTTTACAATAAAAACAGAGATAATTTTGACCTAAAGCAGCAATACATTCTATGCCATCGTGAATATGACTGCCTAAAAAATTTTTTGTTTAATAATTTTACTCTCAAAGCTGAGTCTAAAATTAAAACAGATTGTAAATATTTTTGGAAGTTTATAAATATGAAGAGAAAATCTACAGGACTCCCAAACTGTATGAAATTTTCTGATAACTTATCTAGTGATATGAACATAATATGCGACTTTTTCGCTGATTATTTCAAATCAGTTTATCTGCCTCCTTCTTCTTGTGAACCTTCCCTTTTCACACCTACAAAAACTGTTGATGTTGGAAGTATGGAGTTAAGCGTTTCTGATGTTTTCGAAGCTTTGAATAGTCTTGATGTGAAAAAAAGTGCTGGACCTGATAATATTGCTCCTATTGCTCTAAAAAAATGTGCTGCTTCTCTTGCTTTGCCGCTTAGTATTATTTTCAATAAATCTCTACATACAGGCCAGTTTTTAGACTATTGGAAGATATCCTTTATAACTCCAATTCATAAATCGGGATCGAAGCAAAATGATACGAATTATAGACCAATATGCAAATTGTCAGTGATCCCAAAAATGTTTGAAATGCTTGTTTGTAAAAAGTAAAATTTTCTTATTAAGGACATTATATCTGAATTTCAACATGGCTTTGTTCCCGGTAGATCTACATCTACAAATCTATCAACACTAGTCACAACCTCATAGTTTCGCTTTTGAATCGATTTCCTCTTTCGAAACATATAAAACTATTTCATCTTTAAAAAACAAATTATCATGTACATACTTCAGACGGAATATCTAGTATTTTACTAAAAAAAGTGGCATTTTTTGTATCTGATGTTTTGAGTTACATCTTCAATCTCAGCGTTCAACAAGGATGTTTCCCTCAACAATTTAAATGTGCAGAGGTGATTCCTCTTTTTAAGAAAGGTGATCGTAAAAATATGGCAAATTTCAGACCGATTTCTCTTCTACCAACCATATCAAAAGTTTTTGAAAAATTACTTATAAAAAGAATTTCTTCCTTCTTACACAAAACCCAATATTTTAGTGAAAATCAATTTGGCTTCCGTTCAGGGAAATCTACTGAAGATGCGATTCTTAGGTTATGTAGTCAGCTTTATGAGAGTTTGAATGACAACAAAACCACTTTTGCTCTTTTTATTGATATGACTAAAGCTTTCGATATGGTTGACCATGATTTGCTTCTAAGTAAGTTGTACAACATAGGCTTTAGAGGCATTATTTTTCAATGGCTTAAGTCATATTTGAAAGACAGAATTCAAAGAGTAATTGTCAACGGACAAATAAGCGGAGCTAGTGCTCTTAAAACAAGGGTACCGCAAGGTTCCGTTCTTGGGCCCATATTTTTCCTAATCTACATCAACTCACTCTTCACACTCCCGTTAAATGGTATATCAACTGCTTTTGCAGATGATATTTCTTTAACGTATCAATATTATTGTGAATTAGACTGTATCGCGCGCACTGAACATGATCTTGAACTTTTAAGGACCTGGTTTTTTGTACATAAGTTGATCATTAGTGAAAAAACTAAATTAATGTCGTTTAAAACCTCAGGGCTTAACCCTAGTAATTATGACTTTTATTTCCATGGCTCTGATTGTAGTAAATTCATTTTTCCTGTTCATAATTGCGGTAAGCGTAATTTTGTGCATTGCGACTTGTGTTCCGATTCTTGTTTTAAAATCGATATGGTTCAAAACTACAAGTACTTAGGAGTAACAATTGATACAAATCTCAATTGGAAAGATCATACTAGAAATATTAGAAATTACCTTTTAGGTGTTACTCGAAAAATGTATCTATTAAAGCCTTTCTGTTCAAAAAAAAATTATTAACTTCAATTTACTACGGTCTCGCGCACTCAAAATTACAATATGGTTTGTCGAGCTGGGGAGGTTCATATGCAAATACTTTAAGACCGTTGTTGACCGCTCAAAAACATCTTATTCGAATAATTTGCAAAAAAAATCGTCTTACTGAAAGTTGGCCCTTATACAAGGAACTTCGAATTCTGCCTATAAGACACCTTTACATTTTCAAAGTGCTTAAAGAATTTTTTTTACGGAGTGGAAATATTCCTAGCAGAAATTCCCAAATTTACAATTTACGCGTAAATAACTTAAATCTTGTCACAGTTCCCACTGCTAACAAAACTCATTTTTCGATCTTTTAATAAGTTGCCAATGTCAATTAGATCAACGGCTAAATCTTAACTCTTATCTGAATAAAATTAAAAACTGGCTTTTCACAATCGACTTAGAAAATATTGAAAATTGTTACTAATTTTGTGATCTCACTGTATACCTAAAACAAAAAAAAAAAAAAAAAAACTTTGTCTATAATGTTTCGCAAAATAATATAAAAAAAAATATATATATATATATTATTATTATTAACAAAAAAAAAAATCTGTAATCATCTTTGTATTGTAATTTAAAAGTAACTACAAACTGTTGTCACCCCACACCAGTTCCTATAATGTATTTATTGTTAAGTAGGTTTCATTCAACTCTAACTATACACGTTAATGAATGATAACTATTATTTATTCTCTTGTTATTTCTTTAATTATTATGTAAATATCCTAAATATGTAATGAATAAATAAATAAATGTCTAACTAACTAAAACTACCTAAAAAATTTATGCGAATCAGTTCTCTATGGATTTGATAACAGTTATCAAACTGACATTATTTTCACCGATTTTGCTAAAGCATTCGACAGAGTTGATCACAATATTTTAATTTTCAAGCTTTTAGAATTAGGTTTTCATTCTAGTTTTCTTAATTGGATCTCTGAATATTTAAAAAACAGAGTTCAATTTGTTAAATTGGGCAAACATAAGTCTAAAAGGATAGATGTTACCTCAGGTGTACCTCAAGGTAGTCATATTGGACCTCTGTTATTTGTCCTTTTTATAAATGACATCCCAGACAGTTTCAATCATTTAAAGTATCTTATGTACGCCGATGACGTTAAACCAATTGTTTCTTAATGTCGCCAAATGTCAGAGCTTTTATTGCCATAGAAAAAAAAACACCCATTATCTTTGATTATACGAATAACAATATGACTCTAGATAGGGTTACAGTAAAAAAGGATTTGGGAGTTGTTTTAGATGTAAAGCTTTCGTTTAGCATGCACATCGATTACATAGTGAATAAAGCTAATGGGATGTTAGGGTTTATCAGACGAAACTCTAGGGATTTCTCTGACCCTTATACACTTAAATCTTTATATATTTCTCTTGTAAGATCGGTACTGGAATATTGTAGTATAGTTTGGAATCCCTACTATAATACACATTCGGCAAGAATCGAAAAAATTCAAAAAAAATTTACCAGGTTTGTTTTTATAAAATTGAACTGGAATATGAAAGTACCTTCATATGCATCTAGATGCTTGCTTATTGACATTCAAACGCTTGAGCTAAGAAGAAAATACTTCTCAATTATGTTTATAAAAGATTTAATAAGTAATCGTATCAAATGTTCTCTTTTACTTGAACGAATTCACTTTTACTTTCCGTCAAGAAATCTCCGCGCTCATTTTCATCTGCGAGTAACTTTTGCCAGAAGAAACTATAGTAGAAATGAACCGTTTGCACACGCTGTATAAGAAAAACTAATTCTGTTGTTAATTTTATAGATATTTTTTCAAATAATTCAAGGGATGTATTAAAAAAAAAATGTATGGCTGGCTTTGCTATTTCCACACGACATGTTATACTCTTTATTTATCTTTTTACTTATATATACATATGTACAATTTTATATTTATTTTATATTATAGTAGTCTGTAAGAGTTGAAATCTCTGTTTGATGAATAAACTAAACTAAACTAAATATTCCCAAAAACGACTTTAACGATTTTCATTAAAGAAGAACGAAGAACGAAACTATTTCAACAATGTTATAGGTTTATTGATTTGTGGACTGTATGTAGGAAGATAGGTAGAAATGGCGGCCAGAACAGTCTTCTTGAGTGATGCAAGTAGCGTCGGATTTCGCCGTTTTCATACCATAAACTAGTTTGATCTATGGTTTTAATGGGGTATGATGAAAGATTTAAAAGCTCCTCTCTATCTGAAGGTTGCTAAGTTGTGTTGTCATAAGATCGAAAAGTACCTATTGCAAAAGTGGTTAAAGTTCGTCTCAGATCTACTTCGTCGTGTTAAGATAAGAAATCAAGTATTCGACCTTTGTGTCAGATAGTTCCTTAAGCTGGTCGAGGAATAACTTTTTGATGATCAGCTTGGCATCATCAATAATAATCAGCTATAACTCCAGCATATACTATACACTTGGTAGCAGTTCATGCAAGTTGTTGTTGTAATATTCTAACCTTCAATATTTATATGATGTTGACACTGAGAGATGTTTCCCGCTTGAAATCTTCACAGAAAGCTTGAACAACTTTGGGAAATATTGAAAACTTATTTCTAAAGTAAGTGAGTGTAGCCCACACAGTAGCCGCCGCTGCTGTACGCAAGTTTGTGCAAAAAGTGCGTGACACTGGTATGCGGTGACTGGTATGGTAGTGAGCAGCACTGATGCTCCCCGTCGTTGTACGGTACGCACAGACAAGAATGTGACTGCTGTAGCCGAGAGTGTAAGACTCATTTCACGAACATCAAGTCGCCATCGATCGATCTCAACAGCTCAACATTTCACGCACTAGCCTGAGAAGAATTCTTCACAAAGATTTCGGATTATTCGCTTACAATCGACTTAGCAATTAAAGGCGCTCGGCCATCCTATTCGTTATCACTTCGCAGCTTGAATGGGAAATCGATTTTGGGCGAAAAATCATCTTTTCTGACAAGGCTCATTTTCATCTCGGTGGCTACGTTAACAATTAAAATTACCGCATCTCGGGCTCGGAAAACCCGCACGTTATTATCCAGAAGCCAATGCAATTCACAGAAAGTGACAGTTTGGTGCAGATTGTCGAGTGGTGACATCATTGGACGATTTTTCTTCGAAAATGAGAAGGGGAACAACGTTTTGGTCAACGGTGAGCGTTACAGAGCCATGTTAAGTCTTTTTTTTTTACTGAAATTGAAGGCAGGATGACCCGCCATACCACACAGCAAATGCCACAATCGATAATTTGTTCACCAAATTCTGCAATCGTTCCATCTTGGTGGATGTCAATTGGCCGCCTCAGCAACGATTTGACCCCTTTGGACTTTTTTCTTTGGGGAACCGTGAAGGACCGATGTTTTTCCAACAATCCAGAAACGATTCAAGCATCTAAGGCCAATATAACCCAAGCAATTTTTGAGTTACAGCCCAAAACCATCAACAAGGTCTTGGAAAATTAGAGTGACAGAATGCGCTACTGCGAAGGCAGCCGAGACAGTCACTTAAAAGATGTTGTATTCCATAATCAATGGGAATGTTTGCTCTTACTAATAAAGCCATAATACATGGACAAATTTTAATTTTGTTCATTTTATTGCATTTTTGAAAAGAAACTTGTATCTGGCCCACCTTGTGTCGGTCCTTAAGGACGGTTAAAAAACGCAAGCTGGGAAAGGGTCAGACATCTTCTCAGACAACCCACTCATAAATAGACCATTAATGCTTCCAAGCGTCTTTCCACCTGTAAACTGACGAATAAGAACATTCCTACTTTCATAGATGACAATCAGAGCCATTTCGGCAATTGTCACGAAGTCAAAACTGGTTGCCGGAGTGAATTAAAATTGCTCGGCGAAACAGAATCAGTCACCTTTCGATGGGTCCCGGGACACCGTGACATTTATAGAAATGAAATGGCTGTCTAACTGGCCGAAAACCGAGTCCAATTAAACACTAAGTACTTATTCACGGCAGCAAGAGGGACCATCGTCAACAGGTCCAGACGCAGACGACATCGATATCATCGGAAGAACCAAACAAGCTGTACACGATTCCTTCATCCAGATCGAGCAGGCAGCAAAAAATCTGGGGCTGCACATTATAAAGGTAAAACAAAGTACATGGTGGCGTCGAATGCGAGAGGAACAGTTGATCAAACAATCAAGGTAGCGGAGCACGAATTTAAAGTAGTGCAATCCTTTAAATACCTTGGGTCAATAGTAGCAGCCGATAACAATATAGAAGAAGAAATACGCGGGCGGCTTCTTAAATCCAACAGAGCCTACTATGGTCCGTCAAAGCTCTTCAAATCCAGAAATCTCACCATAACTTCAAAACTGCTGCTGTACAGGACCATGGTCCTGCCAGTACTCACATATGGATCCGAGACTTGGGTGCTTAGCAAAAGGCACTCCGACCTCTTAGCTGCGTTCGAGAGAAAAGTCTTAAGGAGAATTGTTGGCCCCATATGTGAGGAAGGACGATTCCGGAGACGGTACAATCATGAACTGTATGCAATCTACCTTGAAGCAGATATCGTGACAAAAATTAAGCTCGGTAGACTCCGGTGGGCAGGGCACCTAGCTCGCATGAGCGAAGAGGAACCTGCTCGGAAAGTTCTTTGTGGTACATTCTATGGTAGACGACAGCGTGGTAGACCATGCTTGCGCTGGAGAGATGGCGTAGACCAGGACGTCCGAAGACTTGGGGTGCGCAACTGGTTTATATTATACGCACACTCAAGGGGTTATAAATACCCTTATGATGTTAAACACAGTGCGAGCAATTAGGAAAGTAGGATAGGATGGGAAAGGAAATACCGATGCACGTTAGTTTTAAATGTCTGCACATTGCAATTAATGGAAAATATTGGGCTGGGTAAAGCATTCCACATTCGTGTAGTGCGGCTTAAAAAAGAATCTCTTTACTTTACAGAACGCCCGAAATTGGGCTCAAGGATAAACTGATGAGCATTCCTAGAAGTACGGGTATTACGGATGAATTGTTTGAGGGGAGGAATGCAACTGTTTATGAAAATAGCAGCAAAATAATGATAGACATTTCCGTTATATATTTTTATAGCTCTCTTTTGAATTCTGTCCAAGGGACTAAAGTGGGTTTTTGGAGCAACTGTCCCGATATGGGAATTGTACTCGAGCTTTGGACGAATATAGGCCTTAAAGATTACAGAAATATCGGAAGGGGTAAACAACCTAACACTTAGCAGCATTTTTGGCGACGCCAAATTTGTGATCACTCCACAAAAGATGGTCTGGGGTGCACATACCTACCCAAAACTTTGTTTAAACTGTCAATCCAATCAAGCCAGATGAATTCATTCTTTTTAGAAAAGTCACAACAATCCTTCATCTCAGGGCATTTTGACTTGCGACTTATAAGTGCATTCGTAGAAGAATCGAACTCGAAATTTTGATCAAAGTTGGAACTATGTAAAATGATAGCGAAGAAGAAAAAACTGTGTTTCGCAACGGCTCGATTTTCGTTAAACTTGGTAGATATTGTTTTTAAACACGTTTTATTTTTTTGTTATTTTTTTTTTTAAAACCAAAAATAACGGTACTTACCATACGATTTTTTTCGAAATTTTATAAATATTTTTTTTTCTCAAAAACTGTCCACAGATTTTTTTTAAAGAAATTGAAAAAAATTCATTTAGTTAAAGTTAGGTAATGGTTGAAAAAAAAATTCCGTTTATCAATGGTAACCACCATGGAACCATTTTTTTTTTTGATTTTCTCAAAAATGGTATGACCGATTTTAATAATTTTTTTACGTTAAGGCTCCCCGTCCCCATCAGTTTCAATATTATTGTGTGTTCAAATTTAAAAAAAAAGTTTTTGGATTTTTTTAAAAAAAATTCAATTTTTTTTTTGAAAACTCAATATGTACTTATTTTGAAAACCACATGCTCAATTTTTTGAAACTTGATAAATAAAAGTTTTTTAATATAATCTACAAGATATGAGAAAAAAGAAATTATTTTACTTGAAAATAATGGTACCCTCCATACGAATGTTAAAAAATGGTTTTCGAAAATCGTATTTTTCTCAGAAAACGGCGCCTAGAATTGTGACAAATTTTTTTCTCTCGATTATTTCTAACGATCTATAATTTAATAAAATAAATTTCGAAATTAAGATATTACTGACAAAGAACCATTTTTCCAAAATTTTGAGTTCTCACTATCGACATAAGGGATTTTAATGTCATTTTTATAGAGATGCTTCTAAAAAGTTTAGTTTGATAAAAATTGCATTTCAAAACTTACAAGAGAAAATATTTTTTGAATTTTTAAACAGAAACGGCTCAATATTTTTTTTCTTTGGAAATTTAATTTTTATTCGAACAATATTGAAAACTTTTTTAAAACTTTTGTGTATAGAACTTATTTTTTTAAGAAAAAAAAATAAATCTTATTCTTATGAACAGTTTTTTTCTAATAACATTCGATTTTAAAATTCCTAGTCTATTACATAGGATCAAATTCATGCGACCCAGTCGTGCATTTTATTTTTTATACTCGATATATTTTTATTGAACTTTTTCCTAAGAAGTGTATTTCTCTAAAATGCGTTTAAAGCCACAAGAGAAAGTTGCTGCCATGTAGTACCTAAAAAATGAAATATCGCTACATATTTTTAAACAAAAAATGGCTTTAAGAAATTCCTTCTTTGTTGTCGAATATTTTCATAAAAAAAATTTTCCGGAAGCGTTAAATTTCACAGATTTTTTTATATCTGTTCTGCACGTTTTCCCACCCTTACATTATATTTGCAAAGAGAATTCTTAATCCAATCGGAACGAGTAGAGTGCAGCATTTAACTTTAATAAAAATATCAAAGATTTTTTTTTTCTTTTTTGGTTTTAGACAAAAAAAAATATACTTATATAGAAGCATACACATTTTTTTTAATAAACGAAAGCACAACCTCTTTGTGTGTACACACAAAACACACAATTTTTGTTTTCCTTTCTATTTCTTAAAAGGATGAAAGAAAGCTAATTTCGTTACTCAACTGAATCCATTATTTTATACGTCGTCGTTATTGGTTTGCAATTTTAAATTCTCAAGACCAGCACAAACTCATACTCGCTACGAGTATATGAACGAGTATGAATATCCTCAACATAAGGAAGGAGTGCGTTCATAATATTTGAACAAAAGAATTGAGCTTAGAATAGAGTCGTACAGAAGATCCTTAAAAAAAAAAAACGAAAAAAAAAAAATCCAACGAGCTAGGACGATTAGATACAGTAGAGAAGAAAATCATGATGTGATGAATTTTACGACTTCACCAAAGGACCTTCCGTTTCATAGTTCCGTCGCATATCCACTTCCTTTCAACCATACCCCACATGTATGTACATATATGTATGCTGAAGATTTGCTTCTCTTTATTTTTTCCTTATCCGTTTTGTTATTATAAAATATTCATTCTGTTGGAGTGTCCCCACAAGACTCATGTCTGTGTGCCATTTGTATGGTGAAGTCCTTGGTAAAGGTCCGTGCCACCACTGTGTGTAATAAAAGTTTATTTTTATTGTTTTTTTTTTTTTTGCATATATGTTTGTTGGTTGGTGTGTTGGTAGATGGTTGCGTGGAATGGAATAGCGTATCATAGATTAATATAACAATGTTGTCAGCAGGACAACAGTGACGACGAAGGCAGCCTCGAAGTCGACAACGAAGACGGACGAACGAACCAACGTATACGTTTACACTGAAAAACAAACTCTTAAATGGAACACTTGTTTGTTTTGAGATTTTAGTTATTTACTCTTTTCTTTTTAAAGTAGGTAGCTTTAAGAGTAAGTGCAAAGTAAGATTCAATAAAACCGGGTTATTTTTTTTTTATAAAACTGAGATTTAACAAAAATGAAGGTCGACTTTACGTAAAGAAGTTTTTCTATAAAAGTGGAAATACTGTTTTATTTAAAACAACATTTTATGTCAATTTTTTCTAAGAAACAATCATCAATGTTTACGGGCTTATTGTTGTAAGTCGAAATTTAGTCAACAAAATTAATATTGAAAAGATAAAATTATTAGAGTGCTCGGAGTGCATCTACTGTGGAGTATTCAAAAAATTTAACAACTCTTGGAGAAAACAGGAAAAATTAATGTTCGAATATTTGACATATCTATGGGGCGATCTTGCCTTAGTACAAAACTAGATCAATTAAGCAGGAGCCGGCTCTATTTAAATGTTAGGTGAATGTTACAGTATTCCAGAAACTCAAATTCGGCAAAGTCATTTTGAATATTTGTATTTAAGGTGTGCCTTCAATTATATTGACAAATGATACCCGTATAGCTTGCAGTACCACTTCAAAATATTTAAGACGTTATAATTAGGTTAAGTGGCATAAAATTTGAATTTCTAAAAATAAACTTCAGATTATCTGTTAGAAGCTCCTTTTTGCATAGAAGATGGCCCCTAACTCATCACAAATAAAATGCACGACTGGGTCGCACGAACTTGCTCCTACGTAATAGACTAGGGATTTAAAAAAAACGAATGTTATTAAAGAAAACTGTTCAAAACGATAAAATGAACTTTTTAAATTCTTTTAGCAGTAAAAGATAAGAACAGAATGCTATGCAAATATGAATTTATGAAAGAACAAAAATTATAAGTCGTTGTAGTGGTTCCTTGAAAAAATATGTACAAAAATTTTTAAACATTTTTAAGAAAAAATGTTGGTACGCCAATTTTAAATTTTTGTTATTATACGAATGAGAGTTAAATTTCCAAGCAAAATATTAAGCCCTTCTTGAGATATCGAATTGTCAAAAAAAAAAATTCCAAAAATTCAAAAAATATTTTTTTTTTTAAGTTTTGAAATGCAATGTAACCTTTTTAGGAGCTTCTTTATAAAAAATTTCATTGAAATCAGTTATGCGGATAATGAGAAACTCAAAATTCGAAAAAATCGTTCTATGGTAGGTTCAGTCAGTAATATCTAGATTTCAATTTTTTTTCTTTTAAATTATAGATCGTAAAATCTAATCAAAAGAAAAACAAAATTTTCTCAAATCTTGTTAATTATGTATATTAAGAAACTTTCATTTTTCAAGTTTGAAAACAAATCGAGCATGGGGTTTTCGAAATATTGAGTTTCCAAGAAAAAAATTTTAATTTTTTTTTTTAAATCCAAAAAATAAAAATTCAAAATTTGAATATGTTATAATATTCAAACTTTGGAGGAGCTTTAGCATAAAAAAAATGATTTAAATCGGCTGTTTTCGAGAAAATCCAAAACAAAAAAAATGGACCCAGGGGGACTACCTAAAATAACAATTTTTTGTAAATTTTTGTTCAACCATTACCTAGTTTAAACTAAATGAAATTTTTCGGTTTTTTTTTAAATTCTGTGATACAGTTTTTGAGAAAAAAAAATATTTATAAAATTTCGAAAAAATTCGTATGGCAGGTACCTTTATTTTTGGTCTTTAAAAAAAAAAGAAAAAAACGTGTGGGGAAAAAAATCTAAAAATGATATCTACCAAGTTTGAAGAAAATCGGCCGAGCCGTTTAGGCTGCAGTCGAACAGATCGACAGACAGAATTGCGAGACCCACTATTTTGGTCTTCGCTATCATCATAATGCTAACTTGACAAGGAGCAACTTTTTTTTTATCACCCCTATTGTAGAATTCGGCGAATGAGCTAAATCGACAGTTTCAATTTATTTTCAAAATTTTGCTATTAATGAATCCGACGAATGAAAGTTGAACGAACGCGCTTACAATCCCTTCGCCACCGAAATTTTGTGCAACATATATGGTATTACTGAATTCGCAATCCATTCGCACTCCATACAATATCTATTATTTTATACATCCGCACCAATTTTGAGACGAATCTGAAGTGAATTTTTGGGTAAACAAAAGAAAGAAAAACGAAAATAAACAATGGACATCACAAAAATTTAAGTCAAAAGGTTATACTGAATGTCAAATTTTATTAGAAAAAAAAAAAAAAAAAAAAAAAACACACGGTCGGTATTGACAGTGTCGATACGAAAGTGATAGGTAATTTTAGGAATCGACAATATAGTTCATCCGACGAATTTCATAATTCAGTTTAACAGCGGATGCGAAAGCTCAACGGATCGTGACAACTCACCGGGAGTAAAATTCTGCGAATTCTGTAATCGACATGTATCTTTTCAGAACATAATTTTTGAAAATTTTATTTTCAAAACTTTTGAGTGTGGATAATAATAAGTTGAAACTATTATTTATTAAAAGTATATTTTTCAAAAAATTGTTTTTCAAAAGTCTGCTTTACAAAAAAAAATTATTTTTTAAAGTTCAATTTTCAAAATTTAACTTTATTACTTTTGCAAATAATGGAAAGAAATTGCGTCCAGAATTTTCAAACACCAAGTTGGAAAACCAGGTGTTTAGTAAAGCTGTTTGTATTTGTATTCTTGTTTAAGAAACTCCTTACAAATTTCAATATTAAAAATTTTTTTGCGTAAAACTTTGCAAATAATCTAAATAATCCACTCTTTTCCACAATCAACTCATACTCAAATGGTTGGTAGGTATAATTTCACTGAAATGAAGATTTTGATCAGTGAAATAACCTCAGGTTAGGTTAGGTTGAAGTAGATGTCGGAGAGAACAGACACAAAATAGTACGGTATTATACTACTTGGATCCAGGAATGCTTTCCTCTAATCTTTGCAACATTTTGAGGTGTTTATGAGTCCAATAAGGCATATAAGACGTATAAGACGTATAAGACGTATAAGACGTATAAGACTTGATTCAGTATTTGCGAGATCTCTTTGATTCTTGAGGTAGATAAAGTCATCCAAATGAGTTCTACGTCCTTGCGATAATAGAGCAGGATTTTATGTCCGTCAGGTTAGCACTACCACTTAAAAATTTTAAAGTTGTAATATTTGGATTGATTGTCATGAATTTGTCGTAAATTTGTCGTGAAACGAAAAAAATTGTCGCATTTGTTTTTTTAAAAACTAGCCCCTAGTAATGTTTACTTGACAGTCAAGCTAGCACTACCAATCCTCAAAAAAAATCTAAAATGAACTCGAAAAAGAAAAACGACAGCGTAAATAATTTTCGTAAAATTTTTGTAAGAGAATATAAAATTTTCGGTTCATTTTTTCTAAGAAAATGCCCTAAGGAGATGCCTTAAACATGGCAAAAGTCCTAAAAATAACGTTTTTTTTTATAAAACCAAGCACTATCATACCAAAACTATATCTCAAGTATTCCTGTGAATGCGTGTGGCACGGATGGAGGGGCTCTTAAGAGGAAGATTTGTTACTTCAAGAAATATGTTTATATTTTTTTTTTTAGGTGGCAGGTACTGTGAACCGATTCCAGACTTTCCGACGCAATAATCAATCGCCCTTATTATTACGCCACAGGGTATATATATTTTGATTGATTTTGGCCAACAATGAATAAGTACTGCAGCTTCTAAAGATACCCGTAACAATATCAATGTTCTTTTTTGAATATTTTGAATTTGTTCAAAAATTAAAATTTCATAAATATGCCTCTTCCGCCTATACCTAGTATTGTCTAGAAAGTCATATTACGACCAGAAATTTGGAAACAGAGTCGTATTGAAAATTACAATACAGTTAATTAAATGATTGAATACAAGAAGAACTTGATTGAGCTACGAGTACCACCAAGTTTTAAGGCAGGAATTATAAATATTTCTTGGGTGAGGAACCGATCATCATAAAGCTTTAGTCAAGCTTAGTCTATTACGTTAATTATAATCTGATACTGAGAGTTAAACATGGACTCAGTGTCGGCAAGATTCTATATGCTCTACGCATCGGTCTACCGAAAGGTTCATTCCAATCAAGGTATTCTATTTTTTCATCTAGACCAAATCATCAAATTCAACACAAAGCCTGTTATTTCATTTTGACTTTTCGACCTCAACCTTGAAGATTTTTTTTTTTTTTGGAAGTTTGCATAGAATAGTTGGACTCTCCGACTGGAGGGTGATGTTTTATTTTAAAGGAGCAAGCAATTGATTGATAATTCTCGCTCCACCTATTCTGTAAATGCTTTTCTTGACTTTCTTTACTGTGATAATTAAATATTGCTAGGTACTTTTATGTAAATTTACCTTCTGACAGCTTATGTTAGAAAGGTTCAATAGTGTTTTCGCCATTTTTGACGATATTAAACATCATGAAATTATTTTTTCCGTTACGAAATCTGAAAGTTCTAATCTTCCTGATCGTATTTAATTTTTGGGAATTGTTTTGAAGTGTTAACACCTCAACTGACATTCCTGGTTAATCTGCACATCAGGCTTTAAATAGCTTCCTTAATATTGGTACATTGCAAGTTGATGATGATCAGAGCCCACGGAAGTTTTAAGCAGTATGAAACCTGAAAGACAATTTAGTGAAGATGGAATATCTCCTTTTGTTTTAAAACAATTTGAAAGTGCCCTAGGTGTTCTGTTGACTCTTCGGTTTAATACTTCGCTGAATAATGGTGAATTTTTGAAGGAATGGAATACTTCATTCATCATAAGTCAGGACTTAAACAGGATGTTTAAAATTATCGCCTGATTTGAAAACTGTCTCTAATACCTAAATTATTTGAGAAAATTGTATGTAATATACTTTTCTTTCCTCTCAAGAAAGTAATTGCACCTAATCAAGATGGTTCCATATCAGGAAAATCTATGATTATCTACACGGACTTTGCAAATGCCGTAATTGACAGTCAGTCACAAAATTTTGATAAAAAAGTTAAAAAATTTGGGTATCCACTCAAATTTCTGGGAATGGCTTTAATCATATTTCAGTTTGTTAATATTAGTAATATTAAATCCCATCAAATTCAGGTTTTCGCAGGTGTTCCTCAGGGAAGCCATCTGAGCCCACTTCTATTTCTAATATTGATAAATGATATATGTGCCTTTTCGAATTATAAACTCTGAAAAACTGTTGTTTGCTAATGATTTAAAAATCTTTTGTCGTATTAAGTCCATTCTCCAAGAAGATCTTAATCGACTCGATCAGTGGTGTAAAAAGAATCTGTTATTTTTAAATGTTTCAAAATGTCAAATTATGTCATTTTATCGTTATCAGTCTTTCAATTATATGATTGATGATACACCTCTAGAAAAGAAGTTAAGCAGAAACAAAAGAAAAACCACAACTTCCCAGCTGGCTAATTCTTAAAGTATAAATCTATTTAGAAAACGTTTAAAACAAAAATAAAAAAATCTTATAAAAACGTTCTAAACAATTTGTTCGTTCAATAACCCATTGGCAAGATATTGGTCTTTGTCCCTCAAGTTAGCAGACCAATGTCAGCAGAAAGAAATTTTCGTTGTGCAGTACTTAGGCGCTTCCTAAATGTCTATTAAGTAGCTGCTGAAATAGGTACACTTGCTAAACGCACGTCTTTTCGATCAAGCTCAGGGATAACCCACCTACACAATCCAATCATAAAATTCGATCAATTTATTTTTGAAAGACAAAAATCCTCCTCCGAAAAATCTCGCCTAACATTATATTTATTCGTAATTTTTCTCTCCGTGTACCTACACTTACGAGTATGTATAGAAGAATTAAAATCTACAGCTTGGAAAACCAATTGCAAGTCATAAAAGAAAAAGATAGAATCACTAGATTTTTTTTTTATTTTTATTTCTTACATATTTAAACAAAATTTCCATATTCAAGGAACGAACCTGACGAAGAGCACGCTTTGCTGTTACCTGAGCTGTGCTGTGACTGTAACTGTGACACGATGAAAGGGTGGGAAAAGTTCAGTGGTTCAGGTGTAAAAAGTAAACGTCAGCGTTAAGCTCTTCAGTTCAGCAGGAACAGAAGTGGTCTGGTGCACATTTTACATAATTTATCAAATTCTGTGTTGGTGTGATGTGTATTTGCCTGAAGAAAAGGGTTACCTTTGATTATGAGCTCCTCCAAACATACTCAGTTAGGTAGGTATAGGTATGGCATGAACTAGAGAATTAGATAAAACGATGATAACTTACGTAATAATGACGAAGGAAAAAGACTTTGCTACTTAATTAATAAATAGCTTATTTTATAAACAGAATTTCCATTTTTATTTTAATAAATTCCTGTGTGGAGAGGTTACTTTAAAGTGGTCTGATGGAATAAAATATCACTGAAAGGCAAATAGGTAGCTAATTGCTTGTGAGAGCGATGTGCTTGAAAATTCCCAAGACTTTGTGAATGGATTTCGAATGATAAGGAAAAATTAGGATCATGACATTTACTTGGTCTTATTTGTGGCAATTTAAATTATGCAAAATCCTTAAGTTGTAAAATTGTCAATTGTCAATTTTAAGAAATTATTCAAGCCATCATGAGAACTTAGCCAAAACCGAAAATTAATATTTATCAAGTGTTATGAAAATCTTCTGTTTCAAAAAGTTAAAGGTGGAAATAGCAAAATTGACAGGTACCGTAACATTTTTTTGTCTCATATGTAGATCATACGTATACTTACGAGTACAATAGTAATTTTTTTTGTATCAAAATCGTTAATGCCGTTTTCGAGATATACAAGGTGGCGCAAAATTAATCACCCTATCGGAAAATGTTACAATTTTTGCAAATGGCGACGTACATCTATAATATTTGAAATTTGTGAATTAGAGAGCCGCAGAATACAAACAGACATGCAATGTAGCGATATACTCTGCAAGAGCGTGGCATAATTATGTAGATTTTTTTTACCAAAAATCGGTCGGTGGTGTTAGCGCAGTGTGAATTTCGACGTCGATTTCCTAATTGTGTCACACCAGCTGGGCAAACATTCCGGCGATTAGGTCTTCGACCGGAACGCACTGAAACCAAAGGAGACCATGTAGGGCGTGGCCGCTCCCAGACTGGTCGTTCGGTCGAGAATATCGCGGTTGGGGCTGCCGATGTCGCTGAGAACCAAGAAACATCAACCAGATGACATACGACGCAATTGGACATCACCAGACGGACCCTACATCGAATTTTAGTGAAAGACAATTACACATGTTCCCGTACAAAGTGCAAACAGTTCATCAGTTAACGCCTGCTGACCGTCCGTCGCGTATGAATTACTGTCAAGCCATCCTCTATCTCAACAACGAAGAAGATTTCCACTAAAGCAGTTACGTCAATAAGCAAAATCTTCGTTTCCTGGGCACTGAAAATCCACTTGTAAAGCACGAAGAGCCATTACATCCACCCAAAGCTAATGTGTGTTGCGGCGTTCAAGTGGGAGTAGCGATTGGGCCGTATTTTTTTGAGGACGCCATAGGAAAATATAGTTACTGTTACTGGCAAATGTATTAGGGCCATGATAAACGACTAGGGATGTGACTGATATATTAGTATTCACTAAGAAATCACTAATATTTGAAAATATTCAATATCACTAATACTAATATCATAGATACCCTATTATTAAGATATTCATTTAGGAACCCAGCACAAATATTGCCTTCTTCTTTCTTTCGCAAAAATATTCACTTCTTTCTACAAGAAACAACAATATTTTCTTCTATATTCTGAGGCAACCAATGGTTTCATTAATTTGCACTCTACTTGTTCTCATCTGATATCTCCTTCTTACCAAAAATATTAAAATACGCACCTACTTACGAATACTATTATACAAAAATATTCGCTTCGCCCTTCCGGCCGTTAACGACACCAGCATACACGCCACAAAACCACACTACAGACAAGGACAACACTTAAAAGAAAAACTCTCTTGTTCTGATTTCTCTTTCCTACCTAAAGTATTAAGAAATATAGTATCGTCTCAACTTCGTGAGCCACTGATATCTGAATATCTGATCCTGTGAGTGATACGATACGAAGATACTTAATACAAAAATATTAGCTTCGAAGCTATTATGTTTGTATGTATGCTATGGATTTAAGTTTGTGCTACTGCTATGCACATCATTTTGAATCTTGTAATTTGATGGTTTCTAATATGAAAATTGTATTTTGGTATGAAAAGCTGTTAACTTTTTTTTATTGTTCTTGTATGGAATGGTAATGCAATACTAATATTTTTAGGTAGGCAGGTATGCCGGGGAAATAGATCGTAGTTTGTAGAGAACTTAAATGCTTAAGGAGTAGGTAAAACGCAATTATTTGTTTCAGGATAGGTATACATAGGTAAGTACGAATGAGAACTAAACATTAACATGTAGGTATGGTTCATTTTAAAAAGACTGGAATTAAATTTCAAATTTCATTTCAATGTGACTGCTGGTAAGAAAGAAAGTAAATTGTTAAAAACCAAAAGTTGAATTGTTAAAATAAATTTAAATTGTTAAAATAAATGTTAATATACAGGTAAGAAGAAGAAGAAATGATATTCAAGTAACAAGCAATTGTGCCAATATTGTCAGCGATAATGTTTAATTTAATGCTATTATTTTTAAATACTTGCAGTGAAAGCAAATAACAGCTGAAACAAAATCAACGCAACACGAAATAAAATTAGATTCAAGACAAAAAACTACATACCTACCTACCAAGGAAAAACAAATTAAATAACTACTTATAATAATTAATTTAAGTAAGAAATGTTCAAATTATTAAGTTCAATCATTCTGATTTTTATATCAGTGATTTTAAAAGTAAGTAGTAGGTATATCAGTCTTTTTTTGAGTTGATCTTATTAGTGTCAAAATCATGAGGGTCAGGGCATATTTTTGGGAAAGATATTAGTAGAATGAAGAATGGTGCTTTAGATAGCTTTTGGTGCATACACTGAAAATAAAATCTAAGTATACCTAGGTATATGACAAAAATGTAAGTTGAGCTGATAAAAATTTGGTCCAATAAAACGTTTTATCAAATTGATAAAAATTATACAGAATTTTGTTGAGATAACAAAAAATATTTTGTTGTATCCACAAAATTATTTCGTTAAGCTAACAGATTGATTTGTTAAATAACAAAAATATTTTGTCAATATGACAAAATATCGTAGAATGTACAAAATTAATTTGTCATATAAACAATTCTTTTTTTGTATCAGCAAATTTTTTGTTAATGTTACAAATTGTTTTTTTTTTTTTTTTCATTGTCGGATGTCGGATTAACAAATCCATTTTGTTTAATCAACAAAAAATTTTGTCAATTTAACAAATTTATTTTGTTGAATCCACAAAATTTATCTGTCAGCCTAATAAAAATGGTATCTAATCAATTTTAAATTTTTTCTTGTTTCAAAATAGCTTTCTTTTTTACTTTTAAATCCACAAAAATTGGCGTTTCGTCCCTGCGATCTCACATGGAATCATCTGTGAGGGCGTATTAACAATACGCAATTTTTGTTAAATTCAGTTAATCTCACATCGATTTTTTGACAGAAACCAAATGTAAACTATCATTTTTTGTTAAATTAACAAAATAAATTGACAAAAATAAATTAACAAAAACTTTATGATATTGACAAACATTTACAAAACAGATTTTTTTAGATACAAAAAACATTTTGTTAACATCACAAAAAAATTTGTGGATGTTATATTAACAAAAGTTGGTTTGTTGAATGCACAATATTATTTGTAGTGCAAAATCATCCTTTCGTATTGATAAAATTTTATTAAAACGCTAATATTGTTTTGTTGAAGGTCAACAAAAACGTTTTTATCAATATGACCTGGGAATTTATTTTCAGTGTATGTACAATGTAAAAAGTGGATACATTTTTCCAAATATTAGTGATATTTTTATATCGGTTTAAATATTATAATATTTGCTAACTAATATATTAGTATTAGGTAATATTACAAAGTATTAGTATTGACCCATGCCTATAAACGACCTCTAACTGCCGGAATCAGACGATCGGAGCATGGAGAACATGTGGTTTTAACAAGACGGTGCAACCGCGGACGCAGCACGAGCCACAATGGACATTGTGGAGGAAGCGTTTTCCGGTCGCGTAATCTTCCGTTTTGGCGATTTGGCATGGCCAGCAACAACACCCGGTTTACCATCCCATCCTTCTTTCTTTGGGACTAGTTGAAGTCGCGGGCTTATACCAAGAAGCCTCAGACAATCGCAGTCTTAAGGAGAATATTCGACAGGAAATCGAACAGTTATCACCGGAAGTCCTGCAGAAAGTCATGGAATATGCGTTAAAACGGCCACAAATGTGTATCAATACTGGCGACAGCCACAACAAGTTCGCAGGATCTAATGGTTATGTCTTGGTAGGGTGCATGCCATCGATCCATTTTAAAGTTTGGGTTGAATGATCTCAGAAAGTAGTCAACCGATTTATTTAAAAAAAATTGTATTATTTTCTATTTTGTTATAAGAGTGTTCCTGGCTATAACTTTTTTTCATTAATTATTTGTCAAACTTAAATATTATTAACTTTTCATTTTTTGTCCATTTTTTTTCCATTTTTTTCATTAGTTGACTTATACAACCACTTATATCTTAAAGACTATATAATAACCGACAAAGATTAGCATTGCTTCATAAAGTCAATATTGTTGCGCAAATTTTAAGCCCAAAATTACTTCTTAGTTACACATACGAGTACAACCTGAGAAATAAATAAAAGCAAATTATAAAACTACAAGCTTTTTGAATTTATTTTATCCAGGAATTAGATTCATCACAATCGCGAGGTCGCTGCTTTGTTTTATGTCATTATCATTCCAACATTTGTAATTTTCTTTTCTTCCCATGCTCTCTCTCTCTCTCTCTCTCTCTTTCTCTCTCTATCTCTTTCTCTCTTTCTCTCTTTCTCTCTTTCTCTCTTTCTCTCTCTCTCTCTCTCTCTCTTAATATCAGTTCCATTCAATAGTTACTTTTTTTTCTCTTACCTAACTAACTTCATATGCACAGATTCAAGTACCTATATTGGAGTCGACCTTAGGGAACCATCATCTCGATATATATCCCATCCACAAAAAAGGTGATCCTACATATGTATGTCTATCGAGGCATATCCCTAATAAATGTCGCAAATTAAATACTATCCAAAGTGCTATGTAATGATATGATATGTACCAGTGTGGCTTCCCTGCCAGCAGATCAACCATAGACCAAATATTCACATTGACGCAAATCATGGAAAAGAACAACAAACTTCCAGTCGAGACTCAACTTTTATTTATCGACTTTAAAGCCTCATAGTCATACGAGTATGATAGCATTCAACGCCAGGAGCTCTATATGTAGTTGATCGAACTCGGAATCCCGAGAAAAACATTTCAAAAGAATAATTTTATGTTTTTGCGAAATTGATTTTCTAGAAGTGAAATCAAAATACGCTTTCTTCAAGTACTTTTCCAAACTTTTTCTATTGATTTTAGTGAAAGAGAAAATATTTCATAAAGCCAATTAATAACTGATACTTTACAACTCCCAAAAGTTGGATTTAAGTTGCCTCCATAAATATCCTCTAAACTGAAAGCCATTTTTCTTGATTTCTTCCTTTCAGATTGGGAACAACCCGGAAGAACCAAACTCACCATTTTGTGCTTATTTATTTTATTTTAACTCTAAACACCCAGTTTATTATGTGTTTTCCAGCTTTGTTCGCATGTCAAGCAACAATCTTCTTGGTATTTTTTTTTATTTTTCCCCAACTATTACTAGTTGGGAATTGTATTTTTGCTCCTCCCTTAACTGCGGATTACCATGAAGATGCCATTAGTTAAGTAAAAGTATGTACAACAAAAAAATTATGGGAAGGAAATTATCTGAAAATTTGCCACATTTAGCTGATTTAGCGATACTTTAAGAAACAAAATATTGTAAATATTTAAATTGTGGAATTAATAAATAAATAGGTAACCCTTGCCTTGTAATGTTTGCTAGAAAAGCAGAAAATAATTACTTCATGCATGCTTGCATGCATTCGTTGAGTTACATAGGAAAAAGGCAGTAATCAGCGGAAGTAGCAGGTAATCAATTGTGTTTGAAAATTAAACAGAGGTCAAGACCATAGAACCTACGAACCTTCAAGGCATTCTAGGTATTCAAAAAAGTTCTAGGTATTCTAAAGGTTTTCCAATAAGAGGTTCCATTTTGAATAGCCTTCTATTTGGGCAGCTGTCACTTTTGAAGCTGACATCTTTGGACATTTGACAAGTCAAAACTACGCCATTACTAAAAACCGAACAATACACTCTTCAAGAACGTATTGAAAATGTTAACATTCTCTACAAAAATGGTCACAGTTCGCAAAAATAGACTACTTTTGGGTGTGTCTTCGTGAAGCACCTTCTTGGCTGGCAATAGTAAAACTGGTGGACAAGTTTGAGCTCCTTTTTATAGTGATGACAAAAACCCAGGTTTGGCGATCTTTGGAATTAGGCATTCCACAAACGACATTATATCGTAGGTTAGGTTAGGTTGTTGGGCTGACAATTGATGTAGCTATCGTTACACTTAGATCAATGTAGATCCATTGTGTTACCCGTGAGTATAATCACTCATTTCTGATAAAAACCAATGTGTTCTGTTAATCAGTCAAGCCATTTTTAAGCATTGACGAAGTTCAATATGTGAATTCCTGAAATACTAGAAAGATCTTCTAGATTGCCAAAGAAGTAGCTACCAAGCCATTTCCTTCTCTGGTGGCATAGTGACAGAGAAAGTGTGATGTGTCTTCATGTATCACAGGTGTCAAGTAGACTCCACCTTTCATTGGATTTCTTTAGGATTAAGTCTAAAATTTTCTGTTTAATGTTACAGATTGGGATACTTACCATCTCTGCTTGACGAGCGTCAAGTGCTGATTCCTGTCTTGCCAAATCATCGGCATTTTCATTACCTGATATGCCGCTGTGTCCCGGTACCCAGCAGAGTCTAAAATTGTGCTGCGTGCCAAGAACCTTAAGCTCTTCGCGGCAGCATAATTCGATTTTATCACAGTGGCAGAAATCGCTTTTATTGCCGCTTGGCTGTCAATGTAAAAGGTGATATCAGCCCGTGGTATCGCCATCATTGATACCTGTCTAGCAGCTGTTCTCACTGCCAGAACCTCCGCTTGGAAGACACTGCTATGATCTGGGAGCCTAAGTGAGTTGTTTAGCTCAAGAGGTTCTGAGAAAAAGCCTGCACCAACACCTGTGTCCATTTTGGAGCCATCAGTATAGATTGCTATTACTGATTCACTGGTGTAGGGTTGGTTGTTCAGACATTCTTCTCTGCTTGGAAAGGCAGTTTGGAATGGTTTATAAAAGTCGAGCTCGGGTGTTGTATAATCTGTAATGATGCTATCACCCAAGTATTTCTGAAGAATTTGAGAATGTCCTATTGCGCTGTTTTTCCAGGTATTAGTCTGGCTTAGTCTTAAGGCGCTATATGCTGCGTATTCTTGTACGACACACACATTATATCGTAAGTCTTAAGGCTTTTAAAGTTCTGTTAACACAAGAACTAAAGCCGATCGATCACCAGCAACGTCGTATCTTCGCTGATTGGGTCCTTGAAATGGATCAAAATTATCCGGATTTTCATTGAAAAAACATCTTCAGTGATGAGGCCCATTTTCACCTCAGAGGCTACATAGATAAGCAGAATTTTAACAGTTGGGGCTCGGAAAATCCAAGAATGATTGTATAAAAGCCTTTCCATTCTCAACGTGTCACTGTTTGGTGCGGTTTTTGGGCTGGCAATGGCGGTTTGAATGGACCTTACTTATTCGTAAAAATGTTACGGTGAATGGAGCTATGATTAATGATTTTTTTTACGGCCGGAATTGAAAGATATTGATGTGTACGATGAAAGAAACAATCACAATTTTGCAAGAAAAGTTTCATGACCGTGTTATTTCTCGAAGAGGTGATCAAAATTGGCCACCAAATCATGTGTTTTAACACTTTAATATCAAAATGAATGAATGAAATTACGTTAGCAATGGACTTTGTAAAATAAATTAAACTGATTATATACAATTAATTGCAGCTTTTTTGTTGTGAATTAGTTGTTGAAAATTTTTTTTAGAAAATCTGTAGCCTTAGTTTTAGCTTTTCTAAACAGGGTGGGTGGTGCTTAGTTAACATTATTGCGGCCCTAATTTTCAAAAAAAAAAATGTTTTATTAAAGTGTATTGCTTAGGTACTTGACAGAAGTTCGAGACTTAACAAGCCCATAGCTAGACGATACAAAGACTATTCCAAAATATACCTAGACCATACCAGGACCCTATCAGGACCTTACTTGGACTACACCAAGACTACTCCTACACTATACCAAGACCATGCCAATACCCAGGCTGATATAGAGATGATGTTGAAAAATTTCAATTTAAATGAAACCAACCCGAGATTTACAAAATCCTCTACTTATATCGTCTCCTTGACAGCCCTTCTTTGGACACAATAACTATCTACAAAGAGTTTGACTAGCTATTCCTAGAAATGTTCATGAGTAAAATTAAGGATATGACAAGAGAGGAGGAAAATCCGACGAATTTTTGTATGCTTATGACTCATAAGAACTTTTCAATTTGAACGCACCCTCTTACAATTTTTGGTTGAACTTAAACCGAGGGAATAAATTAAAAATACCTTTAACCGAAATCTGAGACAAATCCCTTTAAGCTTAACATGTTGATATAGGGGCGCATGGAGTTTGTACTTCTCCTTGGCATAATAGTAACGGTATGTGGCACTGTCATGCCGAAGGCGTGGGTTCTTTCCCCACCCGCTTACACCTAAAGAAATACTTTTTTTTTAAATATAGGGGAGAGTGGGGCTAATAGTGACACTTTTTACTGAAACCAAGGCTTCTTCTAAGATTTCGCAAATAATTCAGCAAAACGTTTTTGAAATTTGAAAGCCATGTTTCAGTTTCAGCTACAAAATCCACTGAGAAAGTGTTTTAATACTAACTGAAAATATATGAATATACACATACCTAGTATTTAAATAAAATGCACGACTGGGTCGCAGGAACTTGCTCTTATGTAAAAGACTAAAAATTTCAAAAATGAAACTTTTATATACAAATTTTTTAAAACATTTTTAAGAAAAAATGTTGGTACGCCAATTTAAAGTTTTTATTATTGTTCGAATAAAAATTAAATTTCCAAAAAAAAATATTATGAGCCGTTTTTAAGATACCGAATTTTCCAAAAAAAATAGTTCCAAGGGAATTACCATTAATAAACTTTTTTCGGATTTTTACTTGCGACTCATAGGTACTACTATATAAGGCAAGTTATACATTCATAAAAAAAATCGAACTCCAGATTTTGATCAAAGTTGACATTACGATGATAGCGAAGACCAAAAAAGTGGGTCTCGCAATTCTGTCTGTCTGTTGTCTGTCTGTCTGTTCGACTACAGCTAAACGGCCCTGCCGATTTTCTTTTAACTTGGGTGAAATGGGTTTTATTTTTTACCCCCCGGATGTTTTTTTGTTTTTTTTAAGACCAAAAATAACGGTACCTGTCATACGATTTTTTTTTCGAAATCTTATAAATATTTTTTTTTTTCTAAAAAACTGTCATATAGATTTAAAAAAAAAATTCATAACATTTCATTTAGTTAAACCACAGACAAGAGAAATATACAGATGTAGAATCGTAGAACAAAACCATGTTCAAAAAAAGTTTTAAAGTTAGCATACCAAAATCGAAACCTAGCATACCTCATACTAAAACATGCCTGAGAAATTGACATCCTGCAAAAAAACTAAACATACCATTACGATTACACAAAAAACCAGTTCCTTCGAACTTCGAACCACAGCACAGTGACGGTCCACCGTCCACCGTCCACGGCACGTTCACGAAGACGAAGACGAACCATGATCAACGCAACACAAGAACACCATTGCTTGTGCGTTTGGGGGTTGATTGGAATTTTAAGAAGTAGAAGTAGAAGTAAGTAGTAGTAGTAAAATTGCCAAAGGGAATGGTTGTGTATGTCTATGGAAATTTTTATAGCTTATGGTTCAGGAATGGTTGTCTACGGATAGTTTTTTTTTTCAGCATATTTTATATTATTATGTATGTATCTTTTATCCTGCCTTACTTTTTTTACTGATTTTGATTACAAGGTATAGTTTGGTTTTTAAGAACAAGGTATTGTTCTGCATCTCTATCTCTTATGCATTTCATTTTTGTAAATAGGTATAAAGTAGGTATTATCTGTTTAGATTTTTAAGGACAAAATAAAGTTTTTCTGCAGCTTTATTTTTAATATTAAAAATGTTTTCAACTGATACTAGTAAGCACAGGTACGGATACCGTGTAAAATGTTGTATTTCCTCTTGTGGAGCTAAGAGGCAGGAGAATCGATCCACAAAATTTTTCAAATTTCCAGCTCGGGAGAAGAACGAAGTTCTTTTCAGAAAGTGGCATGATGCCTGCAATTTAAAAGATGTCCTCCATAAAAATCTTTATTTATGTGAAAGACACTTTGAAAAAAATTTAATATTAAAAAAAAAATCTTAAAAAAGAGTCTGTCCCCAGCTTATATCTTAAAAATATTTTAAATTCGTTCGGTTCAAATATCGCAACCTATTTGAAACCAACTTTTAATACTGCTCTTTATAACTTTATGAGGGAAACTCTTGAATTCCACCTTCCTCATCCCACTTCTTTATACAAGTGGATGGATATAAAACATCTTTCGCCAGGCTTCCACGAAGAAGTTTTATCAAAAATAAAGGAAAAAGTTGATGAATTACCTGAAATGAGTAAAAATGTAGTACTTATTTTTGATGAAATATCGATCGAGGAAAATGGAACGTATAATAAGTTTAAGGATAGAATTGACGGGCTTGTTGACTATGGTGATGGGAAAAGAGAACCAATCAGAGGAAAAACTATTTGCGTTTTCATGATAAGGGGACTCTGCTCCAATTTCAAATATATTCTTAACTATGTTGTTACAGCGACATCTTGTCCCGTGTTAGAATTAAAACAACAAATTTTTAAATGCTTGCATATTTGTGCGAACCTGGGAATATTTGTACGGGCGCTTAAATGCGATCAAGGATCAACAAACCGAAGTCTATTTTTACAACTTGGAAACAAAGAAGGAATACATAAAAACATCGATAACAATTGGTTTGTTTATGAAGGAAAAAAGATATACCTTTGTTTTGATGTACCTCATCTAGTAAAGTCCATCAGAACAAATCTTATAACTTCAGACTTTTGCTTTCCTAATGGAGATGTTATAAGCTGGGACGTTTTAAGAGAATTATATGCTATTGACTCTCAAAATCTTGTAAGAGCTTGTCCGAAAATCACACAAGCACACGTGGATCCTACAAATTTTCAAAAGATGTCAGTTAGCTTGGCTACTCAAGTATTTTCACACAGCGTATCATCGGCAATCTTAGCAATGCTGAAAGTTTCGGGTTTTTCTAAGACCGTTGAGGGTAAGGCCAAAGCCACGTCAATTTTTTTCAAAAAAATTGATAAAATGTTTGATATTTTAAATGGACACCCACCGTTAGTTAAAAACAGCATTAATATAGAATTCTTAAATGAAGTGAAAGATTTATTAGCGTCATTACAACTTACTAAAAACACAACCGTTCATTGCTTTAAGGGAATGGTTTTAACTATTACATCTTTTCTTTCATTGGCCGATGACTTATTTACCGATTATCCCGATTTTTCTTATTTTTATTTGAACAAAATGAACCAGGATCCACTGGAAAATTTCTTTTCACATGTTCGTGCCCGAAACGCAAACAAAAGAAATCCAAACGTTTTTGAATTTCAATCAATTATAGCCAAGATTATTTCTTTGAATCTACTATTTGCATCTAAATTCTCCAACTGCGAAAAAGATTCAGATGAAATTCTTGATGTTGACTGGTCTGCAGTTGTAAATACAACATTTGAAAAGCCAATTTTGGATATCAATACAGCCAAAACAGAAGCAAAATTAAGTCCTGACTTTGACATGATCATTTGTTTTGATTCAGATGAACGGCCATCTGTCTCAAACACTATCAAAAGCATGTCCATTCGATACTTTGCAGGATACTGTATTTATAAGCTGTTTAAATCGATGAAAGAGCCATGTCGGAATTGTTCTCAAACATTACTTAAAACGGATAAAACACTAACCGAAAATTCTGAATTTCTTATGCACCACAAAGTATACTCAAATTCAGAATCAGACTTTGGTAAACTTTTTCCCCCGTCCAATATATTTTTTGAAATTTGTAAGCTACAAATAAATGTTTTTGAAAATATATACATCAAAAGTCCAGAAATCATCAATATAAAATCCAAAATAATATCTTTATGTATTACAAAAACAGATAGCTTTAATCCTGAGTGGCTTAAAGATCCCATTTGTAGTAAGCACCGTTTAGATGCCCTTTCATTTATGATACTAGTTTTGCTGAGAAAAAATTGTATTTGGACGAGCAAAAACACAAAAAAATCGGGGCAAAAGGGAAAAACACAAAACAAACGTCTTGAAAATTTAATGAATATTTAAAATTGGTATAAAACTGCTTTTAATAATTTTCTTTTCATTTTAAAAAGAAAGTTACAATTATACCTAAGAATATCCCCTCATAAAACTGCTTTGAATATTGTTATTTTACTACTACTACTTCTACTTCTACTTCTTAAAATTCCAATCAACCCCCAAACGCACAGGCAATAATTGTGTTCTTGTGTTTCGTTGATCATGGTTCGTGGACAGTGGTGGTAGTGGGGTGTGTGGAGTCACAGTGGTTCGAAGTTCGAAGGAACTGGTTTTTTTCTATGGAGGTATCTTAATCGTAATGGTATGTTTAATGTTTTCGAAGGATGTCAATTTCTCAGACTTGTTTGAGTATGAGTCATGGTAAATTTAGATTTTGTATGCTAGCTTTCAAAGAAAAAGGAATTTTGATCATCTTATTAAACTTCTATTATCATACCGCAAGCGAAAAATAGTGTAACTGGTGCCATCTACATTAAGGAACTGAACTAAACTCGATGTAGCCCATATTCTACATCTGTATATTTCTCTTGTCTGTGGTTAAACCTAGATAATGGTTGAAAAAAAAATTCCAAAAAATTAATATTTTTGGTACCTCCCTTGGAACCATTTTTTTGTTTTTGATTTCCTCAAAAACGGTACCACCGATTTTGATCCTTTTTTTTATGTTAAGGCTCCCCAGCAGTTTTAATATCATTGTGTATTAAAATTTTCAAACAATTTTTTTTGGATTTAAAAAAAAAAATCAAATTTTATTTTTGAAAACACAGTAGATACATATTTCGAAAACCCCATTCTCGACTTTTTTTAAAACTTGATAAATAAAAGTTTCTTAAAATAATCTATAAGATATGAAAAAAAATTTACTTTACCTAAAAATAACGGTACCCTACATAAAAATGTTAAAAAATGGTTTTCGAAAAACGTATTTTTCTCGAAAACGGTTCAGAGAATTTTGCTTAAATTTTTGTTCATTGGATTAATTTCTAAGATGTATAATTTAATAAGAAAAATTTTGAAAATAAGATATTACTTACTGTACCTACCATATAACGATTTTTTAAAATTTTGAATTTCTCATTATAGGCATAACGGATTTTAATGAAATTTTTTAGAGAGAAACTTCTAAAAAGTTTGAAAAATATTGCATTTCAAAAATTTGAGAAAAATATTTTTCTTTTGAATTTTGGAAGAAAATCTATTTTTTTTTTGAAAATTCAATATCTTGAAAACGGCTCAATATTTTTTTTTGTAAATTTAGTTTTTATTCGAACAATAATAAAAACTTTAAATTGGCGTACCAAATTTTGTTCTTAAAAATGTTTTAAAAAATTTGTATATAAAAGCTTATTTTTTTAAGAAACCACTACTCCTGCATAAACCTATATTTGCTTGAATCACATGGCATCCTGTTTTTACCTCCAACTACTAAAGACAATTTCTTTAGTCATGTAAAAAATTAATTGTGTGCTTATGAACAGTTTTTCTCTAATAACATTAATTTTTGAAACTCTTAGTCTATTACATAGGAGCAAGTTCGTGCGACCCAGTAGTGCATTTTATTTTTTTTTTTCAACTTGTACCTAGCTTTAACTAGATACGTTTTTTGATTTTTTTTTAATCTGTGGAACAGTTTTTGAGAAAAACAATTATTTAATTCGAAAACATCTGAAGAGCGAATCCTTTTTTGCCATTAATGTGGTAAGGACATTGCACTTTTATATTATTTTTTAACTAAACAGAAAACCTAAAACAAAAGGACACCCAAACAACAAAAACCGTACTCGGCCGTTTTTGTTCACAACGATCAGTTGAATAAAAATGATTGCAGTTAGTTTTAAAATGTTACAACTTACCCCGAAAAAATGTTACAACTTGCCCCACTATGAAATTTAACAGGAAGAACGTAATTTAGAAGAAATAGAAGTTAAGAAATGTTCTGCATACGTGCATATTCACATTTTTTGTAGCTGTTACTCCTTACCCCTGTTACATTTGGCCTCGCTCTCCTTTACCTACTGCCTCAAATATGTATCTGAATATCTCTTCTCATATAAGCCGTTCGGATTCGGTAGAAAATTGTGATCCCTTCAATTCATTCCAACAAAACACCCACACAGGAATATATATTGAGTTTGGAAAAACCTCGATCAAACCAATACTTAAAAGAAAAACAAAAGAAAATTACCAAACATGCATTGTGCCTACTAAACTTATATACAGGCGGTTTGGATTCACTTCACCCTTCTTTTCCACCTGAATTAAATTTCCCGTTGAATGTTCTCTAAAGAACCAAAAGAAAATTACAAAACAGACAAAACGTGAGTGCTGCGGGCTAAATAATTGAAAATCATTGAATTCAACTCTCCATATAATGTACCAGAGTTCCTGTATGCGAAGACTATAACTTCCCTCGGGAAAAATGTTCTTTTTCCAAAGACTTTTACTTTTCGAAAAAGTGCCTTTAGCATTGCACATATACAGTACTCACTACAGACATAAAATATAGAATGACTTAAATACACGAAACAAAATAGCAAAGAATATATCACAACAAAGTGCTATTCTCATGCCAGAGGAATTGATTTTGACATGTGTCAGGAGCATCTCTGGTGCTATACAAAATCCTACACTTCTTACCCAGTCTACTTACAAAATCTCACAAGGTAAACGTATTAGATACTCCTTTTGCCTGAAAGCATTCACCATCAGCATCACCATTACCATCACCCTCAACCTCAGCATCATCATCATCATCTCGGCCTCAAAATCATCTTTTTCTCAATTTTGAATCCCCCAAACATAATTTCAATGTAGAACGACAAATCGGTTTTTTGGATCTTTGTCCTCGTACTCGTATCTCTACTCGTTGAATGTAAAATATTTATTATTGGTTAAGCTATCATCATCATTTCTTATCATCTCTCCACCTCAAGATAAAATATGAAATGCTCAAGATAACAAATTGAGTTTGTATCATCGATTTATTTTTGTGTCCTGTACAAATGGATGTTTGCTTTTATAGTGCAGTGCATGCGGATAGAGACATCTATCGATTTTTGTCGATTTTTCTTACTTTTTTTATTTTTACCAACGCTTAACGCACTTAAAACAGTACAATCTCTTTTATTTTAGCTTAGTTTCATCTTTGGAAATATGCTTTTCAGACTGTCAAAGAAGAATTTTGATTGTCTTTTTTTTTTGTAAGATTGTTTGTAAAATTTACAAACGCATGTATTATTTACTATCACCGAAGATCCCAACCACTAACGTACAAATATGTATGCTCAACCAATTTTCATATTTTTTTCCTTGAAACTACATATACCACCAATTAAATCTCTTTCAACAAAACACCTAGGAACCTAGATAGATTTTTTTATTTTATGAAAAAAAAAATATTTATACAAATTGGAAGAATGCGTTTAATCTAACGAATCGTACTGTAGCAATTTGTTTTGACATCAAATAGTAAAAGGAGTATCATGTTAGAGAAAGGTGAGGCATAGATTAGATTTCCTAAAATAAATCGTCGATGACAAGGTGGTACCAAAGTAGAAAATTATTAAATTGTTCGATTTGGTATACCTATACGACGAGTATGACTTATCTTTGGTTTTGAGGTGTGCATACAAACTTTCAATTGATAAGAAACTTTGTTTGAATATTAGTATATTTATTGGATATTTTTTTAATTTCCAAACTGGAAATGCTTATGCAATTCAGGGGTCTGAGCTATTGGCCTTTTGAATTGAATAATATTTTTAATACATTTTTCATAGGTGACAATAAATTGGTACCATGAATCTGAATAGATACAAACCTAGCTTTGGTTTTTGAAAACCTACAATTGCTTAGAAAATGTTTAGTTGTCAAAACTGGGTCATGTTACAAAAAAAAATCATCGGCTTGATTTCTTCTAGTATAAGGGTATAAGGTGGTAAGATCATTCATAGCATAACATCCCGGAATATTTTAATACTTTCAAAAGAAGATAAGGCATACTAGTTTCTAAGGAGCTTGCCCTGACAAGGCATCACTGAAGATAATTGCATATGGATGCCCGGTATGGTTCAAGGTTACGTAAAAGAGCTGACAGTTGATCTTGTTACCGCCACACTTAGATTAATGTAGATCCGTTCTAATACCCTAGGGACTGTGATTCGCGTTTAATGAAACCTATCATAGGTCTTATGTTATTCAAGCCCGTTAAGGGTTTTGATGAGTTTCAGGAAGCTATAGCCAGGGTTGCGAATTTTTGAATTAAAAAAACCATAAGCCATAAGTCTTTAGATGATTTGTGATTTAAAAAAATCTAATTCATAAGTTAGTTAGTGACTTATGATTTTAAAAAAAATTAATTCATAAGCTACTAAGTGACTTATGAATTAAAAAAAATTTAATTCATAAGTTAGTTGGTAAATTAAGCTTGTTTTGACTACATAATTATTTAATTATTAACGAAAGTAGATTTCAAGCTTTTGTGTGTCATAAAATTATCATGCTAGCTTATAAATTTTCCAATTAATAATCTTTCAATCAGATTTAATCCATTAGCTTATGAATTAAATTTTCTTTTAATTCATAAGTCACTAGGTAACTTTTGAATTAATTTTTTTTTAATTCTTAAGTCACTTACTTGCTCATGGCTTAAATTTTTTTAATTCATAAGTCACCTACTAGCTTGTGAATTAAAGCCAAGCTTAAGCTAAAAAGTGACTTAAGCTTTTGCAACCCTGGCTATAGCCTCAAATATCAGAGCGCCTTCTAAATCATTGAAAAAAAGTCTGTCATCACATAATCACCTGGTTGAGGAGAGGTAGATCCCTTTTAGTGGTGTGATCCTTTCCTTTACCCCGACTTGAGAAATCACCCCTCCACAAGGCCCGTAGGAGCATGTTGCTCCTTGCACTTGTACTTTTATAAAGAAAGTTATGCATTGTAAAAAATTCGACTTGAGATTTTGATGAAAATTGACATTACGATGATAGCAAAGACGAAAAAAGTGAGTGTCGCAATTTGGTATGTCTGTCGGTCTGTTCAACGACAGCCGAAAAGGATCGGCCGATTTTCTTTAAAGTTAGTAGATAGTATTTTTATTTTTTTCCCCTCAACAGTTTTTTTTTTTCTGTTTTTGTAAGACCAAAAATAACGATTTTTTTCGAAATTTTTGTAAATATTTTTTTTCTCAAAAACTGTCACAGTGTAGTTAAAGCTAGGTAATGGTTTAAAAAAAAATTCCAATAAATGGTTATTTTTGGTAGTCCCTTCGAACCATTTTTTTTTTTGTTTTTGATTTTCTCGAAAACGGTACAACCGATTTTAATAATTTTTTTTATGCTAATGCTCCTCCAAAGTAAGAATATTATTGCGTATTCAAATTTTGATTTTTTTTTTGGGTTTTTAAAAATATTTTCCAATTTTTTTTTTGGAAACTCAATACCTACATATTTCGAATTTATTTATTCGTGATTGGAAAAAAAAATTTTGTTTTACCTTAAAACAAAGGTCCACTATACGAATATTAAAAAATGGTTTTCGAAAATCGTATTTTTCTCGAAAACATCTCCGAGAATTTTGATGATTTTTTTTTATTTTGATTAATTTTTACGATCTATAATTTAATAAAAAAAAATTTGAAATTAAGATGTACCTACCATACAACCATTTTTTCGAATTTTTTATTTCTCATAAATCGTTATCCCGGATTTTTAATGGAATTTTTAAAAAAACATTGCATTTTAAGACTTTAAAAACAATATTTTTTGAATTTTGAAAAAAAAAAAATCTATTTTTTTTTTTGCAAAATCCAATCTCATAAACTGCTTAGTATTTTTTTTTTTATTTATTTTTTATTCGTACAGTAATAAAAAAACTTTAATTTTTTCTAAAAAAATGTTTCAAAAAATTTGTATATTATTTTTTCAAGAAACCACTACAAAGACTTAAAATTTTAGTTTTTGCATAAACCTATATTTGTTTGAATCACATGACATCCTATTTTTAGCTCAAACTACTAAAGAAGTTGTTTTATTCATTTAAAAAATCAATTTTATCCTTATGAAAACATTTTCTCTAATAACATTAATTTTTGAAATTCCTAATCTTTTACATAAGAGCAAGTTCGTGCGACCTAGACGTGCATTTTATTCTATTTTGTTGGCCCAAATGTAGATCATTCCCACAATTTAGTACACATTTTTTTTTTTGGAAAATCATTAGAGTCGTTTTCGAGATAAATAAAATTTTTGATTACGTACACAACCAATAGTTTTGAAACTAAAATATCTCAATTTTAACTCTAGAGAAACACCGAAGAAACGCAAATAAGTAGCCAGTTTGAGAAAATAACTTCAGCGCTGTTGGTGGAGGCACGAACGTATATCTACGGACATACAGTGTAATTAAGCATTACACTTTCAACCAGCCTCTCCTGAATAGCGCTCGCCTTAACAGAGCGCACAATATCCAACATACCCGATCGATCGACTTTAATGTAATGCACCCCTCCCTTTTCGCCGGCCCTAAGCATTCACACACCACGAAGTGTCATCAATAACAACAACTGACCAAGAATTTTCATCAATTCGAATACATTTTTCCCCATATTTACAAGCTACAACCCATCAGCCTACGACCAGGATGATCAGCATGACAAAGATCATGGAACCTCGAGGTCTTGTAAGGTATTTAACATATGCGAGGAACAAGATCATTCGTAATAAAGTATCAAGCGATTCAGAAAATGGTAAGACATCTGCAATTCCCGAAAAAAATGTACTGTTCATTGGCTGCACTGTTAAAACACTGTTTTAAAATTATATTTAATTAAAACAATGAATTTGCAAATTTCAATCGAATTAAGCGACATATTTTATCTAGCATTTTATTAAAGTTAAAATAATGAAATATTAAATATAATTAAAATATTTTCTTTAAGTGTCGTGCTAACTTGATATGACTTTGACATTAATTTACAAACGTCAAAAAAAGTTCTGTTTGCTTAGTTTTTGCACAAACTGACATTGATTTAGGTGTGTTCAGAAGCAATTAAATAAAAAATAACCTTGGCACGATACTAGTTACAAAATGTTTAAAATTAAGAAGGAGTTAGTAAACTAATTTAAAGTTAGCAAAATGTTAAATAGTATAATACTTATACCTTAACACTAGGCTGATTAAAATTTTGCGCCATTGTGATAGCAGACCCAAGTTGTAGTTATTTCATTTCAACTTTCAAGTCAATCACATTTTTCTCAATTCATTGTTTTCATCTTATTCTTTTTAAAAAGTGTTGAGTCACTAAACGAAGAGATCCTTAAAATCTAGAATCCATTCCATAGCGTGAATCTTCGAAATATTTCTTCACAAAATACATAAAATACAATGATAGGTTATTTTGTCGAATTTATTTTATCCCATTGTGTGATTCCTTTATTTTCGTTCAAATAAAGTACCCTTGTTTTTTTTCGCAGGTAGAATCGATATAAAATTATCTGCCCCAGAACGAGGACAATCCCTTATCGTCTTTTCCACCCTTAAATTCTATTTAATCTCTGGAAAAGGCATCGACTTGCATGTAAAATTATTATCAAAGAACTCTGTAGGTATGTATTTGATAAAAATGACACTTCAGTATTATTAACAAACTTTAAATAGTAAATACTGATCAGCAGATTTTCATAATAAATGTGTTTCTTTATGAGTAACCCGAGGTGTATGTACCTTTTTTGAAATAAAAGTAAACATTTGCTGTTTCTGTTATCAGCTCTGCCTTCGCAGCCGTCGCCGCCGCCGCCGGTTAACAAATTGTTTACTCATAAAATTCTACTTTAGAAGATAACAACGGTTCACACCGCGAGATAGTATTTCAGTATTATTTACTTGAAACAACAACAAAAAGAAATAATTTTGAACAACGCATCGTTTTTCAACTTCAAATCAATTCGATCGATTGAGTGAAATGATGAAAAAATATTTTTGATAAGAGAATACAAAGTTTAAGTGTCTGATGTAGTCGTAGGTACTTATCTATTTGGAAACTCAAATCGTTAAGAAAAGTAATTGTTGTTTGTTTTTTTGAACATACAAAATCGAAATCTACACAAAGCAACACATGAAACCCTTTGCAAACAAGATTGACCACTATGAGTAAAGTAACGTTCAAGACCAGGAAAATCAAGAGAACTAATCAAATTTTCGCACTCGTCTAGATCCTGGAGAAAATCCAAGATGTTCTATTTAGTTAAAATTATTGACATAAGCTGCCGATATTAGTCGTTTTGAAAAACGTCAAATCAACATCAATTTGATCGTCAAAAGATTGTTATTTTTTGAAGAAGATATTTTTATCGTCAAATATGCAATCGCCCTGCTTGAAAAGTTTTCGTTATATTTTTTTTTTGTGAATAATAATATTGAATACTTTGAGAACTGGTATGCGTAGTTTCATTTCATATCTTAATGCATTTGAATTATTTTAAAGTATTGAAAAAAAAGCAAAGTATGTATATCAAACTGATTTATGCCGTTATGTTCTTATATTATCTATTGTAGTTTGAGAAAACGTATAATAGATTTTTGTTTAACCTACAAGGCATTTGCCTGTTTGTAGACAAATTCAGACCATACAAAATGAGCAACTTTTTGAAGAAAAAATTAGTTTTATTTTGATTGAGTTAAAAATTACGAACTTTCCTTTGTCGACAAAAAGTGATTTAAAAATAAAAAAGTAAACAATTTCAACTCAAATCTTGATCGAAGGTGGAAATAATGCTCGAGAAACCGCGTTCTGTTCGCAAAACACCATGGTGTTTGGATGGAAATTTTGTTTATACTTCCGCACGTAGCATTGTGAACTATTTAGAAAATTAATTGTTCATTGATCGACTAGGAACTAGCCCTTGTAGAACTAAAAACATTATTTTTAGAAACGTCTCAGAAGACTAAAAAATAAAATGCACGACTGGGTCGCACGAACTTGCTCCTATGTAATAGACTAAAAATTTCAAAAATGAATGTTATTACAGAAAAACTGTCCATAAGCATAAAAATCATTTTTTTAAATGACTAAAACAACTTCTTTAGTAGTTGGAGGTAAAAATAGGATGCCATGTGATTCAAACAAATATAGGTTTATGCAAAAACATAAATTATAAGTCTTTGTAGTGGTTTCCTAAAAAAAAAAATAAGCTTATATACATATACAAAATTTTTAAAACACTTTTAAGAAAAAATGTTGGTACGCCAATTTAAAGTTTTTACTATTGTTCGAAGAAAAATTAAATTTACAAAAAAAAATTATTGAGCCGTTTTCGAGATATTGAATTTTCAAAAAAAAAAAAACAGATTTTTTTTTTCAAAATTAAAAAAAAATATATTTTTCTTAAAGTTTTCAAATGCAATGTTTTTTAAAATTCTTAGAAGCTTCTCTCTTAGAAATTTCATTAAAATCCTTTATGCCCATAATGAGAAATTCAAAATTTTAAAAAATCGTTCTATGGTAGGTACAGTCAGTAATTTCTTGTTTTCAAAATTTTTTTTTATTAAACTTTAGATCTTAAATATAAATCGAAAGAAAAAAATAAGGGAAAATAAGGAACCGTTTTCGAGAAAAATACGTTTCGAAACCATTTTGTAACATTTGTATGGAGGGTAACGTTATTTTTAGGTAAAATAATTTTTTTTTACTCATATCTTGTAAATTATTTATCAAGTTTTAAAAAAATCGAGAATGGGGTTTTAAAAATATCGAGTTTTCAAAAAAAAATTTGAAATTTTTTTTAAAAATCCAAAAAAAAAATGTTTTGAAAATTTGAATACACAATAATATTGAAACTGCTGGGGAGCCTTAACGTAAAAAAAATGATCAAAATCGGTCGTACTGTTTTTGAGAAAATCAAAAACAAAAAAAATGGTTCCAAGGGGCGTACCAAAAATAATAATTTTTTGGAAATGTTTGTTCAACCATTACCAATTTACAAAGGTTTGACTAAATAAAATTTTAAGAATTTTTTTTTAAAAAATCTGTGGGACAGTTTTTGAGAAAAAAAAATATTTAAAAAATTACGAAAAAAATTCGTATGGCAGGTACCTTTATTTTTGGTCTTAAAAAAAATAGAAAAAAACATCCGCGGGGAAAAAATTAAAACCCACATCCACCAAGTTTGATTAAAATCGGCCGAGCCGTTAAGCTGTACTCGAACCGACAGACAGACGAGATCCATTTTTTTAGTCTTCGCTATCATCGTAATGTCAACTTTAAACTAAATCTCGAGTTCGATTTTTTTACGAATGCATAAGTTTCCTTATAGTACCTATGTATATCTAAGTCGCAAGTAAAAATATTCCAATAAAGGAAACCTATGGACATGCACACGTACAGACGTAGAGACCGACGGAAAACATAAGAAAACCATATTGTTGGATTTCCTCGTTGCATTGCAATGTCAAGATTTGTTTAAAAAAAATGATTTTTTTTCTTTGAAAAATCCGCTACGCCAATAATGAGAAAGTCAAAATTCGAAAAAACTTTTTTTTGTTAGTTACAGTCAATAATTACTAAATTCCAATTTATTTTATCAAATTATACATAGGTCGTAAAAATTAAGCGAAAGAAAATTTTTGTATCAAAATACTAAGTGCCATTTTCGAGAAAAATACGATTTTCGAAAAATATTTTTAACATTTGTTTCGGGGGTACAGTTACATTTAGATAAAATAAAACCGTTTTCCTACATCTTACAGAAAGTATTAAAAAACTATTATTTACCAAACTTCAATAACATCGAGCATGTGGTTTACGACATATTGAGTTTTCAAAAACATATTTTGAATATTTTTTTTTTGAAAATTTCATTAGGTATACAATATTTTTCAAACTTTTTTTGAGTTTTTGAGAAAATTGAAAACAGGCAAAATGGTTCTGTGAGAGGTACCATTCATAGCCTTTTTTTGGGAAATATTTTTTTAACCATTAGCTATGTCTTTTACTGAATGAATTTTTTGTTTTTTTTTTTTTTTTGTTGTTTAAATCTTTAGAACGCTTTTAAAAAAAAATATTTTTAAAAATTCGAAAAAATGGTTTTTGAATATTACAACAACAACTTGAATGAACTACCACCAAGTAGGTTTTTATTTGGCTGGAATAAATGGAAAAAATGTGTATGGTTATTTTTGGTCTTAAAAAAAAAGAAAAAAAACGTGTGGGGTAAAAAGTTGTTGTCCAGAATTGCGAGACCAACTTTTTTCGACTTTTCTACCACCGGTATAACAAGTCTGATCAAAATCTCCAGCTCTTTTTTTTAAGATTGTACATATGTATAACATATTGAGGAGATTTTTCAATAAGGCCGGGTAGATCTTGAAATGGAATAAAATGCACGACTGGATCGCACGAACTTGCTCTTATGTAAAAGTACTTTTGGAATTTAAGATACATTTTATATATGTATGTATATAAAACATGGATTTAATGAGATAATAATGTTCAAATGCATAAAATTGCAGTCTGATTTCTAGAAAAGTATGAATTTATGTAAACAAACTTTAAAAAATCGATTTATTATTAAATAAATTTTTTATATAAGAAATTTCTTTAGAATTTTTCAAGAAAAAAATATGGGATGCGAATTTTAAGTATTTAATAATATTGAAAATAATTTAAAAAAATAATCGTTCATAGGTTTTGAAGACATTGATTTTTCAAAAAAAAAATTTTTTTTCAAAAAAACCCAACAAATAATTTTTCGAATATTTTTATATACAATATTATTTTAAACTTAAGGGAGGTGCTGGAGAAAATTTTTGGTTAAAATCGTTAGAGCCGTTAATGAGAAAGTCGAAAATCAAAAAAACGGTTCTATGACAGGTACCGTTAATAACATTTTGCCCCAAAATTTTTGTTGACCAAAATGTAGTCCATGTCCATAATATCACACCTAATTTTTTTTATCAAAATCGTTAGAGCCGTTTTCGAGATAAATAAGATTTTGCATTACGGGTGTATGGGGGGTACCGTTAGTTTTGGAGCTAAAAAAAAAATTTCAATTTCTCCTCTAGGGAATCACCGAAGACCCTTAACTACCGAGTTTGAAAAAAATACCTCCAGTAGTTTAGGCTGTAGTTCGAGGTACAGACATACAGACAGACAGACAGACAGACAGACAGACAGACGGAATTGCCGGACCCACTTTTTTCGTCTTCGCTATCATCGTAATGTCAACTTTGATCAAAATCTCGAGTTCGATTTTTTTTCCAAATGCAGAACTTGCCCTATAGTACCTATATCGCAAGTAAAAAATGGAAGCTGTGTGTTTGCCAGTGAGGTATTAGAATTTTTTTTTATTTGAAAGGCCTATGGAATATGATATTGTTGAAATGCCCGCCTCGGATTCTTATACGGTCGCACGGATCTCAGTGGTTCAATTTTCAGTGACTCTTCTGTATATATCCGGCTTAAATTTGAGCGATGGCCTGTTCTATGTTCACGTTTAGAGCACTGGTTGATTGTGGTTTATTCGCCTAGATCTGCAACTTTAGGAAAACCCCCACAAGAAAAAGTCAAGTGGGGTCAAATTGCATGTCCAATTCACGGCACTTTTGTAAGACAACCTAACCCATGTGTGGCACGTAGCGCGGTCCTACTGGAACCACATGTCGGCTAGGTATGTACATACATATGCTTAAATTTGGGCCATAAGAAATTGGTTACCATCGTTCTGTAGCGCTCGACATTTACGGTTACCGACTCGCTAACGTAGTTTTCGAAAAAGTACGGAACAACGACTCGTCCGGCCCAAAATCCACACCAAGCAATTACTTTTTAAGGATGCATTTTCGGGAGCCGAACCTCGTGTGGTTTGGTAATACAGCCATTCATCCAAAAATGAGCCTCGTTGCTAAAGATGATTTTTCGACCACAATGGGGGTCCTCCTCCAAACGCTTCGAAGAAGCTCAGCGAACAAACGGCGTTGTCTATTGTCATAAACTTTGATCTACTGTGTAAGTTTGATCTTGTACGGATGTAGGCTTAAATTCTAACACAAAATTTCCCAAGTTGAAGTTTCCGAAAGGCCGAGTTCTTGTGAGTGGCGAGGACTCTACTGCCTCGGGTTACGCTGTACACTTGTACAGACCGCGGCGATGTTTTCAACCGATCTTGGGTCCCTTTGACGTAATCATTTTGTTACATTGATTTGACCGAACCGGTTGTCTCAAATTTGGTCACCAAACGTTGAAGATTGAACTGTGAAGGGCCATCAGGTCTACTGTAAAATGGGGGCAGGGTTTGCACTAACGAACACTCATTTTGATAATATAGTTTAATCATTTGGACGTGCTGTTCAATCGTGTAACTTACCATGGTGCTTTGGCATCAGTTACTTAAAAAATGACAACAGATTTGACAGATGTCAACAAAACAACATGGCCGCCACAGGTCGCCAAAATCTACAGCCGCCGATTTAAACACTCTTTGGTAATCATATTTTGCAAGTGAAAAGGGAACAATTTAGGATGAACTTCCGAACCATACTTATTTTCAAGTTCTGAATATTAAAATAAGAGTAAACAACGGAATTAAGTAAAGCATTCCACATTCGTGTTTACGACTAAATAAATGTTCTCTGCAGTGTAAACTGATGAATTTTCTTAGAAACGTGAGTATTTTGGTTGAATTTTTTTAAGGAATGGTTAAAACAACATCATCAACAATATATTAATAAGAAACGTAAAACATTACGGCACAGCGGCGGCGGCGGTCCTTAAGCAATGTAGGCATATATTTTTCCGTTTCAATAAATTTAAGGAAAATATAACAATTGCCACGTACCTATAATTTGGCCAACCTTTCGCAGCAAAATATTGCAGCTCATTTAAAAATCCCTCTGGGAATTCATTTTCTCTCAAACCATTAACTACCAAAAAGGTATAAGAGTTAATGCTAAAAATATACATTTGTAAATAAACAAATATTATTCTACTTCTGGCAATGGAACATCACACACGTACCTATGTGCACATGTAACGTTTCATAAAACAATTTTTGCATTAAAAATTCATTGACTCACAAATTAAAACAAAAAAAACAAACAAACAAAAAAGACAGGCTTCCCATTAGAATGAAAATTCAAGGTAGAACTGTAGGTACCCTCTTAAATAATGTCAATTCTCTTGAATGTGTGTGTGGTGTGTACATAAAAACCATTTGAACATTTGTACACCCTTGCATATGTTTTCTCTCCCCTTCACAATTTCGGAACCCTATTTGCTTTTAATTTTGTGCATGCGTTCTTGAAAAACAAAAAAAAAACACAAACCAAAAGGCTTTGAAATTCCCTCTGCAGACTTTGGCGCAAAACCTCACGGCTTCCCCATCAGGTCGACTTGTTCATAAGTAATGATATCTTAGCGTGGTTATTTGTTGTTTCTGCTTTACCTTTATTTGAATTTTCACAAAATAAAAAAATTAAATTAAAAAATTCATAAATGCATAAAGGTAATGCATTATTATCAAAGTATCTTTCCTACAAAATACTCCAAGGTCTAGCGTTGAAATGTTTATGCACGCGATACAATTATATCACGGTCTCTGCATAAAACCAATTTGTGTTCCTTAAATCCTTCCCTTTTTTTTTAATATTTTTTTTATTTTATTGCGCTGTAACCGGATACCCATTTGGGGTGGTTGATTGAATGAAAAACAAAAAATATGAACATTTTTTGGAATCAATTCCATGGAGTGTCTGGAAGTTCTTCTGGGGGAATAGAATTTATGAGTGCTTTTGAGGCTTTGGACACGTGTGTCTGAGTCTGACTGAGCTGAGCATCCACCGCGCACCGACTTGATGACTACGATTATTATTATTTTTCTAAATATCTTAACATATGGCCCATTGTGTTCATGTATGTGTTTTTAATTACTCGACAGGGGTGTTTTTATGGATAATAATGTCATGCATAGAGCGATATGATTGTTTGCGTACTTTGAACGAGTTGTGGTTGGAGTTGTGCATTTCTGTCAAACTCTGTAGACACATTAAAAATATTTCAAATAAATGCAAAGTTGATACTAACGATCTCATAGCTGCAGTAAAAAAGCTGTTAAATGTATGCGCTTCATTAATTAGCACTGATAATTTTGAGTAAATAAAACAAATTGACTGCACAAACACCTTACTTAGGCAGTAGTTCTATAAAAGGTATTTTGAGATGACCAAATCCATTTATAGGCGTTTTTCTTTTTTAGTTCAGAACAGAGCCTGAGTTGTCAAAAAATAAATTGTGTTTCTTTTTTAGTTCAGAGCGTTCAGAGCTTCGTAAATGTGTTTCTTTTTTCGTTCTGAGCATGTTCTTAGCGTGTTCAGAGTGCGCTCTATAAGCTCAGAATAAAATAACTGAGCAGACAGAGTACAATGCTTAACACAGGCATTTGACAGATGGAAATGTAAAAAAAAATGGCGACAGCTAAGTGTTCAGATGTGTTTCAAAAAATACTCAGAGCGCTCAGAGCACGCTTGGTTCAGAGGATGTTCGGAACATGCTCGACATGCTCGGACTCTGTTCGGAGCCCTATACTGAACTAAAAAAGAAAAACGCCTTATGAGGCACCTTAGTATTTTTTGCCCAGTATGGGTAATTTCTTTACAGCGATTTTTTTCACGTCAAATAAATTTTGGAATAGAAACAGCTTTCAAAATTTCTGCCTATAACAGTCAAAAAACAAATCTTAGGCACCTTTTGAAGAACAACAAAGCTTCAGAAATCGATGGAATTCATGTTGAGTTTTTCAAAAATGGCAATGACCAACTTCAAACCTACATTTTGAATTTTGTTTAATTTATTTACGACAATAATAATAGTTTTACAAAAGTCCTTATCTTACCAATATTTGAAAAATAAAATGCACGACTGTGTCGCACGAACTTGCTCCTATGTAATAGACTAAGAATTTTAAAAAATTAATGTTATTAGAGAAAAACTGTTCATCATGTAATTCAAGCAAATATAGGTTTATCAAGAACAAAAATTATAAGTCCTTGTAGTGGTTTCTTAAAAAAAATAAGCTTTCATATAAAAAAATTTTTAAAACAATTTTAAGAAAAAATTTTGGTACGCCAATTTAAAGTTTTTATAACTGTTCGAATAAAAATTAAATTTACAAAAAAAATATTAAGCCGTTTTCGAGATATTGAATTTTCCAAAAAAAAAAATAGATTTTTTTTTTCAAAATTCAAAAAAAAATATTTTTCTTAAAGTTTTGAAATGCAATGTTTTTTAAACGTTTTAGAAGCTTCTCTCAAAAAAAAATTCATTAAAATCCGTTATGTCGATAATGAGAAATTCAAAATTTTTTTATTAAATTATAGTTTTGAAAAATTAATCGAAAAAAAAATTTAAGCAAAGTTCTCGGAACCGTTTTCGAGAAAAATACGATTTTCGAAAACCATTTTTAAACATTTGTATGGAGGGTAGCGTTATTTTTAGGTAAAAAAAAAAAATTTTTTTTCTCACATTTTGTAGAAACTTTTATTTATCAAGCTTAAAAAAAATCTAGCATGGGGTTTTCGAAATATTGTTTTGAAAAAAAAATCGAAGTTTTGTTTTTTTAAATCCATAAAAAATTTTTTTGAAAATTTTAATACACAATTCTATTTAAATTTTTGGGAAGCCTTAGCAAAAAAAAAATGATCAAAATCGGTTGTACCGTTTTTGAGAAAATCAACAACAAAAAAAATGGTTCCATTTTTTTTTTTTTGAACATTTTTTTCAACCATTAGCTAGCTTTAACTTAATTAAATTTTTTTGTGTTTTTAGTTTTTAAATCTGTCGAACAGTTTTTGAGAAAAAAAAATATTTATAATATTTCGAAAAAAATTCGTATGGGGGAAAAAATTAAAAATGATATCTACCAAGTTTAAAGAAAATCGGCCGAGCCGTTTAGGCGGTGTGTAGTCGAACCGACAGTCAGACAGACAGACAGAATTGCGAGACCCACTTTTTTAGTCTTCGCTATCATCGTAATGTCAACTTTGATCAAAATCTCGAGTTCGATTTTTTTTACGAATGCACAACTTGCCTTATAGTACCTATAAGTCGCAAGTAAAAATGTGAGGCATTCCTTAAACCATCACTGTTCCCAATTCACTGAAAAAGATTTTTGCTGGGATTTTGTATGGAAGACTTTCCGGCTGGATTAAAAGCATCCAATCGTCTCAGTAAATTTCAAGCTGGTTTTCGACCTGGATTCTCTACTTTAGATCACATTTTTGTTTCGACTTGTTTTGCCAGAAAATATATTGAAAACAAAAAGAAATTGTACGCGTGCTTCGTTGATTTTAAAGCTGTAAGGTGCATTCGATACAGTCATCAGAATAGGCTGTGATTTATTTCATATTTATTCTTCAAAAAAGTATGAGTCATCACGGTTATACCTAAACTAGATAAGACACCAACTAAAGTAACATCTTACAGACCTATATCGCTCATACCAATTATGGCAAAAGTTTTCGAGAAAACTGCTCCTGAAAAGGCTAAGCAAAATATTAGAAGAGAAAAAACATCAGTTTGGATTTAGAAATAAACATTCCACGTTAGACCAAGTGCATAGATTTATGGATGTTGCAGAAAAAGCACTTAAAGAGAAACAAGTATGTTCAGCTCTATTAGTACTTGATGTAGCTCAAGCCTTTGATAAGGTTTTGCATTTGGGACTTGAGTACAAGCTGCATTGGGTCATTTCCAGGCAGTACTACGAAATACTGGAAATCCTTCGTTACGAACCTACTCTTATAAGTATACGATACGACTAAAACTACTCGCAAGTAAAGAAAATTGAAGCCGGTGTACCACAAGGAAGTGTCCTAGGACCAACACTTTATTTGTTATACTCGTGTACTAGAAAAATTCCAGTGAACATCAACGGTATAATGGTCACCTTTGCTGACGATACTACGATATTGGTGCCTGATAAATTCGTTACGAAGGCTACAGAAAAAATTGAAAATGCAGTCGATAAAGTAATAGATTGGAAGCAACGACGGCGGCGTATCAAATTTTGAACAAAACAAAATAGACGCTTATAAACTTTACACAAAAAAAAAAACTAAATAATGTTCCAATTTTTATCAACGTTAAGGCTGTACTTTACGCCAATACTGGTTAATACCTTTGAATGACTAGATGAAAATTTAAAATGGAAAGAGAACATATGTATAAAAGAATAGAGAAAAACTGAACTTAAAGAACAGAACAATGTACTGGTTACAAGGACAGAACTCTATCCAGAACAAATTAATGTTATACATGCAAATGCTGAAACCCGTTTGGACATATGAAAATAAATGCTGAAAAATTCTAAAACAAAGTCCTTTGTGGAATAATAAATGCCCCTTGGTACATAAGATATAGCGGTCTACATCGTGACCTTCAAATTGAAATAGTTACAGAAGTGGTAAGAAAAACAGGCTCACACAATCAGCTACTGCGAAGTCATACTAACTCCTTGATGGAAACATAAACAATGTTCGGAGACTTAGAAGAACCAAAATGATGGTCGAAAAGCTATGGGAAAGTTTAAACTTCCCCCAAAGTGATTTTAAAATAAGAAAGAAAAATCATTTGTCAATCTTCCATACATTGGTTTTGGTGCCGTAAGAGTCCCACACTACTTGGTACCGAATATTACCAAGTGTCTTTTGAAGATTTCCACCAACAAAAAATTTTTTTATCGAGATTATAAGAATGTATGCTTCTTGAACGTAACCGCAGAAATAGTGAAACAAGTCGCGTTTGATTGCATTAAAGGGTCTGGTATTGTTGGTTGTTTTGATCTGATTCGGCGGAGAATTGTAGAACATGATAGCATGTTTTAAGATTCTCATAAATGTAACTAGAACAATGGTATTTAATTATGTTCACCAATAAAAGCACTAATTTAAAGTTCAGTTAGGTAAATAGATCGCATCCGAACAGGAATGTTCGATACTGTGAAATATGGTATGATGGAATTGAAAGCTATTGGAAGTTTGTTGACATTCACTGAATCCAGACTTCCAAAAGCCACGCAACTACACTTACCTATGTAAAAAATGGTAACAAAAGAAAAAAGGTAAGGAGTCTCGTGTGGTAGCAGGTGTAAAATCGCTTGAACGCCAAAGGGAACCAAGTCCGCTATATGCTCTTCCAACAATGCTATTTATTAGGTCGTTCCTTTTTTACAAAAGCAGTTTGGGAGAAAACTCGTTTGTAGAAATTATGCATTTTTAAATGATCTTACTTAAATATTTCGAGGATTTAAGACCCACTGCTGTATATCTTCAAAATCCTCAATAATGCAATAAATCCACCTTCAACTAATCCCAGAAATCTGTCATCGACGTAAATGTTTATCTCGCTAGACGAAAGCAATTGAAAATATCATTTATACCCATGCAGAAAAGTAAAGGAGCCAATATGGATCCTTGCGGAACACCAGTATACGCCAGAAACTACAGATCGACTTCCGTCGCAAAGGTAGTTGTAGATTATGTCCCGCATTTATTTAACTAAATTTTATTTGTGGGTACTTAATTACCACTAAATAAGCACAATAATAATCTCAAAAAATAAGATAAACTAAATTTAACAAAAATTGCGTATTGACAAGGCCCTCACTAATCAACTGATGAGTCGATGTAAGATCGCCGGGACGAAACGCCAATTTGTCTAAAGGCAAAAAAAAAATATTTTCAATCAATAATTCAACTAGTCCAATTAAATAGAGCTAAGTCTTCCATGGCTAATTTATTTCAGTAGTATATAGAATAGCTATTTAAAAAAAAAAAAAATCAGCGAAAGTTGCATGAAAAATAACCAGGATAGCACTTAAAAGTCATTAAAATGTTTATGCTCATTAATTAATTAAGCGCCATCTAACCTCTCAACATTTAAACGATTTAAATTCACTTTATTATGTTCACTCTGATTCTTTGAGTTTTCTTTTTGTTTTCGTGTTCACTTTACTGGTTACCTATACACTTTTTCACAAAACACGGTTAAAGTTGATAAAATTTAATGTGTTAAATTTTTTACGAATATAAACCTTGCCCTAGTAGGTACCTACCTACCAAATGTAAATTCCGATTCTTCAAGAAAATTTTAGTTATAGCATTTTCATTAAGTAGCAAATTTAATTCTCCTGGATTTTCACAGTTACGAAGGATATAAATTATAAGTATTTGGAATTGGGAGGGTATCGGAATCCCGCTTTTTGAAATCCCGCTTTTCAAAAATCACAAAAAAAAAGTTTTAAGTTCCTGTCTGCTAAAATACTGGTTTTTTTTAAAATCCCGTCTTCTAAAATCCCGCTTGTTCAAAATTCCGATTTATTATAATCCCGCTTTTTGAAATCCCGCCAAATCCCGCTAATCCTGTTTTTTAGAATACATAGCTAAAACTTATTGATTTTATGTTGGTTATTTTCCAGATTCTTTAAATGCTAAAGAAACTTTGCATACACCCAACCTCGCACCTACCCCAAATCCTATAGTGTGCCCAAGCAGGGGGGTTGCATACCTCACTGCTTACACGTCGTAATAAGAAAGGGGATTATAAAAACGGGATTATAAGAGACGGGATTTTAAAAAGCGGGATTATAAAAACGGGATTTTTAAAAAGCGGGATTATAAGAAACAAAATTATAAAAAACGTCATTTAAAAAAACGGGATTATAAAAAGTGGATATCGTACCCAACTCTTTGGAATTTATTAGCTGGTTGACTTTAAAAATGCAATGTAACTTAACACATTTTTGTGCATTCCAAAATTTAACATTTGTTTTTAATTTTTTCCGCCAAATCGAGTCATTGAATATCTTTTCAACAGAAAGAAAAAATATTTTATTTTAAATACAAACAACGCCGATGTATTGGGAATTCAACATCAAAATCTTCTTCCATGGGTAAGGTAAAACTTAACCAAGGTGTTTTTCTTTTTTAATTCTGAGCGGGCATCAAGCTATCAAAAAAAAGAAGAATGTTCCTTTTTTTAACTCGGAGAGCTAAACTTGAATTTCTTTTTTAACCTCAGAGTTCGATCGAAGAAATTTCGAAACTCACTCAAAATTAAGATTCGCCCAAAATATACATACATACTGTATGTACATACCTATGTCGATAGGAACCGCCCTTATTTATAAATTTTATTTTATAATATTTTCAAAACTAAATACATATATTAACTTTTGCTTTTAACTTCGCCATTGCGATGGTCCTGGGGGTGAAATCGGTTAGCAGCTCTTTTCGACTAAGCGATTTCACCCATTTCAAGTCATGGTTATGACTTATGATGTAATGAAAACCCTTAACTGGAGAATTTTATACTGTAAGGAGTCCCAAAAAGAGAAATAGGGGCGAATTTACTTCAAGATAACACGTGTGTAATACAGATTATTTTTTACAGTTAGCAAGTGGTCTCAATAGAACAGATTTAAGATATTAAAGTTAGGAGAGGAAACACCCTAAAATCATAAAAAAATATATTTTATTTTTCAGTTTTAAACTCGCTTTTTTTTTAAGCGTTTTCTTGATTAATAGTACCTACTGCGGATGGCCCTCTTCGCGAGTTCTCAGTATTTAAAAAATATTACGTATGGTTTTTTTTAGTTCAGAATAGGGCTCTGAACATAGTCTGAGAACATACTCTGAACCAAGCGTCCTGAGCCCTGTGAGTTGTTTCTAAAACACACCTGAACAATGAGCTGAAACCATTTTTTTTTTAATTTCTATCTATCAAAAGCTAATGTTAAACATTTAACTCTGTCTGCTCAGTTTTTTATTCCGAGCGCAAGGTATAGTATTGCAAGCTTTGAACACTGTGAACTAAATAAGAGACACAATTTATTTTTTGACAACTCAGGCTCTGCTTTGAAGTAAAAAAGAAAAATGCCACAGAGGCGTGTTCGTAATCGTCAAATGCGATTGAACGAAAATTAACAGACGATGATCCAGCAGGACGATTGCATATTTGACGGTGTTCACATTGGAGTTACTCACTATATTTATTTTGACTTAGGGCCATTCTGTCGTGTTCAGACACAAATGTAGTGTACCTAAACACTCCAGACTCATTTGGACATTTTTTGATGCTAAACGCTCAAAACAACTAATTTCTATTGGTAGATTGCATATTAGCTCCGTTAAAGGTGTCCTTACTGGACACTGCCTAATAGGAAGACATGCTTTCCGTCTTGGAGTTACTGCAAATGATTTTTGCAGAAGCTGCATGGATGAAGAAGAAGAGGAGTCAGTTCCTCACCTTCTATGTTCTTGTCCTGCCCTAGCACTAAGACGTAGACTCCACTTGGGAGACTACTACTATAACGATCCTAGTGATCTAAATAATTCCGAAATGCACTGTCTCAAACGCTTCATTGTAAGCTCAAAAGGGTGATTTTTGAAATCCTGTGGTATCACAACGGACCAAATATTGGTCTAAGTGTGTTGACCTTTTTTCGGTCGGCAGCCACATTAACCTAACCTAACCTAACTTATAGTGACCATACGTCCCGTTTTTAGCGGGACAGTCCCGTTTTTGAGGTCTCTGTCCCGCGGCCATAACTGTCCCGCTTTTCCTAAGTTTGTGAAAATGTGTGTAGGTCTCTACAAGTCTCAAAATGAAGCAATTATGTAAATACTATTTTACATCCCTGTGCATATAAATTGACGCATATAAAACAAACGTAAGAGCTGTTAAAGGAAGAAAATGAGTCCATGTTTATTCCATGTTAAATTAATTGTGAGTTTTGCCTGTACCTACTCTGTCATTGTTAAATCAAAGTGAAGTGAAGTTTATTGGACGCATAGTTGCAGATAGGTAAATAAAAAACAACTAAAATGCTAGCACAATAGCACGCTTCAACAAAAAATTCAAGAGAGATTGTAAATTCTCCGAAGATTTAAAAAATATCTATTCCTTTAACCGAGCAAACGTAACACATTTTTTGCTTATTGTAATGTCTGCGAATCCGAGTTTTCAATATTTCCAGTAGGACAAAATGATCTAATTCGCCACACCAAAAGACAAAATCATGAGTCTAAAGTAATGAACTCTGTTGCATCCATGAAGTTGGACTCATTTTTTCGGAGTAGCGATTACATAGATCGTGAGAAGGAGTTAGCACTTGCAGAGGCATTGATGTGTATCCATACCATTTGCCATTACCACAGATTTAGATCAATGGATTTCAACTGCAAATTGTTAAGAAAGCTGTTCGATAAAACGTTCTCCTATGCTAGAACCAAAACCGAATTGGTTGTGGAAAATGTACTCTCTGCACATAAAGAGTTGCTACAAGAACAAAGTAATATACCTAAGTTTTGTATCAAATTTCTCCGATGCATCCAACAAAAAGTATCTGAAGCTGTTTCTCACTGTTGTGAGGTGTCTCGCTTTTGCTTCAAATAAATCTGGTCACTTTACCTTACTCCAGACTCACTTTACCGTCTTATTTAAACTTATTTAAAAAATTGAGCTCTTCTCGTATAAAGCTGTGTTTTCTCGGATGTATTCATTAATTTTATTCTTGTTAATTTTTTTTTGAATATTTAAAATGTTTTCAACTCAAAACACAAGCCAATAATAACGGTATTGGCTATCGTGTCAGATCTCAGATGTCACCAAAGCAAATGTCTAATCCATGAATTAATAAATTGTTTTAAAAATCCTGCCACACTTTCGCGTCAAAAAATGGCGATCAAATTGTCTGCTGATTTGTAGCCTTGTATAAACAATCTATAGTACTCTTATGAAGAAGAACGAAATACGAACCGCGCCGCCTAGACAGGCGGCTTTCGCAATATTTATACAGTTTGTAGTTTTCAAAAACGGCCTGCCAACCTATGTACCTCTTTACAAAACTTGAACAAAATTACACCAGATATGTACCAAGCTATCTACGAGAAATATTAAAATACTACAAAATAAAACTTTAAACAGATTTAAATACCCAACTCCCAACTACCTACCCACATGACACCCTTAAACCGCCAAACCACAAACCAAAGAATAATTAAAAAAAAAAAACAAAGTTCCCAATTATTTAATTACAAAAAGTTCATAATTGCAAGAAATTCTGTCAAAAAGATTTCCAATTAAAATTCCCATTGTTTGCGTTCTTTTTTTGTTTATGCGTTTTCATTTTTCCCATGATCCAACTTTCAATTCCAATCCAACTCAAAAAATTCAAATAAGGAAATTTTCTCCTACGAGCACTTATTTTTAATAAATCCCATAAAAACGAAAATCCAGACAATCCTTAAAATTTAATTAGATTTTTGTGTTCAGTGGAAAAAAAAAACTTACCTTCAGCAGCTTTAATCCTTTAGAGAAGAGACAATAAACTTTCCAAGAAGTGGTATTGGTCTGGTAATCCTATAATGTACGTTTTGCAAAAATAAAACAAAAACAACAAGTGTCGATGGGAAAATATCCGTTAAGTAATTTAAAACGTATTCCTTTTTTTTTTGTTTGGAAATTCTTTATAAATTTTCTTTTGACTTAAATCTTCTTCTTCGCGCACTTGACACTTTTATTTTTCAATATTTTCTTTATTTTCCCTTTTTTTTTGTGGATCAATGACACACCAACACGATAACACTTTAACCGTTTACCGCAATGAACTCATATTCCAATGGGTAGCGTGTAGAATCGAAGAGGGGATGTTAAACTTCTTTTTTTTTTATTTTGTTAGATTTGAACAAACACACAAAGGAAGATAAAATTAAGACGAGAAGAAGAGATACACACAGAAGAAATTAAATTAATCACCTTCGTTTGTCACTGAGAATGAGAAGAAACGCTAAATAAACTCAAGACAAGAGTCAAGTGCAAACAAGAAAACCCGTTCTATATTTTTTTGTTTAAATTTATCGAAAAAAACTCACCGCCAATTAAATTAATTCAATTTAAATAATCATAAATTTATCTGGTTCGATTCACAGCAACAACTACAACTACTGTATTGTGAAGAGGGGAAATTTATTAAAACACAAAACCGGTTTTCGGAGGGGATCCTCCTGTTCCTTCCGCCAACGAAACGATCAAACCAACAAAAACAACATCACAGACAAAAGGTTGTCTTTGGAAAATTAAAGGCGAACAAACGAAACGGCTGCTGCATCAATGCGAAGGTACATGCAGCATGCAGCCAGCCAGCACCAGCAGCTGCTGTTGGTCACTTTTCGGATCGGACACCAAACACAGTAAAAAAGGAAAAGGGACACACAAACATCAAAAGACCAACATTACCACACCACGGGACAGATAACAACAACAAAAATTTTATTAGAAAGACACTCAAAGGCTGAAGATGAAGAAGAACAAAAAACTTCTTTTATTCTCGTTCGATTCGGTTTCGGCGACTTGAAGAGCGAAACAAAAAAAAAAACTTCACTTGGTTAATTTTTGATCATAAATCGCAAGTTGTTGTATAAACAAGAGGAATTTATCACTTGAATAATCTTATAGCACGTCATGTGATCCAGAGAGAGATTAAGCAACTACTTGCTGTTTTTTTTTAATTTTTGTTTTCTTTGTAAACACAACGAGAGCACACTACACTTCGACTGGAGAGCCCGTTATTATGGCAGCACCAACACGACCGGCGTTTACGAACAAACTGACGTTTACATACGCTATGGGAAATCATCAACACAATGGAACGAATGGAAAGTGGATGGCAATGGAATATGGAAGGTTTGGCTAGTATATTTGCGAATGGAAGTGGAAGCTGGATGGTTGGTTTGTGTATGGAAAATGGAAGGAGTTTAAGAGTGTTATTATTATTATGAAGTGCAAAGAGAAATGAGATGTCGTTCTTCACGTTTGTTTGGTTTCAGCGTTGCCGCAAAAAAAAAAATTTCGTCCCATATGAAAAAACTCAAGTTATTCTTTAAAAATAAATTTTAATTAAATACTATTACAAAAAAAAAAGTGGGGCGACTTTCCTTTAAGGTCGCACGAGTATAGTGTTGATTTTTTTTTTACAGATAGCTAGTGGTCTCAATAGAACATATTTAAAATATTAAAGTGAGGAAACAACGTTAAATCACAAAAAAAATGTTTTATTTTTCAGTTTTAACCTCACTTTTTCTTTCTTTTTTTAGTGTTTTCTTGACTAAGAGTACTGAAAGTGGCTAGATTTCGATATTAATCAACAGTTTTTTAGCTCAACAGTACTGTGGGTGGCCCGCTTCGCGGGTTCTCAGGATTTTTACTCCCTTTTTCGGAGACACACCCGCTCACGCGACTCCGTCGCTCCGCTTAGGGTATGTAAAGTCGCCAGGCAGGCGCCAATATCAACAGTGTTTTAACTTAAAAGTACTGTGGGTTCAGAAACTTCCTTTTAATCAACAAATAATTCCCTTACAAAATTAACAAAAAAGGAAAAAATCCCAATAATATCTCAAAAATAACCCAACTCTGGTAATACTTACACAAAGAGAATTGCCAAAATAAACAAAAAAAAGTGTATTTTGTATGGAAATTTAGGAACTTTAAAAATTAATTAAAAATAGTTATAAATGTTTCCTCACTTTAAGATTGCGATATTTGTTGTTTATAAGTGCTAATCTATCAAATAAAACTATCCGCGTGTTAAAATTCGTGCGACCTTAAAGGAAAGTTGAGCCAAATCAGTTCCTCTATTCGTGTATAGGTATTTTCCAGAAACAGGAGTTTTTGTAAAGTTCATTATAAGTAATAAGTTTGTATTATTTAACTACCTATTTCACATCACATGATGTGTACCTATTATTATTATTAAAAAATATAAAGACGTAATAAAGCTTTGTTATAATAAGTTAAATAAATAAATTAGCTGGAGGTTTGAAATTTTGGCAATTATTAGGCTTAATAATTTCATTATATAACATTATATCATTAATTGTTTTGTATATGACAGTCTGTTTTTGTTGTTTTTTTTTTAATATTACTTAGCCTTGAAAATACTCGCTCTGCTGATGCACTTCTGTGAGGCAAACTAAGAAGAATCAACATAAATTTTGAAATATTAATGAACATTCCTTTCTCAATATTGTTTTTTAATTTGTACAACTAAATCTAGAACGTTTGTGAATCTTCAAGAAAAATACTTTCGGCTAGTCCAATCAGAAATTTTTTTCTTATTTCGCCAAAAAGAACATCTTTCTCGCACTCTAATAGATGAGAAAATTCTGATACCAAAATATTGAAGTGTGGCAAAATACTTTGTATGTTTGGATTATTTTTTAAAAAGGTTGGGTCAATTATCTTAAGCGCATTTAGGTAAAATAATGAAAAAAAAACGTGCCATATTGAAACTTTACGTGCCACCGTGCCACGAGAAAATTTCCGTGTCAAAATGGCCACATCGGCAACGCTGTTTGGTTTATTGTCTTTGATTGGGATTTTTGTAGACTGGAATCTGGAACTATATGCAAGCATATTGAAGTATGCTATGACCAGTGGTAACACTTTACATCAATTGAAGTAGATCTACTTCTTTTTTTTTTAAATATTTTAAAATCTACTTCTACTTCGCACCATCATTAAACTACTGAAATCTACTTCATTTTAAAAAACTCTGTTTGAAACTACTTCAATTTAAAAAAAATCTACTTCTATTTCACTCTAGTAAGGATGAAGCACGAGTATTACAAAAAAAATTAATTGTCAACAGAATAAAAAAACACAAATGAGTAATTTTAAGAGCATAGAATCACGAATATTATGAAAATTTCGCTTGCGTGTGTGTTTTTATTTTAAAATTAAATTATATTGAATTATAGTAATTTTAATGTTATTCTTTGTAAAGGAAAGTTTTATTAATAAATCAATTCCTTATATAAAAATTTCTTTAGAATTAAAAGGAATGTATTGATAAATCAGTAGAGTCAAAAATGAGAAAGTAGAAAATCAAAAGGATATAAATATTACAGGTACCGTTAATAATACATATTCAGTATACAATACAATAACATCATATCATCATAAATATGATATTTCATAATGGTTGTTAAAAAAAAAAAACATTTCAATTTCTCCTCTACGTTGCAGGTTGAGGTACTGACCTGGAGACGGACGAAATCTCTACTTTTTCCTGTTGTAATGTCAATTGATGAAAATCTCGAGTTCAAATTTTTCTAAAAGCAAGTAAGAAGTTATTTTAAAATCTACTTCGATTTTTCTCAATTTACTTCACTTTTTTCATCAAATCTACTTGGACTTTTTTCCGGAAGACTATAGTCAGATTTAACAATATTAGTGCAAAATTTTAAACAGCTTATTGTTAAGGTATTAGTATGATACTACTTAACAATTTGCTAACCTTATAGTAGTTTACTAACTCATTCTTAATTTTAAACATTTTCTTACTAGTATCGTACTAAAAGAATTTTCTTAATAAATTGCTTCTGAACACACCTAAATCAATGACATTTTGTGTAAAAAAGTTTTGATGTTTGCAAATGTCAAAGAGTCATATGAAGCTAGCATGATACTAACAAAATAAAGTAGGTACCTATTCGATGATTTTAACTTTAAAGCCTAGTACGCAGATCGCGCTAAATTTTATCTCCCATACAAAATTCTCTCCAAAATTTAGCCAAGCTAAAATAATGTCAAGCATTTTAGCCGAGAGGTACGCTGCTCCAGCTAAAAAATCAAAATTTCTCTTCGAACTGTACATAACTTATCTGTCAAAATTTAGCGCACGAAATAATTGTCTGGCACATTTATTCTCGAGCTAAATTTCAATTTCAATTGAAGAATATTTGGTGACGGGAGTCTTACAAGATTTTCGACAACAAAAATCACTCATAATTCATAATTCTCATTCCTTCTCATTCATAATTCTTAATAAATCATACTTTAAAACAAATTCTTTTCAATCTTTGAAAAAAAATTCATTTAGAGAACAGCTGTTTTCTGTGACATATTCTTCACAAAGTTCTTATGTCAAAATTTAGCTTGGATTTTAGCTGATGTTTGGAGAAAAATGTGGGCTTAAGCCTTGTACGCAGATCGAGACAAGACAAATTTTATCTCTACAATTTCAATATCTACAAAACTTTTCCAAATCTCACGCAAAAGTTTGAAGTTGGAGAGATGAAATCTAATTTAATGTGTTTTTTTTTTAGTGTAGGTATCTCTGGAACGGGTTGTCTTACAAAAGTCTTTCATACGTTTTTCGAATCTCCTCTTGATGCTCTCAAGACATGCATCAGCATCTTTTACATAAAACCAGTATTGGAAAAAATCACTTTCGGAAATACGGTGGCTGTCAAAATTTGTCCCGCAAAATAATACTTGTATCGTTATTTTTCCTGGCAAAATTTAGTGGAGACATTTTGTACAAAAATGTACAAAAGTATGAATTTTGCGCGTGAACTGCGTACTGCTCGGAAAAATATTCAAGACAAAATTTGTCCCAGGACACAAAATGTATGGGAGACAAAATTTTTCCCGGTCTGCGTGCTAGGCTTAAGTACTAAAATTTACAAAATAATTAGGGCGAAATATAACAAAAAACACTTGTAAATAAACTTTCTGTTGTCAAATACAAACTAGGGTAAGACACCCAGTGACCGACACCCTTAAGAGAAATTTTGAGTTTGCAAATTCATAACTTTCCTTTCGCTGAATCGATTTTAATGATTTTTGTGTATTATTATAACTGTTAATAATTTCTTTTACAATATTAAAGAAATAAATATGTACGAAATTCCAAAAATAAATAAAACACAAAATCGTAAAAGCTTACCAGTTTTTTAGTTACGGACACCTTTTTTTCAGTAACCGACACCCGTCAAATACTAGTTACGGACACCTTTTTTCTGTAGCTTTTCACCCTAAACTGTAGGAGGAATTTTTGGCAACAAGTTTACATAAGCTCGTCAAACGTTAAAATTGAATAATTAAAAGTTTTAATTCGACATTTCAATTGACAATTGGGAATATCATGAATCCTGACTCATAAAAACTTGTGGTTCGTTAAAAATGTATGCGAAAACTTCTGTTTTAAATTTGTTTTTCACCAAAACCGACACCGAAATAAAAAGAGAATATATTTAACTTGGAAGGTTTTTCAAAGTATGTATACTATAATTTTTGTCTAATATATAAAATAAATAAATATTAATATTCACAAAAACAAAAAGATACATCTACGTATGTATACAAGAAATTTATTTAATTACAAACCCTTAATGCATATGTATATAAAATCTTTTTATGCAGTAGGTAGGTACCTACTTATTAAGTTATGAATAAAATAAAGATAAATTATTATTTAAATAAAAACAAGCAAACAAAAATGTAAAGGCACTTAAACTGTTTTCAACAAGTAATTGCAATTAAAAAAAAAATATAATTTGAATGTTAGTTATAGTTAGTTACTGAATTAAAAATATTTATATAAATATTGTAATTAATCAATACGTTAATATCACTAGTAAAGTAATCTATCTTAAAGATGGGCAAAGAAAAGTGTATTTTTCTGTTTTTGTACCATGGAAGTTTCCGAAAGTAAACGTTTTTTTTTTTTAACTTGTATTTTAAAAATCTTCTTCTTAAACTAATTTTGCCCAGACATTTTGTAATAAATTCCTGAAAAATGTGGCTTTATAGCAATATAAAAAGCAGTTTGTAAATAATGAAAGGAAACAAGAAAGACAAAAACGATGGTGTCCGTAACTAATATCCTCAAAAACCTCTAATCGCGCCAGTAATAGACACCCCTGTCGGTCACTGAATTTATTGAACATTACATTTTAGTTATGAACACCCCACGTTAAATTAAGTTATTTTATTATTTTAATAAAAAAAAGTTAACAAATAGATCCACTAATTATTGTTTTGAAATAATATGCACTGTCCCATATATAAGAAACACGGATAAATTAATGAAATACTGATTTATACTCAAGTGTTTCTTAAGGAATTCACAAGTTTTCTTTGATTTACAGAGGTTCTCAACTTACATCTTTTATTACACGTCAACGATTGACTACAAAATATCAATTGAAGTCTTTTGTTATGACATTTGCACGTCTTAACACGTTAAAAATAGCCTCGGCATTATCCAGCAACAGGAAACCTTAATAAAATGAAAAAAAAGTCATAGGTGACCATTACTGAAAGGGGGTCGGTCACTAGGTAGTTTACCCTAGCATTGCCATTTGCGAAGAATTTTAAATTCGGTGTCAAAATAAATTAGCATTGCCCACAAATAGAAGAATCCTTTGGCTCGAACACAATGAATGCGATAAGAAAAAAGATATGTGAGCGTAATGAAACATCGTCGTTGTTTTAAAATCAGTTTCAAACTATGAAAGCAGACGAGGATGTACGTAACTAAGCATTTCTCGTCGTCACGTTAAATGAAGTAAGAACAGTTGCGCACACTGAATTTTTTGTTTCACATCTGTTTGGTTGCTCAAATTAAACATCAGCTAATGTTTCATTTTACTATATCTATATGTATTTACCATATGTTTCATTTTACCAACCAAACAGTTGCGAAAATAAAAATAGAATTTACGCTCTCGGCTCGTGTTCTCATCGCATTATGAATCGGGCATAATTGTAAAAACTTTTGTCTGTCGTTTTCAATTGAATTTTAATGTCACCATCTAACAAATTTAAGCGGAGTTAAAAATGCGCTAAAAAACGGCTTGTATTGAAATTTTGATATCTTAGACGTCAGTGACCTTTTCCTTTCACGATTTATAATGTGCACCCAGCTTAGTAATCATGTGCTTTAAAAAAGCGCTATCTGTGCGTCAAAAAGAGCACCATCCATTTTGCTCAACCTTGGTAACAAACAAGTTATATATGACTTTCTTGATTTTCTCAATCAATTCAAGAAAGAGCCAGATAGATCAAGCTGTCATTCCAAAACTAATTGCATCATTCGTATAATTGAAACAGTTTTGAGTTACAATTTAAACTTTCTAACTTATTTTTCAAATCATTTACAATTCGAAGAAATATTTCAAAAAAAATTATTTGGAAGTGATTTTGACATCTTTCAATTTGCAATGCAATTTGCTACTTTTAAATTGATTTTTTTTTATGTTTCCGAAGAGTACTGAAAGGTTATGTCAAAAACCAATGAAAAGTAGATTTCCGTATCATCAAAAGTGGAACACAACCAAACAGTACTTTACATCTATGTCACAAAACTCATTTTTTTAGAGACTATAAGGCTAGGCGCGCACATTCAAATTTTAGTTGAACAACTGTTTGGCTGCTTATAGAAAACAGATGAACTATTTGGTTGAATGTCCGCGCAGGTGCATATAATAATTAGATGTTACACAGAATAGCGAACTCATTTTAGGCAATTGTTTAGTTTGCGTTAAAATACAAACTTTTTAGTTGCTCGAACTAAGCAGTTGCGCCACTAAAAATTGAATGATGCACGCCTAGCCTAAGTGAGGAATGAATTTTTTCATTTTTTAACCATTCGGAAACTAATCGGCTATATGTATAACCAATTTGTAAATTCATTATAATCTTAATCAACAAGATATTCGATGCTATAGTGAAACCAAACGTAATTTATTTCAATACGTTAAATGTTGATGTTAACGTAAGTTGACACCACGTTCAAAAAAGTTTTCACCAAATCCTGTGCAGTTTATTAAAAACCCAACTTGATCTTCTGCAGTGAATGTAGACAGAATGAGGATAACATGTACATATAGTCAAGCGTCATTTGACCTTGCGCGCAGAGGCATGGTCTATTCTTTTTCTCGGATCTATAGGTGCGTATGAAAAAGACTTAAAACCAAATTTGCACCACATGACAACTTTTTTTACAAAAGTTATTGGTAAAAACGTGTTTTGTGTCATTTTTTTGTCATTTGCTAATATCTCGGCTCCACTATCTTGTACAAACAAAAATTAAACATGTATTTATTTCTGATAACATTATCTATTATGTTATAAAAACAAAAATTGTTTAAACAAATGAAAAAAAAAGTTATAGTAATAAGTTAAAATAATTTTTTGAAAAAAGCTCATTTAACAATGTAATTTTTATTTTGGACAATTTTTTTTTATTTGAAGAAAATAAGCAGGACTAAAAAATAAATCCAAAACTGCAAAATATTGACCGTGAAATACAGTTTTTTTTCTTAATAACTATGAAAAAAAAGTATTAAAAACAAAAAAAAAAACGTTGAAATCAACGGTAACTTTTTATGTTTTTGCTTAAAAATATTAAATTAAATGCAAGTTGGTAGAAAATATTGTTATTAGCAATATAGTTTTTTATTTTTACTTTGCGACATACTGGTGCCCAGATATTAATTAAAACATAAAATTGCGTGGCTGCCCTGATATTACCTATGTTCAATAATTTATTACTCTGCTTTCGTTCATCGTAGAGTGTTGATTTTTTTTAAATTGTAGGGAATTACAAGAACTTAAATAATAAAAAATAAAAATTTCATCGTTAAATGAGCTTTTTTTTTCTTAATAATCACGAAAAAGTGATTTTTTAACAATAACATTCGCAAATGATCAAAAACTGACACAAAACACGTTTTTACCAATAACTTTGGTAAAAAAGTTGTCATGTGGTGCAAATTTGGTTTTAAGCTTTTCTTATAAGCACCTATCGATTTATTAAAAAAAATTGACCATGCCTCTGCGCGCAAGATCAGGCCCTTTTTCATGACGCTTTGACTGGACTAATAGGAATAAAATCATGATCCAAAGATAAAATAAGCCTTCATAGGCATCTCTCCATAACTTTCAGTTAATTCGTCCCCGTTGAGTATAATGTTCTTATTGTTAACAAACACTTATTAAACAATACAGTCGAATAAGAAGCAAATTTCTACTAATAAGCTTTGGTTATAGTCAATGGCCCTGAGTAAAAGATCCGAATCTAGCCTAAGTTCGATTTTAATCAAACATTCGTAGAAATAAAACAAATTTCAAGTATGAATACTTAAAAGCGGCTTTCCTGTAACTAAGTTAAATTTAAAATGATAGAATCACAATAGAACTTTACGAATCTGGTTAATAGAAAAGTTTGTGTATCAGTTCACAATAACGAAATTATGAAAATGAGTCACAATTATTGGTATAAATAAGACTTTTGTAAATTTGATCTGTTACTACGAAATTTTAAAAGCAACTTTTCTACATCTAACAAAAAGTGACTTTAAAACCGATTCTATGAATGTCTATTACTAAGGGCCAATGTGTTTTTTTTGTCATACCTAAATCCACGAAGGCTGCTATGTTTTCTCCATCTACATTTGTTCCTAAAACTATGCAACTTTTTTGAGTTCCTTTCAGGAATGATGGTATACCTTGGGGGATAATAATACCTATTAGATATTATATTGAAACCTGAGAGATGAACATGATTCAGATTTGAATCGATTAAAATTAAGGAACACAAGTCACAACTTACATAAAGGGAGACATTTAATGTTGGATTATGTAGTATATGCACGAATGTACATATGCTATATTACATAATCCAACAAAAATGTTTGTACGTATCAAATTTTCGAAAAAAAAAAAAATAATATGATTTATTTTTTAAGATTTAGCTATGAATGCATATAAGTTTACCTTTGAGCCTAACTTCGGTCGTACTATCAAATATAGAGGTTCTTTCTTTAGCTGTAGTACACAGTAATGTGGAATATTTAGCCCTTCCTGATTTCCCCCCTCATTGAATGTACACGTCTTCTTTTCACAAAAAAAAAAATATTTTGACATGACAAAGCACAGCAACTTCAACAGCATCTTTAAGGCTAGGCGCACATATTCAATTTTTAGTTTCGTAACTGCTTGGTTCGAGCAACTAAAAAGTTTGTGTTTTGACACAAACTAAACGATTGCCTAAAATGAGTTCGCTATTCAACCAAATAGTTCATCTGTTTTCTATAAGCAACCAAACAGTTGTTCAACTAAAAATTGAATGTGCGCGCTTAGTCTAACAGCAACGAAAACTTCAACATCAAAAGTCTTGTGAAATAGATTACAACGTGAACAGCGTTTTTCACAGCATATAATCAAAATAAATTCAAATGCGAAATGATTTTGCCGTACATTTAACGATAAAAATTAACGTAAATTGCGTCAATGTATTCGACTTGCACAATTTGTTGTACTAAAATTTATTTGTTTTTAGCAATTCTTCCATTGTCAAAACCAAAATAAATAGACGAATCAAAAAGATAGTTGTTACATTTTCATTTAAGTGTTGATAATACTGACAAATTTCGCCTCAAAAGTTAGTAGCATTTGCACAGCGACATCGAATTTAGGGTTAAGGATTAACGTTAATGTCGAAGTTGCTGTTAGGTTAGGCGCGCACATTCAACTTCTAGTTGCACAACTGTTTGGTTGCTTATAGAAAACAGATGAACTATTTGGTTGAATGTCCGCGCAGATATGTACATATAATTATATGTTACACAAAATAGCGAACTCATTTTAGGAAATTGTTTAGTTTGTGTCAAACCACAAACTTTTTAGTTGCTCGAACTAAGCAGTTGCCAAACTAAAAATTAAATGTGCGCGCCTAGCCTTAATGTAATCAAAGCCATTTAAAACAGTGGCCCTAAAAAGAGTGAGGTGGTTGTTAAAGTTGCTGTTGAACTTGCTGTTGAAGTTGCTGTGCTAATCTGAATGCTGTTCACGTTGTAATCTATTTCACAAGACTTTTGATGTTGAAGTTTTCGTTGTTGTTAAAGTTACTGTTGAAGTTACTGTGTCAATCTGTTTCTCCTATTTCTCGCATTATTTAAATTTTAAATATTTATTTTTAAAATTAAAATACTAAATTGAAAATTGGACAAAAATCATTTGTTTTGATTGACAAATTGACAATTTAATAAAATTGAAGGAATGTCGTTTCAGTTGTCTGTGTTTTAGGCAAAAGACTGGCAAGCACAGTCATTTTTTCATTTATTCAGCTATTTTTTAACACTCGCGATAGTTTTTTATTCTTTATTACTTTTTGGTCTTTTAATTTTGCCATTTTAGTTTATCAAAAATTATTTATTGTTTTTTATTCACACGATAATTGCAATCAAAATAAAAAAGTAGCAAAATAGAAAAATTATTTTACGTTCTATTTTGTTTTGCATTGTGGTGCCACTTCACTTAATATTGCAGTGCGAAAGTTGACAATACTGCACCAGCAACAGCAACAGTTTAAGGCTGGTATTCACCGAGCGCTCATAACTTAAGAAGCTCAGAAACCTATTCACCAAGCAATATTAGTGAAGATCTACGAGCGGTCTCTTCGAAAGTTTGTTCGCTTGTGCGTATGCCACGCACGCATTTGACTCGAATCCATGCGAGCAATGCCAAGTAGAAGAGTATCCATTTGCTGTCAAGACCAACATTACACAACATTTCACAGTTTGGGTATGCCTGAACAAGAGAGAGTGGCTCTCATTTTCGAACTTCGAAAAACACTTGCGAGTGGTTGGTGAATACCCCACAGAAATTTCAAGTTAAGAGCCTCGTAAAGTTAAGAGCCATTTAGGAGCGCTCGGTGAATACGAGCCTAAGACTTTGACCTAACGACGCTGTTGGCGTTGCTGTTCTGATGTGTGTTGAACAATTGAAATGCATTGATTAATGGCGGTCGCTGTTGCTGTTGACGGTGCTGTTGCTGGTTCAATCTGTGCCCCGCTTTATGATGTTGTTTTAGATGTTATACAGTTATACTGTTATACGGCACCGTGGTCGCCTTCATAATTATAACAATGTTCAATTGGAGTCAACTTTTTTTGATGAATGCACTATCCAGTGTGAGTGTATTATAGAGATCAGTGAATGAAGGATGTTCCTTGCAAAATTTCTAACAGACGCAATTTCTAAATAAGGTTTTCCTAAAGTTCGCTTCAATGGATAACTACATATGTATGTACCTATGTGAGTAATAATTAATGCTCTAAGCGTACAAGAATCAATATTTTTGTAGGAAGTTTTCAAAGTTTTAACAAGTTCAGATATTGTTAAATATAAATCGCCAAGACTAATCAGCCCTGGATTTAACAGTCGGTTTGACGTTTGTCATTAAAAAAGCCATGTCAATTATTAATCCATTAATTGGATGACCGTATTCTACCTGTTCGTTCAGTTTATTCATCGAATCATCATCAAATTAATTTTTATTTCATTTTATTTAATCGAAGCTTATTTTGTTGATAAAACATAATATTTGACTTTTCAAACTACTTAGTCTAAATCGTTTAGTTAACCTTTGTTGCTGGCATTAAATACAGCGTTTATGGTTTGAAATTAACACAAAATCCGATAATTTCTTTTTTAGCTTTAATCAAAGATTGTATAATTACCGTTATATCTATATGTAATTTGATCCGCTTACACTAATATCCTCAAATTGAAAAGCTTATTTATTTTAATTTTATTCCCATTCAATTCGAACGAACATTCGAGTAAAAAAACAATAAAGTTTTTCAATTTTTCCGGACAAAAAAACTATTTACTCGTATTTTACTTGTTCATTCTGAATAATAAAATATTTACGTTTTTTTTGTTTCTTCTTTAATATGCAATTTCAATATTTAAATGAATTTATGTTAATGAAATGAATTCACATGAAATGGAGGCAGCACTACATATGTATATCCGTTGTGGTAGGATTATGTAGGTATGTATATCTGAATTATTAATTCGGTCAGGAGGCAATTTAAAAAAAAAAATAAGGATTAATTTTTTAAGAATAATTTTGAAATACCAAATTATATTAATCCTCGTAGTTTGTTTGATTTTAAATATACATAGATATAGATTTTGTTGTTCATAAAAGTATCAAAAGCTTGTTGATTTAAAAATCAAAAATTTAATGTTCTTCTATTGAGGCTTTATACAATAATACCACTGCTATTGACAGGCATGGCACAAGAATTTTGTGTTTGGGGGAGGGGAGTCATGATGCTCAAGTCTTGGCTCGTACGTAAAATAAAGCTGTCAATTTTTTGATTGATCCATTTTTTTATAATTCTCAAGGGTTTATTGTGAGACCCTTATAATGTTGAACATAGCGATGGGGAAAATAGGAGGGGGAGAAAAGAGGTTTTGATGATCATTGATCTTGAACGTTGATGACCATTGCTCGTGAATTAAGCGATAAACCAGAAAATACATGAAACATTCCGACTGTGTTCAAGAGATGGGAATGATTCCATGATAGCTATCTTTTTTGACAGTTTTAATTTTCTTTTCTGGATTCTATCCAATAAATGGAGAGAAGTTTGTGCTCTACTTATGCCCAAATGTGTGAGTTATACTCGAGTCTTGGACGTATAAATGCCATTAAATTCTCCAAGTTATGAAGAAAATGTTTTTATTGTTATTACGGAGGGTTTATTTGTTGAGTTTTCATTAATTATTCAAAATTTTAAAGGTTCTGAAAGCTTGAATCGTGAACTATCCAAATTTAAGCCAAGTAGAAGGCTTAAGGCTGGAAAAATTGACATTTAATTCCTAGGAACTTACAACTTTCAAACATTGCTGTGTGCGTGTTTGGAGACCTACAATTTTGTACCTTTTCTGATGAGCGGCTCTTTTCATGACAAGAGATATTCTTGCGTGAGATTTATTTATTCTTTTTTTAAAGTCCAGATTTTCCTATAGGTATCTTGCAACATTAAAATCCTTTATCATTGAGCTAAAGGGAATTTGTTATATTCAGAGAATATCTATATTTTATAGAATTATATCTTTATTCGCCATACTTGTTAGGTTTCTGATTGGTTTAGAAAACATACTTGAGTACTGTCAGCTATCAAATTACGCCTGCCAATTCTAAAAGCAAAGTCATTTAATCATTTTGTAAAAGTAAATTTACTTATATATTAGAAACTAGCCAGAGTTGCCCAATTATTTTTTTTACTGCAATTCTCAAACTGAAAGCTTAAATCAAACAAAATAAAATGTACGACTGGATCGCACGAACTTGCTCTTATGTAAAAGAAGGTACTTTGGAATTTAAAATACATTTTATAAATATATCTAAAACATGGATTTAATGAGACAAAAATGTTCAAATGCATGGAATTGCCGTCTGATTTCCGAAAAAGTATGAATTCATGCAAGCAAAGTTTAAAAATCGTTTTAATATTAAAGTAATTTTTTAAATAACAAATTTCTTTCAAATTTTTCGGGAACAAAATTTGGGATGCCAATTTTAAGTATTAAGTAGTATAGATTTTAGGAAATAATTTCAAAATATAATCTTTCACACGTTTTAAAGACATTGATTTTTCAAGAAAATTTTTTTTTTTTTTTTTTAAAAAACCCAAAAAAATATTTTTTCGAATATTTTTATATACAATATTATTTTAAACTTAAGGGTGCAGCGCCATTATTTCTCATCATTTAAGGATCGATTTGGATTAGATATTATCGATCCATGAGTTGAACGATCGGCTTAGGCTAGCCGCGCACTGGCAACTGTGATCGAAATCAAATAGTTTAATCACCAGTTGATAGAGCACCGCGCACTGGCAACTCTTTACTCACGCTCACACATTTCTCTCTTGCGCTTATAGAAAACACCTCAATTGTTTAGTTGAATGTCCGCGCAGGTGCATATAATTATATGTAATACAAAATAGCGAATTAATTCTAGGCAATCGTTTAGTTTGTGTTAAAACACAAACTTTTTAGTTGCTCGAATCGAGTTGCTTTATGTGCGCGGCGTGTCATATAATCCAATATGTTTCATTTTAGCAACCAAACAGTTGCGAAACTAAAAATTGAATGTGCGCTCCTAACCTTAGAGTTGCATTGAAATTAAATGAAGAAACAATAACAAAAAACAAACAAAATATATTAAAACGCGAGTACAGTGTCTATCCACCAAAATGAAGTGTAATTCAAGTTGGCCTCAACACTGTAAGGGAAGCTATACGTTGCAATTTTGTTGTTGTTTCTGTCTTGGGCTGCCTTGCAACTGCACAAAAAAATGTATTTTATCTTACGTGTTAATAGCTTATGTAACTCTCAAGCTTAATTACATTAACATTTTTAGACAACTGAAAATTCTAAACTGAAAAGCTGATTTTGAGCTTACTTGAATTCAATTTATTTGGAAAATCTACTAGCTCTGGGTTATCCCAGAGTAAAGTCCAGGGCTGAAAATGTTACCCTTTTTTATGACAAAAATATAAGAATTTTTGAGAATACAAAAAACATATGCGGATTTAAGTTTTAATCTGGATGAATCTAGTGAATAATGTGCCGTTAGACTCTGTTTCAATAGCGTACAGAGGTCCTCACGGATCTTATCGACAAAAACATCAACATATAAACAGGGTCTTATAAAGACGCGTGTAAGCGCACCTTAAGTGAATGACAAATATAAGCATTGGAGCTGTTATCGTTAAGATGACCGTAAATAAGAAGAATATTAGCGAAACGTCAAAACACTCAAAAATGGAATTCCTCAAATTGTTTCCATACAATTTTTTGTAGTATTTCGACAGCCCTGGTCATAACTCAGAAAATGATCCGAAATGGTTTTCTTCTATTGCGAGCTTTATCACAGAACTTATCGTTCTAGGTCTTCCTATTCGAGGTTTGTCTGTTGTCGAGATGGCTTCCCTGGACCGTGCGATTGTGCATCTTAGACTGCTTTTACACGAAAGCGATTTTTAATCTTTGATTCTCTTTTGACTTCCTTTTGATTGCGATTTTTAATGAAGGTTAACTTTTCTTCTATTGAAAAGGAGTCATCTCTCCGCACTCTTTACTCTAGTGAGTAGATCGAAGTTCACTGAGCGAACGCCAAATAGAAATGAAACATACCTGACAAGTAAAGAAAACCACAAAGAAGAAAGAACGATAACTCTGCAATTTTTCCAACCCGTGCAATTTTGTGTACCCCCGCCACCACACACGTCTCTCTCCTACAGGCTTTAAAATCGCAAGGTAATATTGCTTCGTTTAAAAGCAGTCTTAATATCTTCAGGGGTTTAAGAAAAGTAGTCGTAATACTAAACTGTTGGTACTCTGGTTAAATTTATGGCCATCCGATTTCACATTTCTGAATCACTGAATTTGAGAATCTGAAATGGGCATAATTTGTTATAACATTCTTGATGGCACTCATTATACCCCTGGTCGTTCTCGAAATACAATGAACAGTGTTTTGGTAGATCATCAACAATAGTCCTGAGATCAACAGATCCAACATAAGCATAATTGATGTGTTTTTGTTAAAACTGATTTGGGGTTACATTGCAAGAGCGATGCCCTCGACCAACTGCTTAATTTTTGGGGCTTACTTCCCGAACGATGAGTATTATGAGAGTGTGCGTCTAAGTAGCTTCATCCCGTCCGATACATTCTTCTACTTAGACAGTGAAGCGCTGGTTCAGGATAGAATGGCGATTCTGCTAGTCTACCACGTCAGCCGCAGAACTTTGGATAGATGGCTTCTTTTTAGTCGAGGAGTCCTCGCACAATCTGTAGCAGTGTGCCTTCGGTTTAGTAGGATTGTGTCCGATTGGGACCGGTGGCACAGGGTGAGACTGGAGAACCAGTTCTGGTAGTTATCTGATAGAGGAAGTTGACTAGGATATGTATGTCTTGGCCGTTTTATACAAATTTAAGCGTAGGATTCGCGGTTGAATTCCTAATACCAACTTGTTTAAATTGGCCCTCCTTCCCAAAACAAAAAAAAATTAATTTGGAATTTAACACGGCGCGATGAAGAAAATCCCCAACAAATTAACTATTAATCCTTCCTATGTTCATCATCAACAACAGTCCGAGCCCGTGTCTGGCTGCCGCCTGCCGGGTTATCACACCATAAAGACTTAAAATCTGGAGCAATCTACTGAAATTTGTCCAAAGTCTCCCATATTAAACCCGATACAGGATATGAAATCCGAAACAAAGGAAAACAAAAAAATAAAAATACTCGTACACATTCGTGCCCAAACATACCTAGATTCAACCGTTCATATACATCGCCGGTTGGCACCCATTCCATTCGAATCCTTACAAAAGGATGTTATGGACCTAATTTCTGGCTTTGAGAAGGAGCATGCCGTGTTCTGGTCCCCAAACTGAAATAACATAAAAAATATATGTGTTTTCACAAACACTCACACTCCATAGACTATGGATAAAAAGGACAAATTGTGGATAATACCTATAGAACTGGATCTGCCTCAAAAACTTGCTGTACAAACGGATACCGAAACTGAAACTGGGGAGCTCTCATCCTCATATCTTATAGTAGATGTAGAGTTATACCAGAATGAGCCATAGAAACTCATCGAAGCGTTTATGGGTTTACGCAATTGAGTACGCCACTGAAACGTTAAAAATTGGTCTCTGTGTGTGCTTTTCGTCTCCTATTCCACTTCACGTCCACACTTCATCTGTTTCCTATGCTTTTTGCTCGAATGTTTTATAGTGAAGGACATTGTTCGATGCTCCCATGAAGAAATCCAATGGAACAGCGAATAAAAGATTCAATAAATATCAATCTAGGTTAAGGACTCGTGTTGTGTCGGTTTTTTGTATACCTATTGGTACACCTTCTGGACCTTGAGGGGTTTGTTTACGAGTTTACACAATTCACACTTTTGATTGTTTCCGTCGGTCGGTCCGTGTGCGCCTCTTCTGTGATTATTTCGGGGGTTTTCTATTGATTTTCAAAACGATTTACAGTTTTCTATGGTGAAAACACGTTCACTTCCATCGGAAATTTAGGTTTATTGATATAAACGGAATGATAGAATGTAGACCTTAGTTGGTTAGGGTCACAGTATTTGTTTTTTAATCAATAGGTTCTTGGATGTTCTTGGAATGCGATAGAAGTGTATCACGCTTTAAGGTCTTCATTTGCAGGAGATATGACATTCCAACTGAGTTCTGGGTGGTTGACCTTTAAAGACTTTAAATAAATTGATTTGTTTTCATTTTGTGCAATTTTTTCCAAAAAAAAAAATGCTTAACACGCGGTAAGTGCCGGAGCAACCCTTTTCAAGTTTGGTGTTTTGTGGAACCATATTGGTTTTATGTGGTGCTCTTTGTTGATTTTTTTTTAATTTGTGTGTACTTAAAGGACTAAGACTACCCATGAAATGCTTGAGCACAGTGCGAGCGTTTAGGAAAGTTGGAGAGAAAGTAAAAAGAGATATCGACGCAAATTAGTTTTTAATGTGCGAACATCACAATAGGGTGGAAATATTGGGTCGGATAAAGCATTCCACATTCGTGTGGTGCGGTTAGAGGAATAATCTCTGAATTTAATATTAGGTACATCCAAAGTTAGGTTCAAGGTAAAATGATGAATATTCCCTCAAGCGGGAATATTACGGTTGAATAGTTCACTAGAAAACTGCTTATAAAATAACGGTAAAATAATGAAAGAACATCTATCATTTTTAAAGCTTATTTTTCGGATTCCTTCCGAGAGACTCAAGTGGGTTATTGGAGCCCCTACAAGAGAATTTTACTTGAGCTTTGGGTGAATATAAGCCTCATAGACTACATGTTGATCAGAAGGGCTGAAAAATGTCTTGCAAAGTCGAAGAAAACCTAAGAATTTAGCAGCATTTTTCTCGATGTGGAATATGTTCTCATTCCACACAATGTTTTGACGACAGAGGACAGCATTGAGTTTTTGAAGAATTACATTCTACGCGGCTTATGGTTCCCAATTTTACAATTCTATCAATACCAGAATTTAAGGAGCTTATCTAAGTCTACATCCGAAGGACAAGGACATGATTCTGGAAACGAATATAAGAAGCTGAGAGTATTGTCGACAGCGAAATAATTTGATGGATTAGAAGTTTCAAACAAAAGATCATTGATGAATATCAGAAAGAGAGTCGGAGACAAAACGGAGCCCTGTGGAACACCAGCACCGTGCAACACAACTTGCATTGAGCGGTTCAAAGGTGGTTTCTTATCAAATGAAGAAGAGATTCATCAATACCAAATACAGTCATTTTCGATAAGAGCTTGATGCCAGACTCTGTCATTGAGAATGGTTTGTTTTTCAAGATAGTTCTTGAGTTGCTATCTTATGAGTGTTTCAATGATCTTAGAAAGAAGAGACATAGGTGCAATAAGTTGGACGAAAGAGTGAACAGAAGATTAGACCCTTTTAGGAACTGGATGGATAAATGATGTTGTTCAATGATCTTAGAAAGAAGAGACATAGGTGCAATAAGTTGGACGAAAGAGTGAACAGAAGATTAGACCCTTTTAGGAACTGGATGGATAAATGATGTTGTTCATCCTATCGGAAAGAGACCAGTAAAATAGTAGAGATGGGTAAGCAGTGATTTTGCAATCGGTTAAGAAGATCTCTTTACAGCAATAGGAGGGATTCTCATATTATCCGGGCAAGCGCATTTGTGAACATCGAGATCCTACAGTACTCTTGAAACTGTACGAGTGCGAAATAAGATTTGTTCAATAAGATCGTTTAATTTCTCAAGTACAGCAGGAGTCATTTAATTTTCTTTGAGTGTCGAATAAACAGCAAACTTTTCTACAAGCGAATTGGGTTTTGCTTGTGAGCTGACAGATGAAGTGTCATTGAAAACGAGCGTAGGAAAGGAACCAAAGACGAATAAGTATTTCGTACATATTTTACAAATGATAATGATCAAAAATGTTTATTATCTTTGGGATATTGTAGTATTATTTGTATAGTTGATCTTGCAAGAATTTGGTACGTCGAACAAGATCATTGCAGGTATTCCTTGATTGCTTGAACGTATACCGGAACAATGATTTCACAGAGTTGCACAGAGCATCGAATTCTTTAGAAGTCGAGTTATTATCCAAATTTGTTACTTGTATTCATCTGCCTCTGGATTCCAAGACCAATAACCGTAATTTATGCGATATTGCATTGGTTCCATCGCTTGAGCTAAACACATGGGTGATGTGGGAAGGAGAAATAGGCAATTTTCCCGTTCGCGGGGCTATTGAATTTGTTCAGTGCAGCATCATATGATGAACTGGCTTGTGTTTCGAATGCGCCTTACCACGTTGCTGATAGATAAAACTCTGTTAAAGAAGAAAACCCATACGTTATTGTCCAGAAGCCAATGCATCCACAGATAGTGATAGTTTGGTGCGGATAGTGGAGTGCTGGCCTCATTGGACTATTTTTCGTCGAAAATGAGGTTGAGAACCACGTTTCGATTAACGGAGGGCGTTACAGACCCATGTTAACTGACTTTTTTTTTACTGGTTCATGCAGGATGAAGCGCCATGCCACCCAGCCCATAATCAAACTTTTGCGCACCAAATTCCCAAATCGTTATATCAGCCGTCTTGGCGATGTCAATTGGCCGCCTCGGAGCTGCGATTTCACCACTTTGGACTTTTTTATTTGTGGGGAACCGTATAGGACGAATATTATGCCAACAATCCGGAAACGATTCAAGCACTTAAGGCCAATTTCATCAATGCAATTCCTGAGCTACAGCCCGAAACCACCAACAAGGTCTTGGAAAATTGGAGTGACAGAATGCGCTACTGCGAAGCCAGCCGACGACGGAGCCTCTTGAACAACGTTGTGTTCCATAGTTAATGGGAATGTTTGCACTCACTAATAAGGCCATAATACATGGAAATAAATTAATTTTGTTCATTTTACGAGTATTGCATTTTTAAAAAGAAACTTGTATTTTACACACCCTGTATACAAGGTAAGAGCTTCCGTATTAACACCAATAGAAATTTCAGTAATAAATTGTTGGTACTGATATAGAGTTATGATTCGGGATGTGTTATTTTTTGTTGTTACTCAAGCTCTTGACAAGGTTATCACTTGGGGCTTGAGTACAAACTGCATAGAGACTTTTCCACGCAGTACTATATGAATTACTAAAAATCCTACGTTACGAACCAACTCCTTAGAGTACGATACGACCAAAATTACTTTGAAGCAAAGAAAAATGAACACCAACTCTGTATTTATTATATACTATGGACATTCCATTGGACATCAACGCTTTCATGATGATTTTGGCATATGGGGTGCCTGATAAATCTGTTAAGAAGACTAAAGACAAATTACAAAATGTAGTCAATAAAGATTGGATGCAACAATGGCGTATAAAATTTAACGGAAAGCTTTACAAACAAAAAGCGTAATAATGAATGTCTGGGTACAAAGCTACAATTGAAAGAGCACATGAGAAAGAAAAGAGAAGGACTAAACTTGAAGTATAGAAAAATGTACTGGTAGCTGGGAAAGAACTCTGGCCTAGCTATCGAAGATAAAATAATGCTATAAAGCAAGTCCTGAAACCCCTTTGGACGTGTGGTATCTAATTATAGGGATGTACAAGGAAAACAAAAATTCCAAAACAAATAATAAATGGAATAGTAAATGCACCTTGGTACATAAAAAAATAATGGTCGCGATTTTCAAACAGTCCTTAAAAAATACACATCATCACGAAATCAGTGACTGCGAAGTCATACGAACTCCGGAATAGAAATCTTCTTAAATGTACGGGGCAAAGTTTGGAGACTTAGAAGAAGCAATCCTTATGAGCTGATTTCAAAAACCTATAGGAAAGTATCAATACTTTAAAATTTTCCAAATATTACCAAGTATCTTTTGAAGATTTCCACAGACAAACCGAGCTTAAAAGTAGATTAATCTTTTCTAAAAAAAAATAGTCAACAAAATTCACAATGTTCATATTCTGTTGATATATTTTGAAGTCGATTATAAACCTTGAACAATATCCCGAACAAATTACTCGTATTTGGTACTGGGGTCGTTCTTATAATTATCAACTTGAATGCTTAACCTAAAATACACAGCGTCAAAGAGATTGTGTGTTTGAGAGACAAATTACAAATCCAATTTTCCCTTAAATATTCAATTTACTAAATAACTTTGGTTGACTTCTTTTTCTGGACCACTAAGGCCTATACATTTATATACAGACATCTCAACCTCATTCCCCATTGATGACCTACATCTTTCCTAATCCTGTATGCTTCAATTAAACCATTTGAACACACTGACCTTTTGGCCGAACTGTAAAGATTTTATTTTGTTGTTGTTGTTGTGAATGTAAGCAATGCTGTATAGGTAAGTGTGTATATGTAGATTGTATCGAAAATCATCAACATGTCCCAATGACGGTATCAAATGGAGGTTAAATTGTCATGAAAGAGCCAATGGAGTGTATTATTGGAAAGTCGATATCCGGTAAAGCGGTTCTCCTCGTCGACTCTATTTCAATAGAATTCAATTTGCCTTGGACACTTGAAGTGGCGCAATGTGTGATATCTTTGTTTAAAAGGGTTAAATTTTCACAGCAGACGACTTGTTAAGAACCAAGGATTGTTGAACGGCTCTAAAGTAATTTGACTATTTATTAAATTATTGTTATTTTTTTAATAATTATAATTTTAGTTTGTAAGTTTAAAATTTTAACTTCCTCAGCAACAATTTAACATTTTCATTTACAGAAGCTTAGCTCACTAAAACAACCTTCTGGCAATTGAGATTGAATAACTCCCTTTTTTTAGCTTCCCAAATTAAATCATTTATAAATGGTTATCTGCTACAGAGCCACACTGCAGTGACAAATTCGTTGCAAAACTTTAACAACTTCGTAAAAAGCTATAAATTAAAACGTAGATATGTATGTCCCACCATCGGGGATCAGCATCACCCACACATGAGTTTGTGTTCTATTTTTCTAGATATTCAAATTAATTTCACAGTCAACTACTAAAACTTTTAACATCATTTTGAACGATGGGATTTTTTTTTTAATTTTTTTTCCAACCAGAGCACAGGAAGCTTGCCGGGAAATGGAAATACCTACAAACTATACATAGAAAAAGGAAAAATAACTTCTTTTTTTCAAACTATTGACAAATAGTTCCTGTTGCCTGTGCAAAACTATTTCTAACGAGAGCTTGAACTCTTGAGAAAAGTACTTAACTAAAAATCGATTTTAGTGTGTGTGCAGGAGTGTGTGTTAGTTCCTTGATGTTTGAGTTGCTTTGAAATTTTGGATGAATATTTACCTTTCCCATGGGTCCTTACGTATTTGTGAAATACCTACATTTGATAAGAAATCCATAAAAATTCAGACTACGATCAAGTTGTGTTAGAGACGTCATAAAAACCTTTTTGCCGCCAACTTGAATAATACTGTTTTTCCACTGTATTAGAAATTGCCAACCTCACGAGAATTTTGTGAATGCAAATCAAATTAAATTGAATTTTTTAGGTACGAGTACATAAGACCTTAAAAACGATTTTCCTTCTTTAAGCTGTTTTAATTTTTAGCTTTAGTTTAGTCTGGCTTATATGACCAAGCAAAGTAAAATTTTAAATTAAAAAAAATGAATAAGGGGAACATGTTGCTTTTGGACTTATTTAAATATTTGGTGCATATGTAAGCTAATTTAAAGCAAAGGCCATGTCCCTAAAGTGTTGTGGCATAGAGCTTGATTCTATACCCATAAAATAATGCGTAATGAAAGATAGAAGATTCTTTCCTTAGTCGCACTAAACGAATGTGGAACGACTTACCGGTCGTGATTTTAAATCCTCTCCAACTTACCTGAACGCTCGCACTGTTCTCAAACCATTTAAGGGTTGGTATTGAGTAATCAATGCACGACTGGGTCGCACGAACTTGCTCCTATGTAAACGACTAAGAATTTTAAAAATGAATGTTATTAGAGAAAAACTGTTCATTAGAATAAAATTCATTTTTTAAATGAATAAAAAAACTCCTTTTGTAGTTGTAGCTAAAATTTCAAGCAAAGATTCAAACAAATATTAGTTAATGCAAATGCAGGAAAAAAAATTTAGAGTAGTTTTAGTGGTTTCTTAAAAAAATAAGCTTTTATATACAAAATTTTCAAAACATTTTTAAGAAAAAAATTTGGCACGCCAACTTAAAGTTTTCATTATTGTTCGAATAAAAAATTAAATTTACAAGAAAAAAATACTGAGCCGTTTTTGAGAAAAGAAGAAATATTTTTTTTTTTAAATTTCCAAATTTTTTTAAGTTTTGAAACGCATTGTTTTTTAAACTTTTTAGAAGCTTCTATATACAAAAATTCATTAAAATTCTTTATGCCGATAATGAGAAATTCAGTAATATCCTGATTTCAATTTTTTTTTATTAAATCATAGATCGTAAGAATTAATCAAAAGAAAAAAAAATTTAGCAACATTCTTGTCTTGGTACCGTTTTCGAGAAAAATACGATTTTCGAAAACCATTTTTTAATATTTGTATTGAAGGTACCGTTAGTTTTAGGTAAAACAAATTTTTTTTTATCAAATCCTGCAGATTATATTAAGAAACTTTTGTTTATCAAGTTTGAAAAAAAACGAGCATGATGTTTTCGAAATATTGAGTTTCAAAAAAAAAAATGGATTTTTTTTTTAAAATTCAAAAAATAAAAAATTAAAAATTTTAACATGTAGTTTTTAGCTTAAGCATACAAAAAATATTTAAATCGGTTGTACAGTTTTTGAGATAATCAAAAACAAAAAAATGTTTCCAGGAAGGCTACCAAAAATAACTAATTTTTGGAATTTTTTTCCCAACTATGACCCAGCTTTAACTAAATGAATTTTTTGGAATTTTTAGTTGAGACTTATAGGTACTATAAGGCAAGTTATGCATTCGGAAAAAATCGAGCTCGAGATTTTGATCAAAGTTGACATTACGATAATAGCGAAGACCAAAAAAGTGGGTCTCACAATTCTTTAAACTTGGTAGCTATGGGTTTTATTTTTTCCCCCCGGATGTTTCTTTATTTGGTTTTTTAAGACCAAAAATAACGGTACCTGCCATACGATTTTTTTTCGAAATTTTATAAATATTTTTTTTCTCAAAAACTGTCCCACAGATTTCTTAAAAAAAAAATAAAAAAATTTCATTTAGTTAAAGCTGGCTAATGGTTGAAAAAAAAATCCAAAAAATTGTTATTTTGGGTACCCCCCTTGGAACCATTTTTTTGGTTATTGATTTTCTCCAAAACCGGTACGACGGATTTCGATCATTTTTTTCTACTAAAGGTCCCCAATAGTTTGAATATTATTGTGAAATCAAGTTTTCAAAAAATAAATTTTTGGATTTTTGAAAAATATTTCAAATTTTTTTTTTGAAAACTCAATATTTTGAAAACTCAATGCTAGATTTTTTAAAACTGGATAAATAAAGTTTCTAAATATAATCTATAAGAAATGAGAAAAAAAATATGTAGTTTACCTAAAAATAACGGTACCCTCCGCCTCCATACAAAATTTAAAGAATGGTTTTCGAAAATCATATTTTTCTCGAAAACGGTTCCGAGAATTTTGCTGACATTTTTTTTATTTTGATTAATTTCTACGATCTATAATTTAATAAAAAAAATTGAAATCTAGATATTACTGACTGTATCTATCATAGAACGATTTTTTCGAATTTCTCATTATCGGCATAACGGAATTTAATGAAATTTTTTATAGACAGCTTCTAAAAAGACATTGCATTTCAAAACTTAAAAAAAAATATTTTTTTGAATTTTGAAAAAAATCTAGTTTTTTTTTTGGAAAATTCGATATCTCAAAAACGGATCAATATTTTTTTTTTGTAGATTTAATTTTTATCGTACGTTAATAAACACTTTAAATTGACGCTCTAAAATGTTTCAAAAATTTTGTATAGAAGTTTATTTTATTAAGAAACCACTACAACAACTTATAATTTTATTCTTGCATAAGCTAATTTTTACTTGCGACTTATAGGTACTATAAGGCAAGTTATGCATTCGTAAAAAAAATCGAACTCGAGATTTTGATCAAAGTTGACATTACGATGATAGCGAAGACCAAAAAAGTGGGTCTCGCAATTCTGTCGGTCTGTCTGTCTGTCTGTCTGTCGGTTCGACTACAGCCTAAACGGCTCGCCCGATTTTCTTCAAACTTGGTAGATATGGGTTTCAATTTTTTCCCCCGGACGTTTTTTTCTGTTTTTTTAAGACCAAAAATAACTCAAAAACTGTCCCACAGAATTTAAAAAAAAAAATTGAAAAATTTCATTTGGTTAAAACAAGCTAATGGTTGAAAAAAAATTTACAAAAAAATTGTTATTTTTGGTAGCCCTGGGTCCATTTTTTTTTGTTTTTGATTTTCTCGAAAACGGTACAGCCGATTTAAATTATGTTTTTTATTCCAAAGCTCCTCCAAAGTTTGAATATTATTACATATTCAAATTTTCAAAATTTTTTTTTGGAAACTCAATATTTCGAAAACCCTATGCTCGATATTTTTCAAACTTTGCAAATAAAAGTTCCTTAACATAATCTAGAAGATTTGAGAAAAAATCAGCGGCGACGCGTGCCTAAAAAATGTAGTCGTTCAGTTTCAAAATTCTTATTTGCAATGCCAAGAAGTCATACAAGTCTTTTTTTATATAAGGGTACATTATAATGTTTTTATTTTTATGTTAATAATAAATAGGTATGTGTTGATTAAGTACCTCATTTCCTTCATTCCACAGAAAAAAAAGCTTTCCTCGTTCAAAACTGATTTGAACGAAATCGTCCCTATGAACGACGCGCGTCTCATTTCTCATATTCGAAAAAATAAAATATTGGAATATGTACCTAAATAAATAAATAAACTACTTACCTACGCCCTAGCTACCTGTTTTCCTCATTTCCATCGTTCTATATGTGACGTTAACAATCAAACAGAGGCTAAAAAAAATGAACATGAAACCGAGCAAAAGGGCGGAAACCTACGAGTATAATTCCTAAAATATTTAAGATAACTCAATGCAGTAAATTTTGTAAAATTTGTAGAAGTCTTTTTTATTAGATTGACCAAAAAAAAATACTAAAGGGACCTTTTATTTTCGTCCTTTAGTGAAATGTTTTTTTTTTTTTTAGTCAGTTTTGTTTGTTAGAAATATATTTAGCGCGTTTTAAAAATAAGTTTCTTAAATTTTGATTCTCAAATGCCTGTAAAATTAAAAAAGAAGAGAAAATTTAAGTAAGTAAAAGTTCTTTTTATTGGAATTCATTAAAACTTATTTAACAATAATAACAAAGAATACGATAGGTAAACTAAAGATCCTTTTATAAGGATAAACAATTTTAGCGCCCTTTTGAAAAACAATCCTATCTATTTGATTTCATTTAGAGAAAACTAGAGCTGTTTTGAAATTTACAAGCATTGTATGAAAAATAGCACACATTTGATTGTTAAAAAATAACAAATAGCCTCGTTTTTATCCTTAACTCAACATTAAAATAGTAATAACTTCTAAACCAGCCCGTTTTTAAATACAATTTTTCCACCATTATATAGCTCTCTTGGATAAGCAAATTTTGGTATACCACACTCCATATTTTGAAAAAAGTGCCTTTAGCACCGTTTTGATTGTTAACGTCACATACCTATATTAAAAAAAAAGCTCTACTCGTTCAAAACAGATTTGCACGAAATGCTACCTACAACGAGCGAATTGTTTTTTTTTTTCTTGTATGCTTTCTATGGGTTCATTTCGTTGCCAAATCGTATGAACGACTTGGGTAGATACACATCGGTTGAGTGAAAACAAAACAGTAGCAGGTAGCTAGTTCGTTTTGTTTTATTTGGGTAGTTCACAGAAGGAATGCACGAGTTGGAAAATGGAAAATATGTACGTATACATTAGATATAACTATAAGGAATGAACGAACAGTATGAGTATGAGGTGTGGGTTAATTAGATAGAAATTAAAATAATGTCGCCTGTAAGCTAGTCGTTCATGCACGACTTGAACAATATGACGCCTCGCCACTGCCTTCAATACAAATTTTAAAAAATGGTTTTCAAAAATCGTATTTTTCTCGAAAACGGTACCAAGACAAGAATGTTGCTAAATTTTTTTTTCTTTTGATTAATTCTTAGGATCTATGATTTAATAAAAAAAAATTGAAATCAAGATATTACTGAATTTCTCATTATCGGCATAAATAATTTTAATGAATTTTTGTATAGAGAAGCTTCTAAAAAGTTTAAAAAACATTGCGTTTCAAAACTCAAAAAAAAAAAAAAATTGGAAATTAAAAAAAAAATTATTTTATCTTTTCTCAAAATGGCTCAATATTTTTTTTTTGTAAATTTAATTTTTATTCGAACAATAACGAAAACTTTAAATTGGCGTGGCAAAATTTTTTCTTAAAAATGTTTTGAAAATTTTGTATATTTAATCTTATTTTTTTAGGAAACCACTACAACGACTCTAAATTTTTTTCTTGCATTTGCATTAACTAATAGAAAGAATCTTCTTTCTTTCACTACCGAACGGTTCCGAGAATTTCGCTATTTTTTTTTCTTTTGATTAATCTTTACGATCTATAATTTATTAAAAAAAAAAATTTAAATCTAGATATTACTGACTGTACCTACCATAGAACGATTTTTTCGAATTTTGAATTTCTCATTATAGACATAACTGATTTTAATGAATTTTTTTATAAAAAAGCTCTTAAAAAGTTTAAAAAACATTGCATTTAAAAACTTAAGAATAAATATTTTTTCAATTTTTAGAAAAAAAAGTCATTTTTTTTTTGAAAAATGCGATATCTCAAGAACGGCTTAGTATTTTTTTTTGGAAATTAGACTTTTATTCGTACAATAATAAAAACTTAAGATTAGCGTACCAAAATTTTTTCTTAAAAATGTTTTAAAAATTTTGTACATTAAAGCTTATTTTTTAAGGAACCACTACAACGACTTATAATTATTGTTCCTGCATAAATTCATATTTGCATAGCATTCTTTTTTTATCTCTTACTATTAACAGAATTTAAAAAATTCATTTTAGCCTTATGAACAGTTTTCTCTAATAACATTCGTTTTTAAAATTCCTAGTCTATTACATAGGAGCAAGTTCGTGCGACCCAGTCGTGCATTTTATTTCTTAAAACACATGGCATCCTGTGCTTAGCTCCAACTGCTAAAGGAGTTGTTTTAGTTATTTAGAAAATGAATTTTTACCCTTAAGAACAGTTTTCTCTAATAACATTCATTTTTGAAATTCTTAGTCGTTTACATAAGAGCAAGTTCGACCCAGTCGTGCATTTATACAAATGTTCAAATGCATGGAATTGCCTGATTTCCGGAAAAGTATGAGTTTACGCAAATAAAGTTTAAAAATCGTTTTATTAAAGTAATTTTTTATACCTTTAACAAATTTCTTTAAAATTTTTCTAGAACAAAATTTGAGATGCCAATTTTTAAGTGGTTAGTAATATAGATTTTAGGAAATAATTTAAAAAAATAATCGTTCACACGTTTTCAAGATATTGATTTTTCAAATGCTAAAAAGGCCCGCAACGTCAAACGATAACGCCTTAAGATTATTTGACTGGAATGTGATGATAACAATTTACAAGTACTCCCCAGCCCTACTCAAAAACTTAAATATCAGAATCAGTTACGATGAAAAGAAGAAATTGCAATATTCATTACAACTGCGATTGAACACTGCACACATGCTATGACTCGGATTCTACTTTGGAATTCAGGTAAGAAGCAATTTTTTTGACTTTAAGTCGATCAATCGTCATCCGGCTGTGTCAAAGCTGCCTTCCATAAACATAAACATATGAGCACTCACCCTTTTCAATAAAGCATGAAGAGCCTGCCAACTGCCAAGAAGGGGTCTTAGGTGGCAACCTATGACGCCCTTCCATAATACTAAATATGTATGTACATATTTTAAGACCGGTACGCAAGCTTTTCGAAACAGCGAAAGTAACCTTGTCCCTGAAACACAGCTAAATAAATGTTCTAGTAGTTTATAAAAATACTTAAAAAGCAGGATCTGTTGGCTTACCACCAGAGTTTTTCAATATAAATGAAATACACGAATGGGTCGCATGAACTTGCTATTATGTTTAAGAGATTTAGAATTTAAAAAAAAATTATATACATACCTACATTCTATGCATCTGAAAAATGGATGATATTAGAAAACCATGTCTAGAATCAGGAAATTTATTTTTACTTGCGATATAAGGGGTGTCCCCTAATTCGTCAAAGATATTTGGGAACATGCTTCTTGGGTATATTATAGGATCAAAATCAGAATGGGTATATGTATCTCCAATGCTGACATCATCTTTCGGGGATATAAGTAGGCCTTTAACTTAAGTCTATCCTGACCCATGTTAACGAAAATAGCTCTGTTAGTACGAATGGTAGAAACTTTGCTTAGGACTTTTTCTTAGAAAACAAATACAACCCTTATACAAAAGCTAGCACTTTGTATGACGCTTTGAAAATACACTCTTCTTATTCTCTTAAAGGTGCTATTTCTTCTGAAAAAAAAGAAGTTATTTCGAACTGGTCCGTTTCTTCTTACCCAACGACAACCAAATTCTTCATCTAGGTAATTCTTAACCTCTCGGCAATAGCGAGGTTGAGCACCATCCTGTTGGAAATATGTTGAAGCTAGTTGAATCTGTGGAATGTTCTCAAATATAGTTCTGATAAATCTTTTCGCAAAACCTCCAGATAGTTTGTCTTTGTAATAAACTTGTTGAAACATTGACTTGCAAAGCCAACCGTAAGATACTGATTGATGAATCAGTTGTAACAGCTTCCAGTATTCTTTTATTCGCCGAAATTTTGGAGCTTCCGCATGAGGTAGTGTATTTGAAACTGATCTCGTTTCTCGAAGTCTGTGATACGTATTTCCTCCTTTACTAGGAAGCTGTCGGAACTTACATTACTATGATATAAGACAGACTAAAAATTCGGTTCCTACGAATCTGTCTGTCTGTTCGATTATAACCTATACGAATCTGTCGTTTTTTTTTTTAATTTTTTAGACAGCATTTAAAAGCGTTTTCCTTCTTTCTTTCTGAAAAACGGTTCTTGCCATTGGTTTTTTGTTCGAAGTTTTAGAAAATATTATTTTTCTCGAAATCTACAAGTTTTTGAAGAAAAAAATTAAAAATTTTATTTACAAAAGGCTAAATAGTGGTTGAATTAATGGTTCCATAGCAATTTTCGTTTTCTATTTTTTTTAACGACTTATACTCGTAGGTACTATATAAGGCAAGTTATGAAGCCTAAGCGGCTAGGCCAAGTTTCTTTAAACGTGGAAGCTAGTATTTTTAATTTTTCCCCCACACGTTTTTTTTCTTTTTTTCATATTTTATAAAAAAAATTTATAAAAAAAAAAATTTCTCAAAAACTGTTCCACAGATTAAAAACAAAAAATTAAAAAAATTCATTTTATTAAATTTAGGTAATGGTCGACAAATTTTTTTTTTTGTTTGAATTTTTTTTTCAAAATTTAATATTTCGAAAACTCCACGCTCAATTTTTTTTAAACGTGAATAATAAAAGTTTCTTAATATAATCTACAAGATGTGAAAAAAATGTATTTTACCTGAAAATAACGGTACCCATTATACAAATGTTAAGAAATGGTTTTAGAAAATCATATTTTTCAAGAAAACGGCGCGCGCCTAGAATTCAGGTGAACATTTTTTTCTTTTAATTAATATTTTAACGATCCATAATTTAATTAGAAAAAAAAAATTTTTTTGAAATTAAGATATTAGGTACTGACTGTACCTAACAGTTTTTCGAATTTTTAATTTTTCATTAACAGCATAACGGATTTTAATGAAATTTTTCATAAAAAGCTTCTAAATAGTTTACAAAATATATTATAATATATCAAAACTTAAAAAAAAAACATATTTTTTTAATTTTCGCAAAACAAACGTTTTTTTTATTTTCGAATTTCTCATTAACGATTCTAACCAAAATTTTTATACAAAAGTTCCTGAATTTAAAATAATATTGTACAAGCAAATATTCGAAAAATAATTTTTCGTTTTTTTTTTAATTCCCCATTTTTTTTGTTGAAAAATCTGTATTTTGAAAACTTTTGAATGATTAGGCTTTGAAATTATTTCCTAAAACCTATTTTAAATCTTACATCCGAATTTTTTTTCTAGAAACATTTTAAAGAAATTTCTTATATGTATCTATCTAGTATAAAAAATTAATTTTATAACAAAACGATTTTTAAACTTTGTTCAAATAAATTCATACTTTTCTAAAAATTGAACACTAATTTTATGCATTCGGAAATTGTCAATGTGAATTTTTCTTTTAAAACCGATAAAGTTAGAACATCACACGTACAAGCTTAGTCAATATCATAAAACCTTCCTTCACTTCAAGATTGATGTCACCTTTGCAAAAACCCAAACAGTTCTTTTTAATAGTTTCTCTTCATTTGAAATGTTCACTCGAAAATCCCCAAAAAAATAATTTTCTCGAATAATGTTAAAGCATTTAAAATACCAACAGTTTCCGAATAAACACAATTTGTATCAGAATCGTTCGTAAACATTTTTAGCTGCTCAATTGCCTTAAGCTAAAATAAACATAATTTTATCTCGAATACAAAAGAATGCCCATTGTTGTCCCACCCAAATCTAATCACAAAACATTTAGGGATTATCTCAAATCCTTATGATAGTAATCCCATTAAAGTGTTCCCGTTCTATTCTGTTGGCCGCATTATCTTTCCACGGAATTGACCAATGTATAGAGAGCTTGGCTAATGTTGAGAGAGCCATTGTACATATCTCGTGGTGGTTATCCATATTTCTATGGAAGGTTTCCATTTCTATTCATCCCATTGACAAACACGGAAAAGCCTCAATTCCATTCCGACCACATCTGACGATCTTATTTACTGACAGCTTTTCTACAGCTACACAGAGCAGCGATTTACTTTGCCCATCTCTATATCGGAGGACGACACGATTGAATCCCTTGGAAAACTAAGACCATGGTCCAATCCATGGCAATGGCACGTGACTGTTGTTTTCATGTTTACTCTCTCTTGGCGTCATTGGCGGCAATAATAATGTCAATGAAATGAATCCGCATTGGCATCGGATAGTGCGGTCGGATGAAGCAATTGAGGTTGTTTGTTCAATTATATTTTGTTTGGTTGTGCAATCCGACTTGACGCGGCGAAGGCGGAATCACAGTCGGTTGAGGTGAAGTTGATAGATAGTCTTTAGCGGTGGCAGTGGTGTTGATGATGACTTTAAGATTAGGCATGAAAATCAACCTTGTTGTTGCACTTTATTGTCAATCAAACTTGATCGGGGTTTTGAATTTACAGTGTGGCAAAAGCAGCAATGTAACACTAAACTCGTGTGGAATAGATGAGGTGGCTCTGAGAAACTGCATTGAAAATCGTTGTCATTAACAGCGTATTAAAAATGGTGGGACCTTATTCAGAATTCACCCCCCCCCCCCCCCCCCCACCAAAATTAACTTTTTTACTTGCGACTTATAGGTACTTTAAGGCAAGTTATGCATTCGTAGAAAAAATCGAACCCGAGATTTTGATCAAAGCATTACGAAGATAGCGAAGACTAAAAAAGTGGATCTCGCAATTCTGTCTGTCTGTCGGTCTGTCGGTTCGACAACAGCCTAAACGGCTCGGCCAATTTTCTTCAAACCTGGTGGATATCATTTTTAATTTTTTCCCCCCACACGTTTTTTTCTTTTTTTTAAGACTAAAAATAACGGTACCTGCCATACGATTTTTTTCGAAATTTTGTAAATATTTTAATTTTTCAAAAACTGTTCGATAGATTTAAAAAAAAAAGATACAAAAAAAATTTATTTAGTCAAAGCTAGGTAATGGTTGAAAAAAAATTTTCCGAAAAATGGTTATTGAGGGTACCCCCCACGGAACCATTTTTTTTATTCTGATTTTCTCAAAAACGGTATTACCGATTTTGATAATTTTTTTTTGCTAAAGTTCTTCAAAAATTTGAATAGAATTGTGTATTCAAATTTTCAAAAAAATTTTTTTTTGATTTTTAAAAAAACTTGAAAGTTTTTTTTTCAAAACTCAATCTTTCGAAAACCTTTTACTAGATTTTTCTCAGACTCGATAAGTAAAAGTATGTATGAAAAAAAGTTTTATTTTACATTAAAATAAAGGTACCCACCATACAAATGTTAAAAAATGACTTTCAAAAATCGTATTTTTCTCGAAAACGGCGCCTAGAATTTTTATAAAATTTTTTTTGTTTCAATTAATTTTAACGATCTTTAATTTAATATAAAAAATTTTGAAATTAAGATATTACAGCTTGTAGCTACCATAGAACCATTTTTTTTTTAATTTTGAATTACTCATTATCGACATATCTTATTTTAATGAAATTTTTTTTTGTAGATATGCTTCTAAAAAGTCTAAAATGAATTCCAAAGGCGCCTATGTCAACAGTTTTTTTGTTTAACAGTACTGTGGGTGGCCCGCTTCGCGGGTTCTCAGGATTTTAATTCCCTTTTCGGGGGCCACACCCGCTCACGCAACTTCGTTGCTCCGCTTAGGGTATGTAAAGACGCAGGACGGCGCCTATGTCATGTGATGTGTAATGAAAGTAAATTTAAAAACAAATAGAACACTTTTAAGAGCCATTGGCACATACCAATTCGACTATGCCTTGGATTTCTTAAATTAAATAGTAAGCTTGGGCTATTTTGCGAAAGTTACCTTCCAAATCTTCCAACTTAAAAATGTATCGATATGGAAAATGGTTTAATTTAATTCATGTGAAATTAATCTTCAGATGGAACTCAAGCTTACCTTTTTGGGAAAAACTTTGACTTTATAGACTTTGAACAAGTTAAATCTATAAATCAATATTTTACAATTTCCCAATTCACAAACCAAATGTTTTCCAAACATCAATTTTGGTAAGAATGTTTAGGTCATGTAAAAATTAGACAGCTTGATATAATCACTCGATCCTTCATATAGTCCCACCCTAATTGTGTCATTCTTATTCTAATCTAAAATTCTATTTTAACGCTTGTTTTAGCTTTTCATAATATAACGTAACACAGTTTAATATACTCCAGAGATTCTACTTAAACCTTTCTGTTACTTGGGTCACGTCACAAGTCACAACAACTTCTATTCTATTCATCACTTCAAACTTACTCTATTTTATTGGATTTGACATTTATTGTGATTGAAGACAGTAGTTGCTATCAGAGAAGGTATAGGAGATTAAACATACATGATTGAGGATGTTTGGCCCAATTTGACAAAAAGTATAAATTTGATTTAGGGAATGTCGCAGTAGGTATATTGAATTTTGGGCTTTTGAAACTTTGAAGTTTTTTTATAAGCCTGTATAACACACTCATCTCGTCTGTTGTGGTATGGAGCGTTGTGTTGTGGCGTCTCGTCGACTATGCACTCTAATTAAGCTCGATATGTTGTAAGCTGTCATCATTTGCATACGCTTATTATTGAATAGTGTGGTTTTAACTTTTGAGAGCACTATTTTTTGCTAGTAAAACATGTTCTATGCACAACACACCACACGAGTTAGCTGTGGTACCGCCTTTAAATTTTTTAATTTTTTACTTGCGACTTACAGGTACTATAAGCAAGTTATGGATTCGTTAAAAAAATGGAACTCGAGATTTTGATTAAAGTTGACATTACGATGATAGCGGAGACTAAAAAAGTGGGTCTGGCAATTCTGTCTGTCTGTCTGTCGCTTCGACTACAGCCTAAACGGCTCGCCCGATTTTCTTTAAACTTGGTAGATATGGGTTTTGATTTTTTACCCCCACACGTTTTTTTCTTTTTTTTTTAAGACCAAAAATAACGGTACCTGCCATACGAATTTTTTTCGAAATTTTATAAATATTTTTTTTTCTCAAAAAGTGCTGGACAGATTTAAAAACTAAAAACACAAAAAAATTTCATTTAGTTAAATCTAGGTAAGGCTTGAAAAAAATTTTCCGAAAAATGGTTATTGAGGGTACCCCCCATGGAACCATTTTTTTTTGTTTTTGATTTTCTCAAAAACGGTACCACCGATTTTGATCATTTTTTTTTTGCGAAGGCTCTTCAAAAATTTAAATAGAATTGTTTAATCGAATTTTCAAAAAAATTTTTTTTGGATTTAAAAAAAAAACTTCAAATTTTTTTTTTCAAAACTCAATATTTAAAAAAATGGTTTTCAAAAGTCGTATTTTTCTCGAAAACGGCACCTAGAATTTTGATAATTTTTTTTTTTTTAATTAATTTTTATGATCTTTAATTTATTAAAAAATTAAGATATTACAGCTTGTACCTGCCATAGAACCATTTTTTCGAATTTTGAATTTCTCATTATCCACATAACGGTTCTTAATGAAATTTTTTATAGAGAAGCTTCTAAAAAGTCTAAAACACATCGCACCTCCAGTGCAATAACGACGTAAATGCAATTTTCCTAAATGTTGAGGAATCAAGTTTAAAGTTTTCTTGATTATCAAAATACCATACCTACGTTTCAGCTTTTGTGTCCATACAAAAAAGTGGCTTCTTTTGAGCAATAGCAAAGATACAATTACGTCGATTTTACCACTTATAAAACTTGACATTTAGGTAATTATGTCAATCTTAACTCAATTTCAGAAAAATTTGCAGTTACGTCGATATTGCACCGGAGGTGCGACATTGCATTTCAAAACTTTAAAATAAATATTTTTTGAATTTAAAAAAAAAAAAAATATTTTTTTCTTTTTTTGAAAATTCGATATCTCAGAAACAGCTCAAAATTTTTTTTTAAATTTAATTTTTATTCGAACAATAATAAAACCTTTAAATTGGCGTACCAAAATTTTTTCTTAAATTTTTTTTTTTTAATTCTGTAGGTATACATATAAAAGCTTTTTTTTAAGAAACCACTAAATCGACTTATAATTTTTGTTCTTGCATAAATTCATATTTGCATAGCATTCTGTTTTCGTCTCTTACTTTAAAAGAATTTAAAAAATTAATTTTATCCTTATGAACAGTTTTATCTAATAACATTCGTTTTTAAAATTTCTAGTCTATTACATAGGAGCAAGTTCGTGCGACCCAGTCGTGCATTTTATTTTTAATCAAGATCGTAAGAGCCGTTTTCGATATAAATAAGATTGTGCATTACGGGTATATGGGGGGTACCGTTAGTTTTGGAGCTAAAATAAAATTTCAATTTCCCCTCTAGGGAATCACCGAAGACCCTTAAGTACCGAGTTTGAAGAAAATAGCTCCAGTGGCTTAGGCTCTAGATCGAGGTACAGCCACACAGACATACGGACATACAGACAGACAGACGGAATTTTCGGACCCACTTTATTCTTCTTCGCTATCATCGTAATGTCAACTTTGATCAATATCTCGAATTCAATTTTTTTCCAAATGCAGAACTTGCCTACCTATATCGCAAGTAAAATAAAATTTAGGAAAAAATGGTATAGAATCGTTCTTTTTTTATTTTCGACTCTCCAATTAACGGCTATAACGATTTGAACCAAAATTTTTGTATAGGAGCTCCTTTGAATTTGAAGAAATATGGTTTATAAAAATTTTCTAAAAAATAGTTCTTAATAACAATGATAATAATTTTTTTTTTTAGAAAATTCAATATCATGAAAACGGATACACGATGAAATTTTAAAATTACGTTAAAAAATTAGTATTATTAAATTCTAACAATTGGCATATCAAATTTTTCTTATACAAATTTTAAGGAAAATTTAGTACATAAAAAACATGTTTTAGTATGTCTGTATCTGTATGTCTTTATCTCTGCATACAATTTTTAAACTTTGTTTGCATAAATTCATACTTTTCTAGAAATTGGACGGCAATTTATGCATTTGAATATTTTTATCTCATTAAATCCATGTTTGATAATTATTTATGATCAATTTTCAAATTTCAAAGTAGGTACTTTCGCATTAAAGCAAGTTCGTGCGATCCAGTCGTGCATTTTATTTTGTTGAAATTTAGTCAATTTTACTTTCGTTAATACGTACGTACTATATATGGAAATTATGCATTCGTCCTGTGATTTGTGATTTAAGAAATCCCCACCAGAACAAGTCTAACTGGTTCAAATCGAACGATCTGCATAACTCTCTACAGTTCCATGTCTTTCACCACTAATTCCCGTTATTATAGAAATCATAGTCTCTTCTATATGCACACCCACTGTCCCTATTATGGCTCCAACAAACCTATTACTCGCATGCTTGGGAGGATAAATTGTATCATTAACTGTTTCGACTTGAATCTCATTGTTGGAGTGAGAAATGGTTCACTATAAATCAGAGATCCGATCGCCCAAAAATAGAAGACTAGAGAAAAATCGTTGCCACAGTAAAATGTTCTTTTTTGAGAATTGAAAGACACGTCTTACCAGTTTGAGAGTTTATTCAAGAAGAAAGAATAAGATTTACAAAATGACTGCCTACAGTCAGTTCCGTTTACACTTTATAATATACGTATAGTAAAAACTAAAAGCGACATCTTTCAGAAGGAAAAGAAATATAAAAAAGTAATAGAATTAAACAGAGATGTCCTTAAATTATGTTTTCACTTGAACATTGCCGGCCGCCTTGCAGCATTGGCTGTAAAAACGTTATAATTATAAGTATTTTTAAGTTATCAAATACTTCATTAAATTAATCACTTTTATGTTTGTAATATGGAATAGGTTATAATTTAAAAAAAACACAATTTTAAGATAAAAAAAAAACTAAAATAATTAAAAAAAATAGCTATATATAAACAAATCAAATGCGAGCTTTAAATTCCAGATAGGTGCAATACAAAAACGGAATAAATTTTGAGTTTGTTTTCGGTAAATCGTTGAATTCATTTTTTTTTTTTTTTTTTTTTTTTAATGATCATTTTTGCATAGGTACAATAGAAAAAGAATATTAATTCAGGTTGAGGGTTCAGGTTCAGTTAACAGACAAAGCTTACTAATAGGTCGGGTTATGACTCCATTTTGAGTCCTTACATCTACAACTCGAACCCTTTCATCTGGTCCGAAATACAATTTAATAATGCGGCCAAGACGCCATTCATTTGGGGGTAGATTCTCATCTCTTATAACGACTAAATCGTTTAACATTATGTTTCTTTTTGGATATTTCCATTTGTATCTTTTATTTAATTCTTTAAGATATTCATCTTTCCACCTGCGACAAAATTGATGGTGCAAAACCTTAACTCGTTCCCATCTCTTAATACAAGTGAGGGAATTTTCATCTATAGCAGGTTCTAAAGGTGCCAACAAGGGCCCACCACGAAGGAAGTGTCCGGGAGTTAAAGGCGGAATGTCAGTTGAGTTTTCGGACATCGGAGAAATGGGCCTGGAATTAAGACAGGCTTCTACTTTAGTAAGAAGAGTAGAAAACTCTTCAAAAGTGAATTTGTTGTTACCGGCTACTTTTCTAAAGTGGAGCTTAAAACTCTTCACTCCTGCCTCCCAAATACCACCCATGTGTGGAGCTCCTGGTGGAATAAATTTCCACTCAAGGTTTCGATCCTTGTATCTTTCAGATACTTCATTGGAAGCAGATTTTAAAAATTGTTTAAAATCATTGGAAATAACTCTACTGGCGGCCACAAAGTTAGTCCCATTATCAGAGAACAAAGTTTTTGGCATGCCACGGCGAGAGACAAATCGATTAAAGGCACCCAAAAAGTTTTCGGTGCTCAAATCGCTTGTGGCTTCCAAATGGATAGCTTTAGTTCCAAAACACACGAAAAGGCATACATATCCTTTGGATATGCGACAATTTCTACCGGAAAAACTCTTTATCAAAAATGGGCCGGCAAAATCCAGGCCTGTATAAGTAAAAGGAGAAGAAATGATCGTTCGTTCAAGGGGCAAAGCGCCCATGATTTGGGTTTGCATCTGTTTTTTAAATATCTTACAAGGCTTACACAAATGAATGCACTTTTTAATGAGCCTTTTAATTCCTGGTATATAAAATTCACATCGAATCAGTCGGAGTACAAGCTGGTTTCCACCGTGCATTGTTATATCATGCAAAAAATCAACATAGAGTCTAGAAACTACAGCTTCATAAGGAAGCAAGATAGGATATTTTTCATTGTAAGAGAGGGTGGAGCAAGAAAGTCTTCCATTTGAACGAATAATATGTGTTTGATCCATAAAGGGATTCAAGTTCAAAAGGCGACTTTTGGAGGACACGGGTTCTTTTCTTAAAAGTTTAAGGTAATCTGGTTGATAGTAAAGATTTTGCGTCAGTGAAATAACGAGACTTTTCACGTGACTCACTTCACTTTGAGTAATGAAGGTGGACGTATAACGAAAGAACTTTCTGTAACGAGGGTGTGTTAGATGGAAAAAACGAATAACATAACTCATCACTCGTAATAATTTAGACCACTTAGAAAATCTACCTATTATTGTTTCAACATTTGACAGAATTAAAGTGTTGTAAGCTTTGATTGGCCTTCGCTCCAAATCATCTTCGTCTGCGGTTTTTAAAAGAGACCGAGGCCAAAATGATTGGGACTGGCTAAGCCAGGAAGGACCATTCCACCATAAACTGTTGGGTTTCAGTTCCATCGGTGATATACCTCTGGTTGCTAAATCAGCAGGATTGTCTGCCGACCGAACGTGTCTCCATTTTATAAAGGGTAGATCTGTTTGGATTCGAGAAATACGGTTGGCCACAAAGGTTTTCCAGGTACAAGCTGGTTTATCTAACCAAGCCAAAACTATTGAGCTATCCGTCCAACAATATAAATCTTTACTGGGGCATTTTAATTTCGATATCATTTTACTATAAAGTTTGGCCAAAAGAACAGCACCACAAAGTTCGAGCCTTGGCAAAGGAATTTGGTTAACTGGTGATACTTTGCTTTTGCAGCATATTAAGTGAGTAGACCAAGTGGTCTCACTTGTTTGAACGCGTAAGTAAAATGCAGCTGCATATGCATGCTCGGAAGCGTCACAAAAACCATGAATTTGAATTGGATTCGATGGATGGTATTGCATCCAGCGAGGAACTTGGATTTTTTGGATAAATGGTAGCGAAGTAAGAAAAGATTGCCAGCGGCGACACGTTAGGGGCTCAATCGGTTGGTCCCAAGACGTCCCGTCACGCCAGACTTGTTGCATGATTATCTTCGCAGTAATGATTACTGGAGCTAACCATCCAGCAGGGTCAAATAACCGTGCTATTACAGACAGCACAGATCTTTTCGTTAGATCATGATCAGATGCGATAGTTTTAAAGATAAACTGAAAGGCATCAAGTTTTGCATTCCATTGAATGCCCAATGTTTTGGATACACTCTTGTCTTCAAGATTTAAAACATCTTCATTAAAGAGATGTGATGCTGGGATGGTGTCAAGAAGCTCACGACAGTTTGATGTCCACTTTCTTAATGGAAACCCTGCAGAGTTCAAAGTTTCAATCAACTCACGCTGTGCTCTTAGTGCAGTATCAATCTCATGAGCACCAGACAAGACATCATCAACATAAAAGTCTTCTTTCAAAATTGCAGAAGCCAGAGGACAAGTATGTTGAACATCTGCAGAAAGCTGATGTAGACTACGAATAGCTAAGAATGGGGCACAGTTCACGCCGAATGTTACGGTTTTCAACTCATAGGTCTTTGCTTGATTATCTGCATCCGCAGGATTGCGGAACCAAATTCGTTGATACGGAGTGTGATCAGAATGAACTCTTATCTGACGGTACATTTTTTCAATATCAGCATTGAACACATATCGATAAAAACGCCAATTTAATATTAAAGTTGTTAAATCGGATTGTAGAATAGGGCCAGTGTGCAACAAGTCGTTTAAACTAGCACCAGTGCTTGATTTACTGGACGCGTTAAAAACTACACGAATTTTTGTCGAAATACTATCCGGTTTGATAACAGCATGATGAGGCATATAGAAAGAGCACACTTTCCTTTCATGAAGGATTTCATTGGAAGGAACGAATTCCATATGACCAAGTGTAGAATATTCTTCTAACACCTGATTGTATTTTGCATGTAAATCAAGATTTTTTTCAAAAGATTTTTCCATGCGTTGGAACTGTTTAAAAGCAAGGTCTCGAGAAAGACCTAATGCTGGCGTTGGGTCTTTGAAAGGAAGACGAACTGTGTAACGGCCATCAGGATCTCTTGAAGTTGTAGTTGAATACAGATTCTCACAAAAAATGTCTTCATCGGAGAAAGGTTTGGATTCAGAAATATTTTCGACTTCCCAGAACTTTTCAATCTGTTGATCCAAAGAAACTTCATTAAAATATGAAACGAAAGTAGAAAATGAACGAACATTTTCTTGAAGAGGTCCTGACAAGATCCATCCAAAAACTGTATTTTGGGCCATAAGTGAACCCAAGACATTTGTTTGTAATCCATCTTTTATAATTGAGGGGTATATATCCATACCAATAACTAGATCTATTTTCGAACTTTTATAGTAATATGGATCTGCTAAAACAAATTCAAACGGGGCTAAATTTTCTTTTTGAATGATATTAGCTGAAGGTAAATTGCCCGTTAGATTCTTTAAAACTAAAGCATTGGCAAAAAGATTAAAATCGGGATTGCATTTTGAACCTAAATGAATACTACAAATCTTCGAGGCGGTTGAGGTTATCACAGAACTCATGCCAGAAATATGAGCTTGTATTGGTTTGACAGGTAGATTCAATCTTTTTTGAGCAGCTTCAGAAATAAAAGTAACTTCTGATCCCGTGTCTAAGAACGCTCGTAAAGTAAATGTACTTCCCAAATGATGTACATGTACTAAAGCTGTTGCTAATAAAACGGTTTTATTATTTTTTGAAAAGTAAGATTGAATGCTAATTGAGTTTGCATTTGGGTTTGGGTTTTCAGTGGACTGTATAAAATTATTTTGAAGTTGGGGTGGAAGATTGGATTCATTTACAGAAGAAGAAAGATTAAATGGTTCCGATTGAAGTTGAGATTCGGTTCCTGTAGGAATATGAAGCATCGTGTGATGCTTTTGCTTGCAATACATGCATGTATGAATGCTTTGACACTTTGATTTTAAATGAGAAGATGATAAACAATTGTTACAATATTTAAGCGAATTAACCTTTGAAATTCTATCTGGAATAGACAATTGAATAAAGGTTGGACAAATTCGAAGAGGGTGATTGTTATTGCAAAGTTTGCAACTAAAGCTGTTGGTTTTAGTATGAAATGATTTATGTTTTAATTTGTCATTATTTGGTTTAAAAATATTTATTCTATTTGTAGGTTCTTTAACTTTTATCGTGCATTTTATATCAGATACTGTTTCTAGCACTCTGTAACGATTGGTGAGGAAATTATCCATTGCAGACCAGGATGGAATGTCTCTAGGATTTTCTAATGACTGCTCCCAAAGAGCTAAAGTTTTTTCAGGAAGTTTATTAGAACACAAATACACAATAATAGGATCCCAAGAATCGGTACAAATTTTATGAGCCTTAAGAATTGATAGACTATCATTTATTTCGCGTTGTAAATTTCGCACAGCCTTTCCGGACTCTATTGAACTGTTTGATAAGTTAAAAAGATTTTTTAATTGATTGTTTACAAGAATTCTTTTATTTTCAAATTGTTCTGTTAAAGCCTTCCAGGCTAATTCAAAACTATCTGCTGTAAGAGGGAATTTTGAAACAATGTTGTTTGCATCGCCCTTTGTTTTTGAATGAAGATGAAATAATTTTTGAACCGCGCATAATTTAGGATGATTTATATATACAGCCGTAAACATATTACGAAATGTTGGCCAAGTTAAATAATCGCCGTAAAATATGTCGGTATCACAGGCAGGAACTTTAATACACGGCAGAGAACCAGGACATTCACCTGCAACAGACAGTGAAGAATCTTGCACAGATCGAGAATTTCCGGTTGTTGAATGTTGATTAGGATCGTTCATTTGTAAATCATCAGCTTTAATTAAATTTAGTTTCTTTATTGAATCAATGATTTCACTAAGACAATGTATGTATGTATTGCCAGATAAAAGATACTTTGCCTTAACAGATTCTTTATCTGCATCCGACAAAGCATCATCTGCATCGGGATCGAGAAGTAAACAAATAGAGTAACATTTTTTAATATCAGACCAAAGGTCCTTTAATTCAAGTTTTGAAGCTTCTAATGTAGAAGGAGTTTGATCGACTAAAGAAATGGTTTCAAAATTAGTGCAAAATGCAACCAGCTGATCAGCAGCAAGTATAAATTTATTAAGGGATGACATTTTATGAACAATGTAAACAAAATGTAGTTAAAAGATTCAATGAAACTCACCCCGAAATTAAGTAAGAAATCACAGTTAGAAAAGTTGAGATATTCCTTTTCCAAAACTTTACAAATTAGGGAACATATATGTATGTAGGTAGGTATAGGAACTTATGGACCCTTTTTGTAAAGGTACTTTTTTTCAATGGGATGGGAATTATCCTCACAATCACTTGAATTAATAAACTTTTCTCTTTTTATAAGCACTGATTTCAGTATGTACATATATGCATACGATAACTATTTCTTATATATGTATGTATATATATATATATACTCGTAGATATATTTTAATAAATAAATTAGTGTTTTCTCTTAATTTTATAGATTTTAATTTTAATTTAAAAAAAATGAATTCAAAGCACGATAGTTCATTTAGCAGGATTTTAAAGAGAAAATTTAGAAAATATAACTACGTATATAGAGATTTTAAAATATTGCACCGATCTTAAAAGTAATGCACGCACCTGTTACACAATTGGAACTGATTGTGGCTTTTGTGATGATCGTGGTGAATTATTGATGCAAAACCGGTTGTTCTGGTTACGGCTTTTTTTGACAGCTTGTAGATAACGGTGGCTACGCTGTGAACTGCCACTTGGTGATGATCGGTGATGATGATTTTTGGAGAGTATATGCGATCGTTTTTTATGATCGATTCGAATCGTTTTTTTTTTGTATGATGTGGTGAATTTGATGAATGATGGATGCGGGTGATCAGTTGGTGAAGTGGGGCAAGATTTGGGGATCTTGATGGCGAAGCGAGGTTTGTGTGTGTGTGTGTGTGTATGATTGTTGGATTTCTTTACGCACATATGTAGTTATGGGAAACTTATACTGGATTTCTAAGATAGTTATGATGAAGTTAATGATGATCGTCAATTTCGTCAAAGTTTTGGGGAACTTTTACTTCAAAACGTAGTGTAGATGGATGTAACACAAGTTATAGTGTTTTATGGACGACGCGACGTGACGTGTGACAAGCGAGGCGAGGCGTGATGAACGATGCTTGGTTGCTTATTGCTTGTAAGATGTAGGGAACTTACTTTACTCAGCAAGCACTTAATGATCTTGAATTAATGATCATTTATGCACACAAATTTGAGATTTATGCACTTTGTAGGAAAATGGTGTCTTCTAATGGTTGACGCAATCGATGTGATTGATTGATGCGATCTAAGCTCGTTGATCTGGATGATCGTGGCGAAGCAAGATATAGGGATCTTGTCAGTTGAGTTAGATGACCAATTTTACAGGAAAATATATAGGGATTTGCTCTTAATTTTGATTAAAAATCCGGCTCGTTGTGACCAAATGTTGGAGTGAGAAATGGTTCACTATAAATCAGAGATCCGATCGCCCAAAAATAGAAGACTAGAGAAAAATCGTTGCCACAGTAAAATGTTCTTTTTTGAGAATTGAAAGACACGTCTTACCAGTTTGAGAGTTTATTCAAGAAGAAAGAATAAGATTTACAAAATGACTGCCTACAGTCAGTTCCGTTTACACTTTATAATATACGTATAGTAAAAACTAAAAGCGACATCTTTCAGAAGGAAAAGAAATATAAAAAAGTAATAGAATTAAACAGAGATGTCCTTAAATTATGTTTTCACTTGAACACTCATTCTAACTAAACTCTGTCTTCCTAATCATTCTTCACATTTAGTCCAATTCTAGATTTATAAGGGATTTTTCAATAAGGGCGGGTAGATGTTTAAATTTTGAATTAACAATTTTTTTTTTAAAGGGACAAAGGGCCATGTGTGGAATATGAGTCTGTTCAAATGCCCGTCTTAGCTACCTACGGTATCTCGGATCCGACCGGTTCAATTTTCATTGACTCTTCCGCATAGATCCGGCTGACTTTGAGCGTTGGACTATGTGATGTTCACCCAGCCCCGGATCTAAGGGGGGGGGGGGGGGGAACCGGGGCGCATATTGCCAAACTGTATATCAGTACAGAGCTTCGACGCTCTATAATAGACTACAGAATGCTCATTCAAATTAAGAGCATACTATATACTGTGTCAGATCAAAAGCAGATTTTTCTGTGTTGGTATACATTTTGCTCAGGAAAGTAAGAGCAAAGTACCTTGGGTGGCCCGCTTCGCGGGTTTTCAGGATTTTATCTCCCTTTTCGGGGCTCACACCCGCTCACGCAACTCCGTTTCTCCGCTTAGGGTATGTTCAGTCGCCAGGCAGGCGCCTGTAGGTGCTATGTTCACCTTAAGTGCATCGGCTGATTGTGGTTTATTTGCACAAACCTGCGATTTCAGGAAACCGAAACTCCACAAGAAAAAGCCTAGCTGGGTCAAATCACATGACCTTAGTGGCCAACTCACGTTACCTCTGCGAGAAATCAAATTATTCATGTAAATACCAAACGATAATTTTTTTAGGATGCATTGTCACCTGGTGTCGTCCCATATGCGTCAATTTCGATTGTCAACACAGCCAGTCCTCCAAAAATGCACCTGGTCTCTGAAGATGGTTTTTCGGCCGAAATAGGGGTTCGTTTCTAAACAACCAGCATTCTCTATGGTCATGAATTTTGAGCTCCAAGCAAATTTGCTCCCCTTTTGACCGAAAAAAAATCTACTCCAACGCTCCGATTTTTTGAGATTTACTCCACTTTTTCCACACAGACAAATTGTTCTTTTAGTATTGTTCTTCGTTCTAAGTTCATATTTTTTGTGTTTCATTTTTCATTATCATTATATTTGCATGCATGACGAAATAACCGTTAACTGTTAACTGAACCGTTTCTTTTTGTTTTCCCTCAAATTTATAGCCTTCATTGAAATGCATCATTGAAACAAATTAGTGGAATGCTTACTTCATTTTTATGACAAGCCAGTTATAGCAATCATTGAAAAATTGGTTTCAGTAAAAGATTCTGTCAGTGGCTGATTACAACCAATTCTATGTATTTGAGGTTAGAGTTGATCATTGAAAGGAAAACTGACATTTGAGAATACAGAAGAGAATCGAACACATTCAGTGGAACGATTGTGTTCCATATTAAAGAAACGAAAATCAGCTGTTCATTGAAATTGATTTCTATCAGTGAAATAATAAAGGTGGATTTAAAAGAAATTTTAAATCAGAATTTTGTATTTTATAGAGTAAAAAAATCTACTACTCATTACCTTCATTTTGGTACCAATTAAAGCCATTGTAGTTTGTTTGTTCGTCTCAAAAATGGTAATGAAAATTTTCAATGATGCATTGTTTTCTAATTAAAATAAAATGCACGACTGGGTCGCACGAACTTGCTCCTATGTAAAAGATTAAGAATTTCAAAACTGAATGTTATTAGAGAAACTGTTCATAAGCATAAAATTCATTTTTTAAATGACTAAAAAAACTTCTTTAGTAGTTAAAGGTAAGAATAGGATGCCATGTGATTCAAGCAAATATAGATTTATGCAAGATTAAAAATTATAAGTCCTTGTAGTGGTTTCTTAAAAAATAAGGTTTTATATAAGAAAAATTTAAAACAATTTTAAGAAAAAATGTTGGTACGCCAATTTGAAGTTTTTATTATTGTATGAATAAAAATTAAATTTACAAAAAAAATATTGAGCCGTTTTCGAGACATTGAATTTCCAAAAAACAAAAAATTGATTTTTTTTTCAAAATTCAAAAAAAATATTTTTCTTAAAGTTTTGAAATGCAATGTTTTTTTAAACATTTTAGAAGCTTCCCTCTACGAAATTTCATTAAAATCCGTTGTGCTTATAATGAGAAATTCAAAATTTTAAAAAATCGTTCAATGGTAGGTACAGTCAGTAATATCTTGTTTTCAAATTTGTTTTTATTGAATTACAGATATTAAAAAATAATAGAAAGAAAAAAAATTTAAGCAAAATTCACGGAACCGTTTTCGAGAAAAATACGATTTTCGAAAACCATTTTTTAACATTTGTATGGAAGGTACCGTTATTTTTAGGTAAAATCAATTTATTTTTCTCATATATTGTAGATTATTTTTCTAAACTTTTATATATCAAGTTTTAAAAAAATCGAGCATGGGGTTTTCGAAATATTGAGTTTTCAAAAAAAAATTTTGAAAGTTTTTTTAAAAATCCAAAAAATTTGTTTTTGAAAATTTTAATACACAATAATATTTAAACTGCTGGGAACTTTAGCATAAAAAAATGATCAAAATCGGTGGTACCGTTTTTGATAAAATCAAAAACAAAAAAAATGGTCCCAAGGGGGGTACCAAAACTACTCATTTTTTTGAAAATTTTTTTCGACCATTACCTATGTTTAACTAAATTAAATTTTTTGAATTTTTTTTAAGAAAATCGCAGGGACAGTTTTTGAGAAAAAAAAATATTTATAAAATTTCGGAAAAAAATCGTATGGCAGGTACCGTTATTTTTGGTCATACAAAATCAAATCAAAAAAACATCCGGGGGTAAAAAATCAAAACCCATATCTACCAAGTTTGAAGAAAATCGGCCGAGCCGTTTAGCTGTAATCGAACAGACAGACAGACAGACAGACAGAATTGCCAGACCCACTTTTTTTGTCTTCGCTATCATCGTAATGTCAACTTTGATCAAAATCTCGAGTTCGATTTTTTTTACGAATACATAACTTGCCTTATAGTACCTATAAGTCGCAAGTAAAAAATGAAACTTGCGATTATTCTTAATACTATTTTTTTATGTTCATATATATGTTTTTATTTTACTGAAATAGATATTTAATAATAAAATGAAAATGTATATGTATGTTAACTGTTATACTTAAATAAACTTTTATTAAAAAAATTTCCTGAAAAGTAAGGATTTTCTTTTTGTTTTAAATCTACTCCGGAAATCTTGCATTTGCTTCACTTTTTTTTCAAATTTGCTTCAAAATTTTATGACTGAGGTTTGAACTCTGCTTCTTACACACTAAGGCGAAGAGAAAATAACGGAACAAAAATAACAGATTCAAAAGTAATGGCAAAAATAACGGATGCATAGCTGCTTATCTAGCGATGTCGTATGGCATCACCGGGCGTTATTGGGTGTATTTTTTTGTTTTTGAACATTTTTCACAATTTTTTTTTTAATTAGAAGTCGTGCATTTTATTTATTATCAAAGCTTAGGAACCGTTTCCGAGAGATGATGCGTAGCCAAGTGAATACACAGAATTTAATATCTTTTATAAATACTAAACTTTTCATTAGTAATTTTATATCAAGTAAAAATGGTAATGGTTTTTTTCTGACAGTTGGGCGTTGATGCTTATTCTTGTGTTTTTTTTTAATTAATATTCAAAGCAATATTTTATATTATATACACAGAGATCAGAGATATAAATAAAAACTTTTTCATAATTATTCCTTCTTAACGAGACCATTTTGTTAGACTTCTTTCCTATACTTAAAAGAGCTTAGAAAAGATGAAACATTTTTACTGAGATACTTTGTTTTCTTTGTTTGGAAATCCTTTGCCCAATTTAATTTCAAAACCATTAACAATAAAAATATGCTGAAGTTTTTTGCTGAAAGTCATTTGGTAATTAATGTAAAAAGATTCAAAATTCTAGACGGTATTTATATGAAAACAAATAAACAGATATGATGAAGTGAATTGAAATATGGAGTTTGTTTTTAAGAGCACCAGTTCAAAACGAAGTAATACAAACGGGTTGTCCTTAAAAATATATTGTTTTTAAGCCGCGTGAAGTTACTGATTGTAAGAACATACAAACATACAGGGTGCGTATTATGTTCCAGATCAATGTTTTTTTTTGTTTTAAATAACTTTTAAATGAAAAATAGTTTTATAATTAAATTTTTTTGATTGATTATATGGTCTTTACAATAAAATTATGTATATTTAAAATATCATGTCGGTCCAGTGTGCACCGTGGGGCAAAGGCGAGGTCTTTTAAGCACATTTTGCATAACAATTTCGCAGACTTTTGTTGTAATCTCCGCAATGTCGTTTCTGGTGTTGTCCCTAACCATCGAGGTGGTTGGTTTGTTAATGTAAACCTTTTATTTCAAGTACCCCCATAACAAAAAATCAGCAAAGGATCATGGGGTTAATCGATATCACCACTTTTTGACAATATTTGTTTGGGAAAATTTATCGTAAAACTCAAATCTTTGCACGAACTGTGTGTGATGTGGCATCGTTTTCTTGAAACCACATATTCTGTAGGACATTTCAGGTACAAGTTTTTGTAGATGTCCCGATGGCGATAAATAGTAACTGTTACAGCATTGTCTTATGCCTTCTCAAAGAAATATGGCCTAGTTACGCCTTCCGTCGCGTCGGACCAAATAGGACAACATACATTTAATCTTCTAGTAGTCTTTTATGTATCAATCTTTTTGACGTTAATACGAGTAGTCCTTTCCCTGCAAATGTAATAACTTGATATCGGTCAAACTCTACAAGGGTCACTCAAAAGATACACGTATATCCGTGCCATTGAAATATTCATATTTATTTAATATATCTAAGTCAGGAATCGAAAAAATCGACGCGAAGAATGAAGAGTGTTGCATATGAAAAAGCCGTTGAATTGAGCAATTCAAATATTTGATGCTAGAAATGCTAGTAACACGATAGCTGATAAAAAAAACTCCCAAGCATTAAATAGTTGGCATATTATTCGCGAAGAACTAGAGCTTGACTTGAAACCCTTAACCATATTTGTGAGCGAGTTTTTGGCTGAATTGGAAGCTACCTAAAATTACACTTAAATGAGAAGCACTTTTAACTACAAGAGACACTTCCCCGCAAAAAATAGTACCCCCGAAAAACATTTGTGTCGTTATTGATGGCAACGTCTGCAAATAAAACAAGGACGTCATGCGTACAGTGGGTCCAAAAATGAGATTTCGTGAAAAAACTTCAAATGGAATCTTTCTACATTAGGTATGTATATTTAAACATGTATATCGTTTTTGTATGTTAAATATTGAAAAAATTCCTGTGAAAATTATTTCATGTCGATGATGGCTGCATGAATAAATGAATAAGAATAAGGTGATGAAATTTAAACTGCACCTTCTTTCCAAAACAGTTCTACATATTATGTATGTGGCAAAATCTGAACCTGAAGACTCTATGAAGATGGACCTTTCTTTCTGTATGTCTAATGAAGTCTGAAATGACATTGAAATGACAATGGTACATGCCGTACGATTTTTTTTCGAAATTTTATAAATATTTTTTTTCTCAAAAACTGTTTGGCAGATCTAAAAATACAAACAAATTTCATTTAGATAAAGCTAAGTATTGGTTGAAATTTTTTTTTCAAAAATGGTTATTTAGGGTACCCCCCAAAGAACCATGTTTTTGTTTTTGATTTTCTTAAAAACGGTACAACCGATTTCGATAATTTTTTTGCTAAAGCTCCCCAAAAACTGGAATAGAATTTTGTATTCAAATTTTCAAAAATAAATTGTTTGGATTTAAAAAACAAAATTCAAATTTTTTTTTTTAAACTCAATATTTCGAAAGTTTCTTAAAATAATCTACAAGATATGAGAAAAAAAAATTATTTAACCTAAAAATAACAGTACCCTCCATACAAATGTTAATAAATGGTTTTCGAAAATCGTATTTTTCTCTAAAACGGTACCGAGAATTTTGATTAAATTTTTTTTCTTTCGATTAATGTCTAAGACCTATAATTTAATAAAAAAAAATGTTTGAAAACAAGATATTACTCACTGTATTGAAATAACGCATTTTAATGAAATTATGTATAGAGATGCTTTCTAAAATGTTTAAAAAACATAACATTTGAAAACTTAAAAAAAAATATTTTTTTGAATTTTTGAAAAAAAAAAATCATTTTTTTGAAAATTCGACATTTCAAAAATGGCTCAGTAGTTTTTTTTGGAAATTGAATTTTCTTTCGTACAATAATAAAAACTTAAATTTGGTGTACCAAATTTTTTCTTAAAAATCTTTTAAGGTTTTTGTATATAAAAGCTTATTTTTTTAAGAAACCAGTACAACGACTTATAAGTTATGTTCTTGCATAAATTCAGATTTGCATAGCATTCTGTTTTTATCTCTTACTACTAAAAGAATTTAAAAAAAATTAATTTTATCCTTATGAACAGTTTTCTCTAATAACTTTCGTTTTTAAAATTCCTAGTCTAATACATAAGAGCAAGTTCGTGCGATCCAGTCGTGCATTTTATTTAAGATACTAAGATAGAGATACTATAGGGAATGTACTTAAATAATTAATTGAACTAAAAATTTTACATTATAATCTCTCAGGTTGAGAAATTATTTAAATACTTTTAAGGCTCAATATTTTAAAGTTCTGTTTTTAGCCCTTATTGCAGCTGAAACAAACCCACAACGATATTTGTATGTACATATGTATATACCCAACTAAATATCCTCAAAAGCTTGTGTTTTATTATTTGTATTATTGTCCGCTTTTTTTTAATTTTATTGAACTGATTTAAAAGGACAACGTCATTTAAATAATGTTGACAATTCGCGTATCAATGGAGTTATTTATCATTAGCAAGTAATTTTTTATAAAATTTACTGAAATTCTCAGAAAAGTTAAACGATTTATTACTTCTGTTTTTTTTTCGAGAATATCGAAATAAACTATTTTACTCACTCTAAAGGTTAAGTATTTTTTTTAAACAAAAATCCATATTTTATTCAAATATATATCCCGAAGGTGCTAATACTACATGCTCTTGGCATAATGGTTTTGTGCGCCAGAATGTAATGCTAGAAGTTTTGGGTTTTTTACCATCCATGGGCACCTTTCAAAAACTAAAAACTAATTAAAATGGGGTTCTAGCTCTTGGAAGCCTTTCATATTAGTGTTCGTATTCGGTAAAAAAAATGAAGTTCCCTTCATTTTTGATAATACGCACATACATATGAGCACATTTTAAAACTCTTTTGTCGGCTGACGAGCATCTTCATACCTTCAGCTACGCAATGCAAGACTTTTATGTGTCTGAATTGGACGCCCCGATATCTTTAGGAGAACTGGAGGCAACTCTTTTGGGAATGAAAAACAACAAAGCCGCAGGTATTGATGGTATCCCAGTTGAATTTTTCAAAAATAGTAATAATCAACTCAAAACGTATATCGTAAATTTCTTAAACACTCTTTATAACAATTTTTTTTTTTTTTTTTATAATCTACCCGCGCTCAAGGGATTATGATTACCCTTTAAATGTTTCAACACAGCGCGGGCGTGAAGTTAATGAAGAGAAAGAAGGATAGGAAAGATGTGTGGCACGATGTTCTGAGACTGTTGGTGGTTGTCTCAGATATTTTTATCTCCAGGGATGGCGGCTGAGCTAAAGCGGAGAAATGCCGTGTCTTATTTTTAAGTCGCTTATAATTCACATTATTTTATTCGTGTTCATCCTTCTTGGGCATACTAGCTTAACTCAATTACATGTTGTTAGTGTTATGCCTGAACAACATGTAATGAGTAAACCAGCAACCCATTGATGACAATTTTTAGAAGGTTTTTAATGGAATTAAAGCGACATAGACGACGGCAGGGATCGAACCTGTCATCATGAGGTTGACAGGCGAGCACACATCCATCGCGCCACGGCCACCCCTTATGCTTATGTGCCTACGACTTTTTCAAAAGCCCTCATATTCTCGATATTTTAAAAAATTGATGCGATGCAACCGGAAAACTATAGAGGAATCTCAATACTCAACTCTCTGAGAAAGATATTTGCGGGAATTCTTTACGGAAGACTTTCGAACTGGATAGAAAGAACCAACAGTTTGAGTATATTTCAAGCGGGTTTTCGTTCTGGATTTTCCACAATGGATCACATTTTTGCCTTAACTTGTATTGCTAAGAAGTATACTGAAAAAAATAAGAGACTATATGTATGTTTTGTTGATTTTAAAGCCGCTTTTGATACCGTCAACAGACAGGCTCTGATATATAAGCTGGTTAGGCTTGGAGTGTCTCCGAAGTTTCTGATGCTTTATAAAAATTTCTTGTCGTCATCTAGTGCAGCAGTTTGGGATGGTTCGAAGTTGTCAGAGTGGTTTGAGACGTCAGCAGGTGTCCCTCAGGGATGTATTTTAAGCCCTCTTTTATTCGCTTTATTTATAGATGATATATCTCTGAAATGCTTCCTGGAGGGGTAATGTTCGCTGGAACTCTCATCAAAGTGCTTCTCTACGCTGATGACTTGGTATTAATAGCTGACAACCCCTTTACTCTCCAACTCCAAATAAATCGTCTGGATGATTATTGTAAGACTTGGGATCTCCACATCAATGTCCAAAAAACCAAAATTATGATTTTTGAGAGTCGAAATAGAAGGGTGAGGCTACCTGAAGAATCTTGGCGTCTCAATAATGAAATGATTGACATAGTACGTGAATTTAAGTACCTTGGAGTTTTGTTAACATCGAACTTGAACTTTGGTAAGCATGCAAAGGATAAAAGCACTGAAGCTAAGCTGGAGCTAAATATTATGTGGAAAAGGTTCTTTGCTAACCAAAACATTGACCATTCGACAAAATATCAAGTGTTTAGGGCGACAGTTAACACTTGCATGTGCTATGGAGTGCAAGCCTTTGGTGTTACACCATTCGAAGAATTTGAAGCTGTTCAAAGATTTTTCTTCAAACGATTATTTCGATTGCCGAATTCAGCACCAACTTATGCTATACACGTGGAATCTGGCTTACCACCCATCTACATTATTAATCTAAAAGCTCATGCAGACTATTTAACAAAAGTGATGAGGAGAAGTAATACCAGTCTTCTTAAAAAAATCCTGATGAGACAACTGCAATTGAATCAGTATCCTTTTAGAGAGTGGAATCAGTTGGCCTTATCCAATGACTTTTCTCTGCCCTTAACAGAGGCAAATGTTTTCGATTGGCACAATATATTCGCATCAATTATTGCTAAGACCGATGAAAGGATTTTTGACCAGCACCTAACCAGAGCTTCATCGTCTACCTCAAGGTTATTCTACAGGAACCTTAACCATAAAATTCTAACTGAGGATAGCTATTTCAACGTTAAGTACTCGTCTGAGGCTATAAGTACTATTTTCAGAGCAAGAGTAGAAATGCTTAATCTGAATTACATCCCTCATAGAACTGATCTTCGGCAGAATTGTGACTTGTGCAACAGAAGAGAATGTGAAGATGTTTACCACTTCATTGCTGTTTGCCCTTTATTGCAAGAAATACGGCGCTTGTATTTCCAAGAAAGTTCTTTTTCACGTAATAGCTTGTATGAAATATTAAACGGTTGTCGTGGTTGGTCTAATTTATACAAATTTTGTAAACATGCTTTAAATTATCGGAATAGTTTTTGAAATTTTTATTTTCTAAATATTTTTCCAAATTATTACTTTTTATGTGGCAAATCATTAAAATTGCAAAAATAGTAAATCATTTAAAATTATTACTTTTTATGTGGCAAATCATCAAAATTGCAAAAAAAAAAAAATAAAAAATCATCATTTTATTACTTTTTATGTGGCAAATCATTAAAATTGCAAAAGCTTCAGAATTATCGCTCTCCCATTTATTAAATCTTAGCTTAAACTATAAGTATTCATTGTATCACTTTTCGTTTTTATTTTTAATTCTTTTTTATTATTCTTTTTTTAAATTTTTATATTTACTTACTCATGAAATGTCATATCCGGCAGACGGCAGATTGCCATGTCCGTATTCTTAAGTTTAAAACTGTATCAACATAGAATCGAAAAATAAAGAATTTTATCTATCTATCTATCTATCATATGAATGGTTGAGAGCAGGGATGAGAATGCTAAACCCAGAAAGTGAAACAAATTGGCCAAAAAAACGAAGTAGATTTGTAAAATATGTAGCAGATAATCACAAGAAAATGTATATAAGAAAAAAACCACTTTATTTTCATTTTATTTAATATTTATATAAAGAAAACAAACATTGACTAGAATAAGTCTAACCAATTCATAAATTAAGTAGCTTAATTGATATACTTATGTAAATTATTATATTGAAATAAATAGGAACTGTCTGTTTTAAATTTACCTAATTAGATTCTCCTCTAAGGGATAGGTACATAACACAAATTTATACAATATTATACTAAGTATATATAATTATGTGATTACAATTTTAATCGGTTCTTATTTTCTTAACACATAGCCCTCCTGAACATATTTAAACTTTGAAAAATATCGTAATAATTTCTTAGGAGGTTGAAAATCTTCCAGTCCAGCCACAAAAGGAAGAAGCGGGACTTATGTCTAGCTTATTTATTTTTTTTTTTACGTTATTGAAATCTGAAAATCTTATTTCTGCTGCACTGCTATGCGGTAGACAAGCTAGTGTAAGCATATAGTCGGGCAACACTCTAAACATGTCGCGACCATAAGTTAATCGTCGTCCTTCATTTTGATATTTTTAGCAAGCATAAGCGTTCTTAACTCGGAGTTCAGAGATTCTATGCATGTTGTATTATTATCATAGTAAGAAAAATCATTTAGAAGTAGAAGGATTTTTGGATATATTTCAGTTTGTATTAATTTTGGATCCAAAAGTTCTAACAATTCTTACTTTTTGTCAGTTAAATCAAACCGAAGTTTTAGTTGATCGCAAAATTCAACATAAAATGAAACTAAATACATTTTAGTTTGAAACAAATCTACCTGCAAAATAAAAATAAATATCTTGTAAGATTATTTCAATTTGATATTCAATTTTTTTTATTGCGGCTGATGCACATAAATGCAGTGAATGACATATCTACACATCCTGAATAAAATAAAACTTTTTTTGTTGCCTGAAGTCGAGTTTTTACCCCCGTGAGCTCTCCCCTCATCACAGAAGCGTTGCCTGTGGCCAGGCGGATAAGATTTTCCAAAGGAATCTGGTTTTCCTTCAGAAAATTTATAATCATGTCGATTACAGAATTCGCAGAATGTTACTCCCGGTGAGTTGACTTGATTCGCATCAGCTGTAAAACTCAATTATGAAATTCGTCGGATGAACTACATTGTCGATTTCTAAAATTACCTTATCATTTATGAACTTTCGTATCGACACTGTCAGCAACAAACATTTATTCAACTGGCCTAGGCTGTGATAATAGTATCGTTTTCGATCAACGAAATCAAGCATCGTTGAGAGTGGTTAGTACGAAGATGGAGGACGGTTCTAAACCAACCGTGTGCTCTTTTTTTTTTTTAGATTTCTTGCTCTCTGGTTGCGTGGCTATTTGTGCGTTCTTTATTAAAATTTGTTAAACAAACACATTAGCATTCAGTATGATAAGCTTTTGACTTAAATTTTTGTACTCTCCATTGTTTATTTTCGTTTAATCAAAAATTCACTTCAGATTCGTCTCGAAATTGGTGCGAATGTAAAATGATAGAAATTGTATGGAGTGCGAATGGATTGCGAAATCTGTAATACCATATAAGTTGAACAAAATGTCAGTGGTGCAGGGATTGTTACCGCCATTCGTTCAACTTTCATTCGTCGGATTCAGTAATAGCAAAAGTTTGGAAATTAATTGAAATTGTCACTTTAGCTCATTCGCCGAATTCTGTAATAGGGGTGACTATCATTATATGTAAGTTAAAAGTTTATAAACTATCTTAGATGTACTTTGCTCATAATAACGAACTAATAACACTAAACATTTTTGCATAGAGACATCTGTTGTTTCATCGCAAATAATTGAAAATTTTCTTTTGTCACAATATGGAACATGTTTCTTGTAGAACAAATGGAGCGATCAAATTTGTACGTTAGATAAAACTAAATAAAACGAAGTAGAAATAAGTTGCTACGTAGCAGATGCATAAAAATAAATTAATGAAGTAGATCTGCTACATATGAAGTAAATACTCATCTCTGGTTGAGAGTTGTAAGGTTCTAATTTTCAGGTTCTCTTCGAGACGTCATAACTGTACATTAATCTTATAACAACTAAATGACATCTTGAAATGGATCTTGGGCGAACTTCCATTTATTCTATATCAGACTGAGGACTTTGAAAGAGGCCTATGATGCACAGTGGCCAGATGATCACTCGATCGGATCAGTCAACAAGGTCACTCGTTTAGCACAGTGTAAATAGTTTCAGATATGGGTGGTGGTCCGTTGAGTGAGTATTTGGATTCCCGGTTATTGTGCAAATGTAAGCACACGTCATACCACAACAAAATCTACTTCAGCGCTAATTGAGCCAAAAAGTAGACAACCATTGTTTGCGATTTCTACCTACCTACCTATCTCTTGTCATGAAAAAGAGTTCTCATCTTCTCGGCCTAATGGCCTTCGTATAGTTGTCTGATTGGTTTAATCATATCGTTTTAATGCATAGGTTTTTAGAAAGTTAAAATTGTCGATCTCCAATTTTTAAAAAAAATTTTTTATGTCTATACTATTAACAGTTTTTGACCTTTAGAGATTTTGTATAAAATTTTAATATAAAAACTTTGAGCAAAACATATTTTGGATTAAAAAAAAAAAAACAAACCGTTGAATTTTTTGAACATTCGATATTTCTAAAAAGTGTTGATATTATGTTTTTTTAATTTAATTTTTACCTTACCTTTAATTTAATATCCAGTTGCTTACCTCTTCTAGGACAATTCAACCGTAATAATGTACTTCACATAATGTTCATCAGATTACCCTTTGAACCCAACGTCGGAAGTTGCAATCGAGACGAGTACGTGCGACCCACTTGTGGGTATTATTTATAATGACGTATAAATTGGTGAAATTAATTAATGAACTCTGTTCAATTAATTACACACAATTCAAACGAATTTGGTCGATTTCAAAACAAATTGAACTCTATGTATACCTATCTATAAAATTGTGTGTTGTGTGCACCCTCCTATTTAGTGCTGGCTAGACCAAAGCATGGAAAGGTAATCTATTAAGATTAAATGAGCTTTTGAAAATTTTGTGATACTTAGTAAATTATATTTAAATTTAAATGGATTGCGGTGGTGAAAGTTAATTTATTGTTTTTAATTTAATTGATTTTCTCAGAATACCTTTATACTTTTTTAATTTACATACAAAATTTAAGCAAGTATGTATTGATAAATATAAATATACCCGTAGAGCAAAAAGGTTAACACCAATGCGAGTTTGAGGAAAGCACAAAAAGCAAAAACCTTTGTTTCCTTAATTGAATGAGTTGTGTTTATTTTTATTTATTGAATCGAATTGAAAACAAAAAAAAACTGTTTTACCATTAATATCGGTTTTCGGAATATTTTTTCAAACATTACCTAGCTTTAACTAAATGAATAAATGAATTTTTTTAATTTTTTCTTGCGACTTATAGGCACTCTTAGGCAAGTTATGCATTCGTAAAAAAAATATGACTCGAGATTTTGATCAAAGTTGGCATCACGATGATAGCGAGGACCAAAAAAGTGGGTCTCACAATTCTGTCTGTCTGTCTGTCCGTCGAACGAAAGGTCTCAAGTTCGATTCTCAGCCGCTGCAAAAAGTTTTTCAGAGGTGTACTGCCTCTTGCGAGGAATTGACAAATCCTCTACCTAAGAGTATATCTCTTGTCATGGAAAGTGCTGCTCATTAGCCGTTCGGAATCGGCAGAAAATTGTAGGTCCCCTCGGTTCCTGGTAACACGCACACAAGAATGGTTGAGAGTTGTAAGTCACTAGGTCCAGGTTCACTCCGAGCTGTTGCACCACCAAATTTAATTTAATTAAATTTTAAAAATAACGGTACCTGCCATACGAATTTTTTTCGAAGTTTTATAAATATTTTATTTTCTTAAAAACTGTACCACAGGTTTTTTGAAACAAAATTCAAAAAATTACTTTTAGATAAACCTAGGTAATGTTTGAAAAAAAATTCCCAAAAAATCATTATTTTTGGAACCATTTTTTTTTTTGTTTTTGATTTTTCCAAAAACGGTACCACCGATTTTGATCATTTTTTTATGTTAAGGCTCTTCAGCAGTTTTAATATTATTGTGTATTGAAATTTTCAAAAATTTGTTTTGTGGATTTAAAAAAAAAAATTAAAATTTTTTTTTGAAAACTCAATATTTCGAAAATCCCATGCTCGATTTTTTTAAGACTTGATATATAAAAGTTCCCTAAAATAATCTAGAAGATATAAAAAAAAAAATATTTTACCTAAAAATAACGGTACCCTCCATACAAATGCCGTAAAATGGTTTTCGAAAATCGTATTTTACTCGAAAACGGTATCGAGAATTAGGCTTAAATTTTCTTTCTTTCGATTAATTTTTAAGGTCTATAGTTTAATAAAAAAAAATTGAAAACAAGATATTACTGACTGTACCTACCATAGAACGTTTTTTTAAGATTTTGAATTTCCCATTACCGGCATAACGGATTTTAATGAAATATTTTAGAGAGAGGCTTCTAAAACGTTAAAAAGCTTCTAAAAGTTAAAAAAAATTTTTTTGAATTTTGGAAAAAAAATCTGTTTTGTTTTTGGAAAATTCAATATCTCGAAAACGGCTCAATATTATTTTTTGCAAATTTAATTTTTATTCGAACAATAATAAAAACTTTAAATTGGCGTACCAAAATTTTTTCTTAAAAATGTTTTAAAATTTTTTTATATAAAAGTTTATTTTTTTAAGAAACCACTACAAAGACTTATAATTTTTGTTCTTGCATAAATCTATATTTGCTTGAATCACATGGCATCCTATTTTTACCTCCAACTACTAAAATAGTGGTTTTAGTCATTTGAAAAATAAATGTTATGCTTATGAACAGTTTTTCTCTAATCTAACATTCATTTTTGAAATTTTTAGTCTGATACATAAGAGCAAGTTTATGTGACCCAGTTGTGTGTTGTATTTTTTTAAATCTGTCGAATAGTTTTTTCGTTATGTTTGGTCTTAAGAAAATACGAGAAAAACGATCGGGAAAAATTTAAAAATGCTATCTACCAAGATTAAAGAAAATTGGTAGTGTCGTTCAAGCCGAACAGACCGTCAGACAGAATTTCGAGTCCCACTTTTTTCGTCTGCCCTAGCATCGTAGTGGAACCGATCAAAATCTCGAGTTCGATTTTTTTTCACGAATTTATAACTTACCATTTAGTACCTACTTAATGTATGTATATGTCGAAAGTGAAAATGATTAGAATAAAGAAATAGGTACTGAACTGCTTTTAAGTTAGAAAATTGGTTAGAAGTATTATAAAGGGTATTTCAATTGGAGCTTCTAGATTTTGACGGCAATGTTGTTTTGGTGACATCTGTCAAATATTTTGTTCAGTTACTCGTGCCAAATTACAAAACCATGATTAAAAAGCATGTCCAAATGAATAAACTATTATCAGAATTAGTGTTCCTTGGTGCAAACGTTGCCCACGTTACCCCTATATTGAGGTAAATTTGATGGCCATTCGCAGTCGGCACTTCAAAGGTTTGTAGCAAAATTTGAGACGACTGGTTCGGTAATCATTCATCCTATATTCGTACGTCACAGGAACACAAGATTGTCTAAGAACATCACCGCGGTCCGTGAAGTACTCGTTTCATCGCAGTGTAAAAGAACTTGGCCATTTGCAGAATTCAACTTGGCGAATTTTGCTTCGGAACTTCAGCCTACACCCCAATAAGACCCAACTGCAGTCGCTTAAAGTTCATGACCATACATAACGCTGTTATAAATAGATGTGTTAAAAGCCACATTGTCATTGTTTGGAAACTACCCACGCGACGCTCACCATTAACAATGCATTCTCAAAATGCATTTGTCCGTTCTTTTTCGAAAACGACATTGGTGAGTGGGTTACCGTCCATAGAACTGTATGCTCCTATAGGACATGTGATTCCAGCAAGATCGCCACACAGCGGATGATTAAAATTCAAGATTTTTCAAATTGCCGGCTTATGCCAGTAAACGACAATCTACCGATGCCCTTAAGGTGCACATAACACACGCCATTGCTCAAATTCAGCCGAACCTTTGCGGAAGAGTCATCGGATTCGTGCCACCGTAAGAACCCGAAACGGGCATTCGAACGATGTCATATATACTTATTTTGTTTAAGTCTCTGTTTGGGTAGAAAATTCTAATTTATAAAATAAAAAAGGCAAACTCAATCTTAAAAGGTTGTTTTAACAATGAATAAATTTTATTATTTTTTTTCTCATTTAACCTTTGACAATACATTTTACTTTTATGTCAAACTACATAGCATCAAATATTTGACGAAGGTATGTATGCTCATAGAGATTGGTATGCGTTGTGAATGGCAGCATCCAACATTCTCCCCCCCAGTGCACAAAGTAAACGACTCAGCTTGGGCTTATTTTCGACATGAAAAGACAAATTAATTATATTAAATGCATTCTAATTCAATGTTTTCATTAGTAAATATAATATAATCTCCATAACATATTTTGCGCCATCTACATTTCATAAGCTTAACAATGCGACGGACCAAATGTAAGCCTAGCTCAACGATATAAGCCTTTTCCTCAATGAATCGAAACATCATCTTTTACTTCGTTCTTCTTTACTCTTATGTTGTGGATGTCGTGTGTTAAATTTGTTATAATATTAAATTGATAAATTAATGGTTTGTTTACTATTTAATAATTTGTGATATTGTTTAGTATGAATTTTATATGTACATCTATGTAGTTAAATTTATAAATGAGTTGATTTTGTTGTACCTATTCATCATTCGTGGATTTGTTGTACGTTATATGTTTGTAATTTGTGCTGGTGCATCACTCTTATATAATGCACCTTGTGATGTTTTGTTTATTTCAAATTTATGTTGTGAATTATTATTTGTATATATTGTGTAACTGTATTTCAAGTGCCTTCCAATTTGTTTTATTTTTCATCATGAGTAAGTAGTTATACAATTTCTTTTTTATTATTTGTTTGTTGCTATGTGTGTGTGTGTGTAATGTGGTGTCTAAAGGTACCTTATTAGATTCCTTATTTATTTATTTTTTTGTTGGTTTTATTAAAGGTTGCCATTTTATTCTTGTGTTATGTTATTTGGACTGTGTTGATGATATTATTGAGCACTGATGATGGGTGAGTTGTTTTATATATACTGTTTATTTTATTAACATTTTTTGTTTGTTTTTTTTTCAGGTTTTATGTTATATGTATTGAGGGATATCAGCTGGAATTATATTTTACTTTAAATCTGGTATGTTAATTTTTTTTGAATTACTGTAATTGTATGTTTTATGGTTTTATTTATATATTTATTTTTGAGTTAAATTATTTTCATATTTCGCTCAGTTTTCTTCATTTATATTTGTTATATGATTTTGAGTTGAGTTTGACGAATGTTTTATTTGTTTTTTATAAGTGTTAATGTGTGTATGATGTTATTTGTTTATTTGAAACTATTTTTGTTTTTCTTTTATAATCTTTGGATTCCTACGAATGAGTGGTTTTGAGTGAATTTAGTACGTTTTGTTTTGTGTTGTTTAAATGGTTAGGTTTCTTTCATTTTCTTCAGTGGACTGTATGTTCGTGTGTTTGGTTGTAGATCTTGAGTTGGGTTTCTTAATTCATATTAGTGTTGATTTCATTTCGTTGATTTTAACTTTTCTGATTTGAGTTTCAGATAGGTTCATCTGATTTTGTCTTGGGTTTGAGTTAGAATTGGTTATTTTCAGTTAAGTGAATGTATTATGTTGTTCAATTATCTTAATTCGATATTTTATTTGATTCATTTTTAAATTCGATTATTTATATAATTGTATTTTCTGTTGTGTTGTCATTCGATGGTAGAGGACAAATTTTTGTAATGGGTCGTTTGAATTCGCTGTTTTGGGTCTTTACTTTGACCACTCGAATTAAGTTGTCTCGGCCTGGATATGTTTCTACTATCCTTGCCAAAGGCCATTTCGATGGTGGGAACCTTTCATCACGTAGTAATACGAGGTCTCCTATTTTAGGCTGTTCTTCCTGCTTAAACCATTTCGGTCGGTTTTGAAGTCTGGTGAGATATTCGCCGCTCCATTCCTTCCAAAACGTTTGCAGGGCGGCTTGTATTTGCTTCCACCTATCAAGGTAACCAATTTTTTCATTTGTCAAATCCGACTCTGGAACTATATATCCTGACGTGCCTATCAAAAAATGTGCTGGAGTTAGTGCATTGAAGTCTTCTAAGCTATCTGTTACTGGACAGAGGGGTCTCGAGTTTAAACAAGCTTCTATTTGTATAAGAAGCGTACTGAGTTCCTCGTATGTAAGAGCTTGGTTTTGGGCAATTCTTCGCAAATGGTATTTTACGGATTTCACTCCTGCTTCCCACAATCCACCGAAGTGAGGAGAAGCAGGAGGAATGAAATTCCATTTTGTTCCCAATTGGCATATTGAGTTGGCAATGTCGGTATAGTTACAATTCGCTGCTGTGAGCATCTTTTGAAGCTCTGCATTGGCTCCTTGAAAATTGGTTCCACAGTCACTGTATAGGTTGGAACAGATTCCTCTTCTTGATGTGAAACGTCGAAATGCGGCTATAAATGCTTGCGTGGTTGAATCGGTTACAACTTCGAGATGCATGGCTTTGGTTGATAGGCATATAAATATAGCGAAATATGCTTTATATCTTTTTGAACATCTTCCTTTCCAGGCTTTAACTTCAATAGGTCCCGCATAGTCAACTCCAGTATGAGTAAATGGTCGGGATATGTTTACTCTAGGGGCTGGTAAATTCCCCATTAATTGTTGCATCGTCCTTGGTTTTGTTTTAAAACAGATAATACAACGGCCAAGATATTTTTTAACATTTCGTTTTAAATTGAAAATCCAATATTTATTTCTAATATATGAAATAACTTGTTGTATACCACCATGAAGTGTTTTTTCATGAGCGTCTTCGATTATAAGTTTTGCTATCTTGTGGTTAGGCTTTAAAACTATTGGGTGTTTTTGATCGTATGTTAGTGTGGCGTTTTCAAGTCTACCACCGATTCGAATGATACCACATTGATCAGTGAATAGATTTAACGATTTATTGACTTTTGTTTTACTACCTTTTGTTGACTTCGTATTAATATCAGTAAACATATGTTGTTGTACATTGCGTATGATTATACGTAAAGCAATTTCTAATTCCTCGGGTGAAAGTGCAGATGTTCTTCTTTGGGTTTTATCTGTTCTTAAATTATGAATGAATCTGTTTACGTTTGCAATTATTCTCAGAATTTTGCTAATTTTCGAATGTCTTGATAAGACATCTAAAATTGTATGCGCGGTTTCTATGTTTGTATGTACTTGTACTTCCTTTTTTCCTTCTTCTTCGGTGTAAAGTGTTGTTGGCTGCGTTGGGCATACGAACTCCCACTTTTCTTGAAGAAATGGTGGTCCTTTCCACCAGAGGTCATTGTGAATTAATTTGGATGGCAACATTCCTCGTGAAACGAAATCTGCTGGATTTAATTTTGTAGGAATGTGCTTCCAAATACTTACATTCGTAAGACGCTGTATTTCGGTAACTCTGTTGGCAATAAAGGTCTTCCACCTTGTTGGCAACGCAGTTATCCAACAGAGAGTTATGGTGGAATCCGTCCACGCAAAACTTGGAATTCTTTCGAATGGTAAAACGTCTTGGACGTGTTTGAGAAGTTTTGCTAGCAGAACAGCTCCACACAATTCTAATCTTGGCAAAGATATAGTTTTGACTGGAGCAACCTTCGTCTTAGCTATGAGAATATGGGTGTGTATGCAGTTGTTATTCAAAATTCGGAGATAAATTACAGCTCCATATGCTTTTGTTGATGCATCACTAAAGCCATGCAATTCGATGTTTTGAACATTGTTTTCTGTATTAATCCATCTCGAAATACGAATGTTCTGCAGATTTTTCAAATCTTCTCGAAAGGAAAGCCATTCTTGTTGAAGTTCAACTGTTATGTTTTCATCCCATGAAACACCACTCAACCAAAGTTGCTGCATAAGTATCTTCGCCATTATGACACATGGTGCAATCCATCCAAGTGGATCAAAAATGCGTGCAATAGTTGAAAGAATGGTGCGTTTAGTTATGATTTCTTCTGTAGCGATTTCTTGAAAAGAGAAAGAATCAGTTGACGGATACCAGCTAATACCAAGAGTCTTCATTTGATCCAAAGATTCAAGCTTGAGTGATACTTTTGTTTCTCGATCTCCTTCTGGTATTGGTTTGAGAAACTCTTCTTCATTACTCATCCATTTTCTTAGATGAAAACCAGCTGATGACAGTAGTTCTGATATTTGGTTGTATTTTTCCTTGGCTTCTTCTAATGAGTCAGCACCTGATACCAAATCATCGATATACATATCCTCTCGAATCATTTTTGCTGCTAATGGATATTTGGATTCTTCATCAGAGGCTAACTTTTTTAGTGTCCGGTTTGCTAAATATGGTGCTGGGGCAGTACCGAACATCAAAACATTAATTTTGTAGAGTTTGACTGGTGTTGATTGATCTTCCCGCCAAAATATAAGTTGGTAATACGCATCATCTGGATTGATCTTAATTTGTCTGTACATTTTTTCAATGTCAGCAGTGAATGTGATTTTGTGTATTCTCCATCTTAGAACGATTGATACGATGTCAGTTTGAGTTTTTGGTCCCGTCAACAAATGATCGTTGAGCGAATTACCATCTTGTGTTTTAAAAGAAGCGTTGAAAACTACACGCAATTTAGTAGTTGTGCTGGAATCTTTAACTACTGCGTGATGTGGTACCACGTAGTGAAAAGGTGATTGTAATTTTGTATCACGAATTATATCCACTTCTTCCATTTGTTTTAATTTTAGATATTCTAACATGCAGTCGTTGTATTGTTTGTGTAGCATAGGGTTGTTGTTTAATTTTTGTTCTTGCCTAAGGAACATTTTAAATGTACTTGTTTGCGTTGAATTGAGTTGCGGACGATGGTTTCCTTTGAATGGTAATGAAACTTCAAAGCGTCCTCCCGGCAACCTTTTAGTGTTATTTAAAAAGTGTTGCTCACAGGAAACATCTTCTTCCAATTCCTTCTTATCATATGGGGATTCCTCAATTTCCCAAAATTTTCTTATCTGTGTGTCTATGTCAATGAATTGAGTGAAAACTTGTACCGAATTTCTTCTTTCTATAGGTGTTTTGCCTAGAATAATCCAACCAAATTCTGTTTTTTGGGCTATTGGAGAAATAGGCTCCTTTCCCCTGATAATATCCGGTAAAACTATTTCACAATAAACATCGCTGCCTAGCAACAAGTCAATTTTGGCTGGCATATAAAACATCGGGTCGGCAAGTTCTAAACCTTGTATATGACCGAGTTTATTTGACATAATGTTTTGGTTTGGAAGTAATCCCGTTAAAGTTTTGAAGATGTACCCTTTTGTCGAGATTGTAAATTCAGAACAAGTTGACTTTAAACTCAGTTCAACATAATTTTTGCATGAACCGCTTTTGTTTTGTCCTAAGACAGTAACGTCAAAGAAAGTAGGGTATTTCCTCAATCCCAATGTTTGAGCTGCAGATTCAGTAATAAAAGATGCCTGAGATCCAGGATCAATTAATGCTCTGAGCTTGCAATAAGTTCCATGGGTTGACTTAACATGAATAATTGCTGTTGCTAGTAAAATGTGTGCATTTCTAACATCATTTAAATGGTAACAACTACCAGATGTGGAAGCTGGTAAATCGTATGGTTGAAAAGCTTGAGCATTTGGGTTGATTTCCGTTGTTATATGATGTGTTTGAGTTGGATGTTTGTTGTGATTTGTGTTGTTTGAATGGTTATTTGAATTTTGATTATTTTGATGTATATGATTGCGTGAGTTTGATGGTACTTGTGTATTATTGAGTGAATTCGTGTTTGTGTTGTGTAGACTTTGATTAGATTGTGTGTATGGTTGTGTGACTGAATTTTTATGTAAGGAATTTGAATAATGTTGATGATTTGCATTGCCTGTGTTGCCAAAGTGTAGAAGAGAGTTGTGATTTCTTTGGCAAAAGTGACAAGTTTTATTGCTCATACAATTATTTGTTCTGTGGCTGTACGCCAAGCAATTAAAACAATTGCCAAGTTTTTTGACAATACGGTGTCGAGAACTAACATCCATTTTTAAAAATTTTGAACATGTTCTTAATGAATGTACACCATTATGGCACAATTTGCATTTGAATTCTTCAGAAAAACCTGTGTTTATCTGAAATACATTCTTTTGCTTTTTAATGGATGATAATTTCTCAGGCTTTTGTTCATCAATCATTTCCAAAGTTCGAAACCTTGTTTCCAGGAAATCTGAAAATTCTATGAATTTTGGAATTTCCTTTTGAGTTCCAAGTGTTGTTTCCCACTTTGATTGTATTGAGGTCGGTAGTTTCTTTAAAAGCAAAAATATTATAATTGCATCCCACTCATGCACTGGTAGACCTAAATTTTTTAATGCATGTAATATTTTTGTTGTGTTGTCAAGCAATTCTCGAACTCCTTTCGAACTTTCTTCTCGGACAACTGGTAAATCATAAAACAACTTGAGTTCGTTATTCACCAGAATTCGTTTAAAATCGTATCGAGACGACAACAAGTCCCAAGCCTTTTCATAGCTTGCGTCATCTACGTTAATATGTTCCAACAAAACACCTGCACCTTCTTTACAACAAGACTTTAAATAATGTAGCTTTTCGATATTTGTCAGAGCCGCATTATTGTGTACCAATGAAAGGAATTGGTCGTGAAAAGACCGCCAATTTTGGTATTCTCCCGTAAAAGTGGGTGGTTGAATTTTTGGGAGTCTTACATCATGCTGTTTTTCATTGCTTGTCTTCTGCATGGTTAAATTTGACTCTTCTTTTTTCATAATTGCAGCAAATTTGTCCAATTCATCCAAAAGCAGTGATCGGTACAGTGTATATGTTTCATTAGCTTCGTTGTAATGTGCTTCTGTTGCTGATAAAACATCTGCTTTAATATCATCACTGCAAATAGCTACTTCGTAGTGACTTCCGATGCTTTTCCAATATTTTTCTAACGTTTCTAGTCTTGTTGAGACATAGTTTTTAGTCCTGCGTTCGGGTGCAACAGTTTTCTTGAAATTTTCAAGATCTTTTGCAATTTGATTGCTTGTAGTTTTGATTAGTTTTGCAGCGTTCATTTTATTATAATATATGTATTTATTTGTGTATAATGTATGTATGTATTTAATTTAAATTAAAAGTAAATGTTTTTTTTTTTTTTTTTTTTACTCACTTTCTTTTGGATTGGCGATGCTTGGCTGGGTGGACTTTGGTGGACTTCGTGGTGGATTTTGGTGGACGTCGGTTACTTGGTGGACTTTGCGGTTTATAAAATCGTTGGATTACTGTGGTTAACTGGAGTGTGGGCCGTGTACAGTTGTTGCGGCTTCTTGACCCAATCGTAGACCGTTGAATTGTGCACCGTTGGACTGTATTTTATTTTACTTATTTCTTAGTTTTAATTCTTTGTAAATTGTAATTGTTATTTTAATTTTAATTTAAGCTTTGTTTCAATTTGTTCAATGTAGTAAGTTATTATTAAAATGAAAAATAAGAAACTATGCGACAAAATGTCGGCTAAATGTCTTTAATTTTGGCAAAAATTGTTGTGGTTGAAAACTTCACAATTTTTTCTGGGTAGCTTGTACTTAATTTCTTTTAAAAAAATGGCTCGAAGGACCAACAATGTTTGGGTAGAAAATTCTAATTTATAAAATAAAAAAGGCAAACTCAATCTTAAAAGGTTGTTTTAACAATGAATAAATTTTATTATTTTTTTTCTCATTTAACCTTTGACAATACATTTTACTTTTATGTCAAACTACATAGCATCAAATATTTGACGAAGGTATGTATGCTCATAGAGATTGGTATGCGTTGTGAATGGCAGCATCCAACAGTCTCACACAGAGCTTGTTTATTATATCAATGAAGATAGAAAGTAATTTCTGTTTAAGTGGAGTGATTGAATTAAATTCAATTAAAAGCTCAAGTGACCTCAACTCCAAGATGCGTTTCGCCCAGGTACGACAGTGGGCTCATCAGTTAGATGCTGACTTGAGCTTTTAATTGAACTTGTTTATTATACTTCAAAATCTACCCGCCCTCACTGAAAAACCCTTTACTTGCACCTCAACACTAGACTGTTTTAAATTTCGCTCATAACATTGCCCTTATTCTTTCGGGCTAATGTTCGTTCTTAGTTCTGAGTTCTATGAGGGAGTAATAAATTAGTTGTAACTTCCCAATAAGGATTACAAATTCCGTGCTTTATATTCGAATATCTTCAACCATCGGATTAGTTTCAGAAGGTTTGTAATTTCCTTCAAAATCAACAAAAAATTGTAGCTCAATTTTTATTTTTACACACAAAAGCCACTTTTGCCTTAAAACCACTCCAAATTTAAGAGTGTTGGGTGTATTTACGTATTTTACGTATACCCTTATACTCGTACTATAACTTGAAGACGAAACAAGAGTATTTGTTGCTACTTTTGAATATCGTCTTTAAAAATTCCTTACCTTTTTCATTTTCTACAAGGACCAATTCTGATTTAAGTCGAGTATCTGACCTCTGTTAGTAAGACTAGTACATACTTCTATGATGAACCCCATGAAATCCAAATTCTACTATTTTTTTTATTCGTTTCATGTCATAATTACCCTAATTAGCGTCACTTAGTTTTATCAACATCTGGAAAATAAAACAAACAACAATTAGATATTTATAATTATTCTTCCCGTTCCCGACTTTAAAAACAGTTGTAGCCCTTGGTTATTTGTAATTTGTATACCAGACGTGTCTGGCCTTGTGCCTTAAGCATTATGAAATTCGTATAATTAGATTTGTATACATTTATAATTTCCTTGGTAGTGGATAAGGTGCTTTATTTTAATTTTAATTATTGTCTTCGCCTCCATCTCATTAGGGGAGATATAAAACACGAAGGAATTCTCAGAATATGCAACGCAACAGCTGGCAACGATGACCCAACGTTCAACTCATACCTCGATGATTTTTCTCGAGCTACAACATACGTTCGCCCCCCAATTTTAAAGTTGCTCCATCAAACTGCTTAAAATCGTGCCATGGTCTTATCTAAAATTTAATTCCCAGACAAGAATAGAGCTTGCTTGGGGTAGAGAATGGATATTGGATTTTATCGGGATGCATTCCAAATGCACCCTTTTTCGATTTTATTATTTATTGGATTGGACTAGTTTCTATTTGGGGATAGATTGCCTGCATCGAAAAGGACCGCTTCCGATGATACCAAATACACAAACGAAACATTAAACTGTTATCGCAAATTATTGGACGTGGGAGGATAGTGAGCTCAACATATTAATGGCTTTTTAAATTTCTAAGGGAGACAAAATGAATACTATAGCTGGTGCATCGTACAACGTACACTGTGAAATATTTTCAGGCCATTCAAAATGTATGATTTTGGCTTAAAAAAGATTACCCTTTATGGTTAATGGAGGCAAGTTTTTACCATTTTTGTCCTAGTTCTTAAAGAAACCGTAATTTTTAACTTATGTAAATGACTAAGAATTTCAAAAATCAATGTTATTACAGAAAAATTGTTCGTAAGCATAACATTAATTTTTTAAATGACAAAAACAATTCCTTTAGTATTTGGAGCTAGAAACAGGATGCCATGTGATTCAAGCAAATATAAGTTTATGCAAGAATTAAAATTATAAATCGTTGTAGTGGTTTCTTAAAAATATAAGCTTTTATATACAAAATTTCATAAAGAAAAAATTTTGGTATGCCAACTTGAAATTTTTTTTACTGAAGGATTACAAAATAAATTTCGAAAAAAAAAATAGGTAGATATCTACTGAGCCGTTTTTTCGAAGCCGAATTGTCCAAGAAAAAAATATATTTTTTTTCAACAATTCGAGAAAAAATATTTTTTTCTCTTATTAAAATCCGTTCATAATGAGAAATTAAAAATTTGAAAAAATTGTTCTATGGTAGGTACAATCAGTAATTATATTAATTTCAATTTTTACTTGCGACTCATACATACATAGGTAGATACTATAGGGCAAGTTCTGCATTTGTAAAAATAATCGAACTCGAGATTTTGATCAAAGTTGACATTACGATGATAGCGAAGACCAAAAAAGTGGGTCTAGCCATTCTGTCTGTTTGTCTGTCGGTTCGACTACAGACTAAACTGCTCGGCAGATTTTCCTTAAACTTGGTAGATACATATCATTTTTAATTTTTTCCTCCCACACGTTTTTTTAAGACCAAAAATAACGGTACCTGCCATACGATTTTTTTTTTTGGAATTTTATAAATATTTTTTTTCTCAAAAACCGTTCGACAGACTTAAAAAATAAAAATACAAAAAAAAATTCTTTTAGTTAAGGCTAGATAATGGTTGAAAATTTTTTTTCCTAAAAATGGTTATTGAGGGTACCCCCCAAGGAGCCATTTTTTTGTTTTTGATTTTCTCAAAAACGGTACAACCGATTTTGATCATATTTTTTATGTTAAGGATCCCCAGCAGTTTCAATATTATTATGTATTCAAATTTTCAAATTTTTTCAAAATTTCAAAATTCAAAATTTTTTCTTGAAAACTCAATATTTCGAAAACCCCACGCTCGATTTTTTTTAAAACTTGATAAATAAAAATTTCTTAAAATAATCTACAAGATATGAGAAAAAAAATGTATTTTACCTAAAAATAACGGTACCCTCCATACAAATGTTAAAAAATGGTTTTCGAAAATCGTATTTTTCTCGAAAACGGTTCCGAGAATTTTGCTTAAATTTTTTTCTTTCGATTAATTTTTAAGATCTATAATTTAAACAAGATAATACTGACTGTACCTACCATAGAACGATTTTTTAAAATTTTGAATTTCTCATTATCGGCATTACGGATTTTAATGAAATTTTTTATAGAGAAGCTTATAAAAAGTTTAAAACACATTGCATTTCAAAACTTTTAGAAAAATATTTTTTTTTTGAATTTTGAAAAAAAAACTATTTTTTTAATCAACGTCATTGGTCATATTCAGCCTGATTTATGTGCCAGATAGGATGGTAAATTTCCTTCTACAATCACCCACAACTGCTTCGGCTCTGTCGTTGCATTGATTGTTTGGGTCATACTATGCATTGTGAATATCCGATATATTGCTGTTTTTTGTTTTGGGTATCCAGGGGCGGATAATTTGCTGTTAATTTGACTTTTCCAGAAAGTGTCATGGCTGCTGTTGTACTTGAGACCGTAAACGATTTTATGGGACAAAACTTCTTTCGCACACGTACAGTTGCAACAGTAAGAAAGGATCTTCTTGTGCACAAATCAGCTGGCGCAAATAGTATCCTTCCCTTTTTTTTGAAGAGTTGTTTTTCAACGCTGGCCAAACCATTGCGTGAGATATTCTATCTGTTCTTCTCTACTGGCATATTTACGAGTGAATATAAAACAGAAACAAAAAAAAAGGAATCTTCTTCCCCATTTAATATCGTCCAATTCGACTTACGTCCTTTCTGTCCAAAGTCATGGAAACACTGATAAATTTATCAATTATCGGAAATTCAAAGTTCTATATCGCAACAGGTTATCGAGAGAAAGATTATAAATTTTTTTGTTGAAAAATTTGAGATGCGATCAAATATTTTTAAGCCATAATATACTCGTATAAAACGCGCAGTGTTATTTAAGCAACGTAAATCTTACGTCTGCTGGCGGCACTATCCTTAAAGATCAGATCGAAATTATTTGCAAATCAAGGCTTATGGAGTTGACACAGTCTTCAATGAAACCAAGGGGAGAGCTTTTAAGTAATTGGACGTCATCAGTATACGTACATATGAACCGAGAAAGCTGAAAATTGTTAAGCGAGTTCATTTATGTACAGGTAGAAGAGGAGAGGCCCAATATTGAGCCTTGAGCGACCCCTCTGGTATTAGTAGGAAGAAAATTATAATAGTTATTTGCGACATCAACAGCTTGCTTTCTATCACTAAGATATGATTGCAATAAGTTCACAAAAGAAGTAGAAAATTTGTATAACATCAAGAGTTTTTTGCACAAATTAAAGTAATCTAGGCGCACCAGAAATGTAACCCTATCTTCATCTAAATCCTGTCTGATATCTTCGATTACATTAATTAGAGCAGTTGTAGAGCTACTTTTTGGACGGAAACCAGATTGCTTGGACGAACAAATATTCTAAGATGAACGTTGATCTGCTTCTGATCACTCTGAAACACTTTTAATCACCTTTGAGAGAAATGGCAGAATAGAGATATCATTTGGACTTTTGGGAATTGGTATCACTTTCGCGAGCTTCCTGTCATCAGGATTGTATTAAAAGTAGTATATGTGATGAATAGAAGAAGAGCTGGAAGAAGCGCCTTTGTAAATACAGAGTGTATTTCATCAATCCCGATAGCATTTGATTTAATAGATAAAAATCTTTCAACAACATCGGGGCAACCATAAACGGCTTAGAGTTCAATGATTCAAAAACTCAATGCTGTCTTCTGTCGTCCTAATTTTGCTATAAATGAGCGGGAATAGCATTGAAGAAATCGAACGCTCTCGGTTCTCGATGTTTGCATCACAGACCACCATTTGTAGAATGACCAAAAATGCAGGAAATTTTCCTTCAATCTTTTAAAAGTCCGACCGGAATAGTTTTACTCGTAACTTTTCACATGATCAAGATGCTTGAGGAGTTCTGGAGATCGTTTGATAGTATAAAGGTTGAGGTCACAATGTGCACTGATAGATTCCCAATAACTGAAACCCATTTTGAACTAAAACGTTATTGGTCTTGATATAGAAACATTAAATAGTCAATATGGTGACTCGAATGTATCCATTTTGCTGACATCACCGACGAAATTTTGACTTCCGATCTGACACATATGCGAGATTAACGTTTGGAGCCACTCCGTTTGTACACAGACCCTGGGTGGTTAAAGATTGAAATTGCTTCCTCAGTATGTATTTTGATACATAATCATATCCATCCAATATTTCCATCACACTTTTGCTGGGGATGTCGTAGTTGGGCTGGGTTATCATTCTTCTAATTAGAATAGTATACACATTCACGAAGTTTTTTACTATAGGTTCTTTGCCACAAACCGAAAGAATTTGTAGTATTTCCGACGCTTCCATTCGAAGTGAATTCCGGTCGAGATCAATAAGAAAAACTATTGATAACTTGAATCTCTTCCTGATGGTCTTGAAAAACGAGCACGAAACTGTAAGGCAGTATATGATCTCTGATCTTGTTTGTAGATCAAGGTCTTATGATTGTTCGCCTCTTGGCTCATTCTGGATATTCTTCTCATGTCGCATCAATAGGTGAAGACGATGATAGGGCTAACTTGCATTTCCGAGCACATTTCTTGATTGCAGCAACTCGTTAAAAATAATTTCCCATAGATACTACTCATTGAGCTTTTAGCTGCTATTGAGTTCCATCTTGGAGTTTTAAAACCAGGTTTCTGCCATTTTTATCGATGGGAAATTTTTACAACTTCTTATGAATAATATGGCAAAATTCAGCTTTCTACCAATTTTCCCGAATCAACATCTCAAAAGAAAACAGATTTTGAAAGTCCATTTTTCGTACGTGTGTCATAATAACATTAGGCTTTGTAATATGTGTCACTGAGATTTTTGTTCGAGTCTTAGGCGTACGCCCCGATACTCATAAAATGTTCCTTTAACAAAAACAATACTTGCCTTAAGAGCAAGTTAGAACTATTAAGCCGAAACTTACTCCTGCTTTCACGAATTTTCCCTGTGTTTGAAAACGTTTCCAAATAGGTTATTATTTATTAATGAGTGATTAATATTATTTCTTAAATATAAATCCTTGAAATGTTCCCAACCTTATTTGACTATTTTCTTGTCTTATTATTGAATGAACACTTGCTTCATTTATTATTTTATAATCATTCCATTATCGATTATTTAAAAGTTTTGTTTTCAGTGTAGAACCCATTGGTCTTTACCAAAAAAAAGCATAGGGAAGATAACGTCGAGTTTAATTGGTGCAATTTTATGGACTAACAGTGGGATGATTACAATTTGGCTTCCATTGCTATTGCTATTTTTTTTTCTTATATTGCGAGCATAGATGCCATGTCATGCCGTGCAGCTAGTGTACAATAAAAGTCGTAATCCAATTGTATTTTCAAGAATAAACCTTAAAAATCAAGAGTCTCCCTCCTATATGGTACTTAGGATCTTAAATTTTAACCAAAACCCTTAATCCATTTAACCTAGATTGGAGTTAAAAGCTTACAGATGAAGTAAGGGTTATTTCTTATGGCACACAAATCTTCTTACACTCATACATACATAAGTTTATTTGAATCCAAAAATGAAGCTTCTTAATTAATTCATGATTCTGTATATGAAATAAAATATACAGTACACTCGCTTGTACTGTATACCACATTTATAAATATGGAACAATGCCAACAACTTCCACTTAAAAGGGTCAAAATGTACTTCCATAAATATTTCGTTTGCTCTTTGCCAGAGATATCTTTTGCCTTTGGTATTTAATTGCATTGTAAGTAACATAAAATTCTACTTTATAAAATGTTCATCAGACACCTAGAAGTGTAGATGAAGAAAATTTTTGAAATATAAGTCGGAATAAAGTTTTGAATTTATTGCTGGTTGTATAGTTTGTATTGGTTTTCTTTTTGTTCTTCTCTCTTGACCTTACAGTGCGGCTGAAACTTGAGTTTTGATTTCTTGGCAGTTTGAAGTCGAAATAAAGTCTTGGGTCTGCAGAATAATGAAGGTGCTGTAGGCGATTTGGTAGGTACGTACATAGGTCTGTTCGAAATATTTTCGGATGGCAGATTTCTTCAAAATAAATTTAATTGTTGGGAATGTGGGTGGATGAAACAATTCCTAAGAAGTTGGAAAAGATACCTGCTTGTTAATAAATAATACAAATGGCTAATACTGTATCAATATTTCTTTTGCAATTCTATCATGTTTTGATTGGTTCAAAGAGTCCTAGCCCAGATATCTTTTGTTAGAAGGTTTCTACGTTAAGTAAAAAAGGGGATATTTTTTGGAATTTTACTTTCAGAGTTAGTCTCTAGGACAAATTTAAATCCCAAAATTAAGATGTTCGTAGTAACTACTTATGTACATTCATGAGCGTACAAATATGAGCCAAGTGTTCGATTTTTCTTTCGAATGCCAATCCTTGCGCAAAGGTGTCTTCTCATATAGGGTGACCCGATGAAAACTATAAGAAAGGTACGTTCTCAATGATTTCTTCAGGAACTTTAAACGGTCACTCAGTTTATTCGATTCTGACGTAGACTCCAGTGGAGATATGGTTACAAATTTAATTCTTTTTGGAATGAGAAATTTTACTCCGAATAGGGAAAAATCTATCAAACAGAGAGAGAATATTGTTGGTTTGGTTCGAGTTTTGAAGAGGTTATAAGGGTTAGAGAAGAAAGTTTCCGATTTTATAAAGCCAACCCAACTGAAGAAAATTGGAAAAAGTGCAAACAAGCTAGGAAGACCTACAGCTATCATATTTCAGGAAAAAATGTTTGCATGACGCCTTCGCTTTCAATAACGCCTTATGTAAGCTGGTGAGAAAAACGCAATCTCAGTGCACCACAGTTTGTTATTAATTCGAATTTGCCAGAAAAAGTAATGACTCTTTCTGTATTTGAGAGCATAAGCGATTTTATGGGACAAAACTTCTTTGTCAATTGTACAGTTGCAAGCTTTCGATATACAAAAATCCGCTGGACCGAAAAATATCCCTTCTAATGATATGAGGAGGTGTTCTTCAACACTGGGAAAACCTTTGCGTAATCTTTTCCAAATACCCTTCTCTGCTGGTGTCTGTCCGAGTGGATGGAAAACAGCATTTGTCCAGCCTGTCCCTAAGGAAGTCGAACATTCTTCTCCCTCTTACTATCATCCAATTGCACTTATTTCTCTTCCTTTCAAGGTCATGGAAATGCTGATAAATTATCAGCTTAAGAAATATCTTGAAGAAAAAAGCTTCTTAGTGTGCGGCAAATTGGCTTTCGTAACTATAGGTCCACTGATGATCTGATGGTATATCTCACCGAACAGTGGCACAAATCTTTACATCGTTTTGGGGAAAGTTAGATTATTTCACTTGGTATTTAAAAATCATTTGATAGAGTTTAATTTGGAATCAAGCTCTCTTATCGAAAATTGCGTGCATTTCGTAGTGAAGAATCTATTCTTCGTTGGGTAAGAAATTACCTTTCGAACCGCTCAATACGAACGATCTTAAGTTTGAATTTCATAAAATAAATGCTGGTGTGCCACAGGGCATCAATGATGTTTTTTGTCTGAAACTTTTCATTTTTTCATATTTGTTTTAGATTCACTTCCTTGTCCTTCTGATGTGGAACTAGAAAGGCAAGGTATGATAAGATCACTAAATTCTAATCTACAGAATTTTTTCCCATTGGCGCTTCAAAATCTGTCTCTTGTCATTGCAGTTTCTTGCATGAATTGCTAATACTTATAGGATGTGTTCAAAAAGAGATATAACTATACCGGTCGAAAAGTGTTTAAGATAAATAAAAGAAAAAGCACGACTGGGTCGCTCAAACTTGCTCTTATGTAAAAGACTAAGAATTTCAAAAACTAATGTTATAAGAAAAAAACTGTTCATAAGCATAAAATTATATTTTTAAATGACTAAGACAACTGCTTTTGTATTTTAGTTGTAGCTAAAAATTCAAGGAAAGATTCAAGCTAACATTAGTTAATGCAAAAAAAAAATTAAAAGTCGTTGTAGTGGTTTCTTAAAAATTATTTTTTTTTGTATACAAATTTATATGCAAATTTTTAAAACATTTTCAAGAAAAAATGTTGGTACACCAACCTAAAGTTTTTACTATTATAGATATACGAATTAAAATTAAATTTCCAAACAAAATATTGCCCCGTTTTTGACATATCGAATTTTCCAAAAATAATTGATTTTTGTTTAAGTTCAAATAATATTTTTTTTTAGTTTTGAAATGCAATGTTTTTCAAACTTTTAACAAGTTTTTCCATAAAAAAATTTCAATAAAATCAGTTATGTCGATAATGAGAATTTCAAAATTTGAAAAAAATGTATTTTTTTCTATAATTAGCACACACTCAAAGGAATTATGAATACTCTTATAATGTTATAAATAACACAGCGCGATAAATTAGGAAATGAGGAGGGTATTTAAAAGGAGATGCCGATGCACATTGATTTTAAATGCTTGTACATCGCAATGAGGGGGGAAAATCGAGTGAGGTATAGTATTCCACATTCTATAGGTAGTAGTACGGCTAAAGAAATAATCTCTGTATTTTACAGTACCCTCGAAATTAGGATCAAGGGTAAACTGATGGGCATTTGTAGCAAAACGTGTGTTACGGCGAAATTGTTTCAAGGGAGGAATGCATCTGGCTATTTCATTAGAGCACTGTTTATAGAAGAAGCGATAAAACAAAGTAAGACAAGAGCAGTGGCGTAGCGTAGGGGGGGGGGGGGCGGTCCGCCCCGGGCGGCAGGCCTAGGGGGGCGGCAAAATGTCGCCGGTGATGCGGGTAGAGTAGAAATCATATGTTTCATGACAGATCGTTTGACAAGTCAACAAACAACAATAGGCGTATTTTATTGGTAATGTATACATAGTGCAGCAATGGAAGTCCGAATAAAATACTTTTTTGACTGCATATACACTTTTACTTTAAATTTTAAAGTTGGTATGCTTTGCATTTACACCCGTGTCAAAATCAGCTGATTTGGAAAAGAAGCAAAATAAATATGTAATTTCTTACAAAAATAATACAAATTGAAATGAATAAAGATCCAAAACAGAAAAGGGCTATATGTACATAATTTCTGAGTTTCTTTTATCAAATCATCTTAATTTAATAGATATTTCAGACTCATTAAGTGAACAAACTAAAAGGAAACGAAAACCAAAAATGAAATATAAACCTACGAATAAACAATCCACTTTTGAATAAGCTAAGGGATGCGTTGGAAAAGTATACGTTTTGATGTGGTTTATGCTGAATTAACATCACTGAAAAATTTGTTGTCAAAGAAGTGGCAAAATTATTAATAAAATCAAATCTCAATGGCATGTATGTACACAAAGTCAAATTAAGGGCTCGGTGTCAGAAAAAAAATCATTTTCATGTCCTTTTTAATCGTTTGGCATCGCAGCCATCCTTCGATGATTTTCATACTCTCACGTGACAGATAGGGAACATGCACACGCATTAAGAGGCAAAATTTTGACCATTGACTATTAACGTTTACCGTCTAATCGTAAATTAATATTTCAAACCACATAATTTTGCTCTTGTGAAAATTTACCACAAAATGAACAAATATCACCGAACATATTCTCGAATAATCAAAATCTGTCAACCTCAAGAAAAATAAAACTTTTGCAACCAATTTGAGTGTCACTGTAATCCAGATGCTCCAAAACTTTATCAGCGCTATTATGTGCACTCTTATTACTGCCTAGTTTATACGCACTATTCCTTTGTTATTGTTTACTGTGTAAAATTTTACTGCGCTGCCTATACAATTCCCAATAAAAAACGACTAATGATGTAAATTTGAAATTTGCCACCCTATCTGTGGTTCGTCGTTGACCGCTTTCGTGAATTCGTAGACGGTGAGTAGGGCCGTAAGAGTGCATTCCGTATTGTCGCGCTGATCGCGAAACTAACACAAAACGTTCCGAAACTCTCGCGAAACTGAAAGGGAGTGTTCCGAAACATATGATATGCAATGCATATGCGAGATATGATAAGATAACTAGGATTCGACGGAAACGTTATTCTAGTCTCAGCCAGCTCAATGTTTTTGCTCCCTCCCGCATCACAGAAAGTTATTTCAATTGTGTTGTTTATAGTTTAAATACTGTTGAATCTTCTAAAACTAAGCACCTAGTACTTCACTCAACCTTTGAACTAGTTTTTGAAAATGAAAAGAGTTAAAGGAAGCGGCGCGGAATACCGCAAGAAAAAGGCTAAGAAAGAAGCAGACGCGAAGACCCGAAATATTTCAGTTCTAGTTCTGGTTCAAAAGCTACGTTAACGTCTTCGGCGGCATCCAGCAGCAGCGGAAGTGATTCCAATGTAAGTAAGATTCCTCCATCTACAATCGTGAGTGGCCTAGAATTGTCCTCCGGCCAATATTCATGGGAATGCATAACTTATTTTACGGGCAGAAGAAGAAGACGTGCCTGCCGTCGAAGTTGGAAGTCGTTCTGGACCCACCACAGAGCAGGGTCAAGACGAAGTCGACTCACCAGAAGTATCTCAAGCATCTAGTCACAAGCCTGCAGAAAAAGTGAACCTCGTGAAGCTGTAAAGACGCTTAAAAATAAGTTTGTGGAAGTTCTTGAGGTACTGGAAGAATTGATGGATCGGTAGCCAGTCTTCTTCTGACAGTCATGCAGTCATTCAACTTTCTCACTTTTCTTGGCTTTTGAGCTGCAGAGCTACCTGAAGAAGAAGACGCACAGATTTACCTGCAGCAATGTGGACTGAGTGTGGATAAGTGTGCTCAGAAACTCTGCGTTTTAAAAGCTCTCCTAGTGGAGAGCAGAGACCGTTTCGTCCAAGCCGCAATCGACTTTTCTAAGACTTTTTGGAAAAAACTCGGTATCGATCTCAAAACGAGTACAATTCGCAGGAAAACACGCATGAATGGAGATGAATCCGCAGATGCAGCTTTGTCTCACGAGCCTCATTCGTAAGGCTCGTAAAATCCGTTTATGAAACCGCTAATTCTATTTTACTTTCAATAAAAGATATCTACTTCATTGCCTGTGAAATGATGTCTCGAAATTTAATTTTAATTTAGTATTAAATGGGGGCGGAAAAATGGGTCTCCCGCCCCGGGCGCCGAGATGGTACGCTACGCCACTGGACAAGAGACATTACGACGGTCTTTGAGAGAAACAAAAGTTTCCGTAATAGACCTGTCTCCAATTAGTCTGAGGGCTCTGTTTTGGATTCTGTCTAAGAGGTGCAGGTGAGTTTTAGGAGCACCTGCCGAGATATGGGAGTTATACTCAAGATTAGGCCGAATGTATGTCTTATAAATTGAATCGGTCATTTCAAAAACTTCTTAAGTCACATTTTTTTCCAAAATGCTTTTTTTGCTGAAAATGGTTCCTTAAAGGGAGATGCGTATTCTGGGTAAGAACCACGTAAGTCTGTAAATTCCTTCCTCTTCAAATAATACCGTAGGAAAGACGTTCATTGCATAAACAACATAAGTCAGTGACTTAAGAGGTTTTTGCATGCACTACCAAAATGGTGGGAGTAGTTTGATATTTTAAATTTGCTTTGCTGTGATTGGTTCAACAATATTCAAATCTTCAATTTGATAACAACCGTCATCAATGTCAAATTTGCGTTTTTCATACAACTATTTTCTGCGAAAAGTAATTTTAGCTTTAAAAATGTCTTCAAGTGAAACAGAGAGTAATGGTGCGCCGAAAAAGAAGAGAACGTGTAATACCTTAATGAAATGTTATAACAAATTATAAAATTGAAAGACAAGACATATGGTAAACTAATTTATCTAAGAGATTAGAAAAACCGAGGAACTGTTGATATCAAGTTGCAGAAGAGTAGAATCGTATGTCGAAGTAAGATCATTGAGCTTGATATTTCTAAGGCATTTGATGGATTTTGGCATCAAGCTATTATATCGAAAATTTTGAGTTTGGTATCAATGAAGCCCTTATTCGTTGGATTAGAAATTTTCTACTGGATTGTTCAATACTTTTTTGTTTGGAAGGTTTCAAATCGGATCTTCACAAAATAAATGCTGGGGACCCCAAGGTCTCCGTTTAGTCTCAGACTCTCTTTCTCATTTTTATGAATGATCTCTGAAACTGAATGATCTGATAATTTGCACTTCATTGTCTATCTAAGCTTTTCATATTTTTATCCGTCACGTCTGTCAAATTCACGTCCATCTCATTCGAAATTTAGAAAAGATGTTTTGGAATTCATGAAATTGTGGCCAAATTTGTACAAAAAAACATGTTTGTCAACACTAAATCTTATAGAAAAAAATTCCACAAAAACAGAAAAAAGCACATTCGACATATATGAGCTTCAAGTATGCTTCACATAGAGAAGGTACTATCATAGGTATATATTGATGGATTGATTAAACATTTATTATTAGTAATAAATAAAGTTGCAACTTCGGTTTCACTTCTATCAGCAAAGGCTTATGTTTTAAAAGTGCCCATCAATAAGAAAATGTTGAAGATAATCAATCTTTGTTCCTTAAAGATATTAAAACATGACAGAAAGTTATTCTTAAGTGTAATTTTCTACCATTTTTTTGGTTAAATTATATACCAATTAACCCAGTCCTTGCTAAAACAACTTAAGTCAAGAACAGTTTTTTAGGTTTTTTTCATTATGTTTATTAATAAACTGTGATTTTTTTTCGCTTTTTAATTTTCTTACCACTAAAATTCTTAGTTAAGCACAAAAAAGTGGTTTAAAACTCATTTGTTTGAGCATGAAACAGTTTTTATTGATTCCTGAAAAATTCTAATTGAATGACTTATGAGGTTTTTGAATTGACCGATTCAATTGTAGCCAGATCAGAAGGGAAAAAAACTGCTTACATCTTCGGAGGAAACCTAGGCATTTCGCCGCATTTTTTGCAATGTCAAATATGTGATCATGCCACAAAAGATGGTCGGTAATACACAACCATTTCAACCATTCATTAAAGCTAAATACAATTTTTTGATTTTTTCTTAAAAATCTGTCCAACAGTTTTTGAGAATAAAAAATATTTATAAAATTTCGAAATAATTCGTATGGCAGGTAACGTTATTTTTGGTCTTAAAAAAAAAAGAAAAAAAGTATGGGGGAACAATTTCAAAACGATATTTACCAAGCATAAAGAAAATCGGACGAGCTGTTTAGGCTTTAGTCATACAGACAGTCATACAGAATTGCGAGACCCACTTTTTACGTATCCGCTATAATCGGAATTTCAATTTTGATCAAAATCTCAAGTTCGATTTTGTTTACGAATGCATAATTTCCCTTATAGCGCCGATAAGTCGCAAGTAATAATTAGTAAACTGATATAAAGTGAGCATATATTAGTTTTGATGAGGACAATACCTTCATTTATTAGGCTTAATATTAGGTAATTCTTAATCTAACTTAAAAATAGCTTTTAAATCAAGGATTAAACTGAGTTGGAAGGATGATTAAGATGGAGTTTTAGGCAGCGTGAACTGATGTTGAAGTCGAAACAGTTAAATGTTACAATTAATCCGCTAAAGCATACGAGTCATAAGTTCGTTGGAGCCATAAGAGGTACGGTGGGTTATAGAAAAGACGAGCATTTTCATTACGGGAATTAGTGGTGAAAGAGATGGAATTGTAGAGAGTAGAGTTGTGCAGTCAATATAACCTGAAAGTAGTCGAAGGATGAAAAAAATGTCTCTTATTGCACTTGGTTCTAGTGGTATTCAAGTTACCCAATTGAAGTCGGTCTTGATACGAAGGTACAAACCAAGGCATACTACGAAAGGTGAAACGTAGGAAATGGATATATGAATTTGTTGAAAAGGAGAACATATTTGACAGAAATGTATTCAAAAATGAAGCGGACAAATGTTATGTATAAAGATCGGCTCACGTAAGGGTAAGAGAATTCTTTGGACTATCGTTTTGCAAAGCCAAGTGCGAAGTGTGCTTTAAGAATAATGTGGCTAATATGTAGGACAAGGTTGAGCTCTCTATTACATAAAACACCAAGGTTGCAAATTGATTCAGCGGTGGATATGGTTTGATAATGGACAAGGCACATTATAATACTTGGCTTTTAAAAATTTTGTGCCAATAGTATTTTATTTTCCAAAGAACTGTATCTATTCAAAGTCTTTGTTAAATTGGAATAAAAAGTGAGTTTTTTTTTTAAATTCTTCTCAGTGAAAATTAATGCCGATAGATTAAAGAAGGCCGAATGGCCTAAGTTATTTCTAAGATATTGGTAAGTACGCCAGTTCTTATGAATTTTGTTATAATATTGTAACATAGTTATATGTAATTTAATAACAAATAAAAAATGGATTACAAAAAACATTGTTAAAAAGCACTTAGGCTAGGAACGCACTTGCGATTTTTATGGAGGTGATTGAAAAATCGCGGTCACCACAATTTATTATCATGCACTCACTTGTGATTTTTTTGACGCACGATTTAATAATCCCAAACAAATAAAACACACCACACGAGTGCACATGCACATAGTGCAAATAGCAACGATTAATATTTTTTGATCTTATTTAGCTCAATTTCACAGATAATCGTTCCTCAGGCGATATTGAATTTCTCCATTTTGTTTATTTATACACAATTCAGTCCTTTTGAAGCATTTAAAACTCATTTTAGAGTATTGCACATATATCAACGGCTGTTCTTTAAAACTATCGTGGATCTTATGAAACTGACCGTTAAATAACCTGACACTTATAGCCGGATACACGCAATACTTTTTTTACGTTTTTGAGTTGACTTTAAACGTAGCAATAGAGCCACAACATAAAGCTTAACAGTGAAACCCATTTTAATACTGACAAGAATTTTTTAAAAAAGTTGCAAAATCGTGCAGGATTATTTACATTCATTTAATCTATTTTATTTTGCGACGAAAAAAACCGGTTAAACAAATAGAACTTGTTTCTTTTTATATTCGCTACGATTTTTAAGTCGCATGTACATACGTGCATTCAAATTTAATGCCATTTCTCTTATTTTTCGCGGCTAAAAAATCGATCGATTGAAAACCACAAGTGCCTAAGGCGATTTCAATCGCGCTATTTTTTAGTCGCAAAAATAGAACACAAGAGTTTAAATGAGAATGAACGCACTAGATACCAACAAATCGTGACAATTTAAAGGTCGCAATTTGTTTCATTTTTCACGCGATGCGATTGTCGTAAGCTAAAATGAAACAAATGCAGTCAAATACATATGCTCACCTTTGCGATTTAAATTACTACGACTTAAAAATCGTAGATGCAACCAGAAATTGTTATGCACGCACTTGTAATTTTTAATTCACGATTTCTTAACCGCAAAGAATAAGACACATGACATTAAATTTAAATGCACTCACGTGCGACTTAAAAATCGTAGCGATTATAAAAAAGAAACAAGTTCCATTTTTTCAAGTGTTTTTTCTGTCGCTACTCACATAAAATTAGTGTGTTTTATTTCTTACGATTAAATAATCGTAAGAAAAATATCACAAGTGCGTGCATGACAATAATTTGTAGCGACTACGACTTTTTAATCGCCTTGGCGAAAAATCGCAAGTGCGGTCGTAGCCTTATTCCTTGCGACTAAAAAATCGTGCGATTGAAAATAACACGTGCATGTATAACAAATTCTGGTAATTATTTAGAATTGGGGCTCCAGACAAAAATCGCTCCAAAAAATTTTTCACCACCTGGAAACTATTTTATTAGGTAGAATAAGATAATTAAAGGTGGGAGAGACATGTTTTATGCGATTTCATAGAAAAAAAAAACCTTTTTTAGTTGACATTGGATATAGACCTTAGGGTAAATTCAAAGTTTCTTTAAATCCAGATTCTGTAAATGCAAAAGAAATCTTGCATACACCCAACCTCGCACCTACCCCAAATCCTATAGTGTGCCCAAGCAAAAAGTGAAAAATGTTTTGGAGCGATTTTTGTCTGGAGCCCCTATTCTAAATATTTACCCAAATTCTTATTGCGACTACGATTTTTAGGTCGTAGTAATTTAAATCGCAAATGTGAGAATATAGATGATGATCAAATAGGGCGATTTTTCCATCGTTTGAGAAATTCGCTTGCGAGATTTACATATATGCTCATAATAGTCAAAAACAGAGAACTGAGGAACCACCTTCTCCTCTCTTCTTCATCTTTATTGTAAGTCATAATTTCAACCATAAAATTTCACTTAAATCCTAAGTTCTAACCCATATACTTTTCCATATTGCAAGTAAAAACAAAAAAGTTTTTACACAAAATTTAAGATGCAAATAAACATTTTCCATAAAACATGGCCCTTTAAAACGAGTATATTTTCATCCACTAAACTTCTCACATATCTTTGAGAATGAACTTTAAGACCTTACAAAAGTTTTTCGCTCTTATACTCATATTTACCTAAATTCGAACGAATTCCAATAAACTTACATGGCTCTTTTGTTTTCAAAATCAAATTATCGACTGTTCAATGATTTTGTTTTCGAATAACAAAAACATTATTAAACTTATGAGTTACGTTTTATTCGTTCCGTTTTTGCCAAAATAGCACTATTACTTATGAGGAAAGTTTTTGTTCCAAAGAAGAAAAACTTTTAAATTTCACAAAGTGTCACTATTATAAGGGATAACAATTTTTTAGTGTTAAGATAATGATGGCACTATACTTTTCTGTTGTTTTCTTCACACTTCTTTAAGAAAAAAGATGCCGACAGCGAATATTCTTTTGAAGAGAAAACTTTTGAAAGTAGGTCAGTGACACTTAAGATATTCTAAGACTTTTTTTTTTGCTGAGCTGTTTATATGAGCAAAAGCATTATCGTTGTTTAACAAGTAGAAGAACACATCAGGGGAGTTTTATGAATGCAATTTTAAAACAGAGTTTGAAGTTATGTGCTTTTCTATATGTACATATACTTATTATGTCTATCACAGTATAAATTCAAACTTTTATAAAGAATAAAACAAAAACCATATTTTTTCCATAGATCAAATTTAAAAAAAAATAAATGTAAAACTATGTAGTTTTATAAGTATTGTTTGTAACGGTGAGTTTACAGACGAAGGAGCATAAGTGGCCAAGACATAGGGCCCTAATAAGATTTTGAGACTAATGTTCCATAAAGGTTGAGACATACCTAATTCTAAAACTCTGATTTTAGATTTTTTATCGGAACAATTTCATACAGCTAATCGCAAAAACAAAACATCATTAAGATATTGCAATGGATACCTATTTGGCAAATTTGAATAATGCTACCAAAAGTTGGGAAATATGGACTACGAGGGCGTTTTTGGTGCTTTCCATTTGGGCATTTTTATTCCGGAATTAATTGTTAGACATAGACTTTTAATACGGGCCCAGGGATGGAGGCCATTATTTGGTTCGTATAATATCATTAATTCAACAAGAAGAAAAAGAGTGTAAGTAATTCCATAAGTGTACAACAATAGAGTTATAATAAGTTCTAGGTTCACCTAGTGGTCCAAATCCGGCATATATTAATACGTGAAGTTATAACTAGTTGTACTTTTGCGATCATACGAAAAAGAGTTATAAGAAAACATAAGGACCAGCAACACTCAATTGGTACCTTCGTTAACTATACTACATAATTATAACCAAAACGCTCTCAGAGGGTGATATGTGCTTGTGCTACTCATCTGTAACTGTAACTTTCACACAAACGAAATGAGTGAGTTTTTTCTATTGCTGTAATTCAACACACTCCGACCTTGGAGCCATCAATAATTCAAACTTGCTCCGTTTTCTGCCCTATACATAATGTAAATTATCAAAAACGCAATTGCTGTTCGCTTCGTGTCAATTTGTTAATCATCAATTCAAATTAAGACAGTTGCGTTAAAATACGAAGACACATAAAATAAAATGCACGACTGGGCCGCACGAACTTGCTCTTATGTAAAAGACTAAGAATTTCAAAAATTAATGTTATTAGAGAAAAAGCATAAAATTCATTTTTTAAATGACTAAAACTCCTTTAGTAGTTGGGGCTTAACACTGTATGCCATGTGTTTTGAGCAAATATTAGTTTATGCAAGAACAAAATTGTAATTCGTTTTAGTGGTTTCTTAAAAAAATAAGCTTATGTATACAAAATTTTTAAAACATATTTAAGAAAAAAATGTTGGTACACATATTTAAAGTTTTTATTGTTGTTCGAACAAAAATTTAATTTACAAAAAAAAATATTGAACCGTTTTTGAGATTTCGAATTTTCAAAAAAAAAAAATAGATTTTTTTTCAAAAATTCAAAAAATATTTTTTTTTTAAATGCAATGTTTTTTTTTAAACTTTTAAGAAGCTTCTCTAAAAGTAAAGGTTAATTGAAACAAAAAAAAATATAAAAACTCTCGGAGCCGTTTTTGACGAAAATACGATTTTCGAAAACCATTTTTTAATATTTGTGGGTGGGTACCTTTATTTTTAGGTAAACAAATTTTTTTTCCTCAGATCTTGTAGATTATATTAAGAAACCTTTATTTATCAAGTTTAAAAAAATCGAGCATGGGGTTTTCGAAATATTGAGTTTCCAAAAAAAAACTTTTGAAAATTTTTTTAAGAATCCAAAAAAAAAACTTTTAAAATGTGTATACGCAATAATATTTAGACCTTGGAGGGGTTTCATAATGATTAAAATCGCTTTTACTGTTTTCGAGAAAATCAAAAACCAAAAAAATGGTTCCAAGGAGCTTCCAAGAATAACCATTTCTTGGAAAAAAATATTTTCAACCATTACCTAATTTTAACTAAATGAAATTTTATGATTTTTACTTGCGACTTATAGGTACTATCTATAAGGCAAGTTATGCATTCGTAAAAAAACGAACTCGAGATTTTGATCAAAGTTGACATTATGATATGATGATAGCGAAGACTAAAAAAGTGGGTCTGACAATTCTGTCTGTCTGTCTGTCTGTCGGTTCGACTACGGGCTAAGCGGCTCTGCCGATTTTCTTCAAACTTGGTAGATATGAGTTTTGATTTTTTCACCCCGCACGTTTTTTTCTTTTTTTTTTAAGACCAAAAATAACGGTATCTAACTGCCATACGAATTTTTTTCGAAATTTTATAATTATTTTTTTTTTCTCAAAAACTGTTCGACTGGTTTAGAAAATAAAAACACAACAAAATTTCATTTAGCTAAAGCTAGGTAAAAGTTGAAAAAAAAATTTCCGAAAAATGGATATTGAGGGTACCCCCCATGGAACCATTTTTTTTTGCTTTTGATTTTCTCAAAAACGGTAGATCCGATTTTGATATTTTTTTTACTAAGGCTCCCCAAAAATTTAAATAGAATTGTGTATTAAAATTAAAAAAAAATTTTTTTTGGATGGTTGAAAAAAAATCATTTTTTTTTTCAAAACTCAATATTTTGAAAACCCCATGCTAGATTTTTTTTTAAACTTGATAAATTAAAGTTTCTTAATATAATTTACAAGATGTGAGAAAAAAAATTTATTTTACCTAGAAATAAAGGTACCCACCATACAAATGTTAAAAAATTAAAAAAAATGGTTTTCAAAAATCGTATTTTGCTCGAAAACAGCTCCTAGAATTTTGATAACATTTTTTTTCTTTCAATTAATTTTGATGATCTTTAATAATTTATTAAGAAAAAAATTGAAATTAAGATATTACAGCTTTACCTACCATAGAACCATTTTTTCGAATTTTGAATTTCTCATTATCCACATAACGGTTCTTAATGAAATTTTTTATAGAGAAGCTTCTAAAAAGCCTAAAACCCATTGCATTTGAAAACTTTAAAATAAATATTTTTTGAATTTTTGAAAAAAATTCTATTTTTTCTTTTTTTTGAAATTTCAATATCTCAGAAACGGCTCAATATTTTTTTTTATAAATTTAGTTTTTATTCGAACAATAATAAAAACTTTATATGGGCGTACCAAAATTTTTTCTTAAAAATCTTTAAAAATTTTTTTTATATAATACCTTTTTTTTAAGAAACCACTAAAACGACTTATAATTTAGTTCTTCCATAAATTCATAATTGCATAGCATTCTGTTTTTGTCTCTTACTACCAAAAGAATTTAAAAAGTAATTTTATCCTTATGAACAGTTTTCTCTAACAATATTCGTTTTTAAAATTCCTAGTCTATTACATAGGAGCAAGTTCGTGCGACCCAGTCGTGCATTTTATTTGTTTATATTTTGTCGGGCAGCTTTTGAGAAAAAAATATTTATAAAATTTCGAAAAAAATACGTATGGCAGGTATCGTTATTTTTGGTCTTAAAAAAAAAGGAAAAAAACGTGTCCTCCCCCCACACGATATCTACCAAGTTTTACGAAAATCGGCCCAGCCTTAGTTGAATAGACAGACAGACAGACAGGCAGAATTTCGGGACCCACTTTTATCGTCTTCGCTATTATCGTAATGTCAACTTTGATAAAAATCTTGAGTTCGATTTTTTTTACGAATACATTATCTACTTGCCTTATAGTACCCATAAGTCGTAAGAAAAAACAACAATACCAGAAGAATTTATGGTACGAAAAAAACTATTTTTTTTTCCTTAAAAAAATGAACCCTTATTTTGTTTTTTTTTTTTTTTTGGGGGGGGGGGGGGGGCGGTGTTTTTGAACACCTCAAACCCCTGTCTGCGTTCACCCCTGACGCTGGGGCATAATTGAGGTTTTATGCCGTTAATGTGCCGAATTATCTCATCCATTGGCTCTTGAATTGTTGCTGGCTTATCGACGTACACCTTTTCTTTCAAATAACCCCAAACAAAGAAGTCCAACGGTGTCAAATCACATGATCTTGGTGGCCAATTGACATCGCCACCACGTGAGATAACACGGCCATTGAATTTGTCGCGCAAAAGAGCCATTGTTTCATTAGCTTTGTGGCAATGGCACCGTCCTGTTGAAACCACATATCGTCCACATCCATATCTTCCAATTCGGGCCATAAAAAGTTCGTTATCATACCACGATAGCGAACACCATTCACAGTAACTGCCTGACCGGTCTTATTTTGGAAAAAATACGGCCCGATGATGCCGCCAGCCCATAAACCGCACCAAACAGTCACTCTTTGTGGGTGCATTTGTTTTTCGACAATCACTCTTGGATTATCATTCGCCCAAATGCGGCAATACTGCTTATTGACGAATCCACTGAGGTGAGAATGTGCCTCATCACTGAAGATGATCTTCTTCGAAAATTGATCATCCACTGTTGCCATTTCTTGCCACCATTCTGACCATTGACGACGCTTGAAATGGTCAAGAGGCTTTAGTATAATGTTCATCAACGACGAGCGTGAGAGGTGCAATTGTTGGGCACGACGGTGGACGGCTCTTCAGCTACACTATCGCGAACAGCAGCAATATTTTCTGCAGTACGAGCTGTACGAGCATGCACTGGTGTTTTCACATCTCCTACAGAGCCGGTTTGCTCAAATTTTTGCACGATTTTTTCCGATTGTACGCACATTTGGACGATTAAATTGAACGAAAAAATCACGAAGTGCACTATATGCAATTTGATTTGAACGCCCATTTTCGTACTTCTAGGAATGCCCATCAGTTTACCCTTGAGCTCAACTTCGGACGTACTGTCAAATACAGAGATTCTTTTTTTAGTCGCACTGCACGAATGTGGAATACTTTACCTGGCTCAGTATTTCCCACTCATTTCAATGTACAGACGTTCAAAACCAATGTGCATCGGTATCTCCTTTCCAATCCTATCCTAATTTCCTAATTGCTCGCACTGTGCATTTAACATTATAAGGGTAGTCATAACCCCTTGAGTGCGCGTATAGTATAAAAAAAAAAAAGAATTTGTTTGCGGGTGTGCCACAGGGTTCAATTTTGGGACCTTTGTTGTTCTGCATGTTCATCAACGACCTCCACCAAGTGTGCCTCTTTCATGTTGCATCCTTATGCAGATGATGTCCAAATTTATCTCTCTCGACCATTTAATTTGTTGGAGGATCTAATTTGTAGATTTAATGACGATCTTTTAAGGGTCTACAATTGGACCTTGGGCAATGGATTAACTCTTAATCGCAAATAATTGCAATATCTAAAAAGAAATTTGAGGTATCTACCCTTCGACCTGTCTTTATATCGCATTTTCAACTTGTTTTTGTAGATACTGTCACGATTCTAGGCTTCAAAATTAATCGGACTCTTTCTGCTAATGATCATATTAATCTATGAAGGTTTTTATAGTACAAACTCTATATACTACTGAAATAAATCAGCCAAGTAGAAGACTTAGCACTATTATTGGACTTGTTGAATTAGTGATTCAAAATAGCTTTTTTGGCCTTTAGTCCACAAAAATTGGGGTTTCGTCCCGGCGATCTCACATGGATATGGACTAAAGGCTAATCGATCATATTAATCTCTCAAAATTAAACCTCTTTCTAACCTAACTCCGATAGATACTAAGCTGAGATTTATTAAAACCTTACTACTGCCTATCATTGATTATGCTGCGGACGTATACTCTAATCCAGATTCGCACTCAATTCCACACCTAGTAGTTGCTTTTAATGACATGGTTAGGTATGTTCGTAGTTTGCGAAGGCTTGCCCAAGTTTCTCAATATCATCAACGTGTCCTGGAAATTTCGCTTATGCAATTTATTCATTTAAGTTGTTGTATGTTTCTCCCTAAAATAATTCAAAGAAAAGTACAATCATATATATTAGATAAGCTTGAATCTCACAACACATTGTTCAAATTATTTAAATTTTTCGAGACCTTTTTCATTCATTGATTCCATTGCGTCTGTATGAGTATTTTGGTGAATAATGGTAAAACTTATGGTTATATAAATACAAACTATGAAGTATTCTATGTGGTTTCAGCTTATTTTTCAATAGAGATTTATTAAATTTTGAAAAACTTAAAGTCCATCATTCTCTTGATTATTCCCTTAGCACTTACAAATTGATACCATTCTCTCTAGAAACTTACAAAGGGAATGAAAAACAAGGAGAACAAACAATAAATCCTTAAACTGATAATGTCACTACTTTAAAATGTTTTCCTTTTTTTGCCTTTTTCCGATTAAGGTTTAGATAACAACATGGTGTCTCATTTCAAATGGACAAGAAAGCAGCTCTAGAACAAAGGAAACCATTAGAAGTGAATGAGATGCTAGCTATGTCTTTCCTTCCTTTCCTGCGAAGAACGACAGCAACGGGTAGGATGCCGACGACGATGCCGACGATGATGGCAGCAGACCTTTCCTTTTCTGCTTAAACCAGGAACCATTTTTCTAAGTTAAGACAATGTAATTACTTGATGTTGTTTATTTTTCAAAGTCACTCTGGTAATTGAAGCACGTTTTCGTACGTGTTGTTTTTGTGCTGTAAACACATAAATGTTTGCTGTTTCATTGACAACTGTGGTAAGATGGCTTAGAAAAATGTCCTTGGACATGTATATGCTATTCGACAGCCTTATGTTACTTGCGAAAAAATGTTGAATAAAAATCGTAGGAGTTGGAGTTCAAGATGCAACTCTTGGAGAGATGTTTTTTCTTAACAAATTCTTATTACTTATGTAGGTCTGTGAGTTGTAAAGGGTTTAAAGGGATGAGGCAAGCTACTTTTAACTTATTTTTATAATACGCGCGTCTTCAAGGGGTTATTACTACCCTTAAAGTGAATATCACAGTGCGAGCTTTAGGAAAACAGGGAAGCTCTTGAAAGGAGATACCGATGAAGATTAGTTTAAAATTTCTGAATATTACAATGGACAGGAAAAATAGAGCTAGATAGAGCATTCCACATTCGTGAAGTGCGGCTGAAAAAAGAATCTCTGTTGTTTACAGTATGTCTGAAGTAAATCTCAAGGGTAAACTAATGAGCATTTCTTGAAGCGTGAGTATTACGGTTAAACTGTTAAAGCGGAGGAATTCAACTGGCTATTTCACTAGAACACTATTTATAGAAATAGCGATAAAATAATGAGAGATATGAGACATTTATTGCTCGCACTGTATTAAACGTTATTACTTATGACCCCTGGAGTGCGCCTATAATATAAAAAAATGATGCCACTGCCTCTATTATACTTCTCTCGTCTATCATCTTTAAAGCTCTCTTTTTGATCCTGTCTAAAAGACTCAATAGTGGGTAATTGGACTACCTGCTCATGTATGGGTGAAAATGTGGTGATGTATCGTCAGAATAAAATCTAAACACTTAGCAGCGTTTTTGGTGACATCGCATATTTCGGTTTCCTTAATTCAAATGCGCTCATAGAAAGTAGCAGGTATGGGTTGCGCTTTAACGACGGAAGACACCATTGAGTTTTTGAAGTATTAAATTCTACTTGGTTTTTAATTTCGCAATGGAAAATGCTGTCAAGATCAGAATTTAATGAACTTATCATATGCTGTCATTTTAAATCTATATACGAAATCTTAGAGTACTATGCCAAATTTATGTGAGCCATAACTACCAAATTCAATTTGGATTTAATCTCCCGTTCAGATCCCAAAAATAAAACACCTACGAGGTTTTGAAAGAGATACATTATGTACCAGTATGTATGTACAATTGTACATATTTCAAAAAAGGACTCTTAAAAGACTTTTGAAAATGATTCCTAAGAGTTATAGACTGAGAATTTAAAAATGAATATAATTAGAGAAAAAAAAAATATTCATAAACATACTCGTAGAAATATTTTTTAAATAGTTAAGACAATTCATTTTTACTTGCGACTTATAGGTACTATAAGGCATTCGGAAAAAAAATTGAACTCGAGATTTTGATCAAAGTTGACATTACGATGATAGGGAAGACCAAAAAAGTGGGTCTCGCAATTCTGTCTGTCTGTCTGTCGACTACAGCCTAAACGGCTCGGCCGATTTTCTGCAAACTTGGTAGATATGGGTTTTGATTTTTTTCCCCACACGTTTTTTTTTTCCTTTTTTTTAAGACTAAAAATAACGGTACCTACCATACGGTTTTTTTCATAATTTTATAAATACTAGCCGACCCAGCTCTCGAAATTCGAGTGCCAATTTATTTATTATTTATTATTTATATTATTGGCAGTGTTTTCAAGCAAATTTATTAAATTAAATTTTATTTTATGTAATATGCAAAGTGTTCGACAGCGCAAAAACAAAAATGACCCACAGTGTGTAAATGCGTGTCTCAAGTATATTCTGCACATCTCCGTAACTGTGGCTTTCCAACCATATAAAATTTATCGAAATCGGTTAAATACTTTTGGAGAAAAGTGTACCACAAAAAACATGTTTGCCGTTTTATTATATGATTTTTTTTTCTCAAAAACTGTCCCACAGAATTAAAAAAAAAATATAAAAATTTCATTTAGTTTAAAACTAGGTAATGGTTGAAAAATATTTTCAAAAAATTGTTATTTTTGGTAGACCGCCTGAATTATATTTAAAATCTTTTATTTTGTCGAGTAAATTAAACAACTTATTCGTTTGTTGATTTTTTTTAGAATGAATATTTTTTATTTTTTCAACAATCAATTCCTTAAATCTATTTTTATAATGTTTTTTTATTTTTGGAAAAAACTAGAGTGTTTTTAAGAGTAAAGTGTTTTTAGAAAGCTTTCGTAAAAATAAGCAAACAATAATAAAAATAAAGATTCAAACATAATAAAAGGATATACATATAAATAAAAGAGAACCATTGCACAATGCATTTCTATTTAGCAATATCACTATATTAGATATTTTATAAGTCAACATGACACAAAATATGTTAAATGGTCATGCAGCTTAACTCTTTGGCATATTGAAGATTGTTAAGGTGTGGGTGTATGTCATTACCCATTGATGTACATATTATGTATAAATTGCGGTTATGGTTGGTTTGTACATAAGTATAGAACATACAACTCCTGGGTCCATTTTTTTTTGTTTTTGATTTTCTCGAAAACGGTACGGCCGATTTAAACCATTTTATTTTATGCTAAAGCTCCTCTAAAATAAAAATTTTTTTTTTGAAAACTCAATATTTCGAAAACCCCAAGGTCAATTTTTTTCAAACTTGACAAATAAAAGTCTTCTAACATAATCTACAAGACCATAGAACGATTTTTTCGAATTTTGAATTTCTCATTATCGCATTATCGGCATAACGGATTTTAATAAAAATTTTTATAAAGAAGCTCCTAAAAAGTTTAAAAAACATTGCATTTCAAAACTTAAAAAAAAATATTTTTTCAATTTTTAGAAAAAATAACTCGTTTTTTTGGAAAATTCGATATCTAAAGAACGGCTTAATATTTTTCTTGGAAATTTAACTCTTATTCGAACAATAATAAAAACTTAGAGTTGGTGCACCAAAATTTTTTCTTAAAAATGTCTTAAAAAGTTTGTACATAAAAGCTTATTTTTTTAAGGAACCATTACAAAGACTTATAATTTTTGTTCTTGCATAAATTCATATTTGCATAGCATTCTGGTTTTATCTCTTACTACTAAGAGAATTTAAAAAAATTAATTTTATCCTTATGAACAGTTTTCTTTAGTAACTTTCGTTTTTAAAATTCCTAGTCTATTACATAGGAGCAAGTTCGTGCGACCCAGTCGTGCATTTAAATGCAAATAAAAATTAGATATTGTTGCTGCGGGTCTTATAAGTTTTGAAAAAAAAATTCTTAAGACATTTAAAAAAAAAAAACTTAGGTATGCCAATTTTAAGTTTCTATTATTCTGCGAATAAAAAAAATCAAAACAAATTGACTAGTTTTTGAGATAAAAAACGCAATGTTTTTTAAACTTTGTAGAAAATTCTGTATACAAAATTTCATATATGTAAATCATTTTCACTTGCGATTTATAGGTACTATAAATACGTACTATAAATATCGTAAGAAAAATAGAACGCGAGATTTTGACATTACGATGATAGCGAAGACCAAAAAAGTGGGTCTCGCAATTCTGTCTGTCTGTCCGCTCGGCCGATTTTCTTCAAACTTTGGGTAGATATGGGTTTTAATTCCCCCCGGATGTTTTTTTCTTTTTTTTTTCAAGACCAAAAATAACGGTATCTGCGATACGAAATTTTATAAATATTTTTTTTTTTCAAAAACTGTCCCACAGATTGAAAAAAAAAATCATTTAGTTTAACCTAGGTGATGGTTGAAAAAAAAATTCCAAAAAATTATTATTTCTGGTACCCGCCTTGGAAACATTTTTTTGTTTTTGATTTTCTCAAAAACGGTACGGCCGATTTTGATCATTTTTTTATGTTTAGGTTTCCCAGCAGTTTCAATATTATTGTGTATTCAAATTTTCAAATTTTTTTTTTTTGGATTTTTAAAAAAATTTCAAACTTTTTTTTTAAAACTCAATATTTCGAAAACCCCATACTTAATTTTTTTAAAGCTTGATAAAAAAAAGTTTCTTGAAATAATCCACAAGATATAAGAAAAAAATTTATTTTACCTAAAAATAACAGTACCCTCCATACAAATGTCAAAAAATGGTTTTCGAAAATCGTATTTTTCTCGAAAACGGTTCCGAGAATTGTGCTTAAATTTTTTTCTTTCAATTAATTTTTAAGATCTATAATTTAATAAACAAAATTTTGAAAACAAGATATTACTGACTGTACCTACCATAGAATTTAAAATTTTGAATTTCTCATCATCGGCATAACGGATTTTAATGGAATTTTTTTAGAGAGAAACTTGTAAAAAGTTGAAAAAAAAAACAATGCATTTAAAGACTTTAAGAACATTTTTGTTTTAATTTTGAAAAAAAAAAATCTATTGATTTTGGAAAATTCAATATCTTGAAAACGGCTCAATACTTGTTTTTGTAAATTTAATTTTTATCCGAACAATAATTAAAACTTTAAATTGGCGTACCAACAGTTTATGAACAGTTTTCTCTAATAACATTCATTTTTGAAATTCTTAGTCTATTACAAAGGAGCAAGTTCGTGTGACACAGTCGTGAATTTCATTTATTTTGATTGGGAAAGGTTTGCCTTCGGCCGTTTTGGACACAGTAATTTTAGGAATTAAATAAAATTAATTACATTTACTTGTCCCGACGTTTCGACAGTGATATATTCATTCATGTTGTTTTTGTTATTCAATATATGAAGTTTTTCAAGGGTACAACGCTTCGAAGTATGTTTTTCACTTTGAAGAATCAAAAGCTGGGGAATTTTCAAATTCAATAGCTTGATAAGCAAGTTTTGTTTTGTTAGGGTTGTTACAATTTAAAGAATATATTTTTAAGCAAATTTTTGGAATGCCGTAGACAACCCACTTTCACCCACCATCGCTGACCTTATTATGGATGATTTGTCTACCTACTTTCATCGCAAAATCTGTTGATGATTAGTTCGCGGTGATGGACAAACGAAAAATTGATGATGTTTTGCTTACCTTTAAAGGATTCAACTCAAAAGTACAGTTCACTGTCGAAAGAGAAAATAATAATGCTTTAACTTTTTTCGATGTCAAAATATTCAGACAAGAAAACCATCTTTCGTTTGATTGGTATCAGAAAAATACATCTTCAGGGCAACCCATCAACTTTCGGTCTATCCAAGTCAACCACATTATAATGGTAAGGCTTCCAACTTAATAGATAAATAAAGTTTTTACTTTGATTGACGAAAAATTTCACTCTGCTAATATTCTAATTAATAATGTATATCCTGCTGGGGTAGTTCGTAGTTCGTTGTTAAAATACAACCAATATAAAAACCCCCACCAACAAGTCAACCCAAATCCTGAAGGCTTCTTCAAAAGTCTTGTATATATTCCTAATTTAACTGAGAAGTAAAAACTTTAAAGAAATCGTTTAGAAAAAATGTAACGATATTCGGTTAGCGTTTAAATTCAACTAAAAACATTGGCACATCTTTTACCAAATTAAAGGTTAAACCAGACATAGATAAATGTAGGGATGTTATATATAGGATCAACTGCAAGGTTAAGACTGATTAATTTTGCAATTCATGCTATATTGGCACGACGAAACAATTTCTGTCTCAGCGAATGTCAAATATTCATCAAATCAATAAAATAATTGTATATTCTTTTGTATGTAATAAAAAGTTCCCCCCGAAAAAGGCAGCAATCCCTGTTAAAACTGTGACCACAACAGCCAAAGGAAAATCTTTTCCAATCAAAATATATATGTACAATATGTACATCCAAAATGGTCAATAATTTAATTTTGTAAATCAGTTATGCCGATTATGAGAAATTCAAAAATCGAAAAAATGGTTGTTTGGTGGATAATATCAGTAATGTCCTTATCTCAAAAAAAAACTCCAATTTGACAAATCTGACCGATTACAATAACTCCCTATGGGAAGATAAAAATCCATTGAATATAATTATATCGTAAAAATTAATTAAAACAGAGTAAAATTAATCAAAATTCTAGGTGCCGTTTTCGAGAAAAATAAAATTTTCGAAAATTTGTTTTGATGTATAAACATAACATCTTTGCCGCCGGCGCGGCGCGGCGGTAGAGTGAATCGAAAACGTGGATAAAACTTATACGTTCCGTGTAACCCGTTACGGTGACAGGTTACGGTTACACGTTCTGTGTAGCAACCTACCTTACCGAAGATTGCATTTAAGACCCTGCATGCATTGGAAATATTGCATACTTATATACGACATCGTGTTTACATTGGAAACTTTGAGTACTGAAATCTCGATCTTATTACTTTTCATTGCTGTCTAGAAATAAATTCAATCCCTCAACATTTCTTCACCTCTCGACCAATATGTCAAAAAGTCGAAAGACAAAACAACTGGTGTAAAATGTCATAGCGGGTTCATTCAATGTCTTATACAAATCCACTTCACGTTAGTGATGGATGATTACATTTTATTTTATGCTCCAAAAAAATGATTTTTTAGAGTTGACATTTAAAAATCCGAAAAATGTAGTTCAGGGCAGTTGATATTTCCAACGAAATATTCTCGATACGTCAAAATTTAATTTGTCCCTTATCTGTCATACCATATACATAATTATTTTAATTATCGAATTAAAATATTCTATTATATCAAAATATACGTTCTCCAAATGTCAAGCCATAAACTGCATGATGAATACGACTTCAATGGATTAAAAAATTTAGTTTTTCCCAATTATACCTATTTAATTTAACGATTTCCATTAATAATGATGTCAATCGGTTTATAAATCTCTGACAGAGGGAGTAAGATAAATATTACAGAAACCTAGAAAAAAAGTAGTAGGATTGGCTTCTTTTTGATAAACGGTGAACGCTGGCTTTTCAAACAAAAAATGTTTCGACATTTTTGCTGTATAACAAGCATATTTGCGAAAGTGAACGCATGTTCGTCAAGCATGTTGTTCCGTCATGATGTGGACGAATGTGAACGTTTCTTTTTGTATCCATCAAATATTCATCATGCCGTGCTTGTTTATTTGAGAATGTGAAAGCTCCTATTAATGCTCAGAGCAAATATTGTAGTACGACTGCTTTTAAACGACGCGATATAACTCTGCAATTTGTAAGCATGTTTGCGAGAGACGTATATGTGATGGCATGATATACATTGCATAACAAGTTTAAGTTGTCTATACACCAGTGGCGTGGCGTGGATAATTTTAAATGGGAACCCGTTATAAAATTTTGTCACCTGTAAAAATGAAAAAAATCTTAGAACCTTAAAAACAACATTTCTAGTAGGGATATGGTATCTAAAAATGCATTCCATATTGACTTAGCAAAAAATGTGTAGCTGTTAGTTCGAAATAAAATAAAAACAAAAAAAAGAAACACAAAAACGAATATTTATTTTATTTAATTTCTTTTATTATATTCCGAACTTTGAGGGTTCAAATTCGTGTTTTATCCTTTAACGTCTTGATACAAACTAAACTGTCGAAACAGAAAAATTGTGAACTGTATTTTGATAGGTAGTACGATAAAAAATATTAATAAAAAATCGATACAAGTGAGAATTAGAAAATAGCAAGTTTCTTTAAAAGAGATTGAACAGTAGCTATATTTTTTATACTTCAAGACATTAATATTTCAATCAACAATGAGCTTAAAACATAATAAAAAAGGACCTCCTTTTAGACACCACCCCTTTCGTCGGACATAACTGCGGCACCTTCCTAGGAATTTTCTATTAATTTTTCCTTGCAATCATATGTGTCAAGAATATTAAATATATGATGGGACAACTCATCTACATTAAGACTCGCCCTAACGTCAAAAAATACAAGATATCTTTCTTGTATTCCATTCTCTGAAAAGAACCGAAATATGGCACTCAGTTGTCCCCTATTACCCAAATCTGAAGTTTCGTCGATCATAATCGACACGAACCGGGCTTGTATGATTTCTGTTTTAATTTCAGATTTAATAACAGCCGCGATACTATGAATAAAGAGGGATTTACATGTATTCATGAAACACGCACACCAAACAAAAAATTTCGATCTAGGATCGAAATCCCTGGTGTGTAAAGGAAAAAAGGATCAAATATAAACTATCAACTATCCTTACTAAAATTATTTGGTTTCTCCGATAGATAATCTGTTAAACAGAAATTTACATTTATCAAAGACAAAAAACAAAATCTAAAACTGCACTAAAATTAAGAAGCCATTTTTTTTTTATCAATAAAGTGGATAATAAAAGGAATTATACCTTCACTTTAACATCTAACTTTTCACTATTTGTAATTAAGTTCAAATTGGCTTTTCAATTTATTTGAAGTTATTGAACCTGTGCAACACAGTCTTTTATTGAATTGAATTGAATCTAAATTTAAATTCTTATTAAAAAAAAAACAAATGCATTTAATTTGACCAGAAGTGTTCTTCAGCGATATGCTAAATTTACACTGCTGACAAATTGCCATATATTCTACCATGATTTATTTCATAATTTAAAATTATCACAGTAAATTTGCAAAAATATCAATCGTGTATATTACAAACTATCACGAGAGAGAAAAATGAAAGCATTTTACATTAGCATGCAAATCAACATCAAATTCAAAATCAAGAATCAACAATACCCACATGTCATATATATGTATATGACATATTAAAAAAAAAAAACAAATAAGTCGAAGAACACCGTCTGATTTCTTACACAAGGTTGAAAAAAGGCGAGCACCTGAACTCCTGCAATGTATTATTTTCCTACTGAAATGCAATGCTAATTGCTAAAGGAAGAATAAAATACAAATAATTCCAACTCCTACTGGTATACATCGAAAATTTTATAAGACGGAATGTAGCGTCTTATTTTTTGAATTATAAAAGCGGATGTTGATCCCTGTGCAGGGACGGGTTAGAATATTCCTGCAGCGCCTCCCCGCTTGTCGTAAAAGACGACTAAAGGAGTAAATACATCTAGGCCACAAACAGCAGGGTGAACCTAGCGACACGTAACACCTATAAACTTTCCCAAAAGTGTGCATGCCAGTCCCTGGGTTGGCACGACTGGAGATCACCGGTGCCGTAAAAGAGATATCAAATACAAAACTGGAGCATGCACACGTCGATACTTACAACGGATTTTGTTGTGCGTCCAGCACTCACATACGGTTCACAATGTTGGACAATGTACAAAAAGTATGAGAGTAAGCTTACGGCAGCTGAGATGAAGATGATTCGTATGACAGCAGGAGTTACAAAGCTTGATCGAATTAGAAGTACGAAGATCCGAGGAAGCCTTCATGTTAAGAATACCATTTCCCAAAAAATTGAACACGACCGACTCAGTTGGTATTGCCATGTTCAAAGGAGAGATCCTGAGAACCCCGTTAAAAAGGCAATATCATACAACGTTCCAATTCGGAATAAAAAGAAAGGTAGGCCTAAACACTCCTGGTACAAACAAATGCAAAAACACCAGCATTCAGTTGGCCTCAGAAATGGAACAATACAAAACCGGGAGGCTTGCCGCCGATTTCTGAGGTCAACCCGGCGAACCCCACAGGCGGATCACTAGTGTGAAGCAGATACGTGGGAGAGTTATGATCCCCTCGACATCGAGATCATAACAGCGCCGAAGAAAAGGAAGAAGAAGATAAAAGCGGATGTTGAACAAAGAGAATCCGAAAAACAATGCTTGGGGAAGAAAGGGATATAAAACAAATAAATAAGACGGTGATTGGAAAGTTTACGTCAGAGTATTTTTGTGACTCTCTTGATTAATGTTGGTTATGGATTGTGGAATGTGTTTGGATAAAGTGTAAGATACAAACGAGAGGCGGAATGGATAACTAAAACTTATTCGATGTTTATTTGGTAGATTGTGTTATTTGTGGATTTTCTAAAAGGGAAGACGATAGGAATCGTGTTATATGGACGCCACGCCACTTCTATACGCGCATCAGGCATGAGTCTTCAATCTTTTATTTTTACATCGGGGGAGTGGCAAGAGGACGTTGCCCTTTGTGAGTACGTACTATACGCAAATGAACCAATAAATGCATGATCAATCATCAATCTTGCATACTATTTCAATGCAGTACGCTTGATTGAAAGAAAACCAAAGATTTTGATTTTTCTTCAAGCCTACATCAATTCTTTACGTCTACTTTTTCGCTTATACACTTACACGTGCTTGTCATGCATTTGAACAATGTATGTATTATATCTGGCTTTAAACAAACTTACTGAGGTTGAGAAAAAATGCGAAGTTATCGTTTGTTTTCTTCTTTCTTTCTGGTTTCCTTTATTCATATTTGTAGTTCGCTCAGTGAAAATCGCTTAACTGACTAGAGAGAGACTGAAGACATTTATGAATAGAAAAACTGCTACAAGTATCCGGCAGTTCTGCATTGCAAAAAAAAAAGGTTCATGAATATAAAAGCTATTTGGCGGTAAAAAAATGACAGGTATTAAAATTCTTTTTCTCAGTGACGCTTGTTGTTTAGAAAACCAAAATTAGTGGAAAAGAAAAACAAATGTAATATAAGCATTGATTTTTAATCTCTTGAACGGAACTAACTTTAAAAGTGTTCAGGAAGTATACTCTGCAAGAAAAAGGATGATTCTTTTGATTAAAAATAATTGGACTCCAAGGCATATGCCGAAAACCAGAAATCTTCTGAAAAGCATAGAACAATTTCCAGACGACGTTTTTAGAAATCATTTTCGTATGAAAAGGTGTACAATTCATGTTCGTATTTCCTTTTATATTCTTGCATATGTACGTGATGTCTCCTTACTGTATAGTTAATCAAGGATGAAAGGGATTTTATTTCCGTGAAAACGTTTCCCCAAAGAATAGATTTCCTTTTGCGGCTTGAACAAAGTTAACTTATAATAAAAATCGCTGTCTTTGAAAGAACCCATGCAATCGAAAGGAAACGAAAAGAGAAACAGAGATTAAAAATCTGTTTCGTGTAAGAACCCTGTAGTACCCCTTGGCGTAATGGTTAGTGCGTTGGACTGTCATGCGGAAGGTCTCGAGTTCGATTCTCAGCCGCTGCAAACATTTTTTCAGGGGTGTACTGACAAATGTAATGCTGTCTTAAAAAAACATCCCTGTTACGAAGTGGAGTCCAATCCCTAACACACGCCACAAACTACATACTCCATCGAAGAATATTATCGATAAGGTTTTTGGTTCATGTGAAATGAATATGTGTCGACACAACTGTGCGAACTCTGGGAATGGAAGTAGTATGCTCACGCGTGTAAATTTGATGTTTACACATCTTAACCGTGAGTCCCGGCACTCACACTTTTTTTAACATTTGCATGATGAGTACCATCTTTTTAGAAAACCTTATAATTTTGGGAAATATTTGAAAATTTTCTTAAGAATCTAAAAAAAACTTTTTTGGAAAATTGAATACAAATACCATTGAAACTTTTCATGGGCCTGAAGTTAAACAAAATAAAATGCACAACTAGGTCGTAAAAAACTTGCTGTCATGTAAAAGACTAAGGATTTTAAAAATGAATTTTAAAAGAAAAAACTATTCAGTCATAATATTCATTTTTTAAGCCCATTTAGTATTGAGAGATAAGAACTGAATGCAATGTGATAAATTTATCTAAGAATAAAAATTCTAAATCGTTGTAGCGGCTTCTTAAAAAAATAAGCTTTTTCTTACAACATTTTCAAAAAAAAAATTTAAGAAAATATTTTGGTAGGTACGCCAACCTAAAGTCTTTATTATCTTACGAACACATTCATTAAAGTCTGTAAATTCGAAAAAAATGGTTCTATGGTAAGTACAGTCAGTAATATCTTAATTTCAAAATATGTTTGTATTGAATTATAATATTGTAAAAAATTAATCTAAAGCAACATTGTTTTTTTCAAAATTCCATTTCTGAGAAATTACGATTTTCAAAAGCTTTTGTATGGGTTGTACCGTTATTTTAAGGTAAAATAAATTTTGTTTTCTCACATCTTGTAGATTGCATTAAGAAACTTTTATTTGTCAAGTTTAAACAAAATAGGGTAAGGTGTTATCCAAATATTGAGTTTTGAAAAATAAAAATTTGATTTTTTTTTTAAATCCAAAAAATACACAATACTATTCAAACTTTTGGGAAGCTTTAACATAAGAAAAATGACCCAAATCGGTTGTACCATTTTTGAAAAAATCAAGAAAAAAAATTGTTCTAGGGGGAAACCATTTTTCGGAAATTTTTTTTCAGGCATTACTTAAATTTAACGAAATGACATTTTTTTTTTAAATCTCTGAAACAGATCGTATGACAAGTACCGTTATTTTGGTCTTAAAGAAAAAGAAAAACAAGTGTGGGGGGGGGGGGGGGGGAAATTCAAAATGATATCTACCAAGTTCAAAGAAAATCGGTCGAGCCGTTTAATCTGTAGTCGATAAGACAGACAGAATTGGGAGACCCAATTTTGTCATCTTCGCTATCATCGTAATATCAACTTTGATCAAAATCTCGAGTCCTATTTTTTTACGAATACATAACTTGCCTTATAGTACCTATAACTCGCAAGTTAAAATGGTTTTAGATAGAAATGGCCTAGCCCTGTGTCCCAATTAGCGCTGAAGTACGCCATTATGATAGATACTATAACTCGTATGAACCTGTGGATGGAATTGATATGGGAAATTGTGGACATTCTCATGGAAACATCCAGTTTGGATTAAGTTCAAAAATATGGATCTAGTAGGTTTTGATGTCTCTTATTATGTGTTTGCTTTTGCACAATCATCCGGCAATTGGATAACTCTCTCAGCCGGACCACCACACTCATCCGATTCCATGAACACTGTGTCAAGCTATAGGCAGCTTGTTAATTGGTACTGCAAAAGTAGCCAATCCGACTGAGTGATTATCCGGCCCGAGCATAGTAAGCCCCCTGAAAGCCCTCAGTCCTCTTGCTCTGGATCTAAGGAGTTAAACGGAATGCAGGGCACAGAAGTAATCGAAGTTCGTCCTAAAGTCATTTCGTTGCGTTGAGAAAAGACATCAAGTCTTTGATCATCATTTTCGAAAGTTTGTCAATGCCGTCAAAAAATTCAATTCCTGATGATTGTGCTCTAAATTTGTCCAGAACTTGGCAGGAAATGGAGGTCCCCGTATGTGTCAGACTTTTATTGTTTCGTTTGGTCTGACAAACCTGGATGGTGTTTCTGGGGCCATCAATACTAGAAACCAGCTTCTGCTTCTCGAAGTTGGTTCTTACTCGTTTCTCTGTTGGGAAACTTGTTCGGGAAGTATCATATGGCAATGAGGAATGCCTATCTTCACTGCGTGCTTGAACAGTGACCGATACTGGCTATGTGTTGCCTGGGTCTGTAATCAAATCAAGTGTTTGGGATTTAGTGTAGATGGGCTAAATCTTTCTTGATATAATGCAAGATTACTTTTTTTTCGTAGTTTAAATTTTTTAAATATATATTGCACATTATTAAAAAGTTATTTTTGACGCACAGAAAAGTTTTCCTAATATTTAGAATAAAATTGTTTGCTCAATAAGTTCGTATGACACTAGCAGTCCTTCATTTTATTTGGACTTCTCTTTTATCTTAAATCTTAAATTTGTTCAAAGCCTCGAAACACTATTTTGTACACCAGCACCTTCCCTTAAACTACATACCCAAATCCAAGATTGCATGTCATGAGAGTTTTTATTTGCAAAAGGATCAAATTGCTTGAAGGTCAGGTTCTAAGAGGTTTAATTACCAAACATTTTGAAAGTAATAAAAGCGAGTTCATTAACTTTTGATATCAAGTAGTAAATTTTTAACTGGCCGCTTTCACGCACTGTGTTGAATGTGTCTTTGTTGTGTTCTATAAAAAAACATGAACGCTTCCTTCAAGACCTTGGGTATGAAAAAATCATATATTATAGGATTGTTTGTCCTTGTTTTTTTTTTACACAAATGTAAACCATGATGTTCGTTATACTTACTTCAAGTATCTCTTCCGTTGTACATAAATACAATTGTACATTTTACTTTAACTGCATACATAGCTTTATCAACTTTAAAGTAATTTTTACTTGAAATATAGGTACTATAGGGCAAGTTCTGCATTTGGAAAAAAAATCGAACTAGAGATTTTGATCAAAGTTGACATTACGATGATAGCGAAGACGAAAAAAGTGGGTCTGACAATTCCGTCTGTCTGTCTGTATGTCTGTATGTCTGTATGTCTGTATGTCTGTATGTCTGTATGTCTGTACCTCGAACTACAGCCTAAACTACCGGAGGTATTTTCATCAAACTCGGTAGTTAAGGGTCTTCGGTGATTCCCTAGAGGAAAAATTGAAATTTTTTTTTTAGCTCCAAAACTAAGGGTACCCCCCATACACCCGTAATGCAAAATCTTATTTATCTCGAAAACGGCTCTAACAATTTTGATAAAAAAAATTAGGTGTGATATTATGGACATGGACTATATTTTGGTGAAAAAAAAATTGGGGGGGAAATGTTATTAGGGGTACCTGTCATAGAACGGTTTTTTTGATTTTCGAATTTCTCACGAACGGCTCTAACGATTTTAACCAAAATTTTTATGCAGGAGCTACTTTGCATTTGAAAAAATATAAACTAAAAATTTTTTCGAAAAAATAGTTTTTGGATTTTTAAAAATATAATACAATTTTTTTTTTGAAAATTCAAAATCTTGAAAACCCATTCACGATTAAATTTTTAAATTACGTTTTAAAATGTATTTTATTAAATACTAATAATTTGCATATCAATTTTTTTTATAAAAATTTTAAAATTTTAATTTTTTTCGGACTACGAATTTTCATAAATACAAAACACAAGTCCTAAAAAAATAAACCCCTTTTGCTATCAAGAATTCAGAACAATTGGATTCACTGTTTAGCTGATATCTTTTGTAGTTCATCAAAGCCTTTTTGATGTGTTCCGTGCAACCCGTTACGGTTATACGTTACGGTTACACGTTCCATGTAGCAACCAACCTTACAAACGATTGCATTTAACACCATGTTTACATTAGAAATAATGCGTACTAATTGTAATGTTTGACAAGAGGGCAAAATAAAACCAGAGATTTAATAATATTATACACTTTTTTATTTCGGGGCTCGATTTTGCACGAGCCGTTAAAATAGAATTTTAAATCAAAAAAACAATAGCCCCGTTCAACTTAATGCTAACGTAGTTTATACATTGGTATTTTTAGATATGTTCAGCTTAAAGTCATTGTTAGGTTGTGTGCACATGGTAACTGCACTACACTTATGACATCGTGTTTACATTGGAAACTTTGAGTACTGAAATATCGATTTTAATACTTTCCATTGCTGGCTAGAACTTAGTTCAATCCCTCAACATTTCTTCACCTCTCGACCAATATGTCAAAAAGACGAAAGACAAATCAACTGGTGTAAAATTTCATAGCAGTTTCATTTAATGTCTTAAAAAATCCACTTTACGTTAGTAATGGACGATAACATTTTATTTTGTGCTCGCAAAAAATGCATTTTCAGAGTTGAGCTTTTAAAATCCAAAAAATGTTGTTCAGGGCAATCCGTTGACATCTGCAATGAAATATTCTCGATACGTCAAAATTTAATTTGTCCCTTATCTGTCATACCATATAATTATTTTAATTATCGAATTAAATATTCTTTATTATAACAAAATATCGCTGTATTTAAAAGCACAGACGCACTCGAGAGGAAGCCAAAAGAGAAAAAGAGATTAAAATCGGATTCGTGTAAAAACAGTCTATTTTCTATAATATAACATCTCTGTTTGAATATAAGTGTAAAAATATAATGCTGTCTCAAGCAGCGGAGTCCACTTACTCCTAACACACGCCACGAACTACTTCATCCAAGCATATTGTCGATTAGGTTTTTGGGTCGTGTGAAATGAATAAGTGTTGACACAGCAGTGCGAACTCTGGGAATCTTAGTAGTATGCAGACATGGCGTGTAAAAAGGACCGAAATAGTTAGTCGACACAATTTTCTATGTTGTTATTCGGTTTTAGTTGTTAACTAGGGTTTTTGGGATCATTACATTAAACACAAGTAATAATGGAAAATGAACAAGAAAAATGTATTTGGACTCGTTCCGAAATAATTATTAACTTCCCATAGGGAGTTATTGTAATCGGTCCGATTTGTCAAATTGGAATTTTTGACATTTCTCGACGTTTCAAGTTTTTATTTTACGAAAAATAATGTGTTTGACAACTGGTGAAAATTTCAAAAAAAAAAATCAGTTTAAAGTTTGTTTACAAAATATAAATAAAATGCACGACTGGATCGCACGAACTTGCTCTTATGTAAAAGTACTTTGGAATTTAAGATACATTTTATAAATATGAAACATGGATTTAATGAGATAATAATGTTCAAATGCATAAAATTGCCGTCTGGTTTTCGGAAAAGTATGAATTTATGCAAATAAATCTTAAAAAATCGTTTTATTATTAAATATATTTTTTATATAAGAAATTTCTCTAAAATTTTTCAAGAAAAAAATGTGTGATACGAATTTTAAGTATTAAATAATATTGATTTTAGGAAATAATTTCAAAAAATAATCGTTCACAGGTTTTGAAGATATTGATTTAAAACAAAAAAATTCAAAAAAAAACCCAACAAATATTTTTTCGAATATTTTTATATACAATATTATTTTAAACTTAAGCGGACTCCTGCTAAAAATTTTAGGTTAAAATCCTTAGAGCCGTTAATGAGAAAGTCGAACATAAAAAAAACGGGTCTATGGCAGGTACCCCTAATAACATTTTGCCCAAAATTTTTTTTTGACCAAAATGTAGCTTATGTTCATAATATAACACCTATTTTTTTTTATGAAAATCGTTAGAGCCGTTTTCGAGATAAATAAGATTAAGCATTACGGGTGTATGGGGGGTACCCTTAGTTTTGGAGCTAAAAAAAAAATTTCAATTTCTCCTCTAGGGAATCACCGAAGACCCTTAACTACCAAGTTTGAAGAAAATACCTCCGGTAGTTTAGGCTATAGTTCGAGGTACAGACATACAGACATACAGACATACAGACAGACAGACGGAATTGTCGGACCCACTTTTTTCGTCTTCGCTTTCATCGTAATGTCAACTTTGATCAAAATCTCGAGTTCGATTTTTTTTCCAAATGCAGAACTTGCCCTATAGTACCTATATCGCAAGTAAAAACTATATAAAATTCTATTGAAAATTGTTAAAAATTGTTTTTCGACTCAAATTTCTCGAGAACTAGTAGTGACATTGACTTCTAAATTAGTTTATTTTATACATAGTATAATTTTGTACAATTGGTAAAATGTTGACAAATATTGAATTAATAGTTTTTTTTTAAATAAAAAACTATTAAAAATTCTAGTGAAAACTAGTTAAAATTGTATTTCAAGTCGAATTTCTTGGGAATGAACACCGATAGTGCCTTCTAAAGTATGTTGTTTTATACATCGATACCTTCCCGTAAGAAAGTATACTAAGCGAAATTTCTAAAATTGTTCAGGAAACGAAAAAAACGAAGAAAGTTCCAGTTGAATCATAGTATGCTAAGAGACAATTTTGGTTAAACTAAGTGACATCTAACAAAATTTTTTGTTGCTCACGACAATGCGATCTTTATTAATGTCGCTAAGCATAATTTTTTTGGCGGATAATACAAATTTCAGGGGGCAACATTATTTTAATGAGAAAACATGGCAGTTGATAAATTTTTTTATTTGTACTCTAGTTTCCTTTTCATGCATAATAGGTTGGCGAAACCCAGGCCAAAACGTGGCCCTTAACATATAGTATATTTCCTCATCAAAAAGTCATTTTCGAAAAAAGTGTCGCTTAGTACATTCTTACGGGAAGGTATCGACATAATACAATTATTAACATATGATTAAATTTTGACAATTATCGAATTGACAGTTTTAACAAAAATATAAAAAAAATCTAATAAAGAGTGGTAATATTTGTTTTTCGACTAGAATATCTTGAGAACGAGCAATGATATTGACTTTGCCATTATTTAATTTTATACATAATACAATTTCTAACAAATGGTTTATATTTGACATATATCTACTTAGGTTTAGAGCGGATATATTTTGTAAGTACCCTTCCATCAATAACCAAACCATATCTTTTATATTTGAATATTTCGTTTTTAAATTTTTTTCCAATTAAAATGTTTGGAACCGAAATAATAAAGTAATTTCTATAATATAATACATAATTTTATAATAATTTTATTACGAGTATCAACTTAGTTTTTAGAAGAATGTATGTACTGTACATACGTATGAGAATAAGGGTGTTCAGTTGTACCCAAGTCCCACATATTCAAATTCCATTAATAGCTATGGTAAAATTGAAGAAAACGTCACAATATGTTTTTATTTTTACTTGCGATATAGGTACTATAGGGCAAGTTCTGCATTTGGAAAAAAAGCGAACTCGAGATTTTGATCAAAGTTGACATTACGATGATAGCGAAGGCGAAAAAAGTAGGTCCGACAATTCCGTCTGTCTGTCTGTATGTCTGTACCTCGAACTACAGCCTAAGCTACCGGAGGTATTTTCTTCAAACTCGGTAGTTAAGGGTCTTCGGTGATTCCCTAGAGGAGAAATTGAAATTTTTTTTTTAGCTCCAAAACTAACGATACCCCCCATACACCCGTAATGTAAAATCTTATTTATCTCGAAAACGGCTCTAACGATTTTGATAAAAAAAATTAAGTGTGATATTATAGACATGGACTATATTTTGGTGAACAAAAAATTGGGGGGGAAATGTTATTAGGGGTACCTGTCATAGAACGGTTTTTTTGATTTTTGAATTTCCCACCAACGGCTCTAACGATTTTAACCAACATTTTTATGCAGGAGCTGCTTTGCATTTGCAAAAATATAAACTAAAATTTTTTTCGAAAAAATAGTTTTTGGATTTTTAAAAAAATAATACAATTTTTTTTTTGAAAATTCAATATCTTGAAAACCGATACACGATTAAATTTTTAAATTACGTTTTAAAATGTATTTTATTAAATACTAACAATTTGCATATCAATTTTTTTTATAAAAATTTTAAGGAAAATTTAGTATACAAAAAACATGTTTCAGTGTGTCTGTATGTCTGTACCTCTCACTACAGCCTAAACCCCTGGACCTATTTCTTTCAATCTCGGTAGTTAAGGGTCTTCGGTGATTCCGTAGAGGAAGAATTGAAATTTTTTTTTTTAGCTCCAAAACTAAGGGTACCCCCCATACACCCGTAATGCAAAATCTTATTTATCTCGAAAACGGCTCTAACGATTTTGATAAAAAAAATTAAGTGTGATATTATGGATATGGACTACATTTTGGTCAAAAAAAATTTTGGGGCAAAATGTTATTAGGGGTACCTGCCATAGACCCGTTTTTTTTATTTTCGACTTTCTCATTAAGGGCTCTAAGGATTTTAACCCAAAATTTTTAGCAGGAGTCCCCTTAAGTTTAAAATAATATTGTATATAAAAATATTCGAAAAAATATTTATTGGTTTTTTTGAAAAAAAAAAAAAAAAATTTTAAATCAAGATCTTCAAAACCTATGAACGATTATTTTTTGAAATTATTTCCTAAAATCAATATTATTTAATACTTAAAATTCCCATCCCACATTTTTTTCTTGAAAAATTTTAGAGAAATTTCTTATATAAAAAATTTATTTAATAATAAAACGATTTTTCAAGGTTTATTTGCATTAATTCATACTTTTCCGGAAACCAGACGGCAATTTTATGCATTTGAACATTATTATCTCATTAAATCCATGTTTTATATTTATAAAATGTATCATAAATTCCAAAGTACTTTTACATAAGAGCAAGTTCGTGCGATCCAGTCGTGCATTTTATTTTACCACAAATGGAAAATTATCAGTGTGGGTCGCACCCAGCCTCTTCTTTTACTAGAAATATGTAAGTAAAGACAACAAAATAGTTGATTATTTCAAATCGTTTTTACAGCACTTGGTCCAAAAATACATGTGCTTATGTGGAAAGCGTTATTTACAGCTATGTAGAGATATTTTTGGATTTAAGTATTAGTGAAAGGGATAAATTGTGGGAAAAATATTGGCTTTCATTTGAATATATCTAAAGTCACAAACTAGTAGCATTGCATTGTATGTTTATTGGGTACGTTCGATAACAAAAATTCGGCACTCGGAAGAACGTTGATGTTTACACATCTTAACCGTGAATCCTGGCACTCACACTTTTTTTTTTTAATTTGACGGAGTCTTCAGAATTCAAAACTCACGAATGGCATTCAAAATTTTCGTTTGGGAGAGTATAAGCAAATTATGAAATAATAAAACCAGATTTAAAGAAATATAAAATATCAGTACATACAAATCTTTTAAATAAAATGAATTTTAGAAAGCTTGCGTTTTCAATTCAAAAGTACCGAAATGTAGTATGTAACCTCAACCTCTTTTAAGTTCCATCAAACATGCAGACGGAAATGAAAACAAAGACGTCTTTTGAAATATGTAGATGAACTTCAAATGTATGCTTAATATGTACTTAGGATTTGCAATTCAGTGTGAGCACAAAAGACAAACTTTTCTCAGAAAATTAAAAAAAAAAATCAGACATTCATTCATTCAAAAATGGCCCGTTATTCAATTCATACATACGAGCAGTTAGTAGATCAAGTTAAATAAGCCTTTGAAAAGCCTCAAACTTTTACTTAAAAACTCATTCACGAAGTAAACAGACTAACACACTAGTAGAAATTGTGATTTGAATACTCACCCACCTGAGGGAAAAGTAACGAAAAAAAAGGTCAAACGGTTTGAAAGCAAAACTCAACTGAAAAAGCCATGAAACACTGAACTAGAACTTCCTTCACTGACTCTCGACCTCAATTTGTTTTAGAGTTTTTATACTGGATATCGTTTGTGCGATTTTGTTCGCTTTCAATTTTCCAACTTCTTTATGCGATAGAGCAAGGGTAGGTACGAGTAGTTTAGTGTATAAATAATCCGGAAAATCTGTTTTTTCTTTTTGCTGGTTTTATTTTGAGTGTGTATTTCGGTGAGGGAAGGAAACCGGGTGATAAAGTTTTCTTTCTTTTTTATAGGAAAGTTTCGAAATTGTTTAGGAATTGAGGCGGCTGCTCAATTTGTTTGCTCTTTGTGATCTGAGGATATTATACCCGAAGGCAAAGGATAAAGGTTTAGTCTTGTATTTATCTGCAATAAGTACGGTAAAGGGTAGGAAAATTCAATGTCATTCAAGTTGGTTAAATCCTTGGATACCTATATATCGACAGGTCAATGGCACGGAGCTATTTTGTTGCGTGTTTTTTCTCCTTCATATTCAATGACATGTAAATTTGAAAACACGCAACTTCATAAAAAGTCACAAAAGATTTTGGGGGTTAAGAGCAGTGTACTAAAAAAGTCATAAGCCATTCGATTTTCTTGCGGGTTTGTGGTAAGAGTGGGAATGAAAATACAAATAAGGGTTATGAAGTCCTCACCGCAGTAACGTTTTCAAAGTGGCAGTTTTAGTAGAGACCTTTCTTTTATGGATACAATATGTTTATTTTTTCCAAATAATATTTTCCAATAGGGTTTTATCGGGTTTTTGCAAGAAAGACTTCGCAACTTTTTTTTTCTCCAGCCAGCTGTGTGGGACTTGTTGAAACCACATATCATTTATGTCTCTTCCATGGAAATATCGTTGCTAAGTCTTCGTCTCTTCATCACGAAATAAATAAAAAAAAACAGGAAAACCATACCAGACGAAGTCGCTTAGCCAAAAATACGATTACATGAATTACGACCACAGATTGGTTTTAACTTTCTTAAAGTTTCCGTCACCGATTCAGAATGTTGGTAATATATTTAAATGATTTGTAAACGTTCGGAAATGAACACCACCATGACGAAAATGTTGTTCTTAATGAATATTTTGACATTGATAGTTTTGTCATTGGCTTAAGAATACTTTCACAGTGAAGATTCAAAATTGGTAAGTCCTAATTAAATTAAAAATAAAATGCACGACTGGGTCGCACGAACTTACTCCTATGTAATAGGTTAGGAATTTTAAAATGAATGGCGCAAAATTTTAATCGAGAAGGTACGATGTTAAAGTTGTTTTAGTATGAAACTAAGTATAAATGACGATTTTGCAAATTTTAATCGAATATGGCATCATACTTTCTCTACACTTTTATTAAAATTAAAATCATCGAATACCTATTTTAAACTGTTCGAAGGGATAAATTTTATTTTTTAAACTCTTTTAGTAGTAAGACATAGAAACAGAAAAATGTTTAAAAAATTTTTAAGAAAAAAATTTGGTACCCCAATTAAAAGTTGTTATTACTGTTCGAATAAAAATTAAATTTACAAACAAAATATTGAACCGTTTTTGAGATATTGAATTTTCAAAAAAAAAAAATAGATTTTGTTTTTTAAACCAAACTTGATTTTCTTGTAAAAGAACATATTAGTGATGCTCAACACGGGTTTATTTCGGGAAGATCAGCCGTTACAAACCTGGCTTGTTTCTCGTCTTTTGTTGTGGACGCTATCGGAAATAGAAGTCAGGTGGATGCTGTATATACAGATTTTAGCAAAGCTTTTGACTCGGTTAACCATCAAATTCTGCTTCTCAAACTCGAAACCTTTGGAATCCATTCTAACTTACTAAAATGGATATCTTCATTTTTAATTGGAAGAGTCCAAAAAGTAAAAGTTCAAGGATATACATCTAGGTCAATTAAATGTACTTCTGGTGTCCCTCAGGGTAGCCACCTAGGGCCATTGCTTTTTATTATATTTTTAGATGACATTCTTAGCTGTATCAGCTATAGCAAATGCCTTATATATGCTGATGATTTAAAATTATTTTTAAAGATATCTTCTATTGATGATTGCTTTAAGCTTCAAAAGGATCTTAACAATCTGTCTAATTGGTGTATTTTGAACTATCTAAATCTTAATGTCAAAAAATGTTTCGTTATTTCTTTATCTAGAAAACTTCGCACTCATAAGTTTACGTATACTCTTGAATGCAATACGCTTATGAGAACTTTAAAAGTGAAAGATTTAGGTGTTCATTTTGACTCAAAATTTCATTCTCTCTTCATGTTGATACGGTTGTTGCTAGAGCTAATTCAATGTAGGATTCATAAAAAGAAATTATTCTGATTTTACGGACCCTTATACACTGGTTTCTCTTTATACTTCCTTGGTAAGACCAAATCTTGAATATGCGAGTATCATCTGGAACCCTTACCAACAAACTTTCTCCGATAGAATTCAAAGAGTTCAGAATCGATTCACAAAATATGTATTTTATAAATTGCGATGGAATTTTAGCCCTAATTCTCAAGCCAGGCAAAGCCTTTTGGGGTTACATGATCTCAAGTCCAGAAGAACAATTCAGGATATTGTTTTTGTGCGAGATATTCTTTGTTATCATATTAAGTGTCCTTTGTTACTTGCCATCGTTTATATTTATGGACCAACTCGACCATTAAGGGAAAGACACCTTCTTTTTGAGCCAAGGCATAGAACAAACTATGGTATGAATGAACCAATTTCAAAGTCAATTAGAGAGTTCAATAATGTTTATGACCATATAGATTTGATTCTCTCAAGAGAAAGGTTTAAAAATATACTGTTTTACTTATTCTTAAGAACTTGATATCTGGTATTGTTGTTAAACTTTTATTATTAAACTTTTATTATTTTTATTATTTATATTTATATTATATTATTCTCTATATTATATTTATATTATTTTTTTTTTTTATATTATTATTGTTATTATTATTAGTATATTATCATTATTTATATATTTAAATGTAATCTGTTAAGCTTTTTAGCTCGTAGATGAAATAAATAAATAAATAAATAAATAAATAAATTCAAAAACATGTTTTTCTTAAAGTTTTGAAATGAATTCTTTTTTAACCTTTTTATAAACTTTTCTATAAAAATTTCATTGAAATCCGCTATGCCGATAATGAGAAATTTGAAATTCGAAAAAATCGTTCTATGATAGGTACAGCCAGTAATATCTTGTTTTAAATTTTTTTATAGTAAATGATAGATCGTAAGAATTCATGGAAAGAAAAAAAATTTCAGCAAAATTCTCGAAACCGTTTTCGAGAAAAATACGATTTTCGAAAACCATTTTTTAACATTTGTATGGAGGGAGCCGTAGGTAAAATAAATGTTTTTTCTCAAATCTTGTAGATTAAATTAAGAAACTTTTATTTATCAAGTTTTACAAAAATCGAGCATGAGGTTTTCGAAATATTGAGTTTTCAAAAAATTGAAATTTTTTTTTAAAATCAAAAAAAATAAAATGCACGACTGGATCGCACGAACTTGCTCTAATGTAAAAGTACTTTGGAATTTAAGATACATTTTATAAATATAAAACATGGATTTAATGAGATAATAATGTTCAAATGCATAAAATTGCCGTCTGGTTTGCGGAAAAGTATGAATTTATGCAAATAAACCTTAAAAAGTCATTTTATTATTAAATAAATTTTTTATATGAGAAATTTCTCTAAAATTTTGCAAGAAAAAAATGTGTGATACGAATTTTAAGTATTAAATAATATTGATTTTAGGAAATAATTTCAAAAAATAATCGTTCATAGGTTTTGAAGATATTGATTTAAATTTTTTTTTTTTTTTTTTTTTAAAACCCAATAAATATTTTTTCGAATATTTTTATATACAATATTATTTTAAACTTAAGGGGACTCCCGCTAAAAATTTTGGGTTAAAATCCTTAGAGCCGTTAATGAGAAAGTCGAAAATCAAACAAAACCGGTCTATGGCAGGTACCCCTAATAACATTTTGCCCCAAAATTTTTTTTGACCAAAATGTAGTCCATATCCATAATATCGCACTTAATTTTTATTATCAAAATCGTTAGAGCCGTTTTCGAGATAAATAAGATTTTGGATTACGGGTGTATGGGGGGTACCCTTAGTTTTGGAGCTAAAACAAAAATTGCAATATCTCCTCTAGGGAATCACCGAAGACTCTTAACTGCCGAGATTGAAAGAAATAGGTCCAGTGGTTTAGACTGTAGTGAGAGGTACAGACATACAGACACACTGAAACATGTTTTTTGTGTACCAAATTTTCCTTAAAATTTTGATAAAAAAAAATTGATATGCAAATTGTTAGTATTTAATAAAATACATTTTAAAACGTAATTTAAAAATTTAATCGTGTATCGGATTTCAAGATATTGAATTTTCATAAAAAAATTAAATTATTTTTTTTTTAAATCCAAAAACTATTTTGTCGAAAAAATTTTTAGTTTATATTTTTGCACATGCAAAGCAGCTCCTGCATAAAAATTTCGGTTAAAATCGTTAGAGCCGTTGGTGAGAAATTCGAAAATCAAAAAAGCCGTTCTATGACAGGTACCCCTAATAACATTTCCCCCAAATTTTTTTTTGACCAAAATATAGTCCATACCCATATCACACTTAATTTTTTTTATCAAAATCGTTAGAGCCGTTTTCGAGATAAATAAGATTTTGCATTACGGGTGTATGGGGGGTACCGTTAGTTTTGGAGCTAAAAAAAAATTTCAATTTTTCCTCTAGGGAATCACCGAAGACCCTTAACTACCGAGTTTAAAGAAAATACCTCCGGTAGTTTAGGCTGTAGCTCGAGGTACAGACATACAGACAGACAGACGGAATTGTCGGACCCACTTTTTTCGTCTTCGCTATCATCGTAATGTCAACTTTGATCAAAATCTCGAGTTCGATTTTTACTTACGAATGCATAAATTGCCTTATAGTACCTATAATTTGCAAGTAAACAGAAAGGAGTAGCAGAGCTCAAGGATCACCCACCTTCAAGGACAAGTGGAAACCTAGCATAAGGTTCTTGGGGCTGTGTACTGGATAATAGAAACCTTTTATATAATCTATATATACATAATTCATGGTTTAATTTTTCACACGTCCACAATTTACATTTTTTTCCAAACTGTAAATTATATCTACAAAATTAATGCACTTCTTATTTGTCAATTAAATAATCATCAATACTGAAATATATTCCAATAGAATTATTTCGAAAACAAAATAAATAATACCAAAAGTCACCCCCATGTCATCGTATCATGAATCATCGCCAGTAACATTCATTTGCACCTGCATCAATATACACTTGCACCTGAATCACTTAAATGACATTTTTTATAAATGTTTTCAAATGAGTATTGCAGTGATTAATTAAAAAAAAGAAAACAGAAAATATTCAATTAAAATATGCAAATTCAATGAATAATCACGCCATATTTTTTTCCGATTGCGAACATTTAATTGAAAAAATGAATATTTATCAAAAAAATAAACGGACGTTTAGTATGAACAAGTAGGAAATAAAACCCAATATCACCAACCTTTTTGTTTATGATGATATTATTTATCTCGTTGAGACACACCCCTGAAGTTGAAAAAAAAGTCCAATGCTGAATTTTAAAGCCAATAAATGGTTTTCTAGGTCTGAAACAAGCAGAGACACAAATTTTGAATTCCGATATGAGTTCAACATCGATTTTCGCTCCATCGTAATTCACAATGACGAGGACACTCGGGCGTATGTGGAATAAAATTTACATTTTAATACTCTTATTGACTCGAACAAAAATAAAAGCAGTGTCTGGCTGAAGTGATAGGATCAATATCAAATTGCTACGGTGGCGTTTTGTGAGCTGCTTTTGTCTATGATTTACACAAAATGTTCAGTTTTGAATAATTAAGACAATAACCAAAAGGTTTTGGCCTTGAAAGAGTTTTGAATTCATGAAAAACAAATATCCAGGAATGGAAATACCAACAACTGTCTGATTAATGAAATCCACGATCCGGTCGTAATCCAGTACGTACTTATTCATATAAATAATTAGTTTTGGAATTAAAAAATTGGATGCAGAAACATGGATGTAATTAGGGAAAGATTTTCAAATGGATACAATTTTCCAAAAACAAATATAATTATATAATTATATAATTTTTTTCTTGAAAAATATTTATAAGTGAATAATTATAATAAAATAAATAGTATGCCACAACGGCACGTAGAGAGCCTAAGCATAGAGACTTACAGCTCTCAACTATTCTTGTGTGCGTGCAATCAGAAATGGAGGGGACCTACAATTTTCTGCCGATGAGTAGAATTTCTCATGAAAAGTGACATGAGGCAAGGGTTTTGTCAATTCTTCACAAGATGCAGTGGCTAAGAAGTGAACGACCTTCTGCATGACAGTCTTACTGTCGATTTTTGACCATTATGCCAAGAAGTACTACAAATATTTATGTACAATATTATCCTGTATACCGTTAAATATAAAGTCGAAAAAAAAACGGTTTTATGATAGGTTAGTACACATAATTATATTTATCAAAATCTTTAGAGTTATTATTTAGATGAATACGAATTTTTATATGCAGCTGTATGGTACGAGTACCTACCATCAGTTTTGTAACCAAACGAATTTTAATTGCTCCTCAAGAAAATCATCAAAGCTTTTTAAGTACCGAGTTCAAAGAAATTAGCTTCAGAGGCTTAGGTAGAGATACACAGAGAGATAGACAGACCGAATTGGGCCAATTTTTTTTCGTGTTCAAAGCAAAACTTGCCGTTTTGTATCGCAAGTAGAAAAGTAGAAAGTGAAACAAAATAAGAAAAACAAATCTTGCAAATTCTAAAAAGCTCCATGTAGATGTGGAAAGCTATAATTTAAAGTAAGCAAGCACAAAACGCATCTCTGGTAAACTTTCCTCAGACTTGATACCTACTTTTAGTTTCCCCCGATAAGTTTTAACTGAGCAGTTCCCACACAAATCTTTTGGCAGCTAACTAATATTTTATTATTCTTAAAAATAGGTTTTTAGTACGGGCGGCCGGTTTTCTTTATTTTCAAAAACGGTACGAGACATGTGTATTGGCACCTGGTAAGTTTCTTTGCACGCCGCCGCAACGACGATTTGTCGTTAAATGTATTTCCCATTAGAAAAAAACAACAAGGGGCTCGAAACACATATATGCACATTTTACTAATTACTTTTGTATCAACGGGTATCAATATTAAGATTTTAACAGAATAATAATATGTGTTTATTTCTTAATCAGGTGGAAAATATATCAAAAACATAATTAATACTGTGCAATTTGTACTAAAAAAAAGTACGAAAATTGCAAGAAACCAACAACAAATACTTAAAAAATGGATACCGTGAATTTTTTTAATTTAGTCTCAAAAATAACAAAGTTTCTTACATTTTCCTGCTTTTTAATTTGTCTTTTTTGTCATAGAAACTTGTAAACAAGAAAAAATAAAAATTTTCACAAAACATGAAAACACTAAACGACGCATGTACACCAACCGAATTGAATTGAAAAATTAATAAAAGTAGTATTAGTAAACTTTATTGCGTTTTTTTTGTTACATTTGTTTTCTTATATTACATAGTAATTTAATTACACTTGTAAAATTAGCTGACTTAGAATTGGCCAGGACACACAGGGGTTTTATGTTTGTTTTATTTTTAATTAAATAGATAATTATTGATTTAAGGACAAATATTCTACCTTGAGACTAAAATACGGCTAGTCAAAGAAGACAATACAAACTGCTTCTTAAAAAAATTGTTTCATCATACATACATACGATATGTTTACGATTTTTGGTGATAAGTTACAGAAGATTAATTAAGTTTCTTACTATATTTTCAACCTGATTTAGAAATTAACAAATATTATTATTCTTTAAAAATCATAAAATGCATACCGGTTCATATAAATTTGATTAGTTGAATCAATGTTTTCTGACCCATTTTTGCTTTTTTCTTATGGGAAATACATTGAACGTTAAATCGAAAAAAAATCTGTCTCCAATTGAAGGTTCACGCACTGACCGCCAGGTGCCGTGACTCTATGTGTCGATAGCGATTTATTATTTAAGTTTGATTTTAGCCGTGTTTTATTATCGCCAAAGATCCGTATAGAATAACCCTCGGAAATAAAACGATACGGATCATAGTGACAGTTGTGTTGTATGCTCATCTCTCTCTTGCTTAAGTTTGTTGATTTTCAATCTTTTCTTGTCTTTTTCCTTTACACAGTAGTTTACACTACCTTACCATAAAAAACCATCTACCTGCCAGAGATAGAACTCATATTTGGATCTATGAAATGGATCCAGATAGAGAACAGGATCCCAAATTGTTTTTGTAATACATGTTGAAAATTTATCCAGATCCGGATCCACATAGATCCGTAGATAATAAAACACACCTTTTATCAAATCCTTATTTTAATTTAGTATATTGACTCTAAGAGTTGTGAAGTTTCATTATTATATGAAAAAAATCATTAACGATCTTGAGGACGTTACTTCCAGTCCTGGACTCCTGGTCCTGATGGTATATCCCCCCATTCTTCTGAAGAGGTGTTCTTCATCGCTGGCAAAACCATTGCCATTGTAATCTTCCCAAGAATAAACCAGCCTGTTCCTAAAAACGGTGACCCTTCCTCCCCCTCCTCCTATCGACCAATTGCACTTACGTCCCTTCTTGACAAGGTCATGGAATCACTGATAAATCATCATCAGCTAAAGAAATATCTCTCGAAGATCTTAAGCTTCTTAATGATCTGATGGCATATCTCAACGAAGAGTGGAACAGATCTTTACATTCGTTTGGAGAAAATAAAATTATTGCAATTGATATTTCTAAGGGATTTGATACAGCTTTGCACCAGGCTCTTTTATCGAAAATGCGTGCATTTGGTATCAACGAAACCCATATTCTTTGGATTCAAAATTACCTTCTAGATCGTTTACTAAATGTTGTATTGGACAGTTTTCAGTCTGATCACCCGTGATACCGGCTTCGCTAGGAATACTCATCAGTTCACCCTCGAGCCTAATTTCGGTCGTACCGTCAATAATAGGGATTCATTTTTTAGTCGCACAACACGAATATGGAATAAGTTACTCAGGACAGTTTTCCCTTGCCATTTTAATTTGCAAACATTTAATATTCATCGACACCTGCTTGCTCTCTGCTCCTGTAGGAAAACCCCCATAATCAAAAAAAAAAGATCTAGTAAATAGTGTCAGAATATATTTGCGTCTTCTCAAACCTGCTATATATAACATCTTAAACTTTTAGTAGGATGCGTTAAAAATGCGCAATCATTATGTTGTCGCCCTAAGATCAGGAATTCGAACAAAAAAAAAAATCGAAACAATCAAATTCAACTCGATTTGTTCTTCACCCCAGCTGAACTAATTTCGAAACTTGCATCGTTGCGGATATGCGAAAATACTTATTCGGCCTCGTGGTTCGTCGATAAAGTTCTTTCTGGAATCGGTCACCGAAGTGTAAGGTTTTCTCGAAATATTTTATCCCGCGCAACCGCCCTGAACCATAGAAGAAAACCCTATTTTATTCGACGATTTAAAATCTTAATTAAGCTTACACGGCAAGAAGACTTTTGGTACAGCGCAGCGGGGCCTAAACGTGACCAATCCAGTAAATACGAAGGTACTTTTCGGCTGTATAGACTGATTTTCGCTTTCACACGCAAAGTAGGATACGAGTATACAAACAAAATAATTTAAATCGACAATTGGCCATAGGACAGTACACCGGATTCATGCGAGTAAAAAAAAGATCGAACCTTCTAAAGATAAATAATTTATTAGTGTCGCATCGCGGTACTTCGAGTCCACGTGGCTGAAGAAAAGAGCCTCAAAATCCAAAGAGAGCAAGCTGAGAATTTTACCGCCGAAAGTGAACAAAGTTCATAAATTACATAATTTTCGGAGATTTATGGAGATATTTTTTTGGCTGCTGATCTTTATTCAGCAAACCAGGAGTTTCCCGTTTTGGGGGTTTGGTGATCGCTAACCTCCTCCAGCTTCGACAGATCTAATATCGTAGAAATTCGGTGAACGGTATCACTTAAATCAACTGGAAAAATCAACTAATACCCAGTTAGTTTTTTTTTGAGCGGTTCGGAGGTGAATGTCATCAAGTCGGCATACGGATGCTCGTACAGAAAAATAGTCGATTATAAGCGCGTGAAAGAATAATATATAAAAATCAGTAAATAATAGTTTAATTATCTAAGTTAATAGAGTTATCGAGTACCAAAATTGTGAAAAAAAGAAAATTAATCTCAAAGGCCTAATAGAAAAGTCAAATTTAAAAAAAAAAGAAGAGAAATAGTTAGTATATGAAAAAAAGAGAAAGATTAATATTTAAAAGTAAACAAAATAGAGAAAGATATCCGTTTCAAATAGAAGATTAAATTAAGAATACAAAAAAAAACCTTTGCTCTCCGTCTTACATTTTTTTTTTGGTAAATATTTTTTTGTATATAATTTTAATTTTGTTCTATTCTTTTTTTTTGCGCGCGAATCGTGACCTCTGTATTGTGTGATCCTTAATCCAATTCAATATAAAAACATAAAATCTTTTACGAAATCTAACTTAAATGAAACTCAGTGTCGAGATGTTCAATTTTATTGTTAAATGTATTTAATAACTACAGCTTTAAGCAAACCTGCAGTTTCAATCGACCGAGAGCTGTGCACAATTCAGCGGAAAAATATGATTGTCATTTACATATGTACATAAAATTGAACATATCTTTTGACTTATGGTTTGAACGAAGTAATTTGACTAAATCTATTAATTGAGGAAAAGAGACAGATATATATCGAAGGCGGGATATTTTGTGCCAAAAGTTAATTGAGCTATTTTTTTTTTGTACAACAGTTTTCAGTTATTTCTCATTTGAATCATATTTAGATTCCTTTTTTTTATGAATAGAAATAATCCACTCACAGAGTTGAACCTTATTTTGTTTGTTAAAAAAAAAGGGAACATATTTTTGAAGCTAGAAGTCCAATTTTGTTATGGTATTAAGCAGTTGTATATTTTTATAATTAGTTTGTTTTATAAATAAATTCTAATATTTAGGACTTGAAATATTGAGTTCCGAATTAATTTTGAAGACGAAATTTATTTGTTAATTTATTCTAAGAGAAGAAGCAGCGTTATGGAGCAATGCTAAGGAAGTAGAAGAAGGGATGCGGACTTAGGGGGATAAAAGGATACTACATGGCTGTTTAAAACTTTTTTTTTTTGTCTGTTGATCAGGGATCACTACTTAAAAAAGAGTAACCGTAGTGGTAAAGGAATGTGTACAGAGGGCTTTTTTTTCTCTCTTAAGCATTATGGGGCGGGTAATTTACTCTGAGGGCTCCAACATCTAAGCTATCCAATAGATGTGACACCACCAAAAACAACCAACCATTTGGGTCCTCCACCAACAACAAAGTTCGAATTGACACCTCCGAATATAGGTTTGATTTACAGTAACGCGGTCTTCTTTCTGTTGTCAAGAACTCACCCCACCGACGAGCTGGAAAGTGCGGAAGCGAGCAGACCTAGACCGACATCAAGAAAGTGGACACCCCTCTTTGCCCTCTCTTCTAAGGACCAAGTGGGTCTGTAACTACAAATCCTTAAAGTGAATAAAGGCGATTAGGGTTAAGGCGAGAGGAGTTAGAGAAGCCATGGGGAAAGTTTTTACCATTTTTAAAACAGTATTCGACTGTAGTTTTTCCAATTGAGGTATTTTCGACTCGACTTCCGGATTTGGTTTAAATTCTGTTTAGTACCCCATAGTCCTCTTCCTCTTCTTGAATGAGGAGATATTAATTTCATATGGGAGAACCAACCCGTCTTAGAGTCAAGGCGGTGTTGATGACCGTAAGTTCCATGGTCACGTCCCCTTTAATATCTTCCCAAAGTTACATATGAATTGCGATAGGACACCTTCACATATTCGCATTAGGGAATATAAGAAACAATTATTAACGTTACACTCCCTAATTTTTCAATCGCCCGTGCTTTGCTTAACACAGCGCGTGTGAGTTATAAAAAAAATGGCATCCGCGATTTCTTCGTTTTTAAATATCAGGTTTAATTTGCCTTGTCACCTCGAACCTTAGGTCTGGGTTTTCCTATTTACTGAATTATTCCAAGTCAATGTAATTGATGCATTTTGACTTTCTGGCCGATATCTTCATTTAGGTACAGCTTATGGGGTGCGCAGATATGTATATTCCCATTTGACCTTCTCACTTCTGTGTATCTATCGCAAAATTTTCCAGTATCAGCACTCCCTCTCTGAGTATTGTTGAACTTACCGTAAATCGCGAAACAGGACTGGTACTACAACGATTTTGTATAAGTTACTTCGTCTTACTATTTGGGATTTGGTGAGATGATTTACTCGTAAAAGGAGGTATCACTGAACATTGGTTTTAAATGTCTGAACATCATAATCTGAAGGAAATATTAAGATGGTAAGCCCGAACAACGAACATGTGATCATTCCTCACAAGGTGGTCTGTGATGCTTATACCGAGAACTGAAAACTGTTTTGTTTCTTCAATGCAGAAGGCAGCATTTTTTAGGTAATTTTTGGCTTCCTATTTAAAAATGCTATTGAGATCAGAATTTAATCATCTGATTATCATACGCTGCCATATTAAATCCAAATCTGAAGGACAAGGGCATGAATCTGAACGAGTATGAGAAGCTGAGAGTACTGTCGTCAAGAAAACAATTTAATGGATTAGAAGTTTAAGAAAAAATATCATTAATGAATATGAGAAAGAGTATGGTGGACAAAACGGAGTCCTGTGGCACACCGGTATTTAGTTTATGAAGATTTTGTGTGTCGAATTTGCAATGTAAAGAAATTACTAACACTCTTTTTGAACTAACTTTCTTTTAAGTTTAACATTTCAATTCTTAAATGTACATTAGCCTCTTGCTTTCAGAACGAAATTCATTTTCTTTAAATTACACTATCAAACTCGCTGCACAAACTACTTTTTCCAAGGTTTGCTTTTTTAAGCTTGCACAGTAAATACTGTCGCTCTAACACACTGTAAGAACAAGTTTTTGTAAAATTAATTATGAATTATTTATGTACCTACTTAGTACGAAAACATAATTGCAACTTTAAAACTATCATGTTACTTTAGACGAGTCGAATGATATTTAAAACCTAAGAACATCCTTTATTTTTTCGGGGAGATTACAGAACAAAATTTCTCTAAAGGGAAATATATACGAGTATAATGCAGTTTTAAAACCAAAAAAGAACTGATGGCAAAATTAAAATAAGAAGATTAAAAAATTTACTTTACGCACTTCCAGCTTTTTCATAAATGAGAACATTAATTTCTGAACAAAACATTAATAAAAAAAAATACTAATTACAATGAAAATGTAAGTGCAGTTTATATTTTTAAGGATTACTTCATCAAAGTAATGTCATACGATATTCCTCACCTTCAACATTGAATGTTAATTTCTTGAATTCTTGTCAGGCAATTTAAATCTCAAAGCTTAAACTATATATCCTTCTTGCCATCACTGTACTTTACAAGCACGTTCAGTGTTCCTTCAAGGAGTTGGTAATTAATTGTCTTGTATCCTGCGCACCGGTGGTATTCCTTTTCATTTTACATGAGAACTAGCGAGAATATAACCAACACCCTTATAATCTTACCTAACGGTGTGATTAAAGATACTACCTTCGTCTTATTATAAGGAGTTATAATAAGTCAAGTCAAGCTACAAGGACAAAAGATGCATTGTTTCGGTAGCTCAGTGTAATAGTTAAGTGCATCCTGCTCGAGAGGGTTAGGCAATGTATTATATGTTGGAGTTGTCTAAAGATGGAAAAAGGAGAACTCGTTTCTTAAAATTGTTAATTAAGATGCATGTACTTTACCTTGATGGTGTATGTGCTAAATGTGAAAGGATTATTAGAATGTTTACACGGTTGCTTAGGATTTAGTTAGGCTAGACAATTGGGGAAGCTATGAATTTTTAATAAATTAATACTCGTGGTTCAGTGTTCTTAGGTGCGCTTTATGTTAAAAATAAAATACTCGGCTAGGTCGCACATAAATATTCTGCTAAGTTCAATAGGCTTAAAATTAAAAACAAAAAAATAAGAAAATGGTTGTTATAAAAGAAAAAAGTTCAGAATGAAAAAAAAAAATTCAACAACTCCTGCAGTATTTTAAACAAATAAATGTCATTTAATTTCCTGACCAAACATGAATATTAAATCGTTGAAAACTCATTTTTAAAACTAGTTTTATATATAAAATGTATACGTTTTTATTATCAAAATAAATTATGTTAGAAAATATACTTTATCACTGGCAAGGAAATAAAATATAAAGAGATTTTTCCCAGAAACGTTTTCTTTATTCATCTTAGGACCAAAAATCCCTACATGCCATATATACTTACACATATACAAATTGAATAATATTGAAAATGAATAAATTGAAAATTGAATATAATAGCCCAGTAAAATTAGACCAAAATTGAGCAAACTTCGAAAATTCCGAAAACAGTTGAATTTCGGTAAAGAGCTTTATTTGGGTGTCGTAAATATTTCCTAAGAAGATTCCTAAATCCAGGCTAAGCTTTTTGGGTGCCTTTAACTCCCTAAAAGAAGTTAAGTAAGTTTAAATGTCCTATACCCTAATATTTGTGATTTTTTTCTCAAAATCTATTGATTGATTCTACGAAAAAAAGTCTTACAATGATATGTGTAAATTTAATTAGGTAGGCTATAATGTTTAACTTCAAAAATTCTTAAAAAAAGCTGATAGTTTTCGAAAAATTTGCAAAATAGAAAATTTCACTCTCCATTATCAGCTGTCAGAATATTTTTTAGGAACTGAGAGTCTAATTTTCCTACGCGTGCCTAATCGGGAAACTGTTGAGTGTCTTTAACCTATCAAAGTCCAGCAGCGCAACTTTTAGTCACATCTAAGTGCTTCCTTTACCCCCTCGTGGTGCTCCCCGGGCAATGATTTGTATATCCACACGAATTAGCTAAAATTGGAAAGCGCGAAAATCTCTCCTAACTCGTTATGTAACTGAAAACCATCTTGCTACCGAAACGGAAACAACGCCTCGGATAACTAATGATAATATGTTGACGACTTTTGGCTATCGAATTAGGACAACGATTGGTTTCTGGAATGTGAGGACACTCCTCGATGATTTCAGTGAAGGTCCCCACATTGCCAGATTACTCCAACTAGAGAAGGAATTCATTAGGTACACGCTGGACATCTTAGGCCTTAGCGAAATACGTTGGATGGGCTCGGGCAAGTTCAAGTCACCATCGCGTAACACTGTACTGCTCTACTCCTTAAAAGCTCCAGGAAGCACACGTGAAGCTGGGTATCTTCGAATCAAATTGATCACTTCGCGATTAGCCGGCACTTTAGAAGCAGTCTCCTGGATGTTCGTAATAAAAGATGGGCTGATATGGGACTTGCTCGAGACCAGCACCTTATGGTAGCTACTGTAAGACTTCGTACAGCTGCAGCTCGGAGATCCAACGCCATAACCCGCTTACCCAGGTTCAACGTCGACAGACTAAAGGATCTCTCAACACGCCAACAATTGAGAGACCACCTTTCACACGGAATGATGACAATCAGCAGCACGGAGCTTGAATCCATTGAAAACCACTGGAATGCTGTGAAAAATGTTCTTATATCAAGTGCTGAAAGAACAGTCGGCCGAGCGGAGGAAACAATAACGTTTGGCTTTCTGAAGAAACCTGGATACGGATTGGCGTACGGCAAAACTTAAGGCCCGCATTGCAGCTGCAACTGGAGTAGAAAAAAGAGAGCTAGAATCCATGTACCGCATGAGAAAGAGAGAGTTTCACCGCAGTGTAAGACGTGACAAGCGTAATCACATCAACGCTTTGGCCGAACAAGCAGAAGATGCTGCTAACAGATGCGACAGTAGAACCGTCTACAGCATTACAAAGGAACTGGTTGGTGCTCGCAGTTCCAAACAACACCTCGTAAAAGACTCAGACGGCTCGCTACTTAGTTTGGATGAGTATCAGCTGACAAGGTGGAAGGAATATTTTGCGTCGGTATTAAACGGAGCTATCAACAGCAATGTACACCTGACACCTGTTGAGTCGACAACAGGAACAACAAATTGCCGAATCCGCACTGCACCCCCCAGTAGAGATGAGATCCGCAACGCAATCAAAGCAATGAAGACCAACAAAGCGGTAGGACTTGAAAGCATTCCTGCAGAGCTTCTACACTTATAAAGAAAGCCTGGGTCTCCGAAGGATTTCCGAATGAGTGGAAAAAGGGAATGATAGTCAAGCTCCCTAAAAAAGGAGACTTAGCTTAGACAGGGCTGCATTCTGTCACCAATATTGTTTCTGTTGATGATAAGCGATGTCCTGCAAACGGCCTTGACGGGAAACGGAGGAATTCGATGGACTCTCACGTCTCACCTGAAACATCTTGACTATGCCGACAACATATGCTTGCTCTCTCATAGGATCATGGATCTCCACCAAATGACAACAGGGGTGGAGAGAGAAGCAGAAATCGTAGGGCTGAAAATCAACTCCGGCAAAACAAAGATGATCAGCCTAGGAACCCAGTCATCTTCTCTCATAAATATTTCTCAACAACCGGTGGAGAAAGTACAGAAGTATCATCTCTACGGAGGGTGGCACCGAACGGGACATCAGCAGTCGAATCGGGAAGGCAAAGGCTGCTTTCAGTATGCTTAGAAATACGACCCAAACGCAAAATAGTTGGCCTACTCATCAATTAACAAATTAACATTTTTTATGTGCCTATATTTTCTGGTCCCCAAGCAGTTTTTTTTAAATTTTTTTTGTCGATGTAATAAATTACATTTAATAAGTAAATTAGACCAAACAGAACTAAATTCGAGAAAGCACATATGGCTCCAGTTTGCATTCTCTCAAACAAAGATAGTGCATAATAGTTGGACTACTCTCTCTGGGATGCAAAATAGTTGGCCTATGAAGATTTAAATAGATTTTCAGTTAACCGTTATTAAAAAAATGACATGCACTTGTTTTGTTGTTTATTGATCTCCTGTTTTATGCAAGCCAGCAATAGTTTAATGTCAACCATGGTGCGTGGCGTTGCATTATCAAGAGACCTTAGGGAATCCATAAATAAAGCCTTCGGAACGGGATTATTGAGCTATAAGATCGCAAAACAATTGAATTTACCGCGCTCATCAATTCGAAACATTATCTCAAAGTTCAAAAATAGTGGAAATGTGGAGATCGGTTAAAAACCGGGACGCCCACCAATTGCAAAACCTCGAAATTGCCGAGTTTTAAAAAAAATAATAAAAGAAAATCGACGTCAAACGGCCGCTGCAATAACTGTTCAATGGAGGGGAAAGAATAAAAAAAAAGTGTTTCGGTCGACACTTGCAAACGGACCATGAAAAAAATTGGATACAAGTTTTATAAGGTTTGTTTTAGATTTATTTAAATTAGAGCAATTTTAATTCGTTAAAAACATAGGCCAAAGAAAAACCACTTTAAACACCTAAACAAAAGAAAAAGCGGTTAGAGTGGGCCAAACAACGTAAAAACTGGACTTTAAGTCAATGGCGGTCCGTTATTTGGAGTGATAAGTCCAGGTTTGAAGTTATCGTGGGCGACGAACGAAATTCATTAGAAATTCAAGAGGTTTTTCACAAAGATTGCCTTAAAAAAACGGTCAAGTTTCCAGCATCTCTAATGATATTGGGATGCATGTCGGGGCGGGGTTTGGGCAATTTACATTTTGTAAATGGAATTGTCAATGCTGCCAAGTACAGGATATTCTGGAAAATGAGCTTCTCCCATCAATACCACGACTTCAAACCAGTGATGGAGACTATATTTTCCAACAGGATGGAGCTTCTTGTCATACTGCAAGGTCTACAATGGCGTGGTTATCTACTGAAGCTATTCCTTTACTGGAATGGCCTTCCAGCAGCCCTGATCTTTCACCAATTGAAACTGGCTTTCATAAAATCAATCAAAAACTGCGAAAAGAACCATGCCGGACTCTTCAAGACCTTAAAGCTAAAATCATAAATATTTGGGAGTCTTTTGGTACGAAGAATGTCAAAAATTAGTTGGCACAATGCCACGACGCATAGAAGCAGTTATCAAGGCCAAAGGCGACGTAACACCATGGTAAAATAAAAATTAAGACCCATAGGCCAACTAATTTGGGAATTGCACTCGAGTTTTGGTCGAATATAGGCCTTATAGATTACAGCCAGATCAGAAGGGGTAAAACATTTCTTGCAACATCGAAGGAAACCTAAGAACTTAGCAGCGTTATTGGAGACATCGAATATGTGGTCTATGATACACATCCATAGAACTGAGATTTGTTCGATTTCTTAAATACAAGGGCCGCTTGACATGGGTGTGGGTCGCACTTTAACGTGAGTGGACCTATTGCTAAAAAAGTCATATTGCCTGTCATTGAGAACCTTTCGTTCTTCAAGATATTTCTTGAGCTGATAATTAATCAGTGTTTCCATGACCTTAGAAAGAAGGGATGTAAGTGCAATTGCGACATAGTTAGAGGGGTATGAATATTCGCCTTTTTTAGGGGCAGGACAGGATGGCTGGAAAAATTTTGTTTTCCATCCATTCGGGAGGAGACCAGCAGAATAAGACAGATGAAAAAGCTTACGCAACGGTTTTGTCAGCGTTGAAGAACACCCCTTCAGAACAATTGAGGGGATATCATCCGGGCCAGCAAATTTGTGTACATCTAGATTTTTAGTATTCTTGCAACTCTACGAGTGCGAAAGAAGTTTTGGTGCAATGAAATTGGCTTTTTCTTGTAAGTTCACATAAGGAGTGTCATTCAAAACGAGCGAAGGAACCCAAGAAGAAGTAATGTTTCATACGTTTTTTTACAAATGACCAAACATTTTTACTACCTTTGCGACATTCTAGTAATTGTTGCCGTAATTTCTGGTCATGCAAAATGAATTCTTCTTGATTAAAATTTCTCATTCAGAAAAGAATTAAATTTGTAATCATATCTGCACTAGAGTCAACCTCACTACCGAGGAAGCATAGCGACCAGTTAAAGTTCCTGAAGAAAGCGCTGCCACGAAGAATTGTGTACATTGAAATCGCCGGTAATAACGATTTCACTGTGGGGAATAGCGCTTCGAACTCGTTAGAAGTCGAATTACTATCCAAAACTTGGACTGCGATAAATAAAGCATGTATCAATGATGCGCTAATGGGCAGTTAAAAAAATTACGTATTGCAGGCATGGTATACATCTTGGTCAAATTTAAATAACACAAGGATTGTTATTAATAGTATAGTTGACATAATATTATAATATATGCATACAATATTAATTTCCAATGTCTTTTTGTCATACAGAATCGAACTGGACGTTGAGACATTGGAGTTGTGTTATATGATGCGATGAGTCTTGGTTCGAACTTTGTATTCGATACTCCGGATCAAAAGTCCTAAGAATAAAAGATGAAGTATTTCACGCAGATTGTTTTCGCAGAAACCCAAAATTTACGGCACTAGTTATGGTCTGGGGATGTTTTTCAGCCCAAAAAGTGAGCTACCTTTGCTTTATTGACGGCACAGTAAATACCAAAAATATCAAGACATCTTAGAGCTTCATCCTAAGCCCCATTCCCAGGTTGCAAACGGAATATGAATGTTTTACATTTCAACAATATGGCAAATCATGTCATGCGAAATATAAGTTGGCACTCAAATACTAACGTGGCCTGCAAATAGCCTCGATCTGTCTCCAACTCAGATTTTGTGAGGAAAAATGAAGAAAGAGTTAAGGCCAATCCAGCTTAAAAAAACATACATGAATTAAAGCAAAAAAAAAAAGCAAGAAGCATGGGATGGTTAAATCTCAGAATGCTGCTATAATCTTGCGATAACACCCAACTCAACCGAACAACCAAGTCGAATTGCAACCGCTATAGGTACTAACCTTAAATAATATCACTTAAATAAAATAACAAAAATATTATAAAATATGCTGGCCAAAAATAAATATATTATTGTACATACATATAAAACATAAATATAAGAAATGCTATTTTGATCAAAACTAAATTCTAGCTCTAAAATATTTATTTATTGTGATACGAGTAAAATTGTCGGACGCCACTGGCTGGTGGAAGAATTGTATCCCTCCCTATGACTATGTATAAGCAATCACATTTGAGAGTCTGATTATTCTCATAAATTGTCTTTATGTCCTGTTTTGTTATCTGTTGATAAAACCATTGAATTTGTATTTGTATAGAAAAGTAGTCGTTTTTAACAAGAAAAAAAAAATACAAGAATAATTAATATTGTGTGTAAGATTTATTTTATAATATCTTACGAACAAGGATTTCAAGATGATTAAATTAATTATTCGACTGAGTGGCTAGACAACTAAGGTTTCCTTTCGATAATCTAGACAGTATGCCTTGTATGTTAATTTAATAAAGAGAATGACTAGATAGTTTATCGGCCAATTATTCATCTCTATCTTTCTTCGATCAGAATAAGAAGCTATTATACCGAATGGTTGCGACGAACTTGCTTTGATAAAGTTTAAATGTCTTAGTCTGTATGAAATGGTATAATATAAAATATTGCGCACTTCTGACTGGTTCGGGTCGAAAAAGTTTTTGGTGATGACATCTAGATTAGATAACTTTTAATCGCACTCTTTGAATGTTTTTAAAAATCTGAAAAAGAATAAATAAATAACTTTGAATTAATTTTAACTTTGTGCTATACTATTAGTTTTTATACGGACATAATTATGATGTTAAGTTGATAATGGAGTAAGAGACTAACAAAATTTAATAAAATTAACGACATGTGATCTAAATAGTACTTGTTCTTATGATGAAATTTTCAGAAGCACAAAACAAGGTTTTTCCTAACGATTTTCTTAGTAGTTGAAGCTTAAAACAAAATGCAACAAGCAAATATGAATTTTTGCAAGAATAACAATCTAAAATCGTTTAAATAAGTTTTGCATGTATGGATAATATTTTTAAGAAACTTTCGTACCCCAATTCAAAGTCTTTTTATTTGTACAAATGTAAATTAAATTTCTTAAATTAATTAATAACCCATTTTTAAAGTATATTTTTAAACTTTTTAAAAGTTTCATTAAAATCAATTATGTCGAAAATGAGAATCAGATAATCGAAAAAATTGTTATATAGAAGGTACTGTCAGTAATAGCTTACATATTTTAAAATTTATATTATAGATTGTAAAAATTAAGCGAAACGGAAAAATTTTCATCAAAATATAAAATACTTTTTCGAAAACTATTTTTTAACACTTTCACGATGAATACTGTTATTTTTAGATACAAATTTAATTTTTTCCTACATCTAGTAGATAGTGTCGAAAACCTATTAATTATTGAGTTTTTAAAAAATCGAGTATGTGATTTTGGAAATATTGAGATTTCAAACAATTTTAAAACAAAATACTTTTCAAACTTTTTAAGTGCCTTATATCGTGTAGTTCCACATGGTCCAACCAGGCTCTAACCTCTAAGAAATTGGTTATCATCATTCTGTAGCACTCGCCATTGACGGTGACCGCTTCACCAATGACGTTGTCAAAAAGTAAGGACAAATGACGCCTGCGCGCCGGACCCAAATCCACAAACGGTAAACTTTTGAGGATGTATTATCACCTGGTAAACCTTCTTTCTTTAATGTACATTAAGCTATATCGCTCTACCAAATTTCATCATTCTACAGCGATCGGAAGTGCTCCATATAAATTAAAAATTTTCTCAGAAAGTGGGCGGATACCATGCCCCCTGAATGGAAAATCTCAATGTTTATTGTTTGTCCCTTATATGCAATTTAAGCCCTACCGGTTCACCAAATTTCATCGTTTTACAGCAGTCGCAAGTGCTCCATTCAACTAACACCCATTCGGAGAAAGTGGGTGGATACCACGCCCCCTGAATTAAAAACTTCAAATTTTTGATTTTTTCCTCTGCTTGCATGACAAGACCTACCGTTGTGCAAAATTACAAGATTCTACGATGTCGGAAAATGCTCCATAATTTTGATGATCTGTCAGTCAGTGAGTCAGTCAGTTACGGTTTTTGTGATTTTTGGGGCCTTATATCTCAGGAACCGCTTATGCTAGAAAATTGAAATTTGGTGACGCGCCTGTGCCTGACTAGCTTAGAAAATATTCGGAATTTTAAGTTTCTGACTTCATTGGTAGTGAAGAAAGGGAGGGGTCAAACATCGCCTGAGGTTGTTCCTGTAAGAAGGGTGTAGTGCCAGAACTTGGCTGGGCACTACCCTGCCCTTTGATCCTGCCTGAGAGTGAGGCAACCTTATCCGCAAACCTTATACTGACGCATTATATGCCTTAAGGGAATTATTCTTAAATTAAAATATCTTATTACAAATATTGAAAGTAATTTGCTGCGTCTGTTGTTCACTCACGATTAAATGTATCTTTTATTATAATGATAGCGTAAAAAGTACATTTTTCACCGAAAGACAGCCATACGATGTCTCATCAAAAAAAAAAGTGTAACCATACCCCTAACGGGGCCAATTATAGAATAGGAGAGAATGTGATTAGAAATTGAATCAAAATGAAAGAGAAGATCATAAGATACTCGTAATAAAATGAACGACTGGGTCGCACGAACTTGCTCCTATGTAATAGACTAAGAATTTCAAAAATGAATGCTATTAGAGAAAAACTGTTTTTAAGCAAAAAATTAATTTTTTAAATGACTACAACAACTTTTTTAGTAGTTGGAGGTAAAAATAGGGTGCCATGTGATTCAATCAAATATAGGTTTATGCAAGAACAAAAATTATAAGTCTTTGTAGTGGTTTATTAAAAAAAATCATCTTCTATGTAAAACATTTTTAAGAAAAAAATTTGACAAGCCAATTTAAAGTTTTTATTATTGTTCGAATAAAAATTAAATGTACTCTCTAAAAAATTTCATTAAAATCCGTTATGCCGATAGTGAGAAATTCAAAATTTAAAAAAAAATGTTCTATGGTAGATACAGTCAGTAATTTCTTGTTTTAAAATTGTTTTCATTAAATTATAGATCTTAAAAATTAATTAAAAGAAAACAAATCATGCAAAATTCTCGGAACCGTTTTCGAGAAAAATACAATTTTCGAAAACCATTTTTTAACATTTGTATGGAGGGTACCTTTATTTTTAGGTAAAATAATTTTTTTTTTCTTACAGCTTATAATTCATATTAAAAAACTTTTATTTATCAAGTTTTGAAAAAAATCGAGCATGGGGTTTTCGAAATATTGAGTTTTCAAAAAAAAAAAACAAAAATTTTTTGTTTGAAAATTGAATACACAATAATATTGAAACTACTGGGGAGCCTTAACATAAAAAATAAAATGCACGACTGGGTCGCACGAACTTGCTCCTATGTAATAGAAGAACAAAAATTATAAGTCGTTGTAGTGGTTTTGGTACGCCAATTCAAAGTTTCTAGTATTGTTCGAATAAAAATTAAACTTACAAAAATAAAATAAAACTTAAATTAAATTTTTAACTTATTGATACAATTGAATATCATTATGTTTAAAAAAAAATAATAATAATAATAAAGATGAATTTCCACTATGTTATCTTCAATAATAACTATTAATAAATTTACCAAGATATAATTAGCTTCTATTGTACTTTTGTAAAATTCATAAATGTATTTAACAAATGATCTAAAATCCTTGTTAGTTAACTTTAAATTTAACATGAAAAAAAATTAAATAATTGAAACTGTATTCAATCTTATCTTATATTATCCTTGAATTGTTACTAATTTACGATTATTTATATTTCACAAAATTCCTTTGTAAAAAACTCATATATAAGTATCTTTAATTTTAAGCCATATTATGAGAAAAACAACATAAAAATGCTAATATAATAGGGCCTTAAAAACCTATTTGTGTTATGAGGCCTCATCAAATCAACAACATACAGTAGATGACGGGTATAAGAAAGTCAAAAAATCCAAAGAATTTCTTTCTTATATCCGTGCTTTCTTGTATAAAAACATTTTATATAAGAAAGAAAATTTCTTATATAAATAAAATGGATACAAGAAAGAAAATTTCTTATATAAATACAAATGTATATAAGAAATAAAATGTCTTTTATCAGTTAAAAACATCAAATTTATAAAACAAAATAAATGACATTTATAGTATATGTACATATATATATACCCTTTATTATTTAATAAATATACATAAATAGTTCACAACATAAAAAAACAAAAACATAATGAAACTTCATTTTGTTCTTCCTTCGAAAACAGTTTCGAATGGTTTGCGGGGTAACTAGCCAATAAGACCGTTTAATAACATACAAGGTCTTTAAAATGGTAAATTCTTTTAAAAAAATATCAATGTAACCATTCTCAATTGCCAGAACTTGCTTGTGGATTAAACATTTTCTGTACTGAGCCTTAAAGGACTGGATGATTCCTGTGGTAAAGATTAAAATTCAAAATTGAATTACGGCTTGGAATGGTTGAAACTAAAACTTCTTACCTTGGTCCAATGGTTAGATAAGGCTTGTTGTGCAAGGCGGTAAAAACAAAATTTCAATGTTTGTTGGTGTGAAATTCAATTTATGACAGGATGCATTATCAACAAGTAGCAAAATTTGCTTCTTTTTTACTCTCAAGTTCCTCTGAATGTTTTATAATTTTCGACAAAGTACTTTTCGCAACTTTTCGCAATTTTTTTGGAAACCACAACAAAAACTAAACATAATTAAACCAGCAAACAGTCAATGTGTTTTTCTCGCTCAACAATCAATCTGTCACTGGTCGCGTTCGGATACGTATCCAAAGGTATCCGGATTTGTTGGTGTTGTTGTAATCCCATAGGAAAAAACAACTGATTAACGAAACAGCTGATGTCAAGCAGAAATCTAAAGCTATCCAAAAATTTTTGGTATACTAAACTATCCAAGGGGAATTTGGAAGAACAGCTGACATTTCAGCTGATCTATTTTCTTTTGTGTCGAGTACAGGGTTGGCCGAACTGTAACTTTTAACATTTGTTACGTCTAGTACTAATTTACTAATTTAGAAAAGTAAAGTTTGTTGCATTAAAGATCTCATTCGGATCCTACTGCAAAGCTTTTATTCTTTGAACTTCAGATCGTTTCTTCATATAGGAGGTATTAAACTCAAATTCTTTTAGGGTTTTCATAGAAATATGAAATAATCTTAACTCTTAAACATGACTTGTTATGGGATTATATGTACATATTTAGAGCTGAGTTTTCAGAAAAGGATTCTTTTAAGACTATAAGCTTATAATCTTATTGCAAGAAGAGAAAATAGTTTAGCTATAAGATTTAAGTAGTTTTAAGCTGCAAAAGTGTTTACCTCTTAAAATAAAAATGTTATGAAACCCAGTTCAGTTTCATAACAAGATATTAATACTTAGGTATAACAATGGGATATAAGAGAGTTGTATGGGAGTTTTTTTTTCGTCAGATTTCAAGAGTTTAGCTCTGGAGAGTATGTTAGTTGGACTTATTCATTTTAATAAGAAGTGAAAATGGCTGGTCAAAAAGCCACTTCTTGGCTTTTATTATTTTTAAAAATATTTATATGTATACATATATGGTAATATTTATATGTACGTACCTTGAAACGACAGCGTCTGCTCACCAAATTAATGCGAACAAGCACTTAAAGAAATCGTAGCTTAACTCTGTCGGCTTAAAGCTCACCGCTAATTAAAATCACAAAAAAAAAAGAAACCTCGTTGGCGTGAGATAATTTGTGGTTAAAAAATCTGCCCTTTTCAATTTACCTTCCCTCATTGCAGGATTAAATTATCAAAAATTTGAACTAAAAACTTAATAGACATAGTCAGTTGTATATATTTATAAGGGCTATCCCATATTATATTCTTAAATATTTAATAAATTATTATAATAAAATAAAATTCATAGGATTTGTAATTCAGTATACATACATATGTATGTATAATATTAATTGTTTGTTTTGCGGATTAGCAAATGGTCTCTTGCTGCAACTAAATCGTCGCAACATATCTTGTACAATAAATTCAGCATTAAAAAATATCTTTAAATCATGTGTTCATAATCCAAATCCTTTGATTATGCCAAAGAAAATTGTTTGTCTCCAAAAATAAACTCCCCATCTATCATACATAATTCCTACAATTCCTCATCCTTATGGTAAATGAAACATTTTCAGTTTTTGTACAAACCTTTATAAGATCGCATAGATGTGCAAAATTGTTTGGTTTCCATTATTCTATTTTTTTTAATGAATTAACTACGTATGTAGCAGACGTAACAGATTGTAGTAAATTAGGCATGTAGTTGAATCGGCCAACCCTGGACGATTCACGTCTTTTTTTGACTTTGACAGGAAATGTTACCTATCCAGTTTTGGTCGTTCGCCAACGTATCGGATACTAAAGTATCTTAGATACCCTATCGGTCTACGAAGTGAACGCGGCCACTATTTTTGCAACTCAATAAGGGTGCGTTCAGAAATATTTAAGGTTACATGGGAAAATTTCTTATAAACGTTTAATATTCTATTAAGTGAATGAGATTTTGTATCAGAATAAGTTTCTTATATCAGTGTTTTTCTTATAAACGTCTTTCTTATAAGAGATAAATTTAACACGTGTTTATATGGGAATGTGCATGGTGTTTTGGAATGTCTGTCATATAAGCGTGTCTTTCTTATATGAGACTTTCTTATATCCGTCATTTACTGTATAAATAAATAAATTTACAAAAAAAAATATTGAGCCGTTTCTGAGATATCGAATTTAAAAAAAAAGAAAAAATAGATTTTTTTTTTCAAAAATTCAAAAAATATTTATTTTAAAGTTTTGAAATGCAATGTGTTTAAGACTTTTTAGAAGCTTGTCTATAAAAAATTTCATTAAGATCCGTTATGTGGATAATGAGAAATTTAAATTTCGAAAAAATGGTTCTATGGTAGATACAAGCTGTAATATCTTAATTTCAAATTTCAAATTTTATCAAAATTCTAGGCGCCGTTTTCAAGAAAAACACGATTTTTAAAAACCATTATTTTTAATTTTTTAGCATTTGTATGGTAGGTACCTTTATTTTTAGGTTTTTTTTTTTTTTTTTTTTTTATATAATCTACCCGCGCTCAAGGGATTATGATTACCCTTTTAAATGTTTCCACACAGCGCGGGCGTGAAGTTAATGAAGAGAAAGAAGGATAGGAAAGATGTGTAAAATAATTTTTTTTTTCTCATATCTTGTACATTATATTAAGAAACTTTTATTTATGAAGTTTAAAAAAAATCTAGCATAAGGCTTTCGAAATATTGAGTTTTGAAAAAAAAAAATTTGAAGTTTTTTTTAAAAATCCAAAAAAATTTTTTTGAAAATTTGAATACACAATTCTATTAAAGTGCTTAGGGAGCCTTGACAAAAAAAAATGATCAAAATCGGTGGACCCGTTTTTGAGAAAATTAAAAACAAAAAACATGGTTCCAAGCGGGGTACCAAAAATAACCATTTTTCGGAATTTTTTTTTCAACCATTACCTAACTTTAATTAAAAGTAATTTTTTAATTTTTTTTAAATCTGTGGGACAGTTTTTGAGAAAAAAAAAAATATTTCTAAAATTTCGAAAAAAAATTCGTATGGCAGGTACCGTTATTTTTGGCCTTAAAAAAAGAAAAAAAACGTGTGGGGGAAAAAATCAAAACCCATATCTACCAAGTTTGAAGAAAATTAGCCAAGTCGCTTTGGCCGTAGTCGAACCGACAGACAGACAGACAGAGAAACAGATAGACAGACAGAATTGCGAGACCCACTTTTATGGTCTTCGCTATCATGGTAATGTCAACTTTGATCAAAATCTCGATTTTTCTTTACGAATGCATAACTTGCCTTATAGTGCCTATAAGTCGCAAGGAAAAAATATGGGCACAACTCCTAAAACTGGCTAAAATGCTTCTCGAAAGCTCCAACCAAAATGCAATAACCTCAAAATAATTACGGGTTTTCTCACTACAAACTGAGAGGGCATCTTAGTAGGTTCCGAGGAAACCCGAGATCATATAAATAGGTGGATGTGATGGACTCGTGCATCGAAGACTTAGGTATTAGGGACGTGACCAGATAGAAAAGAGTGATGTACAATTCCTCAATATACCTAGCTAAGCAACTCCATTATACTTATGTTTCTAAAGAAAGTTTCTAAAGAAAAGCTATTGTATGTGCAATCTAACTCAGTTGTATACGTGGTCAAAAGGTCACAATACACTTATACCCCAAAATTAGTCATTCATGCATCATCATAGTAATATCAAGTTTGATCAGAAACTCGAGTTCGATTTTTTGACAAATGAATTTCTTTTTTTGAGCGAAACGGTCGTGCATTTTATTTTATATCTTATATGCTCTCCATTAACCAGATTTGCTTTTACTATTACGATGAATAATCCATCCAAGTATATAATATCATATTTATGTACAATAATTTTCGATTTCTATTCAATTTGCCCTTTTCTCTATTAACACCTTTGCAGGAGAAAGTTCTTGGCTATAAATAACTCTTTGATTAATAAATCAACACACAAAATCCATCTCCATTAAATAAAATCTTATCAAACAAGTATTTTAAGGGTTTCCTTTACGTAAAGTCATTAGATGTTGTGCAGACATTATTTACAGTTTGAAAAGGAATCCGAACGTGATAAATTATCTTATACCTATTATTTAAAAAATTTGAATTAGTTCGAATTTAAGAAGCAATTTCAATGGTCTTTATAGTTAGGCTAGGAACGCACTTGCGATTTTTTGTCGAGACGATTAAAAAATCGCGGTCGCCACAAATTAGTATAGGCTAGGAACGCACTTGCGATTTCAATCGCGCGGTTTTTTAGTCGCAAAAATAGAACACATGGATTTAAATGAGAATGAACGCACTTGATACCAACAAATCACGACGATTAAAAAGTCGCAATTTGTTTCATTTTTCTTGCGATGCGATTGTCGTAATTTAAAATAACACAAATGCACTCTATTGGATATGCTCACACTGGCGATTTAAATTTTTACGACTTAAAAATCGTAATCGCAAAGAGAAATGAGCATGCACATGCGAATTTTCGTCGAGGCGATTAAAAAGTCGTAGTCGCTACAAATTATTGTCATGCACGCACTTGTGTTTTTTTTTTTTGTGCGCGATTATTTAATCGCAAAACATAAAACACACTACTTTTTATGTGAGTGCACGCATTTGCTACAACTAAGTAGCGATAGAAAAATCGCTTGAAAACATAGAACTTATTTCATTTTTATAATCGCTGCGATTTTTAAGTCGCATGTGCGTGCATTCACATTAAACGCCATGTGTCTTATTCTTTGCGGCTAAGAAATCGTGGATTAAAAATCACAAGTGCGTGCATAACAATTTCTTGTTGCGATCTTTAAGTCGTAGTAATTTAAATAGTATGTGTGAGCATATATATTTGAGTGCATTTGTTTCATTATAACCTACGACAATCACATCGCCAGAGAAATGAAACAAATTGCGACCTTTAAATCGTCACGATTTGTTGAAATCAAGTGCGTTCATTCTCATTTAAATTCATGTATTCTATTTTTTACGACTAAAAAACCGCGCGATTGAAATCGCAAGTGCGTTCCTAGCCTAAATCTGTTAACAGAACTAATACAGAGGAAATATGCTGTACATATAACATAACATTTAAGCCTATTGGACTTTACGTCAAGCACTCATGGAAACATTTTTTTAAACTGATTTAAAATTCGAATCTATGGGGTGAGTTATGGAAAAATTAATTTCTAGTGGCAAGATGAATTGAGATATTTTTTAAAGAAGCATAGTTCCTAATAGCTTGTCAATTTAATGAAAATAGACAATCCTGTTTTCCTTTTCCTCGTAATCCTTTCATATAAGAATTTAATAAAATTTCTATTATTAATATTCCTTTCAAAATAAATTGTCTTCAATATTGTGGAAAATACGAGTATCTACCTCCATATCTATGGGTATATTTGCTTTTAATCAAATGAATGTCTCAAGGTTTTTATTTTATTATTATGACAAAGCAAACTCGTATTTATTCAATGTCTAAATTGTAAATATGTCGTAACCCAGTGTAATTTACGATATCTACCTCTACAATCTTTGTAGCAACAAGACTTTCTCTAGCTTTTTATACTCGATCCTTCACCTTTGGTTACACACACATATTTATCTAAACATAGGAAAATAGATATGGGTTGACGTTAAATAGACTTTTAAAAGGAGTATGCAATGTTTTTTACATAAAAAGGCATTTGACATTTTGATGAGACATCGTGTCGCTGTCTTTCGGTGAAAAATTTATTTTTTACGCTATCATTAGAGTAAAAGATACATTTAATCGTGAGAGTGAACAACAGACGCAGCAAATTACTTTCAAGATTTCTTATTAGATATTTTAAATTAAGAATCATTCCCTTAAGGCATATAATATGCGTCAGTCTAAGGTTTGCGGATAAGGTTGCTTCACTGCCAGACAGGAGCCACTTTACGACTCCATCGAGATTATTGTTGATGTTGATAGACGACAGTAATTAACAACGATGAAAAATTAAATATATTTTTATATCCAATAATAGAGAACTTAGACAATATGTTCGTCGTTTAATGGAAACGAGATTTGAATTCGGGCCGAAATAAGTGTCGAATGTGGTTTACTTATTGATTCAAAATAGCTTTTTTGGTCTTTAGTCCACAAAAATTGGCGTTTCATGTGAGATCGCCGGGACGAAACGCCAATTTTTGTGGACTACTGTCATTTTTATCTTAATTTCAAAATTTTAATAAAAGAATGTAAAAAGCAAGCGGAGCAAAAAATTTGTATCGAAATTCAAGGTGCCATTTTCCAGAAATAATACGATTTCCCAATATCATTTTTTAATATTTGTATACGGCAAATAGCTACTGTTATTGTACTGAAGATAGTTTTAAAAACCTGATACATATGTACATAGATATCAAGTTGCAGAAAAATCAAGCATTCTTAAAATTCAAAAAAAAAATCGAAAAATCTGAAGAGAAAATAGTATTCAAATTTTTTAGGAGCTTAAGAATAAAGATTGATCAAATTCCTTTTAACAGTTTTTCAAAAAAATCGAAAACCAATAAAATAATTCTGTGGGAGGCATCCTTTAAAACAGTTTCTTGTAATAACAGCTTCTTCTCAAGCTTTAACTAAATGAAATTTTTGAATTTTTGTTTTTAATTTTTGGAACAATTTTTAAGAAAAATATATTCGGTAAAATTTCAAAAAAAATTGTAAAATAAAAAAAGTGGGAGGAAATTTAAAAATTATATACATATCTACATACAAATACCCAGTTTAAATAAAATCGGCTCAGCCGTTTAGGCTGCAGCAGGGTTGCAAAAGCTTAAGTCGCTTTTTAGCTTAAGCTTGGCTTTAATTCACAAGCTAGTGGGTGACTTATGAATTAAGAAAAATGTAATTCAGCAGCTAGTTACTGACTTATGAATTAAAAAAAATTAATTCAGAACCTACTAAGTGACTTATGAATTAAAAAAATTAAAGTCATGAGCAAGTAAGTGACTTAAGAATAAAAAAAAATTTATTCAAAAGTTACCTAGTGACTTATGAATTAAAAAAAATAAAATGCACGACTGGGTCGCACGAACTTGCTCCTATGTAATAGACTAGGAATTTTAAAAACGAATGTTATTAGAGAAAACTGTTCATAAGGATAAAATGAATTTTTTTTAATTCTTTAAGTAGTAAGAGATAAAAACAGAATGATATGCAATATGCAATGAATTTATGCAGGAACAAAAATTATAAGTCTTTGTAGTGGTTCCTTAAAAAAATAAGCTTTTATGTACAAAATTTTTAAAACATTTTTAAGAAAAAATTTTGTTACGCCAACCTTAAGTTTTTATTATTGTACGAATAAAAGTCTAATTTCCAAAAAAAATACTAAGCCGTTCTTGAGATATCGAATTTTTCAACAAAAAAAAATTACTTTTTTTTCTAAAAATTGAAAAAATATTTTTTCTTAAGTTTTTAAATGCAATGTTTTTTAAACTTTTTAGGAGCTTTTTATACAAAATTTCATTAAAATCCGTTAAGTCGATAATGAGAAATTCAAAATCTCGAGTTCGATTTTTTTACGAATGCATAACTTGCCTTATAGTACCTATAAGTCGCAAGTAAAAATAATTCATACGTTAATGGATTAAATCTGATTGAAAAATTATTAATTGGAAAATTTATAAGCTAGCATGATAATTTTATGACACACAAAATCTTGAAATCTACTTTCGTTAATAATTAAAAAATTATGTAGCCAAAACAAGCTTAAGCATTTCCAATCTATCAACTAGCTTATGAATTATTTTTTTTTTTAATTTATAAGTCACTTTGTAGGTAGTGAATTAATTTTTTTTTTTTAATTCTTAAGTCACTAACTTGCTCATGACTTGAATTTATTAATTCACAAATCATCAACAGACTTATGACTTATGGTTTTTTACTTGCGACTTATAGGTACTATAAGGCAAGTTATGCATTCGGAAAAAAAATCGAACTCGAGATTTTGATCAAAGTTGATATTACGGTGATAGCGAAGACTAAAAAAGTGGGTCTCGCAATTCTGTCTGTCTGTCTGTCGGTTCGACTACAGTCTAATCGGCTCGGCCGATTTTCTTCAAACTTGGTAGATCTGGGTTTTAATTTTTTCCCACCACACGTTTTTTTCTTTTTTTTTTAAGACCAAAAATAACGGTAACTGCCATACGATTTTTTTTCGAAATTTTATAAATATTTTTTGTTTCACAGAATTTTTTTTTAAAAAATTTGAAAAATTTCATTTGGTTAAAACTAGGTAATGGTTGAAACAAAAATTCCAAAAGATTTAATATTTTTGGTAGCCCCCTGGGTCCAGTCTTTTTGTTTTTGATTTTCTCGAAAACGGTACAGCCGATTTAAATCATTTTTTTTGCCAAAGTTTGAATATTATTCCATATTCAAATTTTCAATTTCTTATTTTTTGGATTTTTAAAAAAAAATTCAATTTTTTTTTTTTGGAAACTCAATATTTCAAAAACCCCAAGATCGATTTTTTTCAAACTTGGCAAATAAAAGTTTCTTAACATAATCTACAAGATTTAAGAAAAAAAAAATTGTTTTATCTAAAAGAAACGGTACCTTCCATACAAATTTTAAAAAATGGTTTTCGAAAATCGTATTTTTCTCGAAAACGGTTCCGAGAATTTTGCTAAATTTTTTTTTCTTTTGATTAATTCTTACGATCTATAATTTAATAAAAAAAAATTGAAATCTAGATATTACTGACTGTACCTACCATAGAACGATTTTTTCCAATTTTGAATTTCTCTTTATCGGCATAACGGATTTTAATGACATTTTTTACAAAGAAGCTCCTAAAAAGTTTAAAAAACATTGCATTTCAAAACTTAGAAAAAAAAAAATATTTTTTCAATTTAAAAAAAATTTAATTTTTTTTTGAAAAATTCGATATCTCAAGAACGGTTTAGTATTTTTTTTTGGAAATTTAACGCTTATTCGTACAATAATAAAAACTTAAGGTTGGCGTACCAAAATTTTTTCTTAAAATTTTTTTACATAAAAGCTGATATTTTTAAGGAACCACTACAACGACTTATAACTTTTGTTCTTGCATAATTTCATATTTGCATAGCATTCTGTTTCTATCTCTTATTACTAAAAGAATTTAAAAAATTCATTTTATCCTTTTCTTTAATAACATCCTTTTTTAAAATTCCTAGTCTATTTATTACATAGGAGCAAGTTCGCGCGACCCAGTCCAATTTTAAAAATTGGGTTTTATGGTTATGAGTAGCTGAACGATGACATATCCAAAAACCACACCTAGAATAATGAAAATCTGGAAGGGCGCTCATATATTATACAAAATCAACCATAAGTTGAGAAAAGCACTCGAAGTGGAAAAAGAAATTACAGAAAAGATTTTAATAAGTGTAAAAGTAGTGAAGAGTTGGGAAAACATGAGTCGTTTTTATAAGAAAAAAATTAAAAAAAAATTGACAGTGGCAGGAGCGGAAACGCTAATTTTTTTTATAAATCTTATAATATATTTTGTGAAGTATATTTTTCACTTGGTCTTTTCATTTTAAATTATTCACCTCACGCCACAATTGTTTGCTGGTAAAATAGAATACATCCCTGAAACACATAATTTAAAACGGTTGAGAGTCGAAACCAAGTCAGTTTACATGATACTCCAATGCACTTACCATTACGCCAAGGACCACTTAGGGCAATAACTTAAGAAAACAAAAATTAATACTGACAACAAATTTCCTTTTCAATCGAAAAAGTGTTTCGCTCTTTAATTTGCGAGTCCTTGTTTGCTGCTTCAAAATCAGAATATTGGTTCCGACTTTGAAAATATTTTCAAGGACAGGAAAACTTTTAAAGTGAAACAATCATGTGGGTGGGGATTTTATTTGTATTGTCAATCAATTCAACGATTTTTTTTTATTTTTATCGAAATCAAAAAACAAAAGTTTTTGAAGAGGATCATAAACTAATTAAATTCAATCGACCGCTGTTTAAAGGACTTACCTCTCGATTAAGTTTGAATTAATTTTTACGTTATGCTTGTCAGTTAGTCGATTTTGTTTTTCAAACTTTGTTTTTTGTTTGTTTTACGAACACGTTACTAAAATGATAGCATGCTTGAAGGCGAATCAGATTAATAAAAAAAATTATCAAAGCTGAAATTGGTTTTCGTCATTGACGGCGGCGACGTTAAAAGATTTTAATTACTGTACAAATAAAACTTTATGAGCGACGATAGTGAAAATTAAAGTTTGAACACGTTTCGTTGATGCTGTTTTTATAATTTGTCCTTCTGTCTATAAATTGATGAATTTGAGCAAAAAATTGATTTTAATTTAGTTTTCCTAAAACCATAAATCAATTTAAAGTTTGTTTTTGTTTTTCAGGTTTGTCCCATGCGGATGTTGCATAACACAAAATAAATGTTTCAAACAGAAGACAGGGAGTGGTTGAGGGTTCAAAGGACAACAGTTTTTTAGTAGCCCCATGGAATATTAGAATACAGATGAACGGTATAGCTTCAGGAGAATATTTCTCTCGGTCGATCTTTGTTCCTGTTTTCATCAAAGATCAAACATTTAGCTTAAAATTAGAATTTTTGGATACCTTGGATCGCGTTCAAAAATACAAAATATTCTGACGATTAACGGAACAAAAGTCGTATTTTCAATATTTTTAAAAAATCACTTTTGATAAAAAAAAAAACAAAAAAACATTAACGACAACATTCACAATAATTAGTTTTAGCTTGCTTTTAACGAAGAAAACATAAATTTTATTTTATTTCAGATTTAATAGAAATGTTTAATCTCAAAATTTAAAAAAAAAACAACAGAAAAAAATTAGAGGAATGAATATTTTACAATGATTTTCTAAAAGCTATTATTAATGTTTATTGAAACAATAGAACCAGATCCCTGTATGCTTTCTAGGTTTTGTTAAAATTAAAAAACAATGAAAACTTATCGAAACGAAATCTGAGCGAATGTGATCTTTATGCTTTTTATAACCAAAATAGAAAATTCCGCTGCGTTATGAAATATAATTTATAAACTATTTAATAAAAAATTGAATACAATTTAAGATATAAAATTAACATAAAACATAAAACATAAAACATAAAACATAAAACATAAAACATAAAACATAAAACATAAAACATAAAACATAAAACATAAAACATAAAACATAAAACATAAAACATAAAACATAAAACATAAAACATAAAACATAAAACATAAAACATAAAACATAAAACATAAAACATAAAACATAAAACATAAAACATAAAACATAAAACATAAAACATAAAACATAAAACATAAAACATAAAACATAAAACATAAAACATAAAATATAAACAAATATGAACCTATTCAGACAAGCTGCAGTGTGCTCGTATTAGGTATAACAATGTGTGATTTTATTGATTTTCACAAAGCCAATAGACCGTTTTCTAATAATAAATATGAGTTTTATAATTTTCTCTTCGGACAAAACTGTTCACTCGGTCAGTCTTCCAACGTCATCTTCAGTTGTCAGCAACGGGGGGAATTAATTGAAAATTCCTTAAAACCACTTGAGTAGATATTATTCTAAATTAAGACTTCCAAATATTGGTTTGGTCATAACTTAAAAATGGAAATATCCATTTAATAAAATTTAATTATTTATACATCACATCGTGTTGAATGACCTTTGTCATAATATGAATTAAAACTTAATGTATCAAACATTATGACCATAACGAACCCTAACATATATACAACCTCAAATTTCACTGAGCCGAAAAACCCACAGAACCCCACAAAAAGTGCTTGGATATGCTGTAAGCTTATAGGCAATAACCGCAATGTGTTAAAGGAGATGGGATTCTTATTAATAAAATATGTTAAAAGGCTCTTTGGAAAATGTAAGAATCTAAAATGATGAGTTTTGATAAAATAATCCGGAATCAGATTATTAAAATTGACATTTGTTTGGTCTCCCCGAACATCCATCAGAAAGTAATATTATAAAGGAGGCAGAGTTCTTGTGGTGTCCATTAAGTGAAAAGAAGATTTTGTGTTATAATCTTTTTTGTGAGGGACTTTGGACATGTGTTGGTTTATGAACTAAGCAACCTTAAGAGGCATTAAGGTTTAACTATTTAAAAAGAGGAATTGAATATATGACGAAATATTTTTTCCTCGGGCAGAAATGGCGTAATCTGCTTACCATAGTGGTGGTGTTAGGCAATTAAAACTTTATTTTTCATTTTTTTTATTTTTCTACCGACCAAGTAATATGCAGATGCAAAAAGGATTTTTTCTGAAAAAAAAATCCAGGATTATAAAGTTTTTTGGACTAATGTGTGCATTTATGGTGACCTTAATAAGTGCTGATAGACTGACATCGCACTTTGAAAAACTTTTGCTACCAGACCCGTACCAGATACCTAGAAGTCTTTTGTGCTTCTCCCAATATACATTACTTCATTCGGAATGTTAGAACTTCTTTCTTGCTGGACTCAAGAATTTGGAAAACAGTAAGACTGATCTGGTGGTCATTATCTACCCGAAAGCTATAGAGGGATTTCTCTATTTACTTCTCTCAGGAAACTATTGACCCAAACGAAATAACAGAATTAGGTATCTGTTTTGAGGCTTGATCCTGAGCCAATCTCTCCACAATTGACAATATCTTCACTCTCAAGAGTGTTGAAAGCAGTTTTATAGAGAACATTTTCATTTTCCACATTTTCTGTTTTATTATTTATAGGAGATCGTTACTCAAAAGTTTTCCAATATAGTTATAGATTTCTTAACTTTCACAAGTGATTGCGGCCATACTGTTAGAGTAACTTACTTACTTACCTTAGATGGCGCTCACAGTCCAGGGTGGATTACGGCCTCAACCAACAAGCCCCTCCAGCTAGCTCGGTCCCTAGCTAGCTGCCTCCAGTTGCCCACTCCAAGTTGATTGAGGTCGCTCTCCACTTGTGCGCGCCACCTGAGGTGGGGTCTTCCTCTGCTGCGCAGACCATCAGGGGTGGATTCGAAGATTCGATGGGCTGGTGCGTCGGTGTCCATATACTCCACGTGTCCCAGCCATCTCAGCCGTTGTATTTTCAGCTTCTTGACTAGGTCAACGTCGCTGTAAAGCCCGCACAGATCGTTGTTGAACCTTCTCCTCCATACTCCATCGATACAGACTGGACCGAAGATCAAACGAAGAACTTTTCTTTCAAAGCACCCAAGCAGATTTGCATCCGTCTTAGAAGTGTCCATGCTTCTGCCCCATACAGCAGGACCGGGATGATGAGGGTCTTATACAAGGTCTCCTTGGTTCCTTGAGATAGGGCTTTATTACTCAAATGCCTTCTTATCCGAAGAAACAGCGATTGGCAAGAGTAATTCTTCGCTTGATAATTGCACTGATGTCGTTTTGCGATGTTATAGTGGAGCCCAGGTAGACAAAGTCTTTGACCACTTCGAAGTTATACCTATCCATCGTGACGTTTTGCCTGAGTCGACGATGTTGAGATTCCTTTCTCGATGATAGCATATTCTTCGTCTTGTCCTCATTAACAGCCAAACCCATTTTCGCCGCCTACAGTTCAATACTTGTAAACGCACCGGTAACAGCTCGCTTCGTCCTCCCAATGATATCAATATCATCCGCATAAGAAAGCAGTTGAACTGACTTTTGAAAAATTGTACCTCTATTGTTGACGTTTGAGTTTCGTACAATTGCTTCAAGAGCGATGTTAAATAGGTTGCATGATAGCGCGTCGCCTTGCCTCAGACCTTTCTCGACATCAAAGGGTTCGGTGGTGTTCTTACCGACCTTGACAGAGCAGCGAGATTTCTCCATCATCATCCTGCGCAAGCGGACGAGCATTGGCAGGGATTCCGAGATGAGACATGGCTCTATATAGTTGTTCTCTGTCCACGCTATCATACGCGACTTTGAAATCGATAAAAAGGTGGTGTGTATCGATTTGGAACTCCTGGGTTTTTTTCCAAAATCTGTCGAAGTGTGAACATCTGATCCAGGGTGGATTTGCCCGGCCTAAAACTACACTGATAGGGGCCGATCAGCTCGTTGACAAACGGTTTTAGGCGGTCACACAATACAGACGACAGGATTTTGTATGCGACGTTAAGGAGTTTTATACCTCTGTAATTGGCACACGTCAGGGCATCTCCTTTCTTGTGGTTAGAGTTACATCTGCCAAATTAGCTGTTATTTATTTAATCTGATTTATCAAATTAACATACAGAGCTATAGCTTTCAAAAGCGTGTGTAAATGATTAAATTGTTTAATGAAAGTGGGTCCTCGCTTCGAGTAACATTTCACCATATATGCCTATTTTACGTTAGCAATAATCGTCTTTCAGAGGGACTATTCGGAATATGTTAGATAAATTCTAGTTGACAGATTGAGGGAACATTTCACCAACACGTCAAGATTTAGATCAGTACACCTGTACAAGCTTCAACTGACCAGGAGCTCAGAAATGATGACCAAAGACAATGACGTATATTCGTTGTCGTGGCTCTCAAGCATTCGGAAGTTGACCTTAATTTCAGCCGAATAATCATATTCATTGGTGAGGCTCATTTCTGTATGAACGAGTTCGTCAATAAGTAAAATTGTTGAAGTGTGGGCAATCAGAATCCAAAAAACATTCACCAAATTGCAATGGAACCAGAGAAATTGACTTTTTGGTGAGGATTTTGGGCTTACCCCGGGCGGCAGGATGGCCGGGGCGGCAAAATGTCGCCGGTGATGCGGGTAGAGTAGATATCATATGTTTCATGACAGATCGTTTCACAAGTCAACAAACAACAATGACGTAAATTAGAAATTTGCCACACTGCCTGTGATTCGTCATTGACGCTCTCGGCTGATTTCCGTGAATTCGTAAACAGTGAGTAGGGCCGTAAAGGTGAATTCCGTTATTGTCGCACTCTCGCGAAACTGAAAAGGAGCGTTCCAAAACATATGATATGTGAGACCGTTTTAGTTTTGCAAGTCGCGTGACAATAACGGAATGCACCCTAAGATTTGACGGAAACGTTATTCTAGTCTCAGCCAACTCAATATTTTTATTCCCCCCGCATCACAGAAAGTCATTTCGATTGTGTTGTTTATCCTTTAAATACTGTTGTATCTTCTAAAACTAAACATTTAGTACTTCACTCAATCTTTGAACTAGTTTTTGAAAAGAAAAAGACTAAGCAAGAAGCAGATGCGAAGAAGTCTCAAGGTGCATTACTGAAATACTTCAGTTCTAGTTCTGGTTCGAAAGCCAAGTTAATGTCTTCGCTGGCATCCAGCAGCAGCAGAAATGATTCCAATGTACGAGTAAGTATATGCTTCCTCCATCTAGAATCGTGCGTGGCCTAGAATTGTCCTCCGGCCAATATTCATGGGAATGCATAACTTATTTTACAGGCAGAAGAAGAAGACGTGTCTGCCGTCAAAGTTGGAAATCGTTCTGGTTCCACAACAGAGCAGGGTCAAGACGCAGTCGACTCACCAGAAGTACCCCAAGCATTTACTCACAAGCCTGCAAAAGAGGTGAACCTCGAAGTAGCCAAAGAAGACATAATTGAAATCGAGCCTTCTGCTCCTGCCGAAGCCAAAGATGTGGACCTCAACGATGTAGGTTGCTGGCCTTTTACTATATGACCGACGAAGTCAGAACGCTTCTAGTACGCCGCGGATCTGACTCAGTACAGCACATCGATTCCAAATTAAATTTGCCGATATTGTTCGCTCAGGGACTTCAACGAAAGGCGGTACCCGAAAACTAACCATAGAGTGGTTCTACAAACCATTATCTAACGGTGAAAAGTTTCTCCGAACATGGATGGTGTACCCGCCTTTGAAGCAATCTTTGTATTGTTTCTGTTGCAAGCTGTTTGGCAATTCCGGCTCGAACTTCACATTTGAAGAAGGATTACACAAATGGTGGAAGCTAAATCCAAGAATCGGAGATCATGAGAACAGCCTGGACCATGAGCAGAGCTTCTTTAAATGGAAAGAGTTGGAAGTTCGCCTGAACCGTAAAGCAACCATCCATCAGAAACAACAAGAAGTTTTCGAAAGTGAGGAGAAGAAGTGGAGGAATGTACTGTATCGTTTGCTGAATATTATCCAGTTCTTAGCCAAACAGAATCTATCCTTCAGAGGACATCGAGAAGACATTCGAGAAGACGATAGTGGCAATCGCGGGAACTTTCTGGAGTAAGTGCACCTCCTAGCTAAATATGAAGATAACATCAAACGGATTGGACATACAGAACTTGAGACGACAGGCTTATGACAACGCTGCCACACACAGGGATCCACAATGGAGTTCAACCCAAGATTAAAGCACTGAATCCGAAAGCTACATTCGTTGCATACACAAACCACTCACTCAACTTGGCTGGGGTATAAGCTGCTTCTGAATCAGTGAATTCCGTCACGTTTTTTGGAAATATGGAGAAGCTATTTGCCTTCTATTCTACATCAACTCCTCGGTGGAACGCTTTGGTTGCCGTCACAGCTCAAGCTGTGAAACGAGTCACTGAAACGCGCTGGAGCTAGACATGAAGCTGTCAAGACGCTTAAAAATAAGTTTGAGGAAGTTCTTGAGATACTAGAAGAATTGACGGATTCATCTAAAACTTCCCAAACAAGATCGGGAGCCAGTCTTCTTCTGACAGCCATGCAGTCATTCAGCTTCCTTACTTTACTTGGCTTTTGGGCTGCAGTGCTACCCGAAGTAGATGACGCCCAGATTTACCTGCAGCAACGAGGACTGAGTGTGCATAAGTGCGCTCAGAAACTCTGCCGTTTAAAAGATCTCCAAGTGGAGAGCAGAGACTGTTTCGTCCAAGCCGCAATCGGCTTTGCTAAGACTCTCTGCGAAAAATTTGGAATCGAACTCAAAACGAGAAGAATTCGCAGGAAAAAACGCATGCATGGCTATGAATCCGCAGATGCAGCTTTGCCTAACGAGCAGGATGTTGCACTTTATCTCGCGAACCGAACAATATAAAATATTATCAATATTTAATCAAAATGGGTATTAAATTTACCACCGACCGACGCGCGCGACGCAAACAACTTAACTACGATAATTTGTTTCTTGTAAGACGAATGTCAAGCTAAAGAGAATGAAAGAAAAAAAAAACAAACGAAACTATGTTCGAACCGAGTGCAACAGGTAGCGATTGGGATGCTACCACCACGACTAGCTCAGAGAAAGGGGTGGGTTCAACCAATTAATTATGTTATGAGATGGATAAAATAGAATAATAAAATGATTGAATATTTTAATTTTGGAGTATTTATTGCCGCAGGGGCGTAGTACCTGAAAGGTAAAAAGGGCGCCAGTAATTTTTTTTTGAAACAAGGAAATTACAAACCTTCGGAGCAGAACCGACGGTGAAAGCAATTTTAAAGAAGATAAAACAAATTTTTGTGCTCCCACAAGGGAAGTTAAAATTAATTTATTTGTTTGGGAAACCTTTATGAAGTATAGGGTGAAAACCCAAAATCTTTTCAATCAAAATTATTATACAAGTGTTATAATAATATGAAACAAAATGGACCGCTATTACTTTGTCCCGAACGAACAACAGATTTAATTAACGGGGTCGCGGGTCCTGCAATTTCAGGAAAAATGTACCGAAACAAAAGTCTACCGATATATTATATATGTATGATAAATGCAACCGAAAGTCCGATTAATCCACAAAAAAAATGTACCAACATGAAAATTTAACACTCTACTTATCTGTGTCTGCCCAAATTCCTTCCTCCAGAAATTTTGTCCTTCTTTTTTTTCTATTTTTATTCCTTCGTGTTTTCCTCTCTCCAGTTAAGAATTGTCCGTCCAGATTTTTCGATGTCTCTTCGGACCTTCTTAACTTTTAACCCTTGTGCTTTCAGCCAATTGGAATCCGCGGATTTCAATCACGTCATTGTAAGCCACATTCAGCTAATTTGCTGAGATGCGCTCTCGTTTTTGAAAGCCAGCGGTCCTGCTTACACGCACACTAACCCTTGCTCTGCGCTGCCTTCGTTAAATTCACCGACCGCTGGTTTTACTGCCAGGGGCGGCAAATTCAATGAACGCATTCAGTCATTTTCCCACTATTTTTTTTTGAGAGAAAGCAAAACCAAAAAAAAACAAATCGTAAACCATTCAAAATTTCGATTTCTTGAATACATTTGTCCCCTCCAAGCTCTACATATAAACATTTGATAAAAGTAAAGAGAAAACTCACGGAGCGAATTACTTAATGACCAATAACTATAAACATTTCGGAGGGAAAAATTGGCAGCTATTTTCTTACACGCGATTTACAAAAACTACTTCGGTGGACTTTTGTTAGATTTGGGGATTAGGGATAAGCGTATAGCGTTCCATTTTTAACAAAAATCAAGTTTAAGTTATTAATCATTTTCAGAAGGTTGTTGAAAATCAGTTGGGCACTCAGCCAATCTCTTACGAGTCACTTCTCACTCTCGGGGACTAGTTGTCGCCCGCTCTCTTTTGGATCGAAACAGACCGCCCGTCTGTGGTGTTTTCATCATCGACCATCAACCATTTTATGGATATTAGTTAAAAATTTTGTTTTCTCAAGACACTGAGAGAGTGAACCGATGGCTGATGGACCAAGGCTGCCCTTCTCTCTCTCAGTATATTGAAACAAACACCTGTAGGGGGGGGGGGGGGGAAGAATAAATGGAAAAGGTGGGAACAAGGACTTTGGAAGCTTGAAAGAACGATTTTTGTCGCGGTAAATTTTACCGTGACAAGGAGAGCAGGAACTCCGTCGAGTGGTGTTCGCATCATTTGACAAGATCATTCAAGAAAAGACGACTCGATTCCAGCAAGTTCAAGAAATAGCGGACAAGTTCGGATTTTTGACGCCAGCGAAACTTTTGAACAGCAAGTACGAGTGTGATCTTTCCTATGTATTAGAAGACATCGGCAAGGACGTGTTTCAGATGGAGCGGAAGCGTCTCCAGCAGTTTGTCGCCAGTTCTTAATCAGAGGAAGATATTAGAGGCAAAGGACCACTGGAGCTCCTCCAGTTTATTCAAAAACTGAATCTGGGAATTTCGGTTCCAAATATATATATATTCGACTTTAGAAATTAGTGTCGCTAAATGTGAGAGAAGTTTTTCGAAGTTGAAGCTAATCAAAAATTATCTCAGATCAACTATGAGCTCCACTAGACTATCAAACTTGGCTATATTGTCGATTGAACAAGAATTGGCTGAAAAAAATGATTTTGACAAAGTTATTTCTGACTTCGCTGCTCGTAAGGCCCGTAGAATCCGTTTGTGATACCGCTGATCCTATTTTACCTTCAATAAAAGATACCTCATTGCCTGTGAAATGATGTCTCGAAATTTAATTTTAATTAAGTATTGAATAGAGGTGGCAAAATGAGTCTCCCCAGGCGCCGAGATGGCACGGTACGTCACTGGGTTCGTGCCACCCAGCGAAGATGCGGGGGACATTTCAAAAATAAATCAGTTAGAGGCCATGAGGGATCATACAGAGACTAAGCCTAGTGACTTACAACTCTAAATAAAAATGGAGGGAGAATGTGCAGCACTTCCTCGCAAGGTGTAGTACACTACTGAAAATCTTTTTTGCAGCGGTCAAGGACCCCTGCATGACAGTGTCACAGTAAAATCTACCCCGACTAAAATTAATCTTATCCCTCCCCCGTCGTCCTTTTCTGTCCCACCACCATTGGTTCCCATCCTCCTTTTCTTACAGCTGTTCGATGTCAACAACGGAACACTTGACCAAAATGAATGATGAAACAAATGCCTATTTACATTCACATTTTTTATGAAGGGCAATCAGTCCCCGCCAACCTAATATTATGTTAATAACATACAGTTAAGTCCATTTCTATGAAACAATTTAAATTATAGTTCATATGTACCGTTAAAATGGAACGCTATCTGCTAGTCCCATTCCCCCAAATCTGCGAGGAATTTCCCGGAGCAGGGTAGTAGGAACTTTGGAAAATATCTCTCACTTCCTCCTGCCTCTTTTTCAAAATTATAAGCTAAACGCGTTTGGAGGTTGAATAGTGCCTATACATAAGGACATTTTAGTATTGAACTATCATATTCACTTTGACATCACATTGAATTATAAAGATTATCAACAAAAAAAAATGCCTTTGACTTGATATTGAAACTAAAACTTTGTGTTATTTTTATTTATTGAAACAAAAATGTTATACTAATATATTAAAAAAAAATTGAATTGAAAATTGTTTAGAATTAAATAGATAAATATACTTGTTGGTGATGTCTCTGGTCTCTCCACGCATCCTTCTTCTTCCGGTGTGTTAGTGTTGTAATTATTATTTTGCATTATTGAATTTTATCTTCAAGAACTTGTCTGAGGAGTATTCCAGGTATAATGAAACGAATAGCAATTTGATTTCCAGTATTGTGCTAGAGATAATAACATACTTTATCTGATGAATCAAAGTTAATTGTTGGAATTCTTTTAGCTTTTGGTAGTTTCGTTTTTGTTTATTGAATTCGATAGACAGACAAGATGTTTTTTTTTATAAACAGCTGAGTGTCATTAAGGCTAAATGTAATAGATTCTTACTTTTTGGTACTTTATTTGACACAAGCTCATTATAACTATTCAGGGTAGGCAAATGTTTAATAAATATGAATTTGCATAGTGGATGAATAAGTCCTTATGCATTGCATAACTATTCACGCGTTTAGGGAATTCTAATAAATACGGCTGTAAGATAAGGGGTAATCAAATTACTGGATAAACGTGTTATTCTTTAGCTTCAAATAAATGAATTAAAACAGTTTTTTAGCCTGTGGAACTTTAAAATTAATACAGTGAGGTAAAAGGTTATAGTATTTAAGTTTCCTAATCGTGCTTTAAGGCCCATCTAGTCGTTTCTTCTTAAATCCTAGGTTATTTTGAAACTGACAGATATTTTCCGATCGAAATCCTGACATAATGTCAGTATTATAAATCCGCGGAACGAAATAAGTCGCTTTACGCTTGAACAACGTTGGGAAATATTAACAACTTGTTTCCAAAGTGAGTGCTGTGTAAGTGCGCCTGCTGTACGTAAGTTTGTGCAAACAGTTCGTGAGACTTGTATGCCAGTGGACAATACCTACTCCAGTATTCAATCTCAACAGCTCAAAATTTGACGCACTAATCTGAGGAGAATTCTAGATCTTGGATTATTCAGTTATACGGTCCGATCGACTTAGCAATTGAAGGCACACGAAAAGCCGAGACAGCCACTTGAGCGATGTTGTATCCCAAAATTTAAGGAAATGTTTGTTGCTAGTAAAAAAGCTATAATACATGGACAAAATTCAATTTTGTTCGTTTTATTGTATTTTTAAAAAGAAACTTTAATTTGGCCCGGTTGAATGGCAAAAGTGAGGCCTACTGTACGCCTATAGCTAGGTCTAGTTAGACAAACAAATTGTGGTTGACAACATGTGCAAATCCATCAACAACAAAGTCATAATTCAACTTAGAATGTCGACTGTCATAGGACAAATGATGGGATTTCGTTCCGTTATTGACGACAAAGTATGAAGTCAATAAACTCAGTGAGCCAATTCAATTGACTTTGCCCTGCGAAACAATCAAATACAAATCATTCCCTTAAAGGCTTTCATATTTACCTGCGTATGAATAATAAACTTAACACCACCGGGATCATCTTTCCTGCCTTACAGAATCCTTAAGCGTTTTTCTTCACAACCCATTGGTTATGCTTATTCATCCTCAGAATTTGTCCAGAAATATCGGGATGATCTTGCGAGCCTGAACGTTAACCTAAATGACACTTTTATCTGGGTTCCGGATCAGTGTAATAGATGAAAATGAACTGGCTGACGAGCTAACAAGATAAGAATCAAACTTTTATGGCTCATTTGCGGAAAGATTTAACATTCCTCTTGAATAAAGGGCAAAATCTTCTCAACTTTTCTCAAAGAATCCAAATGTAGGTGAAGCAGTTAAACCATTAGTTATATCTAGTGGCGCACGTATAATAAGTTCCAAGCAGACCCAGGCAAGACAACCAGGATAGTTGGAACATGCACTGATGGGCACTGACTAATAGCGAAACATACAATTAAGGAATGTCGTTCTTGTGGGGATCAGCAGGAAAAGGAATCATTCATTCAAGTCCTGCTCTGGCCAGAATGAGACCCCAACTATTCAGAAAATTATTCCTCGACGACCTTAAGGAACCATCTGAACTGAATACGCAAGGGCGTACTGATTCTACGTATACCGATGATTTTCAACGATCTATCATTCGAATTTAGGTATCTCTAGTTGTTTTGCTATCCCCATCCACAAAGCATAAGTTGACTGGCTTAAATTAAAAAAAAAATGGGCGCCAGTAATTTTTTTTTTATTTAAGGAAAAAACAAACCTTTTGAAGCGGAACTAACTATGAAGAATTTTTAAATAAATTAAACAAAGGAATTTAAAAAAAAATTAAAAGAAATTTTAATTAATTTCGATTTTGCTTGGGAAACCTTACAAGTAGGATTAAAATACAAGATCTTTTAAGAATTTTAAAGAACAAAGAAGTGATTTAGACAAAAGAAGATGGAACATTAACAGTAGATAGAAGACAAAGTAAATACTTATCTTTGATTTCCTGAATTTCTGTCAACTTCCCTTTCCTAGCTGCTATAAAATTTCCTTCCTTCGTTTTACTTAGCACTTCCTCCAATTTTCACCTTTTATTTAAATTTTCACACTTTGTTAAAAAAAATCGCCTTGAATTTCTTTCTTTACTCTCAATATTTCTTCTCCGTATTCTCGAACCTCCGGTTCAATCTCAAGATGGTTAAAAAGGGCCCTTCCAGGCTTCCACCTTGCCTGGAGGACCTTGTTTTTTTTCCAGTTCCCAAATGCTTTCGCCCAATCAGCAAGCGTGGATCTCGATCGCGTCATCATTCAGCTACACCCCGCGTATTTGCGAGAGTGAGTGAATGCAGTTGAGACCCCACCACTTATCCTACTCGCACTTTTGACCCCAGCTTGTTGCACTACCACCGTCATTGAATTCGTCGACCACTGCTCTGACTTCCAGTGGGCCGTCAATTCAATGGATGCATTCAGACACCCTACTCACACCCACTAAAATTTTGGAAGAAATTTTGAAAAGTTGAAAGAACCTCAAGTTTAAGACCGTGTAAATTTTTCCCCCCGCTAGAAATTCAAATTACTTTAAAAGTGGTGGAAAGCTAATTTCTTTCTTCAATGGCCGAGAGTAAAAGTTGGCAGAAATTTCCCACCTCGATATTTTTACTCTACAGTCGTCGGACTTTCGTGCAGACTAGGGGATTAGGGACTAGGGTTAAAGTTCCATCTTGTACATACATTAATTTAATTAAATGATTAGGTTGGGCATGCAGCCATTCTCATACAGAGTCGCATCAGCATTCGGGGACCAAGTGTCGCCCGTGCTATCTTTGGTTTGGATGAATGTGACCAGACCGCCTGTCTGTCACCTTAAATGGTGTTTGTGTGGGCCATCTGTCGCACACGCAATCACTTTGTGGACCGCCCGTCACACAATTGATTTCTGTTAAATTGGTCATAGTCGCGAAAACCTGCTTTGGTTGCTTTTCCAAGATTCTTAAGAGCAGGACTCTGGTTGATGGATACCAGGTTTCAACTGAACTCTATGAGCATCTTGGATCTGCAACGGAAAAAGGAAGGTTGAAGAAGGAAAATGGATCTAGAATAGGCAGGTGAAACTTGTTGTGGTAAATTTTACCGCAACAATATAATTTAAGGCACTACACCTATAGATCTTTGCTTAGCGTTCGTCAGATGAAGTCCACCAGAAGTCATCTCTGGCTATACATATAGATAATTTATGCTTCCCTAGCGGAGCTAGCTTTACATTCCAGCTTTCTTAAGCATTGAGTCCGAGTTTCAGTGCATAAGGATTTTCATTGTGTCATGTTAAACGCAGGTTCCTCCAGGAATTGATCATTTGCTAGAGCACCAGTACTGGAATCCTTTCTAGCCCTATCGCCATAACCCTTCCGAAGTAATGGAAATGTATTTTAATAGTGTCCGAAAATACAAAAAAATTTAATGTAACAAAGCTGGGGCAAGCTGTAAATTATATTTTTTATTACGTGAACATTTCCTTGAAAAGACCATGTTCTTGAAAATATACATACACTATAGCATTATTTAGAACATACATTCTTTTACACAAAAAAATTACGAATCCTCTTATAGAATTTTTCCAACCTTCAAATAAATTCGTGACCTGTGTGTATAATAAATTCTTCTACGTATAGCATCCTTATGATCTTTGTATTACACACACATATCTCTGTTACAAGGCTATAGGACTTCTTTTCATTTTCCTGTCGAGAGAATCCTTAATTCAGGCCAATATTCTCAGATTGCTATCGTTAAAAAATTACAGACCATTTTTTAGTTCTAATCAAGATTGTGTGTTGGTATATGCAAAACGTTCTCGATGGATATAGGAGATGAATCTGAACCCCCTCCTATTGTATTGGATTTTCAATCTTTGAAATACAACGATGATGACAATGGGACAATGGTACAAAACGAATAGCCTCAAGGTTGCTTATTTCTTTCTTCCCCGGCTCCCATGTTTTGAAAAAAAAAAAAAAAAAAATGATACAAAATAGGTTTTCAATATAAGATTCTGGCAGCAAGGATAAAGGATCTTTATCATTTGGGGAACATCCTGAAATAATAACTACATTCCCTGGATTTGAATTCAAAGAAGAACACACAATTTCCGTTGCCGATTTTCATTGTCATTTGTTTATTCTTAGATATTCTAAGAACTGTATTGATTTTCAAATAAAATGGCCCAGGAGAAATAACTTTTTGAAAAACAAATTACCCTCAGTCTTGTAACCTTAAGAGCGAAAAAAAACCTTTATCTCATTGGTCTGCTTGAAAAGAGGGAATTTAATTTTCTGCTTTAAAAAAACATGAATGTCTCTTGAAGTGCAACATAATAAGTTATACATTTTTTATTTTAAAAATATTTTATTCATTGCCTTTTGTTTGTTGTAACTTAATTTTCAGACCGCTTTGTTTGAAAAAGATACTCTCCTTTAGCCCCCTTGAATAGTTAATATCGTTTGTAACCTACCATATAAATTGAAGTGTTTCTGCAATTACTCAAGCCCAGCCCATTTGTAATTCTCTTGAAGGCAAGTGCAATAACTCACACGTACCTACAGCAGTTTGCATTTATTGATAATTAATGCTATAAGGATGTAGAAGAACCAAAGAGCGTATATAATAAATTGCACTTGCAATTAAATTTTAATTGCAGCTACTTTACACCATAAATTTATGCATTTGCAAATTTTAATTGCAGCTACTTTACACCATAAATTTATGCATTTGCAACATGGCGTGCCATCAATAATTCTCACCTACGTCAGCAGTTTTACTGTCCAATGAATACAAATAGTGTATCGATTATTTTGAATTGAATTCAATCTACAATCCGAAGAAAATGATATCAATTTAAAAAATTCAGAAGTTAAATAATTTCTCTTAGCGGAGGAAGAAGCTTACCACTTGGTGAGATGTAAATATATTGTTAAATATTTTTATTGCGAAGTTTTAGAATAAAATTTATACCGTGGTTGAAACTAAGTTTTAGGGGAATTCCGAACACTGTCAGGTGATAGTGGAGAGAAGAGTGGAGATTAATATCACTGATTGTGATTTCATATGATTTCTGAAGAAAAAGTGAAGTGGAGAAAGTGAGTCCCGACATTTTGTCTGTCTTACTATTTTTCGACTTATTACCATAACTTCTAAGCTCGGTAAACATCGACTAATATTTAGGTCTTAGAAGGTTACGGCAGCATCTAACTACTGAGCCCACAGTTGTACCCGACTGAAACGCAATTTGGAGTTGGGATCACTTAAGCTTTCAATTGAATAAAACTTCTAAGTCTGTTTTCTTAAAACTTAGTAGAACTTTAAGTGAAATTGATTTTTTAAGCTCTAAAAATAATGGTACCTTTTGATCTCGAAACAGCGTCTTATGATTTTAATTTAAATACGGGTAGATCGCACGAACTTGCTCTTATATGTAATAGACTTGTAACGAAGCGTTACAATTATTAAACAATTTAATCACATTACCGAGCAAAATGCTACGACACCAACGACCCCTAATCATATTACCGAGCAAAACGCTACGACGCCTATATACCGCCTTATATTACTTATAATCATATTACACGTATTCAGTGTGTATCTGGAGTCATGTGATCAACACCCATTTTCATTCACGTACAATTTTGCCGTTTGTTTCTTGTAATTCACACTAACTCCTAGCCGTAGATTTGATAAGTGTTCGTTGGGAAAATGACAAAATTGTCTTTTATTCTCGTCCAGTGTGGATACCAATCTTGTATATAGAGAGTTTAAGATCGGGCCACAAACATAAACCTTTTATAAGGCGTTTCGGTGACAGATAGGCATTGCCATATTGGTGAAGCTAATCTAAATTTATTTTATAAAATAGTAGGGTTTCATTAGCTAGAGTAGGGCAAGTTTTACGATTATTAGGAGTATTAGCTAGAGTGGGGGAATATTTATGTAGGATTCGTATTATATACTCGTACGAACAAACAGCAGACATAGTAGCGACGACCACAATACGACCCATACGAACAAACAACAGGCATAGGAACGACGATCACAATACGACCCATACGAACAAACAACAGACATATGAACAACGACCACAAGACTAACACTAGTACGAATAAACAACAAACAGGCAACCGGTGTACGAAAGAGGACGAAGAAAAGACGAACACATGATAGGTTTTAGAATACAAAAGAAGTTAGTTCAACGAAGGACGCGACGCGAACAGGCACGATCTTTTATGCTCTCATTCCCAATTAAATTTGTGTAATTATTTTAAGATATAAGTAAACATTTTAATAAAGTGAATTGTTTCAATGAATATAAAAAACTAAAAGATTGTTGTGTGTAATTTTTGAAGAAGTTGGAACGTAATTCTGTGGCGCCAGCGACTCAGGTCGTAGAAAACCCCACATTTATTATCATTATTATTAAGAGTATTATTATTTACTAAACCAACCCGTTTCTTTCCTTTGATCTCCTCTTCAAGGCAGCTCATTGAGGACAAGTTCTCTGTATAGAGAGTTCCACCCGTTTATTTCTCTAGGTTGCGTGCTAGGGACAAGAGTTTTCTATAAGAATTCTCGAGCGTTTATTTCCTTTGGGCAGCTCACTGGACAGGTTCTCTTCTTTAGAGTTCCACCCGTTTATTTCCCTAGGTTGCGTGCTAGGGACACAGTGCTTCCGATAAGGTTCCCGACCGTTTCTTTCCTCTGATCAAACTTGACAGGTTCTCTTTTTAGAGTTCCAACCGTTTATTTCCCTAGCTTGCGTACTAGGGACACGATATATGAAATACCGTGTTAGTTGTTTAGCTTATGAATACTGTATTATATGAAATACCGTGTTATTTATTTTAAGAAAATAAATATTGTTAATAAATATATGAAGTACCATGTTATGAATACAAGCCACGATATAAATTAATTGAAAGTTGTGAAGTATTAAAAAAACATTATTTCATTCGGAGCTTTAGATCCCTCCAAAGTCCAAACCCAAGTTTGTTGCTTCTTTGGGAAGAACCCTAGACACCGAAGAGTTTTACCTCAGCCACGAAGAAAAAGCATCACAGACTTAGAATTTGAAAAATTCAAAATTTTAGAGAAAAATGTTCCTTTATTATCTCTTATTTATTATTATTTATTAAATTAAAAAGATTAACAATAGATACAAAAAGATAGATAAAATCTTTGAGCAGTATCCTAGTTTGTCTTAACAAGTTTTGATATATAAAACAAAATATAAAAGAAGTTATTATATTAAGAGAATCTTACAAGAATTATTTAAATAATTATTTTGACTAATTGAGAAAAAAGGAGCAAAAACTTTACAAACAAAATATTACAAATAATATTATAATACAAAAAATAAATAATATAAAACATTTAATTCGCCAAGTGGGAGAGAAGCTTTGACTGAAAGTTTGATACATTGACAATATTTTGTAAATCGATTGTGAGAGTATTCCACTCTCTAATCATTGAAACAGAGAAAGAACGCTCTGGAGTTATGTATGAGAAACGTGGTACAATGAGCTTAATGCCTCTACAAGACTGTGCAAATTGCAGTGTATCTTTAAGATATTCTGATATTATGTAGTCTTAAAATATTTCTAAATTTATAATATCCATCAAAAGTAATTCCCAAAATAGATCGGTTAAGATGAGATACACTGACATACCTAGGTTTATTATAAATAAAACGCAAGCAATGATTGAATGCAATATTTAACTTACGCCTTACGTCTAAGCACGGGTAAACTGAACAATTATATAAAAAATCGCATTAAAAGGGCTTTGACTAAATGAAGCTTCATTATAGGTGAAAGTACATAATTGAGCATCAATTCAAGTGGACGATTAATGTAAATTAAAACATCATCTGCGTACATATGAACTGGACAGTCTTCAACAACATCAGGAAGATCATTGATAAAGAGTGAAAATAGAAGTGGCCCTAAAACAGAACTCTGTGGTACTCCTGTCTTTACAAAAAGGGCGAAGAGATACCGCTTTCAACTTCTACCGATTGTACTCTGTTTTTAAAATAATAACATAGTAGACAAACAGATGTATTCAAGAACTTGAAAATTTGTTGAAGTCCAACTTTGGAATCCTCCCCAACTTTTCTAAGCGCACGCACTGTGCTTAAAAATTTTAAGGGAAGTTACGCACAAAGTTAAAAAGACAACACAAATCTTGCTCTATAGTGCGGATTTATAGCAAGTAAAAATCTGTGTTTTTTTTGGTGGCAGCTGGACTATCCCTTCCTAATCTTATACTTAAATCTGTATGTATAAGTCGGCCAATACATACATATTCTAGTCAACTTTCTCTATCAGATAACCACCAGAACTGGTTCTCCTGTCTCACTCTCTTCCTCCGGTACCGACCGAAGACAACCCTACTGAACCCAGCACGCTTTGCTCCGTCTTGTAGTAAGCCCCAAAAATTACGCTGTTGGTCGAGGACATTGCTCTAGCCCTGTGGAATAATTATGTTGGTACTGTGATGTGCTTTTTGCTTTCCAGCCGACGTTTTGTCTTTAAAACCTTATCCTTAAGATTCTCTTTAACTTATAACACTGAAGTCAGCAAACCCTGCCCAAACGTGAGGAATGCCAATGTTACCTAATTATTTTATTGCCAAAATTATAGTGACCAATAAAGCCGACGGAAAGATTTCAAATCGATTCCACTCATCTTATTATCTTAAAGGCTTCAATCGTGTATCTATTTAAATATGTATTTACCAAAATCTACCGTATAGAAAATAACAAACTAAAATTGGTTAATTTTATCTGAGACAAATTAAAAGGAAAACCGAAATATGACCATCTAGATTATCATTGGGTAAATGCTTTTGACTATATCTTAATTTTGTTGTTTTTAAATGAACTTAAATGTTGCCAAATGACATCATTGCTTTCTACTACCGGTAGAAAAACCCCTGAACCCATTTATGTACAAGTATGTAGGAGTTTTAGGATCGCACGAAACTTTGTAAAATAAAAAATATGCATTTTACATTGAGCATTCAAAGGAAACATCCTTTAATTTGTTAGTTACCAAATAGAAAGCTATCTGTAGTGTATGAAACACATTTTGAATTTTCATAATTTTACTTAATGATACAGAAATATTTTCAACTTTTAAATTAAAAACTTTCACTTACAAATTTAATTTTGAACACAATTCTATTCATCTCATCTACTAACTTCACTAATTTTAAATCTGAAGCTCTACCAAATTACTAACGCACCCCATGTCAAGCTTCTGTTAACTATTATCTAATTAAGTCTCAAAGTGTTTGAACATGTTATCCTGACATCGGTTAAATGCCAGGACCTCACTAGTTCTGATACAAATTCGCTGGCAAAATTTTCAAACTGAACCCATCAAAATGTACTTCAGGGGCACTTGCGTCCTATACATATGTATTATGTTAGTCTTTCAGAAAACCCAACCAACCAATAGACTTGAATAGCTTTTTGTATTATTATATGCAACAAAGTCTCCCCTAATGCTTTTTAAAAATGAATGCATCCGAGTAGAAACACACTCGGTGGATTTCTAAGGAGATTTCTTCAAATTATTTTTTTTTATTATTATTTAATTTATTTATCTACAAGGTTAATATTGCTAACAGATTTCAGCACTGCAAAAATGTTATTTAAACTATGAATAAATACAATACATCTGTCTTAAATTTATAACGATTAAGTGTAAAATGATCAATATTTGAGGACACTTCATTGCTTCATTGTTTCGTTGCTTCCATTATTTTTTAAATAAGGTCTTTGAAATAAAAAGCTTCTTGCTCTGATTGATCTTATATGAATTGGTAAGTAAGTAGTTCTCTAATAATCATAATAATTTTCCGTCTCGATTTAAACTACTCTATTCCATGTAATCGACATCTAGCTTTGTAGCCTGGTAAAAACCCTCAGTACATTTTCTTAAAAATGAATTTTGTGAAACTCCTTTGAGTTTTATCAGTCCGGTCTGAATGAACTTTATATGAGGGATTCCAAATAACATCTGCGTATTCTAAATGAGATCTAACAAGAGATATGAACAAGGATAATAACGCGAAGGGATCTCTAAAATCTTAACTATATGGTTTTATGAAATCAACCAACGAATGGACCTTAGGAACCAAATAATCAATATTGCTTTTAACAGAAAGTGAGGAACCCTGAATAAGACCTAAGCCTTTGACACTTGACACCCGGTCGAAAGCTTCAAATTCAATTCTATAATCGTACTGAAAATTATGAGATTTTCTATCATCTATCTTATCATGTTATCTTATTTTTAATTTAAGACCATTTATGTTAAACCAAATTGACAAAGAAACAATGTGAGCTTGAATAAGTTGACAATCATCAAGGCTCGAAGCTGCATGTATAGCAGGCATTTACAATATTTGAAGAATGAAATCTAATCTTCTTCTTCTTCCTTTGCTTCGGCGCTGTTATGATCTCGATGTCGAGGGGATCATAACTCTCCCACGTATCTGCTTCACACTAGTGATCCGCCTGTGGGGTTCACCGGGTTGACCTCAGAAATCGGCGGCAAGCCTCCCGGTTTTGTATTGTTCCATTTCTGAGGCCAACTGAATGCTGGTGTTTTTGCATTTGTTTGCACCAGGAGTGTTTAGGTCTACCTTTCTTTTTATTCCGAATTGGAACGTTGTATGATATTGCCTTTTTGACGGGGTTCTCAGGATCTCTCCTTTGAACATGGCAATACCAACTGAGTCGGTCGTGTTCAATTTTTTGGGAAATGGTATTCTTAACATGAAGGCTTCCTCGGATCTTCGTACTTCTAATTCGATCAAGCTTTGTAACTCCTGCTGTCATACGAAGCATCTTCATCTCAGCTGCCGTAAGCTTACTCGCATACTTTTTGTACATTGTCCAACATTGTGAACCGTATGTGAGTGCTGGACGCACAACTGAAGTGTAGAGCTTTCCTTTCAGCTTAGGGGGCATTTTTCGGTCACAGAAGATAGCAGAATTTTCCCGCCACGCGATGATTGATATCGTCATCACAAGTAGCTTCGATATTTATCATAGACCCCAGATATTTAAACTTTTCACACTTGGGAAGCACTACTCCATTCAAATAAATGTCTGGAATAGGCCTGTGTGGATCAGAAGAATGAAATCTAATCATCAATTAAAATTATAAAAAAAACAATGGTCCAAGGTGGCTGCCTTGGGGGACACTTGATGTACCTGATGATTTATTTAAGCAAGTGTCTGCCATCTTACCTAGATGTATTGTACAAGATAAATTAGGAAAACTTGGGATTGGAAACTAAAAACACTCGCAGAAACATCAAGAGGAACTTCATTGAGAATACCAACGGCTTTAGGGCGAGAACATGCAGACGAATTGTTTGTTTTGCCCAAAAAGGCAATTCAATTTTGGATGGATTCTTGGCAAGTTTAATAGCCTTTTTAATTCTCTGGTCATCTGTGTTATTATCGAATTAACTTCTGGTTGATTCAACTTTAGATGATAACTGAGAGTCTTTATTCAATATACAGCTCATATTCTCTTGCATAAAAGATCGTTTATCTTATGCGCGAACACAGATTTCATAGACGAAGATTAGACTAACACTGAAATAAACATATATTTGCAGAATAAAAACGTTATTCTGGAGCTTCTTGAGAATAAAGGCTTTCAAATAATTGAAATCCGGTTTTTAAGCTCATTTGATTTTTATAATAAAAGATTTAAAAAAAATTGTTTTATAAATTATGTAAATGAAGGGTTCTGCATTAAGAAAGGGTTTTTTATTTTAAGAACGCCGCCGGCCGTTGGCCAGGCCATCGCCGTCAATGGCGAGCGCTATCGATTAATGACAACAATGATAATGATTGGATGATATGGATTATGGACACGGACGGCATGAGATGAGATATCAATGAAAGTTTTTATTTATTTAAAAGGCCCATAAATGCCATTGCTTAACATCAATCAAATGATTTGCGAGGCTTTGTTAAGTGTTGCGCATACGAAACGTCCAATCAGTCCGAACCTAACCAATGTCATCAATAATATTTACTTTGACTTGGGATAATGTTGCTTGAGATCCCAGTTAGCGAATAAACGTCTTTGTCTATGGTCTTTAACTCTCGCCTCTTGAATCAGTTGAAGTGTGTACAGATGTAATTTCTAGTTATGACGTAAAATTCACCACGGTTTGATATGATTAAGGTCGAGTTCTTGTACGCAGCGCAAAATTGACTGCCTTGGATTCTTCTGGATACTCCTAAGGACAAGGCCGACATTCTTGGTAGATCTTGCATTTTGTCGATGTACTTGTATGTTACTACTTGTTTTGTTCACTGAACTGGTTCACAAGTAGAATGTATCCACCACGTTGCAAATATCTAGTTCTCACTGAAGTACGATTATGGCGACCGAAAAATGGATCCGAAAAATGGAACCGAAAAATTCGAACAGAAGGTCCACTTTTATAAGAAAACAATCATTTGATTCGAAAAAAAATTAATAAATGATAGCTAACTTGACAGATCTAGCTTCAACAATATGGCCGCCATCATCTGTCAAAGCTCAGAAGTCCTTATAAGAAATCCTAAGATGTTTTTTTTTTGTGACTTTTTCTAAAATAATTAAAGTAAAAGTATAGTTTTGACAAATTATATTGTGTTTTATTAAAGAAATTATAATTGGCGTTAAACCACATTTAAGGGCAGGGAATGCTTCTCACACGAATGAGAAAGAATTAAAAAAGTATCTGCAAGAATTAAGCAGGTCTGAATTGAATCAGTCATTCTTTAAATAGCATATAGCAGGCATTTATTAAGACCTCTGATATTATATTAATAAATAAAATAAATAACAATGGTCCTATATGGCTGACCTGTAGAACTCCACATAGCAATGAAAAAAGTTCAAATAGATATTAAGGAAGTTTGCGAAGTAAGATCTTGTGAATAACCCTATTAAACGCCTTGGTTAAGTGAGCTTGTAGTTTTTTCTCAAAATCTGGTACTACGTAATAAAAATCAAATGCACCACTGGGTTTGCTCTTATGTAAAAGACTAAGAATTTCAAAATGTTATTAGAGAAAAAAATTTGTATAAGCATAAAATTCATTTATTATGACTAAAATAATTCTTTTAGTAGTTGAAGCTAAGAACAGAATGCAGTGTGATTCACTAACAATCACTATAGTGATTCAAGCAACTAATAGTTTATGGAAGAACAAAAATTATACGTCGTTGTAGTGATATCTTAAAAAATAAGCTTTTATATACAAAAATCTAAAACCAGTTTTAAGAAAAAATTTTGGTGCGCCAACCTAAAATCTTTATTACTGTACGAATAAAAACTAAATTTCGAAAAAAAAACTATTGAGCCATTTTTGAGATATCGAATTTAAAAAAAAAATAGATTTCTGTTTTTTCAAAAATTCAAAAAAACTATTTTTTTAAAAGTTTTGAAATATAATATTTTTCAAACTTTTCAGAAGCTTTCTATATACAAAATTTGCCGTTATGCCGATAGTGAGAAATATTCGAAATTAAAAAAAAATGATTCTATTGTAGGTAGTCAGTTATTTCTTAATTTCAAAGATCGTAAAAATTAATCGAAAAAAAAATTCTCGTAGCCGTTTTCAAGAAAAATACGATTTTCGAAAACAGTTTTTTAACATTTGTATGGTGGATTGGGTACCTGTTATTTATGTAAAATACTTTTTTTTAATATCTTGTAGATTATATGGCTTTTGAAAAAAAAAATATTTTTTTTTGGAAGATTTGAATACATACAAATATTCAAACTTCTGAGCCTTAGCATAAAAGAAAGATCAAAATCGGTTGTACCGTTTTTGAGAAATGAAATTTTTCTTAAATCTATGAGACAGTTTCTGAGAAAAAAAATATTAATAAAATTTCGAAAAAAATCGTATAGCAGGTATAATTACCTATTTAGTCTTGAAAATAAAAAACGAAAAAAAGTGTGGGGGAAAATATTTAAAAACGATATCTACCAAGTTTGTCGAAAATCGGCCCAGCCGCCCAGACAGACAGACCGACAGAATTTAGAGACCCACTTTTTTCGTCTTCGCTATCATCGTAATGTCAACTTTGATCAAAATCTCGAGTTCGGTTTTTTTACGAATGCATAACTTGCCTTTATTACCTATAAGTCGCAAGTAAAAAAGGAAAACTTCCTCTTGCTTTCTGCTAAGTGGTCTAAATTTTCTTTTATACAAGAGGTGTTGGCCCAACGTTGATTTAAGCCTCAACTGGTAAGTGTCCACGTTAAATTTACTTTGGTTTTGTACTCCACAAATAATTAACATTTGTTACCCGATAACAACCAATTGGAGATATTGCCTTGTTACTTCTGAATAAACTTACATTTCTTTAAAAAAATTACAGTCGATAAGCAGCCAGATCTAATAGAATTGAAGTCCAGTTTTCCTGGTAGGAATAAGAAAATTTATAAACCAGAAACCAAGGATGTAAATGAATCCAAGATTATGGGAATTTATTTTAAATTAAATGATTGCATTCATTATAAAAATGAGTGCAATCATTTTTCTCAATTCATTTTACACCAATAAAGTGAGTGTAATCTTTTAAAATTTCATACATTCTTTGGATTCTTTTACATAGCTTACAAACTTTTGAATTATTTTGTTCTTTTTAGTTATAAATTTGTTTTCATATTTAATATTGTCGAAGAACGTAAGTTTGCAAAGTTTGCAAAAGTATGCACAGAATGCAAATGAACGAATAGAATTCACGAATTCTTAAAAGATTGCATTCAATTGATTTCTGTTAAATGAATTTAAAATTAATTGTAATTGCAAAATTTTAAATCGAGGTCTTAAAGTGAAAGTAATGAACACAATCCTTTGATTAAAGTTATTAAAGATTGCCTTCACAAGAGATTGCGTTCTTTTAGAATCCTGCTAAAAGCTGCATAGATAATACGTAACTTATTCTAAAAAAAATAATTACAAATCTTACAGTTGTCACTAACGATGTGTAATCTTACATTAAACGGTTGCCATCAGATAAGCTTTTTGTTCTACAAATTTTTAGACTCTATCAAATGTATAAGCCTTTAAGTCCAATAATTTGACTGTATAATTGCCTCCCATAAAGCGGTCACAAGCACCATGCATCTCTGCCCTTCCCATACACTTAGTCCCAACAAATGCCATATTCCGAGATATTTTTCAAACAAAGGGGTTCCGAATTCCATAATTTTAATGGAACTTTAAATCCAGCTCTGGGTAATGGTATGTAATACAAGTTTGCTTATTCCAAGGCTTATTTATTGCATTCCCTTAGATGATGGAAATCTGAATTGACATATTTGTCAATCCATCAAGAACTTCAGTTAATGAAAAACATCACGTCTCACGAGACTCGGTATCGTGATGCGTGTACAAGGGCATCAACTTCTGAAGACCTTTATTTTGGGTTCGATTCTTAGTATCAGAACAAAATTTTTCAATTAATACTTAAATATTTGAAGAGAAAGCGAAATACCTATATACAACCTTAAGCTTTTGTGGCGACACACTTATGTAAGTTGTTCACCACAGTTTTCACTTTAAAAGGACCAACTAAGTACTTAATAATTCTATGAAGCGAATTGCTCTAGCGAAATCGATAGAAACTCAATGTCACCATTCTGCTGTTTCATAAAATCAAATTATTTTTGAAATAAATTGCTCAAAATTATTTCCTGATCAAACTATCAAAACTTTTCCAGCTCAGCTGTCCATGTTCACATAATTTTGAAGTTTTGGCAAAATGGGACAAGCACAAAACCTAAAGTCATTCATGAGCAATTAAAATTTTATAGAAACAATTCTGAAGGAACTACTTTAAGTCTTCGACTTGATGGGGATATTTCTATAATGTATGTTATGTAATAGGTTCATTTACACAGGGAAGTGTTAAGAAATGGGTTCGAGTTTATTGTTTCGAGATAAGTTTTTTTCAAGTATTTTGCTGTGTCAACTCTGTCAAGTTAAACCATCTTTTAAAATAGTAATAATATAGTATTTTTAAATTCAAAGGCTATTCAACCTCTTAATCTTACTTTTGGATTATTTCAAAAGTTTTAAATAAAATGCACAACAGAGTCGCTTGCAGATGTTGGTATGGTTGAAAAGTAGGTTTTCACTATGTTATACGAGTATCGTTATTATTTTCATCCCATATGTATTTCCTATAAATGGTTAATGGCTTACTTACGCTCGAAATTCGTCCAGTTTGGTATTGGATTGAAAACGGTGAATACCGAATTTGGAAATCTTGCAATTTTAAAAATCTCGCAATATAAAATCTTTTATATCTAAATTTAGCAAATTAAAATCATCCAAATGTGATCCTTAAAATTTAAAATCTCATTAAAGATTTTGGCTTGAAGTTAATCGTACCGCTCTCTTTATATCAATTTCTATAAGAGCTCTGACAGTTTTGTACAGAAGGGTTAAGACAATAACTTCGTAACATATGACTTTTCAATATTCAGAATTTTTATTTAAATTTGTTTGACGTTCCCAAGAACTTGAATTTTTTTTTTTCAAAAAACCTAAGGAATATGTATTTTGTTGTAAGTTTTGATACGCAATGTTTTTTAAACTTTTAAGAAGCTTCTGAATCAACATTTCATTGAAATCCGTTGCGCCAAATCAAAGTGAAACCATTTTTTTTTATCAAAATTCTAGGAGCCAATTTCGAGAAAAATAAGAATTTCAAAGACCATTTTTAATAGTAGGATGGTGGTACCGTTATTTTTAGATAAAATCAATTTTTTTATACATCTTCTAGATAGTAACTATCAAGAATAAAGTATCTGGTTTTCCAGTTACAAAATCTTGCAATTCTCCTGTTGACTATAATCTTCCAGAACTGGCTGAACAACAGCTATTTCCCTGCAGCCTGAAAAATGGCAAAAAATGTGCCCGACCTGAAGCTGTATGAGTAAGATATACTAGGGGCGTTTATATTGACGAAACTCAGCGTTTTCAGCAGAGAAAGAGATGTCATACCGAAGTTCCAGTATGGCTTTCGAAATAAACACTCTACCCTACATCCACTACTGGGGCTCCATACAACAGTAAGGAAATCACTAGCGAGCTTCCTAGACATCGAAAAAGCCTTCGACAGCGTTCGAATAAAAGGATTACTATTCAAACTCTCGGAACTTGAACTTCCTATTCACTTAGTAAGAATAATCAAACATTTCCTAACTCAAATACTTTTTTATGCACAGATAGAAAAACATGTATCATCAACGCTGGAGTTCCTCAAGGATCAAAACTTGCACCAATGCTGTTTAACATTTACACTGCTGATAAACCAGCCAACATACTCATCAAAAATTATTATACTACTTAGGTATATTATATAAAATGCACGACTGGTTCGCACGAATTTCCACTTATATAATAGACTAAGAATTTTAAAAATGAATGTTGTTAGGGAAAAACTGTTCATAAAATTCATTTTTGAAAATCTTTTAGTAGAAAGATATAAAAACAGAATGCCATGTGATTTCTTAAGCAACTACGAATTTATGCAAGAACGAAAATTAAAGTCGTTGTAGCGGTTTCTTAGAAAAAATAAGCTTTTATATACAAAATTTTTAAAACATTTTTAAAAAAAATTCAATTTTGGTACGCCAACTTAAATTTTTTATTATTGTACGAATATAAATTTTATTTCAAAAAAAAATATTCATCCGTTTTTAAGATATCGAATTTTCAAAATAAAAAATGCAATATTTTTTTAACTTTTTAGTAGCTTTTCTAGACAAAAATTTCATTAAAATGCGTTATGCCAATAATGAGAAATTCAAAATTTTATAAAATGGTTTTATGGTAGATACAGTCAGTAATATCTTTATTTCATTTTTTTTACTAAACGATAGATAGAAAAAATTAATCGGAAGAAAAAAAATGTTATCAAAATTCTAGGTGCCGTTTTCGAGAAAAATACGATTTTAGAAAATCATTTTTAACATATATGTGGTGGGTACCGTTATTTTAAGATAAAAAATAAAATTTTTTTCGTTACACCTTGTAGATTATATTAAGAATAGCATGGGGTTTTCAAAATATTATACTTTTGAAAAAAAAAAAACTGAAAATTTGGATACACAATACTATTCAAATTTTTGGGGAACTTATGCTTAAAAAAAGATAAAAATCGGTTGTACCGTTTTTGATAAAATTAAAAACAAAAAAAAAATGGTTCCATTAGCTAGCTTCAACTTAATGATTTTTTTTTTTTAAGTCTGTGGAACAGTTTTTGAGAAAAAAGTATTCATAAAATTTGAAAAAAAATTCGTTGGACAGGTCGTTTTGGTCTTAGCCCCACACGTTTTTTTCCTTTTTTTAAGACCAAAATTTACATTACCTGCCATAAGAATTTGCTTCGAAATTTTGTAAATATTCGACAGATTTAAAAAAAAATTATGAAAATTTAATGAAGTTTAAGCTAGCAAGATCTGCATTTAAGGGCAAGTTCTGCATTTGGAAAAAGATCGAACTCGATATTTTGATCAAAGTTGACATTACGATGATAGCAAAGACGAATAAAGTGGGTCCGGCAATTCCGTCTGTCTGTGTGTATGTCTGTACCTCGATCTACCGCCTAAGCTATTTTCTTCAAACTCGGTACTTAAGGGTCTCCGGTGATTCCCTAGAGGGGAAAATGAAATGTTGTCTTAGCTTCGAAACTAATGGTACCCGCCATACACCCATAATGCAAAATTTTATTTATATCGAAGACGGCTCTAACGATTTTGATAAAAAAAGATTTGGTGTGCTATTATAGACATGGACTACATTCTGTTCAAAAAAATAATCCGAAAAAATGGTATTAACGGTACATGTTCATAGAACTGCTTTTTTGATCTTCGACTTTCTCTTTAACGCCTCTAACGCTCTTTACCTAAATTTTTGTACAGGAGCTCCAATTTTTTTGTTAAATCAATCACCCTTATTCCGATAGTTGTTTTACTAAAACGCCAGTAAAAAGACAAGGCTCTAGAAACGAAAATTGGAATTTTATTGAAACTAATATCGTTATAATGCTTAGAAAAGTAAAGAACATAGAGAATGCTACCCTTTTCGTATTATACAGGGTGATTTGCATAAGGTGTGACAAAAAGGTAGGGCGTGTAGGTTGGACTTAGACAAGAAAAAAATCGTATGGGAGGGGGGGTCTATTTCCCCCCGTTTAGGCGGGAGGGGCAATTTAAGAAAAAAATCACTTAATCCTTTCAATCGTAAATTCACCTAAGAATCCAAAAACGTACAAAAACTAAAATAAAAGGCTTTTCTTAGAACAAAAGTAGTTTTTGTTATTTTTGATTTTCTCAAAAACTACAAAACATTTTGACATCCGGTTTTTTGTGTTTGATCAAAAATTAATAAGAGCATTGAACATTGAATAAAAAAATTATACTTAATTACGTAAAATTATGAAAAAAAATTGTTTAAAAAAAATTTTTTCATTTTTTTTTTTCAAAATTTTGATTTTGAAAATTAATTGTTCAAAAACTATTCACTCGAACAACTTTATTTAAAAACAAAATTAAAGAATGTATTTCTGGCTTTTCAAAATGCCATAGCATTATTCTGTAGGTGTCACCGTTATTTTTTAATAATTTTTTTTCTGTTTTAAGTGATTTTTTTCTTAAATTGCCCCTCCCGCCTAAACGGGGGGAAATAGACCCCCCCTCCCGTACGATTTTTTTCTTGTCTAAGTCCAACCTACACGCCCTAGCTTTTTGTCACACCTTATGCAAATCACACTGTATATATTTATTTGGTCTTCCCCCACACGTTTTTTTCTTTTCTTAAGACCAAAAATTACATTACCTGCCATAAGAATTTGTTTTGAAATATTGTAAATATTCTTTTTTTTTTCAAAAACTGCTCGACAGATTTAAAAAACAAATTCTAAAAATTTCATTAAGTTGAAGCTAGCTAGTGGAACTATTTTTACTTGCGATACAGTGCGATTCACATGAATAGACGCACCATTGTTCTCTCAATAAATTGCAGTTTTCTTTTTGTTTTTCTTCATGAACTACGAAAGAATTGCATTCATTTGAAAGGTTATTCAATTCTCTGGGAAAAAAACCTAAATTCAAGATTAGTGAGAGACACTTAACGGTTGTTTTGATCACTTTCTTCGCATTAGTGCTAAAAAAGCTCAAATAAATCGGTTCACTTGATTAGACGCACCTGTTAAAAGTTAAAAAAAAAGAGGTTGATCAGTTTTTAACATTTTATATTTACTTTTTTATTATCATTGAAGTTATTTTTCACAGTTTCAATACTTTGTACAACCTCTACGATTTGAAATTACATCAAAAATTCTACTTCTAAGAGATTCATACCATTTTCTTAATAATCTAATGAAATCTTAGACAAAGCTTCTTTAATTGCGGCAATAATCTCCTCACAGCTTTCATACTGCTTACCTTTTTCATAAATTTAATGGGTCAGCCATCCCGAAAGGTTTTCAATGATGTTTAGATCAAGTGAGTATGGTGGCCACTGCAAAAATTCCACATTTTCACTGGGGATAAATGCTTTTACAACGTGCGCGTTGTGGATCGGAGCATTTTTTAGTTGTCAGATCTACTGGATAGGTCCAAAAAGCTCTCTTATGGCTAGAAAAGCTGTTTGCATAAGAGCTTTATAAGAAATTTCTGTCATTTTGTGAGACACAAAACCAACTCAAAGGCGCGGTAGTACGAAATGGCACCCCAAACCCATACTTCTCCTTTCTTGGAACTATTTCGGTTCAAAAAGCATTCGGATGTCATAGAAATAAAACTTATACCCATCAGGACCATCGAGGTTGAACTTTTTCTTATCAGAAAACACCACATTTCTTCAATTTAAAACACTTCCAACCTGCGCATACCATGTCATGTGAAGACGCGCGAACTCCAACCGCTGTTCTTTTCTTGCAGCGTTAAATTTTTTTTTTTTAGCTTTTTGAATTTCAAGTGTTGAATACCTAAAAAAGCTCGAAGAACAGTTGATTTGCTTGCACTTAACCCCGCTAATTGTTTAATTTTCATCGTGGAGTTAGTTAAATTTAAGGCAATTCTTATAATTTTTCGCTTCTCGTGTGGTGTAAAGGGTGTTTTTGTCCTTCCTTTGTTCTTTTTTCCGTAGGTGGCAGGATTTGATAAGACATTTCGAATAGCTTTTTCATTTCGTCCTATTTTCTTTGCAATTTTCGGCATAGAATACCCTTCTGAGTGGTAGGCCTCAATTTTTGCTATTTCCGCCACCGTTAACATTTTCTTTTTACCCATTTTCATTTTAAACACTCGGAAAAGCTTTAATAACGTACACTCATTAACCAAATTTAATTTGTATTACCCAGCATTAAGAAACTAACTGAATTAATTCGTGCGTTAGCACTAATGCGAAGAAAGTGATCAAAACAACCGTTAAGTGTCTCTCACTAATCTTGAATTTAGGTTTTTTTCTTTCGTAGTTCATGAAGAAAAACAAAAAGAAAACTGCAATTTTTTGAGAGAACAATGGTGCGTCTATTCATGTGAACTGCACTGTATATGTAGGTACTACAGGGCAAGTTTTGCATTTGGAAAAAAAATCGAACTCGAGATTTTGATCAAAGTTGACATTGCGGTGATAGCGAAGACGAATAAAATGGGTCCGGCAATTCCGTCTGCCTGTCTGTATGTCTGTACACCTCGATCTACAGCCTAAGCCACTGGAGCTATTTTCTTCAAACTTGGTACTTAACTGTCTTTGGTGATTCCCCAGAGGGGAAATTGAAATGTTTTCTTAGCTTCAAAACTAACGGTACTCCCCATACACCCATAATGCAAAATTTTATTTATATCGAAAACGGCTCTAACGATTTTGATAAAAAAAAAATTGGTGTGCTATTATGGATATGGACTAAGTACATTCTGTTCAAAAAAATAATCCGAAAAAATGGTATTTACGCTACATGTTCATAGAACTGCTTTTTTGATCTTCCACTTTCTAACGCTCTTGACCTAAATTTTTGTACAGGAGCATCAATTTTTTTTTTAAATCAATCACCCTTATTCCGATAGTTGTCTTACTAAAACGCCAGTAAAGCGACAAGGCTCTAGAAACGAAAATTGGAATTTTATTGAAACGATTATCGTTATAATGCTTTTCGTATTATATAAATACTAAAATGCAGTCTCTGCAGCCTTCTCGTTTTAAAGGCGTTTTATTAAACGACTACCGGAATAAGGGTGAATGTCTTCAAATCGTGTAAGCGTTTAGTTTTTGAAATTATTTTCTAAAACTTATATTACGAAATACTTAAAATTTGCATCCCTTAATGTCTTCTTCGAAAATTTCAAAGAAATTTCTTATATAAGAAATTAATTTAATAATAAAATGATTTTTAAGCTTTATTTGCATAAATTCATACTTTACTGGAAATCAGTTGGCAATTTCATGCATTTAAGCATTTTGATCTCATTAAATCCATGTTTTCTAAAGTACTTTTACATAAGAGCAAGTTCGTGCGATCCAGTCGTGCATTTTATTTTTAATAAGTACTTTTTCGTCAGTGCAGTGGTTGTGGGTTCATTATAGCTTTATCAATCATCATCATTGTGTAGCTGATATCTAAAAAGGGCAGATTTTTTCTTTCTAAGCAAGCACTTGCTTTACTTAATACATTAGGCTCTTTGCGTAGTGGGAGGAAATGGTCTTGAAAAAAGTTGATTCACTTCAATATAAAGTCAGAATGTTTTATTAGTGAAGTTGGTTTTGCAAGAACATTGTTCATGACTTAACTTTTACCTTGGTGTTGTGTTGTCTAGAAGTAATATATTATATAATCGGAAAAAGATAAGGTCGAAAATCTCATTTTCCAAAGGGTGAGATATAGAGAACAGATTTATTGTACGGATTTATTACTCATAAAAAAGAAGCACTAAGACTTAAGTAACAATGTTTTTATCTATTGAAATGCAATAATTATTAAATTCCTAAATCCTTAAAGTTATATTTAAGAATTAGGTTACTTCATACTTATGGTTCTTTACGGTACGTTTTCTGAGAACTGGTGTGCGTTTACTAAGAACATTTTTCTAATTTTAAATTCCCCAATCACAATAACAAGTTAAAATCAGATCAAAGGTATATCCCTGAATTCCCTGATTAGAAAATGACGACTAAACTCATCAATGGCACAAACATACTTTTAACCATTTATCAATCTATTCAGAAAACTTTATGCTTTAGAATATGACAGAAATAACAAATGTACAAGTCACTTAAAAACAAATTTAACACCACCAACCAAACATAAAAAAACAGAGTCAATTGATTCAAAAAGCACCTACCCTTGTACTGTAAAGGGCAAATAGAGAAATATTCCAACAATTGAATTCAATACCAAGGAGGTATATATGACATGAAAAGGAATATCTGAATTTTATGGAGCTTTTATTATACTTACTGATAACCAAATGTACTTAATTTTAATGACTCTATTTTAAGGGCAGTTATTCGGGTAGCTCATAACTTTCAACGAGGGAAGAATCAATATTGCCCAACAGAAGTAATAACGTCATCATATAGTCTGAAACCCCAAGAGTAACCCCATCAAAAGCAGACGAAAGATATTTTCTTAAAAGAGTAGTCTAGTGTCTCATGGTCAGGTGCGGATTTCCTCAAGACCGATTTTGTGGTGATTGTAAAAATTGAGATATATTTTATTACAACAATATCTCTAAAAATTTATAGAAAGAAATTTAGTTTTTGAAAATTATTAAGGGGAGGTTCTCCTTTTTCGGCGACCAAAAATGCATTTTATTTTTTTCCATTTTTTGCTGGTAAAATATGTGTAGAATTTTTAATAAATTTATAGAACAAAAAATTTTTGTCTCGAAAATTGACATTTAGCGGTATTTTGAGCGTAGCATGTTTTTTTTTTTTTTTACTTGCGACTTATAGGTACTATAAGGCAAGTTATGCATTCGTAAAAAAAATCGAACTCGAGATTTTGATCAAAGTTGACATTACGATGATAGCGAAGACCAAAAAAGTGGGTCTCGCAATTCTGTCTGTCTGTCTGTCGGTTCGACTACAGCCTAAACGGCTCGGCCGATTTTCTTCAAACTTGGTAGATATGGGTTTTAATTTTTTACCCCCGGACGTTTTTTTCTATTTTTTTTAAGACCAAAAATAACGGTACCTGCCATACAATTTTTTTTCGAAATTTTATAAATATTTTTTTTTTCTCAAAAACTGTCCCACAGATTTTTTTAAAAAAAATTTTTAAAATTTCATTTGGTTAAAACTAGCTAATGGTTGAAAAAAATTTTACAAAAAATTGTTATTTTCGGTAGCCCCCCTGGGTCCATTTTTTTTGTTTTTGATTTTCTCGAAAACGGTACAGCCGATTTTAATAATTTTTTTTATGCCAAAGTTCCTCCAAAGTTTGAATATTTTTACATATTCAAATTTTCAATTTTTAATTTTTTGGATTTTAAAAAAAAAAATTCAAAAATTTTTTTCGGAAACTCAATGTTTCGAAAACCCCATGCTCGATTTTTTTTAAACTTGGCAAATAAAAGTTTCTTAATATAGCCTACAAGATTTGAGAAAAAAAATTTTGTTTTATCTAAAACTAACGGTACCTTCCATACAAATTTTAAAAAATGGTTTTCGAAAATCGCATTTTTCTCGAAAACGGTTCCGAGAATTTTGCTAAAATTTTTTTCTTGTGATTAATCTTTAAGATTTATAATTTAATAAAAAAAAATTTTAAATCTAGATATTACTGACTGTACCTACCATAGAACGATTTTTTCGAATTTTGAATTTCTCATTATCGACTTAACGGATTTTAATGAAATTTTTTATAAAAAAGCTCCTAAAAAGTTTAAAAAACATTGCATTTAAAAACTTAAGAAAAAATATTTTTTTCAATTTTTAGAAAAAAAAATTAATTTTTTTTTGAAAAATTCGATATCTCAAGAACGGCTTAGTATTTTTTTTGGAAATTAGACTTTTATTCGTACAATAATAAGAACTTAAGGTTGGCGTACCAAAATTTTTTCTTTAAAATGTTTTAAAAATTTTGTACATAAAAGATTATTTTTTTAAGGAACCACTACAACGACTTATAATTTTTGTTCCTGCATAAATTCGTATTTGCGTATCATTCTGTTTTTATCTCTTACTACTTAAAGAATTTAAAAAAAATTCATTTTATTCTTATGAACAGTTTTCTCTAATAACATTCGTTTTTAAAATTCCTAGTCTCTTACATAGGAGCAAGTTCGTGCGACCCAGTCGTGCATTTTATTTTATAATTTACTCACGCTCAAGGGAATATGAATACCCTTCAAATGTTTCAACACAGCGTGGGCGTGAAGTTACGGAAGAGAAAGAAGGATAGGAAAGATGTGTGGCGCGATGTTCTGAGACTGAAGGTGGTTGTCTCAGATATTTTTATCTCCAGGGATGGCGGCTAAACTAAAGCGGAGAATTGCCGTGTATTATTTCTATGCCCCTTATAATTCGCATTATTTTATTCGTTTTTCATCCTTGTTAGGCATACTAGTTTAACTCAATCACATGTTGTTAGTGTTATGCCTAAACAACATGTAATGAGTAAACCAGCATCCCATTGATGGCAATTTATAGAAGGTTTTAATAGAATTAAAGACGACATAGACGACGGCAGGAATCGAACCTGTTATATTGAGGTTGACAGTCAAGCACACAACCATCGCGCCACGGCCACCCCATACATAAATATTTTTGAATTTGGCGCCTATATATCCATACCAGTGTAAGCAAAGAAACCATATGGGCCACCAGGTGTCGACACATAAGCCATGACTCGAAAAAAAAAAACTTTAAACGCGTTTTTCTCGAAACCACGTATTTCCAACTGTTGGCCACGATTGCTTTAAAACCACTTGACGGATCGTCATAATTTTTTTTTTTTTAAAGTTTATTAAATTTATTGGAATCTGGACCAAAATCAAGCTGATATATCAAAAGTGGAAAAAACGAACACTAAAATTCAAGCGTTCGCCATTTTTTTAATTTTTAACTTTCGGAAATTATTTTGGTCTGGACTCCAACTACACTCTTCTTTTTTATAAAAAACTTTGATTTTTAAATTTTCAATCATTTTTGCAGGAGCTAGAGTGGCCAACAGCGAACAACTTTTTTTGGAGGTGGTCTCGTTCCGAGGCGCATTGTTTCTTAACGGCCGGGTATTTTTTGATGAAAAAATTATATTTTGTACTTAATATGATAATAAACAAGTAAAAAATTTTGAATTGATTATATCATTTCTGCCATAAAAAAACAATTCATAAAAAAGTGTCATTTTTGACACTGAAAAAGAAGAACTATTATATCTTATCAATTTCTTTCAACAAAAAATTTTATCTTAGGCGTTTGTGTATCAAGTTTGAGGCTGATAACCAAATTTACTTTGAGATGAATACAACCATTAATGCAAATTAATTTTATGATGCTTAATGGATTTATTTGAAGCCAAATAAACGAAGTTAATTATTTAAATAATAAGCAAAACGATTGCACGAATCATGCGCGCCCCGCGACAAGAAATACAAGCTAAGCTCATAAGCTACCTGATCTTGTCAAAGTCTTTCAAGCTGAAGTACTGACAATAAAGGAAGTATGCAATCAAAACCAAAATACGGCCATTTTTATTATCTAGGTGGCCGTTGCAAGCATTGATTCGGATTTCTCATTCATCTTCTAAATTGGCCCAACAATGCCTGATGGTAATCTTGGGAGCCTGAATATTAACCTAAATGTCATTCTTAGAAATAGAAGGAAATAAACGGGCTGACGAGTTAGCCAGGCAAGGATCAGCCCATCATTATTCACTTTGGGAAAGATTGGAGCAGTTTAACCAACTACATTGTGCCTTAAAAGAAGTAGTTGTTGTGTTCAGCAGGAAAAGGGAACAGTCCTTAATTCCCCTAGTAAATGCCCTGCTCTGGCCAGATTGAGAGCTCATCTTTCCGGAAAGGTATTCCTCGACGATCTTAACTGAACTATCTGAACTGAAGTTCAAGGACTTTATCACTATATTAACAAGATGAACTGGCTCTGAAATGAACCTAGACGATATCTTTAATGGATACTCCTGGTTCTTAAGATAACAGACTAGGGACCTTTGAATGGAGAGAAGCTCATAAGTCCTTTATCATTTCCTATTAAATCCATAGATCAAACGAGTTTATGGTATCAAAACAGGGCACTCCCGCACTATTGTTGTCTCTGCTCGTGGAAACCTACCTACCTACCTATAGAAATTTACACAAACGATACAATTACTGAAATAACTCTACTTACCTTTTATATATTTGTGAATCTGCTGTTCGTTTCTTTTCATCTATGGCCTCGAATTTTCCTCAATCTAACTTCCTCTTCTTCTCGAATCACAACTTTTTTGCGAAATGAGCTACAAAATTTTTTGTTCTCGTATTTTTTATTGTCGTTCCAATTTCTTTTTGTTCAACTTTAGAAAAAAACAACTTATTGCCTAAAATGTTGTCCAAAGATTATATTTTTTTAGGCTAAAACCAATTTCTGGCTTTGACATTCTATTCACTCAAAAGCATTCAGCATTTTGTTGAATGCTTTTCCACAAATCCAATTGGTCAAATATCAGAACATTTTCAACTAAATTTTTCGAAAAAATCAATCAAAACAAAAGCGAGAAAAATGCTTTTATTCATTCTCCTAGTAACTATAAATCATTCGCGAGTGATTCGAAGCATGAAGCGATCTTTTGAAACCAAATGTTTATTGAAGAAAGTAAGGCATTTCTTTCAAAGACGGGAGAGAGGAAGGCATAAATCCTGAAATCTAATCGGTTTGCTGTTTTGTGTTTGCTTATCAATTCTGATAGACCTTTTGTTTTAGTATTAAATAAATTTAAGAATTTATGAAAACGTTAAAGACCCATATTGCTTACAACTATAGCAAGTTAAGTAAATTTACAAGTTAAGATATTACGATAGAATTTAGGGTTTGCCTTACGTTATAACTTCGTCAGCACATCCTCAATATGAGACCGCCTCAATATGAGACCGCCCGTCTTCATAATTAATAGGATAGTGCATTCCTTCCATATCTTACATCGCTCGAAAACATTTTTATTTATTACATATTGCTTTTCGAAAATACTTTAAGAGGAGGACTCTATAGTTAATGTACACCATCTTTAAAGTGGGCTCTACGAATATTTTGGAGATGCAACGAAAACGAAGGATACAAAAATAGAAAAGGGTAAAACTTATCGCCTTCATTGTGAATTTTTTTTTCCACACTAAACCATTATTAATCCTATAGAGCAAGCAGTAATAAAGTTATGTACAAATGGTCATACAAAATTCAAATCAGAATCTTCGAACAAAGAATATTAAAATGTATTCACCTAAAATACTCATTTGTACTTGGTTTAAATCGATGCTAGTCCAGCTATGTGCCTGAAGCTGATGGATCCGCATATTACAGCATTCAATAGAGTCAATGAACTGGGAATAGTTGGCTCTTATCTGCAGAAGTGTTTCTTTAAAAAAAACTCCTCAAATTGTCTGCCCGCGTTGTAAATTCAAAGCTGACTGTTTCCGAGCTTCAACATGTTGAATAAGAATAAAGCCCAAGAGATGGGGTGGTCTCTTGGAAGAGAAGAATAAAATTGTTTAAAAATTGTCAAGAAAATTTATCAGTTGAGAAAGAGGAAATTGAATTCAAGAAGCAAAAAAAAAAACTTAATGATTTCAGTTGCATGTATGCGGATGTAATAGATGTAATGAGTATAAATATGTTGATGAACTGAGAAATTAGCTACTAAAATACAAAATTTATGGTTTCGCAAAGTGAAATATTGTAAGACAAGGCTTACAATTTGTTATTCGAAAAGCACTATTCATAATCAGTTTGATACGCTTTCTGTTAACAGAAAAAGATTAATTTCAATATTCTTGTACAGATATATTTGTTTTTCTTGGATGTAAGAGGCGTTAGACAGGTCTCGCTTCGTAGCAAGGGGAGTGGACACGGTTTAAAATGTTGGCAGAACGGCTACTCAGATGATGTAATGCTATCTTAGGGCGGTACTTAACGCTTCATTTGAAAACGTTATTGTGGGAGGCCTTCCACCACAAAATCGCATTTTTATAAAATAACACAAAATGGCGGATTTATTAGAAAGAAATGATTTAACACTTTACTGCTAACACTCTGTGAATGAACAATCTCCTATAGTACTATAATACTCACCCAATTTCGTTTTTAAAATATCCAATTTTTGAAAAAAAAAATTAATTTATAAAGGGTTAATATGTAATTTTGTTTGAGAAGTTTATGTATATAATATGTATCAATAGATAAAAAGAAAACAATTAGATTTTCGAAAAAGAACATTCAATTTTATTTTTACAGCTTTGTATCTAACAAAGTATAAACAAGCTGCTTTTCGGAATGTTGCTTTTAAAAAAATAGTTTAAACTTTGAATACACAATATTATTCAAACTCTTAAGCGTACAAAATCAAAATATTTTAAAAATCTGCCGTATCTGTTTTCAAAATAAGTAAAAGAAAAATTGCTCTTATGGAAAGTAATTAAGAACCATTTTTCTGAAATAACTTCTTAAACATAAGCTTGTTTTCAAATGTGCCTTCTATTCCTTTGTTTTCGATTTTCTCAAAAACGTAACTACTGGTTTTTATCAATTTGTTATTGGTAACCTTCTTAAAAGTTTGATTAACAAAAATTAAATTTTTTTTTTCAAACACAAAATTTCGAGAACCATCAATTTGTTTTAATCTTTAAAATGAACAGTTTTTCTACCGAAAAAAAATAATAAATTTTATCTAAAAATAGCAGTAACCACCATAAAAATGGTTTTCGAAAATCGTATTTTTCGCAAAAACGGTTGATAGATCCAAATTTATAATTAAGACTTAAATGATTTTTTAACTTCCTCATCTTCGGCATAAAAAATATAAATGAAATTTCTCCACAGAAGTTTCTTAAAAGTTTAAATAAACACTGTGCATTTCAAAACATAAAAAATAAAATGCACGACTGGGTCACACGGACTTGCTTCTATGTAATAGACTAGGAATGTTATTAGAGAAAACTGTTCATAAGGATAAAATTTATTTTTTAAATTCCTTTAGTAGTTGGATCTGAAAAAAGGATGCTATAATTCTTATGTAAGAACAAAAATTATAAATCGTTGTAGTGGTTTCTTAAAAATTAAGCTTTTATATACAACATTTTTAAAACATTTTTGAGAAAAAAATTTCGGTAGGCCAACTTAAAGTATTTAGTAATATCTTAATATCAAATTTTATTTTATTACATTATAGATTGTAAAAATTAATTGAAAGAAAAAAAAAATTCTCGGAAGCTTTCGGGAAAACGGTTCCGAGAATTTTTTTTTTCTTTCAATTAATTTTTACAATCTATAATGTAATAAAAAAAAATTCCCGAAAATCGTGCGTTTTTTTGGCGTTCTAGACCGTACTAGTACCTTAATTAATTAGGATAGTATAACAAATACAATACCTACGTTAATGAATGCTGTATAAGTTTTATAAATATTTGATGTACCAAAAAACAATTAAATTAACCACTTCAAATATATTATTTAAAGGAGAACTTCGTTCACGGTAGACCGTAAAATATCTTGCGTCAGTCAGAACTCTCAAATGACGTTTTGAAACATTAAAATTAAACGAAGACAGAAAGTTCAAAGCAACAATATAACCGCCAATAAGATTGACATTTAAAAGAAAATATAATTAAATACCTACATACGTCTACTCGCAAGACTAGGGAGATCAATACGTTTGAGCAAGCTATCGATATTCAACAAGAAATAATTACAGTATATAAAAAATATAGTATTATAAAAAGTATTTCAATCAAAAGGTTTTAAATATGTTAACATCATCAGCGAAAGTTTAAGTACTTTAAGACTGATGGAAGAACATTAATAAATAAAAAGAAATAAATAATATCTATTCTAGGCTTCGGTAGCTGCACGAGAAAAAATGACCCAATGGACGGTTTGACATATTGATGTAAACATAAAATGCAAGCAGCAAGGTTTATTCGGAGTTTCTTAACTGAGTGGGTACTGGGGAATGTCAATATTATATTTCATAGAAGTGCACTTTATAAGATTCGCTCAATCAAGAATACTGAATTTCAAAGTTACTTATAAAGACGAGTAGATACAAGAAAATTACAACAACAAATCTCTATTATGTAAAAGGATAATAGTAAATAATACCACGTATTCGTGAAATTGCGATTATGAGAAACGAGAAATGTAGTAGAAAAAACGAAACTCGTATTTTATTTGCGATTACGAGTAACGAGACTCGTAAATAAAAAAGAAAATCGTTTAAAATTAACGAGTGACATTCATTTTCGTTTGTTTTTCGTTTTCATAGAAGTGTTGCTTGCTTTCAGTTTTTTCATCTTCAGTGTCTTCAAATGAAATAAATTTTGGGCATGGAACATTTTCTATAATTGGCAACATTTTCTATAGGGTAACGGATATAGTTCTATCTTTTTTTACCTTAAGGGAAAACGAGAAGAAATGCTTAATGCACCGTAAGGAAGTCTTACCGTTGACCCGTTGACCATCCCTGTGTGTCGGACTCATTATATACCGTTACATAACCCTTACTGGCGTGAGACTTACCCCCCGGGACCGCTTTTTGCATGACTTCAGGGGGGTTGTCATGTTTCCCTTTCAGGATCAACTTACGGGCTCAACTCTTTCCCGATCATTTTCTTCTTCTCCTCTTTTTTTACTTCTGAGAATGTGGTCTGCGAATCTACAGATATTCTGCCAGTTTAGTTGACTTTCTAACATCTTCTCTACTGCGTTGTCCGGAGTGATAACACCCATGGTGTTCTACAAGCTTAGGCGGAGGGAATCCCATCTACTGCAGGAAAAGAAAGTATGATTTACGTCATCTTCTGCAGAGTCCCCGTACTGGCAAGCTGAACTTTCTGTTTTGCCGATCTTAGGAAGGCTTTGAAATAGCCGTGTCCGGTGAGTAACTGGGTGATGTAGTAAATAACCTCACCGTTTTTCCGGTCATTCCACTCAGCCACGTTCCTGATCAGCCTCGCTGTCCATCTTCCTCTAGTTTCCGAGTTCCAGCGCTCTTGCCACTTCTGATTTCTAAGCTCTTTTGCTTCCTTAGATGCCGCTTCCATTCCAATTTCCATCTTTTTGTCGTATCCGTACTTCCTTTCAGCCGCTAGAAGATCAATGTCAACATCAAATCAAGAGGACGGCTGGCTCCGACACCGCTCGTTAAGAACTTGCTCCTCGTTTTTGTAGAGCAGCCATTTGCTTTCGATATTTCTCCTGTCGGAGTGCATCTGCCCAAATCTCACATCCATAGAGAAGAATGGCATGCGTGATTGTCATCATAAGCCTACGCTTGCTAGCCGTTGAACCTCCTACATTCGCCATTAGTCTTCTCAGTGACGATGTAACTTTTGACGCTCTTTCTGTTGCTGACTATATCTGTTGCCAGAAAGTGAGTTTCGTATTTAAAGTTATTCCCAGATACTCGTACTTAACTGCGTCCTTGCTTCTTATGACTTCACAGCCGATTTGAAAGTCGATTAATATTGGGATCCTCTTCTGTGTCAGAAGGACTATCTTGGATTTTTCGGTAGCCAGGCTTAGACAATGTTCTTTCATCCAGGAGTTTACTGTCTCGTGACCTGGTTCAGTTTCCTTTGAGCGTTTTCGCTGTCTTTTGCCGTTATTACAGCGGCAATGTCATCTGCATACTCTACCAGGAAAGTATCGTACGGAATTTTCATGCAAAGGATGCCATAGTAGGAGATGTTCCAGAGATCAGGTCCGAGGATTGAACCCTGAGCTGCTCCGGAAGTAATTTGCTTTTTTCGTGGGCCTTCTGTGGTCTCACAGTGGACTGTGCCATACCAACAAGGAAGTCCTGTCCGGACCCTCTTTGGTACCCAGACCCACCCTCTGCTAGAAGCCGAAGAGTTGCTGCCAATTTTATTATGTTTGGTATTTACATTGATGTGTAACTTGGAAGGTGACGGACGATCTCTCAAATGCTTCCTTGTTAAGGCGGAAAAGTTGCTTGAACCTTGAAAATATTTTAAGGCTTGTCCTTAAATATAATGTGGGAAGGACTAAACTTTACTTACGTAGAACTAGCAAGGCTCATAGGGTTCGATGAATCTCTAATAAGTCTTCTTTTTACACCTAGGTTTCGTTTTGTCTTGCCCCGACCAACTTCATGTTCATTTGTCCATATCCGTTTGTCTTTACCTTATAGTATTCCATGTAAAGTTAAGCCAAAGTTAAAGGACATGCAAAACAACGTTTACGAAGCAGCGTTAAACTTTAACATGAAACAAAAAACACCCCGAAGATTTCATACAAAGTTATTTCGGGGTCAACCAAATATGCTAAGGCTATAAGTCCTATGATCATAAGCAGATGCTTTGCTATAAGAAATAATGCACATTTTCACTGCACGTAAGCTCTAAATAATATGGGACATTTATAACAAAGACAACGTTATAACATCTGAATGAACTTAAAGTTGTTGAAAACTTTACATGAATTATAATAAATATTTCTTTGTTCTATTCTTGGAATACATGTTTATGAATTCGCTTGTTCGTCCCCAAAGTAGGTATGCAGTTCCAAATGCCAGCCATATTAATTTCAGAATATTCCGAATTCACGATGTCATCCCCAATAGATGGACTAAGTTCTAAAGCGACAACAATAATACATTATGCTGGCTAAACAAAGCTATTTCCTAAATAGCTTCCTGATGTGATTGCGTATGCAAGTGGCTTTAATGGCGCGCTCGCAACATCCGCTGACGCATTTTCATGCATTCCCAAATGTTAATCTAGATATATAGACAATTCTGTATACATGGTTACGAGTATGTTATTCGAAGTGCACCACAATGAAATCTCGTTATGCTCCAACATGCGTGTGCTTCAGGAGATAGAAACTAGGGAGAGGCGTTGAGAGCTGGGGGGATAACTATTTGAATATTTTACATTTCGAAATGTCCCAAACCGCATTTTGGGTAAATGCTTAACACACACAAAACGCGAATGCAAACGATGTCAGAGGAAATATTGATTCCATGGGAGATACCACTTAACGCCGGACATGAAGCAGGATACATTTGAGAATGGGTATTTTACATATTTGAGTATGTGCTTGAAATATTCATGAAGCTTTGCTGAAAGGAAAAAAAATACCTACCGTCGATTGATTGTTATGATTTTCAAATGAATTAATGGACCAATTTTTTTGGTAAAAGGTAAATTAATACTTATGTAGAACGAGGATTCAGGTCAATTGTTATTCATAATTCACAGAAGGTACATACAAAATTTGAACACAATGCAGAGGGAGGGCCAAATATGACCTACCAATGTGAAAGTCTACTCAAACCAAACCCAAAACTCGGTTGTCGTGAAAATATCGGTTTTGGAGAAAAATTGTATTAGAAACACTAGTTTTCCCATACATTTTTTAAGTAAAACTTCTTTTCGGGCGCTGAGGAGAGAAAATTTTCTATGCATCTGTCAGTGACATTTCAAAACGACACGTTATCCGTCAAAGACTGCGACATGTTTTTTAAATACAAAATGTTTGCACGTTTATGGGTTAGAATCTTACAGCGGCTTTGCTTGAGGGAAAAGAAGTTTTACTTCTACAGCGGGTACGTCAGTACACACAACCTTTTTTCTAAACGAGATGTTCTTGTAACCTATAAGTTTTATATGAAGCTATCGAAAACTCGTTAAAATTCCGTCGAAATGAGTTAAACAAACACACCCTTTGAAATATTCAGCGCCTATCAAATTTCAAAAAAGACATTGATGGGATAGATACTTGCAAAAAAAAAAAAAAAACTAAAACCAGCTGAAGACATGCTGTCAGCAGAAATTCCAAGAACGTACTTGTTCTTGGTTCCTTACAAAATATATAATAAGTAATCCTTTTTGTTTTCAGAACACATGCATAAAAAAAAGACAGTTGTGGCCTACTGAGGATGAAGAACGTCTTCTAGAACTTGTTTAGGCCCCCTAAAAACACTTAATAACTAGCTCGATGATTTTTCCTTTGTCTTATACATATCGGGCCGAGCACAGTGAACGCGGTTAGTGATAGCGATAACCTTCATTTCGATAACAATATGGCTAAATATCGTTTTGTTTCCAATTATCTGTGGTACAATCGCGAATCAAATAGAAGTTGGCGGCCATAACCTCTTAGATGATTTGGCACTTCTTTTTCTTGGTAATGAATAATGATCAACCCGTTAGCATCACGAATAAGAAAAAGAAGAAGAATAAGAATGGTCTGTAAAGAATTTAATTTGCTTTGTAAACAAAATGCACGACTGGATCGCACGTGCTTGCTGTTATGTAAACGTACTTTTGAATTTAAAAATTGCTCATAAATGAATATATAGTATAAAAAATTTGAGATGTCAATTGTAAGTATATTTAGTTATATAGATAATTTACAAAAATAATCGCTCCTTCGTTTTGAAGGTATTGATTTTTTCAAAAAACCCAAAATAATTTTTCAAATATCTTTATATACAATATTATTTTAAATTTAAGGAGGCACCTGTTGAAAAAATTTGGTTATAATACTTAAGACCGTTAATGAGAAAGTCAAAAATCAAAAAAAAAAATTTAAAAAAAAAAACAGTTTTATGACAGGTAGGTATACCGTTAGTAACATTTTTTTCTAAATTTTTGTTTTGCCAAAATGTAGTTCATGTCCATAAAGCAAACTTTTTTTTTGTTATAAAAATCGTTAGAGCCGTTTTCGAAATAAATCAGATTTTGAATTCCGTTAGCTTTGGAGTTAAGAAAAAATGTCAATTTCTCCTCTAGGCAATCATCGAATACCCTTTAGTACCGAGTTTTGAAGAAAATACCTCCAGTAAACTTAGGCTGTAGGTCGAGTTACAGACATACAGGCATACAGACAAACATACGAACAGACATACAAATTTCGGAGCACAGAAATTACCTCCTTCTTCGGTGGGAAGAACCACGACGATAGAGTCACGAAGCTCATACTAGGTGGCTCCTGCGATACGATAAAAGTTGCATACCTACAAATTTCACATACGTAGTTTTTTGCTCCAAGCGAAGTTTCGTGCAAAAGCATCAACAAACTCCCTTAACGTTTTAATCTTAAAATATCTTGCTAGTTAAACGTCAAAAGAAGAGTATTACTCATTTTGGGTTGGGTGTGAAAAACCTTTTAAACAAGAATAAATTGTATTTTTTTTGTTGCGGGTTATAACTGAATTCTTGGAAATTTATAACGGATACATCTAGTAAACAACAATTCGTTTAAATTTTTATTTTTACTTGCGACTTATAGGTACTATAAGCAGGGCCGGATTAACAAGTAGGTAGAATAGGCAGCTGCCTGGGGCTCCCTATTTTAGGGGGCCTCCGAAAAATGAAAAAGACTTCTAAAATTTTCTTACAAACATAAAATTCTAGTAACACTTCTTTCTTATTGCAAAATTTTGTTGTCAAGTCCGGCAGCAATGGAGTAGGTCTTTCAGTCGCTATAATTGCAGATTTGTCTCCTGAATTCCACTTGTAAAAGGGTTTCTTATAAGTTTTTCAATAAAACAATCACAACGGTTTTTAATAACAATTTTTTCACTACTTGATGCCAATTTCTAATTAAATTTTACACGCAGTGAGTAAGTCATTGCAAAGTCAAAAAGCAGATTTGCAAACGTGTGCTTCTTTGTACGGATCGTTAGAAAAGAGTTTAGTTTCATTCCGTGAAAAGTTCAATGATTTCGAGGAAAAAACAAAACAATTATTACCTGGTGTAGGTTATACAAAAATCGTTAAACGTACTCGTCGTAGAAAAAAACAATCTAATGACGGAAATGCTCCACAAGTAGAATTTTCGCCTCGCGATGATTTTAGGACACAAAAGTGTATATGGAAGTTTCAGAGAGATTTGCATTTCTCATCAACTTTTCTCTAAGTGATGGAGACCTCCACGAAGCTATAAATAACTCAGTTCGTTTTTATTCTAGAGATTTGGAAGAATTTTTCATTGAAATGAAACAATTCCAAAGTTACGTGAACTCCAGATACACTGATGCACAAAAAACTTATAGTCATTTATATAAGATTCTAATAGTCCGGGAGGTAGCGCTGCAATTTTTTTAGGAATTTTATACCGAATGAATTTTACTTCAAACAGTTGTTTAATGTTCGAAATTCAGTAAAGTGAGCGTCAGTTGTCGCACTTGTGGTGGAACTAAAAGAGAAAGCATGAAAAAGTCATTGGAAAAAAATTTGCTTCGATGAATTTTATACCAAGCGAAACTGTATTAAATTATTGTTTTAATCATATTTTTTCAAAAAATTATCGTCAGCTGTATTGACGGGCATAAACCTTATTTAAAATTTGAAAAATAAATTTATTTTATACCTTATGAAATTTATATATCTCAATTTTTATACTTTTAAAATAATAAAGAAAATAGTCAGCTGCACTTTTGAAGGGGAAACACCGTCAGTCAGCGCGATAAACATGTCGCGCGCTCAACGCATTCGAGCGTCGCATAGTATCTTTGGAACATAAACTGACGATCTTTACACCCATAAACAATCAGCTGACGACGATTTTTTGTTTCTTTAACATTTAAATTATCTTATACTTAAAATTCAATAAGTATAACATCAATTTCATATAAATAACATCACAGTTTATTTATTTATTCCGTGTAGGTTTAAAATTATATTAATAATTAATAATTAATGTATGTACTCTAGCATCAAGGAATTTCAAGCTGTAAAAGTCTCACTACTTCAACGTACCTTTCCTAAAAATTATTATTCTGGCCTCCAGGTAGAATATACCTGGGGCCTGTAACACATAACTACAAGTACTTGTAATACAAGTGAATTAATATAAGTGTAACAAATTTCTGTAACACAAAGCTACAAGTTTGCTGGCTCTTCTACAAGTGAAATGAGCGAACATTATAAGTGGGAAATTATATGATTTCCCTCTTTCTGTAACACAAAGCTACAAGTGTAGAAAAAAACTAATTCCTACTTGTAGAATAATCAGCTAAATCTTACAGGTGATTCAAAACTTGTAGGATGAAGAAGATGTATTTAAATGTACGAAAAAAACAATATTTTCAACTAATTAGCATTTCCATAATTTTTTTCTTCGTAGTTATGATATTTTTAACCAAAAAATCAATATCAAATTCTGAATATATTTTTGTGTAAAGTGTATATTTGTGATCTTTTTTCAATAGTAAATTATTTCGGTAGTAATTGTTATACAATATACATACATATATGCATAATTAGAGAAAAGTGTTATAGGTATAGGGTTTTGAAACGTTAAAAATTTTTAAATCTCAGTAAACTAAAAAATTAAACATAACACAAAATAATACATTCTATTACTTTCCTTAGATTTACTTAAAAATAATTGAATTTTTATTTAGTGATATATGTATGTATTTAAAAAAAAATAGTACTAATGGTAAACATATGAAATCTAAGCAAAATGATCCAGGAACAGAAAATGCTTAATTGTATTAAAACTACAATCCCAATCCAAAAAGGCACCAAAAATAATGTTTTTTTTTCATGGATTTTTACCAAGACCGCAATTACATATTTTCGAACGTATTCTTTATCCTTTTTACTTGCGATATGGGTACTATAGGGCAAGTTCTGCATTAAAAAAAAATGGAACTCGAGATTTTGATCAAAGTTCAATTAAGATGATAGCGAAGACGAATAAAGTGGGTCCGACAATTCCGTCTGTCTGTCTGCATGTACCTCGATCTACAGCCTAGGCCATTGGAGCTATTTTCTTAAAGTTCTTCAGTGATTCTCTAGAGGGGAAATTGAAATTTTTGTTAGCTCTCAAACTAACGGTACACCTTATCATACAAGCGTAGTGCAAAATCTTATTTATCTCAAAAACTTCTCTAACGACTTTAATAAAAAAAATAAAATGCACGACTGGATCGCACGAACTTGCTCTTATGTAATAGTACTTTGGAATTTAAGATACATTTTATAAATAGAAAACATGGATTTAATGAGATAATAATGTTCAAATGCATAAAATTGCCGTCTGGTTTCCGGAAAAGTATGAATTTATGCAAATAAACTTTAAAAAATCGTTTTATTATTAAATAATTTTTTTACATAAGAAATTTCTCTAAAATTTTTCAAGAAAAAATGTGTGATGCGAATTTTAAGTATTAAATAATATTGATTTTAGGAAATAATTTCAAAAAATTATCCTTCATAGGTTTTGAAGATCATCATCATCGGCTCGACAACCGGGTTCCGGTCCTGGCCTCTTTCAACAAGTCTCTCCACCTATCCCGGTCTCTAGCCGACGCCATCCAGTTGCGCACCCCAAGGCTTCGGGCGTCCTGGTCTACGCCATCTCTCCAGCGCAAGCATGGTCTACCACGCTGTCGTCTACCATAGAATGTACCACAAAGAACTTTCCGAGCAGGTTCCTCTTCGCTCATGCGAGCTAGGTGCCCTGCCCACCGGAGTCTACCGAGCTTAATTTTTGTCACGATATCTGCTTCAAGGTAGATTGCGTACAGTTCATGATTGTACCGTCTCCGGAATCGTCCTTCCTCACATACGGGGCCAACAATTCTCCTTAAGACTTTTCTCTCGAACGCAGCTAAGAGGTCGGAGTGCCTTTTGCTAAGCACCCAAGTCTCGGATCCATATGTGAGTACTGGCAGGACCATGGTCCTGTACAGCAGTAGTTTTGAAGTTATGGTGAGATTTCTGGATTTGAAGAGCTTTGACAGACTATAGTAGGCTCTGTTGGATTTGAGAAGCCGCCCGCGTATTTCTTCTTCTATATTGTTATCGGCTGCTACTATTGACCCAAGGTATTTAAAGGATTGCACCACTTCAAATTCGTGCTCCGCTACCTTGATTGTTTGACCAACTGTTCCTCTCGCATTCGACGCCACCATGTACTTTGTTTTACCTTCACTAATGTGCAGCCCCAGATTTTGTGCCGCCTGCTCGATCTGGATGAAGGAATCGTGTACAGCTTGTTCGGTTCTTCCGATGATGTCGATGTCGTCTGCGTAAGCCAGTAACTGGCTGGACCTGTTGACGATGGTCCCTCTTGTTGCCGTGCCAGAGTCACGGATTGCTTTCTCCAACGCCAGGTTGAAGAGGAGGCAGGCCAAACCGTCCCCTTGTCGGAGTCCATTAAAGATGTTGATTGGTCTGGATAGCAATCCGGCTATTTTTACTTGGCTTGTTACGTTGGTCATGGTCAACCTACATAGTCGTGTCAATTTATTTGGGATGCCGAATTCTCTCATGGCTTTGTAAAGTTCTACCCTGGCTATGCTATCATAGGCGGCCTTAAAGTCTATAAACAGATGGTATGTTGGGATGTTAAATTCTAGACATTTTTCCATCGCCTGCCTAAGGGTAAATATCTGATCAGTTGTTGATTTGCCTGGAATGAAACCACACTGATATTGTCCGATAACGGTTTTAGCGTATGGGGTTATCCGGTCTTGTAGGATAGAGGAGAGTATCTTATAGGCGGTACTCAACAACGTGATACGTTTTGAAGATATTGATTTAAAAATTTTTTTTTTTGTTTAAAACCCAACAAATATTTTTTCCAATATTTTTATATACAATATTATTTTAAACTTAAGGGGACTCCTGCTGAAAATTTTGGGTTAAAATCCTTAGAGCCGTTAATGAGAAAGTCGAAAATAAAAAAAAACGGGACTATGGCAGGTACCCCTAATAACATTTTGCCCCAAATTTTTTTTGACCAAAATGTAGTCCATGTCCATAATATCACACCTAATTTTTTTTTATCAAAATCGTTAGAGCCGTTTTCGAGATAAATAAGATTTTGCATTACGGGTGTATGGGGGGTACCCTTAGTTTTGGAGCTAAAAAAAAAATTTCAATTTCTCCTCTAGGGAATCACCGAAGACCCTTAACTACCGAGTTTGAAGAAAATACCTCCAGTAGTTTAGGCTGTAGTTCGAAGTACAGACATACAGACATACAGACATACAGACATACAGACAGACAGACGGAATTGCCGGACCCACTCTTTTCGTCTTCGCTATCATCGTAATGTCAACTTTGATCAAAATCTCGAGTTCGATTTTTTTTCCAAATGCAGAACTTGCCCTATATAGTACCTACATATATCGCAAGTAAAAAGGTGTGATATAACACACAAGGACTACATTTTGGTCAACAAAATTTCGAAGCAAAATGTTATTAACGGTATCTGTCATAGAAGGGATTTTTGATTTTCGACTTTCGCATTAACGGCTCTAACGATCTTAACCAAAAATTTTCAGCAGCCCCCTTATGTTTAAAATAATATTGTATATACAAATATTCGAAAAAAAAATATTTTGGGTTTTCAGAAAATTACTTTAATAATAAACGATTTTTTAGCTTTGTTTGCATCAATGCATACTTCTGTGGAAATCAGACGGCAATTCCATGCATTTGAACATTATTATCTCATTAAGTCCATGTTTTATATTTACACATGCATAATTTTTAAATTACAAAGTACATTTACATAAGAGCAAGTTCGTGAGATCCAGTCATGCATTTTATTTTTATTAAGATGCTATCACGTTGCTTATCTTTCTTTCATTGAGCACTTGTAAGCAGAATGCCTACAAGTGTAGGTAAATTTTTGTTTTCTACAAGTGTAAAGTTTTTTTTTTGTGTTACAGAAATAATCTACAACTGTAAGATTAATATAATCCTACAAGTGGCTGTTGACTTGCAGACTTGTAGTTTTGTGTTACAGGCCCCAGGTATATTCTACCTGGAGCTCAGAATAATAATTTTTAGGAAAGGTACGTTGAAGTAGTGAGACTTTTACAGCTTGAAATTCTTTGATGCTAGAGTACATATTAATATAATTTGAAATCTACACGGAATAAATAAATAAACTGTGATGTTATTTATATGAAATTGATGTTATACTTATTGAATTTTAAGTATAAGATAATTTAAATGTTAAAGAAACAAAAAATCGTCGTCAGCTGATTGTTTATGGGTGTAAAGATCGTCAGTTTATGTTCCAAAGATACTATGCGACGCTCGAATGCGTTGAGCGCGCGACATGTTTATCGCGCTGACTGACGGTGTTTCCCCTTCAAAAGTGCAGCTGACTATTTTCTTTATTATTTTAAAAGTATAAAAATTGAGATATATAAATTTCATAAGGTATAAAATAAATTTATTTTTCAAATTTTAAATAAGGTTTATGCCCGTCACTGACATTGAACCCCCCATCGTCAATACAGCTGACGATAATTTTTTGAAAAAATATGATTAAAACAATAATTTAATACAGTTTCGCTTGGTATAAAATTCATCGGAGCAAATTTTTTTCCAATGACTTTTTCATGCTGTCTCCTTTAGCTCCACCGCTTTCGGAGCAGCTGACGTTCAGATCTGTTATGTGTTAGGGGAAAACTATTATTGTTATGATTTTCAGCCGGTATGAAATGACTTGGTCAACTATAGCGCTACCTCCCGTACTATAATGGAAGATCAATTAGCCGATGTATTTCCTAACACAGAAATAGCTCTTCGGATTTTTTTAACATTAATGATCACAAATTGTTCTGCCGAACGATCCTTCTCGCAATTAAAAAGAATCAAAGCTGCTGAAAGAGCTACAACGCGACAAGAGCGACTCGAGATGTTAGGTATACTTTGCATTGAGTCAGATCTATTGAACAAAATCGATATTGATGATATAATTGATGAATTTGCCGAAAACAAATGTAGAAAACGACATGTTTAAAATGTAGATAGTAATTTTATTGATATTACGAGTATTACATTGAGACAGTAAAATAAAATTTTTATGAAAGATATAAGTTTGTATTTTTTAATCGAAAAAAGAAGGGAATGGATGTGAAAAAAGGGCTCCCAAATTGATGGTTGCCTAGGGCCCCGTTGAGGGTTAATCCGGCCCTGACTATAACGCAAGTTATGCATACGTACAAAAAAATCGGACTCGAGATTTTGATCAAAGTTGACATTACAATGATAATGAAGCAATAAAATTGGGTCTCGCAATTCTGTATGTCTGTGTCTGTTCGACTACAGACTAAATGGCTTGGCCGATTTTCTTTAAACTTGGTAGATATAGTTTTTAATTTTTTCCCCCACACGTTTTTTTCTTTTTTTTTAAGACCAAAATACATTACCTGCCATACGATTTTTTTTTCTCAAAAACTGTCCCACACATTAAAAGAAAAATTCAAAAAATTTCATTTATTTAAAAATGGTTATTTTTGGTACCCCTCCTGGAACCATTTTTTTCGTTTTTGATTTTCTCAAAAAGGGTACGACCGATATTGATCATTTTTCTTATGTTGAACTGTTGAAGCTCCCTAGCAGTTTCAATAATATCGTGTACCTATTCAAATTAAATTTTTTTTTTTTTGATTTAAAAAAAAAACATCAAATTTTTTTGGAAAACTCAATATTTCGAAAACCCCATGCTCAATTTTTTAACACTTGATAAATAAAAGTTTCTTTATATAATCTACAAGAAATGAGAAAAAAATTATTTTACATGAAACTAACGGTACCCTCCATACAAATGTTAAAAAATGGTTTCCGAAAATCGTATTTTTGTCGAAAACGGTTCCGAGAATTTTGCTAAATTTTTTTTCTTTTGATTAATTCTTACGATCTATAATCAAATACAACAATTTTGAAATCAAGATATTACTGACTGTACCTACATACATATGTAGGTACCGCAGAACCGTTTTTTTAAATTTAGAATTTCTCATTATCGACAAAAAAAAAGTTTGAAAAACATTGCATATCAAAATTTAAAAAAAAATAAAATAATTTTTGAGTTAAAAACAAATCTATTTTTCTAAGGATAAATCGATATCTGAGAAACAGCTTAATATTTTTGTTTGTAAATTTCATTTTTATTTGAATAATAATAAAAACTTTAAATGGGCGTACCAAAATTTTTTCTTATGAACGTTTTAAAAAATTTTTATATAAAAGCTTATTTTTTTAAGAAACCAGTACAGAATTTTAATTTTTGTTCTTGCATAAGGTTATATTGGCTTGAATCACATGGCATCCTATTTTTAGCTCCAATACTAAAGGAGTTGTTTTAGATATTATGTTTGTCCTTATGTTGTTTTAGTCTATTAAAAAATTAATTTTATGCTTATGAACGGTTTTTCTCTAATAACATTCATTTTTGAAGTTCTTAGTCGCTTACATAAGAACAAGTTCGTGCGACCCAGTCGTGCATTTTATTTTTTTCGTTATGACGCAGCGAAATTATCGGTCCGAAAATCCAAGGGCAACACTACAGCATCAGTTACACCCATCCAGATGTACTGCTGGTTGAGGTGTTATGGCTTAAAAAGGTATCGGTCAATATTTCTTCAAGAATGATGAGGAGTGAAGGGCTTCTTATAGAACAATAATCAACAAATTCTTGAGGCCAATAGCAAAGCAGCATGTGAAAGGATCACACTAGCCAATAATTTATTGATTGACAAAACGATGTTCAACCTACTTCGATAGTTGACACTCAGTTCCCATCATAGGTAAAATGTGCAAAGTTCCGTGTCGTGTCATTCATACATAAAAAACAACAACACCAAAAACTTGTTCTTATGTAAAAGTACTTTGGAATTTAAAATACATTTTTTTTAATATACAACATGGATTTAATGAGATAAAAATGTTGAAATGCATGGAATTGCCGTCTGATTTCCGGAAAAGTATGAATTTACGCAAATAAAGTTCAAAAATCGTTTTATTAAAGTAATTTTTTATATAACAAATTTCTTTCAATTTTTTCTAGAACAAAATTCGGGATGCCAATTTTAAGTGCTTAGTATATATAGATTTTAGGAAATAATTTAAAAAATAATCATTCAAGATAATGATTTTTCAAAAAATAAATTGGATTTTTTTTCAAAAACAAAAAAAAAATATTTTTTTTTTTCGAATATTTTTGTAGACAATATTATTTAAAAATTAAGGGGGCTCCTGGTAAAATTTTTTGGTTAAAATCATTAGAGCCGTTTTCGAGATAAATAAGATTAAGCATTACGGGTGTATGAGGGTATACCGTTACATTTGGAGCTAAAACAAAAATTTCAATTTCTCCTCTAGGGAATTACCGAAGACCCCTTACTACCGGAATTGAAGAACATAGGTCAAGTGGCTTAGGCTGGAGGGAGAGGTACAGACATACAGATATACGGACATACAGACATACAGACAGACAGACGGAATCGTCGAACCCACTTTATTAGTCTTCGCTATCATCGTAATGTCAACTTTGATCAAAATCTCGAGTTCGATTTTTTTTCCAAATGCAGAACTTACCCTATAGTACCTAGTGTATATCGCAAGTAAAAATGTGCTTTCTTATCAATAATTTTATATAAACAAAAAATATGATATTATTACAAGTGAGTGAATTTAAGTACATATTTAAGGATGACTGTTACAATTTTAAGTTTTAGCTCAGGAGTTTTAGTAGTTTTAACAATGACTGCCTACTGCTTCCGGATAGTTTTCTGCATGAAGTTTTTTCTCCAAAGAAAATACAAATAATTTTCCTTCTCTTGAAAAATATTGTTCAGACTTCTTTTCTTAGATAGGTATAAGCAGAAGGTTCTTTCCGCTCTTTCTTATCATCGCATTCATCAATTTTAATCTAAGGCTTGCTCTCCCATAAGCCTTTGACCCATTTATAAATCTCTTGAAGCAAAATATTCAAAATGAAAACTATAAAGGAAATTAAACTCGTTTATATAGACATTCCCATAAAATTGGCATGATTTCCTTTTGTGACTATTATGATGGCAGGCATTAGACTGCTTTATGCTTGTGATAGAGTCGTCCATTTATTTCAACGTTCATTCATTGCTGCAGGCATCTACTTCCGGTGATGTTTAATATACAGGGTGATTCATATAGGAAAGGACAAAACGATATAAATTTTTGTATAAGCAAAACCAAACAAAAACAGATCAAATTTAAATGTTACAGTACTTGCCACTTTTCTATTCCATCGGACATTTTTGCCATACGCTCGTTATGAAATATCTTATCTCAAAAACTACTTTAATGACATTAATAAAATAAATCATGGTTTAAATTTTCGTCGAACACAATTTTAAGAAAAAGTTTTGCTTAGGGTACCTGTCACAGAACCGTTTTTTCGATATTCGATATTAATTGCTCTAGCGATTTCTATCAAAATTTTTATACACGAGCGTCTTTAAGCTTGAAATAATATTGTATTAAAAAATGTTCGTAAAAATACTTTTTGGACTTTACAAAGAAAATTAATTTTTTTTTCTTGAGTTCAATGTCTTGAAAGCAGAACACGATAGGTAAGGTTAGTTTAATGATATACCAGGGATTGTAACTCTCATGAAATGAAACCTGTGATAAATATTATGTATAATAAGCCCGTTAAGGGTGTGGATGAGTTTTAGGAAGCTATAACCTGAAATGTGGAAGAGTAATTCTAGGTCATTGAAGAAATGCATGCCGTCACATAATCACCTGCTTGAGGAGAAATAGATGCCAGTGAAGGGCGTGATCCTTTCCTTTAACCACACTTGATAAATCATCCTCCCGCTAGACCCATAGGAGCTTCTTGCAATGTCTGGTAGACGAGTTTTATAGGTCAGTGGTTGATGTATATGGCCGTTTGTTTGGTCATGAAGCTGTCCCTTTCGTCATGAGGATTTTGCCAATCTTAGGGAGAGGTGGCTCGTGATCACCGTAGGAGTAACATTCGCTGCTGTAAAGAAAAGGTACTCATTCTCCGCTTGTTGCTGCTTCTACTAGAAACACGAGCGTCGTCCAGTCGATTTCGTTCGTTGTATCATTGTCGTCCTGGACCCTTTTTATGTCTTTCGACTATGGTTGGAGGCGATTTCCAATCTCGTGGCTGGTTAGTAATAAATTTCAATAAGCTTTTGCTTAGAATGTCACATAGTTCCTCCAAGTCGTTGAACGATTGTTTTTTTTTTTTAATTATTTCCTTAATGTATATTATTAAATGCTACAAATTTTCATACTACATTTTTATATATTTTCAAGAAATTTCATATATAAGAAACTAATTTAATAAAAATGCACCTTAACATGATTCATTACCACTCCAACAACTCTTTTCCCACCGTATGTTGCGTTTTGCTATGCTTTGAATACAATTTTCCTTGAAAGACCCTAGCCTGAGGGCAATGATATGAAGTAAAAAGCCATGGTTCGAGGATATATCTTCTAAAAAATAAAACGTAAAACGCTGCCAGTTTTTAATAAGGATTTCCGTTCAGATATAATTAATTAGAAAAAGTAATATATTTAAGTGAGGTCCTTTTTGTACATCTTTAAGGTGAAATTGTAAGAAGATGTATCTCACATAGTGGATGCGTCGACTCTAAGGTACTGTGACTACTTGATTGTGCCAATAAACTTGTTAATATCACAATAAATCTGTTGTTTTTTCATTAAACCTTTAAAATTTCTTCTTTTTTTTTAAGTTCTTAGCCTTCGTTGAATAGTAATATCACCGTTTCAATAGTTCTGATGTTATAAAAGCATTCTATATATTTCTTTTGTTTTACTTTATGCAACTTCTTTCTTTTTCAACTCTCATCTCCAGATATTATTTCTTAAAAACACGAAATACTTTGGCACGAAACACACTGGAAATGAGAGTGCAATACATTAATGAGACAACAAGACGAGCGCTCTGCCTCTGTGTCAACACCCACAACCCAACTAACAACCATCTTCAAACCCTTGGGGCACTGCTCCTTTCAAAAACAAAAATAGAAAACACTATGTAAGCAACCTGCCAAAAAGTATTTTCCTGCCGAAAGATCCACAAAAAAAAAAACTTAGTGTGATTCATGAAAGGATTTGTATCTATTGGGGATTTTTTTTGTACAACCCCAAGGACATAATTTATGACTCGATGCTTTGTTGTTTGTTGTTTATTTTTTGCAACGAAACCAGGATATTCAGTTCATAAGCTCGGATCATATCGGTCTGCAGTCATCATCGTCGTTATCATTGTCTGAAATGATGACGGTTTATCTTAAAAGACAAACACATTGGAAAAGTCCCTGTTAACGTTTGGTGTTGTTTTGCGACTTGAGTATACCACTGCACTCATTTGTCAAAAAACTAATTTACTTTGAAATAACTAGCTGGAGAGATAAAGGACTTGTGGGGTTTCTTTGGCTTTGGCTCCAAATAGTCCAATAAGATGTTTACTCCGAGGACATGATTTTCGGACAGAAACGATGCAGAAAAGCATTGTTGGCAATAAGGAGTATATTTTAACAATACAAAAATCGATTCGTATAGAAATACCCTGTTATTACTATTATTGCCACACCGAAATTTTATATAAAGGTAATTTATGAATTAAAAAAATTATTGATTTAAAAAATACTGAAAAATATTGATGATATTAATGATATCCCTCTAGAACTATTTTGTGTTTGAATTTTGCAAAACCATTTAACCGATTTTGATCATTTTTCTTATGCAAGAGCTTCTCAAAAGTTTGGAAACTATTGCATATTCAAATTTCCAAAAATTTCCGATTTTTTTTTTTTAAACTCTATACCAGACTCGAATTTCTTAAACCTAGATGGTTAGAAGTTTTTCAATCCAATCTAAAAGATAGGAGAGAAAGAGTTACAAAATTGTATCTAAAAATAACGGTAAATATCATTTAAATGTGAAAAAACGTATTTCAAAAATCGTATTTTCCTCGAAAGCTGCCCTTAGAATTTTGATAATTTTTTTTTCTTTCGATTAGGTTTTAGGCTCTATAATAATTCAATAGAAAATAAAATGCATGACTGGGTCGCACGAACTTTCTCCTATGTTATAGGCTAGGAATTTTATTAGAGAAAACTGTTCATAAGCATAAAATTATCTTTTTAAATGACTAAAACAACTCCTCTAGTAGCTGTAGATAGAAAAAGGATGCCGTGTAATTCAAGCAAGTATTAGTTTATGCAAGAACAAAAATTATAAGTCGTTGTATAGTGGTTTCTTAAAAACATAAGCTTTTATGTACCAAATTTTTAAAACATTTATAAAAAAAATTTGGAATGCCAACCTTAAGTTTTTATCACTGTACGAATGAAAATTAAATTTCCAAAAAAAATATTGAGCCGTTTTTGAGATATTGAATTTTCCATAAGAAAATCAGTTTTTTTTTTTTTAAATTCAAAGAATATGTTTTTTAAAAGTTTTGAAATATGTACAATATTTTTAAAACTTTTTGGAAGCATCTCTATAAATTAAAAAATTCATTAAAATCCGTTATTTCGATAATGAGAAATTCAAAATTAGAAATAATGTTTTTATGGTAGGTAAAAGCTGTAATATCTTATTTTCAATTTTTTTTTTATTAAATTAAAGATCGTAAAAATTATTTGAAAAAAAAAATTATAAAAATTCTAGGCCCCATTTTCGAGAACAATAGAATTTTTGAAAACAATTTTTTAACCTTTATTTTTAGGTGAAATCAATTTTTTTTCTTACATCATATAGATTATATTGAAAAACTTTTATCTATCAAGTTTAAAAAAAATCTAGCATAGGGTTTTTGAAATATTGAGTTTTGAAAAAAAAAAAATTAAGAATCCAACAAAATTTTTTTTTGAAAATTTGAATACACAATACTATTAAAATTTTTGGGGAGCTTTAGCAAAAAAATGATCAAATTCGGTGGTACCATTTTTGATGTTTTTTTTTTGTTTATAATTAGCACACACTCAAAGGTTTTTTTTATACCTTTAATATGCCAGAGACACAGTGTGAACATTTGGAAACATTTTTCGGAAAATTGTTTTCAACTATTACCTAGCTTTTTTTTTGTTTTGACTTTTTAAACAAATTGTGGTAAATTCTCTCGTAAGAAACCTTCCTTTAAATAACCCACTTTAGTTTTTTTGTTTCAGTCCAGCCAATCCAGAAATTAACTGTCCGCCATGGGACAATGTATTTTTTGATGAGTCGACGTTGGACCTTCTATAATTCGGCCAAAATATTCAAATTTAAAAAAAAAAAACAATTTTTGTACTCTTGACGCATGTATTCATTATTTTAAAAAAAATTATGTTATTACTTAATAAGTTTTTTTTTAAGTTTTTTTTTCAGGGGTGTACTGCCTCTTGCGAGGAATTGACAAATCCTCCAAGAGTATCTCTTGTCATGGAAAGTGCTGCTCATTAGCCGTTCGGAATCGGCAAAAAATTGTAGGTCCCCTCCATTCCTGGTAACACGCACACAGGAATGGTTGAGAGTTGTAAGTCACTAGGTCCTGGTTCACTTCGAGCTGTTGCACCACCAAATTTAATTTATTTAATAAGTTTTCTGAGAAAAAAATTCCCAAAAATGTGCGTTTTTTGGCGTTCTAGGCCGTACTAGTACCTTAAATCTGTCGAATAGTTTTTGAAAAAAAAATATTTATAAAATTTCAAAAAAAATTCGTGCGCCAGGTACCGTTATTTTGATCTTTTGATCTTAAAAATATATTTTTTGAAAATTCGATATCTCAAAAACGGGTCAGTATTTTTTTTACACTTAATTATTAACCGTACAATAATAAAAACTTAAAGTTGGGGTACTAACATTTTTTCTTAAAAACTGGGAATATGCAGGGTGGCCATCTAGTGGTTTCTTTCCAAATCATAGGTTATTTTGACACTGGCAAACAAACTTGCCGCATCTGGGTCTTGGAAAAACCTCACGGTTTTGTTCCTAAACCAATGCATCCACGGAGAGTGAGAGTTTGTTACGGATTGTGCAGTGGTGGCATCATTGACAATTTTTTTTCGATAATGAGACTGGGAGGAAGCAATTTTTCGGTCAATGATGGGCGTTACAGAGCCATATTAACTGCCTTTTTGTTTACTGAATTGGATTTGGACGACCTCTGGTTCATACAGAATAGCGTGCCCAGCATCAATCGATCTTTTGCGCGCCAAATTCCGCCATCTTGGCGATGTCAATTGGCCGCCTCGAAGCTGCAATTTGACCCCTTTGGACTTTTTCTTGTAGGGAATGGTAAAGGACCAATGTTTTGCCAACAATCCAAAAATGATTCAAGCACCTTCGGCCTATACCATCCAAGCAATCCGTGAGCTACAGCCCGAAACCATCAACATCATCATCATCGGCTCGGCAACCGGGTTCCGGTCCTGGCCTCTTTCAACAAGTCTCTCCACCTATCCCGGTCTCTAGCCGAAGCCATAAAGTTGCGCACCCCAAGGCTTCGGGCGTCCTGGTCTACGCCATCTCTCCAGCGCAAGCATGGTCTACCACGCTGTCGTCTACCATAGAATGTACCACAAAGAACTTTCCGAGCAGGTTCCTCTTCGCTCATGCGAGCTAGGTGCCCTGCCCACCGGAGTCTACCGAGCTTAATTTTTGTCACGATATCTGCTTCAAGGTAGATTGCGTACAGTTCATGATTGTACCGTCTCCGGAATCGTCCTTCCTCACATACGGGGCCAACAATTCTCCTTAAGACTTTTCTCTCGAACGCAGCTAAGAGGTCGGAGTGCCTTTTGCTAAGCACCCAAGTCTCGGATCCATATGTGAGTACTGGTAGGACCATGGTCCTGTACAGCAGCAGTTTTGAAGTTATGGTGAGATTTCTGGATTTGAAGAGCTTTGACAGACTATAGTAGGCTCTGTTGGATTTGAGAAGCCGCCCGCGTATTTCTTCTTCTATATATTGTTATCGGCTGCTACTATTGACCCAAGGTATTTAAAGGATTGCACCACTTCAAATTCGTGCTCCGCAACCTTGATTGTTTGACCAACTGTTCCTCTCGCATTCGACGCCACCATAGCTGGGCACCGTTAATCAAACAGTTAACTTCGTTAATCGTTAATCCGCTACTAAAAAAGTTAGCTTCGTTAAACGTTAAAGCGTTAAATTTAGGAAGAATTAACGCAAGTTAACGTTAATCGTTAATCCGTTAACATGTGATAAAAATTGCATTTTTTATATTTTTTTACTCTGAGCACCGGCGCGGCGCCAGGTAATGCCGGTCGTCCACTAGGCGATCAACGCACAAATTTCGAATTCAACGCATTCAACTCTAATGCACGGTGCATTCAATTCTGTTCAACCAACGGGTTGGATCTAGCTGTTGGCCGTTGCTCAACGAATTGCGCAACAAGTGTACGGGTAGTGTACGAGCTCGTGTTGCTCCTTGAAAATGTTCGATCAACACGTTGAGCAACATTTTCAAGATAATGTGTTGCACATTATTTGTTCAACGCGTTGATCAACTTTTTAATTTTTTTTGGGATTTTTTGACGTAATATTGTGTTGCGTTGCGTTGGCTGCAGTTCCCCAACGAGTGATCCTTGGTTAAGAATACGAAGGTATCAACTCGTTCATCAACTGGTTGAGCAACCATATCGAAAACGCAGTTGATCAACTCGAAACAAACAACTAGGTATACGGAGCTATTCAACACTGGAATAAGTTTTAAGAGTTGATCAACTAGGTGTGCGGGGTTAATCAACATATGGGAAAGTTGGTCAATTATGTGTACGGGGTTCCAAACCCATTTTGTTCAACTTTAGTTGCTCAACGTGAATTACGTAAGTTGTTGCACTAGTGTAAGAGGTTGTAAATTTGTTTATCCAAAGAAAGAGTTGAATAAAAAGTTGAACGAAGTTGGTTGAACTTATCGCGCACATAGTGGACGACCGGCATAATGAAATGATCAAACGAAACAAATCTCTTCGCAGTTTTCTCACTCGCACACGCCGTCAAAATATAATACGTACCTAGCTGTTTTTGTTTCACCCGCGGCACTTGTCTCCTACTTGTCTGAACCTGTTTTTCGCGCCGCGCGGTAAATAGTAGACATTGGATTAACGATTAACGGACTTAACGTGGATTAACGGATTTAACGTGTCCGTTAACATTTTTAAAAGTTAACTTAAAAGTTAACCCGTAATCAAAATTTTAACTTCGTTAATTAACGATTAACGGATTAACGAGTTAATGCCCAGCTATGGACGCCACCATGCACTTTGTTTTACCTTCACTAATGTGCAGCCCCAGATTTTGTGTCGCCTGCTCGATCTGGATGAAGGAATCGTATACAGCTTGTTCGGTTCTTCCGATGATGTCGATGTCGTCTGCTTAAGCCAGTAACTGGCTGGACCTGTTGACGATGGTCCCTCTTGTTGCCGTGCCAGAGTCACGGATTGCTTTCTCCAACGCCAGGTTGAAGAGGAGGCAGGCCAAACCGTCCCCTTGTCGGAGTCCATTAAAGATGTTGATTGGTTTGGATAGCAATCCGGCTATTTTTACTTGGCTTGTTACGTTGGTCATGGTCAACCTACATAGTCGTGTCAATTTATTTGGGATGCCGAATTCTCTCATGGCTTTGTAAAGTTCTACCCTGGCTATGCTATCATAGGCGGCCTTAAAGTCTATAAACAGATGGTATGTTGGGATGTTAAATTCCAGACATTTTTCCATCGCCTGCCTAAGGGTAAAGATCTGATCAGTTGTTGATTTGCCTGGAATGAAACCACACTGATATTGTCCGATGACGGTTTTAGCGTATGGGGTTATCCTGTCTTGTAGGATAGAGGATAGTATCTTATAGGCGGTACTCAACAACGTGATACCTCTATAATTGCTGCACGTTGTGACATCTCCCTTCTTATGTATGGGGCATATTATGCCTTTTCGCCAGTCTTCTGGCATTTCTTCCTGCTCCCATACGTGCACTATAATATCATGAATTGCTTGACGTAAGGCTGGCCCGCCGTGATGAAATAATTCGGCTGGTATGCCATCGGCTCCCGGGGATTTGTTCTGTTTAAGCCGGCCTATAGCCTTCTCAACCTCTTCTATGCTTGGTGGCGGCAACATAGGGTATTCTTCTTGAAGAAGTGGAGCCTCCACTTCTGCAGTGAGCTGACCATTTAGCAATTCATTGAAGTACACTTCCCATCGCTCCAGTATGCTTTCAGGATCGGTGATCAGATTTCCCTCTCCGTCCTTGCAGTATGTGCAGCGTGGTGGGCACTGCGTCATGTTTTGGACGGATTGGTAGAACTTCCGCGCCTGGTGCGGACCTCGCTCTCGGCTGTTTTCTATTTCACAGATTAGGTTCTTCTCCCAGGCTGATTTCTTTTGTCTGTGAAGCCGTTTTTCTGTTCTTCTGAGCTCTTTATATTCCTCTTCGCGTGCCCGCGTTCTATGAGATTGTTGCATTGCTCGGTACGCAACATTCTTACGTTCAGTCGCTAGCTTGCATTCATCATCAAACCAGTCGTTCCGATTTTTACGACTGCTGCCTAAGATGGAGTTGGCAGTACTAATGACAGTATTTTTAAGACGTGTCCACTTTTCATTTACGTCCAGCATACTGGCTCCAGGACTTACTCTCCCTAAGTCAGGTGTTTCTAGGGCGAGTCCTAACGCATTACCAAAGGTGTTACTGGTGTTTTCAATGCGCAGGGCAGCCGTGTTGATTCGAACCTGATCGGCGGATGCAATGCGTCTTCGCAAGGCAATCCGCCCTCGGAAAACCATACCAACAAGATAGTGATCCGAGTCGATATTGGCACCTCGGTACGTTCGTACCGTCATCAAGTTCAAGTAGTGGCGACGGTCTATCAACACGTGGTCTATTTGGTTACGAGTGACTCCATCAGGTGATACCCAGGTGGCTTTGTATATATCTTTACGCGGGAACCTGGTACTCGCAACGACCATGTTTTTCGATGCTGCCAATTCTAAGACTCGAAGTCCATTGTCATTAGTGTTCTCATGCAAACTATGGGTGCCTGCGTAATGCCTGAATACCGGCTCCCGACCTATTTTTGCGTTCAAATCCCCAAGGATGATTTTAACATCATACCTTGGACAGGCATTGAGGGCCCTCTCGACTTGTTCGTAGTAAGTCTCTTTTTCTTCGTCTGAGGACTCCTCCGTAGGTCCGTGAACGTTAATGAGGCTGATGTTCGTAAATTTGCCTCGCACGCGAAGGGTGCATAGCCTTTCGCTTATAGCGTTAAAGCCGATGATAGTAGACTTCATTTTTTCACTGACTAGGAAGCCTACCCCGAGCACATGGTGTTTTGTATGACAGCTGTAGTATATGTCATATTCTTTCTTCTGTAAAACACCATTCCCTGTCCATCTGATTTCTTGAAGAGCTGTTATGTCAGCTTTATACTTTGACAGGGAACCCTGGTCCCAAACTATCAAGAAGGTGCAAAATTAAGCTCTCGAATTTGAACAAAATTACAAAAGTTAAAAGAAAGTATAGTGAAAGTGATTAATTTCAAAAAGTGCAAGAAGTCTCACTTCATCCAAAAAACACAAAAAACTGAACAGAGTAAGTCATAGAGAATAAGAAAAACTAAGACAAAAATTACTCTTGTAAACAAAGAAATTATATCAAGTAACTAGCCCTCATACGCCAACTCACTCATACCAATATAATATATATAAATACATATATGCTTAAGCGAAAGGTAGGTGAAACTTCACCCGAAGCACAAAATCCGAACAAAAAAAACCCTTGTACAATGGGTGTGGGCGATATGTCAGTGGAGGATTTCGAAAAATTATTTGACCGAAAAACAGCCAACCTCGCGACTAAGGGTGATCTTGTAGATCTGCAAAACCACATCGCAGAACAAAAGGCGCAAATAGATGTGCTGCAAAACCAATTGATGGCCACCCAAGCCCAACTACAAGAAACCCAAGAAACTCTTTATAAAACACAACTTAGATGCTGCACGTGGGAAAGAGAGGTGGAATTTCTGGCTAAAAAGGCATGTGAAAACAATATTATTGTGCATGTACCTACAACTTCAAATGCCGACCCAATTGTACGTGCCAAAGAAATATGCGCAGATTTGTTGGAAACCAATGCAAATACAAATGAAATATTCAAAGACGCAAGAAGGCTGGGACGTGCAAACGAAAGAGGGGCAAATATATTGATCCAGGTAAACAACACTGAAGATGTCAAAACAATAATGGCCAAAGTTCGCACTCTACGAAACCCCGGAATTTCAATTCGTAGAGATCTACCTAGGACAGTTCGCGATCGTCGGAGGAGAATATTTAATTTAAAGAAGAATCTACTAGCGAAAAATCAAAACTTAAAAATTCTACTTAAAGGCGAATATATACAAGTCGAAGACAAAACATTCTTTTATGATGACAATGAACAACTTATTTGGAAAGATGGAGACGGTGATGGAGAAGAAATTATCAATCAGCTGGTATTGACAGTGACAAATAAAACAAAAAATAGAAGAATCTCTTCAACGATAGCAACGACACCTACATTATCAGCCAGAAATGATCTAGTATCCGGGATACAAACCCAACCTCTAACTCATTCCTAATAGTATTGCCGTCTGCCCTAATATTAAAGTAGCTAAATCAAATAATAATTTAAATTTTAGTATTTTATCATATAATGTATCTGGATTAAAAAATAAAAATAATTTTTTTGATTTTTTTGAATATGTTAAAAAACATGAAATATTTTTTTTATATGAAACTTTCCTAGTAGAAAATTACGAAAATTTTGAAAATAGTTTTAATGAATTCGAATTGTTATGGAGTGCAGCAGTCCGAACACATACAGTAGGAAGAGCAAGTGGGGGAATGGTTTTTGGGATAAATAAAGAATTTTCGTCAAAAACAAATTGCTGCTTTATAAGGAGAGAAAATAGAGATTATGTTAAAATAGATATAAAAGGAAAACCTATGGAGATTTGTCCAATCTACATAAACTGTTGCAACTGGCAAATGGAATACAACGACCTAATCGATTGTTTACTCACTACAGGCTGCAAAAACATGCTTTTGGTAGGTGACTTCAACGCTAGAGTTGGAAAAGAACAAGTAGCACCTATAATAAAAGGAGAATATACATTTTTCTGCAACGTTGTTAGAGAGTCTAAAGACGAAACTATCGATGCTAAAGGCAAACAACTTATTGAAGCATGTGACTCTTTTAACTTATGTCTTTTAAATGGTAGAACATCCGGCGATAGTAATGGCGAATTTACGTTTGTAAAGGGAAACGGATGCTCCGTAATTGATTATGCGTTCATAAATGGAAGCTGGCACGAGCTGATACAGGACATGGAAGTAGCAACCCAACCTTTCTCAGATCACCTGCCCCTTTCTATTAAATGTGGAACAGAAACAAACAATCCTACTACGAAAAAGCTTTCGCTACTACCAAAACTTATTTGGAAGGATAATTGGATATATGAGTATCATCGCCAACTAGATGAATGCGTCACAATGCTGGAAATTGAGTGGAACCATGCTTTTTTATACCCTAGTTTCCTGACAAGTATAATTAAACACATAAATGGAACAAAAACAAGCAACAACACACTAGTAAGAAAGCAACCTTGGTTTGATGAAGAATGCTCCAAAGCTAGAAAAAAATCGCTTGGATCTCTCAACTTGTTTAGAGCACTGAATTCGGAAACATCGAAACAAATGTATATTGAAGCAAATTTTAATTACAAAACAATTTGTGAATCCAAGAAAACTATGTATTTCAATGGAATGGCAAGCGAAATAGCTGAGGTTTCGAGTAGCAAGGATTTTTGGACCATTGCCAGAAAACTCAATGGAAACGCGTACAGAGTTGGCACCCGAATCGATGTTGACACTCTCAAAAACCATTTCCGAAGAATGCTGAATCCTGAGGGACCACAAGTTACATATATGTATGCAGTACCACAAGTGTTGGACGAAATCTTGGACCCACCATTCAACATCGAAGAGCTATTTGAAGTGTTGCGAAAAGCAAAACAAAATAAAGCACCAGGCGAAGATCGAATTCCATATGAGTACTACCAAAATGCTCCAGCCAATTTTCTTGAAAAAGTACTTCAATCCTTAAATTATATATATAAAGAAACAAAGATTCCAGAAGAGTTTCAGAAATCAATAATCTTCCCAATATTTAAGAAAGGTGATCCTAATAATGCAGCAAACTATAGAGGAATCTCTTTTATTAACACTATAGCGAAAATTTTTACTGGCCTATTGAACGCACGTTTAACAAAATGGGCCAAAGAAAATAGAAAATTAAGCCAATTTCAGGCAGGGTTTAGAGAAGGCTATTCTACTGTAGATCAGATTTTTAATCTAACAAGTATAGCACAAACCTATCTTAATAGAGGAAAAAAATTATATGCTTTTTTCATCGACTTTCGTGCGGCATTTGATACGATCAACAGAAACTGTCTTTTCTACAAACTTTCCCAAATTGGTGTATCGACAAAATTTTTAAACATCTTGACCAATCTCTACAGTGCCAACAAATCGGCAATATGGAATGGGAACGAGCTGTCAGAATGGTTTGGAATTGAAATAGGTGTACGACAGGGGTGCTTGCTAAGTCCGCTAATTTTCTCTCTGTTTCTGGATGATATCTCAGAGTGCCTGCCAGCAGGAGTCATGGTTGAAGGTATCAAAATCACCACATTGCTTTTTGCGGACGACCTGGTAATCTTAGCAGAATCACATAGTTCTCTGCAGCTTATGATAAATAAATTAGAAAATTACTGCAAGTGTAACTCTTTACAAATCAACACAGGGAAGTCTAAAGTCCTTGTATTCAGAAAAGGAAGAGGTCGATTAGCTGGATATGAAAAGTGGAAATATGGAGGAGAGGATCTGGAAGTTGTTAAATCGTACAAATACCTGGGAGTGACGATAAATCATGACCTTTCCTTTAAACGACATTTTGAAATGAAACTTGCTGATTCAAAAAAAGCCATCAATACAACTTGGAAAAACCTAATGTCTAACTCAAGGGTTGGATTACCATCCAAAATTAAAGTTTTCGAAGCTGTTATGCGCTCCATTATGTGCTATGGTGGGCAAGTTTGGGGTGGCAAATACTACGAAGATGTAGAAAAACTGTTGCGTTTCTTCTTGAAAAAACTCTTGAGACTACCAAAAACCACTCCTAATTACATGTTACTAATTGAAAGTGGAATGTCTCCTCTTTATGTGTTCACACTACAACTTAGCATGAACTATGTGACCAAAGTCCTAAACGAGGAAGACGATTCACGACTTACGAAGGTTCTCGTCAAGAAGTCACTTAGAACGAAAACAATGTTCTACAAGGACTGGGAAAATACCGCAGCTAAATATAACATTCTGCTAGACCTAACAGAAAATAATATACCGGAGTGGAAAGAAAGAACCCAAAAATTCGTTCTTGATGTGCAACAGGCAATAAAAATGGAAAACATAACACAAGCTGAACATTCAACAACACGCTTCTTGTATCGGCAACTCGAACACCAACAGATTAACTATCTGAATCTTGGCCTTAGTACTGCACAAATTTCGATGGTAATCCGAGTGAGAGGAGAACTAGTTAAGCTAAATTACATGCCACATCGCGAAGATAGGCCAGCAATCTGCTGCCTATGCAACACTAGGGAAAACGAAGACGTGATGCACTTTCTTGGTTCCTGTCCCATCTTGAAAGAAATAAGGCGATACCATTTTGGAGTCAATCTGATGAGTATTGAAGATGTAAAAATTATACTCAACGACAGTGAAAATTGGGGAAAACTTGCTTCTTATTGCTACACAGCGTTCGATTATAGAACAAGAATTATAAATGAAAATTTCTAAAATACATAATGCACTTTTTCTTAGTTAAATATTGTAAAAATACTTTTAAAATCAAATTTTGTATACAAAAAAAAATGTTAAATTTGTTGTCATTTCTCGGCAGACGGCTTAGCCATGCTTAAATGTACTTATTAATAAACAACTGTAAATTTTATAAATGAATTAATAAAGTACCAAATAATAATAATAAAAATACTTTGACAGGGCATCGGCTAGCTGCTGAGCAGCTCGAGCTCTATAGAGCGATCGTACGTTCCATAAGAAAATTCGTAAATCGTTTTTCCTTTTTCTTTGCGTGGGTTGTCGTCGTGAGATCAGTCCGTTTCCGAGGCTTGTTGTCGGTCTCGTAATTCTTTTAGTTTTACGGGACAGGGAATTAACCTGTCGCCAACCTGAGGAACGAGCCTGATCATATTAGCCAAACCTTTTTTAAAAGGCTTGTTTCTAGCGGCCGCCGTGGAGAGGCTATGATCACACCATCAACAAGGTCTTGGAAAATTGGAGTTACAGAATGTGCTACTGAGAAAGTCAGCCGAGGGAGCCACTTGAATCACGTCGTTGTATTCCATAATTTATGAGAATGTTTGCTCTTACAATGAAGCCATAATACATGGACAAAATTTAATTATGTTCATTTGATTGCATTTTTAAAAAGAAACTTGTATTTGGTCCACCCGTTAAAAGCTTATTTTTGAAGAAACCGCTATAGCGACATATAATTTTTGTTTTGTTTTTTATCACTTACTACTAAGAGTTTAAAAAATGAATTTCTCTAAGAACATTGGCGCAAAATTTTAAATGAACTAGTACGATACTAAAGCTGATACTAGGTTAAAACAACGAATTTGCATATTTTAATCGAATATAGCATCATACATACCTTCTCTACCCTTTTATTAAAGTTAAAATCATCGAATACCTACTTTATTTTTTTAGTATCGTGCTAGCTTCATATTATGATTCTTTGACATTTGCAAACATCAAAAAAGGTTCGTGTACTTACTTTTTTACACGAAATGTCACTATCTTAGGTGTGTTCAGAAGCAATTTGTTACGAAAATTCTTTTAGTACGATACTAGTTAGAAAATGTTTAAAATTAAGAATGAGTTAGTTAACTACTATAAAGTTAGAAAAGTGTTCAGTAGTATCATACTAATACCTTAATAATAGGCTGTTTAAAATTTTGCGCCATTAATTTTTAAAATTTTTAGTCTTTTACGTTAAAGCAAGTACGTGCGATCCAGTGGTGCATTTTATTTCATTTTATCATGCGAGTAACTCATCCTATCTCTTGGGATATCGATAGTTTTTCCGTAGTCCCTTGGCGTAGTGATAAGTGTGTTATACTATCTGGCTAAGATTCTCTGCCACTGTAACTCAAAAATAATATGTTTCTTAGTGATACTGCATTTCTCCAAGAAAAAACTAGATGAGTATTTCTGGTAATAAAAAGCGTTTTTCGTCTTATCTATTCAGAGCCAATCGAAAAGTTTAACGTATAAGGGGTCTTCATTCTTAAGCACTTTTTTTTACAAAAACAATTAAAAATCTGTATTCATTATCGAAATCGCTTCCAACCACATTTACATTGGAAAATGGTAAACAGGCTATAACTGGACGTCAAATGATTGTCATTAAAATTCCAATTACAATACAATCATTCATTTAAACATCATGTTCTGACCAATATAACATGTCATATTGCGACTCTCTCACCATATTGGCTTTGAGCCCGGCTCCATTAGTGGAGAGTAGATGCGACAAATTCATTTTCTGACCCGACGACCCGAGATTTCACATTCAATTAGACAGTACCATATTGAGTCGAGTGTCCGCAAGCTTCGAAGTACTAAACTGATTTCCCTTGTGTACAGGGTTGGATTGTGTAGTTATAAGGCCCTAATAAATAATAAGTATGAAATAAACCTCAAATCAACCCAACATTACAATATCGTCAGGCTCTGTGTAGAAGCCTGGAGTTTATAGAAATTTTAGAACAGGCTATTTGGTACGAAAAATTAGTGAACGGTCTAAAACCATGATTCCCAAACTAAAAAGCACTCGGTAAGGACATTAATGTCTTCTACCCTTAGAATTACCCCTATTATCAAAATTCAAAAACTAAACATCTCGGAGTAATTCCTTATTTGGGGCTTATTTGTCTAAAGAAATTGTAAAAGGAACAGTATTTTGTTAAGAAAAGCCTCCAAAAAATGGGCGTGGCAAACTAGGGTTCTTTACAAATTCTACGAAATATTTTTCCAGAGGCACATTTTTTAAGATTTATTTTTCTAATATTTACTAATAAACCCCCAAACTATCTTTCCACATAATTATTACAACTTCTACTTTCTCAAAAACTACTATGGCTAATCCACCACTGCTTCAATAGATTATATGGATCGAATTGCCACTGAATGCTGCCCAACATAAATGCGCCACCATTGATGTTAGGCGTTAATATTTTGCAAAATGAAAATAAAGCCGGCCTCTTGACTCGGCTACATGAACCGCAGGAGCTCTGAAATAATGTCCGTAATGGTGTAGTTTCACTTTGACCCTCTTCACCTGGCCTATACAGAGTGCATAATAGTTCGACAGTCATGACCTATTAGAAAGGTAACCCAGCAACCATTCTGTGTACTCGTGGCTAATTTGTTCAGCCGAACATGGTTTTTGTGCTGTGCTTCGAGTATGAGGAGTGAATAGCGGCAGAATGAAATTTGGCGTTGGCAAGTCTGTTTGACAGCCTGGAATAAATCTATTGGCCGTGTTTTATAATGAGAAGTCAGACATTTGCCTTTTTGACGGAAATAACAAAAGATAATATTAATAATCCACGGATATCCTGGCTGTGGAATGGTTTGCGGTAGGTGTGGTGTTACGTGGGAAGAGAATTTCGATGTTTTAATTGTAATGAGTTGACCATGAATGCATATTTTGGCGATTGCATCATACTTCTGATCATGCTGGGAGCAGCAATTGAATTTAAGGGATTTGATTGGCTAGTTGGGTCATATTTATGGCAAATCCTTTGGTTTTCTATAAATATAATTCAAATCAACTGCGGATAGTACGAATGATTAATTTGTAAAGGGATATTTATTTTCAGGAGCTGTGCAGATCTGTGTGTGAAGTAAGGATAATATGTGTCAGGTTATCAATTTTGACTTGTCCTTAAGGTCAAGTATTGGTTTCGTGCCAAAAAAAGGATTCATTCAAATCTAATATATCGTGGACGGAGAAATCGTAAAAGACGGTTGTTGTCATGGTGCCCTTCGGTCTATTTGTCTACGGGTATGCCCTTTTGTACAAGGAGATTGAACTTTAATATATATAATCCGATTTGCTTCCTACTCGGTACAGATTTGTATTTATAAATAAATAAATAATAATTAAAAAAAAAAAATTGGTATGCTAAATTTTATTATTAAATAATATAAAGAGTTTTTCAACTGGCATGGGTAGATTTTGACGACCTCTAACGGCCATGTTGTTTTATTGCCATCTGTCACGTCTGTTGTTTATTATTAAGTTACTAGATGTCAAATTACCATGGAAAATTACACGATTGAACAATACAACCACATGATAAAACTTTATTATGAAAGTGAGTCCTCGTAAGTTCAAACACTGAGCGTCATTTTGCGGCAGACATAGTGGCCATTCACTCGTCAACGTTTGGTTGTCATATTTGGAAACGGTAATCAATTTACCAATTAACCAACGTTCGTACGTCAAGGTAACGTAAGAACGGCCGATAATATGGCCGCTGTGTACAAGAATTCGTGGACTTCAACTTGTCGAATTTTTCGTCGGGACTAATGCCTTCACCCTTATAAAATTTAACTGATCCAGGAGCTCAAAGTTCATGACCATAGACAAAGCTGTTTGTTCGCTGGCTGAGCTTCAGAATGTTTGGAAGAGGACACCAATTTATGCCGAAAAATAATCTGTAGTGACGAGGAGAATTTTTGGATGAATGGCTGTTTTGACTAGCAAAACTCGACATACATACATATATTGGATCACACCAACCGACACTAGCTTCAAAAGAATGTCAAAACATTTTAAAAAACTTACAGTTTGGTGTGAATTTTTTTACCGAAGGCGTTACTGGTCCGTACTTTTTCGAAAACGACGTTGATGGGGCGGTCACCTTCAATAGCGAGCACTACAGAACGATGATAAACAACTTTGTATGGCCCAAACTGAGCCAAATTTGTCTAGGCAAGATTTGGTTCCATCAGGAAGGTCCTACGTGCCACACTGCATACGCCACGATTGATATTCTGAATGAACGATTTAAGGGTAAGGTAACTTGAGTTACCCAGCAAGTTCATGCGATTTCACCCCGCTGGAATTCTTCTTGTGGGGTTTCCTGAAGTCACAGATCAATGCAAATAAAGCTTACCATCCCTCAAATTCAGCTAGATCTATGCAAAAGAGTCATTGAAAAAAGATGCCGAGGTGAATATTTCACCAATGTCATATTCCATATAAATTGGCATACATGGCCCTTTCACAGCTTGTTTAATACCTTTCCAACATTAACTCGCTTTTATTGAAAAACCCTTTTACATTGGGAAAATGATTTCAAAAAAATAATCGTTCTCTTTTCAAGATTTTAAATTTTCAATACAACTTTTTTCAAAAATCCAGAATATATTTATTCGAAAATTTTCGTATACAATATAATTAAAAATTAAAGGAGCTTCTGTTAATTATCGATATAGGTAGAGGTGTTAATGAGAAAGCTGAAAATAAAAAAAAAATAATGGTTCTATGACAAAAACCGTTACTAAAATTTTCTGCTAAAATTTGTTCAACTTAAATATACACTATGCCTACAACATTATAAATAATTTCTTGTATCGAAATCGTTTGAGTCGATTTCGAGATAAATAAAAATCTGTTATAACAAACGGTTGAATGGCTGTTCTCGTTAGTTTTGTATTAAAAAATCAATTTTTCTTCTAGAAAATCACCAAAAAACCCTAAGTAGGAAGTTTGAAGAAAATATATCAGTCAGTTAAAGTGTTTTTAATAAAATCGGAAATAAGAAAAAAATTTTTGAAGATGCGTTCTTTTAGTTAACAATCTTATGTAGCTTCTACAAACATATTTTTGTCTTTTATGACTTTTATAGAGCAGTAACCTGAGGAAATGTTTTATGTTTCTTGTTTCCTGTTCATATTGTTGTTTTATGTAGGTATAAATTCTAGGGTGTACCTTTTAGACAAAGGTCTCTTCGTTTTCAGAATTCTTACTTCATACAAATTTGGCGGATTGTTGGTTTGCCAGTGCTACATTTGCAGAACTTCTACTATTAATTTCCGATTTATGAACACTCATTCTCTGTAAGCAAAAATTACTTTTTTATTTGCGACTTATTTCTAGGTACTATAAGGGAAGTTATACATTCGTTAAAAAAATTCGAACTCCGAACTCGAGGTTTTGATCACAGTTGGCATTACGATGATAGCGAAAACGAAAAAAGTGGCTCTCACAATTCTGTCTTTCTGTCTCTTCGACTTCAGCCTTAGCTGGCGATTTTCGTTATACTAGGAAGATATCATTTTTAAATGAGCCCCCACAAGATTTTTTCGTACCTCCTTAGGAATTATGTTTTTGTTTTTGATTTTCTCAAAAACGATACACATGATTTTGATCAGTTTTTTTTATGTTAAAGCTCCCCAAAAGTTTGAATATTATTGTGTATTCAAATTTTCAAAAAGTTTTTTTGGATTTTTAAAACTAGGTATTTTCAATTTTTTTTTTTCAAAACTCAATATTTCGAAAACTTCATGCTTCTTTTATTAAAACTCGACATATAAAAGCTTATGAATAAAATCTACAAGATGTGGGAAGAAAAATTATTTTACCTGAAAATATCGGTACCCCTTACACAAATGTTAAAAAATGGTTTTCGAAAATCGTACGTATTTTTCTCAAAAATGGCGCCTAGAATTTTGATAATTTTTTCTTTTCACCCAATTTTTACAACAAACTTCGAAATTAAGATATTACTGACTGTACCTTCCATTTTTCCGAATTTTGATTATCTCATAATCGGCATAACAAATTGTCATGACATTTTTGTTTAGAGAAGCTTCTAAAAAATTTGAAAAACGTTGCATTTCAAAAACGGATCGATACATTTTATGATATTTAATTTTTATTCCTACAATGATAAAAACTTGCCAGCATTTTTCATAAAATATTTTTTAAGAATGTTGAATACGTATAAAAGCTTATTTTTTTAAGAAACCACTATATTGACTTATAATTTTTATTCTTACATAAACTATAATAATTGCTTGAATCACATGGTCATGGTCACTTTAAAAAAAGAATTTTATGGTTATGAACATTTATCTCTCATAACATTCATTTTTGAAATTTTTAGTCTTTTACATAAGAGCAAATTCGTGCGACCCAGTCGTGCATTTTATTTAGTTTAACTCTAGTTTAAAATGGAATAGTTTGTACTCCGAAAAGTGAAGATGAAACTAAGTTGGCCGTTAAGGAAGGGCAATTCTCTAGACTCCAAGTGTATGTACGCATTCAACCTAGAATCAGATATATATTGCCAGAAATAAAATGGGACAGAGGTTATCTACCTCGAGTAATCAAAGACGAACCTGGTAAAGAACATTTTATAATGAAGATTTAATCAAACACAATGTTGAAATGCTTACGACTCACGAAGCTTTGGGGCGAATTGTCTTAGATCGAAATATCCATTTCCAGAAAAAATAAAATAAATTAATAAGAAAAACTTCAATTATTTTTCCTAAAAAAATAGAACTTTATTACTCTTAATTACACTGAACCAAAAAGGTACATAAATACAATTTTTTTTTACATTGTCCCAATGTTTTTTACATTATTTTTCAGCCGATGATGTTTTTCGTTGTCTCAATGAAAAACAGTTCATTAAGTGAATTCTTTCAATGAACGGTTTCATCACGAAATGAAAGTTACATTGTGCCAATGAAAAAAAATTCATTGAAAAAGTATATAATGAAAGTATATAATATGAAAGAATTAATGAACTTTTCATGAACTCAATGAACAGTAAACATTAAAACAATGAATATAGTTCATTGAATCAATGATTTTTTTTCATTGAAAACATGAAATATTTTTTTTAATTATCATCACTCAATGAACTTTTTTCATTGGAACAAGGAAAAAGTTCATTGAATCAATGAATATTTTCATTAAGTCAATGTAGTTTTTTCATATTTTTTTTTTTTAATTTACATTTTTCAAAGATTTTTTCATTGAATCAATGAACACTTTTATAGGGTCAATGAAATAAGTTCGTTGATTCATTGAATTATTTTCATTGGTTCAATAAATAATTTGTATTGATTCAATAAATTAGTTTCATTAATTTAATGAATTATTTTCAAAGATTCAATGAATGTTATTCATTCAATCAATGAATTTTTTTCATTAGATGAATGAAATATTTTTATTGATTCAATGAATTAGTTTCATTAATTTAATGAATTATTTTCAAAGATTCAATGAATGTTGTTCATTCAATCAATGATTTTTTTTCATTAGATGAATGAAATATTTTCATTGATTCAAGGAAGTATTATACTTGATTCAATGAATTATTTTCATTGATTCAATGAATTATTTTCATTGATCCAGTGAATTATTTTCATTGATTTGATGAAGTATATTCATAGATTCAATGAATGTTGTTCATTCAATCAATGAATTGTTTTCATTAGATGAATGAAATATTTTCATTGATTCAAGGAATTATATTACTTGATTCAATGAATTATTTTCATTGATTTGATGAAGTATATTCATAGCTCCAATGAAATATTTTCATTGACTCAATGAATAACATACCTGAGATCAATGAATTTTGTTCATTGGTTTAATAAAATATTTTCATTGGTTCAATGAATTAATTTCATTGATACCATGAATTATATTCATTGATTCAATGAACTATTTTCAATTTCTCAATGAATTAGATTCATTACAACAATGAATTAATTTTATTGATTTAATAATATTAATTCATTGTTGTAATAAATCTAATTCATTGAGAAATTAAATATTATTCATTTAACCAAGGAACTCTGTTCGTTGATTTTGTGAATGAAATTCATTCCCTCAATGGATTTTATTCTTTGACTAATAGTACATTTTCCATTAAATCAATGGAACCAAAAAAATATTAGTTAATTGGCTTAAGAAGAAATGTTAGTATAAAGCTTAGGTTAAGTTTTCTATACTTACGATTATGATATCGACACATCTTTTTGACATCGCTGGAAGCTAAAATTCTTAAAACAAAAAAGCTGCAACCATCTTCAACCAAGAGGAAAAATATGAGCGGAAAATGTTTAAGCCAGATCATCCTCAACAAGATGAACAAAAAACGTTAATTATTTGTTTTTTAGGTATGTTTTATTTTTGTTTTTTCTTTCTTTAAAATCAATTTTATATTATTTGGTATTATTTACAGATTTTTGTTTGCTTAAAATGTAATCTAAAAGGATTTGTACTTTTGGGCATAAAGGATTTAATGGAATTTTATAGAAACATATTTGAATGAATCCCCAAACTGAAGCACAGGCAATTGGGTAGTGCAAATTAAAAAGATGGAAAATCTTAAAGCAAATATCAACCGCCCTTATCAAGCTTTTAAAATGAAATTTAATACCATCAAAAAAAACATAAAATTCGTTTAATTCTTCAATACTTTCACCGACTGCTATGATAAATGGCTGGATAGCTCCAGACCTTTGTTGAAGATGTAGCAAATGGTCCTCAATTTCCTGCGGCGATTTTCCGATGTAAAGGAACGCTTCTTGTGAGTCCTTGATGGTAAATTTCAAACAGCTTTTCATGCCCGTTTTGTCCTTCACAACCAATCTTTGAGTTGGCACAAAATATCCATGCATTGATGTTAAAAGGATAGCGTTCTTGGAATCTGAAATTAAAAACAAAAGTAATTTTTAGATTGTTGTAATTTTCAGTGTGTTAATAGGATCAAATTTTGAGAAGATTGTTAACCAAAAATACTTTGAATTTAAGCTCATTTGTTGGTTGTAACACATCTCGACCCAACGTGGAGTGCGCAGTGCACATGACTTCTAAGACTGAGCAAATCTGATATGTGTGGGTTCGAATCTATGGTGTGTGTAGCAAGTTTTTTTCAAATAAAATTGGATTAAAAGCTCAGCACCATAACAAAAAGGAAACTGATGAGTGCAAAAATGACAAAGCACGAAATAGCCATATCTGCAGCCAAAAACAATTGGTGGAAGCACCTTTAAGTTGTTGTTCAAAAATTAAAATATAATTAAACATGGTGCCTCACTCAGTCAACTGATGAGTCCATGTGAGATCCACCTGGACGAAATGCGAATTTTTTAAAGGACTAAAGGCTACAAGCCATATTGAATTAAAATATAATTGTTTTAGTTTGATATGTTATAACAATTCATATTTATATAAAGTTTACCTTCGCTAAGATCACTCTTTGAGCTTAGAGATTTTAACAGCTTTTTGGTTTCTCTCTCCTTAACATTGTTTTCCATGCACAGAAAATCCAGGATATGTGGGAAATGATGTTCAAAATTGTCCAGCAAAGAATACGTTGTCCCAAACATTGTCTGAAAATCCATATTGATCTACAGAAAAAGACAACAATTTCTGTAGTAAATTATTAAAAAAGTTAAAGGAAAACTCAAATTGATATGTTATAGAAGTGATCTTCTAGTCCTTGAGCACTTTTCAATGTCAAAAATTTTCAAAAACTAAAAAAAAAATTCTACGTCTTTTAACTACCTGAAAATTAAAAAAAAAAAAATCTAAGTCTTTTTACTACGTGAAATTTTAAAAATATTCTGAGTCCTTTTACTATATCAAAAATTTAAAAAAAATTCTAAGTCTTTTTACTACGTGAAATTTTAAAACAAATTCTAAGTCTTTTTACTATGTGAAATTTTAAAAATATTCTAAGTCCTTTTACTATGTCAAAAATTTAAAAAATATTCTAAGTCTTTTTACTATGTGGAAATTAAAAAAAAAGTCTTTTTACTATGTGAAATTTTAAAAATATTCTAAGTCCTTTTACTATGTCAAAAATTTAAAAAATATTCTAAGTCTTTTTACTACGTGAAAATTTAAAAAAAAAATTCTAAGTTTTTTTACTACGTGAAAATTTAAAAAAAATTCTAAGTCTACTACGTGAAATTTTAAAAATATTCTAAGTCCTTTTACTATGTCAAAAATTTAAAAAAAATTCTAAGTCTTTTTACTACGTGAAATTTTAAAAATATTCTAAGTCCTTTTACTATGTCAAAAATTTAAAAAATATTCTAAGTCTTTTTACTACGTGAAAATTTAAAAAAAAATTCTAAGTCTTTTTACTACGTGAAAATTTAAAAAAAAATTCTAAGTCTTTTTACTATGTGAAAATTTAAAAAAATTTAAAAAAAAATCGGTCTTTTTACTATGTGAAAATTAAAAAAAAAATTCTAAGTCTTTTTACTACGTGAAAATTTAAAACAAATTCTAAGTCTTTTTACTATGTGAAATTTTAAAAATATTCTAAGTCCTTTTACTATGTCAAAAATTTAAAAAATATTCTAAGTCTTTTTACTATGTGGAAATTAAAAAAAAATTTTAAGTCTTTTTACTACGTGAACATTTAAAAAAAATTCTAAGTCCTTTTACTATCTCAAAAATTTGAAAAATATCCTGTCTGTTTACTATGAAAATTTAAAAAAAAATTCTAAGTCTTTTTACTATGTGAAATTTTAAAAATATTCTAAGTCCTTTTACTATGTCAAAAATTTAAAAAATATTCTAAGTCTTTTTACTACGTGAATATTTAAAAAAAATTCTAAGTCCTTTTACTATGTCAAAAATTTAAAAAATATCCTGTCTGTTTACTGTGAAAATTTAAAAAAAAATTCTAAGTCTTTTTACTATGTGAAATTTTAAAAATATTCTAAGTCCTTTTACTATCTCAAAAATTTAAAAAATATTCTAAGTCTTTTTACTACGTGAAAATTTAAAAAAAATTCTAAGTCTTTTTACTATGTGAAATTTTAAAAATATTCTAAGTCCTTTTACTATGTTAAAAATTTAAAAAATATTCTAAGTCTTTTTACTACGTGAAAATTAAAAAAAAAATTCTAAGCCTTTTTACTATAAATCCCTAAAATGAGTCACAGTCAATTGGGTAGTGCAAATTAAAAAGATGAAAAATTTTAAAGCAAATATCAACCGCCCTTATCAAGCTTTTAAAATGAAATTTAATACCATCAAAAAAACATAAAATTCGTTTAATTCTTCAATATTTTCACCGACTGCTAAGATAAATGGCTACATAGCTCCAGCCAAAATTCTAAGCCTTTTTACTATGTAAGAATTTAAAAAAAATTCGAAGTCTTTTTACTATGTGGAAACTTAAAACAAATTCTAAGTTCTTTTACTATGTCAAAAATTTTCAAAAATTCTAAGTCTTTTTACTACGTGAAAATTTAAAAAAAATTCTAAGTCTTTTTACTATGTGAAATTTTAAAAATATTCTAAGTCCTTTTACTATGTCAAAAATTTAAAAAATATTCTAAGTCTTTTTACTACGTGAAAATTTAAAAAAAATTCTAAGTCTTTTTACTATGTGAAATTTTAAAAATATTCTAAGTCCTTTTACTATGTCAAAAATTTAAAAAATATTCTAAGTCTTTTTACTATGTGGAAATTAAAAAAAAATTTTAAGTCTTTTTACTACGTGAACTTTTAAAAAAAATTCTAAGTCCTTTTACTATGTCAAAAATTTGAAAAATATCCTGTCTGTTTACTATGAAAATTTAAAAAAAAATTCTAAGTCTTTTTACTATGTGAAATTTTAAAAATATTCTAAGTCCTTTTACTATGTCAAAAATTTAAAAAATATTCTAAGTCTTTTTACTACGTGAAAATTTAAAAAATATTCTAAGTCTTTTTACTATGTGGAAATTTAAAAAAAATTCTAAGTCTTTTTACTACGTGAATATTTAAAAAAAATTCTAAGTCCTTTTACTATGTCAAAAATTTAAAAAATATCCTGTCTGTTTACTGTGAAAATTTAAAAAAAAATTCTAAGTCTTTTTACTACGTGAAAATTTAAAAAAAATTCTAAGTCTTTTTACTATGTGAAATTTTAAAAATATTCTAAGTCCTTTTACTATGTCAAAAATTTAAAAAATATTCTAAGTCTTTTTACTACGTGAAAATTTAAAAAATATTCTAAGTCTTTTTACTATGTGGAAATTTAAAAAAAATTCAAAGCCTTTTTACTACGTGAACATTTAAAAAAAATTCTAAGTCCTTTTACTATGTCAAAAATTTAAAAAATATCCTGTCTGTTTACTGTGAAAATTTAAAAAAAAATTCTAAGTCTTTTTACTATGTGAAATTTTAAAAATATTCTAAGTCATTTTACTATGTCAAAAATTTAAAAAATATTCTAAGTCTTTTTACTACGTGAAAATTTAAAAAATATTCCAAGTCTTTTTACTATGTGGAAATTTAAAAAAAATTCTAAGTCTTTTTACTACGTGAACATTTAAAAAAAATTCTAAGTCCTTTTACTATGTGAAATTTTAAAAATATTCTAAGTCCTTTTACTATGTCAAAAATTTAAAAAATATTCTAAGTCTTTTTACTACGTGAAAATTTAAAAAAAATTCTAAGTCTTTTTACTATGTGAAATTTTAAAAATATTCTAAGTCCTTTTACTATGTCAAAAATTTAAAAAATATTCTAAGTCTTTTTACTACGTGAAAATTTAAAAAATATTCTAAGTCTTTTTACTATGTGGAAATTTAAAAAAAATTCAAAGCCTTTTTACTACGTGAACATTTAAAAAAAATTCTAAGTCCTTTTACTATGTCAAAAATTTAAAAAATATCCTGTCTGTTTACTGTGAAAATTTAAAAAAAAATTCTAAGTCTTTTTACTATGTGAAATTTTAAAAATATTCTAAGTCATTTTACTATGTCAAAAATTTAAAAAATATTCTAAGTCTTTTTACTACGTGAAAATTTAAAAAATATTCCAAGTCTTTTTACTATGTGGAAATTTAAAAAAAATTCTAAGTCTTTTTACTACGTGAACATTTAAAAAAAATTCTAAGTCCTTTTACTATGTCAAAAATTTAAAAAATATTCTAAGTCTTTTTACTACGTGAAAATTAAAAAAAAAATTCTAAGCCTTTTTACTATAAATCCCTAAAATGAGTCACAGTCAATTGGGTAGTGCAAATTAAAAAGATGAAAAATTTTAAAGCAAATATCAACCGCCCTTATCAAGCTTTTAAAATGAAATTTAATACCATCAAAAAAACATAAAATTCGTTTAATTCTTCAATATTTTCACCGACTGCTAAGATAAATGGCTACATAGCTCCAGCCAAAATTCTAAGCCTTTTTACTATGTAAGAATTTAAAAAAAATTCGAAGTCTTTTTACTATGTGGAAACTTAAAACAAATTCTAAGTTCTTTTACTATGTCAAAAATTTTCAAAAATTCTAAGTCTTTTTACTATGTGAAAATTTAAAAAAATTAAAAAAAAAAATCGGTTTTTTACTATGTGAAAATTTAAAAAAAAAAAAGGTTATGTGTGCTGACGTACGCGCGGTTGAAGTGAAACTTCTTTTCCCTCAAGCAAAGCTTCTGTAAGATTATAACCTACGAACAAACATTTTGTATTCTAAAAACATGCCGCTGTCTTTGACGGATAACGTGATGTTTTGACATGTCACTGACAGCTGCATAGAAATTTTTTAACCCCAACGCCGGAAAAGAAGTTATACTTCAAAAAATTGACCATGTCGAAAACTAAATATGTACACATATGTAGATTATTACCAATCTATGACCAAGCGGTTTCTTGTAATTTGGCCACTCCTTCAAAATTTCTGTGGTTGAGTCTGCGTTTTGAATATGATTGAGTCGATGCTTTGAGCATGCCATCCAGTAGCTGTCGAATTCTTCAGCTGTCAAATTGTCAAATTTAAGTATTTTAATGCATTCCTCGGCATTTTGTTCTGGAACTTAAATATAATTTGATTTTGATTACAATATTTTTATATAAGAGAGAACAATCTACCAAATAATTTTCTTCCTTTGGTTGAATTTGAGTTACTTTTTGATTTTTTTGAAGATGTTGGACTATTCTTAAAGGATCTATTGAGGACAGATCGCAAATTGCAATATTTGACATAAATTCTTCCCCTTTTCGAATTTCTGTAGTATTCCTATGTAAAAAATTAATGTTTAATATTCGGTTTCTCAAAAATTTTGAAAAATGTCATCAAAATAGGTATGTATTAAAATCTACAATTAGTTTAATGACAGCTCAAATTGATTTAAGTTTAATTCTCAAACTCTTAACTTTAAATCATGTTCCTCAGAAAAAAAAAATTAATGACTAGAAAAATTAGCCATAATAAGTGACGTTTAATCTGAAGGATATTTTAGTAATAGAACACTTGCTTCCAAAGAAAAAGTAGAAATTTTTATTCTAAAATTTTTGCGAAAAGTCTAAATTCAAAAAGATTTCAAAAGGCTTGTAAGAAATAATAATTCACCATTTTTTCTGTCGGAAATCGTTCTATGATTTGTTTTTCAATCGCATGGCTTGTTGATAGACATAAATGCTTCTTATTATCTATAAAATAGCTTGCAACCATATTGATTAAATTCATCCGTTGTTCTTCTTCAAACTTTTCATAGATTTCGTAAAAGTCAATTAATAACTGGCCTTTACTCGACCAGTTTATAATTTTGTTAAGTGATACACCATCTTCATTTGCCCCATCAATTCCGGTTATGTCACTGAATGTAGGACTGCTAGGAGTTGAGCATCTTGAAATGTTGTCTAACGATAATATATTGCTATATTTCAAAGACTCTATCGATTCGGAGGACGTAAAAGAACATCCTATGTATTCTCGCCATTTTTCTAAACAGTCTTTGAACAGAATTTGAGTACCCAGAGGAAACGTTCTCACTATCTTTTCAACATCGCATGCTTTTATTATTTTTAAGATATTTACGAAGATCTTTTGCTCTATTAAAATAAAAAAAAATGTATTATAAGTTTTTGAGATGTAAAAAGTGAGTATAAGTTCTATCTACGATTTCAAAAGCCCGGAAGCCAGTGGCAGTACTAATCTAAATAAATCTAAATGAGATTAAGATCGAAAAAGCACTTGCTCCCAAATACTGGAAACCAAGGAAGTATGACTTTAATATTAAATTCATCACTTGCTTTCGGACTGCGTGTTCCTATCTTTATATGAAGTCAATAAGATTCTTACCAACAAAATATTCTAAGAGCTCAGTTAACTCCCAACTTTTAAGAAGTGCCCGTAGTTCTTCCTTATTCTTCTTTGTCTCATCGTCGAGCAATACATTAGTGTTTTCATCGCCTAAAGGGTCAATTCTTTCCCCGTTTTTGATGTTAATTAGAATTAATCCTTCGTTATTGTCGCCTAACGAATTTTGTTTTGGAATTTCTTGTAGCATATCATTTGAAAATTCCTCTGAACTGGTGACTGGGCTTTGTAAAAAAGGTTGAGAACTTGGCCCTATATTATCGTTTTCAATTGACTCCATATTTTTGGTGTATTAATTTTAAGTTGACTTAGTTTATTTTTGTTTTGGCTAGGCAAATTGTATTATGGTTGATTTGTAAAACGTAATTTATCTCCATATTGCTTGTACATATATGAAAAGCATAGTACTATTATGGGGTCTACCACGATATCTCGAAAACAATAATCCAGAAAGCAAAAATTTCGAAAGTAAAAATCTCGAAAACAAAAATCTAGAATTATTAATATATTAATTCTAGATTATTAATATCTGTTTAACAAAACCACGACTGAGACTGACTAGTAAACTACCCATGCAACTGTTAATCTGGTATCTCAATTTAGTGTTGTTTCAGTTCGTGTATTATCACAACGTGAGTGCTAATAAAAACAACTTATTAAAATGAAAGTTGATGAAATGATATGTTTTATACTCGTAATTTGAATATGATACCTAATGAATTTTTTTTGTTAACTATTGATTTTTTGTTGTTTATTTTCCCAAAAAAGGGAATAAATTGTTGAATAAACTAAATATGTAATGTGTTTCATTTAAGTGTAAACTCTTAAAATAGGTAAAAAAAAAATCTCGAATTTATATTTTTTTCGAGATTTTTTTCGTGATATTGTCTTTCGAGATTTTTGTTCAATTGAGATTTATGTGCATTCGAGATTTTTGCATTCTAGATTACAAGCAATTGTATTCTAGATTTTTGTCATTCGAGATTTTTATCCTTCGATATTAAGACATGCTCCCACTATTATGACGAGTATTTTAATGTTGCCCTGACCCTTGTGGCGGCGGTGCAAAATTTAAAGTTTAGAATTTGATTTGGGGAGTCTTTAAGCATATCGGAAATTGGGAGTAGGAGCAAGAGGAGACCATTATTTCGATTGCCATAACCAATAAATATCAATAAATATCGATTAAAGCCTCCACAAGCTCCCCCCAAAAAAATTGAGTAAGGGTTGCCACCACTTTTAAGATGTCGCCCCATTTGACTTCCACCATGATAGTACTATGCTTTTCATGCCCAGAAGCATGAATTTGAAAAATAATAAATTATTTTAAATTATTAATAAATCATTTTTTGACAATTTTACTATAGGTTACTATTCCATTCACACAATAACCTTATGAATATTTTAAATTATTAATTACATAAAAGTATACCCACTGATATGATACGGAAGACAAAACAAAACAAAAATTAAATTTCACTCATATTTCTGGCATAGGGGAGACGATATTATAATATTATATATTGGCAAAGTAATATTCCTTGACTCTGATCATTGTTCTACCCCTCGAGGTTTTAACTTTATTTAAAGGAGGTCCGATCAGATCTTGCATGTTTATGATTGAAAATTCTCCTAATTGTTCTAGTTGTATATCATAGGCTAAAAAGTGAGGATTATATTGAATCATGTTTAATTTTTGACAAAAAAGTGAAATTGAGTGAAGCTCTGAACGAAAAATATTTAAGATAACATAAAGCTCGATATCATTTTTATAAATTGATACATAAAATCCGGTTTTGTACATATATCCATTATATTTAATTTTTGAAAATGATCTTATTGTTTCTTCTGAAACTTTTAAAATTCTTGATATAATGTTGTTATAGCAATTTTTTGTACGATCACAATCAGATTCATTGGAAAAATCACAAACAGCATTAATCGAAGATCCCACTATAGAATACGCAAATTGAAGTTGATATTTTTTTGCTAAACTCAGACATATGTTTTTACGTGAAGTTGTGGCATGAGAGTAGACTTTAAACTGTCTATGCTTGGATTCATATTTAAAACACCAAAACCCTTTTAATGGTCCTGATTTTCGAAGAACCGTTGGGTAATGAATGAGATTATGATGTTTAGCTTTAAGTGTGTCATTGAAAAGTAGAACATAATCTTTATTGTGTGTTGCTATTTTCTGCCTTAAAATATCTATAAAAGATGAATTAACTTCATAGCAAAGTATCATATCAATAATTTCAAAAAAGTTTAAAAGAAACTTCCAAACCTCGTCGTCTTGTGCAACTAAATCACCAATCATGAGTGGAAAGCAATATACAAATGTCATCATTTCTCGTGCAGACATTTTTAAATGCTTTTTAGACAAGTGTGTTGTGCTTATATCACCCGAAATGTTATCAATCTCGATTGGCCCGTAGTCAAAGTTGCGTTTTCTGGAATTTAATGTTTCTAAGTTAAAATATTTCGCAGATTCCATAAAATAATTTATCGCGTGACAAAGGTCATAGTGGCAGACACCTTCAAAAATATCATGCATTACATCAACACTATAGTTTTTAACAACGTGAAATGATGGTATTTTATTTAGAAGAGAAACTTGTCGAATTCCACTTTCAGATGATATATTATCACTAACGTCCTTAGCATAATTTATTTCGTTTCGCATGAGGGTTACATTTTCGGAAATTGCTCTGTGAGTTTGTAATTTATTCATTTTACAGAATCTGCAGAAGCTAGTACTAACAAATGATCTATTGAAATTAAGGAATGAATTCAATCCTAAATTATCTCCCAAGATTAATCCTAAAATAAAATGTACTCGAACCACCCCATTTTCTGTTGCAATATCGATTCCGTTAACTTCAAGATCTATTAGATCATCAACTAATGTTTTCCAGCATTTTTCATTTCCGAACGATTTCACATCTTTAGACTTTATAACCGCTCCTAAAAAAACGTTTTCAAGCTTTGATTCTTTTTTGGGAAAGCATGGAAATGAGTAATACACATTGCTTACTGAATGCTGACCACTATGTGAACCTAAAGGGTTATTGACCTCAAATTCATCATTATATAAAAAGTATGGAATAAGTTGTCTTCCAGGATACAAATCACATTTTTCTTTCCATACTTCAGCTTGAATAAAATTTTTAACGCTATTTGTATTTAAGGAATGTTTTTTAATGTTTTCTAGAACATTAACTAACATACTTTTTCTTTCAAAGACCTTCTTAAATTGAAAATGTAACGGCATTATTATACCTTTAACTTTGTTCTCATTATATTCAAGGACACCATTGCGAAATAACTTTTCAATGGATTCGTCTATGATAATTTCCTTAGGACTATCTATTAATTGATTTTCTTTAAGCCATTGAAACAGTCGATAGTCAGTGCTTGAAAGTTTAAATGGGTTCTTACATTCATAGAGCAAGTCTTCTATTTCGCTGTGTATTAAAGGATTTATTACATTGATTTTGTTTCTAGAAAATGATTTAATTATATTTAAAAGTGGATCTATGATGTACTCCTGTATATTTCTTTGTATATCATACACATCTTTTCGGTTGAAATTGTTGTTGCTATGCAATTTCAAAGTTAATACCGAAGAAGATCTAAAAAATGCGTTTAGATCACTTTTTATACTGTACTCCGTTGCACGTATTTCAATTTTTTTCGGTTCTACTATATTATTGACAAAGTTACTTTCATTGTTATTTTCGGTGTAAGAGGAGACGACCTGCTCATAACACTGATTAACAATTTTATTCTCATGCGTATGCTTTCGAATGAAATGCCTTTTGAAGCTTCCTAAGTTTTGAAAAGTTTGATAACAAGATTTTTCGACACATCTTAAAATGCTGTTCGTTTTCAGATCATGAGTCTTTTTAAAATGCATTATGAGTAAATTAATAGAATTATATGTTTTTTTGCATATGAAACAGATCATGTTTCTATTTTTTGTTTAAAACTAAGCTAACAAAAATGAGCAAGTGTTTTTTAATGGTTTACAAATCTTTTATGCCAAAATATTCCAACTAAGAACTTCTAGAACTCACAAATCAATAAAATTGTAAATTATATGAATATTTATATAAGCCAACGATTTGTTTAATACGAGTACATACAATACAAAACCCTTCGAAGCTTGGTAATAAAATATTATGTGTTAATTAATTTAATTTATATAGAATTAATTTAATATTTTTCAAACTTACGCTTTATCATGCAAAAGTACATACATTTACAATCAACAAAGATGAATTTAACCTTGTGAATTCCTATGTAGGTACAGATTATATCCAGTGCACTCAACTTGAGAAACTAACTGTGTTTAAGGACGAAATTTCTGAAGTGTTCCAAGGAATGTGTCAGACTATGTATTTCTATTCATTATTTGTAAGATCTGTTGTATTAAACAGTAACAATATTTCCTGTAATACGAGTAATAAAAGTTTTTATTGTTATTTTTGTAATAATATTTGAAGTAACATTTTTGAAGTTTTGAGGTGCTTGAAGCATTAAACACCTTCAAGGCTCAATCAAAAGATATGATAGGCACATTTGCAAGTTGGTTGTAAATACGCTTATCATTGTAGCATATCATACTTTAAGGCAATGAAAACTAATAAAAAAGAAGGGGTTTGATTTGTTTGATATTTAAGAGAATAAATAAACACACATTTCTTACGATAACTTTACAGCAAATTAAATTGGAATTTAAGAGAGTTTATTTCAAAACCCTTCCAGTGTTGATAATGAAATATTAATAACTATTAAGTTATAAATATTTAATTTAATATTATTTTAAAACTTACGTTTTATAATGTATAGGTAAATCAGTATTCAAAAAAGACAAATTCAACTTCGTGAATCATTGTGAATCTAGTGGTAAAATTTTGTTTCCATTTCAAAAGCGTTCAAATGAAGCTCTGCAAGAATGTTTTATTATTTATCATACATACATACGAGTACTGTATTTAACAGCTCAAGAGTTTCCTGTAATAGTTGAGAGCTTTATAATTTTATTTTTGTGTTGAAATTTGAGTACTCAAGTTGAAGGTGTAACTAAACTAAAATGAAGTGTTGAGTTACTGCTTTGCAGCTATAAGCAAAATTAGCGCCTTCAACTTTCAATAGCTAGGTTTTATTATCAATTGATATGAAGCTCTGTTGAAAAATCACCACATTAAAAAACTTCAGAATGGCAGCTAAACATAGCAATTTGGCTGTTTATTAATATGTGCTTTGGAACTAAAGTATTTGAACTGTTAAAATTTGGCTTTATAATTTGTCACTAAGGAAAATCTTATTTATATCTTTTAATCCTATAATTAATTTATTTTTGCACATTTTCAGCCTAGAATGATAACCTGCTAACTTCTTATTTATTTTTACGATTACGTTTATTGATTATTTCAAAAAAATTTTAAAAGCACAAAAACATTCAAAGTTTATCAGTTTCTTTACATTGGGAATCTAAGACTTCTTTTTGAAGTTTTGGCATCATTAAGTACCTATTTCTGTAAAATGTTGAAAACTAGAATTAGCAGTTTTTCACTTCAAGCCGACGATAAGGGCCTTTGTTTTTTATTGGATAAGAATGGAAATGTCGACTATTAATATGAGGAACAAAAATATAAAACCCAGTTAAAATATCCCCTTATTAAAAACCTTGCGAAGGGTAGCTGCAATATTGTTGACACACGAAGTTATTTTTAATTTAATTTTTTAAGAATTCATTATATTGGAAATGTGATTAAATACTTTATTATTTGAACTTGAAAATTTTCGAAATGTTTTTTTGCGACCAATTGGATTACTCTTATAATACCTATATCACATAAAATATCATATATATGATGTGAAATTCATAATCGGGGCTTAAGGCGCCAACAAAACGTGAATATGACAACAAATACAGATGGCAATTAGTCCCCAAGAGGTTACAATTTTATAGAAAATTCTTCTACAGCTTCGGCTGCAGAATACCACATATCAGCTTTCATGCAATTAAGGTGCCATTATAATAAATGAATCGAAATGAATGAAATTACCTCTTTTATTTTGTACGAATTCATAATTTCTTATAGTGAATTTCAATTTATAAAAATGTAATAAAATTGCAACAAGTGAACATTTTTATTGTTAAAAACTACTTTGCTTTACTTGACGAAACAACAAACAATGAGTAAATATGAAGAATAAAGAACTTCTAGAACTCACAAATCAATAAAATTGTAAATTATATGAATATTTATATAAGCCAACGATTTGTTTAATACGAGTACATACAATACAAAACCCTTCAAAGCTTGGTAATAAAATATTATGTGTTAATTAATTTAATTTACTATAGAATTTATTTAATATTTTTCACACTTACGTTTTATCATGCAAAAGTACATACATGTACTATCAACAAAGATGAATTTAACCTTTTAAATTCCTATGTATGTAGGTACAGATTATATCCAGTGCACTCAACTTGAGAAACTAGCTGTGTATAAGGACGAAATTTCTGAAGTGTTCCAAGGAATGTGTCAGACTATGTATTTCTATACATTATTTGTAAGATCTGTTGTATTAAACAGTAACAATATTTCCTGTAATAATAAAAGTTTTTATTGTTATTTTTGTAATAATATTTGAAGTAACATTTTTGAAGTTTTGAGGTGCTTGAAGCATTAAACACCTTCAAGGCTCAATCAAAAGATATGATAGGCACATTTGCAAGTTGGTTGTAAATACGCTTATCATTGTAGCACATCATACTTTGACTTTCAACAAAACAATTTTATCATTTTGATCAAATTTTTGTCAATACGAAAGAATGATTTTGTTGATTTGACAAAATTTTTATAATTCAGCATGATTTTTTGTCAGTTTAACAAAATATACACTACAAATAATATTGTCAATTTAACAAACCAAGTTTTGTTAATATAACAAAATAAAACAGATTTTTGTCACATCGACAAACTTTTCTGTGATGTTAACAAAATGTTTGTTGTATCTACAAAAAAATCTGTTTTGTAAATGTTTGTCAATATATCACAAAGTTTTTGTAAATTTCTTTTTGTCAGTTTAACAAAAAATGAAAACGTTTTTGTTAAAATGACAAATATTTTGTTTTGAGGTTGTTATTTTGTAATATTGATAAAATAATGTTATCAGATAGGTAAAATTATTTTTATCATGACATTTCTTTTGTGTATGATATAGTTCACATTTGGTTTTTGTCAAAAAATCGATGTTAGAGTAACTGAACTTGGCGAAAATTGCGTATTGTCCATACGCCCTCACAGATAGTTTCATGTGAGATCGTAGGGACGAAACGCCAATTTTTGTGGACTTTAATCCCAAAAAAAAAACTTTTTTGAAAAAATTAATTTTGTGGATTCAACAAAATAAATTTGTAAAATTGACAAAATATTTTGTTGAATTGACAAAATATTTTGTTAAATTGACAAAATATTTTGTTGAATTGACAAAATATTTTGTTGAATTGACAAAATATTTTGTTAATTTAACAAAATATAACAAAAGAGTTTTGTTAATTTAACAAAACAATTTTGTTAATTAAACAAAACAATTTTGTTAGTTTAACAAAACAATTTTGTTAATTTAAAAAAAAAAATTTTGTTAATCCAATACCTAATTTTAAAAAACAAATTTTCAACAAAAAAAAAATTGTTAACACAACAAAAGAATTTTTAATATGACAAATTAATTTTGTAAATTCTACGAAATAGTTTTGTGGATACAACAAAATATTTTTTGTTACCTCAACAAAATTCTGTAATTTTTATCAATTTGACAAAACTTTTTGTTGGACGTAAGTATATTGACAAAATTTTTATCAGATCTACCTACATTTTTGTCATATATACCTAGATTTTATTTTCAGTGTAGTTTATTTCAAAACCCTTCCAGTGTTGATAATGAAATATTAATAACTATTAAGTTATAAATATTTAATTTAATATTATTTTAAAACTTACGTTTTATAATGTATAGGTAAATCAGTATTCAAAAAAGACAAATTCAACTTCGTGAATCATTGTGAATCTAGTGGTAAAATTTTGTTTCCATTTCAAAAGCGTTCAAATGAAGCTCTGCAAGAATGTTTTATTATCATACATACATACGAGTACTGTATTTAACAGCTCAAGAGTTTCCTGTAATAGTTGAGAGCTTTATAATTTTATTTTTGTGTTGAAATTTGAGTACTCAAGTTGAAGGTGTAACTAAACTAAAATGAAGTGTTGAGTTACTGCTTTGCAGCTATAAGCAAAATTAGCGCCTTCAACTTTCAATAGCTAGGTTTTATTATCAATTGATATGAAGCTCTGTTGAAAAATCACCACATTAAAAAACTTCAGAATGGCAGCTAAACATAGCAATTTGGCTGTTTATTAATATGTGCTTTGGAACTAAAGTATTTGAACTGTTAAAATTTGGCTTTATAATTTGTCACTAAGGAAAATCTTATTTATATCTTTTAATCCTATAATTAATTTATTTTTGCACATTTTCAGCCTAGAATGATAACCTGCTAACTTCTTATTTATTTTTACGATTACGTTTATTGATTATTTCAAAAAAATTTTAAAAGCACAAAAACATTCAAAGTTTATCAGTTTCTTTACATTGGGAATCTAAGACTTCTTTTTGAAGTTTTGGCATCATTAAGTACCTATTTCTGTAAAATGTTGAAAACTAGAATTAGCAGTTTTTCACTTCAAGCCGACGATAAGGGCCTTTGTTTTTTATTGGATAAGAATGGAAATGTCGACTATTAATATGAGGAACAAAAATATAAAACCCAGTTAAAATATCCCCTTATTAAAAACCTTGCGAAGGGTAGCTGCAATATTGTTGACACACGAAGTTATTTTTAATTTAATTTTTTAAGAATTCATTATATTGGAAATGTGATTAAATACTTTATTATTTGAACTTGAAAATTTTCGAAATGTTTTTTTGCGACCAATTGGATTACTCTTATAATACCTATATCACATAAAATATCATATATATGATGTGAAATTCATAATCGGGGCTTAAGGCGCCAACAAAACGTGAATATGACAACAAATACAGATGGCAATTAGTCCCCAAGAGGTTACAATTTTATAGAAAATTCTTCTACAGCTTCGGCTGCAGAATACCACATATCAGCTTTCATGCAATTAAGGTGCCATTATAATAAATGAATCGAAATGAATGAAATTACCTCTTTTATTTTGTACGAATTCATAATTTCTTATAGTGAATTTCAATTTATAAAAATGTAATAAAATTGCAACAAGTGAACATTTTTATTGTTAAAAACTACTTCGCTTTACTTGACGAAACAACAAACAATGAGTAAATATGTATGAAGAATGAATGTGAATGGAACTAACGGAAACTGGTGAATTAACAAGAAAAAAAATACTACCCCAATTTTTCCCGTTATGTACTTTAAAACTGTAATTTTTCCTAGTGCTCAATGCTGTCTTTGTTTTAATTATTTTATAATAATATGAATTTGAAAGTCTGCATTCGGCACTGCATTAAAATAAAAATAGGTAGATATATTATAGAGCGTCACCACCAATAATTTTTTTTTCTTTTTGAAATCTAAGGATTTTTTTAAGCCTTTATTATTTTCATATTCACGCTTGGAAAAATAATATATAAAAGGTCACGCAATGTTTTTTAATGTAAAATAACTAACCAATTTGTGTGGTTTTTAGTTCGAAATTACTCTAAATTTGTTTTTACCGTTTTGCACTTTTTTCTCCTTACAAATTGAAGACCACGAATAATTTGCACATTAATTTTTTTAGATAAAGAACTTGGGCGTTAAAAAGGGTTAAAAGAAATTTTATTACTTACCTTCCTTTTGTTATTGTCTTCAAAATTGTTGACACTGATGTTAAATTTGTTACATTAACAAAATGAAAACTTTTAACTATATGTATTCACAAATTCGCGGAGTAATATTCACAGCGACCCGGCCGAGACAAAATCTGTTTAAACAATGAAACGATGAGAATGCAATAAGCGGAACGACGCCGAATAGCATTCCAATGCTACCAATGCACAGTTTACATACTTCAGGGAACAGGAACAATTTGGTATTCTGAGAATGTAGAATATAAAGCCATGCTTCTACTGGTGTTGAATACTCTTATAAAGTATTTTTTATGTTGTTGTTTTTTGTAATTTTATAAATAACTTTCATAAAATTAATATTATTATATGTACATATATACGAATGTTTTAGATGACACATATTCTTACGATTTTTGTATATGCATTATTAATGTAATTTCACATTTCTATTCATTGAAAAGTCATATCAGTTTCATATTCAATGCAACTTTACATTGCATCCATGTATAATTCATTGACAATTCACCTCGTTTTTTGCGTTTTGTAGGTTAGTGGTAGGCACAAAATTAAGAATTTCTCTCAATTGAGTAAAATGTTTTTAATATTCTTTGGACTGTTTAAATTTAAAATAATTTTGAGATTAGAGCAATAAAACAATTTCAACATTTAAGACCATGTGTCTTACTTTTTGCGACTAAGAAATCGTGGATTAAAAATCGCACGTGCGTGCATGCCGATTTCTCTTTGCGACTACGATTTTTAAGTCGTAGTAATTTAAATCGCAAGTGTGGTTATATCCATTTGAGTACATTGTGTTTCATTTAAGTTTACGACAATCGCATCGCAAGAAAAATGTAACAAATTGCGACTTTTAAATCGTTATGATTTGTTGGTAGCAAGTGCGTTCATTCTCATTTAAATTAATGTGTTCCATTTTTGCGACTGAAAAATTGTGCGATTGAAATCGCAAGTGCGGTCCTAGCCTAAGAAAGGCTTTCCCTTCGTTTTGTCATCACATTCAATGCATATTATACAAGCATTTCAATGTTTACTTTTGTATTCTTTTTTGTAAACGAATGCCAAAATCTTTTGGCATTGAAATATTTTTGTCCAGTGCGAATATATTTTTTGTTGATATTTTTAAATGAACAGCGAGAACTATATCCAATTGAAACTAATCTATATACAGAACCAACCCAAATATTTGTGTTTGCGTGGAAATAACACCGAATTTTCTCAAAAATTAAACAATTTATTTATTTCTATTCTCAGGCAAATAGTGTGTTCTCAGCTTTATAGAATGGGATTGATACGAAGCCAAGTCATATATGTATGTAACCATTGTAAATTATTTCGTCATGGCATTGTTACTATGGCGGAATGTATGGCTTCAATTTTTTGCGGTACGACAAGAAAATGAAACTACTGAAAATATTCGCATCTGTTTTGTATTCAATGCAACTTTAAATTGGGTCAATGTAACATTCATTGAAAATGCACTCTGTTTCTGCCTTAACTACGATCCTCAAAATAATTTTTTTTTTTTAATGACCTGCACAAAACTAATTATTTCTCTCAATTGAGTAAAACATTGGAAATATTTCTTGGACAATTTAAATTGAAAATGTTTTTTACATTCAAATAAGCCCTAAAACTATTCCAATATTTCATTGCATTGAAGGAAATTATAAGTTTTGTCCAAGTATTAAAAAAAAAATTATTATTTTTGTAGGTAAGAGTAAGAAGTTGGCGCCAAAACGAGTCAGTTTTTAGAGGAATGTTTTGGGATTATTAGACTTTGTCATATAAGGCTATACTTACACGGCTTCTGAGATTGCCTGAAATAGTTTTCAAGATTTTATAAAGTTTTTTTGTCTAATAAAGCGACATTCTTGCCTTATCGTAAAAGTCTTCTACTTTTATATATAAAATCTTTTGGTATTGAAATATTTTTGTCCAATGTGAATATATTTTTTGTTGGTATTTTTAAATGAACAGCGAGAACTATGTTATACCTAATTGAAACTCGTTACAAAATCTATATACAGAACCAACGCAAATTTTTGTTAATTAGAAATTTTATTAATTAGAATCTTGAAATTCAAAATTTTGAGAAGTAGAATTTCAAAATGTAGAATTTTTAAATGCAAAATAACAAAAAAAATGTGATACATCACTCCCTACATCACGAGTATGCAATTTTTAACTCGCTAAGATGTCTAGTTTAGCCAGAAATTACGTTTGAAAATGTTAACTTTGGGGGGTCTACGGAGCTCCGTTTAGCCGCAAATCGCATAAAAGATAAACATTTGTTTTTCGTTACAAGAGATACGTGGATTGAAAGGTGGCACTTCCTAGATCACGAATATGAAATTTTTAACTCGCTGAGATGTCTAGTTTAGCCAGAAATTACGTTTGAAAATGTTAACTTTGGGGGGTCTACGGAGCTCCGTTTAGCCGCGAATCGCAAATAAAGATAAACATTTGTTTTTCGTTACATGCGATACGTGGATTGAAAGGTGGCACTTCCTAGATCACGAATATGCAATTTTTAACTCGCTGAGATGTCTAGTTTAGCCAGAAATTACGTTTGAAAATGTTAACTTTGGGGGGTCTACGGAGCTCCGTTTAGCCGCAAATCGCATATAAAGATAAACATTTGTTTTTCGTTACATGCGATACGTGGATTGAAAGGTGGCACTTCCTAGATCACGAATATGCAATTTTTAACTCGCTGAGATGTCTAGTTTAGCCAGAAATTACGTTTGAAAATGTTAACTTTGGGGGGTCTACGGAGCTCCGTTTAGCCGCAAATCGCATATAAAGATAAACATTTGTTTTTCGTTACATGCGATACGTGGATTGAAAGGTGGCACTTCCTAGATCACGAATATGCAATTTTTAACTCGCTGAGATGTCTAGTTTAGCCAGAAATTACGTTTGAAAATGTTAACTTTGGGGGGTCTACGGAGCTCCGTTTAGCCGCAAATCGCATATAAAGATAAACATTTGTTTTTCGTTACATGCGATACGTGGATTGAAAGGTGGCACTTCCTAGATCACGAATATGAAATTTTTAACTCGCTGAGATGTCTAGTTTAGCCAGAAATTACGTTTGAAAATGTTAACTTTGGGGGGTCTACGGAGCTCCGTTTAGCCGCAAATCGCATATAAAGATAAACATTTGTTTTTCGTTACATGCGATACGTGGATTGAAAGGTGGCACTTCCTAGATCACGAATATGCAATTTTTAACTCGCTGAGATGTCTAGTTTAGCCAGAAATTACGTTTGAAAATGTTAACTTTGGGGGGTCTACGGAGCTCCGTTTAGCCGCAAATCGCATATAAAGATAAACATTTGTTTTTCGTTACATGCGATACGTGGATTGAAAGGTGGCACTTCCTAGATCACGAATATGAAATTTTTAACTCGCTGAGATGTCTAGTTTAGCCAGAAATTACGTTTGAAAATGTTAACTTTGGGGGGTCTACGGAGCTCCGTTTAGCCGCAAATCGCATATAAAGATAAACATTTTGTTTTTCGTTACATGCGATACGTGGATTGAAAGGTGGCACTTCCTAGATCACGAATATGCAATTTTTAACTCGCTGAGATGCCAACCCAAATATTTGTGTTTGCGTGGAAATAACACCGAATTTACTCAAAAATTAAACAATTTATTTATTTCTATTCTCAGGCAAATAGTGTGTTCTCAGCTTTATAGAATGGGATTGATACGAAGCCAAGTCATATATGTATGTAACCATTGTAAATTATTTCGTCATGGCATTGTTACTATGGCGGAATGTATGGCTTCAATTTTTTGCGGTACGACAAGAAAATGAAACTACTGAAAATATTCGCATCTGTTTTGTATTCAATGCAACTTTAAATTGGGTCAATGTAACATTCATTGAAAATGCACTCTGTTTCTGCCTTAACTACGATCCTCAAAATAATTTTTTTTTTTTAATGACCTGCACAAAACTAATTATTTCTCTCAATTGAGTAAAACATTGGAAATATTTCTTGGACAATTTAAATTGAAAATGTTTTTTACATTCAAATAAGCCCTAAAACTATTCCAATATTTCATTGCATTGAAGGAAATTATAAGTTTTGTCCAAGTATTAAAAAAAAAATTATTATTTTTGTAGGTAAGAGTAAGAAGTTGGCGCCAAAACGAGTCAGTTTTTAGAGGAATGTTTTGGGATTATTAGACTTTGTCATATAAGGCTATACTTACACGGCTTCTGAGATTGCCTGAAATAGTTTTCAAGATTTTATAAAGTTTTTTTGTCTAATAAAGCGACATTCTTGCCTTATCGTAAAAGTCTTCTACTTTTATATATAAAATCTTTTGGTATTGAAATATTTTTGTCCAATGTGAATATATTTTTTGTTGGTATTTTTAAATGAACAGCGAGAACTATGTTATACCTAATTGAAACTCGTTACAAAATCTATATACAGAACCAACGCAAATTTTTGTTAATTAGAAATTTTATTAATTAGAATCTTGAAATTCAAAATTTTGAGAAGTAGAATTTCAAAATGTAGAATTTTTAAATGCAAAATAACAAAAAAAATGTGATACATCACTCCCTACATCACGAGTATGCAATTTTTAACTCGCTAAGATGTCTAGTTTAGCCAGAAATTACGTTTGAAAATGTTAACTTTGGGGGGTCTACGGAGCTCCGTTTAGCCGCAAATCGCATAAAAGATAAACATTTGTTTTTCGTTACATGCGATACGTGGATTGAAAGGTGGCACTTCCTAGATCACGAATATGAAATTTTTAACTCGCTGAGATGTCTAGTTTAGCCAGAAATTACGTTTGAAAATGTTAACTTTGGGGGGTCTACGGAGCTCCGTTTAGCCGCAAATCGCATATAAAGATAAACATTTGTTTTTCGTTACATGCGATACGTGGATTGAAAGGTGGCACTTCCTAGATCACGAATATGCAATTTTTAACTCGCTGAGATGTCTAGTTTAGCCAGAAATTACGTTTGAAAATGTTAACTTTGGGGGGTCTACGGAGCTCCGTTTAGCCGCAAATCGCATATAAAGATAAACATTTGTTTTTCGTTACATGCGATACGTGGATTGAAAGGTGGCACTTCCTAGATCACGAATATGAAATTTTTAACTCGCTGAGATGTCTAGTTTAGCCAGAAATTACGTTTGAAAATGTTAACTTTGGGGGGTCTACGGAGCTCCGTTTAGCCGCAAATCGCATATAAAGATAAACATTTTGTTTTTCGTTACATGCGATACGTGGATTGAAAGGTGGCACTTCCTAGATCACGAATATGCAATTTTTAACTCGCTGAGATGCCAACCCAAATATTTGTGTTTGCGTGGAAATAACACCGAATTTACTCAAAAATTAAACAATTTATTTATTTCTATTCTCAGGCAAATAGTGTGTTCTCAGCTTTATAGAATGGGATTGATACGAAGCCAAGTCATATATGTATGTAACCATTGTAAATTATTTCGTCATGGCATTGTTACTATGGCGGAATGTATGGCTTCAATTTTTTGCGGTACGACAAGAAAATGAAACTACTGAATATATTCGCATCTGTTTTGTATTCAATGCAACTTTAAATTGGGTCAATGTAACATTCATTGAAAATGCACTCTGTTTCTGCCTTAACTACGATCCTCAAAATAATTTTTTTTTTTTAATGACCTGCACAAAACTAATTATTTCTCTCAATTGAGTAAAACATTGGAAATATTTCTTGGACAATTTAAATTGAAAATGTTTTTTACATTCAAATAAGCCCTAAAACTATTCCAATATTTCATTGCATTGAAGGAAATTATAAGTTTTGTCCAAGTATTAAAAAAAAAATTATTATTTTTGTAGGTAAGAGTAAGAAGTTGGCGCCAAAACGAGTCAGTTTTTAGAGGAATGTTTTGGGATTATTAGACTTTGTCATATAAGGCTATACTTACACGGCTTCTGAGATTGCCTGAAATAGTTTTCAAGATTTTATAAAGTTTTTTTGTCTAATAAAGCGACATTCTTGCCTTATCGTAAAAGTCTTCTACTTTTATATATAAAATCTTTTGGTATTGAAATATTTTTGTCCAATGTGAATATATTTTTTGTTGGTATTTTTAAATGAACAGCGAGAACTATGTTATACCTAATTGAAACTCGTTACAAAATCTATATACAGAACCAACGCAAATTTTTGTTAATTAGAAATTTTATTAATTAGAATCTTGAAATTCAAAATTTTGAGAAGTAGAATTTCAAAATGTAGAATTTTTAAATGCAAAATAACAAAAAAAATGTGATACATCACTCCCTACATCACGAGTATGCAATTTTTAACTCGCTAAGATGTCTAGTTTAGCCAGAAATTACGTTTGAAAATGTTAACTTTGGGGGGTCTACGGAGCTCCGTTTAGCCGCAAATCGCATAAAAGATAAACATTTGTTTTTCGTTACATGCGATACGTGGATTGAAAGGTGGCACTTCCTAGATCACGAATATGCAATTTTTAACTCGCTGAGATGTCTAGTTTAGCCAGAAATTACGTTTGAAAATGTTAACTTTGGGGGGTCTACGGAGCTCCGTTTAGCCGCAAATCGCATATAAAGATAAACATTTGTTTTTCGTTACATGCGATACGTGGATTGAAAGGTGGCACTTCCTAGATCACGAATATGCAATTTTTAACTCGCTGAGATGTCTAGTTTAGCCAGAAATTACGTTTGAAAATGTTAACTTTGGGGGGTCTACGGAGCTCCGTTTAGCCGCAAATCGCATATAAAGTAAACATTTGTTTTTCGTTACATGCGATACGTGGTTTGAAAGGTGGCACTTCCTAGATCACGAATATGCAATTTTTAACTCGCTGAGATGCCAACCCAAATATTTGTGTTTGCGTGGAAATAACACCGAATTTACTCAAAAATTAAACAATTTATTTATTTCTATTCTCAGGCAAATAGTGTGTTCTCAGCTTTATAGAATGGGATTGATACGAAGCCAAGTCATATATGTATGTAACCATTGTAAATTATTTCCTCATGGAATTGTTACTATGGCGGAATTTATGGCTTCAATTTTTTGCGGTACAACAAGAAAATGATACTTCTGAAAATATTCACATCTGTTTTGTATTCAAGGCAACTTTACATTGGGTCAATGTAACATTCATTGAAAATGCACTCTGTTTCTGCCTTAACTACGATCCTCAAATTTTTTTTTTAATGACCGGCACAAAATTAATTATTTCTCTCAATTGAGTAAAACATTGGAAATATTTCTTGGACAATTTAAATTGAAAATGTTTTTTACATTCAAGTAAGCCCTAAAACTATTCCAATATTTCATTGCATTGAAGGAAATCATAAGTTTTGTCCAAGTTTTTTTTGTCTAATAAAGCAACATTCTTGCCTTATCGTAAAAGTCTTTTGAATACTTTTATGTATAAAAGCATTCATTCGCACGCGTCATTGTCATAATATATTATAGATTTAGTTTCTTATTACTTCAAATATAATGCTAAAATAATGTGAAGTACTTATATTCCAGGTTTCAAAAGTCTTTCCAAACTTTTCGATTCGTAGATTTACTTTTTCTATGAAGCTACATGTTGTAAATGTTGTTTCATCGTCTTTAGCGAATATTCCGCATTAGTTTGGAAGAGCCATTACCATACTTGATTAGAATCTTTGGCTTTGTAAGTTACTCAAGTTTAATGAATTTTTAATTCTGACATTTTAAAATTTCAATGAACTTTTCATTCTGACAATGGAAAACATTCAATGAACTTTTCATTCGAAAAATTTGAATTTCAATGATTTTTTCATTGTGACAATCAAAGAATTACAATGATTATTTCATTGCGACAGTGAAAAATTTTAATGAAATTTTCATTCTGACATTTTAAAATTTCAATGAACTTTTCATTTTGACAATGACAAATTTCAATGGATCTTTCATTATGGCAATGTAAAATTTCAATGAACTTTTCATTCTGACAATGGAAAAAAATCAATGAACTTTTCATTCGAAAAATTTGAATTTCAATGATTTTTTTACTGTGTCAATCAAAGAATTTCAATGATTTATTTCATTGCGACAGTGAAAAATTTTAATGAAATTTTCATTCTGACATTTTAAAATTTCAATGAACTTTTCATTTTGACAATGACAAATTTCAATGGACCTTTCATTATGGCAATGTAAAATTTCAATGAACTTTTCATTCTGACAATGGAAAAAATTCAATGAACTTTTCATTCAAAAAATTTGAATTTCAATGATTTTTTTACTGTGTCAATCAAAGAATTTCAATGATTTATTTCATTGCGACAGTGAAAAATTTTAATGAAATTTTCATTCTGACATTTTAAAATTTCAATGAACTTTTCATTTTGACAATGAAAAATTTCAATGGACCTTTCATTATGGCAATGTAAAATTTCAATGAACTTTTCATTCTGACAATGGAAAAAATTCAATGAACTTATCATTCGAAAAATTTAAATTTCAATAATTTTTTCATTGTGACAATCAAAGAATTTTAATGATTATTTCATTGCGACAATGAAAAAATTTTAATGAAATTTTCATTCTGACATTTTAAAATTTCAATGAACTTTTCACTTTGACAATGAAAAATTTCAATGGACTTTTCATTATGGCAATGTAAAATTTCAATGAACTTTTCATTCTGACAATGGAAAAAATTCAATGAACTTTTCATTCAAAAAATTTAAATTTCAATGATTTTTTCATTGTGACAATCAAAGAATTTCAATGATTATTTCATTGCGACAATGAAATAATTTCAATGAACTTTTCATTCAAAGATTTTTTAAATTTCAATGAAGTTTATATTGCGACAATGAAAACTTTTTCATTGAGCTGAGGTGGGACGCCTTGTCTCAATTAAATATTTTTCACTATATCAAATTTCCTACTTTTAATTTTAATGAAAAAGTTCATTGATCTCTAAACAAGTGCATTGAAATCTGATCGCTTGACTTCTTTTTCAACTTTCCTATGGAGATTTTTTCAATGAATGCTGTTTCATTTATTCAAAGAACGGTGCCTTGAAAACCAGGAAAATTCATAATTTTTTTTACATTGTCGAAATGTTTTTTACATTGTCGCAATATTTCTTACATTGTCGTAATGAAAATGTAGTCAAACATCGACGATCATTGTCACAATGTACGATTTTTTTTTCAGTGTATATTTGAATAATATAATATGTTGTGTGATAATATTAACCATTTTTTTAATGAAGAAAAGCTGGTAAAATATAATTAACAATTTTTTGTTGGATTAGTAAACTACAGCCAGAAAAATAAATCGATCTGGAGAATATTCTATTCTTTCGAAGCCATGAACATGGGCTTTGGTGAAACATCAGTATCGTTGGGAATAGAGAAAATTCGTTTCATCCCTTAAATATTTCTGAAAATAAATAAAAATTAAAGAAAGTTCATTAAGTTGAATTATATGAAGATTATAAATGTGAAATTAATTTGATAGTGGAGATTTTGAACGATGTTTTTTTTTTAATTTTATAACTTAAAAACACACTTATTTTATTTATTTAATTACTTGAAAGTATTTTATTTAATAAGTGATTTTTGTCCTTATATATGCTAAAGGTCAAGGAAATTTTTATTTTATTTATTTCATCTGCCAGCAAAGCCTTAAAATATAATTAATGTAAAAATAACCTCATCTACTATTACCATATAACATATTTGCGAAAACGAATTAAATAGAATGTGTTTGAAGCAGTTTCTTGACTGATATAAGTCCATACTTTGACTTTGACAAAGTTCATTAAATGTTGAAATAGCCCTCGGCAATGGATGATTTTAACTCTAATTTGTTCTATGTAAAGGCTGGAAATGAAACTGTCTTTCCCTTATAAGTCTAGAAGGAACGTAAAGATGATTCATAAGCAAAAGAGCAGGACTTTTTATATGATAACATAGCAAATTTCTTATAAACATGGCTTCATTCGTCATGGGTCTTCTTTTTTGCAATGGCAGGATTTCTAAAAGCTTACATCTTGCATCATAAGATGGTAAAATATATTCTAACTCATTTTCCAAATAATATATTTTGAAAACGTTTTTGAAAATTTTAAATGTGAAGCAAAAGAATTTGATAACCTAAATTCCAAATTATATTATCGTATTCAAGAATGGATCTTACTAACAATATACATATATAAAGTTAAGAGTGTATCAGGGTCAGTGAAATCTTTAGAACTCGTTTTAGAGAAACCTACAATATAATTTGCTTTTGATACAAAGTAGTCAATATATAAATTGAAAGATAGCTTGGAATCAATAATAACGCCAAGATCTTCAATTTTATCTACTTCTCTCAAAGGGCTTTCCCTAAGGGGAATAATTATATAGAATAATATTATAACCTTTACAAAAAGTTATTACATTACATTTGACTATGTTTAAATTTAAGCAGTTACTTACAAAAAACAATTTGACAGTTGATTTACGTCTTGTCGAATAAGCAGGCAATCGTCCCCGGATTTAAATTTCAAAAAAGGACCCAAACAGAACTCACACAATTCCCATGAACGTCTATGACATAATTCGATTATGACCAAGTGTTCCGCATTTTTCATGCATTACTATACATTGAAGCCAAGGCGGAAAATTTCGATTAGCTGCTTCATATTTCTCATAGTAAATAAGCCAGAGAATCGTGGTACACTAAGGATTTGGGTGAAAACTGAAGTCTTAACAACTAAATAGACGCTCAAAGTCAAAATATTTGAAATAGTGTGAGAATTTCATTTAACTTTCCTAGGATGTTACGTCTATTCGAGATGAACTAAAAATGGGATTGTTTTTTGTTTGCTTATTTCGGATGCCTTATAATACAATACAGTGGTCAAACTCAGCAAAAAAAAATTGAGTGAATTACGGCAGCACAAAATAAGACGCAGTCCACAGTAATGGAAAGTTGTAGTCATTTAAAAAAAGCTGCACTTTCCTCTGGTCTGATGAGATAGCTATCTTCTCGATGTAGACACATAAAATCCGCATAGTGAGCAGATTTGAAGTTACGAAATCTTGCAAAAAAATCAGTTTTCGTTCACTTCTGTTTCTTTAAAAGGAATATTTGTATTGTATTCGTATAATCTTTATTCAATAATTAGGAAAAATTTCCAATAATTACTTTACAGCTAACAATATATGATAACAATATTGAATAAATTAGTGATTTTTTTATTTTAAAAAATGTCATGTTGTCATGTTAGTAAGAATTAGGTGTAAAATGGCCGAACTTTGTATACATTTTTCAATGACTTAGAATTAATATTAATACAAATTAAAATCTTTGTTTTCTTTTTTTTCCATACAGTTCTACTTCTTTTTCAAAATTGAGAAAAATGTCTTAAACATTTCGTGCGTTGTTTTTTGGTTCTGCTTTGAAGTTTGCCCATTATTTAATGCAAGTTTCAGTAGTAAACACTTAACATAAAACGTGTTGTTTATTTAATGCATTCATGAATGTTTGACGATGCGTTTGTAAATTAACACTTGTCACCTTTTAATGGTTACATTATTTTTATGATTTACCACCACATAAAAAGTTACTTCTTTGGATACACTCAATTTCGCTATAACAAACATGGAAACCTGAATTTCAATAATTTTGATCTAAAAATAAGAATAACATAACCAACACATACTTAATGATTACATGAATCAAGCATTTTATTTGTTTTTTTTTTTTTTTGTGAAATTATATTTTTCTAAATATACTCAAAATTTAACTTTCTAACTTTGGAATTTAAATCAAATTTTGTGTGGGCGTGTCATTGGGTGGAAACATTTCGTTGTCATTTCTTAAGTTAACCTTTATAAAATTTAAAAATTTTATTTAAATCAATTTTATCGCACCAAAAAAGACCGCCTTCATACAAAACACGTACCTACTACAAAAAAGTAGAACAAAAGAGTAAAACACGCCAAAAAGAGGGTGTTGAAAATTTGAATTTCTGCCGTGTTCAGTCTACTTACTAAAATTAAAGTATTTTTTTATCCAAAGGAAATTTTCTCGCCATTTCCTGCGAATTTTGTGCATCTGCGGTTTTTACATTTGTATACATGCAAGGTCGTGTTAAAATAAAAATAAAATAATTACAAATAGAAAACGTTGTATTATTTATTCAAAGTTGACTGAAAGTTGTGGCAGTCGATATAGAAGAGAAAAAAGACTTTCATCTTCATCTCGTCATTCAATAAATCACCGAAAATCCAGCGAATCAAACATTGGTTGAACAAAACCTGGATTTTTATCAATTTTGACGATTTCTTCTTGTTATTGGGCGTGGCATTGGGTAGAAATTTTTAGTGGAGGTTTGTTGCTGAATTTATTTTCATTTCTAAAAATTTCATCCCAATCGGTTAAGCGGTTCAGTTTTTATGGACTTTTTTCCGCTCTCCCATAAAAATGGTCCCACTGTGCGGCGTTGTCTATTGTCAAGAATTTTGAGCGCCTGGGTCAGTTGTATATTGTACGGGTGTAGGCTCAAGTCCCAAGGCAAAATTCGACAAGTTGAAGTATGCGATGTGCACAATGAGGATTTGATTGCCTCAATTTCTACTGTTCACTTTCACTGACCTCAACCTCAGTGATGTTCTTGGCCAATCTAGCGTTCCTTTGACGTACGAAAATTGATCACCAACGTTGAAAAGTCGACTCTGAAGGGTCACCACGTCCACTGTAAAATGGGTGCAACGTTTGTACTACAGAACACGCATTTCATTTGATCACTTTGACGTCCTGTTTAATCGTGTAGCTTGCGTGGTTTGGAAATAAATAGTGAGTAATTAATAAGTGATTTAACAGATGTCACCAAAACTACATGGTCGGCCCTGGTAATCAAAATCTACAAGCGCCAATTGAAATACCCTTTACTAATTCATGTCTAGTTTTAATAGCCCTGCGCCGTTTGAGTGTCCTCTACTTCGAACGTTATAACACAATAGACAGATGTGACAAAACAAAATCCGCTTATAGGAGACCTAGAGCTGGTAAAATACCGCATATTGTGGGCCCAGCAATTATGTTTCAATGTCAGGCCGAGGTGATGTTAAATCTTAAAGAGAAACAGATCTTTACATTAGGGAATGGGGAAAAGAAAATCGAGCGATTTTTGTCAGCTATTCTGTTACGTACTTATGCTTCTCAATGTAAATATCGTGCTGAAAACCATCAGGAAATAACAGAATAGCTAAAAAAAACTACGCGATCCAAGTCATTGTTTAGGAGTTTTTGGTGTTATTTCATTTTCAAAAATAAACTCCAATATGAAAAGGACAAATTAGGGCTTTGTTTTATTTTTCAAAAAAAAAAAATTAAAAAGTTGGGGCCATATTTTTGGGGCATTTTTTCATTTCGGTGAGATAGTGATTTTGCATTATAAATATATTTATTTAAAGTACCAATATTAATCAGTATCTAAATTAACTTTAAAATTCGAACGTATACCAAATTAATTATTATATTTTTCAAAAGAATTTAGTTGGCAGGGTGTTTCCTAGAACTTATTATTCATGTAAAAATCATCTAAAGGTCAACTCACATTAAGTAAAAATACATTGCGGTTATGAATTCCCTTAGAAATTTAAAATTGAATTTTCAACAAAATAAAATGTTCATATTAACTACCAAACCTCAAAAAGCACACTACTTACTTTATGTAATTTTCATTCAAAGCGCATTCTGGCAGCAAATTACACTCCAGCACACACAAGCCCTACGCCCGCCACTACGACATCAACGCGCGCTTTTCTTTTCCCACAGATCCTTTCAACGTAGGTAAACGTCCTTTGACTAAAAATTTGTCGTTCACATATAGTCTAGAATGAACTTTGCCACAGAAAAGCCAAACCATTATTTCCTTTTTGCTATTAGCGTCTATGAGATGGGTGCGAGTGCAGGGAAGTGAGCAAAGTTTTAACACTCTAGCAGGTAGGATATGCCAAAGTGTATTACAGCACTATAGCTAAAAATTAGGGTTAATTAGCACAAATTTCACGGTCTCCTGGTACGGAGCTCTATGGTGCGTGTTTTGCGAAACCCAATAAACAAGGACATATTATATTTTTCACTTTGTTAGAGAGGGCAATAATATTCCTTTGGAAGTTGGTTCTCTGGTTAAGACATGGTTATTACCAAACGTGGTTTTTCATAGAAACAAAAATAAATGGAAGACTTTGAGTAAATGTATACTCTGTACACAAGCGACCCGTTGCCCTGGGAGCTTTCGACTCGATTATTTTAGTTTGACAGATATTATAATAAATTCATAGCATTATAGATTTCAAATTTCTGAATACATTGCGGGACATCATTACTTTTTTGTCAGGTATTTAAAATTTAAAACTTAGTCTCATCCAACACTTCGGGACGCAAGGCATGGTTTTGCTTATTCCAAATAAGAATAAACTGATGTGGGACACAATTACTTGGGAATAGAAAGCAAAGGACGAACAGTTACTGCCAGCACCATGGAGACAGCAGCTAGCAGAAAGGGACTAGTTATGAACGACGGCACAACTTGTAGGTAGTTAAGGACTTTTGCTGATCGCTGCTTGTTTGAACTATGTTAGCAATTGAGGAATAAAGTGCTATCGAGAAACTTTGGTGCAGTAGCATCAACCCTTACGCAGTCAGAAAAAAGTTCCCTTGCAGTGCCGTGCTGACATTGACATAAACCTAGTCCACGGTAAAGATCGATAAGTCATGTAGAGAATCGCTGCAGTTCCCCATCACATTTTATGGAGCAACCATCATGTAGAAGCAGAAGTGAGCCTTTTTGGGAAAACTGGCAGGCTAGAGAATGGAGCCGCATGTTGGCATGTAACGTATCAAGTGATAACGAAATTTAAAAAATAGTTCAGTAAAATCTCCATGCTTCAATACGCCCGTAATAGTTTTGGAAAAAAAAATATTTTTTTAAATAACAATGAAAAAATAATATCAAAGAAATTATATACTGATTTTTTGGTCAACATTTTACGTAATATTGTACTGATTTTTAATTTAAGTATTTAGTGGCTTTTAAGGTTGTTAGTTTAAGATACAAAATTGAAATTACAGTTTTCATGCTTAATTCGACAAAATCTTATGGATTAAGCTCTAGATTTTGATCAAAGTTATCATTAGAATGAGAGGGAACACAAAAAAGTGGGTGTCGCAATTCTGTTTGTCTGACTGTCTAAAAGTTTCAGCTGATTTTCTTTATCTAAGCCTGGAAGATATCATTTTTTTTAAGACTAAAAATAACGGTACAGTAAATTTTTTTCCGAAATTAAAGAAAACATTTTTTTTTTCAAAAACTTTTCCATCGATCTTTATTAAGAAAATTCAAAAAATTTCGTTCAGTCAAAGCGTAGTAATGGTTAAAAACTGTGTTCCAAAATAAGGGTTATTAATGGTAACCCCCTTTTTTTGATTTTCTCTAAGACGGCACAACCGATTTTGATAACTTTTGTCTTCATTTTTTGGATTTAAAAAAAAAAGTCAAGTTTTTTTTGGAAAACTCAATATTTTGAAAACCCCATGCTCGATTTTTTTAAACTTGATAAGCAAAAGTTTCTTAATATTTCATGTGAGAACAAAAAATTTATTTTACCTTTAAGTAACGGAATCCATCATACAAATGTTAAAAAATGGTTTTCGAATATCGTATTTTTTCTCAAAAACGGCACCTAGAATTTTGATAAAATTTTTTTTCTTTCAATTAATTCTTTGAAATTAAGACATTCTATGACTGCACCTACCATAGAACCATTTTTTTGAATTTTGAATTTCTTATTATCGGCACGACGGATTTTAATGAAATTTTTATAATAAAGCTTCTTCTTTTGAGAAGCATTACGTTATATATTATAAAAAATATATTTTTTGAATTTTCGAAAAAAAAATCAATAAATTTTTTGAAAATTCGATATCTTAAAAACGGCTAAATATTTTTTATTGTATAATTTAAATTTTATTCAAACAATAATAAAAACTTAAAGTTGGCATATAATATATGGTTCACCTGGTTTTCAGTCGGAAGAGAAGCGTTGATCCTTAATCCTTAAACGAAGATTAATCCACGAATTTAAATTGTACTTGTGAGAGATATACCGGTGGTCAAAGTAAGGTATTTATCTAGTTCATTGTTAAGGGACCAATCGTAGATTTCTTGAAGGTCCTTAAAAAAATTACATCCTATTGTAAACCAATTGGGCGAGACAAATAAATATGCAAATCATCAACATACAAGTGGATTGATGCGTTGAAACAAACATTTGATTAATCGGTGATAAATATAACGGAAAAATAAGATAGATCCCAAAATAGAGCCTTGTGGAACCCCCATCCGCTGATTCATATATTCAGAAATCCTTTGATTAACTTTTACCCTCTGGCATCTATTGAACAAAAAGTTTTTAATAAGATTCACCGCATGAAAGCCAATGTATGAATTTCATGCAGAGAATTTTATGACTAACTCTGTTAAGGGCCTTGAAAAATCTAGCGAGCAGAGAGCAGTCACATATCAAGCACCTTGATCATAGCAGTCTGGCAACTGTGAATGGGCGTAAAGAGATATGAAAACATAGATGTAATTAAAGAAAAATTTTTAAAACACATAGAATTATTATTTGAATAACTGTCTATTTTGCGAAAAAAAATATGAATTTATACAATTATTGAAAGTGTTTTGTTTTTTTAATAGTTAATCACCCTTATTGCAAAGTTCAACTGTCAACCGATTGACGGTTGTCAGAATTAATCAATTGAATTAAAAATCGGTATTGTGAAAATGAGTTGATAAAATATTGTGCTATTGTGGATGCCTGATTCAAAATAGCTTTTATAGTCTTTAGTCCACAAAAATTGGCGTTTCGTCCCGGGCGATCTCACATAAACTTGTTGCGGTAAAATTTACCACAACAAGTTTCACCTACCTATTCAATTTTCCCCAATCCATTTTTCAACCTTCCTTTCTATTGCGGCTCCAAAATGCTGTAGAGCTCAGTTGAAACCTGGTTTCCACCGTCCAGAGTCCTACTCTTAAGCATTCTGGAAAAGCAATCAAAATATGTCTTCGGTTCTGAAATACAAAGTTGAGTGACAGGTGGTCACCAAAATCCATATACATATATGTGACGGATGAATCACAACGTCAAAAACACACAGGGACACAGTGTGCGACAGATGGTCCACACAGGATTGCAAAACATGAAGATTTTGACCCATGTTCAACGGCATGTGTGATTTCAAGTTCACACCAACATAAATTTAGTATGGCCTTCTGCCCAATTTTAAGTGTCTGGCTCACCAAGTAAAATCACGTTGCGATGTTATTCCCTTTACCCTTAATTGTCTGCGCGAAAGTCTACGGGTTCAAAATATGTTAAATTTCGCGTGAAACATCGGATCCTGTCTCATAATGTTTGTTGGGAAAATGGCATGGGATCCCATCTAACAGAATGCTTTCTTCAAGTTTTTGAGTTGGGCCGGTTGGGCTGGGGACTTTATTCGCGATCTTTAATAATTTTTCGCTTAACTTTTAGACCATTTGAAATTGACGGATTAGAACTGAACTCGTCCATTAAGCCAAGGTTGGTGTTCAAATCACCAATGTGAAAGAGACCATATATGCGTGGCTGGATTCGACAGCGGCATGCACACCAGCGAAAAAGCCGGGTGTTGCAACCGCGACAGAATACCAACACGGACCAAAGGTCAGAAGGGGATGGCATATATGTCGTGGCCGAATGGGTGAGAGAAGTTCGCCTTTTGAGAGGCACTTTTGAAAAAGCTACTAAAGAGTTGAGTCGAGGAAAAGTTTAGAAGGAAAAATTATTAAATCGAAAAAATTTTCGTTGTGAATTGAAAGATCAATTTTTTTTTTGTCAGAGGAATCCCAGTTGGGGAATACTGAGAAAAGTTAAAAATTTCAACCTTGTTTGGTGGTAACAAGGAAGCATTTGTTAGAGGAGATAAAGCCAGGGTGAGACCGACTGTGGAAGAGACAGGATCCGCTGCAGAAAAAAAAGCTAAGTATACGTTGTTCGTTGTTCAATTGTGCTTAGGAGAATTTTCATTCGTTTTGTTTTGTTTGGAGGCTATTAAGTGCCCTAGATTTACCCCGTTTAGGCTTTCGTTTCGTCTTTTGTCTTCCCGGGATTGCGGGACTCGCGACCGTTCTTAGATTCCGTTGTTGTTCGGGAATTTTTCCTAACGTGATTTTTCTTCGTGTCCCGTTGTGGCACAAAACCATTGTTCTTATTTAAATTTTACTTTTTCACATTTTCGAACATATATTTTTTTTTAAATTGGCCATCTGCCAATTACCAAATACCTACCTTTGTAAATTCTTACTTGTCTTAGAAAAAATTCTGGGTTTTATACCTATACCTATAAAGGTTTCCCAGATAGTTTTTAATAAAACTTCATTAAAATCCTGTTCAGGTAAATTAAAACATTCTTTTATTTTTTTCTTGTAAAGGAACTTCTTTTTTTTTCAGTGAATTGGTCCAAAAGGTTTGTAATTTCCTATTTAGTTCAGAACTAAAACAAAAAAAAAATTACTGGCGCCCATTTTGATTTGGTACACCCTACTTTACTATTCAATTTAATTCATTTTTTTACATTTTTTTATCGATCCCCCAATTAATACAGCCCACCGTTTCGCTGAACCCACCCCATCGCTGAGCTATCTGGGTGGCAGCATTTTTTTATGCTCCCTGTTGCGAATTCTCTAAACGCGCCCACCTTCGAGTGACAGTTGTCATTAGTTTCTTTTCTCTCGCACGCCGCGCCGGCTCGTTTCGACTTTTTGTATATTTAATTAATTCGTTTAATTAATTAATTATTCTATCTGTTTTGTGTTTTGCGGATTGTAGTTCCGCCTTCATAAATCTAAACTTAAATTCCCAAAAAAAATTTCGTAGATTCGCGTTAGTTAATTTTGCAACAAACTCATCAGTTGACTGTGAGGACCTTGTCAAAACGCAATTTTTGTTAGATTCAGTTCATCTTACATCGATTTTTTGACAAAAATCCAATGTGAACTATAATTTGTTGTAAAAACAGGTTTGAAAGTATTTGGCGAACCTGGTGCAGCAATTGATTAGATTTCAAATGGGGTTCGTCAAATGCTCTTTAATATAATTTACAATACTTATCGAACAGTGTAAGACTTCAGTGGGTCAAAACCTAAAACATTTAGCCTATAGAAAGACTTAAAACTCTTTCAAATTGAGAAGCCAATATGCGTAGAAGAAAACAGCTTTGTCCCCAAAAGTGTACTTTTTCGATTTTTATTTCAAGTAATTTCTAACAGTAAGAGCTCAGGGTGAAAGATTCTAGAATTCTTGCACAAGCATTACCAAGCTATAAATGATCATTTTAATTTGGTTTGATAACTATTTAAAAAAAAACTTTAACTTCACTCAACAACCAATCATGAATAAAATATCGAACACGCTTTTAAATGAAATATAAATAATAAATTGTCCTGCAAATTGCTGGAAACCGTTAAATTTATTTTCCAAACAAAAAATATCTGATTTTTTCATCACACCAAGTTGATAGAAGTATTTATTTTTTTTCGCAATTATCACGAACACGATTTTTCACACCACGAATAAACCATATCAATTTAAAAATGAAACGAACTCTCAGCTTGGAGCATCAGGAGCAGACAATTTGTTGGTCCAGTGCTTGAAGTCTTTTAGCGCAGCAGTTAAATTAAAATCGATAAGTGAAATCTTCGTTTGTCATCGTCCCAGATGGAAATGAGTTTTATTTTTTATTTTTTTTTCTGCCTTGAATCGGGTATTGATGTTAATTGGTAAATTAAAATGTTTATCCGGCCTTCAGTTTAATTGCAAAATCGGATTGATGCCAGAAATTTGATTATAGCCCTTGAGAGTTTAATGAAGCAAACAAAACAGATATTGAATTAAGGATAAATAAATTGTGCTCGGATTTTTTGTGTGGGTTTGTTGGACAACACGAGTGGCATTACGTGTGTGGCATATGGCAGGATTATGTCGAACCGGGAAGAAAAGGACTGCCTTTCAACTCGAGGACTAATGAGATTTTGATGTGAATTTTATTTCGGTTGTCCTAAGGGATAGTTAAAAGCATTTACATAAACAATTACCATAAAAATTACAGTGCCTGCTGTATTTTGCTTTAAAAGGATATAATAATTATTGTTCATTAGAGAAAACATGTTTCTTGGTTACAAATAAATGGCCCGCAGGCTTCGAAGCGGACCCGGCACGGATGTACTTGGAGCTATCGGGAGTGGATTAATAGGGTGGGTTTTAATTATGTTTTTTTCTGAAGCAGGTAAAATCTGATAAGAAGCGCATACTTTGCTCCAATTTGAACCAACTATGATGACCGATAAGTCTGAAACAGAGCTTTTAGAGCACATCAGTTATAGCTATGAGTGAAAAATGAAAAAAAAAAAATAAATTGTTTCTCATAAAATCAGTTTCCTCCAGCGATATACAGGGTGATTGGCATAAGGTGTGACAAAAAGCTAGGGCGTGTAGGTTGGACTTAGACAAGAAAAAAATCGTATGGGAGGGGGGGTCTATTTCCCCCCGTTTAGGCGGGAGGGGCAATTTAAGAAAAAAATCACTTAAAACAGAAAAAAAATTATTAGAAAATAACGGTGATACCTACAGAGTAATGCTATGACATTTTGAAAAGCCAGAAATACATTCTTTAATTTTGTTTTCAAATAAAGTTGTTCAAGTGAATAGTTTTTGAAAAATTAATTTTTAAAATCAAAATTTTGAAAAAAAAATGAAAAATTTTTTTTTTAAACAAATTTTTTTCAAAATTTTACGTAATTAAGTATTATAAGAAAAACTACTTTTGTTCTAAGAAAAGCCTTTTATTTTAGTTTTTATACGTTTTTGGATTCTTAGGTGAATTTACGATTGAAAGGATTAACTTTCTTTTTACTATTTTTTTAATTATCGTCTTATAAACATACAATAATATGACAAAGTACTGGATTAACCATATTTCACACATTTTTTTCATTGAGAACACCTGCCTGAGAGCATTGGATTAATATTGACCTGCGAATGTTTTTTAAGTAATGCAACGTTACACGCCCTAACTAGTGACAGAAAAGTGCAATTGCGAAATAAGAACAAGAATGTTCCTGAATCTTGAAATCAATTAAAATAAGAAATACATGCATATTTAGATAAAATACATAATTATTGTTTATTTAAATTTTTAACAATTTTTTAACTAAAGCTTATTACAAAAAATTATTTGAAAAACATTCGCAGGTTAATATTAATCCAATGCTCTCACGCAGGTGTTCTCAATGAAAAAATGTGTTAATCCAATACTTTGTCACTTTATTGTATGCTTATAAGACTGATAATAAAAAAATTTAAAAAAAGAAGTTAATCCTTTCTTTCGTAAATGCACCTACGCCAAGCCGACCCCACCATAATAAAAAAGTGGCAGGTCAATTTTAAACCAATGCTCTCACGCAGGTGTTCTCAATGAAAAAATGTGTGAAATATGGTTAATCCAGTACTTTGTCACATTATTGTATGTTTATAAGACGATAATTAAAAAAATAGTAAAAAGAAAGTTAATCCTTTCAATCGTAAATTCACCTAAGAATCCAAAAACGTATAAAAACTAAAATAAAAGGCTTTTCTTAGAACAAAAGTAGTTTTTCTTATTTTTGATTTTCTCAAAACCTACAAAACATTTTGACATCCGGTTTTTTGTGTTTGATCGAAAATTAATATGAGCATTGAATATTGAATAAAAAAATAATACTTAAACGTAAAATTTTGAAAAAAAATTGTTTAAAAAAAAAATTTTTCATTTTTTTTTTCAAAATTTTGATTTTGAAAATTAATTTTTTAAAAACTATTCACTCGAACAACTTTATTTAAAAAGAAGATTAAAGAATGTATTTCTGGCTTTCTGTAGGTATCACCGTTATTTTTTAATAATTTTTTTTCTGTTTTAAGTGATTTTTTTTTTTAAATTGCCCCTCCCGCCTAAACGGGGGGAAATAGACCCCCCCCTCCCATACGATTTTTTTCTTGTCTAAGTCCAACCTACACGCCCTAGCTTTTTGTCACACCTTATGCCAATCACCCTGTATATGTAGGTCTTATAGGGCAAATTTTGCATTTGAAAAAAAAAATCGAACTCGAGATTTTGATCAAATTTTACATTAAGATGATAGAGAACACGAAAAAGTGGGTCCCGCAATTCCATCTGTCCTTCTCTATGTCTGTATGCTGTGTCTTGACCAACAGCCTAAGCCCTGAAGCCTTTCTGTTCAAATCTAGTATTTATGGTATTCGGTGATTCCTTAGAAGAAATTGAAATTTTGTTTCTCTAAAACCATTGTATATAAACTTTATAGTATTATCATAAACATATTTTTTCAACTTCAATTTTCCTTTCAATCGTAAATATGCATTTGATGAGTTCGTTTGTTTCCAAAGGTCTCAAAAAGTAGTAAATAACAAAAATCAGTTTTGCAGATTGGTCCAGTTTATGTAAAAGAACGTGGTCCTCGCCAAGGCATTTTATTCCAAACCTGCAGCAAATATAGAGTGGAAACTAATTGCTGTAGAGTCAAATAGCCTAGGGACTCCAGAACGAACTTTAGAAAAGTGGCAGAGAGTATAATTCGATCTAAAATAAAATAAAATGCACGACTGGGTCGCACGAACTTGCTCCTATGTAATAGACTAGGAATTTTAAAAACGAATGTTATTAGAGAAAACTGTTCATAAGAATAAAATGAATTTTTTAAATTATTTAAGTAATAAGAGATAAAAACAGAATGCTATGTAAATATGAATTTATGCAGGAAAAAAATTATAAGTCGTTGTAGTGGTTCCTTAAAAAAATAAGCTTTTATGTACAAAATTTTTAAAACATTTTTAAGAAAAATTTTGGTAAGCCAACCTTAAGGTTTCATTATTGTACGAATAAGTCTAATTTCCAAAAAAAAAATACTAAGCCGTTCTTGAGATATCGAATTATTCAAAAAAAAAAAGACTTTTTTTTTCTAAAAATTGAAAAAATATTTTTTCTTAAGTTTTTAAATGCAATGTTTTTTAAACTTTTTAGGAGCTTTTTTATAAAAAAAATTTATTAAAATCCGTTATGTCGATAATGAGAAATTCAAAATTCGAAAAAATCGTTCTATGGTAGGTATAGTCAGTAATATCTAGATTTAAAATTTTTTTTTATTAAATTATAAATCGTAAAGATTAATCAAAAGAAAAAAAATTTTAGCAAAATTCTCGGAACCGTTTTCGAGAAAAATGCGATTTTCGAAAACCATTTTTTTAAATTTGTATGGAAGGTACCGTTAGTTTTAGATAAAACAATTTTTTTTCTCAAATCTTGTAGATTATGTTAAGAAACTTTTATTTGCCAAGTTTGAAAAAAATCGAGCATGGGGTTTTCGAAATATTGAATTTCCAAGAGAAAATTTTGAATTTTTTTTTAAAAATCCAAAAAATTAAAAATTGAAAATTTGAATATGTAATAATATTCAAACTTTGGAGGAGCTTTGGCATAAAAAAAATTACTTAAATCGGCTGTACCGTTTTCGAGAAAATCAAAAACAAAAAAAATGGACCCAGGGAGGCTAGCAAAAATAACAATTTTTTGTAATTTTTTTTTCAACCATTAGCTAGTTTTAACCAAATGAAATTTTTCAAATTTTTTTTAAGAAAATCTGTGGGACAGTTTTTGAGAAAAAAAAATATTTATAAAATTTCGAAAAACAAATCGTATGGCAGGTACCGTTATTTTTGGTCTTAAAAAAAAAAACAGAAAAAAACGTCGGGGGGGGGGGGGGAAATTAAAACCCATATCTACCAAGTTTGAAGAAAATCGGCCGAGCCGTTTAGGCTGTAGTCGAACCGACAGACAGACAGACAGACAGACAGACAGACAGACAGACAGACAGACAGACAGGCACACTGAAAAAATTTTTGTACATTCTTTTTATGAATGGCGATCATTCAGCCAAAATCATTAATTTTTAAAGAATATTCATATGAATAATGCACGAATTCATAAAAATTAATTTTTGTTTTATGACCAAGTCATGATTTTCATGAAAAACCATTCATAAAATCCAAAGCAATGGAATTGTTGTTGGAAAATCAGATTATGATATTTTACATTTAAAATATGAACAGTTCATACAAATTTTATTGTAAGGTTTTATGAAAAATTTCTTAAAATGCTTGAAACTGTTCTTTTATTGTAGGAACAAAGTGACTAATTATATGAAACCACATTCATCAACATGAGCAACTGAAATTTTATGAAAAATTACTTTAAATTCTTGAAACTATACATTTTTTACATGCAAAATATCATAAAATGCATGAAACCATATTCATAAACATTTTTTTTGGTTGCGAATTCTAAGCAGGAAACTTAACATTTGAAATATGAACAATTCATACAAAATTTAATATGAAGCTGTATGAAAGATTACTTAAAATGTATGTAACTTTTCATTTGTTACATGCAACATATTTTTCAATGCATGAGTAACGGACATTTTAAGAAAAACTGCTTTAAATGTTTGAATCCATTCATTTTATTCATGCAAAAAGTGAATTTTATGCTTCTGAACAGTTTTTTTTTAGTAACATTAATTTTTTAAATTCTCAGTCTTTTACAATAAGAACAAGCTCGTGCGACCCCGTTGTGAATTTTATTTTAATAAGCTACATATTATGTATTTTTTACGTCATCATCTTTGACTTTTATTAAGACATAATATAATTATTTAAAAAGAAAACCAATTTAATGCGGCTATGAAAGTGCCGTTTTAGAAATCTGGTGTTTTAAGAACTAATTCATACAAAATAAGATTAATTTGGTGTTTTAAAAACTAATTCATACAAAATAAGATTAATTTCATATTTTGCATGACTAACACTTCAATTTTACGAACAGTTTGATTTGGTTCACTATTGTGAAAGAATTTATTCCTGAATCGTAGGAATTTTTTCATAAACTGCAAGCTCATTACTTGCAATTTATGGAATATTTCTTTAAAGTGCAAAATATTACCGTTACACACTTAAGGCTGTAGTCTGGTATTTTAAGAACTTATTCATAAAAAAAGGAACATTTTCATGTTTTGTATGACTGACTATTTAATAGTAGGAAATATGTCATAAACTTAGCGGTTACTTCATGCAATATTCTTGTAATATCATATCAAGAGTTCATTTCTTGTTTGATATTACAAGTGTTGAAACGTGATCTTACAAAGTTCCCAAAAAGTTTTCTTTTCCAAGTTTATTTTAAAAATATGTATACATTTTTCAAAGTGTTGCGCATTGTGGACGACGTTAAATTTATTCAACTACTTGATTTATAAAATTTGTAAGTATTTAGTCTATAGGTAGCGAATATTTTTCATAAATTCGTTATATAATATTATTTAATCTTTCTAGATAAAAATGGATTTTGGTGTGTTGTTTGGAAATCGCCCAGGGATTGTCAGCAGATGGACAAATCAAGCCATCCGACTTAATCAATTTTTTCTACAAGTAAAACATTTAAGGGACAAGGAGATGACGGCAATGCTGAAAAAAAATAGATGAAGCAGATGTCAAAGTGGTAATTTTATTTTTCTTAGTTCATATATTTAAATTGCTTTTGTTTTAATGATTAATTTATAGAAAACCACATTTAATATCCTTGATTAATTGACTTTGTATTTTTATTTTTGTTTTAGATAATGCTGCAGTGAAATTAATGTGGTGTTTGCGTAGAATGTTATTAACTCGAAATAATTTTTCAGGAAATGTTTTTCGACTGTCGGACACCCTATATATTTTATTTATATATGTTGTACGCAAGAATTTGATATTCAAAAATATATTCAATAAATAATTGTTCCATTTTTAAATATTTTTCTTTTCTTTTCTTTTCTTTTCTTTTCTTTTCTTTTCTTTTTTTTTCTTTTCTTTTCTTTTCTTTTCTTTAAGTTTTCAGGTATAACATTTTCTTGAAAATAATTTTCATCGGGGCTTTTGAATTTCAGGTGGACGTGCACGTATAATTATTTGTTCTTAACACGAATAGAAATCATTGAAAAAAAAAAGAAAAAATTCATCAGTTTTATGAAAAAATAGCTTAGGTTCCATGATTTCTTACATAAAACTAATGAAAAGATTCATACTAATATAAGAAAAGTTGCATTTAATTAATGATTGTTTCATTATTAAAAAGAAACTTTTCTTACAATTATTGCAAGCAAATAAAATAAATGAAAAATATAGTAACATTGAATGACAAAATACATGAAATTAAAGCAAAAAATTATGAATTTCATGTTTACTTACTTACATCGAATGAAATAGTTCATATGTTTTGTGAATTATCGAGAGAATTTTAATGACTTCCAATCATTAATTTAATGCAGGAATCAATAATTTTAAGAACCTTTTATAGTCGTAGGAACAAATTCATAAAACGTATGTTCAGGGTTTCTTTTTTTTAATGAACTCGATTCTTGGCGCGTTTTTAATGAAGTTTTTCTTTAAAAACATGCAGTTTTTCCTTCGAATCATGTACCTTTTTGGTTCAGTGCAGACAGACAGAATTGCGAGACTCACTTTTTTGGTCTTCGATGATAGCGTAATGTCAACTTTGATCAAAATCTCGAGTTCGATTTTTTTTTACGAATGCATAACTTGCCTTATAGTACCTATAAGTCGCAAGTAAAAAAGAAGGAAACAGAATAGAAGTCACAGCCACTGGTGGTGGCCCAAACAGGCTTCACCAATTCAGCGATTTAGAAGAAGATGTTGTAAATTTATTGCATTTGTTAATACACCTGTAAGAGTTTCCTTTAGTAAATGTTAGAACTATTATTCTTAATTAGGATTATTTTATTGAAACAAGATGCAAATCACAAAATGCAATATGCAATTGCCATTTAATGAAAATATGAAGTTATACTGTTACAAAAATGTTTAAAAATAAATATTTATGGAATTAATTGCTAACATACATAAATCTTTGCTTAATGAAGATGGTCGAGATATCTTTGTAATTATATAGTTTTAAGGAAATTACTAAGGATTTCTTGAACGAACTTCTGCAAATATTGTCTGTATGTCCCCTGTCTTTTAAAAAGAAATATTTTGTTCAGAGGTACTGCCTCTGAGAAGCAAGTGAAAGATCCTCCCTTCTAATGAAAAGTGCCTACTAATTTACGGACTGAGAAACAAATTTATAAAATTTTAGGAGTCGTTTTGGAAAAAAAATATACAAATAAACATTAATTTGTGTTGTAAGGACCGTTATGTTTAGAAATAATAATATATTCTTCTTAAAACATCTTACATATTTCTTAAATTCAAGTTTCAAAATATAATCGAGTGAATATTTTTTTAATTATTGTTTTCAAAGAAAAAAATTGAATTTTTTTAATTCTTTAATATTTTTTGAAAATTCGAGAAAGTCGAACATAAAAAATAGTTCCATCGCATGTTAAATTTTGAATTCGAGTATCATAGACTGAACCTGATTTGGGTGATTTTCATGCCGTAAGAGTTCTACCAAGTGTTTTTTGAAGATTCCCAAAAAATATTGTTTCCCAGATTTTTAGTCCCAAAAACAAATAAATAAATGTGGTTTTTATTAAAAAATAAATTAAAAATCCTACCATCTTGTAGAGATCATTAAAAATCAGTTAATTACCAAGATGCAAGAAACCCAAGCATGTGGTCTTTGAAATATTAAGTTAATTTTTTTTTTCAAAATGCAAAACTAAAATTTTTTGAAAATTTTAACACAAAATAATGTTCAACTTTTAGGGATTGAGTATATAAAAATGACTAAAATCGGTTGAACCGTTTTTGAAAAAAAAAAAACAAAAACAAAAAAATTGTTCCAAGGGGGGTACAATTAATAACCATTTTTTGGAAATTTTTTTTCAAGCATTACCTAGCTTTAACTAAATGAAATTTTTTTGATTTTTTTTTTTTAAATTCTGTGGAACAGTTTTTGAAAAAAAACATAAGATTTCGAAAAAATTCGTATGGCAGGTACAGTTATTTTTGGTCATAAAAAAAAGAAAAAAACGTGGGGTGGGAAATTTAAAAACGATATCCACCAAGTTTAACGAAAATCAGCCGATCCGTTTAGGCTGTATTCGAACAGACAGATAGACAAAAAGACAGATAGAATTGCGAGACCCACGTTTTTCGTCTTTGCGATCGTCGTAATGTCAACTTTGATCAAAATATCGAGTTCGATTTTTTTTATGAATCCATAACTTGCCTTATACAAGTTGCAAGTATAAATGAAAGGACCGAATTAAAATTATCTTTTTTTTTAATTAATTTTCCAATAATTACCTTTAACTTAATGAAACTTTTTAATTTAATTTTTTTAATCTGTGGATCAGTTTTTTTTTGAAAAAAGAAAATAATAATAAAATGAAATTCCAAAAATTTTGTTTATGACAAGAAAAATTATTTTTAGTCTTAAAAAAAAAAGAAACAAATGTGTTAGGGGAAAACTTAAAAATTGTATCTATCAAAGTTCAAAGAAAATCGGCCGAAACGCTTAGGCTGCAGTCTAAAAAACGGAAAGAATTGCGAGAAGTAGTTTTTTCATCTTCCCTATCATAATAATCTCAAGTCTGATTAAAATATTGAGTTCCATTTTTCGTACGAATAAATAGGGACCAAGATCTAAGCTGATGGAACAATAATTCTGAGATTAAAATTCAGGGTATCAAGAACCTTGGTGCCTTTTAAGACAATTTAATAAGTAGAATTTTGATTAAAAGTTCGTATTAGTACTACACAAGGAAGTGTTTTTCAAGGACATAACGGACACAAGGTGTGGTTTTCTAATTAAGTTGTTCTCTGTTGAAATTTCAGAACTTCTTCTGTTAAAATAATAAATAATAAAAATAAGTCGTACACTTTAAATGATTTCACAAATTTCTTTTTTACTTTAAAAAACACACAATTTACGTAACGAACACGAATTAAAGGGTTTTAAAAAGGAGTACCTTGAATGCATTTCGGAATGATTCATTCCATCTTCAGCATCACGACCAAATCAAAAAGTGCAGTGCGTGCTTTGATGTGTATTTTGATCTCTAGTTGTTGTAGGTGGTATTATATAAATCGAGAGAACAAGTTCGATTCTATATTACCGTTGTCCAGATTCATAGAGTTTGTGTCTTTTTGTATGTAAAAACTCTCGTATGCGTCGAGCTTTCGGTCGTCTATAATCTCTTTTACAAGTTTTACATTATCAATATTCAAACATAAATGATTATTGTTTAGTGCGTGTGCTGCTAATGCAGATCTTGAAACGCGTTAGGACATTTCTTTTTGTTTGGCCATAATAAACACTTTCACATTCACTACACACTATCGAATTTATTGGGTTCAACGAAAGACAAAATTGATAGTTTAAACAAATCGGGAATATATGCAATTCAGTGTAGTGAATGTGAAAGTGTTTATTATGGCCAAACAAAAAGAAATGTCCTAACGTGTTTCAAAGAACATCGAACGTACATTCGTAACAACCAGCCATATAGATCTGCATTAGCAGCACACGCACTAAACAATAATCATTTATGTTTGAATATTGATAATGTAAAACTTGTAAAAGAGATTATAGACGACCGAAAGCTCGACGCATACGAGAGTTTTTACATACAAAAAGACACAAACTCTATGAATCTGGACAACGGTAATATAGAATCGAACTTGTTCTCTCGATTTATATAATACCACCTACAACAACTAGAGATCAAAATACACATCAAAGCACGCACTGCACTTTTTGATTTGGTCGTGATGCTGAAGATGGAATGAATCATTCCGAAATGCATTCAAGGTACTCCTTTTTAAAACCCTTTAATTCGTGTTCGTTACGTAAATTGTGTGTTTTTTAAAGTAAAAAAGAAATTTGTGAAATCATTTAAAGTGTACGACTTATTTTTATTATTTATTAATCCGATTTCACGTCGTTCAAGAACAATAGTTTTTCTTCTGTTAAACTCTCAACAATGTCTGCATTTCATGACCCTATAGTAGAAGGAACTTGCAGCAGCAATTTCGAGTTCTATTTAAATTCAAAATTTCGGGAATTTTTTAATTCAAAACATCAAAGATCGAAGTGATTTTGTTTTCACACCCCGCTCAAGTAAACAAAAAAAATATTTGACACGACCATTGAAGAGTGACGATAAGCAGAGCCTAAAAAGCTGTATTTTTAAAAATTGTGTTTTTTTAAAAAAACAAAGTTTTGAATTGATGAATATATTTTTTTATTTTCTCTACACTGTTGCAATATCATATTCTCACATTATAAATCAATTACACTGTTATGCTTTCACTTCTATACTTCTATTATGTCAATTTAATATAAATTTGGCACCGTTGAACTTCAACAACTCACACTGTCCTACTGTGTTTAAAAAAAAAGAACTTTCACTATTGTGGAAGTGGTGCAACAGCTCGGAGAGAACGAGGTTTTTTGTGTGCGTGTTACGAGAAATGGAGGGTACCTACAGCCGATTTCGAACGGCTAATGAGTAACATTTTCATGACAAGAGATACTGTTAGAGGATTTGTCTATTCCTCGCAAGAGGCAATACACCCCTGAAACCCCTTTTTTTACAGCGGCTGAGAATTGTGGTGTGCTTTTTGCTTTCCAGCCGAGGTTCTGATCGCCGGTCTCGCCAGGGTCGTCCTGAAGAAAACACGAAACTCCAGATGTAAAGGTCTTCAAACCTTATTACAAAATCTTTATTGGAAATAACTCTTAAATCTATAACATACAATATTCTGCTATTAATATTTCACTTAATTCGGGTAATTGAACGGTTCTGGCTTATGGTCTAGCGGTCTTGCGTTAGTTATACTGCTCGCTGATGATCCGGATTACGGGTATTCTGGCTTCTGGTACTTCGACCTCAAACGGGCCCTTTCATTCGGATGTCGAGTTCCTGACGGGATCTTGTAGGTAAAAAGCCCCTAGTGGCACTAAACAGCAGGCTAACGCTCTGGTAGATCAGCAGTTACCGAAGCCCCTGGTGGCAATTAGGACATTAAACTTCGAACTAAGACCCCTTACCGCTGGTGGGGGGAAGCCTTAATAAGAAATAGCTGGACAATCTCACCTTCCTAACTTGTCTTCATACAAAACCCCTTACCACTGGTGGGGGGAAGCTCCGCAAAAAGCAAGGGAAGCTAAATGACCAACTCGTCTATACGTCTTGTCTACGACTGGACTTCGAAAGATTTATTCAATCAATTTACTGTGCCGCCTGACTGTATGTATGAGCGAGGAGAGGTGGCTTTCGTTCACCCAAGTAGGTCCTCTTGATGGTTTTTCAGTAGAAACTGAATGTGAACTGTATTGGTGGCGAACGAAAAATATTGTTTGGTTTTTGCGTGACGTCATATGCCTATGGCGTGTGTGAATCGTATTCGTGCGAAGTATAGCTCTTAGTATAACTCTTAGTAGTATAGAGTGGAGCAGCATGGAACGCTTCGTTACAGAATCCAACTCAAGATCTTCTGCATGAACGCATTAACCATTATACCAAGGGCTACAGCCTACAGCATCTTGTGTTGCAGGTGGTTCTTATAAACATCTACACCCAAGAGACGCACGGTCAATTGTTCAACGACCTAGTATGACAATTGGTCTACATAATCATCGATTTACGACATACGAGTATGTACACCGTCCATTGGAAAACCACAAAAGTGACAGACAGTCTACTGTTCAAACAAGATTGGTGTCAATTTTAGCGAATATATAATATATTTATAAACGGCTAACAGCCCAGTTTAGCGAAAAAGTACAAAAGCAAAAAATAAATACTTAATGTCTACCCCTAAGTGTATTGAACACGAAAGAAAAACAACTTGGCAACGTGCTTATCTTTATCTACGTTGGTTTAAAGTGGTTAACTTTTGCGTGTATCATCGGATCCTGTCTCGTCTTTTAATCTGAAAAAATGACGTTCTTCCCGTCTGAAAAAATGTCTTCTTATACATGTTCGTAGTGTGGGCCAGTTTGTGCGGGGGATCGTGATTTTAAATGATTTGTTTTAGATTATCTCTTTTCTATCCGTGCATTGAGCTATTGTTAGTGAGAATATCACCAACGTGTGAAAGAGATCACATGCGTGTTCTAATTTTTGTAGATATGAGTATACAAGTCACGATTTTAAAAACTTTCGGTCCATCTAAAACCGTAACTAAAATCTGGTGATCAATTCCCAATCCTACCTTAAAACAAATCGCTTAAAACTTATATTTTTTGGCATGAAAAGTGCTTCTTATCTAAACCATTCAGACTCCCCAAGAAAATGTAGGTCCCTCCATTTCTTCCGTCAACATGCACATTATTTGAGAATCGTCCAAGGCTTATAAATTCCCTGGTTCTCTACGAGCTGTCATGCCACTTAATTTAATTCTTTGTTCATAACTCGCCACCCAAACCTTACCCTAAGTAAACGCAGTTAAAAAAGCCTTTAATGACAATGAAGAGGTGCGAAACGTTTGCTTTTTGCATAATGGAGGAAGGACCTTGTCTAAACAACAACAGATTAATAAAAACCTGAATATCTAATTCCTCTCCAACAAAAAGCCATTGAAAGCAGCAACATGAATCAATCCCATCTTCTGCAAAATATTCAGCCCAGCTGTGCTTCAGTTTGCTGATGATGTAGCACTTGAGGGAATTATCTCCAGCATTATTATCTCATGCTTCGCATACATTTTCAATGTAAAGTAACAGACTCAGTCAAAAGACAAATGTATCCAATGCCAATGCCACCTTGCTGTTGTTAGATGAAAAAAATTGCTCTTTCATGCTCATTACTCAGCGAGAAAAATAACCATCCTTGACATTTATTGTCAGTTCCATTAAAAGCCCATCAGAAGGATACAAAATCCAATCTCTCTAAAATTAAACGTGTACCAGCACCCAAAGGAATTAAAGTAGCTGATCTATACCAAATGGTGTTTTTTAAGTTTCAGCAGGGACTTTCATTTATATCATGTCAATCAGCAGGGTTAAAAGGTTTTTAATGCCTGACAACTTTGAGGCTTATCCATTGAATTAACTTCTCTCAGATATTAAATATTTGTTAGGTCTTCCCTCATCCATATTTTTAAGGCAGCGATACCCATTATAACTCATTTATGACAGCGTCTGTCAAAGAGGTCTTTTATGACAATTTTTTCCGAAAAGACCAGGAACGATTCAATCAATATCCAGAGGTAGCAGAGAGCAACAGAGTTAAATTAAGAGTATCACGAGGGTTTCCATCAACTTTTTTCAGATTGACGACGAATCCTAGCCTTTGTCCTTGACCGCCTGCGATTTTCTCACTCTGTTGATTTTGGCCTAACTTCGGGAAAACGGAAATTTTTGGACCCAATTCGAGATCCCAAGGAACTGCAGCTCCTACCGGTGTTATTTTATTCAAGCGAGCTGTTGGGCTGTGAATAATATTATTTCAGTAAGTTTGGATTGATGTACTCGAGGGCCGGTCGTTGGGAAGGTGTAGTTCCTTTATTCAAGTCCCAGGTTCTTTGGTAGGTTCCTGTTGTCTCAAAGGTCAGTTTGATTAATTATTATCATGACCTCTCCTTCCTTGTCTGCGCTGCATTCGGCCTTCTCTATCTATCTATCGCGATGGCCTTGGTGTTGGTCGGTTGATGGGGTAGATTTACAACTTTTAATTAGCATAGCATGTAACTTTAACAAAATAGAAAGGTAGAGGAATGCAGAGAACAAAAAATGTTTTGATAGATGCTATGGCCTTATTGTACATTGTGTTGATGGCAGTTCTGACTTGGTCTAAACCACAAGTATTTTTTTTTTCTTGCAACTTAATGGCTATTATGTTTGAGAAAGTAGGGTTTTTCACGGGGGGAGAGTTGAAATATTGTAACAGTGCATATAACAATGCACCACAGCACGACTTCTATTCATCTTTTTTTTTTGTAACTATTTCTTCAAAAAGTTTGTAGTTACAGTTGGTCGCTTGGATGGACTTGAATGAAATATGACGAGATGATGACCTATGCTATGACCAAAGAAAGGGAAGTGATTTTTTCATGGAAAATTTAAATGAAAGAAGTAGAAATGTAAATTAGTTTGCGGTTTTTAGCTGGATACCAACGCACGAACAATAATAAATCTAAAAAATTACATTTGGAAGGAGTTGAGAAATATTTTATAAAAGACGATTTCTAACAAAAAGAACGAGTTGACAACCATGAACTGCAGAAAAATTGATTAAAAAACCACAAAACAGATAGCGAGGGATAGTTTAGAGAGTTGAATTGAATTCAAGCTTGAAGTATTAAGACTGTAGAGATTTAAGTTGCCAGCAAGATGGTTTGATGACTTAAAGGTAAGACTTTATCAACTAAAGTGTGATATTCAAGTGTTTCCAAGACTGAGAATACCATCACAGTCTTCTCAGGGCCTACTATCTCAGGCAGGGATTATAGATGGTGGACAAACTTAACCTTATCAACTTTCATTTCGGTTCAAATTAGAGAACTCTCTAGCTGCAAGTCTGACGAAAAGTGATAAACGATTGATGACAGCGAAACAGTAATTCTTTTGAGATTTTCTGAGGGATTAGGAGCTGACCGATAATTATTTTACGACTCTTGATGAATTAGCTATAATATTTAGAAAACTAAATACTAAAAGTACAAGCTTTTATACACAAAATTTTTAAATTATTTTTAAGAAAAAATTTTGGTACACCTACTTAAAGTTTTTACTATTGTACGAATAAAAATTTAATTTCGAAAATAAGTTATTGACCCGATTTTGAGATAACGAATTTTCAAAAAAAAAAAATTGAAATACAATGTTTCTCAAACTTTTTAGGAGCTTCTCTATACAAAATTTCATTAAAATCCATTATGCCGATAATTTTTTTTATTGAATTATAGATCGTAAAAATTTATTGAATTATTTATTTTTAGTGAAAAATTACGATTTTCGAAAACTATCTTTTAACATGGCGGGAACCGTTATTTTTGGTCTTAAACAAAAGAAAAAAACGTGTGGGAAAAAAAATTAAAAATGATATCCGTTTACGGTGTAGTTGAACAGACAGACAGAGAGGCAGACAGACAGGAAAAATATTGTCTTATAGTACCCATAAGTCGCAATCCATGGCGTTCTAAACCGTTCTGTAACACTTTATTGCGCAAGTTATAGTGTCGCTTTCGGCCCGGCAGATCGACTTCAACGTTGCAATGATAGCACTCATCATCATGAGATCTATTGGGACTTGACTGAACTCGAAATCCCGGGAATGATTGATTCAGCTTTACGTTCCAAAGATGAAGTGTGTGGTCTAGCGAACCCTTATAAGCAGAAACGGATAGCTGATACTGGGCGAAAGAAAGATCATCGACGTATATTTGGTCCAGTGTATGATTAGGCAAAATGAAGGACTGATATTTTCTCCTGCCTTCGCCCTCATCACACACGGCCCCAATATCCGTCTATGAATATTTCTCTCTGTAACTCCATGAATTTCACCAAGCTGTGTATTGAAATAAAAAAAACAAGGATCGATCGATTGCATTGGCACGGTCAGAACATCAATCGAATGGATAACAGTGGTCTAGCTTAGAAGGTCTTCAAATTCCAGTTTTCAGATTCAAGGCGACAAGGATGACCGAATCTTTCATTTATAGACAAGGTTTTCGCGGATTCCAAGGCACTTGTGTAAGATGCCTGGAAGTAGCGTGGTCGGGATTGTAGAGGATAAAAAGCTACCGTGTCTTAGTCAGGGACCCTTTCTGGATTGAGACTTTGATAATTAAGTAGATAACATAAGAGATTGCAAGTCCGACCCAGTTGTGAATTTTATTTCTATAAATCTTGAGTCTTAGTACAAAGACCCTATGGGAAGATGTTATAATTTTTGTAAATGGCGTCGTAGGTCTATCATATTTGACATTTGTGAACTAGACAGCTGCAGAATAAAAAAGACAAGCAATAGAGCTCTATATGTACCTACTCTGCAATAGCGTGGAATAATTGTATCGATTTTTTCTGACCTTATTGGTCGGTGGCTGGTGTAATCGCAGCGTGAATTTCGACGTTGATTTCCTAATAGAGTCGCGCCAACTGGGCAAACAATCCGGCTGCACTTAACTACTCGACTCGAACAGACTAGAACCACAGGAAAGCAACCATGGATTGGCCGCTATACAACTGGTCGTTCGGCCGAGAAAGTCGCAGCTGTGGCTGCCGATGCCGCTGAGAATGAAAAAACATCAACAAGATGACGGGCCACGCAATTGGGCATCACCAGACGGAAGAATTTTCGTGAAAGACTTACGCGATTTTGTGTCGAAGATTTTCATGAGGCGCATTTCCACTTAAGCGGTTACGTCAATAAGCAAATTCTCTGTTTCTGGGGCACTGAAAATCCACTTGTGATGCACGAGAAGTCATTACATCCACTTAAAGCCACTGTCTGTGTGGTGCGTGGTTAACTCGGGAGTAGTGATTGGGACGCCATCGATCGGCAATAAGGTCACTGTTACTGGCGAACGCTACAGTGACATAATAAACTACTTCTGTCCGAATTGGGTGAATGAATATGTGGTTTCAACAAGACTGTGCAGCACAGGCCACAATGGAGGATATTTTGAAGGAAGTTTTTCCTGGTCGCGTAATCTCCCGTTCCGATTTAGCAATTTGTCATGGTCATATTTCTTTGTTTGGGACTACTTGAATTCGCGGGCTTATGCTAGGAAGCCTTAGACAATTTCAGTCCTTAAAAAGAATATTCCAAAGGAGCAGTTGGCACCGAAAATTTTGTGCAAGGACATGGAAAATGCAAAAATTTGAGCAAACCGGGTCTGCAGGAGATGTGAAAACACCAGTGCATGCTCGTACAGATCGTACTGCAGAAAATATTGCTGCTGTTCGCGATAGTGTGGCTGAAGAGCCGTGCACCTCAACTCGTCGTCGTGCCCAACAATTGCACCTCTCACGCTCGTCGTTGAACATTATGCATAAAGACTTGCATTTACACGCTTACAAGGTGCAATTGACTCAAGAACTAAAGCCTCTTCACCATTTCAAGCGTCGTCAATGGTCAGAATGGTGGCAAGAAATGGCAACAGTGGATGATCAGTTTTCGAAGAAAATCATTTTCAGTGATGAGGCACATTTTCACCTCAGTGGATTCGTCAATAAGCAGAATTGCCGCATTTGGGCGAATGATAATCCAAGAGTAATTGTCGAAAAACAAATGCACTCACAAAGAATGACTGTGTAGTGCGGTGTTCGCTATCGTGACATGATAACGAACTTCTAATGGCCCGAATTGGAAGATATGGATGTGGACGATATGTGGTTTCAACAGGACGGTGCCACTTGCCACACAGCTAACGAAACAATGGCTCTTTTGCGCGACAAATTCAATGGCCGTGTTATCTAACGTGGTGGCGATATCAATTGGCCGCCAAGATCATGGGATTTGACACCGTTGGACTTCTTTCTTTGGGGTTATTTGAAAGAAAAGCTGTACGTCGATAAGCCAGCAACAATTCAAGAGCTAAAGGATGAGATAATTCGGCACATTGGCCCTTAAAATTTAATCATTACCCCAAGATTTTAATTGAATTAGTACGATGCTAAAGCATTTTTAGTATGATACTAGGTTAAAACAACGAATTTGCAAATTTTAATCGAATAAAGCATCATACTTTCTCTACCCTTTTATTAAAGTTAAAATCATCGAATACCTACTTTATTTTTACTTGCGACTTATAGGTACTATAAGGCAAGTTATGCATTCGTAAAAAAAATCGAACTCGAGATTTTGATCAAAGTTGACATTATGATGATAGCGAAGACCAAAAAAGTGGGTCTCGCAATTCTGTCTGTCTGTCTGTCTGTCTGTCTGTCGGTTGGACTACAGCCTAAACGGCTCGGCCGATTTTCTTCAAACTTGGTAGATATGGGTTTTAATTTTTTACCCCCGGACGTTTTTTTCTATTTTTTTTAAGACCCAAAATAACGGTACCTGCCATACGATTTTTTTTCGAAATTTTATAAATATTTCTTTTTTCAAAAACTGTCCCACAGAATTTAAAAAAAAAAATTCGAAAAATTTCATTTGGTTAAAACTAGTTAATGGTTAAAAAAAATTTTACAAAAAATTGTTATTTTCGGTAGCCCCCCTGGGTCCATTTTTTTTTGTTTTTGACTTTCTCGAAAACGGTACAGCCGATTTTAATAATTTTTTTTTATGCCAAAGCTCCTCCGAAGTTTGAATATTATTACATATTCAAATTTTCAATTTTTCATTTTTTGGATTTAAAAAAAAAAATCAAAAATTTTTTTTGGAAACTCAATGTTTCGAAAACCCCATGCTCGATTTTTTTCAAACTTGGCAAATAAAAGTTTCTTAATATAATCTACAAGATTTGAGAAAAAAAAATTTGTTTTATCTAAAACTAACGGTACCTTCCATACAAATTTTAAAAAATGGTTTTCGAAACTCGCATTTTTCTCGAAAACGGTTCCGAGAATTTTGCTAAAATTTTTTTTCTTTTGATTAATCTTTACAATTTATAATTTAATAAAAAAAAATTTTTAATCTAGATATTACTGACTGTACCTACCATAGAACGATTTTTTCGAATTTTGAATTTCTCATTATCGACTTAACGGATTTTAATGAAATTTTTTATAAAAAAGCTCCCAAAAAGTCTAAAAAACATTGCATTTAAAAACTTAAGAAAAAATATTTTTTCAATTTTTAGAAAAAAAAGTAATTTTTTTTTTTGAAAAATTCAATATCTCAAGAACGGCTTAGTATTTTTTTGGAAATTAGACTTTTATTCGAACAATAATAAAAACTTAAGGTTGGCGTACCAAAATTTTTTCTTAAAAATGTTTTAAAAATTTTTTACATAAAAGCTTATTTTTTTAAGGAACCACTACAACGACTTATAATTTTTGTTCCTGCATAAATTCATATTTGCATATCATTCTGTTTTTATCTCTTACTAGATACTTAAAGAATTTAAAAAAATTTATTCTTATGAACAGTTTTCTCTAATAACATTCGTTTTTAAAATTCCTAGTCTATTATATAGGAGCAAGTTCGTGCGACCCAGTCGTGCATTTTATTTTTGTATCGTGCGAGCTTCATATGACTCTTTGACATTTACAAACATCAAACAAGGTTCGTGTACTTACTTTTTGTACACGAAATGTCATTGTTTTAGGTGTGTTCAGAAGCAATTTAATAAGAAAATTCTTTTAGTACGATACTAGTTCGAAAATGTTTAAAATTAAGAATGAGTTTGTAAACTACTATAAAGTTATCAAATTGTTAAGTAGTATCATACTAATTCCTTAATAATAGGCTGTTTAAAATTTTTATTTAGTAAATAAGTAATTCAAAAATGAAACTGGATGAATGATTTTGCGCCACCTAATATAACCAAATATTTAAAAGGAATGTTGCTTCTAAGAAAGTACTATTCACACAGGGGGGGGGCAGAAGTGCGTAGGTAGGTGTCGTTTTTTACTTGCGATATAGGTACTATAGGGCAAGTTCTGCATTTGGAAAAAAAATCGAACTCGAGATTTTGATCAAAGTTGACATTACGATGATAGCGAAGACGAAAAAAGTGGGTCCGACAATTCTGTCTGTCTGTCTGTATGTCTGTATGTCTGTATGTCTGTACCTCGAACTACAACCTAAGCTACCGAAGGTATTTTCTTCAAACTTGGTAGTTAAGGGTCTTCGGTGATTCCCTAGAGGAGAAATTGAATTTTTTTTTAGGTCTAAAACTAAGGGTACCCCCCATACACCCATAATGCAAAATCTTATTTATCTTATTTATATTTCAGTGTGTCTGTATGTCTGTACCTCTCACTACAGCCTAAACCACTGAACCTATTTTTTTAAATCTCGGTAGTTAAGGGTCTTCGGTAATTCCCTAGAGGAAAAATTGAAAATTTTTTTTTAGCTCCAAAACTAAGGGTACCCCCCATACACCCGTAATGCAAAATCTTATTTATTTCGAAAACGGCTCTAACGATTTTGATAAAAAAAATTAGGTGTGATATTATGGACATGGACTACATTTTGGTCAAAAAAAATTTTGGGGCAAAATGTTATTAGGGGTACCTGCCATAGACCCGTTTTTTTTATTTTCGACTTTCTCATTAACGGCTCTAAGGATTTTAACCCAAAATTTTTAGCAGGAGTCCCCTTAAGTTTGAAATAATATTGTATATAAAAATATTCGAAAAAATATTTATTGGGTTTAAAAAAAAAAAAAAAAAAAATTAAATCAATATCTTCAAAACCTATGAACGATTATTTTGTGAAATTATTTCCTAAAAGCAATATTATTAAATACTTAAAATTCGTATCCCACATTTTTTTCTTGAAAAATTTTAGAGAAATTTCTTATATAAAAAATTTATTTAATAATGAAACGATTTTTTAAGGTTTATTTGCATAAATTCATACTTTTCCGGAAACCAGACGGCAATTTTATGCATTTGAACATTATTATCTCATTAAATCCATGTTTTATATTTATAAAATGTATCTTAAATTCCAAAGTACTTTTACATAAGAGCAAGTTCGTGCGATCCAGTCGTGCATTTTATTTTTTATTAACTCTTGCCATCTTGTCCTCCCTCAACGAAGAATGTCAACGGCATCTTTTCTACCTTTTTCTACATATTGACCTCTTTATTTTTCTGACCTGTTTATTTAAGACGATTTATTGTGGGTCACTTGTAGACGATCATGAACATATTGAAGGGGTCAGTTTTTGTGAGTGGAAGCGGCTTTAGAAGTATTTCGCTGTAAGCAAACTCCTCTGGATGAATTTCTCACAAATTCTTTCATAAAATGGTCATTTTACTTAATCTTTTTTATTATATTTTTTTTTATTTTTAGATAAAAAACCTATTAATTTTCTGCTCCACCCTGTTTTATAGCTTTCCCTATAACACTGTTTTACAATAATAAATTACCTTTTTATATGTATATTATCGTGGTAATTAGAGTTGCATTTAAAATTATTCTATTTGGAAATATGTATGTAATTACGCTCGACCTTCATTATATTATGTAAATAAATAAAAAAAAAATAAGTATTTTTATTAATAATGACTCAATCACGAATTGGGTTTTATTGAAATAATTTAATGACTTGTTCAGTATAATTCTAGTAATTTTCATTCCATTTTGATATTTCCTAAATCAAATAAAACCTGTAATTTTCATGAAAAAAAAAATGCATGAAAAGCTATTGCGATAACATCTTAATATTCTTGCTCCATACCCCCTGTTACATAATAATCACGTCTTACATCATAACTTCTCCCCTAATTGGTGTGAATCAGGCCCTTATATGGCACCCTTTGAACGAACACAAAATTAACTAATGATACTACCAACGGCGGCGGTAAATTCAATATTAATATTAATGATGTTTTTTTTTCAGCCAGGAGTATGACATTTCAAGCCCTAGTCCCAAGAGTGTAAACGGAATTACCCCCTAGGTTGGTTTTGGAATTATGAAATTAGGGGTAATCTGCAAAAAAAGGAAAGAAAAGAGGTAACACAAAAAAATATTCCTTTAATTCAATTTTTTTAAATCTTCCCTGATACATACGCCAAGGAATGCTAGCAGTTTTTCAATATAAACGTAACACGTACGTCAAGCCTAAAGAATTAGAAAATTGACTAAAATTTGGTCCTGTGTTTTCTTTTATTACTGACAATTTTAAAGGCTATTAAAATTTGACCAGTAAACACTCCAAATTTTAGTTAGTATCTAATAATAATAGCAAAATTTTATATTTTAATTTTGATTTACTCGTATTTCGATATTGCCCCACTTGAGAAATTACTCTACTTTTTAACTTCCCATATGGAGTTATTGTATACGGTCCGATTTGTCAAATTGGAATTTTTGACATTTCTCGACGTTTCACGGTCTCTAGAGGCTATATCAATCATTTTTAGAGAGATGTCTGTGTGTTTGTGTGTGAACGTACGTTCGTACGTTCGTACGTTCGTACGTTCTGGCACCATTTTTCGTCGTCGATATCTCAAGAACGGGTAAAGATATCGACTTCAAATAAATTTTGTTCAAGATAATAACTTCGAAAGAGGCTGAAAGGGCGTTTATTAAGATAAAAAAAGTAGAAATTTTGGTAAGTTTCAAATATTTCACGAAAAAATAATGCTATTGATTTAAAATAAAATTTAATGTACTCATTATAAGGTCATACAGATTTGGTATGAATTTGGAAAAAAAATGAGCATACTGAAAACATTTCACAACCCAGATATTCTAAGAACGGAAAACAATTTGGAACTCAAAATAATTTTATTTTACGAAAAATAATGTGTTTGACAACTGGTGAAAATTTAAAAAAAAAATCAGTTTACAGTTTTTTTACAAAAAATAAAAAAACTATGTATATAAAATTCTATTGAAAATTGGTAAAAATTATTTTTCTAATTTAGTTTATTTTATACACAGTATAATTTTGTACAATTGGTAAAATGTTGACAAATATTGAATTAATAGTTTTTTTTTTTTAAATAAAAAAAACTATTAAAAATTCTAGTGAAAACTAGTTAAAATTGTATTTCAAGTCGAATTTATTGGGAATGAACACCGATAGTGCCTTCTAAAGTATGTTGTTTTATACATCGATACCTTCCCGTAAGAATGTATTCTAAAATTGTTCAGGAAACGAAAAAAACGAAGAAAGTTCTAGTTGAATCATAGTGTGCTAAGAGACAATTTTGGTTAAACTAAGTGACATGTAACAAAATTTTTTGTTGCTCACGACATTGAGATCTTTATTAATGTCGCTTAGCATAATTTTTTTGGCGGATAATACAAATTTTAGGGGGCAACATTATTTTAATGAGAAAACATGGCAGTTGATAATTTTTTTATTTGTTCTCTAGTTTCCTTTTCATGCATAATAGGTTGGCGAAACCCAGACCAAAACGTGGCCCTTAACATATAGTATATTTCCTCATCAAAAAGTGATTTTCAAAAAAAGTGTCGTTTAGTACATTTTTACGGGAAGGTATCGACATAATACGATAATTAACATATGGTTAAATTTTGACAAGTATCGAATTGACAGTTTTAACAAAAATATATAAAAAAAATCTACTAAAAAGTGGTAATATTTGTTTATCGACTAGAATAACTTGAGAACGAGCAATGATATTGACTTTGCCATTATTTAATTTTATACATAATAAAATTTCTAACAAATGGTTTATATTTGACATATCGTCGCCTGAGTTCTATCTTGTTCAAAAGACCATTTTTGGCGAAAACCGCATTTTTGTTCAATATCACTGCACTGTAATGTACCACACAAAATTAATACTGATATAACATTGGAAGCTGTAAGCACAATTGTGATGTAAGCGAAAAGTTGGAGCGTAATCTTCAAACGCTTTTAAGGTATTTTGAGAAACCTTTTTATCTTTAGACAGTTTTTGAATACAATATTTGTCGCTTACAGTATGATAAATCCAGCTCATCCAGGATCTGGTATTTCAGAATTCTATGATTCAGAATTCTAATATAGCTCCTTTATCTGAAGAAGTCATTTCAGTACCTTCATTGGAAAATGTAGTACCAGCTTTACACCAAGAGAAGCCCTGGATCGAGTAAAAAAAAATCGAAAACCATTTTTGTGGAAACAAAATATACAAAAACGGATGGGTCAAGGTGGTAAGCAATATTCAAATGACAACCGCTTGCAACCTTAGTTGCAGTCATAATTGTTTCACCAAATTTTCTTATGATAAACGCGTGAAAATATTTGATTCATTTTGGACCTTAAGGCTAGGCGCGCACATTCAACTTTTAGTTGCACAACTGTTTGGTTGCTTATAGAAAACATATAATTATATGTTACACAAAATAGCGAACTCATTTTAGGCAATCGTTTAGTTTGTGTCAAAACACAAACTGTTTAGTTGCTCGACCCAAGCAGTTGCGAAACTAAAAATTGAATTTGCGCGCCTAGCTTAAAAGATTCTGAAAAAGGACAGTTTTATTCCAAATTTATGATAAGATCGGAACCAAAGTGAAAGAGAGTAGCTAAAGTAATTTCAAGAAAAAAGTTTACTTTCAATGTAGACAAATACAATAGGGGTATTCATGTAAGCGCGGAAAACCCTCGTAAACCTCGTAAGTATGGATTCTGACTTTTAATTTGACATTTCACAATAATTTCCCAAGTATTTCTTAGGGGGTTTTCATGAAAACATGCTGCAGAAAGTTATATCTTTCTACAAAGCGGAAAATTATCTCGTTACATGAATACCCTTAATATCGACAATATGGGGCCTGTTTCTCAGATCATACACATCATACATTGTATGATCTTGACAGTTCTGCTGTATGATTTCTGTTTCTCAATGTTGTTGTATGATCCACTGTCATACAACAATGTATGACTGAAGATTACACTGGAAATATTGGAATGTTGTATGATTCTGTTCCTCAGAAATGTGTCATTTACATCATACAGCAAATTTACCTATAAATGATCATACATTTAATACAGCACAAAATTCTGTTGTATAGTAGCTGCTGCACGTAACATGTAGCAACATTGTTTTCATCAGTCAATGCTGGGGAAACAAAATTTATTTGAGAAGTTCTCTGGTTCGACATTCACAAAACATGGTAGAGCCTGTAGGGCATAGAGAGAGGTAGTTTCATTGGGGTTGTCTTATTGGCTTGCATTATGCCGATTTCATGATAATGGATTCCATTTCCAAGCTAATGAAGGGCTAACAATATTTTTTGCAAAGGTGACAAGGCTTCGTTGCAATTAGTTGAACGCACAATTGATCTTCCCAATTTTTCCACTAAAAATGTTTGGCAATCTAAATTTTTCAACAAAATATGGATCTTTAAGATTGAAATTAACAGGTTCTTTTATTATTTTAAGGCGTCATCTGACACGTATATTAATTTCAACTAGTTCCAACACGTCTTCACCAAAAATTGAGATTTAACCTCACACTCTCAAATAATAATGAAATGTCAGAATCATACACATCATACAACAAAACAAAAAATGTCATACAACACTTCCAACGAAATCTGAGAAACAGAATGATGTGTCATCATCATCATCGGCTCGACAACCGGGTTCCGGTCCTGGCCTCTTTCAACAAGTCTCTCCACCTATCCCGGTCTCTAGCCGACGCCATCCAGTTGCGCACCCCAAGGCTTCGGGCGCCCTGGTCTACGCCATCTCTTCAGCGCAAGCATGGTCTACCACGCTGTCGTCTACCATAGAATGTACCACAAAGAACTTTCCGAGCAGGTTCCTCTTCGCTCATGCGAGCTAGGTGCCCTGCCCACCGGAGTCTACCGAGCTTAATTTTTGTCACGATATCTGCTTCTAGGTAGATTGCGTACAATTCATGATTGTACCGTCTCCGGAATCGTCCTTCCTCACATACAGGGCCAACAATTCTCCTTAAGACTTTTCTCTCGAACGCAGCTCCCAAGTCTCGGATCCATATGTGAGTACTGGCAGGACCATGGTCCTGTACAGCAGCAGTTTTGAAGTTATGGTGAGATTTCTGGATTTGAAAAGCTTTGACAGACTATAGTAGGCTCTGTTGGATTTGAGAAGCCGCCCGCGTATTTCTTCTTCTATATTGTTATCGGCTGCTTCTATTGACCCAAGGTATTTAAAGGATTGCACCACTTCAAATTCGTGCTCCGCTACTTTGATTGTTTGACCAACTGTTCCTCTCGCATGCGACGCCACCATGTACTTTGGTTTACCTTCACTAATGTGCAGCCCCAGATTTTGTGCCGCCTGCTCGATCTGGATGAAGGAATCGTGTACAGCTTGTTCGGTTCTTCCGATGATGTCAATGTCGTCTGCGTAAGCCAGAAACTGGCTGGACCTTTTGACGATGGTCCCTCTTGTTGCCGTGCCAGAGTCACGGATTGCTTTCTTCAACGCCAGGTTGAAGAGGAGGCAGGCCAAACCGTCCCCTTGTCGGAGTCCATTAAAGATTTTGATTGGTCTGGATAGCAATCCGGCTATTTTTACTTGGCTTGTTACGTTGGTTATGGTCAACCTACATAGTCGTGTCAATGATGATGTGTATGTTGTATAAAAATGTTGTATGTTGTATAAAATGTATGATGTGTATAACCTGAGAAACAGGCCCCTGATCTTCTTTCAATGCATTACAAATAAAATCGTAATGGCACAAAATTTTAGTTGAATTATTACGATGTTAAATCTGTTTTAGTATGAAACTAGGTTTAAACAACGATTTTTATGAAAAAATAATAAGAAACCAATTACAATAAAACTCAGTGGCGCAAAATTTTAAACAGCCTTTTATTAAGGTATTAGTATGATAATTCTTAACGATTTGCTAACTTTAAAGTAGTTTACTAACTAATTCTTAATTCTTACAATTTTCTAACTATTATCGTGCTAAGGCAAATAATAAATTGCACCTAAAACAATGAAAGTTCGTGCAAAGAACTAAGTCCTTGTGTGGCGTTTGTAAATAGAACGATACTAAAGAAATAATAAAGGTATTCGACGATTTTAGTATCATACTAAAACAGCTTTAGCATTGTACTAATTTAATTAAAATTTTGCGCTAGTTTGTTTAAAACAATGACAAAATTTAAATTAAAAATTGTATGTAAAATAAATAATGTATTTATTTGAAAAAAGAAGGGTAAAAAGTGAATTCAAAAAAATTGTGATGCTTTTTCTTCGTGGCTGAGGTAAAACTCGTCGGTGTCCAGGGTTCTTCCCAAAGAAGCAACAAACTTGGGTTTGGAGGGTCTAAAGCTCCGAATGAAATAATGTTTCTTTTTATACTCCAAAACTTTCAATCAATTTATTTCGTGGCTTGTATTCATAACATGGTATTTCATATACTTTTATTCACAATATTTATTTTCTTAAAATAAATAACACGGTATTTCATATAATACAGTATTCATAAGCCTAAATAACTAACACGGTATTTCATATAATGTGTCCCTAGCACGCAACCTAGGGAAATAAACGGGTGGAACTCTAACGAGAGAACCTGTCCAGTGAGCTTCCTTGAAGAGGAACCCAAAGGAAATAAACGGTCGAGAATTCTTATAGAAAACTCTTGTCCCTAGCACGCAACCTAGGGAAATAAACGGGTGGAACTCTATAAAGAGAACCTGTCCAATGAGCTACCTTGAAGAGGAGATCAGAGGAAAGAAACGGTCGGGAACCTTATCGGAAGCCCTGTGTCCCTAGCACGCAACCTAGGGAAATAAACGGGTGGAACTCTAACGAGAGAACCTGTCCAGTGAGCTTCCTTGAAGAGGAACCCAAAGGAAATAAACGGTCGAGAATTCTTATAGAAAACTCTTGTCCCTAGCACGCAACCTAGGGAAATAAACGGGTGGAACTCTATAAAGAGAACCTGTCCAATGAGCTGCCTTGAAGAGGGGATCAAAGGAAAGAAACGGGTTGGTTTAGTAAATAATAATACTCTTAATAATAATGATAATAATAATAAATATTCCCCCACTCTAGCTAATACTCCTAATAATCGTAAAACTTGCCCTACTCTAGCTAATGAAACCCTACTATTTTATAAAAAAAATTTAGATTAGCTTCACCAATGCGGCAATGCCTATCTGTCACCGAAACGCCTTATACAAGGTTTTTGTTTGCGGCCCGATCTAAAATTCTCTATACTCTAGATTGGTATCCAACACCGGACGAGAATAAAAGACGATTTTGCCATTTTCCCAACGTCCACTTATTAAATCTACGGCTAAGAGTCAATGTGAATTACACGGAATAAATGACAAAATTGCATGTGATTCCGATTGTGTGGTAATCACATGACTCCGGGTGCACACTGGATGTGCAATATGATTATTTAATAATGCGGTATGCAGGCGTCGTAGCGTTTTGCTCGGTAATATGATTAGGGGTCGTTGGTGTTGCAGCATTTTGCTCGGTAATGTGATTAAATTGTTTAATAATTGTAACGCTTCGTTACAAAATGTTTAACAAATTTTGAATTTCATTACCTACCGAGCAGCAGCAATATTTTTTCTGGTCACCCATTATGTTCTAGTGCTTAACTCAAAGAATGAGTTAGAATTTTTTGTTCAATTTTCATAGTATTTTCGTAGTTTCATGATTTAATTAGTAAGTGCTTCTATTTTGTTCAATATTTAGCTTTTTTGTTCAATATCCACCAATTAAATCAACTTGTTTACAGTACAGCCCATACAACGTTGTTCAATATCCAAAATGACATCCCACTTGATTTTATTTCTTAACTATTTCAGGATTCAATAAAACCTAGATTTATAAATCATTTTGCAAACAAAAATTATTGAGTTTAATGGAGAAAAAAACTCCACAGTACTTCCTTTCAAGGTTAAGTAAAAATTTTGCTTCTGAAGTTAAAAAATCATTTTCCCAACATTTTCCAAAATGGACTTTGAACAAGATAGAACTCAGGTGACGATATATCTACATAGTTTTAGAGCGGATATATTTTGTAAGTACCCTTCCATCAATAACCAAACCATATCTTTTATATTTGAATATTTCGTTTTTATATTTTTTTCAATTAAAATGTTTGGAACCGAAATAATAAAGTAATTTCTATAATATAATACCAAATTTTATAATTTTACTATCAACTTAGTTTTTAGAAAAATGTATGTACTGTACATAAGTATATGAATAAGGTTGTTCAGTTGTACCCAATTCCCACATATTCAAATTCTATTAATAGCTATGGTAAAATTGAAGAAAACGTCACAATATGTTTTTATCTAAATATAAAGTTTTCAAGACCACAAATGGGAAGTTATCAGTGTGGGTCGCACCTAGCCTCTTTTTAAAATTTGAAATTGGCGTACTTTCAGATCAGAATGTCAATCGTGACGTCCGCTGTGTGGTACGTAGCACAGTCCTGCTGGAACTCCATGTCGACCATGGCGAGCACTCCATTGACGGTGACCGCCTCACCAACGTCGTTTTTGAAAAAGTACGGAGCAATGATGCAATTGTCGTACAATAAACGGCAATTTTTCTTAACACAGCGATTAGTTTAAAAATGCGCCTCTTCGCTAAAGATGATTTTTCGTCCAAAATTGGGGTCCTGTTCAAAACGCTCCAAAGTCTTGTCAACGATCAAATGGCGTTGTCTATGATTATGAACTTTGAGCTCCTGTTTCAGATGGATCTTTTTCGGATGTATGTAGGTACAAGTCCCGACGCAAAAGTTGCCAAGTTGAAGTCTGCGAAAGACCGAGTTATTGTGCACGGCAACAAATCGATTACATTGGGTTCTGCTATAAACTTTCACTTACCACGGCGTTATTCTCGGCCGATCTTGCGTTCCTTTGAAATATGATTGTTGGCTTATTGATTACCGAGCCGGTTGTCTCAAGTTTGGCCACCAAACATTGAAGAGTTGAATAAGAAGAGTCACCATGTCTACAGTAAAATGTGTGCAACACGCAGAATGTTTTTTAATAAAGTTTTATCATTTAATCGTGATGTTCAATCTTTTATCTTCAAATTGTGATTTGGCATCAGTAACTGAATGATACTCGTAAACATTTGATATAACAGATACTACCAAGAAAAAATAACCGCCACAGATCGCCAAAATCTACCCGCGCCAATCGAAAATCCTTTTACATAGAATAAAAGAAGACAATATTGAACAACTTAGAAATCCCATCGCTTTATCGAGTAAAAGTGGGTGGATGCTACCCCCCCTGAATGAAAATTTTCAAATTTTGATGATCTGTTAATAGTCAGTGATCAGTTGCGGCGTAGCTGGTTTTATCTCAACAATAACTAATGCCTAACAATTAAAATTAAGTAGGGCGCCTGTCTTTGATCAGCTCAGCAATGCTGTAAATTTAAAGCTTCTCACTAACTATATATGTATATACTGAAATTACGAGTAGAAGCGGGCCGGGAACTTAGCTAACGGCATGGTAGGTGCTGCCGTTGTTTTTAATATTTGTTTTAAGACATTTTTTGTTTGGAAAATTGCTCTTCCTGGCTAAAGAGACATACGATTTTTTTTCTTGTCTACAAGCAACCTTCAAACTTGAGTTTTAAGATTTTTTGGTGATTCCCCTGAGGGGTAGTTTGCTAAGCTCTTAAAATAACGGTATGTGTCATGTAAAAATTAAAATAAAATGTACGACTAGATCGCATGTACTTGCTCTTATGTAAAAATATTTCGGAATTTAAAAATTGCTTATACATAAATCAAAATATAAAAAATGGATTTGAGATAAAAATGTTCAAATGCTTAAAATTGCTGTGTGATTCTTAGAAAAGTATGAATTTATGCACACAAAGCTTAAAAATCGTTTTATTACTAAATTAAACCTTTTATATAAGAAATTTCTTTAAAGTTTTTTAAGAAACAAAAATTTGAGAAATTTAAAATATTAAGTACATATATAGATTTCAAGAAATAATTTCAAAAATGAATCGTTTGCAAAAATTTGTAATTTTTTTTTTCAAAAAACCCAAAAGATTTTTTTTTATACGAAATAATGTTTTAAATTTATAGGAGCTCCAGTACAAACAATTTCACCAAAATCATTAGAGTGCTTAAGGAGAAACTGGAAAATCAAAAAGAAATTTTATGACAGGTACCGTTAATAATATTTTTTCCAAAAATTTTGTTTGACCAAAATGTAGTACATGCCCATAATAGCATACCTAATTTTATGAAAATCGTAAGAGCCATTTTCGAGATAAATAAGATTTTGCATAACGGCTGTATGAGGGGTACCTATGGGTTTGCAGCTAAAACAAAAATTTCAATTTTTCCTCTAGGAAATTACTGAAGGCCCCTAAGTACTGAGTTTGAAGCTGCCAGCCGTAGCTTAGGCCTTATGTCTAGGTACAGATCAACAAATGCATTTTCGGGATTTCAGGCCTGCATCAGCTAGCACGAATCACGCCAACTATCTACGACTTTCATTGGCTATCAACGGCTTTTGCCGGTTATCAACGATTCGCCCAGGTACGACAGTTGAGCTCATCATCATCAGGTAGATGCTGTCGTACCCTTCTAAGACGCAATATGTTAGTCGATGATTATCAACACAAATAAAATTTACAGCAGAAACGCAATGTAAATTATATTAATCTAGGGGAATTTGGTCAAATTCAGACTCTGTACCTCACAATACGTCCAAAGTTAGGCTCAAGACTCATGAGTCATGAGTATTCCTAAGAGCGTGAGTATATTGGTTGAAATGCTTAAGAAGATGAATGCAACTTGCTCTTTCACCTTAACACTAATTATAAAAATTGCGATAAGATAACGAGAGAGACATGAAACATTGCGGCGTCGTTCGAGAGTTGCAAATGCTCTTTTCTTAAATCTATAAAAGAAACTTAAGTGGGTTATTGAAGTACTTGCCCAAATAATTAGAATAATAAAATCGAGTTTCGGATGAATAAGGGGTTAAACATTTTTTGCATCATCAGAGAAAACCTTAACACTATCACCGTTTTTAGGGACGTCGAATATGTGATCATTTTACACAAGATAGTCTGTGTGTCCAGATCAAAGAAAAATTTCAGAAACATTTAAAAAAACTTTCAGACACAGAGAAACATTTCTGAAATGTTCCTTAAATGTTTCTCTGTTTCCCATTCCGAGTGGGAAACTTTATTTGTTACCCAAGCATTTACATATGTAGGTAGAAAGTGCGTGAGTGGTTATTAATACTCGTATAAATGTAAAATGTCGCGGAAAGTGTGGAGCAACGAGAATGTTATCCAATTGATAAAAATTTTTGAAATAAAAAAAGTTGACGAAAATTTTATAAATAAAATCAAAAAAAGCCGATGATATGGTATATCTGAAATTTGCGAAAATATAAAATGTGATAAAGATGAAGTAGAAAAAAATTTCATGCGCTTAAAGTGCAACACAGTCGAGAAAAAAAAATTACAGACAACTCAATCTGGAAACAACAAAACATTTCAGAAATGTTTCTCAAATCGTCCAAACCAAACAAAAAAAAACAAATCAGAAACATTTCTGAAATTTTAAATGAAAGAAGGTTTGACCCGCGAGCACAAGTGAAACCCTGTCGAAACGTCGGGCAATATCAAATACAAATTCGATTAAAAAATTTAATTAATAATCACGGTAAGTGCGTAAATTGTTCTTTCATTTGAAATGTCTCAGAACCACGATAAAAATAGTCTTAAATCAAAATTTCTGAAATGTTTCTCTAAACTCGAGATTTTGATCAAAGTTGATATTACGATGATAGCGAAGACGAAAAAAGTGGGTCTCCGAACCCTGGTGTCAATCTATATGGCGACATGGCGTTAAGCAGTTTAGATTCTGACTACAATCGAAGAGGTTATTTGGTGAGTGGCGACAGTCACAAACAAAATATATATAAAGATTTGTAGTAGATTGTGTGTGGACACTACGTAGTGAACGGTCAAATGTAAACAGGTTCCAATAGCTTAAGGTAAACTTTTGTAGTATGCTGTATAGGTTGAGTTAGATCGATCTCTTAATTTTCTGCCCCTAGACGTTAGCGCCCTTGTGCGCCGAACACATTGCACATACGGTTGTGGAGACCCTGATTGGGGGTGAGTTCCGCTTTAACGGTAGGAGGCAGCATTGTGTTTTAAAAGCATTAAATTCTTAGCCGCTTTTCGTTCCCCATTGGACGATTCTATCGAGATAAGAAAGAAATATCAGAAGGTGAGGGTAATGTCATCAGCGAAACAATTTAATGGATTAAAAGTTTCTACAAATTCGATATTAAATAAAAACAAAGAAAGTTAGAGAAGAAACAGAGCCTTGATGTACACTATCATTTATTTAATAAATTTCAAACTTTAGACCATTACAACGACTTCTATGGAGTGACCAGAAATGTAATTTTTGATCCAATGAAGAAGAGATTTATCAATATCAAATACACCAATTTTCGATAAGAGACCGTGATGCTAATGCTTTTAAAATATCCAGCTCAATAATCTTAGCTATTATACATATAGAACAACTTTCGAATTCGAACTCGAAATCTTAATAGAATTTGACATTACGATGGTAGAAAACAAGAAACGATAGGGTCGAATAATTCTATCTGCCTACCTGTCTGGCTCTCCGGGTACCTTTAAGCTAACGTCTTGGATTTTTGATGATTGATTCCCTATAGAGAAGAATTTGAAACTTAGTTAGGATCTAAAAATATCGATTTGACATTCTTATTAATGGCTTTACTAATTTCAATCAAATTTTGACAGTTGCATTTGAAATATTTTTCTTGGCAAATTGAAAGTTTAAAAAAATGCGCCAACGATTTTTTGAAAAAAAAAGAAGATTTTAAACGAAAATTAGTTGGTAAGCACTTAAACTGGCGTACCATATTTATCTCTTGAAAAAATTTAGGAAATTTTATATTGCACAAAAATTTTAAAATGATTTTTGAAATAAATAATAAATAAATAATAAATTGAATAAATTCATATTTACTCAAGAAATTAAACGTAGTAATGCTTTTTAAGTGAAAAATTATAAAAGTGAGTATCTTATCGATTTAAATAACTAATTTCATACTTTATAATATTTCCTCTTTTTATGTTGCCTATATAGTCCTTAAAACTCTAATCAACTTTAACCATTCGTGCAACTTAGTCTTGTATTTTAGCATTTTACAATCAATAAAGATTTTCGATACAAAATTTATTCAACTCCATATATTTTGAAACGAAAATATCCGTAAGAGCCTTGAAGAACATCCTTTCCCATGGAACAAAATGATTCAATAATCAATAGAGCCAAGAGAAGTGATCGTCCATTTGATTTCTATTTTATGTGTTTTCCTTGAATTTCAATCTGACATCTTTTCTATTAAATTGACAGGGAAGTCTGTTACAAATTGATTTTAAATGCAAAACATAGCTCATGGCTTTCCAAAACCAATAATAATAATAAAATATTAATCTTTCAAAATCTTACCTTCATCTATAAAAGGATGCCATCTCAAAAGCTCTATCTTGTTTTGCTCTTAGTTGAGTTTCCTTCTGAAAAGATAAACAAACAAAAAAGGTGTATTAAATTGTTTTTCGATTCGATAGAATCGAAGTGGTTATAAATCATTTAGTTTCAAAGGAAGAAAAACCACTGGGGGTTATTTATAATGCAAAACCCTTTTCCTCTAAATCGCATATTACGAGTATCAAGGTGGCTTCACAGATATAAAGTAACAAAGCGTGAAGAGCGCAAATAAAACCATCCTCGGAAAAGAGAACTCATTAAATATTTCAGAACATAATACCGATGCACAGACTTACAGCATTCTCCACTGGAACCGCTTGAGGAATAGTAGTCTCCTGGATGGTATATCTTCATACCATAGATACGATTATCGGGCTTTTGAACACAATGTATCGGATTTGCATGAATGGCGGTTTGGAGAAGATAGTGGTATTGATGGTTTGCGTATTCTACTCGCAAAAATGGAAGCAACCATAAGCATATCGAAAGGATACGTCCAAACTTGGGTTGCAACGGATAGTTGCGAATGCACCCCTATAGCTACTCTATACTCCGTACACTGAGGGAAATATATAGAGGGTCAATGAGATATATTCTATTTATTTTGAAATGTCAAAATCCGATTGATCCTGATATCTTTTTGACACGAAATATTAATCTTAAAATTCCATTTAAATTCCTCCTTAACGTGACTAGGCAAAGAGCTCATGTTTTCGAGACATTAAATTTTTAAACAAAACATATGAATTTTTTTTTCAAAAAACCAAAATAATATGTTTTCGAAAAGATGTATCATTTGACATTCCCAGAAGCCTAAAAAAAGGAGAATTCAAAAGAATCATTGATGAGAAAGTCGAAATTCGAAAAAAACGGTTCCATGGCAGGTGGGTTAGATTTTGTTAGATAAGATCAAGTATTCATAACTTGATACACTTAGACCATAAGTTGGTCCATTTGTGATACCACATGAATCTATTAGACTGTTTTACTTTTCGTTGAACCATTTAGCAGTCTTAACGAGAGTGAGAGGCTATTGACGTCTATATTTGCCAGGTTCCCAGAAATCTGCTAGATGGAGCCTACGTCTTTGAGATTGAGCAGTACATTTACAGAGAAGACAGGGATCGATTCTTCCTCTTATTTGTCCATACAGCTTCTGCAGAAATCGTTTGAGAATACTCCAAGTCTCGTTGCATGTTAACCTATTATACAGTAACCGGTTTTGACAACGGAGCCGATGTCTGTTTAGAGAATAACAAACACTGTGATGTGCTTTTTGCTTTCCAGCCGAGGTTCTGCTCGTTGGTCTCGCCAGGGTCGTCCTGAAGAAAACACGAAACTCCAGATTTAAAGGTCTTCAAACCTTATTACAAAATCTTTATTGGAAATAACTCTTAGATCTATAACATACAATGTTCTGCTATTAATATTTCACTTGATTCGGGTAATTGAACGGTTCACGGGCATCAACTCTTCTGGCTTCTAGTCTAGCTGCATCGCATCAGTGATACTGCTTGCTGATGATCTGGATCTGGTACTTGATTACGGGTATTCTGGCTCCTGGTAATTCGACTTCAAACGGGTCCTTTCATTCGGATGTCTGGTTCATGACGGGATCCTTAGGTATAACGCCCCTATTGGCACTAAACAGCAGGCTAAACGCTCTGGTAGATCAGCAGGTTCGAGGCCCCTGGTGGCACTAAACAGCAGGCTAAACGCTCTGGTAGATCAGCAGGTTCAAGGCCCCTGGTGGCACTAAACATCAGGCTAAAAGCTCTGGTAGATCAGCAGGTACCGAAGACCCTGGTGGCAATTAGGACATTAAACTTCGAACTAAGACCCCTTACCGCTGGTGGGGGGAAGCCTTTTTAAGAAAAAGCTGGACAATCTCACCTACCTAACTTGTCTTCATACGAAACCCCTTACCACTGGTGGGGGGAAGCTCCGCAAGAAACACGGAAAGATAAATTACCAACTTGTCTATACTTCTTGCCTACGACTGGACTGCTAAAGATTTATTCAATCAATTTACTGTGCCGCCTGACTGTATGTATGAGCGAAGAGGTACTTTTCGTTCACCCAAGTAGGTCCTCTGGATGGTTTTTCAGTAGAAACTGAATGTGAACTATATAAGTGGTGAACGAAAAATATACATGTAGTTCATTTTCCTGTGACGTCATATGCTCATGGTATCATGCAGAAGTCGTATAGAGTGGAGTAGCATGGAACGCTTCGTTACAACACTTAGAGCATACATACATACATACATACATACATACATACATTACATACTTCTAAATTAAAAAGAAGGGGCGATAGAACACTGCCTTGCGGCGTACTTCTACTGTTAGATCTTAGGGAAAAGCCGCCTAGTTTTGAATTAATAATTCTGCTGATCAGCATTGGATTAGTCAATTCACCAAGCGAAGTATCTTCATTATGTATATTCAGAGAGCAAAGTGCAGATGTGATTGCAGATGCGACGACATTGTTAAAAGCGCCTTCCTTATCAAGGAAAGCAACCATAGTATATTTTTATGGTGGAGGGAATATAGTTTTAACCAATGTGTCCAAATCTATGACCACCGACTTTCCTTTAAAGTATGCATTTTGAGCCGTAGATATATTTATCTATCGATGCTTGTTCTTAAATGGATTTCAATCAATATTTCAAAGGTTTTGAGTAGGAATGATGATAGACTGATAAAACCTTAAACAATGCCAGGTAAACTTAGTGATTAAAACGTTAGCAGAAATGGAGGAGAACTACAATTTCCTGACAAAACCAAGAAGTACTTTTTTTTGTAAAAAAAAAAATACCCTTGAAGTATTTTTCACTTCTTCGTAGGTTCAGCATGAAGTATCCAGTTACATCAATTACAAAAAATTGAAGTCTGCTTTTCAACTTTGACATCACTGTTTGACGATTTAAGGGGGGAAATACAATTAGAAGTTCCAAAAAATCGAGTTTTTTTTTTGTCTAAAAAAATCGTAAATTTTATGGAGAATACGATGGTCTTACTCTGAATTTTAAATTCCAACTCCACCTTTTTTTAACGTTTTTTGAAGACGTTTATCGGAGCGCGCAACAAGTAATTTCGAAAAGTCGACGAGGGAATCCGTTTTATATTGTATATTTTTTTAATTTCTATCTACAGGGGTTTTATACATGTATATATAAAGGGTGATTTTTTTGAGGTTAGGATTTTCATGCATTAGTATTTGACAGATCACGCGGGATTTCAGACATGGAGTCAAAGAGAAAGATGCTCAGTATGCTTTGACATTTCATCATGAATAGACTTACTAACGAGCAACGCTTGCAAATCATTGAATTTTATTACCAAAATCAGTGTTCGGTTCGAAATGTGTTTCGCGCTTTACGTCCGATTTATGGTCTACATAATCGACCAAGTGAGCAAACAATTAATGCGATTGTGACCAAGTTTCGCACTCAGTTTACTTTATTGGACATTAAACCAACCACACGAATGCGTACAGTGCGTACAGAAGAGAATATTGCGTCTGTTTCTGAGAGTGTTGCTGAAGACCGTGAAATGTCGATTCGTCGCCGTTCGCAGCAATTGGGTTTGTGTTATTCGACCACATGGAAGATTTTACGCCAAGATCTTGGTGTAAAACCGTATAAAATACAGCTCGTGCAAGAACTGAAGCCGAACGATCTGCCACAACGTCGAATTTTCAGTGAATGGGCCCTAGAAAAGTTGGCAGAAAATCCGCTTTTTTATCGACAAATTTTGTTCAGCGATGAGGCTCATTTCTGGTTGAATGGCTACGTAAATAAGCAAAATTGCCGCATTTGGAGTGAAGAGCAACCAGAAGCCGTTCAAGAACTGCCCATGCATCCCGAAAAATGCACTGTTTGGTGTGGTTTGTACGCTGGTGGAATCATTGGACCGTATTTTTTCAAAGATGCTGTTGAACGCAACGTTACGGTGAATGGCGATCGCTATCGTTCAATGCTAACAAACTTTTTGTTGCCAAAAATGGAAGAACTGAACTTGGTTGACATGTGGTTTCAACAAGATGGCGCTACATGCCACACAGCTCGCGATTCTATGGCCATTTTGAGGGAAAACTTCGGAGAACAATTCATCTCAAGGAATGGACCGGTAAGTTGGCCACCAAGATCATGCGATTTGACGCCTTTAGACTATTTTTTGTGGGGCTACGTCAAGTCTAAAGTCTACACAAATAAGCCAGCAACTATTCCAGCTTTGGAAGACAACATTTCCGAAGAAATTCGGGCTATTCCGGCCGAAATGCTCGAAAAAGTTACCCAAAATTGGACTTTCCGAATGGACCACCTAAGACGCAGCCGCGGTCAACATTTAAATGAAATTATCTTCAAAAAGTAAATGTCATGGACCAATCTAACGTTTCAAATAAAGAATCGATGAGATTTTGCAAATTTTATGCGTTTTTTTTTTTTTAAAAAGTTCTCAAGCTCTTAAAAAATCACCCTTTACATACATGTGTACTTGCATAATATAGATTCGCGTCGAAAACCGATTAGTATAGGTAAACATCATTTTTCAGCAATTAAAACTTTGAACGCGTTTTTCTCGAAACAGCATTTTTGAAATTTGCGTGCACGATAACTCAAAAAGTCCTCAACCGATATTGCTCTACTTTGGAGGCTTCTTTCTTTATAGCATTAGCATCTGTTTGAACTAAAAATATTTGTGATTGGACTTTAAAAATGTAAAAATTCATGCAAAAAAGGTGCGAATTTTCTATCGATTTTTCGACATTTTACGATAAATCAGTGCCAATTTTTAATTTCTCCATTTTTCTGAATTTTTTCTAGTTCAAATAGAAATTATATCATCAATTAATATGTGATTTTTTCCAGGACTATGGCAGACAAAAATTGTGGCCTCCAAAATGCACGCAGATCGATACCTCACCTTCGACCCTAGTGTTTTCGAAGGCCTATAAATCTGACATGCTTTCATGAAAAAAAAATAAATAAAAATATGAATTTGTAGCTTTAATATATTTTAAAAGTCAAGTCAAGATTAGTCAATTTTAAATAATAATTTTTGAGCTAAAAAAAATATTCAAAAATGCTTGATTATTGTATTTCCCCCTTTAAAAAAGGCTAACTTTGGTGTACCCTGACCAATGTTAAGATCAATTTCCTTGTCAGTACTTATAGTAGGGACCTGATTTTGTACTTATTTTTTTAAAAGAAATACTAACCTTTTTAACTACGTTTAAATTGAGCTGATATGTTTTTAGGGTTGCCAGATATTCAATTGTAAATGGTGTAAAATTTTTCTTGCCCGAGCATAATTTTGACTTAGAGGTCAATTTTTTTCAAAAAATGCGTGATAAACATAAAGCTTTCTTATTTTACCTGACGAACAAAATAATAATAAACAAAAAACTCATTAATTAGGGCACCCAAAAACCCATAAATTTTATGATACTAAAACAGGTAAAATTAAAAAAAATGATTTTTTGCCCTTAGATGTAAAGTGCTCGAATAAAACAATAATTTGTGTAGTTTTAAGTAATTTTTTATTTTATGTACACCATACAAAAAAAATCCAGTACAGTGAGATCGGGAGATCCTGCAGGCCAGTGAATTGGTCCATTTCTGCCTATCCATCAATCACCGTATTCTTCATCCAGCAAATCCTTAACTACACGAACATAGTGGGCCGGAGCACCATATTGTTGGTAATATGATGAAGCTAGTTGAAGCAGTGGAACTTCCTCCAATAGGTCTGGTAGATTATTTTGTAAAAAATCCAGATAGTTAGTAAAATTAAGTCGGGGTGGTTATTTGAAAGGCCAGATTAATTTGTTTCCAATTACACCTTGCCACATATTGACACTGAATCTGTGCTGAAATGATATTTGCCGTCTTGAATGTGCATTGCCCGAAGCCCATGTGTAGAGATTATGGAAATTCGTAATACCATCTCTTGTGAATTGAGATTCGTCTGTCCAAAGAATTCTGTTTAAAAACTGGTTGTCATCCAAACTTCTCTTCGAAGGATCAATTTCAACAGCTGCCAGTATTCTTTCATCCACCGAAACTCTTCTTGTGCTTGCAGTTAAAACTGATCCAGTTTCTCGAAACCTTTGAAAGATATTTCCAAAAACATTTCAAGAAGGAAGTCGTCTGTTAGGATTAAGTTCCTGGTATCTTCGTTGTACTCTTCTTGAATTTCCATTGCACAACCCATAAACGAATAAAATGTCTGCGTCAACTGTTATCGTGACTTACTTGATAATCTGATGAATGAATTTGTTTTTCTATTATTTTCTACCACTTATTTAGTTGATTTATCCATTAAACACTCATACCCCAAATTTAACTCTCCCTGAGAAGACGTAAGGTAATTAGGGTTTTGAAAGCAAGTCAAGTACAATTTTAACCCTTTTCATGAGTGCACAGTCTTCAAAATTACCTAAGAGCTATCAATTTTTGGAAAACCACTCCCATTGTCAAGTGCTGCAATAAAAGTAGGTAAAAAAAACCCAAAATTCGATTTTTTACCTGTTTTAGATTGTCTCAAGTATCATAAAATGTATGGTTTTTTGGATTCACTTATTAGTGAGTTTTTTTTATTATTGTTTTGTTCATCAGGTAAAAATAAAAAAACTTTATGTTAATTACGCATTTTTTTTTTAAATGTACCTCAAAGTCAAAATTTTGCTCAGGCAAGAAAAATTGAACACCATTTAAAATGGAATATCTGGCAACACTAAAAATATATTAGCTCAATTTAAACGTAGTCTTAAAGGTTAGTATTTCTACTAAAAAACAAGTAGAAAATGAGGTCCTTACCATTAGTACTGACAGAGAAATTGACCTTGACATGGGTCAGGGTACACCAAAGTTAGCCTTTTTTTAAATCGTCAAAAAGTGATGTCAAAGTTGAAAATCAGACTCTACTGTAGAACAATTTTTTTCATAGAATATATGTACCTAGTCTAGTAGAGTTTTTCAAAATCTTGAATAAGGGCGGAGAAAAATCTGTGCTCATACTCGTAGTGTTTCTTTTTCTCTGAGTGTATTTATTATTTGGTTGACCTTAGTCGATTGCAAAGTATTTTTACACTCCCTTTCATATTTATCCTTCACTTTTTCTTCGTCGTTATCAATACATTTTTATGCATAATAATGGTCGTCTACATTGTCGATTTATGCTGAATATATAGTTTCCGTCTAGAAAAATGTTAATAGCGTTTACAAAAAAGCTCAACGCAATAATAAAAATGCAAACGCAATTCCAAGAATCTTTAAGGCAATACTCCAAAGCCTGGTAGTAAATCAATTATAGAATAATGTACAAAAAGTAAACTTCAAAGTAATAGAGGCAGTTTTGTGTCAAAGTTATGTAAATTGTTAGTAATAGATTTTACATATTTGTGAAATACATACCAAGTGTTTTGAATATTTTCAAAAAAAGACTTAATAAGTTGTTTTTTTTTTTTTGCTGCAATACAATACACTCCGACCTTGGAGCCATCAAAAACTCAAACTTGCTCCGTTACTGCCCATTAGGGTGTGTCACTTTTGTATGGCCGCAAAAAAGTACTCTTATTTTTAAATGTAATAGTGATCAAAAGTTGTATTAGGGTCTGAGGTTTAAGAACATGTAAAAAAAAAATAAGATTTTGTTCGTCTTTGGCTCGCTCAAATCGGTTGAAGTTGAAAAAAAAAATTTAATTTACAGTAAATTTTTTTTTTTTTTTTTTACGTTTACTAAAAAAAAAAACTAAACAAAATACAGAAAGAATTTTTGTCTTTACAAAAAGATATACCACGATATTGTAGATGGTTCCGTTGATTTTTAAGAATTTTTTTTGTAAAAAAAAACAAAACGATTTTACATAAAAAAAATGATTTTTCTTCCTTCTTTTATTATTTCATAACTTCTTTATCAAGTGTTCAATTTAAGCAAATATAAGCTTAAAAGTGTTTCCTTGCAATTATCTTTGACTTGGAAGCCTAAAAATATTTTATATAATTTTTTTGTATCCACACGGTGCAATTTAAAACAACACCATATTTCAAAAATCTCGAAAAATCAAAATTTCTTAGATTTCATCCTATTTTTGAGCGAGCCAAAGATATTAATTAAAATGAAAATTGTAAACGCAGGATTTAATTTTGATAAGCAATACAACTTTTAAAAGCTATTACATTTGAAAATACCATAGTTGAGCACTTTGACACACCCTACTGCCCATATACTTAAGCACATAATGTCAATCATCAAAAACGCAATTGCTGCTGGCTTCGTGTGTCTATTTGTTAATGATCAATTCAAAATAGGACAGTTTCGTTAAAATACGAAGACACATAAAATAAAATGCACGACTGGGTTGCACGAAAAAAGTTCAAAAATTATTATTTCTAGAGAAAAAATGTTCATAAGTAAAAAATTCATTTTTTAAATAACTAAAACAACTCCTTAAGTTATTATTTCATAAATAGTAGTTTAGTAGTAAGAGCTAAACACATAATATGTTTTATAAAAGATTTTTAAAACATAGGTATTTAAGAAAAAAATTTGGTAAGCCAATTTTAACTAGAAGCTTCTCTATACAAAACTTCATTTAAATCCGTTCTGCCTATAATGACAAATTCAAAATTCGAAAAACTGGTTTTATGGTAGGTACACTTAGTAATGTCTTAATTTAATTTTTTTTATTAAATTAAAATTAAAATTTATCAAAATTCTCGGAGCCATTTTTGAGAAAAATACGACTTTCGAAAAAGATTTTTTAACACTTGCATGGTGGGTATCTTAATTTTTAGTTAAAACAATTTTTTCCCTCAGATCTTGCAGATTATATTAAGAAACTTTTATTTATTCAAGTTTAAAAAATCGAGCAGGGGTTTTCGGAATATTGAGTTTCCAAAAAAAATAATTGGTGTTTTTCTTTTTTTACTCAGAGTAGAGCACTGAACAGAGCATGAGCATGTCAAACATGCTCTGAACATTCTCCGAATCAAGTGTGTTCTAAGAGCTTTGAGTTTTTGAGTTTTTTTTCTGTCTGTCAGAATGATTTCAGCATTTAACTCTGTTCACTCAGCTATTTTATACCGAGCTCATAGAGTGCGCTTTGAACAATCTCTGAACACGCTCTCAACGAAAAACACAATCTTTGAACTGTTATACACTCTGAGCTAAAAAAGAAACACGATATTTTGTTTACGTACTACTCTGAACTAAAAAAGAAAAACGCCCAATATTTGAAATTTGGAGGAGCTTCATAATGATTAAAATCTGTTGTACTGTTTTCGAGAAAATAAAACCCCTAAAACCCCTACCTGCGTTCGCCCCTGATGGGAGTAGTTTTATGACTGCGTTTGACGTTTGAATTTGCTTTGCTCTGAGTAGTTCAACAATCACCCCAATTACCGATGTCGTCTCGTTTTTTCCATAACTTCTTCGACGCGATGATTTTGTAACAGATTTAAAAACGATGAAAAAGTAACAAACATCTGTCAAATTCAAATGAAAGTCTACATCAGTGTTGGGACTTCGCAGAAGCTAAAGAGTGGTAGAAAGGTTGTCAAAAAAGTGGTAGAAATTAAAAGCCATTTTTATGTAGCAAATCGTATATTGAAAATAAATTTATTGAAAATAATTCAAATACAAAAATAAAAGAAATAATATTTCGGTTCTTTATGTTTCAAAGATCACATTATTATCTGGAAGAAAGTCACATACATACATATTATACAATTTCATTTTAAACTCGTTCCAAACCAAAAACTTAAATGTCATTTTCTAATGAGTACCTTTCAAAGTAAAGCCCAAAATACAAATGAGAAAATGGTAAATAGTTTTCAGGGTTTCTTACATTTGTGTTTATATTAAGATTTTCTGACTTTAAAAAATTTTTCCTTATATTTAGTTTTTTAAGTATTCATACTTTCGATCAAAAAGTGTATTTTTGTGTTCTCAGATTGAAATATTCTGTTTAACTCAACTCATTTATAATTTTAAGATTTATTGACAAAAATTTCCAAGAAACTTAATTGCCTTTATTTTAAAAAGAATGAGAAATTTGTGAAACTTTAGAAGTAGGTTCTTCAAACGAGTGCAGTATATATTTAAAAATCAAACAAGGGATTCCACTGCTCTATGATTCTTTTTAAGCGAAGGAGTTTGGCAAACCTTTAAAATATGATGCTCATTAGCGCAAAGTGCTTTTAGGAAAGTAATGAAATCTTTTTGATTTTTTTTTCGAGCTGTGGCAAAAATAGAAATACATATTTATATATTCCTTTAATGATTTTTCTGTTTGCCACGGTATACATTTAGCAGCATAAGCGGAGCACAAACTTAAATTATGACATGCAATCGTTAAAATATTAGGATTAATATTTGGGACAAATTTTAGGAGTGATTTTGGTCGTATGGTACATACATATGTGGTAAAGTAGAAATATACGAGTAGGTGAAATCTGAGTTGCAAAAAGTGGTTGAATTAGATTTTTAGGTGGTAGATTTTCATGAACAGTAAAAAGTGGTAGAAATACCACTTAAGTGGTAGAAGTCCCAACACTGGTCTACATACAATATTATTGCTCGATGTTCAATTAATGAACAAATGCAGTTTTTTTTAATTATTAGAAAATAAATAAGTAATTAAAATGATAAGTGTTGAAATGTATTACATTTATTAGTTTCTTTTCTTTCCACCCCATGTTTATAAATTACAAGTGTTTCCTCTTGGATCTTAAGATGTGTTGTGTCTCTCTTAGTAGTGTGCTCCTTTAATTTGTATGACTTATATTTATATTCCTCTTTTCTTCCTTTGTTTATACTTTCATTGATACAATTTAAGGTTATTTCTTGGAGTACACACTGCTTCTTCGAAAGCGTAGCTCTTTTTTGTTTAATAGCGAAAGCTTGCCGTTATAGAATAAGCGATTCAAAACTTTTGCCAAGCATCTCCATCTCTTACTGGAGGACGTTTTTTGTATCCCCTTCAAAAAAAAAAAAAACCCTAACTGCTCGTCTTCTTCCTCAAATCTACGAGCGTCTGGAATTGGTTTTCATTTGTTAATTACAACATTTAAGTATATAGTATAGTACAACAAATTTAGACAAATATGTACTTCTTTTATTTATCGTAAATAAATTCCATAAAATAAATTATTTATCAAGAATACTTGCAGTTTTGCGACCTTCTATGTCTCTGTCGTGTGTAAATTTCTGAACGAGAGATATCGTGGTTTTTTTCTTAGTCGTCGTATTTTTTCGTCTTACAGAATGCAGAAAAAAAGTGTTAAACGACGTTTGACATTTACAGACGACAACAAAACGAGTTGGAAACGACTTATGGAATACAGATCGTGTCAGGTCGTATATTTCGCTGTCGTTTACGACATCGGTAATCGGGGTGAATATTCAGATCTTCAATTAGCCAACAAGCGTCATTAATGTCATATTTGTGTCTTTTACTCAACTATTTTCTGCAAAAAGCAATTTTAGCTTTAAAAATGTCTTCAAGTGAAAGAGAAGAGAACGTGTAATACTTCAAAATATAAAAGAAATGTTTTAAAAAATTCTAAAATTGAAGAACAAACATTTACTAATTATCGAGGAAAAGAAATAGCTCCGAGATCTACCCGTGAAATTTGAATGCAATTTGTCCATAAAGCTTTATTCGGTTTATGTTTTTTATCGGGGCTTATATTGACCTAATATATAGCTTATTCATTGTAGATGTAAGATGGAATGTTTTGCAAATTTCCATCAAGATGACATGGAGTCTTGCGTTTCAAAAATTTACTTCCTTTCAACATAAAATAAGCAGAATATATTTCTTCATTCAAAAACGACCTCGCAATTGACTTTTAATGCCTTACGTAAGGTAAGACTAAAACCAGTGATGATACCTTAGTTCACAATCCATCGAACTCGCCAAGGTCTTAGTGAGATAAGTTAAAATAGAAGAGAATGAAAAGGAGCAAAATAGAATAGTCCTGATATTCTGAATGAAATTTAAGATGTTCCTTAATGACATAATTCAGTTAAAGAAGTTTCCGATGGCGGATTTTTTAAAGTCTGGGCTAAGTTAGGGCATTCATGAGAAAATTGAGAAGAACCCTCTTCCTTTAATTCATCTTGATACTCTCTACTCTATCAGATGTGCTCATGTGGGTTTTCATTGAGATTTCCTTGGGATTCAAACCAACTTTCTTAGAGAAAGTTCCGGCTTTGTCGAATTTTGAAAACCTATTGTCAAACCACGAACAGAAGACGCCAAATCAAAGAAGCTGTCTTGTATATTTCTGCCCAACCATGCAAAACTTTAAATTGTCTTGAGAGTGGAATGTTCCTACTATACTTTTAAAATGAATAATGGAGTGTGGGACTCGTTGATTTCAAAATGCAATAGAGCATGATGAAACCAAATGAACTTTCAAGTTTCAAAAGAGCCCTTTGGCGAGCACATGTGAAATGGCGTAAGAAAACCAAAGAAGCAAGGATAGAAAACTTCTAGTGATTGACTTGGAAGGGGCGGCCACTTTGACTGTGACTTCCAAGAAATTAGTTGATTGGAATAAAGTGATAATTACCAGAGAATAAAGAATTTCACAAAATAGCTTTGATGAAGTTTAAAGGACTATTCACATGAGAGCGACCAACGACCAACGAATAAAAAAACAAATGGGATTTAAAGCAGATATAAGCCTAAATTCTTCACAAAAACTTTACAAAAGTGTAGGAATCTAGTTTAATTTAATGTTAATTTATTAAAATTTGCGTTGTAATTGCTAAAATGAGAGAAATTTGAGAAAATAGATTGGTCGTAGCAGTCATATTGCAATTCGCGACGACCAATTTATTTTCTCAAATTTCTCTCATTTTAGGAATTACAACGCAAATTTTAATAAATTAACATTAAATTAAACTAGATTCCTACCCTTTTGTAAAGTTTTTGTGGAGAATTTAGGCTTAGATATGTTTTAAATCCCATTTGTTTTTTTATTCGTTGGTCGTTGGTCGCTCTCATGTGAATAGTCCTTAAGTCGTCTTCATTTCATTCGAAAAAAAAACTTTTCCTTTTTAAATACCTATACGTACTTGACTTAGGTCTGAACTTAAGGGTAATATGAAAATATTTTCCTATTACAATTAGATCAAGGTTAGGGCACATTATTACAGGTCACAAGGGTGTTTTCTAATACCATGCCACCATTGAAATTGGTATTCATATGGTGGTACCACTATAATGATCAAACATAACTCGTCAGTGTCGTCGGAACTACTCCTGCTCATTATATTAAAATTAGCTACTACACTCTTACCCTCTTAAGCAGTAATTAACTATAATTACTTATTTGTTATAGAATGTATGTTTGTACAAGACCGTAGGCAGAAGGGAGTGTCACAGGGATTTGACGTTAAAAAAATATTTGTTTGATTAAATTTGGGAATAATCTCAAAAAACTGTCCAAAAACTGTCAAATTGATGACTTCAAAAACCTTCCGGAAAGTATAGTATGCTTTTCTATTAATTTGTTTTCCTCAATAAAAAACAAAAAAAAAACTACCAATTTTAATCATTAAATGGAACAAAGTCTGTCAAAGTTAATTTTAAAATATCAAATTACTAAAATTGGCAGTTATGGAAAGTAAAGGAACGGCTTATATTGACAGAGGCGCTGACAACTAGGGGGCTACAAAATAGTAGTAACTTAATTTATTGGTGATGGGAAAGCATGAATGTAGTGTAGCAAGCGAGGAAGTTATTTTCAAACAAGTTTCCGAAACTTTTCGTTTCAATACCAACTCTTAAAATATAAAAATCAGCACAAGGACCTCCCTTTGCTGGGTGCACGGTCATTATTTATAGTACGAGGGGTAGTAACATCGAAAAAACTTCGTTATTAGATGGCTTCTTAAATATGTTTTTAAAGCTAGGATCATCAAATAGATATTTTATTTTTTTTTTAGTATCGTACGTACTTTGTATGACTCTTTGACATTTACAAACTTCAAAAAAGCGTGTCAATCCACCTTCAATTGATTACTAAGGGGGAATATGGTGGTGGTGGGGTATCTCGACTACCCAGTATCTCTATCTCAAAAAAGTGACTGGATTTCGATTAATTAAGCCTAGGCTATTTTGTCGAGATGTTTATTAAAATGAAAAAAACAAAATGATGAAAATAACTTTCTGACCGATTTTGTTTCTCTTAATCTTCACCCTGTTAACACGTGTACTGCCACCCATTTTTCTAATTTTGATCCCACCTTGTTAGATATATTTCTTGTGACCGATCAAAGCAAAGTTATTCTTTACGATCAGCTATCTGCGCCAGCTTTTTCAAAGCATCATTTAATTTTTTTAACTTTCGACTTTCAAGTCGAGGTTCATATCGTGATTTCAAACATATTAACTACGCTTCACTTGAAATGGATCTCAGAAGCATAAACTGGAATAATATCATTGAAATTCAATCTCCATGCGAGCAGGTAGACTTTTTGAATAGTAAGGTGAATAGATTATTTAATGGCCATGTACCCTTAAAAACTATAAGCTGTGCACCTCGCAACAAACCTTGGTTTACAAATGACATTACGTTCTTTGATGAGAGAGCGTGACTTAGCCTATAGATGGTGGAGAAGTTTTCGTCTTGACAGCTTTAACCAACAATTTACCACTTTGCGCAACAAAACTGTTCGAAAAATTCGTAATGCAAAAGCCTCTATGTATTCTACTCACTTCAATATGTCTTTAGGAAGTAAGAAAATTTGGCAAAAATTGAAAAGTGTCGGTGTTGAAAAAATATCTTGTGGTTTGCCGGAAGACATAGACATAAACGCTCTCAACAAATCTTTCGTTTCTAACCCAATTATTAACCACCATTCTTTAGACCCCCTGCAATATTTTAAAGAGATCTTGTCAGCGCGTAACTCAAACTAAAATTCGTTTACGTTTACTCCAATAACTGCGGAGGATGTGGTAGAAGCGCTCCTTTCTATCAAGTTCAATGCTACAGGACTTGATAACATGCACCCTTCGTTTTTAAAAAATATTTTACCAACGCTCTTAACATTTATCACTCATATATTATTTAATTTCATATTAATACAAAATGAATTCCCAACACAATGGAAAAGGGCAAAAGTTTTACCCATTCCAAAAACTTCAAAAGGAGATGAGTTTAGGCCAATTTCAATATTGCCGTTCTTGTCAAAGGTTTTTGAGAAAATAATACAAAATCAAATGAGTGAGTTTCTTAATCTATTCAATTTGTTAACCCCTAAATAATCAGGCTTTTGAAAGAAAAACATCTGCATTACAGATTACAGCTTTGCTAAGTGTCTCGGAAGATATAAGGAAAGCTATAGACGAGGATCATGTCCTCGATTTCTCGAAAGCGTTTGACATGGAAAATCACGTGGTACTTTGCGAAAAACTCTCCCGTGATTTTAACTTTTCCTCCGCCGCAGTCAGGCTCTCATTTTATTACCTTACTGATAGAGTGCAAGCAGTTGAAGTTAACAAAATTCTTTCCAGTTTCCTACATGTCGTTAGGGGCGTCCCACAAGGTTCGATTCTTGGCCCGTTGCTGTTTTCAATATAATGTAAACGAACACGAACTTCCTACAATTGTAAGACAATGTTCGATACGCATGTATGCTGATGACACCCAGCTCTACGTTGACACAACATATAAACAACACTGTTGGAAAATCGTATGGTGTTCTTCGCATGCTATGGTCAATGCAGTACTTTATTCCTTTAAAAATTAGAATTCTCCTAGTGAAAACGTTGATTCTACCTCTGCTCACTTACGATTGTGAGATTTTTTGTAAATTAGACTTCGAGAGTAGTACCCCGTGGCATAATGGTTAGTGCGTTGGACTGTCATGCGGAAGGTCTCGAGTTCGATTCTCAGCCGCTGTAAGAAAGTTTTTTTTCAAGGGTGTACTGCCTCTTGCGAGGAATTGACAAACCCTCCAAGAGTATCTCTTGTCATGGAAAGTGCTGCTCATTAGCCGTTTGGAATCGGCAGAAAATTGTAGGTCCCCTCTGTTCTTGGTAACACGCACACAGGAATGGTTGAGAGTTGTAAGTCAGTAGGTCCTGGTTCACTTCGAGCTGTTGCACTACCAAATTTTTAGACTTCGAGAGTAAAAGGAAATTAACGGTTGCATTTAGTAGCGCAATGAGACATATTCATGGGCTGCGACGTTACGATAGAGTTTCGCAGAATGCATCACAACTTCTTGGGATGTCTTTTGAAAATTTCATAAATTTGGCACTATAACCTTGTTTTCTGACATACTTCTAACTCGCCAACCTGTGGAATTAATTTTTTTCAATTCTAATAGATGTCGAGATCTAGTAATTCCGCGGTTTCAGTGTTCGACATCTGAAAGTCAGTTTTTCGTCAACTCCGTAAGAATTTGGAATTCATTGCCGCGGGAAATAAAAACTATAAATGACACGAAACAAATAGGAAAGGAATTTAAACTTTACTTCAGTAATTTATAGATTAAGTAATATCTCCATCTTCTTCTCTTTTTATTAAATATGAAAATGTAAAACTTGAATTAAACCAATTTCAAATAGCAATTATAATTGCTCATTAGAAGAAGTTCAATTTTATTCAACCAAAACGTAGCTCTAACTTGTCTTTTTAGCTTTATCTTTTTTTATTTACAAGGCCCAATAAGTCCATGTTTATTGAAAATAAAGTTTGAAGCTTTACATTCGACAGTTTTCCATTTGAATAAAAATTTTGTGTTTTTCTTCAAGAGATTTAGTATAGGACACTGAGCTAACATATACCCCATTAGGAAACCAACTTCAGTACTTATGATTGAAAAGCTGTCAAATTTCGACGATCAGTCTTACATAAATTCATCTGCATACTAGTCTAAGCTCACAGATCACGTTTTAAGTTAGTTTTTACTGTAAGAAGAACCACAAGTGGAGAGCTCTGTTCAAGTTAAGAACGATAAATATAAAAAGGCTTCAAACCATGTTTCATATGTAGATCATTCTCTGCTCAATACTATAGTCTAAGAAAAAAAAAAAGGCGTAGTTTCAAAAAACTGGTTGAGTTTTTGTATTTAAGATCGCTTCTTGAATCTTTCAATTTATCCACAAAGCGCTTCTGGTCCATGTAGCTATAGAAAATATACTTATTCTGCTAGGTATCTTTTCAGGGCAAATACGAAATTCAAAACAGAAAAAACTAATATTTATTTCTGTTAAAATTTTTACTGCTTTATTGAAAAAGAAAAGAATGAAAATTCAAGAATAAATTTTTGGCAGATAATACTAGAGTCAAAGGTCCGTCGAATTATGTCTAGAACATAATTTATTTATTTTAAGCGTTAAAAACAGATATAAAACATATCTTAAAATATTTTCATGTATTTACCTTCAAGTGTATATAACTATATATACACTGAACCAAAAAGGTACATGATTCCAAGGAAAAACTGCATGTTTAAAAAAGAAAAACTTCATTAAAAACGGGCCAAGAATCGAGTTCATTAAAAAAAAAACCGTAAACATGCGTGTTATGAATTGTTTATATATTAAATGTAAAGTTTCATACTTGGAATTCGCAATAAGAAAAATGAATGTGGTTTCATGCATTTAATTATATTTTGCATGTAAAAAATTTATAGTTTCAAGAATTTAAAGTAATTTTTCATAAAATGTCACTTGCTCAGGTTGATGAATGTGGTTTCATATAATCAGTCACTTTGTTCCTACAATAAAAGAACAGTTTCAAGCATTTTAAGAAATTTTTCATAAAACTTTAAAATAAAATTTGTATGAATAGTTCATATTTTGAATGTAAAATATCATAATTTGATTTTCCAACAACAATTCTATTGCTTTGGATTTTATGAATGGTTTTTCATGAAAATCATGACTTGGTCATAAAACAAAAATTAATTTTTATGAATTCTTGCATTATTCATATGAATATTCTTTAAAAATTAATGATTTTGGCTGAATGATCACCATTCATAAAAAGAATGTACCCAAATTTTTTCAGTGATAGTATATATATCTACTTAAAAAGAATATAACAGGACTAAATAAGCTTTAAGCAATTCTCTACTCTAGACATACTTAGTTTAATTACTAAAGAAAGTAAGGCAGTGCATCTTATATGATAATTTAAAATATCGCTCACAAGCATTGTATCGTTAAATCAAGAGATTTAATACCAACGAATAAACATCTTGCTTTATAATGAGCAATAAAACTCTATTTAATTTTAAAGGATAAAAATCTTGTATAACATCTTTGCATTTTTTCAATACGAAGATATAAAGTCTTAAAGGTTGGATTCCAGATAACATGAGCATATTCAAGATCTAAGTTAATGCTAGGTTTTGCGTGAGTAGAATTGAGCTTCTTCTAAATTGCAATTATAATTGCTATTTTAAAAAAGCTTACGGTTTTCCGAGACTTGGTATTTGAAGTAAAAAATAATCTTTCTACAGACGCAATGTCTGGTCAAAATCATTAAGCTTAACTGACTTAGAATTGTTGTAATGTTTGTGCATATACAATACATAGATTAAATAAGGTATTTTTTTTTAATCGACACAAGAAGAACTGAACTAATTACAAATTGCGTAAAGCCCTCACTAATAAAATGATCAGCAAAGTGAGATTAGCAGAACGAAAGGACGTTCTTGGAGATTAAAGCTCTTTAAAACGTATTTTAAATCAATAGTTCAACAATCTAATTCTATCTAAGTGGCAACATCGGAATACTGACAGGAAAGCTATTTAAAAAAATGGCCTTAGTAAGAATTCTATGCCAAAAGATATTTAGCTATTTTTCATTGACGTAAAAAACATTTTTTAGCTACTAAGACTTAAAAACTCTTTTTTGTTATAACTAAATAAATAACACTTGTTCCTGAACCAAAGATTATAACTTAAAATAGTTTTTTTTTTTTTAATTTCTGTTAAAAGATCAGCAGTTCTGAGTACGTATTTTATAACAACACGACAACCAGAAAACCGTTCAAATAGAAATGGCAGAATGATAGGAAAAAGCTACTTTATTTCTAATTAAAAATAAATAAAGTCACGATTTAATCCTTCAGATTCAACACTTTGAAAATAATTCGAAGCACCTAAAGGACAGGCAGACTAATTCCAAAAAAAAAGATAAAATATTTAAGTTAATGATTTTAGAAATTTTATTTCGATTTTATATAAATTTGACTTAAAAAATATTCAACAGTTTGATTTTTTCCCAGGACATCGTATCCTTGTCGATTCTTTCAAGAGCTCTTCCCTTCGGTCTTCATAGATTTTTGGATCATCACCTTTGCTAGGTTCATATGTTGGTACATTTGGAAGAGTTCACTTCTCTGATCCCGTCCAATTACCTTTTGAGATTCCTTGACGTAGCTTAGATTTGCTCGAACCAGTTCCTTGGTGAGGTTATATTTGATTTCTTTGTGGAGTTTCACCTTACAAATTCGTCCGCGACGTACTTTGCGCTCCTTTTGGTAGACGAAAAGTAAGTATGGAACTACTTCCTGAGGTTGATTGTTTTTTAATTGGGCCGGCATTTCGTCTGATTGATTCGTTTAATTTGCTGAGATTGTACCGCTTTGAGAGTTGCGTGCCAACTGATACGGTTTGCTGAATTCTTCTTTCTTTTATACAGAAGTGTCCTTTTAAGTAGATACAGATATATCAACCTGATTAGTCTCGTATAGCTTACTTAATGGAATTATGGATAAAGTTTTTCTAGAATTTTGGGGATTTTCGGTGATAATCTTCCAGGTACCTTAACTCGCGTTAATTATATTTACTGAAAAGGTCAATCTACCTGCCTAATTGGTAAATTTGATTACCTGCCATAAGCATCATAAATTTTGTATTCAAACAATGAGCTTTAAAATATAAGTCGATCGGCATTTCGAGAACGTGTTGACGATTTTTTTGAAATTATATTTTTAATTTAATATAGACAAATAAAATTTCGAACTAAAATAAATTTATTTCGGCAATTATTGGAATAAATTGTGAATTTTGTTTAAACTGGACTCATGATTTAATACATAGTCTAAGGCAAATCTAAATATCTAACTATTATAACGAGAAGATATATATCCCATTTCAACAATACATTTAGTGCTATACTCGTACAATATTTTTTCTTCTATACTTTTTTATTCTGATTCAATTTTTGAACCACTATAAAATGTATTTTATGTTATTAAAATCAATGGCGCAAAATTCTAGCCGAATCTGTACGATGTCAAAACTGTTCTAGTATGATACTTGGTTAAAACGATAATTTTGTAAATTTTAATTGAGTTTAGCATCATACACTCTCTAGCATTTTTTTTAAATCTGAAATTGTCAAGAAACTATTTAATTTATTTTTATCGTACTAACATCAAACGCCTCTTTGACATTAACATACCTACGTCAAAAAAAGTCTGTTTGTCTGCCATTGTTTAAGGTGTGTTCAGATGAAATTAACTAAGAAAATTGTTTTTGTACGATACTAAGTTAGAAAATGTTTAAAAGTGTGAGTTAGTAAGCTACTTTAAAGTTAGCAGTACTCTTTGTCGCAAGAATAGGAAGATAACCAATTGCAGAAAAAAGCTTTTCTGCGGTATCTAAGAGCTGTAAGACAGGGTAGGATAAGCCTTGAAGCGACATGGCAAAAAGTCCATATTTTTACCACCCGAAAAGGTGATTAACTTCCTTCAATCTCCAAAAGACCAATTCCCTCTGCAAACACCTGCAGTGTACGCCTTTAAGCCTATGCTAAAAGTATGAAAATGAGAGTATTACTAAAATTGGTTGTTACTATACGTTTTAGAGAACATCATTATGAACGCTTTAAGCAACAAAAAAAAGAAGAAAAGTCCGTCATATATGAACATATAATGGATAATCCAGATGAACACCACTGGATTTACTTCGATAAAGCTAGAGTTCTAACTAACGAGCCTTACTACTTCCAACGTTTAGTTCGCGAAGCTATTGAAACTAAACGTCACCATAATTTCAATCGAGACGAGAGTTTCAAGCTTTCGCGAACGTGGGATACCAACTCCTCAAGCTCGATGCAACTGCCTTTTCACACCAACAGTGATACAGTGAGCACGGTTTGCTTTCTACTTGCGGCAAGTCAACAGCAAGATACAGAACCTCTAAGGCACCGCTACAACATGCGAAGGCAAAATCGCATATAACATCCAACTGGCAGTTTGCCGGCGACCGAGCTCAATGAAATGTTTAGCGAATCGTTCGGGGTGAGTACTGTATTGTACTCGATAAGTAACTTTCTGTAAATATACATCGCGGCTTATCCGAAAATTTGAAAATGTCATGTGTTAACAATCGCAAAAACCCTAAAAGTTATATTGAAACGAAAATTGTTCGAAATATTAGTCTGAGTTCAGTAAAAATACCTTAAAATGAAACTACAAGACTATCTTACCTCTTTGAGTCCATGTGAGAAATAGGTCTTATTATTTTACATATAAAATTGTTCGGAACTGTAAGATAAATTTTTAATATCGGTTACAGACATTTTTTTTTAATAATCATAACCCCCTCCGAAATATTTCCGTGGATACGCTCTTGTGATGTATATATTCATATCTCACAGGTGGTGTCACTCATTGTCAAGGCGAATATGTGTAGTGTTCTTCAAATTTTTGGCTTAAGGTTATTATTTCAAAATCTCGACACGACCCCTTATAATTAGTGCCCTCAAATGCCTTATGTTTGTGTTATTTTCCTGCTCAATTTGGTTCTTGATTGATTGATTACACATTTTACTTTGATTTCAAGGATAGATGGGAGCTTTTGTATACCAATTATACATACATATATAATTATGAAGTGAATTACTATAAGTGGATTGCATGAGTCTTCAAAACTTATAAAATTAAATACCTTGACCTCCGTCCTAAGCAATTCAAGCTATTTTCTTCAAACTTGTTACTTAAGGTTTTCGGTGATTCCCTAGAGGAGAAATTGAAAGTTTTGTATTAGCAGCAAGGCTGTGTATTGTTGCTGATTCTGTTGATGTGGCGGAGCAAAGACGTGAAGTGTTAATTAAAAATTGGCGCTCAGATGTTAGGGAGGCGTAGCGGTTGAATCAGTTGCTCAGACCTGGCAGAGGAGGCCCTCGTTATTCTCTCAAAAAGATAGGGTTGTTGAGTTGTGCACAGGATTTCCGAGAGCAAGGATAAGGTGCGAAACTTAAAGTTTTGCTCGAGTGGCATGTTAAGTAAACAATTCAAAAAAATTGATACCCTGGTCGTACCTATGCAATCTAAAGATGTTGTTGAAGACGACATTGAGCTTTCTTTGCAGAAATGGATGAAATTTCGCAACCATAGAATAATATGGGAAAAATTAAACTTTTCTCAAGTATTTCACTCGTCTTTATCGGCGTGTATGACTTAGCGGCAATTAATGAGCTTATCCTATGTTAGATTGCACGTAAAGGTTATACCGAGATTTTGAGCGGAATTCAAAAATTCAACACTTGTATTTAGATATAAACAAGCACTTATGTATATTTTGATGGGTTTGAGGCCAGTCCATTAGTCTTATCCCAAAGTGCTAGGTTTAGAGGTCCTCATTCACGCGATAAACACCATCTTTAATGAGACAAGACAGCAGCCTGTTCAATTTGTACAACGTAAGTTTACATATATGTATAACGAGCAGTTATCAATAAGGAAGGGGGTGGCCGTGGCGCGATGGATGTGTGCTCGCCTGTGAACCTCATGATCACAGGTTCGATCCATGCCGTCGTTTATGTCGTTTTAATTCCATTAAAAACCTTCTAAAAATTGTCATCAATGGGTTGCTGGTTTACTCATTACATGTTGTTCAGGCATAACACTAACAACATGTAATTGAGTTAAACTAGTATGCCCAACAAGGATGAACACGAATAAAATAATGTGAATTATAAGCGACATAGAAATAAGACACGGCATTCTCCGCTTTAGTTCAGCCGCCATCCCTGGAGATAAAATATCTGAGACAACAACCTTCAGTCTCAGAACATCGTGCCACACATCTTTCCTATCCTTCTTTCTCTTCCGTAACTTCACGCCCGCGCTGTGTTGAAACATTTAAAGGGTAATCATAATCCCTTGAGCGAGGGTAGATTATAAAAAAAAAAAAAAAAAATTGAAGTAAAGCGAAAAAAGTGATGGGCCAAGAATTGATACTTGTATAATTTGTGCGCAAAAGATTGGTCCCTCCGTCAAGATTTGCAAAGAAGTACTGGCGCCATCAGCCCAGAGAACATGGTCAAGAAGATGTTACAAAGCTATGAAAACTGGCAAAACATCTGTAATTTCACAGAGTATATTTTCAGAAGAATAAAAAAGAGAAGAAGAAAACGATCGGGAAACAGTTGAGCCGGCTAGTTGATCCCGCTAGGGAAACATGAGAGCCCCACAGAAGTAATGCAAAGAGCGGGCCCCGGGGGAGGGGCGGGAGTAGATCTACACAGAACTATAAAAATTACCTTATCTTCATCCAGTGCTTGACGAAGGTCCTCAACTACATCTTGCAAAGCGGTGACACAGCTGTGTTTCTCTCGAACACCACTCTGGGTCTTAAGAAAATCTCCATATTATTGTTGCCTTATTATGACGTTGCGAGTAGCTTTTAGAGGTGATGATGAAGAAGGCAAGCAGCTTAGGGGCAGATCCGGTCGTGAAGTAACGTTTTGTAGCGAGTTTTCAAGGTATTGGGAAACTACATAGCTTGGAAGCGAATCCGTAGTTATATTTTGCTTCGAGAGTGTATTGATCCGTTTCGGTGGATAAGACATGGTGGTGGTGATCAATGAAATAGGCATTGGAAAATGTTGTGATGATTTTTAATTCGTGAGAATGTGTTTTTTGCTTAAATTGAGTTGGATCTTAGCACATTTGTTTAAATTTTATATTTATAAAAATTTTATGGCGTTTACCGCTATTTTTGGTCTTAAAATAAAATAAAAAAAAAACGGTTTCGAGAAATAAATTTAATAAATCGGTTTAACCGAAATCAGTCCGTTTAGTCTGTAGGCGAATAGGCAGAGATACACAAAACTGTGAGACCCACTTTTTTCGTAACGTCAACTCTGATTAAAATCTGGAATTCAATTTTTTTACGAATGCATAACTGGCCATATAGTACCTTCATACAACGCAAGTAAAAATAATTATATAGACTTAAATAATGAATGATGAGGACAACTAAGATGGCTACAGTATGGTTTAAAGTTTTTAGGAAAGACAACACCCGAAGGAAGATAATGTTGAGATCTTTGCTGAGATATACGCGATTGTAGATGAGCCTACTCGAATACCAGATGTTGCTGGGCTCAAACTCTCGATTTGTTTCTTTCTTCTAACCCTAATAAGTATACCATATTGTTAAAGTCTGCATTTGGCACTTCGGACCATTGTGCAATATCAGCCAATTTCTCGTGTCCTATTCATCCAGTTAAAGAAAAGCATCTAGAACCGATTAACTGTTCACTATGTTTCCTCGATAGTGACGTTGGTTGATGCCAGTGCTGACATGATCACAGAAGTTATTTTTCATGGGATGCGTACTTTTATTCCTTACAGAATAAAGACTATAAAGTCTAAAGAAAAACAATGTCCTAAAGGCAGTAGAAATTTCTGGTCAAAAACGTAAAAAATTCAACTTCATATTCGGTTCCAACGCTCATCTGCAATCAATGACAAGCATATAACAAGCTCTTTAGATAAGGCAAATGTACTTGGGACTCATTTTTCTGCTAGCTGTACGTTGCTTGATATAAATATTGCCCCTCCTGTACTTGAGGACGTAAATCATTCAATAAGACAGGTATATTTCCGCATTCGTACAGTTTTTAAGAGCCCTTCGAGGTCTTGATATAGACAAATCCGTTGGTTCTGTTAGTAAGCCCCCCATTCTTCTGAAAAAGTATTCTTTATCGCATCGTATAGCCATTGCGTAAGTTTTTTCATCGCTCCTTTCTGTTCTGGAATCTTCCCTAGAAGATGGAAAACAGCATTTTTCCAGCTTGTTCCTAAGAAAAGGCGACCACTCCTATCGGACAATTGCACTTACGTCTCTTCTTCCCAAGGTCATGGAATCGCTGATAAATGATTCTGCTCAAGAAATATCTCGAAGATCGAAACCTTCTCAATGACCGGCAATGCGCAATTTCGCAGTTATCGTTCCACTAATGATCTGATGGCATATCTCAACAGAGAGTGAAACAAATCTTTACATTGTTTTGGAGAAAGTAAGATCAGACCAAAAACATAAATGTTAAAAAAAGAGCCGAGTTCTTCTATACAAAAACGTTTGTGTAACAAGATAGCCGTGAAAAGTACTGAGATCTAAAAGTACTCCAAGAATAATAATGAAACAGCTACAATGTAATAGAGAAATTTTATTACTTAATGATTACTGACTAAAATTTGATGGGATTACTGGTCAAGTTTTTTAAACCTTTTGAATTGAGCATAAACAAAACTTGCCAAGTAATCTCATCAAATTTTAGTCAGTAATCATTAAATAATAAAATTTCTCTATTACATTGTAGCTATTTCATTATTATTCTACTTTAAATATCCGGTATTAAACCTTCATGAAGTAAGAACTTGGAGTACTTTTAGATCTCAGTACTTTTCACGGCTGTCTTGTTACACAAATGTTTTTGTATAGAAGAACTTGGCTCTTTTTTTAACATTTATGTTTTTGGTCTGATCTCACTCCTTTTTGCAAAGATTTTAATATATTGCCATGTCAAAATCTCGAAAGATACGGAAAGATAGAAGGGTGGACTCTACCTACTAAAATCAACTTAGTTTATACCTTACTATTTCTCTTGGTATATTTTCTTTTTGTTATTGGTTGTTTTGATTTGCGCTCCAATTATTTTTTCTTGTCCTGGCAAGATACCTAACACTAACATACCTACCTTAATTACAGCAATCAGAAGTGCTCCATATAAATTAAACATTTTCTCAGAAAGTGGACGGATACCACGCCCCCTGAATGGAAACCCCCAATTTTTATGTTTGGTTCTTTATATGCGATTTTAGCCCTACCGTTCTACCAAATTTCATTATGCTATTGCAATCGGAATTGTGCCATATATAATTTACATCAGTTCTAATAAAATGGTCGGATACCACGCCCCCGAATGGAAAACCTCAAATTTTATATTTTTTTCTTTGTATACAATTTGAGCCCTACCACTTTACCAAATTTCATCGTTTTACAGCATTCGGAAGTGCTCCATTCAACCAACACCAATTTGGAGAAAGTGGGCGGATACCACGCCCCTTGAATGGAAAACCTCAAATTTTCGATTTTTTTCCTCTATTTGAATGACAAGACCTACCGCTGTGCAAAATTACAAGATTCTACGATGTCGGGAAGTGCTCCATAATTTTGATGATCTGTCAGTCAGTGAGTCAGTCAGTTACGGTTTTTGTGATTTTTGAGGCCTTATATCTCAGGAACCGCTTATGCTAGAAAATTGAAATACGGTGAGGCGCCTGTGCCTGACGAGCTTAGCAAATATTAGGACTTTTAAGTTTCTGACTTCATTGGTACTGAAAATAGGGAGGGGTCAAAAATCGCCTGAGTTTGTTCCTGTAAAAAGGGTGTAGTGCCAGAACTTGGCTGGGCACTACCGTGCCCTTTGATTATCGCGCTTGATATTTCTAAGGAGTTTGGTACCAGGCTCTCTTACCGATCTTCACCAAATTAATGCTGGTGTTCCCCAAAGCTCCGATTCGACACCGAATCTCTTCCTAATTTACATGAGTGATCTCTTGTCTGAAACTTCTAATCCACTTCATTGTTTTGACGATGACTCTACTCTCATCTTCTCATAATAGTTCGCAAATTCAAGTCCATCTCCTTCGAAAGTGGAATTGCAGCGATATCGTATGATTAGCTTATTAAGCTCCAGACCTTACACCATTGGTAAATGGTTTAAAAAAAACGTGTGGAGTTTAATGCTTTGGAAACTAAATGCTGTCTATTGTCGTTGAAGCAAAATGTCCCACTAATACCATTGTCCTAGAATGACACTAGCATCGAAGAAACTAAAAAGCTCTCAGTACTCACTCGAAGTAGCCAGTTATATTCCTCCCTTCTATCAGTTCACTCGTGATACCCGATCTGCTAGGAATGCTCATCAGTTCACCCTTGAGTCTAACTTTGGTCTAACCTTCAAATATAGAGATTCGTTTTTTAGTCTTGCCATTTCAATTTGCAAAGATTCAAAACCAATGTTCATCGACACCTCCTTTCTCTTTTCCCCTAATTTCCCCATCACCCGCGCTAACATTATAAAGGTCCTTACGAAGCAATCGTCTATAAAAGCAGGGGATCATGGGGGCATTATTAAAACTAGAGGTCATAAGTCTTACTGAGTATAAAAATTATTTCATTAATTGGCCATTGAAAGTTTATTCTTAAATTAATTTTAATTTTTAAATTATAAAATATTATTATAATTAATTGTGAGGCTTGGGAACTCCCATTTTGACCAAATTTCCCTGAGCCATAAGCTTAATCTATCTTCGTCGTTTAGTGGAAACTCTCTATTAGCATGATTTTTCTATTGAGTTTATTATTATTTATTTAGGCACTTACCACTGACAAAAAATGGAATGTGTGTGAATTTGACTTATATTCTTCGTTGATGAGCTCGTTCAACATAAATAAAGTTTCTCTTTAACAGAAATCAATCCTCGGCAAACGTGATCCCCTCTCAACCTCAATCAAGTTTGCCCGTGAAGCTACTAAATCCATACCACATTTAATTTATTGCTTCCGATTTTCGTATCATGTTGTAGATTATTATTATTATGATAACCTCTCGTCGTGGTGATGTAATTAAACACATCCTTTGCCTCTTAGTTCGCCTCTTTCTCGTTCCATTCGAGTAATAACCTCAAGCAAAACATAAGCTCATTTAACTTTAACATTTCATTATTATTATTGCTTCGTGTCTGATGGTTTTGTCAGACTACCTTTTCAGGAACCAAAAGTCTCCACCCAGACCGCCACCATTGAAATCCTTAGAGAATCCTTTTTGTTGTGACTTACATTCTCAATTATTGAACTCACTCACAACTATCTTGTTCCTCTATCAAGGATGGGTGTAAGTAAACTTAACTCAAACCGTCGCGTCGTCGGTATATTACCCTCTATTGCTGGTCCCATGGCGTCATAAATGTACTTCATTATGTATATTTATAAACTTAAGTGTATTAGTGTGAATAGATTGGAAATTAATAGGTTCATCCTTATAGAGAACAAAAATTATCTTCCTTCAATCCATCGAACTTACATAGAGAGTGAATGCAGCAGGAAATTGTTCTTCACAGTCTTGGTGGTATGTAACTATAATATTCTGTCCCTAAATGAAATTGAATTATTTTCCCATCAAAAGCTAATGAAAATGACCCCGATCAATATTGGTAAATGCTGACACTTCGATGTGAAGCGTTAAGGGAAGTCTTAAGAAAAAAAACCAAAATGGAACAGTCAGCAAACTAGATGGATAGAAAAGTAAGTTTATTGATCTGAATGTTAATTTTTTTTATAAAAGTAGCTTTGGCTTTTGCCGTCAACAGAATGCCATGTGATTTTTTAATCAAATATGAATTTATGCGAGAACAAAAATTACAAGTTGTTGCAGGGGTTTCTTAAAAAAATATAAGTTTTTATACTTATACAAAATTTTTAAAACATTTTTAAGAAAATATTTTGGAACTCCAACTATTTATAATTCCTTCTTATTGCATGATTAACAATTTAATAAAAACAAAAATATTGACCCGTTTTTGAAATATCGAATTTTTTAAAAAAGAATTGATTTTTTTTTTCAAAAATGCAAACACTTTCTTGTCAGTTTTAAAATGTTATGCTTTTCAATTTTTTTAGTTTTTCTCTATGAAAAATTTCATTAAAATCCCTTATGCCGATGATTGAAAATTGAAAATTCCAAAAAATTGTAGCTTGGTAGGTACAGTCAGTAGTATCTTAATATACATTTTTTTTATTGAAATATAGTTCTTAAGAATTAATTGACAGAAAATAAAATGTACGATTGGATCGCACAAACTTGCTCTAATGTAAAAGTACTTTGGAATTTAAAAATTGCTCATAAATATGTAAATACAAAAAATGAAATTAATTAGATATAAAAATTTAAATGCATAAAATTGCCGTCTGATTTTTAGAAAAGTATGAATTTATGCAAACAAAGTTTAAAAATTAAATCAACTTGTTTATAAGTAATTTCTTTTAAATTTTTCAAGAAAAAAATTTGGGATGCCAATTTTAAATTATTAGTTATATATATTTAAAGAAATAATTTCACAAAATAATAAAAATAATAAATTTTTTTTCTCACATCTTGTAGAATGTATTAAAAAACTTTTAATAGTCTTAAAATAAAAAAAAAAACTTTTCTGAAAATTTGAATATATGTATAAAACTATTCAAATTTTCAGGGAGCTTTAGCATAAAAATAATGATCAAAATATTTTGTACCGTTTTAAAAATAAATAAAAGCAAAAAAAAAAAACACATTTTTTTTTACTTTTAGAGGAATGCTTCACGCACCATAAGGAGGTATCCATACCTCGTCGTGTGCTGGACTCTCCAAGGGTTTTAAAGCCTTGGCATGCCAGCTAAACCTCCAAAAGTGGCTCGATGGTCTCCCCCTCGGGACTACTTTCGCATTACTTCGAGGGAGGTCCTTGTCTAGGCGGGTTCGGTCGTTCCTTGAACTGGATCCTCTCGTTTCTTAGTGCTCAGGATTTTGGTCAAATATGAGCTTATTTGCATCCATTGTTCATCATTCTCAAGCATCTTCTGGATCAAAGGGCACGGTAGTGCCCAGCCAAGTTCTGGCACTACACCCTTTTTTACAGGAACAAACTCAAGTGATTTTTGACCCCTCCCTATCTTCAGTACCAATGAAGTCAGAAACTTCAAATTCCGAATATATGCTAAGCTAGTCAGGCACAGGCGCCGCACTAAATTTCAATTTTCTAGCACAAGCGGTCCTGAGATATAAGGCCTCAAAAATCACAAAAACCGTAACTGACTGACTGACAGATCATCAAAATTATGGAGCACTTCCCGACATCGTAGAATCTTGTAATTTTGCACAACGGTAGGTCTTCTCATGCAAGCTAATTTCGAAAGGTTTTAAAAACTTGACAAGTGAACCCATCAAATTTTAGTCAGTAATCTTTAAATAATAAAATTTCTCTATTACATTGTAGCTGTTTCAATATTATTCTACTTTAAATATTCGGTATTAAACCTTCATGAAGTAAGAACTTGGCGTACTTTTAGATCTCAGTACTTTTTACGGCTGACTTGTTACACATTTTTTTTTTTGTATAAGAGAACTTGGCTCTTTTTTTAACATTTATGTTTTTGGTCTGATGATATTATCTTGATTGGTTTCGCCCATAGTTCGATTCAAATCGAGGCGGAGAGATTCCCATCTGTTGCACTCGAAGACAGTGTGGTATATGTCATCATAGTTCGAATCTTCATACTGGCAAGAGGGGCTTCTTGTTTTACCCATCTTATGCAGGTAGGAGTTGAAATATCCGTGACCGGTAAGGAACTGGGTGACGTAATAGTTCACTTCGCCGTGTTTCCGGTTACTCCATTCGCCCACCTGTCCGATGAGCCTTGCAGTCCAGCGCCCTCTGCTTTCAGACTCCCACCGTTCTTGCCACTTCCGCTGTGTGAGAGCTTTTGCCTCTGCCATCGCCGCTTCCACTCCAATTTCAGCTTTGTTTTCGTATACGTACTTTCTTTCTGCAGCAAGGAGGTCTATTGGTGTCACACCTGCGACCACTAGAACAGCTGGCTCCGACACTGTGCGGTACAAAAAAAAAACATGGTTCCAAGGGGGGTATCATTAATAACTATCTATCAAAAAAAAAAAATTGCAAATACAAACTTGCTTCAACAAAATTAATTTTTTTTTTTAAATCTGTGGAACAGTTTTTGAGAAAAATAATTATTTATAAGATCTCGAAAAAAATTCGTATAGCAGGGGTCGTTATTTTTTGTGTGGGGAGAAAATGTAAATATGCTATCTACCAAGTTTAAGGAAAATCGATCGAGCCGCTTAGGCTGTAGGACATTACAAATATTGATTTTCAGTAATTTTTTTAATGGTTACATTATATTCTTATGATATACTCGTATTACCACATATGAATGAATTGAACTAGAGAATTTTCATAATTTTTCTCCTAAAATAATAATAACATCGCTTCTTCCCATTATATATCTAACTCATAAAAACACTGAACGTCTGAATCGATAAATAAATTTTGCAATAAGTATTTTTTCATGAAAATATATTTTTTCTACTTATTCGAAATTTAATTTACCAACTTTGAAATTTACATAAACTTTTGCATGGTCGTGTAAGTTGGTGCAAATATTTTGTTATCATTTCATAAACTATCTGTTATAATATTTGAAAATCTTATAATTAGTTTGGTGGTTCGGACTTTATCGCGCTTAAAAGTACTGCCTCCATACAAAACAAGTACCTATTACAAAAAAGTGTGAAAAAACGTCCAAAGTGTAAAAAATTTCCAACTTGAGGGTGTGGAAAATTTTAATGGTCAACTTCTTTCAAAAAAAAAACATCATCTTTAACCTTTACTGGGAACAAAACCGGGATTTTTATCAATTTGGATAATTCTGTAAGTGGGCGTGGCAGTGTGGGTAAAAATTTATTGTGACACTGTCTTTCCAAAATTAGTTTCATTTCTACAAATTTAATTCAAATCGGTTAAGTGGTTCGGTTTTTATGGACTTTTTTCCGTTCTCCCATACAAATGGTCCCACTGTGCGCCGCACTATGGGACCAAATGATAAAATCCATCTCAAAAATGCTTTTGGTGAATTTCGTAATTTGAAAAATCAATGGTGGGATTATATACTAGAAATAGGGTTCTTCCTAACACAGTAAATTTTTTGTATCTTACTTTTGTTCTAGGTACCTAAAATTACCGTTAAAAATGACATTTCGATATTTTTATTTTTTAGAATTATTGGAAGTGAGAGTTTGAAGTCAATTATTTCGTATTTTTCTGGACAGAATGTACATATTATAAGTATTATACCTTTTTGAAAAGCCCAAGCCCTTTTCTTTACAAAGCAGTTATATTTTTTCAATTAAAGGTTCACCAGTAGATAAATTAATAAAAAAAAATGAGTAAGGTGAAGTTTTCTCTGTTAGCTCCGGCTGCCTCCCTTTAGTTAATGGCTGTTTTGTATTCTAAATATATTCTGAATTTGGAAGAAATAATAAAAACTTTCGCATTTTCATGCATTTTTGTTTAAGAAGAAAAAACATATGATGAGAAAGAAAAATAAGTTTTTAGAAGAAAAATTCGTATTCTTATAACTTTAGTGTTAAGTGATGAAAAAAATTAAAACTTGGCAAAAATGTGGTACCTTTATTGACGCACATATGTAAGTGTGTATTCCAAAAAGTTTAAGACCAATATTTTATTACTTTTAGCTCAAAAATAAAAAAAAAATTTCTTATTTCTTGTCAAAAGTTCAAAAAAACTAACTGTTAACACATTTTCGTAAACATCATATAAGTGACTATGTTTCCACAAAATTTATAAGTTTTTATCAGTTATTTCCAATATTATTAAAATTCAAAACTTTATTTTTAGAATAAAATATTTGTTTTCCAATTTTAAACTTCCTTACTCATATTTAAATTAAAATAAAATTTGCTCTTATGTAAGAGTACTTTGGAATTTAAGATACATTTTATAAATATGAAACATAAATTTAAAATGAAATTGCCGTCTGATTTCTAGAAAAGTGTGAATTTATGCAAACAAACTTTAAAAAGTCGTTTTATTATTAAATAAATAAATTTTTAATATAAGAAAAAAATGTGGGATGCGAATTTTAAGTATTTAATAATATTGATTTTAGGAAATAATTTCAAAAAATAATCGTTCATAGGTTTTGAAGATAATTATTGATTTTTCAAAAAAAAATTTTTTTCAAAAAAAACCCAACAAATAATTTTTTGAATATTTTTATATACAATATTATTTTATACTTAGGGGGACTCCTGCTGAAAATTTTTGGTCAAAATCGTTAGAGCCGTTAATGAGAAAGTCGAAAATCAAAAAAAACGGTTCTATGACAGGTACCGTTAATAACATTTTGCCCCAAATTTTTTTTTACCAAAACGTAGTCCATGCCCATAATATCACACCTATTTTTTTTTATCAAAATCGTTAGAGCCGTTTTCGAGATAAATAAGATTTTGCATTACGGGTGTATGGGGTTTAGAGGTAAAAAAAAAATTCAATTTCCCCTCTAGGGAATCACCGAAGACCCATAACTATACCAAGTTTGAAGAAAATAGGTCCAGTGGCTTAGGCTCTAGATCGAGGTACAGACATACAGACATACAGACAGACAGACAGACAGACAGACCCACTTTATTCGTCTTCGCTATCATCGTAATGTCAACTTTGATCAAAATCTCGAGTTCGATTTTTTTTCCAAATGCAGAACTTGCCCTATAGTACCTACATATATCGCAAGTAAAAAATCATAATTAAATAAAAATAAAAGCCAAGTATTTGAGGGTGGGAGGGGGTGTGTGGGGTATGTTACATATAATACAAATGTAGGTACATATAAATAACACAAAACAGAAGAAGACAAAAAGTTAACAGTCCACTTAGAATAGAACTGCATACAATATGGAAACTGAATAGTAAACAATACCAAAAGCAACAACGAAAGCAAACGAAAAGAGTCTAAAAGGTGATAGAGTTGGCATGGGATAGCCAAATTGTTGTTGTAACATTAATCAATCAAGAGGCAAAATTCATAGATAATGTAATGAGATGATTACTAAGCTTTTATTCTCAATAAAGCGTTTGAAGGATTCGGATTAAATTAAAAAATAAAATCTAAATTAGAGAATTTATTTGCGAGGAAATGTTGAAGCTCAGCTACTAACGAAGATGTTCTTCACACTTTATTACGGGTATATACATCTGATCCGTGTATATCTGGTCTGGGAAAACCAAGAACAAAAAATGATACCAAAGAATTGTTTGACGAGGCTAAAGAACTTTTAGACATGAATAATTAATATACCTAGTAATAAGGTGTACTTTGGAATTTCTTTTTTTTTGTCTTAAGGGCGAAAAACTATTATATATCAAAAAGGGGCGTGGCAGTAAACGGATTTTACTTAAAAAAAAAACACTTTTCATAAACTCACATATAAAACTTAATTTAAAAAATGCCTGCTTTTAATGAACTTTAAGTTGAAAATAAAAAAAGGGGTGTGAAAGTAGGCGGGAAAGTGGGCAGAAAAAATATAAATGCGATGTCTTAAATTTAAAAAACCTCAAAAACAAATTTTAGGCTTTTGTGTTCAATAAAAATAAGAAAATAACAAAAATCAAAAAAATATGGGCGTGGTAGTGGGCGGATTTTATAAAAACTACTTTCAAATGTTTTCATCGGTAAAAGAAAAAAATTTTACAAATTTCATCCAAATTGTTGCAATAATTCTTGATCCAACAAATTTTGCCCATATAAATTACAATATCTACAAATTTGTTATTTTATTTTATTAAAAAAAAAAAGAAAATAATTTATTTATATTAAAAACGTTTTAATATTTTAAATTCTTGGTTATACAAGTATAAGTGCGCAAAATTTCAAAAAAAAAAAATGTTGAGAAACGAAAAAGTTATGGATTTTTGAGATGGTTTGCACCATTTGGTCCCATAGTGCGCGCGCCGCGCCGCGCCGCCCCATTGAAATATATTTTGTTGTTGTCTATGTATAATACGGCCATGATTTTTATGATTTGCCATCGTCCCAAATTCAACAATGTTGCTTGTTAAGGAATCCATTCATCCAGTTATGGACCTCGTCGCTGAATGTGATCTTTCTTCCGGAATTTGGGTCAACTTCCAATTGCTGGAGAGTCCATTTAGCGAGCACACGTCGTTATAGCTTTGAGATTCAAGGGTAGTTGAAATTCGACGGCCGTAGGCCTAAGTCATGGCGCAAAATTTGCAAGTTGTGATTGACGAAAGGTCTAGATTTAGTCTTCTGCTCGGAATTGACTGATTCAGATTCTCCTGCACAATAACAAGGACAGCAACGATATTTTCGGCAGACCTTATGCTCCGTTGACGTGAGGGTGAATTGTTCACTAATCCGATCGACTCGAATTTAGGCACCACGTTTTTGATAGTCCTCTCGGAAGGACGATAATGGCGACCGTTAAATGAGGAAAGCGCGTTGGAAATATTAGTAGAAAAAAGGCCTATTTTCACAAATCAATTTAATCATTTCCTCTATCAGGTATATATCCATTATCACCTGTCAAAGTTTACACAATTCTGTTGGGAAAACTCTTTAGTATGTATTTGTAAGTTAGGTTTAACTCGAGCAACTTTTTCGCAGCTCTTATGATTTTTTGTGATCAAGTTTCACAAATCGAAATACCTATGTCAATGTCTGCCTTCTCAACATTTTTATAGTGTTAGGTATTGTTCTATTAAGATTTCGATTAAAGCCAAAATATTTCAAAACAAAAAATTCAAACCCTTTGGTTGAAAGTCTTTTACTCTAATGATGAAATCTGAAAGAATATCAGCTTCCAGTGCAATTGTGACATAAGAACATAATTTGAAGCTTCATAGGTATCCCATCAAGTGAGCTCGATTTCAAATCAAACTATACACCAACAGTTTTGTATTTCTTTTTGAGAAAATATCGACCTACATCCAAGCTGAAACCAAAAGAAAAATCTATTAAATTGCTGCTCCTACTCCCAATGGAAAATGAAACAAAAAAAAAAAAAAAAAACAAAAGAACAAAAGAACGTTAGCTTTTGAGCATTGGCAAGTTTAAAATTCTGGTTTGCTTCCTTGTTGTGTATTGACTTTTTCATCGTCGCCTTAGCACACTCGGAGTGGAGTCTTGATAACACCAACGTAAAACATCCACGCAGTAACCTGAGAGAAGCGTTAAAATCCTATCCGACTGGGTGTGCAACGATTTGGTGTGGTGTGGGCGGTGTGGTGGACTGCAGAAGCTTACGACTCAACGTATCTTCAGATTCGGCTCCTTTGAGATCCACAAACTCTGCACTAAGTGACAGTCGAATAACTTTCATAACATTATTATCTTCTCCTTTTATACCGTTAGCTGCGTTGGCAAAGCTGACGATGCGGCAGCATTCACCATTGGATAGGGCTGAACACGTTTCGTTTTCCTGTTTGTTGTGTTGTCCCATTCGATGTTCTAAGCTCGTTTATCTACACTTCAGTATTTCACATGATGATGATGCAACATTTTATTTTTCTGCTCTTCTGTGCCTCCTACTATACCTGTCCCGAGGGAGGGACTTTACAGAAGCAGTAATTTTTTTTTACAAGGCCACATCGACCGAACCGACAAAAGTCAGACACCAGAGAAAAGCGGAAGACGACCAGGATCCATTTATCAGATTTTAGGTGTTAACCATTTCCGGGGCAGCTTGTGCGGTGAGGTAGCACCACAACTCTATGAATACCTTGTGGATATGTATGTAGCACAAACTGGCATTATAATATATTTAAAAAACTTTACGCACCAGGAGCTCATGCAAAACAAAAGAGATTGAGGTTATCATCGGGGTTGATGATGATGGTGTCGAATGTTGACAACCGAAATTGGCTTGTAGATGATTGCGCAATATGCAAAACAAGGTTTTTCTTTCAATATTTGTTCGCTATTGGAAGGAGCTACCTTTGTTTGTAGATTGTTCGTGTATTGATGACAATGAGGGTCTGCGGTTTGGGCATGTGGCTGCAGGAACCATCAGCTGCGGATGACCCGGAAACCATTCAGAAAGTACCTTTCTTCTGTAGCTTTATTTTGATAGTAATCGGTGTGGATAACCGCGGGTAATTTGTCGATTACCATGCATCCATTGCATATGCATGAACAAGTTCACACACCGCACATTTTTTAACACGTTGGTCCTGGATTACGGAGGTATGTACATACATTTTAAGGTGGATACAAAATGTCAGAAGTGGAATATATTTTTACTTGCGATATAGGTACTCGTACTATAGGGCAAGTTCTGCATTTGGAAAAAAAATCGAACTCGAGATTTTGATCAAAGTTGACATTACGATGATAGCGAAGACGAAAAAAGTGGGTCCGACAATTCCGTCTGTCTGCCTATATGTCTGTATGTCTGTACCTCGAACTACAGCCTAAACTACCGGAGGTATTTTCTTCAAACTCAGTAGTTAAGGGTCTTCGGTGATTCCCTAGAGGAGAAATTGAAATTGTTTTTTTAGCTCCAAAACTACAGTACCCCCCCTACACCCGTAATACAATATCATATTTATCTCAAAAACGGCTCAAACGATTTTGATAAAAAAAAAATTAAGTGTGATGTTATGGACATGAACTACATTTTGGTCAAACAAAATTTTGGGGCAAAATGTTACTAGGGGTTTTTTTGATTTTCGACTTTCTCATTAACGGCTCTAAGGATTTTAACCCAAAATTTTTAGCAGGAGTCCCCTTAAGTTTAAAATAATATTGTATATAAAAATATTCGAAAAAATATTTATTGGGTTTTAAAAAAAAAAAAATTAAATCAATATTTTCAAAACCTATGAACGATTATTTTTTGAAATTATTTCCTAAGACCAATATTATTAAATACTTAAAATTCGCATCCCACATTTTTTTCTTGAAAAATTTTAGAGAAATTTCTTATATAAAAAATTTATTTAACAATAAAACGATTTTTTAAAGTTTATTTGCATAAATTCATACTTTTCCGGAAACCAGACGGCAATTTTATGCATTTGAACATTATTATCTCATTAAATTCATGTTTTATATTTATAAAATGTATCTTAAATTCCAAAGTACTTTTACATATAAGAGCAAGTTCGTGCGATCCAGTCGTGCATTTTATTTTATATTTAAGCTGGGACGAACCTTATTTTCCCATTTATAGATTGTATTTTCGAATTACTTGAATAATTGAAGACATTGCATCAAGGACGATTTAGACGAAAAATAGATTAGATGCACCATAGCTGGTGGAGAACTAGTGACTTTACAGATCTCTGTTACAATCTTGTTTATTTGAAAACACATTTCTTTAAAGACGGTATGGATTCAAAATGAGAAATTTTCGTGGTAGAATAATATGAGAATGCGATTGAAAATACCAGAAAATGCTACCTCAAGTGAAGGAGGTTACAAAAATCCTGCAACTTGATGAAAAGACTGCTACTTTCACAGTCAAGCTTGATCCTAATGACCTTAATAACTAGTTTGGTCAGATGACCCAATTACCCACTAACTTTGAACCCAAAGCTGATGGTTTTTATTTTAAGACTGTAATTGAAGATGAAGTTATTCGGACATTCAAATCTTTGAGGTCTAAGTAGAAGAAGATGTTATTCTACAGTTTACAGTCACGGCTCCCATTATTACATTACTACTGGCCGATAAGCCTAGCGTGCGTGTCTTCGGTTTCAAGAGTATCAGAGACAAAACGGAGCCTTGGGGCAAACTCTATGAAATACTTTAGAAAAATCAAGTGCAATTGTTTTTGTACGTTTCGATGACCTTGGAAAGAAGGGACGTTAGTTCGATTGGTCGGTAATTGGACAAGGAGGAATATTTGGAGGGCTCACAGCTGTACCGAACCAAGTCAAGATTTCCGCAAAATTGACCTCTATTTAGAGCAGTAATGAACTACATAGTTCATTTACAGCTACATAGTTCTATTAAGAGCTGTAATGAACTATACATAGTTAATTACAGCTCTAAATAGACGTCAATTTTGCGGAAATTTTGGCGTTGGTTTTGGATTTTTTTAAATTGACTTGGTTCGGTACAGCTGTGAGCCCTCCATTTAGGGACCGGCTGGAGAAATGCATCTACTCGTAAAGATACCCAAGTATAGTATGACAAATAGAAAATCTTACGCAATTATTTTACCAACGTGGAGGAACACCTTATCACAGATATGTAGGTATACATATACCTGGTGTATGTACCTACGGGTGTGATGTCTTGTAAAAATAAGTTCTTATTTTCATGGAAATAAGACTTGTAACCAAAATGCTTAAGTTTTTTTTTTCGATCTCAATATTTTGATCAGATTCTATATTAGGTTGATAGGGAAGTAAGAAGAATTGAGTCTCAAAATTCAAAAAATTTAATTTTATCAAAAGAATCAACTTTTGTGGGAGGAGTAGTCATTCGGATATTTTTCATTATAAGCCGCAGAGTTTATATTTAAGATAAAAAAATATCATAACATTTCAAAAGAAAATACATAAGATGTACGCCTGCATCCGATAACTAGGTCGCATGAACTTGATCTTATGTAGAAGTCTAAGAATTTCAAAAATGAGAAAAACTGTTCATATAAGCATAAAATTTATTTTTGAATAGGAGCTAAAAACACAATGCCATGTGATTTCTCAAGCAAATATTACCTTATGCAAGAACAACAATTATAAGTCGTTGCAGTGGTTTCTTAAAAAATAAGCTTTTATGTAAAAAAAGTTTCACATATTTTTAAGAAAAAATTTTGGTACACCCACTCAAAGTTTTTATTATTGTACGAATAAAAAATAAATTCCCAAAAAAAAAATATTGAGTCGTTTTTAAGATATCAAATTTTCCAAAAAAAAAATAATTTTTTTTTTAATTTAAAAAATATTTTGTAAAGTCTTTTTATTTGAAAACTTTTATTTATCAAGTTGAAAAAAAATCGAGCATGGGGTTTTCGGTCTTACCGATTGGTTCCAAGGGAGGTACCAAAAATAATAATTTTTTTGAATTTTTTTTCAACCATAACATAGTTTTAACTAAATAATTTTTTTTTAGTTTTTGAGAAAAAAAAAATATTTATAAAACTTCGAAAAAAAACTTCGTATGGCCGGTACCGTTATTTTTGGTCTTAAAAAAACGTGTGGGGGGAAAAATTTAAAAACAATATCCACCAAGTTTGACGAAAATCGGCCGAGACGTTTATCTGAATTTAACCAATTTCGCCTAATACTACGTTTTCACCAAGAGTAAATCCGGGATTTAAGTGGATTTACCATAAATCTTCTTTAAATCTCAAAGATTTACCATACAAATTTATTTCGTAAATCTAGTAGATTAGAAATAAATCTCTAATAAATCTTCAAAGGGTCTATCGGTCGAATTTCGAACTGACCTAACATCCATACCGTGCTAAGCTATCTCGATGATTTTTCATCGTTTGGCACAAATGAAACTTTCTTTCTCTCGCTTCTACTTTATAAGAAAAATTGAAACAACATTAGCATTTTGATAGATGCTGTCAAAGTTAATCTTCTTATTAATCTTTCAGTGCGGTGCAAACACCACATAAATCTCTTGCCTTAAATCTCAGATTATCTTTTGGTGAAAACCTAGTATTAAAATCATTCATGCTTCAAGTTTTATTTGCGTGAATAACCTTCGATTGATATATGTATTATATATTAGAAGGGTACGAAAACATCTAACTGATGACTTCAACGATCGTAGCTGGGAGAATAGCATTTATACTAGAGGTCGCAAGAGAGTCTCAGCCCTAATGATTATCAAGGATGAATTCGCCGACTCAGGGGCGAACGCAGGTAGGGGTGTCAGTGTTTAAACCCCCGAAACAACCAAAAAAAAAAGAGGCTGGGTGCGACCCACACTGATAACTTCCCATTTGTGATCTTGAAAACTTTATATTTAGCTTTTTTCAAATAACCAAATTTTCAGCGAAACATGATAATTATTTTGTATACATACTTCGATCATAGAGCAGTAGATGGAAGATCCAAGTAGATGGTTTCATAGTGTAATTGTTGTTGCGGTTTTTCCGGATTGAAAGGCTGTGATCTGCACTAGATATATACAATGACTTCTGTTTTAAAAATCGATGATAATTGTGGCATACTATGATATTAGGAAATTTGCTTTGTTTTGTTGATGATGAGGATACTTAGTTGCTCATTTTATGTTTTTTTTACAGAAAATGTGTTTAACTAATTTTAAACTTTTCTATTTAAAATGTTAAATTTCTTGTAATAATTACGAAGGTTGGTAGGTACGTATTATATACTGAATTATAGATTTCCGTGTTTTTTAATATATCTGTGTTTCTACACCTAAGAAAACATTGAGTAGAATTTTACATATTTTTCATGGACAAAAAGATAAAAACATATTGTGACGTTTTCTTCAATTTTACAATAGCTATTAATGGAATTTGAATATGTGGGACTTGGGTACAACTGAACAACCTTATTCATATACGTATGTACAGTACATACATTTTTCTAAAAACTAAGTTGATAGTAAAATTATAAAATTATGTATTATATTATAGAAATTACTTTATTATTTCGGTTCCAAACATTTTAATTGAAAAAAATTTAAAAAAACGAAATATTTTTGTTAAAACTGTCAATTTGATACTTGTCAAAATTTAACCATATGTATTGTATTATGTCGATACTCGATACCTTCCCGTAAGAATGTACTAAGCGACACTTTTTTGGAAAATGACTTTTTGATGAGGAAATATACTAATGTTAAGGGCCACGTTTTGGCCTGTGTTTCGCCAACCTATTGTGCATGAAAAGGAAACTAGAGTACAAATAAAAAAACTTATCAAGTGCCATGTTTTCTCATTAAAATAATGTTGCCCCCTGAAATTTGTATTATATGCCAAAAAAATTATGCTAAGCAACATTAATAAAGATCTCATTGTCCTGAGCAACAAAAAAATTTGTTAGATGTCACTTAGTTTAACCAAAATTGTCTCTTAGCACACTATGATTAAACTAGAACTTTCTTCGTTTTTTTCGTTTCCTGAACAATTTTAGAAATGTCGCTTAGTATACATTCTAACGGGAAGGTATCGATGTATAAAACAACATACTTTAGAAGGCACTATCGGTGTTCATTCCCAAGAAATTCGACTTGAAATACAATTTTAACTAGTTTTCACTAGAATTTTTAATAGTTTTTTTATTTGAAAAAAAAACTTTAATTCAATATTTGTCAACATTTTACCAATTGTACAAAATTATACTATGTAAAAAATAAACTAAATTAGAAGTCAATATCACTACTAGTTCTCGAGAAATTTGAGTCGAAAAACAATTTTTACCAATTTTCAATAGAATTTTATATAGTTTTTTATTTTTTGTAAAAAAACTGTAAACTGATTTTTTTTGAAATTTTCACCAGTTATCAAACACATTATTTTTCGTAAAATAAAATTATTTTGCGTTTCAAATTGTTTTCCGTTCTTAGACTCTCTGGGTTATGAATTTTTTTTCAGTTTTTTTTTATTTAAAAAAATAAAGGTATATTCATTTTTTTCCAAATTCATACCAAATCTGTATGACCTTATAGTGAGTACACTAAATTTTATTTGAAATCAATAGCATTATTTTTTCGTGAGATATTTGAAACTAACCAACATTTTTACTTTTTTTTTAAACCGTTATAGTGAAAAACCTACTCACTGAATTTTAATAAACGCCCTTTCAGCCTCTTTCGAAGTTATTATCTATTACAAAAAATTTATTTGAAGTCGATATCTTTACTCGTTCTTGAGATATCGACGACGAAAAATGGTACAAGAACGTACGGACGTACGAACGTACGCACGTACGAACGTACGCACGTACGAACGTATGAACGTACGAACGTACGAACGTACGAATGTACGAACGTACGTACACACACACACACAGAAATCTCTCTAAAAATGATTGATATAGCCTCTAGGGACCTTGAAACGTCGAGAAATGTCAAAAATTCCAATTTGACAAATCGGACCGATTACAATAACTCCCTATGGGAAGTTAAAAATAACGGTACGAATCATCTTTTGGAAACCCTCTTGGAACCATTTTATTTTGTTTGTTTTTGATTTTCTCGAAAACTGTACAACCGATTTTAATCATTATGAAGCTCCTCCAAATTTTAAATATTGAGCGCTTTTCTTTTTTAGTTCAGAGTAGTACCTGAACTGTCAAACAAAATATCGTGTTTCTTTTTTAGCTCAGAGTGTATAACAGTTCAAAGATTGTGTTTCTTTTTTCGTTAAGAGCGTGTTCAGAGATTGTTCAGAGCGCACTCTATGAGCTCGGTATAAAATAACTGAGTAGACAGAGTTAAATGCTGAAATCATTCTGACAGACAGAAAAAAAAAACTATAAAATAATTTAGAGCTCTAAGAATACACTGGATTCGGAGAAAGTTCAGAGCATGTTTGACATCCTCATGCTCTGTTCAGTGCTCTACTCTGAATGAAAAAAGAAAAACGCCAATTATTTTTTTTGGAAACTCACCATTAAGTGTTAAAAAATCTTTTTCGAAAATCGTATTTTTCTCAAAAATGGCTCCGAGAATTTTGATAAATTTTAATTTTAATTTAATAAGAAAAAATTAAATTAAGACATTACTGAGTGTACCTACCATAAAACCAGTTTTTCGAATTTTGAATTTGTCATTATATGCAGAACAGATTTAAATGAAATTTTGTATAGAGAAGCTTCTAGTTAATATTGGCGTACCAAAATTTTTTCTTAATTACCTATGTTTTAAAAATCTTTTATAAAACATATTATGTATTTAGCTCTTACTACTAAACTACTATTTATAAAATAATAACTTAAGGAGTTGTTTTAGTTATTTAAAAAATGAATTTTTTACTTATGAACATTTTTTCTCTAGAAATAATAATTTTTGAACTTTTTACATAAAAGCAAATTCGTGCGACCCAGTCGTGCATTTTATTTTATGTATGTGTCTTCGTATTTTAACGAAACTGTCCTATTATGAATTGATCATTAACAAATAGACACACGAAGCCAGCAGCAATTGCGTTTTTGATGACTGACATTATGTGTTTAAGTATATGGGCAGTAACGGAGCAATTTTGAGAGTTTTTGATGTCTCCAAGGTCGGAGTGTGTTGTATTGCAGCAAAAAAAAAAACTAACTCATTTCGTTTGTTCCAAAGTTACAGTTACTGATGAGTAGCACATAGCACCTTCTGGAAGCGTTGTGATTATTATTCTGTAGTATAGTAGTTAACGTAGGTACCAGTTGAGTGTCCTTATGTTTTCGGATAACTGTTTTTCGTATGATCGCAAAAGTACAACAAGATATGATTTCACGTATTAATAAATTCCCAAAGAGAGAGCCTGCAAACAAATACATCAAGACAAGAGGCAAAGAAAGTGCCGATGGATAGAAGAACAAGAGCTTTTCGAGAACTTTGCCAACAGAAGAGGAACACCGGTAAGAAACGAAAAGGTGTACGGCAAGCGGGCGTGTGATACAATATTGGGATGTCATTGCAGCAATGAAGTTCAGAAGTTCAAGATAAGAAGGCCCGAACATTTATCTTGCAAAGACGATTAAGAGAATATCCTACACTGACAATAAAATCTAGGTATATATGACAAAAATGTAGGTTGATCTGATAAAAATTTTTTCAATATACGTCCAACAAAAAGTTTTGTCAAATTGATAAAAATTACAGAGGTAACAAAAAATATTTTGTTGTATCCACAAAATTATTTTGCTATGCTAACAGATTAATTTGTTGAAATAACAAAAATATTTTGTCAATATGACAAAATTTTGTAAAATTTACAAAATTAATTTGCCATATTAACAATTCTTTTGTTGTATTAACAATTTTTTTTGATAGTGTTAAAAATTTGATTTTTTTATTATTATCGGATTAACAAAATTGTTTTGTTACATTGACAAAATATTTTGTTAAATCAACAAAAATTTCTTGTTATATTTTGTTAAATTAACAAAATATTTTGTCAATTTTACAAATTTCTTTTGTTGAATCCACAAAATTATTTCTGTCAAAATAGTTTTGTTTTGGGATCTAAGTCCACAAAAATTGGCGTTTCGTCCCTACGATCTCACATGCAACCATTTGTGAGGGCGTATGGACAATACGCAATTTTTGATTAGTTCAGTTAATCTTACATCGATTTTTTTAACAAAAACCAAATGTGAACTATATCATACACAAAAGAAATGTCATGGTCAAAAAAATATGCGCAGAATTTTTTGGTTTCCTTACAAAATAGTTTTATCTATAAGATAATATTAATTTATCAATATTACAAAATAATTCAACCGCAAAACAAAATATTTATCATTTAAACAAAAATGTTTTCATTTTTTGTTAAATTGACAAAAAAATTAACAAAAACTTTGTGATATTGACACGCATTTACAAAACAGATTTTTTGTAGATACAACAAACATTTTGTTAACATCACAAAAAAGTTTGTCGATGTGACAAAAATCTCTGTTTTATTTTGTTATATTAACAAAACTTCGTTTGTTAAACTGACAATATTATTTGTAGTGTATATTTTTTTAAACTGAAAAAAAATCATGCTGAATTATAAAAATTTTGTGAAATCAACAAAATCATTCTTTCGTATTGACAAAAATTTAATCAAAACGATAAAATTGTTTGTTTAAAGTCAACAAAACGTTTTTATCAATATTAGCTAGGAATTTATTTTCAGTGTATACAGAGTATCTTAGTAAAGGTATCTATTGAGAATTAGAAATCAAGTTCTAATGTTAGGCATATTGTACCATAGACCAACAATTACAATCAAACGATCTTGACGAAGTTATTCAAATAAGGCTACTGAAGGCGCGGGCTTGGTGCCGAACTATTCAAGATGATAGGCAGCGATGACTTAGTTAGGAATATGCACCAGCTCATCTACCAAATATGATCAGAGAAAGAAATACATGATTAATGGAATATCAGCATTGTTTTACGTAAGCGAAGTCGTTATAATCGACAATCAGCCTCAAATGGATTCCACCGTGCGAAGTACAGAGACTGGTGGACTACTGCAACCGGAAAAAGCTACCAATACTGATAGGATGTGACGCAAATGCTCACCATACAGTATGGGGTAGCACCGGCATAAACCAAAGGGGTGAGTACCTTTTAGACTTTATGATGGTACTCCGAACGTAGCTTATATGGTTAAGGATTGGAGAGTATCCAATGAACCATCAATGTCTGATCACAGAATAATAGTGTTTACCTTAGAAGGTCTGCTTACAGAGAATACCCCTGGCAGAAATCCTAAGAAAACAAACTGGAACCTATACCAAAATGTTCTAAAATCAAACCTGAAACAACTAGGTCCAGCAAGTACGACTAAAAGTAACCTTGAATTAGAAGTTGTAGTTAACGAGTTTAGTGGAGCAATAAATGAGGCATATGAACTCAGTTGCCCTCTTAAACCAAAAACTAGACAGAAGCATGCCCCTTGGTGGAATAAACATCTTTCTAAACTAAGATCCAAGGTTAGGAAGCTCTTCAATGAAGCAAAAAGAACAAGGGAATGGTGTAATTACTCCGCGTTATTGACAACATATAACAAAGAGATAAGAAAAGCCAAAAGAAATAGTTTCACAAACTTTTGTGAGAATATCTCAACAACCCCTGCAGCGGCAAGACTGCATAAAGCTCTTGCAAAAGAGAAAACACTAACATCACTGGCACTTCGTTATAGTGATGGAACGTTCACCGAAAATGAAGAGCAAAGGTGTAACCTGCTGCTCAACACACACTTCCCAGGCAGTCTACCATTAGATGGTAACTTGGTAGAGAAAACACCTCTCATACCAAACAGAGAGGACTGGAAAATAGCCACGACCATTTGCACAGGTAAAAGGATTGATTGGGCAATTAATACCTTTCAACCCTACAAATCACCAGGTGCAGATGGTATCTTCCCAGCTCTTTTGCAGAAGGGAAAAGAATTCCTTATGCCCTATCTCATTAATATTCTACGGAGTAGCATTGCTCTTGGGTATATACCAAGTCTATGGAGAACAGCTAAGGTAATCTTCATTCCCAAAATAGGGAAAAGGGACACAACCCATACAAAGTCTTTCAGGCCAATAAGCTTAACATCCTTTATACTGAAAACTCTGGAAAAGGTAATTGACAACTTCATAAGATCAGTAGTGTTAATAAGTAGGTCTCTCAATCAGCGACAACACGCATATAGGGGGGCGGGGGGGCAGATCAACCGAGACCGCCCTGTTTGAACTAACAAATAAGATCCAAAGAGCTTTAGATGTAAAGGAAACAGCATTAGCTGCTTTCTTAGACATAGTAGGGGCCTTCGATAACACGTCCTACGAGGCTGTAGGCAAAGCTCTTGTTAGGAAATGCGTACCCAACACCATAACTAGATGGATAATAGAAATGTTGGGCACTAGAAATGCAGAGGCACAAGCAGGACAAAATGTAAAGAAAGTGATCACAACGAGAGCAACGAGAGGATGTCCTCAGGGCGGTGTACTATCACCCTTGTTTTGGAGTCTTGTAGTAGATGAATTGTTAGAAAATCTTACCTCCAAAGGTATATACTGCATTGGATTTGCCGATGATAGCGCTATCATTGCAGTAGGTAAGTTTGAAGAAACTCTTTGCGATATTATCCAAAGAGGACTAACAATTACAAGTAAATGGAGTAGGTCTGTAGGGCTTTCAATAAACCCATCCAAGACAACAATCATACCATTTACCAGGAAAAGACTTCTACCACATATGAAACCTATCCGTTTGGCTGGTGAAGTAATTGAAACGCAGAGGGAGGTAAAATACCTAGGAATTATACTAGATAGTAAACTCCTCTGGAACAAACACATAAATTATATAGTCGGAAAAGCCACAAAAGCCCTAATGATTTGCAAAAGAATTGCAGGCAAGTCATGGGGTTGCAAACCGAGCATCCTTAGGTGGATGTACACTATGATTGTAAGACCCATCATTACCTATGGTGCGGTTGCATGGCACAAGAAAACCGAATTAACAACAACTAGGAAAACCCTAGAAAAAATCCAAAGGCTCGCATAGGGTAAACCGACCAATCATTGGCACCTTAAGGTTACTCACCACTTATTCGGCTTATATAACTTATGGGAATTAAGAAACGACAGTTTTTTAATTTTTTTTTTATTTTTAATTATATTTTTGTTAAGTGAAAAACATTAAATACATTATTTTTTGTTAAAATTAATAAATAATTAATAAAAAAGTAAAACAATATCCTTTTACCAATGATTGGCACCATTTTCCAATCATTGGCACTGAACAAACCAATGATTGGCACATTGATTTTGTTTAATTTTTAAAGTTTATTAAAACCAATAAAAACAAAATAAACAAATAGTATAACTCAATTATATAATTTAATAAATAAAAGGTAATTTATTTTTATAATTATATTTAAGTCTTTTAAGTTACATTATGTTTAAATTAAGGCCGAGATTAGATAAGATTTTTATTGATTGATCAAAAAGTGTATTATCAACCTAAGAAAAATTGATACAAAATTATGAAAATCTATAACTTTTTCATTTACCAATGACTGGCACAGTGCCAATAGCCAATGATTGGCACTTTTTCTAATGATTGGCATGGCATCCAAAGATTGGTATAGTGCCAATCAACCCAGTGATTGGCACCTCATCCAATGATTGGCATGTGCCAATAAATGGAAATTTGATGGATTTACATTCCTATAGTTGACACCCCTTATAAAAACTATATTTTTAATAAAATATTAAAATAAAAAGAACTAACCTCTTTGTTATAGTTAATTTTTTTATAATAACTGCACTTGACAATGGTTTTCCTCTTAAATTTATTATTAAATTACACTACAATGTCACCACTTTCCTTACGCTTTTCACAAGCTTCACATTAAATTTGGCGCGAACTTGATTCTTAATTTTTAACAGCGTTTTTTCAATTGCTACTAACTTCAGATGCCAAAAGAAATGATGCCAAATCATCACAAATAGACTACGGCTAATATTTTTGAAAAGATTTTATTAGAAAACTTTTAGATTTTATTAATACGAGTAATTTAAACTGTAAGTGCCAATCATTGGGGGGGTGCCAACAATTGGGCAGTTTACCCTATGTGTCTGTATTACGGGAGCAATGAGAACCTGCCCTACCGCAGCTATTGAGGTTATCCTACATCTATCCCCTCTACACGAGGTCATTAGAAGTGCTGGAGTCGGAGGAATCATGAGGTTCTCAAAGGAAAGAACTGGGACAGGTAAAATTATTGGTCTCAGAGAAAGGGACCTAATTGACAGGTCCACAATTACTAACCTTATTGACATCCCAAGAGATGTAATGATCAAAAAACATAATTTCGAGAAAAACTTTCTTACACAGCTTAGTAACAAAGAAAACTGGGTAGGAGAGGATATAAACTATACACTCGAAGCAAATACCATCAAATGGTACACTGATGGATCGAGAACAAGCGAAGGAACTGGTGCAGGAATTCTTGGGCCAAAAACCAAACTTTCCATACCGATGGGACGGTCCACCAGCATCTTCCAAGCGGAGGTAAACGCGATAGGGAAATGCGTGGAACGCAATCTCGAAAGGAATTATCGTAACAAGAACATTGCCATTATGTCAGATAGTCAAGCAGCACTAAAGGCACTGAGCTCATACACCATCAACTCTAAGCTGGTGGGGGAGTGCATAAGTAGACTAAACAAACTAGGCAAACAGAACAGGGTCACACTTTATTGGGTACCTGGTCACGTTGGTGTTCTTGGAAACGAAAAGGCAGATTCCCTAGCAAAATTAGGAGCTTCAACTCCCCTAACAGGGCCTGAACCCTATTGCGGAATAGGTGAAAATGTCATCAAAACCAGAATTAAACAAGAAGAGGAGGCAACCAGAATCAATAACTGGAATGAACTCCCTAGGCTGAGACAGGCGAAACTACTGCTGGGAAACTACAACCGGCAACGTTTCGAAAACTATATCAACCTAAGTAGGAATAACCTAAGAATAATAACAGGTATTCTAACAGGACACTGTAAACTTAGAAGACACCTTAATCTACTTGGTGTGGTAAGCAGTGCCACTTGCAGATTCTGCAACATGCATGAGGAAACTCCGGAACACATACTGGTAAAGTGTTGTCCAATCATGCACCAAAGGAAAACCCATCTGGGACGGTACCAGGTGAAAGAGAGCAACCTACCCTCTCTAAAAGTGTCCCAAATACTAAAAGTCCTTAAGGCAATAGGTTTGCAGGAAGAACTATAGGATGAGCCAGCTTATCATTATAAGAGGGGGCACAATAGATCTACAGGTCGCAGTGCAATTAATCCCCAATACAATTCATTCATTCACAGAATTGTCCTACGCATTCACAATAAGAGGTTGCAGGAGAAGTTACTAAGTGCAGCAGATTTAAACTTGGAAAAATGTATGGAAATATGTATGTCGTGCATCAGAAGTCGCCCAGAAGCAGACAAAAAAAAATACAGTCTCCAGCAAATAGTTTCAGCGCAGATGTCATCAACAAAAGTTCAGCGAATCATCAGGATCATAAAAGAGGTAACAGGCAGTACAATAAAAAATCTATGAACAAAAGTTCAAATAATGTTAATGTTAAAAAATAATTAATAATTGCGGTAGATTTAGTCCAGTCAAAGCGTCATGAAAAAGGGCCTGACCTTGCGCGCAGAGGCATGGTCAATTTTTTTTTCATGGATCGATAGGTGTTTATGGGACAAGCTTAAAACCAAATTTGCACCACATGACAACTTTTTTTTACCAAAGTTATTGGTAAAAATGTATTTTGTGTCATTTTTTGGTCATTTGCGAATATCTCGGTTCCACTATCTCGTACAAACAAAAGTTAAACATGTATTAATTCCTAATAACATTATTTATTATGTTCTAAAAAAAAACCTTTGTTTAAACAAATGAAAAAAAAAGTTATAGTAAGTTAAACAAATTTTTTGTTGTTTAAAAATCACTTTTTCGTGATTATTAAGAAAAAAGCTCATTTAACGAGGAAATTTTTATTTTTTATTATTAAAGTTCTTGTAATTCCCTACAATTTAAAAAATAAAATAACACTCTACGATGAAGGAAAGCCGAGTAATAAATTATTGAACATAGGTAAGTCAGCGCACCCACGCATTTTATGATTTTATGTTTTAATTAATATCTCAGCCCCAGTATATCGCAAAGTGAAAATAAAAAACTGTATTGCTAATAACAATATTTTCTATCAACTTGCATTTAATTTAATATGTTTGAGCAAAAATATAAAAAGTTACCGTTGGTTTCAACGTTTTTTTTCTTGTTTTTAATACCTTTTTTTCATAGTTATTGAGAAAAAAACTGTATTTCACGGTAAATACTTTTCAGTTTTTTATTTTTGTTTAATTGTCCTGCTAATTTTCTTCGAATTGAAAAAAAAATTAGCCCATTACGACAAACGGGAGCCAAGATATTCATGATTTAAAAACTAAGGAAAGCTTACAATTTAGTATTTTAACCTTGTAGCTTGTAATTTTGGTGTCGCCAGCAACAAGAGGCAACAAATATATTGTGTAGTGTGGGGTGTTTGAAGGATACCAACACATCTTGTTGCTGGCGACACCAAAATTACAAGCTACAAGCACAAATAATCATATATGATTATTTGTGCTACAAGGCAGTGTTGCCATAAGATATTTTTGGAAATCGGGAGATTTCCACATCAGAAATCGGGGAAATCGGGGAAATCGGGGAATTAGAAGTTGAAATAATTTTACTTATTTAAAAAAAAATTTTTTTGTTCATTAATTTATTTGAGAAAAAATTCCCTCAACATTAGCTGAAGAGTTTGGTAATGTTAATATCGATGAAATAAAGTTAGCCATCAATGGAAAGGCCAAACTTTGATTGCCCCTTTTAATTGAACAAACAATTTTCCAAAATATTTCAATTTTAATAGTATCAAAGCTTTCATATATTAAGCTTTTAAAGTCAAGATTACTTATTTCTCTATATTCACAATTAGTCCAGTCAAATTAGTATTTTATATCTACAAAAAATACTGCGTCGATTTTTTTTTTTGTTTCTTAAAGAGTACCTAGAAAATCGAGTTCACGCTTTCCAAAGCCTTTTTCAAAATGGCGGACAACGCATGGGCGCTTTTTGTTCGAACTTTTTGGATTTACACTCTCCAATGGGTACTTTAAGAAACAAAAAAAAATCGGCGCAATATTTTTTGTAGATATTTCGAATTAATTAATTTAATTTTACTGGACTAAATCGATTCACTGCATATCAGAATAATGAATAATATTAGAAAATAATTTAAAAAGATTACTTAGTGGATCAATTTGTTTATTTACAGTTTGTTTTGGTTTTAATAAGGTCACAACCTGAAAATTTTTATTTTTAAAATCAAACCTATGTAATATTTGCTTGCAAAGTTCAACGTAAACGCTTATACAGTTGTTTTTAAATCGTTCAACTTCAGAGCTTGAAATAAGATTTTTGTCCAATTGTAACTTAGGATTGCTCCCGAGGTACAAATTATCATTGCTTGTTATATTGTAGGTACAGTCTGATTTTAACATTTCGCTAAAAGATAAAGAAAATGGATCTACATTTATATTATTAGTGTAATTGAAAATATTAACAACTTAACTACCGACACGCACCGCCCCACACCAAATCAAACAAGATAAAGAAGAAGAAGAAATTTAATCTTGGTTGGGTATAGTTCACATTGTATTTTTGTCAAAAAATCGATGTAAGATGAATTGAATTTAACAAAAATTGCGTATTGACAAGGTCCTCACAGTCAACTGATGAGTCCATGTGAGATCGCCGGACGAAACGCCAATTTTTGTGAACTAAAGGTCAAAAAAGCTATTATGAAGAAGAAGAAAGACAATGACAACGACGTTAACAAAAATTACAAGGAATATGTTTTTATACTAAATTTAAAAAGAGAAAACCGTAAGTTAGGCACTGCCAAAATTTTTAATGAAATAATAAATTATGTTCATTCAAGAGCGGAGAAAATATCTGAACGTATTTTTAAATTGAAAATCGGGAGAAAGTGCACTATTTACATCAAAAATCGGTGTATCGGAAATAGGTCTAGAAATCGGGAGAAATACGATAAATCGGTGTTTCTGGCAACACTGCTACAAGGTTAAAATACTAAATTGTAAGCTTTCCTTAGTTTTTAAATCATGAATATCTTAGCTCCCGTTTGTCGTAATGGGCTAATTTTTTTTTTAATTGGAAGAAAATTAGCAGGACTATAAAACAAAAATCAAAAACTGAAAAGTATTTACCGTGAAATACAGTTTTTTTTCTCAATAACTATGAAAAAAAGGTATTAAAAACAAGAAAAAAACGTTGAAACCAACGGTAACTTTTTATATTTTTGCTCAAACATATTAAATTAAATGCAAGTTGATAGAAAATATTGTTATTAGCAATACAGTTTTTTATTTTCACTTTGCGATATACTGGGGCTGAGATATTAATTAAAACATAAAATCATAAAATGCGTGGGTGCGCTGACTTACCTATGTTCAATAATTTATTACTCGGCTTTCGTTCATCGTAGGGTGTTAATTTTTTTTTTAGATTGTAGGGAATTACAAGGACTTTAATAATAAAAAATAAAAATTTCCTCGTTAAATGAGCTTTTTTCTTAATAATCACGAAAAAGTGATTTTTAAACAACAAAAAATTTGTTTAACTTACTATAACTTTTTTTTCATTTGTTTAAACAAATGTTTTTTTTAGAACATAATAAATAATGTTATTAGGAATAAATACATGTTTAACTTTTGTTTGTACGAGATAGTGGAACCGAGATATTCGCAAATGACCAAAAAATGTCACAAAATACATTTTTACCAATAACTTTGGTAAAAAAAGTTGTCATGTGGTGCAAATTTGGTTTTAAGCTTTTCTCATAATCACCTATCGATCCATGAAAAAAAAATAGACCATGCCTCTGCGCGCAAGGTCAAATGACGCTTTGACTGGGCTAATTAGTACACTTTTCAGTTTGTTGTAATGAGCGTAATGTGAGACGTATTCGTGAATCTTGTCAATCTAGTTCTGATAGTGACGATAATTCCGCCCAGAAATATAGAATTGAAGGTTAAAAACAAGTTTTTGGGCACTTTAAAGGATCTGGAGGAAAAGAAAGTTATTTCAGATGTAACAGGTCACAGAGAATGGATTCACAACTTAGTTATAGTTGAAAAAAAAAACAAACGTAAAACTGAGAGTTTGTTTAGATCATTCGGGTTTAAATAAAGTTATAAAAAAAGAACCGTTTTTAATTCCAACTCTGGAAGATTTAAGGTCAAATTTAAGGAATTCTATGTACTTGACTGTGTTAGACCAAAAAGAAATATTTCAAAGATTTAATTATGAGAATTGTGGGGACCTAGAAGGAGTTGAAATATGTATAATTGATGATTTTTTGGTGCATGGAGAGACTATTGAAGAACATGACAGAAATTTAGAAAGATTATTAGAACATGCGAGAACATTAGGAATGAAATTCAACAAAGAAAAAATTCAATTTCGGCAACATTTTAAGAAATATTTAGGTCAATTTTTTAGTGAAAGTGGAATGAAGCCAGATGATAATCGGGTATCTGTTATTTTAAAAAAGCCTTCTTCAAAGAAAAAACTGCAAAGCTTTCTAGGTTTTGTTAATTATTTAAGGAGTTTCATTCTGGAGCTATCAGAGCTCACAGATCCGCTAAGGCAATTATTACGAAAAGATGCCGAATTTGTTTGGCTTAAGAGTCATACAAACTGCATAGACGTTTTAAAAAATAAGTTGAAAGAAATTCTATTCCTTAAACCATTCAATCCTATGAAGAAGCTTACAATTCAAGCTGATGCTTCTCAGTATGAAATAGGGTGTTGTTTGTTGCAAGAAAATAGGCCGATTTGTTACGCTTCTAGGAGTTTGAGTGATGCTGAAGTAGTGTATGCCCAAATAGAAAAAGAATTTCTTGCCATTGCATATATTTGTTAAAATTAACTTTGAATTTCTGAAATTAAATTTTATAAACTGCTTGTGGGGGAGATGTGACACATAAAAGAGTTCTACTGTATTCTATTACAATTCTATTGCACACTTTCACTTCAATGACATATGAATTATATAATAAAGATCAGGTGTAATCCAGACTCCAAAGTAAGAGGTTGTTTCATTATACAAGATAGTCCTCATATAGCTTCGGACTCTACATATGGTGCATGGACAAGGATATTGTTCAGACTGCTGGATATCAGTATTCGATGTTCCTTGTGATTTTTGGTTTCATCTGTATAATTGACAGAGATTAAAGGAGAAGATACAATAACGAACTGCACGGGTTGTACAGGGATACTGACCTTGCTGAAAAGGAATCAATTAAGTTCGCAACCTTATTTATAACGAATGGGCACTAATCCTTGGGTCCAAGAAATGTTTGAATCCAACCGCGTCGAACGGCGCAGACCGTGACTCAGGTGGCGTACTTAAGCTGGAGTGCAAAACTCATGGCTGGAGAGGGATTGAGTTGACTTTGACTGAAGGAAGAATCTTATTGGTGAGAAGCTGGTGTACTAAGAAACGGTAGTAATTGAGTGCGTACTCCTTAAATACAATTTGGGAGTTCGTGGCACCAACTTTGTCCAAGTCACTAAGAATTTTTAAAAGGTGTTTCACAATCACAATCTGCGTCGCCCCCCACCAAAGGCCATGGGTCTACGAGAACATTTTAACAGCAATTATGATTTGGGATCCTCTTTCTCCTAGCCAGCTGAATCCTTTCCAAAGTACTATGAATCGTTAAATTACCAACAAAAAAACTTGTATCGCAGATAGGTATAATTATAAAAACGTTAGACGACAAATCTAAAGCAAATCAACTTAACCATTTCGACTGTAGCCGAACAGATTGACACACACTTTTGTCGCCTTCCTTTAAATTTTAATGTCTGTAATCTGTTATTCAACTTGAAAAAAAGTTAAATGTGTCTCAAGAATCCAATTTTAACCAACTCACGCGATAATCAGACAATACAGCAAAAATGCGTAGATGTAGGAATGTACCCTAAAATGTCAAAGACCATTTTTTCCTTGATTTACTTTCATTAACTTCACAGACTTTGAGCAAAGACCATAAGTTCTATGGGCTGCCCCAAAACTTTTAGGTCAACATCCCGACCTTAACAACTTATTCAAAAATTTACCCCAAACACTACCTTCTGCAAAACAAAAGACTATTAGTCCCCTCTTGACTTGACTCTAAGGGTGTAGCTCCACGGCCCCATGTATATATCTTGGCCTTGATATTTTCAAAGACACAAGAAGATATATAGTATACATACTGGAAAATCTTATCGACAAAACCGTTTACCCAGTCGGTCAGTCATTTATCTCTACGCTATATCATTCTGCAGGTTAGTAAGTCTACCCCTATCGGTACAATAAATTCCGAAAATTAACCCATAAACCATTCACACTCTGGAAGCCAAAATTCTTGTTGCCACCTGGTCACGATGTCACGAACCCTTTAACTACCCACCTATCTCATGGCACTCTAAACTTTTTACAAATAGTTTAACGTTTAACTAAGTGGGTATGGTAGGTATACTAATACATATCCCTATTGTTGCGAACAATAGAACACTAAATATTCAACTCGAATCAGAGGCGGAATAAGACCCATTCTCGAAACTATAAACATCCTGACTTCTCAAGCTAAGTCAGAGGACTCATCTCCACCTCTACTCATGTAGTTGTAGTGGCACAATTGTTGCAAAAGTTTAAAACCCTTTTTGACGAGAACTCAAGTGGAATGTTCATAAGCTATTTTGCGGAAAACAATGAGCTGGAGATGGGACAAACTTATGGTGATGCTGATGTGTCTCTATATTGCATACTCTTCGTCGAGCTGTAATTTTGAGACACATCAGCGAGTGGGCTCTGTTTACGTCCTCAAAATGGCTTCATTTCCAGGATTCCTCCGTCCATTCTGAGTTTGACAATACCGACAAAAAAAAACACAACAAATATTTTTTTTTCACATTCTATCTGCATAACTATGATTTCTTTCCTCTCGTGATTTTGTAAAAAGTTGCATCCTGATTCCTGAGTAGGATCTGTCCTGGGAATTCTAATGGAGGAAGTGAAAAACATTTACATAGATAGAGAGAAAGAGAGAGGGAAAATGGAGTCGTTGATGATAGTGGCTGTTGTTAGTGATGGAAAAAATTCCGTTCTAGATGCAATTAAACGAAAGGATATGATAAAGACGGAAGACATTGCAGAGAGCAAACTGTTTTGTGTGCCATCAGCATGAAGGTATAGGTAGGGTATATAGTTTTCCAACCCTGAAGAGGTTCAATGTCCTGGCAGTGAGCCAATTAAGTGAGGAATTTTTGTCTGATGCAGAACCATCCGACCTAATAGCGCGGAAGTTCTTCTTCTTCTTCGGAGGTAAGACAAACTTAATTATTTGAATATTACAGTCTACCTCTACAGGACGACCGCCATCCACAAGCCCTCTTATAATAATTTATTATGAACGTCCACCTACACCTGCACAAATTTCTACACTCTACACCTTATACCTACGAGTACATGCCATTACATTTAAATTGCGGTCCAAACGTTGACCTCGAACGTTATTTATGTGCAAATTGTTTGCAATTAACGGTATAATACCTCACCTGGTGCAGTTATATTTTTCACTGACTGTTATACCTACCGATACCTTGCTTGCATCGGGAAGGTATTAGCTGCAGGCTTAAAGTGAGGGTGGTAAATTGTGCACGTGTGCAATGTGCATAAGTAATGGATGCCGCCTATTACAAAATTATATGAATCAAATGTGCTGAATTTGTGTATAGGGGTTGGATTAGTATATTATATAGACTCGGGAAGTTTTATCAGGGCTTTGGGGGACTTATGGTGGAGGATTTGCCTGCATGCAAGGTTTTATTGAAAGAAGATTTATGAGAGTGTCAGGGCTGCCGAAATTCCAGAGAATTAATTTTAATTAGTTTTTAGGCTGTAGATATATTATATTGAGTGCAATGGTCTCTGAAGCAGGGCCTAGTCAATGGGGGTGTTTATATCTGCATATTTATGTATGAGTTTGGGTATCTACGATATTTGTTTTCATCCTATCTAGATGCTTCACACATCCAGAGTGGCAGACTGTGCACACTAGTGTGAGGTTTGTGATAATCAAAACAAAAGTCATAAGTATTGGTATAGGTATGTATATTCCAGGACTGGAGACTGTAGAAGAAACTTTTTTTAAACGGACATTTAACATGGAGAATTTTAAACTTTTTGGTTGGTAGGTTTGTAGGAATGGCGACCACTGGTAGTCTAGCCCTCTGGTCCAATTAGCGTTGATGTACGCCATTTTGATTCCATAACCCGTATGAACCTGTAGATGGAATTGATATGGGACGTTCTCACCGAGTCATCCAGTTTGGATTAAGTTAAAAAATATGGACCATCTACACTGTGCCAAGCTAGGCAGCTTGTTGACTGGTGCTGAAACAGAAGGAAATCTGATTGAGTGATGATCCGGCTTAAGGCATCAGTTGGGCAATATCTTTGAGCCCCTGTGGTGCCAACGATGGCAGTTCTTTGTATGTTCTTCAGATTATCGATGTTACATCCTTTGGAAAGCGCGGATTACCATACAATTAGACTGCACGTGAAGATTTTTACCTCGCTTCTAACGAACCAAATTATTTTGAAATTCGTCGTCTTGTTGATAGATCCAGTATCAAAAACAACTCAAGAATATGCTCAACTCCAACATCAACGATATCAAACCATCCATAAGCTTTCAATACATATCTCTGTGTGACAAAGTTGACATAAGCGGGAACCACACTTTTTTCGTGTGGTGTTGTGTGGATCATGAGCCATATAAATAAGTAGGTATAGTAAGTAAACTATATTCTAAAAATGTTATGAACGCCTATCGTGGAATTTTTTTCTAAGCTAATATTTCAAAAACTGTCCCACAGAATTTTTAAAAAAATCAAAAAATTTTAGTTAGCTAAAGCTAGGTAATGGGTGAAATTTTTTTTCTAAAAAAATGGTTATTTTTGGTAGCCCCACTGGAACCATTTTCTTGTTGTTCATTTTTTCGAAAACAGTACAACCGATTTAAATCATTTTTTTTTTATGCTAAAGCTTATCCAAAGTTTAAATATTATAACATATTCAATTTTTTTTTATTTTTTGGATTTTTAAAACAAAATTTCAATTTTTTTTTTTTTTTTGAAACTCAATATTTATTTCGAAAACCCCAGGCCCGATTTTTGTCAAACTTAATAAATAAAAGTTTCTTAATATAATTTATAAGACTTGAGAAAAAAAGTTTGTTCTACATAAAAATAACGGTACCCACCATACAAATGTTAAAAAATGGTTTTCAAAAATCGTATTTTTATCAAAAACGGTTCCGAGAATTTTGATAGAATTCTTTTCTTTCTTTTTATTTTTACGATCTATAATTTTATACAAATTTTGAAAACAAGATATTACTGTACCTACCATAGAACCATTTTTCGAATTTTGAATTTCTCATTATCGACATAACGGATTTCAATGAAATTTCTTATCGAGAAGCTTCAATTTATTTTTTATTTGTTTAGTAATAAAAACACTACAAAGACTTATAATTTTTGTGTTATTACTACCCTTAAAATGATTTTACACAGAAGTTTACGTACGAGCATTAGGAAAACGAGGAAGGGTTTAAAAGGAGATACCGATGCACATTAGTTTTTGAACATTACAATGGGAAGAAAAAATAGAGCTGGGTAGAGCATTCCACATTCGTGTAGTCGGGCTAAAGAAAGAATCCCTGTATTTCACAGTACGTCCGAAGGTGGACTCAAGGGTAAACTGATGAGCATTCCTTAAAGCGCGGGTATTGCGGTTAAATTGTTTAAGGGGAGGAATATCTCTCTGTGTAGTGACGACAACGAAAACTCGTCAAAACAAAATACCTACAAATAACTCTCTCAATGCAAGTAGAGACATAAGACAAACTACTCGCTGCCAAAGAACTTTGAATAAAAATGCATCTGTTTCCCTTTGCCGTACCAAATCTGCTGTACGTTCACAGTCACCGGCGTTGTCGCGTGTTCCATTGAAAAACAATAACAATTCCGCGATCAAACAATTAACAGGGAATAAAATAATACCAGAAATATCGTCGTCGTTGTCGTTGCTTTCGTCATCGTCATTAGCAAAAAATAATAATCCTGCTAATCTCTCCAAACAAGAGAAGGAAATTGGTCACGATTCTAAGAGAGTTTCAGATGTTAACATACTCTCTACAATTGGTAATGTGGCTAAACCAAAGAATATTATTGACAATGAGAGATGTTGTGAAGGTGATTCTTCTATAAAGGGTACTGTAGGTGTTGTCGAATCTGCTGTTAAGAATACTGTCGATGTTGTGGATACTGGGGATGGTGATACTGTTGTTGTTGATACAGTGGTTAACGAAAGTATTAATAATATTGGAGCTGCTAGTTTCGTTGTTGATGATGTAAATGATACCGCTGATAATAGAATTATTAATACGAAAGGTGCTGCAGGCGTCGTAAGCCCTGTTGGTACGGTTAATGCTGTTGCTGCTAAAGGTGTTAGTTCTGTTCGTGGTGGTAAATTATCTTCGAAAGGAAGTAAATCGAATAATGAAAAATCCATTAATCATCGTATTATTTCTGAAACAAGCACACAAATGGCTATTGATTTTGTTGTTTACAATAACTTAAAATGGTTTCATTTATCAAAATTCACTTCTTCTACAACTGCTGAATCAATCGTAAACTTCTTATCATCTAAATTAAATGTGAGTCCCTCATTTTTTAAATGCTTTAAACTGATAAAAAATGGATCCGATTCAAGCTTAAGATTTATATGCTTCAAAATTGGAATTCCTGCAGAATTTGTTAAAGATGTATTCATCTCATCATTCTGGCCATGCGGTATTAAAATTCGAAAATTTGATTACATCCCAAAAAACGAGTCAATGATGGAGGAGCCACAAAAACTATAAATAATGTTTCTCCATCCAATACCATTAACGCTGATTGCCTCAAGATGTACTATCATAATGCCAGTGGAGTCCGCACTAAGCTACCTGATTTATTCCTTGCTACTATCCATGCTGACTATGATTTCATTATTATTGTTGAATTTTGGCTTTGGAGCGGAATCTCTGATACAGAAATCTTCGATGGAAACTCCTTTATCATCTTCCGTAAGGTTCGATGTATAACAGCCGAGGATCGTGGTGGTGGTCTACTTTTAGCTGCTCGTTCTTGTACCTCATGTAAATTAATACCATTGCCTATCATCGAAGTTGAACAATTGTGCGTCTCAATTAATCTTGGACCAGGTATTATTGTATACATTATTATAAGTTATATTCCTCCGAAAAGTAACATTGAAATTTATGAAAAGCACCTAGCTAATATTGATTTTGTGAATAATCTAAACAATAGTCCGCAAAAAGTCTTTGTAATTAGTGATTTTAATTTAACTGATGTAACTTGGTTGCATTCTTCTTCAGATAATATGCTTTTGCCTTGCAATTTAAAAAGAGATATTGAAATAACGTTCATTGATCACATGTTCGCTCTTAATTTATACCAAGCCAATAATATTGTTAATAATCTAAACAAAATTCTAGATCTTATATTTTTACCATTAGATGACTTTAAAGCTTCAGTAAATGAAACTGTTCCTTATACATTTATAAAAAAAACTCAGTTCAACACAAAGAATTATACATTGAAATTGAATTATATAATTATTTAAAAACTAGTTCTACCAACTTAAAATCTTATAACTTTTTAAAGACCAATTTCATTGAACTCGATAAATACCTTGGTAACATCGATTGGAAAACTGAATTTCTTAATTTAAATTTAAAACATGCATTTAATCATTTTGCGGGTATTATAAAAAAATGCGTTTGATTTATTTGTGCCAACTCGACTGAAAAAGAATGTCGCTAAGCCCCCATGGTATAATAAAAGGTTGAGTCACCTGAAAAATTTAAAAAACAAAATTTAAAAAAAAAATGATCCAAAGCATATCTGGGCCTTTATTAATTCAAAACGTAAATCACTTGGGATTCCTAAGTCTATGAATTTCAATGGGGTGCAATCTATTGATATTAATCAGACTCTTGAACTTTTTGCTAAATTTTTCGAATCTTTATATTGTAACTCTCAAAGAAATGCTGTAATTCCTTCCAATGACCTACCTAAGGTAGATATTGGGTCCATGGAACTTGACTTCATCGATGTCTTAGATGGACTGCAAAGTCTTAAACAGAATGCAAAACCTGGCGCTTACGGCATTCCTGCACTTATATTAAAAAGATGTTCAAATTCCCTTTGCCTTCCTTTGCTAATTATTTTCAATCTTTCCTTGTCTACTGGAATGTTCTTGGATGAATGGAAATCATCTTACCTGATACCAATTTTTAAATCGGGCTCAAAGAACATTATTGCGAACAGGGGAATTTGTAAATTATCTGCGATTCCTAAACTTTTTGAAAGCTTAATTAAAAATAAGCTTGATTTTCTAGTCAAGGAACACGTTAGTGTTCATGGATTTATTTCAGGTAGGTCAACTGTTACAAATTTATCATGCTTTTCTTGTTTTGTGGTTGAATCTATTGAAAACCAAAGCCAAGTTGATACCATCTATACGGACTTCAGTAAGGCTTTCGATTCAGTTTGTCACACAATATTGCTTCGTAAACTTGAAATTTTCGGTATTCACTCAAGCCTACTTCAATGGATGGGTTCATTTTTAATGGGTAGAATCCAACAAGTAAAAATTAATGAATATACTTCACGACCTGTTATTTGTTCTTCTGGTGTTCCACAGGGCAGCCACCTCGGTCCATTGCTGTTTATAATATTTATTGATGACATTGTCAACCATATCAATTTTAGCCAATGTCTTGTATATGCTGATGACCTCAAATTATTTTTGAAAGTAACAAGCAATAGTGACTTGTATATGCTGATGACCTCAAATTATTTTTGAAAGTAACAAGCAATAGTGACTGCCTTAAACTTCAAATGGACTTGGATAACTTATCGTGCTGGTGTAAACTAAACTACCTGAGCCTCAACATTAAAAAATGTTTCGTTATTTCTATCTCCAGGAAATACTTTGTGTACGAATATCCATATTCTCTAGATTGCAATCTTCTTCAGAGAACTGCAAAAGTGAAAGATTTGGGAGTAACTTTCGATTCCAAGTTTTCATTTGCTCCTCACGTTGATGCTATTGTTGCTAAAGCTAATTCAATGCTAGGATGCATAAAAAGAAATTCTATAGACTTTTCTGATCCATACACCCATGTTGCGCTTTATATTACTTTAGTTAGATCTATACTTGAATACGCGGATGTTATCTGGAACCCTCGCCAGCTTCTTTTCTCCGATAGAATTCAAAAGGTCCAGAATCGCTTTACAAGGTTCGTTTTTCATAAAATGCATTGGAATTTCTGTCCAAACTCCATAGCCAGGCAAAATCTTTAGGGCTTGCAGATGCTTAAATCTAGAAGAACTATTCATGATATAGTCTTTGTGCGTGATATTTTGTGCTACCACATTAAGTGTCCTAACTTACTCTCCATAATTTTTATCTATGCTCCATCGAGACCGTTGAGGGAAAAACACCTTCTTTTTCAGCATAGGCACAGAACTAACTACGGTATGAACGAGCCAATTTCAAGGTCAGTTAGGGAGTTTAATGAAATTGATGCTAATAATGATCTAACATTGTAGAGAAATAAGTTCAAAAAAGACATATATTACTTATTTTTAAGAAGTTAATCTTATTATTCCTTATTTTTTAAGATAATTTAATAATTTTTGTATATATCATCATATAATAAAACGGCAAACATGTTTTTTGTGGTACAGTTTTCTCCAAAAGTATTTAACCGATTTCGATAAATTTTATATGGTTGGAAAGCCACATTTACGGAGATGTGCAGAATATACTTGAGACACTTATTTACACACTGTGGGTCATTTTTGTTTTTGCACTGTCGAACACTTTGCATATTACATAAAATAAAATTTAATTTAATAAATTTGCTTGAAAACACTGCCAATAAAATATAAATAATAAATAAATAAATAAATTGGCACTCGAATTTCGAGAGCTGGGTCGGCTAGTTTGTAGTAATCTGTTGAGCCTAAAACTCGTAGATAATAAATAAATAAATATTTGGTGAACTGAATGCAACTGGCTATTTTGCTAGAGCTTATAGAAGTAACGGTAAAATAATGAAACACAAGAAACATTGCAACCGTGCTCGAGAGATTCAAATGTTTCTGTTGTACTTCTATCACCTATCATTTTTAAAGCTCTTTTTTGGATTCTATCCAAGAGACTCAAGTGTGTTATTGGAGCACCTGCCCAAATATGGGAATTGTACTCGATGCCACCACTTGATAACGGTTTTTTTTATCTATAATCAACATTCTAGCACACGTACAAGTTTTTGATCGAAACCATGTAAGTAATTTTTGAGAAAAGACCGTTTTTCTTAAGTGTTTCCTTAAAGCAAGTTTCTTAAATCTTAAAACGAAAGCAGTTTTCTAAATATATTACTAGTTTTCGAAAATTAAATATAATTTTCAAAAATCGAATATAATTTCATACAAAATCGATTAAGAACATTGGCATGCAATACATTTTACAGGGCATTATTAGAAGGATATGTCTAAAAGGATTCGGCCACAATTGGAATGCATAATTAGAAGCTCATGTATAAACCTTTGAAAACTTCTTGTCTAGCATGGTTATGTCAAATTTTATTAAAAATTTCCTAGGGGTACGTACTATCCATACGAATGGAATAACAGAACAACAAAAATACTTTGATTTTAAATAAATTGAAAAACTTTCCTGCCCAGTCCAGTCGTCGATGTCCCGAGCAATCAGGGTTATTTCCCTGAAGCACTTTTTTTATGTGTTACCATTTTATATTTTAAAAGAGGTAAATCACAATTTTCAATCTGACATAAATTCTAATATTTTGCGTCCCAATAGACATCTTCGATGAAGACCATTGTTTTGTTCAGGTCAGCCCAAGGGGATCGCCTCTTCATTTTTCGGTCTGATGAGCATTTTGGTTATAACCTATACGAAGCATGGAAATGCGGGCAAGTTTTTCAATCAGCATCTAAATTCTGTTAATGAATGGATTAAGGCTATGAGCACAGCGCATACAAGTATACTACGAGTATATAGACTTCCTGGTCTGTTCTAATTGAATGTGCTTGTGCCATTTTGCTTATTCGGATGAGAACTATCATATACCCATAATGAGAATTGCAACTCTTGATTTTCTCCTTTTCGTGTCGGTTGCAGGGAATAATGTTATTCGAAAATCTCAATTTCTGACTCTGGGGGGAATCGCAAAAATGTTTATCAAAAGTTTGGTTTCTTGTTGGAATTGGAATAATAATCTCTATTATGTTTTTTTTCACACAAAAAAATATGTGGAAGCACTTTTAATAATAATCTAAGCCACTTATCAGATCTAACAACTTATGACTCCGAAAAGAAGGATTTAAAAAATAATAAAGCAGAAGTAATTTATTAATCAATGAAGATATCTTCTTAAAATAGGTGCTATACAAATCTTGCAATATAACCATAGTTACTAATATGTTTAGTTATCCTTAGGCCATAGACTTCTTCTCATTGTGCAAGTCTGCATGGCCTGATAGAAATATTCAGGGGATGTTTAAATATGACTTATATTTAATTCAGTTGGAGAGAACTAAATGTCATTTTCATTCCGAAAGCTGGCAAGAAAATTTGACAGCAGTAAGCATATCTTTCTTTCTTTTTAAGATCCTGATATAAATATGCACATTCGCCTCAAGCTAAATGAAGTAGTGGTCGACACTATTCAGAAATCAATCTATTTTAAAGAATTTACCTTAGGAGTATTCCTTGAAATAGAAGGGGCCTTCAACAACGTTGAAAATGGCACGATACGACAAGGCCTACACTCTGTCAGCATCGACCCTATAGTAAACTAAACTGTAAGGAGAATATCAAAGAAAGGGAAAAAAAGGAACAAATATTAAGGGACATGAGAACCACGCCAACCGCAGCCCTAGTAACTCTCCTCTCACTTGCCCCACTCAATCTGTTGACGAAGAAGTTAGCGGCCAAAAGTGATCTACGACTTCAAGAGTGTACAATTTTTTAAAGGGGCCACTGTGGTCAAACTTCACTGACAATGAAATTCAAACAGACTATAATTTACTGTACATAGATTATAACTCAGTCGCACTAACAAATATTCCAACAAGTGAGATATGGATGGAAAACCGGGTCAGAAACGCAAATCATGTATCAAGCTTTATAGACGCTTGAAAAACGGAAGCTGGGATAGGTTCGGGCATTTTCTCAGACAACCCACCCATAAAAAGATCATTAAAGGTCCCAAAATTTTGCAGCGTTTTCAAAGCGGAAGTGAAGTTTGCGGGGCCACGGCCGCAATATATCTCTTCACATGTGAACTGTCAAATAAGAACATGGATATCTTTATATATAGCCAGCCGACTATCGGAGCCATTTCGCCAATTGTTACGAAGTTAAAACTGATAACTCAGTGCCGTAGTGAATTAAGGTCCCAGAACATCGTGAAATTTATGGAAATAAAATAGCTGATGAACCGGCCAAAAACGTTTAATCATTTTAATCGAACTGAATTGTACCCTGAGTACTCATGCTACTGGAGCAGGAAAAGCATAGAAATCACAAGCCCCCAAAAATGACAGATGGTCAACAATTGACACTTGTGGGGATTTAAGGAATATTTGGCCAGATATATGAAGAAAAAAAAACAGAGTATAAACTGAAGCTTAGCAAGCAGACGTCAATTGTCTCTCTTGGTTGAAATCCTTACGGGGGATAACTTAATAAGAACTATCAAGGGTAAAATGGGCAACAGCCCATCTGGCTTATGCAGAGTGTGTCAGGGACAAGAGGTCAAAGAGGGCTCATCTCACTTCCTTTGTTCATGCGCTAGCCTATAGCCAGAACTAAAAAAGATGCCCTCGAAAAATACTTTTTTGATGAACTGAGTGACGTCACATTTTAAGGGAGACACCTTACGAGGGTGATCCGATAAGTACTTAGCCTACAAGAGAAATACACAATTTTTGGAAAAGTGGCGATTTCTTTCTCAACATAGTCTCCTTTTAGCTTGATACACTTGCTCCAGCGATGCTCCAACTTAACACATCCGAAAAAAAGGTTTTCTCGCGGTCTGAAAAGTAGCGCTTCATGGCGGCGATGACCTCCTCATTCGACTCAAATTTTCTTCCCGGCGAGTGATTTTTTCAAGTTTGCAAACAAACAAAAGTCACCCGCCGCAGTAGTTCGTAGTGCAATTCGACCAATTTAACCACTGCTCTCAAGTGGTCTCACGGTTGCGCTTGTTGTCCGTAGTGAGCAAACGCGGCACTCATCGCACCGACAGCTTTCTCATGCCCAAAATTTCATGGAGGATATGACACACGCGGTCTTTTAAGATGCCTACTGTTTCAGCTATCTCGCGCACCTTCAATCGGCGGCGGTCTGCCAATACGAGATCATGGATTTTTTCGTGGTAGCTATTTTCGGGGCACCTGGACGGGGCTCATCAAAAACCGATGTGCGACCACGTTGAAACTCGTTATACCAATTTTTGACAGTCGCCATCGAAGAGTCACCGTACACAACAAGCGCTCTTTGATTTAGCTGCACGAATTCCCTTCCAAAAACAAGACCGTTATTACTCTTTTTTCGTTTTTCTAAAATTGGCGGACAAGCTGGCTTCCACACGTGGTCAAAACAAAACTACGAGTCCGATTCGGACTGCGATACTGGCTCCATCGATCGGGCGGTGAGGCTTGGTACTTATCGGACCGCCCTCGTATACCTAAGACTTCCACTAAGCCCTTCCATTCCTACATTACCCACACTCTGTGGAGCGCAATGAAGATCAGGGTAAGGCAATACGGGCTGCTGCATCACGTTGACAAGTTGGCAAGTTATCACGATCACGGTATTTTTTTATTCACAGTAATCCCTGTTTTTTTTTTCTTAACTTTTATTCACAACTTTCGCAAGTCTTGTAGTTAGGACGCTTCAGGTTCCTGCCCGGGCGCCAGTAATGAATTTATATCCTTGTTTCATAAACAAAATTAATTTAAGGGACCTCGGCACTGGTCACGTTAGTGACGGCCGAAATAACAATAAATTTACAATCTTAGAATAATGTTCAAGAAGCTTTCCAATAATGCAATCTAAGTTAAATGCAGTTCCCAATGCACAGGCTTGCTTCAAATTTCCCGCTGGCAACAATATGCCGACGCTCGTCACTCGTGTGCAGCGTATGCATTTTTTACAGTTGGGTCAATAGCTGACCATGATAACTAGCAATTTTAAGTCATTCAGAATTCTAGATGGTTCAGGGATGCCTTAAATATACTCCTCTTCTTCCTCACACCCACCTTCTTCTTTTTGTGGAGCGCAATGGATCCCTGAAGTTCCAATTGAAATTGTTCGGTTGGACTATTGATATTTGACTTTAGGTTATATATTTGTATTATTCACTCGTCACATTCTTTTCATCTTTTTAAGGTCTAACCTAAGGGTCCTATTGTCATACAATTTTTTTCGATTAACTTCTTCTCCACCAAGTGTATCTCTTGTAATGATATTTACAAATTATTTGGAATTATTGAATTTAAAGTCTTTATGATGATGATTTTCGGCTCCAACACGGTGCTTCTCATCTTAGCCGTTCGGGCTTAACCTAAAATTGTACGTTCCCTGCTCACTACACCCACACATGAATTGTTAAAAGTTCTAAGACACTACCTCTTACTTCTAGACGACTTGTTACACCCCAATTTATTTATTTCTGTAGATAAAATATCTGCATCCCAAAGGTCTTGTGGCAGTTTCAAGTTACAACTCTAAGTATAATATCACTCAAACGTGTGCAACTGTACATCTATTTCTCAATGTCACCAATCAAGAAGTCACTGTATTTTATTGTCTGGACAACATGAAATATTGTGACAAATTTATTGCAGAGCTGAAAGGTACGAGTATGATTTAAATTTGAAAAAGGACGACATCTGACGTGTTGCACACAACTCCACAGCACCCTCCTTTTTATATTGGTATACACGTTGAATATAACTTATGCATTTTTTTCTCTGAGGGACGTTGGTATTTTATTAATATTTTTTTTTTTATTTTTAAAAGTGCAACATATTGTTTTTTAAAAATGCTTGGTTTATTTTCTTTAGTTTTTTTTATGTATTTTCAGAAAACAAATACCAATCACATCCTTGGTTTTCAAAGAAATTCCAATTTAAATTTTCGCAAAAAACAATATTCAATTTTTTCTCTTTCGTCTTTGCCTTACTATATGGTTTACATGCATCCTTTATTTTGTTAAAGACAAAAGCATGATGTTCAAATAAAACAATTGGTTGTTTTACCACCACCACACAGTAGGGCAACATATAGGCTTAATTTGGAATAATTTGTATCACAATTTAAATATGAACTAGCACACTGTTTGGCTCATTTTAAAAATGCTCACGCATTACGAAACAAAATTAGTTTATTAATGATCAATTGAATCACCAGAGACTGAAAAAAGAAGTTCTGGAAAATGTTGGACAGCTTCGAATGGTTTTGTATGTTTTTCTAATATTAAAGTGGCTGCCAGGAATAACATCACCCATACACTATGATTTTTTAGACTTGTTAATTCTGTCATTTTAAGATCAAAAGGGGTTCTATTTATGATAAAAAATATCCCAGATTTTCACCACCAAAGAACAGATAGTATGGTAGAAATATTTTATCATTTTTCTTATGGAAGCAACTTTCAAAAGTTAATTCCAATATTGAATACATTCTTGGTTGGTGGGTTGCACTTTCCCGCAAAAGGTAATTGAAGGCTAAATCCAAGCCTATGCCATCTCAAAACAGACATTTTTTTCAGGGGTACTGCCTCTTGAGAGAAAGTGACAAGCCCATAAATTAAGTGCCTCTAGTAAAGGGTTTTTCAACAGGGACGCTACAAAAGTAGAGCGACAGGGACAGCAAACGACGCCAAATTTCTTGCCCCTATTTTGACATTTCTCTTCAGTAAGGTTTGCCATTTCATGATGGAAAGATATACGAGCCAACAACGAGTCGAAATTCGGAGTCAGTGGCCTCAACGTTAAGAGCGCTACGTCCAATTTATGGTCGTCATAATCGTCCTAGCAGATCAATAATTGAGCGTCTAGTGGAAAAATTTGAATCCACAGCCTCGGTCGTGCGATTTGACGCCGCCGTTAGAATATTTCCTGTGGGGCTACGCCAGCGACGATTGATGAACGTCGTACGAATATCGGAAGTGAAATTGCAGCAGTATCGGCCGATTTATGCTTGAAAACCGTCGAAAATTGGGTTCAGCGTCTGGAATTCTGCAAGCGTGCCCGTAGTGGCCATGCAAAAGAAATCGAGTTCCATACATAATGGCATCGAACGTACTTTCACAGGAATAAAGAATTTGATTGATATCCAAAACCGCTTTTGTTTTATTTAAAAAAAACTTTTGTGGCGCTCTTATTGAAAACCCCGATATGGGCAAATCTCAGAAACTTTTGACTTTCGTGTAACTTTGAAATTAAGTTACTTCATAGTCATATTTTTTTACTCTATCTCTGATAATTTTTTCGAAAATATAGTATTACAGTATAAAAAAAAAGTTATTTTCCACATTAAGAATTTTTTTTTACCTATAGAACGAGTAAAAGGCAAAAAGTGTTAGAAAAATACAAAATTTTATATGTTACTATTAAAATATTTAAAAAGTTTAATGTTCTTACGATTGAAGCATCTGATTTTAGTTTGTTAAACTCAAATGGGGTTCATAAGAGACTTGAAAATCAAAATTTTTTATGAAAAAATTATGTGCTTTGCTTAGATTTATGACAGTGTTAGTCAGAAGTTTCGGTACTACAATTCGGTACTACACCGATTTCTAAATTACATATTCATTTTCTATAGACAAAAATAAAAAATTAAATTTTGGTAGAGGTGTGTGCTAAAATCGCAACCTGGTTAAAATTAGCTTATACTGAATTAAAAGAGTGCGAAACTTTTTTTTTTCAAGACATTTTCAGTTAGCACTCTCATAAAAAGCAATATTTCCCGTTCTTAACTATTGTTCCTTCTTCTAAATCATACTAAGAAGTGTACGTTTTGTCGCTGACGCTACATATTTTATGGATCTTTAAAATTCAGTAGTTAATTACAAAGAAAAATCATTGATATTTTTTATACATTACTTTTTAAGCAGAGACAAATTTTATTGATAAAAATTTTGAGTAAAATTACGTGTTATTTTTAATTAAAAGCTTCACTATAAAATGTACATATTTAGAAAAGTGAACAAACTTTTACTTAGATATAAATCATAAGTTAAATTTTTATCATTTGTTATAAAAAATTAAAAATTTCTATATTAATTTAAAATTTCGCGCTCACATATTTTCTATAGTTCAAATATTAACGAATGCAAGCTAGGGCAGTGAGAAAAGTGAAAAAAAAATGATCCTTATCAATAACAGTCTTGTAAACATAGGTATAAACAACTTACGTCGAACGTTATTGTGGTATCAGTAGTCTTTGTGACTCGACGTAAAGTCGTTTCGTGTTACTGTTTCGATAGTTCAACGTCGCACTACGGGACCAAATGATGAAATCCATCTCAAAAATGGTTTTGGTGAATTTCGTAATTTGAAAAATCTAATGATGGGATTATATACTAGAAACAGGGTTCTTCCTAACACAGTTAATTTTTTGTATCTTACTTTTGTTCTAGGTACCTAAAATTACCGTTAAAAATGACATTTCGATATTTTTATTTTTTAGAATTATTGGAAGTGAGAGTTTGAAGTCAATTATTTCGTATTTTTCTGGACAGAATGTATAAGTATCATACCTTTTTGAAAAGCCCAAGCCCTCTTCTTTACAAAACAGTTAATATTTTTTAATTAAGTTCACCAGTAAATAAATAAAAAAAATGAGTAAGGTGCAGTACGAGTATATTTTTCATTTATTTGTTTTCAATTGAAGTTTTCTCTGTTAGCTCCGGCTGCCTCCGTTTAGTTAATGGCTGTTTAGTTTTCTAAAAATATTCTAAATTTGAAAGAAAAAATAAAAACTCGCATTTTCATGCATTTTTGTTTAAAAAGAAAAAACGTATGATGAGGAAGAAAAATAAGTTTTTAGAATAAAAATTCGTATTCTTATAACTTTATTGTTAAGTGATGAAAAAAATTAAAATTTGGCAAAAATGTGGAACCTTTATTGATGCACATAAATGTGTATTCCAAAAAGTTTTAGACCATTATTTTATTACTTTTAGCTCAAAATTTCAAAAAAAATGTTATTTTTTGTCAAAAGTTAAAAAATATAATTGTTAAAACATGTGCAACACATTTTCATAAACATCATATAAGTGACTATGTTTCCACAAAATTTATAAGTTTTTATCATTTATTTCCAATATTATTAAAAATTTTATTTTTAGAATAAAATATTTTTTGTTTTCCAATTTTAAACTTCCTTACTCATATTTATATTTAAAAAAATCATAATTAAAAAAAAAAATAAATGCCAAGCATTTGAGGGTGGGAGGGGGTGTGTGGTTTATGGTTGCATATAATACAAATGTAGGTACATAGTTATAAATAAAACAAGCATTGTTTGACGAGGCTTAAGAACTTTTAGACATTAATTAATATACCTAGTAATAAGGTGTACTTTTGAATTCCTTTTTTTTTGTCTTAAGGGCGAAAAACTTTCATATATCAAAAAGGGGCGTGGCAGTACACGGATTTTACTAAAAATAAATAACACTTTTCATAAACTCACTTCTTCATATAAAACTTAATTTAAAAAATGCCTGCTCTTAAATCTTAATGAACTTTAAGCTGAAAATAAAAAAAGGGGAGTGAAAGTAGGCGAGAAAGTGGGCAGAAAAAATATACATGCGATGTCTTAAGTTTAAAAAACCTCAAAAACAAATTTTCGGCTTCCTGTTCACTAAAAATAAGAAAATAACAAAAATCTGAAAAACATGGGCGTGGTAGTGGGCGGATTTTACAAAAAACTACTTTCAAATGTTTTCACCGGTAAAAGAAGAAAACAAATTTCATCCAAATTGTTGCAATAATTCTTGCTCCAACAAATTTTTTCCCATATAAATGAAACAGAATCTACAAATTTGTTATTTTATTTTATTAAAAAAAAAAAAATAAAATAATTTATTTCTATGTGAAAAGTTTTAATATTTTAAATTCTTGGTTATACAAGTATAAGTGTGCAAAATTTCAAAAAAAAAATGTTGAGAAACGAAAAAGTTATGGATTTTTGAGATGGTTTGCACCATTTGGTCCCATAGTGCGTCGCCGGAAAATGAGTGAGAATTTTTTAAGCATTCGTTAATAAAAAAGGAACACCATCACCATCAATTATATTTTCTGATGTAACAATGGTGCTATAAACTTAATTTTAAAGGTGTGCTTAGTTATTTTCTCTTTACGCGTTTTCAAAAGTCTAAAGTCAAAAGTTTCTGAGATTTTGCCATATATGTTGCAAGCTTTAGGTGACTAACGAGCTGTTGTGTTTTTGAAAAAATGAATTTTTCAAATCTTTGAAATTTTGATTTTTTTTTAAATCTTTGTTTCGAAAATTTATACGTTTTTAAGGAGCTTCAATGTAAAGGTTTTAAACGAAAAGATTTCATGAGATACCGTTAGATATTAACATTTTTAGTCATTTTTTTAACAAATAAAAATATTTTGTAATCAAGATCACTAGCACCGGTTTTGCAATAAATAACATATTTCTTTGTCAAGAAAATCATTGCAAGATGAGCTGAGGTTAACAAAAATTGGGTATTGACAAGGCCCTCAAAAGTAAGTCGATGAGTCCAAGTGAGATTGTGGGGACAAAATGTGAATTCGTGTGAATAAAAGGCCAACAATCTATTTTGAATCAACTTTTTCTTAGCTATCAAAACGATAAAGGTATTTTTATTTTACGAACTTAATGTCCAAATTACTGTCATAACAAAAAATTAACCTCCCTTACCTCTGTACTAATAAAGTCAGTAACTTCAATATCAAGAAGGTGAATATACGCACATTCACCTCAAAGAATTTCAACTCCTTAGCTTTAGGGCTTCGCGAGATATGTATGTAGGACTGCAATAATCGAAAAAAAAACTGTCTAATTCGCTGACAGATCAAAGTTATGAACCACTTTAAGAATTTCACACAACGTAAAGGAAAAATTTCTCACAGAATTTATATCAAATGTATCAATATGGAGCACTTCCGGTAGGTCTTGTCGTGCATACAAAGAAATACATCAAACATTTGAGATTCTACATTTCGGAGTGAGGTGTTAACCCATGATCTTTGAATTTTTACCAATCATAATATCGCCTACATTTTCAAATAAAATACACGAGTGGATCGCATGAACGTGCTGTAATGTTTAAGAGACTTTGAATTTTGAAAATAAATATTTTTAGAGAAAAATGCTTATAATAATAAAATGAATTTTTCTTTTGATGGCTAAAACAACTACAATTATTTCAAACAAACATAAATTTATGTAAACATGCAAATAGTTAATCGTTGTATGGTTTTTTTTTTAAACAGGTACTATAAGGCAAGTTACGCATTTGGAAAAAAAATCGAACTCGAGATTTTGGTCAAAGTTGACATTACGATGATAGCGAAGACCAAAAAAGTGGGTCTCGTAATTCTGTCTGTCTGTCTGTTCGACTACAGGCTTAACGGCTCGGCCGATTTTCGTTAAACTTGATAGATGTCATTTTGAATTTTTCCCCGACACGTTTTTTTTTAAGACAAAAAATAACGGTACCTGCCATTCGATTTTTTTTCGAAATTTTATAAATATTTTTTTTCTCAAAAACTGTCCCACAGAATTTTTTAAAAAAAATTTGAAAAATGTATTTTGGTTAAGACTAGCTAATGATTGAACAAATTTTTACAAAAAATTGTTATTTTTGGTAGCCCCCCTGGGTCTATTTTATTGTTTTTGATTTTCTCGAAAACAGTACAGCCGATTTAAATAATTTTTTTTATGCCAAAGCTCCTCCAAAGTTTGAATATTATTACATATTCAAATTTTCAATTTTTAATTTTTTGGATTTAAAAAAAAAAAATTCAAAATTTTTTTTTGGAAACTCAATATTTCGAAAAACCCATGCTCGATTTTTTTCAAACTTGACAAATAAAAGTTTCTTAACATAATCTACAAGATTTGAGAAAAAAAAATTGTTTTATCTAAAACTAACGGTACCTTCCATATAAATTTTAAAAAATGGTTTTCGAAAATCGTATTTTTCTCGAAAACGGTTCCGATAATTTTGCTAAAATATTTTTTTTCTTTTGGTTAATCTTTACGATCTATGATTTAATAAAAAAAATTTTAAATCTAGATATTACTGACTGTACCTACCATAGAACGATTTTTTCGAATTTTGAATTTCTCATTATCGACATAACGGATTTTAATGAAATTTTTTATAAAGAAGCTCCTGAAAAGTTTAAAAAACATTGCATTTAAAAACTTAAGAAAAAATATTTTTTCAATTTTTAGAAAAAAAGTAATTTTTTTTTTGAAAAATTCGATATCTCAAGAACGGCTTAGTATTTTTTTTGAAAATTTAACTTTTATTCGTACAATAATAAAAACTTAAGGTTGGCGTACCAAAATTTTTTCTTAAAAATGTTTTAAAAATTTTGTACATAAAAGCTTTTTTTTTTAAGAAACCACTACAAGAACTTATAATTTTTGTTCCTGCATAAATTCATATTTGCATAGCATTCTGTTTTTATCTCTTACTACTAAAAGAATTTAAAAAATTCATTTTATCCTTATGAACAGTTTTCTCCAATAACATTCCTTTTTAAAATTCCTAGTCTATTACATAGGAGCAAGTTCGTGTGACCCAGTCGTGCATTTTATTTTAAGAAGTCACATGGCTCTCTGTTTTTATCTCTCACTTCTAAAAGAGTTTACAAAATTAATCTTATGCTTATGAATAGTTTCTATTTTAATAGCATTTGTTCAGAAATATTTATTTGTTATAATTATTAATCAAATGCAAGTTCAATATTATATTCAATAATATTAATTAATTATTTACTTTTCATGTGTGATTAATTATAATTTTTGTCAACAATGTTAAATTATAAATTGCCAAACATATCTTATAATACCCTATGCATTTTTCTTATTCTTAATCTTATAATCCCTTGTTATTAATCGTAGATTTTTAGCATTTTTCTGTCCTTTATTGGATTCCTTCGTTAAATTCCAGTCGACGTCATTTTCTCGTCTCTTGCAGCTCTCAATGCCTTCTTGACATGATCTAAGCTTTTGTTTTCTTAATTCTATCCAATTTCATTAAAGTTGTAGGATTTTATAAGGTGCACTTACTTACCTAATTATTTTTCTCTATCCAATCCCAATACCTAACACACCCTATACCAAACCTCTTGTGACAGCCATAGAAAATTAAATCTAAATTAAAACTGGAACTTTCTGCAGACAAAATTTCCATCAATAAATTTTAATTCGAGAATAAGACAGCATGTGAGTGTGGAATAAAGTTTGAAAGTCTCATTCCGTACACCGTACTTCCACCTACCCAAATAATTTATCCTAAAAGCGAATTATTTCCTATATTTTATCAAAAGAAAAAGAAGCCCTCAGTTTGAAAGTTTTATGTTAATTCCGGTATGAAGGTCTGAACTTAAATAAAACTTTCTTTTACTTTGGCATACCGTACGAGTGTGGTGTACTCTTTGCAAAACTTTCCATTTCTTTGGTAAAGCATCACGCTCGAATAATAAAGTGAAGCTCCTGAGAGTCATTACAAATTTTCTCCACCCCAACCCATTAGACCCTTTTAAATATTATGTCATCGTTCGACACTTTAAATTCCCACCCATTCACATACCGAATGTTGTACACATACCCGCTTATGCTTTATGGGATTTCAACATAAGACCTTAATGGTTAGCATCTTATAAGACTCTACGTGCTTAAATTGCCTTTCTTCAAGCCTGATAAAGTCTCCAATTAAATCAATTTTCGTGCATTTCCTGCCCTAAAAGTCTATTTTACTTTATTCGGAGATGAATGTGTCTCCACAAAAGACACACCACGCACTATACTTATAATCTTCCCTTCCTGATGGGTGCCATTTCTTTGTAATAAACCTTAGCTCAAAGTGTCATCATTTAGAATCCAACCCAAGTTCTTTTCGTTAACCAAAAGGATCAACAGAAAATTTAGAACTTGATGAGATTTTTCCTTGTTCAACTGAATACTGAACCCATCCGTTGGACTAATTTGCCTGCTCCCCATTCAATCCAGAGGGCTTGGGTTTTATGTTTGTGTCATCACTTCGTGTCACATCTGACAAGCAGTCATTATTTCAAGTATCTTCTATTTCTATGGTTTGCCTTTGTATAAGCGAGTCCTTAGGGAGAATAATACGAGTACCATATGAGAAATGAGACTGAGAAAGCTAAAACTTAGAAGCATCCCATATCTCGTACGATGCCTCTATTCATACCGAAGGTTCTTATTGTGCCCACAGGCCCACACTAAAACTGACATGGTAGCAGAGGACCCGTTAATTTGGCATCAAAATTGTCTTCTTGAAGCTTCAACTGTCTCTGCTAACTGGAACTGGAACTTTCATGCAAAATATCAAAAGGACACTCTGTTGCGTCTGATTATTCCACCCACCTTCATTTTACCTACCTACGGTATAGCGCGGTGGGGTTTCTTTGTGTTTATAAATATGGGGGCGAAACATTTCACCCAAAACAAGAGTGTGACCCTTGTATTCGAGAGGATAATGATTTTTTATGTATTTTTTTTTGTTGTATTTTCGTCGGTAAGGTACAATCTTTTGGCATGTAACTCTAGGTTTTTGGATATACACATGTAGTGTTTTGGTCGGTCCTTATTTTTGGTCGCACGTGTTGTTTGGGTCGAAAATCTCTAACGGGGATTTTAAGTGTTATGCTATGAGGTCACTTAAAGGGATTACTATTATTTCTGATGGCGAAGTAGTTGGTTAGTTGAGTTCTGTTGGAGTGAATTTAAATTGGCTTAATTGGGTAAACTTTAGGATACCACGAAATGAGTCTTGTTAGAGGAAGTGGACTGATTTTAACGCGAGAAAGTATAGAAAATTTGTTTAGTTACTTATACAGGGGTTGATTGTTCATGAGGGGAGCATTTGTAAGGTTAGTGTTGAAAAGTAGGAAGATACTCGTGCGTGTGAAATAAAACAAATAAAAATAAAGCCAAAAGCGAAAACAAGGGTTGATGGGATTTGATGGAGTGTCTTAAGTCTCAATTTTTGCCAATTTAAACTTTGTGCACAACTTTGATATGAAATTTTTCCAACAAGACTAACATCAATCGTATGTGGTTGATTTTGACTATAGGAATAAATAGGACTTTTCAGGGTAACAGATGAACGCCATTGGGTTATTGTTTTTTTTCTAATTTATGAAAAAATCTTGCTTTCTTGGGCAAAAGTATCTTTGGTGACCCGTTCGTGATCTGCTGATCTACCAGAGCCTGCTGTTTTAAGCGCCTCAAAGGGCGTAGTACCCTATCCCGTCATAAGCCCGACGTCAGAATAATAGAACCAATTTTTAAAGCCAAATTACAAAAGCCAGATTGCCCGACACCAAGTGCCAGAATATTAAACCAAAATCCGAATCATCAGCAAGTATAACCGATACCAGATAGCAAGACTAGAAACCAGAAGAGTTGATACCCGTGAATCATTCGATTGTCAGAGTAAATTGAAATACTAGTAACAGTATATTTGTGTGTTTTACACTGAAAATAAATTGTTGGCTTTTTGTCAATACGAAAGAATGACTTTGTTGATTTCACAAAATTTTTATAATTCAGCATGATTTTTTGTCGGTTTAACAAAATATGCACTTCAAATAATATTGTCAGTTTACAAACCAAGTTTTGTTAATACTCGTATAACAAAATAAAACAGAGATTTGTGTCACATCGACAAACTTTTTTGTGATGTTAACAACATTTTTGTTGTAGGTACATATCTACAAAAAATCTGTTTTGTAAATGTTTGTCAATGTCACAAAGTTTTTGTCAATTTAACAAAAAATGAAAACGTTTTTGTTAAAACGACAAATATTTTGTTCTTGGGTTGAGTTATTTTGTAATATTGATAAAATAATATTATCAAAAAAACCAAACAATTCTGCGCGTATATTTTTTTGATCATGACATTTCTTTTGTGTATGATATAGTTCACATTTGGTTATTATCGAAAAATCGATCTAAGATTAACTGAACTTAACAAAAATTGCGTATTGTCCATACGCCCTCACAGATGGTTGCATGTGCGATCGTAGGGACGAAACGCCAATTTTTGTGGACTTAAATCACAAAAAAAACTATTTTGACAAAATTAATTTTGTGGATTCAACAAAAGAAATTTGTAAAATTGACAAAATATTTTGTTGAATTGACAAAATATTTTCTTAAATTAACAAAATATAACAAGAAATTTTTGTTAATTTAACAAAATATTTTGTAAATGTAACTAAACAATTTTGTTAATTTAAAAAAACAATTTTGTTAATTTAACAAAACAATTTCGTTAATTTAAAAAAATAATTTTGTTAATTTAACAAAACAATTTTGTTAATTTAACAAACAAATTTTGTTAATAAAAAAACAATAACACTAACAAAAAAAATTGTTAATATGTACAACAAAACAATTGTTAACATGACAAATTAAATTTGTAAATTCTACGAAATTTTGTCATATTGACAAAATATTTTTGAATTTCAACAAATTAATCTGTTAGCATAACAAAATAATTTTGTGGATACAACAAAATATTTTTTGTTACCTCAACAAAATTCTGTAATTTTTATCAATTTGACAAAACTTTTTGTTGGACGTATATTGACAAAATTTTTATCAGATCAACCTACATTTTTGTCATATATACCTAGATTTTATTTTCAGTGAGATATAAGAGTTATTTCAAATACAAATTTTGTAATAAGGTATGACTATTGACATAGTTGCCTGCCTGGCAACTGAACATACCCCCAACAACAGAGTTTCGTGAGCCGCACAGATGATCCAAAAAGAGGGTTAAGATCTTGAAATCCCGAAGAGCGGACCAAAAAAACTGCTAAATTAGGCGCTTGTTTGGCACCTGAATATAGAATAAGCAGAGTAAAAGGTTTGTGTTAGCGGTATACTCGTATATGGCCTAGACAAAGTATTAGGATAGAGTCACACGCCATTAGAAAATATAAAACATGTAGGTATGTTTTGTTCCTGCATACATTTTTGAAGTTCATTGTTTCAGCAGGCGACCGTATATTTTTCCGACTACCACATTGGTGTGATTAAAAAACGATGGGTTACAATGAAGCCGAAATTAGTTACACTATTCACTTGCTTCATATAAATCCCCAGTTGCAAAATATCAGGTACAGAAGAAAGTTCAAGGTGTCGTTTAAAAATAGGGATGACTTGGTATTTTATCGGATACAGTCCAAAGTCGTTGAGTACTGCCAATCTAACAATTGAAGATAATATTTTCATTTAAGTCCAATACGAGATTATATTAGTTGGTTTTAAATAAATCAGTTGAACATAACTGGGATAAGGATAAATGAACTATAGACAAACCAGAATGGGGCCGAGGGTTGAACCTTGGGGAACACCTTGTGCAAGTGACATATATTCAGAACAATTATTGCAAACCATGACTATTTGAAACCTATCGCTTAACAAGCTTGAAATAATAATGTTTCCGTTTCATATCTTATCTTTGAAAACGCCTTTAGAGCTAGAAGATGAAGTCGATATATTTATTAAAGTCATACAAGACACTGCATGGAAAAACACTCCACACAACTTTAGAGATCCAATTAGAAGCACACTTACAATTCCACCAGAACCTATGTTTGGTTTAACGTGAGCACCAGTCAGTTAAGACTTTATCCCACGGAGAGCCTACCCTCTTCGGAGTCAGATTGAGTCCTGACCATTAACCCCGAATCAACCGAAGCCGATTCAGTAGCAAAGTTGTGACATGTTGCAGCATGTGCACACCTCTTGCTTTAAGGCGGAGGTCTATCTAACACCTCTTGAATTCAAGCACGCTTGAAAACCATACGTTTCTGCGTTTGGAATAAACCACGCCACCAGGATACTCCCACAAGGGGGCCTACCTCCTAGATAGTCTGAGAAAGAAAGAATTCCACCGGAAATAAAAGAGCTGTTTCAAGAAAAAAGAACTGTTCGGAAAAGATGGCATCAATCCCGAGCACCTCAGGACAAAGCCGTCTTAAACCGCCTCTCGAATGAGCTTAAGTATGCTATCCGCGAATCAAAAAATCGGAAGATTTCTACCTATCTTGAAGGTCTGACAGCAGATAAAAATACGAATTATTCATTGTGGAAAGCTATAAAAGATGTTAAAAAGCGGCAAATACATTCAGCACCAATCAGACACAATAATAATGAATGGTAATGCTAAGTCCGATAGAGAAAAAGCCGATTTTTTTGCTGAACATCAAGGAAACCTTTAAACCCTTTGACGGTCAGGCGTTGATAAATGAACATGGTGATATCCGCAATGGCCACCTGAAAACTTTCTCATTCGGAATATCACGTTATCAGAACTTCATTAAGCTATTAAAAATCTTAAAAATAATAAAGCTCCTGGGTACGACCTAATAAATGCTCGCGTGCTTAAAGAGCTACCCAGAAAAGCAGCAATTAAACTTCAGTACCTTATGAAAACTTTCTCATTCGGAATATCACGTTATCAGAACTTCATTAAGCTATTAAAAATCTTAAAAATAATAAAGCTCCTGGGTACGACCTAATAAATGCTCGCGTGCTTAAAGAGCTACCCAGAAAAGCAGCAATTAAACTTCAGCACCTTATGAATGCGGCATTAAGGCTTTCATACGTTCCACGCCAATGGAAAGTCGCAGAAGTTTTAATGGTTCCAAAACCGGGAAAGTCTCCGAACGAAAAGAAATCTTATAGACCGATTTCCCTCTTGCCACTGATCTCGAAGGTATTTGAGAAAATCTTACTAAAGCAACTGCTTCCTATTATCGAAGAAAAGCGGCTTATTCCTGACCATCAATTTGGTTTCCGGTAAAGCCACTCAACTAAATTGATCAGGTGTACAGGATAACCAATGAAATTGAGAAATCACTAGAGGGAAAAAATGTATGTTTAAGCGCATTTCTAGACGTCTCTCAAGCCTTCGACAAGGTTTGGCACGATGGCCTTAAGTTTAAACTGCGACAGGTCTTTCCGGATCAAACATATTACATCCTTGAGTCGTACCTCGAAGATAGGCTGTTTCGGGTTAAGCAAGGTAGGGAATATTCGGATTTTAAGGAAATCAATGCTGGTGTTCCCCAGGGAAGTGTTCTCGGTCCGATTCTGTTCGTACTATACACTAGCGATATTCCTCAAGAAGAAGATACCATAATAGGTACGTTTGCAGACGATACGGCTATACTTGCAAACGAGAAGCTCCAATGAGCTCTAAATAAAATTTCGGTATGGACTAAGAAATGGCGAATTGTTCTTAATGAGTCCAAATCAACACATAATAATTTTACTTATAAAAAAATTAGTAATCTGCCCACCTACATTAATTCGGTGCAAATACCATATGCTAATGAAGTAAAGTACCATACCTAGGAATGACACTAGACGCTAAGCTTAAATGGAAAACTCACGTTAAAAAGAAACGAGATCAACTTGAAAATAAATTACGTGAATTGGAAGTTACTCCAAACTCAGCATTTACAATAAATTGCTTAGGGTAAAATCGGATGATATGGCACCATGGGTGATATGATACCCTTCCGATATCATCCAATTAATGAATTTTTTTTTAAAACAAAGTGATCTTTTTTCTGTATTAGTGAAGTGCGTGGTGCGTGTAGCTACGAAAATATTTGATGGCCGGTGTTCATTTAAAAAAAAAAGAACAGTTAATAATGTGCATTTGTATTTGTTTACTGTAAACAACTAAGCAAACATGTTTATTGGTGTTATTTGGTAAAGCAGAAGTAGTCTCAAAAGGGAGATATGGCACCTCGGAACGTCGGGATATATGGCACCGTTGCCATTTCACCCGCTCCTACTTTTTTACCTACTTTTTTTCTCTCACAAAATAAAAAGAATAATCCAATGACTTTTCTCTTTTAATCTTGTTATTCTTACTCAAACTTGATAAAGATATATGCACTCAAGAAAAAAAAAATATTTAAAAATTAAAATGGACCAAAACTAAAAATTAATTATCTTAAGAACCAGCTGTTATCGTTCAATTTGTCAAGGTTATGTAAAAGAAAAAAAAAATTGACTTACCGGCTATCCAAAGGCGCTGTGCACAGAAGCTTTGTTGATGCCTGAGCTAAATGATGATAGTGAAATACACAAAAATGATCTTGTCAAGTTGAACGAAATATTTGAATTTGATTTTGTCTTTAATCTAGTTAAGTTTAATTTAGTTTTTTTAATTAGGTAAGATGAGAGACTTCTTCTGGTTTTTGTTCTTGTATGTATGATGTTTATTGAAATTTGTTGCTGTGATGACGTGGGTTATAGGTATTTATCTTTATGATGACGAAATAATCGATATAGCGGTTCCACTTGGAATTTTAGGCCTGAGTCTGGGTAGCAGTGTCTACAGAATCTGGACAAATTTGACGCACCTTAAATGAGACTTCGGTTTTTTTTATAGGATAGCGATGGAAACGCACTGTTCATTCCCTGGACCTGGATGTTGCTCGCAATAGGAAGAGATTTAAGTTTGGGTAGCATATTGACAACTAGACAAATTTGATGTCTTTCTGCAAGTAAACCTTGTTGGATGCGATAGCAGAGAGTAAATTTATATATTTTTTTTTCGGACTGTTGATTGGAGAAGGTGCAGGTTGCTTAGATTCGAGAGTGGACTCGATCGAATCTCAATGAGCCTCTTGCAAACGATCGGTAGGCTATGGTTTTGCTTGCACGTTCCTGATCTTGAAAGTTTGGTTAAATTGGCCCAGTGAAAGCTCGGGAGGATTCCACGAGCACAATTGCTTAGCTCTTGAAAATGCTAGGTTCGGGTTAAAGACAAGATTAGAATTTTGTTTCTTTTAACAAGCACTTTTGAAACTTACCAATTTGTGATGGAGCACCTGTGCTACGATCACTTATGCAAAATTCGTCGGGCTTCTTTGGTCAGACAACCAGGCAAGCAACTCACAATTTAAAGAAAGTCTGATTTTTAATATTCTGCGATCAGTGTTTAAAGTCAAATATAAAGAACATTATAGAAGATTATTTTGACTGAATTTACGATTTGGCTTATGGACAATTACCTGAGACTTGTAGTCGAGTCACACGTGTGTTCTTTGTTTCTTTCTATTTTTGTTTTTATTTTTATTTCGCGTTTTATTGCTTTGTACGGGACTAAATATAATAATAATATAATATTTATCTGAAGTCAATTTTTATGAACGAAAAATTACTTTCGCAAAAGATAATTATTTTAGATAACTTTCTATGACTTTCTTCTGATTATTCCTTCTGAATATAGTCCAATCAGTATTCTGTCTTTCATATGCAAGTTATTTGAAAAAATAATACATGACCAAATCCAAATTTATTTAAATTAACACTCTCTACTCTCTAAATGGCAATCTGGCTTCCGCAATAATTACAGTTGTGAATCTGCAGTAATAAAAGTTACTTCGGATATCCGCTTTGCTCTTGACTCTGATGAGTTTGGTGTCGTCGTACTTTTAGATTTTACTAAGGCTTTCGATTGCATTGATCACTCTATTCTACTTTTTAAGCTAAAGATAAATTTTAATTTCTCTTGGACGTTACTAAAACTTATTTGTAACTACCTAAAAGATAGAGTTCAGCAAATAAAAACAGAGGTTGGTATTTCTAATCCTTTGATCAGCAATACAGGAATTCCTCAGGGTTCAGTGTTGGGTCCACTTTTATTTTCGTTATTTATAAATGACCTTCCTGATGTAGTTACTAATTGCAGAGTTCATTTGTATGCTGATGATGTAGTAATTTACATTTTTCGTAAAATTGGTTTAATGGAGGACTGCATAGCTAGGTTAAATGAGGATCTAACTCATATCCAAACTTGGTCTAATAATAACCTTATGAAGCTTAATCCTACTAAATCTGTTGCTATGTTATGCTCCAGAGATGAGCTTGATTCTTCATATTTTCCCACTGTTGTCCTCAATAATGAAGTTATTATGTTTGTAAAGGAAGTAAAATATTTAGGATATATAATAAATGGAAGTGTGAGTTGCTGTAGAGCAATCTCAGAAACCATTAGAAATATTTACTATGGATTACGAACTCTGAGATCTTCGTCTGACTTTTTGTTACCCAATATGAGGAAACACTTAATAAAATCAATAGTTTTGCCATATTTTAGTTATAACTATTCAGTATACCCAATTTTGGACTGTGAGTGTAAACGCAAACTTAATGTTGCTCTAAATGATTGCATTCGATTTATTTACTCTATTCCGAGACATTCTAGTGTATCTCATTTACGACACATTCTCTTTGGAATGAGTCTTGACGAGTACTTAAAATTCAGACTTGTTTTGAAACTCCATAGTGTCATCCATAATGGATGTCCTAGTTATTTAAGTGAAACCATCAATTTTGCCCATTCACAAAGAGGTCTTAAACTTATTATGCCTCGTTTTTCACGCAGCATTGCAGAACGTTCATTTTACGTATCTGCAATTCGTTTGTGGAATTTACTTCCAAATGAATTGCAAAGAACTACCATGCCTACAGCTTTTAAGAGGAAACTATTTTTGCACTATTCAAATCAATCTTAAGCTTATTATAGGTCTAGCCTTCTATATTTTTGTTCCCTATACATTCTTTTTGATATATGTAATATGTATATTTATATTTATTTTTTTTTCTCTAACTGTTTGTATCTTTAGTTTGCATAATTACATTATTTTTTACTTGCGATATAGGTACTATAGTGCAAGTTCTGAATTTGGAAAAAAAATCGAACTCGAGATTTTGATCAAAGTTGACATTACGATGATAGCGAAGACGAAAAAAGTGGGTCCGACAATTCCGTCTGTCTGTCTGTATGTCTGTATGTCTGTACCTCGAACTACAGCCTAAACTGCCGGAGGTATTTTCTTCAAACTTGGTAGTTAAGGGTCTTCGGTGATTCCCTAGAGGAGAAATTGAAATTTTTTTTTTAGCTCCAAAACTAAGGGTACCCCCATACACCCGTAATGCAAAATCTTATTTATCTCGAAAACGGCTCTAACGATTTTGATAAAAAAAATTAAGTGTGATATTATGGACATGGACTATATTTTGGTGAAAAAAAAATTTGGGGCAAAATGTTATTAGGGGTACCTGCCATAGACCCGTTTTTTTGATTTTCGACTTTCGCATAAACGGCTCTAAGGATTTTAGCCCAAAATTTTTAGCAGGAGTCCCCTTAAGTTTGAAATAATATTGTATATAAAAATATTCGAAAAAATATTTATTGGGTTTTTAAAAAAAAAAAATTTTTTTTGAAATCAATATCTTTAAGACCTATAAACGATTATTTTTTGAAATTATTTCCTAAAACCAATATTATTAAATACTTAAAATTCGCATCCCACATTTTTTTCTTGAAAAATTTTAGAGAAATTTCTTATATAAAAAATGTATTTAATAATAAAACGATTTTTTAAAGTTTGTTTGCATAAATTCATACTTTTCTAGAAATCAGACGGCAATTTCATTTTAAACTCATGTTTTATAATTATAAAATGTATCTTAAATTCCAAAGTACTTTTACTTAAGAGCAAGTTCGTGCGATCCAGTCGTGCATTTTATTTTTTCTCGCTTTAGGAATTATTACTGTTTTTTTTTTTTCATATTTTGAATTATTAAGAAATGTTAAGTTACTTAAATTGATTGATACTCTAAAAGATTTTGTCTAAATGTATCTTTGTAAATTTAATTTTGTTTTTGAAATAAATTGAAATTGAATTATGACTATTTGCCACGAGGGTTGAAAAAACGAGTAAAAAGAAAGCTACCCGGAAATTAATTTCTTTTCTTACTTTGAACATTTGGGAAATATCGAAAATTTTGTTCAATGAATATTCGAATTTTCGCACATCAGTCGTGGTGAATGTTTTAGCGTTCAGATAGAGAATAGTATGGAATCTTGGATGTATTCAACGCTCGAAATGATAGTTTGATAAAAATAAAAAAAAAAGGTTTTAAGACGGCTCACACATGTATCTACTAAACCAAGCAATAAACAAATATTACATTCTTATCAGGACAAAGTTCTCAGAGAAATCCGTAATGCTCCGTGGTACATTACAGTGATTTACACAGAGACTTACGATTACCAACTGTTGAAGATGAAATAGCAGTTTTCGCTGGGAAGCTACGAACTCAATTAAATGACCATAGAAATTGAATTATTCGACAAACAATTGATGAGACAAACCTTGTGCGCCGACTTCAAAGAACGAGCTCGTTCTAGCGCCATAAGGAGTATCCGCTTTTAAATACGGTATCCACAGGTCCTCTCAGTGGGGATCTACCTGCCAAACGTGATTATTATGAAATTAAAACTAAAGGGTTTTTCAACAGGGACGCTACAAAAGTAGAGCGATAGGGACAGCAAACGACGCCATATTTCTTGCCGAACTTTTGACATTTCTCTTCAGTAAGGTTTGCCATTTCATGATGGAAAGATATACGAGCCAACAAGGAGTCGAAATTACTAAAATTTACTACCGAAATTCGGAGTTAGTGGCCTCAACGTCAAGAGCGCTACGTCCAATTTATGGTCGTCATAATCGTCCTAGCAGATCAACAATTGAGCGTCTGGTGGAAAAATTTGAATCCACAGGCACAGTGGCCGCCTCGGTCGTGCGATTTGACGCCGTTAGACTATTTCCTGTGGGGCTACGTCAAGTCTATAGTCTATGCCAACAAGCCAGCTACGATTGATGAACTTCGTACGAATATCGAACGTGAAATTGCAGCAGTATCGGCCGATTTATGCTTGAAAACCGTCGAAAATTGGGTTCAGCGTCTGGACTTCTGCAAGCGTGCCCGTGGTGGCCATGCAAAAGAAATCGAGTTCCATACATAATGGTATCGAACGTACTTCAAATTCTTTGATTGATATCCAAAACCGTTTTTGTTTTATTTAAAAAAAAAACTTTTGTAGCGCTCTTATTGAAAAACCCGATACTTGATAATGTAACTTAGTTGTAGTCGGACGAACAATAGGGAGGTGTTTTTCAGTGAGTAAAAATCTCATACTATGAAGATTCTTCACTTATCCACGAAAAAAAAATGTTTCCGTTTCATATCATCCAGAAGGTGCATAATTGCGGATGAACAGCCGTGAACGACTCTGAAGCCCTATTGAAGTGGAATTAGTGGGAAATTCTTCGAGCTCTGGAGAAATGGACGGAATCACATCACACTGGAACTGATTGGGTGAAGCCCAACTAGACAGAAATTAGTGATTAATTTCACCTTAAGTCAAGTGCACAACAAACACCAGTTTTGTCAATCGTACTAATTTCGCATAAATTTCACCCTTTACTTTCGAAGGTAGGGAAGTATTAAGCTTTATACCTATCAACTCCAATTGGCAGAATAAGAGTTGCGCTTCCATTTGGAATAAGGCCTGCTTCTTGTTTTGATAGCATTAATAACTTCAACAATGTACCGTGGAAAGGCCTTGTTGCATATTAAAACGGTTTTAGAAGGCAGAAAATCAGTATATATACATTCCTAATAAGCATTTACAAACAATTTAGCTTAGAATTAGAATCAGCACTCAATCTACAAAGCTTCCAGGAAGTTGAAAACGCTAAGATGCCATCAAGATCAACAGAGGATAGGTCTTTATATTCAAAAGAGAGTAGGAGTGAGAAGGTAATATTCAATGTGCAAACTAGAAGTTCAAGTTCATCCAAAAATATCTGATTGTACAACAAAATAGACTGCCGGTCATATAAAATAAAAAGATCAAGGGGGCTGGGCGCTGCATTTGGCCTAAAACATGTAGAGGTGGATTCATTTAAAAATGAAAATCTACAATACCAAATTAAATTAAATTACTGTTTTGTCGAGAACACGAACAGTTTACCAGAAAATTACGGTTGAAGTCTCAACAAACACCAATATTGTTATAGAAAGGTGAAATTTCGGAACAATTTCGATGTGGGTTGTAGACCCCACGGAAGTATGCATTTCACGTTCAAGAATGATATTCAACTTCCGTATTTACAGCTCTACCAAACCACCTTTTCTTGAAGTGAAGATTTGCAGTAAATAGCAACACCGCCGCAACATCGTAGGAGTAGGGGAGGCCCTATGGCCCATAAGCAGAACCTCATGGGTGTAATATGTCGGAAGAGCTAAGTAAATTCTATACCGACTATTAGGTTTGCACAAAGTATCTTCATAAAACAAAAGAATTGTTTTTACTCTTTGTTGCCCCCGAATTACAAGGAACATTTTTTATTTTTAAATTAAGAATGGTGGTTCATAAAACTGAATAGTAGAAAAGTACTTTCGTCCTTAAAGAATCCCCATTTCGGAAAACTCAACTGTTACTGTCTGTTTATTATTCTTCAAATTACAAAAAAAAAACAAAATTTGTTAAACTTTTAGGTATATTATAACTTCGGATAAAAGTTGCTCTTAATCGTTCATCCTTACAGTCCTGGCTGCCAAAAACGAGAAATATTTATTTATTTCCCAAAAATATTTTGGTGCGTTGGCGTATAAAATTGCGCAGAACAAATAATTTTACACCGCATTATTTATGGATTGCTGGTAGGTGGAATTTAAGTTTTACCAAAGCCAGCACAAAAGTTAAGCGTTCAAAATACTTTGAGGCTTTGAGAGGCTTTGAGTGGTAGAGGGGGACAAGTAATATAACAAAAAAAAAAAAAAAACAAATTCCTTAGAATAATATTTTATGATTCATGGAATCGTAAATTCGTTCATATAATTGGGTCCTTGAAGTTTTTTGGCCTAAATCATATAATCCCTGCACAGCATTACAATGTTTTGTTTAGGTCCTGTATAAACTTCCGGCTTTTTGAATGAAAGTCATATGGATTAGGGATGTGCTTTTGGCAGTTTATATCGTATTTCTTCTTCTTTAAAGTACGAGTAAAATAAGAAGCACAATATGAAGTGGTTTTGATTAAGATGCGCTTCGGTACTGGAATAACACGATAAGGGCCACCTTTTTTAAATTTCATTTATTTAATATGACATAAGAAGTCACACGGTTGCCCCTAAACCATTAGCAGAAGCACAGGGTTGCGGAAAAGGATACCTTGGGATAAGTTCGACTAGGATATGTCATGGCCGGTTGACGGAATCGATTGAGTCGAATTTTGTTACCAAACATTGTAGAGGCCAATTTCACAAGGGATCAGCTATTTTAGGAATAGAGCTTGAACGTGTTGTTCGACTTACCAGGGGCATTTTGTCTAAGTGTGTAAAACATTAAAAAAAAAAAGTAATTGGGAACATTTTTCTCTGAATATTGCATATTATCCAGTGCGGCGGAAGGCAGCTGTAGTGCATCTTCTCTCGAAAAATGGAAAGGACAAGCTCTGTCGAAATAGGTGGAGGACAATACTCTCATACCGGATACTCAGTTCGTTTTTAAGGCTCAACATGATACAATTGATGCCGCGTCTAAACTAGTCTCTGATATCCAATGGAACAAAACTAAAAGACAGTGTACTGGCGCTTGTCTGGTTGATTTAAAGAAAGCTTTCGACATCGTATGGTTAGAGAATCTCTATCTAAAGCTGACCAGAGTCGGTATAAGTAAACCAATATTATGTTTTATGACATGCTCAATGGTAGAAAGTTTGTTGTCAAAAGTGGCAAACTGACCTATACCGCAATTTGTTTATATTAAAAATTGTCCTTAGCAGGGAGCGGTCAAGTCACCTACTCCGCATCAACACCAGCGATTTAATAGGTAGTCTAGTTCAAGCAATTGCGTATGCCAACTATCTAATAGCATACAGAACAGCTCCAAAAGTCGAGTTCATCAGAATTCTTTGCAGCGTGACTTCGACAAGTTTCCGCCATATTGCCAAATATGTAATATATATGTATATTCAGAAATATGAAAAGATTCTGTTTAGGACTCCGTTGCATGGAGACTAAGGGGATAGGTAAAAAAACTGGAGAAATCTAGTGATCATATGGCCACATTGGCAGCAACTGGCGAGTAAAAGTGTAGTAAAGTACCAGTACCTTGGTATCTGAATGGATCAATATATGTATTTTGACAGACATATAAATACTGCTGGCCAAGGCTAGGGGAGTCTCTGCCTTGAATAATCGGTTGATTTACAACAGCTGGCTCGAAATCAGGATGAAGGTAAATTGCTTGATGGCTCTTATCCGGCCGATGATTGCCCATGGGTAACCGGTGTGTGGGTTAACGTTTCCCCTTCTCAAATGGAAAAGTTTCAGGTCTTTTAATAGGAAGTGTCTTTGATCATACAAGGAACACCAGAGTAGGTGTAACAAATATCCAGGAAAAAGCAAACCGAGTAAAAATTCAACAGACTTTACCATATTATCAAATATAGATTTATGTATAACGTTAGAATGGATTAATGCAACTGAACTTTTAATGACAAGAGTATGAGCTTTTATAGAATGACATTGTGATTGTATCTGTGAAGATTATATAATACAAGTATATAAAAGACAAAGAGCATTATTAAGATGTATATATAAATGATATTGGATTAAGGATTCAACAGTTAATTTTTAACAGTAGGAGTATAAACATTATTATTCCAATCAGGTTCTATACAACAGAGCCAACAGAATTGATAATTTTGTTTTTAAAGCTGTTTCGGTCACATTGCAAGACCAATGTCCTCGACTAACAGCATTATTTTTGGGGCTTACTACCCTAACGACGATTATTACGAGCTTTTGCATCGAGGCAGCCTTATCCTGCCCGATGCATTACTCTACTTAGACAGTCGAGGGCTAGTAGAGGGTAGAATGGCAATTCCGCTAATATACCACGTCGTCGGCCGTAAAACTGTAAATAGTTGGCTCCCTTATAGTCGAGACGTCCTCGCAGAAGGCGGAGCATATTACCTTCAACTCAGTAGGACTTCATATGTGTATCCGATCAAAATCGAAGGGACAGGTGGTTTTCTAATTGCTATAGAAAGCTGACGAGAATATGTATTTATCTTGGAAAACTTACATAAGATTAAGTGTAACTTAAGGTGCGGACAATCTATGTGTCACCAAAAGCAAAAAATATATAAAAACCCAAGAATTGCTGCTGTGGCTGGTCTAGTTCTACGAGTAGTAGTTTAAGTTTATTTTAAGTAGCTTTAAGAAGTTTTATTTAGGTTTATTTTAATTTTAAAATTTATTTATACCACGCCCTAAAATATTATGCCCGAATTAAAGGGCACCTTGTATATATGTATGTATAGCAAAAATTGTATTTTTTTTTAATATAATATGTTTCGGATATGGCAGTTGTGCACAATAGATTACAAATATTATTTTTAAGATAATAGAAAAAATGCTAGAAATGGTTCAACCGCTAAAATTTTGATATTTTTTACTCGCGATATAGGTAATATAGAGCAATTTCTGCATTTGAAAAAAAAAATCGAACTCGAGATTTTGATCAAAGTTGACATTACAATGATGGGGAAGACGATAATAAAGTGGGTCCGACAATTCGGTCTGTCTGTCTGTACCTCGATTGAGTGTGATATTAAGAACATGGACTATATTTTGGTAAACAAAAATTTTGGGGGGAAATGTTATTAACGGTACCTCTCATGGAACGGTTTTTTTGATTTTTTGACTTTCTCCTAAACGGATCCAACGATTTAAACCAAACATTTTCAACAGGACCCCCCTTTAAGTTTAAAATAATATTGTATAAAAAAATACTTATTCGATTTTTTTTTTTGAGATTTTTTGAAAAAAAAAAATTCCAAGTTTTTTTCTTGAAAAACCAATATCTTTGTGTGAACGATTACTTTTTGAAACTATTTCTAAAATCTATACTACTAAATAAAAAAAACTTGGCAACCCAAGTTTCGTTCTCGAAAAAATTTAAGGAAATTTGTTATAAAAAAATTACTAATATTAAAAAGATTAATCAGACGGAAATTCCATACATTTGAACATTTTTATCTCATTAAATCCATGTTTTATATTTGATCAGGAATGTAAATTAAATAATTTAAACGCAAACTTTCAATTCGTTACAATTATTATTAATTTATTAAATTCCAAATCAAGACAAAATTCAGTTAAACAACGATTAAGGATTTATAAGTACCCTTTGTTTCGACCGTCTGGTTTGGTGGTTGCTAAATAAGTGGGCGATTAAATAGATTGTATTCCAGCAATCCACCGTTTGGCAAAAACCAGTATTTTGCTCTCGTCAACAAAATCTGCCTTGATCATTGCGGTTGTTCTCTTACAACGGTCTTTACAAACAGTGTCAATGCAGATCATGATGACAAAAACCAACAAAAAAAAAAGGAATTTATAAAAAACAATTTATGTATGTCGAAACATAGGGTAGTGCGAAAATATTTGGCAAAAGATTGAAATAAATAAAATAGGTTTAAATTTACTTTAAGTAGAATAATTTAAATAATGAAAATTAAATAAGCTAAAGTTAACGAAAAAGAATAATAATTATTCAAAGATAAATATATAGCAGCTTCGTTCCTTAACAGTATTTATAAAATGAATTTTAAATTCCAAAGTACTTTTACATAAGAGCAAGTTCATGCGATCCAGTTGTGCATTTTATTTATGTTAGCAACAGTAGTCGTAGTTCGTAAGATATGAAACCTGTCTTCAAAATATTAGAATTTAAACAAATATTTCTTCATACAGCACAGGTAAAATACCGTTATATAAAAAAATTTCAGTAAATTTGGGATATTCATATTCTATAAAACACAAGTCTATGTGAATTATCCTTTTAATTAATTTCTTTTGGGAGTAGGAATGTTCTTTTGTCTGTATAAGTATATGAATCGACGATAAATTAATCTAAGGAGTTTTATCGAAACTAAACTGAAGCTATGTTCCAATACCGTTCTTCTCCAGTAGTTAACATAAATGAATTAAGGTTAAATAATATTATTTTCTGTATAAGATATTACTACTCAGATTACAGTTCTTATGAGATAAAGATAGACACCTATAATAGATTCTGGGGCTTTATTAAATGGAAGTAATTTGTGAAAAGCAAGGGGAACGTATGGAACTTAGACCAATTAATAAATTATCTAAATCATAGCGATAACCTAAGAAATACTTGTTGGAGATAAAATCAAACAAGTTTAGTCTAAGGATTTCAAGTTTGCTTTATTTTTCCAAAAAAAAAGTGTGAACATTGTTTTCTAACTTCACAAAACTTTTTTCAATTGATTTATATCGCATCAAGAGAAAAAAAAAATTAACAAACTTCTGTGGGACTTCAGATATTAGGATATCCAATTCTTTCTCCCAAAAGACCCACATTAAAATTCAAAACGTGTTAGATTGTAACCTTTTAGATTCTTCAATGTTAGAAAATAGGTTAAAGGTGTTCGAATAAAGGACTTCAACGGAAAAAAAAACCGCAAAGGAAAACCAACTAACGTAACTAATATAAACCTTTACAAATCCTTTGAAATACCTTTAAGATCCCTTTGTAATATGGATTTTATGAACTTATGTATGCAAATAACATTTCGTCATCATTTAAATGAACGACAAACTGACGAAAGGAATCCTTTCTTTTTTTTTAGAAAACGACAATAATTTAATTTTAAATTTAAAAAAGATATGTAAAAGATATCATCACTTCAAAAAAAAATTCCGAATCTACACTTTATAGAATGCCGAAACTTTGCAAAGGACTAATATACATATACTCTTAATATAAGAAATATTTGCATAGTATACCTCTGGGCGAGGACGCTGAAATTTTGAAAGAGGAAGCCGCAGTAAAGGGCTCAAGGTATGTTACTACCATAAGTTATTCAATATGATTCTTGCAAACGAATTTCCGAACTTTGACAGGTGATTGCAACGGTATTTTTGAAGTTAGATCTGTCAAATTATAGTTAATAATTAAATCTGTTCTGCCAACTCAGCATGGGGAGTTCAAAAAATGTGAAAATTATAAAATTGATTTTTGAAAACGGGCCTTCTGTTCGATAAGTATTATGTGCTCTTTGGCCATTTTACGATTCCCATAATCGTCCTTCCTAGAGAACTATTCACAACGTATTAAATAAATTCAAGCAGCTTGGTTCACTGAAGAATTTTCCAGCACCCGCAGGTTTCTTGTCTTTCATTATTTTGCCGTTATTTTTATTAACAGTTTTCTAGTGAAATAGCCAGTGGCATTCCTCACCTAAAACAATACAACCGTAATACTCACCCTTCAGGGAATGCTCTTCAGTTTACCCTTGAGCCCAACTTCGGACGTACTGTTAAATTCAGAGATTCTTGCTTAAGACACACTACACGAAAATGCCTTATCCGATTCTTGTCCCTTTACGATATTCAGACATTCAAAACCAGTGTGCATCGGTATCTACTTTTAAATCTTCCCCAACTTTCCTAAGCGCTCACACTGTGTTCAAAAATTTTAAGGGTAGTCAAAATCTCTTTAGAGCGCGTTAAATATAAAAAAATACTTATTACATTTTTAACCGCAACATATAAATATGTAGGTACTATAAGGCATGTTATGCATTCATAAAAAATCGACACCAAGATTTTGATCAGACTAGAAAGTGGGTCTTATAATTCTGTCCGTCTATTCGACTACTGCCTTAACGACTTGGCTGATTTTCTAATGATTTTTAAATTTCTTCCTAACACATTTTTTCCTTTCAAGTCCAAGAATACCGGTACCGGGTGAATTTTTTTGAAATTTCGGAAAATATCTTTTTTCTCAAAACCTATTTCACAGATTTTTAAAAAACCAATTCCAAAAATTTCATTTAGTAAAAGCTGGATAATGGTTCAAAAAATTTTACCATAAAATGGTTTTTTATGGTATACTTCTCATATATCCAATACCAAATTGTTAAGTTGTCAATTTTCTCAAAATCTGTTAAACGGATTTTGATAATTTTTTTTTTAAAGGTCCTTAAGAAGTATGAATTGTATTTTTTCCAATTTTTTTTACTTTTTACAAAATTTTTATTGCAAACTTAATATTTCGAAATTTACATGTTCGATATTTTTGAAACTTGATAATTAACAATTTCTTGCTATGTAAAAGAAGTACGAAAAAAATTGTTACTTAATTTAAGATAACAGTATTAACCAGTAGTAAGGAAAAATGCAATTTTCGATAACCATTTTTTAACATTGGGTAGTTACCGTTAAAATATGGTTCTCGAAAATCGTTTGTTTCTCTAAAATGGCACCTAGAATTTTAATTACCTATTTTTTACGATTCGAAATTAATATATTATTAAAAGTATCTACCATACAGCTATTTTTTCATATTTTTAGCTTTCTCATCATCGGCATAACAGATTTCAATGAATATAAAAAAAATGCACGACTGGGTCGCACGAACTTGCTCCTATGTAATAGACTAGAATTTCAAAAACGAATGTTATTAAAAAACTGTTCATAAGGCTAAAATTATTTTCTTAAAAACAGAATGCTATGCAAATATGAACTATTATATTTATTATAAAATTATTAGTCGTTGTAGTGGTTTCTTAAAAAAAAAATAAAATTAAATTCTTAAAACATTTTTATGAAAAAAAATCTGGTACTCCAACTTAAAGTTTTTATTATTGTACGATGAAAATTAAATTTCCAAAAAAATACTACGCCGTTGTTGAAATTACGATTGTTCCAAGAAAAAATGACCTTTTTCCAAAAATTAAAAAAAAAAAATTTTTATACTTTTTAGAAGCATTTCTAAAAAAATGTCATCAAAATCCGTTATGTCGATATTGAGAAATTCAAAACTAGACCAAATGATTCTATGGTAGGTACAAGCTGTAATATATAAATTTCAAATATTTTTTTTATTAAATTAAAGATCATAAAAATTTATTGAAAGAAAAAAAAAATTATCAAAATTCTATGCGCCGTTTCCGAGACAAATACGATTTTTGAAAACAACATTTGTATGGTGGGTACCTTTATTTTTAGGTAAATATTTTTTTTTACATCTTGTAGATTATATTTAGAAAATTAAATTTATCAGGTTTAAAAAAAATCTAGCATAGGGTTTTCGAAATATTGAGTTCTGAAAAAAAATGTCGAAATTTTTTTTAAAAATCCGAAATTTTTTTTATGAAAATTTGAATACACCATAAAATAACCATTAAGATCCGTTATGTGGATAATGAGAAATTTAAAATTCAAAAAAATAGTTCTGATTAATCTTTTTAATATTAAAGCAATTTTTTATATAACAAATTTCCTTAAATTTTTTCGAGAACAAAATTTGGTATGCCAAATTTTAAGTATTTAGTAGTATTTATTTTAGAAATAGTTTCAAAAAATAATCGTTCACACGTTTTAAAGATATTGGTTTTTCATAAAAAACTTGGATTTTTTTTTCAAAAATCTAAAAAAAAAAAAAAAATTTGAATATTTTTATATACTTACAATATTATTTTAAAGTTAAGGGGGCTCTTGCTGAAAATTTTTGGTTAAAATCATTAGAGCCGTTGATGAGAAGGTCAAAAAATCAAAAAACGGTTCTACAGGTACCGTTAAAAACATTTTGCCCCAACATTTTTTTGACAAAAAACGGTCCATGTTCATAATATCACACACAATTTTTGTTTATCAAAATCGTAAGAGCCGTTTTCGAGATAAATAAGATTATGCATTACAGGTGTATTGGGGGTACAGTTAGTTTTGGAGCTAAAAAACAAATTTCAATTTGTCGTCTAGGGAATTATCGAAGACCCTTAAGTACACTGAAAATAAATTCCTAGGTAATATTGACAAAAACGTTTTGTTGACCTTTAACAAAACAATTTTATCGTTATGATAAAATTTTTGTCAATACGAAAGAATGATTTTGTTGATTTCACAAAATTTTTATAATCCAGCATGATTTTTTGTCAGTTTAACAAAATATGCACTACAAATAATATTGTCAGTTTAACAAACCAAGTTTTGTTAATATAACAAAATAAAACAGAGATTTTTGTCACATCGACAAACTTTTTTGTGATGTTAACAAAATGTTTGTTGTATGTACAAAAAATCTGTTTTGTAAATGTTTGTCAATATCACAAAGTTTTTGTTAATTTGTTTTTGTCAATTTAACAAAAAATGAAAACATTTTTGTTAAAATGACAAATATTTTGGTTTGGGGTTGAATTATTTTGTAATATTGATAAAATAATATTATCAGATAGATAAAACTATTTTGTAAGGAAACCAAAAAATTTCTTTTGTGTATGATATAGTTCACACTTGGTTTTTGTTAAAAAATCGATGTAAGACTAACTGAACTTAACAAAAATTGCGTATTGTCCATACGCCCTCACAGATGGTTGCATGTGAGATCGTAGGGACGAAACGCCAATTTTTGTGGACTTAAATCCCAAAAAAAAAAACTATTTTGACAAAATTAATTTTGTTTTTTTGTGGATTCAACAAAAGAAATTTGTAAAATTGACAAAATATTTTGTTGAATTGACAAAATATTTTGTTAATTTAACAAAATATAACAAGAAATTTTTGTTAATTTAACAAAATATTTTGTTAATGTAACAAAACAATTTTGTTAATTCAACAAAACAATTTTGTTAATTTAACAAAACAATTTTGTTAATTTAACAAAAAAATTTTGTTAATCCGATAATAATAAAAAAACAATAACACTAACAAAAAAATTGTTAATACAACAAAAGAATTGTTAATATGACAAATTAATTTTGTAAATTCTACGAAATTTTGTCATATTGACAAAATATTTTTGTTATTTCAACAAATTTATTTGTTAGCATAACAAAATAATTTTGTGGATACAACAAAATATTTTTTGTTACCTCAACAAAATTCTATAATTTTTGTCAATTTGACAAAACTTTTTGTTGGACGTATATTGACAAAATTTTTGTTAAATCAACCTAGATTTTTATCATATATACCTAGATTTTATTTTCAGTGTACCGAGTTTGAAGAAAAAAGCTCCAGTGGCTTAGGCTCTAGATCGAGGTACAGACATACAGACACACAGACACGGATATACAGACCGACAGACGGAATTTTCGCCTTCGATATTATCGTAATGTCAACTTTCATCAATATCTCAAGTTCGATTTTTGTACGAATCCATAACTTGCCTTATAGTACCTGTAAGTAGCAAGTAAAAATGGCACATTAAAACTTAAAAGAAATAATTGTTCGAATTTAAAAAAAAAATTCTTGAAAATTTATTGAAATGGTGCAAATGATTTCTATTTGCCATTCAGAATCCTAAAATAATATCTAATTTTTAAGCACATAGCTCAAAGATAATATTTGCGTAAAGGGACAACTTTTCTTTCAACACAGCTGCGGATGTATACCTACCTATCTATAATCTATATTATGTTTTGTCTGATTCAAAGTGTTTAGTTAAGGAAAGGTTAACTCTCAGGCAATATAGCAAGAAACTTTAAAGAGAAAAACCATGAAGAAGAAATCGACCAAAAATAAAATAAAATATATAAAAAGGAGCACATTCTATAAACTACATCCGATTTGCATTCCTGATTTTATTTTTTTATTTATACAAGCTTGTCGGTAATGTGTTTGTTGGGAGGGACTTTTCCCTCGAAATTGTTCCGAAGGGAACAGCATTGGAATAAACATAATTTTAGCATTTATGAGCGGTGTGTAATGGGCCTATTGGGCTTTTCTTGAAAATGTTGTGCGAGTGTAGAGTTTTTTTTCGAATATGGGTAATAAAATGTTTTCTTGATTTAAGAAAAAATAAATGTTTAAATAAAAGATATGTACAAAAAGTATGGAATAGATGGTAAGATCTAGGACGTTTTTTGAGGGCTTACACAGCATTAAATATATCTAGTAATTTGATTGGCATAACATAATACAAACTACGTACATAAGTAGCTAAAAAGCTAGAATATTCTTTTATAGCTTCTTTTTGTGTGTTTTGTGAGCCCCATTCTCACAGTGTCAACACGTATCTAATTTCGAAAGGTTACGCATCGCATGTTTGTGTCATAATGTAAATGGCACGTTCTCAGTAATTTCTAGTTAAAGCATTCTAATTATTATAATAAAGATTCCACTTACCAGAACTATAAATCCATTAAGTGCACAATTTTCCAAGAATATGTTGTCACGAACTGTAACCTGAAAAAAAGGAAATTTATTTCAAATTTGAAAAATATATGAAACAGGAAAAATGTTTTAAGAGTAAATGTCACGCAAACTTTCTCTCATTATAAGAGACTTAGAATTGGTAAAATATTCTATATAAAAACATGGATTTTATTGAATTTTTAATTTTATAAATGGTTATAAGACCTTCTTTAGCGGTTTTGAGCTATACAAAAAAAAACATCTGGAAATTTGAATTTTTCCAAGAAAAAAAATATCGGTTTGGCTTATAAATCGCTATGAATTTCGGTGACTGCGACGAACTATGTTATCTTGTCCTCTATTTGTCATTGAAATGAATACTGTAAAGTAACACGGAACTGTTTTTAAAATCATTTAAACACGAACAAAAATTTATTGGTATCTACTATACTTTATTTATTAACTTCATATCTACTCTGTACATACTCTATACTTCTTGGGCTTTTGATCAAATGCGCGGTTTATGTCAAAGGAACAAAAGAAATAAAAACCACTTCCAGCAACTATTGAGATTACTGTACGAAAAGAAAAGCTCATCGGAACACGCTTAAACACTTTTAACTACCACACAACTTATCTTCCTTTATCCTCCAAATTTCTTTTCGCACCTCGAAATTTTCCTCGGTTTAGAATTTTTCAAATAAGAATCCTTTTTCTCGGTTCTTTTTGTTTTTTCCTTTATAAAAGTATCCTTGATCACTAAAAAAAACAAATCTAGCTGCTTGGTTAGCTCTCACAAGAGCTTTCCCACCAGAGTGCAGTTCCTCCCTCGACCATTCCTACATTGTTGACTCTCAACGAAACTTTACTTTCACTCTCACAAGCACGGATGCAACTAGTTGTTAGATGCCTTTCCAAAACTTGCCGAATCATAATGGTCGAGTACAGACCTTTCCTAACTTAAAATTTTCGAGAAAAATTAAAAAGAATTAAAACCAAGAAAAAGTTCTTCACGAATACATTTCATTTGCAATAATTAAGTTACGTTAATCTTAGGATGTTCTGTTGTTGCTTTTAAGTAAGACTCAGCCTGACTCGTTACCTCTTCAGCTCATCGTTGACATTCATTTCGTTACATGAGACCGTCCGTCTCCATGTCAAATTAATCACTGGATCTTTGGAACCGTCTGTTCCACTTGTAAATTTCCTAGGAACCTGTTTTCGTCGCTTTCGGAAAATGCTGGCTAAGTGCACCAATGGTTGATGGTACCATGTACCCAAAGAAAGAAGCCTAGGATGGTTAAATCGGGTGATCTTGCTGGCCATACCAAATCGCCAAAACGGGAGATTACGCGTCCAGGAAACGCTTAATTCAAAATATCCATTGTGGATCGTGCTGTGTGTACGGTTGCACCGTCTTGTTGAAACCATATGTTCACCAAGCACCGGTCATCCGAGAGCAATAGCGTCCTGAAACAAAATATGGCTCAATCGAGTGGATGTGATGGCTCTACGTGCATCACACGCGGATTTTTAGTGTCCCAGAAATGAAGATTTTGCTTATTGACGTAACCGCTTAAGTGGAAATGCTCCTCGTCGCTCATGATGATTTTCGACACAAAATCGTCATCTTCGTTATTGAGATTGAGGATGGCTTGACGGTAATTCACACGCGACGGACGGTCAGCAGCCATAAACTGATGTACTGTTTACACTTTGTGTGGGAACATAATGTATATGCAGAGCTCACAGCTGTAGCGAACCAAGTCATTTTAAAAAAATCCAAAACTAACGCCAAAATTTTCGCAAAATTGACCTCTATTTAGAGCTGTACAATTTTCATTTTATCCTTATGAACAGTTTTCTTTAATAACATCCGTTTTTAAAATTCGTAGTCTATTACATAGGAGCAAGTTCGTGCGACCCAGTCGTGCATTTTATTTAAAATGACTTGGTTCGGTACAGGTGTGAGCCCTCCATATGTAAGTCTTCATGGTTCCAGTCTGTTCGAGTGGAGTAGCTATGCACCGGAATGTTTCCCAGTTGGCGCAACACTACTTATAAATAGTCGTCCAAATTCACACTGCACTTACACCAACGACCCATTCATTGGTACATAAAAATCCATACAATTATTCCACGCTCTGGCGGAGTATAATAGTTCTCCATTGCTTGCCTTTTTGTATAGTGCAATAATGTCAGACATGATTGACGTACGACTCCATTTGCAAAAATTTAAACATCTTCCGATAGAGTGATTTGTATGGTGGGTACCCTTGTTTTTGGATAGAAATCGGACATGTGTTTTTGAAATTTTTAGTTTTTAAAACTTGAAAGTATTCAAGCTTTTTAAAACCTGCAATATAGAAGAATTACTTAAAATCAGCTGAGTATTTTTTTCAGAAAACCAAAACCAATGCTACTTCCTAATCAACTATTTCTAGATTGCAAACATGAATAAATGACTCGGAGTTAATTAAATCTTTCAGGTACCAAAACATTAAGCATATGTCAAATGACTCATAATGAAGTGTGGAAAGCCTGTCGGCTTGAAACTGATAAAAAGTGGAAAGGTTAATAAATGCAGCCTATCTAAAAACATCGAGAAGAAATGAGACTTACTTAATATTTTTTTTGTAAGTCAGGAGCCATCTAAAACGAGCTCCCTTAGTGCGGTGGTACAAAAGACTGAAAGCAAACAATAATACCAAAATCCAAAAAATATATCTCCGGAACCCGAAAGAGATGATGACACTGACAGGAATAGGAATCCTTAAATTTAATTTTTTTTTTTTTTTAAATGAGAAGAAATTGAATTAAAATTATAAGTTTTATCTTTTTAAGAAATACTTTAAATACCATATTCTAGTAGCGAAAGATAAATTGAAACTACCTACTTATAGACTTTTTCAACGGTGGTCGTAAGTTTTAAATCTTCAATAACTCAAAAAATCAACTTGTTATTACTTGAGCATTTCTTGCAGCACAAGTACGGAACACACATTAGGGACTTATTTTTAATAAAAATCATTAAGGTAGACGAATTTTATCATAAAACATGGCTACCAACATATTCTTTCAGAATTCACGCAGAATCACGGGCATCGCGAAAAATTCATTAGAGATGGTTTATGGAAATTACCCATTCAAATTTAAGATAATGAGTTAAAGGCAAATACAAAGATAAAAGTTTCCATTCCACTAAAGCCCTACCCTGCAATTAAGAGATAGACACAATCCGAGCCGAGGCTAAATAATGACACCTATTAAAAATATACTTATTTATTTCAAGCCCATTCGCCTCGAATAAAATCCCAAAAAAGGATTCTTCTAAACGTTCGCTTTATAGATAACTATACAGGCTTCTCGGCGATACCACCCTACACACCTTAACCCAGAAAGAGCACATTCAAAACCATTCCCTGGTAAATGTTGGCCAAAATAGTTTTCACTCCTCAAAATATATATGAAGGCAGGAAGGAGTCTATGGGAATGGAGGCTATAAAATCAACTGATTTAGGTGATTGCGCCAGGAAGTTTCACACAATATTGCGCGCACAAAAGGTTAAAACCCAGTACAGCCCACAAGCAAAATAAAACAAAAACAATCTAAAAAATAAGTGAAAAGCTCATAAACTACAACGCAAAACAGGTGGAAATGGCAGCAGAGACATGGGAAAACTCTAGCCAAAAATATTCCAGAGGCGAGGACGTCTTTTCTGTGAATTGAAGCCTGAACGTAGTATCTATGGATATTTTCCATTTCCTCGAGGATATTCATTTAAAACACACATCCATTTAAATACCAAAAAGAAAAAAGACATTTAGTCTATTAGAAGTCTGGGAAAATGTTTTCCGTCGTTAAACTATAACAGGAGGTAATTTATTAGAGTTGATTAGAATGTGGGAGGTGTAGGATGTAGAAAGTGTTTGTCCCAGGGAAACATCGTCGATGACTTATTTGAAAGGAACCTTTAATATTCTTTTCTCGTTATTTAAGGAATTCTTAATTTTATAAAGTGTGAAATTTTTTTTAACCTGATTAAATTATTATTAGACCGTGTCGGCGCTCTCTTGGTGGTTTGATCGCATGGATTTGGTCTTTGCTGCTGGGATCATGGTGCGAATTGCGGAATTTGAAACTTCAGAAGAGTGATTTTGATGAACCTTGGGCGATGTACCACACGAGACAAATTAGAAGAATTAAAGATGAACAAAGTCATAAAGAGTACACAATTTTTTTAACTCAATTTAACGACTTTACTATGTTCTATCTTGTTAGCCACTAACTATAGGCATCTAACAAATTCTTACTTAACCGGCTCCTTAAAGAGGACTTCCTGAGACACGGCGCCCACGGCTGTCCATCCATTATATGAAAGAAGAAGATGTTAAAAAAATAAATTCTTATAGTTTTTGTTTTTGTTTTTCGTGGACTTTATTGAATAATTCAATTGAAAGCTTATTGTGACCTCTAGTCCAAATGCGTTTCGCCCAGGTACGACAGTTGGGCTCATCTGCCCTGCTGTAAATTTTATTTGTGTTGATAATCGTCGACTAACATATTGCGTCTTAGAAGGGTACGACAGCATCTAACTGATGGGCCCAACTGTCGTACCTGGGCGAAACGCATTTGGACTAGAGGTCACAATAAGCTTTCAATTTAATCATCCTTTATGATTCAGAGCATGGAAACCGAACTTTAAGTCATGTAGACCAAAAAAGCGGTTTCATATGGTTATTCTTCATGGAGATAATATTAACTTTGAAGTAGGTAAACCTAAGTAATTTAGAAGTATTTGCTATCAATATTGACGTTTTGCCGTAATCGGGGACAGATGTTTGCTCTCATTTACTTCAAGACCAAAAAGAATCACCTGATCTTTAACCGCCGTGAAGGAATCCATTACAGAACGTTGAAAACAGCCGATGATGTCGATATATTTCGCATAACCCAAAAGTTGGAGAGATTTGTGGAAAATAGTACTTTATGTGTAAGCACTAGCTAAGCTAGCTAGCTAATAGCGCATCACCTTACCGAAACATTGTGCATATATAGTATAGTATGAAGCCAATATGCAATGATTGCATATGCCAATGTCACAGAACATAGATGGATCAGTTTTCCCGGGATTCCGAGCTTGATTATTGTAATAAAGGGTGGTTAAATTTTAAGGGCCGATGTTGAATGTGAACCACACCTAAACGTCAAGTTTTTTTCTGCATTTCATTTGACATTTCTTAATTTCAGACTAATTCAATTTGAACCATGGGAAGATACACAATCGAGCAACGCGTTAAAGTTATTCAGGCTTATTATGAAAATGGGCGTTCAACTCAAACCGGGTCTGTAGGAGATGTGAAAACACCAGTACATGCTCGTACAGCTCGTACTGCAGAAAATATTGCCGCTGTTCGCGATAGTGTGGCTGAAGAGCCGTCCACCTCAACTCGTCGTCGTACCCAACAATTGCACCTTTCACGCTCGTCGTTAATGAACATTATGCATAAAGACTTGCATTTACACGCGAACAAGGTGCAATTGACTCAAGAACTAAAGCCTCTTGACCATTTCAAGCGTCGTCAATGGTCAGAATGGTGGCAAGAAATGGCAACAGTGGATGATCAGTTTTCGAAAAAAATCATCTTCAGTGATGACGCACATTTTCATCTCAGTGGATTCGTCAATAAGCAGAATTGCCGCATTTGGGCGAATGATAATCCAAGAGTGATTGTCGAAAAACAAATGCACCCACAAAGAGTGACTGTTTGGTGCGGTTTATGGGCCGGCGGCATCATCGGGTCGTATTTTTTTCCAAAATGAGACCGGTCAGGCAGTTACTGTGAATGGTGTTCGCTATCGTGAGATGATAACGAACTTTTTGTGGCCCGAATTGGAAGATATAGATGTGAACGATATGTGGTTTCAACAGGACGGTGCCACTTACCACACAGCTAACGAAACAATGGCTCTTTTGCACGACGTGGTGGCGATGTCAATTGGCCGCCAAGATTATGTGGCTTAACACCGTTGGACTTCTTTCTTTGGGGTTATTTGAAAGAAAAGATGTACCTCGATAAGCCAGCAACAGTTCGAGAGCTAAAGGATGAGATATGTAATTCGGCACATTAACGGCATAGAACCTCAATTATGCCTCAACGTCATCGAAAATTTGGACCATCTGATGGAGGTGTGCCGCCGAGGTAGCGGCGGCCATTTGGCCGATATTTTGTTCCATACATAATTGAACCATACCAATATTATCACAATAAAAAGAAATGACAATAATTTCCTAAATAATTTGTGTTTTATTCAAAATCAACATCGTCCCTTAAAATTTAACCACCCTTTGTAAGGATTCTTCAGAATCAGTCGGCGCTGGCCGACTTTATCCAGAGAATTGTTCCCCATTATCCGCACAGTTAAATAGTTGTTATGGAAGATTTCAATGTACACAATTCTTCGTGGTTGCGTTAATCTGGTCAGACAACAACCGAAGGAAGGTATGAGGAGATTTTTGCTGAATTGAACAACCTGTCTCAGTTAGTTAACGAGCCTTCTCGGCTTCCTGACTTTGCAGGTCAATCCACAAACACTCTAGACTTGTTGCGTACTTTTAGGCATATCAAAACATTTTATTATATCTGAAAATTTCTCGTGTCAAAAAGGTCCAGTTAAGAAAAACATTCCTGAGAGAACATTTTGGCAGTACGAGGAAGCCAATTGGGATGGTCTTAATGATTTCTTCAGGAAATTTAACTGTTCACTATGCTTCCTCGATAGTGACGTGGACTCCAGTTCAGATATGATTACAAATTTAATTCGCTTACGGAATGAGATCTAATCCCGAATAAGGAAAAATCTGTCTAACCGAAAGAGAATTCATGGTTTGTGTCGAGCTGTAAGGTAAAGGTAGTAAAAATGTTTGGTCATTTGTAAAAAAACGTACAAAATACCACTTCGTTTTCGGTTACTACGATCGTTTTCAGTGGACTCTATATGTCAGCTCACAAGAAAAAGCGAATTTGCTTGCAGCACAGTTTGCTGTTAATTCGGCGCTACCAGAGAGTGACATGACTCCTCCTGTACTTTTATCTGCTCTTTTATCGAAAATGCGTGCATTTAGTATTGATAAAAATCTCTTCTTCGATGGATTATAGAAACTACATTTCAAAACGCTCTAAACAAGTTGTATTAAAAGGTCTTAGGTCTGAATTTCGTAAAATAAATTCTGGTGTGCCACAGGGCTCCGTTTTATCGCCGACTCTTTTTCTCATATTTATCAATGATCTTTTGTCTAAAACTTCTGATCAATTTAATTGTTTTGCTCATGGAAGTACCCTTAGCTTCTCATATTAGTTTCCAGATATGTATATGTTCTTGTTCTTCGGATGTGGATTTAGAATAGCAGCGTATGATAGATCCATTTAATTCGGATTTCGATAGCATTGTGAAATGGAGAACTATGAATCGCGTAGAATTTAATGCTTCAAAAATTCAATACTGACTGTTGTGCATCACATACCGTCAACAACGCCAAAAACGCTTTTAATCATCTGGCTGTAATCAAAATATATAAAAAAAAGTCGAAGAAGAGGTGGTGGCACTAGACTTGAAATTCCTTGTTCTTTTCCCGAATATGAAGATTTGTTTTATTCGCATGGTCTATTATTGTGCTGGAAGCCGCCGCTCGCACTGGTACATACCGACTATAGTATTACAGAACGTTATATAAATCTTTTAAGCGACACTCAGTTTCGGGCATACTTCCTTCCGCACCCATATCCTTGCTTGATGATTTCATCATGTACAGAACATCACCTCAATATGTCAACTCAACAGCCGTGCTGTTAGCAAATCTTAGCTCTACTATGAGAATATGGATACTTTTTATAAGTTCTACAACACAGTATGAGAATTATGGAAAGAGGAGAGGATTAAGAAGGAGTAACCGAAGTGCGTTGGTTTTGAATTTCTGAATATCATAATATGAGGGAAAAACAAAACAGATTAGAGTATTCTACATTAGAGTAGTACCGGCTAAAAAAGAATCTCTGTACCTAACAACTTAACAGTTCGTCCGAAATTGAGCTCGTTGGTAAATTGGTGAACATTCCTAAAAGCACAAGTGTTCTGGTTAAACTGTTTAAGGGGAGGCATTTAAATAGCTTTTTCATTAGAGCAATGATTTGTAGTGCATATTGTCTTCTTGCTTTACATGATGTCCATTAAGCAGCTGCAAGAAATGTTGCTTGAATAAATAATGTTGTTCAGACTTATCGATTTTCTTATATTGTATAAAAGAAAATACTTATCAGTGGCTTGAGTGCGTCCAATCATTTTCGCGTGGTTAGTTTTTTTTTGTCTACATGTTGTCGTTAACAAAAAACTGTCTATTTGTGACAAGCCGAGCAATACATATTAATGAGGGTAGTAAACACAAGAGCTTTTATAAAAATAATAAATATATCTAACATCAACAAACAATGTGTAACTAATTATGTAGGTAGGTACCTTTAATGTTAAATAATTCTTTCTGTCTAGTTGTCAATTACTAAAAGTAAATAATTAAGTAGGTACATAAAGTTCTAATAAGATTGAAATCTTTAGAACATTTTACCCTCACGAAAAAATTAGAGACATTCAAGAAACAAAGTAAATAATTAAAAGTGTCTAGACGGAACTCAATATTTATACCTATTTTTATAGCAGTGACTATACCGACCTTATCGATTAATAGTTTTTGCATCTGTATTTTCCTTCGATTGAAAATAAAAAAAACCTTTTCGTAAAGTATATCGCATGGCAAAAAATGAACGGATACTTTTAGAATATAGAAGGATAGCACATATAAGAGACTCTCGTTAACTTTCAAGCTTTAACACTTGTTATAAAAAATTCATAATGCATTCCTTGAAAAAGTTCAAATACGTAAAAAATTTTAAATTATCAATAAGGAAGATTGAGGAAAACGATTCTTTATTTTATTCCTCTCATCTTGAAAGGAAGTGCGTAGAGTACGAATCTTTATAATCAGATGGATAAGTGAAATGCTATGTACGAGAACGGCAGATGGATATGCAGGACAAAATGTTCCGAAGATCATCACAACAAAGAGGCTACCCTTAGAGACCGGTTCTATCACCATTGCTATTGAGTATCTTTTGTAAATGAATTGCTCGAAAGTCTTACTTTTCAAGGTATTCGATGCATCAATTTCGCTGATTCCATATGGTTATAACTACCATAGTGAAGCTGCAAGCAACTATCTTTGGTATAATCTAAATAATGCATTATAATTACTAGGAAATGGTGGTTTTCATTCGGATCAAATATCAACATTATTTACATACACATGAATGGCGAAATAATCGGCGCCAAAAATGAGGTAAGATATTTAGGGATTACGCTAGATTAGATAGCAAACTCATCGGGTATAAGGACTTCGATATAACTTTCGGGAAAGCTAAGAAAAAACACCAGGAAATTACTAGAAAAAGCTCAAAGGCCCGAATGCAATGTATAGGTATGCATCACTGAGCAATGACAACTTGCCCTTCGGTAGGAATGGAGGTTACACCTCACTTAACCCCATTTAAAAACCTTTAGAGGACCTATCCTTAGATTCGCCAGGGTCGGTGCTAGGACGAATCAATGTATAGAAATCAGAGAAAGAGGGTTCCATATCAAATTCTTAGTATTAAGTTAACTAAACATTCCAAGAGATGGCATGATTAAAAAGTATAAACGGTATAAAAGTAAGAACGGTGTTAAGTAACAAGAATGAATCGCTAGGTCAAACCGTGACTAATCTCTCAATGAAAATCTCATTGAATGGTATACTGATGCATTAAGAACGTCTCAAGCGGCAGATGCAGGAATGTTTGGGCCCAGTAACAAACTTTGTCTATCGATGAGGCATTCAACTAGCATTTCTCAGACGGAAATGAATGTCATAGAATCAAAGCGGAAGAGGAGGCTACAAGATTAAAAATACGGACAGAACGTCCTAAACTAAGGCAAGTAAAAATGCTTCTTGGAATCTAGAAACCAAGAACGCTTTACGTCCTTTATCGGTTTAAGTAGGAAAAACTTCTGCATAATTACTGGTTTCCTCACTGCTCACTGAAAACTGAGAATATTCCTTAGTATTTTTGATATGTTGATCAGTGCCACATGAAGATTCTATAATGCTGATGAGAAACTTCGGACCATATATTAATTAGATGTGATGCACTCGAGCATCAGAGACATACTTATGATGAGCTACTTCTAATATAAGTAGGTAAATTCGGGAGGTAACAGCTCTTGGACAAGCAAGACCTAGAGATTTGCAACTCTCTACTCTGTAGGAATGAAGGCTAGCTTAATTATTTTTTTCGAGTCCAAACGACTAAGGAAGAAAAGATTTTTCATTACAAGAGACAAAATGAGTATTGCATGATTAGATACATCCTCGCGAGAAGCAGTGTCCCTGAAAAAAAAATCATTTTTGTTTTTTACGTGGCAGCGACTGGCAATCGAACCTAAACTACGAGTATCAACTTCTAATTCTTACAATTTAAAAAATATGGACAGGTATTAACCAAAAATTTGTATTTGCAAGGTCTATGTATGCCATAATGTTCAGAATCATTGAAACACATCGTTGAAATGCCCACCTCGGCTTCTTACGGTGCCACGGATCCGTGTGGTCCAATTTTCAATGACTCTTCCACATAAATCCGGCTGAATTTGGCCTGTGTTATGTTCACCTTAAGGCCATTGGTTGATTGTGTTGCATTCGCATAGACCTGTGACTTCAGGATACTCCACAAGAAGTAGCCTAGTGTTTTCAAATCATGACCTTGTCAGCCAACTCACGTCAACTCTGCTAGAGAACCTCTCGGCGTCTGCTGTGTCACACGTAAGAACCATCATGCTGGAACCGTATGTGGTCTATGTCCATATGGTTAAATTTGAGCCATAAGAAATTGGTTATCATCGTTCTGTAAGGCTCGCCATTGACAGTGACCACCTCATCCAAAAAAATATTGACATCAAGGGAACTTTCCTTGTTAACACAGTCATTCACGAAAAAATGCAGCTCGTGGCTAAAGATAGTTTTTCGGCCAAAATTAGGGCCATCTTCCAAACTCTCCAGATTTTAAGCTCTTGGGTTAGTTGGATCCTGTACAAGTGTAGGCCTACCGATGAAAAGTTCATCAATATTAAACCTGCGAAAGGCAAAGATCTTGAATACACGGCGAGGAATCGACTGCCCCGGGTTCTGCTGTACACTTTGACGGACCGCGGCGCGATATACCGATCTTGCATTCCCTTGACTTACGACTATCTGCTGATTGTTTACCTAACCGGGTATCTCAGATTTGATCCCCGAAAGTTGATGAGTCGGCTGTGAAGGGCCACTACATCTACCAACGTTTGTATTAACAAATACTTATTTTGATAATAAAGTCATATTATTTGGACTTGCTGTATAATCGTGTTACTTGCTATCATAATTTGACATCAGTAACTTAATAAAACACAATAAATTTCACCGATTTTACTAGAACAGCGTGTTCGCCACAGGCGGACAAAGTCTACCCGCGCCAATTGAAAATGCTTTTAGAAAGACATTTTTGATATTCCTACTTTCAAATTATAAGTTAACGAATCACTTTTGACCCATGCTTCGAGCGTCCTTTACGGCTCCACTACAAAAAAACTCTACTAAGAACCGATTCAATTACAGGTACAGTTAATACTATTTTTGTTAAAATTTGTGTTGGACAAAAGGTAGACCATACATATTTTTACTTGCGACTCACAGGTACTATATAAGGCAAGTTATGCATTCGTAAAAAATCGAACTCGAGATGTTGATCAAAGTTGACATTACAATGATAGCGAAGACTAAAAAAGTGGGTCTCACAATTCTGTCTGTCTGTCTGTTCGACTACAGCCGAAACTGCATGGCCGATTTTCTTTAAACTTGGTAGATATCATTTTTAATTTTTCTCCCAACACGTTTTTTTTCTTTTTTTTTTTTTAAGGCCAAAAATATCGGTACCTGCCATACGAATTTTTTTGAAATGTTATAAAGATTATATTTTTTTCTCAAAAACTGTCCGACAGATTCAAAAATGAAAATAAAAAAAATTTCTCAATTTAATCTACAAGATGTGAGAAAAAAAATTTATTTTACCTAAAAGCAAAGGTACCCACCATACAAATGTTAAAAAATAGTTTTCAAAAATCGTATTTTTCTCGAAAACGGCGCCTAGAATTTTGATAAAAATTTTTGTCCTTCAATTAATTTTTACGATCTCTAATTTAATAAATTTATTAAATTTTGAAATTAAGATATTACAGCTTGTACCTACCATAGAAAATTTTTTCAAATTTTGAATTTCTCATTTTTGACATAACAGAATTTAATGACATTTTTTATAGAGATAGATACTTCTAAAAAATTTAAAAAACATTGCATTTCAAAACTTTAGAAAAATATTTTTTTAATTTTTGAAAAAAAAAAAAATCATTTTTTTTTGGAAAATTCGATATCTCAAAAACGGCTTAATTTTTTTTTTGGAAATTTAATTTGCGTTCGTTCAATTATAAAATCCTAAATTTGACATACCAAATTTTGTTCTTAATAATGTTTTAAAAATTTTGTGTACATACACATAAATAAATATATACTATACATAAAACGTTATTTTATTAAGAAAGCACTACAACGACTTATTATTTTTGTTCTTGCATAAATTCATATTTGCATAGCATTCTGTTTTTGTCACTTACTAATAATAGAATTTTAAAATTATGAACAGTTTTCTGTAATAACATCCGTTTTTAAAATTCCTAATCTATTACTCGTACATAGGAGCAAGTTCGCGCGACCCGGTTGCTGATGAGAAAATTATTTTTTGTCCAAACTGATACATATTTTGAAAGTCGAAGGGTATATAAATATGTCAAAAATCCGTTAACTAATATTGCGTCTTGTTCCTTCGAAAGAAATTTTTATAAATTTTTACTAGAAAATGGAAAATAACATTTTTTAAATAGCATACAGGGTGGTGCATAAGTTTCGTTATAATTTATTTTATGAATAACATTTTTATTTTTTATTTTGTTTATCTGTGACATTTATTAAAATTGGGATTATGGTATTGAATTATGTGCACATTATATTTTAGTCAATTGCTACTCAGAAAGATAGATAGATAGATAGATAGATTCTTTATTTTTTCGTCATAAGGTTTACAAATTTGTATACTTAAGAATAAGGACATGGCAATACTGCCGTCTGCCTGAGATGACGTTTCATAATATGATTTAAAAATAAAAGAAATAATAAAAAGCAAAAATTTTAAAATATAAAGAAAAGAAAAAGAAAAAAAAAATGTTTAACAAACGATATGCAGAAATATTTTTATATAAAACAATGATATCAATTTTAACGTAATTTGAAACACAAAAGAAATATTATCAAATTTTGTATGATCAGCAACAAAACAATAAATATTTAGGTATAAAATTTGGTTTAAATTGCAATAAGCGGGTAATCGACTAAGTTTAATATGTGAAACTGTTACGGTAAGAAAGAGCATGTTGACAATAATTAAAGAGGCTGTGCCAGCCCATTGCTCCATTTAAAATTTCAAAAAGTTTGTCCAAAGATATAAAAATTTCCCGAAAATGCAACCGACGAATTTCTTTTAGAATAGGACAAGCAGCAACGAAATGGTAAAAATCTTCATTCATTCTTCCGTTACATAGAGCACATAGCTGGGGCAAGTCTGATCGATGAGGTACAAAGTTTAAATTTAAAATTTCAACTCTTGCTCTAAAAATAATACTTATAACCGAGGCTGAAAATTCATTACTAAAGTAAGAGACTTCCGAGGGCAGGTGGTGGTTTAAATGACTATAAATAGCTCTTGAAGTAGATGAAGATGCTCTGGAAAGATTATCCAGAAACATTTTGTGATCCACCTTAGCAATCACATCAGAAAACTGAGCCTGCCAATCGGTCACATTAGTTTCTGTTAAGTTTAAACTTGTTTCGTGAGATAAAGCTAGTTCGTTCCAGTCTTTAAACGGGGAAGCATTCACTCGAAGAAATTTTCTTAAAATGATTTTGTGAAGACAAGTTTCACTTCTTTTCATCACTGTAGTAATGAAGTTCGCACTTGCTTTCAAATTGTGTATATACATAGGGACTATTCCTGACTCTACATATATGGCGTAGTTGGGTGTTGAGTTAGGCAAACGAAATATCTTCTTAAAAAAGTTCCTTTGTACAGTTTCAAAAGCTTCGTAGTGTGTGTATCCGAAGACTTGGACGCCATATGCCATGCATGCATTTACTGTCGCGTTGAAAACTTTGTACTTGGACGTTAAATCAACATTTTGGTTCGAAAAAAACTTTGGCCACATTATATTAAGTGCCAATTTAGCTTCATTGCTTTTTTCTTTGGAGTGCTTTAGATAGCTTAAATTGTAGGTCAAGAGGACACCCAAATATTTAAATTTCTGTACAACTTCAATGTGTGTATTGTTTAGAGACCATTTTTCTTAAGCTCGCCTTCTTGATTGTCTTTTTTCAAATATAACAATCTTAGTTTTTTGGGTATTAATTTGCAAGCCCCAAGACTCGCAAAATGAACTTAGACGGTTTATTTGCATATGTAGCGTGAAAGGATTATCAGCAAACATAACTAGATCGTCCGCGTACAACAGGACTTTGATAATAATGTTAGCAAAATTAACTCCACCCGGAAGAAGCTCGCAGACATTATCTATGAACAGGGCAAATAATAATGAGCTGAGGTTACAACCCTGAGGAACACCTGTAGTTGTTTCAAATCGATTTGAAAATGTGAAACCGTCCCATACCCTTGCATTTGTTGACGAAATAAAACTTGCATACACTTCGAGAAACTTTCGTGACAAACCAGTACAAGAAAGTTTGTATATTAAAGCTTGTCTATTGACTTTATCAAATGCAGCTTTAAAATCAACAAAGCAAGTGTATAGTTTCTTTTTTCTATCTATTATTGCTACTCAGTATTTGCTTCGAACTGACGTTCTCTTTCCACAGCATTTTACATAACTTTTCTTAGAATTTCAGGTCCCAGCGCCCTTACATCTTCTTAGCCTTAGTTGTTGCACGGTTCGTGACATACCCCTTAGCTTTTAGGTAAAAATGTAGGCCCGTTAAATCGACGATAATATCCGATCACCAAAAATTTCCCACACGAGAGTCATAGTTGAAGCAGCTGTGGTTCCATCTTGTTGGAACCACAACTGTAAAATCTTCTCTACCTCTGTCCTTAAAAACTTTTCAGTTATTGTCCAGTATTGAAATTTTTTCAAAGATAATTATCAAAAAAAGGTGCCCAAACAAAAAAATTATTCAATAATTAAATCATAACGTTACTTATGCGCCACCCTGTTATGATTACATAAGACAGGAACACCTTTTATGCAAGAATAAATAAATAAAGTTCAAAACGACATAAGTAAACTTCACCTATGGAAATATTGATTGCCAAGGATATGTTTTTAGTATAAATCATGTCCAAGATATCAACAATGCAATCAAACCTATATGTATATCCAAGGGTATCAACCCTTTAAGAATACAAATTAGCTCTCAGGATAACGAAGAGCCTCATCAAAAAAACAAACACAATAAAAGACACGCACTCTGTGAGCATATTATTTACGGGACAGGCATCACTGTTGACATAAAACTAGGGCATTGGGCTAGGGTAATCAATACACGGATACAGAATAGCTTACCCTCATAATAAATGGGTTCGATGTTAATGTATTCAATGTCATATATGATAGATTTCAACACTGCGCCGTAGAGGTCGTTCAAAAACCTAAATAAATAGTTTTTCGAAGAGCTTTCAACAAGGGCAACTTGATAATAAGAATATAGGTAATGTCCTTTTCTAGCTTAATGAGGTGGGTCGTGGTTGGGTCTGAGCATTTTATAGGTGAGTTAGTAAGGTATATCGTTAAGATAAATTATGATTCTAATTGAAATTGAAGTTCATTTCAGCTAAAAGTTAAATCTTCTCCTCAAAAATAAGGGTAAGTTTTGAATAAAATAGGGGCATGGGGGTGTCGTAACACATCGTAATCCGAGAGTCCAATTTCATTTTACAAATTTTTCCAGAGATAAAACAAATAATGGCTATGTCAGTGTACAGAATTGCTGCATTTGGCGCGATTTATAAGCCAGAAGTCAATGTCGAAACGCCACTACAACAAAAAAAAAAAAAAATCACGGTTTGGTGCGCTCTGTAAGCGGGGCGGTAGAATCATTCATCCATATGTCTTCAAAAATGATGATGTTACAGTACACGGTAAGTGCTACAGAATCGTGATTAGTAGCTTTTTAGTGTCTCAATTGAAAGGCATATATAACAGTATAACAGTATAACAGACATATGGTTTCAGCTGGATGGCGCACAGTGGGGCCATTTGTATGGGAGAACGGAAAAAAGTCCATCAAAACCGAAAAACTCAACACATTTATGTGAAATTTTCAGGAATGAAAGTAATTTCGTGGGAAGAAAGTACCACAATTAATTTTCATCCACTGCCACGCCTATTACAAAAAAAACATTAAAATTGATAAAAATCCAGGTTTTGTTCCGAGCTAAAATTGAAAATTTTGCTTTTTTCAAGGAAGTTTGCCATTCAAATTTTCCACACCCACTTTTTGGGCGCTTTTTTCTTTTTTGTAATAAGCACTTGTTTTGTATGGAGGCAGTCATTCAAATTTTATAAAAAAAACTGACGAAAAAGAAACCTTTTTTCTTATAACTGTTCTACTCATTTTGATACACAAGATTTGAAAAAGTTCAATTAATATTGTCATTGTGTACCGAAACAAGAAAACTATATCAACTTTTATAAAATCAATTTTTTTATGCTTAATATTTTCCATCGTCTAGTTTTTTTTAAACAATATCTCAAACTTTTGAAGAATGACATTTTCTTGCAGGTCTAGACGGCTGATAGGTTTTTCGCAAGTTGGTATAGGCTTCCTTGGTTCTGTTTGATTTAATTGAGATGGCTTTTCAATCAAAATTCATGAAGCCAAAAACTGAGCTATATGGGCACATAGCCTATTGGAATTAGAAGACTTCGAAGTCAGAAAAAAGAAAGAAAATATAAGCCAGAGATCTTAAAAGGACGAGATATTTTAAGCAAGAAAGAAAATTAAAAAATGTTTTGTTTAAAGAATCGTGCATAAAACGGTAGAGTATTTATATGGGTCAATATTTCAAGCTCATGTCAGATGTTTAAGGCTTAAAAAACATATTTTTATTGATTTTTTGAATCTTTCATCAAGCTACGCTTCTATTAAATTTTTACTTGCGACTTATAGGTACTATAAGGCAAGTTATGCATTCGTAAAAAAAATTGAACTCGAGATTTTGATCAAAGTTTAGATTACGATGATAGCGCAGACCAAAAAAGTGGGTCTCGCAATTCTGTCTGTCTGTCTGTCTCTCTGTCGTTTCGACTACAGCCTAATCGGCTCGGCCGATTTTCTTCAAACTTGGTAGATATGGGTTTTAATTTTTTCCCCCACACGTTTTTTTAAATTTCATAAATATTTTTTTTTCTCAAAAACTGTTCCACAGAATTTTTTAAAAAAATTTGAAAAATTTCATTTGGTTAAAACTAGGTAATGGTTGAAAAAAATTTTCCAAAAAATTGATATTTTTGGTAGCCCCCCTGGGTCCATTTTTTTTGTTTTTGATTTTCTCGAAAACGGTACAGCCGATTTTAATCATTTTTTATGCCAAAGCTTCTCTACAGTTTGAATATTATTCTATATTCAAATTTTCAATTTTTTTATTTTTTGGATTTAAAAAAAATCATTTTTTTTTTGGAAACTCAATATTTCGAAAACCCCAAGATCGATTTTTTTCAAACTTGGCAAATAAAAGTTTCTTAACATAGTCTACAAGATTTAAGTAAAAAAATGTTGTTTTATCTAAAACTAACCGTACCTTATATACAAATTTTAAAAAATGGTTTTCGAAAATCGTATTTTTCTCGAAAACGGTTCCGAGAATTTAGCTATTTTTTTTTTCTTTTGATTAATTTTTACGATCTATAATTTAATAAAAAAAAATTTGAAATCTAGATATTACTGACTGTACCTACCATAGGACGATTTTTTCCAATTTTGAATTTCTCATTATCGGCTTAACGGATGTATTATAAAATTTTTTACAAAGAAACTCCTAAAAAGTTTAAAAAACAATGTATTTCAAAACTTAAAAAAAAATATTTTTTCAATTTAAAAAAAAAAGTAATTTTTTTTTGAAAAATTCGATATCTCAAGAACGGGCTTACCTAGTATTTTTTTTTGGAAATTTAACTCTTATTCGTACAATAATAAAAACTTAAGGTTGGCGTACCAAAATTTTTTCTTTAAAATGATTTAAAAATTTTGTATATAAAAGCTGATTTTTTTAAGGAACAACTACAACGAATTATAATTTTTGTTCTTGCATTATTTCATATTTGCATAGAATTCTGTTTCTATTCGTATCTCTTATTACTAAAAGAATTTAAAAAAATCATTTTATCCTTTTCTTTAATAACATCCGTTTTTAAAATTCCTAGTCTATTACATAGGAGCAAGTTCGTGCGACCCAGTCGTGCATTTTATTTAACATGGACTCGAACAAAAACTAATTGTTACCAGGAAATTAAAGATCCTAAAAATTAATAGAAAACATTAATTTTTATCAAACATTCTAGGTGCTGTTTTCGAGAAAAACACGATTTAAAAAAACCATTGTTAACATTTGTGTGGTGGGTATCGTCATTTTTAGATAAATAATTATTTTTTTTACATCTTGTGGATTTTATTAAGAAACTTTTAATTGTTAAGTTTTAAAAAAAAATCGAAAAAATTGAGTTTTGAAAAAAAGCACAAGAAAATTATCAAAACCTACGCTTTAGCATTAAGAGAAGAACTGTGATAATGAATGTTCAAATATTGTTTTGTTTTATTTCAATTTTAAAGTTATTGCCAGTAGCGTCATTATTTATATTTTTATTTATTTTCTTCATTTTTAAATTTTGTATTTTTCTATATAAATTAAATGTGTTTTTAATTTAAATGTAATAAGAAACAAAATCCCATGTAAGTGTATAAAATGTCTAAGCAAAATGTGTAAAATTTGTTAAAGAAGATTACATTTGGTAGATAAATAAAACAACCCCTGAAGAAGTTGGGAAAATCCAACGAAACGTAGGGAATGAAATAAAGTTTGTTACATATTTGCATAAAGAGGAACGTGGCCAAAAAAGCCTGATTAAGAATTAAACAATTAATATTCAAAAAATTGGTCAATTTATTTACATAATGATCGAAACCGTTTTTGAAAAATTTAAAAAAAAAATGGTTCTAAGGGGACACCATTAATGACTATTTTTCGGGAAATTGTTTTCATTAGTGGAATTGATTTTTGAGAAAAAATAAAATATTTTATATAATTTTAAAAATATTCGTATGGCAGGTACCGATATATTTATTATTATTATTATTATCACACGTTATTAAAAACGTGTGAGGGAATTTTAAAATGCTATCTACAAAAGTTAGAGAAAATCAGCCTAGCCGTTTAGGCTGTGGTCGAACAGGAAGATATACCAAATTTTAGTTTAATACACAATATCTCTGTAACGCTAAGTTTTAATCAAATTTCAAAATGAGTTAAGTCATTTGCCCACTTTTACACGTCACTGTACGTTAGTACTATGGCAAGTAATGCATTCGTAAGAAAAATCATACTCGAGATTTTGATCAAATTTGACATTGCGATGATAGCGAAGCCGAAAAAAGTGGGTCTCGTAATTCTGTCTGTTTGTCTTTCTGTTCGACTACAGTCTAAGCGCGCACCCAATTTTCGTTCAGATTGGTAGATATCATTTTGAAATTTTTACCGCTAAATATTTTTCTTTTTTTTTTAAGACCAAAAATAATGGTACTTGCCATACTATTTTTTTTTTTCGAAATTCTATAGATAATTTTTTTCTGAAAACCTGTTCCACAGATTAAATACTAAAATCGAAAAATTACATTTAGTTAAAGCTATAGGTAATAATTGGAAAAAAAATTCCGAAAAATGGTTAACACTGGTACCCCTATGGAACCATTTTTTTTTTTGTTTTTGATTTTCTCTAAAACGGAACAACCGATTTTGATCATTTTTTTCTGCTTAAGCTACACAAAAGTTTGAAAATTATTAGGTTTTTACATTTTCAAAAAAAATTTTCTTGGATTTTCAAAAAAGCTTTCAAATTTCGAAAACTTTATGTTCGAATTGTTTGTTTAAACTTGACAAATAAAAGTTTTCAAATATCATACAAACTGCAAGATGTGAGAATTCAAATTTATTTCACCCAAAAATAACGGTAGGTACACACATAAAATAGCATACAAAATGTTAAGAAATGTTTTGGAAAATCGTATTTTCCTTGAAAACGGCTCTTAGAATATTGATAAATATGTTTTTCTTTCAGTTTATAATTTTATAAAAAATTGAAACTAAGATATTATACTGGCTGTTCCAATGATAGAAACTTTTTTTTTAAATTTTGAATTTCTCATAATCGGCATAATGAAATTTTTGGTAAAGAAGATTTTGAAAAGTTTGAAAAATATTGTGTTTCAAAACTTAAAAAAAAATATTTTTTCGAACTAAAACAAAAAAAAAATGATTTTTTTTTGAAAATTCGATATCTCAAAAACAGCTAAGTATATTTTCTTGAAAAAATTTATTTTTATTGGTAAAATAATAAAATTTTATTCCTTTTAACAGTTATGGGCACCTCGATTCCTTTATATTTTTTTAGTGCTAAGCACTGAAGATTTTGAAATACGAGTATTTAACAATTATTTTAAAAATTCTCTTCATTTTGATACTGATCAACTTTAAAAGCTCTTAAAGCAAACAATTCTCAACATAAAGCTGTCTGTCTACAAATGTAATGATACTCGTATCAACTGTTACTTGTTAAATTACAGATCAAAAAATAAATTAAAGCGGGGACATTATCTCTTATTGAACAAACGTTATTTACTCTCCCTAAAACGTACAAGACTGGAAAAGTTTAGAAACTAATTCAATATTTTATTTTACAGAAGCTTGTAAAAAGTTTAAAAAACTCTGCATTTTAAAACAATTTTTTTTTTGAATTTTTTAAATGAAAAATTATTTTTTTTTAAATTGTATATTTCAAAAAAAAAACGAGAAGCATTTTACCCTCGTAAAAGTTATTTTAACGGTTTAAAATTGTTAGTTTTGCATACATTTATATTCGACTTTGTCATTCTGTTGTCAGCCCCAAATATTAAACAAATTTTTCCACCATTTTAAGAACTAATGTTGTGATTGTTTTGTTGAGCAGGGTTGTGTGATTAAGTCGTTAATTTAGTTTTTAAAAAGTTTCATCAGAGTTTCGATATTTTGATAATCGCGAACTCATTTACTCTTACTTTTATTCAAATTGGGGAAACGACGATACACCTTTAATATTGTTAATTTTAATTTTAATAATTTTTCATACAATAAGGTTTATAATCCCTGAAACTGCGAAGTACTAAAATTCCATGATATTAAAATTTCAAACCATTAGCATTATTTTTTTTACACATTTTCATTTAACAAAAACACCAATCTCCTAAATCCTACCCTTTTTATCCGAAATAACTTGCTTAAAGTAATACCGTTATCCTCTTACCACCATACTCCGACATAACTCTTTGAAATACCAACCCTTTTCAAAACACGTCACCATGACAAACTTTGAACGTATAGCGCACAATAATTGTCAACACAAACAATAAACACAAAAAAGAAAAACCAATTAAATTTCTGAATTTCATCACAACGATGACGCATGCTAAAAAAAACCACAAACAATATTCAAATAACACCCATAAGCTTGCTTACGCTTCGTCATCACCAGTAACAGGATCTGTCTTCTCAAATAATAAAAACAGAAATTAAATTTGATGCTCCAACATTTCGCGTATTTAGGTCAAAGTCACCCTGAAAGGAAAAATAAATTAAAAAAAAAAAAACAAAACATCCTTTTTCGACAAAATATTTAATTGGGATAACATACGGCTTTGTTTTGCGGAATACCAGCAGCCGAAGCAGCAGGAAGCGGTAGGCGAGGCAATTGTTTCAGGGTTCGTTTCAAAAAATCCATCCACATAGAAATGCAAAATTAAATTTTTCGAGATTGATACTATACCAACACCATCGTACCACCGCGAAGTGGTTGATTCTAGACGAAAGTTTTTCAAACAAAACTAAGCTTGCTCCCTTATACTCGTACTTACTGCCTTCGAAAAAAAAAAAATACTTAAGTGATTGGGGTGTAAATTTGTGCTAGCAGAAATAAAAATGTCTCGTTTTTTGTTCGAGGATAATTAATTATCCTCATGCTAAGCCATCATCTAAGGATACATCACATTAATATTTATAAAGACCGAAATTAGAGTAAACTTTGAGCAGTAGCTAGTTGTATTTACAATGAACAGTAGTTGCGTTTTATTATTCAAAAATCTATCTGGATCCAGATCTGGATCTTCCCTTGAAAATAAAACGATACGGATCTTAGTGACAACACTATAGCTTACACTACCTTGCCATAAAAAGCCATCTACTCGCCAGTGTAATAACTAATAACTATTTTTTGGATCTTTGAAATAGATCCCGATAGAAAACAGGATCCCAAATTATTTTTGTAATACATGTTAAAACTTAATCCAGATCCGGATCCAGATAGATTTGTGAATAATAAAACGCACCTAGTATTTTAGTCCAACGATTTAAGTGGAATATTTGAGGTTTAAGCAGAGCTTAGCGTTCAATTATGTGGGGCTCACGAATGCTTAGGTCAACCCTGCTAATTCCCCGAAATAGGTAAATTAAAATCTTGATCTTGTTTAGCTTGCCCTACCTAAGTCTATTTTTAGTCCCAGACCCTCTATACCTACGATAAAAATGATTTTTTTTTTTCAATTTTCTCTAGAAAGGAATTCTTTAAACGAGTCCAATACTGAAATATTGTAAATACTTGGAGGGCTTTATAAAAACTTACAAAGTCTTGTCTTGTCTTGGTTCAGTATTTTCTAAGTGTTGTATCGAGCCCAAGCAAAACTTAGTTACTTTAGCGTGCCTTGGTGCACAAAAGCCCACATTTTAAATGAGAAACCTGCACAAATTTTATCGACGGTAAACAAACCTACATTATACACTTCTTCTTATCTGGCTTTCGATTCGTGAAGGGTCTCTCCCCGAGTTGCGAACCTTTCCATCATTTGATTTTCGGAACACACTGTTGCCAATCATCTAGAGCAAGGTTTCTGACATTTGTATCGCCTCAAAGCTTGAGGTACGAATGCTTTCCACCATTTACTATCCAGAGCAGACTTTTACCAGTCATATAGAACAAGGTTTCTGGCAAGGGGCTTAGATTTAAAGACTCTTTATAGACTGTTGAATTCTTGTCTATTGGCTGGACGTGTCTTACTTATGAGGAATTTTGAACCAATTTGTTGCGAAGTTGAAGCGGTTTCCCTGGGAAATTCTTCGTCGGATCTCCGCTAAAATGTTATTCGTGGAATTAATATGTACTCCGAGGTAGAGGAACCCCTAAACTACTCGTACTTCGAAGTTGTTGCTGTCAATAGTTGAAGTTTTGTACTGGTAGATGGACAGATGTTTGTTTGATTGTTAACATCGTGAACTTAGTCTTATCCTGATTTATTTCAAGACCAACAAGAGTCGCTTGTTCTTGAATTGACGTGAAGAACTCTAGGGTAGGAAAGAAGAAATGGAATCATGCGCAGTCCTCCATAGTAACCAATAAAGATTTAATACCCTACTTTCGTTTCACCTAAAGATTTGATGCGGTGTGATCATAAGCTCCCTTCTATCAGCATTTCGCTGAGCCGAAGAATTAGGATCTAGGAGAATTGGTCAAAGAAGTCATCGGGGTTTGTCTCAGGCTACTTCTTTGCGTTCAAACAGAGATCAAGTCCTTGATCTCCAGTTCAGATAGTTCATTAAAGTCGTCGTCGAGAAATAACTTTACAAATATTTGGGCTCTTAGTTTTGGTCTAGAGCAGGAAATTTATGGAGGAAATGAGTCACCTGGTTCCATTTTCTCCTGGTCTCCACAACTACCTTCATGAGTATTGTAAGGAATTTTCAGCTTTGCTCCATGTTACAAGGGTTGTTGTTTGAAAAGAATGACTATGGTGGAGAGTACCAACTTTATAAAGCTTAAGTTTGAAGTTTGACGACGCTATGTTGTTAAGTATTTGTTTGGCAGCCATCAATAGTGAAGGCTCTCAGTGAATTTGTAAACATGGACAAAATTGGTCATCATTATGTAATACAATACTTTCACTTGAAAGGCCCCAGTCCAACCAATATCAAAGCGGAGCTAGATTCTACTCTGGGGGAGTCTGCTCCTTCGTTTACAACAGTGAACTATTGGGTGGCAGAGTTTGAACGAGGTCGTACAAGCTGCCAAGACGAACACCGCAGTGGTCGACCAAAAAGTGTATCGAGCTAAAAGGAGACTATGTAGAGAAATAAAGATATTTTTCCCCAAATTGTTTTTGTTTTCTTTGTTAGGTCGGATACTTCTGGGGCTACCCTCGTACTTTACTGGCCAGTAATGTAAGCAATTTTCAGCTTCGCTGCATTTTACCTTATTGGCCAGTTTCTAGTGCATATTGTTACTACCTTGGCTGTGTCTTGTCTGGACCTGCATTTGTTCGGGACTTTTTTAAGTAAGCCTCACCCTTTTCGTATTGTAGATACAATACAGTTGGTAAAGCTACTCCACCAACGTTTGGATTATGTAAGAAAAATTTAAAAAAATGTTTCCTTTCATAACACCAAGAAGAATGTTAAATTTTCAGGCTCCAAAGGTCATTGCGGCATTGCTGTACTATTTTAGAGAACGGCTGACTCTATTACGGAACATTGGGAACGACTGATAATATAGATTACTTCCGCATATTACAAAAGCTGGAAAGATTTTTTACAGAACGAACTTGAAAAAGTCAGCTCAACTCCTTCACTCTAACTTCTGCATGTTTGAAATAGTTCGGAAGAGCATTTCATGGTTGAACATTGCACCGTGTTTTTCAAGTTATCATAGAAGACCAGCTTTATGAGATTTCACTGGATCCCAAGTTCGGCTATAGCAAAAAGCCCCTTTTTCAAAAATTTTTGATGTCGTTGAAAAAATGGTGGGGCCCAACTTTAAGTTGAAGGTATAATCAGTTCGAGATAAAAGGTCTGAAGACACTTTGATATTGGCTGATAACTCTGTTGCAGAACGGCTTGAGACTCTTAGACAATACGTTGGATAGGATCTTAGCAGGAATATACTTCTGGAGTTTCTGCACGGCATAGGATCACCTTAAGAGGCATATGGAGCTTAAGTACATTTATCAGCAATTCTTCCTTCTATCCATACTTGGGTTATTTCTTGATTCGTAGATCCTGCCAAAAACATTATCTGCATATTTGAAGAGCGCTGCTGGTAATCCACCGGATCATAATGCCCTTTTTGCTTTTAAGGTTACTTATAGCTAAGTCTATCCTTTCTATACTGGGTTGTATAACTGGTTCTTCATTCTCTTCCATTCGCCATTCCATTCTCTGTTCTTTGAAAGCTTGAAAGCATCTTCTATTCCATTTGGTTCTGTGAGTAAATTATTTTCTGTTTCTAGCTTACCTGCTCTCACGAAGAGCCTGCGTTCTGGTCTTGAGAACAGCAGTTATTTGCTTAGGATTTTCTTTATAGAATACCCGGGTATTGATTGTGTTGACAGACTCTTCGATCTTTCTTCAGAGGATCTTCTTCTCTTTGCTTGGATCTCTGCTATTGATGCTCTTATTTTATGCTGCAGCATCTTCTGTCACAGGTTCTTTCTCTGGTGTGGTTGGTAGTCTGCGGTGGTTTCGGATTGGCATCTGTAGGGTCCAATGACTCCAGGGATGCTGAGGCGTCTAACGTAGAAACCGATTATGAAAGAGACACAAGGAGTACTGGATAATGATTATCCCTATACGGCAACAAGACCCAGAACCTCGAACGATATGTTCTCTATCAGCTAAGGTTATATATCTCCCGTAAATTCATTTGAAAGCCTTTTCCTAACCAGAGATACTTACTTACATACTTAACCGGCTCCCGATCCATGGAGGGTCTCTGCCTGAGATATTGCGGTCTTCCATCGGTTGCGATCCCTCGCGAGCTCCCTCCAGTCGTCCGGACCAAGCGCTCTTGCGTCTGTAACCGCCTGTTCCCTGTAGCGGATGTTCGGCCTTCCTCTTCGTCTCAAACCTAGGGGCTGGGATTCGGAGATTTTTTTGGCTGAAGCGTTGTTGTCCATTCGCTCAATGTGACCGATCCAGTGTAGTCGACGTGTTTTGGCTTTTTGGACTACATCCACATCTTGGTACAGCTCGTATAATTCACGATTGAATCTTCTCCTCCATTCGCCCTCTTCGCATATAGGACCAAAAATCCGCCGAAGAATTTTTTACTCGAAAGTGCCCAGTATCAATTCCCCTTTTTTACTTATAGTCCAGCACTCGGCGCCGTAAAGTTGAACTGGTAAAATTTGCGTTTTGTATATCGTGCACTTTGTCTTTCGAGAAAGGAGTTTTGAACACATTTGTTTGGCCAAACCGAAGTAGCAGCAGTTTGCTAGGGTAATTCTTCGTCGTATTTCCACTAAGGTGTCATTCGTGGGATTGATGTTCGTTCCGAATTAGGTGAACTCCTTGACTACCTCGAAATTACCGCTACCAACAGTGACGTTTTGTCCTAGGCGATGGACAGATGAGGCTTTGTTTGTTGATAGCACATACTTTGTTCTGTCCTCATTAACTTCAAGACGAACGCGTTTCGCCTGTTCATCAATAGCAGTGAATGCTTGTAGCACAGCTCGCTTGGAGCGGCCGATGATATCGATATCGTCTGCATAGCCAAGCAGTTAGGAAGACCTGTTGAAGATAGTGCCTTCCAGATTAACACCACTCTTGCGCAGTATCTGCTCCAGGACTAGGTTGAAGAAATCACATGATAGCGCATCTCCTTGTCTGAACCCTGCGAACGTCTGGAATAGCTCGGATGAGATGTTACCCATTGGCACGCTGCACCGCGTATTTTGTAACGTCATGCGGCATAGCTGGATCAGTTTTTTCGGGATCCCGAGTTCCGACATCGCCAATAGAAGATCTCGGCGACTTATGCTATCATACGCGGCTTTAAAGTCGATGAAAAGATGGTGGGTCTCGACTTGAAATTCGTTGGTCTTTTCCAGGATTTGCCTCAATGTGAAGATTTGGTCTATCGTTGATCTGCCCGGCCTGAAGCCACACTGGTTCGTGACGATTATAGTGTTGCAGAAAGGTTTTAGACGCTCACATAGTACGGTGGATAGGATCTTGTAGGCAACATTAAGCAGGGATATGCCCCTGTAGTTTTTGCAGGCCATAGGATCGCCTTTTTTGTAGATTGGGCATATGGAGCTATTTTACCAGTCGTCGGGCATACTTTCCTCCTCCCACACTTGGTTGATGATCTGATGCATGCACCGGTGCCGTGAAATAAGGCCAAGTGAAATAAGGCCAACTTTCAAAAATTGGCCTTATTGCACTTTGGTAAAGTGAAATAAGGCCAATTTTCAGTAGTTGGTCTTATTTCACTTTGACAAAGTGAAATAAGGCCAAATTATTTTGAGAAATAAGACCAAATTGGTCTTATTTCACTTTTTGAAAGCGTAATAAGAGCAACTGAATGTGGTGGTGCCGTTTATCGGAGGTCGACGTTCTGGGTTTTCTTGGGCAACAGTACCTTGGGTGGCCCGCTTCGCGGGTTTTCAGGATTTTAACTCCATTTTTGGGGCTCACACCCGCAGTTCGGCCTTATTTCGCTTTGTCAAAGTGCAATAAAACCAACTGTTGAAAGTGAAATAAGACCAATTTGGCCTTACTTCACTTTGTAAAAGTGCAATAAGACCAACTGCTGAAAATTGCCCTAAATTCACTTTATAAAAGTGCAATAAGGCCAATTTTTGAAAGTTGACCTTATTTCACTTGGCCTTATTTCACGGCACCGCATGCACCCTATCAGGACATCTCCTCCATACTTAAAGAGTTCCGCAGGTAGGCCATCCGAGCCTGCGGATTTGTTGTTCTTAAGCTTGTGGATTGCTTTCTTAAGATCTTCAGTTCTGGTTAGTGGGACTGGATCTTCATTGACTGGTCTTATGCTTCTTTGCTCCCCTGTGGTTTCGTCTAAATAATGCCCATTAAGCAGCTGCTGTAAATGCTGCTCAAACACGTCTACAATTCCTTGTGCTTCGGTGAAAGCCAACCAGAGATAAGTGTTCTCAAACTAAACGTTCAGCTGAGTTTGCCTGGCTCCTTAGATTTTACCAGTTTACTGAAGCTGAGATTTTACGGTCCTTTACGTCCCTGACTTAACCGGATTTGTCCAGCAGCGGAAACATTTCCCAACAAAAGATACCTAAAAACCTTGCCGCAATCCGACTCGGGTTTTTTTAAAGTATTTGAATTAGAGCTTATGGGCTCGCAGTAACCTCTATTTCAACAATCCCAATGAGAAAGGTAATCTTATACGGTCGCCCCCGGACTGTTTTCTTCAATTTCGTTCACATCCAATTTTGCTCCTATTAAAGTGCTAACTTCAATTTATCAAAAAATATTATCAGGCGGAAAAGTGTCCTTCCTGGTTCCTAGCAAAAAATGCGCTTCCATTAGTTATGCCACCCCCAATTCCCATTTTGTATGCTTTTAATTTTAACTAGGTCATTGAGTTAAAGGTTTGTGTTCGCTCAAATACAAAAACAAGAATAGAAAACAACATGGCTGCATTATTAAAAAAAAAAAAAGTAACCTTGGAAACAAATGAAATTGGACAAGTTCACAGCAAAGGAGGTACGGTCTGTCGTAAGTTTTTGTGTTAATTTACTACAGGTACCACGGACCTTTATTTTAAACAAAGAATTACACCTTTCATTATTTAGGTTAGTGAAATAGGGAAGGTTGAAGTTTGGAAAGTTCGGTCCAGATGGAGTTGAAAAGCTTAGGGGATGGATAAGAAGTGTAAAATCGTAAGACATTATTTTTCACCCAACGCTTAGAGACAGAATGAAATTAAACTTTATGAAGACCAGGGAAATAACTGTGGAATATTAGAGTTGCCACAACAGCGGGCTTTATGGAGCGCAACACCTAATGTGGCGACGCACGGTGGCGAAGGGCTGATTGGAGTACAATTAGATGGGCAAATCACCTCGCCCGGTCTGAGTATAATTATGGGCTAGGACTATGATTGCAGGAATGTTTGAGGTATTTTTTTTTTTAATAAAGAGGTAAAGATATAGCCCCAAGTGGTATTTGGGTAGTAGGGTTAATGGTTGGAGAACTCTTGCTATGGCAAAAATGTAGTTAGATACACACCACAGAAAGATACCTATATCCAAGGGTTGGGAAAAATATCTGTGGGAAATATTTTGCCTGAATCATTTATTAAAAAAATGTCAGAAGAAAGTTCCTTGGCGCCCAAGAGATGGCATTAAATTTCTTCATTTAGAATTTCCTCTAAGGAAAGAAACAACAAATAAGATTATTCCTTGACTCCTTGTTAGATCTTAATAAAGATTAAGCCAAAAGAATTTGTTTAACTTGAACACAAATTTATGATACTAGTTATAACCGAATGTAGTTATATTAAGCTTTTGAGAGAAACGATTTAAGAAACTTTAAGGACACTTAATCAATTGTCCATGAATAGATCTGAGTACATTATATCTTACTGTAAGCCCCCGAACCAGTCCAAAATAGGTTTGACGGATTAAACGTAGCAATAATGGTAAAGGTAAATCTATATTCATAATCTATTCCGGAGGTTTAATAGGTATGATGCACTGCCTTCTAAGCGTTTTGCGTAATCGGTCCTTGGATATTTTGATTCATAAAATGAAATAAGTTAGACTTGTATATTTATCACGTGCCTTTAAGGATTACTCGTTAGCTTGTCAAGAATAAAACTAATCTTTAAAATTTACTCTCTTACAAGAAAGAGACACACTATAGACTATAGGGCTTTTGATGAAGAGCGGGTAGGTGTTAAAATAACGCAAGCTATGAGTGAAGTATTATCAAAATTCCATTATGTGTGGAATATATCACAATTCAAATACCCGACTTGGCTGCTTAGGGTTGCACGGATCCGAGTGGTCCAATTGTATATGACTCTTTCGCATATATCCGGCTGTCTGTCAGTAATATAGCTGTCGTTTGTCGATTGTAGTTTATTCGCATAGACTTGCGACTTTCGGAAACCGCACAAGAACGGTATCGTATGACCCTGGTGGCCAATTCACGTATAAATAACTTTCAAATCGTTCATACAAAATGTCAATCGTGGCATCCGTCGTATGGCACGTAGCGCCCTCCTACTTGAATCACATATCTTCTATTAAAAGCGACCGCCACAACAAAGTCTTTTTCGAAATGTACGAACCAATGACACTACCGGTACAAAATCCACACCAAACGGTAACATTTTAAGGAAATTGTCACCTGGTAAGACTTGTGAGCGTTATGGTGATGTCCAATATACCGCAATTTTGCTTGTTAACACAGCCATTCATCCAAAAATGCACTTCGTCGCTAAGGACGAATTTTCGGCCAAAATTGAGGTCCTCTTCCAAACGCTTCGAAGTCAGCGAACAAACGGGGTTTACTGTGGTCATGAACTTTGAGCTCCTGGGTCAGTTGGATCTTGTTTTTTCATGGTGTCAAGTTGCGGAGGGCCACCACGTCTACTGTAAAATGGGCAGAGCGTGTGCAACATCTGCAGTAACGAACATTTTGATAATAAAATTTTATTATTTGAACGTTTTTTTCAAGCTTTTTACTTATTATGGTGATTTGTAATCAGTAACTAAATAATAAAGAACAGATTTGACAGATGTCACCAAAACAACATGGCTGCCACAGACCCGCAAAAATCTATCCGCACCAATTGAAAAACTCTTTACCTACTTACTTTAAGAAAACGAGATTATCTTTGATTTTTCTGGATTTCTGAATTTCACGTTGTCATCTAAGGTTCAAGTCTTAAAACGAGAAATTCAGAATTCATAGAAAGTATCGAAAGAAGGAAAATGTAATTGTATAACAAAACAATGGAGAAAGATATTGGTAAATGATATTAACGTACATAGCTATATTATAAGCAAAGAAGTTAACCTTTTGTCCCGGAGTCCCTTTACTATACGTAGATTGCTCCTGCTTAAGTTGATACAGTTCATGGAACGATATTGGTAAAAGTTCCCAAGAAGTAGTTTGGCCTTTCTCAGTTTTGGGAGTTCATTATAGTTTTTGGATCTTTTGGCCTCCTCCTATTCGATACTAGGGCTCTGTCCCCAAAGAAGTCCCTGAGCCTCTTTTTTTGCTAGACAGTCTGCATCTTCATTTTCTTGGACACCTATACATGCCCAGGTACCCAATGAAGTGAGATATTATTGTTCTTGCGAAGTTCGTTTAGCCTGCCTAGCCTACACATTCTCTCACCAACTAAGACGTGATAACGTATAAGCTTAGTGCTTTGAGTGCGGCTTGGCTATCTGACATAATGGCAGTGTTTTGGTTTTGGTAGTTTCTTTGGAGATTGGGACCTGCACATTCCGATATGACATCGACTTCCACCTGGAAAATTATAGTGGAATGTCCCATATATATGGAAAGTTTGATTCTAAACCCAAAAATTCGCCTAAAATGACCTACAAATGTTTATCTTAATATTTTTTGCTTTTTCGTCTTCAAAATAAATTGTTTCTGAAATTTTAAATTTTTATTATTGTACGAACAAAATTTATATTAAAAAAAAAAGAAACAAAATATTTACCCACTTTTTTTTCAAAAATTCAACAAATATTATTTTTCATCCATTATGCCGTTAATGAGAAATTCAAAATAATAGCTCCTATGCTATAGGTAAATGAGCAATATCTTAAATTTAAATTTGTTATTGAATTGATCGTAGAAATTAATCGAATTTTCGAATTAAAACAATTTTTTTCTCAAAAATTAAAAAAAAATGTTTTGCAAAATTTGAATGCCCAATACTATCAAAACTTTCGGGAAGCCGTAGCATTAAAACACGTATCAAAATCGGTTGGACCGTACTTGAGAAAATTTATTACTATTTTTCGGAATTTATTTTGCAAGCATTATACTTATAGTCTTAATTAAATGAAATTTTGTAAGTACTTTTTTTTAAATCAGTGGAACAGTTTTTGAGAAAGAAATATTTTATACATTTTTGAAAAAAAGCGAATGGCTGGAAACCGTTGTTTTTGGTCTTAAATAAAAAAAAGAAAAAAGGGCGTGGTTGAATTGCCGTCTGGTTTCCGGAAAAGTATGAATTTATGCAAATAAACTTTTAAAAATCGTTTTATTATTAAATAAATTTTTTATATAAGAAATTTCTCTTAGATTTTTCAAGAAAAAAATGTGGGATACGAATTTTAAGTATTAAATAATATTGATTTTAGGAAATAATTTCAAAAAATAATCGTTCATACGTTTTGAAAATATTGATTTAAAAAAAAAATGTTTTTTTCAAAAAAACCCAACAAATATTTTTTCGAATATTTTTGTATACAATATTATTTTAAACTTAAGGGGACTCCTGCTGAAAATTTTGGGTTAAAATCCTTAGAGCCGTTAATGAGAAAGTCGAAAATAAAAAAAACGGTTCTATGGAAGGTACCCCCAAAATATTGTTTGACCAAAATGTAGCTTATGTTCATAATATCACACCTAATTTTTTTTATCAAAATCGTTAGAGCCGTTTTCGAGATAAATAAGATTTTGCATTACGGGTGTATGGGGGGTACCCTTAGTTTTGAAGCTAAAAAAAAAATTCAATTTCTCCTCTAGGGAATCACCGAAGACCCTTAAGTACCGAGTTTGAAGAAAATACCTCCAGTAGTTTAGGCTGTAGTTCGAGGTACAGACATACAGACATACAGACATACAGACATACAGACAGACAGACGGAATTGCCGGACCCACTTTTTTCGTTTTCGCTATCATCGTAATGTCAACTTTGATCAAAATCTCGAGTTCGATTTTTTTTCCAAATGCAGAACTTGCCCTATAGTACCTATATCGCAAGTAAAAAATTCTCGAGTTCGATATTTTTACGAATGCATAACTTCCCATATTACCTTTGTATGTATATGTCGCAAGTAAAAATTATAACAATATTTTTATTTGTTCGCCTTGATTCGCTGTCGTTGTTTTGTGCATCTACGAGTATACGTAACCCCTTGGCATAATGGTTAGTGCAAAGTGCATTGGACTGTCATGCAAAAGGTATTGGGATCAGTTTTGAGACTTCGCGGAAGCCAAAGAGTGGTAGAAAGGTTGTCAAAAAAGCCATTTTTATGTAGCAAATCGTATGTTCAATAACTTTATTGAAAATAAATTAAATAGAAAAATAGAATAAATAACATTTCAGTTCTTTACGTTTCAAAGATCACATTATATCTGGAATTATAAGTCATATGTATATATATATTTTAGACTCGTTCAAATCCAAGAGGTTGAATCTATAACAACCGTTTGAATTTACATAGTATAATAAAATTAGTTAAGACTTCAAAAATGTACAATTATTTTTTTTATATAAACCGTAGTTTTTTTATTCTTGCGCTATTTTTATAAGATATTGTATCTTAAAGTGTTAAGTAATTACTTTTATAAAAAGAGGCTGGCTGCGACACACACCGATAACTTCCCAGTTGTGGTCTTGAAAACTTTATAAATATTTAGTTTTTTGCAAATAACCAAATTTTCAGCCAAACAAACTTTAGCTGTAAAATTTAAACAAACATTATTTTATTTAAAATATAAGATTTTACAAAAGATATAAACTTGATTAATAGGGAAAAAATAAGTAGGAATTAATTAAAATAAACAATATAATTATCATTTCTACGATTCTCCTCTAAATTAATGTCGCGTTATTGAAAAATTTAAAAATTGAAAAACGAAACGAAAAAAAAATACTCACTCATTTTCCGGCGACGTTGAACTATCGAAACAGTAACACGAAACGACTTTACGTGGGCGAGTCACAAAGACTACTGATATCACAATAACGTTCGACGTAGGTTTGTTTATACCTATGTTTGTAAGACTGTTATTGATAAGGATCGTTTTCTTTCACTTTTATCACTGCCCTAGCTTGCACTTGTTAATATTTGAACTACAGAAAATATGTGAGCGCGAAATTTCGAATTAATATAGACAGTTTTAATTTTTTATAACAAATGATAACAATTTAACTTATGATTTATATTTAAGAAAAAGTTTGTTCACTTTTCTAAATATGTACATTTTATAGTGAAGCTTTTAATTAAAAATAACACGTAATTTTACTCAAAATTTTTATCAATAAAATTATTCTCTGCTTAAAAAGTAATGTACAAAAAATATCAATGATTTTTCTTTGTAATTAACTACTGAATTTTAAAGATCCATAAAATATGTAGCGTCAGCGATGAAACGTACACTTCTTAGTATGATTTAGAAGAAGGAACAATAGTTAAGAACGAAAAACATTGCTTTTTATTAGAGTGCTAACTGAAAATGTCTTGAAAAAAAAAGTTTCGCACTCTTTTAATTCAGTATAAGCTAATTTTAACCAGGTTGCGATTTTAGCACACACCTCTACCAAAATTTAATTTTTTATTTTTGTCTATAGAAAATGAATATGTGATTTAGAAATCGGTGTAGTACTGAATTGTAGTACCGAAACTTCTGACAAACACTGTCATAAATCTAAGCAAAGCACATAATTTTTCCATAAAAAATTTTGATTTTCAAAGTCTCTTATGTACCCCATTTGAGTTTAACAAACTAAAATCAGATGCTTCAATCGTAATTTTAATAGTAACATATAAAATTTTGTATTTTTCTAATACTTTTTGCCTTTTACTCGTTCTATAGGTAAAAAAAAAAATTCTTAATGTGGAAAATAACTTTTTTTATAGTCAACGGCCTTGGCTCTGATAAAAGCATCGCTTCCCATCGATCAGCGAAATCAAGCATCGTTGCGCACGGTTAGTACTTGGATGGGGGACCGTTCAAATACAAACCGTGTGCTGTTGACATGTGTTTCTTCTGTTGTTCTTTCTTTCTGTATGTCTCTCTCTGTTGTATTGTATAAGCCGATGGTCTGAGTTACCAGTGCTTTCAGTGTCTCTACTTCGTAGATTTATCTACGGAGTAGTGGAATATGTAATGTAATGTAATGTAACTTTTTTTATACTGTAATACTATATTTTCGAAAAAACTATCAGAGATAGAGTGAAAAAATATGACACTATGAAGTAACTTAATTTCAAAGTTACACGAAAGTCAAAAGTTTCTGAGATTTGCCCATATATGTCAAATACAAACCATTTGTTAGAAATTGTATTATGTATAAAATTAAATAATGGCAAAGTCAATATCATTGCTCGTTCTCAAGATATTCTAGTCGAAAAACAAATATTACCACTTTTTAGTAGATTTTTTTTATATTTTTGTTAAAACTGTTAATTCGATACTTGTCAAAATTTAACTATATGTTAATAATTGTATTATGTCGATACTTTCCCGTAAGAATGTACTAAGCGACACTTTTTTCGAAAATGACTTTTTGATGAGGAAATATACTATATGTTACGGGCCATGTTTTCGCCAACCTATTATGCATGAAAAGGAAACTAGAGTACAAATAAAAAAATTTATCAACCACCATGTTTTCTCATTCAAATAATGTTGCCCCCTGAAATTTGTATTATCCACGAAAAAAATTATGCTTAGCGACATTAATAAAGATCAAATTATACTATGTATAAAATAAACTAAATTAGAAGTCAATATCACTACTAGTTTTCGAAAAATTTGAGTTGAAAAAACAATTTTTACCAATTTTCAATAGAATTGTATATAGTTTTTTATTTTTTGTAAAAAAACTGTAAACAGATTTTTTTTGAAATTTTCACCAGTTGTCAAACACATTATTTGTCGTAAAATAAAATTATTTTGAGTTTCATATTGTTTTCCGTTCTTAGAATATCTGGGTTATGAAATTTTTTTTTCAGTTTTTTTTATTTAAAAAAATAACGGTATTTTCATTTTTTCCAAATTCATACAAAATCTGTATGACCTTATAATGAGTACATTAAATTTTATTTGAAATCAATAGCATTATTTTTTCGTGAGATATTTGAAACTAACCAAAATTTTTACTTTTTTTTAAACCGTTATAGTGAAAAAACTACTCACTGGATTTTAATAAACGCCCTTTCAACCTCTTTTGAAGTTATTATCTATTAAACAAAATTTATTTGAAGTCGACATCCTTACTCGTTCTTGAGATATCGACGACGAAAAATGGTACCAGAACGTACGGAGGTACGAACGTACGCAACGCACGTACGAACATACGCACGTACGAACGTACGAACGTACGAACGTACGCACGTACGAACGTACGTACACACACACACACAGACATCTCTCTAAAAATGATTGATGTATCGTAGCCTCTAGGTACCTTGAAACGTCGAGAAATGTCAAAAATTCCAATTTGACAAATTGGAACCATTACAATAACTCCCTATGGGAAGTTAATAAATAAATTTGAATTTGAAAAAAAAAAAAACCGTTAGAAAATCTAAATCTTGAAGCATATCTTACAAATGCTGGAGGATTAAAATTTTGATCATTGAATAAAATTTCTCTTGCAGCTAAAATGTTGTGAGTAGCCGTTTTCAATTTATTTCCTTTTTCATTTTTTATATTTTTCAAATCGGAAAATTTACGTTCCGCAGCAGCACATGTGGTAAGCGACAAAGCCCCAACATTTATATGAAGAATTGTTTTCAAACAAAAAATTGACCGTACAATATTTTAAATTTTTTATCAAACGCCATTGTGAAACAATGTCATCAGTTTTAAAAATTTGAAGTAAGTGAATTTCTCCAATTAGTTTTTCCCACTTATTATTTATCAATTCAAGGTTCGTTATATTTGGGGGGAAAGGTCTCGTCAGACCTTAGACTGATGGCATTGTTCCATCAATGACATTTTTTTGGATTTAAATATTTTAATAACTTTAAATTATAGTTTGAAAAGTTAAATCTTTCTACAATTTGAAAACATAGTTCGACATAATCGCTGCACATACACTCATCTTAATTTCATTAGTGTTTGTTCACCAATGTCATTATCTAATAAGTACCTTTCAAAGTGAAGGCCAAATACATTTGAGAATATAGTAAATAGTTTTCAGGGTTTCTAACATTTGTGTTTATATTAATATTTTCTGACTTTAGAAAATTTTTCATTGTATGTATTTAGTTTTAATGCGTTCATATTATCGATCAAAAAGAGCATTTTTGCGTTCTCAGATTGAAATAGCGTAACGGATACAATTATTGACACCCCCTTATTTTGGACCAACTATTGGCACCCCTTCAGTGAAAAATGGTTTTTATTGACCCGAGCAATTAAATGTTTATTTTTTCTTAAACTGTATCTAATTCCTCACATTCCGTTTTTTTTGTTTTGATTAATTTCCACTTTAATTCGTTTTTATAAATACAAAAGTAAAAACATTTTATTGTTGTGAAAAAACGATCAAAAATTGACTGTTCCCGCTAAGCAAAGAGAATTGATAAGCGTTCGTTTTTGATTATTTTATGATATATTCAATCAAAATTTATAGTTTTTGTTTTAAAAATATATAAATGTTAACGTTTTTAACAATTTTTTGTTAAAAAGGGGTGTCAATAATTGGTTCCCCAAAAAAGTAGGGGTTCAATTATTGGCATGGGGTGCCAATTATTCATTCTATGGGGCTTCAATTATTGGCACTGCCAATTTTAAGAGTGCCAATAACTGTATCAACTGACTATTTTCAGTTTCGAAAAACGGAACGAAAAGACAGAAGTACATCGAAAATGATATTCAGCAAGCTCTTTTCCACATAAAAATATGGATAAATAAATATCCAAAAAAAAGCGGGTTCTTATTCATAGATCCACATTAAAATTATACGAGTAAATCTGCTACGAAAAACATATTTTTGTTATTAATTTTTGGGGTCCCAATAATTGTAGTTTTAAGAAAGGTTTTTTTAATTAACCTTTTTTAACATTTTATTCTTAGAAAACAAAGAATTTTAAGTTAAAGTTTAAGAAAAAAATTTCAAATTTTTATTTGATGTACAAAATATAATTACATTTTAAGATGAAAATTTCCTTAGGGGTGCCAATAACTGTATCCGTTACGCTATTCTGCTTAACTCACTTATAATTTTCAGATTTATTGACAAAAAATTCAAAAAAATAAATTGTCTTTATTTTTAAAAAAGTCGAAAAATTGTGAAGCACTAGAAGTAGGTTCTTCAAATGAGTGCAGTATAAATAAAATGCACGACTGGGTCGCACGAACTTGCTCCTATGTAAAAGACTAAGAATTTCAAAAATGAATGTTATTAGAGAAACTGTTCATAAAACAAAACTTATAAGTCTTTGTAGTGGTTTCTTAAAAAATAAGGTTTTATATAAGAAAATTTTAAAACATTTTTAAGAAAAAATCTTGGTACGCCAATTTTAAGTTTTTATTATTGTATGAATACAAATTAAATTTACAAAAAAAGTATTGAGCCGTTTTCTAGACATTGAATTTTCAAAAAACAAAAAATTGATTTTTTTTTTCAAAATTCAAAAAAATATTGTTCTTAAAGTTTTGAAATGCAATGTTTTTTAAACTTTTTAGAAGCTTCTCTCTACGAAATTTCATTAAAATCCGTTGTGCTAATAATGAGAAATTCAAAATTTTAAAAAATCGTTCTATGGTAGGTACAGTCAGTAATTTCTTGTTTTCAAATTTTTTTTATTAAATTACAGATATTAAAAATTAATAGAAAGAAAAAAAATTTAAGCAAAATTCTCGGAACCGTTTTCGAGAAAAATACGATTTTCGAAAACCATTTTTTAACATTTGTATGGAGGGTCATTAGTCATAGTCATTAGTACTGCCAACTCCATCTTAGGCAGCAGTCGTAAAAATCGGAACGACTGGTTTGATGATGAATGCAAGCTAGCGACTGAACGTAAGAATGTTGCGTACCGAGCAATGCAACAATCTCATAGAACGCGGGCACGCGAAGAGGAATATAAAGAGCTCAGAAGAATAGAAAAACGGCTACACAGACAAAAGAAATCAGCCTGGGAGAAGATCATAATCTGTGAAATAGAAAATAGCCGAGAGCGAGGTCTGCACCAGGCGCGGAAGTTCTACCAATCCGTCCGAAACATGACGCAGTACACACCACGCTGCACATACTGCAAGGACGGAGAGGGAAATCTGATCACCGATCCTGAAAGCATACTGGAGCGATGGGAAGTGTACTTTAATGAATTGCTAAATGGTCAGCTCACTGCAGAAGTGGAGGCTCCACTACTTCAAGAAGAATACTCTATGTTGCCGCCACCAAGCATAGAAGAGGTTGAGAAGGCTATAGGCCGGCTTAAACAGAACAAAGCCCCGGGAGCCGATGGCATACCAGCCGAATTATTCCATCACGGCGGGCCAGCCTTACGTCAAGCAATTCATGATATTATGAATGAATGAATTGTATTGGGGATTAATTGCACTGCGACCTGTAGATCTATTGTGCCCCCTCTTATAATGATGAGCTAGCTCATCCTATAGTTCTTCCTCCAAACCTATTGCCCTAAGGAATTTTAGTATTTGGGGCACTTTTAGAGAGGGTAGGTTGCTCTCTTCCACCTGGTACCGTCCCAGATGGGTTTTCCTTTGGTGCATGATTGGACAACATTTTCCCAGTATGTGTTCCGGAGTTTCCTCATGCATGTTGCAGAATCTGCAAGTGGCACTGCTTACCACACCAAGTAGATTGAGGTGTCTTCTAAGTTTACAGTGTCCTGTTAGAATACCTGTTATTATTCTTAGGTTATTCCTACTTAAGTTGATACAGTTTTCGAAACGTTGCCGGTTGTAGTTTCCCAGCAGTAGTTTCGCCTGTCTCAGCCTAGGGAGTTCATTCCAGTTATTGATTCTGTTTGCCTCCTCTTCTTGTTTAATTCTGGTTTTGATGACATTTTCACCTATTCCGCAATAGGGTTCAGGCCCCGTTAGGGGAGTTGAAGCTCCTAATTTTGCTAGGGAGTCTGCCTTTTCGTTTCCAAGAACACCAACGTGACCAGGTACCCAATAAAGTGTGACCCTGTTCTGTTTGCCTAGTTCGTTTAGTCTACTTATGCACTCCCCCACCAGCTTAGAGTTGATGGTGTATGAGCTCAGTGCCTTTAGTGCTGCTTGACTATCTGACATAATGGCAATGTTCTTGTTACGATAATTCCTTTCGAGATTGCGATCCACGCATTTCCCTATCGCGTTTACCTCCGCTTGGAAGATGCTGGTGGACCGTCCCATCGGTATGGAAAGTTTGGTTTTTGGCCCAAAAATTCCTGCACCAGTCCCTTCGCTTGTTCTCGATCCATCAGTGTACCACTTGATGGTATTTGCTTCGAGTGTATAGTTTATATCCTCTCCTACCCAGTTTTCTTTGTTACTAAGCTGTGTAAGAAAGTTTTTCTCGAAATTATGTTTTTTGATCATTCCATCTCTTGGGATGTCAATAAGGTTAGTAATTGTGGACCTGTCAATTAGGTCCCTTTCTCTGAGACCAATAATTTTACCTGTCCCAGTTCCTTCCTTTGAGAACCTCATGATTCCTGCCACTCCAGCACTTCTAATGACCTCGTGTAGAGGGGATAGATGGAGGATAACCTCAATAGGTGTATGTTTGCTTGGGCTAGCCTGGTTCTGATCCCGTGTGCCGGCATCTTATTTTATTGGCAGATGGGGGCTAATGCCCCATCATCTGCTAGCAGGTGGTCTTCCTCTTCTATCGTTGGAAGCGGTTCTGTTTGGTCCATTGAACTTGGAGAGAGGTCTATGCCCTCCATCTCCATGTCCAATGGACCCGGTGTTAACCTCTCCCGTGAATCGGGGTGTTTCTCTTCTGTTTCTGAGAAAGTTGTCTCAGATGATGTGCTCGGAGGGATTGGGGGAATTGGTGGGGTTGGAGGTATTAGGGTGGGAGGTGGTACGAATGTATCTGGTAGGGTAATTCCTACCTCTTCCTCTTCCAGGGATTTATTTTCTAGCCTGGTGGGAGACTCTTTTTCTTTTGGAGATGCAGAGCTGGAGGTTGCTTTCCGGAGACCAAATACGTTAATTTTTCCGAATTTGTAGTGAAGCTGGTGATTTGCTTTCACTATAGTCTCGACGGAGTCGGCGTCAATACTTATTACTAGGAGTTGACCTTTACCTTCAGCCGAGCTTTTCACTATTCTCCAGGTCTGTACATTAAGTCCCTCATTTTGGGCTTTTAAAAGAGCCAATGACTTCTTGTCTTCTTGGCCTATACTCTTTGGAAGGAACAGTGTTATATTGTGCATTTTGGGGATGTCTTCCCCCATGCATGCATACAACTCGGTGCCCCTCCAAGTGCTCAATTTAGGTGCACTCTCTCTTAGCCACTCCGCTGTTTCGGGTCCAGCGCAATCAACCAAGAGCAGACCTGTTCTGAAGTGCAGTCCATTGAACTTCAGCTTGTGCTTCCAACCCAAGGAGACCTCCTCAATGATTGCCTCCTCGAGTGCCGATAGATCCTCGGCAGTCAAGGCGACTTGTGGATATCCCCTAGGCAGAACAGCAATTCTGACGCTCAAGGCTGCACTTGCGTATGAGAGCCTTTGTTGAACGGGTATAGCCTTAACGGTGCTTTGTCCCGTGGATGAAGTTCCCGTCGTCCTAGGTTTCTTAGCTTCTTTGCTTAGGGGAGGAGTTAATTGGTGGCTTTTCCTCTTACCCTGTCCTAGGCTCGTGTTCACTGTCTTTTCGTTTTTTCTCAGGTCCACCTTCTTCCTAGCTTCCTGCGGGGACATCCCCTCTGCAAGGAACCGGAAGTACCATTTGGTGCCTGCTCCACTAAGTCCTTTCCTATGTGGGTCCAGGTCTCCTGGACTACCCAATTTCGGAAGTACTTGACTTTTCCGGGCATTTCGGCTCTTTGGTATTTTGGGTGGACTGGATAGTTTAGATGGTGGTACCTGCCCGTCATCTTTTTGTCTGACCACCGTCAGATCATTCACTTGTTTAGGAGATAAACTCCCTGTGCTAGTGGATGCTGTTTCGTTTGTAGCGTTTTCCCCTTGACTAGGAGGTATTCTCCCTTGACAAGAGTTTGCCGCTACACTCTGTTGCTGAGTTGCGTCTTTTTCCTGTCTGGAAGGTATTGTCCCTTGACCAGAGGTCGACGCTCCTCCTGCTGCCCGGTTTTGAGTGTTCCCCTGATGTAACCTCTTCAGGTACTTACTTCTCACCGGTTTCGGATCTTCACCTCGGAGGTCTTTCTCCATTCGATCCGCTAGTGCACTTGCGGTAACATCCCGCAGAGTGTTGAATTTTTTAAAATTTTTATTGTTTTTTTGTTTTAAATTTTTTGGCATTTTGAATCCCACGAGTAGCTAGAGAAATAATGGGGTCCGCCATATCAGACCTCCGCATAATATGGTAAGGTCTAGGTTACTCTTTGATTCGACCTGGTTTCAAAGAGGTTCCGTTATAATACAGCCGGTATACTCCCTGGCTGCAAACCATCCAATGGGCACGGGTCACTTAACACCCTGGATTAGGGAGGGCAGTTCTTGGTTTTCGCTCTTCAACTTCTCTACCAGTTTGGGGTTATCCCAGAATGGCAGGTCGGGTGAGTCTTTGCTACTTAAGCCTTTGCACCACATCAAGGTGACTACCTTCGCAAAGGTTATAGATATTATAGTACACGTATGGGAGCAGGAAGAAATGCCAGAAGACTGGCGAAAAGGTTTAATATGCCCCATACATAAGAAGGGAGATGTCACAACGTGCAGCAATTATAGAGGTATCACGTTGTTGAGTACCGCCTATAAGATACTCTCCTCTATCCTACAAGACCGGATAACCCCATATGCTAAAACCGTCATCGGACAATATCAGTGTGGTTTCATTCCAGGCAAATCAACAACTGATCAGATCTTTACCCTTAGGCAGGCGATGGAAAAATGTCTAGAATTTAACATCCCAACATACCATCTGTTTATAGACTTTAAGGCCGCCTATGATAGCATAGCCAGGGTAGAACTTTACAAAGCCATGAGAGAATTCGGCATCCCAAATAAATTGACACGACTATGTAGGTTGACCATGACCAACGTAACAAGCCAAGTAAAAATAGCCGGATTGCTATCCAGACCAATCAAAATCTTTAATGGACTCCGACAAGGGGACGGTTTGGCCTGCCTCCTCTTCAACCTGGCGTTGGAGAAAGCAATCCGTGACTCTGGCACGGCAACAAGAGGGACCATCGTCAACAGGTCCAGCCAGTTACTGGCTTACGCAGACGACATCGACATCATCGGAAGAACCGAACAAGCTGTACACGATTCCTTCATCCAGATCGAGCAGGCGGCACAAAATTTGGGGCTGCACATTAGTGAAGGTAAAACACAGTACATGGTGGCGTCGAATGCGAGAGGAACAGTTGGTCAAACAATCAAGGTAGCGGAGCACGAATTTGAAGTGGTGCAATCCTTTAATAACCTTGGGTCAATAGTAGCAGCCGATAACAATATAGAAGAAGAAATACGCGGGCGGCTTCTCAAATCCAACAGAGCCTACTATAGTCTGTCAAAGCTTTTCAAATCCAGAAATCTGACCATAACTTCAAAACTGCTGCTGTACAGGACCATGGTCCTGCCAGTACTCACATATGGATCCGAGACTTGGGTGCTTAGCAAAAGGCACTCCGACCTCTTAGCTGCGTTCGAGAGAAAAGTCTTAAGGAGAATTGTTGGCCCCGTATGTGAGGAAGGACGATTCCGGAGGCGGTACAATCATGAACTGTACGCAATCTACCTTGAAGCAGATATCGTGACAAAAATTAAGCTCGGTAGACTCCGGTGGGCAGGGCACCTAGCTCGCATGAGCGAAGAGGAACCTGCTCGGAAAGTTCTTTGTGGTACATTCTATGGTAGACGGCAGCGTGGTAGACCATGCTTGCGCTGGAGAGATGGCGTAGACCAGGACGCCCGAAGCCTTGGGGTGCGCAACTGGATGGCGTCGGCTAGAGACCGGGATAGGTGGAGAGACTTGTTGAAAGAGGCCAGGACCGGAACCCGGTTGTCGAGCCGATGATGATGATGATGGAGGGTACCGTTATTTTTAGGTAAAAGGAATATATTTTGCTCATATATTGTAAATTATTTTTCTAAACTTTTATTTATCAAGTTTTGAAAAAATCGAGCATGGGGTTTTCGAAATATTGAGTTTTCAAAAAAAAAATTTGAAAGTTTTTTTAAAAATCCAAAAAACTTGTTTTGGAAAATTTTAATACATCACAATAATATTCAAACTGCTGGGAAGCTTTAGCATAAAAAAAATGATCAAAATCGGTGGTACTACTCATTTTTTTGAAAAATTTTTTCGACCATTACATAGGTTTAACTAAATTAAATTTTTTGATTTTTTTTTAAGAAAATCGCAGGGACAGTTTTTGAAAAAAAAAATTTATAAAATTTAGGAAAAAAATCGTATGGCAGTTACTGTTATTTTTGGTCATAAAAAATCAAATCAAAAAACATCCGGGTTTAAAAAATCAAAACCCATATCTACCAAGTTTGTAGAAAATCGGCCAAGCCGTTTAGCTGTAATCGAACAGACAGACAGACAGACAGACAGATAGAATTGCCAGACCCACTTTTTTGGTCTTCGCTATCATCGTAATGTCAACTTTGATCAAAATCTCGAGTTAGATTTTTTTTACGAATGCATAACTTGACTTATAGTACCTATAAGTCGCAAGTAAAAAATCAAACAAGGGCTTCCACTGCTCTATGATTCTATTTAAGACCATTTCCAATTAAAGCTAATCGCAAATCTTCAAAATTTGATGCTCATTAAACACAAGTGCATTTTGGAAAGTAATGAATTTTTTCTGTTTTTTTTTTCGAGCTGTGGCAAAAATGGAAATCTTAATGATTTTTCTATTTGCCCAGGTATAATACATTTAGCAGCATAAGTGGAGCACAAACCTAAATTATTATATGTACATGCAAACGTTAAGATATTAGGAATAATATTTTGGACAAATTTAAGAAGTGGTTTATGGTCGTATCGTATGGTATATGGTAAAGTTAAAATATAGGTAAAAGGTGAGTTGCAAAAAGTGGTAGAATAAGATTTTTAGATGGTAGGTTTTCACGAACAGCAAAAGGTGGTAGAAGTCTCAACACTGATTGGGATCGATTCTCAGCGGCTTCAAAAAAGTTTTTCATGGGTGTATAAATGTGACAAATCCTCTAAGAGTATCTCTTCCAATGAGTAGTGCTGCTTATTAGCCATTCGGAATCGTTAACAAATTTTTGGTCCCCTCTATTCCTAGGAACACACACAGGAATGGTTAAGGCTTGTAGATCACTAGATTTATGCTTTCTACGAGCCGTTACAGCCACCTATTTATTTAGTTGTACGTAATTTTGTGACCAAGTGCGTGTCCTATCAATTGGGTCTAAGCAGATTAAAAGTTTCAAAATTTTGATTACATGTTAACTGAATCATCCAAAACAAATGCGATCAAAATACATTTTAAGTCCTTGGCTATAAATTCATATAAAGGAAGGAGGATTCCGCCTTTTTTTCACAAAGATATGCCGTTTTAAGAAATCGAAAAATTTTGATATATCTACCTACTTAGTTACGGAAACACTTCTAAGTATACGTAATACTCGTACCAGAAGTAATATTGTATTGTAATTTAAGAAAAAAAATTGTTTTTTTATTTCATTTTCTGAATATGCAACCATTTCCAATACGGTTTTAACAATGTTAATTAAACCTTATGTTTTATACGCAGGTCTTCCAAGTTATTGACTTAGTTCAAAATCCGTTGTGTCATTATTTGACTTAAAACTTTTGAGCTCAATAATTTTGCAAATCCATTACTTACTTATCCCTTACAATATTTTTTGATTCCGTAATTATTTATTAGTCTGTTGAAATTGCATTTGTTGAAATAATTATTATTTTAGAGCATTGTATTGTCATTTAAACCAAAATCTCAGTAGAGAAATAGAAAAAATAGGCTTGTAGTAGAGAGAATAAATTGCATATTAATATCTACTACGTATTACTTAAATAGTAGGAATTTGATTAAGATAGCTAGACACCTTATCGGTTAGATTGGTATAAATTTGATATGGTAGCAGTTGATAATGATGTGTCGAGATGAGCCGAAATGCTCTTTGTGATTGGAATGATTTATTGACATTATTTCCTTCAGAAAGAGTCTTGTCATTGAAAGCAAAAAAAAAAAAAAAAAAAAAAAACAGCAAAGCAGACCCATAAGCAAGATCTTACAATGTCAAAGGCAACGCGACGACGTGACGTAAGGCAAAATATTTAATGAGGTTGTTGTATAAGACATCCTAAGCCGGATTATTCCTAAAGTATAGAAAGGGGATGAATGATTGATGGGAAGAGTATTAGCGGCTTATAGATAGAAATTACATTAGTAAATTGATTTTATCATATACATAAGTATTGAGTCCTGGAATAATTAAACCAATCTTACATCACAATAGATTATTATTAAATAACATAGAGTAAACCATTACGTTTTTTCCTGGTATGAGTTGATATGAAATATGAAATAAATAAACTTTAACCTTTGAGAGTTCAAGACCATTAGTTCAGTTAAAACAGACCAAAAATTATGCAATTTGGGGACAAGTTCGTATTTCGTTTAATACAGTCCTGTAAGGGATTATAGATGCCTCGTCAGTTCGAATTGCAAAAAAAAAAATTATTCAAGGTCAAAAGTCGAAAAATTGGTTTTTAACATTTAACTAGGTTTAGATTTTTTACGTTATCTTATTTATTATAATTTATTTTATTTGATCATTCAGAATTAAACTTTCAATATTAAATGAACAAACTCAAGTCTATCCTTCTTTTTACTAAAAATGCTCTAAGAACTTAAACAAAAAAAAAAACATTTTAAAATATTTAAGCTAATGATTTTTGAAATTTTATTTTATCTTAAAAAGTATTTACATAAATTTGACTTAAACAATATTTAACAGTTTGATTCTTCCATTGACATCATCTTATTCGTTTCCTTCAACAGCTCTTCACTTCGGACTTATCGGGTTGTTGCATCTTTAGCTTCGTTTGTTTCATATGTTGATACATTTGACAGAGTTCACTTTCCTGAACGGTTCCAATTTCTCTTTGAGATTCCCTGAAATGGTTTAGATTTTTTCGAACTAATTCCTTGGTGAGGTTATATTTGACTTCGTCCTGGAATTTCACTTTAGAAATTCGGCGGCGACGTACCTTGCGCTCCTTTTGGTAAACGAAAAGCAAGTATGGAACTAATTCTTGAGATTGATTGTTGTTAGTTTGCAATGACATTTCGTCTGATTTGTTTTATTTGGTGAGATTGTACCGTTTTGGGAGTTGGTTTCACACTGATACCTGATTTGCTGATTTCTTGCGTCTTATATACAGATGTGTCCCTTTACAGTAGGTATAGAAAAATTAACCTGATTAATCTCCTGCAGCTTTTTTTCTTACCGGATTAATGGATTTAGGGATCAAATTTCTAGAAGGTTGGGGAACTTTAATGATAATCTTCCAGGTAGCTTAATGAACTAATTATATTTGACTACACTTTACTAAAGGGTAATCTACCTGCCTAATTGGTAAATTGTCATCGCAAGAGGGAGTAGATGGATATATAGATTTAATAATTTTAGAAGAAGAAGGGAAACAAAAAATATAAAAATAATAATTTTATTTTAATTTAATAATTTTATAAAAAAGAAATTTTATGCTGGTTTTTAAAATTTGGTTTTCTTAAATTTAAAGGGTTTTGGGTAATATAACCATTAAATATATTGATAAATGTTGGTTGGTCTAAACTTTAGAGAATAATTCCCAAGATATTCTTGTATATAATATAATTAAAAATCTCAAATTTAAGACATTGTTTTATAGTAGTTTGGATTAAATTTTAATGTTAAGTAGTTTTTAAGCATACATTTATAAGAACTGTTCACGTTAGCATTTAACGAATTGTAATACAAAAGATGGGGCATACATACCCTACCAAAATTAAATTGATCATGTCCCGGGGATTGCAATCTTAAAAACAGTTCCAGACTTCATTATACAAAAGATCAAGAAACTTTGACTGGATTGCCGTTGATAAAATCGACTCAATTATTGTCTGATAGCCTTGTAAGCAGCGTATTACGGACAGATATGATTCTATTCTGAATTGGGTTTTTCGAAAATAAAATCTATTTCAGTCTTGTGGCATAGGTCTGAATATTCCTGGACCCAATAATTTTAGTTCTGCATGACTTCTTCGGATGGAATACACGGTAAACGGTTACGTGTCAGTGACAATTCTCTTCATATGTACGCTAGATGTATTTTAAATGCTATTATGAACGTCTTAGTAAGACCAGTTTGAAATAAAATGGCATAGCATAGATGTATTTCCGACAGGCCAAGGCATCTTTTGATGAGGAAGAAATGATTCGGGCAATTGGGAAATAGTGCATCATTGATTTTGTATAGCTGCATCGTGATTTTGCTGAGTCTGTAAATAATTTATTCGTTGCAAATTTCGATGTTGAAAGGCGTTTACATAAATGATCTGTCATTTGACATGTTAAATACAAAACTAACGCCAGCATACTTACGAGTTTATTTGCTAGAAAGGAACATAGTAGATCGATGGGTCACATTGTACCTTAACTATGTACATATTCTATCCATCTATCTTTATCTCTGTTAGCCTTGTAGCTGCATTTCTAAAAATTACTATTTTGAATGTTTCTAAATTAACAGCTACATAATATGTTCAAATTAATGTTATATCTTCTGAAGCAGTCAATAATTGTTTTTAGTAGGTATATTGGGACTGTCAGAAAGGAGTACTATGTCATTCGCATATTACAACAAATTTATATCCAAACCATTCAAAATTAGACCAGTTGGAAATTCAGAGTGAAGAACATCGAAAAATAAGACAAAAAGAAATGCACTTAGTACACATCCTTACCTGACCCTTTGGAAGTCGTAAAGAAGTTTGTTGTAACTGCTGCTGAGGGATCACGTACCACAAAGATCTTATAATTTATTTTATTTATTTTTTATTTATTTATTTCAAGAAATCTTTTACAGTGGGCTACAAAGCCTATGATTAATAGTAAAAGTTAATATATGAAAAATTAATATATATGAAATTATTAAGTTTAAATTAAATTAAAGTGCAATCAAATGCAAAATTAATATTTTAAATTTTAATTCAGAGTTTTGATTTTTTAATATAATTCATTTAATTTATATACTATTTATTTTAATCTAATAACAAATATCTGAATAAAATTGCCTCAAACTGTGCGGTGCCACGATGCCTTCTGATTGAAACTGGTAAATTATTCCACTGTCTTATAGCGTAGACAAAAAACTGATTCTCTGAGTTTCTGCAGGTGAATTTAGGCTGTAATAGTGTAAAAGACCGAGCAGAATTTGAAAACTTAATTTTCTCAAATAGATAAAATGGTGTTTTATTAATTATTATCTTATTAAGTGTTTTTAAGGACAAATATTTCAAATACTTGTATAGGGTACAACCCAGAATGTTGCTTGAATAGTTTGAGATATGATCATATCTTTTTAGATTATATACATACATATCGGGTAACATTATTGAACGCAACATTGAGATTTCTTTTCATTTCTGCACTGTGGCTTGTAAAAATTTTACATCCATATATTATAATGGGAACGATGAGAGTTTTTGCTAATCTTAGCCGAATATGCTGAGGGGTAAAATGTTTTGAAAAAGAAAGAGAGCGCAGTGACCCGTATATTTTTCCAATGATCATTTGGACATGATCTTCCCAGGTCAAGGTGGAATTAAAAAGAATACCTAAATTTTTGGCCTTGCAAACGTACTCAAGTTGTTCGTTGCCGAGGTATAACACTGGAAAGTAATTGTGGTCAAGTTTAGTTTTATAAATTATTAAGCATTTAGACTTTCTTGGATTGAGATTTAAGTAGTTGGTGTTTGACCAATGAAGAACTCTTTTTAAATCAGAATTTAATTTATAAGCTCCATCTTCGATCATACCTAGCTTACAACTAAATTGTACTTGAGCATCATCTGCATATAAATCTATTGATGAGTGTGTGGCTTCGGTGGGAAGATCATTAATAAACATTGTAAATAACAGCGGGCCAAGAATTGATCCCTGTGGAACACCCGAGAAAAGGTTGAGTGGGTTTGATATTTTATCACCAATCACAACTGCTTGGCTGCGATCGCTTAGGTACGATAGGATTAAATTTGCAGCACTATTAGAGAAACTGAACTGATTTTTGAGTTTTAAAATGAGTCTCATATGATTGACAGTATCAAATGCTTTGGAGAAATCTAATAGTACTAAAAATGTGACTAAGTCGTTATCAATAGCATTCCGAATGTCTTCGGATACCTTTAAAATTGCCGTCATACAACTGTAACCTTGTCTAAAGCCAGATTGTTTTTCTGTCAAGAGCTTATTTGTTGTAACAAAATTCATAATTTGCTTATGTAACAGTTTTTCTAGCACTTTTGATAAAAACGGTAGTATCGAAATCGGCCTAAATTCTTTTGACGATGAACGCGAATCAGGTTTCTTAAGGACAGGTATAATCTTGGCGGTTTTCCAAATGGTCGGGAAAAATGAAGTCATTATAATAGTATTAAATATATGTGTCAGGGCTGGGAGAATGTGAGGTAAGATCATTTTGATAAAATTTGGATGTATTTCATCTAAGCTTGTAGCCGATGATTTGATTTTAAGCACAGCGCTTAGAACTTCCACATCATCTACCCTTTGAAATTCAAACGTTGGTCTGTCAATAACCCGACTTCCATTTACCGGGTCAACAACCGGTAACGCAACCGGATCGTCAAGCAAATTGACATTATTGTTGTAAACATTTTGATTGTTTTGGACTTTTGCAAATTCTTCATTGAGTAGATTAGGGCATACATCCAAAGGACTGTGCTGTTTCTGTTTACCAACACCGAGCGTTTTAATATTCTGCCATAGAGTTTTCGATGGAAGGTTTTTGTCGAGACGTTGTGAGTACAGTCTATATTTTGCTTCTCTAATTTTTGTGCCTACCTCCTTTCTCAACAACCTAAATATGGAGAGCATTTCAGGAAGACGAAACCGTTTCCAGCGCTTGTAAGCCTGATCCCGTTGATTTATTAAGCATAGAATTTCACCCGTAAACCATGATTTTGTTGCCTTACTTGTAAATTTGACTTTAAGAGGTATGTGTTTGTTGAATAGTTGAAGTATGGACGTTTGAAGAAAGTGGACTTGATCGCCAGGCGATGTTAGATAGTAGATTGTCTGCCAATTAATTTCTCGAATGTCACTTTCAAGTTCATGGGGCTCAACGGCCTTGAAATTTCTATATTTGTGAATTGTCGGCTTAAGTTTTGGAGCTACTTTAAATGTTGCAAACAATAGGTCATGCTTAGAAAAAGCCGGAGCATCGAGTTGAGAATAGAGAAGGATGTTGGAGATATTGTTAACAATAAATAGGTCTAATAACGTAGAGTTGTGTAATAGTTATCTGATAAAAAACGCAATAAAAAAGAGGAACGATCAAAAAGATCGCGTATCAAATTAAAAGTAATTATCGATGCATTTCTGCGTGTAGGCGTATAGCTCTTGTCGGATACGGGGTGGGTTTTAATTACTTTCATATGGTTTTGATACTGTGTGATAACCAATTTACACAATTAATATTGAATGCATCGGATTTATTTGAGACTTAAAATTAGACTTAATATTTTTTTATTGCAACCCTTCATCAACCCACGAAGGTCACCCTTGGATGATCTTGATGGAACTCACCCCTTTCTTCACCCTTCCCAACCTTTGCCGACAAAAAAAAAACTGTGGCCCACTTATATTTACCTTTTTTTTTTTATATAGCCTCTATCTCAGTTTTCCATGTCACCGCTTTTTTTTTTTTACTTCTTCATTTTATAAATATTATATAAATAAAAAAAATATATTTTTAGTTTTCATTGCATTATACTTTGAAGCTTTATTTATTAAAAAAAAATCAAAAATTTCTTCCTTTTTTTTTTTTTAAAACATTTATCTATTATCTAACTTAATATTAACATTAAAAAAAAATATATATGATCATAGTAGAGGCCTCTAATTTAAATTACTATCAATCTTTTTTGTTTTATTACTATTTTTAGTTTTTATATATAAATGCTTATATATACTTATACTAGCTTACATGTTTAATTTTTCTTGGATTCATAATTACTCCTTTTCGTTTAGCAATTCCAATATGTTTCCGTTTCTTTAAATTTTCCAAAATTTCCTTAGTTTCACTGGCAGGTATTTATTTGGCATTTGTTTGTCTTTTTTTCTTTTATTTTTTTTTTTTTATATAGCAGGGTAAGTAATTTTATTTTTTTTTTTATATATTATTTCACTGGCAGGTAGATAGTTATTTCTTTTCCTTAGTTAATACATAGCAGGGTAAGTAAATTTTTTTTTTTATTTATTTTTTTATTCATTGTTTCACGGTATAGCAGGGTAAGTAAATTTTTTTTTTTATTAGTTAACAAATAGTGTATTTTTTCTTTATTTCTTTTTTTTTATTCATTGTTTCACGGTATAGCAGGGTAAGTAAATTTTTTTTTTTTTATTATTTAACAAATAGTATGGTAGGTAATTTTAAATTTTTTTTTATATTTATTGTTTCATTGTCAGGTATTTAGTTATTTCTTTTTTCTTTCTTTTCATTAATTAATATAGCAGGGTAAGTAAATTTTTTTTTTTTATTATTTAACAAATAGTATGGTAGGTAATTTTAAATTTTTTTTTATATTTATTGTTTCATTGTCAGGTATTTAGTTATTTCTTTTTTCTTTCTTTTCATTAATTAATATAGCAGGGTAAGTATTTTTTTTGTATTTCTTTTTTTTTTTTATTCATTGTTTCACGGTATAGCAGGGTAAGTAAAATTTTTTATTTTTATTTCTTTTCTTATTCATTGGTTCACTGTATAGCAGGGTAAGTAAAATTTTTTATTTTTATTTCTTTTATTTATTCATTGTTCACTGTATAGCAGGGTAAGTAAATTTAAAATTTTTATTTCTTTTCTTATTCATTGTTTCACTGTATAGCAGGGTAAGTAAATTTAAAATTTTTATTTCTTTTATTTATTCATTGTTTCACGGTATAGCAGGTAAGTAGTTATTTTTTTTATTAGTTAATATATAGCAGGGTAAGTATTTTTTTTTTTTCTATATTTTTATTTCTTACATTAAGCTTTACAGTTCATTTTCCTAGCAATTAATTTAAATTTGCTGAAATTAACGTTTAACTAAATAAATTGTTTGCAGTTCAATTGCAAAGCAAAACAAATATACTAACAAAAATCACAAAACGTTTTTGAATCGCGACACGCGACCCGAGTCTAAGGGACTTGCGCCCTTTAAGACTGTCTGTCAACGACTGACTTTATTTTTCAAAAAAATTCCATTCCCATCTTCCATGCGCAACTTAACCAAGATCACGCCATCACCACCTGACATAGATTACAGTTGGTTACTCACCATTGTAACCAATCACAAATTAGAATCGCGCGTCTATTTCAATCTTCAATCACCCCATACCATATAGTCGAATACGAAAAGGGGACAATGAAAGACACACAAAATAACTTGCAGTAAATTCTTTGCAAGAGCAACAAAATACATCGTGGTGTTGGGCGAGGGGAGATTGAGGCCAAAGCCACAACAAGGAGACAAAGATAGTAAGCTAGCAAAAAAAAAATATATACCCCTGAACATTTGTAGGGTATGCAACCATTAATTGGCACATTATATCTAATTTTTTTTTTTTTGCGAATTTAATGATTACAAAACAGATTTTTCTTCTGTACATCAGTAGGATGAAAAATCTGAAGTTGGAATTAACGGAGTTGATTAAAGCTCGAATATCTTTAGCATTATAAATGCCAATTGTTTTACCCTTAAGATCTTCAAGAACATAACTACAAGTACCTATCTTTTTTTTTTGAATTCTCGCCTCGACAAGCAGGGCATGTAGATGCTGTAGTCAGCCATTGCGTTAAGCAGTGGTTATGAAAGTGGGGATCACAAACGGTGACAACATTTTTGGTTGAATTAAAAATAACAATTTGACAAATTGAACAGACGTTCTGACTCGCATCCCCTAGACTCGGCTGACGAAGATTTATGTCACTATGACGAAGTGGCATTTTTTTTTGAATTATATGTACAATATCTCAAACAAATTTAAACTAATCAAGTTAATTTCAAATTTTTCTTCTTCTTCTTTTTTTTTTTTGAAATCAATATTTTCAATCTATACAAGATTATTTCTTATACAAACTATTATTATATTTTAATCAGTTTTTTTGTTATAATTGGTTGTAATAGTAAGTGTTTGTATTCATATAAATTTGTTCCATGGAAAACTGAAGAATTGGGCTAAAAAAAAATATATTGACTTAGGTTGACATCTCATCGGCTGACAAAAGGATTGCTTTTTTTTTTGTTTAAAAATAAATGCTTGATATTTATGAACTGGTTGATTTATTGAACAAATTCATCGGTCAAATTTCCGAATTGGTCCAGAAACTTGCAATTCCAGAAGATTGTCCAACAAAGTTAGAATAAATGTACAATATTTGAATCTCATAATGTGGTTTTGCCAAAGGACTACCTTCTAGGCAAAAATTTCCAACTATGAGTACAAAATGTAATTTTCTTTCTTTAAACGAAATACGAAACTATTGTAATTACTGACTATTGAAATTGCATGGAGCAAGAATAAGGGAACTTAATACTTGTTTGTTATCAAAACCGACATTTCCATAGATCATTAACTTTTCAAATAAAATTTTCTTATCTATTCTTTCTAATTCGGAAACCGATCTTGACCATGGGATTTTTTTTTCTTATTCGCCCCACGTTGGGCGCCAAATTATGTAATAGTTATCTGATAAAAAACGCAATAAAAAAGAGGAACGATCAAAAAGATCGCGTATCAAATTAAAAGTAATTATCGATGCATTTCTGCGTGTAGGCGTATAGCTCTTGTCGGATACGGGGTGGGTTTTAATTACTTTCATATGGTTTTGATACTGTGTGATAACCAATTTACACAATTAATATTGAATGCATCGGATTTATTTGAGACTTAAAATTAGACTTAATATTTTTTTATTGCAACCCTTCATCAACCCACGAAGGTCACCCTTGGATGATCTTGATGGAACTCACCCCTTTCTTCACCCTTCCCAACCTTTGCCGACAAAAAAAAAACTGTGGCCCACTTATATTTACCTTTTTTTTTTTATATAGCCTCTATCTCAGTTTTCCATGTCACCGCTTTTTTTTTTTTACTTCTTCATTTTATAAATATTATATAAATAAAAAAAATATATTTTTAGTTTTCATTGCATTATACTTTGAAGCTTTATTTATTAAAAAAAAATCAAAAATTTCTTCCTTTTTTTTTTTTTTAAAACATTTATCTATTATCTAACTTAATATTAACATTAAAAAAAAATATATATGATCATAGTAGAGGCCTCTAATTTAAATTACTATCAATCTTTTTTGTTTTATTACTATTTTTAGTTTTTATATATAAATGCTTATATATACTTATACTAGCTTACATGTTTAATTTTTCTTGGATTCATAATTACTCCTTTTCGTTTAGCAATTCCAATATGTTTCCGTTTCTTTAAATTTTCCAAAATTTCCTTAGTTTCACTGGCAGGTATTTATTTGGCATTTGTTTGTCTTTTTTTCTTTTATTTTTTTTTTTTTATATAGCAGGGTAAGTAATTTTATTTTTTTTTTTATATATTATTTCACTGGCAGGTAGATAGTTATTTCTTTTCCTTAGTTAATACATAGCAGGGTAAGTAAATTTTTTTTTTTATTTATTTTTTTTATTCATTGTTTCACGGTATAGCAGGGTAAGTAAATTTTTTTTTTTATTAGTTAACAAATAGTGTATTTTTTCTTTATTTCTTTTTTTTTATTCATTGTTTCACGGTATAGCAGGGTAAGTAAATTTTTTTTTTTTTATTATTTAACAAATAGTATGGTAGGTAATTTTAAATTTTTTTTTATATTTATTGTTTCATTGTCAGGTATTTAGTTATTTCTTTTTTCTTTCTTTTCATTAATTAATATAGCAGGGTAAGTAAATTTTTTTTTTTTATTATTTAACAAATAGTATGGTAGGTAATTTTAAATTTTTTTTTATATTTATTGTTTCATTGTCAGGTATTTAGTTATTTCTTTTTTCTTTCTTTTCATTAATTAATATAGCAGGGTAAGTATTTTTTTTGTATTTCTTTTTTTTTTTTATTCATTGTTTCACGGTATAGCAGGGTAAGTAAAATTTTTTATTTTTATTTCTTTTCTTATTCATTGGTTCACTGTATAGCAGGGTAAGTAAAATTTTTTATTTTTATTTCTTTTATTTATTCATTGTTCACTGTATAGCAGGGTAAGTAAATTTAAAATTTTTATTTCTTTTCTTATTCATTGTTTCACTGTATAGCAGGGTAAGTAAATTTAAAATTTTTATTTCTTTTATTTATTCATTGTTTCACGGTATAGCAGGTAAGTAGTTATTTTTTTTATTAGTTAATATATAGCAGGGTAAGTATTTTTTTTTTTTCTATATTTTTATTTCTTACATTAAGCTTTACAGTTCATTTTCCTAGCAATTAATTTAAATTTGCTGAAATTAACGTTTAACTAAATAAATTGTTTGCAGTTCAATTGCAAAGCAAAACAAATATACTAACAAAAATCACAAAACGTTTTTGAATCGCGACACGCGACCCGAGTCTAAGGGACTTGCGCCCTTTAAGACTGTCTGTCAACGACTGACTTTATTTTTCAAAAAAATTCCATTCCCATCTTCCATGCGCAACTTAACCAAGATCACGCCATCACCACCTGACATAGATTACAGTTGGTTACTCACCATTGTAACCAATCACAAATTAGAATCGCGCGTCTATTTCAATCTTCAATCACCCCATACCATATAGTCGAATACGAAAAGGGGACAATGAAAGACACACAAAATAACTTGCAGTAAATTCTTTGCAAGAGCAACAAAATACATGGTGGTGTTGGGCGAGGGGAGATTGAGGCCAAAGCCACAACAAGGAGACAAAGATAGTAAGCTAGCAAAAAAAAAATATATACCCCTGAACATTTGTAGGGTATGCAACCATTAATTGGCACATTATATCTAATTTTTTTTTTTTTGCGAATTTAATGATTACAGTTGGTTGTTGAGAAATGAGTTGGATTCATCTTATTTATTGGGTATAGGCCAAAAGTTTCTAATTTATTAAGGAAATGTTGTAAGTTACAATTTAGGTCACCACAGATGATGATATCAGAGTATAATGAAGAAAATCGTTCAATTTCAAGATATAGTTGAGAAAAATCTACATATTTATTCGGGCGATATGCAACCCCAAACAGACAATTATTTATTCCATTAGGAATTTCGATAAAAATATATTCTATTGCTGACGATACTTCTGATTTAATAATAATTTTACAATACATATTATCTCGGATATAGATAGCAACACCACCACCACCTCGGTTAAATCGATCAGCACGTATCAATTTGTAGCCCAATAACTCATACATAACATCTCTTACATCAGCTTGAAACCAGGTTTCCGATACACATATAATATCAATACTTGACCTTGCAAACACATGTCTAAATTCGTCAATCTTTGCATGCAAGCTCTGAGCATTTATATGGCAGACCTTAAGGCCGTCATGTTGTTTCCTCAGAACTTCCAGCATATCGCGCAATTTCTCATCCCTGCCATAAGTATGTGGACAACCAGCATTTACTGAAGAGCTAGTCATTTTCATATAAGAACAATAAAATTATAGAGATACATTTCAGAAAACAAGGATCACAGCAATCAAAGGCAAACCATCCAAATACAAGGCAAAAGAAAAATTTAAACAATGTTATGAATATATAAAAAATGTCAAGCTTACATTTGAAGAAGAGAAAAAATAATAAAAATAATAGAAGAAAAATGGAAAATTTAAGCAAAGTTTTAAATATGTAGAAAAAGCTAATTGTGAAATTGAATAGAAAGAAAAATAAAGCTTTGTTATATATGTATAATGCAAAAGAAAAATTTTAGCAAAGTTTTAAATGGATAGAAAAAGTAAAATGTGAAGTTTAAAAGATATAAAAATACAAATATATTATAAATGAGGGTTTCTACTAGTAGCTGCTCATGTATCGCCTTCATTATAATTTCCTTCATTCGTTTCTCCAGCAACTTGATTTAAGTTTTCTATTGATGTTATTAAAAACTTTTTATCTGATGCAGATGTTCCTGATCTTTGTACAAAAACTCTTCCATGGAAGCCATTGTTGTTGAAATTCCCAACCTTAATAGATTGTAAAATTATGCCTGTCTATTAATGTTGTCCAACGCTGATTAAAAGAAAATTTAAAGCTTTTTTTCTGGATTAGTTGCAGTTGGATGATACTGAAAAGGTTATAGACTTGGTCGACTGTTCTGTACTGAAAAATGAATGCAGCCTGGTATTCTTTAAAATAATGTTCTTCTCAAGCCATCTGGTGTCTTTTTAGCAGAATTCTTGTAAATTTCACGGTAATTAAATGCGACGCTGAAGTCCCCTTTTTGGTAAAGTGAACAAATAAAAGATTTCTTGAACGAAAAAGGAATAGTTTCTGAGTCAAATATATCGTTTGACAAGGGATTTAAGAAATGCTAGCGTTTCTTATGCAATGAATTTACAATACCATCAATACTTGGTGCGTTCTGTTAATTATCTGATGTTATTGCAGAGATCACTTGTTTGAGTTAAATTTTATTGTCAAATATAGGAAGTTGAGCGATTTCCAGAACTGGGAAGGGAAACGAGATTCGTGAATACCTATTTCTATCGAATTTCCACAAATTTCGGTGGCAATCTATTCTTTTGTCGAAGTAAAAGACGGAAGTTTTTCTCATAGGAACTCATATTTACAATCTTGAACCTTAACATAGCTTCGTTAACTTGAGCACTGATAATAATAATAATAATTTGCACAATAACTGCCAAATACTCTCGCTCTCTTCCAGTGCAAAATATCTACCTGTTACTCTTGACCCTTGACTTGACTTCATGGTTAATTGGCAAAACAAAAACAACAAAACAAACAAACAAAAAAAGGTCGATAGAAATGTTTTCTTAAACATAATTATTCTATTAAATATAGTAAATTAAAAGGTACTAATATATATTCTAACCTAATTAAAAAAAATCGTCAACCCGTTTTACAAGGAAAAATTTCAAGAAATCAAAAAATTATATTCGTATACGAAAATTTTAAAACCAAATATTATGATGAATATAACAAAAAATTAAATTTTACAATTAGACAGGTAGATTTGGCTTTATACTTTTATAACTACTTTATACTCATGTAACTTAACCTGGAAGATTAATAATCGAACTCCTTAAGCTTCGAGAAAAACTCTTTCATAATTCCATTAACTCTCTAAGGAAAGAAGCTGTACGAGAATAATCAGGTTGGATTATCCATAAATAACTTAGAAGCATTCTTCGTATATAAGACCCAGAAAATCAGCAAACCGTATCAGTGTGGAACCAGCTCTCAAGACGTTAGAATCTGTACAAACAAAACCCACCAGACGAAATGCCGGCTCAAACTAAGAACAATGATACTCAGGAAATAGTTCCATACTTACTTTTCGTCTACCAAAAGGAGCGCAAAGTTCGTCGAGGACGAATTTCTAAGGTGAAACTCCACGAAGAAATCAAATATAATCTTACCAAGGAACTAGTTCGAATTAATCTAAGCTACTTCAAGGAATCTGCAAAGGTAATTGGACGTGATCAGGGAAGTGAACTTTGCAAAATGTGGCAAAATTTGAAATTAGAAAAGCTAAAAATGGAAAAACCAGCAATGGCCGAAGGGACGATTTCTTGAAAGAAGATGCCCAGCGAAAAATCAAACCGTTTAATATTTTTTAAGTCAAAATAAATGAAATGAAATATTTATGTAAATAATGTTAAGTCGAAATAAAATTTCTCAAATTATTAATCTTAATATTTCTAATTTCTTTTATTTATAAACAAGGATTCAAAACTTTCAATTTTGATCATTTAAAAGTCAAGTTGGAAAGCACAACAAATGCCAGAATGAAGAAAACAAAGTTTGTAGTTGGATTATTTACATTCTTTTACAAAAGTTCTTCGGAGTCAGTTTCAAGTTATCACTTCTTTCTGTTGATATACCAAGCTTCGTTTTAAATATATTTAATGCTGATTCTGCAGTCTCATATGCAGTTAATTTGCATTTAAATTGCATTAAAGAGTCACTGGCTGAATGCAATAGATTACTGCAACTAGAATTACTAGAATAGTTGTCAGAAAGTTTCGAAAGAGGTAATTTTTTGGTGAACACGATTTCTAATACTATGGTCAGCTGAGTTAAATCCTTTGCAAATTTATCACACAATGTCATTATATGAGGAATTGAAAAAGTGTTGAAGCTTACGTCAACCCAATGTATGCCCGCATCGAGTGGTTTCACTAGATGGATTTTGAAATGCAGCTGCGTTGCATTGTGTTCGCTATTTCGAATTTATGTGTACCCCATTGACACCTATTCCAGAAGGAGCTTCCGTTGCAGCTTCGTATCCATTGTGTTCAGCCATTCAATGGGGAAAGCCTAAAAAAAAATATAACTGGGAGGTCCATCTGCCGGATGCATTATTAAACCTTCAAATGGATCGGATTGAAATACATACTTTCAGAGAACATGACTTAGAGTTGAATTATCGTCATAAATTATAAAAAATACTTTAAAGGATTTTCTGAGTTGTCACGGAAATATCTTCTTAAAAGCGTACTTTTTATGCTTTTTATGAATTCTCCAACAAAGAACACGACTCCTATAATTATCTGTTCCTTTCATCTGTAGTTGCTTAATTTTATGAATTTGTTTATCATTTTAAAATTTACCCGCTAAGGTCGTTTGCGATTCCCATTCAGTATTGTCATTGTAATAAAGTTAAATCTATTGAAATAAAGAGTTGAAGTTAAAAACTTCAAATCAAATACTAAATTACTAAACTAAATAGCGACACTTAAATCTATTACAAACGGTCTTACTCTTCTATGTACATAAACGCAAAATAAAATCACTCTTGAGTTATACTTTGAATTAAGTCGTCCGTGTTTTTACTCTGCTACATCTGGATTTCTAACAAAATCTTTTCCTATATCTTATGTACAAAATTTAGTCATCCTTTTTTCAGCAGTTTGTTTTAAGTTTTTGATTTAAAATTATGTTTAAGTATGAGCGAATCTTCCGCAAGATGTTGCCGCAAAGACGCTTGCTAATCCTTAGGCCAAAACTGACCCCAAGATCGTTTTCAAGTAAAGATCCAAAGGTCCATCACTATAAATGTACTTCTGAAAATAAAAGGATAACTCAAAAAGGTGCAGTTGTTGCATAATTAAAAAGATGTTTTGAGGAGCTCAACCTTCCGCAAATTTTATTACAAAATATGTATCGATCTTCTTAGGATTATGCAGATCAGATTTATTTCCCGGGACTTATAAGTCCTCCTTGGTATTGTATATGTTCCAGATATGAAAACATCATTTCTGCAAAATAAGAGCTGTCAGCCATATTGCACTGTGAACTTGGATGACAAACGAATGACACAAATCTGAGCACCAGATTTTGAAAAAGCCAAGACTGTTATATCTGAAATTCAATCCAATAAAGCTGCTGGGGATGAGAGCCTTACCGTAGAGCTGTTCAAAATTATATGTGAAGACTTGTGTATGGATCAGCTCAGCATAACTTGTACAATCCTCAAGACATAACTCGGTTTATCATCGTCTACAAGATCTTTTAATTTTTATTAGTTCGATTAACGATCCGAAAGCCGAGTTTAAAACTTTGAAATCGAATCCATACGCATGCTTACTAATTTTTAATCCGTGCCAGGAAGTAATACTGAAAGGAAAACTCATTGGCGCAGAATTTGAATTGATTAGTACGATGCTAAGTCTGTTTTAATGATACTAGATTAAAACACGAAATTTCATTGATTTAGGTGTGTTCAGAAGCAATTTATTAAGAAAATTGGCTTAGTACGATACTAGTTAGAAAATGTTTAAAATTAAGAATGAATTAGTAAAGTACTTTAAAGTTAGCAATTTGCTAAGTAGTATAATACTAATACCTTAATAATAGGCTGTTTAAAATTTTGCGTCATTATTTTTATGTTATAAGCTCCATAGTAGTCATCGTCATATAGCTTATTCATCTTTAGGTGGTTATATTCTTATAGGGTTTTCGAGTTCGTTATCGGCATTTGTTTTGACATCCCCGTTTTAATCAAATGTTTAATTTTAGGTTTGCCATTTTGCAAGATGGTGCCGATTAAGTGCTTGACAATCTGCGCTTAGATGACCAATTTTTACACAACTTTTTCTTCAGCTTTGATGCTCATTTTCAACACGGAGGAAATGTTACAAAATAAAATTCTCGCATAGGCGGAAGGAAAATACTATACACAAAATGTCTCTTTTTTGTGTGCAATTCGTCTGATGATGATAATCTAATGATAATTATTTGAAAATGAAGATCTCAAATGTTAGACAGTTTCGTTGGCATAAAATCGAAGATTTGGGTTGTCCTGGTTTAAGAAAGATTTTCTCTATGAGGTAATTCGGACTTTGGATGCTGTGAAGTGACCACCAAATTCGTGTGGTTTGATGCCAATTTTACTGCGGAATTACAGCCATAAAACACGACTTTTGAGTTTTGACTTTATCGTTGAATAATATCATATCAAAATGTCCACAAAAATGCATATATTCGCATGTATGAGTGCATAACATTTTTAATAATATATCTGCCATGTTTTTTTTTTTTACAAAACTATTGTAATTATTAAAATCTGTAATTTATCTATACAAATTTAATTTTTAATAAAATTCATCTAAGGATTTTTGAAATTATAACATTAATGTAAGATTCGAGAAAGCCGACGGTAATCTGATTTTTGACATCAAACAACTTCAAGATTTTTGTTAGGCATTTTAAGGGATGGTACGAGTAGCATTGGCTTCGAACCTTTATCCATTTTTCTGTAATTTAAGTTTTTATTCATAACTTTTTTTCAATTAAAAGTCTACGGGAAAGTAAGTGTGATTCATCCCTTTTACATTAATCTTGCTTTTAAGACATCCAATCCTTTGTTTTCGGTAGATCCCAAAAAGAGTTAACTGTAATAGATGATGGTTTCTTAATTTATTTTTTATTGCATGGTGAAGAAGGAACGTCCTTTCTAGTGGTGATTCGTATTAAATAGAGCGGTAGTGACTGGAAATGGTTGCTTAATTACAAGTTATTCTGTTTTGGTGGAAATAGGAAGAACTTAAAAATGACTTAGTTGTCATCTACTGATAATTTTTCAATTGGTATAAATTTAATCAAACAATTTAGAAAATAAATTTGCAAATTATTTAAAAAGGCTTTTGTGTAAAAAAAGACTGTATATGATGCCTTTATTTAGTACAAAAACATATGTTATTCGAATCAAATGAAAAATAAAAAGTAACAAATCAAATTGCACTAAAGTTCAATGAAAAAGAAAAAAAATTTAATTTAATGGCGAAATATTTTAAACAGCCTAGTTAAGGTATTATTATGATACTTCTTAAAAATTTGTTATTTTTAAAGTACCTTGCTAACTCACTTTTAAACATTTTCTAATTAGTATCGTACAAAAATAATTTTCTTAATTAATTTCTGCTGAACACTCCTAAAACAAAAGCAGTTCATGTAATCTAAGTAAACAGACCTTAAATGTAAAAAAATCATTAATAAAATAGTTATTTGACAATTTTAGATTTAATAAAATGCTAAAGAAAGTATGATGCTAAACTCAATTAAAATTTACTAAATTGTCATTTTAACCAAGTATCATATACTAGAACAGTCTACTGATTCGACTAGAATATTGTGCCATTGATTTTAATAACATAAAATAGATCTTATAGTGGTTCAAAAATTGAATCAGAATAAAAAAATATATATGTAGAAAGAAAAATATTGTATAGCATTAAATTTATTGTGCGCTGTTGAAGCATCTATTATTCGTTAAATGGGATTATATGTTCTCGTTATAATAGCAAGATATTTAGATTTGCCTTAGACATAGTTTTTTGAAATTATTATTTGGGGTTGGTTTTAAAACTATGCATAAAATCATGAATGCAGTTAAAACAAAATTCATAATTTATTCCAATAATTTCCGAACTAAATTTATTTTAGTTCGAAATTTTGTTTGTCTATATTAAATTAAAAATATAATTTCAAAAATCGTCAACCCGTTCTCGAAATGTCGATCGACTTATATTTTAAAGCTCATTGTCTGAATACAAAATTTATAATGTTTATGACAGGTAATCAAATTTACCAATTAGGCAGGTAGATAAACCTTTTCAGTAAATATAATTAACGCGAGTTAAGGTACCTGGAAGATTATCACCGAAAATCCCCAAAATTCTAGAAAAACTTTATCCATAATTCCATTAAGTAACCCATACGAGACTAATCAGGTTGATATATCTGTAGCTACTTAAAAGGACACTTCTGTATAAAAGAACGAAGAATGCAGCAAACCGTATCAGTTGGCACGCAACTCTCAAAGCGGTACAATCTCAGCAAATTAAACCCATCAGACGAAATGCCGGCCCAATTAAAAAACAGTCAACCTCAGGAAGTAGTTCCTTACTGGCTTTTCATCTACCAAAAGGAGCGCAAAGTACGTCGAGGACGAATTTGTAAGGTGAAACTCCACAAAGAAATCAAATATAACCTCACCAAGGAACTGGTTCGAGCAAATCTAAGCTACGTCAACGAATCTCAAAAGATAATTGGACGGGATCAGAGAAGTGAACTCCTCCAAATGTACCAACATATGAACCTAGCAAAGGTGATGATCCAAAAATCTATGAAGTCCGAAGGGAAGACCTCTTGAAAGAATCGACAAGGAAACGATGTCCTGGGAAAAAATCAAACTGTTGAATATTTTTTAAGTGAAATTTATATAAAATCGAAATAAAATTTCTGAAATCATTAATTTAAATATTTCATCTTTTTTTTGGAATTTGTTAGAGCAGTTTAAGAAAAAAACTAGTCAGTCTGTCCTTTAGTTGCTTCGAATTATTTTCTGAACTAAAGCCATTTTATATTAAATAGCTTTCCTCTCTGTATTCAGATGTTACGACTTAGATAGAATTGGATTGTTGAACTACTGATTTAAAATACGTTTTAAAGGGCTTTAATCTCCAAGAATGTCCTGCCAATCTCACGTGGCTGATCATTTTAATCGTGAGGGCTTTACGCAATTTGTAATTAGTTCAGTTCTTCTTGCGTGGATTTAAAAGAAATACCTTATTTAATCTATGTATTGTATAAGTAAATATTTTACACGTTTATTTTTATTAAAAAAAAATTATTTAAAATTCAAATGTTCAGCGATTCCGCCTTCTAGATTACAATTGACAAAATGTTCTTAAAAATTAAATCTTAAATACTATTTTTCTGCCTAATCAGCACTACAGTTGTTTCTTCGTTCCCACGATGGTGCATTGTATATAAATTCTTATAGTAGTCTCATGACGAGGAACGCCACGTAATTTACAAAGCGGCAGAGAAAACAACCAAACCCAATACCCAAACCGTATATTAGCAAATTAATTTAACATTTTCTCATATGCTATCCTTTTCTCGGCAGAGAGAGACATAAACAACAAACATGCTATATTGCTATAGCTATTCAGAGCACACCGACTTGCACCAGCCAGTCAGCGCAGGCGCACACAAGCATGCATACATTATATTTATATGCAGAAAACCTACTGAGAAGGACAGCCTACGCTCGATTAAAGGCGGCGCGGCGGCGGCGGTGCGGTGGCGACGGCACTTTGCGAATGAAATTGTGTGTATAAGTTTTTTTACAACGTTGTTTTGTTTTTTGGATACCTCTATGAGAAATGAGAATATGCAATAGGTATATGAATGAGCGAATAAGGTAGCAATATATTGCCAGAGAGGGGTTTGCGATTGATGGCGGTCCATTGTCCATTGTATTTAGTTTTTGCATATACATGTATGTACTTATATAGGGAAAGACATATACATTCGTAAAAACAATCGAACTCGAGATTTTGATCAAAGTTGATATAACGATAGCGAAGACTAAAAAAGTGGGTTTCGCAATTTTGTCTGCCTGTCTGTCTGTTCGACTACCTACAGCCTAAATTGCTCGGCCGATTTTCTACTTAGTGGATATCACTTTGAATATTTCCTCCCCACGTTTTGTTTTTTTTTTTTATGACCAAAAATAACGGTACATGCCATACGAATTTTTTCGAAATTTTATAAATATTTTTTTTTCTCAAAAACTGTTCGACAGATTTTAAAAATAAAAATACAAAAAAATTTCATTTAGTTAAAGCTAGATAGTATAGTTGAAAAAAAAATGTGCGAAAAATGGTTATTGAGGGTATACTCCCCATGGAACCTTTTTTTCGTTTTTGATTTTCTCAAAAACGGTACAACCGAATTTGATAATTTTTTTTTGCTAAAGCTCCCGAAAAACTTTAATAGAATTGTGTATTCAAATTTTCAGAAAAATTTTTTTTGGATTTTTAAAAAAAACTTCAATTTTTTTTTCAAAACTCAATATTTCGAAAACCCAATGCTATTTTTTTTTAAACTTGATAAATGAGAGTTTCTCAATATAATCAATATAATCTACAAGATGTGAGATTTTTTTTTTATTTTACCTAAAAATAACGGTACCCACCATAAAAATGTTAAAAAATGTTAAAATATTGTTTTCAAAAATCGTATTTTTCTTGAAAACGGCGGCGCCTAGAATTTAGATATTTTTTTTTTCTTTCAATCAATTTTTATGATCTTTGATTTAATAAAAAAAAAAAATTAAGATATCACAGCTTGTACTTACCATAGAACTATTTTGTCAAATTTTCAATTTCTCACATATCGGCATTACGAATTTTAATGAAATTTTTTATAGAGATGCTTCTAAAAAGTTTTAAATAAAAGTTTAAATATCAAAGAAAGGAAAAGCTATGAAGCTGTTTACGAACAAGAATGCTAGCAACGCTTCCTGATAATAAACAATAAAGTCTGATTTTCAACTTTGACATCGCTTTTTGATGATTTAAAAAAAGGGTAACTTTGCTTTACACTGACCCATGTTAAAATAAATTTCTCTGTCAGTACTCACAGTAGGGACCTCATTCTGCACTTTTTTTTAGTTTAATACTAACCTTTAAAACTACGTTTAAATTGAGCTTATATGTTTTTAGGGTTGCCAGATATTCGATTTTAAATGGTGTTCAATTTTTCTTTCCCGAGCAAAATTTTGACTTTAAGGTCAATTTTTTTTTTAATGCGTCATAAACACAAAGTTTTCTTATTTTTACCTGATGAAGAAAACAATAATAAAAAAAAAAACTCATTAAGTGCACCCAAACACCCATACATCTTTTGATACATGGGAAAATCTAAAACAGGTAAAAATTTTGGGTTTTTTACCTACTTTTATTGCAGCACTTGGCAATCGGAGTGGTTTTCCAAAAATTGATAGTTTTTACCTAATTTTTAATACTGTGCGATCATGAAGAGGGTTAAAAATATACTTATAGAGCAAGAGCCCGTGAACCCCAAACCTTCTCAAACCTTCTTTATTTTATAAAAGCTGAAAGTTTGTCAGTGCATGCTCCCAACAAAGTTAAGAACAATGAACTATTATGAAGTTTGTATTTTATTTGTATTAAAAAACAGTTGAAATATGAAATAAAATGCACGACTGGATCGCACTAACTTGCTCTTATGTAAAAAAATTTTGAATTTTAAATACGTTTTACAAATTTACAACATGGATTTAATGAGATAAAAATTTTCAAATGCATGGAATTACCGTCTGATTTCCAAAAAAAGGATAAAATTCTGCAAACGAAGTTTGTAAGTCGTTTTATTATAAAAGTTATTTTTATATAAGAAATGTTGAATATTTCACGCGTATACAAATTTTCTTTTTTCCAAGAAATGTTCATACTATTTTGAAACCCAATATTATAATATAAGTTTTTTTTATTTTAATAAATTAATAATTCGCAAATCGCGACCTTAGAACAATAGGGTTCTTACTGACTTTTTTTTCAAAACTGAGTTATACATGTGGTCGTAGCAAATCGAGTATGCTCTTTCGATCTGTTTCATCCATATTTGTCTCCATATTTGTCTCCTTTAGTTTCCTATTAAGTCAATAAAAATGCAGGAAGCAAAAAATTGTATGAAAAATCAAAATTTCTTAAAAAAAAATTGAAAAAAAAAAATTTATTGGAAAAAAGTTTTTTGAAAAAATATTTTTGATAAAATGTCCAAAAATATTTTTGGCAAAAGTTCAAAAATATTTTGGTCAAATGTCCAAAAATAATTGGCCGAACCATTGAAATTCATCTTATCTCTCTAAAGATGGAGGAGGTTTACCTCCTCGGAGTTCTAACATTTCTTTCCATTTGTTAAAAAATAAATCAAAATACATAAAATATTCTGAATTCGGTTTTATTACCAAATTCTGTTTGGCACTATTTCGGTTACCATAACGAAATAAAGACAATTTGAAATTATTTTGTTTTCAAAAATGAAATAAAACCAAATTTAGAATTTGAGTTTATCAAGTTCAAATGCCTCTAGATCTAATTACAAAGTCGAAAAAATGGCAGCCTCGCTGATTAATCGTATCAAAATGTAAGCAAACCAGATTGTATGAGAAATGAAACAAAATTCACAAAACTATCATACACTCTCAATACTATTTGTTTGTATTCATCTCACACCTGGCATAAAACAACTTTATATACCTACCTACAATTGATTCTGACAGCAAACAGAAACGCAGATAGGATTTTCTCCCTTACCCTCTTTTAAAAATATATCACTACCGCCTCTCTTCTTTTATTTTCTTATATTTTTCCCTTTCACATAGTATATCTTATATCACAACCGCATCTCACTGGCGATATTAATATTTCTGCGGCAGAGATAAAAAACTTTTAATTCAGTTCCATGAGACTACTATAGAGTTAATATACAAAGGATGGTGTTCGATATTGTTTTGCTGAATTTCGATTCCTCGGAATGTCATGAGAATGACAAAAGCAAAAACATCAGCAGTTTGGTGTTCATTTCATGGGAATGATAAAAGTTAAGCATCAGCGGTTTGATATTTGAATGTTTGTATGTTTGTGTCGTTAACTTATATGCACAAACATTACAACAATTCTAGGTCAGTTAACCTGAAAGGTTTTGACCAGACATTGCGTCTGTAGAAAAATTATTTTTTACTACAAATGCCAAGTCTTGGAAAAGGGTAATCTATTTTAAAATAGCAACAATTATTATTGCTAGTTAAAAGAAGCTCAATTTTATAACCCCAAAACATAGCTCTAACTTGCCTTTTAAGGTTTGCCTTTATCTTTTTTTTATTCACAAGACATAATAATTCCATGTTTATTGAAAATAAAGTTTGAAGCTTTACATTCGACAGTTTGCCATTTGAATAAAAATTTTGTGTTTTTCTTACATAGATTTAAGACCCTTAGATTTTATTATATGACACTGAACTACCATATACCTAATTAGGAATCCAATTTCAGTACTTATGATTGAAAAGCTGTAAAATGCGATCAGCTTTACATAAATTCATCTGTATACTAGTCTGAGCTCACAGATCGCGATTTAAGTTAGTTTTTATTGTAAAAAGAACCACAAGTGAAGAGTTCTGTTCTGTTTAAGTTAAGAACGTTGAAAACAATTAGACTTCAAACCATGTTTTATATGAAGATCATTCTCTGTCTATCTAAGTCTAAGATAAATAAAATGCACAACAGGGTCGCACGAACTTGCTCCTATGTAATAGACTAGGAATTTTAAAAACGAATGTTATTAGAGAAAACTGTTCATAAGGATAAAATTAATTTTTAAATTCTTTTAGTAGTAAGAGACAAAAACAGAATGCTATCCAATTATGAATTTATGCAAGAACAAAAAGAAAAATTTTGGTACGCCAACTTAAAGTTTTTATTATTGTTTGAATAAAAACTAGATTTAAAAAAAAAAAATTGAGCCGTATCTGAGATATCGAATTTTGAAAAAAGAATAATTTTCTTAAATTCAAAAAATTGTTTATTTTAAAGTTTTGAAATGCAATGTGTTTTAGACTTTTTAGAAGCTTCTCTATAAAAATTTTCATTAAGATCCGTTATGTGGATAATGAGAAATTCAAAATTCGAAAAAATGGTTCTATGGTAGGTACAAGCTGTAATATCTTAATTTCAATTTTATTTTTATTTAATTAAAGATCGTAATAATTAATTTTAAAGAAAAATTTTTTATCAAAATTCTAGGTGCCGTTTTCGAGAAAAATACGATTTTTGAAAACCATTTTTTGAAATTTTTTAGCCATTTGTATGGTAGGTACCTTTATTTTTAGGTAAAATTAAATTTGTTTTCCAACATCTTATAGATTATAATGAGAAACTTTTATTTATCAAGTTTAAAAAAAATCTAGCATGGGGTTTTCGAAATATTGAGATTTGAAAAAATAAAATTTGAAGTTTTTTTTAAAATCCAAAAATTTTTTTTTTGGAAAATTTGAGTACACGATTCTATTTATGTTTTTGGGGAGCCTTAGCAAAAAAAAAAATTATCAAAATCGGTTGTACCGTTTTTGAGAAAATCAAAAACATGGTTCCATTGGGGGTACCCTCAATAATCATTTTTCGGAAAATTTTTTTCAACCAATACCTAGCTTTAATTAAATGAAATTTTTCTGTATTTTTATTTTTAAAATCTGTCGAACAGTTTTTGAGAAAAAAAATGTTCATAAAATTTCGAAAAATATTCGTATAGCAGGTACCGTTATTTTTGGTCTTAAAAAAAAAAAGAAAAAAACGTGTGGGGGGGAAAAATTAAAAATGATATCTACCAAGTTTAAAGAAAATCAGCCAAGGGGTTTAGCCTGTAGTCGAACGGACAGACAGACAGATAGACAGACGCTATCATCGTAATGTCAACTTTGATCAAAATCTCGAGTTCGATTTTTTCACGAATCCATAACTTGCCTTATAGTACCTATAAGTCGCAAGTTAAAAAGGAAAGTGTAGGCATTCTGTATAACAACACTGGATTCGTGCACATTCTAAATTATATACATTCAGTAAAGACACATAAATTCACATACAAGCACTTTTAATAAAACAGTAAAATCGAACCATCTACCATATTATATACTTAACATTTAAGTTTCACATATGTATGTATTTGTATTACATGTAATATTTGCCGCATAGCAACTCGAATCCAATAAAAAGATATTTATTCCTTTGCCAGAGTTTGTCACTTTAAGGTCATAGAATAATTCGAATCTAAAAGTTAACCTGCGTTTTAATTAAACTTATATGTAGTCTTGTGAAATTTTGGCCGTCCTTACAAAAGAAAATTGAAGAATACATTTTTGGCAGATAACACTAGAGTCAAAAGTCCGTCGAATTATGTCTTGAACATAATTTGCTTATTTCAAGCATTTAAAGCTAACATATATAAAACATATCTTAAAATATTTACATGTATTTACTATACTTAAAATAAATATAACAGGACTAAATAAGCTTTAAGCAAGTCTCTAGACATACTTAGTTCCATTACTAAAGAAAGTAAGGCAGCGCATCTTATAATGATAATTTAGAATATCCCCCATAGGCATTGTACCATTAAAAGAACGCCTTAAATCAAGAGATTTAATACCAACGAATAAACATCTTGCTGTATAATGTAGAATAAAACTGTATTTAATTTTAAGGAATATATATCTTGTATAAAGTCTCTGGATTTGTTCAATACGAAGATATAAAGTCTTAAAGGTTGGATTCCAGATAACATCAGAATATTCAGATCTATGTAAGTTAAAGCTAGGTTTTGCGATTAAAATTGAGCTTATTCTAACAAGCAATAATAATTGCGATTTTAATATAACTTACGATTTTTCCAAGACTTGCCATTTTTTTAAATCATAATATAATCTTTCTACAGAAACAATGTCTATTCAAAATATCTTCAAGCTATACGGATTAAGAACTAATGTAATATGTTGGATATGGATATAGTGTAAATGAGGGTTTGTTTGAATCAACTTGAACTTGCTTAAAGCCCTCACTAATAAAATGATCAGCAAAGTGTAAGTCCATTAAAACGTGTTTTAAATCAATAATTCAACAATCCAATTCTATCTTAGTCACAACATCTAAATACTAACAGGAAAACTATTTAAAAAGAAATAGCTTCTATATCTAAAAATATTTACCGTAAGCTGTTTTTAATTGACATAAGCAATATTTTTTAGCTACTAAGACTAAATAACTCTTTTTTTGTTATAACTAAATAATTAATACATGTATTTTTGCACCCAAGTTAATAACTTAAAATTGTTTTTTTTTTTTTTTTAATTTATTTTAAGATCAGCGGTTTTGAGTAGGTATCTTCTAACAATACGACAACCAGAACAACTTTCAAATATAAAGGGTAAAAAGGAAATATTTTGTTGTCTAATTAAAAAGAAAGAAATTAACGATTAAATCCTTCAGATTCAAGACTTTGAAGAAATAAAAACAGTTAAAATATTTAAATTAATGATTTTAGAAATTTTATTTCGAATATTATATAAATTTGACTTAAAAAATATTCAACAGTTTGATTTTTTCCCAGGACATCGTTTCCTTGTCGATTCTTTCAAGAGCTCTTCCCTTCGGACTTCATAGATTTTTGGATCATCACCTTTGCTAGGTTCATATGCTGGTACATTTGGAAGAGTTCACTTCTCTGATCCCGTCCAATTACCTTTTGAGATTCGTTGACGTAGCTTAGATTTGCTCGAACCAGTTCCTTGGTGAGGTTATATTTGATTTCTTTGTGGAGTTTCACCTTACAAATTCGTCCTCGACGTACTTTGCGCTCCTTTTGGTAGATGAAAAGCCAGTAAGGAACTACTTCCTGAGGTTGACTGTTTTTTAATTGGGCCGGCATTTCGTCTGATGGGTTTAATTTGCTGAGATTGTACCGCTTTGAGAGTTGCGTGCCAACTGATACGGTTTGCTGCATTCTTCGTTCTTTTATACAGAAGTGTCCTTTTAAGTAGCTACAGATATATCAACCTGATTAGTCTCGTATGGGTTACTTAATGGAATTATGGATAAAGTTTTTCTAGAATTTTGGGGATTTTCGGTGATAATCTTCCAGGTACCTTAACTCGCGTTAATTATATTTACTGTAAAGGTTAATCTACCTGCCTAATTGGTAAATTTGATTACCTACCATAAGCATCATAAATTTTGTATTCAAATAATAAGCCTTAAAATATGAGTCGATCGACATTTCAAAAACGGGTTGCCGATTTTTTTGAAATTATATTTTTAATTTAATATAGACAAATAAAATTTCGAACTTAAATAAATTTAGTTCGACAATTATTGGAATAAATTGTGAATTTTGTTTTAACTGCATTCATAATTTTTTAAATAGTTTTAAAACCAACCCCAAACAATTTCAATAAACTATGTCAAAGGCAAATCTAAATATCTTGCTATTACTAAGTACGAGAAGATATAATGCAATTTAACGAATAATAGATGCTTCAACAGTGCACAATAAATTTAATGCTATACAATATTTTTCTTTCTATATTTTCTTATTCTGATTTTTGAACCACTATAAGTAAGATCTATTTTATGTTATTCAAATTAATTGCGCAAAATTCTAGTCGAATCAGTAAACTGTTCTAGTATGGTACTTGGTTAAAACGACAATTTTGCAAATTTTAATTGAGTTTAGCATCATACTTTCTCTAGCATTTTATTAAAACTGAAATTGTCAAATAACTATTTAATTTATATCTATCGTGCTAACTTCAAATGCCTCTTTGATATTAACATACATACCTCAAAAAAAATCTGTTTATTTAGTTTTTATGCATGAACTGCCATTGTTTAAGATGTGTTCAGCAGAAATTAATTAAGAAAATTGTTTTTGTACGATGCTAATTAGAAAATGTCTAAATGTGAGTTAGCAAGGTACTTTAAAAATAACAAATTTTTAAGAAGTATCATAATAATACCTTAACTAGGCTGTTTAAAATATTTCGCCATTAAATTAAATTGTTTTTCTTTTTCATTGAACTTTAGTGCAATTTGATTTGTTACTATTTATTTTTTATTTGATTCGAATAACATATGTTTTTGTACTAAATAAAGGCATCATATACAGTCTTTTTTACACAAAAGCCTTTTTAAATAATTTGCAAATTTATTTTCTAAATTGTTTGATTAAATTTATACCAATTGAAAAATAATCAGTAGATGACAACTAAGTCATTTTTAAGTTCTTCCATTTCCACCAAAACAAATAACTTGTAATTAAGCTACCATTATTTGTAGTCACTGCCGCTCTATTTAATACGAATCACCACTAGAAAGGACGTTCCTTCTTCACCATGCAATAAAAAATAAATTAAGAAACCATCATCTATTACAGTTAACTCTTTTTGTGATCTACCCCAAACAAAGGATTGGATGTCTTAAAAGCAAGATTAATGAAAAAGGGATGAATCACACTTACTTTCCCGTAGACTTTTAATTAAAAAAAAGTTATGAATAAAAACTTAAATTACAGAAAAATGGATAAAGGTTCGAAACCAATGCTACTCGTACCATCCCTTAAATTGCCTAACAAAAATCTTGAAGTTGTTTGACGTCAAAAATCAGATTGCCGTCGGCTTTCTCGAATCTTACATTACTGTTATAATTTCACAAATCCTTAGATAAATATTATTAAAAATCAAATTTGTATACATAAATTACAAATTTTAATAATTACAATAGTTTTGTAAAAAAAACATGGCAGATATATTATTAAAAATTTTATGCATTCATACATGCGATTATACGCATTTTTGTGGACATTTTGATATATGATATTATTCAACGATAAAGTCAAAACTCAAAAGTCGTGTTTTATGGCTGTAATTCCGCAGTAAAATTGGCATCAAACCACACGAATTTGGTGGTCACTTCACAGCATCCAAAGCCCGAATTACCTCATAGAGAAAATCTTTCTTAAACCAGGACAACCCAAATCTTCGATTTTATGCCAACGAAACTGTCTAACATTTGAGATCTTCATTTTCAAATAATTATCATTAGATTATCATCATCAGACGAATTGCACACAAAAAAGAGACATTTTGTATATACAGTATTTTCCTTCCGCCTATGCGAGAATTTTATTTTGTAACATGTCCTCCGAGTTGAAAATGAGCATCAAAGCTGAAGAAAAAGTTGTGTAAAAATTGGTCATCTAAGCGCAGATTTTCAAGCACTTAATCGGCACCATCTTGCAAAATGGCAAACCTAAAATTAAACATTTGATTAAAACGGGAATGTCAAAACAAATGCCGATAACGAACTCGAAAACCCTATAAGAATATAACCACCTAAAGATGAATAAGCTATATGACGATGACTACTATGGAGCTTATAACATAAAAATAATGACGCAAAATTTTAAACAGCCTATTATTAAGGTATTAGTATTATACTACTTAGCAAATTGCTAACTTTAAAGTACTTTACTAATTCATTCTTAATTTTAAACATTTTCTAACTAGTATCGTACTAAGCCAATTTTCTTAATAAATTGCTTCTGAACACACCTAAATCAATGAAATTTCGTGTTTTAATCTAGTATCATTAAAACAGCTTTAGCATCGTACTAATCAATTCAAATTTTGCTCCAATTAGTTTTCCTTTTAGTATTACTTCCTTGCACAGATTAAAAATTAGTAAGCATGTGTATGGATTCGATTTCAAAGTTTTAAACTCGACTTTCGGATCGTTAATCCAACTTATACAAATTAAAAGATCTTGTAGACGATGCCGAGCTGATCCATACTCAAATCTTCACATATCATTTTGAACAGCTCTGCGGTAAGGCTCTCATCCCCAGCAGCTTTATTGGACTGAATTTGAGAAATACCAGTCTTGGCTTTTTCAAAATCTGGTGCTCAGATTTGTGTCATTCGTTTGTCATCCAAGTTCAAAGTGCAATATGGCTGACAGCTCTTATTTTGCAGAAATGATGTTTTCATATCTGGAACATCTACAATACCAAGGAGGACTTATAAGTCCCGGGAAATAAATCTGATCTGCATAATCCTAAGAAGATCGATACATATTTTATAATAAAATTTGCGAAAGGTTGAGCTCCTCAAAACATCTTTTTAATTAAGAAACAACTGCACCTTTTCGAGTTAACCTTATTTTCAGAAGTATAGTGATGGACCCAAGCCTACTCCATTCTTAAGTGGAGTAAAAATTAGTAAATTAAAGTGAATGAATATTGCAAAATTTACAATTCTTTACTTGGAAACGATCTTGGGTTCAGTTTTGGCCCAAGGATTAGCAAGCGCCTTTGCGGCAACATCTTGCGGAAGATTCGCTCATACTTAAACATAATTTTAAATCAAAAACTTAAAACAAACTGCTGAAAAAAGGACGACTAAATTTTTAACATAAGATATAGGAAAAGATTTTGTTAGAAATCCAGATGTAGCAGAGTAAAAACACGGACGACTTAATTCAAAGTATAATTCAAGAGTGATTTTATTTTGCGTTTATGTACATTGTACATAGAAGAGTAAGACCGTTTGTAATAGATTTAGGTGTCGCTATTTAGTTAAGTAATTTAGTATTTGATTTGAAGTTTTTAACTTCAACTCTTTATTTCAATAGATTTAACTATATTACAATGACAATACTGAATGGGAATCGCAAGCGACCTTAGCGGGTAAATTTTAAAATGATAAACAAATTCATAAAATAAAGCAACTACAGATGAAAGGAACAAATATAGGAGTCGTGTTCTTTGTTGGAAAATTCATAAAAGGCATAAAAAGTGCGCTTTTAAGAAGATATTTCCGTGACAACTCAGAAAATCCTTTAAAGTATTTTTTATAATTTATGACGATAATTCAACTCTAAGTCATGTTCTCTGAAAGTATGTATTTCAATCCGATCCATTTGAAGGTTTAATAATGCATCCGGCAGATGGACCTCCCAGTTATATTTTTTTAAGGCTTTCCCCATTGAATGGCTGAACACGGAGCTGCAACGAGAGCTCCAGCATGAATAGGTGTCAATGGGGTACACATAATTTCGAAATAGCGGACACAATGCAACGCAGCTGCATTTCAAAATCCATCTAGTGAAACCACTCGATGCGGGCATACATTGGGTTGACGTAAGCTTCAACACTTTTTCAATTCCTCATATAATGACATTGTGTGATAAATTTGCAAAGGATTTAACTCAGCTGACCATAGTATTAGAAATCGTGTTCACCCAAAAATTACCTCTTTCGAAACTTTCTGACAACTATTCTAGCTGCAGCTCTAGTTGCAGCAATCTGTTGCACTCAGCCAGTGACTCTCAGTGCAAATGACTGTATATGAGACTGCAGAATCAGCATTAAATATATTTAAAACGAAGATTAGCATATCATCAGGGGCTAGTGACAACTTGAAACTGACTCCGATGGACGAAGACCTTTTGTAAAAGAATGTAAAAAATGCAACTTCAAACTTTGTTTTCTTCATTGGGCATTTGTTGTGCTTTCCAACTTGACTTTTAAATGATCAAAATTGAAAGTTTTGAATCCTTGTTTATAAATAAAAGAAATTAGAAATATTAAGATTAATAATTTGAGAAATTTTATTTCGACTTAACATTATTTACATAAATATTTCATTTCATTTATTTTGACTTAAAAAATATTAAACGGTTTGATTTTTCGCTGGGCATCTTCTTTCAAGAACTCGTCCCTTCGGCCATTGCTGGTTTTTCCATTTTTAGCTTTTCTAATTTCAAATTTTGCCACATTTTGCAAAGTTCACTTCCCTGATCACGTCCAATTACCTTTGCAGATTCCTTGAAGTAGCTTAGATTAATTCGAACTAGTTCCTTAGTAAGGTTATATTTGATTTCTTCGTGGAGTTTCACCTTAGAAATTCGTCCTCGACGAACTTTGCGCTCCTTTTGGTAGACGAAAAGTAAGTATGGAACTATTTCCTGAGTATCATTGGACTTAGTTTGAGCGGGCATTTCGTCTGGTTGGTTTTATTTGTTGAGATTCTTTCGTCTTGGGAGTTCTTTTCACACTGATACCGTTTACTGATTTCATGAGTCTTATATTCGGTGTGTTTTTTAAAGTAGGTATATAAACTTACCTGCTTAATCTCGTAGAGCTTTCTTTATTTTCTGGATTAATGGAATTATGGAAGTTTTTAAGGGGAATGTTAATGATAATCATACAGGTAGTTTAAGTTATTTAATTTCGTTTTTAGTATTCAGGTTAATCTACCAGCCTAACTGGTAAATTTGTGTTTTTTTGTGTTATAAATCTTATAATCTTTCTAAGACATTATCATGATCATATATGCTGATATTTTTTGTTTTAGAAATTTCAATACTTCAAAAATATTTTTATTTTAGAAAAATATTAAATAAATAAATTAATCTAATGAGATTTCACTTATTACTCAGGGATATTTTTTTCATGCCGTAGATTGATTTTTAATCTACGGTTAAGATATGTATATATGCAATGTTGACATCATCCATCGGGGGTTGATCTACCCCGACTTATGTTAACAGACATGTTTCATTTTTACTTGCTCTCGTCAATTTTTTACTTTAACACCAATTTTCTCCAAAAAAATAAACACACGTTCTTATGAACGTAACTGTACTTAAAATATAAATCAACAATAAGTTTGCGGAAAAACCCATAGTGTAATGATACGTGGGAAAACCTACAGCAGGTAAGTTCGAAAAAAGGGTTTTTTTTTGCTTAAAAAAATGATTTTATGTAGTATTATGGAATTTTTATTGTATGTGTGTACTTAAACTATTGTATTGGAGGTGCTCAAAGGATGTCCATTCTAGAGGTCGTTTTTTGAATTCCCCGCGAATGTCTATTGAAACTAACTTCTGTCTTTCTGCTTCGAAAATGCGCGCTCATAATTCACTTAAAATTGTTATTTCGGTTATGAAAACAGGTTCCTTCATTCTTCCCCACACTAAAAAATGCTTTTCCAATCATTATACTCTTAAGTCTAAGTAATTTTCAATCTCACGAGCTTAGTGTATCTAGAGGGTCGTCCTGGAGTAAATTTGATGAAGCTGGTTGAATCAGTAGAATGTCCGCCAATAGTTCTAGCAGATGGCAGTTTTGAAAAATTTTTAGATATTGTAAGACCTCGGTAGTTCCAAAACTCAGTTATTTGGATGCTTTACTTGTACGATCACCCATTTTTTACATTAAGGATTTCATAATTCGAACATTTTTCAAAATTAAAGACATGTGCCTTTTCCGGTGCTGACTTCCTCATAAGATCAATTTATTCATCTGAAAAAAAGGTTTCTGGAAGATAGGTGAACAAGGAAATTGTAACCTTTTTTTAGCTTAAAATTCCTAAGGTAAGTTAGACTTTTCGTTACTTTGGAAATATGCGAACCAACCAGCCTGTCAAACAAATTTCGGGTTATTTATTTGCTAAGAATATCCTACAGAAAATGTCTACTTGAAGCTATATCTGCTTCTGGAGAAACTGATATTACAAAATATATCAACTTGTTCGCCCTAGAAGATTCTATACACTTACTATCTTCTGTTTCCGTGGCCGTGGCGCGATGGATGTGTGCTCGCCTGTCAACCTCATGATGACAGGTTCGATCCCTGCCGTCGTCTATGTCGCTTTAATTCCATTAAAAACCTTCTAAAAATTGTCATCAATGGGTTGCTGGTTTACTCATTACATGTTGTTCAGGCATAACACTAACAACATGTAATTGAGTTAAACTAGTATGCCCAATAAGGATGAACACGAATAAAATAATGTGAATTATAAGCGACATAGAAATAAGACACGGCATTTCTCCACTTTAGCTCAGCCGCCATCCCTGGAAATAAAAATATCTGAGACAACCACCAACAGTCTCAGAACATCGTGCCACACATCTTTCCTATTCTTCTTTCTCTTCATTAACTTCATGCCCGCGCTGTGTTGAAACATTTAAAGGGTAATTATAATCCCTTGAGCGCGGGTAGATTATAAAAAAAAAAAAAAAAAAATTGGGTCAAAGAGTATTGAAAATTGTAGATTTAAGGCTATTTTTATCGTGGTTCTGAGACATTTTAATGAAAGAACAATTTTCGGACTTACCGCGATTATTAATTATATTTTAATCAAATTTGTATTTGATTTTTCCCGACGTTTCGACAGGGTTTCACTTGTCGTGCTCACGGGTTTGACTGATGGCTTCAGCACGACAAGTGAAACCCTGTCGAAACGTCGTGAAAAATCAAATACAAATTTGATTAAAATATAATTAATAATCGCGGTAAGTCCGAAAATTGTTCTTTCTTTAAAAAGTATTGAAAATGTTGAACAAACATAAGTCCAAGTCTGATTGAGATAAAGAAGATTATATACCTCTTTCAACACTAGGTCAACAGCTGTGTGAACAGGGTATTAATGAATTTGCATTGGCACTTCGTTAAACTCAAATCATGCCTGGAAATGAATTTATTAGCAATAAAGAAATTCAAGACTTGGTCAAGTATCTATCCATAGCCTGAATATGAAGTTTGTTAACATTTAAGATGCCATCTCTTGTAAATTAGAGAATCGTTCTCCCAAGGAATTCAGCTGATTAACTCGTTATCATCTATTCGTAAGCTCCACTCCAGAAAACAGTTAGAAAACTTAAGTCTCGGTTCGAAATAACCGGGAAGCGGTACTTGAACAGGTGTATGATGTTAAGTGCAAAAATTTCATGCCTGCAAATATTGAATATCAAAGCTAAGCGTCTGGTGCTAAATGATGGACAAGGTTGACAGCTTCCACTATTTTTACATCAGTCGAAATGTTTCACAATTGTGAAGCTTCAGGTTATAACTGAAACTGACCCTGTTTCATAATTGGTTTTGTGAGTTTTACCTCTTTTGTATAAACATGCTTGTAAGAGGATAATATTTTCCAATAGGTCACGTTGCTCGCTCAACGTCCCCTTAAGTACAACTTAAATCTGTTTTTCCACAAACCCCCTCCAAAAACACCCATAAAATTGAATTATCTACTTTTTTATTAAGGATTCACTGTACAACTGTACAACAATGGACATTCTTTGAGTGTATGAATACTATTGTTCCTCAGGCAGAAAGTAGCAACAGTGGAAACGTGAGAACTCTGATAATAACTTCGTTTCGCAAGTCATACATCACACCATCACCATCCAAGAGGATAGATTGAGTTCCAGCAAACCTTGTTAACCAAAGGAAACTTATAAAAGACTATCCGAACTTAATTGGAGTGAAAATGGCATTGCCAGCCAATTGTAACACAATTTCTCTCGTTACTTATCGTATTCTTTCACTACCAGAAGAGATCAGAAGCTGCAACAAAGTGCCAGACAAAAATAACAGAAATAATTGCCGTTTAAGGGAAATTACTTATTTGCCAGGAACTATACGGTCAAATGCAGATATGCAGTCAAGTCTCTTGGTTTCTTCAAACAACACAATTTTTGAATTTAAAACCATTATATGGTACTTTCTGATGTCCTGAAAAAGTAGGTAAGCATAGGTTTACTAAGGGTTTATAAAGCTGTCGGTTTAAGAGAGAGTCCAAGGGGGTCTATCCAGGCTCTGTAAAGCAAATCTACATTCTATATCAGCATTGAATAACTTCAATACGTTCAATGTGAGTGACAGATATGTTAAGTTCTATTCTTAGATGCTCATCTTTGTCTTTGACAAGTTTTGGCACCTGGTACTACCAGGTTTCCACCGAACCTTAATCTCATAACGGATTATAATAAGGGTATGGGCGGTGTTGACCTTCACGACCAGTCTGTAAATGCGTATACAATCAGAATTCGAAGAATTTTCGATAAGAAAGCCTCGTGCCAAAACCTATCAAATCCCTTGGGAATATCAAGCGCAATAATCTTACTTTCTCCAAAACAATGTAAGGATCTGTTCCACTTATCGGAGAGATATGCCATCAGATCACCGGTGAAACGATTGCTACAAAAGCCGTATCGCCGATTATTCAGAAGCTTTCGATCTTCGAGATATTTCTTGAGCTGGATGATTGATCATCAGCGGTTTCATGACCTTGGAAAACTAGGAGGAGGGGGATGAAGGGTCGCCATCTTCTATGGAAGATTTCAGAGCAGAAGGAGCGATTGAAAAACTTTCGCAATGGTTTTCCAGCGATGAAGAATATCTCGTCAGAAGAAAGGGCGCATACCATTAGAACCAGCTGATTTATTAATATCAAGATCTCGAAGGGCTCTTTTAATTGTACGAGTGCGGAAATATACCTGTCTCATTGAATGATTTACGTTCTCAATTACAGGAGCGACAATGTTGCTGTCAGACGACGTAGAGCTAGCGGCAAATGTACCTTATCTGAACAGCTTATTATCTGCAGTGAAAAGTCACAAGGAATCTAAAAAATAAAAGGTTAACACCCAACATTTTCTTAAAAATAAAACAAATTTACCAAAGGAAGACATTATATAAGTAAAACTAAGAAGACAATGCCGTGTGCCAAATTTAACTGTGATAAAATTAGAAGATTACCGAATTAAAATGAAAATAAAATCTTTAAGAATAAAGTTTGTGAAAACCATTCTGTATATTTTATATGTGCAAATCAACTATCTACCTCTTTCTCCCTTATCACCAAGAATTTTCATAGTCTGCTCAAAATTTTATCTCCACATCGAATTACATCATCATCATCATCATCATCATCATCATCGGCTCGACAACCGGGTTCCGGTCCTGGCCTCTTCCAACAAGTCTCTCCACCTATCCCGGTCTCTAGCCGACGCCATCCAGTTGCGCACCCCAAGGCTTCGGGCGTCCTGGTCTACGCCATCTCTCCAGCGCAAGCATGGTCTACCACGCTGCCGTCTACCATAGAATGTACCACAAAGAACTTTCCGAGCAGGTTCCTCTTCGCTCATGCGAGCTAGGTGCCCTGCCCACCGGAGTCTACCGAGCTTAATTTTTGTCACGATATCTGCTTCAAGGCAGATTGCGTACCTTTTCATGATTGTACCGTCTCCGGAAACGTCCTTCCTCACATATGGGGCCAACAATTCTCCTTAAGACTTTTCTCTCGAACGCAGCTAAGAGGTCGGAGTGCCTTTTGCTAAGCACCCAAGTCTCGGATCCATATGTGAGTACTGGCAGGACCATGGTCCTGTACAACAGCAGTTTTGAAGTTATGGTGAGATTTCTGGATTTAAAGAGCTTTGACAGACTATAGTAGGCTCTGTTGGATTTGAGAAGCCGCCCGCGTATTTCTTCTTCTATATTGTTATGGGCTGCTACTATTGACCCAAGGTATTTAAAGGATTGCACCAACAAATTTAAAAATTTGCTTAAATTTTCCCAATTACTTTTTCTTTATTTTTAAAGTTCTTCAACATTTTTGGAGATTAAAAAAAATACAACTTATTGCTTGAACGTTCTGCAATGAGTGAACTTTACCACCTAAAAGTAATCTCTGGCTCGGCCATACAATGTTTCAACACATTCATTCACGGAATCTTCGATTCCTGGAAGGCTATGGGCTATCCGCCAAGACCATAGTCAAATCTCATGGAAACTTTACTCCCACTAACACATGCAATGATTCAGCAAATCGGTGGATGCCTTTCCGAAATTTGTCAAGCCCAAATGGCCGAGTTCAAATCACCTTTAATTAAATATTTTAAGAAAAATATAAATGCAAAAAAAATAAAATGCACGACTGGGTCACACGAACTTTCTCCTATGTAATAGACTAGGAATTTTAAAAACGAATGTTATTAGAGAAAACTGTTCATAAGGATCAAATTAATTTTTTAAATTCTTTTAATAGTAAGAGACGAAAACAGAATGCTATGCAAATATGAATTTATGCAAGAACAAAAATTATAAGTCGTTTTAGTGGTTTCTTAAAAAAAGCTTTTATATACAAAATTTTTAAAAGATTTTTAAGAAAAAATTTTGGTACGGCAATTTAAAGCTTTTATTATTGTTCGAATAAAAATTAAATTTACAAAAACAATATTGAGCCGTTTCTGAGATATCGAATTTTCAAAAAAAGAAAAAAATAGATTTTTTTTTCAAAAACTCAAAAAATATTTATTTTAAAGTTTTGAAATGCAATGTGTTTTAGACTTTTTAGAAGCTTCTCTATAAAAAATTTAATTAAGAACCGTTATGTGGATAATGAGAAATTCAAAATTCGGAAAAATGGTTCTATGGTAGGTACAAGCTGTAATATCTTAATATCAAAATTTGTTTTATTAAATTAAAGATCATAAAAATTAATTGAAAGAAAAAAAATTGTATCAAAATTCTAGGCGCCGTTTTTAATTTTTTAACATTTGTATGGTGGGTACCTTTATTTTAAGGTAAAATGAAATTTTTTTTCTCACATCTTGTAGATTATATGAAGAAACTTTTATTTATCAAGTTTAAAAAAAATCTAGCATGGGATTTTCGAAATATTGAGTTTAAAAAAAAAAATTTGAAGTTCTTTTTAAAAATCCAAAAAATTTTTTTTTGAAAATTTTAATAAACAATTCTGTTTAAATTTTTGAAGAGCCTTCGCAAAAAAAAATTATCAAAATCGGTGGTACCGTTTTTGAGAAAATCAAAAACAAAAAAATGGTTCCATGGGGGTACCCTCAATAACCATTTATCGGAACATTTTTTTTCAAGCATTACCTACATTTAACTAAATGAATTTTTTTTGTGTTTTTAGTATTTAAATCTGTCCAGCAGTTTTTGAGAAAAAAAAATATTTATAAAATTTCGAAAAAAATTCGTATGGGAGGTACCGTTATTTTTGGTCTTAAAAAAAAAAAGAAAAAACGTGTGGGGGTAGAAAATCAAAACCTATATCTACCAAGTTTAAAGAAAATCGGCCGAGCCGTTTAGGCTGTAGTTGAAGCGACAGACAGAGAGACAGACAGAATTGCCAGACCCACTTTTTTAGTCTTCGCTATCATCGTAATGTCAACTTTGATCAAAATCTCGAGTTCAATTTTTTTTACGAATCCATAACTTGTCTTATAGTACCTATAAGTCGCAAGTAAAAAACCTAGAAGAAGTTTTTTTCTAGAAATTCTCCTAGTAACTATAAATCATTCGCGAGTGATTCGAAGAGTGACGTAATCTCTCCAAAACCAAATCTTTCATGAAATCTAATCGATTCTTTTATTATTTGTTTGTCAATGCTAATAGACCTATTGTATTAAAGAAGTTTAACTTCTAAGAATCGTTTGTCAACGATTTGATCGGTTCCTATCAGTGTGGGGTAGGTCCGTCAAATTAACCGTGTCGACTCAATGATCATACTCCGACAGATTTTGGAAACAAAATTCAGAAGTTTCAAATCGACACACACCAACTCTTCATCGATTTTAAAGTTGCTTATAAAAGCGTAGGTAGAGACGAATTATACAAAGCCATGTCGATCCGTTTGAGGTAGGGAAAGATTCGAGGAAAGACGACGACGACTTATCATAAAGGGTTTTCCAATAAGAGGTGTTATTTTGATATGGTGTATGGGGGGTACCGTTAGTTTTAGAGCTAAAAAAAAAATTTCAATTTCCCCTCTAGGGAATCACCGAAGACCCATAACTACCGAGTTTGAAGAAAATAGGTCCAGTGGCTTAGGCTCTAGATCGAGTTACAGACATACAGACAGAGAGACAGACAGACAGAAGACAGACATTCAGACAGAGAGACGGAATTGTCGGACCCACTTTATTCGTCTTCGCTTTCATCGTAATGTCAACTTTGATCAAAATCTCGAGTTCGATTTTTTTTCCAAATGCAGAACTTTCCCTATAGTACCTATACCTATTGTACGTATATCGCAAGTAAAAATATGAAAATGACTGCGAATTCCCTACGTTTCTAAAGGGTTTTCCAATAAGAGGTGTTATTTTGATATTCAAAGAAAAATGGCATTTTTGGAGATAAATGATCGGATGTTTATTTCATTATAAAGAAGAAGATATGCCGTTAATAATGAAACACAACATCAGCCAAATGGCCGCCAAGACCACGCTTACAGGACCATATCCTTTTCATGAAATTTTCCATAACCAAATCGCAAAGTGGCTGCCCTATGTCCTCGATAGCCTCACGAATTTCATCTTTGAGGTCTTGAATCGACGCTGGGCTGTTGGCGTAGACCTTATCTTTCACGTGGCCCCAAAGGAAGAAGTCGCAAGGTGTTAAATCACAAGATCTCGGTGGCCAATTGTGATCACCTCTTCGAGAGATAACACGGTCCGGAAACTTTTCCCGTAAAAGATCGATGGTTTCATTGCTTGTGTGGCACGTAGCGCCGTCTTGTTGAAAGTGAACGTTGTCCAGATCAATACCATCCAATTCAGGCCATAAAAAATCATTAATCATCTCTCGATAGCGCAATCCATTGACCGTAACTGTTGCTCCAGCCTCATTTTCGAAAAAGTAAGGTCCAATGACCCCGCGGGACCATAAACCGCACCAAACAGTCACGCGTTGAGGAAGGAGAGGCTTTTCAACAATAACTCTTGGGTTTTCCGAGCCCCAGATGCGAAAGTTTTGCTTGTTGACGTAGCCTCCGATGTGGAAATGGGCCTCATCAGTCAAGATGATTTTTCGATGAAATTCCGGTTCATTTTCATGCATTTCAAGGACCCAATCAGCAAAGACACGACGTTGTTGATGATCAGCCGGCTTGAGTTCTTATGTTAACTGAACTTTATAAGCCTTAAGACCCAAGTCTTTATGCAAAATACGGTGTAATGACGTTTGTGGAATGCCTAATTCCAAAGAACGACGAGGAATGGACAAACCTGGGTTTTCTTCAACACTTTGGGCTACAACAGCAATATTCTCAGTTGTTATTGAGCGACGTGCACGGGTTTTATTCTTCACATCACTAACTTGTCCCAACAGCTCGAATTTGTCCACCAATTTCTGTATTGCGGTCCGACAAGGTGCTTCACGACGACCCAAAAATTTTTTAGTTTTACGAACCGTCTCTGCCAAATTTTCACCATTTTTATAGTGAATTTTAATAATTTCAATGCGTTGTTGAAGCGTTTATCGTTCCATTTTTATTAATAGCGTAGTTTCTACTTGTCAAATGTCAAAAAATGACAGCTTCAAAAGTGACAGCTACCGAAATAGCGGGCTATTCAAAATAACACCTCTTATTGGAAAACCCTTTACAACATCGTTCTTTAACATCCTTCTTGAGGAAATCGTACGCAACTTGCAAGTCAAAAACAAAGGTAAAATTTTACATAAGTCCGTTAGAATCGGAGCCGGCTGTTAATGAGTACAAGTGGTAGTACATACATATGTATGTATATGGAATCTCAATACCGTGGACTCGGGCAAAACGTCACGATGGATAGGTAGGTATAACTTTGAAGTCGTCAATGACTTTTTCTACATGGGCTCCATTATTGCCTATCAAAATGAAATAAGTGCAGAGTTGAAGCACTCTCGCCAATCGCAATTTCTTCGGACTAAGATGACTTTTGAGTATCAAGTAAAGCCCTCTCTCTTAGACAGGTATTCACCGAGCGCTCTTAAATGGTTCTTAACTTTACGAGGCTCTTAACTTGAAATTTCTTTGGGGTATTCAATATTCACCAACCACTTACTTACAAGTGTTTTTCGAAGTTCGAAAATGAGAGCCACTCTCTCTTGTTCAGGGCTTCAGGCATACCCAAATTGTGAAATGTTGTGGAATGTTGGTCTTGGCCAGCGTTACCACTTCAGGACAAAAAGTCGAAGTGGATTTGAAGAAAAAAGTGAAGTAACTTGAAAAAAATCGAAGTAGGTAGATTTCAAAATGACTTTTTACTTGCATTTAGGAAAAAAATGAACTCAAGATTTGCAAGATAAGGTTCGTGCACATATGTAAAATTACTTGTGTATTTATATTGTGTTGAAGTAAATTTTGTTCACGGAAATTCTGGGGTTATATAGAGTGAAATAGGGAAAAAGATTTAGATTTGCGCTTTTTTTTGTAAAATTGAAGAAGGTTGAAACGATAATTTTTAAAAGGAAGTAGATTTCAGTATTTTACTGATGGTGTGAAGTAGGAAGTAGATTTTAAAATATTTTGAAAAAAAGAAGTAGATCTACTTCAATTGAAGTAAAGTGGTACCACTGGTCTTGACAGCAAATGGATACTCTTCTACTTGGCATTGCTCACATGGATTCGAGTCAAATGCGTGCGTGGCACGCACACGCACAAGCGAACAAACTTTCGAAAAGAGCACTCGTAAGTTAGGAGTGGTCGGGAACTCGGGACTCGGGAGTCGGGACCACTCCTAACTTTTAAGAGCGCTCGTAGATCTTCACTAATATTGCTTGGTGAATAGGTTTATGAGCTTCTTAAGTTATGAGCGCTCGGTGAATACCGGCCTTAGTCTCTTATATAAGACCGTAATCATCCCGGTCCTTCTGTATGGGGCAGAAGCATGGACCCTGCCAAAGGTGGATTAGAATCTGCTTGGATGCTTTGAAAGGATGATTTTCGGTTCATTATGTATCTATGGAGTATGGAGGAGAAGAGTCAACATTGATCTTAACGGGCTTTATAGCAACGTTGACCTGGTTAAAAGGCTGAAAATACAGCGGCTGAGATGACTGGTACACTAGAGCGGTACACGTGGAGCGCATGGACACCAACGCACCAGCCCGACCAGGCACTGAGATACCTGGAAGGGGAAGGGCCATACTCCGTCCTGGACTAGTGTAAACACCATTTAAAGTAAAAGCAAAGTAGTAAGTTTTAAGAATTTAAGAAAATGTTAAATACCCAAAAATGTTAACTACAGAAATTAAGTTAAGTTAGGTTAAATTAAGTTAATAGTTATTTTCTTAGTTCGGTTCTAAGTAAGAATCCGCCGGAATCCCTTACCTCTCTAGCTCATTCAATGGCATGTCAATATAAAGCCCCTTTTAGACGATCATTTCAGCTTTCAGTTAAACTGATGTCTAAATAAAAAAACTGAAGCGTTTAACTGAGACTGTAACTGAAACTGATGAAATTCCCATAAGTTTTCAGTTCAGTTATCAGTTAAACTGATGTGTAAATACTTTTCAGTTCAGTTGTCAGTTCAGTCGTCATTTCTTTTCAGTTCAGTTGTCAGTTCAGTCGTCATTTCAATTTTAATTTGCGGTGATTTATTAAGCGACAACTATAGCTATTGCAATAAGGCTTTCATCATCCATTACGCAATGTATTTCTGATTTTCGACTGCTCACTGAAAGCTCAACGGAACACTAGACTGACTTCTAAATACACTGCCTTTTTTAACTGAACTGATAAATTGAAGGAACAACTGATCGTCTAAAAGGGGTTTAAGACGGCTTTTACAAAATACTTTAGAAAATAACTCTACTTGATGCATACCATAATTCAAATCGTTGAAGAGTCAGTAATACGGTTGAAGGGATGTTCATATTTCATTTAAAGTTCTATCATTTTAAAAGTTTTTTTTTTAATTCAATCTAAGAGATTCAAGTGAGTTATTGAAACACCTTCCCAAATATTAGACTTGTACCCAAGTTTCCAACAGTTGAAAGGCTTATAAAGGTTTTTTTTAATAAACGTGGGTAGGTTTTGGCGGCTTGTGGCGGTCATGTTGTTTTGGTGACATCTGTCAAATCTGTTGGTTATTATTCAGTTAATAAATTAAATGCCATGAAGTCTCATGGAGAGTCTCAGCCTTTTGATTTAATACTAAGTATTTATCTTTTCTATGTGCGTGTTTAGAGAAATGGAGGGAACCTACAATTTTCTGTGAAAGTGTACGGCAGAGCATGAGGCAAACGATTCTTCGCAGTGTAAAAGAACTCGGCCTTTCATAGAGTTCAACTTGAGACATTTTCATCGGGACTTGACACTGTATTCGAAAAATATCAAACTGACCCATGAGCTCAAAATTCATGACAATATACATTACCGATTTTGAAATGAGTAAACTTCGGAACGTTTGGAAGACGACCCCAATTTTAATCGAAAAAAATCTTTAGCTACGAGGCGCATTTTTGAATGAATGGGTGTGTTAACAACAAAACGTATATGGGACGACACCAAACGTTACATTTGACATTCTACATGAACGACTTGAGAGTAAGGTTATCTCTCGCAGAGGTGACTTGCATTGGCCTCCTAGATCCAAGGATTTGATTCCACTTACTGTTTTTTATTTCCTGAAGCCGCAGGTCTATACGAATAATCCACGATGAACTTATACCCTTAAGGTGATCATAACATAGCCTCGCTCAAATTCAGCCGGATCTATGCGGATGAGTCATTGAAAATTGGACCACTCGGACCATTAAAAGCCGAGGCGATGATGTTATATTTTATACATAATGCCATTTGGGGGCGTTTCAAATAAAGAAAGAAAGAAGCTTGGAATGAAAACTTCCTGGCATGATCTTAGGGAATCTGGATCTGGTGACGCTTAATATGTGGTCATTTTGGTGGTCCGTAATAAACATACCGACAACTGGAAACTATTGCGTTTCCGCATGCATGTGCTTCTAATGAATAGCTGTGTGCGGGATAGGGTCCCATACAACGTCCAGAAACTGCATTGAGTTTTTGAAACATTAAATTCTATGCGATTTTTGATTTTACAATGGATGTGAACCATGCTAGCGAGATCAGAATTTAATGAGCTTATCATAGACTACCGTTGTTCTAGTTCCACATCCAAAGAACCCGGGATATAAAAAAGCTGAAAAGTTTCAGATAAAAGATCAATGATGAATATATTATGTGAAAGAGAGTAGGAATCAAAGCGGAGCCCTGTGGCACGTCAACATATATTTTATGAATAACTGAAACCATCCAATACAACTTGTATAGACCGATTCGAAAGGTGATTTCTAATAAAACGAAAAAGCGGTTCTTCGATAACAAATGTACGAATTTTCCATAAAAGAGTCTGAAGGCAAACTCTATCAAATGCTTTCGAAATATCAATTATCTTAATTTTTTAGATGACTAGTGAACCTATTGCTAGGAAAGTCATACTTCCAGTCATCTGTTGTTCAAGATATTCATTGGGTCGACCTTGCAATGAAGGGACGTGAGTGGAATTAGACGATAGTTGGATCATGTTTCGAGTGTAATTAAGAAGTCTTTTCCATCAACTGAAATAAGTGGAATATTCATTGAATTCGGGCATCTGGTAGCTTCTGTTGGTCAAGTTTTGACCAATAGATACTTCTAAAATCAATGCAATCCTTAACTTCACTTTGGCCTCAAAATAATAATTTGTTCTGATTTAAATGCTCAACTGGTACCTTAGCTAAAATGCATATCTGCCTTTGACTACAACCTTAATCAGACAACAGAGGACAGCAGAACAGCAGAACAGACAACAGAGTGATATGAATTTTCCATGATATGATGAGTGAATTGGTAAAATGTTTCATGCTCGATATTAAATTTCTTTTCTCCCAAAAAAGAAATAAGACTGACGACTGTGACTATGTTGACAAGGACCAAGGACGATGATGATTTCTGTATTTCATCTTTTTTTTTTGCGTGTCCCTTTTGTAAATGGGAAATTTTATGGATGGCTTACTTTTTAATTTTGCAGTGACGACAAGTCGTCAGGAAGTTTATAACAAATCTCTGCAACACGAACGACGGATGTTTTAAAAGAGAGACACAGTGAGAGGACAAGATATTGTTATTTCGATGGAAAATTTCTTTTGACATCAACAAGAGTCTCATATTCAGAATTTTAATCAATAAGTTTGATTAAATGTTTGCTGCTTTACTTTATCTCTATCATCAAGACGAGAGGGCTTTTTGTCGATTTTATTAAAATCCAGAGATTGCCATTTTGTTTCCAATTTGTTAATGGGATGCAGTCAATGGATGAAGAATTAAATTCGCACATCTGCACATAATTGATTGACGTCAGACAGGAGCAAACATTTTTGAAATTTTAGGCTTTGTTAAGCTTTGATCACATAATCTAAGTTTGTGGATAATTAGAAATCTTTTTTTCAAATACAATCTTTAAGAAAGCTAAGAAAACGGCTTTGATTATAAAATTGGGCTTGTAAGTGGCATGATATGTCCCAAGGATATGTCTGGATAGCTACCTAATTAGTGGCCATCTTTTCTTTGTGTCCTCTGTCTTGTCTTTGTCTAGTAAACTTTTTTGGCAGATTTAAAGCAAATTAACAAGTCTATACAACAGTGGCAGGGTTGTGATTTTTTTTTTTGAAATTAGGTCAAGGTTAGGTTTAGTTGGTTAAGGTTGGAAGGGGCTAATTATATGATAAACCACCACATCTCACTCTGATGTTAATATACACAAGCATGAACATACATACATAATAAAGGTATTAATATACAGAAGGGCCATTTATGTTATTATATATGGAAGATAATGTGGTTCAAATATCCGTCGCGGATTAGCTATTTTTAGTGATTAGCATATGACAGAACTGCGACATACGAAAACCCCAGAAGAAAAAATTCTGTGTAGGTCAAATCGCATAATTTCGTTGGACAATTCACAAAGCCTCCGCGTAAGATAACCATTTTCGGAAATCGCTGGTCCAAAATGTCCGCGTAGCTCGAACACAAGACCTACTTTCATAAGACAATTTAATTACGAGTATTTGTACATGTTGTTGAACGCTATAACTCCCTATGCTGATTTGGCAAGACAGATTTAATAAATGAAAGCCAAGTCAAAGTTTAGGAATCTTATACTTACTTACTAAACCGGCTCCCGATCTATGGAGGGTCTTTGCCTGAGTTGTTGCCGTCTTCCATCGGTTGCGATCCCTCGCGAGCTCCCTTCAGTGGTCGGGACCAAGCGCTATTGCGTCTGTAACCGCCAGCTCCCTGTAGCGGAGGTCAGGTCGTCCTCGTCGTCTCGAACCTGGAGCCTCGGATTCGAAGATTTTCTTAGCTGGAGCGTTGTTGTCCATTCGCTCGATGTGACCGAACCAGTGTAGTCGACTTTTTGGACTGCATGCACATCTTGGTACAGCTCGTATAGTTCACGATTGAAACTTTTCCTTCATTCGCTCTCTTCGAATATAGGACCAAATATCCACCGAAGAATTTTTCTCTCGAAAGTGCCCAGTATCAATTCCCCTTTTTTACTTATCGTCCAGCACCCGGCGCCGCAGAGTAGAACTGGTAAAATTTGCGTTTTGTATAGCGTGCACTTTGTCTTTCGAGAAAAGACTTTTGAACACATTTGTTTGGCCAAACCGAAGTAGCAGCAGTTTGCTAGGGTAATTCTTCGTCGAATTTCCACTAAGGTGTCATTCGTGGGATTGATGTTCGTTCCGAGGTAGGTGAACTCCTTGACTACCTCGAAGTTACTGCTACCAACAGTGACGTTTTGTCCTAGGCGATGGACAGCTGAGGCTTTGTTTGTTGATAGCATATACTTTGTTTTGTCCTCATTAACTTCAAGACCAACGCGTTTCCCCTATTCATCAATAGCTGTGAATGCTTCTAGCGCAGCTCGCTTGGAGCACTCTTGCGCACTATCTGCTCCAGGATTAGGTTGAAGAAATCACATGATAGCGCATCTCCTTGTCTGAACCCTGTACATGTACATGTCTGGAATAGCTCGGATGAGCTGTTGCCCATTTGCACGTTGCACCGCGTATTTTGTAACGTCATGCGGCATAGCTGGATCAGTTGTTTCGGGATCCCGAGTTCCGACATCGCCAATAGAAGCTCTTGGCGACTTATGCTATCCTACGCGGCTTTAAAGTCGATGAAAAGATGGTGGGTCTCGATTTGAAATTCGTTGGTCTTTTCCAGGATTTGCCTCAATGTGAAGATTTGGTGTATCGTTGATCTGCCTGGCCTGAAGCCACACTTTCACGTGCTGATTATAGTGTTGCAGAAAAGGTTTAGACGCTCACATAGTACGATGGATAGGATCTTGTAGCCAACATTAAGCAGGGATATGCCGCTGTAGTTTTTGCAGGACTTAAGATCGCCTTTTTTGTAGATTGGGCATATGGAGCTATTTGACCAGTATTCGGGCATACTTTCCACCTCCCAAACTTGGTTGAGCTGATACATGCACCCTATCAAGACATCTCCTCCATACTTGAAGAGTTCCGCATGTAGACCATCTGAGCCTGCGGATTTGTTGTTCTTAAGCTTGTCGATTGCTTTCTTAGCCTCTTCAGTGCTGGGTGGTGGGACTGGATCTTCATTAATTGGTCTTATGCTCCTTTGCTCTCCTGTGGCTTCTTTCAAATAATGCCCATTAAGCGGCTGCTGGAAATGCTGCTTAAACACGTCTACAATTCTCTGTGCTTCAGTGACTAGGTTCCCTTCGCTTTTTCGAAGAGCTTGCGTGACCGTCCTATAACCTGATGTCAGTTGTTTGGCTGTTTTGTAGAACCGGCGGGTGTTTGTGGTGGTGCTAAATTCCTCGAGATACCTGAGCTGAGAAGCTGCGGCTGCTCTTTTCTTTCTGCACAGGGTTTTTTTCTCTTTCCTTCTCTTTTCACGGTACTCCTCTTTTGCTGCTCTTGTTTTCCGTTGCAACATTTGCATTCGTGCATTTTCCGTCTACTGCTTCAATACCGCGCATTTATTATCATATCGCGGGTTCTTTTTCCTAGGTTGTTGATAGCCTATGGTGGTCTCGGCTACATCCTTAATGATGTCGCGATACTGGTTCCACTGGTTGTTGACGATTGTGGCTGGGGTACGGCAAGGATTTTCCCGATCAATTGCTCACTGCAGTCTCTGGCTTTCTCAGGTGTGCTAAGGCATGCAATATTGAATTTCTTCCTTTGGGCGGTCCTCATTTTCTTTTCGTTGGACAGTCGAACTCTGAACTTTGTCACCACAGGAAAGTGGTCAGAGTACCCGTTTGCACCTCGGAAAGTTCGCACGTCCAAGATGTTCGACGCGTGCCTTGCGCCAGTTAGCACGTGGTCGATTTGGTTGGCGATTCGACCATATGGAGATTGCCAGGTTGCTGTGTGTATACTTCGCCTGGGGAACCTAGTGCTACTTATCACCGTATTCCGAGCTGCAGCAAAGTCGATTAGTCGGAAGCCGTTATCTGTTGTCATTTCGTGGAGGCTGTGCTTTCCAACTAATCTGCCAAAGAAATTTTTCTTCCAGACTTTAGCATTTAAATCTCCGAGCACGACTTTGACATCGTACTCCGGACAGGCTCCGCGAGCTCCGTCCAAGAGGTCGTAAAACTCCTCCTTTTTAGACTCCTCAGCTTCATCGGTAGGGGCGTGTGCACATAAGGCTGATGTTTTGAAAAGTAGTTGTGATGTATATCACAGCCAGGCGATCTCTAATCGCCTTAAAATCGTTGACTTTTGATCTGAGTCGATTTCTCACGACGAATACGCATCCTAACATGTGCAATCTTTGATGATCTATTCTATTCAGCTATATTCCTTATCCTATCCATCGTATCTTGGATCGCGGTAGTGTCTGCCTTGTGCCGCGAGAGGACAGATTCAAGTTTTTGAGTAGCACCTGGTGTGTAGAGTTTTCTTACATTCCAGGTGCATACTCGTAAGTCGTAGTCCATTTTCGTTCCGGGACTGGTTGCCCTTTAAGGGGGGTCGTTATCCGAGACTTCTCTTGTCTGTCTCATTACAATAGGTATTATTTAACTGTGGCCGGGTCGTTAGCCCGATGCAATAACCTCCAATCTTTAGGGCCATGGGTTTAGTGTTGCAATTGTTTCCTTAGTCAACACTCGCACTTACAAGTTTAGCAAGTCATGACGTAAAGCGAAGACCAGTATCCGGCGGTTACCAACGAGGAGGTAATGTAAGCACTTGATGTGAAGGAAAAGATACAGCTCGAAGCCCCAGTTTCTACAGAATCCAACCAATAATAAGAAGACACTTTATAAAGTATGAGTTCTTAGTACTTTAATTGAAAAAAACCCCATGATTTGCGTTTGTTTTGACGACTGAGTTTTGTTTATGTATATTTGTCTTTATACCTAAATTTCTCAAAATGCTGTCAGATTAAACTCTCGTAGTGCTGTTATGTCACTAGTGGTGTTTAAAATATTGTTATGTACGGTGAATTGACAATTTGGCAACATGGGCGTAAGATTTTTAATTAATTTTTAATGTTAGAAATTTGTTTGTATTTTGTACACCTTTTGTTCCAGAACCGATATCTACCACTAACCCTTACAACAGACCTCCTATCAACTCCTTTTCTTTAACCCAGATCACTTTAATTAAACAACCACCTTTCTCCCTTCTCCCTTCTTTCTCCTCGCGTACATTTACAGCTGACCAAACACGATTGTTAGGAATGGCAATATTTCGCCATAACTGCACCTAAAAATTTACTGTGCTTGTACATATAAAATTGTCTTGATCGGTCTCTCGACCGAGAAAGAATTGTTTCTAACCCGAGGAAATGGCAAGAATAAAAGTGGAATTTTTTGAATAACTTTCCCCACATTTAAAATCTCTCTTGTTTTATTTAAAATCGGAGTTTAAACATTATGGTCCTTCGAGCCGGAAAAAGAAAAGAAGTTCTGGCCGAAATAAAACACATACCGCGCCTGATGTATGTGCAAAAAGTTCGCGAGACTGGTATACTAGTGGACAATACTCATGTTCCCGTCGTTGTACGGTGCGCAAAGACGAGAATGTGGCTGCTGCAGCCGAGAGTGTGAGACTCAATTCATGAACATCAACTCGCCATCAAACTCAACAGCTCAACATTTCACGCACTAGCTTCAGGAGAATTCCGCACGGTTTATTCGCTTACAAGGTCCAATTAACTCAGCAATTGAAAGCGCACGACCATCCACTTGAACAATGTTGCATTCCGTAATTAATGGAAATGTTTGCTCTTACTTATAAGGCTATAATACAGGGACACATTTATAATGTGTTCATTTTATTGCATTTTTAAAAAGAAACTTGTTTTTGGCCCACCCTTAACATCACAAGTAAAAACTAGTATCTGGAACTGTGTTATTGTAGCTCGCAATAAGTGACGACTTTTGTTGTATCATGCTGAATTCGATTAAGGAAAGTATAATATAAGCAAATATTCAAAAAAGAAAGTCGAAAACTGTCATAAATCAAATTTTTTATTAAACAAAAAAATTGTGAAACAGAATTTCGAGATATTTACATACATTTGTAAATTAATATTTTAATATTTAATTGAACTTCGACTTATTGGTATGCTAGGAGAATTCCTTAAAAAAATTCCGAAATTGATTTATTAAGGAAATTAATTAAAGTAAAAAATACGACAGTACTTTTACAAATCTTTGGAGGATGAAAATAGCAAATAACAAGGTCACAAACTTGGTACACCGGTTGATTTTGTGAACCATTATAATGAACTATTTGAAAGGTATACGCCTTATCTGATAATTTGCTTCCTTTGCTGTGGCCTGTCGGAAGTGAAATATGGCCAAGGTCTAACAAAAACCATTTGACCCATATTATCTCGATGTCAAAAAGAAAAATTGCCTCTCATATATCCTTTTTGACAATGCATAACTAGCCCCAAGACAGCAATGAAATAAATCAATTCCTATGTATAGGGCTCGAAAAAGTCCTACTTAGATTATTATGTTTTATTTCGTCAAGGGATAGGGCGTTGACAAAAAAAAAATGAAAATAAGTGGCACACATCTGTTGATTTATTTATCTTATAAACTCATCTTATAAGGTGTAGCCTAGATAAGATATACAAGTCATTTATAAATATATACCTATACAGTTAATTGTGTATGCCCAATCACTAAACTAAGGCTTTAAAATATTTTTTTATAAAGGGTGGTCCAACCATGATGCACGATGTTAATTGTGAGTCACACCTTAACGTCAAGTTTTTGCCCAACTTTATTTGACATTTCTTTGTTTCAGTGTTTGACAAATTTTAGCCATGGATTTAACCAATGCAGTGCGTTAAGACTGTTGAAGCCCTTAACGAAAATGGGCGTTCAAATTAAAAAAACATTTCGTGCACTTCGTGATTTTTTTGGTCAGCATAATCTACCAAATGTGCGCAAATTTCAGCAAAGCTGGTTTGTTGGAAATAATGTGAAAACACATGTGCATGCTCGCCCCGTTCGTTCTGTGGAAAAAATTTCTTTTGTTCGCGATTGTGTGGCAGAACAGCCGTCAACCTCGAATCGTCCGTCGTCATGTCCAACAATTGAACATCTCACGAACATCACTGATGCGAATTTTGAATAGGTTTGAATTAACACGCTTACAAGGTTCAATTGACTCAAGAGCTAAAGCCTACTCACCATTTCAAGTGTGCGTCGGCAATACGCCGAATGGGTGGTTGAACAGACAGAAGTGAATGGTGACCTTACAAAGAAAATCATCTTCAGCGACGAGGCACACTTTCACCTCAGTGGAAGTTACCAAGCAGAATTGCCGCATTTGGGGAAATGAGAATTCACTAGTAATTGTTGAAAAGCCGATGCATCCACAAAGAGTGACTGTTTGGTGCGGTTTATGGGCTGGCTGCGCACAGTGGGCCCAAATGGCATTTTGCGTCTCAAAAATGCTTTTTTCGAAATTAATGTGGGAGCTGAAATTTGTATGCAAATGAATCAAGAAAAAGTCAAATTTTGCACAGCAATACAAATTCAATGGATTAAGTTGCATGATTTAAGGATATGGCTACCTGAAGTGGTCGCCAAACACTACCCTATTGGAATGGCCAAATGAAGAACGTCTTTAATGTGAACACACAAGTGTTATATATCGTTGGAAAGCTTGTAATATGAGCTTTTCAAATCAATGAAAATAATTTAAAAAAATATGATTTCTTTAATATATTTAATCATTTGTATTAACATGTTTTTTTTTCCTTTGTTTTCATCTTTGATTAAGGTTTTAAATGGTTGCGCTGTCTTGCGCTGTTCTCTTTCATAGTGCATTTTATTCCTAAATACATTAGTAACAAGGCACAATAAAAAATTTTTGCTCCAATTATATGCCCTTTTTGAACAATGGCAATATATGTTCCATAAAGTACGAGCAAAAAAAAATCTCATAAGCTTTATTTTGTTTTATTTTCTTTTGCCAAACTCAGTTGTTATACTCACAATCAAATTATTCCGTTAGATATGCATGTTTCTTAGATGAATGTAATGTCTTAAAGTAACCAGGAACGTAGGTAAGCAAAAGGGGTACTTGCTGCCTTTTTTTACTAATTTTTTTATATCTTTTTTTTTGTTGATGATAACTACCCATAATTCGGTTATTTATTTTGTTTTTTATTTGGATGGAATTATGGATTTTCAAACTATGAGTTTTCAAAAGAAACACCCGAAAAAACTAAAGAAGTTGTGAACGACATACAAAACCAAATCAATGAATTGCAAGCTACCCTGTTTGATGAAAATGAAGAAGTTGTTGAAATACAACATGAATTGTTTTTAACAATGATCGACGGAAAAGTTGGACAAGTCTTAAGGGAAAGAAGTTCTTGTTCTATTTGTACAGTGTGTGGAGCAAAACTAAAAGAAATGAACTTATTAATAAAAGTGAAAGCCAAACCTAAAAATGAAAACGCATACAGGTAAGGACTATCTACTCTACATGCTTCGATTCGTTGTATGTAATTGATTTTTCATACTTCTTATAACAAAAGACTTGTTCAAATCCGTTTTCGAGCTGAATTAGGACAAGGTACTGGTAACAAGAATGATGGCAACACTGTTAAGAGATGTTTTAAAAAAATTCAAAGTTCTTCCAACATAACAGGTGTTGTCCTAGAATTTATAAAAAGGTTTTATGTAATTCTTCAAACACTTACATTTGGTTCGTCCAAAACCGCTCAGAAATTTGGTGAATATGCATTTTATATTGCACGCATTTTTTATGTTGGAAAATATAAATGGAATTACATGTCCTCTTCTGTGAATAAAATACTGATTCACGGTGAAGCCATGATTCAGTTACCAACTATCGGAAGACGCCCAAAAACCAACTGACAAGAATTTAAAAAAAATAAGAATGACAACATGTTCACGAATATAGCAACAAACGAGGATGTCCTTCATCGCTTATTATTGAAATCAAATCCTCCTATATCAAGTATAAGAAAACAAAATGCATCTGAATCGAAAGAGCTCTTTGAAGAAGCTTTACAGCTACTACAGAACTAAGAATTTTTTTTTATTTGCATTTCGTCGCTTTTCCGACGGACTGGCATAAGTCGAAATTTGTCGTTTTTTTAGTTTAGAACACAGAACTGAGCTGAAAAAAAAACACAATTTTCTGTGTAATCGGCATTAACCTACTTCTTCTAGTTTCCAAATTTATGAAAAAGTGCCGCTCTCAATTTTCACAAACATCCCTGTCATTTTCTACGTATAAATACGGCATAAATCAATTTTTTTTTTTAATATTTCGTTTTTTTATAGAACTTAACAAACAAAAAATGCGATTTTTTCACGTATTCAACATTCGAGTTTTGTTTTTTTATGAACAACGAATTTTTTTTTCAGTATGAAAAAAACTTTAAAAGGCTCTCCTGAAAATTTGAAAATTTCAACTTATGCCAGTCTGCCAGAAAAGCGACGATTTGTATTTTTTTTAATTTTAACCACTTATTTGTTGATTTTTTGCAAGTATTTTTTATTTAAATAACGTTTTTTCATTGCTTTAATTGTTTTCTTTTTGGTTGTTATAGTTTATTGTTAATATATTTATTTTAGTGCGTATAACATAAGTAAAACAAAATAAATAAAACAAAATTTATAACGAAAATCCACATTTTGCTTGGCCAAAATTATTTTTTTGAACTTTGAATTAACTTTAAGTACTAAAAACCAAAATGGATTTTAAAAAGTTGTGTATTTTATGATTCATTATATATCAAAGATAATAATATGTTCCAAATTTCACAAAATTATTCCAATAGACCAAAAAGTTACAGATTTTTGAGACGCCAACCGCCATTTGGGCCCACTGTTAACGTCAACGGGCCGTACTTCTTCGAAAATGAGGTCGGCCAAGAAGTTTCCGCGAATGGTGTTCGTTATCGCGAGATGATAACGGACTTCTTGTAGCCAGAAATTGAGGATAAGTAGCTGGACGATATGTGCTTCCAACAGGATGGTGCCACTTACCATACAGCCAGCGAAAAAATGTCTGTTTTGGGCGAGAAATTCGATGGCCGTTCAATGTCATCGTTGGACTTCTTTCTTTTGGGATATTTAAAAGAAAAAGTGTACGTCATTAAACCAAAACAATTCAAGAGCTAAATGAGGATGAGATAACTCGGCACATTAACGACATTGAACCTCAATTATGTCTCACTAAAAGTCATTAAAAATATGGACCATCAGATAGAGGTATGCCACCGAAGCCATGGCGAGCATTCGGCCGTTATTTTATTTCAAACATATTTGTCATAGATCATTCTATCACAATATGAAATATCAAGATAATTCTTTGAAAACTTTTTGTTTTATGTATTTGCAATTAACATCGTGCGTTTTATTTGACCACCCTATTTTATATTATAATCCTTCCTGTGATTCAAGGTCAAATGGCTGCGGCAGACTTGAGCAACGTTGGCCATAGAAAAATAATCCTTATCCTTATGACAACTATTTAAGTAGAAGCAAAACTTCATCGCGTGTGTAGTGAATGTCCTCTACAGATTCGTGTCAAATGAAAATAATTATTTTCTGTGGTGGATCCGTGGATAAAAGTTTTATCATTTTATGTTTTTCCTTTTGTGAATCTCAATATACTGTTAGAGGCTATGAACAATGGCCATGAATGTTGCAATCTCACAATGAAACACAGGTGTTGGTGAAAAATGGATGCATTAGTGAATTTTTTGTTGTTGTCGTGTTTGTTGTTTTTCTGTGTCCTCCATTTTGTGGACCTGAGTGCACGAAAAATATGTCACAACCCTTAATCGATTCAACTTTAAAAAGCTCGATTTATATGGCACATGCGAGAAGTTGTGAATTTATGAATCTACGTTCGGCTTTAATAATGAAAAATACTCTTTTTTACTACTATGTTTGGAAAGGAAGTAATTTTTTACGCAGTGTAAGTAAAAATATCGGATAAAACTAATACAATTACTTTTGCAGCTTCTTAATACTAAGGTTCAAGACTATGAAGTAGTTTTATCATTATCTTAAAAATGTTTTATATAAAAAAGCTTTTTTTTTTAAGAAAAAACAACAACGACTTATAATTTTTGTTCTTAGGTTAGGTTAGGTTAGGTTAGTGCGCTGACAGTTGATATTGTTACCGTCACACTTAGATCAATGTAGATCCGTTGTGATACCCTAGGATTTGTGACCCCTTGTGTTGAAACCTATGGTAATCCTATGTCGATCAAGCCCGTTAAGGGTATAGATGGGTTACAGCAAGCTTTATCCTGAAATGGCAGAGGGTATTTCTAAAGTATTGAAATTTCTATCGTCCCATAACAGCCTGGCTAGGGAGAGGTATACGCCTTCTCGGGGGGTATTCCTTTCCTTTACCTTGAGCAATCATTCCCCCGCCCTCACCAGGCCCGTAGGAGCATGTGGCTCCTTACAACGCCTAGTAGATGAGTTTGAAAAGTCAGTGTTTGGTGTATATGTTCGTTTGTTCGGTCGTTACTTAAGTCGAAGAGGCTGTTTCCATGCCAAAGAGGATTTTAGCAATGATTTTCTGGTTGCAAGACAGGAATCGAGAGAGTTCCATCTCTTGTTTGCTAAGGCTAGAATTTTACTCTTGATTACCTGTTTAAGATTACAGGGTGGGATTTGAACTGTTGTGTCAGCTTGATTAGAATCAAGTGTTGATCCTATTCTTGCCAGCTCATCAGCGCTTTCATTTCCTGGGACACCACTGTGACCAGGAACTCAGCAGAGTCTAATGTTGAGCTGTGTACCAAGAACCCTAAGCTCTTACCGACAGCAAGTTACAAGCTTCGATTTGATTTCAATGGCAGAAATCGCTTTTATTACCGCTTGGCTATCAATGAAAAAGTTGATATCAGCTTGTGGTATTGCCATCATTGAGACTTAACTAGCAGCTTTCGTCACTACCAGGACCTCAGCTTGAAAGAAGTTGCTGTAATCAGGAGGTCTGAATGAGCTGGATAGTCTAAGGGTTTCAGAAAAGAATCCTGCACCAACACCAGTTTCCATCTTCGAACCGTCGGTATATATAGATATCATCGATTCGCAGGTAGATGGCTCGTTTAATTGGCAGTCTCTGTGCTTGGAAAGGCGGTCTTGAACGGCTTGTAAAAGTCTAAGCGGGGTGTTATGTAGTCAGTACATACCTTATTTCCCGTGTATTTCTGTAAAATCTGCGCATGACCTATCCCACTATGTCGCCAGTTACACGTTTGGCTTAGTCGAAGTGCGCTATTGGCTGCCGATTCTTGTGTTAATAGATCTAGGGATTTTAGATTGAGTATGGCTTCAACCCCCGCTGTTGGGGTGGACCTCATTGCCCCAGTGATTTCAATACATGCCATTCTTTGTACCTTGGTCATGAGTTTAAGGTTGGTAGGTTTGTCTAGTGCATTTCACCAGACTACGTTGCTGTATGTCAGTACAGGTCTGACTATGGCCGTATACATCCACTTGATAATTTTAGAGCTTGGTCTACGCTTGGTTTTACCAAATATTCTCTTGCAGGAGTAGAAACCGAATGGCTTTATTTGTTCTATCCTCAATGTTGAGACTCTAGTTTAATTTCTTATCCAGGATCACGCCAAGATATTTGGCGTGATCGGAGATTTTGAGTTGGGTCCGTTCAATTGGGGGAATTTTAAAAGTCGGTAGTTTCCTTTTGTTCGTAAAAAGAACCAGTTCGAGTTTTTGCGGGTTAACCGCTAGACCGCAGTTTTTAGTCCATGCATTCACTATAGATAGAGCATTCGCATTCTCTATCTGTTCGCTAATTGTGGAGGGAAATTTACCTGTCTCTAGTATTGCTTGGTCATCAGCATAAGCAATTACTTGGACTCCACTATATTTAAGTCTCATTAGAACTGCGTTCATCAGGAGTGTCCAGAGAAGCGGAGAAAGCACTCCACCTTGTGGAGTCCCTCTAGAGGTAGATAATTTAATCTGTACTTCTCCTAGCTCCGAGTTGATCTGTTTGTTTTTAAACATACACGTATCCATCTGATGATGGTATTATGCACTTTAAGATTTATGAGCGCTCCTTCAACTTCCTCGTTTCGGACATTGTTAAAAGTTCCTTCAATGTCTAAGAAGGCAGCAAGGGTGTATTCCTTGTTTTTGAGCGTTTTTTCAATCTTTTAGATGACACTGTGTAGTGCTGTCTCAACGCTTTTTCCTTTAGTATAAGCATGCTGGGCTGGATGTATGACCTCCGGGCTCAGGTTGCTATGTATGTCTATTAGTCTTTCAAACGTTTTTAAGAGAAAAGATGTTAGACTAATGGGTCTGAAGTCTTTAGCATTCGTGTGGCTAGGACTTTCAGCTTTCGGAATAAATACCACTTTGACTTCTCGCCACGCTTTAGGCACATATCCCCAATTCAGGCTGCTTAGAAATATGTTTTTTAAGTGTGGGATCACATTTTTGTAACATCATGGGGAAGACACCATCCAAGCCAAGATTTATACGGTGAAAAGGAGTTTATAGCCCATTTTATCTTTTCTTCCGTAATCAACTCCGCTGGTGTCACGTTCTCTGTACAGAGCTCCATTTGTGGGTTGTAATTCAAGTTAGGGATGCAACCAGGAAAGTGAGCGTTTACTAGGAGTTCCAGTGTTTCGCTGCACGATTCTGTCCAATGTCCATTGGGTTCCTTAAGAGATCCCAGAATAAAAGGTCCCTTAGCAAGTATTTTCCTGAGTCTTGCTGATTCGTTAGCACTCTCAACTTGACTGCAGAATTTTCTCCACGAGCTGCGTTTGGCTCTTTGTGTTTTCATCTTGAAATACTTTTGACTGGACTTGTACGTTTCCCAGTCAGTTTCTGCTCTTGTGCGCTTGGCAACATTAAAAAGTCTCCTTGTTTCTTTCCTGATGTTGCCAAGTTCAGTTGTCCACCAGGGTGGTTTCTTCTTACCCTGTCCCCATGGTTTTATTGGACAACCTTTTTCCAATGCTTTACCAAGAATCTCAGTAAAACTATCAGTAGCTTTGTCTATATTCTCGGGTTTTTGTATCGCATTAGTATTCAGCTTTTGTATTCTGGTTAATACTTCCCTATTAAAAATATCCAAGTTGATTTTTCTGAGACTTCTAAATGGTTTTCGAGGATCTTTGGTATCTTGTTCTTGCATAAGCCAATATTTGCTTGAATCACATGTCATCCTGTTTATAGCTCCAAATACTAAAGGATTTGTTTTAGTCATTTAAAAAATGAATTTTATGCTTATATGAACAGTTTTCTCTAATAACATTTCTTAGTCTTTTACATACATAAGGGCAAGTTCGTGCGACCCAGTCGAGCATTTTATTTATTATATGTACTTAATTTTTTTCAAGAAATCTGATTTTTTTTGGAGCATAATGTGATGTGATAATTAGACACTAACATATGGAAGTTATTTCCTGGAACTTATGTTCTTTAACTACCTTTCTTCTGCTGAATATACTTTAAGATCTCGATGAAGACAAATCTGCTAGCATGGGTAGTATTACTATCATCCCTAAGAAGATTGTTTTTTGATTCATCCAACCACTGCATACGCTTTTACACATATTCTGCGCTACTGGTCTCTAGATGAGAAACTGCTTTCCTTCAGCCTTTATCCAAAATGGTGAATATTATTCACCAGGTTGATCAGAAATTTTATAAAGACCGAAAGTATTTCTCTTATAGCAGCAATTGATCTGGGGCGATTTGGCATTAAATGCATGCATTTACTATCTATCGATGAATGACTTCTTCGCTGATTTAGAAATTTCTTTTTGTATCACTCAATTGATGTGGATTGGACGGTTTTGAGTCAAAAAACCACAATAATGCAAATACTGGTAGATCCGTTTTGTCTTCGATTCTGCCCCTTCATTACTACCAGCAATTTCATAACTTAAACTGCTAATCCCTCAAAATATTATGCTAACAAAAGTACCCTCATTTTTTCATATTCGTTTTTGAATTCGAATTGCTCTTCTTCGGATGTGCAATTTCCATGGCAGTATTGTCCAGGGGGAATCAAAAACCCAACTTAAATTAGATACCCACATAATGTAGAGTTTATTCACTAAAACCCAAATTTACTTAAATCCAACCCATCGCTTATGAAGAGCAAAGGATGAGCATCCTTCTACTAACCTCTCCCATCAAATAGACTGTATCATCACCAAATGTTTACCAAACACTCAATTTCATTGTTGGACCGATTCCATTAGATTAACTTTCGTTTACAAAACCTCCTCAAATTATGATAGGCTTAGCAGGAAATGTTTGTTTCTTTTATATTTTTAGTGCCTTAGCAGCTTAATGCTTACAATATAACGATATTATTACAGTTCAGCAAAAAGTCAAAAGCTGTGTTATACCATCAAAAAAAAATAAAAGTAACCCAAAAATGGAAATCGAATTATGGAAACAGATCACGAAAATCCCTAAAGGTTAGGCACACATAACCTGGTAAAGATTTTTTTGTCTCGATTTTTTCAAACAAAATATGAATGGAGAGTCAGTATATTTGGTACTTACAACCCTACTTCATACTTATTGAAGAAGGGAAGCTATGAAGGTAAGACCTTTTGGGCAATGATTTATGTATAATTATGTCAAAAAAATCTTTCTGCTGCAAGGGTATATTTTTGAACTGCTCAATAAGAATATGAGATATGAGAAGTTGCCTACCCCCCATGGAGTTACCCTCCTACCATGATGGTCAGGTTGTGAGCAGGGCTAGAAATATTAATTTATTTTAAGATGCCATCATAGCTATGCTATGTATATAAAAGAAATCAAAAATTTTGTTTTGACATCAGATCAGTTGCCATGTATAAATTTTAATACAATTAATTTAATATTAATGATTTTAATCTATTTGTTGATGTTTTTGTTTACTTGCGATATGGGTACTGTGTGGGAACAAAAATCAAATTCCAAAACTACAATTATTGATTTTAGGAACCGCACGTATAAATGGCTACGAGAAATTTTTTATTCAAATGGAGGAAAGGGAGAAAAGCAAAAGAAACTCGATTTCTTGCGAGGTGTCAAGGTACACATACAGGTGCACAATTTTAATGGAGGAATTACGTCTGGATTTTTGTTCCGAGAGGTTTTTAACCAAAACCAAAAGTTTACTTCACATGTATTATAGAAAAAAATCAAAATGATTTTTAAAATCATTTATGTAAGTCTGCGGTTAAATTCTTCTAAGAAAACGGCTTTCTGGACATGGGTAATTCACCATGTTGTTCATATCTACAAAAAATAAAATGCACGACTGGGTCGCACGAACTTGCTCCTATGTAAAAGACTAAGAATTTCAAAAATGAATGTTATTAGAGAAACTGTTCATAAACATAAAATTCATTTTTTAAATGACTAAAAAAAAACTTCTTTAGTAGTTAAAGGTAAGAATAGGATGCCATGTGATTCAAGCAAATATAGATTTATGCAAGAACAAAAATTATAAGTATTTGTAGTGGTTTCTTAAAAAATAAGGTTTTATATAAGAAAATTTTAAAACACTTTTAAGAAAAAATGATGGTACGCCAATTTGAAGTTTTTATTATTGTATGAATAAAAATTAAATTTACAAAAAAAGTATTGAGCCGTTTTCGAGACATTGAGTTTTCAAAAAACAAAAAATTGATTTTTTTTTTTCAAAATTCAAAAAAATATTTTTCTTAAAGTTTTTAAATGCAATGTTTTTTAAACTTTTTAGAAGCTTCTCTTTACGAAATTTCATTAAAATCCGTTGTGCTAATAATGAGAAATTCAAAATTTTAAAAAATCGTTCTATGGTAGGTACACTCAGTAATGTTTTGTTTTCAAATTTTTTTTTATTAAATTACAGATATTAAAAAATAATAGAAAGAAAAAAAATTTAAGCAAAATTCTCGGAACCGTTTTCGAGAAAAATACGATTTTCGAAAACCATTTTTTAACATTTGTATGGAGGGTACCGTTATTTTTAGGTAAAATGAATTTATTTTGCTCATATATTGTAGATTATTTTTCCAAACTTTTATTTATCAAGTTTTCAAAAAATCGAGCATGGGGTTTTCGAAATATTGAGTTTTCAAAAAAAAATTTTGAAAGTTTTTTTAAAAATCCAAAAAATTTGGTTTGGAAAATTTGAATACACAATAATTCTCAAACTGCTGGGAAGCTTTAGCATAAAAAAAATGATCAAAATCGGTGGTACCGTTTTTGAGAAAATCAAAAAGAAAAAAAATGGCCCCAAGGGGGGTACCAAAACTACTCATTTTTTTGAAAATTTTTTTTCACCATTACCTAGGTTTAACTAAACTAAATTTTTTAAATTTTTTTTAAGAAAATCGCAGGGACAGTTTTTGAGAAAAAAAAATATTTATAAAGTTTCGGAAAAAAATCGTATGGCAGGTACCGTTATTTTTGGTCATAAAAAATCAAATCAAAAAACATCCGGGGGTAAAAAATCAAAACCCATATCTACCAAGTTTGAAGAAAATCGGCCGAGCCGTTTAGCTGTAATCGAACAGACAGACAGACAGACAGACAGACAGACAGACAGACAGACAGACAGACAGACAGACAGACAGACAGAATTGCCAGACCCACTTTTTTCGTCTTCGCTATCATCGTAATGTCGACTTTGATCAAAATCTCGAGTTCGATTTTTTTTACGAATGCATAACTTGCCTTATAGTACCTATAAGTCGCAAGTAAAAAGTGTTAGTAGCAGTGTATGATGGTGATTGGCCACGGTCAACGGACGGGATCTTAGATTTTTTTTTCACCAGAGCCAAAAAAAGGGATAAAGAAATTTATAATAAAACTAAATGATTATAATCGCCAAATCATAAATGATAAATAAAATCGGTAGACTGAAAATCCGAGGTTTAGAACAAATGGTAACCGCGCACTCGAGTCGCCGAAAATCGTGCTGAGCACGCAGTGTTCAGTCCAGTTATACCATAAGAGCAATAAAAAAAATAAAGGTGGAACATACTCTAAAATCAGAGTACCAGTGCTTGATTAGGTGAGAGCTCTTTTTTTGGCCCACCAAAATCTCCATCCATATCGCCGAATATATACCCGTAATAAAAAGTGTCACCTCCATAAGTCACATGCCCTCGCACCTACACTGATACATACATATGTATGTGTTAAAAGCAACCATTCGTTTCCTTGTTTCTCGTCCCGATCGCGATCCGATAAATTGCATAAAACTATTTTTACGGTATAATCGCCCATCATCCATATACTCCACTAACTGATGCCTTTGAAGCGGCCGCCGCACAGTAGGGCGACTTGTATGGGAGAGAGCGGAAAAAAGTACATAAAAACCGAACCACTTAACCAATTTGGGTGAAATTTTCAGAAATGAAAGTAGTTTTGGAAAGAAAGGTCCACAAAAAATTTCCATCCACTGCCACGCTCGCTAAAAAAACAAACTCAAAATTGATAAAAATCCAGGTTTTTTTTTTGAAGTAAAGATGGTGCTCTTTTTTAAGTAAGTTGGCCATTCAAATTTTCCACAACCTATTTTTGGCGGTTTTTACTATTTTTTTTTTTACTTTTTTGTAGTACTCGTATTTACTTGTTTTGTATGAAGGCGGTCACTTTTAGTGCGATAAAATCGGAACCACGTAACTGATTTAAATAAAGTTTTCAAATTTTATAAAGGTTAGGTTAAGAAAAAAAATCTGACGGTATCTGGACAGCCTCTCCAGCTGAGTCCTTGGAACTGCTGATGACAACACATTTCCCGGGTTGTGAGAACAGCTACCCCGAAACGCTTAGCTCCCCCATTGTAGCTCATAAGGAGCAAATCAATTCTGTTATAACAGGATATAGTATTTCATGTGCGATTAATACTTTCTCTCCTTACAAATCACCAGGCCCTGATGGCATAATCCCAATTATGCTGCAGAAACTGCAAGACTTGGCAGTACCATGGCTTGAAATGATTTTCAAAGGTTGTCTCTATCTCAATCATGTACCCCAGTCTTGGTTCATGGAGACATGTAAGAGTGGTCTTTATTCCGAAGGTCGGTAAACAAGGTCATGAATCCGCGAAGGACTTTAGACCAATTAGTCTGACATCTTTTGTACTAAAGACACTAGAGCGCATCCTTGATATTCACATCAGAGTTTTACTAGAGAGTCGTCCTCTTGAAGAATCGCAACATGCATACCTAAAAGGCAAGTCTACGGAGACTGCCCTGCATGAAGTAGTGCGTACAATAGAGAAGACGATTCACTACAAATAATATACCCTAGCAACCTTCCTAGACGTGGAGGGTGCTTTTTATAACGTCCTAACTGAATCCATTTGCGAATCACTTGCTCACTTTGGTGTAGAAAGCTTCATATCTAAATGGATTGTCTCTATGCTCAGTGACAGAAGGATCCAAGCAACGTTAGGGAACATAATTTCTACAAAGCATGTTAGTAGGGGAACTCCCCAGGGTGGTGTTCTCTCCCCTATTCTATGGCTCTTAGTCATGGACAAAATTCTCGCCAAGTTCAGAAGTAGTGGTGTGAAAACAGTAGCGTATGCTGACGACCTGGTTTTATTGGTATCAGGAAGGTTTACCACAGTGATTAGTGAAATTACTGAATTGGCTCTGAAAAGAGTTAGCAACTGGGCCACTAGTAGTGGACTAGGAGTTAAACAGAGTAAGACGGAACTGATGCTCTTTACTACCAGGACTAAAATACCTACATTCACCCTACCTCGACTTAACGGTCAAACTCTTTCCTTATCTTCTAAAGCTAAATACCTTGGAGTTATTCTCGACCCCAAATTGAATTGGAAGGTAAATATTGAAGAACGGGTTAAGAAAGCCTGTATTGCTTTCTATGTCTGCAGAAAAACTTTTGGCAAGAAGTGGGGCCTTCAGTCGAAGATGATTTTGTGGACGTACACTGCAGTGCTACGGCCGATTTTGTCTTACGGATCGATTGTTTGTTGGCCTGCACTTAGCAAGCGATATTACGTTGAAAAACTTAAAAGGGTTCAAAGAACGGCTAGCGTCGGCACTACAGGGGCTCTCAGAATATGCCCACCAGATGCCCTGAGCGTTATCCTGAACCTTTTACCACTCGGCCTTCATATCAAATACCTAGCGGCATGCAGTGCTGTAAGACTTAAAGAATCTAATTGCTGGTTCTCCAAGCCCTATGGTCATGGAAACATAACAAAATTGATTCATCCGGATATTTTCCTATCGAACACCGACTACTGCGTACCTCCTCTTGGCCCAAGCGGGGATTTCAAAGCCATTTTTCCAACCAGAGAGGATTGGAAAAATAATGTTGTTACAAAGGATTTCGATTCGATAATCTTCACTGATGGATCTAAGATGGAGTACGGTGCTGGTTCAGGAATTTTTTCCGAGTCTTTTAACATCTCCAAGTCTTTCAGACTACCAGACTTTGCGAGTGTATTTTAAGCTGAAATACTAGCAACCAAGGAGGCATGCAAGTTGCTCCAATCTAACCAAAACCAATTCAGAAATACAGCTATCTGCAAGCAAGGCGGCCATTAAGGCCATTAAATCATCTACATCTACCTCAGTACTTGTCCAGCAATGTCGAGACGAACTGGCGAGTCTGAACATTGACCTCCAGGTCACTCATTAGGGTTCCAGGTCACAGTGACATAGAGGGTAATGAACAAGCTGACGCTTTAGCTCGGCAAGGATCGGCCTTACATAGTTCACTAGCGGAAAACGTAAATATTCCTCCTCTTGGTGCTATGAAGAGAAAAAATCTTCTCGATTTTTCTAAATGAATCCAACCTTAGCTGGAGCAGTCTCACAAACTGTGTCATATCAAGAAAGATATGGCCTACTTACAACAACTCACGTTCTAACGATCTTATATGCAGACTCAGGCGCGACATAGCCAGGATCACAGCAATATGCACCGGGCACTGGCCCATAGGTGAACATGCAAGAAAGCTAGGCATCCCCTACAACCCACACTGCCGTAGTTGTAGAGATCCACAAGAAAAAGAAACTGTGGTTCATTTTCTTTGCGATTGCCCCGCCTTAGCAAATTACAGGATGACTTCCTTTGGGAAAGCCTTCCTCGATGACCCCAGCGAACTTTCAGAGACGAAATTCAAGGATCTGATTATCTTTCTGAATGCGACAAAATGGCTTTAGCAATCAATATGTATGTGTCGGCTTATACGTTAATTTTTTACTTGCGACTTATAGGTACTACAGTGAAAGCTCTAATAAGCGGACACTCATGGTCCCCCAATTTTTGTCCGGTTATGAGAACTGTCCGGTTAATGGAAAGCAATAAAAAAAACTTTTTTTTTAACTTCATATTAATTCTCATTAATATTGGATTTACGATCTACCTTGCCATTTTCCACGAACATCTTTATTTCTTGAAATCTCTGCAGCTTGTGTTTTTCCAATATTAAATCTAAAAAACTTTGCATAGATAAAATATTTCATGTCGTGGCTGAAAAAAAAAAACAAACTTTTTTGTCAAAGCGCGAACCAATAAGTTTTTGTTGCCCAATGCATTAGCAATTTACAACTTTTCTTGCCTCACCCTTTTTTACCGTTATTTTAACGGACTATGCTCTAGTGAAATAGCCAGCTGCATTCCTCCCCTTAAACAATTCAACCGTAATATTCGAACTTCTAGGAATGCCCATCAATTTACCTTTGAGCCCAACTTCGGACGTACTGTGAAGTACAGAGATTCGTTCTTCAGTCGTACTACGCGAATGTGGAATTCCTTACCACGCTCTTTGCAATGTTCAAAAATTCAAAACCAATGTACACCGTTAGCTCCTATCTAACCTCTCCCTTTTTTCCTAATGCTCACACTGTGTCTTTAACATATTAAGGGCATTCAAAAAACCTTTGAATGTGATGAATGAGTAGCTGAAGGAAAGGAAATGACATGTGTAAAAGCGAAACGCGATGAAAAAAGGGAACCATACCCTCTCCAAATTACACCAACTACCCCCAGTAACTAACTCGGGAAATCCCCTAATAACCTTTCAACATAACATCGCACTGTCCAGTTATTAGAGCTTCGCGTCCGGTTATCGGAGATTTTCTATAGATTTACTTACGTATTAAACATAAACTGTACTTAGAACAGATCTGCTGTTCTTTTCCGTTACATTTTTGAGAAAAAATAATCCCTAAATAAAATAATGTGTCCGCGTATGGTAGGTTTTCTATCTAAAATGGGCAAGAAAACGTGTCCGCGTCCGTTTATGAGAGTGTCAGTTTATAGGAAAGTTATTTGTATGAGATTTTTGAAAAAGAAGTTCGTTCCCGGAAATGTGTCCGTTTAAGGGAGCTGTCCGCTTATTGGAGCTGTCCGCAAGTATAGCTTTCACTGTATAAGGCAAGTTATGCATTCGTAAAAAAAATCGAACTCGAGATTTTGATCAAAGTTGACATTACGATGATAGCGAAGACTAAAAAAGTGGGTCTCGCAATTCTGTCTGTCTGTCTGTCTGTCTGTCTGTCCGTTAGATTGCAGCTAAACGGCTCGGCCGATTTTCTTCAAACTTGGTAGATATGGGTTTTAATTTTTTCCCCCCGGATGTTTTTTGATTTGATTTTTTAAGACCGAAAATTGTAGGAAACCAGCGGATGAGAGAACTTATGTCAGCACAGGAATTAGCCAGGCGAACAAACCTATCAATTCAATTAAGTTATAGCGTAGCAAAAAGCGTATTTCAGTTCCACGTTATTAAAGAAGAACTCATACGAAAAACAATAAATAGTTTACAAGGCAAAATAACTAGGCTCTATGTGAAATAAATAAAGAAAAACAAACATTTAGTCAGGTCAATAACAAACAACAAAGAAATGAAAGTCTGCCAAGGAAATATCGAATAAAAAGTTACCGCTCACTCATTTATTTTGTTCACACAGTTACACGAAGTAATCAAAACGAATAATCAGAAAATCTCAACTGTTATACAATAATGTAGTAACAATAAGTGAAATCACCCGAAGCTACAAAACACAACAAAACTACATGTTAGAACAGAGCTAAAACTCCAACTCGAATTGAGACTAACTTCAGTCCAATTGGATTTGATTCAATTCCAATTAGTTCCAAGTAGCCGGCGTCCATTGCAATTAGGTTTCATTAAGGAAGTAGGCAGCAGACATTGTTCTTTTTAGTCTGGCCGTCAAACACTTCACATCGCAAAAAGAAAATCGACGCAATAATTAATATTGTTAGTGGTGAGTTTTTGTTTTAAGAGATATAGCAGTAGACAAATATAACAAAGTGAATAATTTTGCCAGGATGTCGAGCCATACAACTTAGGCCATTAAAAAACCTTTTTTGTTGGCGAAGAAAATTTTACTACGACGAGAAAATGTCGACGCCGAGAAAAAGGATATAAATCCTAAACGAACAAGGTAAATTCTAGTTTATTAACATAAAATACGTAATCAGGTTAAATTCTGAAAAGAGAAATAAGAAGAAAATATAGAATTAGATAGCTAGGCGTGAATTCTTAAAACTAAGTTTTTTTCTTATGCCTACAGGTGCTACGACAAGAATATGGCGAGACCGTACAGCATAAAGAAATTTTCAAGATACACGTGGCGGCCAGACGATAATATTACGAATATTACGAATATTACGATTATTACAATCTTCAGATCACTTTAGATCTCATCATTTAAATATCATTTCGATTAGTTCGATTTATTTCAAGATCGTAATAAACATATTCATACCAGCAAGCCACATTTTTCTCAAGAATTCAGTTTATCTAAAGCAACTACACCGTGCATTTATTTTAAAGTCAAAAATTACATCAAAGTATAAAATCGTCGATATACTTACATCTATATCAAAATCCTGTTCTGTCTTGCGAACAGAACACTCGAAAATCGTTACGCAGTTCCAAGGAACATTTAATAGATATATATACTTACGGTAGTTCTCGGACACAACAAAAGTCCAGAACGAAAATTTCAAGATACGTCAGACAATACATATTGCATGAAAATCCATTCATGCGAAATCACGGTCACGTTGTCCACCAATTTTCTCAGCAGTACAGTCAAATCAAGTCACCTAATAATTAGTCAAGAATCAAGCAAGTCTATCTCACATTCAAGAAACTACAATCAAGTCCAGAATCACATTACGATCGTCGAGCAGAATACAAGTGCCGAAAGTGCATCGAAAATGGGCAAAGAATCACCTGTTATTCAAGGATATGATAAGTTGCCTCACGTGTTTAAACCTCAAGGATAAATAAAAATGCAGAGAGCTAAGTTACTAAAACATAACAAGCAAAAATAAGTATATTGATTTTTATGATATTAGTATTTAAGAATTAGTATTCTGAAGAGTGAACATAGTGAAGAAAGTTTATTTTTGATTCAGTTTTTTTTTTGATACGAGAAATCATAGAATCGTCTATCATAGATAGTCGACTCGAACGGCAGATTTGTTTCGGAGTTCTATAAGAAATCTTTTAAAGTCTTGAATTTTGATATTGATACGCGTAAAGAATTTTGATTTTTTTTTGCAAGCGAAAGAGCTATCATTAACGTATATTTGAAAAATATAGTAATTTAAAGTAAGTTTAATCGAAAAGAAAGTCTCAGTAAGAGTAAATTTGAAAATCACAATAATTTTCTATAAAGCCGCCAACGAGAGAAAGTAGCTGAAAGTATGATACAAGAATAATATAAATTTTTGTTCTGAAGTTCCTGTATAGATAAGTTCCATCATGATGATAACGTAAAGATAATTTTCTGTTGATTAAAGATTTTAGTAGAGTAGGTCACTCTTTAGAAGAATTATGTAAATTCTTCCGCTCCTCTGAAGTTTCCGAGTTGATAAATTTTCGGTCAAGAGAAGAGAAAGAAAATTGCTCGTGAGTAAGAATAATTTTAATTTGGGAACGAATATAGTCAATTTGAAGGTATCATCTTATAACGAATGCTGAACATCAATCATCTGAGTACAAGTGCACTTCTACAAGGAAAGTTTGGTGAGTGATTTTTATGGATAAATTTATTACTTTTTTATTTTTATACACTGATTGAAGATACATTAATTTACTTAATTGAACTATATTTCGAGTATTGGAAAGAAACGATTTTTTTTGAGATTCATATTTGGTAATGATTTTAGTAAAAATAATTCTACTATTTATTTTTTTTTTGTGACGTCCCTTTATTTCGGTATGTTTTGTAAGTTTTTTTTGTATCTAAACGGTAATAAGATATTTTTGCGAGACGTGATTGAAAGTAAGATTCTTTCAGTACGTCGTATAATTAGTACGAGAAATTTCAATATCTAGCGTGAAGATGAATTCAAGTATGAAATTTAACATTTTGAGATAATACGATCAAGAGTAAAAACGATAATTCTTGAAAACTTAAGTAAATAAGCTATACGAGCGAGCGGAGGTATAGTGAGATATAAAACGAATGTATAGATATAGCTAGATATAAAGATTATAAGAGAAAAATTCTATAGTATAGAGTAAGAAGCTAAGTTAATTAATATGAAAAGTTTTTGTGTATGAATAAAGTCTAAGAAAATTCAAAAGTTGTTATATGAGATTTTAGTAATTCAAGAATGGCTAAGAAGTTAAACTACAGTAATGTTTGAGTAAGTTAAGTGTTGTGAGAGGTCGAGAGAAGTTGGATAAACAAATTTAAGGGAAGTTTAGTTGTAAACTTCTCTTTTACGAAAAGGGGGTTTTCCAATAAAATATGTATAGAGGTCCACGGAAAACCATATAGGAAAACATGAGTTTCGGCTTGTTGTTTCATAGGGATGGGTGAAGATGACCAAGAGAGCACATCAACAGCAGTGTCTCTCAAATAGGGGGGTTTTCCAATGAAATATGTATAGAGGTCCACGGAAAACCATATAGGAAAACATAAGTTTCGGCTTGTTGCTTCATAGGGATGGGTGAAGATGACCTAGAGAGCACATCAACAGCAGTGTCTCTCAAATAAAGGGGTTTCTGAAATTTAGAACCGAGTGGAAACCATAGGTTCGTAGCAGGCTGTACATCTGATACGATAGGGAGGGAGTAGTTTAGGTTCAGGGGACATGAACATCGGTGTTTCCCCCATAAATTAACCGCGCAAGTTCCTGTTCTTCAAAAATATAAGTAGGAATGATCCGTACAGTCATTCTAATGTTCGATAAAATTCTTAAGATGTTTTCGGGCCCAGCAAACTTAACATTTGTTTTCCGATCCAGTACAGCAAGGATCAATCGGGTCTGTAAATAATGTAACACCGCCCACATTCCGGCTGCAAGATCCTCCCCTCATCCGGCGAGCTAAGCAATCGTGCACCCAGCAGGCCCAATGTGGCTGTCGAGTGTGGACAACCCTATTCGAGCGTTGCTTTGAATTTTTATCCAGAGTTTTGGGGTAAAGACCAGAGTAATGAGTAGAGTAGGGATAGATTCCTTAAGATAAACGGAGAAGTCGAAGAGTAGGATGATAGTTTCTTTTCTGAAACTAGAGTTGTCTAACATCAGCTCGAACAATTTTAACAAACTCACTCTAAAGCTCTTCCAGTTTGTTCTTTTGGATATGATCGATGTTTCAGTTGGAGTTATAATAGTCAGTTTGAATTGTAATGGTCAGTTTGAGTCACACAAATCATTTGAGTTATTATGCTCATCGTGAAGAGAAATAAAGCGTGTGAAAACTAAAGATAACTCGGCTGTGGAGTCGATATTTTGGTGTTTGGTAAATCGTTTATGCATAACATCGATGCGTATTCAAATTAAAGGTGAAAGATCAAGAGGTTATTCTAGGAAGTAGTAGGATAAGTTCTCGGTTTTTTCACTTCTGTAAGGAATCTCAAGGATATTTAGATAGATACGTGAAATTACAGATTCACGGAGGCATTTATTTTGTTATTTATATAAATAGATAAGTTCATTACAGATGGTGCCCTAATGTGGGGCCGTTCTAATTTATCCACGCGTTTATATAAGTATAAGGTATCTGTATCTGTAATCTGTAATAGTAAAAGTATCTGTCTCTGTATCTGTATCTGTATTTTTATTTTTCTCTTTATCCTGAGTATGAGAATATTATTTATATTCAGGATAATCATAAAAAAATAAAATATAATATTTATTCGTTACAGATGGCGCCCAACGTGGGGCTCGAAAAACTTAAGAAAGTAACAATAATATTTTATTTTTGAAAACAGAGCAGAAAAGTAAGCAAGATTTAATTTTGTGAAAAATTTTTTTTTGAGATAACTTTTTGTTAGTAGAGTTCACTCGAGGATCACATCGAGGGGAGCTAAATCGACTTGTCATTATCCGGAAGTTTTTATGGTTTGTAGAACTTCGTCTGTTGTAGTGAAGCCGATTGGTTGTCTTCGACCTCGAAATGTTTGGTAGTAAGCACTTATGTCCGCACGGGTTGTAATTTTACTAGTGGTCTGTTGCATTAAGGCTAAACGCTGAATTTTGTGATAGAGTTTAGAGTGATGATTCTCTTAACCTTTTGACCGGTGGTTAAGTGAACAAGTTCCTGACGCACGTCTGTTGCAGAAGCATAGAGATAATCATTTGAAATTCACTTTGGTAGGAAGAAGTTTCTCAAGAACATCAACATCAGTTTCTGACAAGGAAAGATCGAATTTGGAGAGATGAGCAGGAGATTTCGGTTGCATTGACCGGTGGTTAGTGAATAGTTCCTGACGCACGTCTGTTGCAGTGTGGCGAATATCCTCCATTTCTAAGAATGAAATCTACCCTTTTAACTTCGCGGAAAAGATCAAATACAATAAAAATTTTATATTTCGGTACATACTTTCGACGTAGTTAGTTGTATCGAATGTTTTTTCAACCACTTTTACAACACACATTTTTTTTTGTGAGGAGAAGGATATTGTTGTTATTCCAACTCTCCATCCAACTCTCGAGACCCTCAACAATTTATGATAAGTAATTTTTTTTTTGAGTTAAGTTTAGTATTATTTTTGCCTGGTGGCACCCTTTTAGTTTTTTTTTGGAGAAATTTTGCCTGGTGGCGCACTTTAGTTTTTGGAGAAAATTTTGCCTGGTGGCACCCTTTTAGTTTTGAGAGAATTTGCCTGGTGGCATCCCTTTAGTTAAGTTGCCTGGTGGCGTTATTGCAGATTATTTAGTTTTAGTTTAAGTCCGAAGAAATTTTGCCTGGCGGCATCCATATAGTATAATTTTTGTAGCATAGGAAGATTTAAGTAAGGATCATTTTTGAAGATAGTTATAAATTTTTTTTTGAGAATAGAATTAGTATTTAAGTAAGTTTATAGATCATTCTTTCGGTAGTCTAAATAAGGCCGAAAGTAAATGAAGATTTAGTTGAATAAGACTTTTTTTTTGAAGAAATAATAAAATTTAAGTATAGATATCTCAGAAAACATAGATAAGACAGATGAGTAGACGTGGTAGAGCTCGTTTTGTGATTCCGACTACACGTAGCTTGAGAAATAGACGACGGGACAGTATGCCTACTGATTCAGATAACAATAGTATTAGGAATAGTAATAACAATATCAATGCAGATCTCGGTACCTCCAGAGGTAATGAGAACGCAGAGAATAATGCAAGTGAGCACGATGAACCAAGGGCGCAAGAACCGGCGGCTAGTTCAAGTCTCAATGAAAGGAATGACTCAAGTCATTTTGATAGTTACGTGAGGGAAGTTGTGTCAGCGACAGTAGGTCTGAATCGAACGGAAGACCACCGATTTTTAAGAGAAGAATTAGCGCGAAATCAAGCTAACATTCTAGAACAGGTAGGAAATATCGTAAGAGATACTCTTGCAACAGTCTTACCCAACACACAACTTAATCCGCAAAATAGTGGGAATTTACAAGAAGCCATAACACCGGCTGAACGTCAAAACGAACGTAATAGACTTCGACCAACAGATACTCAACACATTCAGATGCAGACACAATCGTGTGAACCTAGTGTTCACCCAGTAGACATGGCTAGAGGTTCGAATGTAGACAACTTTTTAACTCAGTTGGGTCAAATGAATTTAAACGATTCTCCGTCAACTTCGAACCGACCTAATTTAACACCTTCACCAGCCAGCACTTATGTCAGATTTCCACACTATCACAAGTGGGGAATCAAATTTGACAATAAAGACATGTCAGTAGACGATTTTTTGTTCAGGATAGAACGCGTAAAGAACAGCTACAATGTATCTTGGGAGGAAGTAGTTGCAAATTTTCATCATTTTGTTAGTGGTCCAACTGAAGCGTGGTATTGGATGTATCTAAAGAATAATCCTAGGACATCGTGGATATCTCTTAGAATGGCGTTACTAGAACAATACAGAAGTCTAGAGACAGATTTCGAGTTGTCTAGGAAAATGTCAGATAGGAAACAAGGGTTCAATGAAAGTTTCAACGACTTTTATGACGACCTTATTAAGTTGAATTCGAGATTGAAAAGTCCTAAACCCGCTAAAGAAATCGTAGAACTCGTAAAGCAAAATGTAAGAAGACGAATGGGAGAATTACTAATAACTTTTAATACGAACAGTCTCGCGGAATTAGTATACGTGTGTCGAACAATAGAAAAGTTCCTTAACGGAGGCGAAAGCCAGCGTTGTAAACAGCAAACCCCACACGTGAATAACCCAGTACGACGACAAGTCCATGAGCTAGATCAACTAGCAATTGAAGACGTTCCAAACAGTTCTAGTACTCCATTGGAAGCTTTCCATAGGAAAGACGAATTTAAGTGCTGGAATTGTAAGGGCGTGGGTCATCTCTTTCGAGATTGTCCAGATTCAAAGAGACGCCTCTTTTGTTTCAAATGTGGGCGAGAAGAAACTGTAACCCCTAAATGCCCAGTCTGTTCGGAAAACTTCCCAAAGAGCAATTTCTCACCCGAGGGAGAAACTGTGAGGACCAACTACTCGGCAAAGTAGAAAATCCTGTAGCACCGCAATCTAAAGTAACAATATTACAAAAGGAACAAAAAAGTCTAAATAATAAGTCAAATATTACGGAAACTGAAAAAGTTAAAATCGATCCTATAGTGAAACCTTTACTAGAACGTCAAATACAATATTACAAAGCTCGTAGGAGAATTGTGACATTCCCTTGTCGCTCTAAGAAAATTTGGAATTTAAGAAAAAGAATGAACCATAAGAGAAAATTATATAAAGCAATATCTGCAGCTAATCTGAAAAGTACTTCGGACGATCCACGTCCATACGTTTCGGTAGAAATGTTCGGAAAGAATTGGTTAGGTCTCTTGGATTCAGGAGCAAGTTTAAGTTGTCTTGGCTCAGGAGGTTTAGAGTTTTTGAAGGAACGAAACATTCCTTACAAGAAGTTTTCTTCAGCTGTAGCAACGGCTGACGGAAAGAAACAACCTATTGTCGGTTTGGTTACGGCGACAATTCAATACAAAGGCAAAGCCCAAGTATTGGATTTATTCCTCGTGCCATCCCTAGCCCAACCACTATATTTAGGGGTTGAATTTTGGGCCTTGTTTCAGATAGCTCCTCATTTAATTTCATCTATAGAGCTACCTTCAGAGTCGACTACTGAAGCAAAAGAACCAACCAGATGCGTTTTAACTAACCAAGAGTCGAAGGTATTGGAAGAGACCATAGGGCTTTTTCCATCTTTTGCAGAGAGAGGGTTAGGACGGACTCATCTTTTAGAGCATAAGATAGATACGGGTGACGCAACACCAATCAAACAGCGTCATTATCCCATATCTCCAGCGGTACAAGCGTTAGTCTATCAGGAATTGGACCGTATGCTTGAGTTAGGAGTTATCGAAGAGAGTTCCAGCCCATGGAGTTCGCCTGTCGTATTGGTACGAAAACCAGGTAAGAACCGCATGTGCTTGGACTTTCGGAAGGTAAACTCCGTGACGAAAAAGAATGCGAATCCAATTGCTCAGATAGAAGGCCTATTATCTCGTCTTTCGGAGACACACTTCATCTCGAGTGTAGACCTGAAGGACGCGTACTGGCAAATACCGCTGGAGCAAAGTTCACGGGAGAAGACTGCTTTTACGGTCCCTGGAAGACCGCTCTATCAGTTCAAAGTGATGCCGTTCGGTCTCTCTAATGCCGCTCAAAGTCTCACCTACCTTATGAACTTGGTAGTGCCGCAAAACTTACGTGATCAAGTATTTGTATATTTGGATGATTTATTAGTCATTTCGAAAACTTTCAAGGAACATGTGGAAATATTGCGTATAATAGCGAACAGGTTATTGGAAGCAGGTTTGACTATCAATGTCGAAAAATCCAAATTTTGCTTTCAAGAACTCCAGTACTTAGGATACGTAGTAGGACCAGGTTGTTTGAAAGCAGACCCTGCAAAGATATCAGCGATAGTAGAATTTCCAGTACCAACGTCAATACGGCAAGTACGTCGATTTCTCGGCATGGCGGGATGGTACAGACGATTCATTGAAAATTTTTCTAGTGTAGCGAGTCCCATGACGGACACCTTAAAGAAGAGATCCAAGTTTGAGTTTGGTAAAGAAGCAGTGGAAGCTTTTCTAACCATTAAGAAGGCATTGACCTCTGCTCCTGTCTTGATTAATCCCGATTTTAACAAACAATTTGTCATTTTATGTGACGCATCCAACACCGGCATCGGCTGCGTGTTATGTCAGAAGGACGAATCAGGAGTAGAGAGGCCAATCTATTATTATTCACAAAAGTTAAACGCCGCGCAAAGAAACTACACGGTGACTGAGCGTGAATGTTTGGCAGCAGTGAAAGGCATACAGAAATTTAGACCGTACGTGGAGGGATATAGATTTTTGGTTGTCACCGACCACGCAAGCCTGAAGTGGCTAATGAGTTTGAGAGACCCAACGGGGAGATTGGCACGATGGAGTCTCAAATTACAAGGATTTGACTTTGGGATAGAACACCGGAAGGGTACTTTGAATGTAGTACCTGATGCTCTATCTCGTGCATATGAGGTAGAGGAACTGCATTCAAAGGTATTCCGACCGGGGACTATGTCAACAAATCCGACTGAAGTGTTGCATATCGATTTAGAGGATCCGGCTTTTAAGTCGGAAGAATATCTCCACATCGCCGAGCACATCAGAAACAATAACGAAAGACTACCTGATCTTCGAGTTTCGAAAGGTTTCGTGTATAAGAAGATCAGGCATTGTACAGGAAATCCGCTTCAAGACGAGCAAGTCTGGAAGTTGTGGATTCCATCGTCGTTGACCGATTCGTTGATCTCAAAGGCACATTGTCCACCAAGAGCTGCACATGGAGGGATAGCTAAGACTCTGTATAGACTCCGCCAACAATTTTTCTGGCCAACTATGGCTTCTCAAGTTAAAGAGTTTGTAGGTAGTTGCGAAACCTGCAAAGTAACCAAAGCTCCCAATGCGATTTTGCGCACGGAGATGGGGAACGCATATACAGTGGAAAGGCCATTTCAACATGTATATGTAGATTTTCTCGGACCCTATCCGCGATCGCGGAGTGGAAACACTTTCATAGTAATAGCGTTAGACCAGCTAACAAAATTTGTTTTTATCAAACCGCTGAAAAAGGCAAATTCAGCTGAAGTCATTAAGTTTTTGAAGGAGGATATTTTTCTAGTTTACGGAGTTCCTGAGAGTTTGTTGTCCGATAACGGATCACAGTTTATTAGTAAAGAGTTCAGTAAGATGGTAGAAAGTTTTGGAATAAGACACATAAAAACTGCAGCATACTCGCCACAGGCTAATGCTAGCGAAAGAATAAACAGGTCCATCTTAGCTGCAATTCGTTCGTACGTCGATACTCGACAATACAATTGGGAGGAACATTTATCTAGTATAGGTAGTGCATTACGTACTTCGGTACATTCTGTTTTGGGCATGTCACCTTATGAGGCATTGTTCGGACAGAGAATGATAGAACATGGAGCAGATTATAAACTTTTAAAAGAACTTAATGGACTTAACTATTCAGAGATAGACTGGTTACCGAAAACCGCTAAAATGAACATTTTACACGCACACCTTAAATCAGCTTTAGATCAAGCTCATGAGTCATATAAGAATAGCTACAATCTTAGAAGTAGAATAGTTAAATTTCAGGTAGGAGACATACTTTTCAAGCGCAACTTCATACTGAGTGATGCAGCGAAATATAGAAGCGCTAAACTATGCCCTAAGTTCTTGAAAGTGACAGTTCTAAGAGTTATAGGTAATAATCTATATAAAGTAAGAGATGAGAAAGGTTTCGAATCTATAGTTCATACGAAGGACTTAAGAAAATAAAGACACCTAGTAGGATACAGTAGCCCGGCTTCAGCTGTGCATGAGACTCTGCTTCAAGAGCAAACATTTCAAAGACTGTTTCTTTTCTTGTTCATTGAACGAGTTGGGAACTAGTTAAAAGAACAAGTTTTGTAGGAAACCAGCGGATGAGAGAACTTATGTCAGCACAGGAATTAGCCAGGCGAACAAACCTATCAATTCAATTAAGTTATAGCGTAGCAAAAAGCGTATTTCAGTTCCACGTTATTAAAGAAGAACTCATACGAAAAACAATAAATAGTTTACAAGGCAAAATAACTAGGCTCTATGTGAAATAAATAAAGAAAAACAAACATTTAGTCAGGTCAATAACAAACAACAAAGAAATGAAAGTCTGCCAAGGAAATATCGAATAAAAAGTTACCGCTCACTCATTTATTTTGTTCACACAGTTACACGAAGTAATCAAAACGAATAATCAGAAAATCTCAACTGTTATACAATAATGTAGTAACAATAAGTGAAATCACCCGAAGCTACAAAACACAACAAAACTACATGTTAGAACAGAGCTAAAACTCCAACTCGAATTGAGACTAACTTCAGTCCAATTGGATTTGATTCAATTCCAATTAGTTCCAAGTAGCCGGCGTCCATTGCAATTAGGTTTCATTAAGGAAGTAGGCAGCAGACATTGTTCTTTTTAGTCTGGCCGTCAAACACTTCACATCGCAAAAAGAAAATCGACGCAATAATTAATATTGTTAGTGGTGAGTTTTTGTTTTAAGAGATATAGCAGTAGACAAATATAACAAAGTGAATAATTTTGCCAGGATGTCGAGCCATACAACTTAGGCCATTAAAAAACCTTTTTTGTTGGCGAAGAAAATTTTACTACGACGAGAAAATGTCGACGCAGAGAAAAAGGATATAAATCCTAAACGAACAAGGTAAATTCTAGTTTATTAACATAAAATACGTAATCAGGTTAAATTCTGAAAAGAGAAATAAGAAGAAAATATAGAATTAGATAGCTAGGCGTGAATTCTTAAAACTAAGTTTTTTTCTTATGCCTACAGGTGCTACGACAAGAATATGGCGAGACCGTACAGCATAAAGAAATTTTCAAGATACACGTGGCGGCCAGACGATAATATTACGAATATTACGAATATTACGATTATTACAATCTTCAGATCACTTTAGATCTCATCATTTAAATATCATTTCGATTAGTTCGATTTATTTCAAGATCGTAATAAACATATTCATACCAGCAAGCCACATTTTTCTCAAGAATTCAGTTTATCTAAAGCAACTACACCGTGCATTTATTTTAAAGTCAAAAATTACATCAAAGTATAAAATCGTCGATATACTTACATCTATATCAAAATCCTGTTCTGTCTTGCGAACAGAACACTCGAAAATCGTTACGCAGTTCCAAGGAACATTTAATAGATATATATACTTACGGTAGTTCTCGGACACAACAAAAGTCCAGAACGAAAATTTCAAGATACGTCAGACAATACATATTGCATGAAAATCCATTCATGCGAAATCACGGTCACGTTGTCCACCAATTTTCTCAGCAGTACAGTCAAATCAAGTCACCTAATAATTAGTCAAGAATCAAGCAAGTCTATCTCACATTCAAGAAACTACAATCAAGTCCAGAATCACATTACGATCGTCGAGCAGAATACAAGTGCCGAAAGTGCATCGAAAATGGGCAAAGAATCACCTGTTATTCAAGGATATGATAAGTTGCCTCACGTGTTTAAACCTCAAGGATAAATAAAAATGCAGAGAGCTAAGTTACTAAAACATAACAAGCAAAAATAAGTATATTGATTTTTATGATATTAGTATTTAAGAATTAGTATTCTGAAGAGTGAACATAGTGAAGAAAGTTTATTTTTGATTCAGTTTTTTTTTTGATACGAGAAATCATAGAATCGTCTATCATAGATAGTCGACTCGAACGGCAGATTTGTTTCGGAGTTCTATAAGAAATCTTTTAAAGTCTTGAATTTTGATATTGATACGCGTAAAGAATTTTGATTTTTTTTTGCAAGCGAAAGAGCTATCATTAACGTATATTTGAAAAATATAGTAATTTAAAGTAAGTTTAATCGAAAAGAAAGTCTCAGTAAGAGTAAATTTGAAAATCACAATAATTTTCTATAAAGCCGCCAACGAGAGAAAGTAGCTGAAAGTATGATACAAGAATAATATAAATTTTTGTTCTGAAGTTCCTGTATAGATAAGTTCCATCATGATGATAACGTAAAGATAATTTTCTGTTGATTAAAGATTTTAGTAGAGTAGGTCACTCTTTAGAAGAATTATGTAAATTCTTCCGCTCCTCTGAAGTTTCCGAGTTGATAAATTTTCGGTCAAGAGAAGAGAAAGAAAATTGCTCGTGAGTAAGAATAATTTTAATTTGGGAACGAATATAGTCAATTTGAAGGTATCATCTTATAACGAATGCTGAACATCAATCATCTGAGTACAAGTGCACTTCTACAAGGAAAGTTTGGTGAGTGATTTTTATGGATAAATTTATTACTTTTTTATTTTTATACACTGATTGAAGATACATTAATTTACTTAATTGAACTATATTTCGAGTATTGGAAAGAAACGATTTTTTTTGAGATTCATATTTGGTAATGATTTTAGTAAAAATAATTCTACTATTTATTTTTTTTTTGTGACGTCCCTTTATTTCGGTATGTTTTGTAAGTTTTTTTTGTATCTAAACGGTAATAAGATATTTTTGCGAGACGTGATTGAAAGTAAGATTCTTTCAGTACGTCGTATAATTAGTACGAGAAATTTCAATATCTAGCGTGAAGATGAATTCAAGTATGAAATTTAACATTTTGAGATAATACGATCAAGAGTAAAAACGATAATTCTTGAAAACTTAAGTAAATAAGCTATACGAGCGAGCGGAGGTATAGTGAGATATAAAACGAATGTATAGATATAGCTAGATATAAAGATTATAAGAGAAAAATTCTATAGTATAGAGTAAGAAGCTAAGTTAATTAATATGAAAAGTTTTTGTGTATGAATAAAGTCTAAGAAAATTCAAAAGTTGTTATATGAGATTTTAGTAATTCAAGAATGGCTAAGAAGTTAAACTACAGTAATGTTTGAGTAAGTTAAGTGTTGTGAGAGGTCGAGAGAAGTTGGATAAACAAATTTAAGGGAAGTTTAGTTGTAAACTTCTCTTTTACGAAAAGGGGGTTTTCCAATAAAATATGTATAGAGGTCCACGGAAAACCATATAGGAAAACATGAGTTTCGGCTTGTTGTTTCATAGGGATGGGTGAAGATGACCAAGAGAGCACATCAACAGCAGTGTCTCTCAAATAGGGGGGTTTTCCAATGAAATATGTATAGAGGTCCACGGAAAACCATATAGGAAAACATAAGTTTCGGCTTGTTGCTTCATAGGGATGGGTGAAGATGACCTAGAGAGCACATCAACAGCAGTGTCTCTCAAATAAAGGGGTTTCTGAAATTTAGAACCGAGTGGAAACCATAGGTTCGTAGCAGGCTGTACATCTGATACGATAGGGAGGGAGTAGTTTAGGTTCAGGGGACATGAACATCGGTGTTTCCCCCATAAATTAACCGCGCAAGTTCCTGTTCTTCAAAAATATAAGTAGGAATGATCCGTACAGTCATTCTAATGTTCGATAAAATTCTTAAGATGTTTTCGGGCCCAGCAAACTTAACATTTGTTTTCCGATCCAGTACAGCAAGGATCAATCGGGTCTGTAAATAATGTAACACCGCCCACATTCCGGCTGCAAGATCCTCCCCTCATCCGGCGAGCTAAGCAATCGTGCACCCAGCAGGCCCAATGTGGCTGTCGAGTGTGGACAACCCTATTCGAGCGTTGCTTTGAATTTTTATCCAGAGTTTTGGGGTAAAGACCAGAGTAATGAGTAGAGTAGGGATAGATTCCTTAAGATAAACGGAGAAGTCGAAGAGTAGGATGATAGTTTCTTTTCTGAAACTAGAGTTGTCTAACATCAGCTCGAACAATTTTAACAAACTCACTCTAAAGCTCTTCCAGTTTGTTCTTTTGGATATGATCGATGTTTCAGTTGGAGTTATAATAGTCAGTTTGAATTGTAATGGTCAGTTTGAGTCACACAAATCATTTGAGTTATTATGCTCATCGTGAAGAGAAATAAAGCGTGTGAAAACTAAAGATAACTCGGCTGTGGAGTCGATATTTTGGTGTTTGGTAAATCGTTTATGCATAACATCGATGCGTATTCAAATTAAAGGTGAAAGATCAAGAGGTTATTCTAGGAAGTAGTAGGATAAGTTCTCGGTTTTTTCACTTCTGTAAGGAATCTCAAGGATATTTAGATAGATACGTGAAATTACAGATTCACGGAGGCATTTATTTTGTTATTTATATAAATAGATAAGTTCATTACAGATGGTGCCCTAATGTGGGGCCGTTCTAATTTATCCACGCGTTTATATAAGTATAAGGTATCTGTATCTGTAATCTGTAATAGTAAAAGTATCTGTCTCTGTATCTGTATCTGTATTTTTATTTTTCTCTTTATCCTGAGTATGAGAATATTATTTATATTCAGGATAATCATAAAAAAATAAAATATAATATTTATTCGTTACAAAATAACGGTACCCCCCATACGAATTTTTTTCGAAATTTTATAAACATTTTTTTTTCTCAAAAACTGTTCGACAGATTTTAAAAATAAAAACACAAAAAAATTTCATTTAATTAAAGCTAGGTATTTGTTGAAAAAAAATTTCTGAAAAATGGTTATTGAGGGTACCCCCCATGGAACCATTTTTTTTGTTTTTGATTTTTTCAAAAAGGGTACAGCCGATTTTGATAATTTTTTTTTTGCTAAGGCTCCCCAAAAATTTGAATAGAATTGTGTACTCAAATTTTCAAAAAAAATTTTTTTGGATTTTTAAAAAAAACTTAAAAATTTGTTTTTCAAAACTCAATATTTCGAAAACCCCATGCTAGATTTTTTTCAAACTTGCTAAATAAAAGTTTTTCAATATAATCTACAAGATGTGATAAAAAAAATTTTATTTTACCTAAAAATAAAGGTACCTACCATACAAATGCTAAAAAATTAAAAAAAATGCTTTTCAAAAATCGTACTTTTCTCGAAAACGGTTCCGAGAATTTTGATAAATTTTTTTTTCTTTCAATTAATTTTTACGATCTTTAATTTAATAAAAAAAATTTTGAAATTAAGACATTACAGCTTGTACCTACCATAGAACCATTTTTTCGAATTTTGAATTTCTCATTATCCACATAACGGATCCTAATGAAATTTTTCAAAGAGAAGCTTCTAAAAAGTCTAAAACACATTGCATTTCAAAACTTTAAAATTAATATTTTTTGAATTTTTGAAAAAAAAAATCTATTTTTTATTTTTTTTTTGAAAATTCGATATCTCAGGAACGGCTCAATATTTTTTTTTTGTAAATTTTATTTTTATTCGAACAATAATTAAAACTTTAAATTGGTGTACCAAAATTTTTTCTTCAAAAGCTTTTAAAAAGTTTGTACATAAAAGTTTTTTTTAAGAAACGACTACGACTTATAATTTTTGTTCTTGCATAAATTCATATTTGGATAGCATTTTGTTTTTGTCTCTTACTACTAAAAGAATTTAAAAAATAATTTGATCCTTATGAACAGTTTTCTCTAATAACATTCGATGTTAAAATTCCTAGTCTGTTACATAAGAGCAAGTTCGTGCGACCCAGTCGTGCATTTTATTTTAGAAAGATAATGGATAGAAGCGATCTTATTCTTATTATCGGATAAAAATTATGAAAATTCATGTTTTCGTGTTTATTATAGCGAAATTGACTGTATCTAAAGAAGTAACTTTTTATGTGTGGTAAATCATAAAAATAATGTAACCATTAAACCCTGACAAGTGTTAATTTACAAACGCATAATCAATGAATGCATTAAACCAGCGACACGTTATTATGTTAAGTGTTTACTACTGAAACTTGCATCAAATAGTGGGCAAACTTCAAAGCAGAACCAAGAAACAACGAACTAAATTTTTAAGACATTTTTCTCCGATTTTAAAAAAGAGGTTTTTGGAAAGAAGTATACGTTACGAAATAGAACCATATGTACACATGTATGTATGTAAAAAAAAACGAAAACAAAGGGTTAAATTTATATTAATATTAATTCTAAGTCATTAAAAATGTTAATTAGTTCGCCCATTTTACACCTAATTCTTATTGATGTAACACTTAACTCTGTTTTTTACTTTTTAAATAAAAAAAAATTACTAATTTATTTAATATTGTTATCATATATTGCTAGCTGTAAGTAATTATTGTATATCTTTCCTAATTATTGAATAAAGATTATACGAAAACAATACAAATATTCCTTTTTAGGAAACAGAAGTGAAAAAAAAAAGGATTTTTTTGCAAGATTTCGTAACTTTAAACCTGCTCACTGTGCGGATTTGCAGGTATTTGCAGCTAAATTTTGTTTGAATGTAAACTTGGACATTTCTAAATCGAGAAAATAGCTATCTCAGACCAGAGGGAGCTTTTTTTAAATGACTACAACTTTCCATTACTGTGGACTGAGTCTTATATTATGCTACCGTAATTCACTAAATTTTTTTTGCTGAGTTTGACCGCTGTATTGTATTATGAGGCATCCTAAATAAGCAAACAAAAAACAATCCTATTTTTAGTTTATCCCGAATAGACGTAACACCCTAGGAAATTGAAATCAAATTCTCACACTATTTCAAATATTTCGACTTTGAGCGCCTTTTTAGGTGTTAAGAGTTCAGTTTAGGCCCAAATCCTTAGTTTCTCTAGATTCTCTGGCTAATTTACTGTGAGAAACATGAATCAGCTAATCGAAATCAGCACTTTTGCAAAATCGAGTTTTGTCCGCCTTGACCCCACTGTGCGGCGTGGTAAAGACCGTGAACAAAAAAAAAATCGTAGTATCTGACGTCACCTAAATGTATGATACTTCGTAGCAGTCCATTTACTTGTGCAATGTTATCTACTCTTCATTGCCAATGTACATCATCAAATCGAAACTGCTGTTTAACAGTGTGTCGAGGACAGCTTGCCGCTCATCGATCACCGTTAGGAGCCGGTTCTGGTTAAATAGCTAGGGTCAGCTAAGATTTAATTTTAAGCGAAATATAAATATATAAAAAAAGGTGTTATACCCATGTAAAAAAAAAGAGAAAAATGTTCATAGGCCAATTTAGTTTCGTTTTGTTTTTATTTATTTATTTATTTATTTATTTATGAGCTTAATACAAGCAATCAAATCAAACATACTTAAAACTAGAATAACAATTAAGATCTTAAGACTAAATTAAAAACTAAGGAGCCAGAAAAAAAAATAAATAAAAAACTAAGGATTAAGTTAGGAGAGCACGTAGAAGGGAGGATTTAGAGAGATTAGGATCGAAAATGGTTGAGCTGTTGGCTTTCCGAAGCATTCTTTTAAATTCAGAAAAATAAGAGAGCGAATATAAAGAAGAAAGAGAAATTGATAGTTATTGAAAAAAATGCAGAGAGAATCATATAATTTATAAAAATCAATAATCCGATTAAAAACGGAATAATATGCGCGGTTAATTTCCCGTTAATTATGTAAATGGGTTGAGTGTGACCGGTTCGTATAGTCTTTTTGTATTCTCTTTGCCAGCTATATTGTCCAACAAATAACAGCATCAAATAACAGCTGGTTTGTTACACTGGTAAGTGATAATTATTGTACCTTCACATTTCATTCATGTCATACAAAACCATATCCTTGGATTGAAACGGGAATTATCCGATCCTTATTTATCGGTTAATTGTTGTCATCTAATTGTATTTCTTGTGTTATTATTTTTTTTTTCCAATAAAAGACCACGTTGGTCGAGATAATATTGTTTAGACGCGAATCAATTGAATGAAAACGAAACGAAATTTAAAGTAAGACCCCACGAATAATTAAGATCATATAATTAAGATTTCAATTGCTCAAATTTTTGATCATAATTTAATTTAAATGAATATAGTTTCTTCTTGTTGAGTAAGTTCACTAGGGCGTATACGCATTATTCATTTTCATTATAATTTGACTGTTTTTTTTTATTCGTGTTTACTGGCTTGATAAAAAGAAAAAAATTTTGTCTTGTTTAACTCCCACTTACAAATAGTATTAAACAAGCCTGTTGATTTATAGTACACGGACCATTACATCTCTAAGAACGTACACATGTATGAATTGAATCAAATGATTTGTAGAGTAAAGTTATAATTTCATAATAGTTAGTAAGAGTTATGTTGTAGATGATTTATAGTACATACATACATATTAGTATTCGATCTTCTTTCTTTTTCTTTTTGGTTTGTGAATAAAATGTAAATGAACTTTTATAATGAGACTGAGAATTTTTTTTTATGGATTCTTTAAATCATCATGAGGAATGTTGAATAAACCATGTTTCCATTGTAGAGATTTTTTTAGGAGGGAATGATTTTTTTTGACGGATGGACGAGGAAGGCAGTGAGTGAATTATGCGAACTATCAATTAAACGACAGTCAAATTTTCGAACTTCCGGGGCTAGTGTAAAATTATTGGAGTTACATACTGGCAATGTCGCATGACAATGAAGTCAATCGAATGCGGGATAAACTCAGGGGGTAAGTACCAACGCACTCTCCCCTAACAAGCTCAGGGTCGTCTAGCTTACAATATTTTTGGACCTCATTTCATAAACCAATACCTAGGAATAACACCTTTCTAGAGGCATGACTTTACGTAACACCGTCGGCGTCTTCGTAGTTCCTCAAGCAAGAACCACACCCGGCCGACGAGCTCGAACGTGCGACGCTAGCATGCCTAAGCTTAAGGCAACTCGACCACCGGACACCGCGATGACTGGGTTGGGCCCTAGGGTTCCTGTGACCTGGGGTTTCTAAGATTAGTAAATGGCGTAAGGGTAGATAACTGGCGCGAGAGATTTTTTTCATACTTTTACGTACGCGGCAGTGATGATTTGAAATTGGACAGCTCTCAATCGAGAAGAGATCGCAGGGTTACTAGGCTCAAAACTAATCCCGTTCGTTACAACTGTATATCTGTATATCTGTACCTCGACCTTCAGCCTAAATCGATGAAGCGATTTTCGGTGAGTCCCTAGAGAAGAATTGAACATCTTTTTTAGCTCCAAAACTAACGGTACCTGTCATACAGCGGCTATGCAAAATCTCCGCAGCCATGATCTACATGTTGTTTCAAAAAAAAATAAAATACACGACTGGATCGCACGAACTTGCTCTTATGTAAAAGTACTTTGGAATTTAAGATACATTTTATAAATATAATAAATTGATTTAATGAGATAATAATGTTCAAATGCATAAAATTGCCGTATGAATTTATGCAAACTTTTCGTTTTATTATTAAATAATGCGAATTTTAAGTATTTAATAATATTGATTTTAGGAAATAATTTCAAAAAATAATTGTTCATAGGTTTTGAAGATATTGATTTTTCAAAAAAAAAATTATTTTTTTTTCCAAAAATCCCAACAAATATTTTTTCGAATATTTTTATAAGCAATATTATTTTAAACTTAAGGAGAATCCTGCTGAAAATTTTTGGTTAAAATCCTTAGAGCCGTTAATAAGAAAGTCTAAAATCAAAAAAACCGTTCTATGACAGGTACCGTTAATAACATTTTGCCCCAAAATTTTTTTTGACCAAAATGTAGTCCATGTCCATAATATCTCACCTAATTTTTTTTATCAAAATCGTTAGAGCCGTTTTCGAGATAAATAAGATTTTGCATTACGGGTGTATGGGGGGTACCCTTAGTTTTGGAGCTAAAAAAAAAATTTCAATTTTTCCTCTAGGGAATCACCGAAGACCCTTAAGTACCGAGTTTGAAGAAAATACCTCCAGTAGTTTAGGCTGTAGTGAGAGGTACAGACATACAGACACACTGAAACATGTTTTTTGTGTACTAAATTTTCCTTAAAATTTTTATAAAAAAAATTGTTACGCAAATTGTTAGTATTTAATAAAATACATTTTAAAACGTAATTTAAAAATTAAATCGTGTATCGGTTTTCAAGATATCGAATTTTCAAAAAAAAAAATTGTATTATTTTTTTAAAAATCCAAAAACTATTTTTTCGAAAAAATTTTTAATACATATTTTTAAAATGCAAAGGAGCTCCTACATAAAAATTTCGGTAAAAATCGTTAGAGCCGTTGGTGATAAAATCGAAAATCAAAAAAACGGTTCTATGACAGGTACCCCTAATAACATTTCCCCCCAAATTTTTTTTTAACCAAAATGTAGTCCATGTCCATAATATCACACCTAATTTTTTTTATCAAAATCGTTAGAGCCGTTTTCGAGATAAATAAGATTTTGCATTACGGGTGTATGGGGGGTACCCTTAGTATTGGAGCTAAAAAAAAAATTTCAATTTTTCCTCTAGGGAATCACCGAAGACCCTTAAGTACCGAGTTTGAAGAAAATACCTCCAGTAGTTTAGGCTGTAGTTCGAGATACAGACATACAGACATACAGACATACAGACAGACAGACGGAATTGCCGGACCCACTTTTTTCGTCTTCGCTATCATCGTAATGTCAACTTTGATCAAAATCTCGAGTTCGATTTTTTTTCCAAATGCAGAACTTGCCCTATAGTACCTACATAAATTAATATCGCAAGTAAAAATCAAAATAAAAATGTTTTTACGGTACCTAACAAAGAAAAACTGATTTTGATCAATTTTTGTATGCTAAGGTTCCTAATTCGTATAGTATTTCATGTTTAAATTTTTAAAGAAAGAATTTCTTTGAGATTTAAAAAAAAAAATATCAAATATTATACCCGCAGTCATGGGGTTAAGAATACCCTTTTAATGTTAAATACAGTGCGGGCAAATAGGATTAGAAAGAAGATACCGATGTACATTGGTTTTGAATTGAATTGAAAGAGTATCGTAAACAAAACGTCGCCCTGGGGATTTTGATTTTTTGCTTATTTAATAACGACATAACGGATTTTAGTGAAAGTTTTTATACATAAAACTTTTAAAACTAATAAAATAAAACTTAAGAAAATACGTTTTAAATTTTTGATAATAAATTCAATATTTTTTTTTTTTAATTCGATTTCTTAAAATCGGGTCATTAATTATTTTTTGAAATTTTATCTACAGTAGTAAAAACGTAAATTTAAACTTTGCACACTTATTTTGTACTTTTGAACATTTTTTACTAATTTGGAGAATACACAATATATATATGTACATACATAGGTATATTATATAGAAAATCCTTCACTCAGAAAACTGAATTAGAGAAAAAAGCCCACTGTACTAAGTTTCTGATTATTGTTCCGTACATTTTCAATACAAACAGGTAGACTCGTTGAACTTATGAATGCTTGCTGCTAAGTGAAGAAACGAAGTATTCAAATGCGTTTGAATTTAAAAAAAAGCGAAAAAATACATACAAATGCAATACCACAAGCTGATATCACCTTTTTTATTTAAAGCCAAGTGATCTCTAACAGTGGTGTTACAGCAGGTAATGAAAGCCCTGAAGAGCTGCCAAGATAAGGATCAACACTTGATCTCAATTCAGGCAGACCCAACAGTTCAGGTCCCAGCATGTAATCTGAAACAGGTAATCGAGAGCAAAGTTTTAAATACAACAAACAAGAGATGGATACCTATGTTAAATTTATAGCCAGAAAACGATGGCATAGTTTCAACAAGCAAACGTCCGACAATATCATTGAGCTGAGTAAAAAGTTTCTATCTCTTCTCGTGAACATCATCACTGAACACAACATAGGCGACTTATGCAGAGGATGCATACGTGGAGATACATGAGGATACTCCTGACTACCTGTATCACAGCAAACACGCTATTCAAACTCTCGAAACTTGCACTTCTAATCACAAAAACTTCTGAACCCATAGACTTTTTTAGGCTCAGAAAGCAAAACACGTATCATCAAACAAGGGAACCAATGCTGAAGTACCTCAAGTTTCAAAACTTGGACCGCTACTGTTCAAGATTTATACTGTTGATCAACCAACCAACATATCAGGTGCAAGGACGAAGCTTTATGCAGACGACTTTATCACATAACACATCGCTTTATCACCAGAGATAGCTGCCAGGAGTGTCTAAGGCCAATTTTAAAAATCTATGGGAAAACTACCTCAAATAGGAACAGCGAAAAGACCGAACTCATCTGCTTCCGAACAACAATGAACGTGATGAAACTAAAGTTTCCAAAGAACACTGAAGTAACAGTCAAATCATCAATTAAGTACTTGGGAATCAATTTTTCCAACAAACTCAAATTCAAGAAGCAAGCAGACTTTATGCTGAATAGAGCAATTCAATCTCTGCAATCGGTCCTTCGGCTACTCAGGAGGCGAAATGGACTAAGTAAGAAAACAACTTATCCGACCCGTTCAGACCTACGCCTTTCCCATCTGGTTTACTATGTATTTCATCTACAGAAATGTAGAAGATGAAACATTTATGTATATATTTATGTAACATATGTATGTATCATCTAAGAAGCTGTACCAAGAAGCTAAATTGATATCACTGGACCAGTAATTCCTACAATTCTCCGGAAAAATTCTCGGGAACATGGAAGATCATCCTAACTCAAAAGCGCAACAACTCCTCCGGCATAAGTTAAGAGCCTAGTGACAAGTATCTATTTGCCCGAGCCATCACTGACGATAAATTTGAAGAAATCATCCATAAAAAAGCACCGGCTCGTGATTTTTAGTCTTAAAAAAAGGAAAAAAATGAGTAGGAGAGTAAAATTTGAAAATGCTATCTACCAAGTTTAATGAAAATCAGACGAACCGTTTCAGCTCCTACCGAACTGACAGACAAAACCGTGATACCAAATGTTTCGCCTTTCATATTCTTGTAAGTTTAAGTCTTATGAAAATCTCCAGATCGATTTTTTCTTTGCGAATGCATTCTTGTCGTATTATAATTAAAAATAAAAAAAACAATCAAAACGTAGAAGTGCAACTGCCTTAGTGTATTAAATGTTCGTCTCTTTGAGCCAATATCTCCACTCTGTTTCCTCATCCACCATTTATTCCGGATATGAAAAAGAAAAAGAAAAGGTCATATTTGAATTAAGCCCATCTAATTAAATTGGATGTAGTCAACGGCCTTGGCTTTGATGAAAGCATCGCTTCCCATCGATCAGCGAAATCAAGCATCATTGCGCATGGTTAGTACTTGGATGGGGGACCGTTCAAATACCAAACGTGTGCTGTTGACATGTGTTTTTCTGTTGTTCTTCCTTTCTGTCTGTCTCTCTCTCTCTGTTGTATTGTCTAAGCCGATGGCCTCAGTTGCCAGTGCTTTAAGTGTCTCTACTTCGTAGATTTATCTACGGAGTAGTGTAATATGTAATGTAATGTAAATTGGATGTCAAGTCAGCTTCTGTAGAGCTCCTTACCAAAATGTCTTTAACTCTATAATCTTCAAGGCTCAGTCCCTTTTAGTTTTTCATTCAAAAATATGCAAAACCTAATCACCCATTTCATTTTTCCAATACGGTTTCGAAAACTTAAATCCGAAAAACACAATTTAAGTTTCTGACCTTAAATAAATATAAATATTCGACACGCTTTGTTGCGGAAAAATCTAAAATATACTGATGCATGTAGAGAAAAACCGCTTTCATCTAAATTATGCGTCAGTTTTGATTGAAATAATTGCTTTATTTTGTGTTTATATTTTTTACTCAAAAGCCCTCGAATATCAATTTATGTATGAGCTAGCAGCAAAAACAACCACAAATATTATCATGAATAATAACCGCAGGAGTATACTTTCAGGATATGCTGACATTTTCATATTGTGGTTTAAATAAAATGAAAAAAAGTCACCGCTATTGAAATTAATAATAAAATACCCGAAATTCAAAACCGAAATATAATTAATATTAAAAACATTATAAACACCCGAAGAGGAAAAATAGGAGGCAATCAAAACTATTAATTTTCTTATAATTGGTTATTTTAGTTGAGTTTAATGTTTTTGTTAAATATGTTGGTTTTGTTTATGGTCAAAAATATTTCGATTCATAAATTGGAGGAATTAATTAATTAGAACTATTAACACGTGTTGGTAAATTTCACATGGAAGAACAGTTTGTTCGATTTTTTCATTCCATGTAAATTTAAATGCTTTAAAAATTTAATGAACAAGAGATATTAAAGGTCCCGGAACCTTGTGCATAATTTCTTGTTTATACTACTAACCGATCATATTTAAGACTCATGATACATTTGACAAAGACTGAGAAAGACAAATACTTAGAAGAAGTGGACGATACAATCAAAAGAACAATGATCACACCAAAACAAAATACAAAAACGTTATACCGTCGACTTCTACCGTAACGCGAACATTGACGGTGCCGTGAAATAACGCCGAGTGAAATAACGCCGAATTCAATTATTTCACGGCACCACCATTGACACAATATACAGACAAAAAAGTGGACTACTGAAAAGACTTTAACGCTTAAACCGGCACGGTTTACTGACACACAAGAACTGGAAATTAGGACACTCAAAAATTAGGTCAATCAAAAACATCAACCCGTCGATAAAGGAGAACTCTATCAGTTGTCCATTTATTTTGGGATAACAGAAATCGGGCATTAAAAATTCTAGCGACCGCAGTATGTTTCCACAAATTAATAAGCTCCTTAAAAGGAATGATCAAAACTATCTTCCATGTCTTAAGCTTAAGAGGACGAAAAAAAGCAGAGACGTACGTCTGACAGCAGGTATAGATCCGGGGGACACCGTCTTCGAAGACGACTTTCTTACTGTAGAATATCTCCAAGAGAGATTGGATACAGTAGTAGCTGCTTCTCGGCAATTAAACAAGGTGAATCCGAACCATGACCTGGAAAATAGAGCCCTGCTTGAGTATTATTTCTACCTTCGAGAAGAAATGATGCAATGGCGATCAGAGAACTGCTTTTTTACCGGGTTCAAAGATGATCATTTGGCAAAAGTTATTATCACTGAGGGAAACGGACCCCAGCTTCGACTCATTAACCTCCCCGATGGGTCTTACCTTGTCGTGGTGGGGAGGCTTAAGTCTATTTCTCCGGCAATCCAGCTGGGGATTTAGGCAACTATAAAAAAAAACCCAAAAATGACCACAGGTGTCACGGCCAAACAAAGAAAAACAATTGAGATAGTGTTCTTCTTTGCTCGATATTTTGGTTTTAGCAATCTTGGATAAATGATGTTAAAAATAAATAATCGTTTCGATTAAGAAAGATTGCTTAGGGCTATCGTCCCTTATTTGCTGTAAGGCGACCAAATACTAATAAAGGCTGCACAGGGTGTGTATATTCTAGGGTTGACAGGCTCTGGGTTTTTGCAATAACTTATCTGGAAGTGACCTCACGGTTGCGAAGCTCTACCGGAAGCTGTATTCTGGCACCATGGAAAATTGTGCCCTATAAAAAGTACTGACAAGTGTCATAAGAACGTCTCTTTACTTAAGCTATCTATGAGGTAGGCTTCCTAGTGGGAGTATCATGGTGGTGGTGGTTTATTCTAAATGCGGAGACATATGGTTTTCAAGCGTGCTTGAATTCAAGAGGTGTTAGATAGACCTCGCTTCAAAGGAAGAAGTGTGCACATGCTGCAACATGTCACAAATTGCCACTGAATAGCTTAGGCTGACTTGGGGTTAACGGTCAGGACTTAATCTGACCCTGATGAAGGTAAGCCTTCCGTGGAATTAAGCCATAACGGCAGGTGTCCACGTTAAACGAAACTCGGTTCTGTCTGTTAACTCATGTGTTTCATGTCCAGGGCCGGACAAGCTATACGTGCAAGCTGTGCAAATGCGCAGGGCGCTGAATTCAAAAGGCGCCTTGGGCAAGCGTTAAAAAAGCCACTACTTCATAACCACTACCTACCATCTTTTTTAAGTTTCATTTCTTTTTATAGCTCACTCCAATATTGGTATTTATTATATAATTAACAGCTGATTCTGAATTTAAAGACAGATATACATATATATATAGATACATATCAAGTTTTCCAAAAATAAGTCGATGTTTAATTTCCTATACACACCCCCATTCCCACAGTAAAAAACCTACATCACAAAATCTTTAGAAAGTGCACAATTTTGTTCGCTTAACAACAGATACCTACATATTTGCTATTTTTCTCTTTATCAATCCACTGTTACGTTATTCTTCACATTCACCATCGCGTGTATGAGTGAAGGCATTTATTTTATTTTGTTATCCCTCCCCTATGCAGTGTAACATAAAACAGAATTTCAACAGCAAATACAGACAGTTACCAGTTTGCAAGTTGATAACATGAGCACGATGCCAATTCTTCTATATGAAATCGAAGTCAGCAATGTTACTCAAACAGAAATTCTGAGGTACAAAATTCATACTCAGTGCGCAGAATTAAAAGTTGCGTCTAGGAATTTAAACTCTTCCGGTTGAGTGTTTCTTGTACTATGTTTTAGTTTGGCACTGGCCTCTGTTTATGAGTGAAATTTTATCACTGTCGTGTGTCGAGAATGAGACAAAGGGTTGAAATATGGAAATACTTGAGTGATGATGATGCGATGATTAATGTTGAGGTTTGTCGTTAATGAGTGAATCTGTTTTATTCAATTTCTCCTTTTCTCTATTTTTTTGTTCTTGCCAGATATTGTTTACATTTAAAACGGTATTTTTTGACTGGTCTAATTACTTTATTAACTTCCCATAGGGAGTTATTTGTCTATGTATTATGGTAAAAAAAAACTCAAAACAAAAGAAAGGATAGGGAATCTATATTTACAATAAAACTTGCTACGCTACTATTCCAGTAGTGTATACGAGTATGTATAAGGTTATGATAATGGTTCAAACATGAAAGGAAAAGAGGCTGGTGTTCAAAACAAAATTAAGTGTTTTGAACCAAGAGCTTATTTTGTTCAGGCTGCTTGCATTCCTTTTGGTTGTTGTTGGTTTTTAATGATTCAGCTTGCTGTTCATTGGTAGCTGTTAATTTTTTTGAAATTGCTCAATGCATATAAAACTTTGTATCAGGTTCAACAATGCGTTGGGACATACATATATACAAAAAATTTCGCTGGTTTGACCTTAAAACCCCTTTCTGAAACCAGATGGGAGTAGACTAAATGCTTTAAAACCATTCAAAATCTTAGAAGCTATAATATGAAGCTCTTATTGAAATATCTGAGGCTGGAAACGTTGAGAATAGAAACATGCTGTACTTAGGAAGTAAAATTTTAGTTTAAAGTTTATATGTTGCATATTAATCTAGTTTGATATTTAAGAAAAAAATAATGGCGCAAAATTTTAATTGAATTAGTTCGATGCTAAGGCTGTTTTAGTATGATACTAGGTTAAAACAATAATTTTAATCGAATATAGCATCATACTTCTCTACCCTTTTATTAAAGTTAAAATCATCGAATACCTACTTTATTTTTTTAGTATCGCGCTAGCTTCATATGACACTTTGACATTTGCAGACATCAAAAAAGGTTCGTGTACTTATTTTTTTAAACAAAATGTCGTTGTTTTAGGTGTGTTCAGAGCAATTTATTAAAAGGAAATTCTTCTAGTACGATACTAGTGAGAAAATGTTTAAAATTAAGAATGAGTTAGTAAACTACTATAAAGTTAGCAAATTGTTAAGTAGTATCATACTAATACCTTAATAATAGGATGTTTAAAATTTTGCGCCAATATAACTAGTAGGTATTTACAAACTCCGTCTGCTAATTTATCTACTAAATATGCTACTAAAAACTCTTTAGTGGAAATGCGATCAAAAGAACAATTCACTAACGTGCAATCAGCTGAAGCCATAGCTCTAAATCTATAAATACCATCACAGTTTCCTCAAATAACAGTTTTTTGAAACTAAAATTAATTAAAAACTACTTCAGGACCCCAAAGACTCAGGAAAGATAAGTTGACTAGTCAATCATGGCTATAGAGAAAGAGCTTGTCAAGTCATTATAATGATGATCTGGTAGCTGAGTTTGCTAAAACAGAAGCCAGAAAAGTTAATATAGCCGGTTCTATTTATTTTTATTAAAATAATAATCTTATTATTATTTCCTACATGAGCAACAATTAATGAGTTCATTATTTATTTGTATGTTGTTATGTTTTTGAATTAGTTTTTAAATATTTTTTACTTCAAAAAATACTTTTTTCAGTTCCTAAATTTTTGTGATATATTTTTGTATTATTATTTTTGTGATATATTTTTGATTTCTTAGTTTTAAATAAAAATCATATTTATTTTAATTAAATATAAGTATTATCTAGGAATAGGCCTCTTGGGGATCCCTCGTTAAAAAAACGCATTGCAAAGGGTACCTCTTGGGTAATGAGGAAATGACTTTTTCCGCCAATCCAATCCAAATGAGAGGCGCCACTGATAAAGCTTGCGCAGGGCTCTAATTTAGCTCGGGCCGGTCCTGTTCATGTCGATTATTAGGTGGACGATCTGTCGCACATGTTCTGGTGCAGTGGATCGTCTGTCGCATGTCGATGATTATGTGGATCACCTGTCACTATGGTACATCTCGTGAACCCATACTTTAGTTGTTTTTCCAAAATGCCTACTCATAAGGACTATTCACATGAGGGCCACCTATTACGCATGAAAGAACAAATTAATGTTAAAATATTTAAATTAGCGTAAAAAATAAAATTAAATTGGTCGTCACGAATTGTATCATTAATTTCAGAAAATTTTCTACCACTTTGTCAAGATTTTGTATAGAATTTAGACTTAAAATGTTATAAATCCCATTTATTCTTTTATTTGTCGGTCGTTGGTCGCTCTCATTTGAATACTCTTCTAAGCCTCTGGCTGATGGCCTAGCTCTGCACTGTACTTTGCTAGCATTTTGGATTCGCAGCAGAAAATGAAATTTTAGTGCAAAATTCTGGCGACGTTGAGGGCAACCATGGTACCATCAACCGTTGGTGTACTTAGACAGCATTTTGCAAAAGTGACAAATACAGGTTTGGAGCAATTCTTCGAGTAAAACGGTAAACGAGATTGAGATATTATTATTACTTTGGCATGTAGACGGACGGTCTCATGTAGCATAACGAGTGCCAGCGGATGAGCTGAAGAGGTAACGAGTCAGGTTGACTCTTACCTATCTTAACACCAAAACAACACAACATCCTAAATTTTTGCTTAACTTTAATTTCTAAAATAACGTAAGTTTAAAAATTACCACTTACCGACTTTACTCATTTTTACTTGCGATATATGTATGTATGTATATACATATGCATTTGTAAAAAAAATCGAACTCGAGATTTTGATCAAAGTTGACATTACGATGACAGCGAAGACGAATAAAGTGGGCCCGACAAATCCGTCTGTCTGTCTATATGTCTGTATGTTTGTATGTCTGTATGTCTCTATTTCTATACCTCGATCTACAGCCTAAGCCATTGGAGCTATTTTCTTCAAACTCCGTACTTAAGGGTCTTCGGTGATTCCTTAGAGGGGAAGTTGAAATTTTTTTTTTTTACTCTGAAACCGTAATGCAAAATCTTGTTTATCTCGAAAAGGGCTCTAATGATTTTAATTAAAAAAAAAGGGTGATATTATAGACAAGGACTACATTTTGGTCGAAAAAATTTTTGGGACAAAATGTTATTAATATTTTTTGGGTTTTTTGAAAAAAAAATCAATTTTTTTTTTTTGAAAAATCAATATCGAAGGGGTTTTTGTATGATTATATACGTGCAGTTACCTGTAAAGCTTCATATTATATTATGATTTTCACAAAAAAAAACCCTTCAATACATTAATACTTGACCTGTGTCAATTCTTTCATCAAAATCTCCCTCTTTATAATGTGTAACGAATTGTTGTCTTATAAACAGAGTACGGAGAAAAAAGAAAGAAACTGAATTTACAACAACAAACTTGGGGGACTAATAAAAATGCTAGTCCTCAGGTGACAATTGACAAACAGTAAAAAATAAATTGGGATGGACCTGATCATGTGGTTTCGGTAGCGTGATGCGTAGGGCATTGGCTTCTGAAGACGCTAGGTCTGGGTTCAAATCTCAGTCAAGGCAAAAAGTTTTTCGATTAAACTTGAAAGTATAAAGGCTATGTACCACTAATAAAGGAGTCTGATGATCGGCTTGGCACCCGTGAAATAGCTATAACTCCGCCAAAAAACACACTTGGTGATAGTCCATTCAAGTTGTTGTTGTAATATTCAAAAATCAATATCTTTAAAACGTGTGAACGATAATTTTTTGAAACTGTGTATGTATTTCTAAAATCTATACTACGATATACTTAAAATTTGCATCCCAAATTTTGTTCTCGAATAATTTTAAAGAAATTTCTTATATAAAAAATTACTTTAATAATAAATCGATTTTTAAACTTTGTTTGCATAAATTCATACTTTTCCGGAGATCAAGCGGCAATTCCATGCATTTTGAACATTTTTATCTCATTAAATTCATGTTTTATATTTATAAAATGTATTTTAAAGTACTTTTATATAAGAGCAAGTTCATGCGATCCAGTCGTGCATTTTATTTGAATACAATCAAGCAATATTAAAATATGTATGTAAATATGAAGATTGTAATATTTGTACGTATGAAATTTATTAACCCAATGTTTTCATGCCATTATGTAATGCAATTTAATCAAAAATTAATATGTAATACAAACCAAACCAATTGACCGATTTTCATTCTTTATACAGGTATTTATTTTAGTTGATCAAGCGATAGGTATTTCAGTGTAAAGAAGACCAAGGCAAATATTTTTTAAATCTGCCATTGTCCAATCTGCCATAATACATTTTAATTCGATGTTATTCTAGGGATTCCAACACGACTCCAGGAAACACAATCACGAACAAAGTTAATAAAACATTTTATTCGCTTCTTGAAATGAGGTATGTAAAACTGTTTTTCAATATAGGGACGGGCAGATGTACTTGTACATTAGGGTGCGTCACTTTTGTATGGCCGCAGAAAAGTACTCTTATTTTTAAATGTAATAGTGCTCAAAAGTTGTATTAGGGTCTGAGGTTTAAGAACATGTAAAAAAAAAATAAGATATCGTTCGTCTTTGGCTCGCTCAAATCGGTTGAAGTTGAAAAAAAAAATTTAATTTACAGTAAATTTTTTTTTTGTTTTTACGTATACTAAAAAAAACTAAATAAAATACAGAAAGAATTTTTGTCTTTACAAAAAGATATACCACGATATTGGGGTGGTTCCGTTGATTTTTAAGAATTTTTTTTTTGTAAAAAAAAAAAAACGATTTTACATAAAAAAATGATTTTTCTTCCTTCTTTTATTATTTCATAGCTTCTTTATCAAGTGTTCAATTTAAGCAAATATAAGCTTAAAAGTGTTTCCCCTGGAATTATCTTTCACTTGAAAGCCTAAAAATATTTTATATAATTTTTTTGTATCCACACGGTGCAATTTAAAACAACACATATTTCACATATCTCGAAAAATCAAAATTTTTTGGATTTCATCCTATTTTTGAGCAAGCCAAAGATATTAATTAAAATGAAAATTGTAAACGCAGGATTTGATTTTGATAAGCAATGCAACTTTTAAATGCTATTACATTTGAAAATACCATAATTGAGCACTTTGACACACCCTATTGTACATTAACTAGAACAAGTTGTTTTAATCCACGATTTTTCGTTTTATTTGGAAGGCCTAACAGGGAAATTGCGTGTGAAGTGTGAAGAAGCGACATAGTTCAAATTGCCGCCACTGCTTCGCTGGGTGTCCCGAATATGAGGAGTCTAATATTCGGTGGTTTTGGAGTAATAGCTTTAGTTATTTCGATTTTATACACCTGGTGAAGGCTTATTGGCATAGACTTGCAACATAAGCAAAAATTATCTGAAAATGTGGCTGGAATTTAAGAGAGTCTTGGAAAAAAAAGTTGATTGATACAAAATCCTCCTTTATGTTTAAGGTGTACATTAATAGAAGAATTTCAATTAAACTGCTGTCATACCGGCAATCTATTCAGCCTTCGCCATACAATACTTATTCACATAACTATCATCTTTAAAGTGATGTCGCTGCGTGCGCCATGGGGGAAAATATGGGACCAATTTCGATCACAAAGCTCATCTTTTGTACCGATCAATTTATGTTAGCTTGCTCTTAACAATTTAGGTGAATTTAAGACAAAAGAGCGAAACTCGAAGTTGTTTCTTAGAAAAACATATCCCAAGCATTCCTTTGGCTTCCACTTTGATACCAGCTTCTTGAATATAGGTAATTCTGCAGATAATCTAAGGTAAGCAATCTCTCCCTGCTGACTCATGATAGGACAGTCGCAAAAGTTTGGGGAAAGAAGGTATCTTTACCGAAGCATGATCATGTTGGTCAATAAAGAACCCCTTGCCCCATTGACGCAGGCTAAAGACATGACAATATTTGGTTTTGAGATGATAAATCTACGAATATACCGAAAAGACTAGGTAGACGCGGAATGTGTACTTCCCTTGCCCTTCGAAGATATACCTGTTGTTCAAAATCTTGGTGCATCGATTACCTTCCCAACCATGGAAGTTAAGCCTACTAAGCATACAGATTATACCTGAATGCGTTCATGCTGTGAATTTTATTTGTTTTGATGACAGCTTCTAAGTGATGAGCCCAACTGTCGTGGGTGTGTTTTAGACTAGAGGTCGAAAAACGCTTTCTCTTGAGTACAGATAAACCTTCAACTCTCCATAAATGGCTCGGCCTCCCTTCTTCTTCGTCTATCCAGAAGAAGATATGATTCAAGAACCGGATATTGGAAAATCCATGGTTAAGGGACTAAGGACTTCTTGATACCACGCACTGTTTGCACCAGACAAAGGTAACATTAATGTATTTTTTAGCCTATTATTTTAGCGAAATAAATATCTTCGGCATATCATGGCCACGACTATCTTGATTCTCTTTCAAGACACACTCTGGTGAGAATCATCAATCAAGAAGAACAGCAGAAGTTCATCCTCATAATTTTGAGTTATGATAACTCCCATGACAGAGTTTAAGGAAGTATTGATATCGCCGATATATCGCATGCTTAATGGAATACTGACCCATTAGGAGATAGCTCAAAATTGAGTTACGTACAGATACAGGCTTTTGTAAGCCTCAGATCTCATGAATTGTTTATCATACTTTAAGAATACCAGTCATCATCATCGGCTCGACAACCGGGTTCCGGTCCTGGCCTCTTTCAACAAGTCTCTCCACCTATCCCGGTCTCTAGCCGACGCCATCCAGTTGCGCACCCCAAGGCTTCGGGCGTCCTGGTCTACGCCATCTCTCCAGCGCAAGCATGGTCTACCACGCTGTCGTCTACCATAGAATGTACCACAAAGAACTTTCCGAGCAGGTTCCTCTTCGCTCATGCGAGCTTGGTGTCTTGCCCACCGGAGTCTACCGAGCTTAATTTTTGTCACGATATCTGCTTCAAGGTAGATTGCGTACAGTTTATGATTGTACCGTCTCCGGAATCGTCCTTCCTCACATACGGGGCCAACAATTCTCCTTAAGACTTTTCTCTCGAACGCAGCTAAGAGGTCTGAGTGCCTTTTGCTAAGCACCCAAGTCTCGGATCCATATGTGAGTACTGGCAGGACCATGGTCCTGTACAGCAGCAGTTTTGAAGTTATGGTGAGATTTCTGGATTTGAAGAGCTTTGACAGACTATAGTAGGCTCTGTTAAATTTGAGAAGCCGCCCGCGTATTTCTTCTTCTATATTGTTATCGGCTGCTACTATTGACCCAAGGTATTTAAAGGATTGCACCACTTCAAATTCGTGCTCCGCAACCTTGATTGTTTGACCAACTGTTCCTCTCGCATTCGACGCCACCATGTACTTTGTTTTACCTTCACTAATGTGCAGCCCCAGATTTTGTGCCGCCTGCTCGATCTGGATGAAGGAATCGTGTACAGCTTGTTCGGTTCTTCCGATGATGTCAATGTCGTCTGCGTAAGCCAGTAACTGGCTGGACCTGTTGACGATGGTCCCTCTTGTTGCCGTGCCAGAGTCACGGATTGCTTTCTCCAACGCCAGGTTGAAGAGGAGGCAGGCCAAACCGTCCCCTTGTCGGAGTCCATTAAAGATTTTGATTGGTCTGGATAGCAATCCGGCTATTTTTACTTGGCTTGTTACGTTGGTCATGGTCAACCTACATAGTCGTGTCAATTTATTTGGGATGCCGAATTCTCTCATGGCTTTGTAAAGTTCTACCCTGGCTATGCTATCATAGGCGGCCTTAAAGTCTATAAACAGATGGTATGTTGGGATGTTAAATTCTAGACATTTTTCCATCGCCTGCCTAAGGGTAAATATCTGATCAGTTGTTGATTTGCCTGGAATGAAACCACACTGATATTGTCCGATAACGGTTTTAGCGTATGGGGTTATCCGGTCTTGTAGGATAGAGGAGAGTATCTTATAGGCGGTACTCAACAACGTGATACCTCTATAATTGCTGCACTTTGTGACATCTCCCTTCTTATGTATGGGGCATATTAAACCTTTTCGCCAGTCTTCTGGCATTTCTTCCTGCTCCCATACGTGCACTATAATATCATGAATTGCTTGACGTAAGGCTGGCCCGCCCTGATGAAATAATTCGGCTGGTATGCCATCGGCTCCCGGGGATTTGTTCTGTTTAAGCCGGCCTATAGCCTTCTCAACCTCTTCTATGCTTGGTGGCGGCAACATAGAGTATTCTTCTTGAAGTAGTGGAGCCTCCACTTCTGCAGTGAGCTGACCATTTAGCAATTCATTAAAGTACACTTCCCATCGCTCCAGTATGCTTTCAGGATCGGTGATCAGATTTCCCTCTCCGTCCTTGCAGTATGTGCAGCGTGGTGTGTACTGCGTCATGTTTCGGACGGATTGGTAGAACTTCCGCGCCTGGTGCGGACCTCGCTCTCGGCTATTTTCTATTTCACAGATTAGGTTCTTCTCCCAGGCTGATTTTTTTTGTCTGTGTAGCCGTTTTTCTATTCTTCTGAGCTCTTTATATTCCTCTTCGCGTGCCCGCGTTCTATGAGATTGTTGCATTGCTCGGTACGCAACATTCTTACGTTCAGTAGCTAGCTTGCATTCATCATCAAACCAGTCGTTCCGATTTTTACGACTGCTGCCTAAGATGGAGTTGGCAGTACTAATGACAGTATTTTTAAGACGTGTCCACTTTTCATTTACGCCCAGCATACTGGCTCCAGGACTTACTCTCCCTAAGTCAGGTGTTTCTAGGGCGAGTCCTAACGCATTACCAAAGGTGTTACTGGTGTTTTCATTGCGCAGGGCAGTCGTGTTGATTCGAACCTGATCGGCGGATGCAATGCGTCTTCGCAAGGCAATCCGCCCTCGGAAAACCATACCAACAAGATAGTGATCCGAGTCGATATTGGCACCTCGGTACGTTCGTACCGTCATCAAGTTCGAGTAGTGGCGACGGTCTATCAACACGTGGTCTATTTGGTTACGAGTGACTCCATCAGGTGATACCCAGGTGGCTTTGTAGATATCTTTACGCGGGAACCTGGTACTCGCAACGACCATGTTTTTCGATGCTGCCAATTCTAAGACTCGAAGTCCATTGTCATTAGTGTTCTCATGCAAACTATGGGTGCCTGCGTAATGCCTGAATACCGGCTCCCGACCTATTTTTGCGTTCAAATCCCCAAGGATGATTTTAACATCATACCTTGGACAGGCATTGAGGGCCCTCTCGACTTGTTCGTAGTAAGTCTCTTTTTCTTCGTCTGAGGACTCCTCCGTAGGTCCGTGAACGTTAATGAGGCTGATGTTCGTAAATTTGCCTCGCACGCGAAGGGTGCATAGCCTTTCGCTTATAGCGTTAAAGCCGATGATGGTAGACTTCATTTTTTCGCTGACTAGGAAGCCTACCCCGAGCACATGGTGTTTTGTATGACAGCTATAGTATATGTCATATTCCTTCTTCTGTAGAACACCATTCCCTGTCCATCTGATTTCTTGAAAAGCTGTTATGTCAGCTTTATATTTTGACAGGGCATCGGCTAGCTGCTGAGCAGCTCGAGCTCTATAGAGCGATCGTACGTTCCATAAGAAAATTCGTAAATCGTTTTTCAGCCTGATCATATTAGCCAAACCTTTTTAAAGGCTTGTTTCTAGCGGCCGCCACGGAGAGGCTATGATCAGACTTCCACCAGTCCCGAATAGTTACGGCACGTGCATGTTTTCGTATGCTACATGTTATTCCCCCTATTCGTCTGATGGCTGACCGCCTAAGAATACCAGTATTCATGATTAATTCATGAATTAGTTTTAATTTTATTCGTCAACAAGTAGGACAAATCCTCATAGCAAGATCTTTTTTTGCAACTTCCAAAAATCTTTTTTTTCGAGTTAGGTCAGTATTCCATTAAGCATGCGATATGTGAGACTCTTTTTGATTGAACTCCATAATAGTTATTATAACAGAACACTGTGCTATAGGCACGCACGCAACTTGGCTTGATATTTCTTCAAACGATTTCTGCAAAAGCTACAATGAAGGAAAAGAAGATTACCTTAGCTGTACATGTCCTGCTCTTTCCCAAAGACGCAGGCTCCATTTTTGTGACTTCTGGGACAATGATCCTAACGATCTAGTAAATGTAGATATATGTATTCTTGCGCGCTTCATAAGGCAGCTTAACGCACAATTTTTGTTTCTTTTTTCAATCAGTGCTGGCTCGGAGCAGAAAGAGCAGAATGCTGAGCTCAGACAACATCTATAAGGCAAGTTTTGCATATGGGAAAAAAATAGAGCTCGAGGTTTTGATCAAACTTGACAATAACGATGATAGAGAACACGAAAGAATGCATCCTGCAACTTTATCGGTGGGTCGTTATGTCTGTATTTAGACCAATAATCTAAGCTGCTGACGCGATTTTCTTCAAACTTGGTACTTAAGGGACTTCGGTGATTCCCTGGGGGAGATATTATTTAGCTCCAAGACTATTTTTACCTGTCACCCAGCCGTTATGAAAAATCTTATAAACAAGGTGACGCAAAATTCATCATCCAATTTTGTGTTTGTATTACTTTTTTTTTCTAAATAAAAAAAAATAATTTTGAGTAATGGGAATCTTTATGTGGAACTTGTTGAACTTTTGCTTTCCAGCCGAGGTTCTGCTCGCCGGTCTCGTCAGGGTCGTCGTGAAAAAAACACGAAACTCCAGATTTAAAGGTCTTCAAACCTTATTACAAAATCTTTATTGGAAACAACTCTTAAATCTATAACATGCAATATTCTGCTATTAATATTTCACTTAGTTCGGGTAATTGAACGGTGCACGGGCATACACTCTTCTGGCTTCTGGCCTAGCTGCCTCGTATCAGTTATACTGCTCGCTGATGATCCGGATCTGGTACTTGATTACAGGTATTCTGGCTTCTGGTGATTCGGCCTCAAACAGGGCCTTTCATGCTGATGTCGGGTTCCTGACGGGATCTGTAGGTATAACGCCCCTGGTGGCACTTAACAGCAGGCTTACGCTCTGGTAGATCAGCAGGTTCAATGCCCCTGGTGGCACTAAACAACAGGCTAACGCTCTGGTAGATCAGCAGCTATAAGGCCCCTGGTGGCCTTGAACATTCAGGCTAACGCTCTGGTAGATTAGCAGGTTCAAGGCCCCTGGTGGCAATAAACGGTAGGATAATGCTCATATAGAATGGAGTAGCATGGAACGCTTCGTTACAAACTCTAAAATTTTTCCTGTTGAGTAAAAAAGGTGTTATCCGTCAGGGAGATGCACTCAGTGTTGCTACACACTTGTGCCCGTTTTATCGCAAGATTTCTGGTTATAACTGTTCGCATTCCTGTCGAATATTCTCCTAAAAGGCTGCGATTGTCAAAAAACGCACATTGGTTTTCAGTGGAACAATTGCATCACACTTGGATTTTCAGTGCCATAGAAAAGAAGATTTTGCTTATTGACGTAAACGCTTAAGTGAAAATGCTCCTCGTCACTCATGATGATTTTCGATACAAAATCATCATCTTCGTTATTGAGATTGAGGATGGCTTGACAGTAGTTCACATGCGACGGACGGTCAGCAGGCATTAACTGATGCACTGTTTGCACTTTGTGTGGGAACTGTGGGGTCCGTGTTGTTATGTCCAATTGCGTAGCCCGTCGTCTGGTTGATGTTTCTTCGTTCTCAGCAACATAGGCAGCCACAACCGCGATATTCTACGTCGAACGACCAGTCCGGTGGCGGCCATGTCCTGCATGGTATCCTGTGATTCCAGTCTGTTTGAGTGGATTAGCTAAGCGCTGGAATGTTTGCCCAGTTGGCGCGACAAAATAAGGAAATCGACGTCGAAATTCACTCTGCACTTACAACGACAGATAATAATTGGTCCAACAAATTCGACAAAATTATTCTACGATCTTGAGGAATATGCAGCTGTCTAGCTGACAAACGTCAAATATGATTGACGTACGACGCCATTTGCAAGAATTATAACATCTTGCGATAGTGTGATTAATATTGCGCCACCGAGTACTAGAAAAAGTGCCTCAACATCAGCGTTTACATTGCCAATTTTCAAAAAACTTTTTATTCAGCATTTTTCCAATATATTCTTTGTTTGAAGTTTTTAAAATTCAAAAGTCACACAGATATAATTGACAAACACTTTTATTAGACTCCTTCACAGGAAAATGTACAATTTTCGTATTTGTTTGTCTAAGAAAAATCACAACAACTTACTACAAATTTGCATTCTTTGCCTTGAAGGAAATAAAAATCAAACTTTAATGGAAGGATTCCTTCACATAGGGGAGTCTTATGTGCGTAAGAAAACCTTATGCCCCACACAACAAACATCCACCTCCTGTTCTACCCTTAAGATTATTTACCTACTTTAAATCTGAAACCTACCTACTATTATTTCTGAAACCCGGAAAACTCATATCTTACGAATACAAAAATCTCTACCTACACACACATATACTCAAACTCGTATGTAAGAGTATGACAACAAAATACAAAAATTGCTCCACATAGAAAATTGTTATTATGGTAATGCGAAAGGCAATTTTCGAAAGTGTTTCTCTTCCAAAAGAATTAAGGAATTTTCAGCCTTTTATCTTTTGCCCTTAAACAACAGCTTTTGATGGGACTTTTCAATAAAACTTTAAATGAGAGAATTTTAAAGTCTAATTTAAAGACTTTAAACGGTCCTTAATGAATAATTTGTCCATGAGCTTAGTGCTGAGTTTATTTCCATAATCAAGGCTAATGATTTAAAATGACGTGAGAAATTAAAAGTTGATGTTTGATAATGTGTGTGTGAGTACATATACAAGAGATTACCTTTAATTAGTGCGGCATAAAGCCAAAACATGGATATATTTAATTTGAGCTGATTTTATAGAATAGTATTATTTTGAAAAATTAACAACTTTATTAATGAAAAAACATAAAAACATTATCTGCAACATAGCACACATGTTAACTGTCATGCGGATAGGGACTTTTTCCATTTTCTTTGTTTTACATTTTTACGCATTTATTAATAGAAATACAAAATTAACAGATAGGTAATTGCTAATTAGCTATTGTTCTTCATTTATTAATATGCGGAGCCATAGTTGGTATTGAGTGAAAAAATACTGAAAAAACATGTTTTTGTGGAAATTTAAATTACCTTGAAATATCAGCTCGACATCTGTTCTCCATATTAAATGTAGTACTTTCAACAAACTGACCTCCTATCGATATTATCTTTGCTCTGAAATTGAAAAAAAGAAAAAACAAATTATTGCAAATGGGTCAGGGCCCATTCATAAAAATTAACACAAACAAACAAGTACGTTTATTCGTAGGTAATTATATTTATTTTAATCACATGAACTCGTGATAATAAAGATAACATTTTATTTTCCTGGCAACATGTAGTCAGTAACTAAAGGGTTTTTCAATAAGGGTGTGTAGATGTAGAAATCGAATTAAACAAGCTGTGTGGGAGGTATTAACAAAATTTATTTGGAAAGCACATGTATGGCCATTATGTATGAAATGTAACATCGTTCAAATGCCCACCTCGGACTTTTACGGTGGGTTCCACGGTTCAGACTGGTTCATATTTCAATGATTTTTCGCAAATAGATAAGAGGTCAATTTGGTGGCCAATTCCCTCACATAGTTCATGCAGAAGTCAATCGTGACATCCGTTGTGTGGCCCCTTTCTGTTGGGACCACAAGTCGTGTACGTCCATATGGTTCAATTTGGGCCATAAGAAATTGCCTATCATCATTTCTCACCAACATCGAATCCACTACAAACGATAACTTTTTTGAGGATGCACTGCCATCTGTTAAAACCTGTGTAGGTCATTCCATATATGGCAATTTTTCTTGTTAACACAACCATTCATTCAAAAAGACGCCTTTGTCGATGGAGATGGAGTTCTCTACCAAACGCTCAGAAGCCCAGTTAGCGAACGAACGGCACGGCGTTGTGTATGGTAATTTTTCTTTGGTAAACTTTGAGCTCCTGAAGCAGTTGCATCTTGTACGGATATAACCGAAGCCCTAACGTAAGATTTTACAATTTGAAGTCTACGAAAGACCGAGTTCTTACCAGGAATTGACAGCCTTGATCTCTGCTGTACACATTTACGTATCATTCTTGGGAGTGGCCGTGGCACGATGGTTGTGTGCTCGCCGGTCAACCTCATGATCACAGGTTCGATCCCTGCCGTCGTCGTCTATGTCGTTTTAATTCTATTAAAACCTTCTAAAAATTGTCATCAATGGGTTGCTGGTTTACTCATTACATGTTGTTCAGGCATAACACTAACAACATGTAACTGAGTTAAACTAGTATGCCCAACAAGGATGAACACGAATAAAATAATGTGAATTATAAGCGACATAGAAAGAAGATACGGCATTTCTCCGCTTTAGCTCAGCCGCCATCCCTGGAGATAAAAATATCCGAGACAACCACCAACAGTCTCAGAACATCGTGCCACACATCTTTACTATCCTTCTTTCTCTTCCTTAACTTCACGCCCGCGCTGCGTTGAAACATTTAAAGGGTAATCATAATCCCTTGAGCGCGGGTAGATTATAAAAAAAAAAAAAAAAATCTTGAGTTCCTTCGATGAACAAACATTGACTGATTGATTACCAAACCTGTTGTCTAAAACTTGGCCACCAACCGTTGAACAGTCTACGGTGAAGGGCCACCAAGTTTAACGTAATGTTAATAACACTAGTTTACAAATTTTCGGTTTGTAGCGAGTACCTACAAAAAAAGTATTTTATTTTCTAGACTAATTTTGACTCTCTGAACACAAAAATGGCACTCATTTATTTTTCCAAAGAAGCGTTTTCGAGATTTTCCATTTATGAACCTAATTCTCAATAACGGTCGAACTAATTAACATATACTTTATGTTTCTGAACAGATATTTTGTCTTTCCAACAGTATACGACTTGTGTAAATCGGCCCAACAATCATCAAGAAAAAGCCGTTCAAAGTTTCAAGAAACACAATTTTTCGACGTTTTTAAAAGATCGCTTGTTTTAAGACATTCTGTAAGGATAAACAAAAAAATATTTAAAATACTTTTAAGATCTCAAGTGCAAGGTATTGTTTTTACAAAACTAAAACGCACAAGATCAATGAAATCGAATAATAAATGTGGAAGTTATGAAACGGTACGTGAAAGCAGACCATTTCAGTTTTTTATTGCTTACACTTCAGTAGTCACTCATCATCCCTTGGTCCCAAAAGCCCTCATACCTCTTCTCCATGATTGCAAGGTCCTGGTGGAATCTTTGTCATTTTCGTGTTCAGAGAGTCAAAATTAGTCTGGAAAATACTTTTTTTTGGAGGTACTTTTCTTGTGAATCAGGTTTTATATACTTGGACGAGCTGTTCAATAGTATTACTTGTCACTGTGATTTGGCAATTGAATAAAAAACAACAGATTTGACAGACGTCACAAAAACAACATGGCCACCAATTGAAATAAGAACCTGAACATATAACAACTTTATGATTCTTCATACTGCATTTGGATTGAAAATAAAATGCAAGACTAAGTCCTACGGTTTGATTTCCGTATTATTATACGAATACAAATTAAATTTCCAATAAAAAAATAATAGCATTTTTGAGATATCCAATTTTACAAAAAAAAATTAATTTTTTTCCAAAAATTCAAAAAAAAAATTTTGTTTAAGTTTTGAAATGCAATGTTTTTCCAAACTTTTTTTTCTTCTTTATAAAAAATTTCATTAAAATCCGTAAGGCCGATAATGAAAAATTCAAAATTAAAAATAAAATGCAAATAAAATATTTTTTTTTTTTAAGTCTTGAAATGCAATGTTTTTCAAACTTTTTATTAGAAATGTTATTAAAATCCGTTATGTCGATAATGAGTAATTCAAAATTTAAAAAAAATGGTTCTATGGTAGGTACAAGCTGTAATATCTTAATTTCAATTTTTTTTTATTTGTGTTCTTTTCCGCACAAGAAAACACTTTTCTTTTGTTTCTTTCTCTTGATTTTTTATTTTAGTTCAATTTTATTATTTTTTACAAATTTATTTTAACTTTTAAACTTTTTTTTTTTTTCAACTTTGAAAATTTTTAATGGGCAAACAAAATTAATGGCCGACCTCTACGACTGACTAAACAAGAATGAAAATTAAATGTGCAAAAGCACAAAATGTCCTCCACGGTTGAAGGCACCAATAACCGATATTTTGTAAGTACTGGGAAACTGGGATGCGTTCAACCGTGGAGGTATTTATAAAAGGCGCCAGATGTGTTCATGAATACTGAGATTGTTGGCCCTCAGCTGAATGCGGAGTGCCGACAAAAAATATGCATGAACAATTTGTAAAAATTAATTGAAAGAAAAAAAAAATTAACAAAATTCTAGTCGCCGTTTTCGAGAAAAATACGATTTTTGAAAACCATTTTTTAACATTTGTATGATGACTACCTTTATTTTTAGGAAAAATGATTTGTTTTTTCTCAAATCTTGTTGATTATATTGAGAAACTTTTATTTATCAAGTTTAAAAAAAATATAGCATGTGGTTTTCGAAATATTGAGTTTTGAAAAAAAAAAATTGATTTTTTTTAAATGCAAAAAAAAAAATTCGAAAATTTGAATACAAAATTCTATTTAAATTTCTTGGGAGCTTTAGCAAAAAAAAAATGTTCAAAATCAGTAGTACTGTTTTCGAGAAAATCAAAAACAAAAAATGGTTCCATGGGGGGTACCCTCAATAACCATTTTCCGGAAAAGTTTTTTCAACCATTACCTAGCTTTAATTTAATGAAATTTTTTTGTATTTTTTTTTTAAATCTGTCGAACAATTTTCGAAAAAAAAATATTTATTTACATATATTTTAAAAATTTATATATATGCACATATTTATAAAATTCCGAAAAAAATCGTATGGTAGGTACCGTTATTTTTGGCGATAAGAAAAAAAGAAAAAATCGTGTGGGGGGAAAAATTAAAAATGATATCTACCAAGTTTAAAGAAAATCGGCCGAGCCGTTTAGGCTGTAGTCGAACAGACAGACAGACAGAATTGCGAAACCCACTTTTTTAGTCTTCGCTATCATTGTAATGTCAAGTTTGATCAAAATCTCGAGTTCGATTTTTTTACGAATGCATAACTTGCCTTATAGTACCTATAAGTCGCAAGTAAAAATGGTTCTATGGTAGGTATAGTCAGTAATATAGTTTCAAAAATTTTTTTCATTGTAAAAATTAATTAGAAAAAAAAATTATCAAAATTCTAGATGCCGTTTTCGAGAAAAAAAAAAACGATTTTCGAACATTTGTATGGAGGGTATCGTTATTTTTAGGTAAAATAATTTTTTTTTCGCATCTTGTACATTGTCTTCAGAAACTTTTATTTATCAAGTTTAAAAAAAATCGAGCTTCGAAATATTGAGTTTTGAAAAAAAAAAATAATTTTTTTTTTTAAAGTCCAATAATTTTTTTCTTAAATTTGAATACATAATAAAATTTAAACTTTTAAGGAGGCTTAGCTTAAAAAAAAATGGTCAAAATTAGTTGCAGTGTTTTTGAGAAAATCAAAAACAAAAGAAATGGTTCCAAGGAGGTACCATTAATAACCATTATTCTGATCTGATTCTGATTTTAATCTGTCGAACAGTTTTTGGGAAAAAAAATAATTTTAAAATTTTGAAAAAAAAAATTCGTACACCAGTTACCGTTTTTTTTGTTCTTTAAAAAAAAAAAAGAAAAAAACGTGTGGGGGGGGGGGAATTTAAAATGATATCTGAAAAATTTAAAGAAAATCGGCCGAGCCGTTTAGGCTGTAGTCACAGCGACAGACAGACCCACTTTTTTCGTCTTCACTATCATCGTGTTTACAAATTTGATCAAAATCTCGAATACGATTTTTTGGTGCCAAACTCTATTTAACGCCCAAGAAATATAAAGCGCAATCATACTTTCTCCAAAACAATGTAAAGATCTGTTCCACTCTTCGGGGAGAAATTCGGGTAGAAATTGCCGGTCATTCAGAAGCTTTCGATGTTCGAGATATTTCTTGAGCTGATAATTGATCAGCGATTCCAAGACCTTGGAAAGAAGGGACGTAAGTGCAAGTGGTCAGTCGATTGAGGGGACTATGGGTTGCCTTTTTTAAGAACAGGCTGGACAAATGCTGTTTGCCATCTTCTCGAGAAGATTCGAGAACAATATAAGCGATGAAAAGCTTACATAATAGGTTTTCCAGCGATGAAGAACACTTCCTCAAAAGAATGAGGGTTATACCATCAGGGCCAGCGCATTCCTTTATATCAATATCTCGAAGGACTCTTAACCTATATTGCATCATATTAAATTCCTTCCTTTTGAATTGTTTAAAGTTTAAAGCTTTTATATGGATAGGACCATAATGTCCCTATTACAATCGAAATCTACCCCAATTTAAATACTCAGAGTAATTTTTCTCTCATTTAAATTCAACAAGGCGAATCTTTTTTTGTTTTGTTTTATTTCTTCCCTTTCTTTCATCAAAATAAAATTACGCCTCTAAGCAAATCATCAATCAGGGTATCATCCGGTGTTGTTTCGGCGTTTTTTTTTATTTGTATTCAAATTAATCCATGAGAAAATAAATTTTCACGACATGGATTTTAGGTTTTTTTTTGCATCCTATTTTTATGTGTGTTGCCATAATGACAAAGCACAAAAATAAAGGAAATCATCAAAAATAGGTACGTTTAGACCTGAATAGGCTTGCAATCACAATAAAATCCTTTTAAGACTTCGCATATCTTATTTTATTTGATGGTTGATGGCTAGGCTATTTGCTGTAGGGTGGATTGTTTTAGCATGAACAAAAAATTTTATTCCAAGTGGTTCAAAAGTTGTATATATTTTTTTAAGATGTCAAGTATTTTTTAAACTGCAGCAAATCATTTGAAATTTAAACATGCATTGCATATAAAAGTGAGATTATCGCTGTACTGGTTATTTTATGTTTAAAAAAATTCAAATAAATCACAAAATTGTCAAAATTATATTGGCTTCATTCTTTGCAAATATGGTCTAGGGCTGCAGCAGCAATCATAACAGCAACACATGAAGACTTTGGAATTGTATGACAAATAAGAATACTGATAATGTAGTAGGTAAATATTAGATAAGGCGAGTCAAAAAAAGAAAAGAAGTTTTCTGGTCAAGAAGCCCTTAATAAAACAAAAATAATTTCAACTATATTTTGATGGGCGACAGGACAAAACTTTCTCAATGATACATTCTCTTAGAAGGAAAAATATTTTTCGAAGAACATATATTTCTAGTCAATGAACCAAACTCGGAGTACATGCAACGTATTTCCTCATCAGAAAAAGCAGTTAGATAAAAGTTTTCTTACATAACAAGGGAGTGGACCAGCAAGACTATCAGGGCCAGACGGCATAATACCAGCTGAACTCCAAATGACTAATGATATTATACTGCCAATTCTAGAGATGCTTTTTATCAGCTGTTTGAATTCGGTCGAAATTCCTGTGCTATGGAGAAATGGTAGAGTTGTATTTATACTTACAGTTCCCATGTAAAACCAAATTATCTCAAACCTTTCTTCCTCAAAACTTTTGATTTTTTTAAAAACAAGCATTAACACTTATTTTAATATCTGCGGCTCAGCACGTGTACTTTAAAGAGAAATCGGTAGAAACAGCTCTTCATACACTGGTTAGAACCATACAAAACTCTCTCCATCATAAGGAGTGTAGTATGGTTACCTTTCTTCATATACAGGGCGCTTTTAAAAATGTTGATACATCTGCTATCGCGTCTGCAATTTCATCTCTGAATGTTAAAGGTTTGCTTTGGGAATTGATCTATCAAATGCTAACTAGCAGGATTATTAACTGCAAGGTTGCAGGGTATTCTGCAAGAAAATCTATTTGTAAAGGGACGCCACAAGGTGGTATCCTGTCTCCCCTTCTTTGCCTATGCCGATGACGTTGATATTATCGTATCAAGAAAGCTTTAAACAAGCTTACATACTGGGCCCGATCGGTGTGGACTGGGTGAAAACCTTTACAAAACAGATCTTGTCTTCTTCTCTAGAAAATATAAAATTCTCCTCTTCTACTTAAGGTATACTACTAACATTCACCGACGAAGCAAAACAATTGGGCCTTATCTATCCAAGAAAGTGTTAAAAAGGCCATAGCCATGGCAGTCTTCTCATTCAAAAAATCTATTGGGAACCAATGGAAGCTTCAACTCCGAATTATGTTTAAGTCAAAATAAGTCTAATAAAAGAGGATACCGCGCTCACTAAAATTATAATATTAAAGTTTTAGATTTTAAACTTTTATAATCGCGATTGTAAGTATTCATTTTATTTTTATATTATTTACTTAACCGACTTACCGCGTTGGTGTTTTAGTCAAAAAATTGAATTGAAATCCTGACGTTTCGACAAGGTTCCACTTGTCGTGGTCACGGGTTGACTGATGGCTTGTGGGTGGTAGTTGTTGTTTCTTTGTATTTTGTTTTATTCTCTCTTGCGCAGATCCATTAATCAACAAATTAAAAGCTTCGAAAAACCACAATCAAAATCAAAATAATGTACTGGCTGATGCTATAAGCTTTGCCTGTTCACAAGCTTACATTGATTCGCAACAATGACCATCTCAAATGCATAATGCCAACACAGTCAACACACCGGTACAATCTCCGCAAGACAGAATAAAACAAACTAAAAAGAAACAACAACTACCACCCACAAGCCATCAGTCAACCCGTGACCACGACAAGTGGAACCTTGTCGAAACGTCGGGATTTCAATTCAATTTTTTGAATAAAATACCATCGCGGTAAGTCCGTTAAGTAAATAATAAAAGAGGCTGGGTGAGACCCACACTGATAACTTCCCATTTGTGGTAAAAAAATAAAAACATATTGTGACGTTTTCTTCAATTTTACCATAGCTATTAATGGAATTTGAATATGTGGGACTTCGGTACAATTGAACAACCTTATTCATATACGTATGTACACTACATACATTCTTCTAAAGACTAAGTTGATACTAAAATTATAAAATTATGTATTATATTATAGAAATTACTTTATTATTTCGGTTCCAAACATTTTAATTGAAACAAAAATAAAAAAACGAAACTGTCAATTCGATACTTGTCAAAATTTAACCATATGTTAATAATTGTATTATGTCGATACCTTCCCGTAAGAATGTACTAAGCGACACTTTTTTCGAAAATAACTTTTTGATGAGGAAATATACTGTATGTTAAGGGCCACGTTTTGGCCTGGGTTTCGCCAACCTATTATGCATGAAAAGGAAACTAGAGTACAAATAAAAAATTTATCAACTGCCATGTTTTCTCATTAAAATAATGTTGCCCCCTGAAATTTTTATATCCGCCAAAAAAATTATGCTAAGCGACATTAATAAAGATCTCATTGTCGTGAGCAACAAAAAATTTTGTTCGATGTCACTTAGTTTAACCAAAATTTTCTCTTAGCACATTATGATTCAACTAGAACGTTCTTCGTTTTTTTTCGTTTCCTGAACAATTTTAGAAATGTCGCTTAGTATATATTCTTACGGGAAGATATCGATGTATAAAACAACATACTTTAGAAGGCACTATCGGTGTTAGGTTAGGTTAGGTTAGGTTAGGTTAAAGTGGCTGCTGACCGGAAAAGGTCAGCACACTTAGACCAGTATTTGGTCCGTTGTGATACCACAAGGATTTCAAAAATCCCTCTTACTCGTTAAACCATTTTGAGCTAATAATGAAGCGTTTGAGACAGTGAATGTCGGAATTATTTAGATCACTAGGATCGTTATAGTAGTAGTCTCCCAAGTGGAGTCTACGTCTTTGCGCTAGGGCAGGACAAGAGCATAGAAGGTGAGGAACTGACTCCTCTTCTTCTTCATCCATGCAGCTTCTGCAAAAATCATTCGCAGGAGCTCCAAGACGAGAAGCATGTCTTCCCATTAGACAGTGTCCAGTAAGGACACAGGAGAAATCAGTTGTTTTGAGCGTTTAACATCAAACAATAGCCAAATCAGTTTAGTAGACCGGCAAGTTGCAGTGCTGGACCATCTGTGGTTAGCTTTCTTTATGGTATCATGCTTTAGCATAAGTTTACAAGTAGCTAGGGGTATACCGATGTTAGATTTGCTATCCAACAAAGGTAATATTGTTCCGTTTTTTGCAAGTTCGTCAGCTTTACAGTTTCCTGGAATGTCTCTATGCCCCGGCACCCATGTAAGGTGAATGTTAAACTGTTTTGACATCTCCACCAGAGATGATCGACAATTTTGGGCTGTTTGTGAGTTAATGGAGACAGAGTCCAGTGACTTTAAGGCAGCTTGACTGTCTGAGAAGATACGTATATCAGTAGTCGATATAACGTTTTCTTTTAGCCAAGAGAGGACTTCTTTTATTGCTAAAAGCTCTGCCTGGAACACGCTACAGTGATTGGGAAGACGAAAAGATAGACAAAGATTTAATCTTTCGGAGTATACGCCTCCACCGACCCCGTCATCGGTTTTAGATCCATCTGTATAGAAATGAATTGCTTCATCTATCAAAAGCGACTCATTTTCCAAGAAGACCTGGAAGGGATGGATACTTGAAAACTTTTATCAAATTTTGGATGAGGGGTGGTGTAATCGACGTTACTAGGTAGAGTACTGAACGAGTTCAGTATAGTAGAGTGACCAATATCATTATTGATCCACTGCGAGGAGGCTTTAAGTCGAATGGCTGTGTTAGCAGCCGATTGTTTGCTAAAAATATCTAGCGGTATGAGATGAAAAAGAACATCAAGTGCAGCAGAAGGAGTTGAGCGGAGAGCTCCACCCATGATTAAACAGGCTGTTCGTTGGACTTTGCTGAGCTTATCGCGGTTTGTTGCTGTTTCCAGCGCAGTCCACCATACTGTCACTCCATATGTAAGTATCGGTCTAATGACTGAGATGTATAGCCAGTGTGTAATATGAGTTTGTAGACCCCATTTATTACCTACGGCTTTTTTGCAAGAGAAAAGAGCTATGTTGGCTTTGTTGACTCTCTCTCGGATATTGGGCTTCCAGCTTAATTTCTTGTCCAAAATAAGACCCAGATATTTTGCTTTGTCTGGGAATTTAAGCGGTATACCTTTGATGAGGGGAGGGTCTATGTGTGGGATTTTATATTTCCTGGTAAATAGGACAATTTCAGTTTTGTGGGGATTGACACCGCGTCCACATTGATCTGCCCAGGTAGTAAGCTTGTTTAGAGCATTTTGTACGAGTTCCTTCAGAGTGTTAGGATGCTTACCAGATATCGCTATCGCAACATCGTCCACATAGGCAATCACCCTGTGCCCCTCCCCTTCAAGAATCACTAGTAATTTATTTACGACTAGGTTCCAAAGGAGAGGAGAGAGGACGCCCCTACTGACAGTCCTTCGAGTAGTAAAATCGCCTAGTTTTGAATTTATAATCCTGCTTATCAGCATATGATTTATCAAATTACTGATTGACTTATCCACCTTTAGAGATGACAGCGCAGATGTGATTGCGGATGCGTCGACATTGTTAAAAGCTCCTTCTATATCCAGGAAAGCAACTAAGGTGAACTCCTTATGATGAAGGGAGTGTTCGATAGTACGAACCAGCGTATGTAGAGCGGTTTCTACAGATTTCCCTTTGTTATAAGCATGTTGAGCATTCGATAGTAAGGACTTATCAATGTTTGCCCTCAAATGGATTTCAATCAGACGTTCAAATGTTTTAAGAAGGAATGATGAAAGGCTAATAGGTCTTAGATCTTTAGGATTAACATGGCTAGGTTTGCCAGCTTTGGGGATGAAAATAACATTTACTTCTCTCCATGACAAAGGAATGTGAGCCAGAGCGATACAACCATTTAAGATGTTACTATCGGTGTTCATTCCCAAGAAATTCGACTTGAAATACAATTTTAACTAGTTTTCACTAGAATTTTTAATTGTTTTTTTATTTAAAAAAAAAAAAAACTTTTAATTCAATATTTGTCAACATTTTACTATGTATAAGATAAACTTAATTAAAAGTCAATATCACTACTAGTTCTCGATAAATTTGAATCGAAAAACAATTTTCACCAATTTTCAATAGAATTTTATATAGTATTTTATTTTTTGTAAAAAAACTATAAACTGATTTTTTTTTAAATTTTCACCAGTTGTCAAACACATTATTTCTCGTAAAATAAAATTATTTTGAGTTTCAAATTGTTTTCCGTTCTTAGAATATATGGGTTATGAAATTTTTTTTTTCAGTTTTTTTTTATTTAAAAAAATAACGGTATGTTCATTTTTTTCCAAATTCATACCAAATCTGTATGACTTTGTAATGAGTACATTAAATAATCAATAGCATTATTTTTTCGTGAGATATTTCAAACTAACCAAAATTTTTACTTTTTTTTTTAAACCGTTATAGTGAAAAAACTACTCACTGAATTTTAATAAACGCCCTTTCAGCCTCTTTCGAAGTTATAATCTATTAAAAAAAATTTATTTGAAATCGATATCTTTATTCGTTCTTGAGATATCGACGACGAAAAATGGTACGAGAACGTACGGACGTACGAACGTACGAACGTACGAACGTACGAACGTACGAACGTACGTACACACACACACACAGACATCTCTCTCTCTCAGACATCTGATATAGCCTCTAGGGACCTTGAAACGTCGAGAAATGTCAAAAATTCCAATTTGACAAATCGGACCGATTACAATAACTCCCTATGGGAAGTTAATAAAATTAAAATTAAAGTTTTAGCTCTACAAAAGTCGTTGAAAAGTGCTCCGCAAGGATTGATTTTTGGCCCTATTCTTTTTTTGCCCCATATCAATCTATTGGCATCAAAATTATATTATATTACAGATTTTTTGTTTGTTTTATTGAACCTACTATTTACAATTTGGCTTACAACTAATAAGATACTACATATGTATGAAAATTTACATTTGTTGGCTCATAGGGGGCCTAACTATATACAGTGACTTAAGTTTAATTATTTTTATATAAAATTTACATGACGAAAAAAATAAAATTTAAAAGGTCGGTTGACTGTATTGTCCTCAGGGTGTTCATTCCCGGTTGTCAGTGGTGATTTTTATGGGTTGTGGGCAGTAATGGCGTTTTAGCCGCGGTGGTAGGCTGACCCAATGTCAGCGTAGAACGAGACTACTTCCTCGTTGTCCATGATTACGTTGTCATCCAGAAGTTCCATCACACTGAGGTACCTCGGCTCGGGATGTCGTTGTTCTGTGGTCATCCTTCTCATAAGCTGATTCGGGTGGTCGATGATGTTCCCCATTAGTTTCTTCGTTGAAAGAACTAGATATTTGTCCAGCGGGATTAAATTGGCTTCTGTGTAGAGATGCTCATTCCTGTAGTGTTTCTGTCGTTGACGGTCGAAGTAGAGTCCAGTGCAGATCCTCAGTATCTTCCTTTCGAATAGTTGAAGTTCCTTCATAGCTGTCTTCGAGATGGAAAACCAGACTGGAAAGGAATAGCTGATCACTGGTCGCAGGAGCTGCTTGTAGATCAATATCTTTGTCGGTGGGCTAAGACCTGATTTTATTTTCAGCAATGGGTGCAACCGGCTGAAGGCCCAGCTGGCCTTTTTCAGAACATTTCTTGAGTGCAGCTTAAACTCATTTGGCTTTTCCACTATGGAGGATCCGTCAGTTAGTCTCAGGACCAGATTTCTGCAAATTGTTGCGCTGCGAATGCCTCTACCAGTTGAAGGTCTCCTGAAGTAGACAAGTTCCGATTCGGATGCCCCATTTCTGGTAGAATTGGGAGAGTCTGTTGATGTGTTTTTCTACTTCTCGGACAGCGATTAAAGGTGACATTGACTTGGCAAAGGTGAGCGAGTCATCAGCATACGGAAGGTATTATGTACAGATGCACGCGGATGATGTACAGCTTTATTCGAATAGTCCACTTGGTCTTATTGACAGCTGTTTTCATAACATAAATCATGATCTTCAAAGTATCCATATTTGGTCTCAGCAAAATGACTTTTTTTTAAACCAATTGAAAACCAAATGTTTGGTTATTTAGAAGAAGTCACTTGATCTTTCATACTTCCTCCATCTTAAGCTTGATAATATCGCTATCGCTATCTTGGAAACAGCTAAAATTGTAAGGAGCCCTTAGAGTTCTTCGAGCGTGTCAATACTTAACTCCAATAGAAAGTCGAAATATGTTGGCTAAGACTCTGGTTATACCTCTTCTTACACATGGATGTGCAATTTACTGCAATTGTGACTCTGAGAGTAGACGAAAAGTAATTGTTGCATTCATCAACACAATAAGATACATTTATGATCTAAAAAGGTATGACTTTGCTGCTACGTTATACAACATGCAGTATCATACACTTCTTTGTCTCTTCAGTATAAAAGAGACGTGTCAACCTCAGTACTGTAAGCATATAAAACTTTTGCTTAATACAAAACTAAAACAATATTCGGTTAAACAAATAAAAGGTCTTTCCTCGTTAACAGATCCACAACAACTATAATCATATCTTTATTCTCTCAGTATATTCGTCTACCTAACCGGTAGTCTCTTTCTATTAAATACAACCATTATATTTTGCATCATTTGTTTTTCTTTATTCTTTCTTTTGGAAGTGTTGCCACAGTAGCTATACTATACATTATAGTTTTCCTTATCGAATAGATTAAATACTATTAACAAAATGTCTTCAAATCAAAACTTCCAATATCTTACCCAACAACACCTATTGCATTCCTTAGACCTCATTTTCCGCTTTTAAATGCACCAAATAAAATATGATTATGGCATTCAATAAAGCAAAAGTGAAGAAGTGAGCTTTACTATTAGAAATTGAGATTTATTTTTTTAATCATTTTTCCATCTTAACTACATTACAAATTTCATAAAAAATAATAAAAACTCCGTAACTCATACAATTTAAAAAGAGCTTATTTATTTGGAATTCTAAAAGTGCCCTTTCACTCTAAAATATAGTGAATTATTTCAACAATATACCTATATTTCCCATACTTACATTAGTATTCTCTATTCATTATGGTAATGAATGCCTATTAGTTTAGCCTTGAGCCCTTAATGCTTCCTGCTAGATTTGGTTATTCAATCAAAAGCCTTGCAATATGAGTATGAAATGCTTGGCTGAAATTTTCTCTTTATTTGAAAATGCCAAAGTACCATCACTTTTTTTTCAAACGTCCAACTCTTTTATACATACTTTCTGAATACTGCTTATTATTGCCCATGAAATAAAAATGGATCTCTCTGAGAGTGCCCCAGCCCCCAAACGAAATGAATAAACACAGAACAACAAAAAAAAAAAAAACAAAAAGACCACCTCGCACTTCATGATTCGAAATTCAAAAAGTTTGTTTGGGTTAAATTTTCAGTGGAAAATGGAAAATTGATGATGCATGGTTCACTTGAGATTCATTATGAACCAAATGAACCTGAAATTCGAAAACACAAACAGAAGCAAATATGCGCTTTTCCTGTTGGGCCGCAAGTTCTGTTTTGTCTTTTTTATTGAAGAAGATACCTTAAAGTTAGTTAACTAGCCAGGATTGTATTTATTTAATTTCTAACCGTATACACAAGGGTTTTGAATTGTTGCGCCCTGTGTGGGGGATTCGTTAGGGAACTCAATTTCATATACGCATACCGTTTCAAGTGCCATAGAAAGAAGTGAGAAGGAAAATAATTGGATTCCTTGTATCCTTGGGAGAATTCCCAAATAGAAATATAAATTCCTGATAGAGGCCTGAGGTCGAAATACTAGAAGTGCCCTTGGGATGGCAGCATGAAATGCTTTTGATAAACCTTCAATAGGAAAATAAAAGTTTGTTTTGCTTGATTCTGCCTTGGCGACCATGGGAGGAATCATAGAAATGTTTACTTAAGCGGAAGTGGGTTATTATTGCTCCTTTTAAAGGCAGAGAGGGTTATTGTTGTCATATTCTTGTATCTATATTTAATTTCACTATTAAATGCCTGAAAAAGGCAGTTTTTACAGATGACTTATTTTAAGTAAAATGCGCAACTGGGTCGCATGAACTTGGTCCTATGTTTAAAAGAATTTGAATTTTTGAAAACGAATGTTATTTGAGTAAAATATTCATAAGCATAAAATTCATTTCCTGAATGGCTAAAACAACTCCTTTTGTAGTTGAATCTTAAAGCAGAATGCCACACAGAAATTTTAAATCATTGTAATGGTATTGTCAGGGTTTAACAAGAGCAAGTTTTGACGAGACCACTACTGAACGTAAATCTTCGTTCAATTTCTCCACCGCATCGTTAATCAAATTCGGATGAAAGCTCAAATAAAGCTGCACATCATCCGCGTAAAGATGAAATTTGTAAAATTTTAAGACCTGAGGCAAATCATTAATAAAAAGAGAAAATAGCAAAGGTCCTATCTAATATAGATCCCTGTGGTACACCTCTTATAACAGGGAGGAATGATGAAAGCTTTTTATGTGAAACGGCTTATAGCTAAGATAACTGTTGATCAGATTGGTGGATTGGTATGAAAAATTAAATTGCGTGGAAATGTTTTGGTAGAGAATGTTTTGTTCAATCAAAGGCTTTTCAAAAACCTAATAGAATGACCAGAGATAGCTTCGTTTAGTCCACGGCTATACGAACATCATCTAAAACTTTTAATAACGCTGTTATGCAACTATGATTTGGTCTAAAACCTAATTGCTGCTTTTTACGATCGATTCTTGTTTAAATTTGTATGCTCACTATAAATTGGAACACCTTTGAGAGAAAAGGCACAATTGCTATAGGTCTGAAATCTTTTGAGTTTTTAGAGCCCTTAGGAATTGGGATTATTTTTGCTTTTTTCCATTCTGCGGGGAAATTTGATGTTGTAAAAATTGTGTTGAAAATGTGTGTTATATACTGGAGAATGAATGAGCAAAGAATTTTTAGAAAGTCAGGATGAATATCAAGACCAACGCAATATGTGGTTTAGAAAATATGTTGAGTTTTCAAACAATACCTTCTATTGAATTACAAAAAAAAAAATAATAAAATTTCGACTTTAGTCTATTGCCTAAACGGATTGGCCGATTTGATTTAAAAATGGTAGATAACATTTTTAAATTTTCCCCCCTACGCATTTTTTCCTCCTTTTTTAAAAACAAAAAATAACGGTACCTGCCATACGATTTTTTTTTTCAAAATTTAATTAAGTATTTTTTTAAACAGATTAAAAAAATAAAATGCATGACTGGGTCGCACGAACTTGCTCCCATGTAATTGGAATTTTAAAAACGAATGTTATTAGATAAAACTGTTCATAAGGATCAAATTATTTTTTTGAATTCTTTTAGCAGTAAGAGACAAAAAGAGAATGCTATGCAAATATGAATTTATGCAAGAACAAAAATTATAAGTCGTTGTAAGTATTTCTTAAAAAAAAAGCTTTTATATACAATTTTCTTAAAAGATTTTTAAGAAACATTTTTTTACTTCAATTTAAAGTTTTTATTATTGTTCGAAAAAAAATTAAATTTGCAAAAAAAAAATATTGAGCCGTTTCTGAGATATCGAATTTTCAAAAAAAGAAAAAAATTGATTTTTTTTTTTTTAAATTCAAAAAATATTTATTTTAAAGTTTTGAAATGCAATGTGTTATAGACTGTTTAGAAATTTCTCTATAAAAAATTTCATTAAGATCCGTTATGTGGATAATGAGAAATTTAAAATTTGAAAAAATGGTTCTATGGTAGGTACATACTGTAATATCTTTATTTCAAATATTTTTTTTATTAAAATAAAGATCGTAAAAAATAATTGAAAGAAAAAAAAATTTATCAAAATTCTAGGCGCCGTTTTCGAGAAAAATACGATTTTTGAAAACCATTTTTATTATTTTTTAGCATTTGTATGGTAGGTTGTAGATTATATTGAGAAATTTTTAATTTTATTAAGTTAAAAAAAATCTAGCATAGGGTTTTCGAAATATTGAGTTTTGAAAAAAAAATTTTGAAGTTTTTTTTAAAAATCCAAAATTTTTTTTTGAAAATTTGAGTACACAATTCTATTTATGTTTTTAGGGACCTTTAGCAAAAAAAAAAAATGATCAAAATCGTTTTTACCAAAAAAAATGGTTCCATGGGGGTACCCTCAATGACCATTTTTGAAAAAAATTTTTTCAACCATTGCCTAGCTTTAACTAAATGAAAGTTTTTTGTGTTTTTATTTCTAAAAGCTGTCGAACAGTTTTCGAGAAAAAAAAATATTTATAAAATTTCGAAAATAACTCGTATGGCAGGTACCGTTATTTTTGGTCTTAAAAAAAAAGAAAAAAACGTGTGAGCAGAAAAAATTAAAAATGATATCTACCAAGTTTAAAGAAAATCGGCCTAACCGTTTAGGCTGTAGTCGAACCGACACATCATCATCATCATCATCGGCTCGACAACCGGGTTCCGGTCCTGGCCTCTTTCAACAAGTCTCTCCACCTATCCTGGTCTCTAGCCGACGCCATCCAGTTGCGCACCCCAAGGCTTCGGGCGTCCTGGTCTACGCCATCTCTCCAGCGCAAGCATGGTCTACCACGCTGTCGTCTACCATAGAATGTACCACAAAGAACTTTCCGAGCAGGTTCCTCTTCGCTCATGCGAGCTAGGCGCCCTGCCCACCGGAGTCTACCGAGCTTAATTTTTGTCACGATATCTGCTTCAAGGTAGATTGCGTACAATTCATGATTGTACCGTCTCCGGAATCGTCCTTCCTCACATACGGGGCCAACAATTCTCCTTAAGACTTTTCTCTCGAACGCAGCTAAGAGGTCGGAGTGCCTTTTGCTAAGCACCCAAGTCTCGGATCCATATGTGAGTACTGGCAGGACCATGGTCCTGTACAGCAGCAGTTTTGAAGTTATGGTGAGATTTCTGGATTTGAAGAGCTTTGACAGACTATAGTAGGCTCTGTTGGATTTGAGAAGCCGCCCGCGTATTTCTTCTTCTATATTGTTATCGGCTGCTACTATTGACCCAAGGTATTTAAAGGATTGCACCACTTCAAATTCGTGCTCTGCTACCTTGATTGTTTGACCAACTGTTCCTCTCGCATTCGACGCCACCATGTACTTTGTTTTACCTTCACTAATGTGCAGCCCCAGATTTTGTGCCGCCTGCTCGATCTGGATGAAGGAATCGTGTACAGCTTGTTCGGTTCTTCCGATGATGTCAATGTCGTCTGCGTAAGCCAGTAACTGGCTGGACCTGTTGACGATGGTCCCTCTTGTTGCCGTGCCAGAGTCACGGATTGCTTTCTAAAAACGCCAGATTGAAGAGGAGGCAGGCCAAACCGTCCCCTTGTCGGAGTCCATTAAAGATGTTGATTGGTCTGGATAGCAATCCGGCTATTTTTACTTGGCTTGATACGTTGGTCATGGTCAACCTACATAGTCGTGTCAATTTATTTGGGATGCCGAATTCTCTCATGGCTTTGTAAAGTTCTACCCTGGCTATGCTATCATAGGCGGCCTTAAAGTCTATAAACAGATGGTATGTTGGGATGTTAAATTCTAGACATTTTTCCATCGCCTGCCTAAGGGTAAAGATCTGATCAGTTGTTGATTTGCCTGGAATGAAACCACACTGATATTGTCCGATGACGGTTTTAGCGTATGGGGTTATCCGGTCTTGTAGGATAGAGGAGAGTATCTTATAGGCGGTACTCAACAACGTGATACCTCTATAATTGCTGCACGTTGTGACATCTCCCTTCTTATGTATGGGGCATATTAAACCTTTTCGCCAGTCTTCTGGCATTTCTTCCTGCTCCCATACGTGTACTATAATTATCATGAATTGCTTGACGTAAGGCTGGCCCGCCGTGATGGAATAATTCGGCTGGTATGCCATCGACTCCCGGGGCTTTGTTCTGTTTAAGCCGGCCTATAGCCTTCTCAACCTCTTCTATGCTTGGTGGCGGCAACATAGAGTATTCTCATGAAGTAGTGGAGCCTCCACTTCTGCAGTGAGCTGACCATTTAGCAATTTATTAAAGTACACTTCCCATCGCTCCAGTATGCTTTCAGGATCGGTGATCAGATTTCCCTCTCCGTCCTTGCAGTCGAACCGACAGACAGACAGAATTGCGAGACTCACTTTTTTAGTCTTCGCTATTCTCTTAATGTCAAGTTTGATCAAAATCTCGAGTTCGATCTTTTTTACAAATGCATAACTTACCTTATAGTACCTATAAGTCGCAAGTAAAAATCACAAAATTTCATTCAGTTATGGTAATAAAAATGACCCAGATAAGTCAGGACGTTTTTAATATATAAGGAAGGAAAACATTTAAAAAATGTGTTTTGTTTCGCCTGATTCCACTTCATTATTTCCTCAATTTTCATATATTTATGATAGTCCAAGTACCTCGAACAATTTTTGATCAAAGTTAATTCTAAAAATATAAGGTACCTTGTACCTTCGCATGGTCAGCACAGAGATACAGGTTTCATTACCCACTTTCATCGTCAATACTCTTAATAGTCACCATGAAATTTACCAAACTTGTTAGTTAGTAGAAATAGAGAAGTTCCTTTAGAGAACGTTATGCTGCTGGCATACGTGATGCAAGGATAAACCAAATATCTTTTGAACGTATAGAGTTTTCCTCTAATGACTTGTTGCCATTACAACCGTGCCGTATTCCATCTAATTAAAAATGCAAAATATACAACATTTTTGAAAGCCATGAATGACCATGCAGCAAGGACGAGGATTTCCAATGATAAAGATGTTTAAGGTTATCGGATTTCTGTAAATAACCATAAGCAGAAAACTAAGGTTAAGTTCTGTCCATATTTAAGTTTTTATTTTTCTACATAAGGAATATTCAATTAGAGAGTTCCTTATAGTGGAAAAACATCATTTGTCAAAATAATCACATGTGAAGATGCACGTTTTCAACAACGCATTTGCGAAATGGTCACCTTATCATCCCTTATTTTACAGAAATAAGAATTCTTCAAGAATAGTCCATTGTGTAATAACTTTTGTAATAAGTTAACATGCATCATTGTTCCTATGAAGATCTTCCATAATTTAATATGTTTTGTCATTAGTGGACTTTTCCGGCCTAGAGCCAAACCGTTGTGTAGCTGTCAAGCCGTTGACGAATGATTCCATGGGTTCAGATAATATGATACAAAATTTGAATCTTAAGGAGATTTAAACGAGTATTAAAGTAGTACCCCTTGGCATAATGGTTAGTGCGTTGGACTGTCATGCAGAAGGTCTTGGGTTCGATTCCCAGCCGCTGCAAATAAGTTTTTTTTTTCAGGAGTGTACATTCCTCGTACGAGGAGCTGACAAATCCTCTAAGAATATCTCTTGTCATGAAAAGTGCTGCTTATTAGCCGTTCGGAATCGGCAGAAAATTGTAGGTCCCCTCCATTTCTGGTAACACTCACACTAGATTGGTTGAGAGTTGTAAGTCACTAGATCCTGATTCTCTTCGAGCTGATGCACAATAATATTTTATTTATATTAGAGCAGTTGGCGCAGTTATGAGGTGTCCTTTCTTTAACGTTTAACGGTATATTTTAGGTCCATTCGCAGATAGACAGATGTATAATTTTCGAATCAACTTATTTTACTGTAGTGTGATATTTGATTATTTTATGGCTTAATTTCCTTCAAATTAACATGAAGGCATAATTATATGAGTTACAACAACTCCCCCTAAAAATATAATTAAGTTGGTTTCGCGTGCATGAACTAATGTTTTTTCATCTTACAAGAAATATGATCATATAAATTTAGCGTTTAAGTAGGGTCTGGTGAGTATAATGACGCAAAATTTTGAAATCCACTTTATCACATCCCTAAGTATTATTCACGTAATTAAAGTTATTTTACGGCAGCGGTGGTCGGGTCGTTGGTGGTTGCTACTATGAACTAGCCGATTTACTGAAAAAAAAAAAAACCCAACTAAGCTCAAAAACGTACGAGCTAAACATAAAATGGCAAACGAAAATTATTGTTCCTTGGCACGCATTTACCTAACATTCAAAAGAAAAGAAAATAATAGGTTATAGTGTTATACTTTAAATATAATAAACAAACACAATAACTGTACCTAATCTTGTTCCTAATAGTCGTAAAGACGTTTAGTTAAGGAATAATTTACATTGGTTTAGAACCAAGTTAAATCACGCTGAAGGGTTGTGACTTCAGCAGTAAATTAATAGCCTTAATTAATTGGCTAAACGAAATATTTTTCCTTTGACAATAGAGCCAGCAGGTATCGAAGAGTTATTATGTAGCTGGGCATGAGAAATTGCTTATTAAACCGAAATAGTCAAGTTACATATTGGATGGTGAAACGTCTGGAGACAAATTGCATCCCCTTCATTAACTGAAGCTGTTTTTTGTTTCTTTTTGTGGGTCTGGCAGTAGCTATATCCTTCTAATACCGTCTGCACAAAAACTTGAACAAGGTATTTATAACTTAATAAACTGTATAATTTTGAAGGACATTTCATTACAAACCAAGAGCTTATGGAGATTCTTCAGATTTTCATTTCAACGAATAAACTCAATGATGTGACAGTTTACTTTCTCAAAGGTCGATTGGGGAGAAAATTATTTTCATTGTCACAGAAGTCTCAAACTTAAATAGATAATTATAATAATTATTCAATGACAATTTATTTAGGGATGATAGTTAAATTGTCTCATTAAAACAAATTTACAAATAGGAACAGTAATAAAGTTGTTATAGTAAAGTTTACCAACGGAATTGGCCAACATAAATTTGTCGTTGATTGAGATGATGAACAGATTCGATATAAATATTGATATACAAATCGCTGCATAGAGCAAGATGCTTTAAAGAGTATAAACGTTACGTTTAACGCTGGATTTGAAGCAATCTAAGCCTTTGTTATCTTTAAACAGATTGCTAATTAGCTCTGTAATGGGTTTCATAACCGAAAAATATCAGAACACTTGACGTCTCAACTCAAACGAAATACGCAAAAGCTGTATGTATGAAGAGGAGGATGAAACAATTCCTTAACTCCCTGATCTGCTTGATCCCAAAGATGAATATTTCGGATTTTCGCTGACAATTTTAACTTACCAAGATCATGTACTGAAAATTATTAAGAGTATCAAAACACATGGAATGGCATAAAACCTTGCCTTGACCGAACTGGTAAGATAGAAAGAATGTACTTTTCATGATAAGAGGCACTCTTTGAGAATTTGTCATTTCCTCACAAAAGACAGTAGGTACCCTTGAAAAACATTTTTTTTTACTGAAAACAGTAAATTTACGACCTGAAATTAACTTTGTTGAATACATGATTTAGCAATGCATTAGTTCCATAGAATTTTGTGCATAAATAATACAAAAAAAACTGCTATAACGATTTTGCAGATATTTTTGCAAATTTTCAAAAAATTTTCAAGACATTTAACTTAATTATATTTTGGATGTAACTTCAGTAGTCAGAAGTAATTTAAATAAAATGCACGACTGGATCGCATGAACTTGCTGTTATGTTTAAGAGATTTAGAATTTATAAAATATGGATTGTATGTCAGAAAAAAATCTTAAATTGCTTAAATTGAGGTTTAAAAAACTTTTCCGGCGGTAGAGTAAACCAAAAACTTGGATAAAACTTGTACGTTCCGCGTTGCCCGTTACGGTTACACGTTCTGTGTAGCAACGGAAAAAGCTACCGAAAAATGCTTTTTCTCAGTTGACATTTAAAAATCCGAAAAATATTTTTTTTTATTTTCTGGTTCGAAAATGCATTTTCGGACAATCGGTTAACATTTAAATTTAAATATTAACAAATATACAAAATATTTTCGACACGTCAAAATTTAATTTGTCCCTTTTCTGGCATACCATATAATGCCAAATTTCGAATTGAAAATTTTATATTATATAAAAATATACATAGATCGTTCTGCATCTGTCAAGCCATAAACTGAATGCCAATGGATTAAACATTTTAGTTTTTCCCGCGAATATTTACTTTGACAATTTCTATTACAAGATGGGAATGATGTCAATCGGTTTCAAAATCTCTGACAGAGGGATTTATATTAAAGACAGAAATGTCAAAAATTTTCAGGATTTAGTTCAGTGTGTATAGCAGAAAAAAGAGACTTCAAAGGCCTGATTACACGGTTCTTTTGTTCGTCTTTTTGGCATATTTAGTGCGAGATGAAAAAATGTTGCGGAATGAAGCTTCGTTACTACACCTCTCACCCAAACTGTCAAAAAGGCGAAAGACGAAGCAAACGAAAAATAAAAAAAATCGTGTAATCAGGATCCAAAAGTCAATCTGAAGTATCATATTTCCGTGCACCATTCGGGACGGTCACATTCTTAAATATGTTTGACAAGAACCGCATTATTAACTTAATTTTGATAAAGTGAACGCTCCTTCAGCGGCTGTTCAGACATACTTGACAAATTTCAAAATGTTTTGATATTTTGGCTGCATGACAAGCATATTTGAAAATGTGAACGCATGTTCGCCAAAGCTCATTTACCATGAACTTCTCGAGCTATTCAAATCGTAAGAAAATATATCAAAATGGGTTTTATAAACAATAGCGGTAGACTTTGCAGACTTTGAATATAAAATTCAAGTAAATTTCCTCATCTAAAATTTCATCTATGCTCTTATGGTAGATGGTCCGCCATGGTCAAAATTATAATGAGAATTGACGTTTGACTACATGTTTGACGAATGTGAATGCTCCTGTATTTTATCCATCAAATATTCATCATGCCGTACGTGTCAAATAAATTTGAGAACGTGAACGCCCCTATTTATGGTCCGAGTAAATATTTGTAGTATGACTGCTTTTAAACGATACGATATCACTCTGCAATTTTTAAGCATGTTTGCGAGAGACGGGGTGGCGGGGTTAAACGCAATTCCTGAGGTTGAGAAAAATGCGCAGTTATCGTTCTTTCTTTTTTCTGGTTTCCTTTATTTCTCGAGTGGCTATTTTTCATTTTCTATTTGGCGTTCGCTCAGTGAAATTCGATTAACAAAGTAGAGTAAGGAATGCGAAAAGATAATTCCTTTTCGCTTGAATAAAGTTAACGTTAATTAAAAATCGCTGTGCTTAAACTTAAAAGTACCCATCGTGCAATCGGAAGGAAGCCAAAAGAGAAACAGAGATTAAAAACCGTTTTCGTGTAAAAACAGTCTATTTCCTATCAGATAATTTCTCTCTTTGAATATTAGTGTAAAAATGTAATGTTGTCACAAACAACACCCTTGTTTAAGCATAAGTTAAACAAACCTTACGTTACGTAGCGGAGTCTAGTGGTGCGTTCTTTTTCTTACAATATTTATCTTTTGAAATAAATAGGTTCGTTCCTTACTTGGAAACTCTATTACAGAGACCTAAAAATAAGTGGAGGAGTTCGTCTAATGTGAATACTGTCTTGAAATTAACATGTCGAATTTTGAAAAAAACATTTTTTTTTTTGCTTCTCTATACAAAATTTCATTAAAATCCGTTATGCCGATGATAATAAATACGAAATTCGAATAAATGGTTCTATAGTAGATATAGTCAGTATTATCTAAATTTTAATTTTTTTTATTAAATTATAGATCGTAAAAATTTAAAAATATGATTTTCGAAAACCATTTTTTGGATATGTATGGAGGGTACCGTTATTTTAAGGTAATTTTTTTTTCGTACATCTTGTAAATGTATCAATCTTAAAAAATAGAGCATGGGGTTTTCTTAATACTGAGTTTTAATTTTTTTAAAAAGTGAAACATTATTTGAAAAAAAAATAAATGTTTTTAAAATTTCGAAAAAATTAGTATGGAGGTATACCGTTATTTTTAGTCTTAAAGAAAAAGAAAAAAACGTGTGGGGGAAAATCTAAACATATGAGTATGATATTCAAATTTAACGAAAATCGGCCGAGCCGCTTAGGCTGTAATCGAACAGACAGACAGAATTTCGAGACACAGTTTTTTCGTTTTCGCTTTTTGATCAAAATCTCGAGTTTGATTTTTTTTACGAATGCATAACTTACTCATAGTACCTACCTATAATTCGCAAGTAAATATACATAGGTATACATATGTACATAGGTATTATTCTTCTTTTCACAAGCGCATACCTATATTCTGTTTTAACCGCTCTCTACTGAAATAATAAATAACGCGCTTTTTCTCCTTGTTCACACATGAAAAAAATAACACACAAATAACAACTAATAACACCAAATAAATAAAACGATTTAAATTAGGTATACACTTATAAATATTCCAGTTAAAATCTTATAACTTGAATTATAAGTTCAAAATTTCTTTAGCAAAACAAAATGTGTGCTGATGCTGAGTGACGTTTAATAGCTGCGATTAAGGTAAACCACCGAAGGAGTTGCAAAGACTGTAAGAATTGTAAGTATTATGTATTTGAAAAATCCTACTAACTTTCCTTCACAAGGAAAGCTTCCTTAAGTGTTGTCAAATAGACTTACCATGTTATGAATGTCAGTTGATAGTAGTCTTCAGTTGAAAAAATGCCGAATACCTATTCCGTTTCCCTAAATTTCTTTGATTGATAGGTTCCTAATTATTTTAGATTTCACTTTTACTTTTCACTCGCACTCAATAGCTTTCACTTAAGCTTTCTTTATTTTTATAATGATTAAGTTACATATTGAAGTTTTTTTTTTTAAATAGAATGAAAAAATTCATTTTCAATGCAAATACAAAAATTAAATAATATTTGGTATATCCCGTCGTGATACTTCGTTTGTTTGTTTTTTTTTGTAAACACAACATCAACACTATCATAACACGACCGGCGCGGCGTTTTCAAACAAACTGACGTTTACACTATGGGAAATCGTCAACAGAATGGAAATAATGGAAAATGGAAGGAGTTGAAAGTCTTGTTGTTATTTTATTTTGCATTGCACTGGCTGGAACTGAAAGAATTCAAACTTCTAAGGATTCAAAGAGAATGGATGAAAGAGAGAGAAAGAGAACATGTTTTTCAGATTTCAGTTTTTCAGTTGATTTAAGAAAGACGTAAGAGAAAGTTATGTTTTCTTCTCTTTTTTTGGAGAGTTTATAAAAGCACACATGGAAATTGAAGGAAGTGTTGCCGTGAGAAGTTTATAAGAATTAGGTGAATTAGGGTGCCTACTTACAAAACCTCATGAATTAGTTCAAAAGTAATCTTTACGGCAATTTTGTTTTAATATATGTACACTAAAAAAAAATAGTAAAACGTTATGTTTAAAACGTATTTTTGGAAAAAAAAAATGAGCCCAAAGTAAAAAAGCATGAGCAGGAAAAATGGAACATGCTAGAAACAGGATATCTCAAGACCAAGATAAGATATCAAATTTTAATGAAAGAACAATTTTCGGACTTACCGCGATTATTAATTATATTTTAATCAAATTTGTATTTGATTTTTCCCGACGTTTCGACAGGGTTTCACTTGTCGTGCTCACGGGTTTGACTGATGGCTTGTAGATAGTTGTTGTTTTATTCTTCTCTTGTTCTTGCTCGTAGATTGTACCGGTGCGTTTGTGCTTGCAGTTGAGATGGTACATGTTGTTGCAACTGCATTGATTGTTGTTGTGAATTAATATACTCTTGTGAGCAGGCAAAGCTAACAGCATCAGCTGGCAGATTGTTTTGATTTGTGTGTTTGTTTTTGTTTTTAGCCTGGATTCTATCAAGCTTTAATCTGTGTATCAGAGGATCCCATGTCCCAGAGAGATTAAAACTTTGGTCTCGGTTGAAGTTTGAGTGCATTTTTATTTCGATTGCCTCTCGTACTATCCTGGGGACATAAAATCTTTCTGTGGAGATTGATTTAGCTTTATCGAAACGTATAAAATGATCCTCATTATAAGCTAAATGTTCACATATTGCCGATTTTGTTACTTCGTTCTTTTGTATGGCTCTTATATGTTCGTTTAGTCTTGTAGAGATTGCTCGTTTTGTCTCACCTATATATGATGAGCCACAGCTACACGGAACTGAATAAACTCCTGGATTTTGTAGAGGAATTTTATCTTTTGGGGATCTTAGAAGTTGGCGGATTTTTTCAGGTGGCAGAACCACGATAAAAATAGCCTTAAAACTACAAAGATATCAAATTTGTTTTAAAAAAATTACAAAGGCTGGCAATTCTTTAAAAAAACAATAGCCAATGTTTTTATCACTAGGTTAAATTTAAAAGGCCGATGTTGAATGTGAACCACACCTAAACGTCAAGTTCTTTTCTGCATTTCATTTGACATTTCTCTACTTCAGACTAACTCAATTTGAACCATGGAAAGATACACAATCGAGCAACGCGTTAAAGTTATTCAGGATTATTATGAAAATGGGCGTTCAAATCATAATGCATATCGTGCACTTCGTGATTTTTTCGGTCAATTAATTCGTCCAAAAGTGCGTACAATCGGAAAAATCGTGCAAAAATGAGCAAACCGGGTCTGTAGGAGATGTGAAAACACCAGTGCATGCTCGTACAGCTCGTACTGCAGAAAATATTGTTGCTGTTCGCGATAGTGTGGCTGAAGAGCCATCCACCTCAACTCGTCGTCGTGCCCAAAAATTACACCTCTCACGCTCGTCGTTGATGAACATTATGTATAAAGACTTGCATTTACACGCTTATAAGATGCAATTGACTTAAGAACTAAAGCCTCTTGACCATTTCAAGCGTCGTCAATGGTCAGAATGGTGGCAAGAAATGGCAACAGTGGATGATCAATTTTCGAAGTGGATTCGTCAATAAGCAGAATTGCCGCATTTGGGCGAATGATAATCCAAGAGTGATTGTCGAAAAACAAATGCAACCACAAAGAATGACTGTTTGGTGCGGTTTATGGGCTGGCCGGTCATGCAGTTACTGTGAATGGTGTTCGCTATCGTGAGATGATAAAAAACTTTTTATGGCCCGAATTTGAAGATACGGATGTGTACGATATATGGTTTCAACAAGACGGTTCCATTTGCCTCACACGATATTTTGTTCCATACATAATTGAACCATACCAATATTATCATTATAAAAAGAAATGACAATAATTTCCTAAATAAATTTGTGTTTTATTCAAAATCAACATCGGCCCTTAAAATTTAACCATCCTTTATTAACAGCGCCATCGTCGGCAACATAGGTCAGGATACACCAAAGTAAGCCTTTTTTTAGATCTCCGACATATGATATACAAATTGGAGATAGGCCCTTACTGTAGAACGATTTTTGTCTTAGAATATACCCAAGAATCACGACCTTAAATATAATGCACGAATTAAGGGACACCCTGTTCTAATAGTGACTTGCTTTATATAGAAAAAGATCAATCTATTAAACTACAATTAATATACCTACATACTCGTACATATTTATCACTCGTTCTTCTTAGAAATTTGTATTAGGATAAAGTCGGGTGATACGGCACCCTTTTGATATTTTGCTCAAGCTAGCTTATTAGAATTCAAAATTACATAACTAATGTTTATTTTTACTGAATAATGTTTGTAAAAAATGGACAAGATATTAAAAGTAAAACAATTTAATCCCCTCTAGCTTTTGCCATACTCGTACATCGCATTCATTGAAGACCTTTCTGTCGCTTCAACTATTTTTGAATTATCTAGTTCAAAAAATGATATTTGCCAAGCAACGGACATTCCGACGCGGCGGCGCACAGTGGATTGACTCCACACATTTAGACGTGAAAAATTCTAATATTCTTGGAAAATATCTGTCCCCATCTATAACGTTCATAAATGTAGAAAAGTATTCTATTCTATTGCATTGTTTAAGTCTTTAAAAATTTTGAACACCTCTAGTCAAGTTTTATGTTTTAGAATAAACCGTTCCAGCTGACTTCCAATTTAAATTAAAATTGGCTGATTTTGAGCTGATGATTCTCTTAAGCTTAGCAGTATTTTAACAGTTTCTTGGTTCTGATGAATTAAACTAGTTCGAAATATGTTATAAAAGTTTTTTTTTTTCGGAGTCGATTTGGAATTCGAACACCAAACTTAAAAAAATTCCTTCCTTGGGACGCAGAAATCTTTTCCTAAAAAGTGGGCAAAAAAATGGCTTTGCAAATCTTTGCGAGGTTTATCACATATATTTCCAGAAAGTAGACGTCCATCGCTATCCAAAACACATACAGCCGTATCTATAAGATTTTCTTAAACTGCATCTTAGAGGTTATTTAGTTAAGCATACTTAAATATTTAATTTGGCTTTAAATGACGAAACTTCAATTCGTATCTATAATCGATTTTTCATTGGTACTTAACTAAACAATGGTTGTGTCACGTAACGTAAAAGAATGTGAAAATCTAGTACAGAAAAAAACAAATGCTGGGGCCTTACTTTGTAATTCGATTCTAAAGTTAAATCGTTCGAATTCGGAAAATATGAACTGTGTTATTCGAAAATCGGAAATTGAAATCCGAGTTTCATTTATCTAGATACATTTGCTCGAAATTCGGAAATGTCGTACTTCACAACTCTATTTTCGTTGCTAAATACATTCGAATATCGGAAATTTCATTCGATATCTATTATTCATACGGAAAAGTTTTGATAATTTGTTTATTTGAATTAAGAAAATTAATATCTAGCTTACAAAAATATTTCTTAGAATTAAGAATTAAGAATTTATAAATTATGCAATATTATAGAATATTTTTTTAAAACCAGTATTTGATCAGAAAAATTTATTAATAAATTATGATTAACGTTATATAAATTAAAAATGTTATTCAATGGTGAATTCTGCTCATAGTTGGTCCAATAGTGTGTTATGTAAATTGGGTCACGAAAACCTCTTATATTACTCGTACGATTTGGAACATTAAAATTAACGCGAGACAAAAGGTTACAAGCATCGATATTACCATAAATAAGATTAACAATAAAAACAAAACATAAATAAGAACGTCTGCGCTCCAGACTGGGTAAATCTATGAGTTTTAGACGGCTACTATATGAAGGAAGATTCAATGGATTCTGCCAGCCTAAGCCTCTAAGAGCAAATTTTAGGAATATTTTTTTGAATTTGTTAAATTCTTATTTTGTGGCAACTGTAGTAGGGGGTCCATACCTGGCAAGCATACTCTATAATGGGTCTGACAAATGTGGTAAATTATTTGTAAATTAATGTTAAATTAATTAATTGTGGTAATTAATTGAAGAAAACATAATAAATATTAATATGATTATATTTTTGATGATTTTTCTTATTTCAAAGGGAAACCAGAACAAAAATATGTATGAATACCAAATAAAATCAATTTAAAATTCTCGTTGATTTTATGTGAAAGTTTTTTTTTCGTGATTCGTAAGAAGTTTCCGATTACGATGAAATTCGTGATAGGGCTAATTGACTTCTGGACAATAACGTACATAGGTACGGGTTTTTCCAGCCGCCGAGATCAAAATGCACCTCGTCAGAAAAGATGATTTTTGGCCCAAAATCGTTGTCCAATTCAAGATGCTCTAATGGTCAAACTGCGAAGCAATAACAAAAAAGATGGTGCCTTCAATCGTTTGTGCAGAATACTCGTCATATATAAATGCATCTTTTGAAAGACGAAATTTTTTTATAAAACTAGAAAAAATATTTAGTATATGTAGATAAATTATTTCGTCATTAAATTTTGTTTTATATCACATTACCTTTTACTTGATAAACCCATTATATTAGAATTGTCTTTTATTCTTTCTTCAGCACAAATTTCTTCATTAAGCCACAATGTAACTGAATCCATATCCATACTCAACTTCAATTATTAACGAATACATTTTATTAATCAAAAATCAATGATGTATTTGACTGTTTTTTGATTTTAAAATGTCATTTTCGACAAAAAACAGCTCGAGTCCGGAACATTTGTTCGAAAGTTGCAAAGTTTTCTTTGCAACATTTGCTTTGGATTCGAAAGTTATACAGAGTAACTTTTGAAATTAGAATCGGAAACAACTTTCGAACAATTTTTACTTTCGTATCGAATTACAGAGTTAGGCCCCTGCTTCATTTTATACAACACAGCTGTTTTGCGACACCTTCTTTAAGTAAATAATTGGAAGACACATTTTTTTATTTGTGAAATCAAAAAAAAAATGGCTATCGAACACACACCCACACCCGCCGCTACAAATAAAAGAAAAAAGATCTGAAAATTGGGATGCCTCCTACAAGGAAACTTTTTTATTTTAGAATTTGCAGTAATACACTACAAAACAGAATTATTTTATGCACAGATTGGGCGTTTTCCTAAATGCAGTGTTGCAGTGCATCATGAATTTTAATGCCTTTTTTTTCTTCACTTGCTTCAATAAAATAACGTTATTAAATACGAATACTAAATTTAAGAGTTTTTTTTTAATGAATTGTAAAAGTAAATTTCAGAGTGAAGAAAAACGTTGCAAGGGCATCAAAATCCACGATGCGCTGCAACACTGCATTTAGGAAAACGCCTATTCTCTTCCAACAACGAGGAATAAAGTGTCGATACAAACACTTCAAAGGCTAAGAGGGAAGCTTGGACGAAATTTCTTTGCACGTACACATACTTTAATCAATACAAATTTTATGTTTCTTAAATCGTTGCACTTTATAGTTCTAATATAATATCACAACAAACAATACCTACAAACTCACAATTTGAAACTTCAAAATTTCAAAGATGACAATCGATATGTCAAAATACATTTTAAAATGCCTTTAAGTGACCCTTAAACGCGGTTGATGGCGTTTAAGTTAAGAGGCCTTTAAGTAACGTTACTTAAATGTGAAAATTGATTATAGATACCGATTTCATACTTGAGCTGCTTAGAGGTATTTTAAAGTTAAATAACCTTTAAGATTTGTTTATAGATTCGCCTGATAATTTATTTCTAAAGCAATCTTAGGCACATATTTAGATTTTCCAAAAAATACGTTAATAACAATTTTTTTTGTTCTTTGAATAACACAATTTTTTTAATCAACAAACAAACTTTAAGACGAACATCTGCAATTATTTTTTTTCAATTTCACTTAAAATTGTAATTTTAACAATTATTTTTCTAAAAAACTTAAACGCACCAGAACAAAAAAAAAGACTTTTCACTTTCATTGTGACTTACAAGCATTTAAAACCAATGTGCATATAGGCATTAGGCATCTTTTTTAAATCCCCTCCTCATTTCCTAACTGTGGTATTTAAATCATTACAAAGGTATTCAAAACCCCTTGAGGGTACGCTCATTATGAAAAAAATATAAAAACAAAAATAGCGAATATTTATTCTGCGAGTTGGTACGTTTTTTCAAGAATTTCATAATGAGACTTTTACATGAAGGATTTTTTCGGCCACTGATACCATTTGAACCCAGACCAAGCGTTCCAGAAATTGGGCCACCAAATCCATAATATGTTCATCTTCATTGGAATGTAGGATTTCTTAGTTGTCGATTGCATTTAATCGGTTTTCCGACTGGCATTTCTAGTAGCTCTTACACTTATGTTGGTATTCATTCGATTTCTTTCTTTATTCCCCGAACCGATATCAGATCTTACAAATTCCAAAGCTTTTTCAAAACAAAGTTAATTTTGTGGACCTATTTCTATCCATTAAGATGTTATTATTGATATTAATAAAGAGTTGATTGGTTCCCATAAACTACAACATGTTTTTCTTACGATAAAATGTCGCAAAACATAAATTCGTTAAGTTGTCAATTTAGACGGCGAACTTCATTCAACCACCAACAGTACTAGTTGGTACATTGTATGCACATCGTACGTGTTTGGATTTTCGAAATTTCATTTCAGATAGAACTTATTTTTACTTAGTAGATTACTTTTATTAGTTTGGGTGTAAAGTCATCAAATGTTTTCTCTTTAAGACTTTTATCAGTCTCTAATGAGATCCATTATCCGGCTGTACGTTTTTCTAATTGAATTAAATTCTAAGAGTAAGATACTCTTATCGAAGTCGTTAAAAGTCAGCACTCATTATAAAATAATTGCACACATTTATTTGGAACACAAATAGAGTAAATAAGATTTCCATTAGAACTCATTCAATATTAAAATTATTCCTACTAAATTGTCATTAATTAAACATCATTTATCCAATAAAAAATAAAACCAAAACATCATCACTTATACTCATAAATATCTCTGCATATTAAATCAGTCAATGCGAATTTATCAAAACCAATTAGCAAATTTGTTTAAATGCTCGTATTAATTAAAATAATTGTGCAAGTAATGAATTTCATTTTAAAATGAAATTAAATCAGGTTAACCTTCATTTATTAGGTTATTAAAATTAATAATGTTTTTAATTTAATCGTTATACCGCTTACAAGTTTTATTTGTTGCCAATATAAATAGAGTAGGAAAGGATATCGATATGATTTAATCGTTGGACGTTTAATTAAATAAGAAAGGAAACTGTAAAAAAGAATTAAACCGGAAATGGAAATGCTCGACTTTGTCGCACAAACTTTATATTTTAAACATTTTATTAAAAAAAAAATATTTTTAAACTGTTAAATTAGCTCATTTTTCAAAAATAAAATAATTTTTTTATAAATCCTAAAAAAGTAATTTGAAAATTTTGAAATACAATATTTTATTTGACTAAAATCTTCTGAATCAAACAGTGGTAGATAGTGGTATATTATGAGCTTAAAACTATAATTTGCTCTCTGGGAAATCACCAAAAAACCTTTAGACTTAAGTTTTAAGAAATTTAACTCAGCCGTTTAAGCTGTAAATCACAGAAAAGACAAACATACAGGTAGACCAGGGGCCTATTGCACCATCTTATAAAATTGTGATTTCAAGCATTTTTTTAACAAATTTGTAAAAAAATCGAGAGTTAATATGCAAAGGTAATACTCGTCTAGCTGTGAATGCTTTATAAATAGACGTTCTTAAGATGCACTATTAGAATGTGGAATACTTTGGCTCTCTCGATTTTTCCCCCTCATTGTGATAAACTACACAAAACACAAGCTTTCAAAACCAATGTGCATCGACATCTCATATTAAATCACTTTAACTGAGCGCTCGCACTGTATTACACCAAAACATTATAAGGGTTCAAGGGAAAAAGACAATGAATTGAAAGAGTCATAAAACATCGACCAATATTTGCGAGTTGCGAGGTTGCGACACCATCTAAATGATGAGCTAATTCTCAAAAACGCTCTTTGGAGTTGAGGGCACTTAAACTTTCAACTGAAATAAGAACATACATATTTCAGGATAACCATTAACAAAGTTAATCACAGAATATTCCATTCCTAGTCCACAAAAATCAAAATGGAAACACAATCCTCAATTTCAAAAGTATGAACTTAATTTGAACTAAAAAATATTTACAATTATATTTTTTTATATTTCCTTAAACTTACCTTTACGCTGTAAAAACAAAACTTTTAAAGTTGACCCTTTTTAAAATTACTCGTACATTCATAAAGGTCTCCTTTGTTCCACTGGTTAAACGATTATGAATAACTGCAGCGAACCAAATCCTGTGTTAGAATTTCTGAAATGTCACTGACCTAGTTGGAAAACTTTCATATTTTTAAGAGGAAAATAACATAAAAGTTGATTCACCTACATAATGTTTCCCTAAAAAAATGTGATGGCTCATAATAGTGACACTTTGAAGATCAAAAGTTTTATAATTCTTCTTTGAGAAAAAAAACTTTTTGAATAAGAAGTTGGGAGATTTTCGAAGTATTACTAAGAAACTGCGGAAACCTACTTTGGCTGAATTGCACTTTTGTTTTTGAGATACCGAATTTTAGAACCTTGTAAGGTTATCTTAAAAAAAACACTTGGAAAAAAATATTAAAGTCGATCTCTGAACTTGTATTTTGAACGAAACAAAAAAAATTGTTTGTAACTTTGGCAGAAACTTTGCTATTGAAGTACTGTACGAATTGTTTGACATAGGAATACATTGAAAATTTATTGTAGTAAAATATAATCAATTTGTTTTTATAATACTCGTAGATTTTTAAGTGAAGGCAACACCTCAATTTATTTGGCTTACTACAAACAAATTCTCAGTTTCACTTGAATATAGCACATATTTTACCTTAAGACTAAGAAGCTATACAATTGAGGTGAATTTGAATGATGATTAATTCGGAGTTTCAGGCAGGGTGAACTGAGGTTGAAGCCGAAACAGTTTATGTTGCAACTAATCCTCTCAAGCGTGCGAGAAACAGGTTCGTTGGAGCCATACGAAGTACGGCGAGTAAACTTATGGAAGATACGAGGACTTCGTACATTGTGAGAATTACGAGTAGTTTTGAAAGAGATGGAGTTCTAAAGAGTTGAGACTAAAAAGATCCTGAAAATAGCCGATGAATGGAGGGAATATCTCTTATATCTAGATTCTGGATATATTAATTTGTTGACATATTCAAGAAATGCGAACAAAGCTTATATAAAGGGGATGGGTCACACCTAGGAGTCATAGGATTTTTTGGACCATCGTCTAATAAAGCCCTGTGTTGAGTTTGCTTTATGAATATTTTCATTTGTGAGGAAGTTGAGCTCTCTATCACATTAAACTCCAAGGTCGCAAATCGACTCAGCGGTGGATATAGGCCCACAATGGAGAAGGTAAAGACGGATAGGAGATTGGATGTGCTTTCGTGAATAACTGATTAATTTAGCATTTGGCAATATAAGGGCTACAACCAAATTTTTATGTTCGAGAGCGAGAAACTGCGGAGGTCATGTGTCGAAGAAATGGTCCTTAAGGACTTGGTATCGGTATGGCAATATTTGATGACTATTTCAATATATGAAATAGTAAGAATAAAAAGGAGAGGGCCAAAGTGGCTGCCGTGGTGGGTCCCCATAGGTAGCTAAGAAATCATTGGAAAAGGCAAATGTAACACGAACTTTGTGTATAGTAAAAGTTTTTCACGTTCAAAAGTTCGAACCAAAAAGGTGGACAGTTTGAAAAGAAAAAGTCTATGTGAAATTTTAGCAAAGACCTTAATGAAATCGGTTGAGACAACTTGACTTCCTTTCTGTTTTCTAAGGCTTAGAGGCTAAAAGCTACGAATTCAAGGAGGTGAGTCGCTTTAGGACTGATCTTTCAAAAAGACTAGCATTCTAGGTAGACTGAAAGATATAGATACAATGAACTTAAAATTTCGCACATAATGCTTTCAAAGATTTTGGAAATATGCGAAAGCTAGACGAAAGTTTCTAACTTCAAACTTCGGTCCATTTTAAAGTATGAAAGAGGTCTTCAATAATTGTGGAAATTTTCGTTGAGATACAGATAGATTGAATGTTTAGAGGGAAAGAAAAAATCAGTATGGAAGAGCATTTTTTTTAAATATGTAGGGGATACCATCGGGTCCCGGAGTAAAACCATAGTTAAGTTTGATTATTGTATTTTCGATAAAACATGGGTCTATGATGTGTGGAAGAAATGGCACACTAGAAAAATTTGGTCAATAAGTGAAATAAAATTCACGACTTGGTCGCACGAACTTGCTTATGTAAAAAACTAAGAATTTCAAAAATGAATGTTATTAGAGAAAAACTGTTCATAAGAATAAAATTCATTTTTAAAATGAGTAAAACAACTCTTTTAGTAGTTGAAGCTAAAAACAGGAAGCCATGGAATTCAAGCAAATATTAGTTTATGCAAGAACAAAAATTATAAGTCGTTGTAATAGTTTCTTAAAAAAATAAGCTTTTAAATACAAATTTTTTAAGAAAAAATTTTGGTAAGCCAACTTAAAGTTTTTATAACTGTAGGAATAAAAATAAATGTCAACAAAAAAAAATATTTAGCAGTTTTTGAGATATCGAATTTTTCAACAAGAAAATATATTTTTTTTCTTCAAAAATTCAAAAAATATTTTTTCTTAAAGTCTAAAAATGCAATGTTTTTTAAGATTTTTAGGATCTCCGCTTTAAAAAATTTCATTAAAATTCGCTATGCCGATAATAAGAAATTCAAAATATGAAAAAATGGTTCCATGGTCAGTGGCGTAGCGTGCCATCTCGGCGCCCGGGGCGGGAGACCCATTTTGCCGCCCCATTTAATACTTACTTAATTAAAATTAAATTTCGAGACATCATTTCACAGGCAATGAGGAATCTTTTATTGAAGGTAAAATGGGATCAGCGGTTTCACAAACGGATTCTCTGGGCCTTACGAGCAGCGAAGTCAGAAATAACTTTGTCATTTGCAGCTAATTCTTGTTCAATCGATAATATAGCCAAGTTTGATAGTCTAGTGAAGCTCATAGTGGATCTGAGATAATTTTTGATTAGCTTCAACTTCGAAAAACTTCTCTCACAACTAGCTGGAGACGCTTCCGTTCCATCTAAAACTCGTCCTTGTCGATGTCTTCTAATATATGGAAAAGATCACACTCATACTTGCTGTCCAAAAATTTCGCAGGCGTCAAAAATCCGAACTTGTCCACTATTTCTTGAACTTGCTGGAATCGAGTCGTCATTTCTTGAATGATCTTGTCAAATGATGCGAACACTTCTCGACGGATTTTCTGCTCGTGAGACAATGCTGCATCTGCGGATTCATCGCCATGCATGCGTTTTTTCCTGTGAATTCTTCTCGTTTTGAGTTCGATTCCGAGTTTTTCGCAGAGAGTCTTAGATCTCCATTAGGAGGGCTTTTAAAGCGCAGAGTTTCTGAACACACTTATCCACACTCAGTCCTTGTTGCTGCAGGTAAATCTGTGTGTCATCTACTTCAGGTAGCACTGCAGCCCAAAAGCTAAGTAAAGTGAGGAAGTTGAATGACTGCATTTCTGTCAGAAGAAGACTGGCTCCCGATCTTGTTTCGGAAGTTTGAGATGAATCCGTCAATTCTTCCATGTACCTCAAGAACTTCATTTCTAGCGCTCCAGCGCGTTTCAGTGACTCGTTTCACTGCTTAACCTATGACGGCAACCAAAGTGTTCCACCGAGCAGTTGATGCAGAAAAGAAGGCAAATACCTTCTCCAGAGTTCCAAAAAATTTCACGGAATTCACTGATTCAGAAGCAGCGTGTTCCCCCAGCCAAGTTGAGTGAGTGGTTTGTGCATACAACGAATGTAGCTTTTGGATTCAGTGCTTTAATCCGGGCTTGAACTCCATTGTGGATCCCTGACATTGTGGCAGCGTTGTCATAAGCCTGGCCTCTCAAGTTCTGTATGTCCAGTCCGTCTGATGTTATCGAAGAAGCCGATGAAAGATTCTACCACGGCGATCTTTTCTCCTTCGATATGTTCATATCGCATAACCTGGCTCATTTGGTCTTTGTGGGAGATGTCTGGTGTACATATGACCTCTACTCTACCCGCTTCATCGGCGACATTTTGCCGCCCCCGTCCGGCTGCCGCCCCTCCGCCACACGCCACTGCATGGTAGGTGCAGTCTGTAACATCTTAATTTCAATTTCTTCTAATTAAATTATAGATCTTAAAAATTAATCGAAAGAAAAAATCTTTTTTACTTCCTATTTCCGAATCTCTATCATACGTTGAATATCATTGTACTTAATAAACCATCTTACACCTTCATGTCCAAGCCACTTTACGAGTATAACTTTGAACCACAAGACCATTCATGCAATTTAACTTTTATACATATACAATGGTTACCATATAAAGTCAATAAAACGTTAATTTTACTGACAATAAATATTTTGCATTCGTCCGGAAAAGTTTGGTTTTGAAAATAGATTCTCCATTTACTTCCATAATCAAATTATAGTGTACAGTGGTGTACAGTGTGTATGAATATCATTTGAATACGTCCAATCCCAGAAATCAACAACTGAACCAAGAGCACATAGAACAAACCTATTTATAAACTTTTATAGACAAATTTGTTTTAATGGCCAAATTCATTAAAACTGACTGGTATTATAATTGCAGTGGACTTTGGCAATTGATTGCATTAATTAAATCATGGTTTACATTCGATTTACGGTAAAATTAATAGACTCCTGTGAATTAGCAATTCCCATTGCAAATCGGACAAAATTCATTCAAATTAATTTAAAATGATTTTTCGGCACTAAGGATTGCATTTAAATGGCTAGAAATGTTGTTTAAAAAAAGAGATATTTATATGTAATGTTAGCAAATGAGTAGATCGGTATTCTAATTATTATTTACCCTCATATTTAAATACAGTATTTCTACATGCCATTTTAAGGTACTATTAGTGGAAAAATCAAACTCGAAATTAACTTATTTTACGAAAGTAGGGTTGAAAAATAAAGGGGGTTTCACATTTCAGTTAAATATAAGGACATTTACGAGTAAGTAAAAGAGAGTTAAGTTTTCGACATGACATGCCAATGAAACTACAACAATTGGTAAGATAATATAATTAGCCAAGGAGGAAATGGACCAAATTTCAGCATATCAGGAACAACGAAAGTCCATCCACATCACGGCCAGTTAGATTGGAAGAGGATCCACTGGGTCGCACGAACTTGCTCCTATGTAATAGACTAAGAATTTTAAAAACGAATGTTGTTTGAAATGTAATGTTTTTTAGACTTTTTAGAAAAATCGCTATAAACAAATTTTATTAAAATCCGTTATATCGATAATGAGTAATTCAAAATTTGAAAAAATGGTTCTATGGTAGGTACAAGCTGTACTATCTTAATTTCAAATTTGTTTTTACTTAATTAAAGATCGTAGAAATTAATTGAAAGAAAAAAAGTTTTATCAAAATTTTAGGTGCCGTTTTTGAGGAAAATAAGATTTTTGAAAACCATTTTTTAACATTGGGTGGGTACCTTTAGTTTTTTCTCAAATCTTGTAGATTATATTGATAATCTTTTATTTATCAAGTTTAAAAAAAAAATAGCATGGGGTTTTCGAAATACATATTGAGTTTTGAAAAAAAAAAATTTGAAAGTTTTTTTAAAAATCCAACAAAATTGTTTCTGAAAATTTGAATACACAATTTTATTCAGGTTTTTGGGGAGCTTTAGCAAAAAAAATTATCAAAATGAGAAAATAAAAAACAAAAAAATGGTTCTTTGGGGGGTACCCTAAATAACCATTTTTCGGAAATTTTTTTTCAACCATTACCTAGCTTTAACTAAATGATTTTTTTTTGTATTTTTAGTTTTTAAATCTGTCGAACAGTTTTTGAGAAAAAAAAAACTTTATAAAATTTCGAAAAAAATCGTATGGAAAGTGCCGTTATTTTTGGTCTTACAAAAAAAAGAAAAAATCGTGTGGGGGAGGGAATTAAAAATGATATCTACCAAGTTAAAAGAAAATCGGACGAGCCGTTTAGGCTGTAGTCGAACCGACAGACATAATTGCGAGACCCACTTTTTTAGTCTACGATACCATCGTAATGTCAACTGTGATCAAAATCTTGAGTTCGATTTTTTTTCCGAATGCATAACTTGCTACCTATAAGTCGCAAGTACAAATGGAAAAAAAGATAAAAGACAAGCAACTTAATTCAGAAAGGTCGGATGGTACTGATAGCGGCTTCAAATTTAACACTTTCCATTGGTAAAATTTAAGACAGGTGTTAAAGCTAGCATAAATAAACTGTTTATCGCGCGGTACCGGTACATAAGACTAACCAAAAAATGAAATATAGCGCACGGCTGGATCGCATGTGCTTGCTCTTATACAAGGTGGCGCAAAATATACCCTATCACGCTATCGGAAGATGTTTAATTTTTTGCAAATGGCGCCGTACGTCAATCAAATTGAACTAGACATCCGCAGAGCTGGATCTCTATACTCTGCAAGATCGTGGAATAATTGTGTCGATTTTTTTTTTACCAATAATCGGTCGGTGGTGTTGGCACAGAGTGTCGTGTCGCGCCCACTGGGCAAACATTCTGGCGTTTATTCTGCTCGTTTGACCGAGAATATCGCAGTTGTAGCTGCCGATATCGGTCGCTGAGGACGAAGAAACATCAACCAGACGGAACGGAAAAGAAAAGAATTTAGTATATTTCGTGTTCTTATCAATTCAATATACCTTCCTCTGTCGTCGAATAGCTCGCGATTGTTTTAATACTAAAATGAAAAATGCCTAGCGAAAAGTTTTTCTCGACTCTATTTCTTTTAGTTTTTTCTCAAAAAAAAAAAAATTGTTTGGGATGGTTCTGAACTCGACCATAAAGATTCGTAAAGTTTTGGAAATTCATCCAATTACTTGCTGAATCCTTGTCTGTGAGAGTGAATGTAAAATTTTGTGAGATTCGTCAACGGATATTTTCGAAGAGAGCACTTAGCTTTCCAGGAAGCAGCCGTAGTCCTGTGAGCTGTGACTGTCACTGTGACTGATGATCACGAAAACGATTGGCTGTCCGAAAGATTGTTTGAGAGAATGGAACGTTGGTTGTAGTTAAAAATCCGAAGAAAAAGATTTAGGAGAAAGAGATTCGAGGTGACCAGGAAATAAAAAGAAATTTCGAGGTAATAGAGGAGGAAGCAAAGAGGAAAGATAAAGTAGAGTGTTTTTTGAACATTTTTTTTTTTGTTTCGTTTTCTTGTCGCTCCGATAAATTGAACTTTTCGGTTGTTTAATTTCGGTTCATATATTGGTTAATTTATTTCACTTTTAACTCGATCGTAAACTAATCAGTTTTTGCTCTTGGCTTAACGACTTCTCGACAGGAATGCGAACAGTTATTACCGGAAATCTTGAGGAAGGTCATGGAAAATGCGATAAAACAGGAATTAATGTGTATCAACACTAACGGCAGCCACTTGACGTGCTATATCATCTTTCCCACTTAACAGAGGAAAGTGTAAGGGTCCAAATAAAGATCTTTATTATTTTTAATTTAATTTATTTAATCCGTTAAAATACTAACGTTACAAAATTTAAAACTAGATAACATTACAAATATGAATTTACGAGTACTTACAATTATGTATTAAAAAATTTTTCTTTAAATTTACTACATTTTAAATTGTCATTAACTGAAGAAATTAAAAAATTATACTTATTGAAAACTGAAATAAATTGATTTAAGGGACTGTTCATACCATAGTTTGTTCTGCTAAAGTTAGGATATAGAGACCGTTGATTTCTCAAGCTAGCTTGACTAAAACTAAAATTCAAGCGGCACAGAGCTGATGGAGATATTATTGATCCGTTGACTAATTTTATAATATAACATAGTTGTAGATATTGTCTATGCTTTGAGAGTAAAGGAAGATTTATTAAGATGAGTCTATTGTTATAGGGGGACAGTGTCGATCTTTGTGACCAAGGAAGAAAACGAAGACAGAATCGTAAGAATCTCCTTTGGATTCCCTCAAGTCTGTTAATATGAACAGAATAGTATGGCGCCCAGACTGCACAGCCATATTCGAGTACTGGTCTGACAAAAGATATGTAGAGAAGCTTAAGAACGTAAGGATCCACGAAGTCACGTTAGAATCTTTTTATAAATCCCAAAGTTTTATTAGCTTTTTTAATAATAAAGTTAATGTGATCAATAAATGTTAAATTAGAATCTAGAATAATCCCTTGATCAGAAAAAACGGACACTCTATATAATGTAAAAGAATCTAACATATAGTTGTAAGTTAACACATTTTTTTTGCGCGTAAAACACATTGTTTTACACTTGTCAATATTTAACAAAAGGCGGTTAGTATTGCACCATTAAATGTCTTCTTGAAGTTGTTCACAGTCGCTGATGGAGGCTATTCTTTTAAAAATTTTGATATCATCGGCATAGATAAGCACAGATGAATTTTTTATAATTGATGTCAATTCATTGATATATAGAACAAATAGTAATGGGCCTAGATGACTCCCTTGTGGAACACCTGAGTTGACCAAAAATTGATCAGAACGCTCATTACGAAAAGTAACACTATACGACCCAAACGCAAAATAGTTGGCCTACTCATCAATTAACAAATTAACATTTTTTATGTGCCTATATTTTCTAATCCCCAAGCAGTTGTTTTTTAATTTTTTTTTGTCATAAATTACATTTAATAAGTAAATTAGACCAAACAGAACTAAATTCGAGAAAGCACATATGGCTCCAGTTTGCATTCTCTCAAACAAAGATAGTGCATAATAGTTGGACTACTCTTTTTGGGATGCAAAATAGTTGGCCTACGAAGATTTAAATAGATTTTCAGTTAACCGTTATTAAAAAAATGACATGCACTTGTTTTGTTGTTTATTGATCTCCTGTTTTATGCAAGCCAGCAACAGTTTAATGTCAACCATGGTGTGTGGCGTTGCATTATCAAGAGACCTTAGGGAATCCATAAATAAAGCCTTCGAAACGGGATTATCGAGCTATAAAATCGCAAAACAATTCAATTTACCGCGCTCAACAATTCGAAACATTATCTCAAAGTTCAAAAATAGTGGAAATGTGGAGATCGGTTAAAAAACGGGACGCCCACCAATTGCAAAACCTCGAGATTGCCGAGTTTTAAAAAAAATAATAAAAGAAAATCGACGTCAAACGGCCGCTGCAATAAATGTTCAATGGAGGGAAAGAATAAAAAAAAGTGTTTAGGTCGACACTTGCAAACGGACTATGAAAAAAATTGGATACAAATTTTATAAGGTTTGTTTTAGATTTATTTAAATAAGAGCAATTTTAATTCGTTAAAAACATAGGCCAAAGAAAAACCACTTTTAACACCTAAACAAAAGAAAAAGCGGCTAGAGTGGGCCAAACAACGTAAAAACTGGACTTTAAGTCAATGGCGGTCCGTTAGTTGGAGTGATTAGTCCAGGTTTAAAGTTTGCGTGGGCGACGAACGAAAACGAGTCATTAGAAATTCAAGAGGTTTTTCACAAAGATTGCCTTAAAAAAACGGTCAAGTTTCCAGCATCTCTAATGATATGGGGATGCATGTCGGGGTGGGGTTTGGGAATTTACATTTTGTAAATGGAATTATCAATGCTGCCAAGTACAGGATATTTTGGAAAATGAGCTTCTCTCATCAATACCACGACTTCAAACTAGTGATGGAGACTAGCGTCGTCGTTCTATGAAAACTCCCTAAGTCCATTTTTTGTTTTTTGAGATATTTGCATTTAAACTTGGAAATTAATATAAAAAAATCCAAAAATTATCAGAATAGCACGATCTCAGGCTTCAATAGTAGAATGGGTTTGGCGTAGCCGTTGTGCAATAAATTTTTTTGCAAATGGTTTATCCGAAATGAATTAAATAAGAATTCAATCACATTTTTTTTTAAAATGGACTTAGGGAGTTTTCATAGAACGACGACGATATTTTCCAACAGGATGGAGCTTCTTGTCATACTGCAAGGTCTACAATGGCGTGGTTATCTGCTGAAGCTATTCCTTTTCTGGAATGGCCTTCCAGCAGCCCTGATCTTTCATTAATTGAAACTGGCTGGCATAAAATGAATCAAAAACTGCAAAAAGAACCATGCCGGACTCTTCAAGGCCTTAAAGCTAAAATCATAAATATTTGGGAGTCTTTTGGTGCGAAGAATGTCAAAAATTAGTTGACACAATGCCACGACGCATAGAAGCAGTTATCAAGGCCAAAGGCGACGTAACACCATGGTAAAATAAAAATTAATAGCCATAGGCCAACTATTTTGCACTTAAAAAAATGTTTAAATCGTTATTTTATTTTGTAAGATTGCTCTATACCGTTATTCAATTGAAGTCATTTTGTTTTTGTTACTTATTCCTATTCAAAATAAATATATCTTAAGAAAAATACCAAAATATTGATTTTATTTCCGATGGAATTTAAGAATCAGAATATTTTTGTTTTTTATCATAGGTAGTCCAACTATTTTGCGTTTGGGCTCGTACTTCCTGTTTTCTAAATAAGATGATATCCAGACTAGAAAGTTTTCATTGAACCCTAAGCCAATTAGTTTATTAATTAGAATTTTGTGACAAAGCTTATCAAAGGCTTTGCTAAAATCAGTAAATACACAATCCACCCGTTTTCGATCTTCAAAGGAATCGATACAAAAAGAGGTAAAGTCAAACAGATTTGTGACAGTTGACTTCTTTTGGACAAAACCATGTTGGCTATCACAAATAATAGATTTACAATTAAAAGATAAGACGTTACAGATAATGGATTAAAATAATTTGGGAATTACAGACAATTTAGCAATAGGGCGATAGTTAGTTATATCGTTTTTTGACCCTTTTTTATGGATGGGTATAATGAAAGCACTTTTCCACATAGAAGGAAATATTGAAGAATTTAAAGATTCATTAAATAGAACATATAAGGGATAGGATAAATAAGATACACATTTCTTTAATACACTTGATGGTACGCCATCAGGACCAGGGCTAAAACAATCGTCGAGTTTTAAAATATTCTGAACAATAGATTCTTCACAAATATATAAGTTAATTGTGTTAAGGTGTGAAAAAATAGGGAGGGAAGATGAAAAATCAGAGGGTTCGTGAGAACCAGACTCTACAAATGCATCTTTAAAAAAATTAGCAAACATATAAGATATTTCTCCAGAATCATCAATGGTTTACGTTATTAAAAGACATAGAGTTGGGGTAGCCGTCAATTTTTAAAAACATTTAAAAAGAATATCATAAAATTTTAAACACATTTCGTTAATATTACAATTAAAAAAAACTTGATTCCAGTTAACATTACACAACAAATTAAATAATTGATCAAAATTACATTTCTTAAAGTTGAACTCAAGATTTCCATTTGATTTGTCAAAGTCATTGCACAGGCTAATGTTTAATGATATATCTAGAGCTGGGTGGTGCCGGTCTTCTTTTAATAGTATGATATCAGCGGGGGTTACAGATGTATCCGAATTTGTAGTGTTCGAGAAAAAAACTAAGTCCAAAATATTGTTGAAACTGTTGAGAACCCCATTAAATTGACTAAGTCCACACGAGGCCAAACCATCAATTATTGAGAACTCATTAGCTGTGGAAAGGGTCGCAGGAGATACGATGTTGAAGTCTGAAGATATTGTCCATCGCAAGTTTGAGAGATTAATCGCCTAATATCAGGAGCTCGTCATTTGTATCCATTTGGTTATGTATGCTTTCAACACATTTAATACAACTTTCATACACATTGTTTATAGATCTTGGAGGTATGTATATATAGACAGAGATAATGTAGAGGTAACCAGATACCATTTTAATTTTGATACATATTATTTCTATTTCAGAAGTTTCAAAAGCATCAACCAAATTACATATAAAAGAATTCTTCACAGCAATTAGGATTCCGCCACCAACTGTTTCAAGGTCATTTGAGTGGTGTCTGTCACGCCTAAAGACTTGGTAAGTTGTATCAAAAAGCTCAGTATCCAAGAATGAGTCATTCAGCCAAGTTTCTGTCATTACAATAATATCATGAGGAAGGTTATTGACATTTTTATAGATCGAATTGAGCAAAATCATTTTTCTTATTTGGTAAAAAAGTAATTCAAAAAAAAAATTGGATGATAAATACTGAGCCACCTTGGAATAAACATACTTTTGTTTAAAAATAAAAAAGAGTTCAAAAGAATAAAATTGCCGTCTGATTTTTAAAACAGTACGAATACACTTTTTCCGTGTTCTCTATAATTGTAATTTCAACTTTGATCAAAAGCTCGAATTCGATTTTTTGCCAAGTTCAGAATTGCTTTGTAGTACCTACATAAATTATATCACAAGTAAAAATGTATTTCTAGTAAAAATCCATAATCCAAGGGATTGGTAAAAAAAACATTCATTGTCCATGAAATGACCCTCGACTTTGCAGAAATATCAAGGGAAAACATCCAAAGGTAAGAGAAATTTTTTTTTTTTTGTGAAGATGTTAAATGATTGCGTTTTACAAAGTAGTTTGGAATTATACAATTCAAAACAATATCACAGTGAAGCTTACTGCCATACCAGTTTTTTCCTTCCTAACGGTGTTTAATTCATTCATTCATTTTACAGAGAGATTGGGGGGCAGCCATGGTCCATCATCATCAGCCATCCTCGCTTTAAATAGCTCGCCTCGAGCTCCCACCTTATATCAACAGACTAAAGCCAATTTTCATCTACTGCTATGGACAGACATTCTTTTGTGTTTTGTTGTCTTCATTAAAAAATAAATAAATGGAAACGTAGACTTTTTGCAGCTTCCGTCTTGCATTTGCTTTAATTCACCAAAGATTGTTGAGAAATTTGCCGGAATTAGTTATTTCCAAAACATCTGACCAATTATAAACGATTTTCTTTTCTAAATAAATCATTTCCATTTTTTAATATTTTCAATAATAAGCTTAAAGTATTTTTTTTTTTCAAAACTGTAAATGTTTCACGAAAATTTATATAAGATACATTTAAAATTTTCAAAAAATTTAAAAGCTTATAGCTAGTAGTTAGCTTCTAACTTATTCGTCTGTGAATTATTCACATTTCGTTCAGTGAAGGTGAGAATTGATGTTTGTTGGTCAAGATATAAACTAAATGCGACCTTTCTATACCATTGTGAACAAAACGAACAACATATTCTTCTTATCCACACAATCATCTTAAAGGGCTTTAGTTCTTTTTCGCCATCTAAAAACCCATCGAGGTGCCCAGCCCACACAGAAATCGATTTTTAGTCGAGCAACTACTATGATCTGATGATGTCGTTATATCAAGAGTTCAATCATCTTGAGATTTGAGAATGTATAGCTTTGCACAGGAACCAGAAACTATTTTGTCAATAGTTTGGAGGAAAGTTCTGTTTCCTTTCATCCTTTCCATTTCCTGTTCAACTTCCTGCACAGAAATAAAATCAAAATTCTTAATGTCATAGTTCGAAATGATGTTAAAAGTTTTGAAAGCTGACTATCGAAATTAATTTGAATAGTAAGTAAAAAAAAAAAAAATAGGTATATAAGCTCGTTTGTGGGTGATTTGTAGCGGGTATAACAATTTAATTGATTTTCCTCTATAATAAGGTCACAAAAGTTTTGTAATGATTTTGTAAATTTAGTGTAGTTGGTGATTACTTATTGTCTCCGGTTTTTTCTTGATCTGTAAAGGAAGTGTCGAAGGAGTGGATGTGCTTCGTTCTACTTAGCTACCCTGGGCTCTAAAAAAGCTTTGAAGTTCAACATTGACGGAGTTTCAGCTGGTGGTGGTAATATTTCTTAAATAATTCCTTTTTTTCAGTTCAATACTATAAATACATACTCATAGCTTTTTAAATAAAATACACGACTGGGTCGCACGAACTTGCTCCTATGGAAAAGACTAAGAATTTCAAAAAATGAATGTTATGAGATAAAAACTGTCTGTTCATAAAGCATAAATGACTAAAACAACTTCTTTAGTAGTTGGAGGTAAAAATAGGATGCCATGTGATTCAGGCAAATATTGGTTTATGCAAGAACAATAATTACGAGTACATATACCTAAGTCGTTGTAGTGGCTTCCTAAAAAAATAAGCTTTTATATACAAAATTTCCAAAACATTATGAAAAAATTAAACTTAAAAAAAAATATTGCGTGGATATTGAATTTTCAAAAAAAAAAAAAAAAATACAATTTTTTTTCAAAATTCAAAAAAATATTTTTCTTTAAGTTTTGAAATGGAATGTTTTTTAAGCTTTTTAGAAGCTTCTCTATAAAAAATTTCATGAAATTCGAAAAAATCTACTATGGTACAATCAGTAATATCTTGTTTTCAAAATTTATGTTATTAAATTATAGATCGTAACAATTAATAAAAAGAAAAAAATTTTATCAAAGTTCTAGTTCTCGGAACCGTTTTCGAGCAAAATACGATTTTCAAAAACCATTTCTTAACATTTGTATGGGGGGTACCCTTACCAAAAATAATAACCATTTTTTTGGAAATTTTTGTCAACCATTACCTAGCTTTACTAAAATGAATTTTTTTGAATTTTTTTTTTTTAAATCTGCGGTACAGTTTTTGAAAAAAAAATATTTATAAAATTTCGAAAAAAATTCGTATGACAGGTACCGTTAATTTTGGTCTTAAAAAAAAGAAAAAAAAAAACGGTGGGGGGAAAAATTAAAAACAAAGTTAGAAGAAAATCGGCCCAGTCGTTTAGGCTGCAGGCGAACAGACAGACAGACAGAATTGCGAGATCCACTTTTTTAGTCTTCGCTATCATCGTAATGTCAACTTTAATCAAAATCTCGAGTTCAATTTTTTTCCGAATACGTAACTTGCCTTATACTACCTATAAGTCGCAAGTAAAAAGGGACTAATTTGGTTCAATACTGAAACCTTCCATGATGTTTTATCTTTTTTTTGTAACCTCATATATTTTATCTATCAAAGATTAAATAACGGAAAAGAACACATTTTTTCCATTAGTTTCGTCTTCTGACTCTAATCGTTTATATTCTCTTAATTAAAAAATAAAAACTATTAAAGGAAAAGTGCCGAACCACTGAGCTTCTCAAGCTGACAATGTCACCATTTTAATCGTCATTCGCCATATGTTTTCCATTCGATTAGATCCAAAGGCTTAGGGACAAGATGTTTCTTATTTCAAATGGACAAGAAAGAAGAAAACTATCATTGTGTTGAAGTAAATTCCCAGAATAGTCTGGAGAAAAAGTGTTGAAATTTATTTTAACACATCAGAGTTTTACTAAAAAAAAAAAAACAGAATTTCTAACTTACGGTCTGTTAGGATGGGATGCGGTTTCTTTTTTTGTAATTACCAAGAAATTTATTTTTGTTCTATTTGAATGAGTTTTGAATTTTAATACATATACATACATAAAGAAAGATCCAAGGAAGGCAAAGAAAACTTATTTTTGATTCGTAATTTTGTTTAAAAGAAAATCAAAGGGCACGGTACTGCCCAGCCTAGTTCGTAACACTACACCATTTTCACAAGAACAAACTCATACGACTTTCGACCGCCTTCTGACTTAGTGACTGAACTAGTGGTTTCTGAGATATAGGGCTTCAAAAATTGCTAAGGCCAAAATTGACTGCTTCACTGACAGATCATCAAAATTACCGTACCGTTATTTTTAGATAAAATAATTTTTTTTCTCACATCTTGTAAATTATATTAAGAAACTTTTATTTATGAAGTTTAAAAAATCGAGCATGGAGTTTCCGAAAAAAAAAAATTGAAAATTTTTTTAAAAATAAAAACAAATATTTTTTTTGAAAATTTTAATACACAATAATATTCAAACTATTTGCGAGCTTTAGCATACAAAAAATGATCAAAATCGGTTGCACCGTTTTTAAGAAAATCAGAAAAAAAAAATAATTCGAAGGGGGATACTAGAACATAACCATTTTTCGGAAAATTTTGAACTAAATGAAGTTTTTTTGCATTTTTCTTTTTTGAATCTGTCGAACGAAAAACGTTTAAATAAAATTGGCAGAGCGGTTGTTAAGGGAGTTGAATACTGCCTTATCGCCTGGAAATCTCGTAGTTTGCTATTTTCTTCGAGCTCGTCTTTTTTCCAATATTAGGTGCTTTATTTCGATAGGATATTTTATTTTTGTTTTTCTGCATATTGAAATACTTGGAGTACTTTCTTTTGCAGCCAATATAATATAATAAATAGACATACCTATACCAATTATTATTTTAATTGCATGTTTTCATTAGTTCACTTTGGTTCTTCATAGTGTTAAAGCACTTTTTTGGTAATTTACTATTAAGACTTTGTTATATTACGCAGTGAGTTTGGGACACCAAATAAATGTCTACCTAAGTACATATATTATTTAAGTCTAAAAAGATGTTTAATTCGAATACTATTGTAAAAGACCTTTTGCATTCCATGTTGGGATTTTAAGTGTTCTGTCCATCATTGGTTCTTGTTTGTCAATCCTCTTAAGAATTTTGTTTTTTTTTACAAAAAAAATCAGCAGATTAAAATTTATAATAATAAAAAAGTAAAAAATGGATTATTTTGAGATTATTTCCTTATGACCTATTCGGATCTCCACCTCACCTTTTTATTCATCTACATACAAACTTTGTTATTTCTTAAAGCAATTTTACCCTCTGAACTATTAGTTGTGAAACATGGCTGCTTTTATAGTAGCTTTCTTCAAGCAACGTTCAACGTTAGCTGTACTCTTTTTGAAAGCAGGAACTTTGCTCTTGAGTTAAGACAATGTAATTACTTGAGGTTGTTTATTTTTTTAAAAGTTGCTGTGCTATTTGAAGCACGTTTGGACTATCTTTTATTTACGTATTGTTTTTTTGTTCAACAGAAAATTTTTTTTTATTGACAAACATTCTTGTGAGAAACATTCTTGGCCAAAGAAGTCCTTGGACATGATGTTTTCATTGAAGGGCTTGAGTTGAATGTCATAAAATTTTATATCAATGATAATGATTATGGGTCTGTATGCTTTGAGCTTATGTATGGTAAGATCAAATGGGTTTATTAGGTCAGAAGGAAAGTGCACATGATAATAATCAACCATTATTATATCGAACTTATAAAATTATTCCGTAGTTAGGGTTTTAAATGTTTTCAATGTTGCTTTCCCTAAAATTTAACTTTACTCGTATTTAAAGGAAATAAGATATACAAAACTAAAACAAATGTTTAAAACCTATAGACAACAAATTTCACCAACTTTCAAGTTTTAATGTGCTCCGGTTAGGGAAAATATAAAGAAATTGAACCGAACTTAACTTAACCATGATTTTTTCCGTCGGCGTCGTATTGAAAGAACCATTCCACCACCATTACTATTGGAAGGATTTTAGATCTAGTTTTCGTTCATGAAGACCTTAATGTATCTTTATGTAAAGAACATTTTCCGCTGTTAAATAATAATGAAAAAAATGATATTCATCATATTGCTTTGCAAATTTCTATTGATTTTATCAATTTTAATAAAATATATTGTACAAGCCAAGATATAAATTATAGATTTGATTTCAATAAGGCTGATTACATCAGTATTAATAATTACCTGAGTAATATTAACTGGAGTTTGGTCTTATATAATCAGGATCTTTCGTGCAATTATAGTAACTTTCTTAATGTTTTGCATAATGCGATTTCTAGTTTTGTACCTGTTAAGCGGATAAGGAAAAATTGTAAACCTTATTGGTTTAGCAAAAGCTTATCGCGTTTGAAAAATGCAATCAAAAAAAATTGAATCAAAGATAAAAAACAATTCAAAGTGCTTTTGGCAATACATAAATTCAAAACGAAAGTCATTTGAAATTCCAGCTTGTATTAACTATAACGGAACTACAAGTAGTGACCTTAAAAAAATTTGTAATTTATTCGCTTCGTTTTTTCAATCAAATTTTAAGTTTAGTTCATTTAGTTCTGAGTTGGATTTAGCAATTTCGACTATTACTGATATGGGACACCTAACTCTAACTGAGGACGAAATTCTGTTGGAGCTGGGTAGTTTAGATAGCAGTTTGAGTTTGCCTCCTGATAATATTCCTGCAATATTTTTGAAGAATTGTAAATCGAATCTGTCGAAACCCCTTCTGTTCATTTTCAAATCTTCTCTAAGTAATGGTGTTTTCTTGGACTGCTGGAAAAGCTCTTATATAACTCCAATTTTTAAATCTGGCTCTAAGCAATCTGTAGAAAACTATAGACCAATTGCTAAGCTTCAACATGGATTTGTTAGTGGAAAATCTACTGCAACAAATCTTACATTGTTCACAAATTTTTGCGTGAATTTGTATGAGCGCACTTGAAAAGTGATATCGCATCTCCTAGGTCTGTTTTCTTATTTTTGTTTTCGGTAGTGGATGCTGTCACCGATCGTTTCGAAGATCTTATCTTAAATTATCGTTCCATTTTCATATAATTCCATACTCTGACACACTGTGAACGAATTGGCAAACAGCTGTCGTGATCGTGCAAAATGCTTTCGCGCTTCTTTTCTCGCTTGAACTTCTACCCGATAAGATCATTATACAACGCTTAAGTTAATTTATTAAAGTGATAAAAGATACGAGAAAATCTATTGCAAGAGATAAGTGCCACGTGCCTTGTTTTTTTTGTCTTTTTTTTAAGACTTGGTGAGGTCCTATAGATTTTCATATTTTTTTTTTTGAGTCGATCTTATCTCTCCAGCCAGCTTGCTGAAGCGACCGCGCGGTGGAATTTAAAAGGCTGGATAGTAGTCTCTACATATTGTAAATCCAGGTACAGTCGTTCTAGAACTTACCATTGTAACGATCCTCGAGCGACTAGGATCAACCTACTTACGGGTTTTTTTTTTAATTTATTTAAGATCGAGAAATACTCAGGTAAATTAAAGGCGCACTTCATTATCCTAGTTGTTGTAATAAACTCTTGGTTACAGAGTGGTTCATCGGTGCTTAACACCAAAGACTATTGCTCACGGTTGGGTCAGTGGGTACCCCCGAAGCTCCGTCACGACAGAGCACTTAACAGAGCACTAAATCCACTAATCCCTCTGTGATTGACGGAACCCGAAACACGTGATCCAGTTAACCAATCGGTGACCGTGGTCTGTTCGCACGTCAAGGAAAAAAATTAAGAAAAACACCTAACGGACTACCTGGTTTACTCAGTGGTGGCGATTTTCATCAATCCAACACTGCACGACAGAGCACTAAACAGAGCCCGAAATACACTAATCCCTCTGTGATTGACGGAACACGTAGCACGTGATCCAGTTAACCAATCGGTGAACTGGTGGCGATTTTCATCAGTCCAACACTGCTCCTAGATAAATAACCTCAACGGATTATTTAGGGGAGCAAGTGCGGTTGACCACATCTTACCAGCGCCCTAGCTAATCTGCACTGATTCCAAGATATCTACGACCTACAAGACTCAATAACATTATATTCTTTCTTCATAAACTTAAAATTATTCTCTTGTATGTAACGACTACACTCAAAAGCTAAGTACTTATTTCTCTATATTAATACTCGTTCAATTTGCCAAGTTTACCTTTTTTTTTGTCACTAATCAACAGCTTAAGATCACAAAAAGAGACCAGAGTGAAAGAACTCAAGATCTCCCGGTCCAGCCAAGGAGGTAGTGCGCACCACGTCATTGGAGGAGAATAAGCGGTGAGTCCAAAATATTTGAAAAAAAAAAAAAAAAAGAAAAGCTAAGCTTATCAATTGAACGAAGGTTATGATAACTATTGAGACAATCAATACTTTTTTTTTAATAATACTCTTAGAGTCGTAATTTGAGCGTAGTCGAGCTTTCATTTAATTGTTTTTTTTTTTTGGTCTTAAGTTTGAAGAAGAGATTCCTGAGCTATTTAAAGCGCTCTTCTCAAACTCGTTAAAACAATATGCTTAAGTTAGTTTAATACTTAATATTCCCTTTTTTTTTTTAGTTGCCTCTTTTATATGAAATCTATATTGACGTTTATAATACTAGTATTTTTTTTTTTAACAAGAATGAATTTTAAAATTAGACCTACGAATACGAATAAACATCCATGATTTGAAATTTTAACTTTGATTATTGGTTGCTTTGATGGTTCCAATGTCGAGCAAAGTCAACCTCTCTGACATGTTTACAGGGTAGATTTTTTTTTGTGTGCTTAGGAAGGTAATGAAAGGAAAGGAGGTAGTTGATTGCAAAATAATAATCGGGAAATAAGCTTTTATTTCCATTTAGATTAGGGGTTATCACGTATAGGTAGAGTGGAGTGATAACCAAGGAGTTCCTACCCAGCGTAGTGAACCGAGGGAGGGTAACACTCGGGAACCTGCTACATCTCTGGTTTCCAAATAGAGTTTGTTTGAGTTTAGTGAGACTAGTGGGATTTGTTTTATTGTTTTTTTTTTGGCTTAGTGAATCCTTTTTCGATTCTTGACGCGAGATAGGCATGAGTTATAAATTGTACACGGCAGTCCAGTGGCGAGTGTAAGATCCCACCCCACCGACGAGTTAGTTAATGGCCTTGCAAGCATGCCTATACCATCACTCGACCGATTGGACAACCCTCTTCGCATTCGTTGTTCTGCTTGAGTATCCTGTGGCGCAGGGAGAGTAACGAAAGGCAAAACATCGCCAAAGAGCGCAGAGGGAACACCTATTCCGTTACACAGGTGGCGCCCAACGTGGGGCAAGAATCTTATTAGCATTTACAACGTTCCATAAAATCCGAAACGAATTTAGTTTTTTTTTGATACTCAATAGCCGTTATCGTTTTTTTTTTTTCGTTGAAACAATATCCATATATTACACTTTTAATTTTTGTAATCATGAGTAGAAGTTGAAATAATGAAATGTCCAATTGAGTACAGTTTATTACAAACATAACTTTTTGCTGCGTTTTATATCGTAACTTCGTAACAAGCTATGACCTTTTAGTTTATCAGTGACCTAGAATTCATGTAGCGAATACACACTTTTTAGTTACTGCATTGATTTCTAAGGATCATAGCCATTTGTTTTAACATTTGTTTGGAGGAGTTCGTCGGACGACCGGGAGATACCGGTTCTGAGAAACCACATCTCCGACAGCAGCGCCCGATTTCTGTTCCAGCAACCTTGTTCTTGAGAAGGCTCAGATTGAGACTATCTCGAACAGAAACGAAAACAATCTCCTTAGTCAATTTATGAAAGCTTGAGAGAGTTCGCAAATGGTAAAGGTACTTTTATTAGCGTCTCATAGTTTCAGGTTATAATAACCATTTCGGTAATTGCGCGTATAGGACTTAAATTCCAACCTCTCAAAGCTGAAAACTTACATATGCTCAAACAAATAATTTTTTTTGCCGTTAATTTAATCACAAGACCTTTCTTACTTTTCCTAAGCACAATATGATTGTATGAGATATTTCATTTTTTTTTTACATAATACCTATAACTTTATTTTTGAAAATTCATATAGGTACTCGTATGTTTCAAAACAATTCCTGCCATTTTATTTTTCCTTAGTTTTGGGTTTTTGAAAAAAAGGGGTTTTTACTGTTCCAGAAAACAAATTATGAAGTTTGCTGTATGACAGTTGGAGCAATTAAGTCTTCGTGGAACTGTAATTCATCACCGCTTTATAAAGTTGTGATTACCTAAACTTTGAATTTTTACTTTTGTTTTTCATTAATCTTTACATCAAAATATTCAATATGCCTCCAAAGAACCAATCCGCACTTAGCAAGAGAAACTTGAGAGATAATAATCAGGGAGATACAGGATCGTCTACAGAACAGAATTTTTATAACCAAAGTCAGGTTACTGCTATAGATGCCAATCTAGATGGAAACCAAAACGTGCCTCCTCCCTCAGATAATGTCCCTTCTGGATCTGGTTTACAACAGGGTTCCCAACAGACTTTTTCTCTTGATGAAAGTCTCAAGCGCTACATCGAAACCATCGTTACGGCTTCTATAGGGCTTAGTAGAGCCGAAGACCTTAAAATCCGAAAAGCCGAATATGAAGCTGAAAGGCTTAGTTTAAGAAGAGAAATAGTGAGGACCATTCAAGAAGAAATAAGAGCAACCTCTGCTACTCCACAAAGAGTACAAGGTGAGCTCAATAATTTACAGCCACCGCTTGAGCAAAGTACTAGGCATTCAAGCCCAGTCAACGGTAGCACCCACGAGCAACAAGCCATTGGTAATCCTCCAGAGCCAGTTGAACCTACTCATCCAAGTTCAAACGTTCAAAATTTTCTGAGTCAAATAAATGCGCTAAATTTAAACTCCACAAATCCGAGTGATCGAATTATCGGACCATCTTTCGCTCTTCGTTCGGTTGAGTTCCAGAAATGGGGCCTTAAGTTTGACAACAAGAAAATGACGGTCGATGACTTTTTATTTCGACTAAAGCGACTAAAGATCTGCTACAAGGTTACCTGGGAGGATATATTCCTCCATTTTCATCTTTTCGTAGCTGGTCAGGTGGAAAGCTGGTTTTGGACCTTCTCAAAGTCTAACCCAGGAGCCACTTGGTCAAATTTGGAATTCGCTCTCATCGAACAATATAGGAGTCTCGAAACAGATTCAGAACTTCTGCGAAAAATGTTTGACCGTAGACAAGGTCCTTCTGAATGTTTCGATGACTTTTATCAAGATATTCTAGTAATGAATGCTCGCTTACATATGCCTAAGACTGCAAGAGAACTGATTGATTTAATCAAACAGAACGTGAAACGTAGAACCGGGGAACTTCTTATAACGTTCAACACACATAGTTTACCTGAGATGGTCTATGTGTGTCGAACAATAGAGAAACATGCTCTCCAAAACCAAAATTTAAATTCTAGAGCCTTTCCTAATACAGGTTTAAGAGCCAGAGTCAACGAGTTAGAGTTTCCAACTGAAGAACCTTACGATTTGGAGGCCCTAGCGTACTCGTCAACTCAGAGAAATCAACTTCAGACTATATTTACGTGTTGGAACTGCAAGGTCCAAGGCCACTCGTATAAACAATGTCCCAGTCCACAGAGGAATCTGTTTTGCTTCCGATGTGGTGCTGAAAATACCACGTCTCCTAAATGCCCTAAGTGTTCGGGAAACCGGAACCGGGGCAATACAACCGGGGAGTTTTGCCCTCCGCAAATAAACTCGGAACCCAAAGCATTATAAACAAACTTACTACGAATACATCCAACACTGAATATTTACCCAATCCTACTAAACTTGACAAACCATTTCCACCTGACGTGACCGACTCAAATTTTGAACCAAAATTACCTGGAAGCTCCAATGTAACCATTTTGAAAAGACCTTTAACTAACTCATCCGATAACAACTTCGGCCTACACTCGAAAAATTTTCGAAAATCTAAGTCTCTTCACGACAGATTAAATAACTATTACGAAGTAAGGGCTCGAATCTTCAAAGAAACACCAAAAAATATTGTAAAACTAAGAGAAAGATTCAAAAAGAAACGCGAAATCTATAAAGCTATTAGTGCAACAAACCTTTGCAGCAATGATGACCCAAGACCTTATGCCAGTGTGTACATATTTGGCAAAAAAATGCTAGGTCTCTTAGATAGCGGCGCTAGCATAAGCTGTTTGGGAGCAGAATGTCTGAAACTAGTAGAAGGGGCTGGCATTCCTTATAAACACTTTCAGGCAAAAGTAAGAACCGCGAATGGAGACCCCCAATCTATTATAGGAGAAGTCTCCACTAAAGTTTCTTATAAAGGTGTAACTAAAGACGTTAGCTTTTTCCTAGTGCCATCGTTAGAGCAACCCTTATATTTGGGGGTTAACTTTTGGCAAACTTTCAAAATCGCACCCCATATAATTTCAGAGGTTTCAATAAAATACCAAGATTATGATCCAAATGCTCACGAACTACTAGCCGATCAGTCCGATGAACTTCATAGTGTTATAAGTTTGTTTCCGTCCGCCGCTAAATTAGGCCTCGGAAAAACGAAACTGGAGGAACATACAATAAATACGGGGGATGCACAGCCCATTAAGCAACGTTACTACCCGGTTTCTCCGGCGGTACAAACCATGATGTATGATGAACTGGATAGGATGCTCTCTTTGGGAGTTATCGAAGAAAGTGAAAGCGCGTGGAGCTCTCCTATTGTCCTGGTACAGAAGCCCGGGAAAAATCGCCTGTGCCTGGATTCTAGGAAAGTGAACAAAGCCACCAAGAACGACGCCTATCCTCTTCATCATGTTGATGGGCTGCTAAGCCGTCAGTCAGAAACACACTTCATCTCAAGCGTGGATCTGAAGGACGCGTTTTGGCAGATTCCGCTGGAGAAGACCTCTAGGGAAAAAACGGCGTTTACTGTGCCTGGCAGGCCTCTTTATCAATTCACTGTCATGCCCTTTGGCCTCTGCAATGCCGCACAACGGTTATGCAGACTGATGGACAAAGTGATTCCACATGAATTGAGACAAAATGTTTTCGTTTACTTGGACGATCTGTTGGTAGTTTCGGCGACATTTGACGAACATTTAAACATACTGACTAAACTAGCAACGCTTCTCAGAAATGCAGGACTTACGATTAATATGGAAAAGTCGAAATTTTGCTTTAAAGAGCTGAAATTTCTAGGGTATATTGTGGGTGGTGGGTGCATTAAGACAGACCCAGATAAGGTATCTGCAATCAAAGATTTCCCTGTGCCCAAGACTGCACGCCAGGTGAGAAGATTTTTGGGTCTGTCTGGATGGTACCGACGATTTGTAAGCAATTACTCGTCCTTAGCCTCTCCCTTGACAGACACCCTTAAAAAAAGTAAGGCGTTTACTTTTCCGCCGGAAGCCCTGAAGGCCTTTGAAGAGCTTAAACTAGCCCTGACTTCTGCACCGATATTAATTAATCCTGATTTCAAAAAGCCCTTCAAAATTCTTTGCGATGCCTCAACCTCCGGCATCGGGAGCGTCTTGTGCCAAGAAGATGAAAGCGGTGTCGAGAGACCCATATATTATTACTCTCATAAGCTCACGTCAGCCCAGCGCAACTATAGTATAACAGAGTTGGAATGCTTAGCGGCGGTGCTTGGCGTGGAGAAGTTTCGGAGCTATATCGAAGGACAGAAGTTCACTGTTGTGACTGACCATGCGAGCCTGAGGTGGCTCATGGGCCAAAAAGACTTAAACGGCCGATTAGCGCGTTGGAGTTTGAGACTCCAGAGGTTCTCATTTGAAATTGAGCATAGAAAGGGAACACAACACGTAGTCCCAGATGCACTTTCGCGAGTCTACGCAGTGGACGAGATTATATCCGCGAAAAATGATGTTTCTAACTCTTCCGACGTTCTTCAGATTGATCTCACTGATCCGGCTTTCAAGTCAGTTGAGTATGAAGGACTAATTAAAACAATTGAAGAAAATCAAAGTCAGCTTCCTGACCTGCAGGTATCGGATTGTTTTGTGTATAAGAAGGTTAAACCATGCACAGGAGATCCCAGAGAAGATGACTGTGTCTGGAAACTCTGGATCCCTTCTTTGCTCACTAATCGTTTGGTTCGCTTGGCCCATGATCCTCCTCTTGCTTCGCATGGTGGGATTGCAAAAACGTTGTATCGTTTGCGTGAGCGTTTTTACTGGCCTAATATGGCGGCACAAGTAAAGACATTCATCGCCAACTGCTGTGTGTGTAAGTCCTCAAAGGCCCCAAACTCCATCCTAAGACCACCTATGGGACATGCTTTCACCGTGGATAGGCCATTCCAACACGTTTATGTTGATTTTTTGGGACCCTACCCACGGTCAAAAAAAGGAAATACTTTTATGATAGTGTGCTTGGATCAGCTCACTAAGTTTGTACTTGTCAAAGCTTTACGTAAAGCGACAGCAGAAGCAGCAACTCAGTTTTTAGAGGAGGAAGTCTTTTCGTTATTCGGAACACCAGAGTCTCTTCTGTCAGATAACGGCAAACAATTCATTGGCAAGGAATTTTCTAGGTTTTTGAATTCACATGGAACAAGACACATAAGGACGGCTGCATACTCGCCTCAGGCGAATGCTAGTGAGCGAGTAAATCGCTCTATCCTCGCAGCAATTCGCTCGTACGTGGGGTCGGACCAAGCAAATTGGGATCGAAATCTTATATCTATAGTAAGTGCGCTACGAACCACCATTCATTCGGCAATTGGCATGTCACCGCATGAAGCTCTTTTTGGTCAAAGTAAGGTCGAACACGGATCCGACTACCTGTTGTTGAAAAAATTAAAGAGTTTAAATAACTCAGAATTTGATGTGCTACCTAAATCCGTAAAAATGAATATGATACACAAAAGGATCAAAGATTCTTTAGCTAAGGCTCACACGACCTATGAAAAGACTTACAACCTTAGGAGCAAAAACCGTCTTTATCAGGTAGGACAGAATATCCTAAAACGTAATTTCATACTAAGTAACGCTTCTAAAGGCCGCAACGCGAAGTTGTGCCCCAAGTTTGTCCCAGCCAGGATAAAGAGCATTGTAGGGAATAACTTGTACGAACTTGAAGACGAGCAGGGAAACGTGCTGGGCGTAGCTCATGCAAAGGATATTCGTCAATAGGATGAGGACTCCTCTCAGGCAGGGGTCGACTTTCAAGAACATAAATTATAGCCTCGTACATTTCATTTTCTTACGGTTCGTCCTTGAAAATGAAAAGTTGTGTATGAGCGCACTTGAAAAGTGATATCGCATCTCCTAGGTCTGTTTTCTTATTTTTGTTTTCGGTAGTGGATGCTGTCACCGATCGTTTCGAAGATCTTATCTTAAATTATCGTTCCATTTTCATATAATTCCATACTCTGACACACTGTGAACGAATTGGCAAACAGCTGTCGTGATCGTGCAAAATGCTTTCGCGCTTCTTTTCTCGCTTGAACTTCTACCCGATAAGATCATTATACAACGCTTAAGTTAATTTATTAAAGTGATAAAAGATACGAGAAAATCTATTGCAAGAGATAAGTGCCACGTGCCTTGTTTTTTTTGTCTTTTTTTTAAGACTTGGTGAGGTCCTATAGATTTTCATATTTTTTTTTTTGAGTCGATCTTATCTCTCCAGCCAGCTTGCTGAAGCGACCGCGCGGTGGAATTTAAAAGGCTGGATAGTAGTCTCTACATATTGTAAATCCAGGTACAGTCGTTCTAGAACTTACCATTGTAACGATCCTCGAGCGACTAGGATCAACCTACTTACGGGTTTTTTTTTTAATTTATTTAAGATCGAGAAATACTCAGGTAAATTAAAGGCGCACTTCATTATCCTAGTTGTTGTAATAAACTCTTGGTTACAGAGTGGTTCATCGGTGCTTAACACCAAAGACTATTGCTCACGGTTGGGTCAGTGGGTACCCCCGAAGCTCCGTCACGACAGAGCACTTAACAGAGCACTAAATCCACTAATCCCTCTGTGATTGACGGAACCCGAAACACGTGATCCAGTTAACCAATCGGTGACCGTGGTCTGTTCGCACGTCAAGGAAAAAAATTAAGAAAAACACCTAACGGACTACCTGGTTTACTCAGTGGTGGCGATTTTCATCAATCCAACACTGCACGACAGAGCACTAAACAGAGCCCGAAATACACTAATCCCTCTGTGATTGACGGAACACGTAGCACGTGATCCAGTTAACCAATCGGTGAACTGGTGGCGATTTTCATCAGTCCAACACTGCTCCTAGATAAATAACCTCAACGGATTATTTAGGGGAGCAAGTGCGGTTGACCACATCTTACCAGCGCCCTAGCTAATCTGCACTGATTCCAAGATATCTACGACCTACAAGACTCAATAACATTATATTCTTTCTTCATAAACTTAAAATTATTCTCTTGTATGTAACGACTACACTCAAAAGCTAAGTACTTATTTCTCTATATTAATACTCGTTCAATTTGCCAAGTTTACCTTTTTTTTTGTCACTAATCAACAGCTTAAGATCACAAAAAGAGACCAGAGTGAAAGAACTCAAGATCTCCCGGTCCAGCCAAGGAGGTAGTGCGCACCACGTCATTGGAGGAGAATAAGCGGTGAGTCCAAAATATTTGAAAAAAAAAAAAAAAAAGAAAAGCTAAGCTTATCAATTGAACGAAGGTTATGATAACTATTGAGACAATCAATACTTTTTTTTTAATAATACTCTTAGAGTCGTAATTTGAGCGTAGTCGAGCTTTCATTTAATTGTTTTTTTTTTTTGGTCTTAAGTTTGAAGAAGAGATTCCTGAGCTATTTAAAGCGCTCTTCTCAAACTCGTTAAAACAATATGCTTAAGTTAGTTTAATACTTAATATTCCCTTTTTTTTTTTAGTTGCCTCTTTTATATGAAATCTATATTGACGTTTATAATACTAGTATTTTTTTTTTTAACAAGAATGAATTTTAAAATTAGACCTACGAATACGAATAAACATCCATGATTTGAAATTTTAACTTTGATTATTGGTTGCTTTGATGGTTCCAATGTCGAGCAAAGTCAACCTCTCTGACATGTTTACAGGGTAGATTTTTTTTTGTGTGCTTAGGAAGGTAATGAAAGGAAAGGAGGTAGTTGATTGCAAAATAATAATCGGGAAATAAGCTTTTATTTCCATTTAGATTAGGGGTTATCACGTATAGGTAGAGTGGAGTGATAACCAAGGAGTTCCTACCCAGCGTAGTGAACCGAGGGAGGGTAACACTCGGGAACCTGCTACATCTCTGGTTTCCAAATAGAGTTTGTTTGAGTTTAGTGAGACTAGTGGGATTTGTTTTATTGTTTTTTTTTTGGCTTAGTGAATCCTTTTTCGATTCTTGACGCGAGATAGGCATGAGTTATAAATTGTACACGGCAGTCCAGTGGCGAGTGTAAGATCCCACCCCACCGACGAGTTAGTTAATGGCCTTGCAAGCATGCCTATACCATCACTCGACCGATTGGACAACCCTCTTCGCATTCGTTGTTCTGCTTGAGTATCCTGTGGCGCAGGGAGAGTAACGAAAGGCAAAACATCGCCAAAGAGCGCAGAGGGAACACCTATTCCGTTACAAATTCAATGGAAAGTGGCAGTCAAGTAGATGTTGTGTACACTGACTTTTCGAAAGCGTTTGACAGAGTGAACCACAACATATTGTTAAGAAAACTTAAGTTATTAGGTTTTCATTCTCAACTACATATATAAGTGGATCAAAAGTTATCTGACAAATCGGGTTCAATATGTGAAAATAGGCCCAGAAAAATCAAAAATGGTTTCAAATGTCTCGGGAGTTCCTCAAGGCAGTCATTTAGGACCGCTTTTGTTCTTACTATTTATTAACGACTTGCCTCATATCATTTCATATTCTTCGTGTTTAATTTTTGCAGATGATGTTGAGATATACAAAGTGATTAAATCTTCATCAGATTTCCAACAACTTCAGAGTGACCTAGATAACTTATCTGAATGGTGTTTTCTAAATGACCTTTCATTAAATACCAGCAAATGTAGTATAATTTCTTTTTCAAGATCTTCTTCTCCGTCCGTTTTTTGTTATAAAATTTTAAACGACGAGCTTCAAAGAGTTTATAATCATAAAGATTTAGGAGTGATATTTGACTCTAAGTTAGAGTTTAAGATGCATATAGACTATATTATTTCTAAAGGCAACTCTTTGCTTGGGTTTCTAACTAGGAATTCTAAAGATTTTAAATGTCCATATACGTTGAAGTCTCTTTATGTCAGCTTCGTCCGTCCTGTTTTGGAATGTTGCAGTGTGGTTTGGTGTCCGTATTACAAAAACGCTTCAAATCGAATTGAAAGAATCCAGAAAAGATTCACGAGATTTTCGCTTCGGCAGCTAAACTGGAATTTGCCCCTGCCTTCATATGAAACTCGTTATATTTTAATTGACCTAAAAAGTCTTGAAGCAAGAAGGGTTTACTTCCTCGTTTCTTTTGCGAGAGATATTGTGACGGGACATATAAATTGTCCACCATTAGTATTGTTGTTTAGACCATACAGTCCAGCTCGATATTTAAGACCTAGGGTAAACAATTTTTTCTTAATCCCGCAACATTCAACAAACTACGGTAGTAATGAACCAGTTACAAAAGCTTGTAAATCTTTCAACAAATATGCTGATGTAATCGATCTAAATTGTTCTAGAGATGTTTTTAGAAGAAAAATAATGAACTTTATTGTAATCAAGTAAAATTAAGTAAACCTATGTTAAATTATTATATTTATAGTAGTTATACTTTTATTCTGTTTCTGTATAATGAATTGCAATAGTAATAGTTTTGTAATTATAGTATTTTTAATTGTTAAGTCTAAGAAAGTTTATACTTATAGGCAATAAATAAATAAATAAATTAATTCCTGTGTCCTGTTGTATAGACAGAAATTAAGGCGGTCGACAGTAATGAGACCCTTTCATGACAAGATAAGCACTTGGAAGGCTTTTCACTTCTGTGCAAGAAGCAACACTCGTGAAAAACATTTTTTTTTTTAATTTTAGGTGACAGCTGATGAGAAACGAACCTTCCGCAATATAAAAATAAAAAAAAAACACATAAGAAACACACACAGGATAGGTTGAGAGTTTAAAGTCACAAGGTTCAGCATCTCTACAAGCTGTTGGCTTTTAACAATTTTATTTATAGGCAAGACTATCGGACATCAAGAAAATAAGCTCAACTTTGACTTCTGGGGTACAAATTGACCATAGGCAGCTATGTATAACTTTGAGCTTATTAGACAAACGTTAAATGCGTGGCTTAGATAGCAAACGAAGAATACTCTTTCTTTGGTCTGAGAAGGCAATTGAGCAGCAAAATCTTCTCTCGAGCTACTTAAGATACTAATCAAACCGGTCCTGATAAATAGTTAGGAGGTATGAACATGAACCCTAAAGAAGACAAGAATGCTTAGGTCTGTTTTGATTATGAACTATTTTCGGATGATTTTTGGTTCTAATTGAATAGAAGGGAATGTGAAGAGAAGTTGTAGGGTGCGTTTTATGTCCATGTCAATGTTGATTTTTATTCAATAATTGTTAAATGAAATACAATTTTATAATTTATTGATTAAATGATCTTAAACCATAATGTAAGGAATAGGATGTATGTATGTATGTACATAGGTAAAGTGGACACAACTGGCCGTGTTACAAAAACGAACTCTTTTGAACATATTTTGAATAAGGATTTCCGCGTCGATGAGAGGTACCAGGACATTGACCAAGAGTCTGCCCCACTGCATCTATCTCTTCTTGAGTATGTTGGCTTTCAACACTTTGTTGCAGTTTAAGATGCTCTTTAATAAATTCTTATTGACCGCTCTCTAAAAATGTCAAATGTCAATTGACAAATTTCATTCACACAAAAATGCCAACCAAACAAAATCGACCTGGAACATAAAACGCACTCTATACATTAACGAACTGTATAGGAACTAAACAGTGTACATGTACATCAAACCATTGAAGAGATAAAACAGATGCATATATTAATAAAATGAACGAATGGGTCGCACGAATTTGCTCCTATGTAAAAGACTAAGAATTTCAAAAATGAATGTTATTAGAGAAACTGTTCACAAGCATAAAATTCATTTTTTAAATGTATGAATAGGATGCCATGTGATTCAAGCAAATATAGATTTATGCAAGAACAAAAATTATAAGTCTTTGTAGTGGTTTCTTAAAAAATAAGGAAATAAGAAAATTTTAAAACATTTTTAAGAAAATTTTTGGTACGCCAATTTGAAGTTTTTATTATTGTATGAATAAAATTTAAATTTACAAAAAAATGTATTGAGCCGTTTTCGAGATATTGAATTTTCAAAAAACAAACATTTTTTCTTTTTTCAAAATTCAAAAAAATATTTTTCTTAAAGTTTTGAAATGCAATGTTTTTTAATCTTTTTAAAAGCTTCTCTCTACGAAATTTCATTAAAATCCGTTGTGCTGATAATGAAAAATTCAAAATTAAAAAAAATCGTTCAATGGTAGATACAGTCAGTAATATCTTGTTTTCAAAATTTTTTTTATTAAATTACAGATACTAAAAAATAATAGAAAGAAAAAAAAATTAAGCAAAATTGTCGTAACCGTTTTCGAGAAAAATACGATTTTCAAAAACCATTTTTTAACATTTGTATGGAGGGTACCTTTATTTTTAGGTAAAATGAATTTATTTTTCTCATATATTGTAGATTATTTTTCCAAACTTTTATTTATCAAGTTTTAAAAAAATCGAGCATGGGGTTTTTGAAATATTGAGTTTTCAAAAAAAAATTTTGAAAGTTTTTTTAAAAATCCAAAAAATTTTTTTTGGAAAATATGAATACACAATAATATTTAAACTGCTGGGAAACTTTAGCATAAAAAAAATTACCAAAATCGGTGCCACCGTTTTTGAGAAAATCAAAAACAAAAAAAAATGGTCCCAAGGGGGGGTACCAAAAATACTAATTTTTTGGAAAATTTTTTTCAACCATTACCCAGGTTTAACTAAATTAAATTTTTTGAATTTTTTTTTTTAAATCGTTGGGACAGTTTTGAGAAAAAAAATATTTATAAAATTTCGAAAAAAAATCGTATGGCAGCTACCGTTATTTTTGGCCTTAAAAAATCAAATCAAAAAATATCCGGGGGTAAAAATCAAAACCCATATCTACCAAGTTTTAAAAAAAATCGGCCGAGCCGTTTAGCTGTAATCGAACAAACAGACAGACAGAATTGACAGACCCAATTTTTTCGTCTTCGCTATCATCGTAATGTCAACTTTGATCAAAATCTCGAGTTCGATTTTTTTTACGAATGCATAACTTGCCTTATAGTACCTACAAGTCGCAAGTAAAAAGGACAGTCAAGCAGTACAAGGTTACTTCTTTGGGTTTGACATCCAACAATGGGTTCTTTTCTAGAGTAAACTGATAGTGGGAATCAATATACCGTGCGGGACTTAAATCTTATAAACTTCGCATTTTACACATTATTATATTCTTTTCTAAACTAACTCTTAATTTCTTAAGACTTCATATATAGAAAACTTCGGCAATGCATAGCTGCATACGATAAAAAAGACCGACATAAAGAACTTATTAAAATAAAAGTCTTGCCTAAAGACAAGTGTTGAATTTCCCTTAAAAAAATTATAGAGCAACACATTCCTAAGATTACATGAACCCTATTAACCTCTTAGAGAGACCAAGGGGCTTAAAACTAACTTCAACAAAAACAGACCTCTGATTGAATAAAACAAAAACTTAACATATAACTTCACCTCAGCTGCTTTGTACGTATGTACCACATATTTGATTTTGTTAGAGTCGATATTGTAATCCGAAAAATTGCTGTGTCGAACATTAACCACATTTAGTCAAAGACCTCCCTTTTGGCAGTGAATTTAATATTTCCTTGCTGTAATTACTCTTTAAGTGTTAACCTAGTAACTAGGATTACTGCATCCAATTGTGTCCTTAATGTCACTCCATTTCGGTTGCATGAATGGCAGAGAACAAAGTTTTACAAGATTAGCATTTGTGGTAGGGAATATGTTTATTTCATATTAAATACAATCTACTCGTACATATAGTCTAGTCATGTTAGAATAAGGGACACACTGTCTAATAATAATTAATCACATGTGAAAATGCCGAGGATGGAGAGTCCTAACAAGTAGGAACTGTGATCCCTTGGACATTTTGAGCACAGATGGAAACTTTGTGTAGAGGATTATGTGGATTACAGTATGCTATATTCGTATGCCAGAAAAACGTTAGAAGAACTAAACAAAAAACCTACGATTGCATGTGTTGTGAAAGTTTTTATTTTCGTATAAAGGCTTATATAGTAGTAAGGTCAGGTTTATGTAGTTTGAATTGCAGAGAGGACATTTTAAAATCAATAACAGGATTTCATTAAAAGTTTTCTCCTTAAAGGATTTCTGGCCCAGTAAATCTGTATTATGTTAATTAACCAAAATTTAGCTAAATTAGTGTTGATTTTTTTGGTCTGGTGGAATTTCTTCTGAAACTGTTTTGTTTGAAAGATGGGCAAAGCTTAGCGGCGTAAATATACATGCTCTTCTATCTTTTCCGAAGAAGAGATTTGTTCTTGAGCTGTGTAATACATTTCTTCTCAAGTTCAGAAGAACAGATCAAATTTTGGTTATCATTCTTGACAGGTATTGAAAATAGAACCACCAGTGAAGAAGTTTTTAGGGGTAAGCGGGAGAAGCTCCAATGGATCATTACTATTTAATGTTGAAGATTGGTCCCATATTTACTTTGTGCCCAGCTTCCATGAAAACAGTGTATAGCTTGTCGATATCCACGATGACCTTCCAGATAGTAACTTTAAGTATTACTTTTACGCTCCCAAAAGCCACCCCAGCACGGCGCGGCGGTCTCTCACCACTAAATTGTCAGATGATCCAACGATTGCTAAGGAAACTATGACGAACTTAGCTGTTAAGGATTTAGCCAAAAGGTTTTACTTCAATTGCCGTTCTCTTTAAAGTTTTTGCGTTGCCGAAATAGAAGATATTTGATGAAATACAAATCTTCTTATAGCCAATAAGCATCTCTCAGTAGTAAGGTCGAACCCCATTTCTTGGTGTAAGGCTCAAGCACAGTAGATGTTGTATAACTTATTACTGATTTCTTCAGTCTTCTCAGATGTATTAAATAAGAGGCCACCGAAATTCACTTCAACAGTTTTAAAATATCGGGTTGACACTTATAGTTCCCAAGGTATTGGAGAAAACTGTGGTAAGCCAGGTTTTTCCCTTATTCGCTTAAGAACAGGGCAATAGCATATACACGTTTTATGATAAGACCTCCATTTCATATGGCAGCCAAATGCTTTTGCGCATCTTCACCAAGATTGTGTTGACACCTTCATGTAGAGTGAACTCGTGAACTTTTTTGACTTTAAACTTGGATAAAACGCCGCCTTTTAGTAAGATGATAAGGTTGATATAACATCAACAAGTTCATCAAGTTCTTGAAGCCTTCTTTATATTCGATGGAAGTCAGCTTTTCCAGAAATGTATTTAGATTCTGCATGGTCGAAGACCGAATAATTTGTTTTGCGACCTGCACAATTTCATGATTCCTCCTGTAATTAAGAGTGTTTATGATTTAATGGGACATATCTTCTTTTGCACTCATAAAGTTGCAAGATTACTGAAAGATCTCGATATTGACAAATCCTCTGACCCAGATAGTATCCCCTTAATTGTTCTGAAGAGGTGTTCTTCTAAGCTGGCAAAACCATTGCGTTAGCTTTTTCATCTGTCGTACTCTACTGCCACTGCTTTCTTTCCAAGTGGATGGAAAACAGTGTTTTTCCAGCATGTCCCTAATTAAAGGCGAATCTTCTTCCCCCTCTGACTATCGTCCAATTGCATTTACGTGCCTTCTTTCCAAAGTCATGGAAAGGCTGATAAATTATTATCAGCTCAAGAAATATTTCGAAGAACGATAGCTTCTTAATGACCGGCAGTATGGCCACTGGTGATCTGAACAGTGTTACAAAACTCTACATCGTGTAGGAAAAAGTAAGATAATTGCACTTGATACTACAAGAGCATTTGATTGAATTTGCCATCAACCCCTTTTATTGAAGATCCGTGCATTTGGTATTGATGAATCTCTTCTTCTATGGATTAGAAACTAACTTTCAAACCACTCAATGCGAGTTGTCTTGGACGGGTTTAAGTCTGAAGTTAATAAAATAAATGCTGGAGTACCACAGGGCTCGGTTTTGTGTCCGATGCTCTTTCTGGTATTCACCAATGGTCTGTTGTCTGGAACTTCTAATCAATTAAATTGTTTTGCTGACAACAGTACCCCCAGTTTTTCGTATTCGTTTCGAGATGATGTTCTTTGTTTTTCAGATCGGAATCTAGAACTGCAGCGTATGATTAGCTCAGTGAATTCTGATCTCGTTAGCAGTGTCAAATGGGGGAACCAAAAAACTTCTGTAGTTAAGGAGTAAGTAATATGGCAATATTGGAGATGTGAGGCGTACGAAAACATCCAGATCGTTAGGGAAAGTGTTGCAACCGATCATGAATCATCGACACGACAACGACGTTGAACACAGTTAGGTATACCGTGTAGATTAATTCAAGAAAAATCTGCTTCTATACTCTTACAAGATCCAGATGGTCATTGCGCAGATCTTTTAAGGTTCGATCAAGAGCTTCCCATGCACGTCTGTGCGCCATTGTGCATTCGTTCCAGATGATAATTTTTGAGGCTTTCCTGTTACAGCAGGAACACCCAGGAAAAATAAGCCACCATATCCATTATCAATTGCATTAATTATGTATCATATAGTTCCTTCTGTTTTTTTAGGTTCAACAGGGGTACATTCGTTTGAACTGATTGGTCTAATTCATATCGATCACGTTCAGGTTCCAATTCTTTATTAAATGCGTCATTCACTCCGCGATCTGGCGCTGGCATTCCTGACCTAACTAACAAACTGCCAAACATGAGGTAACACATATCTTCGATTAAGACCAAACCTTGTTATGCATCTCCTCATTGGCCTCAAGATCAGGATTTCTTGAACTGACACGAATTCGATGTAAAATGCCTTCTGACATTATTATCTTTGTTGATTAGATGGGAAAGCATGTAGAAATGATGATAGCAAATAATGTGCCTTTCTGACTAGGAGATGCAGAAATAATTGCTTCAACGATTGTCGTATCCCAATTGAGCTCTTGAGATTCTGCACAAAATTTTGGGCACACTATACCATTAACAGTTCGTAGTGATTCAAATGATGTTAGCCCATGAACACTTACAGAAACATCCATCACTCTTTGGATGAACTGTAACATTTTTTATGAGAAAAAGGGTTTTTTCTTTTATTTTATTTTATTTTTTCATCAATTTTCCAATAATTTTAATAGTCATTCTGGGGGTGGCCGTGGCGCGATGGATGTGTGCTCGCCTGTCAACCTCATGATGACAGGTTCGATCCCTGCCGTCGTCTATGTCGCTTTAATTACATTAAAAACCTTCTAAAAATTGTCATCAATGGGTTGCTGGTTTACTCATTACATGTTGTTCAGGCATAACACTAACAACATGTAATTGAGTTAAACTAGTATGCCCAACAAGGATGAACACGAATAAAATAATGTGAATTATAAGCGACATAAAAATAAGACACGGCATTTCTCCGCTTTAGCTCAGCCGCCATCCCTGGAGATAAAAATATCTGAGACAACCACCAACAGTCTCAGAACATCATGCCACACATCTTTCCTATCCTTCTTTCTCTTCATTAACTTCACGCCCGCGCTGTGTTGAAACATTTAAAGGGTAATCATAATCCCTTGAGCGCGGGTAGATTATAAAAAAAAAAAAAAAATTCTGCTATTAACCAGTTTTTTGAGATATTGACTTTTGACTTTTTTGAAAATCCCAAAAATATTTTTCTTACCTACGTTTGGATTTTGCAATCTTTTCGAAGCTCTATATACACAATTTTGTACCAAATTTATTTATTATTAGCAAAGACGACTTCTGGTTATCAAAGGCTCAAAGGAATGGAAACTAAGGATTGGTCCAACCATAATGCACGATGTTAATTGTGAGTGACACCTTAACGTCAAGTTTTTTTGCCCAACTTAATTTGACATTTCTTTGTTTTAGTGTTTGACAAATTCAACCATGGAGAGGCACACAATTGTTCAAATCAAAATGTATTTCGTGCACTTCGTGATTTTTTCGGTCAGCATAACCGACCAAATGTGTCCACAATCGGTAGAATTGTGCGCAAATTTGAGCAAACCGGGTCTGTAGGAAATGTGAAAACACCTGAGCATGCTCGTCCAGTTTGTTATGCTGCATTGCTGTTGTTCGCGATAGTGTGGCAGAAGAGCTGTCAATCTCGTCAATACGCCGAATGGTTGGTTGAACAGACAGAAATGGATGGTGACTTTTCAAAGAAAGTCATCTTCAGCGACGAGGCACACTTTCGCCTCAGAATTGCCGCATTTGGGCAGATGATAATCCACGAGTGATTACTGAAAAGCCGATGCATCCACAAAGAGTGTTTGGTGCGGTTTATGGGCTGGCGGCGGCGGCGGCGTCATCGGGCCGTACTTTTTCAAAAATGAGTTCGGCCAAGCAGTTACCGTGGTGTTCGCTGTCGCGATATGATAACGGACATCTTGTGACCAGAACTTGAGGATATAGACCTGGATGATATGTGCTTCCAACACGATGATGCCACTTACCACAAAACCAAAGAAACAATGGTTCTCTTGCGCGAGAAATTCAATGGCCGTGTTATCTCACGTTGTGGCGATGTTGATTGGCCGCCACGATAATGTGATTTGACACCGTTGGACTTCTTCTTTGGGGATATTTAAAAGAAAAAGTGTACTTCAATAAGCCAAGAATAAAATTCAAGAGCGAAAGGATGAGATAATTTGGCACATTAACGACATTGAACCTCAATTATGTCTCAGAGTCATTGAAAATATCGACCATAGGATAGAGGTATACCACCGAAGCCGTGGCGAGCATTTGGCCGATATTTTGTTTCACACATATTTGTCATAGATCATAATATAAAATATTAAGATAATTCTCTGAAAAATTTTTGTTTTATTTACAATTAACATAGTGCGTTTTCGTTGGAGCAGCCTTTATTTTGGGTTTTACAAAGAGCAAAATAAAGTATCTCTTGGATTTCTTAAATATATTGTCATAATTTCCTGTTGGCTTTGTGTACACTCTACTTTAAAATAAACACATTTTTAACATCCCAATATACGAGTATCTGTGGCTTATGGAGGAAATTGGGTTTTTAACAACCCTCGGGTTGTTTTTTTTTAATTTAATTTTATAAATATATTCGTATTCGTGTATTCAGTACATGAGCATGCCTAAAAATGTATCATTTTGAATCCGAAATACTCTTCAGAGTTAAGAAAAAGTTCCGCAAAATACAAGTATTCCGGGTTTGCCTACACTTTTTGATTGACAAATGAAGCATTTTAAATCCATCTCCATTTGGTAAATCAAATGAACACCCTTCTGCTGGCGTGTTTTCTGAACCTCCACCAAGCTATTTATTTAACCCAGCCCTCAACTACAATGTCCTTTGTCAGTAAACTTTTATGACTTTAAAAAGGGTCTTCTCCCATTATTCTGCTAAAGCTTGAAATAATGAATACCCATAAATATTCAATGAGCGTGTCTAAGGAAAAATTTAGGATATATTAGTATCAAGGGTGATCTGATCAATACTTATATTTATTTATCAGACTAAAGGTACAAAAAGGACTCGAAATATTTGAAAAACAATTTAATCGACCATTTAAGCTGACCAAGTGTTGACAATTTATCCGAAAAAAGGGTAGATCCCATCAACTTTACAAAAAAAAAAAACTTTAATTTATGACTCCTTATAACGTTATTGCACGTTCAAATGGCACTAAATCAATATTTGCCCTTATTTTTGGGAAATCTCATTTGGTATTCGAATGCCAGTCATCAACGTGAGTTCCCTCTCACAAAGGAAGCTTTATCTTATTCCGGAGAGCTTATACCTGCGGAAATGGGTAATTTTGAGATAAATTGAGATGTTTGGCCAAGGTGTACATAGGTTGCTGCTATGATAAAATATGATGATGGCGATGCCATTGCAAAGCATATTTTTCAAGTAAGGCGCAATAAATTATGTACAAGAAAAGGTGTCAAATACTACTTGTGATTTATTGACTTAAATAATTTAGAAACACCTAAGTGAACTTTTAGGAATAATTATTTAAAAAAAAATACAAAAGCATTATTCTGCCAAAGCCAATAACATTTCAAGTTCATTTGTAACATAATAGTTTTTTTTTCGTACCAAACAAACAAGTTATATTTTGAGGTGTTGTGATGAAATTGTGAATATGTACGGGAGTTCAAAATCACTCAACGGGTATTCCCGATTTTCAACTCTGATACTGATTTTGTAAACGATAAACGAATTTCTTAGAGGATATTTTTGATCTTGATAAACCTAGCTAAGATAAATTTCGAGAAAGCTAAAATATTTAAGAATTAAAAATGGTGGTGTATTAGAAAGGCTTTTCGGTCCAATATGTCAATAAAATGAAGTATTTTCTTTTAACTTTTCCAGAGCTAAATCGAAAATGCTTCGGGGTTCAAATGATCAAGACGATCCAGTTCTTAGATAATTTGATCTCATAAGAGTTTAGGCCAAGATCTTCAACCACAATCATCAACTGAGTGATTCCCAATTCGACTTATTTGTCTCATTTTGAATTTGACTTCGATATTTCGGGAACTTCAACCAGTGCGTTGCCTCACTTGGACAAAAACATTGAATAATGGATAATTTGGTCTAGAAGAACGATTGATGGACCTTATAGCTGAAGTAAGCGCTCTTAAAGTTGGAACCATCGACTAGGAATTTCGGTAGCGTTTTATCTTAATTTCAAAACAATGTTTGTTTGTAAGCTCCAACACTTTACAATTGTAAATCTTTATCAAAGGCACAAACTTGCTCTTATGCAAACGACTTAGAATTTCAAAATTTAATGCTAGATATTAGAGAACAATTTTCAAAGCCACAAATTTTTTTCTAAGTTCATAGCTAAATGGAACTAAAATCAGAATGCCATCTTTTCAAGCAAATATAAAATTTCGCACATACAAACATTATACATCGTATTAGCGGTTTTCTTTAAAAATAAGTTCTTATATAAACAAATTTTAAAACATTTAAAAAAAAGAGGCAGGGTGCGACCCACACTGATAACTTCCCATTTGTGGTCTTGAAAACTTTATATTTAGATAAAAACATATTGTATTATATTATAGAAATTACTTTATTATTTTGGTTCCAAATATTTTAATTGAAAAAAATTTAAAAACGAAATATTCAAATATAAAAGATATGGTTTGGTTATTGATGGAAGGGTACTTACAAAATATATCCGCTCTAAAACAAGATATATGGGCAAATCTCAGAAACTTTTGAGTTTAGACTTTTCAAACGATGGCCTAAAGTTTAAACTAAGACAGGTCTTTCCGGATCAAATAATTATATTATATTCTTGAGTCTTACCTCGAAGATAGGCTATTTCGAGTTAAGCAAGGGAGGGAATATTCGGATTTTAAGGAAATCAATGCTGGTGTTCCCCAGGGAAGTGTTCTCGGTCCGATCCTGTTCGTACTATACGATAGCGATATTCCTCAAGAAGAAGATACCATAATAGGTACGTTTGCCGACGATACGGCTATACTTGCAACATCCGATTCAGTTGAATCTGCAACCGAGAAGCTCCAACGAGCTCTAGATAAAATTTCGGTATGGACTAAGAAATGGCGAATTGTTCTTAATGAGTCCAAATCAACACATGTTAATTTTACTTACAAAAAAATTACCAATCTGCCCACCTACATTAATTCGGTGCAAATACCATATGCTAATGAAGCAAAGTACCTAGGAATGACCTTAGACGCTAAGCTTAAATGGAAAACTCACGTTAAAAAGAAACGATATCAACTTGAAAATAAATTACGTGAAATGAATTAGCTTATTGGAAGATATTCCAAACTCAACATCTACAATAAATTGCTTATCTATAAGCAAGTGATAAAACCAGTATGGACGTACGGTATACAACTTTGGGGTTGTACTAAACCAAGCAATAGACAAATACTACAATCTTTTCACAGCAAAGTTCTCAGAGAAATCGTTAATGCTCCGTGGTACATTAGAAACAGTGATTTACACAGAGACTTACGATTGCCAACTGTTGAAGATGAAATAGCAGTTTTCGCTGGAAAGCTACGAGCTCACTTAAATAACCATAGCAATAGAATTATTCGACAAACAATTGATGAGACAAACATTGTGCGCCGACTTCAAAGAACGAGACCGTTCGACCTAGCGCCATAAGGATTATCCGCTTTAAATGTGGTATCCGCAGGTCCTCTCAGTGGGGAGCTTCCTGCCAAACGTGATTATAATATAATGAAATTAAAACTACTTGATAAGGTAACTTAGTTGTAGTCGCAAGAACAAAAGGGAGGTGTTTTTTAGTGAATAAAAATCTCACACTACTATGAGTACCGGGCTCATAGTGTCTATGAAGATTCTTCACCTACCCACGAAAAAAAAAAAAAAAAAAAAAAAAAAAAACTACTGAATTTTAAAGATCCATAAAATATGTAGCGTCAGCGACGAAACGTACACTTCTTAGTATGATTTATTAGAAGGAACAATAGTTAAGAACGAAAAATATTACTTTTTATTAGAGTGCTAACTGAAAATGTCTTGAAAAAAAAAGTTTCGCACTCTTTTAATTCAGTATAAGCTAATTTTAACCAGGTTGCGATTCTAGCACACACCTCTACCAAAGCTTAATTTATTCATTTTTGTCTATAGAAAATGAATATGTAATTTAGAAATCGGTGCAAAGCATGCTGTGTACATGATAAGAGACGTACCAGATTTTAATGATTTTTTCGGAATTGTACTACGAAACTTCTGACAAACACTGTCATAAATCTAAGCAGAGCACATAATTTTTCCATCAAAAATTTTGATTTTCAAAGTCTCTTATGTACCCCATTTGAGTTTAACAAACTAAAATCAGATGCTTCAATCGTAAGAACATTAAACTTTTTAAATATTTTAATAGTAACATATAAAATTTTGTATTTTTCTTCTACTTTTTGCCTTTTACTCGTTCTATAGGTAAAAAAAAAAAAATTCTTAATGTGGAAAATAACTTTTTTTATACCGTAATACTATATTTTCGAAAAAATTATCAGAGGAGATAGAGTAAAAAAATATGACTTTGAAGTAACTTAATTTCAAAGTTACACGAAAGTCAAAAGTTTCTGAGATTTGCCCATGTGTCAAATATAAACCATTTGTCAGAAATTGTATTATGTATAAAATTAAATAATGGCAAAATCAATATCATTGCTCGTTCTCAAGATATTTTAGTCGAAAAACAAATATTACCACTTTTTAGTAGATTTTTTTTATATTTTTGTTAAAACTGTCAATTCGATACTTGTCAAAATTTAACCATATGTTAATACTCGTATTATGTCGATACCTTCCCGTAAGAATATACTGAACGACACTTTTTTCGAAAATGAATTTTTGATGAGGAAATATACTATATGTTAAGGGCCACGTTTTGGCCTGGGTTTCGCCAACCTATCATGCATGCAAAGGAAACTAAGAGTACAAATAAAATAAAATGCACGACTGGGTCGCACGAACTTGCTCCTATGTAATAGACTAGGAATTTTAAAAACGGATGTTATTAAAGAAAACTGTTCATAAGGATAAAATGATTTTTTTAAATTCTTTTAGTAGTAAGAGATAAAAACAGAATGCTATGCAAATATGAATTTATGCACGAACAAAAATTATATGTCGTTGTAGTGGTTCCTTAAAAAAATAAGCTTTTATGTACAAAATTTTTAAAACATTTTTAAGAAAAAATTTTGGTACGCCAATCTTAAGATTTTATTATTGTACGAATAAAAGTCTAATTTCCAAAACAAATACTAAGCCGTTCTTGAGATATCGAATTTTTCAAAAAAAAATCCTTTTTTTTTTCTAAAAATTGAAAAAAATATTTTTTCTCAAGTTTTTAAATGCAATGTTTTTTAAACTTTTTAGGAGCTTTTTTATAAAAAATGTCGTTAAAATCCCTTATGCCGATAATGAGTAATTCAAAATTGGAAAAAATCGTTCTGTGGTAGGTACAGTCAGTAAAATCTAGATTTCAATTTTTTTTTATTAAATTATAGATTGCAAAGCTTGATCAAAAGAAAAAAAATTTAGCAAAATTGTCGTAACCGTTTTCGAGAAAAATACGATTTTCAAAAACCATTTTTTAAAATTTGTATGGAAGGTACCGTTAGTTTTAGATAAAACATTTTTTTTTTCTCAAATCTTGTAGATTATGTCAAGAAACTTTTATTTGTCAAGTGTGAAAAAAAATCGAGCATGGGGTTTTTGAAATATTGAGTTTCCAAAAAAAAATTTTTAATTTTTTTTTAAAAATCCAAAAAATAAAAAATTGAAAATTTGAATATGTTATAATATTCAAACTTTGGAGGAGCTTTGGCATAAAAAATATGATTTAAATCGGCCATACCGTTTTCGAGAAAATCAAAAACAAAAAAAAAATGGAAAATTTTTTTCAACCATTAGCTAGTTTTAACCAAATGAAATTTTTAATTTTTTTTTTTAAATTCTGTGTGACAGTTTTTGAGAAAAAAAAAATATTTATAAAATTTCGAAAAAAAATCGTATGGCAGGTACCGTTATTTTTGGTCTTAAAAAAAGACAGAAAAAAACGTCCGGGGGGAAAAATTAACACCCATATCTACCAAGTTTGAAGAAAATCGGCTGAGCCGTTTAGGCTGTAGTCGAACCGACAGATAGACAGACAGACAGACAGAATTGCGAGACCCACTTTCTTGGTCTTCGCTATCATCGTAATGTCAGCTTTGATCAAAATCTCGAGTTCGATTTTTTTTACGAAAGCATAACTTGCCTTATATGTAGTACCTATAAGTCGCAAGTAAAAATTTTTCAACTGCCATGTTTTCTCATTAAAATATTGTTGCCCCTGAAATTTGTATTATCCACCAAAAAAATTATGCTAAGCGACATTAATAAAGATCTCATTGTCGTGAGCAACAAAAAATTTTGTTAGATGTCACTTAGTTTAACCAAAATTGTCTCTTAGCACACTATGATTCAACTAGAACTTTCTTCGTTTTTTTCGTTTCCTAAACAGTTTTAGAAATGTCGCTTAGTATACATTCCTACGGGAAGGTATCGATGTATAAGACAACATACTTTAGAAGGCACTATCGGTGTTCATTCCCAAGAAATTCGACTTGAAAAACAATTTTAACTAGTTTTCACTAGAATTTTTAATAGTTTTTTTTATTTAAAAAAAAAAAAACTATTATTTAAAAAAAACTATTAATTCAATATTTGTCAACATTATACCAATTGTACAAAATTATACTATATATAAAATAAACTAAATTAGAAGTCAATATCACTACTAGTTCTCGAGAAATTTGAGTCGAAAAACAATTTTTATCAATTTTCAATAGAATTTTATATAGTTTTTTTTATTTTTTGTAAGAAAACTGTAAACTGATTTTTTTTGAAATTTTCACCAGTTGTCAAACACATTATTTTTCGTAAAATAAAATTATTTTGAGTTTCAAATTGTTTTCCGTTCTTAGAATATCTGGGCTATAATTTTTTTTTTTCAGTTTTTTTTTTATTTAAAAAAATAACGGTATGTTCATGTTTTTCCAAATTCATACCAAATCTGTATGACCTTATAATGAGTACATTAAATTTTATTTGAAATCAATAGCATTATGTTTTCGTGGAGATTTGAAACTAACCAAAATTTTTACTGTTTTTTTAAACCGTTATAGTGAAAAAACTACTCACTGAATTTTAATAAACGCCCTTTCAGCGTCTGTCGAAGCTACTCGTATTATCTATTAATTAAACAAAATTTATTTGAAGTCGACATCTTTACTCGTTCTTGAGATTTCGACGACGAAAAATGGTACCAGAATGTACGGACGTACGAACGTACGAACGTACGTACAAACACACACACATACATCTCTCTAAAAATGATTGATTTAGCCTCTAGGGGCCTTGCAACGTCGAGAAATGTCAAAAATTCCAATTTTACAAATCGGACCGATTACAATAACTCCCTATGGCAAGTTAAAAAACTGTTAGAAAAATTACATATTTAATTTGAAAAAAAAAATGGTTTTATTGGGTTATAGATCCTAAAAATTAAACGAAAGAAAAATATCTTATTAAAACTCTAGGTGTCGTTTTTGAGAAAATACGATTTTCGAAAACTATTTTTTAACATTTGTATGCTAGGTTACGTTATTTTAAGATAAGATAAAAAAATGTCTTCATCTTGTATTTGGATAGCATTATAAAACTTTAAGTTGTTAGTATTCAATAATATCGAGCATATGGTTTTTGTTATTTTGAGTAAAAAGTTTCTTTTTAAAAATGCAATGAAATTAACAAAAGTAATTTTTTCCATGTAGCTATTATGGCTTTATTAATAAGAGCAAACATACCCTATAATTATGGAACACAACGTAGTTCAAGAGGCTGCCTCGACTTGCTTCGCAGTATTGCATTCTGTCACTCCAATTTTCCAAAACCTTGTTGATGGTTTCGGGCTGTAGCTCACGGATTGCTTGTATGATATTGGCCTTAAGTGCTTGAATCGCTTCCGGATTGTTGGCATAGCATCAGTATTTTACAGTCCCTCCCAACAAAATAGGGCCAAAAGGGTCAAATCGCAGATCCAAGGTGGCCAATATATATAGCCAAGAAGCTGACACCACTATTTGGGAATTTTGTGCGCAAAAGATCGATTCTGACATGGGCTGTGTGGCATGGCTTCAATGTCTGTAAAAAAAAATCGGTTAACGCCAACCGATAACCGAAACGTTGTTCCCAGCCTCATTTTCAAAGAAAAATCATCCAATGGTACCACCACTCAAACTGTCAGTCTATGTGTATGCATTGGCTTCTGTACAATAACGTGCGGATGTTTCAAGCCTCAGATGCGGCAATTTTGTTTGTTAACCTAGCCGCCGAGATGAGAATGTGCCTCGTCAGAAAAGATGATTATTCGCACAAAATAGTTGTCAAATTCAAGCTGCTCTATGGTATAAACTGCAAAGCGATGACAAAGCGGATGGTCTCGTGCCTTCAATTGCTGAGTCAATTGGACCTTGCAAGGGAATAATCCGAGATCTTTGCCCAGAATTTTCCTCAGGCTAGTGTGTGAAATGTTGAGCTGTTGATATCGATGGCGAGTTGATGTTCGTGAATTGACTCTCACACTGTGCGCACCGTACGACGACGGGGACCATAAGCGTTGTCTATTCACATACCAGTTTCACGAACTTTTTCCACGAACTTGCCTACAGCCGGTGCTTCATTTCGGCCAAGACTTTTTTTTTCAAAAATCGCACTGTTTGGGCTACACAGAACTCTCTTTGGAGATAAGTTTTCAATATTTCCCAACGTTGCTCAAGCGTAAAGCGACTCATTTCGTTCCGCAGATGTATGATACTATCTTTTTGTCAAGATTTGAGAGGGAAACAGATGTCACTGCCGAAATAATCCATGATTTAAAAAGAAATCACTATATCGCCCACCCTGTATGTGAAATAGTATTTGAACACACAATGAATTTTTTAACGAGCCTTGGCATGAGAAAATTCATCTGGATCAGCACTACTACTACATTTCCTTAAATGTAGAAACAAATTTAGTATGGCAGGTACTGTAAGCAGTATAAAGTTTGCTTAATACAAAACTAAAACAATATTCTGTTAAGCAGATAAAAGGTCTTTCCTCGTTAACAGATCCACAACAACTGATCATATCTTTATTCTCTCTTTATATTAGGTAGAACCTAACTGGTAGTCTCTTTCTATTAAATACAATCATTTTATCTTTCTTTCATTATATCTTCTTTCTGAACACTCATTTGTTTTTCTTTGTTCTTTCTTTTGGAAGTGTTGCCACAGTTCATTTTTTCACAAATACACAAAAAAAAGCGTGCGGATGGATATTGAATTATCTATCCAGTTTAAAGGAAATCGCCCAAGCTGATTAGACTTTGTTTAACAGCCATTTAGACGGATTACGGATAGAATTAAGAATTTTCAGTATTCCTTATCATCGTAATGTCAAGCTTGATCAAAATCTCGTGTTTTTTCACACCACCGTCGTAAGGCAGAATGCCCTGACTGAGCCTTCAAAGTTTAACGTCAAATAATTGTAGAATCTTATTTTCATCATACCCATTTGGGAATACATATATATCATTGAAATTTCTTCTATTTAGCTGATTTAATTCAGTAGTATTTACATAGAATTTGTATTATAAAATAACCTTCATATAATTAAAACAGACATTTCAAAATCCGCAAATTCTTTCTATTTTTACATACCACGAAAAACATATGTCACGCAATTCTGCTTGTATATCTGTTCGACTACAGCCTGAATGACTTTCCTTAAACTTGGTAGCTAGCATTTTTAATTCTTCCCCGCATCCGTTTTTATCTGTTTTTTCTTGAGATTAAAAATAACGACCTTACCATACATAACCTTTGGACTTAGATGCATCTCATGTGGATACCTAAAAGGCTGTACCTTCTGTCATGTAAATATTCGAATTCAGGTATATATACAATTCAGGTATACATGGAGGTATGCGAATAATTACTACTGGTTCAGCAAAAAGTTAAATGCACGACTGGGTCGCACGAACTTGCTCCTATATAATAGACTAGAAACGAAATCGAATGTTATTAGAGAAAACTGTTCATAAAGATAAAATTAATTTTTTTAATTCTTTAATTAGTAAGAGATAAAAACAGAATGCTATGCAAATATTAATTTATGCAAGGAATAAAAATAAGCTTTTATATACAAAATCTTTAAAACATTTTTAAGAAAAAAAATACGGTACACCAGCTTTAAGTTTTAATTACTGTGCGAATAGAAAATTAAGCTATTAAATTAAATAAAAATTAAAAAATTCAAAAATATTGAGCCGTTTTTGAGATATCGAATTTTCCATAGAAAAAAAAATGACTTTTTTTTACCAAAAATTAGAAAAAATACTTTTTTTTTAAGTTTTGAAATGCAATGTTTTTTAAACTTTTTGGAAGCATCTCCATAAAAAATTTCATTAAGATCCGTTATGTCGATAATGTGAAATTCAAAATTCGAAAAAATGGTTCTTTGGTAGGTACAAGCTGTAATATCTTAATTTCAATTTTTTTATTAAATTATAGATCATAAAAATTAATTGAAAGAAAAAAAAATTTATCAAAATTTTAAACGCCGCCGTTTTCGAGAAAAATAAAATAATTTTTTTAACATTTGTATGGTGGGTACCTTTATTTTTATTTAAAATACATTTTTTTTCTCACATCTTGTAGATTATATTGAGAAACTTTTATTTATCCAGTTTAAAAAAAATCTGGCATGAGGTTTTCGATTTAAAAATAAAATTTTGAAGTTTTTTTTTTAAAAATCAAAAAAAAAATTTTTTTGGAAAATTTGAGTACACAATTCTATTTAAGTTCTTGGCGAGCTTAAGAAAAAAAAAATAATCAAAATCGGTTGTACCGTTTTTGAGAAAATCAAAAAAATTGTTTTAAATTTCAACCATTACCTAGCTTTGAATAAATTAAATTTTTTTGTGTTTTTATTTTTTAAATCTGTCGGACAGTTTTTGAGAAAAAAAAATATTTATAAAATTTCGAAAAAAACTCGTATTTTTGGTCTTAAAAAAAAACGTTTGGAAGGAAAAAAATTAAAATGATATCTACCAAGTGAAAAGAAAATCGGCCGAGTCGCTTAAGTTGTCCGATGTCGAACTTCTTAAAAATGTTTTTCTGTTTTGGTTTTGATCGAGAAATCCATGGCAGTACCATTGCTACAACGTGCTAATGGTCCAAGTCTATATCGGCCCCCGGGAACGGCTATGGGGGTGTGCCTCGCGTTGATCATAATGTTTTCAATTTGTGCCCCCACCTATTGTATCTCTTGGATGGCAATGATATGTCATATGCACCATATAGGGCCATCGCTAATTGTTCGACGAAACATTAAGAGACCTTAAATTGTAAGTTAAATACCTAAAGTTCATTTTCTTTATAACGAGTCCTGTCTAATATAAGCCTGATATCCGAAGTATTTCATAGTATAGCATAGAAAGTGATCATTAAGTAGTTCATATTGACAGCAACCGTAGACATCACCATTCATTCTATCTGGAAAATACTTTTGCTGTGTCCTGGATAAAAGAAAAACTGCCCTGTTTAAATTCAGTTCTACTGAAATCATCAAAAACCAACATTTAATAGGCACCAGATATTCACCACGGAGAGGTGGGATTACCAGTTGGACACTGCTTGAGTCCTCTTGAATTCAAATATCTTCCCTTTGGTCATCATCTTCTCAATTATTTACATATGTTTGTTAATATATCGTACACAATACCAATATTTAATTTTTTAAAATACATATATAAGCAAATACCAGTTTCATCAAAGTGAAGATTATGACGTTTGTGAATAATCAAAAGGGGTAAATATAGTTCTTTGATAAATAGAATTCCTACAAAGCCCTGCATAAAATCGAACCTATAAATACATTTACCTATAAATACATTTGGCATACATGCTGTTCCCCACCTACAAAGAGGAACTGAATTTAGTATATTTAAATTAAAAGAAATAAAAAAGTGGCACTAGAGGAAGAATAAAATGCAAAATCCCCTTCAAGCCATTTATTGATTTAAATAAAATTCTAATTCTTGTAGACAGACAAAATTTGACATTATTATTTTGTAAAATTTTGACATGACCTTACTTGTATTTGGATGTACATTCTTTAATGTTACCCAATTAGGGTTTCAAATGGAACATACCCTCAGGACTACAAAAGTATTCAATTCAGTGGAGAATAAAATATAATCCACCAGAGAAATTTTCTAAACCTCCTTCTGCAAGACAAGGTAGGTACACGGATTATAAAGTTAAGGAAACATCTTAACTTTATTGTGCAGTTCGAAAAATATATAAAATGTTGGACTAAACCAAAATGCAGATAGTTTGGATGGAAACTTTATTATTTTCTTCGAGCCCAACCGACCGACGACGATGATGGTTCATGCTGCTGTTGAATGAAGTCATGAATTTGAACAAGACGTTGCAACTTTTCCTATAAATTGATCAAGTTTTGCATTTTTTGTTTGCGCAGTTTTCAACTTGTTAATCTCTGAAGTTTAACTTTTAGAAAAAAGTTGTATTGGATTTCGCGCAACATTAATTCGTTTCATTTGAATCTTTGAAGTTTATTTAATATTCCATTTCTCACTGATTTGATATAATAAAGTGTTGCAAGATAATTAAGTTTAAAGAGTATTTCTGCAGGGGGCTTCAGACACACAGTACGACCAGAGCAAAAAAACTTTTTTATCGTTCAATGATTTAAAGGTGCCAAACATTTGAGGAATAAAGAATAAGGTTATTTGTACAATCGTATTGTTAGATTAAAGTGTAAGAACAAGCAAAAAGTAATTAACAACTGCATGATTACATATCTAGGTAATATATACAATTATACATACATACATATATGGTGGATATGTATTCGTAAAAATATGGAACTCGAGATTTTAATCAGACTTAATATTACGATGATAGGGAAGACGAGAAAAGTAGATCTCGCAATTCTGTATACTGGTCTGTTCGACTACAGCCTCAACGACTTGGCCGATTTTCTTAGAACCAGCTATTTTTTTAAGACTAAAAATGCCGATACAGGCTACATATATATTTTTTTTTCGAAATCTTAGAAAATATATTTTTTTGTTTTTCAAACATTGTTCGACAGATTTTTTTCAAATTAAATTTCGGCAAATTTAGTTTAGCCTACTTAAGGTTTGAAAAAAATTTCCGATAAATTGTTATAACCTTATAGATTTTCTATACCTAAAGCGGTACATTTGATTTTTATAAATTTTTGCAGGGCAAGGCTCCTTAGTAGATCTTATAATATTGTGTATTAAAAAAAAAAATTGTTTGGAGTTTTACAAAGAATTACAAAATTTTTGTCTGAAAACTCTGTATTTTGAAAAACGTATGCTTGATTTTCTTGTATCCTTACTATTACGAGTTTTTTTAATACTATAATACAAGATGATTGAAAATGGTTTTCGAAAATCGTATTTTGCTCTAAAACGATGCCTAGAATTTTAATAAATTTTGTTCTGCTTGAATTTAACGATCTATAATTTTATGATAAAAAATTAATTAAGAAATAACTTACTGTAATACTTGGACAAAATTTAAAATAAATAAAAACTGATTTTTATATATTTCGTTGTGTATATACATACAGTGCCGCCGCTGGTTGTTCGTGCGCCCTTGTGCAAGAACTTTAAATTGCCGCCCCATGTCTCGGGTGCACGGGGGTATTTACGTTGAATAAGTGAAAGTTTTATTTATTCTCCATTTCGCAGTTGAAAAATTTAAGCAAACGTGCATTGTTGTTGTCGCGTTCCTACACCACACAGCTACACCAAATTCTTATACAATGAACGTAGTCATTATAGCATATATGCACAGTTTTTGCATCCTTTTAAGATTATTTATCCTTTTTACTTGAGACTTATAGGTACTACAGATAAGGCAAGTTATGCATTCGTAAAAAAATCGAACTCGAGATTTTGATCAAAGTTGACATTACGATGATAGCGAAGACGAAAAAAATGGGTCTCGAAATCTTGTCCCCACACGTTTACTTTTTTTCTTTTTTTTAAGACCAAAAATAACTGTACCTGCAATACGATTTTTTCGAAATTTTCTAAATTTTTTTTAAAACAATGTCCAACAGATTTAAACAAAAATCAAAAAATTTAAAGAATCGGTACAACCGATTTTGATAATTTGTTTTATGCTAAAGCGCCCCAAAATTTAAAATATTCCTGTGAATTAAAATTTTCAATTTTTTTTTAAACTCAATATTTCGAGAACCCCATGCTTGATTTTTTTTAAACTTAAAAAAAAAGTTTTCGAAAATCGTGTTTTTCTCGAAAACGTCTCCGAGAATTTTGATAAATTTTTACGTTCTATAAATTAAACAAAAAAAATTGAAATCAATATATTACTGACTGTACCGAACATAGAACCATTTTGATGATTTTGGAATTTCTCATTAACGACTGAACGGATTTTAATGAAATTTTTAACATTTTTTTTTTGAAAATTCGATATCTCAAAAACGGGCTAAATATTTTTTTTGGAAATTTATTTTTTATTCGTATATAAAAGATTTTTTGACTTATAACTTTGTTATAAATTTTGTTCTTGCATAAACTAATATTTTCTTTCTTCACATGGCATCCTGTTCTCAGCTCCAGCTACTACTAAAAGAGTAGTGAACTTTATGTTTATGAACAGTTTTTATCTAATAGCATTCATTTTTGAAATTCTTAGTCTTTTACATAAGACTAAGTTCGTGCGACCCAGTCGTGCATTTTATTTTAAGAGGAAACAAAAAATATATATATCTTCAACAAAACCATTTTCATATAAAATACAAATATTCGAGTTCCTAGCACAGTTTTTAATTTATGTATGTCAAATCAATCCTTTGGTAAAACCAATAGTTTATAGCTTGACAGAAAGAAGACAAAGTAGTTTTTGATATTTTCAAAAGTTTTTGTTTTCACTTTCTTTTTGAAAAACTTAATCACTTACTTCCGAATCTAGAAGTATTATATCGTATGGGTGATTCTACAAACAATGGAATAAAATGATACAAATTTCGGCACGACATTTTTGGAAGCCAAAAGTCGTAAGAATTGTTCTAGTTGATCCTTAGAACGTCTATTTACGTTTTTGAAAGTGGCCAGTAAAAAAAATTAAAAATGACGATTTTAAGGACATATTTTGAAAAAGGATGTTCAGGGGACTGAGTTTTTTTTTAAGGGGACTGAATAAATCTTTAGTTTTTTTGTATTTTCTCTTGGGTACACATTGAAATATAGAAATTAAATTTAATTAGCCTTCATAAACAAACAAATTTATTGTTAATACATAATAACTTAGCATTTTATTAAAAGAAAATAATAAATTATAAAAATTTTTTTTTCTACTTACAATCAATTTAAAATAAATTATATTCTTTTTAAAAATTTTAAAAATATTTCGCAATGAAGTTCGAAGTTCAACATAACTTAAAAATTCTCAGGTTTCTGAATAAAATATGATTTGTTTTTTTATTAACCAGGGGACTGAGACCAGGGGACTGAGGTTTTTCATGGTTTTTGCGCAAAAAATCAAAAAAATATACATAATATTACAGTTTTATCAAACCTATACTATACTGCTAAAAAAGATGCCTACTTACATACAAATTTGTTTCGTAAAAGCTCACCAGAGGACTGATAAACTAAACGGACAATCCACGACTTCATGCACTAATGTCTTTTTCACAATACTAGCATAAGAAACAGGATCAAGTTGCACCACGATTTTATTGTAAGGAGACTTAGTACTTCAAATTGCCAGTGCTGGAAATTCAATCGATATCCTAGTTATTTATATTTTCGACTGTTTCAATATTCCAGGGGACTGATATGAAATACGGGGGACAAAGTTTAATTAAGTTTTATTGTAATAAAATCAATTACTAAAAAATATTTATCTACTTCGTAGCAAAGATGTATTATTTGGCGTAACTTCGGTGGGATTCATTTTAGTATGAGACCTGAAATAAGAGAACGGTAATAATTTTTCTTTGCGAAAACGCACTGGGGACACGTCAGGGGACTGAGAATCGGACACTTTGAAGAATTTTTTGAGCAATATAAAATAAGGTCACCCTAATAATATTGTTAGGCCAGATAGATATCAGTCCGATTTAATTTTATAAAAAAAAATCAGATTAAATAATTGAATGGATTTCAATATATTTCTGGGGCCGCCGAAAATTCCACCGTTTGTAGAATCACCCACATATGTATAATTCCTTGATATCTTAGGTATGCTTTGATGAAATTTGACATTTTGTGGCTTGTGTGGGAACTATATTTTGATATAAAGAGAGTCTGAACTCTGAATGTCAATTGAAAGCTTAAATTCGAACAACCAATGAAACTTTAAATTTCTGGGTTATTCTGATTTTGTTCAATACGTTGACATTTAAGTTATTTATCAATTCAATTCCAAAATTAATTAAAAACTATTCGTAAACCCTTATTTAAAACATAAATATTTAGAGACACAAAACATTTTTTTTTACCATTGGTTTTTTTATTTGGTGTGAGAGGCCTCAGTCACACACAAAATATGAATAAAGATTTGTAGTAGATTGTGTGTAGGGAACGGTCAAATGTAACCAAGTTCCAATAGCTTAAGGAAAACTTTTGGAGTATGCTGTATAGGTTGAGTTAGATCGATCTCTTAATTTTCCGCCCCTAGACGTTGGCGCCCTTGTGCGCCGCACATTTTGCATATATTTAACCCAACTTCTAAAAAAGTTGTTTTTAGATTCTTTGTTTAGAAAATGAATTTCATGCTTGTAAATATTTTTATGCAATAAAATTGATTTTTAACGTTTCCTAACCATAAGAGCAAGTTCGTGGGACCCAGCTGTATTGTATTCCCTTATGAAAAATTATGTTCATGTAGTATATATCATTAGATCCGTTTTTGAGGAAATTTTAAAAATAACACCCATACCAAAGGGTGGTTAAATTTTAAGGACCGATGTTGAATGTGAACCACACCTAAACGTCAAGTTTTTTTCTGCATTTCATTTGACATTTCTCAATTTCAGACTAACTCAATTTAAATCATGGAAAGATACACAATCGAGCAACGCGTTAAAGTAATTCAGGCTTATTATGAAAATGGGCGTTCAAATCAAAATGCATATCGTTCACTTCGTGATTTTTTCGGTCAATTTAATCGTCCAAATGTGTGTACAATCGGAAAAATCGTGCAAAAATTTGAGCAAACCGAGTCTGTAGGAGATGTGAAAACACCAGTGCATGCTCGTACAGCTCGTACTGCATAAAATATTGCTGCTGTTCGCGATAGATAGATAGAGCCGTTCACCTCAACTCGTCATCGTGCCCAACAATTGCACCTCTCACGCTCGTCATTGATTAACATTATGCATAAAGACTTGCAATTACACGCTTACAAGGTGCAATTGACTTAAGAACTAAAACCTCTCGACCAGTTCAAGCGCCGGTCGTCAATGGTCAGAATGGTGACAAGAAATGACAAGAAGAAAATCATCTTCAGTGATGAGGCACATTTTCACCTCAGTGGATTCGTCAATAAGCAGAATTGCCGCGTTTGGGCGAATGATAATCCAAGAGTGATTGTCGAAAAACAAATGCACCCACAAAGAGTGACTGTTTGGGGCGGTTTATGGGCTGGCGGCATCGTCGGGTCGTATTTTTTCCAAAATGAAGCCGGTCAGGCAGTTACTGTGAATGGTGTTAGCTATCGTGAGATGATAACGATCTTTTTATGGTTTCAACAGGACGGTGCCACTTGCCACATCGTTGGACTTCTTTCTTTGGGGTTATTTGAAAGAAAAGGTGTCAACAATTCAAGAGCAAAATAATGAGACAATTCGGCACATTAACGGCATATAACCTCAATTATGACTCAGCGTCATCAAAAATTTAGACCATCGGATGGAGGTGTGCCGCCGAAGTCGTGGCGGCCATTTAGCCGATATTTTGTTCGATACATAATTGAACTATAGCATATTATTTATCATAATAAAAATAAATGACAATAATTTCCCAAATAATTTGTGTTTTATTCAAAATCAACATCGGCCCTTAAAATTTAACCACCCTTTACTTCAGTTTTTTTCCGTATTTACTTCGAAAATTTACAACATAAGTTCGAACTCTGCTCGGAGCTAACTAACTAAAAGAGAGCTAAGCGAACTTTACACATAACTGTTTCATCAGATACGGAACAACAAAACAAACTAGTTCGTTCAATAGTTTCCTGAAAGAAACAAAAAGCTATCGAAATACTGAGCTGCTCAAGTGAACTAAGCAGTTCAGTAGTTCGTTTGCTCGCGACCGAACTCTATTTACTATACCAAAGTGAGAGACCAACTTTGTGATTGATTGTCTTGGACTAGAGAATTAAATGATCGAAAAGAAAGAACTAGTTCACTAACATCTTTTGAACTAAACTGAGAGCTCTTTGAAATGAAATAAAATGCAACCCTACTCTGCAGTTGACGCAATTCAGAGGGTCTTTTGAGGATTGGGCAGGGAATACTTACTTTCCAATCATCGGGCATGCACTCTTCCGACCATATTATATAGATGAGCTAGTGCATATCTACTCCCAAGTCATACCATGCCTCTTTAAAATTGGAGAAAAGGTCTTTCCATATTCTCAGCATGAACTGTGGTTTTACAATGGCAATGTTGCCAATGGTTCTCAATACTCGATGTGGTAAGATGTGATAAGAGGTTTGTAACGTTATTGGTGTTCCTAACCCACTAAATTGCGATCTTATGCATCTTCATTGAACTCCTTTGAACCACAGGATTCTCAAAAATCCTCCAAGAAGGTGGATTAGGTTGTCCAGTCGGCAGAGTGCTGGTAGGCACGCTAGCGAAGGCCATTAGGCTTGCTCGGCGGTGGGGTGGGGTCTTGCAAACGCCACTGGACTGCCGTTTACTTTTAAACGTGCCTAAATGAATAAGTTAATAAAAAGAAATACCAAAAGCTGCTAAAAAAAATCACTACTTCTATCAACAAACACTTCTTTTCGGAACTATAAGATGGACTTAGTTCCTGAGTGTGACCCTCCCACTGTTTTCTACGCTAGGTAGAAACACCATGGTTATCGCACCACTCACAATTATCCACGATAACCCCTAAAGCGAAGTCAAATTTAGATTTAAATCTGACTCATCTCTTCACCGTCTAAACTATCCCTCTTCATTCCACTTTTCTAAGCCCACTTTCGAAACTTACTCACACGACATTACGTATGTCAATAACACGCAAAATTTCATAGAAAATCTAACATGGTAAATTTTATTCAAAAAGTAAATATAAAATGAAATCTAAGATTATAGTTTTTATGATCTAATTAAAATCATTTAAAGTTAAATTCATATTTCTTAGTAATAAATTATAATATTACTTGTTAACGTTAAATAAAAATTGCATAAAAAGGACAAAAAAAAATAAATAAATGAATCAAGGTTAAATCATATTAAAGGGTTCATTGACCCCTATGTACGTCTCGCATGAATTTTCACTTAGATATTTATGTATAATACGATATTAACGATCGATATCACTCAATGTCTTCAGTGTTTATGTACGTAGCATTAAAAAAAATAAAAACTGCCTTTATCTTTTTGTCTGTTAAATGTATGTTAACAGTCTGTTAAAGTATTCAATTACTGTTACTGACCTCGCTCAATAATTTTCCTGAGTTCAATGAACTTTTGCTCGATTCATCCATATGATAACAGAGTTAAATAAAAGCTTAATTAATAGGACTCACCGCAATCTTTCCTCCAGCGAAGTGGTGCGCACGACTTGGTGGTGGGTAAGACGAAGATTTGAGTTTCTTCTAATTAAACTCTATAACGCTATTTGCTAAATTTAAAAAAACAAAGGTTTAACATATGAATGTATACAAGAGCTTCAGGAATGAGGTGAAATTTATACTTAACTTGAGTGACTACGATTTGAGAGTTTCGTACACATCACAGAGATGGAAAATGAAATTTTTCAATTGTACTGAAATCTGGAATAAAATTGTACTGAAATGATGTCAATTGTACCGAAAACGAATTTTGTATGAAAAAAAAAATCAATAAATCAACTATTTAAAAGTTTTTCAAAGTATTTTACATATTTAAAAAAATCAAAGCAGAAATGATCAGTTTGTCTTCTTATAAAAAATAAAAATAAATATAAATAGCTCCACAGAAAAAAATACTATCTTCATTTTAAAAGTACACTATTGTATTGTATTGTAATGACGAAACTAAATCTTTTACTTGCCCATTTTTGCGGCACCAGCTTATACAAAAAAAAAATTGAAATATAAAACTGAAATTCACAAATTAAATATCTCAAAAATGCACAGACGAAAAACAGCAATCACAAATCACATCCACAAGCTTACAGTTTAGTGTTTAGTAAACAAAACGATGCGATGTCTGAAAAAAAGTTGATTGATAAAGAGACAGAAAAGCAAGACGCCCGCCATCATGAAGTGAAAACTGTAATTAAGAGTTATAAGGGCTTACAGCTGAGAGTTATTGTTCTGGTATGAAAATGAATGCATTCAGGAAAGGATGATGTATTCAACTTTCAATTTCCTTTTATGTTCCTTTGTTTTGTTTTGTTTTTTTTTTTTTTTTTTGTGAAAAACGTAAATTTGGAAATTTTAAAATTGTACTGAATTGAGACAAATTGTACTTTTGTACTTGTACAAACCCAATTGTATCGAATTCGGTACAATTGTACCGAATTTTCCATCCCTGACACATCATGTAAAATTATAAAAAAAAAATATCAAGATCATATCTCTTTTTCTCTAATGAGGTTAGTTGAACTCCGGATTTCGTTGATGCAAGATGTTTATGCGGATGATGATGATGGTCTATGTTGGATGATACTTTTTTTTTCTGAGGTAGGTATCAGGTAGGTAGCTTAACGGGTACGACTATGCATTTATATATAACGGGTATGCACGGCGGATACGTAATCTTCCAAGCGTAATTTTGCAAAATGTAGCGGGATGATACGGTTATATCAGACGCTGGTGGGTATATGTGGAAAGCTACGCAAAATCGTGGTCGAGCTGCCACTCCTACAGTTCGCTTAGGGCTCTTATAAAGGAGATGCCTGCCCAACTTTGGTTTCCAAAATCTATCTGGGTCGTCAATCTGTGAGGGCTTAATAAAAGCTTCTTGTGGTTTTTAAGAGTCGCTGGCTGGTCTAACGTGTATCGACGACGATACACGAGGCCTCGGTGACACGATCGAAGGCACCAGCCAGCAGAAGTTCTATGACTTAGCGTATAAAATATTATCGGGTTCCTAAGACCATAATTAAAATCAATTTTCGCCACCCAAAAAAAAACATTTTCAATAAGTTACCTTTCGAGATTTTGTTCAACTTTTGCCGGACTTCGATTAGACGAGAAGATCTCTACTCCACGTGTTGAAATTTCCTAGTGGGTAGGATAAATAAATTTATAACAAATTCCTGAATTTGGCTCGGATCTTAGGTCGGGTTTTATTAGCGGCGTTTATTAGAAAGGCACCTTTGTACAGCCCCAGGCGCAACCGGTGTGCGGTGGCCATAGACCAATGAGCGGACGGACTTACTCAGTTTTATTTTTCGTAGCCCAAGAGCAAACGGACGAGGCTTTATATAAAAACAATTATATGCCTAAAGTAATAAAAAGATATTACATTACGTAAAAAAAAATCAAAAAAAAAATTATATTTGCTTCTCACAGCGCCTTACGATTTCTGGACTTTTCTCCCAAATCTCCTCGAGCTTACGAAGCTCGCGTTTTCACTCGCTTAATACGAAATAATTCGTGGATGCGAGTTACCGGAATTATATAAATTATTTAATTTTAATTAAAATTATTGAGAAAACCTCAATGAAATTTCCAAAAGAGTAGATTGAGTTTTTTCTTAGCGTTTGTAATCGATCTTGGCAGGTCTTCACAGGCTGACGGTCTTGGTGGAAAAAGGAAGTAGGATAGTCATGTCGAATCGAGCATGTGGAGTTGGTATGACGTGAGATTGAAACGATATTCTGACAACCCAAAATTGGAACGAAATTTAACGAAACTATTAAGTGGCAGAGTTCAGCATGTATACATAGTTAATAATAAAAACTAATTTGAAATTAAAAAAAAAATTCTGTGAGGTAGTGGCCCATACAGGTTTTTGTTGGAGAATCGATCGGAAAAGGACCTCGCGATCTTTTGCGATCTTTGACGTCCAACGTCGAACTTCCTCGCTGTACTTTCTTGTTTTGGCTTGGGTTGGAATATCCGTCGCCAAGCCTTGGCTACAACGAGGTAGTGGTCCGAGTCGATAATAATCCCTCGGTACCAGTGGCGATTCCTCTCAGTTAGCAGGTTTATCGCCGCTAAACCAAGAATTTAAATTAATAAATACTACTATGATGTACATTTTTAATTGAAAACGTCACTTTCAAATCATATTTTCCTAAACACAACACAAAACTACCATACTAAAAGTATACCTTAGCGTTGAAATTTGCGATACCAAATTTCCTACAATATAACACCATTGATATAAATACACAAAACTACTTAACCTACCCACATTCCTATTCAAAAATCATATTTACTAACACAAACGCAACACAAAACTATCATGCAAAAATATATCCCTTGAAGCATTTATAGCGCGAAAATTTGCGCTAACAAATTCAATACAATTTATACAATACAACATCGTTTGGCTACAACATGTCCAAAGCAAAGCCAGGCTAAATAATATGAAAGCGTTAGCGCAAAAAATTGCGATCAAACAAGAGAGACATCAGGTTGAATGAAAGAAAGAGGAGTAGCCGAGTAGGTATAGTATAGTCGTATAGTAGCAGTAGCAGGTAAATTTTGTGTGCGTTCTCTTGCTTGTATGCAGTAGAAAAAACAAGGAAGGAAAGGGTCTGATTATTTGTGTTGTTATTTGATTGGCCTTTAATATCTGGCGATATTAAGTTAGATACTAACAGCCGTATTTATTAGAATTCGCTAAACGCGTGAATAGTTATGCAATGCATAAGGACTTATTCAATTCAAAATTATATTTATAAAACATTTGCCTACCCTGCATAGTTATAATGAGCTTGTGTCAAATAAAGTACCAAAAAGTAAGAATCTATTACATTTAGCCTTCATAACACTCAGCTGTTTGTCAAAAAACAAAAAAAAAAAAAACATTTTGTCTGTCTATCGAATTTAATAAACAAAAACGAAACTACCAAAAGCTAAAAGAATTCGAACAATTAACTTTGATTCATCAGATAAAGTATGTTATTATCTCTAGCGCAATACTGGAAATCAAATTGTTATTCGTTTCACCCTAGCTGGAATACTTATCAGACTAGTTCTTGAGGATAAAATTCAATAATGCAAAATAAAAATTACAACACTAACACACCGGATGAAGAAGGATGCGTGGAGAGAGATCACCAACAAGTTTATTTATCTATTTAATTCTAAACAATTTTCAATTCAATTTGATTTTAATATATTAGTATAACATATTTCTTTCAATAAATAAAAATAACACAAATAAAAGTTTTAGTTTCAATATCAAGTCAAAGGCATTTTATTTTCAATGTGATGTAAAAGTGAATGTGACAGTTCAATACTAAAATGTCCTTATGTAGGCACTATTCAACCTCCAAACGCGTTTAGCTTATAATGCCTCTATTCAACGTCACATAAGTTTTATAAATAACGATTTTCCGTTTAGAGACATTATAAGGGTTGCATAGCCTTATGTACCCACTATAATGAGTTTATAAATATGGCTGTAAATCTAAAAAGTTTAGTAATAAATAAACATAAATCCTAAGATCTAAGATCAGTGTGAAATTAATTAAGTACTATATATATTTTGTATTTGACTGGATTTTTAATATGAATAAATATAGATATTTTTGATACTCGTACTCTGAAGGACGATGGTGTGATCTTGTTTTTTTTTTAATTTTTTTGTATCAAGGTATCTAAGGGTGGTCCTTATATTGATTTTTTAAAATTTTAATTTTTTAATTTTTAGAGGCCAAACTTAATCTGTTTCGTTTTTAAACCGAGAAAACTATTAAGTTTTTAAATGTATTTAAACAATACGAAACGGCAAGAGGTTTTAAAGGTACCTCAATGGCAAAACGATTTGATCAAAGCAGTTTCTGTGCTTTTAAACATGTCATACCTCTGCAAAAATTAAATAGCTTTATTTTGTTGCTATTATTTTTGATAAATCTTCTGACATTCAAATGAAATCCCAATTGTTCGTTGTGTTTCGATATTACTTTAATTAGAAAATCCATGATGTAAGTTCTGGGCGAACAGCAGAAGATTAACTTCAATTAGTTACAGGTCAATTGGAAAAATATAACATAAAATATAAAGTTATGGCCCAGGCCAACGATGAAGCTTCCTTTATGAGTGGTCATTTGAATGGAATTCAGATAAAAGTTGAGAATGTATAAGTCAAGTCAAAGCGTCATGAAAAAGGGCCTGACCTTGAGCGCATGGTCTATTTTTTTTTTTTAATGGATCGATAGGGACATTATGAGAAAAGCTTGAAACCAAATTTGCACTACCTGACAACTTTTTTTTACAAAAGTTATTGGTAAAATGTATTTTGTGTAATTTTTTTATCTTTCGCGAATATCTCGGCACCCATTACAGAAAAAAATAAAATATATATAGAACACAAAAATTGTTTAAACAAATAAAAAAGGTTATAGTAAGTTAAAATTATTTGTTGTTGTTTGAAAGTAATTTTTTCATGATTATTAAGAAAAAAGCTCATTTAACTATGCACTTTTTATTTTTTATTTTTTAAGTCCTCGTGATTTCCTACAATTTAAACAAATTGTATTTTACGCAAGTTGATAGAAAATATTGTTATAAAAGCAATAAATTGTTTTATGTCGGGCTGAGATATTAATTAAAACGTGATTTTGTGATGCTTTAACACATTCTGAAAAACGAAAACTTCAAAATGATCAATTTGATATAAATGAAACAAATTAAGCATGAAGATATTAAAAAGGTTGGCATCAATCGAATAACTGAAATATTTCGATGAACTGAACGGGAACAAATTTATTTAATAACGCCAAAAAACAAATTTTCCTGAAGAAGTAAATAAAAATCTAATTACGAACTGACCAAACATATTTGAATTTACTCAATTAAAGAATGAATTGAATGTTTTTTCATGAAAACGCAGATGCTATATAGCCAAAAGGTACGACATCAGCTGAGACTTTAAAAGCGATAACTCCATTTAATATCTTACTCTGGGTGGAGGTAAACGTCGCCGAAAGTTTTTAGCAGGTGGCACAAGCTTATAAAACTCCAGCTTGAACGGCGTGTAAGGAGTGCTTCTTTTATGCATTGAAGAGGATAAAAACGTACTTTCGAAGTACTCATGGTCACAAGAAATTGAGCTATTCGGCTCTTATGTCTAAAGAAAAGGTTCTTTTAAAAGAATTAAAAGCAAGTGACGAAAATTATAATCAAGTCATCGAAAGTTTTGCTACCGTTGAACGACGAACCGAATTAATGCATCGATACATTTTTAAACATTTTATCTTATGCTATTAATTTATAAAGTATTGCTTGTGTTTTGTTTTCCTTATTAATAAAATTAAAAAAAAATTAAATTAAAAACTACAATTTTTTCCTCACACCATGGCGCTAACCCAATACTAAAGATCAGGAATCGCCACTGCTCGGTACGTGCGGACATCCTCTTTACTGCCTTGCGTCGATCGTAGTCTATCAGCCTGAATCCGTTATCGGATTTGGTGTCGTTCAGGCTATGTCTTCTAATCGTGCGTCACCAAAGATGTCATCTCTTTCTAGCGTGGCGTTAAAATCTTCAAGGACAATTTTAATGTCATAACTAGTACGCTGCTCGTGTGTTTTGTCTTTTGTATCTTCATCTTTCTCTTCTGTAGGGAGACTTGTATTTTTCGTCTCACCCATCGCATTTCTTGGATGGCGGTAAAATAAATCTGTGTTGCAGCAGTTTAGGGCTTCCACTAATTGTTCGGCTGGTCTATTAAGGTACTTAACATTGTACGTACAGACGAGTTAGTAAACTACTTTAAAGTTAGCGAATCGTTAAGTAGTATCATACTAAAACCTTAATTATAGGCTGTTCAAAATTTTGCGCCAATGTTTCTAAGAAAAGGAAATTAAAAAAAAAAATTTTAAAAAAAGTAATTAGAAAAATTAAAACAAAGAGGATCTAGAAATGGCAATATTCGTTTATTTTTATGTCCTCAACTGCTTAACCTAATCCAAATGGAGGTCTTTAAACCAAACGAACCATTGCCCTGGGATTGCAATACTCTCTTAGCTGAAGCATTGTTGTCTATTCAGTTACGGTCGACTGGTTTCGACTTTCTTGAGAACATTTAATTTAATTTTGGTGGGTGCAAAACCCCCATTTATTCGGCTTAATACAAGCTAATTCTTAATCTAACTTAAAAACTAAGAACTTAAGCTAAGGTTAGTGAGGGGGAGGACGGTTCAGAAGCAGGAGTTTTAAGGAAGGAGTGCTCAGGTTAAAGTCGAAGAAGCATATGTTTAAATTAGCAGCCCGTAGCATGCGAGAGACAGGTTCGTTGGAGCCGTAAGAGGTTCGGTGGGTGGGTATATAAAAGAGACGAGGGTTTCGTGTATTACGGGGATTAGTATTGAGAGAGATGGAGTTGTAGAGCGACATGCAGTCAACGGAACCGGAGAGTAGTCGATGAATGAAGAGAATGTCTGATATCTCTCTTCGTTCTTCCAACGAATTCAGATTGATTAGTTTAAGTCGATCTAGATAGGGAGGCAGAATCAGAGGATTGTTCCATGATAGACCTCGAAGAGCAAAGCGTAGGAATCGACGACGTTGGATGCTTTCGATTCTGGAAATATAAGTAATTTTGTAAGGGCTCCAAACTTGAGAGGCGTATTCTAGCAGTGGACGAACAAACGATATATATAAGGACCGGGTTACATAGGGGTTGGAGAATTCTTTGGACCATCTTTTGACGAAACCGAGCACTGAGTTTGCTTTGAGAATGATATCGTCTATGTGAGTGAGAAAATTAAGCTCTGGGTCACATAAAATGCCAAGGTCATGAATATTATCAACTGTGGGTATGGGTTGATTATGGAGCAGGTAGAGACGGGGAGGAGATTTGTTACGTTTGCGTGAAAAAGTAATTGATTGGCATTTGACGACATTAAGCTCCATGCAATTTTTTAGACACCAAACTGAAAAACTCTCTAGATCCTTTTGAATAAGGGAAGAGTCATGTGTTGAGGAAATGGTCTTGAAAAACTTGGTATCATCGGCGTACAGAGAGACAGAAGAATGTTTGATGACCCTATCAATATCATTAATAGCAAGAATAAACAAAAGTGGGCCGAGGTGGCTGCCGTCGGGGACACCGGAGGTAGCTAAGAAAGGGCATGAGGTGGCAGATCTAAATCGAATGCTGTAATAACGGTTTTTAAGGTAAGAAGAGATCCACTGTAACAAAGAGGGTTCAAAGCCGAGAGTGGACAATTTGAAAAGAATAAGCTTATGGGAAATTTTGTCGAAGGCCTTGCTGAAATCGGTTGAGATTACATCGACTTTTTCTAAGGCTGAAAGGGTGACGGATACAAATTCAACAAGGTTAGTGGTTGTAGACCGGCATTTAAGAAAGCCATGTTGTGAGGGGGAGATGAGAGATTTGCAGTGGAAACTTAAGGTTTCATACAAAATACTTTCAAAGAGTTTGGGTATGTGTGAAAGTTTGGCAATGGGACGATAATTATTAACATCGCTCTTCGGACCCTTTTTGTGAATAGGGGTTATGAAAGATAATTTCCATATCTCAGGAAACTCTCCTTTATTTAGGGAAAGGCTGAAAATTTTTGAGAGAGGGAGAGAAAGGATGGAAGAGCATTTTTTTAGAAGTATGGCAGGGAGACCATCTGGACCAGGATTAAATTCATCGTTAAGTTGATTCAATTTATATTCGATGAGATGGGGATCGACGGAACGAGGGAGAAGCGGTCCAACAGAAAAACTTTGTAGATAATTGAAATAGGCTGAATCAGGAACAAAGCAGTCATCAGCAAAAGATTGTTTGAAGAATGTAGCAAAAAGGTTGGCGATAGTGTTAGGATCGTTTGATGTTTCGTTATTGAAAGAGAGAGTGGTTGGGTAGCCATCGGATTTTCTTTTGTAGTTAACAAACTGAAAAAATGACTTAGGGTCTTTCATAAGGTTGGATTGCGTTTCCATTAGATAACGCTGGTAAAGGGAATTGTATAGCTCGGTGAAATCTGATAGAATTTGAGAGAATTTGTCGTTGTATCTTCTTATCCGTTCTCCTTCCATACAGGGCCAAATATACATACGTCGAAGAATAATTCTTTCGAAAGAGAATTTCTGCTTATCATCCAATACTCAACGCCAAAAACCAGAAGCACTGGCGCTCAAAGACTTTTGCTGAAGGACATCGGTTGCCATTGGTAGTGGGTCTCCTGAAACACACGAGCTCAGATTTGGCAGTGTTTATTCGGATACCCCACTTTCTGTAGTACTCGTAGAGTCTGAAGACGTAGGCTTCCACTCTCCGAGCTGCACTTTTTGGCGCTATCGATGAGACGTAGGTCAGCGATTCGTCAGCAAAAAGCAAGTTTTCGAAGTCAGTTGGCACGGGTTGATCAGACGTCATCAGGCTATACAGGAAGGGACCCAGCTTCGATCCTTGGGCGACTCCAGCTTTGATGGATTTGATTGAAGACTTACAGCTGTCTAGCTGAACGAAGAGTTTCCTGAAAGAGAGAAAAGAAAATAATATTTTTATTAGTGGCGAAGGTAATCCAAGCACTCGAAGCTTATGGATAAGGGCTTCTATCCATACGCTGTCGAATGCTTTCTCAACATCCAGAAAGCATCCTACGGTATTGGTACAATGGCTGTTGAGTGCTGAGGAGACGTCAGACTGGAACTTTAGTAACGGATGCAGTGTTGAATGCCCTTCCCGGAAGCCAAACTGCATATCTGGGATGATGTTGTTTTCATTGCAGTACTTCTTGAGATTCCTTAGTATGACTTCTTCCAGATTTTTGCTGATATTGTTGAGGAGGGATATAGGCCTATAGTTGGAAACCAGGGTTTTAGCGCTTTTCTTCGGGATTGCCACGATTTTTGTCATTTTTCACTTATGAGGGAAGTAGCAGTTGTTGACGCAGTTGTTTATGATGATTGTGAGTAGTATCATCAATGCATGTGGAAGCCTTTTGATGGCGTTGTTGGAGACTCCATCCGGACCTGTTGACTTCTTTGGCTTGGAATTGACGATGATTTTCGCAATTTCCTCTGGTTGGCTAGTCAGGGTTGTCCGTTGGGCAAAAAGCTGAAAAATGGTCGTCAAACTCCACTCCTTCCATATAGAAAATATGGTTCCAACAAGACGGTGTCATATCACACATGGCTCGTGATACGATGCGAAGCGTATACAAATTTTTTTTTCCGTCCGAAGCATGTCAAAAGTGGTTATATCGATCTGAAACATTAACCGCACCCTATAGTTTCTACTTATAAAAATCAGTTGAAACAAAAACCAAATGAAGTCCTCCAAATGATATTGTGGGGAAACCTATATCTTCATACTTATACACTTCATATAAAATGTTCTCTTAAATATCTTCTCTTTAACGAAACACCAGTTTTTAAATATTTTTTCTTGTTTTTTTTTTTTTAGTTTTTTCTCTTCTTATAGTAACTTTGTTTTAGTTATTTTAGACTTAAGTGATAATTATTGAGACAATATAATTGAGGAGTGTTTTCGTTATCTCTTTCGTAATCTCTTTAAATTATGATCTTTCCAAACCAGTAGTTGTTTAGCTATATAACATCACTGTATTTTGTATTCTTCTCTAATTTTTTTTATATAAGTCGAATAGTTCGACATTGACTCAATTATTACTCAAAACAATAAATCACGATCCTATGAGATAGAGTTAGAGAAGCTATGGTGTATTGCTCTTGAGATTTTTATTTACTTTTGGACAGAAGGTAAGGTAGGGTTGGAGTGAAATTAATATAATGAAAAAGAAAGCTACGATATACGGAAAAAATGAAGATGTTGCATATTATTGGGCTTAGCGGAAGCTGGAGAGACAATGGCTTTGGATTATGTTTCCATTGTATCTCTGCAAAGGATTTTTTACGATACGCTTCATGAAGATAGGCACACATCCAAATTCGAGTGCAAAAGATAAGAAAGAAAAATTATGCACAGATAAAAAAAAAAAAAAAAAAAAAACTTTTTTGTCAATAAGAAATAAAAAAAGAAATCTTCTGGAAATCACATAAAAAAAAAAAAAAACAAAGCTTTGAGCGAGATTCGAACCGAGAATCAGTAGGGGATGTATCCGACACACATACGCATGCTGCCACGGAATGAATAGAGAATTGTTGAATCAATTCCGATTAAGTCCAGCATTATGGAAAAAAATAATATAATACAAATTGGTTCAAGGACACCAAAGCCCAGCTTAGAGAGTGTTTTAAAGTTCTTTTCTCTGTGAATCGGTGAGCGCTGAATTCTCACTAATACTTGAAAAAACGGGGACATGGATGACTTCCGAAACTAAAAATTTTAATGAATTTTGACCAGAATATTTGAAATTTATTACACTTATTTTTCAAAAATTCAAATTTTATTTTTAAGTTAATTTCCGAAATTTTCTGGTTAAAATCCAAGCCAAAACCAAATAAAACGGAAGCCTTGAAAGTCGTCCATGATCATGAGGGATGAATGTATTGGTGTCATCACCAAGCTTGGTTTTGGGGCTATAAAAACCACTGTTAAGCAAAATCTCATTCTTTTTTTAATAATTTTCCGGACAAACAACTTGTGAGCCCCGAGGCAAAAAGAAACAAAAAAATAATTACTAAAAGCTTGACAAATACTTAAAACAACAACAGCAACGACAAATTAAAACAAAAAGAAAAAAGTTTTAAATATAATAAATCCATTTATTCAAAAAAAAAAAATTTAATAATTTGTTTTAAACAAAAAAGAAAGAAACACGAAAGGATTGGGTAAACACGAAAATAAGAAAATACGTACAAAAATAAGGTGAGTTGAGTGCTTCAGTAAAACAAAAAAAATAAAAATAAAAAAAAAACATTAATTCCTTCATTTTAATCAAAAAGAAAAATAAGTAAAAAAAAAAAAATTTTGTTAATTTTTCAAGTGTTAAAAAAACACCACAGCCCAAAAGAACTCTAACGCCGAGGGGCTCAAACAAAAAAACAAAAGATCTAAAAAAAAAAAAAAAAACATTTTTGTTCAAATCTGGAACACTGCTTGAAAGAAGCAAATAACTCAGAATTGACAGTGGGAAAACAACAGACATTGAAATCGATTGACGCTACCAAATCTCGTCCCAGCCAACTTATTTGTTGTTTGCCAGCACATAAATGACAAATAGTTAACTACTTCAAGAACATCATACAGCAGCAAGGTGTGAAAGCCATATACTAAACGGACGTATAATAACCCGGCCGACATCAGCTGAGTCTCTCCAGCAACCGCATCAAGACTCAGCATCGCATCATGTTTGCTGCGTAAGCATCAAAGAGCTTCCACGGACAACCAAACACCTTGCTATTATAAAAAAAAAAACATCTTCAACCCTCCAGTATAACTCAACAATTCAGTATCAACAATTTTGACAAAACTTTACAATTAAGAACCTACATTAAATCTAACAATTAAAAAGCTAAGTATTATTATTTTATATTTCATCAGTCATCATATTTCATGCTCAATTTATTTATTTATATGTACAGTACATTCGATCGTTCAAATTTGTTTTAAAACAATTTTTTTCTTTCTCTCTTAAAAATAATATATAGCAAAAATTACGAAATACGAAACAAAAATCCTCGAATTCCCTCGATGCTGTGCACACCATCAGGACGAAATAAGAAGAAACATACATACAACAAAAATACAATTTAAAACGGATAACCAAATAATAAAAATTTAAAACAAAAAAAAAAAACAACAAAACATACAAAATAATTTATTTTAATTGGGGTAAGTGATTCTTTTTATAAATTTGAACGAACGATTTTTTTTACCTACATCCGAGCATAATAGGAAACGAAATTGTGAAAATTAAGCATAGGTACATACGATTTAAACAAACAGTGTTGAGAGTAAAGGGATTAGGTGAGATATAATGGAAATAATGTAAAAATAGTTAAAGTTAGTGATAAAAAAAAAAACATATCGTAAAACTACAAAAACAAAAAAATATGATCTTTAGTTAGTTTTTTTTCTTGGAATGAAATGATATTCCATTTTGATTAATTTTTTTTGTCTTCTAACGATTGTGTTTCTTTTTCATTTGATGTGGATGTGTTTTTTTTTTTATTGAGAATTTCAATTTAATAGTTTTTTTTAATTTTATCTACAGCACAATTCTTTGATATAGTTTTTTTTTCTTCAATTAAGAATTATATGCTTCTTTTTTTTTTGACATAAATAATATTGCTACGAGTGTACAAGTAGTTCAGTTTATTTTTTTTCTTAGTTCAATAGTGGATTAGTTATATTTTTTATTTCAATCTGATTTTGCTTTATTTATATTTTTTCTTTTTAAATAAAATAATTTGTCTTCATAAACAATATTGCTCATAAATTGGCTTTTTTTTTTCTTCATATTTTGATTTTTAGTTAAAAGTGATTTTACTTTATATGTAAATGATCACTTATATTTTTACCTCAAACGATACTTTTACATCTCTTGGGGATCGGTCTTTTGAAATTCGTATTACGACATTTTTTTTTTTATTTTTCATTTATAAATGAGTTAGTCGGCATGGATATGCTTTAATAACTTTTAATGGGTGGATGTGACTCTCGGTCAAGAATAAGTAGGGATATAAAAGACTCTTAGTGATGCTATGAAAGTATAAACTTAACTTAACTTTTATATAATTTAGGGGTTACTATAAAAATCGAGGACATAGTAACAAGGTTGTGTCATATTGATACTGGGGTGGGACAACTCCTCACAGACCTATAACATCTAAGGTCTCCGCACTCTATTAATAGGATTAGATTTCTTTTCGATTAGGACAAAGAGGCTTCGCGAATTTTAGTACGATTTTTTTTCTTTTCAAGGCATGTTAAATACGTAACGGCCGTCCAGGTTTTTGATCGCAAGAACCCCCCCATCCGACGAGCTAACCTTTGGCAATGCAAGCATGCCACGCAGTCAGATCCTGGACACCCATCCATTTTCGTTATCAGGACTGTCTCAGAGTTCCTGTAAGCTCATAGACACAGTGGTAGTATATGGAATGGATGGTAATAACTCGAATTACATCTCGAGGCGTACGTTACAATATCAATGGTCTAATCTAATACTTAATATCACGAAACCCGTGTGTTATTATGTTAAGGGCATAGCATAATGACATTACAGCTGTTTTTAAATGCAGAGGGCAGCAATTATTATTATTGAACAAATGGCCGGATAACATTTACATGGATTTTGTATCCCGAGAACAAAAAATTTATTCCCTTATTTAATGTCTACAAGCCCATTTGTTGGAGCTCTGGGAATTCCCTAGACAAACTATAATTGGAGATAATCGCTTGTGAACATAAGAAGTGGTTTAACAAAAGTCTAACATTTGTTGTCGTCTTTTTACATGAACTTTCATTGTTCAGTGTTAGTTTTGGAAAGTCCAAGAGGATAAGCCTGATAATAAAACATTTAAATCTAAAAACAAATTGTTTACCTTGACTAGTTGTACGAGTATCATTTAGTTTGGTTCGAAAGAAAATAATAAATATCATTCCATTTAAAAAAAAAACACACGCCCTTTTGGCTTTAAGGGTCTTCTTCTTTAAAAGCATTAACACAATGATTCTATAATATTGCCTGTCTATGCCACTATCTAAGAAGAAATCGTTTCAACAAACATCTTGTGCCTTTTCTTATTTTATATATAAGGGTTCCAACATTGTAAGCGATACATTAATGAAAACTGTCTGCAAGAAAAAGTCCGCAATTCAATGTATCCTGTCTAGACCAATTTTTTAAGTCCTTGAAAATAAATATTTGTTCTCGTTTTTGTGTTTGCCTAAAAAGAAATAAAACCTCCACACCTTGAATAGCTCTATTCCATTACTTTTATGGAATGCTTTTGCTTCTTAGGTGATTGGTCGTTTAGAAAGAAGACTTTTTTTTTGGATTGAATTTTTCATAAAAGCGAAAAAATATCTTAGGAAAAATGCAACTTCTCAATATTATAACAATGCATAGAAAATTATGTATATTTTTTTAAAGATTTTAAGCAACATAGATTGATATTGGCAAAACTCATTCCAAAATAAATGAAACAATTGCTTTTGTTTGCTTAGTTAATATTCCATTCATCCATTTTACCTTAAATAATTCCATGGAAATAAGGCTTTTCAAATTCTCTGGCATAAAGTCGATTTGAAAATTCAAATTAAAATTGGAAAATCCTCAATGAAATCAATTTCTGTCTGAGGCATATTTGAAGAGCATTTACTGTTAATTTTCATTGTTCATTTTCAATTTGTGTAATGTTATTTAGAATCTAGGGTATTGGAGTAATATTTCTAAAGGCTTCAATTAACATTTCTTAATTCGAAAATGTATTCAAAAATATTTCAAAATTTCAAATAAATGTTAGCCATTGTAACCAGAACAAGAATCCATGGTATTAAGAAGAATGCATTCAACTGAAACAAGAGACAAGAATGCACATACAAATATGATGAAGCGCAAAACAAGAGCAGCGAGATAAGACTATCGAGCAAGGAGAAAGAACTGGCAACTCAAGGAAGTCGAAGAGTCCTGAGAAACAAACAATACCTCTGAAATTCTAGAACTAAGCAAATAAACTGGTGCCTGGTTTTAAGATCGGAACGCAGCCTCTTCGAAACAACTAATGTAACCTAGTCACTAAAGCCCTTGGGAATAGTAGATGATTTCCATTAGCTGCTAAACGGGAATTATTTTAGGCATATAATACAGCAAGTAGACAGCCAACTTTCAATCAATGAAGAACCATTTCTAATACCCCGAATAGAAGAGATACCCTAAGCTATAAATCGAGCCTTAGAAAAACAAGGCCGTAGGATCTGATGGATTACCTGTAATTCCCTTCAAATAGAAGTCTGTCAAAGCTCTTCAAATCCAGAAATCTCACCATAACTTCAAAACTGCTGCTGTACAGGACCATGGTCTTGCCAGTACTCACATATGGATCCGAGACTAGGGTGCTTAGCAAAAGCCACTCCGACCTCTTAGCTGCGTTCGAGAGAAAAGTCTTAAGGAGAATTGTTGGCGCCATATGTGAGGAAGGACGATTCCGGAGACGGTACAATCATAAATTATACGCAATCTACCTAGAAGCAGATATCGTGACAAAAATTAAGCTCGGTAGACTCCGGTGGGCAGGGCACCTAGCTCGCATGAGCGAAGAGGAACCTGCTCGGAAAGTTCTTTGTGGTACATTCTATGGTAGACGATAGCGTGGTAGACCATGCTTGCGCTGGAGAGATGGCGTAGACCAGGACGCCCGAAGCCTTGGGGTGCGCAACTGGATGGCGTCGGCTAGAGACCGGGATAGGTGGAGAGACTTGTTGAAAGAGGCCAGGACCGGAACCCGGTTGTCGAGCCGATGATGATGATGATGATGATGATGATGAATGTATCAAGTCATCAACAGAATACGGGTAGAAGGCAGAATGTCCAATGACCACATCAGATCCATACCCCCCATTTACAAAACTGGCGATCCCATGTCTTACAAGAACTATCAAGGCATATTCCTGCCAGAAGTTGCATACAACATCCAATACAATGTGTTCTGTGAACGATTAAACTGTTCTATAATACTTATATCGGCAAGTACCAGGAAGCTGCTAGAACAAAAATGTTCTCATTGCGGTAAATCCTTAAAAGAACGAACATTTACCACAGCAAGGTCCACTATTCCATTCGTTTCCCTTTTTCCTTACAACCCCTCCATTTGTATTGGGGCTCCAAAATACTGGCAGAATTTAGTATGATCCTGGACCATCAGCCAAGGCCTACTCCTAAAGCATCTTGGGAAAAGATGACAAGACATGGGACAGACGGTCCATTTCGAACGATATGTGTGACAGGTGATCCACATAACTCCGTTTGACAGACAAGTCAAAGCCAGTCATCCAAACGAAAATGGGCAAGGGCCCAATGCATAGAACAAAGGGCCGAGAGCCCACCATAGAGTATCTGTGCAAGTAAAACACAGATGACTTTGTTAGGTGATTCCCCAATTTTCCAAATCTGCAAGTGTAAATATGAATTTTTGTTCTCCTATTAAATTGCAGTGGAATTAGACGGAGATGAGCTGAATTCGTTCATTGAGCTATCTCCATTGTTAATGATCCCTTTCATTAGGGATAAGAGTTAGAAATGAGAGAGTGGATTGGCTGCCAGCCAATGGGCGAAGTTTTGTGTTATAACTGTGACCGAACAACGCCACTACAAAGGGAGCTAAAAAGATATAAAGGACAAAGTTTAATTAAGTTTTTTTGTAATAAAATCAATTACTAAAATATATTTATCTAATTCGTAGCAAAGATGTATTATTTGGTGTAACTTCGGTGCAATTCATCTTAGTATGAGACCTGAAATAAAAGAACGGTAATAATTTTTCTTAGCGAAAACGCACTGGAAACATGTCAGGGGACTGAGAATCAGACACTTAATAATATTGTTAGGCCAGGTAGATATCAATCAGATTTAATTTTATGAAAAAAAAAAAAACAGATTAAATAATTGAACAAATTTTAAAATATTTGTAAAATCACCCATATGCATAATTGTAATCTCATTAGACTGTCATGTTAGAGATCTAGATACGATTCCCAGTCGGTGAAACGATGTAATAAATCCTCCAAGACTATCGCTTGTTGTGAAGATTGCTTCTCATTTCACAAGTTCGGACTCGGCAGAAAGCTTTTAGTGAAAAAGATGACAGTTGTAAGCTGTAGGTACCTTTGATTTTTATGGAGAAACGTCACAAATATACTGGGCAAAAACCTTCTATCAGCTGTTAACTGTCATTAGAAACAGTGTAGCAAATTTAAAAACCAAAGTTCTATACAAAAAATACCCTTTACTTAAGCCACAACTCCTTCGATTACAAACTTACACCTAGAACTTTGTATGTAAGGATTAGTCCGTCTAGAATTACTATAAAAATAATTGCCTAGAGATCACCGTTCAGCATAGCACATCCTGATAGGTATACAGCAGGGTTTCGCCATGCTTTAAATAAAATATAATTATTTAAGTCAGTCTGTTCTTTGGCCTTTTAGTGTTGTTTTGTTTTTTACCTTAAGCAGTTAATACCCTTTAGGAGTTGATACTAACCATTTTATCCTAGTTTTATGTTAGTTTCATAAGAACTTGACAATGTAGTCCTTAGACTTACACTTTATATGACAAGATAGATCATAGATGCATGAATTTAACTTCAGATGGGTTTTTAGAATGTCTTATCATACAAAAAAGAAAGGACTTCAGCATTCTCATGTAGCACGTTAAATAAATCAAGGGTGTTTGTGAGAAAAATCAAATTTTTAATCAAGTTCAACTATGTAAGTGTTTTGAGACATATGGTTCATCGTTCTGCACGTTTTTGCGACTGTTCGCCTGTCGGTACACTGTAAGTTAAATGGAGAGCCAAATTTGGTATGCAGTACTTTTATTGTAAGGAGTGGTTAAATTGTAAGGGCCGATGTTGATTTTGACTAAAACACAAATTATTTAGGAAACTATTGTCATTTCTTTTTATTATGATAATATTGGTAAGGTTCAATTATGTATGGAACAAAATATCTGCCAAATGGCCGCCGCGACCTCGGCGGCACACCTCCATCCGATCACAGTGCGTTGACCAGTGGACAAAAATCAAAAAAGTGAATGTGAGATTTAAAACTGCAATGCTGTGGAGCTCAACAAGACCATCTTAAATAACTGTTATTTGTTATTTTTAATTTTATTTTATTTTCTTCTTCATAGATAAGAGGGATTGTAATCAGCAGTCAAGGTTATTTAAGCTTTAGTTCTCGTTTGGAATTCGATTTTGTTGTAACATAATTGATCTCTTGCGAAAAAATTACCTATTATTAATTTTTTTTCTTGTGGATTCTAATTATGGATACCTTAAGAGCTAGCATGAGTGCTTTTTAATTTAATTTATAGTGGATTTAGTGTTAAAGACTATTAGTTAAAAAAACCCTTTTTTGAGGGATTAAAAATTCTTTTAGGTTGACTTTTAAAAAATACGTACCAAAACATATCAAAATTTTTTGTGTCATTGTATTTTTCTATTGTTATAATTTGCAAAAATAAAAACTTTCATTGCTACTTCTTGCTAACCTTCAAAATATTTGACTTTTTGTAGGGCAAGGTCAAACTATAAAAAAATTAAAAAAATCGAAAATGGATTTCTTTTGATAAATACTCGAAAGTTTAATGTGTTATTGAATTTATATTAAATGATTTAAAAATTAAAGGCTGCCCGGTTACAACTTGGAACGATTTGACGGAAAAAGTATGACTTTTTTCAAAAATCTTGAACGTACGTTGAAGGCTTGTACACGAAACGGCGCTCTTTTTGCGAGACGCCACGGAGTCTGGTTAAGAACTTCTTTTATTCTTCCGAATATTATTCTTAATTTTCTGGAAAATTCATCATCTTATGAATAAATTGTTCAAAAATAGTTTGTGTCTCATTGTTGACAAGTCTAAGCTAGGATTTGGGTCAACAAATTATAGAAACACGACAAGAAGTTTTTTTTTTCAAAATTCGAAAAAAAAACTGCAGAAATAATAAGACCTCATGAAGAACTCATACATAAATTTTCAATCGCATTAAGAGTCTTAGCTTCAGGATTTTCTATACAATTTCATTTTTTGTAATACCTATATCTGAAGAAGCACTAGCAAGTCATAAAGAATTTCGGAAAAATCAATTCTCGCACCAGAAAATCATCCCACATTAATACAAACGAAGACCTCTTGACAACATTACTTTTAAAGTCTGATCCTTTTATTTCGAATTTCAAACAGATTTAAAACCTTTAAAAGCTGACCAAAGCAATGTCAGGCCATACATCAAAATATTTCTTCGTAATTGTTTATTTTTCAATTCTTCCTTTTGTTATTACTTTTCTTATGAATAGCTATCTTTCTCAACAATAAAAATATTCATTCTATTTTGCAAAATCTTTTATCCCGATATATTCCGTGGTTTTTGTGCTTTGGGAACAAGTATACATTCCTACTAACCTTTAAAATATTACAACTTTTGTATAACGTACAAAACATAATTTTTTTTAAATGTTTGGCTTCTAACTAATAATAATAAAATTGTAGGCTTGGTAGTGGGTGGATTTCGGTTCAAATTATTTTTTATCACACACATCAATTCTGGACACTTTTTTTCAATATCTTACGAGAAGTTAAAAAAAAAAACAAATTTTATAGAGAAAGTGGGCGTGGAAGTGGGCGTACTTCACGCTTTTCTTAATTTATAATTTCTTAACTAACCAGAATATTAATACTTGAATTCACTATCGTACGGAAGTTAAACCAATTTTTTGTCAGCAGTGGGCGTGGCAAGGGTCGTGAAAATTCCTCAAATTGAGTAAAATCCCTTATTTATTGCATTTACCAACCAATTTTTGTGCACAGTTACCTTACTTTCTAAAAACAGATTTTTGTCCAATACCACCATACAATCGACGCACTGTGCGATGGTCCGAATTTTCGATGACGCTGAGGCATAATTGAGGTTCTATGCCGTTAATAAGCCGATTTATCTCATCCTTTAGCTCTTGAATTGTTGCTGGATTATCGACGTACACCTTTTCTTTCAAATAACCCCAAAGAAAGAAGTTCAACGATGTCAAATCACATGATCTTGTCGGCCAATTGACATCGCCACCACGTGAGATAACACGGCCATTGAATTTGTCGCACAAAAGAGCCATTGTTTCGTTAACTGTGTGGCAAGGGGCACCGTCCTGTTGAAACCACATATCGTCCACATCCATATCTTCCAATTCGGGCCATAAAAAGTTCGTTATCAAAACAGTTATTAAACAGTCACTCTTTGTGGGTGCATTTGTTTTTCGACAATCACTCTTGGATTATCATTCGCCCAAATGCGTCAATTCTGCTTATTGACGAATCCACTGAGGTGAAAATGTGCCTCATAACTGAAGATGATTTTCTTCGAAAATTGATCATCCACTGTTGCCATTTCTTGCCACCATTATGACCATTGACGACGCTTGAAATTGTCAAGAGGCTTTAGTTCTTGAGTCAATCGAATCTGGTAAGCGTGTAAATGCATGTCTTTTTGCATAATGTTCATCAACGACGAGCGTGAGAGGTTCAATTGTTGGGCACGACTCGGCGAGTTGAGGTGGACGGCTCTATCTATCGCTCTATCTATCCCGAACAGCAGCAATATTTTTTGCGGAACGAGCATGCACTGGTGTCTTCACATCTCCTACACACCCGGTTTGCTCAAATTTTTGCACGATTTTTCCGATTGTACACACATTTGGACGATTAAATTGACCGAAAAAATCACGAAGTGCACGATATGCATTTTGATTTGAACCCCCATTTTCATAATAAGTCTGAATAACTTTAACGGCTTGCTCGATTGTGTATCTTTCTATGGTTCAAATTGAGTTAGTCTGAAATTGAGAAATGTCATATGAAATGCAGAAAAAACTTAACGTTTAGGTGTGGTTCACATTCAACATCCATCGGCCCTTAAAATTTAACCACCCTTTATCTGTGGAATGTGAATATAAGTGAATACGTACAAATTCACGTGCACGTTAGCTCTTTGGACTTCAGTTCGGTAATGAACGACTGACCAAAATGAACTATTAGGTGGTGAACTAATTCACTGAGCCCATTTGTAGGAGCTGTTTTTGAACGAGTTTGTTCACGAATTCAGAAACCTACTGCAGAGGCATAAAAGAACTTCACATAAAAAATCCTTTCTGCCGTATTATGTGAACGTTTAAAGCCTTTCCTTAACAACCTGATAGGTCCATATCAGTGCGTCGTTAGACCAGGAAAGTCCACCATCGATTAAATATTCACATTACTGCATATCTTGGAAAGAACCCAAGAACTTCAAATCAACACCTTCCACATTTTAATCGATTTCAAACCTGATTTCTTGAATATTGTTCTCAACTAATAGGTAATTGGCGACGAATAAAAGAAAAGCACTGGTGTTTTAAAAGATGTAGACTTATTTGGTTTTTTTTACACCATTCAAAAAAAACTTAAAGACGTCATTCATCTTGAAGAAGCAATCAATCGTGTTAACCTTGAATACTTCTAAAAAAATCAAGATCGCCCGCAAGTATAGACCTATTTTTTTTAAGAGTCCATCAGGTAAGTCATTTATAAATAAAAGGAACATAATTGGACCTAAGTGAATATCTTTAGGAATAGAAGAATAAAAATTCTTGACTGGGAATTTTTATTCTTCTATTCTGGAACATAAGTAATCTGGACTATCTGGGCTAGAGGTCTGGGTCTGAAGTAAATTATAGGTTTCCTGCACAATATGCACACAGGAATCAGGAACAGTGAATGATTGTAAGTTATTCAAATTTATTTTTTCACCAAATCGAAATTCAGTGAAGAATTCATGATTTGGCATCTGAAAACCTCTTAAGAGATTAATAGATCATAATTTATCTATTTTCCGATTTAGCAGTAGAAGCGAACTATTGATTTTCATGTAATCTGTTTATTCAAACACACAAATTTCAAGTTAACTTTTAGAATTCCTTTGGTAAGAAAAACTCGAATTCATATTTCTGCATCATAATTCCTCCAACAAAATCCTTTTCTATCCGAATTTGAAGTAACCAACAGTCCGCATATAATATTTATTCCTTCATCAACAGACCCGACTCAAATTTATAATTTATTCAATTCGACCGGAAAATTTACTCTTTCGTATTTCCCAGAACGCAAACTGAATTTAAGTTGCTGTTTCGCTTGAGATCCATTTACCAAATCCGTTTCCAGTTCTTGCCTCATATTTCCATTCCGACTGCAACATTCTGGCTGAAATCCAAATGCAAATCGTCATAAAACTGGTATAACCTTTGTGCTTGTACACTTGGACTGGGCAACGAGTACGACTATGCTGACGGGTCAGTCATCTCGGTCGGTGGATGTTGGGTTTAAGACAAGCTGTTGCAAGCCATCTGCTTGAGGTTCTTCGGCTAAGTGGAGCACAAAGTGCAATATGATGGTGTAATACAGGCATGTAGTATTATTTGTTTTTTTTTTTTATTTTATATTTAACCGAATTGGCTGGCATGCAACCTGTTTCTCAACTCGTTGATTTGAATTCTGTAAGGAGCTTATAGAAAAGGATATAATGACTACTTCACGTACCTACTTTGTTGAAAGGAAAAATAATTCGCAAAAGCCTTCAAAGTGTGTGAAATACGATAACGTTTATGAAAAATAAGGCTTAATCGCAAGGATTTATTCCTTTTGAGAGACGTTTTAAATTTAATATAATATCACAATGAATCGTGAAAGGAAGCTTCAAAGCTTTGTTCAGAGAGCATGAGTAATAGACCTCTGTGTTTCGTAGTTAAAAATTATTACAGGAGTAAGTCTTGCGAGCAAAATGTGAAAATTAGCAACGAATGGCCTAATTTTTTTAAATCTTAAATTTTCTGAGAAATTTAAATGACATACTTTTCTTCTTCTTTTTTTTGATCAACGCTCACTCAAACAAGGGGTTATGGCTACCCTTAATATGGTAAACATTGTGCAAGTACTAAGAACAAGGAGATTGCCATTTTTGATTTAAAATTTTTGAATATCATAATGTTAAGAAAAAATAGAGTACGGTAAAGCATTATTCCACATTGGTGTTGTGTTGCTAAAGATAGAATCTCTGTACTTAATAGTTCATTGATGTTGGCTGAAGCGTAAGTTGGGCAGAATTGTTAAACAGAAGGACCTTCGAGCAAAAAACAACTTCCGATCTTCCAAAGGGTAAGAACACACCATTTTTACTTACAACTTATAGTACTATAAGGCAAGTTATGCTCTTGGAAAAAAAATCGAACTCGAGATTTTGATCAAAGTTGACATTTCGATGATAGTGAACACGAAAAAAAGTAACTTCTGTGTGTATATCTGTCTGTGTGTATATCTGTATTTTGACCTACAGCCTAAGCTGCTGAAGTGATTTTCTTGAAACTCGGTACTTATACTTAATGCTCTTCAGTGATTCCCTAGAGAATAAAATTTTGCTTTGACAGAATTTCAAAAAAAATATGAAATATAAAAATACTAGCTGTTACCCGCGGTTTCAACCGCTTTTATATTATAAAGAAGAAGTTTTCAAAGATGTCTTAGGCTGCACGTACAGTGACGCCACAAATCGATGCGATGCGAGTTATTTGAGTGTTACAGTTGCGTACCTACAAAAGAATAAAATGGAAATGCTTTTCTCGTTGCATCGCCTTGTCACACTACTGTATGCGCATTGCGCAGCCTTATAGTTTTACGCCACTTGAAACTGAGGGACAAATTTAGTATTTTGATAAGAGATTATCTTCCTCCAAGTAAGTCATAATCAAAAGATCATAGATACATATATCTATGCCATCACTGAGTTTGAAATTGGAGCAATTTTATCATTCATGATTTTTTGGAATGTCAATTCGAACTAATAGTTCTTGAGATAAGCACGTTCAGCCAAACAAACATGGTGTAGTGTAACCCGAGATTATTGGATTATGTCCTTTTCCTCTATGTGGTTTTCTGTTCCTTGTATGAAAAATTTCATGATGAGCGTGAAAGCATTACAAACAAATAACCAAATCAACGAACACAAAAATAAGGAAACTAACTGTCGCATTTAAATGTGTTTTATTTATTGTTTAAAAATTTTAAATTAAAAAAACAGTTAAGAAGTTAGGATTTGTTTATTGTCATTGAAAATGCCAATTTTAAGGGAAATTGTAACCTCTTAAATTGAAACGGCAAGTTATTTGGAATTATTGTTATGCGGGGAATCAAAACACTCTCCTTTAGCAGCTCCTGTCATAATGGTAGCTTTTATAATGTTACCGCCAAGCTCTGTGATACGAAGTCTGGTGCCATTGCACAGTCTGGGTGCATCAAGGTTTCGCATCAGCAGAACTGGAACACCAACCTTAAGTTCCAGCTTATGGGACGGCACACCCGTTAACTCAAGGGAGTTAAGAAATTCAATGGGGTAGGCAGTAGTATCGTCATTAGCCATCACAGTATTTATGGACGTGTATACTTTTGAAGCGCCGATAATCATGTTTAAAATTTTGGTGTTTATTTTATTTACCCACTCGTTGGTTGGCGACAGCACTGCCCTCTCACGCAGCCACTCTTTGTTATTTATCGATGCCTCCAAATTTGGAAAAACTTGCGAGATCAGTTGCTCCTCTGTAACCACTGGATGGGAAAATTCTTCGGAAAATACAATTTTCCCATCTGAGTCCGATTGTAGACGACCCTCTCTAATTTGCAGCAGCTTATTTGCAAAGACACCTGATTCGTGGTCATTATACAGGTGGACGCGCATATTGCACTTAAGATGGAGCCTCTCGATCCTGGACGCGTTTATTTCATCCACCCATTAATTCTCGGTTGCCACGGATGTCCTGCAGGCCGCGGTTTAATGCCTCGAAAGCATGCTTGTGCGACATTGTGCATTCGTCCCATATACTATTAAATTGCATTGCTGCAAAAGGGCTCCCCGGCCGCTGTTTTTGGTGATGTTGAATGTTGGGGTATCTTCGCTTGCAAGATTAAGTGGCAATTTGAAAACGGTATGTGCAGTCCTCCCACTGCTAAGCAAAGTTGCAGCGATACCCGAAGAAGCCACAGCCAGAGCTATATTTCGATCCTTGCGAATTCGGGCCAGCAAAAGATTCAGTACAAATGTATTACCCGTACCCCCTGGTGCGTCAAGAAAGAATATTCCTCCATTTCATATACATATAAATATACTTGACGCTGCTCGGAAAGCAATCGTGGTTCCATTTCATTGACTTGGGCATCCAAAATGGCTGTATCATAATTTAATTCCTTCACAATTTCGCTTGACAATTCCCCACTTCGTTGTGGTGTGGGTAGACCGAAATCATTAATCCGTTTCCCGGATATGGAAACCAAATATCTTCATATAAATCTTCTTTATATTTTTCCCACAGCTATACGGAATTGGACACTCCGCAAGTGCTCCCTAAAATTGCAAACAGGTCTCTTACTTTGATCGCTGAACGACAAAGTACAGCTTCTGCCATAGTCGCATCCCAGAGGTTGTCGTTTTCCAATAGCCCACGGGCCTCACATGCTTCCGTGAAAGTTAATCGCTCTTGACCGTCTACGGTTTTAAGGATCTGGAAACTTGATGGGCCCTGAACCTCAGTAAGCAACATTCGAAGGCAATAGCATTCAAAATTGCTGACATGCACAGTATACATCCGGCCCAATGCGGTTCCTGCCTTAACACCTGGCCAATTTTCAACCGGTGTTCCTTGCACACGACGCTTCCATTCGTTTCTACTCGTATTCCATGTATAGTACTGTGGTACTTCAGAATAGAGCAGAGTTTTCGCAAAATTGTCGCTTTCGCACAGTTGGAAGAATGCGGTAAGAGTTGTTTTTGGAGGCATCGCCACTCTATCCGAGAAATTCTGCGAATTGAAGTACTGCTAGGTGGGTGACTGTAGGGTGTCTCTCGTGCAGTGGTAAGCCAAAGATCCTCCACGCTGCTTCGTTGCTGCTGACGTATCTACCTGCCCTAAAAATTATAAATGTATTCCTAGCGTACCCGTGCGGTAACTCCCGCAAGCAAGGGGTGGCCGCGGCACGATGGTTGTGTGCTCGCCTGTCAACCTCATGATCACAGGTTCGCGATCCTTGCCGTCGTCTATGTCGTTTTAATTCCATTAAAACTTTCTAAAAATTGTCATCAATGGGTTGCTGGTTTACTCATTACATGTTGTTCAGGCATAACACTAACAACATGTAATTGAGTTAAACTAGTATGCCCAACAAGGATGAACACGAATAAAATAATGTGAATTATAAGCGCTTTAGCTCAGCCGCCATCCCTGGAGATAAAAATATCTGAGACAACCACCAAGAGTCTCAGAACATCGTGCCACACATCTTTTCTATCATTCTTTCTCTTCATTAATAGTCCAGTCATTTTACGCATTTTAAACCCCTAGTGAGCTGAATTTTTGTATACACCTTTATTACGGCATTGTAATGAAGATATGAAAAATCGACATTGATATCGTGCCGGCTAAAAAAGTTATAAGGGTCAAAAGGTCACGGAAATCAGTTTTTCGCAAATATCTCGCGATCTATTGCTCAGAGGTCAATAAAGGTCATTATGAGAATTGTTTGTCGTGAAATTGTCTACAAAAATGGCTCTTGCATTTTTCTGTAAAATTAACCGTTTTTGAAGTAGAGAAAACGACTAGAATGCACTCACATACGGTATTGTATACCGTACGGCGTATATCAAGGCGTAAACTCTATTGCTTTTTATTCATATATTGTTAGTAAAATCTACTACATACACAGACATATAGCACTAGTAATACTAGTATAGACAGGAAATTTCGTGCCCGTGAATGCCTCAAAAATTTACTTACATAAATATGGCAAAATAAAACCTAAAATGCTAACTTGGTAGATAGAATACCTCTCATACCAAAAATAGAGGACAGGTAAATAGGTAGGAACATGTGTGCAAGTAAAAGGATAATACTTTTCAACTCTAAAAGTCACCAGATGTAGATGGTATCTTCCCAGCTTTCTTGTAGAAGGGAAAATAAAACCTTATGCCCTATCTCAATAATATTCTTCGTAGTAGCATTGCGTTTGGGTATAAACCAAGTAGGTATACGGAGAACAGGAAAGCTAATATTTATTCCCAAAATATAGAAAAAAAACACAATATTAGATGCGTTCTTAGACCTAGAGGGAGCCTTCAACAACACATCCCACGAGGCTGTAGGCACAGCTTTTGTTAGGAGATGCTTACCCATCACCATAACTAGATGGAAATGTTAGGCACTAAAAATACTGTCACAAAAAGGACAAAATGTAAAAAAAAGTAATCACAACAAGAAGTAATCAAGAACAAGGAAAGCTCTAGAAAAAGTCTAAGGGCTCGCGTGTATCTGTATTACAGGAGCAACGAAAACCTGCCCTACCGCAGCTATATAGAGGTTCTCCTCGGCAATGGGATTTATCTTGAGATCCTCGAAACAAATATCATCAAATGGCACACTGATGGATCGAGTCCTAAGCACAATAGTTTCAGATTTCTGAAACTGACTTCCATATCATCGCAATATCACTGAATCTTGTTGAAGTCACAGTGCAAAAGAATTCTGATGACCTCGACTTTGGGAGCTGTTCTGTACACTATTAGGTCGACGGCATACACCGAGTTAGACTACCTATTAGATCGCTGGTGTAAATCCTTAATAGAATCAGCGAGTTAACCGCTCACAGCTGAAGACCATTTTTAATATCGTAGATTGCAGTATGCAATAATTGTTAATGACACAGAAACTGAAGATATCGACAATGAATGATAAAAAAAATTATATACTAAAGTTAATTTTTCTCTATTTTTCTGTATTCAAATAAAAAATTATTCACTCGTAAATAAAAAAACTCTGATTACATATCATGGATTATGCCTACAGGGAAAACCATGTAAAAAAAACCCGCCCTGCATTCTACCTCGAAGGTAATGAGGAAACGAGTGCATCGTCATAATATATTCGCTTTCTCAGCGCTCTACTTCAAAAACGGTTAATTTTACAGAAAAATGCATGAGACATTTTTTGTAGACAATTTCACGGCAAACAATTTTTATGGTGACCTTTATTGACCTCTGAGCAATAGATCGCGAGATATTTGCGAAAAACTGATTTTCGTGACCTTTTGACCCTTATAACTTTTTTAGCCGGCACGATATCAATGTCGATTTTTCAATTTTCATTACAATGCCGTAATAAAGGTGTATACAAAAATTCAGCTCACTAGGAATTTTTCTGCAGATAAAACCTAAAATGACTGGACTATGTAGTGGTTTCTTTAAAAAAATAAGCTTTTATATACAAAATTTTTAAAACATTTTTAAGAAAAAAATATGGCTCGCCAGCTTTAAGTTTTAATTACTGTACGAATGGAATTTAAACTAATAAATTAATTAATAAATTAAAAACTTGAAAAATATTAAGCCGTTTTTGAGATATCGAATTTTCCAAGAAAAAAACGACTTTTTTCCCAAAAATTAAAAAAAAGATATTTTTTTTAAGTTTTGAAATGCAATGTTTTTTAAACTTTTTGGAAACATCTCTATAAAAAATTTCATAAAGATCCGTTATGTCGATAATGAGAAATTCAAAATTCGAAAAAATTGTTCTATGGTAGGTACAAGTTGTAATATCTTAATTTCAAATTTTCTTATTAAATTAAAGATCATAAAAATTAATTGAAAGAAAAAAAATGTTATCAAAATTCTAGGCACCATTTTTGAGAAAAATACGATTTTTGAAAACAATTTTTTTTTAGCTTTTTAACAATTGTATGTTGGGTAGATACCTTTATTTTTAGGTAAAATAAAATTGTTTTTTCTCACATCTTGTAGATTATATTGAGATGCTTTTATTTATCAAGTTTTAAAATAAAATGCACGACTGGATCGCACGAACTTGCTCTTATGTAAAAGTACTTTGGAATTTGAGATACATTTTATAAATATAAAACATGGATTTAATGAGAGAATAATGTTCAAATGCATAAAATTGCCGTCTGGTTTCCGGAAAAGTATGAATTTATGCAAATAAACCTTAAAAAATCGTTTTATTATTAAATACATTTTTTATATAAGAAATTTCTCTAAAATTTTTCAAGAAAAAAATGTGGGATGCGAATTTTAAGTATTTAATAATATTAGTTTTAGGAAATAATTTCAAAAAATAATCGTTCATAGGTTTTGAAGATATTGATTTAAAAATTTTTTTTTTTTTTTTTTAAACCCAATAAATATTTTTTCGAATATTTTTATATACAATATTATTTTAAACTTAAGAGGACTCCTGCTAAAAATTTTGGGTTAAAATCCTTAGAGCCGTTAATGAGAAAGTCGAAAATCAAAAAAAACGGGTCTATGGCAGGTACCCCTAATAACATTTTGGCCCAAAATTTGTTTTGACCAAAATGTAGTCCATGTCCATAATATCACACTTAATTTTTTTTATCAAAATCGTTGGAGCCGTTTTCGAGATACTTAAGATTTTGCATTATGGGTGTATGGGGGGTACCCTTAGTTTTGGAGCTAAAAAAAAAATTTCAATTTTTCCTCTAGGGAATCACCGAAGACCCTTAACTACCGAGATTGAAAGAAATAGGTCCAAGGGTTTAGGCTGTAGTGAGAGGTACAGACATACAGACACACTGAAACATGTTTTTTTGTGTACTAAATTTTCCTTAAAATTTTTATAAAAAAAATTGATATGCAAATTGTTAGTATTTAATAAAATACATTTTAAAATGTAATTTAAAAATTTAATCGTGTATCGGTTTTCAAGATATTGAATTTTCAAAAAAAAAATTGTATTATTTTTTTAAAAATCCAAAAACTATTTTTTCGAAAAAATTTTTAGTTTATATTTTTTCAAATGCAAAGCAGCTCCTGCATAGAAATTTTGGTTAAAATCGTTAGAGCCGTTGGTGAGAAATTCGAAAATCAAAAAAACCGTTCTATGACAGGTACCCCTAATAACTTTTCCCCCCAAATTTTTTTTTCACCAAAATATAGTCCATGTCCATAATATCACACTTAATTTTTTTTATCAAAATCGTTAGAGCTGTTTTCGAGATAAATAAGATTTTGCATTACGGGTGTATGGGGGGTACCCTTAGTTTTGACGCTAAAAAAAAAATTTCAATTTTTCCTCTAGGGAATCACCGAAGACCCTTAACTACCGAGTTTGAAGAAAATACGTCCGGTAGTTTAGGCTGTAGTTCGAGGTACAGACATACAGACATACAGACATACAGACATACAGACATACAGATATGGATTTATAATAAATGCGAAAGACTGTTACGATTATAATCCATTTATTTATCCTCTTAATATCTAATATACAAAAATGATGTTACGTGCGTTTTAAGATTACAAGTTCTTTTTACTTCGACTGCCACTCGACTCTTTCGATACTCAGTTTCCTCTGAACTTTTCGATCACGTATCCTTATCGTTTCCGTTCGTTTCTTTTCGTTCTGTCATGTTTAGTTCAGTTTTCGTTAGCTATGTTCGTGTGTGTTGTCTGTTCGTCTTACGTTAGGTTGCCACCACAATAGCTGCGTGGCCACAGTACCCCCCCCTTTAGTGAACCCCCTCGTCGTCGTGATACCGTATTGGTTTTGCTATCCTTCGACCTGACCTGGTCGTTTTGAAGACTGTGCATGGTATCGTATCTGCAAATCGAACTTTGGTTGTTTTTGTATGCTGCTTTATTTTTTCGTCTGGAGGAGCATAATCTTCTGTAAAAGCTGGTTTGAGTCTGTCAATGCTAATTGTAGTTGGTTTCCCTTTGACGCTGACCGTAACAATTTTGTTATTTCGTTTTAGAACCTTGAAAGGTCCTAGGAATGGTTGCTGAAGTGATGTTCTCACAGAATCTTTTCTGATAAAAACATAATCACAAGTATTCAAATCCTTGAAGATAAATGGTTTAATACTAGAGTGATTCGATGCTGGAACGGGACGGACGTGCTGGAAATACTCCTTAAGACGATTTGCGAAGTCAGTTTGGTATGTCTGTTTACCTCTCTGTATAAATTCACCAGGTATTCTTATATTTTGACCGTACACAAGGTTGGCTGAAGTAGTTTTTAATTCATCACGCAATGCTGTACGCAATCCTAGTAATACCCATGGAAGTGTCTTTGTCCACTGAATATTTTGATGGCACATGACAGCAGCCTTTAATGTTCGGTGCCACCGTTCGATCATGCCGTTAGATTGAGGATGATATGCGGTCGTTCTGATCCTGTGAACTCCCAATAGTTTGTTCATTTCGTTGAATAATGATGACTCAAACTGTCTGCCCTGATCTGTTGTGATTGTCACGGGGACACCAAAACGTGGAATCCACTCTTTACATATATGTAACTTGAGCTACCGTTTCTGCTGATATATCATTTACTGGAATGGCTTCGGGCCAGCGAGTGAATCGGTCAATTAAGGTAACACAGTACTGAAAGTTTTCGGAAGTTGGCAGCGGTCCAATTATATCCAGATGGATGTTTTCGAATCTATCTGTCGTGTTCTGGAAATTTTCGATTGGGCTTGAGACGTGTCTGGAAATTTTGGAACGTTGACATGGAATGCAAGCTCGAGCCCAATTTCGGGTGTCCTTGTTGATTGATGGCCAGACAAAACGTTGTCTCATCTCTTTTGCGCTTGCTCGAATTCCCGGATGGGACAAATTGTGAACTTCATCAAATATAATTTTTCTAAACTGGAGAGGAATATAAGGTCGTGCGTGACCTGTCGAAATATCACAATATAAAAGTTTTTTGGATTGGAGCAAAGGAAACTTTTTAAACTCCAAGGAATCTTTTTGAAGCAGTATTTGAAGTTCGCTGTCATGCTCTTGCTCTTTGGCTATGGCTTCGTAATTCACAGTTTCTGATATTGTTATGTCGTTGATCCTTGAAAGCGCGTCTGCCACCGTATTTTGTTCTCCTGGCAGATATCTTATGTCACAAGTGAACTGTGAGATGAGATCTAGGTATCGAAGTTGGCGGGGTGATGCTTTGTCTGATTTTTGTTGTAGTGCGTACGTGATAGGCTTGTGGTCAGTATAAAGCGTGAAATTTCTGCCTTCAAGAACGTGTCGAAAATGGCGAATGGACATGTAAGCTGCTAGTAGTTCTCTATCATAGGCACTGTATTTTTGCTGCGATTCGCTTAGTTTCGAAGAGAAGAAACTTAAGGGCTGCCAGCTTCCTTCTATTTTCTGTTGTACCACTGCTCCTACTGCGGTGTTGGACGCGTCGACTGCTAATGATAATTCCGTGTTAGGTTTTGGAAATGCTAGTGTTGTTGCATGGCCCAGTATCGTTTTGCACTCATTAAAAGCTTTGCGAGTTTCATCGGACCAAATAATTTTGCTTTTGTCATTCTTCTTATTATGACCTTTCAGTAATTCGTTAAGAGGTATTTGGTGATGTGCAGCTTTAGGTACGAATCGCCTGTAAAAATTTATCATTCCAAGGAACCTGCGTAGGTCATTTACTGTTTCGGGTTGTTTGTAATTAAGGATTGCCTCCACTTTGTGTGTTAGTGGGCGAATACCGTTCGAGTCGATTCTGTGTCCCAGAAAATTTACCGCTGGTTGGGCAAACACGCTTTTGGAAAGATTGATTACCAAGCCTACTTCCTGTAACCTTTTGAGAACTGCTTCTAGATGTTTTAGATGAGCGCTTTCGTCCTCGGATGCAATGAGGAAGTCATCGATATATGGAAAAACGAAGTCAAAATCTCTGAGAACATCGTCGATGAATCGTTGAAAGGTCTGTGCTGCATTTCGTAGTCCTTCCATCATATGCGTAAATTCGAACAATCCGAACGGTGTGCAAACTGCTGTTTTTTCAACATCCTTTGGCTCTACAGGGATTTGATGGTACGCTCTGAGTATATCGAGTGTTGTGAAAATTTTGCAGTTATGCAACCGGTGTGTGCAGTCTTGAATATGGGAAATGGTGTACCTGTCCGGTAATGTATCTGCGTTCAGCGCCCGGTAATCACCGCAAAGCCTCCATTGTCCATTTTTCTTTGCAACCATATGGAGTGGTGAAGCCCAGCTGCTTTTTGATGCTCTGCATGCACCTTGCTCGAGGAGGTATCGAATTTCCTTTTTGGCCGCAGTAAGTTTCTCCGGCGAAAGTCTTCGTGCCTTTGCATGAACTGGTTGTCCTTTCGTTATAATGTGATGCGTTACTTTGTGTTGAAGGGTTTTTCTAAATAAATTAGGCTCGTTAATGACGCAGTACTTTCTTACCAAATCACGTACTTTGGGATCTGTAACGTTATTGGACATTATTGAAATTGATGTTTTGCTATTTATTATTTGTCCATTGGTATACAAGTTAGTCAGTGGATCTATTAGTCGTTTACCCTTGAGGTCAACGAGCAATCCGTATGATTTGAGGAAGTCAGCACCAATTATTGGTTTGTCTACGTCTGCCAACACAAATACCCATTTGAATACACGCCTCAGTCCTAGATTAAGTTCTATGGCTTTTTTTCCATAGGTTTTGACACGGGATGAATTCGCGGCGTAAAGACAAAAATTAGATTCGGATGGATGATATTTTTCAAATTTCGAAGCTGGAAGTACGGATATGTCTGCCCCGGTATCTACAAGATAGTGTTTGTGACTGGACCTATCAAATATAAAAAGACGGCTTTGATTTGTGTTGCAAGAGTCAAAGGTTGCCAGCCTTGACCCTTCGCTTAGTTTTCCGACCAGTCAACAAACGAGCAAGGCTTGGTACATTTTCTTGCCTTTGTGCCAAACCGTTTGTGGAACCAACACTGACCTATTTTCTCGCGATTCTTTGAGTTATTCCTAGAACGACTATATGACCTATCCCTTACCCTCTTATTAGTTACCTTAAGTTCATGCAGCTGAGAAGTTAGTGCGTTAATTCGTTTCTCTAGTTCAGCAATGGATGAACTCTTGCCAGTTACCGGAGCTATAAGGGTACTTCCTGTGTTAGAATGCGTTTGTCTATAAGTCGGAGCACGTTGTTCGATCTGGTTTATTTCGAAATTATGTATGTTTTTAGTGGCTTCGATAATTTTGTCTGCTGTTATAGCCATGTGGTCTAAGTCCTCCGTACTCCCTGCTAGTATGGCTTTAACCATGTCTGGTAATCTCTGTAACCATAGTTTTTTAATTATTGTGGGGGAAAACTCGGTCCCAGCTAAAACCGACATGTCGCGCAGTAACTGACTTGGTGTTTTGTCTCCTAAATCCAAACCACGAAGCAACTGCTGCAATCGAGCATCTTCGGAGTCCATCAGTCTGGACAAAACCGCGCTTTTGAGTGCCTCAAATTTTTGCCTAGGCGGAGGTGAAGCTATTACATCACGTACTCGTTGCACTGAGCTAATATCCATGAGTGAAATTGCAGTATAAAACTTACGATCGTCGGACATATTCTTGGCCAAGGCGAATTGGCCTTCCATTGCCGTAAACCACAAATCGGGGCATGTCGGCCAGAATTGTATAGGCTTGTAAGTCACAGAGTCGATTGCAACAGTATCTGCGGTGGTTGGTTGCTCCTGAGGACTTTCGGTTGTAAAGGTGGGAGGTGCTGTGGCTGATGTCATGGTGCCAGTAGAGTCTTTATTGTCATTCATGTTAGTCGTAATAGGTACTGTGAGTCAGCGTCAGTATGTATATGAGTTTGTAGGTTATTTTCTGCGTGTTTCTAAGTGGAAGCCGATTTACAATAAAATTTTTTTATTTTTGTTTGTGCCGAATGCAGTGAAATTTCGATTTGAAGGAAAGTATTATACTTATTAAGATAAAAATACAGATAATAATAAAACTACTAGTGACTTATCTGGATACTTATTCTTCTTGCTGTTGTCTCGGTGCCTTGTGCCTGTGTTGATGTAGGGATTTGTTTCCCGTTGAGGTTATTAATTTTATTGCGACGGGTGCTGTGTGCACTGCCGTTTTCCCTCGTTGTCCAATCGGTGCGACTTGCTAAGGGCACTGTCGAAATTTCTGGATTGTTGCGACGAGTGCTATGTGCACTGCCGTTGTCCCTCGTTGTCCAATCGGTGCGACTTGCTAAGGGCACTGTCGTTTTTACTTCTTTTTGCACAGAGTGTTGCGCCCGTTTCTGTGTGCACTGGACTTTGTGAAATGGTTCGATTTCAAACTTTTTGGAAGGGAAAATAAAAAAAATATTTCACACGCGGTGGCAGTCGAATGGAATCAGACGAATGGAATGGCAGACGAATGAAAAATGTGTTTTTTTTTTTTTTAACAAAATTTTACGCCGCGCCACGATCACGTCGGGGTCACCACTATGGATTTATAATAAATGCGAAAGATTGTTACGATTATAATCCATTTATTTATCCTCTTAATATCTAATATACAAAAATGATGTTACGTGCGTTTTAAGATTACAAGTTCTTTTTACTTCGACTGCCACTCGACTCTTTCGATACTCAGTTTCCTCTGAACTTTTCGATCACGTATCCTTATCGTTTCCGTTCGTTTCTTTTCGTTCTGTCATGTTTAGTTCAGTTTTCGTTAGCTATGTTCGTGTGTGTTGTCTGTTCGTCTTACGTTAGGTTGCCACCACAATAGCTGCGTGGCCACACAGACATACAGACATACAGACATACAGACATACAGACAGACAGACGGAATTGTCAGACCCACTTTTTTCGTCTTCGCTATCATCGTAGTGTCAACTTTGATCAAAATCTCGAGTTCGATTTTTTTTCCAAATGCAGAACTTGCCCTATAGTACCTATATCGCAAGTAAAAAATCAAGCATGGAGTTTTCGAAATATTGAGTTTTGAAAAAATAATTGGAAGTCCAAAAATTGTTTTTTTGAATACCTACACAATTCTATTAAAGTTTTTGGGGAGCTTTAGCAAAAAAAAATGATATCTAGTCGAACCGACAGACAGAATTGCGATACCCACTTTTTTAGTCTTCGCTATCATCGTAATGTCAACTCGCGACCTTAGAACAATAGGGTTCTAACTGCACTCTAGTCACTTTTGAGAAAACAGAGATTGAATTTTTGTTTGTCTATAACGTTTATATGTTTTTTAGATCTACACGATTTTTTTAAAACACATATTTTGTACTAAGTTATGTTGATCTGAATTTAAAAATATACAACATAATTTATAATAATTTATAATTTTACCTACTCCTGGGCGAACAATTAATGTCGATTTCCTTTACACGTGAGAAATCAATTTCTGTGTGAAGATTTCGATCTCTCGACAGATTTCACGTTCCTTTACATCTAAAAAATCGATTTTTTTTGACAGAGATCAAATCCCTTGAATCCGTATTTGAAGAGGGATTTACATGTATGTATACGAAATACGCACACCAAAAGAAAACATTTGACAAGGGAACGAAATCCCTAGTGAGTAAAGGAAATCGGCATAAAAAAACCTCAATGACATTTTCTAAATATCTCATCTAAATAATGTTTTTGAAAAGGACATTTTAAATGAATGGTATATTTAATACAATACACCTACTAAGTTCCTATTTACTTTTAAAATAGAAATACTTACCTTTGCTTATTAAAATTTATGGAAATTTGGAACAAAAATGTTGAAAATCACACAGCACAAACTTTTAAAACGGAACTGTAGAAATTAATTTAAAATGCATTTCAGATAAAATTAAACTTTAACATAAAATCCCAGCCTAAAAAGTCTTAACTACGAGCATCATTTGAATATTTTGAAGCACCGAAGTTCAATCTACATCCTGTTGTGTAACAAAGTTCTATGTGCATTTTTTTTAAATTTTTCTAACTACACTAGGTTCTATTTACAAGTTAGAACTTTGTGAACTTAGCTTTTTAATAATTTGATGTACATAGAAGTTTGTTTTCTGCATTTTTATTGACTTAATAGAAAACTAAAAGAGATAGACAATTATGGATGAAACGAATCGAAAGAGCGTACTCGATTTGCTACGACCACATGGTATAACCCAGTTTTGAAAAAAATGTTAGTTAGAACCCTATTGTTCTAAGGTCGCGAACTTTGATCGAAATCTCGAATTCGATTTTTTTACGAATGCATAACTTGCCTTATAGTACCTATAAGTCGCAAGTAAAAATTAATTTTATCCTTGTGAACAGTTTTCTCTAATAACATTCGTTATTAAAATTCCTTTACTATTACTCATAAATAGAAAATAATACTAATGCACTGGATGAAAGTACGAATTTATGAGTACATTCGTACATTCTACGCATAATGCGTACGGTCGACCTACGAATGAATTCTGTTTACTAATATAAGTTTAACTTAGTATATAGTACGAATTTATTAGTAAGTACTACGAATTCAATAGAAGAAAGTATACGAAGTCATTCGTACGAATGTTATTAGTTATATGTACACAATAATTCGTACAATGTACTCAAAAAAATTGTTTACTTTTTGTTTACGAATAAAAATTAGTGTATTAAACGAATAGATTCGTGGATACTAACACAGTTATTAGTAAAACCTTAACTAACTTAACTTAACTACTAATGCCACAGAACCATTCTTAGTAACAGGATTAAACAATACATAAGTCCGCATTATAAAACTTAATTACTAAAATGGGAGTTTGTTAGCTGCGTCCATTTTACGGTACATTCACAGTCGTCTCATTAACGTTTTGTGGAACAATTTTGAGATGACCGGCTTGGACGTTAATAATCCAGCATTGCTACGTCAAAGGAACGCAAGATCGGCCGGGAACAGCGCCTTTCACATCCATGAAAGTGTACAGCAGCCACCGAGGCAGTCGATTCTTTGCCGTGCACAAGAACTCGCCCTATCGCAGAATTAAATTTGGGGAATTTGGTTCGGGACCTGGATCCTACCCGTACAAGATCCAACTAATCCATTTACTCAAAGTTCATGAACGTAGACAACGTTGATCGTTTGCTGGCTGAGCTTTGGAGCGTTTGGTAGAGGACCCCCATTTGCGGAAAAATCATCTTAAGCTGTATGCGCAAGCAAACAACACCATTAGGTTCACCAGGTGATAATGCTTCCTCAAAAAATTACCGTTTGGTGTGGATTTTAGGTTGGCTGATTCAATGGAAAACGATGTCGGTAAGGCGGTCGACCCCAACCGCATGAACGATGTGAGGGTAAGGATATCTCTGGCAGAAGTGACCAGAATCGACCACCAAATTGACCTCTTGAAGTCTTAGGTCTATGCGAATAAACCACAATCAACCGATACCCTTAAGGTGAACATAACACAGGCAATCGCTCAAATTCAGCCGGATCTATTGCGGGATCTTCGGACGATGTCATATTTCGAACATAATTGCATACATGGGTTTTTTAAATTAAAAAAAAATGAATTTTGTTAGTTCCCCACAACATCTTTTTCAACATCTACCCGTCCTTATTGAAAAACTCTTTGCTTTATTTGTGCAAGCAATAAGAAAGTGGTCCACTTTTCGACAGTTTACTCTCTCTCTTGCGATGAAAAGTGCTTCTTATCTAAGCCGTTCGGACTCGGCAGAAAATTTATTAAATTTTTCCTTAAATTAACCAAAAAGAAATCAATTTTCCCATAAGTAGCATCTTCAGTGCCTACACTTTATTATATCCGTAAACATTAGGGGAAAGTACGTGCAAGTCGGTCGTGTTACTATTTTATTCTATTCCCGTTGAAGAATTTCAATCTGAAACAGTCTCCCGAGATTGGTATCGTTAAAAAATTACAAACCATTATTATTTAGACTAATCAAAAAGTTGTATGCAAAACGAGTCACGTTGTCTATGTCGAAGAAGAAGAAGCAATTTTCTTCCCTACCTGCCCCATTATGCTGGATTTTTCAATGATTGAAATTTAGATAAAGATGATGACAACGGGATACAATGTATAGCCTCAAGGTCGATAATACCTTTACTGAGCTTGTTTGCCTTGGAAATAAAATAAAGGGAGGTCGTATAGAATTTGCCTTGTTCTTTCAAAAGAAAAAAAAAAATCAAAAACAACTGCTGAACAAGGATTAAGGATAAAATATCAATTGGAAAACATTCTCAAACAATAGCAAATCACAAATGGCGGCGTTCGATTAAAATTCAAAAGTGAAGAACGATATTCTCCACGATTTCTAGGCTGTAATTTTTTTTTCTTTGAAAGTTGTTCGCTTAACTTTCGATTTCTATCGATTTTAAAATATGTACATGGAACATAGCTATCAATGAATGAAAAGACAATTTTTTTTATTTGATTAATGAATGCGATGGAGTAAACATATTGCTTTAAACGTGCTTGGATTTTTTAAATAGATTTGAATTTCTTGGACAGATTCGAATTTCAAGAACTAATTAAAATTAAAAGGAGCCATGTACTTGAATGCTTGTTGGTGGTAGGAAGCTAGGCTTTTTATCCCAGAAACAGCGGTAGAATTTTCAGAATCAACGATTCTTCAGTTTAAGTAAAGCTGAACTACTTAGTGAACACCTTGTAGGTGTTACTATTATATATTTGGAGATCAGACATTTAAAGAGCGATTTCCTTTCCTTGGAGTTATACTATGGGACTGGAGCTCCAGGCTTGAAAGTTGTGTCGAAGGGATGACCTTATTGCAACGTCACATTATTGTATTGCAAAGCAACAACACATCAACAAGGCTTGTATATTGAATGCTAGGTCCCTTAAGAGACGTAGATTATCCTTAGCGGTGTTCCTAAGCTGCTGTTCAACAGATGTCATGACCATCTAAAAATTCCAATGAGATGGGTCAAGAAAAAGAAAGTTAAATACAGTGACAAACGTTCCGAGGGGCTAATATTGGCTCTGTCTACTATCCCCCCACGAAGGATAGATTTTGGAAAAAAAACAGGAACTATAAGTCAACACCCACCACATTTTCATTGATTTCAAGGCAGCTGCTATTCATCTAGAGAGATGACCTAGAGAAGTATGGGCGCTGCTCCATCAAGATCAGCTAAAACCTCGCCTGTACTTTTTGTCAGATAAGACGATACATTGTCTTACGACTTCCTTAGTGTGCAAAAGTCTTATGCTAAAACTAGAATATCAAGTTTATCCCAGTAACCCACATTAGAAGCACATATTGACATAAACGAAGAACGTAATTTGATGTAGCAATGTGCAAAATTCTTGAGAATTGAGAGAAGGAAGTGAAGAAGATGGGCTTAACGACCGATGAAAGCAAGACCATATACATGTTGGTGTGTTGAAGAATTCACAAAACAATGATAGCTTGGACAAAACGTTTCTGTAGACAGATAGCGATGTATAGCTAAAGACTTCGCCTACCTTTGATTTTAGTTCACAGAACGATATCAGCACTGAGGCTATGAAGAAAATTGAGTGCCAAAACCTCCTCTACAGCAAATAAAGTTTTGCTTTTTAAGATAATTTTAAGACAGTTAACGGTTCTCTTGCTGATAAACGGTGCACTGAAAAAAAATCAATGACCGACAGTATGGCTTCCGTAGAAGTAGAAGTTGCATTAGAAATTACATTTCCGACAGCTCAAAACATTTCGTATTGGATGGTCTCAAATCAGAAATTAAAAACAATGTATGCTAGTGTACCCCGGGTCTCCACTTGGTCTCCGACTTTCTTTTTCATGTTTATTCATGACCTCCTGTCTGAAACTTCTAATCCATTTTGCCGATGATATTACTTCTATGTGCTTAGGTTTCCCTCGACGTGGCAAGAAATTGTTCATTGTTGATCTGGTTGTAATCTTTAAGGCAGACTGAAATTCACAATTTCAGTTTCTTGAATAAAAACCAAAAAAGAGCTTAAGAATAATATAAGATAGAACTATAACACACAAAATTGCATCTCCCAAGTACCGTCGGCATGTTTCATTATTTTACCGTTATTTTTTATAAAAAAAACCTTTTAGCGAAATAGCCAGTTGGATTCCTTCCCTAAAATTCAACTGTAGTATTCGCGCTTCAGGGACTACCTAACCGGTAGTCTCTTTCTATTGAAAACAATCATTATATCTTTTTTTCATTATATCTTCTTTCTGAACATCAATTTGTTTTTCTTTATTCTTTCTTTTGGAAGTGTTGCCACATCAGTAGCTTATTAAGGTGGATGAGAAGCTGTACGGCCGTTATTAGATTAAAATATTCCGGCCGATTTGAGATCCCGACTGCATAGAAATGGATTGGAGTAGAAGACACAATAACAAAATGGTTGGTCTCTATACCGAAACCCACCTGCTCGACAAATTAATAAGCCATTTAGAGAGAATGAACAATAAAATTTTGAACCAAAAATAATTTGAATCCAACCCGGAGAAGAAGAACATGACTCAGTGAAAGAGAAGATCAACTGAAAACTGGAGAACTAAGTGTAAAAGTTATAGAGCCTTTATTAGATCACCTCTAGATTGTAGTGCCACCTTGAGTGAATATCAAAATGGTTTAAACTTTGAAACGCGGCAAAAGTCTCAGTAGAAATATGTTTTTTTTAATTTTTAGGAAATATTAAAGTAATTGACAATGACATGATGGGTGGAGTTAAGTGCAGGAGGTTGGTTATTAATGTGTTGTGCTACCCAGATATAGTGTAAGGAAAACTGCAGCTTAAACTTTATTTAATTCAAGAGTGATGCCGTCTTTTTTTGAAAAACATAATTATAAGCCTCTGCCTTTTAAGTTGTGCCGCTGTTTAATTTTCTTTTTAGAAATGTATACCTACGATTAATACTTGACTTGTTTTCTGTTAAAGCTCAGACAGTTTGTTATTCCTTTTCAGAGAAACCTATAAAGCTTTAAAAGCTACCTTAAGGCGCACACATTCAATTTTTAGTTTCGCAACTGTTTAGTTGCTAAAATGAAACATATGGACTTATATGGGACATCGCGCACTTAGAGCAACTCGATTCGAGCAACTAAAAAGTTTGTGTTTTGACACAAACTAAACGATTGCCTAAAATTAATTCGCAACAGTTGAGCTGTTTTCTATAACCGCAAGAGAAAAAAAGAGTGTGAGCGTGAGTAAAGAGTTGCCAGTGCGCGGTACTCTATCAACTGGTGATTAAACTATTTGATTTCGATCACAGTTGCGAGTTCGCGACTAGCCTAAGACCACTTCCTTCTTACCTTCTTCCATTTAAGACTATAAAAGGAATAATTTGAGGTTTTTCAATTGAATACGTTCAGCCGGTTATTCAAAAGGGAAATAATATTCCAAAGTACATTTATATATGTATTTTTTCAGGGCTGTAATAAATACTAAGGCAAGACTTTAGCTAATGTCTTGCACAGCCTTAATATAGATGCGGATAAATTATAGTAAATCTCTGCTGTATACATACATATGGTTGCTGCATGCATTTTTTCTGCACACGCGCATAAGTCAGAATATATTATTAAAATTGTCCATATAAACTTCGTATAAAATAAAATAAAATAATAAATAAAAAAATAATAAATAAAATAAAATACCCTCGGTTAAAATAACTTGAATTTGACCTGAACCAATATTCCTATTCAATTTCATAAGTAGATGAGAAAAGGAAATCTACATTAATGAGAGTGAGGGCTAGGGGCGTTCAAAAAAAGCTACAGTAAAAAATGTAATCCAGCTAAAAACATAAGAAAAGTATCAGACTATAATTTCTTGTATGATACTTAAATTTATAATACTTATTTTTGTATCTTTAAAACAATTTTCAATCAAATTAAACAGACTGTTGAAGTGGTTGCTCATAGTCTTTGGGACACTCAACAACTGTGTTTTGGGATACAATACTTTGGTGGCACATATAATCTTAATCACCGTGGCAACAAGTCAAAACAGAGCCTCTCCAATATCATCGCCGTTCATATGTTAGGTGACCTGACACAACTTCCCAATAACGTTTCCAGTAGAATACGAGTAAATTTATTAATGACACCCTTCAGATCAAAGACATCATTTTTCTGTGGATCTTCCTGATTTGAGATTGCTGGGCGTAGCATGTAGCATGTCTTGTAATAATCCATGTACCTTGTCTTGGAATAATTCAAAAAACAAGGAGCAAATACCCTCCGTTATTTTAAAAATCAACGTTGGTTTCGATAAGATCTTAACATTTCTTGAATATTGATGATCATTCATAGAAAATGAAGTTGATAAAAATATAACGCTCTTGGACATCCTTGGACACCTTATCTTATGGAAATATCGCTTGGCGTCACTATCCTTTTTGTAAAATGGCCAAGGCAACATCAAATATGGCGACCCTTCAAACCTTTTGAACTGATTTTAGTTTCTTGGGTTTTAGTTTCTGCACTAGAGCCTCAATAGCTTTAAAACCCTACAAGTCTGCAGGACTTAATATTAAATTCCGGAACTCAATTTTTAGACTGATGTTAACTTACCAATGTGTAGACTATTGAATTATTAATAGTTCAAATCTCCTTAGCTAGCTATACGAGTACCAATCTATTCTGTTTAGGAACTATTCACGTTTTCATGATTTTAGTTATAATCTTATAAATGCCCACGTTTGGAAAAACGTTAAGCAAACTCTCATGCCACTCTTTTCGGTTCCAACTTCACTCCAAGTATACTTGACTTGATAATTGTATCTAACTTATCCAAAGTTCTTTTAGTGGATCAAAAAACCGAGTTAACCACGAGATCTTATGTAAAAAACTGGATTTGTACTTTGGCTTCAGTAGAAGATCGGTATGCTTAATTAAAAACTACTTGGAACACCGAAGTCAGAGAGTTAAAGTTGGTGACACTTTTTCGGATTCAATGAATCTACTTTCTGGTGTTCCACAAGGTTCAATTTTGGGTCCTTTGCTATTTTGCATGTTCATTAATGACCTCCCCCTAGTGTGCAAAAATGTCATGTTGCATCTTTATGCTGATGATGTCCAATTATACCTTTCCGCTCCATTTAACTTGTTGGAAGACCTTATTTACAGAGTAAATGAAGACCTTTTAGAGATCTACAATTGGTCATTGTGCAACGGGTTAACTCTTAATCCAGCTAAATCGCAGATCATTGCTATTTCTAAAAAGAAATTTGATGTGACAAATCTTCCACCTGTCTTTATTTCTTGTTTTCAACTTGAATTTGTTGAATCTGTCACTAATTTAGGCTTTAAAATAAATCGCACCCTCTCAGCAAATGATCATGTCAATTTCACCATCAGCCGAATTTATGGTGGTCTCCGAAAATTAAATCTTTTCTCCACCTTGACACCTTTAGACACTAAGCTAAGGCTCATTAAATCTCTGTTGCTACCTATCATTGATTATGCTGCAGTGGTTTACTGTCGGCCTGATTCACACTCCATGCAGAAATTGGTTGTTGCTTTTAATGACATGGTCAGGTACGTTTATGGTTTGCGAAGATTTGACCACGTTTCCCAATATCATCAACTTGTCCTAGGATGTACGTTCAAGCAATTTCTTGATTCAAGATGTTGCTTGTTTTTACATAAGATTATTTATAGTAAGACACCACCTTATTTGTTTGATAAACTCCGCTTTGCGCGTTCTGCTCGAACCTTGAACCTCATAACTCACTCCTCTAATTATTTGAATTCGTCTAGACTTTTCTTTGTTTATGCCATCAGACTATGGAACTCCCTGCCTATAATGGTAAGGCAAATTATAGGAACTATAAAGTTTAAAAAAGCATTATTTTTGAATTTTCGATAAGAATCTCAAACTGAATACTCGAACAGCAATTTGAAATAATCATTATCTGAAAAAAAAAAAAAAAAAAAAAAAAATCTTACTCTAATTTTTCTTAAATTAATTACTTGAAATTATTTTTAATTTTTATTTTTAATTTGTTTATATTTTTATAATTTTCCTTTATCCGCACTATTTTGTAATAACTCAGGTACTATAAAAGACAATGTCTTATTTGTACACCACTTTTAATAAATTGAATTGAAATTGAATTGAAAATATCCCTCGACAGTATATCTAATCATAATTTGATCTTTTCAGCTTATAACATTGACTTCTCACGGACCGCTTCTAATGCTTCATAATGCATTATTATCCAACGCATGTACTTTTCCTTGGGAATTGTGTTCCAGTCTGTATGATGTCAATGATAAAATAAATTTTTATTTACTACTTACTACTTGAACTATACGAAAAACATGTTCCATTGAGGACAGTTCTAGTTCGCAATAGAAATTGTCCGTGGTTCATCTTTAAAGTGCTTAGCTTAATTATGAACCGATATAATCGTTTCCCGATTGCTGGAAGCTTGCGAAAGTAATACCAGTACATAGAAATCCTAACCCATCATCTTGTGTAATTTTAGGCCTAAAAGCATCCTTCCCTGCTCGTCAAAGGTCTTTGAGAAGATTCTAGCAAATCAGGTATCTAACCGCGTCAGTGAACATAGGTAGTATGTTTTTTTTTGTTCAGTTGGGGTTTTGCTAAGATCATAGGTATTCTACAGCAATAGTGAAGTTACTTGACGATATTTGAATTCGGTATGATTAAGATATTGTATTTGCTAGACTTCCCATAGTTTTTTCACAGGGTTAATCACGAAATCTTGTGTAAGAAGCAAAGTTTGTATTTTGGTTTTAGTGGAAGATCGGTCTGTTTGATTAAAAACTACCTAAAACAACGTAGTAGTGATATTATTTCTGAATCAAAGAATTTGCTTGCTAGTGTGCCACAGGGTTCAATTTTGAGACCTTTGTTGTTCTGTATGTTCATCAACGACCTCCCCCAAGTGTATCAGATGGTGCTCAATTATATCTCTCAACCAATTTATTTGTTGGAGGATCTCATATGTAGATTTAATGAAGATCTTTTAAAGATCCACAATTGGATCTTATGCAATGGATTAACTAGTAATCTTTCTTAATCGCAAATAATTTTAATATCTGTAAAGAAATTTGATGTACTTGTAACTACCCTTCCCCTTGTCTTTATGTCGTGTTTCCAAATTGTTTTTTTTTAGATACTAATACGAATCTAGGCTTTAAAGTTAATCTGTATATTAGCTTTAAGTACTATAAAAGACTATGTCTTATCGTTCACCATTAAAAATAAATTGAAATTAGAATATGTATAAAAATAGGGCAAGCTATTAACCCGCACATAATTCTTATAACTTTTTAATGGCAGTGAGAATAGTCTCTAGGAGCGCAATATAGATATCGTGTATGGCAATGGCATATTGTAGATATATACGTATCTTTATGAAACTCAGTAATACAAATTCTGTAAGCTTGCAGAACTTTATGCAAAAAGTTCATGGACGACGATTCACTTCCATTAACTTTTGGTATTCACACAATTTCGATTTGCATCCTGAATAAAAAACTATTTAATCTCTCCACCTAATGGTCAATAAAAATGTATACCTACTTTTCCAAGTGTTATCAGTTTATTTGTCTAGACTGATTTTGTATTTTACATAATTTGCAACACCTATTACAAATCTGCCTTAGGTGGAAAGAATAAATAGAAAATAATGAAAACTATATTATTATACCTATTATTTTATATGAGCAGAAACTTAAAGCACTATTCATTCAAGGGTTATTTACACTATAGGGCAAGTCTTACATTTGGAAACAAAATCGCACTTGAGATTTTAATTAAACTTGACCTTACGATGATATTACACGCGAAAACGTAGGTTTGCATGACCTCAAGCTACAGCTACAGTTGCTTCGGCGACTCCCTAAGACAAATTTTTTTTTTGTCATCCCCAGACCTGATGGTAGCTGCCATATAGCCGTTTTGAGTGTATTTAAGTGTTTTTGATAAAAAATGTCATGTTAACTATTAAAGGCACGGTCTACATTTTGGCCAAAAAAATCCAGGAAAATAATTTCACTTACGTCACTTGTAATAGAACGTTGATGTTCGACTTTCTTGTTTAGGGCTCTTACGCTTTCGATCATATCCTTTGATTTTGAAATAACAATGCATATGTACATAGATTTTCAAAAAAAAAAAAAATAGTTTTTGGAGTTAAAAAAAAAAAAATTTGTTTTGAAAATTCAATATCTTGAAAACGGGATAACGATTGTTTTTTTGAAATAATATCTTTAAATGAATATGACATTATAGTTAAAATTGGTTCAACAAATTAAGAAAAATAAATTAAAAGGTCATGCTAGAGAATTCGCCGCAAACTTATACATAAAGTGAGACCACAGTGGAAAAAAACTAGTCCCACTAAGTTCTGTAGGTTCACTTCTTATATGTATATCAGAACTTTTTATATGTATATCATAATTTTGACGTGCTTCCATCTCACTCCGCATCAGAATAGTTGGCCTTTATTTAGCAGTCTGAATTTATAAGCAAGAAAATTATTTCTAAAGCCTTGTCTATAACAGAAATTCTTTGAATTAATTCTTGCAAGTAAATAGGGCTACTGTGGCGTATACGTAACATTTTTTATTCTAAAATTCTCAAAGAAAATTCATTTTTGAAAAATTAACTATACACAAAATATGTAAGCTCTGAATCCTGGCAATAAAATCTTTTAAACGTGAAATTAATTTTTCTAAGTTTTGTCAATTAATATATTATACCACGCTGAGCTCTGCAAGCAATATTCTACGGTTGATATTATCTTATCCCTCACAAACATCGCACGAGAATACTTGGATGATGGAAAAAAGCTGTACGCATTCTTTATGTTTTTTTAAAGTTGCATTTGAATTTTTAAATAAGAAGGCCTTAGTCAACAAACTCTGTATTTTAGGGCTGTTAATGAGAATTCTGAGAGGACAGCACAATTTCTGCAATTTCTACAATAGAAATCCGACTGCAGTTCGAAACAGGTGTAAACCGGGTTTCTGTTTTTAGCCCGATTGATTCTTCATTATTTTTTGATGACCTTGGAGAATTTCTATCGGGAGGAATAACTTGCTGGATGAAGATTTACTATGACGATAAAGCAACACTGGTGATAAGCCAAATGGCAGTTGATCATTAACAAGCTTATCAAATGTTGTACTTTATGAATTCTACAACTAAGTATCAGTTAATAAAAAAATATGATTTTTCGAAATAGATTGGGAAGGTACACAAGGAATAATAAATAGACCTTTCAGGCCTTCAGTATAAAGTCAAAAAATGTAAGTACATTTGAGTCCTTTTTACCCTACCGGCTCTAATTCATAAGACATCTGCAAGGAAAATTGATAGAAGCCAAAGGCAACACTAGTTCTAGCTGCAATGGAGTCCTCAGTGGTGATTCGAGCGCTAGGTTAGATTTATTTGAAACAGTGATAAAGTCAATTGAGTGAATCGCTTCAGGGATGACCCATCAATTTACCCTTGAGCCCAACTTCCAACGTATTCAGAGAATTTTTAGACTAAACGAAGTGGAATGTTTTTTCTGACTCTATGTTTCTCTCCTATTTTGAATTTCAGACATTTGAAACCAATGTGCATCGGTATCTCCTTTCCAACTTTCCTAAAACGCTCGCACTGTGCTTAAACACATTTCAAGCGCGGTCATATTACCTAAAGTTCCCGCAAATAAAAAAAAGATATGTGTTATTCAGCACAAGTTGTAGGTATCACCAGTTTGAAGAAGAAAAGAAGGTGCTTATATAGCTACTTCCTCAAATGAATAAGAAGATTTAAATATAACAAAAGCAGACCATCAGTTGATGAAATGTTACAAGTACTAAACGGGAAAAATTGGATCTGCATTTTGGCTCATGCATAAATATGGAACTAAATTACAGCCAACCAATATTGAATGAAGTCTTTTTAACAATAAGTGATGAAACTTTATATTTTAATGCCTAAGCGATATGTTAGAACATTGTATTCAAAATTTTAAAATTCAAAAAATCTCTTTTTCGGCTAACTCAAAAGCCAATGCTTAGCTCTGAACTAACATTTTTCAAACTCAAAAAAATAATAAAATCACATATAACCTTCATGTGGCATAAAATTTTTTCAAAATGATTTTTACGTAGATACATTTATACAGTTTTGGTTATGAGAGAATTAACTGTATTTCATTTTTGTGTGGAATTTTAATATTGGGATTTTTAATCTAACAAAGAGAGTGAAAGCTATAAGAGAAAAAAAGTTCCTCTACAATATTTTCCCTGTATAAAATTCGAAGAACTTAATGGAAGCTTAAAAAGTTTAAAGCTCATCTCCTTTATGCGAAAACAACTTTTATCCTGAAAATTGATTCAAATCAATTCAAAAATATTATAACGGACATATTATTGTATTGAAAGAAATGAAGCTTATTTCTTAAAAGTTTATTGTGAAGAAATAATTTTTTACAGAATGCGTGCAAATAAAATATATTCTTTCGAAAATATTTAAAAAGTATAAATAATTCCATCTGAAGTACAGAGCGTTTTAAATTATACAAAGCCTGTATCATTGTAGATATAGCATGGACATAATGAGATATTATGTATGGCTTAGAGCTGTACATATTTTTGGCGTTACTTATTTTAAAAAGGAATAACTGTTCATGGTGTAGTGATAAGCCACGGATTGACAGGAGCCTTACATATCAATCTTACACAATGTGACCATACTACGTGACATCCAAGCTATTATACTACAATATGAATGAGTCAAATTAATAGGTATCACAATGTCTCAGTGAAATACATCCGCTGGAAAATAGGACTTATTACGTTTTCACTTAGCTGCCTGCTTTGGGTTCAGCACCCTAAGATTGATACTTTTCTATTGAGGATGAATTGATTCAAAATTAAATTTCAGAATCGAAAGCAATCGACAGAACTCCAAGACACCTAAAAAAATCTACAAAAGTGTGGATCTTTAAAAACTACGAAGGTACATAAATATTGAAGAAAACATATAGCATCTAGGTACATATTGGAACAAACATCTTCTGGAAACTGAAATTGTGATAAAAATATTGATAATTGGAATACCATTGGGTAATCAAAAGTGATCTAGGACATCAAGGGATAAATAGCAGCACCTTTGCTATTACGTGCGTGCAGAAGATATTTTATTCTTATCCACCAACTTAACACAGCCCACAGAAACTTCCAGACTATTAATTTCGGAACTCCATGAAAGAACATCCAGTTTAAGAAGAGTATGCAAATGGTTATACCGTGAAAAGATGCCTTTAAGAATATCAGTAGAGTCATGAGGAAAAGGCCACTAATTTGAAAATAGTAAGCAAAAGCTCAGAACCAATATCAGGCTAAACAAATTAGAAGCCTTTGGCAATAACTTTGAGGGAAATTTTCTACCCAATACCTATGCACCTCTAGAGAGACACTAGACTTGGACACAGTCGAAATCGAAAATTAGAGAAGTTAGATTAGAAGACAATAAATCCACCAAGTGGCACAATAAGAAGCTTTATACTCGAAGCAAAGATCATTGACAATCCCAATCTCAAAAAGCCTTAAATAACTGCTAGTTTTACCAGAAGTGGAAATCACCGAAACAACAGATAGGAAAATTCAAAATAAAGGAATCCAACAAAAGGCCAATATCACTAATTATAAATAACACAAAATATTGGAAGAAGTGATACTCAGAAGGTTCAAGAGGTTTATTGTTCGATAATTGAATCATCAGATCAACAGATGTGGAAATTTTTTCATTACAATTACAAAAAAAAATAAAATGCACGACTGGGTCGCACGAACTTGCTCCTATGTAATCGACTAGGAATTTAAAAAACGAATGTTATTAGAGAAAACTGTTCATAAGGATAAAATTAATTTTTAAATTCTTTTAGTAGTAAGAGAAAAAAACAAAATGCTATCCAACTATGAATTTATGCAAGAACAAAAATTATAAGTCGTTGTAGTGGTTTCTTGAAAAAAAGCTTTCATATACAAACTTTTTAAAAGCTTTTTAAGAAAAAATTTAGGTAAGCCAATTTAAAGTTTTTATTATTGCTCGAATAAAAATTAAATTTTCGAAAAGAAATATTGACCCGTTTCGGAGATATCGAATTTTCAAAAAAAGAAAAAAATAGATTTTTTTTTCAAAAATTCAAAAAATATTTATTTTAAAGTTTTGAAATGCAATGTGTTTTAGACTTTTTAGAAGTTTCTCTATAAAAATTTTCACTAAGATCCGTTATGTGGATAATGAGAAATTTAAAATTCGAAAAAATGGTTCTATGGTAGGTACAAGCTGTAATATCTTAATTTCAAATTTTATTGTATTAAATTAAAGATCGTAAAAATTAATTGAAAGAAAAAAAATTTTATCAAAATTCTAGGCGCCGCACAGTGGTTTGAGTTGTATGGAGACGACGTCATAATTCAATAACTTTCGAACCACATGTCCGATTGTAAAGAAACTTTCAGATATGATGTAACACATCGTAAGAAATCACTAAAGAAAATTTCAGCCCACTGACACGCCTACTTACACGGTTACATTTGTAGAATATAGAATGTAAATGTAGAATTTCCTTAAGCGGACACGGTAATTTTTCCACACTATTACATTTACACAATAATATACAAAACAATACAACGCAATTTTGCGATAGTGTGTAGTTTAAAACGATTTCACTTTCCTACCACTACACTTAATTACTCCATAAAAGAAAAGATGGAAGTGGTGAATAACGTCGCATGTTGCACACAAGTGCAGTTCTTATGAGACAAGGAGATTTTGTTTCAAAGACGTTTTCTACACTTTTTTATTTCTGTGGTACCAAAGTAAATAACCGGTTTTCCGGTTATTGGATTTTAGAAAAAACACCGGTTTTAACCGAGATAAAAAAATCTCCGATGAAAACCGGGTAAATTGAAACAAAATTACCGGTTTCGGTTTTAACCGTCCGGTTTTTCCCATCCCTAACTTATATTATCTATAACGGTATTGAAAACCTGCGTTTTTTTCACCCAACTCGCCGTTTTTCGTTGACCAAATTTCGTAGATATTCTTTCTTGATACCCAGTTAAAATACTTCGTCCCTAAACAAAATTTGTATAGAAAAAAGAAATCGTTTTTGCTCAAAACACAAATTCAAATTCAAAATTCACTTCAAACTACTCACAATTATTTAAACTAGCCGACCCAACTCTAGAAATTTGAGTGCCAATTTATTTATTATTTATTATTTATATATTTGGCAGTGTTTTCAAGCAAATTTATTAAATTAAATTTTATTTTATGTAATATGCAAAGTGTTCGACAGTGCAAAAACAAAAATGACCCACAGTGTGTTAATGCGTGTCTCAAGTATATTCTGCACATCTCCGTAACTGTGGCTTTCCAACCATATAAAATTTATCGAAATCGGTTAAATACTTTTGGAGAAAAGTGTACCACAAAAAACATGTTTGCCGTTTTATTATATGATTTAAATTTATTTTCACAAAAAATTAAATATTTGGCTCACTTTGAAATCGAAAATAAAACAGATAACACGTGACATGTTTGTCAAAATACTTGCAACGCTAAATATTAAACTGTAATCTATTAGAAAAATACACTTGAAGCAAAAAACAATTGCTTTAATTTTTTTATTTTTGTCGTATGGGCGAAACCACTGTGCGCCGTTTTCGAGAAAAATACGATTTTTGAAAACCATTTTTTTTAATTTCTTAGCATTTGTATGGTAAGTACCTTTATTTTTAGGTAAAATAAATTTTTTTTTCTCACATTTTGTAGATTATATTGAGAAACCTTTATTTATCAAGTTTAAACAAAATCTAGCATGGGTTTTTCGAAATATTGAGTTTTGAAAAAAAAAATTGAAGTTTTTTTTAAAATCCAAACTTTTTTTTTTTTTGAAAATTTGAGTACACAATTCTATTTATGTTTTTGGGGAGCTTTAGCAAAAAAAAATGATCAAAATCGGTTGAACCGTTGAAAATCAAAAACAAAAAAATGGTTCCATGGGGGGTACCCTCAATAACCATTTTCCGGAAAATTTTTTTTCAACCATTACCTAGCTTTAATTAAATGAAATTTTTCTGTATTTTTATTTTTAAAATCTGTCGAACAGTTTTTGAGAAAAAAAAAATGTTTATAAAATTTCGAAAAAAAATTCGTATGGCAGGTATTGTTATTTTTGGTCTTAAAAAAAAAAAAAGAAAAAAACGTGTAAGGGGAAAAAATTAAAAATGATATGTACCAAGTTTAAAGAAAATCGGCCGAGCCGTTTAGCCTGTAGTCGAACAGACAGAATTGCGAGACCCACTGTCAATGTCAACTTTGATCAAAATCTCGAGTTCGATTTTTTTTACGAATGCATAACTTGCCTTATAGTACCTACCTATAAGTCGCAAGTAAAAAATTGTGCATTAAAAGGAAAATTTTCTGTGCTGCGTACGTCCACACTGTTCTAAACAGGCCAGCAGTTTTGGCACTAAGCGAAACCCAGGTTGGTGAAAACACCGATCATATGGAGTTTAACCTGCATGGTTATAGTTTAGTGCCATTATTCTTTGCTCATCATGGTCTAGCCGCACACGTACGTAATGTTGTTGCCTATCAACCCCTACCACAGTATGGCTCCTGTATTAATACAAATTTCAATTATATGTGGTTCAAATTCACTGTTCGATGGTGCATCATTCATTTATGTTTTATTTATCGCGGTCCAAGTTTGGATAGTAATTCGACTTCTATTGAATTCGATGCACTATCTGACTCTATCCAGAGAATTATTTCCCATTTTCCGCACAGTGAAATCGCTGTTACGGGCGATTTTAACACCCGAAGAAAGGTATGTCGAGATTTTTGCTGAGTTAAGCAATCTGACTCAGCTTATTGACGAGCCAACTCGGATTTCTCACGTTACAGATCAGTGGGCCAACACTCTAGACTTGTTTCTTGCCTCTGGTGCTGATAAATACACCATAAGTTTTTTATCTCCTCTAGGCACATCAGACCATTGTGTCATAAATTCAAATCCCTCGTGTCAAAAAACCCCAGTTAAAGAAAAACACACTACGAGAACCATTTGGCTGTACGAAAAAGCCAACTAGCACGGTCTCAATGATTTCTTCGGGAAAATTAACTGGTCACTATGCTTCATCAATAGTGATGGTGATGTAGATTCCAGTGCAGATATGGTCTCAAATCTGATTATTTACAATGTTCAGCTTAAAAAAATATCTTGAGGAACGAAAGCTTCTTAATGACCGGCAGTATGGTTTTCGTAGCAATATCTCCACTGGTGATCTGATGGTATATCTCACTAAACAGTGGCACAAGTAGTCTTTACACCTTTTAGTAGAAAGTGAGATTATTGCACTTGATATTTCAAAGGTATTTGATAGAGTTTGGCATCAAACTCTCTTATCGAAAATGCGTGCTTTTGGTATCGATGAATCTCTTCTTCACTACAAGTGGTTTTGGGCGGCTTCAAATCTGATATCCACAAAATAAATGCTGGTGTCCCCCAGGGCTCCGTTTTATCTCCGACAATCTTTCCTATATTCATAAATGATCTTTTGTCTGAAACTTCTAATCCATTAAATTGTTTTGCTGGTGATAGTACCCTCAGCTTCTCATATTCGTTTTTAGATTCACATCCTTCTCCTTTGGATGTGGTATTTCAATGGAGCGTATTAAATTCTGATCTTGACAGCATTGTCCAATGGGGAATCAAAAATCGTGTAGAATTTAATTCCTCGAAAACTCAATGCTCTTTGCTGTCGCTATAAAGCATAACCCTCCCTCAATGCCACTATCCATGGATGGCACTTGCATCGAGGAGACTTAACAGCTTTCTACAATCGCAGACCATCTTTTGTGGAGTGGTCACATATTTGACGTTGCCAAAAGCCCTACTAAGTGTTTAGGTTTCCTCCGAAGATGCAAAAAGTTTTTTACTCCTTCTGATCTGACTGTTATCTATAAGGCCTACATTCGTCCAAAGCTCGAGTACAAATCCTATATTAGGCTGGTGCTCCAAAACCTCACTTGAGTCTGTTGGACAGAATTCAAAAGAGAGCTCTAAGAATGATAGGCAACAATTATCTAACTGAAACATTTGTATCTCTCGAGCACCGCCGCAATGTTTCATGTCTATCATTATTTTACCGCTATTTTCATAAAGAGCGCTCTAGTGATATAGCCAGTTGCATTCCTCCCCTCAAACATTTCAACCATAATACTCGCACTTCTAGGAATGCTCATCAGCTTACCCTTGAGCCCAACTTCGGACGTACTGTCAAGTACAGAGATTCTTTTCTTAGCCGCACTGCACGAATGTGGAATGCTTTACTCACCTCAGTATTTCCCACTCGATACAATGTGCAGACATTTAAAACCAATGTGCATCGGTATCCCCTTTCCCATCCTTTCCTACTTTCCTAATTGCTCACATTGTGTTTAACATTATAAGGGTATTCATAACCCCTTGATTGCGCGTATAATATAAAAAAAATACAGTATCACCTAGAAATAACAGTCATCGTGTAACCGTCATTTGCTTACCGGATATTGAGAATGCATTTAAAATTGTATGGCTAGAATGTCTTACACAAAAACTCAATCTTCTAGAATAACCTTCATCATTAATATAAGCTTCTGAGTATGTTTTTTTTTCCAGAAAGTTATGCGAAGAACTAGTTATAACACAAAGACCGAAACAAGGTCTGTACATTTTTACGCTAGTGATATCCGACCATCAAGCCGAAACAACAGAAAGCATGAACCTTCTTAATGCAGACAACTGGCTTACTTATCGACATCTCCAATTTATTAGCTGTTTGGCAATTCGAGACTCAGATCAACAGGCATTTTAAACTAAATAAATTAAGTTTTGTAACAATTGGAAGAGGACCGTAATTTAGTGACTCACAACTCTCAACCATTTCTGTGTACGTGTTATCAGAAATGGAGGTTACCTACAATTTTCTGCATGACAGTTCAACACACTTATCATTATGCCAAAATTATCTTTAGAAATTTTGAGTTCTACAAAAACTGGGTATTCGAACAACTTTAATTTGAAACTTCTTGTCTACTTTGTGGGACTCTCAATGCATTCGCAAAGCAACAAAAATTATTTTAAAACTCTGCAATTGAATCCAATACAACGTGAAGTATCTGGCATCCATTTCAATTAATTAATATGATTAAATCTGACCATTAGCAGTCTGTTCAGGTAGGCCTTCCAATCGTCTGAACCCACTGCTAAGAAGAAGAACCAGCGCAATTCTAGAGACAAAGATCGTGAGTCTAGTGATTTACAACATGTTTCCAGATTGGTACACTTCTCTAAACCAGCTTTAAATTTTCGAAAACAAATAAAAAAGATCTGCACCGGACATCCTTTAAAAACTACATCTTTCTCACTAGAGAAGCACTTTCTGTTTATCCTAAAGAAGACATAAGTAAACATCTTTAACTATGCCGATTACTAATTTATCAGGAGGATGAAATCCTAACGACGATATCCGAAGCAAAGGAGCTTCAGTGCAATTAAAACCCTAAATGACGACATAATTAAAATGGAAGCAGTTTCAGTTGTCAACCCAACTCAATCATTCATCAAAAACCACGGGACAGTCCGGATTGAGTCACAACTAAAACGTCAACCAACTTTAAATATTATATTAAGTTTCATGAATTATATCCTTATTTTAGATTCAGTTCATCTAAATTACTTATGTGTTAATTAAATTTAAGCCAATTTAAAATTTTATTATTCAATCAAACAAATCGAGAAATGGAAAAACTATTGCTATTTTTAACTGTGACTCTTAAAATAATATTTTTAAATTTTATTTAGCTTTTAATTGTTGATTTGTTGGTGATTTAGAATAGTTCCCCTACTTAAGGTTAAGAGGCTTTTATTTTCTCTTTTCATTTCTCCTTTATGAACTTAAAATAAAAAAAAAAGCTTTTAAGTTGAAAGTTCTTTGAAAGCTTTGAATTGAGGTGGACTTCTAAGATTTTTTTGAACGATATGTGTAATAAGAATAAATTTGTAAGTATCCCTTACTAGTTTTATTTGTGTGTGCAGTGCATGTTGTTAAATTTCAATGCCCAAACTTGTGCTTTTCATTCATGGAGCGTATTTATTAATGGTTCTATAGTTTAGAGACAGAGGAAAGCATGGAGATTTATTTGATAAATTCTCATAATAACTACATATTTGCATGAACCCGAGTAAACCCAAGAAATTAATGATACGATAACATTGTTTCGGAAGTTTACAAAAACTGTACATTACACTACACATAGTTGCATAATAAATCTCTTAATAATTTGTCAAAATAACACACGCCAGAGTCATCTAAGAGCCAATAATTGAATAAGCCCATGCATTTCATTTATCCTTAATTAACTTAAAACACATTAATATAAATTTATATAGGGTAACCGGTATTAAATCGAACAGGGGAATTAGTATCTAAATTACCTTTTTTTATAATTTTTCTCGTACTTAAGATATTATGACTACCTTTTAAATCTTTGAGAACAGTGCGAACGTCTTGGGAAAGTTGGACAGGATCTTAAAGGAGATACGGATGCACATTGGTTTCGATTGAATATCTGAATATCAAAATGGGAGGGAATGTAGAGTTGGGTAAAGCATTATACATTCGTATAGTGAGGCTAAAGCAAGAATTTCTGAATTTAACCTTAGGTCCGACGATGGACTCAACAGTAAACTGATGGGCGCTGCCTGAAGCGCAAGTATTCGAATATTCCGGTTAAATAACTTAAGGGGTGCTATATTTCTCTAGAACACTGTTTATTAAAATAACGGTAAAATAATTAAATACAAGAAAGTTTGCGGCGGTGCTCGAAAAATTCAAATGTTTCTGTTGTTGTTCAATTATCATTCTATTTTATATAAGATATATAAGGATTTTATATAAGAGACTCAAGTGAGTTGTTGGAGCACCTATTCAAATATGGGATTTGTATTCGACCCTTGGAATAGAGGCCTTTTACGATTACAGCCTGATCAGATGATATGACAAATTTCTTACAACTTAATGAAAAAAGATATAATTGAGTTTTTGAAGCACTAAAAGCTACTCGTACGAGGCTTATGGTCCCCCATTTGACTATGCTATCGCCCTTATTATATGCTGAGAAAACTGTTAACAGCAAAACAATTTAATTAAGTCAACGGCCTTGGGTTTGATGAAAGCATCGCTTTCCATCAATCAGCGAAATCAAGCATCATTGTGCGTGGGTAGTACTTGGATGGGGCTACGTTCAAATACCAACTATCTGCTGATGACATGTGTTTCTTCTGTTGTTATTTCTTTCTATGAATCTCTCTCTGTTGTATTATCTAAAGAGAATCGAAGATAAAAAAGAGCCCTGCGGAACACCAAGATATACCATCAGATCACCAGTAGACCTACTACTACGAAAGCCGTACTGCCGGTCAATGCGAAATTTTCGTTCTTCAAGATATTTTTTGAGCTGACAACTTATCAGCGTTTCCATGACTTAAGAAAGGAGGAATGTAAGTGAAATTGAACCATAGTTAGATGGGGGATGAAGATTCGCTTTTTCTGGGACAGGCTGGATAAATGTTATTTTCCATCCATTCGGAAAGAGACTAGTAGAGTAGAGTGGTTCTGTCAGCGTTGAATAACACCTCTGCAGGAAAATGGGAGCGATACTAGCCGGGCCAGCAGATTTGTGTATCGAAATCTTTTAGTACTCTTGCAACTGCCTTAGTGGGAAAGAAGGTTTGTTTCTACAAAATAATTAAAGCTCTCAATTACAGGAATAATCATGTAACTATCTGACTATCTCGAATTGACAGCAAATTTGCCGAATTTTCTCATCCTTTAGCTCTTGAATTGTCGTTGGCTTATCGACGTTTACCTTTCCTTTCAAATAACCCAAAGAAAGAAGTCCAACGGTGTCAAATCACATGATCTTGGCGGCCAATTGACATCGTCACCACGGGAGATAACACGGCCATTGAATTTGTCACGCAAAAGAGCCATTGTTTCGTTAGCTGTGCGGCAAGTGGCACCGTCCTGTTGAAACCACATATCGTCCACATCTATTGAAATGTTAATGCTTATTGTGAATATTATTATTATTGTGATCCCATCAACTGGCATTTATGTAAAATGTATAGGTGACAGAATAGAGATATAAACGTCAAAACCAGTTGAGCTTCAAACATTATTGCCTACAGATACCCACAAATTATAATTATAAGATTAATTGAATAAAGATCAAATTAAAGTAAATCGCCTGTTAATTATTAATTAACGTGTACACACTACACGTTATATCCATATCTTCCAATTCGGGCCATAAAAAGTTCGTTATGATCTCACGATAACGAACACCATACACAGTAACTGCCTGACCGGCCTCATTTTGGAAAAAAATACGACCCGACGATACTGCCAACCCATAAACCGCCCCAAACAGTCACTCTTTGTGGGTGCATTTATTTTTTGACAATCACTCTTGGATTATCATTCGCCCAAATGCGGCAATTCTGCTTATTGAAGAATCCACTGTGGTGAAAATGTGCCTCATCACTGAAGATGATTTTCTTCGAAAATTCATCATCCTCTGTTGCCATTTCTTGCCACCATTCAGACCATTGACGCCGCTTGAAATGGTCAAGAGGTTTTAGTTCTTGAGTCAATTGCACCTTGTAAGCGTGTAAATGCAAGTCTTTATGCATAACATTCAACAACGACGAACGTGAGAGGTGCAATTTTTGGGCGCGACGACGAGTTGAGGTGGACGGCTCTTCAGCCACACTATCGCGAACAGCAGCAATATTTTCTGCAGTAAGAGCTGTACGAGCATGCACTGGTGTTTTCACATTTCCTACAGACCCGGTTTGCTCAATTTTTTTCGATTGTACGCACATTTGGACGATTAAATTGACCGAAAAAATCACGAAGTGCACGATATGCATTTTGATTTGAACGCCCATTTTTATAATAAGCCTGAATAACTTTAACGCGTTGCTCGATTGTGTATCTTTCCATGGTTCAAATTAAGTTAGTCTGAAATTGAGCAATTGAAATGCAGAAAAAAACTTGACGTTTAGTGGCTCACATTCAACATCGGCCCTTAAAATTTAACTCTACATTTTCTAACTAGAGTACTAAGAGATCCCGATATTCGCAGAAGTGCTAGCCCCGATGGTGATATTGACTTGAAATTATGTTCTTTTGGCTTGGCTAAACAACTGCCTTTTCCGATTCATCCTTACCCTCCAATTACCACCGACCAATTGGTCTATCTTTTCGAATGTATGCTTTTCGTATCAGCAGATTTATTCTTCTTGGATTAGTAATTACCTTTCTGACCATTCAATACAAGTTGTTGTGGATAGTTTTAAGTGTGAAATTCATCAAATAACTACTGAAGTTCCCCAAGGCTCCGTATTGTCTCCAACACTATTTCTTAATTTTTTTTTAATGATCTCCTGTCTCAAACTGATAATCTACTTAACTTCTTTGTTGATGACAGCACTCTTAGATTATCATACTCCTTTTTTGACTCACCTTTTTCTCCATCGAATGTCGAGTTGCAGCGGCAGAATATGTTGGGCTCATAAAGCTCAGATTTGTATAGTATTATTATATGGGACATTAATATTAGTATGGAATTTAACGCTTCCGAAATTCAAACCTGTCTTCAGTCATATAAAAAATAATAAATATAACGCCTTTCCCAAGTAACATTTTTCATCTCATAAGATGCTCCAAGAGTTCAACTGGATTAGTTAAGAGGAGCTAAAAGTAATCTTAAAGAATACTACGAGATTCTTTTAAAACTGAGAGGCTCTTCCTACTCATAGTAGCAACAGAAGTTTCTTTATGGGATGACAGATGCACGTTTATATTAAAATGGCACTTCTAAGGCTCTAACAGAGATCGGCAAAATCCTATTATCAGAAAGCGTCTCTTCCAATAAGAGGTGATAAAAAGAGAACAGAATATTTGTTAACTTAATAAAGAATGAAACAAAATACTTTTTTAAGTTTGTGTGTATACATGATTTGCTATGCCAACAAACTGTTAGGCTTGATATACGAGTACATAGTATTTATTTTGTAGGTCTTCAACTACAACTATTATATTATAATGGCGATGCATGATATTTATTATTTTGCACATATGGGAACCGAAATGTAAATGCGGTTGAAATTATATCTACTAATTCTAACATTTTACGTCGAAAAAATACAAAGCCCCTTCAAAATAATGCATAGGTATTTAAATTATTTTATTTATAACTTTTATCGGAAATAGGGTTATCATAATATTTCTTTCGTAAGCAAATAAAATCAAAATTAACTTTGAAATTTGTTTGGTTTTTATTTAGGTCATGGGTCATTTGCTTGTGATAGTAAATAGGAAACAGGAAAGGTCAACTTTAATATAAAATATTCAAAATTACACACTGAGAGTCTTATGCTGCATTTACAAGAGTAATAAAATCTCATATTCTCTGTAATTTTCTACTATTACTCTTGTCACAAAAAATTATTACTCGTGTAATGCAACATAAAGAATAAATTTTTTTGTTAATTTTGAATGAAAAGATAGTACTAGCAATAAAATCCCAAGATGTTAATGTATTTAGTTTAAATTGAAAAAAAGTTACACAATATATTTTATACTTTCTATGTAACCACAACAATGCTAAATGTAAATTTGAAAATGCCACCTAATAAATTTTAAATCAGTGCTACAGCCAAGATGCCAAGTTATTTCATCGAGATCATAATTTTTTAAGTTATGGTAACCCTCAAATGTACAGGCAACTACTTTGCTTGTGTATAGGAATATGGCTGCTGCTGACGCGACACTAACTCTTCTAGTAACATCTTTATTCTTTCTATAGGATCTTAGACGCTTCTTTATGATAAATGTGTACTTACGTGCGAGTGAGAGGAAAATGTTGACATCAAAAAACTGAAGTTTGTGAATAGTTGTGCTTGTTGCATTAAGGATCTTATTAGGATCTTACTGCAAAGGTTTTATTCTTTGAACTCCAAATTGTTTCTTGACATAGGAGGATTTAAGCTCAAATTCTTTTAGAATTTTCAAAGTGGTATACAAATAACTTTACTCTTAAATATGACTTGTTATGGGATTATTTGGACATATTTAGAGCTCAGTTTTCAGAAAGGGATTCTTATAAGACTATAAGTTTTTATAATCTAACTACAAGAAGAGAAAATAGTTCTTTTAAGCTGGAAAAGTGTTTAACTCTTAAAATAAAAGTGTTATGACATCCAGTTGAGTTTCATAACAAGATATTAATACTTTAGTATAGCAATGGGATATAAAAGAGTTGTATGAGAGTTTTTTTCAGATTTCAAGAGCTAAGCTCTGGAGAGTATGTTAGTTGGGTTGCCATTATACATGAATGGAACTTGCATCAATGAAACTGAAAAGTTTTGGATTCTTGTATGTGCGTTACTGATTAACTTTTAGGAAATAACCACATATCATCATCATCATCGGCTCGACAACCGGGTTCCGGTCCTGGCCTCTTTCAACAAGTATCTCCAACTATCCCGGTCTCTAGCCGACGCCATCTAGTTGCGCACCCCAAGGCTTCGGGCGTCCTGGTCTACGCCATCTCTCCAGCGCAAGCATGGTCTACCACGCTGTCGTCTACCATAGAATGTACCACAAAGAACTTTCCGAGCAGGTTCCTCTTCGCTCATGCGAGCTAGGTGCCCTGCCCACCGGAGTCTACCGAGCTTAATTTTTGTCACGATATCTGCTTCAAGGTAGATTGCGTACAGTTCATGATTGTACCGTCTCCGGAATCGTCATTCCTCACATACGGGGCCAACAATTCTCCTTAAGACTTTTCTCTCGAACACAGCTAAGAGGTCGGAGTGCCTTTTGCTAAGCACCCAAGTCTCGGATCCATATGTGAGTACTGGCAGGACCATGGTCCTGTACAGCAGCAGTTTTGAAGTTATGGTCAGATTTCTGGATTTGAAGAGCTTTGACAGACTATAGTAGGCTCTGTTGGATTTGAGAAGCCGCCCGCGTATTTCTTCTTCTATATTGTTATCGGCTGCTACTATTGGCCCAAGGTATTTAAAGGATTGCACCACTTCAAATTCGTGCTCCGCAACCTTGATTGTTTGACCAACTGTTCCTCTCGCATTCGACGCCATCATGTACTTTGTTTTACCTTCACTAATGTGCAGCCCCAGATTTTGTGCCGCCTGCTCGATCTGGATGAAGGAATCGTGTACAGCTTGTTCGGTTCTTCCGATGATGTCGATGTCGTCTGCGTAAGCCAGTAACTGGCTGGACCTGTTGACGATGGTCCCTCTTGTTGCCGTGCCAGAGTCACGGATTGCTTTCTCCAACGCCAGGTTGAAGAGGAGGCAGGCCAAACCGTCCCCTTGTCGGAGTCCATTAAAGATGTTGATTGGTCTGGATAGCAATCCGGCTATTTTTACTTGGCTTGTTACGTTGGTCATGGTCAACCTACATAGTCGTGTCAATTTATTTGGGATGCCGAATTCTCTCATGGCTTTGTAAAGTTCTACCCTGGCTATGCTATCATAGGCGGCCTTAAAGTCTATAAACAGATGGTATGTTGGGATGTTAAATTCTAGACATTTTTCCATCGCCTGCCTAAGGGTAAATATCTGATCAGTTGTTGATTTGCCTGGAATGAAACCACACTGGTCCCGGGGCTTTGTTCTGTTTAAGCCGACCTATAGCCTTCTCAACCTCTTCTATGCTTGGTGGCGGCAACATAGAGTATTCTTCTTGAAGTAGTGGAGCCTCCAATTCTGCAGTGAGCTGACCATTTAGCAATTCATTAAACACATATCAGATCTTGCTAAAATGCTACGAAATGCTTAGGTTCTCGCAGATAATATAATTACTTTTTTTCTCCTTCTGATCTGGCAACTATTTATAAGGTATACGTGTGTCCAAAACTAGAGTACAACTTTATTTGTTCAGGCCCATCCAAAACATCACTACCGGATAGAATCCAGAATAGAATTTCAAGACTTATAGGCGACAGATCGATTACGGAAACATTCGTTTCGTTGGAACACTGTCGACATGGCTCTTGCTTATCACTGCTTTGTCGCTGTTTCTTCAAACGTTGCTCTGTTGAAACAGCTAGTTGCATTCCTCTCCTTAAACAATTTGATCGTAATACTCGTACCCATTCTAATGTGCATGTTCATCGGTATACCTTCGAGCCTTACTTCGAACGTGCCATGAAGTATAGAGATTCTTTGTTTAGCCATACCCCATCAATGTGGAATTCCTTACATAACTCTGTTATTCCTTCTTTCAATACCCAGATATTGAAGACAAATTTACGTTGTTATCTCCTACTCAATTCTTCCTCTATTTCCTTAGCACTCGCACTGTGTTAAAACATTTTAATGGTAGTCATAAGCCCTTGATTGTGCGTCAATTACAAAAAAACAGGAAAGACGTTTGATACGTTTACACCTTCAATCCTCAGTAAAAAACTGCGACAATACTTAATAGGGTGTGTCAAAGTGCTCAACTATGGTATTTTCATATGTAATAGCTTTTAAAAGATGCATTGCTTATCAAAATTAAATCCTGCGTTTACAATTTTCATTTTAATTAATATCTTTCATCATCATCATCGCCTCGACAACCGGGTTCCGGTCCTGGCCTCTTTCAACAAGTCTCTCCACCTATCCCGGTCTCTAGCCGACGCCATCCAGTTGCGCACCCCAAGGCTTCGGGCGTCCTGGTCTACGCCATCTCTCCGGCGCAAGCATGGTCTACCACGCTGTCGTCTACCATAGAATGTACCACAAAGAACTTTCCGAGTAGGTTCCTCTTCGCTCATGCGAGCTAGGTGCCCTGCCCACCAGAGTCTACCGAGCTTAATTTTTGTCACGATATCTGCTTCTAGGTAGATTGCGTACAGTTCATGATTATACCGTCTCCGGAATTGTCCTTCCTCACATATGGGGCCAACAATTCTCCTTAAGACTTTTCTCTCGAACGCAGCTAAGAGGTCGGAGTGCCTTTTGCTAAGCACCCAAGTCTCGGATCCATATGTGAGTACTGGCAGGAGCATGGTCCTGTACAACAGCAGTTTTGAAATTATGGTGAGATTTCTGGATTTGAAGAGCTTTGACTCGCTCAAAAATAGGATGAAATCCAAAAAATTTTGATTTTTCGAGATTTTTGAAATATGTGTTGTTTTAAATTGCACCGTGTGGATACAAAAAAAATATATAAAATATTTTTAGGCTTTCAAGTGAAGATAATTGCAAGGAAATACTTTTAAGCTTATATTTGTTTAAATTGAACACTTGATAAAGAAGCTATGAAATAATAAAAGAAGGACGAAATATAATTTTTTTATGTAAAATCGTTTTTTTTTTACAAAAAAAAAATTCTTCAAAATCAACGGAACCACCTACAATATCGTGGTATATCTTTTTGTAAAGACAAAAATTCTTTCTGTATTTTGTTGAGTTTTTTTTTTTTACTTGCGACTTATAGGTACTATAAGGCAAGTTATGTATTCGTAAAAAAAATCGAACTTGAGATTTTGATCAAAGTTGACATTACGATGATAGCGAAGACGAAAAAAGTGGGTCTGGCAATTCTGTCTGTCTGTCTGTCTGTCTGTCTGTCTGTCTGTCTGTTCGATTACAGCTAAACGGCTCGGCCGATTTTCTTCAAACTTGGTAGATATGGGTTTTAATTTTTTACCCCTGGATGTTTTTTGATTTGATTTTTTATGACCAAAAATAACGGTACCTGCCATACGATTTTTTTCCTAAATTTTATAAATATTTTTTTTTCTCAAAAACTGTCCCTGCGATTTTCTTAAAAAAAATTCAAAAAATTTAATTTAGTTAAACCTAGTTAATGGTCGAAAAAATTTTTCAAAAAAATTAGTAGTTTTGGTACCCCCCTTGGGACCATTTTTTTTGTTTTTGATTTTATCAAAAACGGTACCACCGATTTTGATCATTTTTTTTATGCTAAAGCTTCCCAGCAGTTTGAACATTATTGTGTATTCAAATTTTCCAAAACAATTTTTTTGGATTTTTAAAAAAACTTTCAAAATTTTTTTTTGAAAACTCAATATTTCGAAAACCCCTTGCTCGATTTTTTCAAAACTTGATAAATAAAAGTTTGGAAAAATAATCTACAAGATATAAGAAAAATAAATTAATTTTAACTAAAAATAACGGTACCTTCCATACAAATGTTAAAAAATGGTTTTCGAAAATCGTATTTTTCTCGAAAACGGTTCCGAGAATTTTGCTTAAATTTTTTTTCTTTCTATTATTTTTTAATATCTGTAATTTAATAAAAAAAAATTTGAAAACAAGATATTACTGACTGTACCTACCATAGAACGATTTTTTGAAATTTTGAATTTCTCATTATTAGCACAACGGATTTTAATGAAATTTCGTAGAGGGAAGCTTCTAAAAAGTTTAAAAAACATTGCATTTCAAAACTTTAAGAAAAATATTTTTTTTGAATTTTGAAAAAAAAATCAATTTTTTGTTTTTTGAAAATTCAATGTCTCGAAAACGGCTCAATACTTTTTTTGTAAATTTAATTTTTACTCATACAATAATAAAAACTTCAAATTGGCGTACCAACATTTTTTCTTAAAAATGTTTTAAAATTTTCTTATATAAAACCTTATTTTTTAAGAAACCACTACAAAGACTTATAATTTTTGTTCTTGCATAAATCTATATTTGCTTGAATCACATGGCATCCTATTCTTACCTTTAACTACTAAAGAAGTTTTTTTTAGTCATTTAAAAAATGAATTTTATGCTTATGAACAGTTTCTCTAATAACATTCATTTTTGAAATTCTTAGTCTTTTACATAGGAGCAAGTTCGTGCGACCCAGTCGTGCATTTTATTTAATATACGTAAAAAAAATTTACTGTAAATTAAATTTTTACTTGCGACCTATAGGTACTATTAGGCAAGTTATGGATTCGTAAAAAAAATTGAACTCGAGATTTTGATCAAAGTTGACATTACGATGATAGCGAAGACTAAAAAAGTGGGTCTGGCAATTCTGTCTGTCTGTCTGTCTGTCGCTTCGACTACAGCCTAAACGGCTCGGCCGATTTTCTTTAAACTTGGTAGATATGGGTTTTGATTTTTTACCCCCACACATTTTTTTCTGTTTTTTTTAAAGACCAAAAATAACGGTACCTGCCATACGAATTTTTTTCGAAATTTTATAAATTTTTTTTTTCTCAAAAACTGCTGGACAGATTTAAAAACTAAAAACACAAAAAAAATTCATTTAGTTAACTCTAGGTAATGCTTGAAAAAAAATTTCCGAAAAATGATTATTGAGGGTACCCCCCATGGAACCATTTTTTTTTGTTTTGGATTTTCTCAAAAACTGTACCACCGATTTTGATCATTTTTTTCTGCGAAGGCTCTTCTGCTCTTCAAAACTTTAAAAAGAATTGTTTATTCAAATTTTCAACAAAAATTTTTTTGGATTTTTAAAAAAACTTCAAAATAAACTTAATAAATAAAAGTTTCTCAATATAATCTACAAAATGTGAGAAAAAATTTTTGATTATTTTTTTCTGCGAAGGCTCTTCTGCTCTTCAAAACTTTAAAAAGAATTGTTTATTCAAATTTTCAACAAAAATTTTTTTGGATTTTTAAAAAAACTTCAAAATAAACTTGATAAATAAAAGTTTCTCAATATAATCTACAAAATGTGAGAAAAAATTTTTTATTTTACCTAAAAATAAAGGTACCTACCATACAAATACTAAAAAATTTAAAAAAATGGTTTGCAAAAATCGTATTTTTCTCGAAAACGGCACCTAGAATTTTGATAAAATTTTTTTCTTTCAATTAATTTTTATGATCTTTAATTTAATGAAAAAAATTTTAAAGTAAGATATTACAGCTTGTACCTACCATAGAACCATTTTTCCGAATTTTGAATTTCTCATTATCCACAAAAGGGATCTTAAAGAAAATTTTTATAGAGAAGCTTCTAAAAAGTCGAAAACACATTGCGTTTCAAAACTTTAAAATAAATATTTTTTGAATTTTTGAAAAAAAAATTTTCTTTTTTCTTTTTTTGAAAATTCGATATCTCCAAAACAGGTCAATATTTCTTTTCGTAAATTTATTTTTATTCGAACAATAATAAAAACTTAAAATTGGCGTTCCTAAATTTTTCTTAAAAAGCTTTTAAAAAGTTTGTATTGTTAGGATGGTTTTTATTATAAAATATTAATTTATTAAAACAATCTTATTCTCTTGAATTATTATTGTTGAATGATTTTTAATTATTAATTTTATGACAAAAAAAATAATAAAATACTAAAGTATTTAACAAAGTAAAAGTAAAATATAAAATATAATTGTAACAAGTACTCTTACAACTCGGCCATCCTGACTATATTGATCGGCTCGATCAAGAAACTCATTTAACAAAAAAAAAAACAACAATATTAACATACATAAAAAACAAAATCATGAATAATAACAATATTAATAATAAAATAATTAATTATAATAGAAGTAAAACAAACCCTGGTCACATGAAGTTAAATACAAAATATTAGTACAGGTATTACCATTTTGAAAAAGATTTTTTAAGTATGAGAATCCCGCCAATCAACCCAGGAACGTATTCGTGAGGCTTCAATTATGCCATCATAAGGAATTTGAGTTAATTTACAATTTTCAATGTCTCTTATTACGTATCGATCATTCGGGAGAATCTTATGCACTTTGTATGGACCACGGAATTTGGGGATAAACTTTTTGTTAGTACCAGCTGTTGTATCTGTATTTCTTATCATAACAAAATCTCCTTCTGAAAATTGAATATGTGGTTTGTGTCTATTAGCATGATATTCTGAAGTTTTAGACTGATGGTATTCAATGTTATCAGAAGCTTTTTGTCGTAAAGTTTTTATATCATGAAAAGAAGACAAATTTCGTTTATTGTCCAAATATTCTGACAAAGTATCAACATCACGACCACGTTGTTCTACACCAAATAATAATTGACAAGGTGTAGCACCAGTTGTGGAATGAATAGAGTTGTTAAGAGCGTATTCGACTCTTGTTAATTGTTTCGACCAATTTGAGTGTTGAATTGGTTCCGTAATTTTAGATAATATCGACTTAAGAACTCGATTTACACGCTCAATTTGACCATTACTCTGAGGTGATGCTGTAGCTATTTTCACATGTTCAATATTATTTTCAAGTAGATATGATTCAAAATCAAGCGATGAAAAACAAGAACCACGATCACTTATGATTCGACGAGGTCGACTATAATATTCAAAATACTTATCTAGACAAACACACACTTCTTTAGTACTTGTTGAATTTACGGGATAAAGTTTGACATATTTTGTAAAAGCATCTACTATAACCAAAATGTGTTTTCTCTTAGAAATAATTGACGGAAGAGGGCCAAAATGATCGACGTGAAGAGTATCGAATGGAATAGGTTTCTTTTGAATTTGGTGGAGAGTACGATTTGAACTATGTTGTGGCACAGAATACGTTAAACACTGAATACAATTTTGAATATACTTTTCAATTTTTTCTCTCATACCTGGGAACCAATAATGCATTTTAATTTTTTCAAGACATTTCATAACACCCATATGACAATTTTTTTTCATGTGCCACTCTTATAATTTGCAATTCCATTTCTTTTGGTATATATAACAACAGATTTCCATTTTCTAATTTTCTATAAACTAAACCATCATCGAGGACAAAATTTGGAACTTCTTCTATTTCTAACTTTTCTCGTAATTTAACTATATTTTCGTCTCTATTTTGGGTTATTTGTAATTGCATATCTACATCATCTGCATTAACAACTGTAATCATTTGTTTAACGTCTTTGTGACTCTGAACGCATGTTACTGGGTATCTGCTTAAAGCATCAACATGACCCATTAACAGACCACTTCGATGCTGAATGGTGTAATTATAATTCTCAAGCTCAAATGCCCAACGAGCTATTCGAGCATTTACACTTTTGCGATTCAAAGTCATCGTAAGGGAGTTACAATCCGTTATAATTTTAAATGGAATACCTTCTAAATAGACACGAAATTTTCGTAGTGAGTATATTATAGCTAGAGTTTCTAATTCAAAACTGTGAAATCGAGATTCAGAATAAGTTGTACGTTGTGAAAAATATGCTATGGGATGAAATTTATTATCTTCCTGTTTTTGCATTAATATTCCTCCAAAACCCTCAGTGCTTGCATCACAATGCAGTTCTGTGTCATGTTTCGGGTTATACAATGCTAAAACAGGTGGCGTTACTAATTTATCTTTTAAGGTAGAAAATGCAGAAAGACATAATTCATCGAATACAAATTTAGCATTTGGTTTAAGAAGATTTCGTAATGGCATAGCAATATGTGAAAACGAAGGGACAAATCGACGGAAATATGAAAATAATCCTAAACATTTTTGGAGTTGATCTTTCGTTTTTGGAATAGGGAAATTCTTAATTTTTTCTATGTGTCCATTGTTAGGATGGATCCCTTTCTTATTGATTTTAAATCCTAAGAAATCAATTTCGTTGTAGCAAAATCGACACTTCTTAAATTTCAGTTCAAGTCGAAATTCAGCAAGTCGTCGAAGTAATCTTTGGAGTACGTCTAAATGTTCTTCAATGGTTTTGGTTGCAATTGTAATATCATCCATGTATATAACAACCACACCTTCTTCGATAAATGAGTGTAATATGTTGTTAATAAACCGCTGAAATACTGCTGGCGCATTTTTCAATCCAAATGGCATTTGTAAAAATTCAAACTGTCCGTCTGGAGTAACAAATGCTGTATACGGAATCGAATTTTCAGAGATCTTAACATGGTAAAATCCGTTTTTAAGATCTAAGGTTGTAAAATATGTCTTTCCTTCTAATCTTTCCAAACAATCATCTGTATGAGGTAATGGGTAACTATCTCGCACCATAATTTTATTGAGGGGTCGATAGTCAACACACATTCGTTTTTCACCAGATTTTTTAGAAACTAAGACAATTGGAAATGTATAAGGAGAATTACTAGGTCGTATTTGTTTGTTTTTCAAAAGGTCACTAATCATATCTCTGACAATACGTCTATCTTCATATGAAAGCCTTCGAGGTGGTGAACTTATTGGTATGTCGGAAGTTAAGTGAATTTTCATTTCATATTTTTGTTCGTTAGAAATTGGAATATTTGAAAGGTCTAGATAATTATTCTCAATTAATGTTTTAATCTCTTTCCGGTGCATTGGGCTTAGACCAACATTAATATCAAATGATTCAAAAAGTACATCTTCCTCTATTTTAAAAATATCCGGAACAAAATGATCGATACAATTTGACAAATCAGGTATTTCAACAACGTTAGAGAATTGACATTTGTTACAATTAGGCAAAAAGTTTAAATTCTCATTCTCAGTGGAATCATGCACACAATGTAATACTTTATTTAATATTTTTATTTCATTTTTATTTGGATCATCTAAAATTTTAACATTTTGTTTTGGAATTTTATTTAAGGTTAAATCAACTATCATAAATTTAATGTTAAATGCATTCAAAAAGTCTCGACCCAATAAGAGGGGATATGGAATAACCGAATCGGGTACAACAAAAATATTAATTTGTTTATTAAACTTCCGAAAGAAAATTTCAATTTTAATTTTTCCGAAAGAATATAACTTAAAATGTCCCAATCCTTTGAAACCAGAATATTGAGTCCATTGATTGGTTAAATAATTTGGAACAGCAGATTTTCTTATTAAACTAATTGGACTACCCGAATCAAAAAGTGAAAGGAAAGTATTGCATTTATGCCTAAAACCATTATTCAAAAAGGTAACACTTACATAATTTAACTCGGAAAAAGGATCGTTATATTTTGTTTCTCCATTTTCGGTGTTCTTAGAGTTGAATTCATCTAAAAGAGCCACTCGATTAGTAGGTTTTTGCTGGCAATTTCTAAAATTATGCTCCTTGGAACCACATTGAAAACATGAACCTTTTTCACGTTTGGGATAAGGACATGAATTTGCCAAATGTCGAACATTTGAGCAATTGAAACAATATATTTTGGAACAGTCAATATTTGGTTTTGAAAAAGTTGGTCTTTTTTGTAGAAAACACCCTCGTAGTTAATGAAGATTTGAATGCTTCATTTGCTTCACGTTTGCAGCGCAATTTACTATATTGATGAGACAATTGCTTCAGATGTTGTAAACTGCAAGCTGGATACAATACAGCAATGTTTACTGAATTATCTTGAAAACCTTCAATTATGAATTGAATAACTTGTGTTTCATCAATATTGGCACGTGCAGCCAACTCTTGCATTTTAAGAATATAACCCATAACAGATAGCTTCGATGATTGGAAAGTTGTTTTTCGTAGAGTATCGATTACTTCAGAAATAGAGTATGAATGTCCAAAGTTTGACAATAAATTGTTGCGAAACGCCGCATAATTTGTTGAATTATCCACCCGAAGAAAAATTTCGGCAGTGGAATCTGTTTTCATCAAACGTCGAATTGAATTTAAACGAAATATTATATCATCACCACTTACAGAATCGCAAGCTCTTTCAAAATTTTGAATCCATTTACGGGCATCACAAGCTTCATCACCAGCAAACGGTATGATGGTATGTTGAATATCTTCAAATTTCGGGGGAAGAAAAATATTCGGACTAAGAGCCAGTTCTTGTTGCAATTGTTGCAAACGTTGACGTTTTTCTAGTATTCTCAAGTGTATATCAATTTCAGCTTCCTCTGCTGTAAGAGATAGAATCCGATTTTCTGATGCAGGTTCCCCGACTTGATTGTTGTTTCCAAGTTCTTTTTGGCTTATCAAAGGGTTAAGTGCATCTCTTTGACTATTTCCGGAATTGTTGGAATTTTCAAAATTCTCTTCTTCTAATTCAGAAAGTTTGTCTTCATACAGCTTTTTTAATTGTATATACATAAGTGGCAGTTGATGAAAATTCTATTTTATGTTTTTCAAGCCAATTTTGCAACTCGGTTCTGTTCATATTTATTCGTTTATTGGTCGTACTGATTTCTTAATATTCAAGTTTTCCAAAAGAATCCCACTTCTGAAGTTGTTAGGATGGTTTTTATTATAAAATATTAATTTATTAAAACAATCTTATTCTCTTGAATTATTATTATTGAATGATTTTTAATTATTAATTTTATGACAAAAAAATAATAAAATACTAAAGTATTTAACAAAGTAAAAGTAAAATATAAAATATAATTTTAACAAGTACTCTTACAGTATATTAAAGCTTTTTTTAAGAAACCACTACAACGACTTATAATTTTTGTTCTTGCATAAATTCATTGTTGGATAGCTTTCTGTTTTTTTCTCTTACTACTAAAATAATTCAAAAATTATTTTTATCCTTATGAACAGTTTTCTCTAATAGATAACATTTGTTTTTAAAATTCCTAGTCGATTACATAGGAGCAAGTTGGTGCGACCAAGTCGTGCATTTTATTTTTTTTATCTCAAATGTCTTGAGTCATTTCAACGGATATGTCACACAGTATCATAGTCAATGTATGAAAATTAACTCTCGTATGGGTCATTGGTCAGTATCTCGTATTATTTGCAACGATCCTGACTATTCCTTCTTTTGACATAGTAAGCATATAATTACTTTGTCCTGGTTTGTCCACTGTTGGGTAACCTCCTTTGTAAGTCCCTTCGACCTTTAACTTAGATTCTATCTCATTATTTTCAAATTTCTGACACCATTCCAGCATGCGTTGCATTCAAAATATAATAGCACCAGGACACTGCCATATACTTCTATTCTTCATCAATACTAGTATCTGAGTATTGCAAGATAAACTTGGATACCAAAATTAAAAGAATACAATGTTTGTTTCAGGAAGTACGTAGATACCTCTTTAAAATACAAAGCTGCTGAAATGTATATGGAACTTAAAGTAATAGCTGCAAACTTTACCATAATGTTTTCTTTTGGTTAACATTCACCACCCCTTCTCAGATGGAATTCATAGCCAAGAAAACTTGCTCTGCAGTCTGAAGTTCCCGACTGAGCTTTAGTTGGTAGGTGCTTTGTTTGGTTTTTGTTGTTTTTTTTTTGTCGGGTTTGCATAAAAAGGAGATAAAAAAAAAACTTTTAGATTAACACCGAAACCACTTAATATAATTACACTCCGAAGTAAGGCTTCGTTTTCTCGACTACACATTTTAAAAATCTTGCTTTTTCCAGTTCCCAGAGACGGATGGCTTTTGCTTGTCGTCCTTCAAACAAATCGAAATACATAATACATAATGCACCCTGTAGCTTTTATTCATCGTTCCTTTTTTGTTGGTTATGGGTCAAGTACCTCGGGAGTCTTAAGAAAGTCTCGACTTGTGGATAATGCAACAGGCATTAATAATACATTGGTGCAATATAGAAGCATGATTTCAGTATCCTACTACAATAGGAAGCTATAAGCTCATTGAATTTATTGTTTGCCAATGGAGTATTGTCAAGGGTATTATGGCATTAACAGGAACGACGAACAATAAGTTGGCTTGTGTTCGAGTGGCAGGGAACATGCTTTCGAAGTGCAATTTGAAGACTATATTACAATAGATCACTCAGAAGAATGTAGAAAATTCCTTACCTGCTATATGCTTTGAGGAATTTGCACAAAGTCTTTTATTGCATTTGTGAAAAGAAATTGAATGTTTGATAGTTGGAAAACAGATCTCTTGAACTGGCTGAGTTGAGGAATTACAAAGAAGTGTTAGAGTTCAGTGTTTGATATCGGATTGGGAGGGATTTTAGAAATTACTTCTTTTTCCAATTGTCGCAAACAATTTTATCTTTGATCGGTTTATTTGCACTCATATTTAGACAAGGACGTACGCAGAATTTCCAACCGAAGGGGGTAAGGCCTCATCCAACAAAATATTCAGTGAAGTTTTACAAGTTTTTTTCACAAAGTGATTGGTGGTGATGTATGGAAAAACATGTCGATCGCTAGTGATCGGTGCTGTAGTCTCAGCTTTTCTCTCATATTTTTTAACAATCCTGCCAAGAGCTTTAGTTTAAACACTTGCTATATTGATCCCATGAAATCGTGCTTTAAATTTTGCTACTTTTGATAATCCCAACCACGGTTTCATCTCTTGATACTTTTTTGGATAATCAGATATTGGGATGAAAATGAGTGTTGGTGGTGTTTTATCTGGGATGATCGAAGAATGGAGGGTTGCTCTTTACCAATTTGACGTGGGGTCGCTGCTGGTCTGTGTTTTAGCTATCTGGGCATTAAACTCCGGTTTTTCGTCGACTTCCAATTTATCACAGAATTTCTTTACAATCCTGGTAACTCTTCACGTATCTTTGTAGCTGTTCTTGAATAATGTGCGTGTTATCGGAGGGCTTGTTCGGAAGACAATACTCTCTAAGTATAGGAGGACACACAATCATGTGAAATATTTTTGAAGTAGTTCTAATCTAATCTAATATGAAGGGGGCGCGTGAAGCTTCCACGATGATAAGCTTTGACGCAGTGGCACCACCTCCTCTCATCCGTTTGGAGATGAACCGATCTTAACGGGTTTTTCAACAGGGACGCTACAAAAGTAGGGCGACACAAACAGCAAACGACGCCATATTTCTTGCCGCTCTTTTGACATCTCTCTTCAGTAAGGTTTGCCATTTCATGATAGAAAGATATACGAACCAACAACGAGTCGAAATTATTAAAATTTACTACCGAAATTCGGAGTCAGTGGCCTCAACATTAAGAGCGCTACGTCCAATTTATGGTCGTCATAATCGTCCTAGCAGATCAGCAATTGAGCGTCTTGTGGAAAAAAAAGGCACAGAATAAAATGTTCCCGTGCCAGTGAGACAAAGAAGTGCCGGTAGTGTCGAGAATATTGCTGCCGCTGAGGCTTCAGTTGCAGAAAGCCCAAATGTGTCTCTCACACGTCGTTCTCAAGCGTTGGGCATACCTGTGAAGTCGTTGTGGCGAATTTTGCGAAAAGATCTTGGCCTACATCCTTACAAGATTAAATTGACGCTGAACTGAAGCCGCTTGACCACCAGAAGCGTCTTATGTTCGTGAATTGGCTGAGCAACAACTTGAAAATGATTCGGATTTTCATCGAAAGATCATCTTCAGCGATCAGGCTCATTTCTGGCTGAATGGCTTCGTCAATAAACAAAATATGCGGTATTGGTCAGGCAACAATCCACACGTACTCCATGAGTCATCATTTCATCCCGAAAAAATTACGGTTTGGAAACCAAGTTTGGAGAACGTGTTATCTCACGAAATGGTCCAGTCGCTTGGCCACCTCGGTCGTGCGATTTGACGCCGTTAGACTATGGTGGTTATGAATTATGATCGACCGATAGCGCGCGCCAGTGATGGTGATAGCCTGGCCAAAGTCGTTCCCACAAAGTACGGGCCGATGATGTTTGTGGATTGCGTTTGGATTGTGATCATCCAAAATCGACAATTTTTCTTGGTGAAGAACACATTCGTCCAGAAATCGACCTTGTCGCTTAATATGATTTTAATAGCGATATTGGGTCAATTTCCAACTGCTCGAAAGTCCAGTTAGCAAACACATGTCGTTATCTGGGGTGAATAACACTGAGCTCCTGGATCAGTTGAAGTTTGTCATGATGTAAGATTCTCCAAGTTGCGGTCTGCTAATTGGATGTTCGAGAACATCATTTACGGCACAACTCTACAGTAAACAAATGAAGTTGGTGCAAAAAAAATTGATTAGCCAGAGAGCGTTCAAATTGCCGTTGGCTTAAAGGTTTCCAAAACTGTCACTTACTTACCGAGGCCTGAAATTTTGTCTTGTTTTTAACGATGAAAGTGTTGGTCATATACAAGGACGTGGGGTGAGTATCGCATAACAGACAGGGAGTTCTACACAATAGTTGATTCTCCATTAAACAATGATTTCAAGATAAGAATAAAATGTGCTGATCATACCTGCCGTTAGAGTTCCAAATATCCATATCTGAAAAACTGAGAGTACTGGCATCTGCAAAACAAAATTTATGGATTAGAAATTTTAGACAAATGATCATTGATGAATATGAAAAAGACAGTCAGGTACAAGATCGAGCTCTGTGGCACACCAGCATTTATCTTATGAATATCAAGCTTAAGACCGTTCAATAAAACTAGTATAGAAAGGTTCGAAAAGAACATTGGAATCCAATGAAAAAAAAATTTATCAATATCGAATGTCCGCATTTTCAATAAGCGATATGCCAAACTCTACCAACTGTCTTTGAAGTATCAAATGCAATAATATTACTTTTCTGTAAAATTATATAAAGATTTGTTTCACTGTTCGGTGAGATATAACTTTAGATCGTTAGTTGATCCAGTAAATCGATGATTCACCAGCGTTGCTATCACTTTGGAGGGAAAGGACTTAAGTGCTATTCGACAATAGTTGAATGGGAAAAGATTCGCCGTTTTTAGAAACAGGCTGGGCCAGTATTGTTTTCCACCCACTCGACTAGTAGAGTAGGACCGATGAAAAAGCTAATTCATTGTCTTACCAACGTTGAAGAATAGCCCGAATCCATCCTGGTAGGTAAACATATCAACAAGATTCAATGTGAGGAGGGAACGAGATGTAGTGTTCTCTCAGGATATTATGTCCTAAGCCATTTATAATAGCTCCAAAAGTTCATAACTTAATGATAAATTTAACTTCTCATTCTTTTTTTAAATCATCTAAAGGAAACAATAAGATTTGCAAAACAGCCTAAGCTTTCATCTAATACTTTAACTTCATATACTCTGCTACAGAACCAAACCATTCGTTTTTCATCTTCAGTTTCGGTTCTTCATAGTCTATCTTCAATAGCCACATCCACCCTTGACTTTATGATACAAACAATTTAAAAAAAATGTTACTAAGGGTACCTGTCATAGAACGTTTTTTTTTTATTTTCGACTTTCTCATTAACGACTCTAACGATTTGGCTTAAAGTTCCTAGCAGGCGGTCCCTCAAGTTAAAAAATATTATTGTATATAAAAATATTCGAAAAAATATTTCTTCGGTTTTTTGAAAACAAAATCAAAATTTTGTTTTTAATGTTATACCCCTTTTTTGCTTGGGACTTATAGGTACTATAAGGCAAGTTATGCATTCGTAAAAAAAGTCGAACTTGAGATTTTGATCAAAGTTGACATTACGATGATAGCGAAGAACAAAAAAGTGGGTCTCGCAATCCTGTCTCGCTGTTCGACTACAGCTAAGCGGCTCGGCCGAGTTTCTTCAAACTTGGTAGATGTGGATTTTAATTTTTCCCCCCGGATGTTTTTTTCTTTTTTTTTTTTAAGATCAAAAATAACGGTACCCGGCATACGAATTTTGTTCGAAATTTTATAAATATTTTTTTTCTCAAAAACTGTCTCACAGATTTAAAAAAAATCGAAAAATTTCATTTAGTTAAACCCAGTTAATGGTTGAAAAAAAATTCCAAAAAATTATTACTTTTGGTACCCCCTTGGAACCATTTTTTTTTTTGATTTTCTCAAAAACTGTACAACTGATTTTGATCATTTTTGTATGTTAAGGCTCCCAGAAGTTTCAATATTATTGTGTTTTTAAATTTTCAACAAAAATTTTTTGGGATTTAAAAAAAAAAATGTCAAAATTTTTTTTTGAAAATTCAATATTTTGAAAACCCCAAGCTCGATTTTTTTTAAATTTAACAAATAAAAGTTTCTTAAAATAATCTACAAGATATGAGAAAAAAACGTTTATTTTACCTAAAAATAACGGTACCCTCCATACAAATGTTAAAAAATGATTTTTAAAAATCGAATTTTCTCGAAAATGGTTCCGAGAATTTTGCTAAAATTTTTTTTCTTTCGATTAATTCTTAAAATCTATAACTTAATAAAAAAATTTAAAACAAGATATTGCTGACTGTACCTACAATAGAAAGGTTTTTTCAAATTTTGAATTACTCATTATGGACATAACGGATTTTAATAAAATAATTTATAGAGATTCTGCTAAAAAGTTTAAAAAACTTTGCAGTGCAAAACTTAAAAAAACCTAAAAAAAATATTTTCGACATCTAATCAAAGTTGATATTTAAGGTGTGCAAATCGCTTATTTAAAAAGTCTTACTTTAGTTTCATCCATTAAATCAGAATAAAGACCTAGAAAAAGATTAAGAAAATGTCACACCTAGATGAACATGAAGATAAATATGTAAGTTGCGTTTAGAGTTTAAAAATTGAAAATTAAAATTTGTTTGTATTAAAAAAAATTTGCGTAAATATAAGGAATTTTGTACGTTTTATTCCATGTCTTTTATTGGAGCAAAAGTCAAGGAAATCTGAAAGTAGGATAAGTTACAAATGTCATACCAATAAAATTAAAAAAAAAAGTGCTTGACTTTTGCGCCAAATATTTTTTTTTTGATTTTCTAAAATCACGCCAACAAAATTTTAGTCTATTCATATATTTATTTAAAAAAAAATAGATGAATATAATTCAATTTCTAATAGATAATTTTTGTTATAATACCGTTTCTAATTTTTTAAAACTAGGTATGTGAAATTTGCAAGTGATAGTCCACCTTTTCAACCCAATCCCACAACTGCTTTTTTACTGTCGGTGGCTCTAATTTTAAAATAATTATGTAATATATTAAGTAGGATCAAAAATGTACAGTTAAGAGTAGATACATATTTTTAATAAAAAAAAAAATAAAGGATATTGTCAGAGCAACCTGAAAATCAATCAAAAATGCTGTTATACATAATATATATTCCGTCGATCATTTATACCTTCTAGCTCTGGAATTGAGTTTTCTATTATGCTATGATATTCAAGCAAGAGTTTGCAAAATTTGTACTATTTGTAAAATATTATGCTTTTTATTATATTCACAATTTTGAACCTTAAAAAAACAGTCAGATTATAAATTAATATTAATACCTTAAAAGTAACACGCAATTTAACTTGCCTTTTAACTTTTTAAAATTATTTCTCATATTGCACTTTGCAATTTGTTTATAAATTCTGAAAATCAAAATTTTCCATGCTCAAGAAAAACACTGGTCGAATTTTATTTCTCAAGCAAACAAAAAAACATTTATCAAAAGTTCTTAGATGTTGCTTCCTACAAAATAAAAGTTCATGCAGCCCAAGACACACCCCAATTCAAATCTAGCTTTAAAACACTTCAAATCCCAGTTCATACCAAAATGGGGTCGTTCACTCTTAATGACAAAAAAAAAAACATTTTTTTTTCTCCTATACTTACTACATCCGCTGGACACCCTCCACTTTATTTTGCCGATAGTATTGACCAGATAAAACGAAAGAGCACTGCAGAGTTATTAAGTACTACCTAAGAAGTTTTATCAATTATGGTGGAATTAAATTGTCTCGATATCAGTACAATGTCATAAGAAGTTATGCAAAAAATAGATTTCCTTCTTATAAAGATGTTCAAAAAGAGAAATAAGAGTGCTACCCACAGAACGAACAAGTCACGAAATTGATTTCCAAGTTCATATCTCTTGGACGATACAACTGAACAAATAGTAACTCATAAATCAAACGTTTTCGATTCCCTGACCGCTGACCTTTGACCATGATAGCATTTTCAATTTAAGTATCATTCATACTTTATTTTATTTATAATAACGCCAAACTACTTTTAAGTTTTTAAACAAGTCTAATTAGTTAATTAGGTCAATTTGATATTTTTAATTAAGCGATTAAGCGACAGGTTTCGCGATAAATATTACTTTCGGTATAAAAACACAAACAACCATCATAGCAACATTTGCACATTCAAAAATAATTAATCACCCTTATTCCGATAGTCGTTTTAATAAAACGCCTTTAAAACGAGAAGGCTCCAGAGACCCCATTTTGGGGTTAAATAATACGAAAAGGGTATAGCATTCTCTATGTTCTTCACTTTTCTAAGAATTATTATAACGATAGTCGTTTGAGTAAAAGTCCAATTTTCGTTTCTAGAGCCTTGTCGTTTTACTGGAATTTTAGTAAAACGACTATCGGAATAAGGGTGAATATCTTAAAACGGCCGCCACCAAAAATTGTGCCCCAACCAAGTAACCAACGCTTCAACTATTCCGACACAAAAGAGAGCAACCTTGGCCCTTTATAGCCAGTCGACAACGCAAGCGACGTTATGAAGTTTTCTAACATTTTCGAAAGAGAGCTAGCTACGAGCTACTCTAAAATTAGCATCTGAAAGGTTTCCTATAAAGCCAACCTTAAAGTTATGCTTTTGATCGGAATTTTGTTTCGGAATTTTTCATAAATATGTAGGTACCTTTTCTAGAATTAAAAACTTCAAAATAAAATGCATGACTGGGTCGCATGAACTTGCTCTTATGTAAAAGACTAAGAATTTAAGAAATCAAAGTTATAAGAGAAAAAACTGTTCATGAGGATAAAATTAATTAAATTTAATTTAACTCCTTAAGTGGTTGGAGCTAAAAACAGGATACCATGAGATTCAAGCAAATATTATAAGTCCTTGTAGTGGTTTCTTTAAAAAATAAGCTTTTATATTTAAAATTTTTTAAACATTTTTAAGAATAAAATTTGGCACGCCAACTTATTTTTTTATTATTGTACGAATAACAAATAAATTTCCAAAAAACATACTGAACCGTTTTTGAGATATCGAATTTTCAAACAAATAAAAAGATTTTTTTTGCAGAACTTCAATAAATATTTTTTAAGGTCTAAGAATACGATATTTTTTAAACCTTTTAGGAGCTTCTCTATAAAAAAAAAATATTAAAATCCGTTATGCCAATAATGAGAAATTCAAAGTTTGAAAAAAAAAAAAAATGGTTTTATGAGAGGTACAGTCTGTAATATCTTAATTTCAATTTTTTTTTCTTTATTAAATTATAGATCGTGAGCATTAATTAAATAAAATTAAATTTTATCTAAATTCTATTAGCCGTTTTCGAGAAAAGGTTTTCGAAACCCATTTTTTTACATTTGTATGGACGGTACCGTTATTTTTAGGTTAAATACATTTTTTTCTCACATCTTGCAGATTATATAAAAAAAACTTTTATTTATGAAGTTAAAAAAAATCGAGCGTAGAGTTTCCGAAATATTGAGTTTAAAAAAATTTAATTTTTTTTTTTTAAATCCAAAAAACAAGTTTTTGAAAAACTGAATTCATAATAATATTCAAACTTTAAGGGAGCTTTAGCATAAAAAAATTATCAAAATCGGTTTTACCGTTTTTGAGAAAATCAAAAAAAAAAAAACAAAATGGTCCCAAGGGGGGTACCTAAAATAACCATATTTATAAAAAATTTTCAACGCTATCATCGTAATATCAACTTTGATCAAAATCTCGAGTTCGATTTTTTTACGTATTTACTTCAAACTTGGTACTTAAGGGTCTTCGGTGATTCCCTAGAGGGGAAATTGAATTTTTTTTTAGCTCTAAAATAAAGGTACCCCCCATACACCCGTAATGCAAAATCTTATTTATCTCGAAAAGGACTCTAACGATTTTGATAAAACAAAAAAAATGTGTGATATTATGCACATTCACCATAATTTTGGTAAGAAAAAAATTTGGGGGGAAATGTTAGTAGGGGTACCTGTCATAGAACGTTTTTTTTTTGGTTTTCGAATTTCTCATCAACGGCTCTGTTTTAGCTCCAAAACTAAAGGTACACCCGTATTGCAAAACCTTATTTATCTCGAAAACCGTTCTAACGATTTTGATAAAAAAAAAATTATGTGTGATATTATGGACATGGACTACATTTTTGTTAAACAATTTTTTGGGGCAAAAAGTTTATTACGGGTACCTGTCATAGAACCGTTTTGTTTATTTTCGACTTTCTCATTAACGGTTCTAACCATTTTAACCAAAAATTTTCACCAGGAGCCCCCTTAAGTTTAAAATAATATTGTATATAAAAATATTCGAAAGAAAATATTTATTTTGTTTTTTGAAAAAATAAATTCCAATTTATTTTTTGAAAAATCAATATCTTGCAAACGAGTGACCGATTATTTTTTGAAATTATTTCCTAAAATCTATATTACTAAACACTTAAAATTGGCATCCCAAATTTTGTTCTAGAAAAATTTGAAATTGTTATACAAAAAATTACTTTAGTAAAACGATTTTTAAACTTTCTTTGGGTAAATTCATACTTTTCCGGAAATCAGATAGCAATTCCCTGCATTGTATTTATAAAATGTATTTTAAATCTCAAAGTACCTTTACATAAGAGCAAGTTCGTGCGATCCAGTCGTGCATTTTATTTAAATCTGCATCTGTTCGGTACCTATTTATTGTAGCTTAAAAGGAAATAATTAAATTTGTTATAAGAAATATTTCTTTTACAGTATACATCATATGTAGGGGAGACCGGGGATAGTAGACTCAAAATTTTCTTTTATATTTTTTTTAAGAAAACTAACAAAGATATCAACACAAATTAAATGCCCTTTTATAAAACATCTTTTTTGCTTTATCAAAAAAATATGTTTTCTAAAATTAGTTAATATTAAGACCTTTTTTTCCTAATTTTACAAAACGACCTCAAGTGGGTCAAATAACCCCTGAACCGGGGTAAGTTGGCTAAGGCTATGGGGTCAGTTGACTATATTCTTATTTCAAGCTTTTTAATACTAAAACTATAAGCAAATAGAATTAAAAATTAATTTTGTTTGAAATAAAAAATTATTATTATATACAAAATATAAAGCGATGCATATAAAAAAAAATTAAATAAACAAATTAAATTTTTGCACATTTTATCTTTGCATGGTTTTATATGGAATACCATAGTCATGAGCAACAGATCGTATGCTTTTTACTTTTCCACAAATAAGCTGGCACGCACGTTCTAAAACTGTTATTTTAGTTGCCCCTCATGACGTTTTTCTTACATATGTCCTCATTTTTCTAGAAATTACCAAACAAAAAATGAGTCAATTTACCCCCAAGAAAAAATGTCAACTTACCCCGATCGGTCTTTCAGCATTCAATGATTTTTTTTCGGTTCTCAGAAATCAAATGAACATAAAACTACCTGGTGTTATGAATACAAACACTTACTTGCTCTTTTTCCTAAAAAAAATTTGACGTTAGGCAAAAGCACCCTTACGAAAGAAGAAAAAGAAAACAAAACAAAAAAATTACTCACGAAAGCAAAAAGTTGTTTTTTCGCGATAACCTCCGAACGACGCCGGACTCTGGCGAGAGACAACACGAAACTAAGCAAGCAGCTGTGCATGATGTAATAAAAAGAATAAACTTGAAAGAAATTGTTTTGTTTTGAAGTTATTGGCGGTTAGTCTACTTGCCCCTGGAGCCAACTATCCCCGGTTACCCCTATCATGAATATAATAATTTCCAACTATTTTCAGCAAACTTTCCTATAAGTTCATGAAAACATCAAATTAAAAAACAATATCAAATAATATATTTACATAAATTGAAAAAAGCTGAAAGAATTGCAAGAAACTTTCATTTAATTCCCAACCAACTACTCGTATTCAAACTTGCCCACAAATACCTAGGGTCTTCCTTCATTTCTTACACTCCTAGGGGACGTGCTAACAATGTTTACAACAATCTTCTCCATCTGTTCGTTCTTGCAGGCAATCATTGCTTCCTTAAAGTTTTTAGATTTTCCTCCAAAGTTTACCTTAAGAGTGTCAACCCGACTACGTTCAACACACCGTACAAAATGATTGCTGCAAGAAATGATTCCTTGCGTCATTAGGTAGTTGAGGTGCCTCACTGATGTCTATTCGCTTGTTAGATATTATTGTTTAATGAAGCTGAAAATTTACTTGGGTAGATAGATGCTTGTAAGGAAAAGAAATACTTAATCTTGTAAAGATCTTAAAGGAGGTAAATTTTGTGTTCGGAGGAGTTGGCGTTTGCTTAAAAGAAGTATGTATGTTAGGATTATCTTGTTTGAAATCTCAAACTAAGAGCAGTTTGTTTTATTGTTGAGCTAAAGCATTTCCGTCTTCGTCTTTGTTTGATTTGATTTCCAATAAGACTTAACATATTCTCAAACGATAAGGATGTAGTTTCATGCTGTTTCCTTGGCCTTCGGACTTAAACTTAATTAAAATCATTGCTCTTCGATTAAACAATATTCCCTGATATCGATTCAAAGACGCAAAGATTTATTGAAATGCTAGAAGCCAATCATCCACCGTATACCTGCAAAACCCTCTGTCATCTCTTCGGCGTCCGTTGCCAGTCACCCGTCGTCAGATAACCGATGTATCCTTGCCACAAATCGAATTAGATCAAACAATTTCTAATATTGACATTTTGTAAAATGCTTTTATCTGTCAGATGCTTCTGTGTTTGTAGTCATGGCACCATTTATACTGACGGACCATTTGTATTCGAAGTTCGACCACCGCATCAGGTCAAAGGGTAATCGGATATAACGTTCACCATACGTTTAGAAGATACTGTGCCATATTACCATGGTCAAGCAATTAAATTAGAAAGGTATTGACATGTGTAGTGTGTGGGTAAGGTGTGGTGTGGTGCCATTTAGAGCAACGAAATTTGCATCGTTAATGACAGGATGAAGACAACGGTTCTGATGATGATTACGTTGTCTGTGTATTGATGAGGACTACTCGGTGGTCCCAGTGGAAGTTGACGGTGTAAGGACATTTTGAGCGTAAACATTTTATTGGCCAGTTTAGTTAATTGCATTTTATATTTTGAAATGATGTTGTGACGTATGGTGGGCACCTTACTGTGTTTTATGTAGAATCATTTTGGCGTTGTAGAACTATGCATTATTGAGTTCTACATACTTGAATTCTCGGAAAAAATTTGAGGAACTTCATAAAATACAGCAAACTTTTATTTGGTAGCCCTATATATTCAAAGGGGAACGTAGTACCCCATGGTCATGAAAATTGCTGGTCGTCTTCATTACTGCCGATAACATGCACAACAGGAATAGTTGCGAGTTGTAAGTCACTAGTCGTAATGACCTTTTATTATTTTTTTTAACCATAAAGTTAGCTGCAAAGATAGATGGATAGAGTGAAGCCATTAACATCGGAGAAAAATTATATAATGATTGTAAAATAATAAAAGGTTTGTCAGTAACTTATAGTTTCGGTGATAAAAAATAGCTTTTAATGGGCACATTTTCTACAAAATCTTGCATTACTTCAGGTGCATATAGAATTTGCAGTAGGTTATGGCATAACCATTAGTGTATTAGACCGGTACGCTGAATTCCTGGGAACGATTCGTAAGCGCTCTCACCAAAACACAATTTTTTTTTTCAAAGGTTCTGTGTTATGAAGGAAAGTGACAAGTTTCATCTCAACTAAGTAATTTTTGGAACTCGGGAGGAAATTGTTGTTCCCGCCATTTCTACCGACAACACGCATACATGAATGGCTGAAGAGTATTACCTCAATAAGCCCTGGCTCTACTACGTGTTCTCTACTACTTGTTGTAAAGGAATTGTGTTATGAATACACATCCTTATGGAAACAATATCCCTCTGTTTTCCTGCCTTTTTGTGAGTTTTGTCCATATTAAGGAAATTATGGTCTCATCTTCTGTTTTGATTTTATTTTTTACCACTTTTTTTCCTATTCCGCAAATTAGTTTCGGTGCGGTTCAAGATGTCATTGAACCTATTTTTGAAAAAGGAGCTTAGCACTTTATGATTTAGTGCTGCTTGACTATCTGACATGATGGCAATGTTTTTGTTACTAGAGCTTCATTCGAAATTAAGTTTGGCACATTTTTCTTTGATGTTTACTTCCACTTGAAAATTGCTTTTGTACAAACCAATTAATAGGGACACTTCAGGTTCTGGGTCCAAACATTTCTGCACCTAAATTTTGACATGTTCTCGATCTACTAGTACCTACATAATTTGGTGGCTTTTGCATTAGGAGAGTTGTTCACTATTTTGATACGTAAATCCTTTTTGAAATTTTTCTCGAAGTTATTCATTTCCTGTTATGTCAGGTAATCTTGATACTGAAGGTCTAGAAATGAAGTGCCTTTCTCTAAATACAAAACATTTACCGTTCCATACACGCCCTTGCGAAACTCAAGATGCCCGTATGAGTTATAAGACTAGTACTGATGGACCCATTGCTACATGCAAACTTATGCTGAAACAAGAGTCTATAGAAAGGACAAACCTAATCAATCATCCATCAATTTTGTCAACTTTCCCTCTCATGATTAAACCTGTGTCCCATAACAGGTAGATAACCAAGCCACTCTTAGTGAAGTGAGCGTTCGCGGCACCATTAACACCTCGCACACTAGTCTATCATATATTTTATTTTAGTCCTAGATATGTAGAACAATTTTAGCTTTCAAAACCTTTGAAAGTAAGTGAAAACATACTTAAGAAAAAACAAAGCCTTTAAAAAATCTTACTTTAAAGCGACCCTAACTAATAGATTTTTATATTATTCCAGATGACTCTGATTTCATCTTGTCCATGACAAGAGGAATGACTTGACAAAATGAAGTGATCGCAGAGCCAGGAAAAGCGACTACTCCGAAAACTAAGTCGAAAAGTACAGCGATATTCTGCGGGAAATTCGAAAAAAGCCAACCCAGATGACACCAAAAATCGGTGCAACAGACAAAGCGAGGACAAATCCTTCTGGAACTGGGATAGGAGACAAAAGACAAGGAGGCTTTTGGGAAATCCCTTAAAGATATTCTAGGTGAGAAGGCAATAGTTCGCAGTCTTGAAGAAAAAGTTGCACTCGAGATCAGGGACCTGGATGAAATAACCACCACAGAGGAGGTTGTGGAAGCCATCAGAAGGAAAACGGCCAAAATTTGGATCTACAGGCCACAGTGACAGGGACAAACAGAAACTCTCTGAAAATGGTTATAGTTCATATGAGCGCCCGAGAAGCCCCCGAGATGCTGAAGATTTCCCGAATCAAAAGTGGATGGATTCAGTGCAGAATACGACGTAGATTAGAATTCTCAAGATGTTTCAAGTGTTTCGGATACGGACACCAAAAGGCAACCTGTAAAGGCTAAGACAGAAAATTACAAGGGCTATGCTTTAACTGTGAAGAAGAGGAACACTAGAAGAACGAATGGAACGGTGGAACGGTGTTTTTAATGCCAGAGCCCATGAATGGGGAATACCAACTACAGACTTTGGGGAAGGCAAATACTCGAGATGGCCGCGAGACTTGGCCTCAACGTAGTGAATGTAGAGAACACCCCAACCTATAAGAGACCAGGGAAAAGAGGCATTATCCCAGACGTTACCTTCGCGATGGAATCTATCCGCAATGATAAAAAACTGGTGAGTCATTGAGGACCACACGGGCAGCGACCACCAGTACATTGTCTTTGATCTAGAAGGGAACCAAAGAACTCCTAACGGGAGTCAAACACGAGCTTCAAGGTGGAACATAAACAGATTCAACGAAAACCTTTTCAATTCCGTGATTGAAGAAGGAGAAAGGACCACGCTCCATGTTCTAGGACCTGCGAAAATGAAAGTTCAAGCGACGATGCAACTAATTTGGCTCGCTTGTGATTCTTCAAGGCCCCGAACAAGCAATGCCAATAGAAAGAGAGATCCAGTGTACTGGTGGACAGAGGATATAGCTGCGCTTCGCCATAGATGTCTTAAACTCCGGCCCAAAGTAACCAGGCGAAGAAGACAAAATGCTAAGCCGATAGAAGATGCACTTGTTGAGTTCAGAACCATAAGATCCGAACTCAAGAGGGCCATAAATTCGAGCAAGAAACAGAAATGGGAGGATCTCCGCCGTGAAGTCAACAGCTATCCCTGGGGACTAGGCTACAAGATCGTAATACAAAAATTCGGTGCTCAGAAGCCGGCCCTTGTGCTTAATGAAGAAAAGTTGGAGCGAATTGTGGACACGCTCTTTTCAACTCATCTTGTTAGGCTACCCGATACCACACTGGCCTAGAGACAGGAATTTCAAGCTTTTAGTAAAGAAGTGTTGAGCATATCTGTACAGTCGCTGCAAAACCAAAAAGCACCCGGCCCCGACAGAATTCCTATAGAAGTAAAAAAGGTGACAGCTCGAACATGTCCCTACTTAATACTAAACACGTTCAACAGCTGCCTTGAGAAAGGCATTAAACAACGCCCAGATTCCCTATCGGCATACAGGCTTCTGTGCAGGCTATACAGCGCGGGTAAGCTCTTGGGAAAGCTGCTTAAACCACGTCTGATAGCGGCGGCGGTACAAATTTCAGGTGATTTGTCAGAGAGGTAGTACGGTTTCAGGAGAGGCCGCTCTTCGATTATGGAGCCATTAAAGAAGTAGTAAACGCTGTTCAAATCCCCCAACAGGGAAACTACTACTCTAGGAAGATCGTCTTGCTTGCAAGAATGCCTTCAACTCGGCCAGGTGGATCAACATACAAATTTTTCCCAGCTATCCACAGGTGAAAACCAGAAGCTTCTGCGAGGTGAAGGACTCTCTCAGGGATTGAGAGTTGATCTGCGGAACCTAAGGCCCGCGAAGAAAGAAAATAACATCAGGAGCAGCGCAGAGATCGATCTTAGGACCAGACCTCTAGAACATCTCCTTTGATGACATTCTCCGCATGGAGATGACTGAAGACACATTTCTGGTCGGGTACGCAGACACCATCACAGCGGTGATTATGGCAAGAGACACCAAAAAAAGCTGAACCAGGCGATGCGACGAGCAAACTATAATTGATGCATGAACATGGCCTCAGCCTGGCAACAAAGAAAACTGAGATAGTCCTCCTGACAAAAAAAAAAAAGAATTTTCAATCAAGCAGTGCCACCGTGAAGTATGTGCGACTGAGGCTCGACACGAAGCTCACCTTCTTGACACAAGTACAGGCAGCAGCAGAAAGAGTGTCAGAAACAATAGCATCACTGAGCGGATTGATGGCAAATGTAAGGTAGACCAAAGGCCAGTAAGCGTAGAAAACTGATGTCGACAACGCATGCTGTCCCTCCATACGGAAGCAAACTCTGATCGGACGCACTAAAACAACAAAAGTAGCGCAAAACTTATGGCGACAGTACAAGGACGAGGAGCTCTACGCGTAACCAGCTCCTACTGAACGGTGTCAGAACCAGCCGTCACCTGGTTGATGACGAAACATATCTGCCTGGCCAATGCTTGATCTGAAACACTTAAGGCCTTGATATCCTTAAGAAGATTGCATATAAGCTTCGCAGTTAGAATCATAACCAGACACTGTCTTAAAGGCAAGCAAGCAACGAGGCCAGCATTCCAAGATTAATAAAGACTCCGTTGTTGACGGATATGCACATGTCTTTAATCACAATGTTTTGTTTTATCCAAACTAAGCCATTTATATTTAAAAAAAAATTCTCAGGGTCACCCACTTAGTTAAGCTGAAGATTCCCTCAAAATCTTATCCAAATCGGTCACTCCATTTTGGAGTACAAAGAGGCAAATATTTATTTTTTATATCTAGAGATAGGTATATAAATAAAATTACTGGCCCAAAATTTTAAACAGCCTATTGTTAAGGTATTAGTATGATACTACTTAACAATTTGCTAACTTTAAAGTAGTTAACTAACTCATTCTTAATTTTAACTATTCTCTAACTAGTTTCGTACTAAAGCAATGTTCTTAATAAATTGCTTCTGATCACACCTAAACCAATGACAGTTTGCGCAAAAAACTAAGTAAAGAGACCTTTTTTGACGTTTGTAAATGCCAAAGAGTCATAATAAAGTTAGCACGATACTAAAAAATTAAAAGAGGCTGGGTGCGACCCACACTGATAACTTCCCATTTGTGGTCTTGAAAACTTTATATTTAGTTTTTTCAAATAACCAAATTTTCAGCGAAACAAACTTTAGCTGTATCTGTACTGTATCTGGTGTGGTAATTGGTATGATATTTTGTACACATACTTCGATCATAGAGCAGTAGTTGGAAGATCGAAGTAGATGGTTTCATAGTGTAATTGTTGTTGCGGTTTTTCCGGATTGTAAGGCTGTGATCTGCACTAGATATACAATGACTCCTGTTTTAAAAATCGATGATGCTTGTGGCATACTATAAGATATTAGGAAATTTGCTTTGTTTTGTTGATGATGAGGATACTTAGTCGCTCATTTTATGTTTTTTTTTACAGAAAATGTGTTTAACTAATTTTAAACTTTTCTATTTAAAATGTTAAATTTCTTGTAATAATTACGAAGGTTGGTAGGTACATGTTATATATTAAATTATAGATTTCCGTGTTTTTTAATATATCTGTGTTCCTACACCTAAGAAAACCTTGAGTAGAATTTTACTTCTTTTTCATGGACAAAAAGATAAAAACATATTGTGACGTTTTCTTCAATTTCACCATTGCTATTAATGGAATTTGAATATGTGGGACTTGGGTACAACTGAACAACCTTATTCATATATGTACGTATGTACAGTACTTACATTCTTCTAAAAACTAAGTTGATAATAAAATTATAAAATTATGTATTATATTATAGAAATTACTTTATTATTATTTCGGTTCCAAACATTTAAATTGAAAAAAATTTAAAAACGAATTATATTTGTTAAAATTGTCAATTCGATATTTGTCAAAATTTAACCATATATTAATAATTGTATTATGTCGATACCTTCCCGTAAGAATGTACTAAGCGACACTTTTTTCGAAAATGACTTTTTGATGAGGAAATATACTTTATGTTAAGGGCCATGTTTTGGCCTGGGTTTCGCCAACCTATTATGTATGAAAAGGAAACTAGAGTACAAATAAAAAAATTTGTCAACTGCCATGTTTTCTCATTAAAATAATGTTGCCCCCTGAAATTTGTATTATCCGCCAAAAAACTTATGCTATGCGACATTAATCAAGATCTCATTGTCGTGAGCAACAAAAAATTTTGTTATGTCTTTGTTTAACCAAAATTGTCTCTTAGCACATTCAACTAGAACTTTCTTCGTTTTTTTTTTCATTTCCTGAACAATTTTAGAAATGTCGCTTAATATAAATTCTTACGGGAAGGTATCGATGTATAAAACAACATACTTAAGAAGGCACTATCGGTGTTCATTCCCAAGAAATTCGACTTGAAATACAATATTAACTAGTTTTCACTAGAATTTTTAATAGTTTTTTTATTTAAAAAAAAAACTATTAATTTAATATTTGTCAACATTTTATCAACTGTACAAAATTATACTATGTATAAAATAAACTAAATTAGAAGTCAATATCACTACTAGTTCTCGACAAATTTGAGTCGAAAAACAATTTTTACCAATTTTCAATAGAATCTTATATAGTTTTTCATTTTTTGTAAAAAAAACTGTAAACTGATTTTTTTTGAAATTTTCACCAGTTGTCAAACACATTATTTTTCGTAAAATAAAATTATTTGAGTTTCAAATTATTTTCCGTTCTTAGAATATCTGGGTTATGAAATTTTTTTTTTCAGTTTTTTTTTATTTAAAAAAATAACGGTATGTTCATTTTTTTCCAAATTCATACCAAATCTGTATAACCTTATAATGAGTACATTAAATTTTATTTGAAGTCAATAGCATTATTTTTTCGTGAGATATTTGAAACTAACCAAAATTTTTACTTTTTTTTAAACCGTTATAGTGAAAAAACTACTCACTGAATTTTAATAAACGCCCTTTCAGCCTCTTTCGAAGTTATTATCTATTAAATAAAATTTATTTGAAGTCGATATCTTTACTCGTCCTTGAGATATCGACGACGAAAAATGGTACAAGAACGTACGGACGTACGAACGTACGAACGTACGAACGTACGAACGTACGAACGTACGAACGTACGAACGTACGAACGTACGTACACACACACACACAGACATCTCTTTAAAAATGATTGATATAGGCTCTAGGGACCTTGAAACGTCGAGAAATGTCAAAAATTCCAATTTGACAAATCGGACCGATTACAATAACTCCCTATGGGAAGTTAAAAATATGTGTTCGATGATTTTAACTTTAATAAAAGGGTAGAGAAAGTATGATGCTATATTTGATTAAAATTTGCAAAATAGTTGTTTAACCTCGTTTCATACTAAAACAGTCTTAATATCGTACTAATTCAACTAAAATTTTGCGCCATTGTATATTTCTATTGTAATTTCAGCTAAGCTTTGCAACGCGAAAAATTAAGTTCGACTCTGCTGAATATATGTATGGATGTATTTTCATTTTCCACACGTCATATTTTATTTTTTTTCAAGGCTCCTAATTTGTATTGCCGAAAGGACATGTTTTGAAAGGAAAAACATCATTTTCTCTGTACAAAAATGTCTCTCTTTACAAAGTACCTTGTCAAAGCTTTCCCATTTCAAAGAAACTTTATTTAAGCAACAAAACTTTTTTACATACTTGTTCAAAACAAAACACCCAAAACGAACAGTTTTATTATTTCCCTTCAAATTTCTTATCGTCTTAAATTAAAAGAAAAACATTTAACAGTATTTTTCTTCATCATGCTTTTATTTGCATGAAGAGACTAATTACAGCAACCTCTCTCAATCGACAAAAACAGAGAAAAAGCTCTAAAAAACTCACATTAAAAAAAGGACATTAAGGCAAAAAGAATTAACTAAATCATAAAACAAAGAACGAAAAGAATGATGGCGGTCTACGCTGTATGGGTGTGTACTGGTGTAAGAATGAAAGAAAACCTTGTAATGAATTCTTGGTAATTAATCATTGCTCAAGGAACAAAAAAAAAAGGAAAACGTGCAGTCCTTTTTCTGCCCGAGGGATTTGATTCCCTTTTATTTTTCCTTTTCTTCGTACGAAACTGAGAGCGAATAATTGTTATCTTAGAAAGCGTATCCAAATCCAGAGTTTGCCTTAATTTATGAGTTAAGTAACCACTTTGTATTAGATGAAGTTATTTCAAAAAGGAAATTATGGCTGCTTTGCATTGATATCTATCATTTCCGCCAAAAATGTAGGGCTGAAGGGCGGCAGGGCGCGGTGACGGTGGAAATGGCTTAGTTTTTGATGAGAGGGAATCTGTGTAGTGAGGCCAGTATGGAGCAGTTAAAGCAAGAAAAATGCTAGCACAGAACATAATTCTAACTCTATGCACGAGTCACTTTTTAAGCTCCAAAAAGGTGCGAGTTTTAAGTTTGAGAGTTCTTAAGATCGTACTTGAAGATGTTTGTGTCAAAAACGCAGTGACAAAAAAAAGTTTTTCAAATAAAATTAGCCAGTAATTAGTTTGATAATAAAATCATGATAATTCATAGAATAATGAAGTTATTGTTTTATTAAAAAATGCATAGGTACACAGGATATTTGATGTTAGGATAAAGTGTGCCTCAGAAAACAAAAGGCGACACGCTAAGATGACATGATTCTAAGGAATTGTCTCCATAATCTTTAAACAAATAAGACCTTCTAATAAGAATCTAGCTACACAAATTTCGTAATGGTAACTGTCAAATACAGTCATTTAATTATTTTTTTTAATTAATTTCGGAATGTGCAATTTTGTTCAGAATAAGAAAAAATCTATTAAACCGAAATAGAATTCATAGTTTGATTTGAGCTGTAATGAAGTAAGTTTCCGATATTTTCTTTTCTTAAATACATATGTCTTACAAACACGCACGGCATCATGGGATTGATTTGGCTAATGTTAACGCGGCGTGTCAAGCAAGCTGGACGGATTTCAAAATGTTTTGATATTTTGGCTACATGACAATTTAAGCGCACGTTGGTCGGCCATGGTCAAAATTCGAATGAGAAGTCATGTTTGACAACATGTTTGATGAATGTGAACGATAATGTTTTTCATCTACAAATATACTTCAAACCGTGCTTGTCAAACAAATTTTAGAATGTTCTCTCTCCTCTGGAACCTAGTCGTAAATGAACTACTAATGATTCTAGAAAGGGTGAGGTACAGAGTGATTGCCTATGCGGACGATGTTGCGATAGCCATATCTGGTAAGCATCCTAACACTCTGAAGAAACTCTCACAAAGTGCCTTAAATAAGCTTACTACCTGGGCAGATCAATGTGTACTCGGTGTCAACCCCCACAAAACTGAACTTGTCATATTTACCAGGAAATATAAAATCCCACACATAGACCCTCCCTACATCAAAGGTATACCGCTTAAATTTTCAGACAAAGCAAAATATCTGGGTCTTATTTTGGACAAGAAATTAAGCTGGGAAGCCCAATATCCAAGAGAGAATCATCAAAGCCAACATAGCTCTATTCTCTTGCAAAAAAGCCGTAGGTAACAAATAGGGTATACAAACTCATATTACACACTGACTATACTTCTCAGTCATTAGACCGATACTTACATATGGAGTAACAGTATGGTGGATTGCGCTGGAAACAGCAACAAACCGCGATAAGCTCAGCAAATTCCAACGAAAAGCCTGCTTAATCATGGGTGGAGCTCTGAGCTCTCCGCTCAACTCCCTCCACTGCATTTGATATTCTGTTTCATCTCATACCGCTAGATATTTTTAGCAAACAATCGGCCGCTAGCACAGCCATTTGGCTTAAAGCTTCCTATCAGTGGATCAATACCGATACTGGCCACTCCACTATACTGAACTCGTTCAAATCCCTACCTAGTAATGTCGATTACACCAAAATTACATCCAAAATTTAATAAAAACTTTTAAGTGTCCATCCGTTCCAGGTCTACCTGGGAAAATGGGTCACTGTTGGTAGACGAAGCGATTAATTTCTACACAGATGGATCTAAAACCGATGACGGGGTCGGTGGAGGCGTATACTCCGAAAAATTAAATTTCTGTCTATCTTTTCGTCTTCCCAATCACTGTAGCGTATATTCCATGCGGAGCTTCTAGCAATAAAAGAAATCCTCTCTTGGCTCAAAGAAAACGCTATATCGACTACTGATATACGTATTTTCTCAGACAGTCAAGCTGCCATAAAGTCACTGGACTCTGTCTTCATTAACTCACTAACAGCCCAAAATTGTCGATCATCTCTGGTGGAGATGTCAAAACAGTTTAACATTCACCTTATATGGTTGCCGGGTTATAGAGACATTCCAGGAAATTATAAAGCCGACGAACTTGCAAAAACGGAACAATCTTACCTTTGTTGGATAGCAAATCTAACATCGGTATACCCCTCTCTAGCTACTTGTTAACTTATATGCTAAAGCATGATACCATAAAGAAAGCTAACCACAGATGGACCGGCACTGCAACTTGCCGGTCTACTAAACTGATTTGGCCATTGTTTGATGCTAAACACTCAAAACAACTAATTTCTATTGGTAGATTGCATATTAGATCCGTTATAGGTGTCCTTACTGGACACTGCCTAATGGGAAGACATGCTTTCCGTCTTGATGATGAAGCCCCTTCTTCTCATCTTCTCACCTTCTATGTTCTTGTCCTGCCGTAGACTTCACACCCTAACCTAACCTAACCTATGTGAATGCCCCATATAATGCTACGAAGAAGTAATTTGAGTATTTTGTATCAGATAACATCTCTGTTTGAATATATGTAGGTGGAAAAATATAATGTTGTATCAAATAATATCTATGTTTAAACATATGTCTAATCATATCCAATCTGCCAATCTGCATTCCATCATGAGCTCGCGCGGTAAGTTTCGTGTCGAGTATAGTTACATTCTGGGGCTTAGAAAGAATTTCTGTTCCTTCAGACTGTTCTAAGCAGCCCAGCAGTTTTGGCACTAAGTATTACTTGTATTTCTATGTACACAATTTTTTTTTTTTGTCGGGTAGAGTAGAGATCATATGTTTCATGACAGAACGTTTGACAAGTCAATAAACAACAATGACGTAAATTTAAAATTTTCACCCTGCCTGTGATTCGTCGTTGACGCTCTCGGCTGATTTCCGTGAATTCGTAAACGGTGAGTAAGGCCGTAAGGGTGCATTCTGTTATTGTCGCGCGACTTGCAAAACTAAAACGGAATGTTCCAAGACTCTCGCGAAACTGAAAGGGAGCGTTCCGAATTATATGAGTGCGAGACCGCGCTGGGCTGGGGTACACACTGCTTCTGAATCAGTGAATTCCGTGACGTTTTTTGGAATTCTGGAGAAGCTATTTGCCTTCTTTTCTGCATCAACTACTCGGTGGAACGCTTTGGTTATCGTCACAGGTCAAGCAGTGAAGCGAGTCACTGAAACGCACTAGAGCGCTAGACATGAAGCTGTCAAGTTTTTAGGAAGTTCTTAAGGTACTAGAAGAATTGACGGATTCATCCCAAACTTCCAACAAGATCGGCAGCCAGTCTTCTTCTGACAGCCATGCAGTCATTCAACTTCCTCACTTTTCTTGGCTTTTGGGCTGCAGTGCTACCTGAAGTAAATGACGAACAGATTTACCTGCAGCAACGAGGACTGAGTGTGATAAGTGTTCTCAGAAACTCTGGGATTTAAAAGCTCTCATAGTGAAGAGCAGAGACCGTTTCGTCTAAGCCGCAATATACTTTGCTAATACTCTCTGCGAACAACTCGGTATCAAACTCAAAACGAGAATTCGCAAGAAAAAACGCATGCATGGCCATGAATCCGGAGATGCAGCTTTTTCTCACAAGCAGGAACTCTAAGGTGGTGTTCGCATCATTTGACAAAATCATTCAAAAAATGACGACTCGATTCCAGCAAGTTCAAGAAATAGCGGAAATAGTTCGGATTTTTTACGCCAGCGAAACTTGAGGACAGCAAGTACGAGTGTGATATTTCCCATGTATTAGAAGACATCGACAAGGACGAGTTTCAGATAGAGAGGAAGCATCTGCAGCAGTTTGTCGCCAGTTCTGAATCAGAGGAAGATATAAGGGGCAAAGGACCACTCTCCAATTCATTCAAAAACTGAATCTGGGAATTCATCTTGATTCGTATACATATATTTGACTTTGGCAATTAGTGTCGCTATTTGTGAGAGAAGTTTTTAGAAGTTGGAGCTAATCAAAAATTATTTCAGATCCACTATGAGCTCCACTAGACTATCAAACTTAGCTATATTGTCGATTGAACAAGAATTGGCTGCAAAAATATTGATTTTGACAAAGGTATTTCTGACTTCGCTGCTTGTAAGGTCCGTAGAATCCGTTTTTGAAACAGCTGATCCTTTTTTGGTGCCGTGTTTTGTCTTTACGTTAATTGGTGTAAACAACTAACAGCTATGTAGTGTTGCCCAAGAAAACTGTTGCTACAGGCGCCTGCCTGGCGACTGAACATACCCTAAGGGGAGCAACGGAGTTGCGTGAGCGGGTGTGAGCCCCGAAAAGGGAGTTTTCAGTTTCAATAGTTAAAAGAGACATAGGGCCAAATTGGTCTAATGTCACTTGGCAAAAGTGACTTACGGCCAACTCTTAAAATTTGGTCTATTGTCGCTTTTGTAAAAAAATTTGTCCTTATGTCACTTGGCCTTAAGTCACGGCATTGTCTTGTTCGTTCAGTTATCTTTTAAAAAGCGAAATAAGGCCAACCCTAAGGCTACCTTATGATTTGGTGATTTTGTTTGTTAAATACATTCAGTAGCTCTTATTACGCTTTCAAAAAGTGAAATAAGATCAATTTGGTCTTATTTCTCAAAATCATTTGGCCTTATTTCACTTTGTCAAAGTGTTGAATGTATTGAATGGGGGCGGCAAAATGGGTCTCCCGCCCCGGGCGCCGAGGTGCCACGCTACTCCACTGGTCCTGTTCCTTACCTCTAACCCCGATAAATACACCATAAATATATTATCTCCTCCCCGAACAGTCGACCAAATTGTTACATCGTTTTGGAGAAAGTAAGATTATTGCACTTAATATTTCAAAGGTATCTGATAGAATTTGGCATAAAGCTCTCTTATCGAAAATGCGTGTTTTTGGTATCGATGAATCTCTTCTTCGTTGGATTAGAAATTACATTTCGGACCGTTCTCTACAAATAGTATTGAACGGTTTAAAATCTGAATAAACGCTGGTGTGCCTCAGGGTTCCGTTTTGTCTCCGACACTCTTTCTTATATTCATAAATGATCTTTTTTCTGAAACTTCAAATTCAATAAATTGTTTCGCTGATGACAGTACCCTCAGCTTTTCATATTCATTTTCAGATTCAGATTCTTGTCCTTCGGATGTGAACTTCCAACGGCAACGTATGATAAGCTCGTTAAATTCTGGTCTTAACAGCATTGTCCAATGTCTGTCTGCTGTCGCTAAAGCATAACCTTCCCTTAATGCCACTATTCATGGGTGGCACTTGCATCCAGGAGACTGAACAGCTTTCAGTTCTACAATCACAGACCATCTTTGTGGACTGATCACATATTTGACGTCGCTAAAACGCTACTAAATGTTTTCTCCGCAAATGCAAAAATTTTTTACTCCTTTTGATTTGGCTGGAATCTATAAGGTTATATTCGTTCAAAGCTCGAGAACAATTTCCATATTTACGTAGTTGAACCAATAACCCACTTGATTCTCTTGGATAGATATAAAAAAAGAGCTTTAAAAAAGATAGGTGATAAAAATAAAACTGAAACATTTAAATCTCTCGAGCAACGGCGCGGCGCAATGTTTCATGTCTATCATTATCTTACCGCTATTTTCATAAGCAGTGCTCTTGAAAAATTGCCAATTGCATTCCTCCCCTCAAACAATTCAACCCGTAATACCCGTACTTCTAGGAATGCTCATCAGTTTACCCTTGAGTAAAATTTCGGAAGAACTGTCAACTACTGAGATTCTTTTTTTTAGCCGCACTACACGAATGTGGAACGCTTTACCCGGCTCAATATTTCATACTCATTGCAAAGTGCAGACATTCAATTCTAATGTGCATCTCCTCTCAAATCCTATCCCACTTTCCTAATTGCTCGCACTGTGTTTAACATTATGAGGGTATTTTTATAACACCTTGAGTCCGCGTATAATACAAACAAAAAACTTTACGAAAAATTTGTATTTGTCTAACAATGGGGTGTTATTAAAGACTCGAATTAAAAGAACGATAAAGTACCTAGATTATTATTCCATTAAGCAGAGTTATCTGTATATATCTTTAAATTTTTTCAAAATTTCATTTTTAAGCTGTTTAACGTTGAACCCAAAAAGTCAAGACAACTTCATTTTTTTGCTTGCTAATAAATTACAATGAATCCTCATAGATCTAATGCTAAACGTCGAAAAATTCTTTTTAAAAGATTTATGTCCTTAATTCCATGATAACCCGTGTTTCCTGATTTATATTCAAATTCTTGTCTACGCTCCGTATTTATCATATTTTTTTTTTTTTTCGTTTCCTGTTTTGTCCTGCTGATTTCGTATTCATCCTGCAGATTTTATGTTTCTGAGAAAAACAACTTTAATAATTTATAGTGTTTATATAATTTAGCTTAAATTCTTCAATAATTGAAAACAGAAAAGAACAATGTAATAAAACAAACCTTCAAAATTCGGAAAACAATCATTTACTTACAATGTAAGTTAGAAACAGTCTGTGTTGGCTGTACGTACAATACCCTAAAGCGTTTTAGTAATTTTGAAAAACATAAAATGTATATTAGATGATGGACAGGTTATAATGAAATCAGATTTCGGAAAGAACTTTGAGATACAAGTGATATATTTCATTTGAATGAAAGTTTTGCTTGTCGTTTAGGTGGGTCATAAAAATGGGTGTTCTATGATCTTGTAGTTTGTCATTTTGTCATTTGTTTTAGACAAGTTAATATTTGGCTTGAAATCATCAATACTTCAAAATAGAATGTCAATCTTTTTTGTATGTTCACTGAGAATAAAATTCTTCATAAAATTCTGACATCTCAACGAAAAAGTCAATTACCAAATGAAGAACTTTATTTTTAATATTTATGAAGTACTCAAAGAGCTCAGGTAGCGTTTACCGGTAATGGTACTCCCTAGCACCAAAATTAAATATATTCAAACCCAACTCCATAGCAGGTTAAATAAATTTCAAATAGAATGTTTGAACTGGAATCTTAAAATCAACGAAATGTTAATCCACACTGTTAAGCACTTAAGTAATCCAGATTAGTGACGCAACTGAAAAAAGCTCAGACTGAAAGGCTTAAATCTTCAAATCTTGTCAAAAACAGTTGTTTTGTTTAGGAGCAATAAAGAAATAATGACAACCTTTAAAATTAGTATACCATTGGGTAAGCTTTTCCATCGCTCATACTGTTTTGGAATTTTCTCTGGAAGATGGAAAACAGTATTTGTCCAGCCCGTTCCCAATAAAGGCGAGCACATCCTCTCCCTTCTCCTATCGGACAATTGCACTTACGTGCCTTCTTTCCAAGGTCATGGAATCGCTGATAAATCATCATCTCAAAAAATATCTCGAAGATCGAAAGCTTCTTAATGATCGGCAATACAGCTTTCCCAGCATTCGTTCCACTGCTGATATGATGGTATATCTCACCGAAGAGTGGAACAGCTCTGTAAATTGTTTTGTAGAAAGTAAGATCATTGCGCTTGATATTTCTAAGCTCTAAGGCATTTGATAGAGTTAAGCTCGAGTCTCTCTTATTCAAAACCCTTATTCTTTGGATTTGAAATAATCTTCTAGATCGTTGAATATATGTTTTACTGGACGGTTTTAAGTCTGATCTTCACAAAATAAATGCTGGTGTTCCCCAAGACTCTGTTTTGTCTCCGACTCTCTTTCTCATTTTTACAAATGGTCCCTTGTGTGAAACTTCTAATCCACTTCATTGTTTTGCCGACGACTCTACTTTCAGCTTCTCATAATCATTCTCAAATTCACTTCCATATCCTTAAGAAGTGGAATTGCAACGGTTTTTTATGACAAGCTGATTAAATTCCGATCTTTACAGCATTGTTCAATGGGGTAGGGTAAGACACCCCTAAAGAGAAATTTTGAGTTTGAAAATTCATAACTTTTCTTTCGCTGAATCGATCTTAATGATTTTTTATATTCAGCGAAAAAAGTTAATAAAAATTTTCCTTCAAGGTATCACTAAAATTTAAAAAAAAATGAAAGCCATTCTTACTATCAACTACCTGAATAAGTTACAAGTATGACATTAATTTTATTCATTTATTTCTTTGTAAGCTTTTTTTTTATATTTTTCATTTGAAAAAAAAAAAACAGATTTAAGTATGATAATTTGGTGAAAAAAATTAGATCCATTCTTCTTTTTTTTTATTTGCGAATGCATTCACCACATCTTTTGGTTTAACTTCGATTTCCTTGTGAATGTTCAACAAAGCTAATCCGTTGAGCCTGGTCTCAGCCACGTTTTTAACCGTCAGCCACGTTTTTAACCGTCTCAAAGTTGAAAATGAACGTTCTGGCTCAGCAGACGTCACTGGTAGCACACAAAGAACTTCAAATGTTTTCTTTAATGAGGATACAAATCCCGATTGCAAAATGGAAGCGACGACGCTAGAACAGTTTCCGGTATTGCACTTTCGGTCTCATCCTTAAACATTTGTTTCCATATTTAAATAAATATTGATATAAAACTCAATTCAATTTCAATTTTGTTTTATTGAACATACTATTTACAATTTGGCTTATAACTAATAAGATACTACATATGTATGAAAGTTTACATTTGTTGGCTCATAGGGGGCCTAACTATATACAGTGACTTAAGTTTAATTATTTTTATATAAAATTTACATGACGAAAAAAAAATTAAATTTAAAATGTCGGTTGTATTGTCCTCAGGGTGTTCATTCCTGGTTGTCAGTGGTGATTTTTGTGGGTTGTGGGCAGGGATGGCGTTTTAGCCGCGGTGGTAGGCTGACCCAATGTCAGCGTAGAACGAGACTACTTCCTCGTTGTCCATGATTACGTTGTCATCCAGAGTTTCCATCACACTGAGGTACCTCGGCTCGGGATGTCGTTGTTCTGTGGTCATCCTTCTCATAAGCTGATTCGGGTGGTCGATGATGTTCCCCATTAGTTTCTTCATTGAAAGAACTAGATATTTGTCCAGCGGGATTAAATTGGCTTCTGTGTAGAGATGCTCGTTCCTGTAGTGTTTCTGTCGATGACGGTCGAAGTAAAGTCCAGTGCAGATCCTCAGTATCTTCCTTTCGAATAGTTGAAGTTCCTTCATAGCTGTCTTCGAGATGGAAAACCAGACTGGGAAGGAATAGCTGATCACTGGTCGCAGGAGCTGCTTGTAGATTAATATCTTTGTCGGTTGGCTAAGACCTGATCTTCTTTTCAGCAATGGGTGCAAACGGCTGAAGGCCCAGCTGGCCTTTTTCAGAACATTTCTTGAGTGCAGGTTAAACCTTAGCAACTCATTGAAGTGCACTCCCAGGTACTTGACATTTGGCTTTGCCACTATGGAGGATCCGTCAGGGAGTCTTAGGACCAGATTTCTGCAAATTGTTGCGGTGCGAAGGCCTCTACCAGTTGAAGGTCTCCTGAAGCAGACAAGTTCCGATTTGGAAGTATTGATTCGGATGCCCCATTTCTGGTAGAATTGGAAGAGTCTGTTAATGTGGGTTTCTACTTTTTGGACAGCGATTAGAGGTGACATTGATGTGGCGTAGGAGAGCGAGTCATCAGCATACAGAAGGTTCTCGCATCCAATTGGTGAAGGTTGGTCTGAAGTCATCAAGTTGTAGAGGAAGGGGCCTAGTTTTGAGCCTTGGGCGACTCCAGCTCTGATGGTCTTCATGTTTGACTTGCAATTATTTACTTGAACGAAAAATTTCCTGAAAGATAGGAAAGAAAAGAGAATTTTTATTAATGGCGGAGGTACTTGCATAAGATGAAGTTTGTGGATTAGACCGTCTATCCACACGCTATCGAATGCTTTCTCGACATCCAGAAAGCATCCGACGGTGACACGATTACTGTTGAGGGCTGTGGTGATATCGTGTTGGAATTTTACCAGTGGATGCAAGGTTGAGTGTTTTTCTCGAAAGCCGAATTGCATGTCAGGGATGATTGAATTTTCAAAGCAGAATTTCTTCAGTCTTCGTAAGATTAATTCTTCCAGTAATTTGCTGATGTTGTTGAGAAGTGATATTGGCCTGTAGTTGGAAACTAAGTTGGAGGCACCTTTCTTCGGAATTGGCACAATCTTCGCTGTTTTCCACTTCTGGGGGAAGTAACAGTTGTTGATGCAGTTGTTTAAAATGATTGTGAGGAAAATCATTACCGCCTGTGGCAGCCTTTTCAGGATGTAGTAGGAGACACCATCTGGTCCAGCAGACTTTTTTGGCTTAGAATTGCCGATGATTTCTACAACCTCCTCTAGATTGCATAAATGTGGACTATCGGTGGGATCATTTGCTGGATTGATAATATTAAAATTTATTTTATCCGGATTTGGTTGCAGTGTTTGTTGAACTGTTGCCTCAACTTCTCGTAAGAAAGTTTGGTCAGTAGGTGGGCTCGGTGTGAAGTTTCCTTCGAAGTAGTCGGCGAACGCTTCCACCTTGTCTTGGGCCGAGGTAGCTTCAGTATCATTGCTGATGATGGTTTCCGGTATTTGTGGCTGTTTTCCAATGATCCTATTGATGTTTTTGAAAGCATCTGGTCCTGGCTTGATTGCTTGTAATCTTTTCTGGTATTGGATATTATTGTGGTATTGAATGGAATTCCGGAACATGATGTTGACTTGCTGTAGCTCATTCCAAACTATCTGGTAGTTTCTGTTTGTTGTATTCAGTTCACTTTGATGGATCCGCTGGAGACGTTTCCTTAGACGTTGTCTGTGAGCATACAGATTTTGAACGTACTCGGGAAGGTGCTGGTACCTATCCCTTGATGTTTTAGACTGTTTTTGCTTGTCCAGGGCATCAGATACGGCATGTTCAAAGTTGACAATTGCTGCATCGATTTCGATATCCAGAAGATTCTTGTCTGAAGGTGGGAGAGTTAAGCTGTCTTCTATGTCTCTTTGAAGTCTATCAATATCCAGCCGTCTGAAATTAATGAAATTCTCAGGAGCTTCTGTTGTAAGGAGTATGGGTTGGTTGAGATTAATCGATAGTTGAACAGCTTCATGGTCCGAGTCACTATGCAATAATGTACAGACATAATTCCGGATTTCCGGAAGAGTGTGCACTAGGTTCGAGGAAGCCAGGAAGAAGTCCAGCGTTGATGGTGTTCTGGGAAAGGTGGGTTTGTGTTGTGAAACAACCACTAACGAGTGCTGGTCGTTGTTGGCGTCCAGCCAGTCAACAATCGCCTTGCCCTCAGGTGAAATAGTAGTATCCAGCCACACGTGATGCCTGGCATTGAAATCACCGCCGATGAGTCCATATGTGCTTCTCTCGAGGACACCGTTGAGAATTTGAAGGTCATTGTGAATATTTCTCATGCTGGATTGGCACTTGAAATAGACACTGATGATGATAAGAGTTTCATCTCTTCCAAGTTTAATGGTGACGGCAGTGGCTTCGCTGGTTCTGAGACCAGTGATAATGGTTTCAGCGGTGTTGGGGCAAATCTTCTTTTTTACGTAGATTGCCGTCCCTCTACGGCCCTCATCTTTGTCCTTTCGGAAGGTTTTGAAGCCGGCGATGTCGATGTTGTTGCGTCTAGTGACGTTGGTCTCACTGATGAGAGCGATGTCCGGGTTTTTATTTTTCATCCATAAATTAAATGTCGTTCTCTTCTCAAGGCTGTACAATGAATTCACATTGTACGTCAGGATGCGGAGCTTCTTTAATTGCATATTTGGAATATGAAGGTGGCCAGCGCCACGGACTTCTCACCTTCGCTAAGCTGAGCATAGTTCGATGGAACTGCACTCCGAGCTTTTCCAATGACCGTGAGTAGGTCGGATCCAAAAATCCTTTGGACTTCGGTGTTCAGGTTCGTTGGTGCGGTTGTTGTTGGTTTGGTTGGTCCACTCCTTGGTGTTGTTGGTTTGGTTGGTCCACTCCTTGGTGCTGTTGCTTGGGGTGTGTTCACCTTCGCTGGTGTCGTTTTCTGTTGCTGCTGTTGGCTCCTGGAATTGGTTGGTTTCTGCGAAGAACCGCCTTTCACCATTGCTGCAAAGCTGAGTGCAGGGCGGGTAACCAAACATGCTGATTTTGCAGCAAATACCTGTTGTGCTTTTTTTTCGGCTGACATTTTGTTTTTTTCGGTGAGTCTTACCTTTAGTGTTGGGCAGCCCTTGAAACTGGCTGGATGACCTTCCTTTTTGCAGTTGGCACACCATACATCCAACCCAGTATTCTCCTTACGTTGGCATTGCCCGGGTTCATGATCCTCTTTACACTTGACGCACACGTACTGGCGTCCGCAGTTGGTGGCAACGTGTCCAAAACGCTGGCAGTTCCGGCACTGAACAATGTCGTCGGTCTTTAGTCGCTCCCAGTGCACCCTCTGGTTCATTATTAGAGTCTTCGTGTAGACTTCGTTAATGTCACATGTCTTCGATAGCTCTACTACAAAATTGTTATAGGTTTTCCCTTATTGATATAAAACTACTTTTAACAACTTTGCGTGTTATATAACCCCTTTCACCAATATTGTCTAAACATTTACAACAGCTGTTTTTTAAAGAATAAAACTTTATTTTTCAAGTTTTAATGACAAAAATCGAATTTTATCGAATCAATTTAATAAACGCTAATAGGGGTATATGAAAATTTTATTCATATTTATAAATATGTGCGTGTATTTATAGAATTTCCTTTTTTCTGTGAGCTACAGTTATGTATGTTATGTTTTATATAATAATTTAATATACATAGCTGATACAATGAAAAAGACAGGTTAAAATTTTTAGAGGAAATTCTTTTAATAGGTACGAATTATTTTTTGAGTGTTTTTATGGTGTTTGGCTAAACTCCTGTTTTACTTAACTATGTACAGTTAAAATAAGATCAATTAATACAAAATATTCCAAACGTCAAAAATAGTACATGACAAAAATTAAAATAAATGTTGGAAAACTCAAGTTTTTCTTTTAACTAAGTAATAATTAAAAGGGACTATGGAAATGGATACGGCCCGTTGACTTTATAAAATAAGTATGAAAATATTGTCCACCTCTGTTTCAAGTTGAAGGCAGCTTTTCGAAATATCATGGTACTGAATTGACTCTAAAGCTTTTTCAATTTCTTGTGTCGTAGAACTGATAATAAAGTTCGTCAAAAAAGTCTGCAGTTGACAGATATTTAAGAACTGTGCTCCGAAACGTTCACTGAGCTCGATGATACAGTGGACAAGAAAATGGATGTATAAATTCAATTTATAATACTGCTTTTAGGCTTTTAGTGTTTTATTTTAAATTAGTTGGTCACTCTAAAATGGAACAGAAAAAGAGACGATACTGAGAGAGTGCTTAACTTAGTATTATGTTTATAAGTTATTATTATTTATTTCATCAATGGATTTACAATCTGTTGATTACAAATGTTTACTTACTTACTTACTTAACCGGCTCCCGATCCATGGAGGGTCTCTGCCTGAGTTATTGCGGTCTTCCATCGGTTGCGATCCCTCGCGAGCTCCCTCCAGTCGTCGGGACCAAGCGCTCTTGCGTCTATAACCGCCTGGTCCCTGTAGCGGAGGTTCGGTCTTCCTCGTCGTCTCGAACCTGGGGGCTGGGATTCGAAGATTTTCTTGGCTGGAGCGTTGTTATCCATTCGCTCGATGTGACCGAGCCAGTGTAGTCGACGTGTTTTGGCTTTTTGGACTACATCCACATCTTGGTACAGCTCGTATAATTCACGATTGAATCTTCTCCTCCATTCGCCCTCTTCGCATATAGGACCAAATATCCGCCGAAGACTTTTTCTCTCGAAAGTGCCCAGTATCAATTCCCCTTTTTTACTTATCGTCCAGCACCCGGCGCCGTAGAGTAGAACTGGTAAAATTAGCGTTTTGTATAGCGTGCACTTTGTCTTTCGAGAAAGGAGTTTTGAAATTTGAACCCATTTGTTTGGCCAAACCGAAGTAGAAGCGGTTTGCTAGGGTAATTCTTCGTCGAATTTCCACTAAGGTGTCATTCGTGGGATTGATGTTCGTTCCGAGGTAGGTGAACTCCTTGACTACCTCGAAGTTACTGCTACCAACAGTGACGTTTTGTCCTAGGCGATTGACAGATGCGGCTTTGTTTGTTGATAGCATATACTTTGTTTTGTCCTCATTAACTTCAAGACCAACGCGTTTCGCCTGTTCATCAATAGCTGTGAACGCTTCTAGCACAGCACGCTTGGAGCGGCCGATGATATCGATATCGTCCGCATATCCAAGCAGTTGGGAAGACCTGTTGAAAATAGTGCCTTCCAGGTTAACACCACTCTTGCGCACTATCTGCTCCAGGACTAGGTTGAAGAAATCACATGATAGCGCATCTCCTTGTCTGAACCCTGTGCACGTTTGGAATAGCTCGGATGAGCTGTTACCCATTTGCACGTTGCACCGCGTATTTTGTAACGTCATGCGGCATAGCTGGATCAGTTTTTTCGGGATCCCGAGTTCCGACATTGCCAATAGAAGCTCTTGGCGACTTATGCTATCATATGCGGCTTTAAAGTCGATGAAAAGATGGTGGGTCTCGACTTGAAATTCGTTGGTCTTTTCCAGGATTTGCCTCAATGTGAAGATTTGGTCTATTGTTGATCTGCCTGGCCTGAAGCCACACTGGTACGTGCCGATTATAGTGTTGCAGAAAGCTTTTAGACGCTCACATAGTACGGTGGATAGGATCTTGTAGGCAACATTAAGCAGGGATATGCCCATGTAGTTTTTGCAGGACATAGGATCGCCTTTTTTGTAGATTGGGCATATGGAGCTATTTGACCAGTCGTCGGCCATGCTTTCTTCCTCCCACACTTGGTTGATGAGCTGATGCATGCACCCTATCAGGACATCTCCTCCATACTTAAAGAGTTCCGCAGGTAGGCCATCCGAGCCTGCGGATTTGTTATTCTTAAGCTTGTGTATGGCTTTCTTAACCTCTTCAGTACTGGGTAGTGGGACTGGATCTTCATTGACTGGTCTTATGCTTCTTTGCTCCCCTGTGTTTTCGTCTAAATAATGCCCATTAAGCAGCTGCTGGAAATGCTGTTTAAACACGTCTACAATTCCCTGTGCTTCGGTGACTAGGTTCCCTTCGCTGTTTCGAAGAGCTTGCGTGCCGGTCCTATAACCTGATGCCAGTTGTTTGGCTGTTCTATAGAACCGGCGGGTGTTTGTGGCGGTGCTAGACTCCTCGAGATTCCTGAGCTGAGAAGCTGCGGCTGCTCTTTCCTTTCTGCGCAGGGTTTTTTCTCCTTCCTTCTCTTTTCACGGTACTCCTCTTTTGCTGCTCTTGTTTTCCGTTGCAGCATTTGCATTCGTGCATTTTCGGTCTCCTGCTTCAATACCGCGCATTCATTATCATACCACGGGTTCTTTTTCCTAGGTGGTTGATAGCCTATGGTGGACTCGGCTACCTCCCTAATGATGTCGCGGTACTGGTTCCACTGGTTGTTGACGCTTCTGGCTGGGGGTACGGCAGAGAGTTTCCCGGTCAATTGCTCACTGTAGTCTCTGGCTTTCTCAGGTGTGCTAAGGCATACAGTATTGAATTTCTTCCTTTGGGCGGTCCTCATTTTCTTTTCGTTGGACAGTCGGGCTCTGAACTTTGTCACAACAAGAAAGTGGTCAGAGTCTACGGTTGCACCTCGGAAAGTTCGCACGTCCAAGATGTTCGACGCGTGCCTTGCGCCAATTAGCACGTGGTCGATTTGGTTGGCGGTTCGACCATCTGGAGATCGCCAGGTTGCTGTGTGTATCCTTCGCCTGGGGAACCTAGTGCTACTTATCACCGTATTCCGAGCTGCAGCAAAGTCGATTAGTCGGAAGCCGTTATCTGTTGTCATTTCGTGGAGGCTGTGCTTTCCAACTATTCCTCCAAAGATATTTTCCTTCCCGACTTTAGCATTGAAATCTCCGAGCACGACTTTGATATCGTACTCCGGACAGGCTCCGTAGGCTCCGTCCAGGAGGTCGTAAAACTTCTCCTTGTTAGATTCCTCAGCTTCATCGGTAGGGGCGTGTGCACATATTAGGCTGATGTTTTGAAAAGTAGCTTTGATGCGGATCACAGCCAGGCGATCACTAATCGGCTTAAAATCGATGACTTTTGATCTGAGTCGATTACCCACGACGAATCCGCATCCTAACATGTGCATTCTTTGATGACAGGTGGAATAAATGTCGCAATCTTTTCTTTTCGCTATTCCTGATCCTATCCATCGTATCTCCTGGATCGCGGTAATGTCTGCCTTGTACCGCGAGAGGACAGATTCAAGTTTTTGAGTAGCACCTGGTGTGTAGAGTGTCCTTACATTCCATGTGCATACTCGTAAATCGTAGTCCATTTTCGTTCCGGGTCTGGTTGCCATTTGAGGGGGGTCGTTATCCGAGGCTTCTCGCGTCTCTTTCATAACAATTAATGTTTTTTTACTGTGGCCGGGTCGTTAGCCCGACGCACTAACCTCCAATCTGTAGGGCCATGGGTTTAGTGTTGCAATTGTTTCCTTGGTCAACACTCGCACTTACAAGTTTAGCAAGTCATGACATAAAGCCAAGACCAGTATCCGGCGGTTACCAACGAGGAGGTATTGTAAGCACTTGATGTGTAGGAAAAGATACAGCTCGAAGCCCCCAGTTCCTACAGCACCCAACCAACAAATGTTTGCTTAAACTTAACAATAAGCGTGTTCTCGTGACTAGCAAGTAAAGCAAAGTAAAAAAAATTCACAAACTCTCAACTTTATTTTTATATTTAGGGATTGGCACTTATGTTTTTTCCGTCAAAAAAAAAAAAAAAAATAAACAACAAGAAAAAGAAATAATATCAAAAATAGGAAGTTCAAGAAATATTGTAAGTATACTAATAATGTTTTAATAATAATTATTATCAATGTACATAAACATATTCCTTGTCTTCAAGTTCCATTTTAGATCTTAAAGGAACTGATTGAGATGGAATCAAGCAGCGAATATGAGTATGGAGATCAAATCATCAGAATGAAATCATGTCTTCCAGAACGTGTGCATAGGTATATTTCTTGCGCCTGCTGTGTTGGAACTCTACTTCCCTAGCGCTGTTAACTGCAGCAAGGCCATGGTTTTATCCATTGACCACGATTTTCTTATTCTGTATTAGGAAGTCAAATGTCTTACATATAAACTAGAAAATCATTAACTTACTTTTTCTTTCGTTATTTTGCTTGGCATCCATCTTTTTGCTTTTTAATTTTTTGACGAATTGAACTGACAAATAAAACAAAACAAAAATCAGTTTTGCCAACATTCATCATTAAAAAAAAATCAGTTCAGCGCCCTCTTAGTTTGAAAGACTTAAATAATCATCGGAACTCGATTTTACTTCGGATAAAAAGCTAAAGTAATAGCCGGTAAGTTTTTGTTCTTGTTTTCTTTGTTAAATTTTTACTTTGCTTTACTTGCTATAGTCACGAGAACATGCCTAATACTCGTATATGATCTAGCTCAACTTAGAAGTGAAACAGATTTTGAACAATTTTTTTAAAACGCTCCTAAATGTTCTTTGTTTCATGTTATGTTATTGTTTTGTTCTTACGTAATATTATTTATTTGTTTATTTTTCATGTTTTCTTGTGTCAGTGTTAATTGTAATAGAGTTTGCCTACTAACAACTAACACTGCACTAAATGATGATCCGGTGGTATAACACAGTTCTCTGTGTTGGCAAACCATTGGTCGAAAGACGGAGCTTGCTATAAGCTTTCTTCGACCAATTCTGATAGTGTAAAAAAAAAAAAAAAAAAAAAAAACTATCACTACTCATAGAAAGATGGACTTCAAATGAAATAGAGTTATACCACGTAAGAGAACGAGTTACTGGGTTATTAAGACCTTAATTTGTTCGGTGATTGGGAACATAGGGTATGTCATTTCTGTTTCTTAGTGTTCTTTCCGGAAAGTAAAAAGAAACTATAGCTTGAAGTTCTTCCGATTTAATATTATAACATAAAATATCTTTGATAAAAAAAACGCATTGAGCTTGTCTGCGGCTTTCCAGAGTTTTCAAATCTAACAACGCACATCTTGAAAGATAATCAGGTAAATAAAATGGTGACCAGTCGACACAACAATACTCTATAATGAATAGTACGTATATATTCAGTTGTTTGAACGTATGTGGTATGCCCGATTTCATAGAACTTTTTTTTTAGAACCTGTGAATACTGAAATTCGTTTGAAATGTCAAACAAAATCTATGTTACGGTTGGGGTATTAACTAATGATTTTTTAACATTATACATACCTACCTTCGTATAGTTTTTCTTTAAATTAAAATTGAAGAATATTGTTAAAGCTAAAATTAAACAAATATAAAATCTAAACGAAAAAATGATCAAAAAAAATCTTCGATTTTGTACATATGAAAACTTAGCAAAGTATATAATTTTGCTTGGACGGGAGGGGGGCTTGAGCCCCTTAAGCCTCCCTCTGCGTACACCACTGGTAGGGATAATCGATCCCGCGTCGCTTATCTTGTATTCCAGCAGTAAAATTTATTTCGCTTCGCTGCATTCCGTCAGCCTTTCTTTTATCATTTAATTGAACGCTGATTGTTTCAAAAGTGGTATTTGTTTTTTTTTTTCATCTTTTTATTTAAACTTGATTTTGATAGGTTTTATCAAAATTTGTGTTTTTTAAAAGCTTGTGGTTCATCAAAAAAGTATGCGAAAACTTCTGTTTTTGATGTACTAGGTTTTTTACCCAAACCGATATTTTCGTGTAAACCGCGTTTTGGGCTTGCTGTGAAGACCCTTACCGAAGCGGTTTTCAAACTATTAAAACTAAGAAAAATAAAAAGAGAACATATTCACCTTGGAAGGTATTTCAAAATACTGTAAGTTTTGTTTAATATATAAGATAAATAAATGTTAATACGTCCAAAACAAATCTATCTAGGTTTTCAAGAAATCTATTTAATTAAAAACCTTTTTGCGGAGATATTCCACAATAAACCTTTTTTATGTAGTATGTAGGTACTTTATGAAGTTATGAGTAAATTATAGATAAATAATTATTTAATTCGTGTTTTTTTGGAAAGTTTTAAGTCTGATAAGCACAAAATAAATGCTGGTATGCCTCAAGGCTCCGTTTTATCTCTAACTCTCTTCCTTATCTTTATCAAGCATCTTTTGTCTGTATCTACTAATCCACTATATTGTTTTACTGACGACAGTTCCATCAGCTTTTCATATTCGTTTCCAGATCCTCATCCTTCTTCTTCGGAAGTGCCTCTGAAACGACAGCGTATGATAAGCTTATTAAATTTCGATCTTGACACCATTTTAGAATGGGGGAATCCGGGAATGTAGCCAAAGCTGTCTTTAGTCCGTAAAGCGTAATATTCCACCCCAGTCATCATCCATGGATGGCACTTGTATTGAGGAAACCAAAAAGCTTTCCGTTCTCGGTATATGTATTACTGATCATCTTTTGTGGCATGATCACATATTTGATATTGCAAAAAATGCGGCGAAATGCTTAGATTTCAGCAGAAGATGTAAGCAGTTGTTTCCCCTTTTGATCTTTCTAAAATTAATAAGGTTATATTCGGACTAAGCTTGAGTATAACTGCCATATCTGGCCAGGTGCTCCTAAAACTCACCCACACCTCTTAGACAGAATCCAAAATAGAGCCATTAGACTAGTTGGAGGCAGTTTTATTCACTCGAACACCGTCGTAATGTCTATTGTCTTACTTTGTTTTACTTTGTCTTACTTTTTTTTTAGTGCACTGCATTCCGCCCTTGAAACGATTTCGTCGTAATACTCGTATTGCTTAGAATGCTAATCAGTTTACCCTTGAGCCTTATTTTAGGCCGTACTATTCGAATGTGGAATACTTTACCCTACTCGATTTGTCCCGCTCAGTGTAATGTACAAGCATTTAAAGCCAAAGTGCATAGGCATCTTCTTTTAAATCCCTTCCTCATTTCCTAACTGCTCACGCTGTGGTATTTAAATCATTATAAGGGTATTCATACCCCCTTGATGGAGCAGTAATTATAAAAAAAAAACACGATTATGGAATAATTTACCAGGCACGGATTTACCTTGCCATTTCAATTTGAAAATCAATCGTAATCCCTATGTTCATCTACAACTCCTTTCTTCCCTCCGCCCTTTTACATATATTCGGCATTACTCGCGCGCTGTGTTTGACCTTATAAGGGTCTCAATAAATCCTTGGGTTGAGTTCAATAAAAAAATATTTTATTTATTTAATGTACAATAACTTTTTTACTGTGTTCGATTTTACGACTCTATTTAGGCTCACTTTCTATAAAAAGCAATGCTTATCAATCAATCTAATATATTCATGAATGAACAACTTGATATGGATAAAATATTCATATTACAAAAATTGAAAACGAAGTAAAATAATGCACTATACAAATATGTAACTCACGTGTGAATTATAAAAAAAAAGCCGCACTTCACGAATTTCAAATGTCTTACTTTGCTCTTATTTCAAACAAAATTCTGCCCATCAGCCCCTGTTGTTAACAATGATTCGACAAACCAAATTCTTCTTAAATAAAACGTTCCCATCACAAATTCGATATGACTAATTTCTAATAATTCCGCGCATATTTCAGAAATCTCCAGGAATTCGCTTAATTTCCAGTCTAAATCAATTAACTCAACATTCAAAGAAATAAAATAAAACTTATATCCTTCGGTTTCACAGAAATTCAAACTTTTCCTCATCACCTCGACTATTGAATAAAAATGTTTATATAACCAAGGGGGGTTTTTCCAATCCTCCAAGCCGATGCGATATAGACAAAGTCGTCACCTTCACTTCGCACACAACTTTATAGCACCGATTCGTAATGAATTCTTTTGACCTCCTTTCAGATTTAATCGAGTACTGGGAGTTTCAGTTACTTCTCTTTTGCCAGACAACCGACATCGACAGTACGAAATTTCTTGCTTATATACCTGATGCGGAGGTGGAGCTCATTTATTAGCTTTTCGCTTTATTATTTTCCTATCGCCTTCCTTATTATCTGATTCGAATACCAATTTGACCTCTCTAATTAATGTGCAGGAAAAGTTTTGCCATTTTTTCTCTGCTTGTGTTAAAGGACTTCATAAGGAAATGTTACAGATTCGTTCGAGAATTCTCGTCGGGAATTTAAAAGAAATTCTCCCTAATTGGTATTGAACAGATTATTTCTGGAAATAACTAAATGATAATACTCTACAGTTTCTTCTAACTGGGGCCCAGCAACTAAGTGCGACGCAGTCTGAAACTTAACTTTTAATGGCTGGTCTTTGGTTGGTACTTTCTGTTTTATTTGTATGCGGGGGCGAATGGGCTTGGGCATCTTGTCTTGATTACAGGTTATTGATAAATACAAAAAAAAAAACAACCGAACATGATCTAAATCTAATAAGAAAGTGAAACGGACTATGTCATGTCTACGAGGAGGGAGTGCTTAACTTTTGGAAAAATTAAGTCTTAGAAAAGCATGTCTGGGGATGTCAGGGGATGTAAGGGAAGGACCAAACTAATAACAAGCCTTATTGCCCAATCGCGACGATTGAAACGACGTAGTCAATATTTGAGCTTGTTATCTTTGTTGAATAAATATTTTAAAATAATCCAAAGTCAGCTTTAATGTTGGACCTATGGAAATGAATCTGTTTCTTATTCTAATCAAATATACTTAGTTATAATGTTATTCTCTGAAATGTGAGTGAAATGAAAGATTTATTCGGTTCAAGGGAATGAGTTTATTTTGAGGGCACATTACTTGGATTCTATGATGAATTTCATCTCGAATATTTGTGTTTCCTTTCTGAAAATTCTTGACAAGACTTAGCTATATGTACCTAAGATAAAGACGTTATCGGCTTTTGATATTGTTTTCTGTTAACATTAAATGTATTTAAGGAATGTATGTTATTCACCTAGATTATGTACAATAGATAAAATGTATCTTCTGCCGAATAAATTAGTTCTCTATTTATTGATATTCCAAATAAATTTCTAAATTGATTGTCTGCAAGATAAAGATAATTACTGAAAGTCACATAGTTTCCTTGAATAATCAAATTGTTGAGAGGCGTACCTTAAATTCCAAGAAGAATTATTAGACTTTACCAATATACTCAGTCTTATCATAGGTTTCATCAAAATCGAAAATGTTCTACAAATGAAGAACAAACTATCACAGAATCCTTTCGTAGCACATTTGCAGTGAAAAATCTGATACGAAATCGTAATTCTTGGAATTCGGTATTACAGAATCCAAATGAAACGAAAATGTTTCATCCTTTTCTATGAAATTCCTATCGTAGCCAAACTGGAATAGTGTATTTTAGCGGAAAATGATGAGTAGCTAGTTTTCAAGGATTTTTAATTAAAACAAATCAATACTTTCATAAAGTTGTCAGTTTGATGATCCGTTTTTATAATCAAGGGATTGTGACTTTCATGTATTGAAACGTTTGATAATCCTATGTCATTCAAGCCCCTTAAGGGTGTTGATGAGTTTCAGCTAGCTATAGCCTGAAATGTCGGAGGGTACTAATTTATTGAAGAAATGAAGTATATCACATAATCACCTAGTTGAGGAGAGGTAGATGCCCTTTAAGGCCGTGATCCTTTTCTTTACTGTCTGTTTGGTTGGTCAGGATTGCTGAATAACTCGAGAGGCGTATCCAGAAAAAAATTTTGGGAGGGGGCACCAGAATAATTTTTCCATAATTTTATTTTACTTTTTATTTTTTTGCAGTCCTTTTAAGTTAGTAAAATAATTAAATCAAATTAAAAAAAAATATGGTTAACAGGTTTTGAAGGGAAAAGTACGAAACATTTTTCTCTCTCCTCTTTAGTCGAGAGTGAAACTCAGTGCTGCCTGCTGCGGTGCTGTTGAAAGTACTATAGTAGCATTTTACTGCTCTCGTTATGAATTATTCGAACGAAATGTTTGGTCAGTGTGTACTGACAAATATTATTAACTGCGAATAACTTTTTTTTGTTTTTTGTTGAATATTTAAAATGCTTATGTTTTTGTACCTTTGTTATGTTATGTTATTTTTTTAAGTTAAAATCACGCATTGTATAAGTTTTGTGCTTATTTTCTTTAGACGTTTTATTAACAATAATTATTATTTTGAATGCATAATATTAATCTAAAGAATTCCGAACGATTTATCGAATTATATGGATTGACTCAAAAATTGGTCGATAAATACAAAATTCCGAAAAAAGTTACCCCCACCCTAACTCAAACTAACCCATTCTCCGTTGGTGATGCTCCTACAAGAAACACGTGTATCGTTCACTCATTTTCTTTCGTTCTTTCATTGTCGTCCGTGACCCTTTTTATGTCTTTTGACTGTGGTTGAAGGCAACTTCTAATACATATGCGCTTTAAATTTCTCATTTTTTTTAATTTGATAATTTACATCTCTGTACCGGCACTTTATATTTCAAAGGAATTTGATAGAATTTAGCATCAAGCTCTTTTATCCAAAATACGTGCATTTGGTATCGACGAATCTCTCCTTCGATGGATTAGAAACAACCTTTCCAACCGCTCAATACAAGTTGTATTGGATGGTTTTAAGTCTGAAATTTATTAAATAAATGCTGGTGTGCCCCAGGGCTCCGTTTTGTCTCCTACACTTTTTCTTATAATCATAAATGATCTTTTGTCTGAAACTTCTACGAGTAATTCACTAAATTGTTTCACAAACGACAGCTTTTCATTTTCGTTCTAAGATTCACATCCTTGTCCTTCGGATGTAGACCTTCAATAGCAACGTATGATTAGCTCATTAAATTCTGATCTTAACAGGATTTTCAAATGGAGAATCATAAGCATAAGCCGTATAGAATTGAATGCTTCAAGAATTCAATGCTGTCTGCTGTCGCTTGAGCGAAAGCCTCCCCCGGTGTCACTTTCCATGGGTGGCACTTGCATTGAGGAAACTGAACAGCTTTCAGTTCTTGGTATTTGCCTCACAGACCATCTTTTGTGGAGTGATCACATATTTGAAGTCGCCAAAAACGCTGCTAGGTATTTAGGGTTTCTTCGTGTCGATGCAAAAAGTTTTGTATCCCATCTGATCTGGCTGTAATCTATAAAGCCTATATTCGTCCAAGGCTTGAGTAGAATTCGCGTATCCTCTAATAACCCACTTTATGATTGTATATAATTCAAAAAGGGCTTTAAAAATGATAGTTGATAGAAATATGACAGCCGTAATGTTTCTTGTCTTACCTTTATTTCTATAAACAGTTTTCTAGCGAAATAGCCAGTTGCACACCACCACTCAAACAATGCGATTTCAGACTTACTGTTAAGTACAGAGATTCTTTTTTTAGCCGCACTGCACGAATGTGGAATGCTTTAACCGTCTTAACATTTCCGACTCTTTTTTTTAAATTGTTGTGAATAAAATTTTTTTTTAATTCATAAGTCACCCACTAGCTTCTAATTTAAAGCCAAGCTTAAGCTAAAAAGTGACTTACGCTTTTGCAACTCTGTACCAAACCATCCGAATGAAAACATAATATTTCATCCTTTTCTACGGCACCTTATTCCAATCGTAGCCAAAGTACAATTGCTTATATGAACGGGAAATGATGACATTTTTATACAGAAAGTTAAAAAACAATGCATATCAAAAAAATATTTTTCGGATTTTTGAAAAGATTTTTTTTTTTAAATTTGAAATCTCAAAAACGAGTCGATGATTTTTTTTTGTTCTCTATATTGATTTTATAAAGGGTGGTTAAATTTTAAGGGCCGATGTTGATTTTGAATAAAACACAAATTGGGTTGGTTGGCACGATATCCCGCTTTTTATAATCCCGTTTTTTAAATCCCGTTTTTATAATCCCGTTTTTTATAATCCTGTTTTTTATAATCCCGCTTTTTTAAAATCCCGCTTTTTATAATCCCGCTTTTTAAAATCCTGTCTCTTAAAATCCCGTTTTTTGTAATCCCCTTTCTGGGCACACTATAGGATTTGGGGTAGGTGCTAGGTTGGGTATATGCAAAGATTCTGTAGCATTTAGAGAATCTGGAAAATAACCAACATAAAATCAATAAGTTTCAGCTACATATTCTAAAAAACGGGATAAGCTGGATTTGGCGGGATTTTAAAAAGCGGGATTATAATAAATCGGGATTTTGAACAAGCGGGAATTTAGAAAAAGGGATTTTAAAAAAGCAGTATTTTAGCAGACGGGATTTTAAAACTTTTTTTCGGGATTTTAGAAAAGCGGGATTCCGATACGCTCCCACACAATTTTTTTAAGAAATTACTGTCATTTCTAATTTTTTTGTGATAATATGGTATGGTCCAATTATGTATGGAACAAAATATCGGCCAAATGGCCGCCGCGACCTCGGCGGCACACCTCCATCCGATGGTCCAAATTTTCGATGACGTTGAGGCTAACTGAGGTTCTATGCCGTTAATGTGCCGACTTATCTCATCCTTTAGCTCTTGAATCGGTACTGGCTTATCGACGTATACCTGTTCTTTCAAATAACCCTAAAGAAAGAAGTCCAACGGTGTCAAATCACATGATCTTGGCGGCCAATTGATGACATGGCCACCACGTGAGATAAAACGGCCATTGAATTTGTCGAGCAAAAGAGCCATTGTTTCGTTAGCTGTGTGGCAAGTGGCACCGTCCTGTTGAAACCACACATCGTCCACATCCATATCTTCCAATTCCTGTCATAAAAAGTTTGTTATCATCTCACGATAGCGAACACCATTCACAGTAACTGCCTGACCGGCCTCATTTTGGAAAGAATACGGCCCGATTATGCCCCCAGCCCATAAACCGCACCAACCAGTCACTCTTTGTGGGTGCATTTGTTTTTCGACAATCACTCTTGGATTATCATTCGCCCAAATGCGGCAATTCAGCTTATTGACGAATCCACTGAGATGAAAATGTGCCTCATCACTGAAGATGATTTTCTTTGAAAATTGATCATCTACTGTTGCCATTTCTTGCCACTATTCTGACCATTGACGATCCTTGAAATGGTGAAGAGGCTTTAGTTCTTGAGTCAATTGCACCTTGTAAGCGTGTAAATGCAAGTCTTTATGCATAATGTTCATCAACGACGAGCGTGAGAGGTGCAATTGTTGGGCACGACGATGAGTTGAGGTGGACGGCTCTTCAGCCACACTATCGCGAACAGCAGCAATATTTTCTGCAGTACGAGCTGTACGAGCATGCACTGGTGTTTTCACATCTCCTACAGACCCGGTTTGCTCAATTTTTTGCACGATTTTTCCGATTGTACACACATTTGGACGATTAAATTGACCGAAAAAATCACGAAGTGCACGATATGCATTTTGATTTGAACGTCTATTTTCATAATAAACCTGAATAACTTTAACGCGTTGCTCGATGGTGTATCTTTCCATGGTTTAAATTAAGTTAGTCTGAAATTGAGAAATGTCAAATGAAATGCAGAAAAAAACTTGACGTTTAGGTGTGGTATGGTTCACATTCAACATCGGCTTTTAAAATTTAACCACCCTTAAATACATGAGACATAAACGACTTTCTTTTAATCTGACGATAATCTTCGAACGAACCCTTTTCTTAAGTATTTATTTTTAATTGATTCCAACAGTCAGTGTACTGACTTTGTCTATGTTTTCTTACCCTATCATCCATTTATGTCCATTTTATGTAAAAACAAACGTTCGCAAGACAGCCAACTGGGGCCGATCATTTTCATTCTGATAATAAATAACGCCTAAATACTCGAATGTTATTAAATATTTATAACTAAACATTAAGAATTCTTAGAGTTATTTCTTGTATTAATGATACCTTACATTTGCAGAAAAATTTGAACAATTAAATGCCAAAGGAACAATTTGGAACTTAAACTTCGAAAATGGCAAGCAATCACGTTTTTTCTGTAAACACCATCGCTCAACACCCCGCGACTACAACATTAATGAAGCATTGTTTTCAGAGTAACCACCATTTGGGATCGACGAGTTTTCTGCGATAGTGACCTCAACTCCAGATCTCATTATAAAAACATTGTAGCTAGGGCTAATTCAGGTGACGGTTTCATCAAGCGTTGGTCAAAGAATTTTTCAGACCCTTTCATTACCAAATCTCTCCATACAAGCTTGGTGTCCTTATCACATTGTTTCATATTAAGAGAATTCAAGTAATTCAGTGTCGATTCCTACGATTCCTATCAAAGGACTTCCTATGGTCACAACAACAATCACAACTTGCTCACATATCATGATCGGTTGCATTTCATTAGCTTACTATCACCAGTAAATCCAAAACTTGCTATTCGAGTTCAAACCCGATTAAACTAAAAATTTTGAAAAAAGCAAAAAAAAAAAAATAAAATCGAGAAAAAGTTCCTTCTGAACAGCGTTAATATAATTTATTTGCTGAAATACAATTCATTTAATTTTAAGCTTAGGCTCTTTTAAAATAAAATGCACGACTGGGTCGCACGAACTTGCTCCTATGTAATAGACTAGGAATTTTAAAAACGAATCTTATTAGAGAAAACTGTTCATAAGAATAAAATTAATTTTTTAAATTCTTTTAGAGACAAAAACAGAATGCTATGCAATATGAATTTATGCAAGAACAAAAATTATAAGTTCTTGTAGTGGTTTCTTAAAAAAAAGCTTTTATATGCAAAATTTTGGTATGCTTACTTTAAGTTTTTATTACTGTACGAATGAAAATTAAATTTCCAAAAAAAAAATATTGCACCGTTTTTGAAATATAGAATTTTTCAAAAAAAAATGATTTTTTTTTTCAAAAATTCAAAAAATCTTCTTTTTTTTTAAGTTTTGAAATGCAATGGATTTAAGACTTTTTAGAAGCATCTCTACAAAAAATTTCATTAAAATCCGTCATGTCGATAATGAGTAATTCAAAATTTAAAAAAAATAGTTCTATGGTAGTTACAAGCTGTAATATCTTAATTTCAATTTTTTTTTATTAAATTATAGATCGTTAAAATTAATTCAAACAAAAAAATATTTATCAAAATTCTAGGCTCCGTTTTCGAGAAAAATACGATTTTTGAAAGTCATATTTTGACATTTGTATGGTGGGTACCTTTATTTCTAGGTAAAATAAAACTTTTTTTCATACATTTTGTAGACTATGTTGATAAACTTTTATTTATAAATTTTGAAACAAATCTAATATAAGGTTTTCGAAATATTGTGTTTTAAAAAAAAAAAATTTGAAATTTTTTTTAAAAATCCAAAAGAAATTTTTTTGAAAATTTGAATACATAATTCTATTTAAATTTTTGGGGAGCTTTAGCAATAAAAATGATCAAAATCCGTTGTATCGTTTTTGAGAAAATCAAAAACTAAAAAATAGTTCTTTGGGGGGTACCCTCAATAAACATTTTTCGGAAAAATTCTTTCATTCAGAACCTACCTTTAACTAAATAAAATTTTTTTTTTATCTTTTTTTTTCAAATCTGTCGAGCAGTTTTTGAGAAAAAAAATATTTACAAAATTTCGAAAAAAATTCGTATTGCAGGTACCGTTATTTTTGGTCTTAAAAAAAAAAGAAAAAAACGTGTGTGGGGGAAATTAAAAATGATATCTACCAAGTTTGAAGAAAATCGGCCGAGCCGTAGTCGAACCGACAGACAGATCGACAGACAGACAGAATTGCGAGACCCACTTTGTTAGTCTTCGCTATCATTGTAATGTCAACTTTGATCAAAATCTCGAGTTCGATTTTTTTACGAATGCATAACTTGCCTTATAGTACCTATAAGTCGCAAGTAAAAAGTATAAGGCCACTTAACTTATTAAATCTTCAGCTCATCAGTGCGTCGGTTGATATTAAAATATTAAAATTCACTCGAACCGTTTTTCGATTTAAAAATGCTGGCTAAAGTATATCAAAGGTTGATGGAACCATGGTTGCCCTCAAATTCGCCGAAATTTTACAGTCGAAACGAAATAAAATAAAATCCATGACCAGGTCGCACGAACTTGCGCTTAAAAGACTAAGAATTTCAAAAATGAATGCTATTAGAGAAAAACTGTTCATAAGCATAAAATTTATTTTTTAAATAACTAAAACAACTCCTTTAGTAGTTGGAGCTAAACACAAAATGCCATGTGATTCAAGCAAATATTAGCTTATGCAAGAACAAAATTATAATTCGTTGTAGTGTTTTCTTAAAAAAATAAGCTTTTATATAAAAAATTTTTAAAACATTTTTAAGAAAAAATTTTGGTAGGCCAATTTTAAGGTTTTATTATTGTTCGAATAAAAATTAAATTTACAAAAAAAACATATTGAGCTGTTTTCGAGATATTGAACTTTCAAAAAAAAAATATATATATATTTTTTCTTAAAGCTTTGAAATGCAATGTTTTTCAAACTTTTTAGAAGCTTCTCTTTAAAGAATTTTATTGAAATCCACTATACCAATAATGAGAAATTCAATATTTTAAAAAATCGTTCTATGGTAGGTACAGTCAGTAATATCTTGTTTTCAAAAATTTTTTTATTAAATTATAGATCTTAAAATTTAATGCAAATAAAATAAAATGCATTACTGGATCGCACGAACTTGCTCTTATGTAAAAGTACTTTGGAATTTTAAATACTTTTTATAAATATAAAATATGGATTTAATGAGATAAAAATGTTCAAATGCATAGAATTGCCGTCTGATCTCCGGAAAAGTATTTACGCAAATAAAGTTTAAAAATCGTTTTATTAAATTAATTTTTTATATTACAAATTTCTCTAAAGTTTTTCTAGAACGAAATTTGGGATGTCAATTTTAAGTGCTTAGTTATATAGATTTTAGGAAATAATTTCAAAAAATAATCGTTCACACGTGGTCAAAATATTAATTTTTCAAAAAATTATTTTTTTTTTCAAAAAACAAAAAAAAATATTTTTTTAAATATTTTTATATACAATATTATTTTAAACTTAAGGGAGCTCCTAGTGAAAATTTTTAGTTGAAATTATTAGAACCGTTCATAAGAAATTCGAAAATCAAAAAAACGGTTCTAGGACCATTAATAACATTTTGCCCCAAAATTTTGTTTTACAAAAATGTAATCCATGTCCATAATATCGCACTTCATTTTTTTATCAAAATCGTTAGAGCCGTTTTCGAGATAAATAAGATTTTGCAATACGAGGGTATGGGGGGTACCGTTAGTTTTGGAGCTAAAAAAAAAATTTCAATTTTTCCTCTAGGGAATCACCCAAGACCCTTAACTACCGAGATTTTGAAGAAAATAGGTCTAGTGACTTAGGCTCTAGATCGGGGTACTGACATAAAGACATACAGACGAAATTGTCGGACCCACTTTATTCGTCTTCGCTATCATCGCAATGTCAACTTTGATCAAAATCTCCAGTTTGATTTTTTTTTTCAAATGCAGAACTTGCCCTATAGTACCTATGTATATCACAAGTAAAAAATTTAAGCAAAATTCTCAGAACCGTTTTCGAGAAAAATACGGTGTTCGAAAACCATTTTTTAACATTTGTATGTGGGGACCGTTAGTTTTCGGTAAAATACATTTTTTTTTAAATCTTATAAATTATATTAAGAACCATTTATCTAGTTCTAAGAAATTCGGGGTTTTCGAAATATTGAATATATTTAAAAATCCAAAAACAAATTTTTGAAAATTTGAATACACAATAATATTGAGAAAATCAAAAACAAAAAAAAATGGTTCCAGGCTGGGTACTAAAATGGATGGAGAATGGTTTTGCAAAACTCATTTTAAGATATTAAATCCGCTTTACAGCATGAACAGGACTAAATTTCCAATTAGGGATGGGTAAGTTTTGACAATCCATGACGGTCATAATTGTGATCTGTTCTCAGTGTTCCTGTTCTTACTCGTAACGACTACTTCATCAAAAAACACGGATCATAAGCAACCCCACCGTGTGTTCGCTGACTGGGTTCAAGAGCATGTTGGAAGCGGACCCCAATTTGTTCTTCTTTCAACGATTCAAAAATGCTCCGTCAGTTGTATCCGTAATTTATACGTTTTTGTTAAGAAAATCACCGAGATAATAAATCTTCTCACTTGTCTGTTATTATTCAATAAAATAAGAAAAATTACCGTAATTTATTAAGTCTACAAAGTTATGTCCTTGAAGTCAAAAGCTTCAATATAATTTGAAGAAGGTATCATCCACATTCAAAAAAAGGTATTCTAACTTCAAGTAGGTACTACAATACAAATGAAAAATTGTTCCCGAACACTCTGTCTCGTCTCAGGTGTATTATCCGCTTAGCTTCATATCCCTAATCGTTTTACATCTACGAATATATGCAAAATCCTATAACGAAAACAAAAAATATGTCCTGCGAAGACTCGTTCCAACCACTGAATCTCGTGTAAAAAAAAAAAAAAACTCAAATGTTAACCTAAATGTTGCGTAGCATGATGCCATCAATCGAAGGTTTCAGGTCATATATTTCTGGTGCTCATGTTAAAATTATAAGAAGCATTCTTCTAAGAAGAGTATTACTCGTATTCCATTACATATGACAACGGTATTAGATTAGAAAGTTAATAGAAAGAATCCCCCAGCTAAGGGTCCACATTTTTTTTTTGTTTTTACAGCTTTTCACTGTTGTGTGCCTTTATTTAGGCCCAGAGCAACATTGTTCGTTCTCAGCTTGGAAAACGAAAAATAGCGCGGAGACTTTTTAAACTTGATTTTTGTAAATAGCTTCAGGTATTAGGAATTTAACTCTCTTGAGAGTGCTTAAGTGCTAATATTTCTAAAAGCAAAAGAAGGAGTTCGGGGATTTAAGGAAACATGAAATTGGAGGTGGTGAAGTAAATAAAATGAAAAAAATTGTATTCTTATAGATTGGTGTTATACCATCTGTGATTTAAAAAAAAAGACAAGATCCCATCGTGTATGCTTTATGCTCTGTGAACCGATACTCAATTTAACTTCAGCGTTTTTTGTCTTTTCTTTTCGTGGCTGACAGTAAATGTTATGATTGGTCCTAATGTCACTCACTTTCTACAGAGTCATCCAACACAAGGTCTCATTTCGAGTCAGTAGAAAAACGCAACGCAACTTTTAATATACATAATTTAAAAAACAAATCAAAATAATAATTGAACAATAGTCATTCTTGTGACGCAATTTTTCATCTAACAAATTATTACAGGTGTATTTCGGGGATAAGAATATTATATTGAATATTGATTATTTTTTAAAGATTTTTTAAGAAGATTCTGTACGAACAATTTCATTGAAATCCGTTATGCCTATAATGCGAAAATTTGTTCTTCAGTAATGTAATTTTTTATTAAATTATTGAATTATAGAATTTAGCGAAAGAAAACCAGAAAAATATCATTTTCGAAAATCTTTTTTTAACATTTGTATGGTGCGAGTCGTTATTTTTTTTTTAAATAAAAAAACTTTTTTATTATATCTTGTAGATAATTTTCAAACCATTAGAATGTTCAAGTTACAAAAAAATCGGGCTTTCGGCTTTCAAAATATTAAATTTTCAAAAAAAAAAAAAATTTAAATTTTATTCAAAAAAAAAGAGAAAAGAGAAATCAAAATCTATTAAAAAATAAAAAGTGGGAGGTACCATTATTAAACATTTTTCGAAACATTTTTTTTAATCATATAAAGCTTTAATAAGTAGTTCTTAAGAAAAAAAATATTTTCTAAAATGTCGATTTTTTTTAGTCTTAAATAAAAAAAGAAAAAAAACTTGATTTCGAGGACTTTTTTTGATAAAGTAAGTTTTTTCATATACAATTTTTAATTGGGACTAACATTACATTACATTACATATTCCACTACTCTGTAGATAAATCTACGAAGTAGAGACACTGAAAGCACTGGTAACTCAGACCATCGGCTTATACAATACAACAGAGAGAGACATACAGAAAGAAAGAACAACAGAAGAAACACATGTCAACAGCACACAGGTTATATTTGAACGGTCCACCATCCAAGTACTAACCGTGCGCAACGATGCTTGATTTCGCTGATCGATGGGAAGCGATGCTTTCATCACAGCCAAGACCGTTGACTTACTTGGGACTTATAGGTACTATAAGACAACTTATGCATTCGTTAACAAAAATCGAACTTGAGATTTTGATCAAAGTTAACATTACAATGATAGCGAAGAATAAAACAGTGGGTCTCGCAATTCCGTCTGTCTGTTCGACTACATCCTAAGCAGCTTAGCCGATTTTCTTTAAACTTGGTAGATATAATTTTTAATTTTTTCTCCCACACGTTTTTTTCTTTTTTTAAGACCAAAAATAACAGTACCTGCCATACGAATTTTTTTTGATAATTTGTAAAATTTTTTTTTCTCAAAAACTGTTCCACGGATTTAAAAAAAAAAATACAAAAAAAAATTCATTTAGTTAAAGCTAGGTAGTGGTTGAAAAAAAATTTTCCGAAAAATGGTTATTGAGGGTACCCCCCAAAGAACCATTTTTTGTTTTTGATTTTCTCAAAAACGTTACACCCGATTTTGATCATTTATTTGCCAAAGGTTCCCACAAACTTGAATAAAATTGTGTATTAAAATTTTGAAATTTTTCTTTTTGATTTTAAAAAAAAAATTTCAATTTTTTTTTTCAAAATTCAATATTTCGAAAACTTCACTCTAGATTTTTTTTAACTTGATAAATAAAAGTTTCTCAATATAATCTACAAGATGTGAGAAAAAAAATTATTTTACCTAAAAATAAATATACCCACCATACAAAAAAATGGTTTTCAAAAATCGTATTTTGCTTGAAAACAGCGCCTAGAATTTTGATAAAATTTTTTCTTTCAAATAATTCTTACGGTATTTAATTTAATAAAAAAAAATTGAAATTAAGACATAACAAATTTTAATGAATTTGTTTATGGAGATGTTTCTAAAAAGTTTAAGAAACATTGCATTTTGAATTTGAATTTTTGGAAAAAAAACAATTTTTTTTTTTTGAAAACGGCTCAATATCTTTTTTGGAAATTTAATTTTTATAAGTACAATAATAAAAACTTAAAGTTAGCCTACCAAATTTTTTTTTTTAAATTTTTTTATACAAAAGCTCATTTTTTTTAGAAACCACTACAACGACTTATAATTTTTGTTCTTGCATAAATTCGTATTTGCATAGCACTCTGTTTTTGTCTCTTACAACTAAAAGAATTTAAAAAGTTAATTTTATCCTTGAACAGTTTTCTCTAACAACATTCGTTTTTAAAATTCCTAGTCTATTACATAGGAGCAAGTTCTTGCGACCCAGTCGTGTATTTTATTTTTTTAACTTTTCTTAAAAAATTGGCCTACTTATTTAAGTATTTATCAATACATTCCGTAGTACCCCTTGGCATAATGGTTATAGTGCGTTGGTCTGTCATGCGGAAGGTCTAGAATTCGATTCTCAGCTGATACAAGAAAGTTTTTTTTTTCAGGGATGTACTGCCTCTTGCGAAGAATTGACAAATCCTCCAAGAGTATCTCTAGTCATGGTAAGTGCTGCTCATTAGCCGTTCGGAATCGGGAGAAAATTGTAGGTCCCCTCCGTTCCTAATAACACGCACACAGGAATGGTTGAGAGTTGTAAGTCACTAGTTCTTGGTTCACTCCGAGCTGTTGCACCACCAAATTTTAATTTTTAATTTTTTTTTTGATTTTGAAAAGTTCTCTTATTTGGATTTTCAAACATTGACATGTGATTACGGCCATATTGTTGAAGTTACATTAACTTGGTTGTCAATTAGTTTTTATTTAATGTATGAAAGTGCTCGACCAATATTTCGCGCACTTCGCTTATTTTATTGTTACTATTATCTTCCTACGGAGAAAACTATTCGCAATACCCTTACGTCAACGAATCGCAATATCCTTCGAAAATAACACCACTGTCCATGAGAGTGTGCAGGAGAATCCGAGGCAATTAAATCCGCACCTTGCACAAGAACTCGGCATTTCACACACCACAACTTGGCGAATTATCCGTTATGACTTGAGCTTACACCCGCACAGACTTTTACAAACCCTGGCGCTCAGAATTAACGACCATGGAGAACGACGTGTGATCGCAAACTGGGCTTTGGAGCAGTTTGAATTTAAACCCAATTTCGCCCGAAAAATCTTATTCAGTGACGAAACCCATTTCTGGATGAATGGGTTAGTCAACAAACAAAGTTGTCAAATTTGTGAAGATCTGGATCCACACGAGATCTAGCAAAAATCACGTATTGGATTTTGGGCTATCGTGATCATCGATCCAAACTTGTTTGAGAATAATAGTTGGCCGCGCCATCCCCGTCAATAGCGAGTGCTATTAGTCGATGTGGACACCGATGACATGTGGCTTAAACAGGGCACCGCTAATTGGCACAAAGAACATGGCTATCTGACAGTGCGACCGAAGGCATCTTTTTGCGGCATCTTTTTGAGTTAGGGGTTTTTTGCCATCAGGTTGTCTAATGGAGACCCCTACGAGATGAAAAATGTTTGTAGTACGGTCTCTTGCCTCAAACCCCCCCCCCCCCCCCATAATCTCAATCTGAATGTGGCTGCTAAGTTAACGTAGTCACGCATCGTTAAGATATGCTAGTGGATACTTCCATCAAACCCGTGTAAAAGTTTTTATTTCCAAGCAAATTTATTGCAATAAAATGGATTCAACAGCTGCAGGTGCGTAAAATAAGTTTAAGAATTTCTGAATAAAAATTCCTAAATAGTAAATTGTTAGACAGTGTATGTCAACACTATTTATTTACTTGAAAAAAAAAATATATATTTGTTTGAGTGAAAACTTTTTTTTCTTGCTATTTCTTGTTCTCAAAGCTATTTAAGATAATTAATAAAAGTATTGTGTACCAAATAAAATAAAATTCAGCTGCTTGTAGCTGCCCGTTGAGTTTTTTTGTGCATTAAGTTACTAGTACGGTCTAGAAATCCAAAAAACGCACGATTTTTGGGAATTTTTTTCTTTGAAACTTTATTTATTATAGATAATAACATAATTTTTTTTTAAATAATGAATACATGCGTCAAGAATACAAATTTTGTGAAATTTTTGAATTTTGGCCGAATTATAGAGGGCCAAACGTCGACTCATAAAAAAATACATTGTCCCATGGCGGACAGTTAATCTCAGGATTGGCTGGACTGAAACAAAAAAACAAAGTGGGTTATTTAAAGGAAGGTTTCTTATGAGATAATTTACCAAAATTTGTTCTAAAAGTAAAAAAAAAAAAAACAAAAAATGTCAAGCTTTGAAAAAATAATTTTTTTTTCTTGGAAATTTTTTCGGCCATTTTTCGCTCGCCATTTTTTTGTTCATAACTTTTTGGTCAAATTGTGGTAAATTGTCTTAGAAGACATAAAAACAATCAAGTTGCAACAAGTTTTTTGAAAATCGGTTCAGTACATCCGGAGATTAACTGCCCGCAATGGGACAATGTTTTTATTGATGAGTCAACTTTGTCGCCCTCTATAATTCGGAAAATAAAAACAGAAAAAAAATGTTCTTCTACTCTTGACGCATGTATTCATTATTAAAAAAAAAAAAATTATGTTATTATCTAATAAAGTTTCCGAGAAAAAATTCCCAAAAATCGTGCGTTTTTTGGCGTTCTAGACCGTACTAGCACCTTAATTTACAACAATATCTCTGGTGTTGTATGCCCACGTTAGTTCACAAACTTTTAATTCATGGCCCCGAAATAATAAAATATTCAGTGTTACCTATTTGTCAAATGGCGGAAGATGCACAAGAAGCATGTAATAATTTTTTTAAATCCATCAAGCTAATTTCGCAGGAAACCATGATCGTCAAAAGCCAATGGAGGATGTTTTTAAAAGATTCCTAATAGCATCTGATCCATTAATATCTAGTTGTCGAGAATTACCTCTAAAACCACTTAAAAAATCTTTGTCTGAGGACTGTATCAATTTGTCAGCACCTCCACCTGTGAATAATAATCAAACAGAAGATGAACAACAATCTTTTGACAGCTCTTCCGCTTCTGAAACAGATACAGTTGTAGATGATTGTGACTGTTACGAGATGGGCAATGAAAATTTTTTCATGTAAATATCGGATAAACTTATATATCTATTGTTTGCTCATATTGCATTTTGTATTTCTAAATTTATGATTTATAAATTACTGTGTTCGATTTCAATAAAAAAAAATATATAAATAACTTGTTTCCATTTTTTTTGTTATATGTATAATATTGCTATATAGCATTCCACCATTTTGAATTTGTTCATTTTTAATAAATTTTCAAGTACATGCCCTAATAATATCAAAACAAAAATTTTTGCGTATGACATGACGCCATATTAGGTCGGCCATTTTGAATTTGCTGATTCTGATAACAGATTCGTAATCAGCGACCCCAAGAACCCTATATACCAATTTGTGGATCATTCTCTACGTTTTTCGACTTTTGGCCGCACAAAGCGGCTTTCGGCTGCACTGTGGGGCTGTGTGAATTGGCCCTTGAGATCGTGTGATTTGACCACTGTAGACTTCCTCTGGTGGAGTTTTCTTAAGTCACAGGTCTATGCCAATAAACCACAAGCCAGCACTGCCTCGAAACCAATATAATCTATGCCAGGGTGGGACAAATAAGTCCAATTGAATCGGTCATTTCAAAAACCTCATAAGTCATTGAATTAGAATTTTTCAAGAATCAATAAAAACTGTTTCATGCTCAAACAAATGAGTTTTAAACCACATTTTAATGCTTAACTAAGTATTTTAGTGGTAAGAAAATTAAAAAGCGAAAAAAATTCACAGTTTATTAATAAAAATAATGAAAAAACCTAAAAAACTGTTCTTGACTTAAGTTGATTTAGCAAGGACTGGAGTAAGTGGTAAATAATTTAACCAAAAAAATGGTAGTAATTATATTTTGTATTGCTTATTATTAAAAATTACATCATCATCATCATCGGCTCGACAACCGGGTTCCGGTCCTGGCCTCTTTCAACAAGTCTCTCCACCTATCCCGGTCTCTAGCCGACGCCATCCAGTTGCGCACCCCAAGGCTTCGGGCGTCCTGGTCTACGCCATCTCTCCAGCGCAAGCATGGTCTACCACGCTGTCGTCTACCATAGAATGTACCACAAAGAACTTTCCGAGCAGGTTCCTCTTCGCTCATGCGAGCTAGGTGCCCTGCCCACCGGAGTCTACCGAGCTTAATTTTTGTCACGATATCTGCTTCAAGGTAGATTGCGTACAGTTCATGATTGTACCGTCTCCGGAATCGTCCTTCCTCACATACGGGGCCAACAATTCTCCTTAAGACTTTTCTCTCGAACGCAGCTAAGAGGTCGGAGTGCCTTTTGCTAAGCACCCAAGTCTCGGATCCATATGTGAGTACTGGCAGGACCATGGTCCTGTACAGCAGCAGTTTTGAAGTTATGGTGAGATTTCTGGATTTGAAGAGCTTTGACAGACTATAGTAGGCTCTGTTGGATTTGAGAAGCCGCCCGCGTATTTCTTCTTCTATATTGTTATCGGCTGCTACTATTGACCCAAGGTATTTAAAGGATTGCACCACTTCAAATTCGTGCTCCGCTACCTTGATTGTTTGACCAACTGTTCCTCTCGCATTCGACGCCACCATGTACTTTGTTTTACCTTCACTAATGTGCAGCCCCAGATTTTGTGCCGCCTGCTCGATCTGGATGAAGGAATCGTGTACAGCTTGTTCGGTTCTTCCGATGATGTCGATGTCGTCTGCGTAAGCCAGTAACTGGCTGGACCTGTTGACGATGGTCCCTCTTGTTGCCGTGCCAGAGTCACGGATTGCTTTCTCCAACGCCAGGTTGAAGAGGAGGCAGGCCAAACCGTCCCCTTGTCGGAGTCCATTAAAGATGTTGATTGGTCTGGATAGCAATCCGGCTATTTTTACTTGGCTTGTTACGTTGGTCATGGTCAACCTACATAGTCGTGTCAATTTATTTGGGATGCCGAATTCTCTCATGGCTTTGTAAAGTTCTACCCTGGCTATGCTATCATAGGCGGCCTTAAAGTCTATAAACAGATGGTATCTTGGGATGTTAAATTCTAGACATTTTTCCATCGCCTGCCTAAGGGTAAATATCTGATCAGTTGTTGATTTGCCTGGAATGAAACCACACTGATATTGTCCGATAACGGTTTTAGCGTATGGGGTTATCCGGTCTTGTAGGATAGAGGAGAGTATCTTATAGGCGGTACTCAACAACGTGATACCTCTATAATTGCTGCACGTTGTGACATCTCCCTTCTTATGTATGGGGCATATTAAACCTTTTCGCCAGTCTTCTGGCATTTCTTCCTGCTCCCATACGTGTACTATAATATCATGAATTGCTTGACGTAAGGCTGGCCCGCCGTGATGGAATAATTCGGCTGGTATGCCATCGGCTCCCGGGGCTTTGTTCTGTTAAAAATTACACTTAAGAATAACTTTTTGTCATGTTTTAATATCTTTAAGGTACATAGATTGATTATCTTCAACATTTTCTTATTGATGGGCACTTTTAAAACATAAGCCTTTGCAGATAGAAGTGAAACCGAAGTTGCAACTTTATTTATTACTAATAATAAATGTTTAATCAATCCATCAATATATACCTATGATAGTACCTTTTCTATGTGAAGCATACTTAAAGCTCATATATGTCGAAGGTGCTTTTTTCTGTTTTTGTGGGATTTTTTTTTATAAGATTCAGTGTTGACAAACATGTTTTTTTGTACAAATTTGGCCACAATTTCATGAATTCCAAAACATCTTCAGTTTTTAGCTCTATGACTATATTTTCTAAATTTCGAATGAGATGGACGAGAATTTGACAGACGTGACGTATGAATATGAAAAGCTAAGATAGACAATGAAGTGCAAATCATCAGGTCATTCAGTTTCAGAGATCATTCATAAAAATGAGAAAGAGAGTCTGAGACTAAACGGAGACCTTAGGTTAGGTTAGGTTGGAGTGGCTGTCTAGCTGTTGTTGACTCACTTAGACCTCAAGGGTCCGTTGTGATACCACTAAAGAGGTTACTCATGGGAGAGTAATGAATTTAAACAAACCATTTCGTGCTTTTAATAAAGTTAGAGAGACATTTTGTGTCGATTGTTGCCAGTTCACTGGTATTATCGAAGAAGGGATTACCGAGATAATTATTCCTTCTATTGGAGAGTGCTGGACATGTACATAGAAGGTGTTGGACTGTTTCCTCTTCCTCCTCGTCCATGCAGCTTCTACAGAAGTCATTTGTGTAGACTCCTAGCCTCAAAGCATGTCTACCTATGAGGCAGTGTCCTGTTATAACTCCTATTGTAGAGCTTATATTTTGTCTGCTCAGGGAGATCAAACCTTTTGACCGTTTTAGGTCTATGCTTGGCCATATTTGTTTAGTTGCCAGGCAGGTGGTACCCTGTGACCATCTAGCATTTGTTGATTCTAGAGCATATTGTTTGAGAAGATGTTTGCATGTAGCAAGTGGTGTTCCTATGTTATGTTTTTGTCTAACAGTAGGCAGAAGTGTTCCGTTTTTGGCGAGCTCATCGGCCTTGCAATTTCCCGGAATGTCTCTGTGGCCCGGCACCCAAATAAGGTGAATATTAAACTGTTCTGTCATCTCATTCAGAGATGATCGACAATCGTGGACCAATTGAGAGTTAGTGGAGACAGACGCGAGAGATTTGAGGGCGGCTTGGCTGTCCGAGAAGATCCGTATATCCTTGCAAGATATAACGTTTTCTTTGAGCCAGGATAGTGCCTCTTTAATCGCCATTACTTCTGCCTGGAATACACTACATTGATTGGGAAGTCTGTATGAAAGACTGAGATTTAGTTGTTTTGAATAGATGCCACTTCCAACGCCGTAATCGGTCTTAGAACCGTCTGTATAGAAGTGTACAGCATTGTCTTCCAGGGGTCTCTCTTCTTCCCAAGACGATCTTGAAGGGATGGAAACCAGGAAGTTGTTATCGAATACCATTTTTGGGGTGGTATAGTCTAAGCGATCTGGGATAGATCTGAAGTTGTCTAAGATGGTTGTATGACCAGTATTGTTACTGATCCATTGAGAGGTGGCTCTAAGTCTCACGCATGAGTTGGCTGCCACCATTTTGGAGAAGATGTCAAGAGGTGTTATGTTTAAAAGCACTTCCAGGGCTGCAGTTGGTGTCGAGCGAAGTGCTCCTGTGATGCACATACCTGCTGACCGCTGGACTTTGATGAGTTTATTTAGATTTACCATCTTGTCCAGTGCGGTCCACCATACGACAACTCCATAAATGAGTATCGGTCTAATAACCGAGGTGTATAGCCAATGGGTTATTTTTGGGGAGAAGCCCCATTTCGATCCTATTGCCTTTTTACAAGTGAAAAGCGCTACGGTAGCCTTTTTTACTCTTTCATCAATATTTGCCTTCCAATTTAGTTTTTTGTCTAAAATGAGGCCTAAATATTTGGCTTGGTCGGAAAAGCTTAATGGTATTCCTTTAATTTTGGGTGGGTTAATCTGAGGAATTTTGTACCTTCTCGTAAAGAGTACTAATTCTGTTTTATGTGGATTGACGTCCAAGCCACACTGCTTAGCCCACTTTGTTAGCCTGTTTAAGGCATTTTGTAGGAGTTCTGAGAGAACTTGGGGATGTTTCCCAGATACAGATATTGCAACATCGTCAGCATAGGCAATCACCTTGAAACCCTCTGCTTCCATTGATGTTAGCAGTTCGTTTACTACCATGTTCCATAAGAGTGGCGAAAGGACCCCACCTTGGGGGGTACCTCGATTCACCGATCTGGTGGTAGTAAAACTTCTCATGCTGGAAGTTATTGTCCTGCTTTTGAGCATGAGACTTATAAGATCAATGAGTGGTTTCTCTAATTCCAGCTTGTTCATTGCTGTTGTGATCGCCTGGTAGCTGACGTTGTTGAAAGCTCCTTCGATATCTAGGAAAGCTACTAGATTGTATTCTTTGTATTTGAGGGAATATTCAATACCGCGTACCAGCGAATGAAGTGCTGTTTCTACTGATTTTCCCTTAGAGTACGCATGTTGAGCTGTGGAAATGAGACATGGTTTTAAGTTATGTCTGATGTGAATTTCAATCAATCTTTCCAAGGTTTTAAGAAGGAAGGATGATAGGCTGATTGGTCGTAGATCTTTAGGGCTAACGTGAGAGGGTTTCCCTGCTTTAGGAATGCAGACTACTTTTGCCATTCTCCAGGCTTTAGGAATATATCTCAACCTTACGCAGCTCGTCAGAATGATTTCCAATGGTGGAATGATCATGTCAGAGCATTTTTGTAATTCGGCCGGAATGATTCCGTCTGGTCCTGGAGATTTATATGGATCAAAGCTGTCTACAGCCCATTGCAGTTTTTCCCGCGTTATTAGATCAACTGTGTCGCTTGTAGCGGTTTGAGACTCTGATGTTGAGTCGTAAAGTATGTTAGAGCTACCTGGAAAGTGGGTGTCTAATAACAGATTAAGAGATTCTTCATCTGTGGTAGTCCATGTGCCCGCTTCTGTCTTTAAAGCACTGGGTATAGTTGGACTTTTTGAGAGAATTTTCCTGAGTCTTGAGGCTTCTGAAGTATTGTCTATGTTTCCACAGAAGTTTCTCCAAGAAGACCTCTTGCTCTTCCTTAATTCTTTCTTATATTGCCTTAGAGCTTGTTTATATAAGTCCCAATCAGAGGGGGATCTAGTGTATTTAGATCTATTGAAGAGTTTGCGACAGCTCTCCCTGAATGGTTCTAGATCTTTGTGCCACCAATGAGGTTTCTTTTTACCCTTTATAATGGTAATAGGGCATGAAGTCCTCATTGATTCGTTAAGGGCTTCGGTGAGATGATTTACCGAGAGGTCTAGTTCATCTTTGGTGGAGGAGCTTTTAAGAAGGTTGTGGTCAAGCAGTTGTGCGAGTACCTCCCTATATCGTTCCCAGTTAGTGTTACGGTGATTGCGAAATCCCGTAGATATATTTGCCACATCACTGAGATCAAACTGAATGTATCTGTGATCAGAGTAGGAATTCTCTTTTGAGACATACCAGTTTGAAATCAGGTTATGGATCGAGTCAGAGGTAAGTGTAATATCAAGTACCTCTTTCCTGTTCTTGGTTACAAATGTAGGTTCATTACCAATATTATTAATGAGTAGATTAGTGCTTAGTATGTAATCAAATAAGGACTCACCTCTCTCATTTATGTCAGAGCTACCCCATACCGTGTGATGAGCGTTAGCGTCCATACCGATTAGGAGACCCACTTTCTTCGATTGCGCGTCCGCAATTGCCTTCCTTAAGGTGTTTCCTGGAACTGGGCTGTCGTGGCCAAGGTAGGAGGATATGAGCCAGTAGGTGGCTTTATCCGTTGTTAGGACAGCGGTGGTAGTGTCCTTGTCGCTGTAATTGGGGAGTAAAAATACATTTAAGTCTTTTTTTACTAATATGCATGACCTTGGTTCACCTTTCTCCGATGCATATAATAGAGTATAACCAGGAGTCCTGAGGTCCCTGATGATGGAGTTAGAGACCCACGGCTCCTGTATCAAGACGATGTCCTCTTTGTTGCTATGCAGTCGGAGTACCAGGTTATTCGTGGCCATGATGGCGTGATGGAGATTAATCTGAACTAATCGCAGCATTGCTACTTTTAGCCAGATCAACCTCCACCACTGTTTTGTCGGCGTTTTCATCGTCTGAGGAGGAATGAAGTAGGATTTCCTCACTCAGAGTGTTGCCTAAGGTCGAGTCTTCAGTATCCATGTCGGAATTGCTGTCGACTATGGAATTAGCCTCCGCGTCGGATGGCTTGTTCGGGGCTTTGGAGATCGGTGGTTCCTCGTGTGGTGTTGCATCAACCTCCATTATTTGGGGTTGTGAAGCGTTTCCTTCCGCTGAAGGGGCTTCTGTGGGGGGCGCGTTAAGCGAATCTTCATCTTTTTTATAGATGCGAACTGTGACTTCGTCGAAACCATACCTAATCACGCCTTCGGTCGCGGCCAGTGGAGCTAGCGATTCCCTATTGATCACCAAGAGAGCTGATCTATAGCGACCCACTGTCTCCTTCTCAACCTTTGGGACTTTCCAGTCGTGAGTAGGCAGGCTTGGATTGCTGGTTTTGATTAATTTCAAAATCATATCCGGGCAGTTATGTAGAGCCGGGACCATTATACGTGCTCTTGGTCGGCAAGGGATATTCTCCCTTGTAACAACTTCGAGCTTGGCACCCGGCCAGACTTCTGGCAAGCCATTGACAGCAGCCCTGTACAGATCGAAAGATCTCTGATCACCACAGGCGATGAGTTTGATACGATTTTGGTACCATCCTGCATCGACTGTGTCTGGGAGAGGCCCCGGATTCTCCTCGATGACAGATAGAAATCTGAAACCAAGGTGAGCCTTGACGTCTGCCCATTGATCATGAGAGATGTTACCATCCACATGACTCCTGTCAATGACTGCGACTATAATCTTGTCTTTGAGCGCGTCTCTAAAAGAAAGATCTTTATTGAAGGCTATTGTGCTGCTGGAATGCACTTTCTGCCTTTTCGCTTCGGGCTTGTCGCCCTCCAGAGACCTATTGCGCTTTGACGTTGAGTCGCTGCAGGTCGATTTGTTGTTACTGCTAAGGAAGCCACTAGCCCACTCGAGTTTTCGCGTTTGCTCCGGGGTTCTCTCCGCCGCCCGTATGACACCGACTGCGGCCAGAATCCGCGCAGCATTACGCTGATCTCGACTGGCCTGTGCCTTCATGGACCTCTTTCTGGTCGACCCAGAACTATGTCCGTGTGACATAGTTGTGGATCCACCTCCAGAGTTAATCGCTATCGATACCAATCGGGGTGCGCCCTCATTCTTCGAGTCATTTCCACATGTCGCAGATTTTGCCTCTCCGGATGGAGTGTCCCTTCTTGGGGTCGCTTGCGACGTCCTAGCAGGAGCGGGGATGGGGTGTGATGTGGAATCACCGCCCTTGGGACAGCCGAGCGTCACAGCTGTACCACTGACGGGTAGTTCCTTTTTGTAGAGGTTGCGGCTAGTAGAGGGAAAAGGATTCCCGCCACTAGTAGCAACCACAGGGTTGACAACCCGTTCGCACCTCTGAGTTGACTCGACAGCCTTATCAGGAGATGCGACCGCGTTGTCAGCCCTGGCTCGATTGATTTTTCTGATTATTTTCCTGTTTGTTTCCTTTTTTTTCATTTTATTCCCACGAGTAATGCGGAAAGACGGTCAGCCCCGGCAGAGCCGCTTACCGGGGCAAGGCAAAAATATGACGGACCTTGCCACAGCATCCGAAAGAGCTCGTTAATGGCTGGTTTATCCCCCAGCCTTTCATTCTTCGGCACGGTTTTCGTACAAAGTACGCTCACACCACCACTGAAATTAGGAACCTCTAAACTATGATTGAATTGGGTTTCCGGACGTTGCACTATTGAGGAGTTACAACAATTCGGCGACCCAACTCAACCTTAGCTAATCACCATCCTGCCAAAAACGCACAGGACTACTGTGGTGATCATTGCCCACCTGGCACCCACTTGGAGGGTTTGAATGAGGATTTTTGCCGGGCAAACGGAGACCTTGGGGTCCCCAGAATTTATTTTGTGAAGATCCGATTTGAAACCTTCCAAAAAAAAAAAGTATTGAACAATCCAGTAGAAAATATCTAATCCAACGAATAAGGGCTTCACTGATACCAAACTCAAAATTTTCGATATAATAGCTTGATGCCAAAATCCATCAAATGCCTTAGAAATATCAAGCTCAATGATCTTACTTTGACATATGATTCTACTCTTCTGCAACTTAATGTCAACAGTTCCTCGGTGTTTCAAATCTCTTAGATAAATTAGTTTATGTCTTGTCTTTCAATTTTATAAATTGTTATAACATTTCATTAAGGTATTACACGTTCTCTTCTTTTTCGGCGCACCATCACTCTCTGTTTCACTTGAAGACATTTTTAAAGCTAAAATTACTTTTCGCAGAAAATAGTTGTATGAAAAACGCAAATTTGACATTGATGACGGTTGTTATCAAATTGAAGATTTGAATATTGTTGAACCAATGAGAGCAAAGCAAATTTAAAATATCAAACTACTCCCGCCATTTTGGTAGTGCATGCAAAAACCTCTTAAGTCACTGACTTATGTTGTTTATGCAATGAACGTCTTTCCTACGGTATTATTTGAAGATGAAGGAATGTACAGACTTACGTGGTTCTTACCCAGAATACGCCTCTCCCTTTAAGGAACCATTTTCAGCAAAAAAAGCATTTCTGAAAAAAATGTGACTTAAGAGGTTTTTGAAATGACCGATTCAATTAATGTCAAACACGAATAGCTTTTTTATTTTCCAATATGAATCATTGTTTGTTTTGAGCATTTTGCATGTTGTAATTGTGTTCTTGTAAATATAATGGATACATTTAGTACGCAGCTAATTCTTATTGGGCCCACCTGTATTAAAATTATTGACGAATTTTGTTTTATTTTTCTTAAAAAGTTCCCATTTCAAACCAAACCTATATATTTTTTGTTGTCTTAACAAAACAAATGAGTAAATACAACCCTTATTACTTGAGCAAATATCGAACGATAAAAAATTACCACCCACAGTTCAACCTTATCTCTCTGAATATTTATTTACTTCTGTTTACCTCTTATAATTTGAACCTTTTTGATTTTTTTCCTCTCAATTTACGTAACAACTCAATAAAAAATTTAAATCTGTTCACGATTGGTTTTATTTTTTAATTTTATTCACCAACAACGCATTATGAAGCCTTAACTCTTGAATAAGCAGATACACACCTGCCTGGTCCTGAAAAGAGTATACGTCAAATGTAAATAAAAAGAATCCTCCCTCTCGACTTAAGCCCCCACACCTCTTAGACCCCCACCGCTCTTAGACAACGAAACGCCGACAACGACCAATGTTAATGAGATAATCTATTTAAATGGTAATTTCAATTTGTGAGGTTTGCAGTTGAATTCAGCAGGTCGTATAATTGTTTCAATCCATCAAGGTCTAAAGGAGTTAAAATGTAAATGATAGTTAAATTAAACTATATTGTTGCCTTAACAATTCCAAAAAGGCATTATTTTAATTCAAAGCTGTTCTTTTAACTATTGCTCTTTAGTGAAAGAATATTGAGCTTTGCAATAATTCTGAGGGCTTTTGCCAAAAAATTAAATAAATTAATGCAGTGGAACGGGACACGAAATCAGTCATTCCTTATTCCCCTGCAGAAATGATTGTGAAATCGTAAAGGAGTGTTGCGACTTTTTCAAAGTGTCGCTCCGAGCATAACAAAACTGAAACCGGAATTAAAAACAAAAAATACTGCTTTAATAAATCCACAAGTTGGAGAGCAATAAGGATGCACTTATATAGATATAGGACAGATTAAAACCCTTTCGTCTTCCTCAAGCTTAGTAAAGTATTTATAGGGTAGGACGAGCGCATGGGTATGAATAATGTCGTCGAGTAATGGGGTGGCACTAACATTTCAAATGCCCCAACACGATGCTGATTCAGCACTACTTAATTTATTGAGAGGATAAAATTCAGAGAGGAATAAAACTTGCAAGAAAGTTCCGAACACGAAGAGGACTTTTAGCAAATTTTCAATGTAAACCATGATTATACTCAGATAATCGTGCTGGTTTAAGTTATAAGGTCCATAATACCTACTCGTATATTAAATTATATGTTTTCATTAACGAAATATTAAAGATTAATTCGTTGAAACTTTGCAACTATTTGGAGAGGAAGCTTTGAACTTCAGCACAGAGAAATTTGTGTGTAAAATGTATGTCTTGCAAGTTTTATGGGAAAGGTCTATATTGTGAGTTCAGTTGAAATGTACTGGTTACATTTCAATTTATGGACATTAATTCAACGTTAATGTAATCGCTTCATAGAAAAATCATCGCATGCAATGAATACAGAAGATTAGTGTGCCCAGTAAAGTGACCTATGTAATGACTACATAAATAATAAAATTCAATTGACGCGGGTAGATACTGTTGGGGTGGCCATGTTGTTTTGGTGACATCTGTCAAATATCTTGTTAATTATCCTGTTATTGATGCTAAATGACCATGGCAATTAAAATGAAAATTTATTATAAAAATAAGTGATCGTTTGTGCAAATGTTCGGCCAGCTGCACTCATTTTATTTGAGACGTGGCGGCCCTTCACAAATCACTCTTGAATGTATGGTTGCGAAATTTGCGACGACCGGCATGGTAATCAATCAATGAACATTCGTAGGTCGAAAACACTCAAGATCGACCGAGAACTTCGAGAACGCCGTCTGTGAAAGTGTACAGCAGACACCGAGTCAATCGCTTCTTCACCGTGCAGAAGAGTTCGGCTTTTTGCAGACTTTAACTTGGTGAATTTTGCGTTGCTACGGTACTTCAGCCTCCACACGTACAAGATTCAACTGACCCAAGAGCTCAATGGTTAATTCTATAGACAACATCGTTTGTTCACTGCTGGACTTCGGAGGACCCCAATTTTGGCTGAACAATCATCTTTAGCGACGATGCGCATTTTTGGATGAACGGCTGTGTTAAAAGCAAAATTGTCGTTGATTAGACGACACCAACCCACATGAGGCTCACCAAGTTACAATTCATCCTCGAAAAGTTACCGTTTGGTGTGGATTTTGGGCTGCTACAAAGCGACTATAACAAACTTCATATGGTACAAATTAAAATATATAAACCTAGATCACATGTTGTTCCAGCAGAACGACACTAAGTTCCACACAGCGGACACCATAAGTGACATTTGGCATGAAAGATTTAAGGCCTTCAAGGTCATGCAATTTGACTCTTCTTTTTTTTTTTTTTTATAATCTACTCACGCTCAAGGGATTATGATTACCCTTTAAATGTTTCAACACAGCGTGGGCGTGAAGTTACGGAAGAGAAAGAAGGATAGGAAAGATGTGTGGCACGATGTTCTGAGACTGAATGTGGTTGTCTCAGATTTTTTATCTCCAGGGATGGCGGCTGAACTAAAGCGGAGAATTGCCGTGTCTTATTTCTATGTCCCTTATAATTCGCATTATTTTATTCGTTTTTCATCCTTGTTGGGCATACTAGTTTAACTCATTCACATGTTGTTAGTGTTATGCCTGAACAACATGTAATAAGTAAACCAGCAACCCATTGATGACAATTTATAGAAGGTTTTAATGGAATTAAAGACGACATAGACGACGGCAGGGATCGAACCTGTGATATTGAGGTTGACAGGCGAGCACACAACCATCGCGCCACGGCCACCCCCTAGACTCTAGACTACTTCTTGTGGAGTTTCATGAATTAGCAGGTCTATGCGAAAAAACCTGCTCTTTAGATAAACCTAATACAGGCAATCGCTCAAATTCAGACGGATCTATGCGGAAGAGTCATTGAAAATGGTACCACTCGGATCCGTGCCACGGTAAGAAACTCAGGCGAGGCAGGATGAAAACGGACAGGATAGAGAAATCCTAATTAGTAAAATGGAGAGCTATGGTGTAAAAGGAACTGAAAAAAGATCACAAGTAACCAAAATTTTAGAAATTGAATCCAATGAGAGAAGTGTAGATATTGGAGTGCCACAGGGTTCGAATTTGGGTGGCGAATTATTTCTCCTCTACATAAACGAAATTAACAAAGTGTTAAAATGGTGTAAATGTGTTCTTTTTGCAGATGACACTTTAATTTACATTGACTTTAAGAATATTATGGATTTTTATGCAAAAATTAATGAGGATCTTAATAACGTTTACCAGTGGCTTTGTATGAACAAATTAAATCTAAATGTGTCAAAAACAAAATTAATGATTTTAAATTCAAATGAAAATGTTAAATTGCAAATTGGATCAGAAAATATCCAACAGGTTAAAAGTATAAAATATTTAGGGGTAATTATTGATAAAGACTTGAATTTCAAAGAACATTCAGTGGGGTTTTTAAGTAGAATAAGAAAGAAATTAACGTTTAAAAATGCATAAATGATTTTCAATACAATTGTTTTACCACATTTTGACTATTGTGCCACAACTTTATTCATGTCCAATATAGACCTTAGGCAAAGTGTATCGACACCAAGATTGGTGCGCAAACTTTCCCATGTTTTGGTCCTTGCGGTAAATTTTTGCACGCAAAGTGTGTTGGAATTCCCGTCTTGACCATTGAGAAAGTTTATAAGTGCGAAGGTGTTTATTGGTTTTGTAAGACCTGCCGAAAAATTTCCATCTCTTCATTAGCTTTCAAAATGTCGGCTTATAAAGCTGACATACTAAAGCTATCCAACAGTTTTGATAGTCTTTTTACTACCTTTCAGTCAACTGTCGCAAATTTACAACTGTACGAAGACCCAATCAATTGGTCTGATGCTTCTACCTCTACCGATAGTAAGATAACGAATTATAATGACTCTGTTTCCTTGCCAGCTATTGCCTTTGAAAGTAATGATGATCAATTGCTTATTAATAAACCAGCCCCTTCTTCTGGTAATAAAAAACCAAAAAACAACGCTCTAGGTCAGTTAGTCCTTTCAAAGAAAATCCATCCAAAAAGAAACCTACATCTATAAAATCACCAAGATCTGAGTTACTGAATGAATTGCCATCTACGTCTGCTTCTAGTTCTATTGATAGTCCAGGAACCATCTCAAATGCTCCCATAGTTAATAATGAGCCTCCTATTATCGTTTCAAATGTCCCCATAATTAACATCGAACCATCTATTATCATTTCAAATGCTCCCATAGTTAACATCGAACCTCCTATTATTAAAAACCGCCTCTCTGCTTTGCCTAAACCGAAAGAAATCTACGTCTCACGTCTTCAGCCGGAAACTTCAATCAAAGACATAATCGACCATTTAAAAGACTTCGACATTGATGTTAAAAAACTTAAATGTCAAAAGATTAATAAAGAAAGTAGTCCGTTTGCGTCCTTCAGACTTACAACGGAATTTTGTTTGTATGAAAAGATAATGTGTTCTGAACTCTGGCCTGAAAATGTCATTGTAAGAGAATTTAAACCTAAGACCTCGCAAGCAAAAAATGTACCAAAACCTTCAAAAAACTAGATCGTCTGTCCCTTTACTACCAAAATGTGAGGGGACTTCGGTCGAAAACTCAAAAATTTCTTTTAGCATCTCATGCCTCTGATTTCGATGTAATTTTGTTAACAGAAACTTGGCTGAACTCAACATTTCTAAATAATGAACTATTTTCCACCGATTTTGTGGTCTACCGTAAAGATAGATATTCTGATCCCTTAGCTTCCGTGGGTGGTGGAATTATCATTGCTGTGCGAAGCGTTTTTCATAGCTGTATATTCCCAATCCCTAATACTGACTCAGTTGATATTATTTGCGTTAAAGTATGTATCGGAAATAAATTCCTTTACATAATAAATGATATGTTTGCATTATTTGGAATCACTTGAATTCTTTTAACATATTTCAATGCTGACCTAATAAGAAAATGTAACCTTTTTCTATACCAACTGTGGCACATCCTCTTTTATATTTTAGCCATTAAGGTGAGAAGTTGTACTTATATTTAAGAAATAAAATTATTGAATTTATATAAAATAAGTGAGCGAAAGTGTTTCTCTTAAATCGGCCTTTCTATTACAACAAAGTGGCGACGAGGATGGGATTTTAGTCCCAGGATATTAAAAGATTAATATGACAAAGGAAAACAAGAATCCATCACCGACAGAAAAAGAAACTCTCACCATGGCTGCGAATAGTCTAATTCCTTCAAATTTCTCTATTGAGTTTTTCGACGAAACCAAAGGAAAATTTGAAAGATGGCTTCAGAGATTGGAAGGAGCATTTTCCATCTTTCAAATATCAGATGCTACATCAAAAAGAAATTACTTACTTCATTACGTGGGACCAAACACTTTCGACCTAATTTGTGATGGTATAGCCCCACAAGTTCCAGACGAAAAAAGCTATTCGGATTTAACCAATTTATTAAAAGAGCACTACAACCCCAAGCCATTAGAGGTTGCAGAGTATTACAAATTTCATCACCGTCAGCAGCAGGAGGGTGAACCAGTCAGAGAGTACATTGCGGCACTACGAAAGATGTCGGTAAATTGCAATTTCGGAAGTTATTTAAAAACTGCTCTAAGAAACCAATTGGTGTGTGGTATTCGTAACAAAAGGATTAAGGATCGATTATTGGAGACAAAGGATCTCACATACGAAAAGGCTGTCGAAATTTCAACCAGTCTGGAAGCATCACAAGAAAATTCATCGCAGATTACTGAGACGATAGTACGAGGTATTAATAACATTGATCGCGATAGACATCATTTACGGCAGACAAATGCCACAAGCACAACCTGTTCAGCAAAAAAATGTAACAAATATTTAAATTCAAATCGCCAACTCGAAGGAAAGAGAACCAGCAATGAATCATCATCGACAAACTATAATGTGAAGTGTTATCGCTGTGGCGGGCCACATTTAGCAAACAAGTGCAAGCATATAAAATCTGTATGCCGAGCTTGCAATACACGTGGGCACTTGTCAAACGTTTGTCAAAAGAAAAGACGAAATAATCCATCAATCAACGCTATTTCGGAATCTCCAGAAGACAATGGAAGCAAACAACCCGTCATATATGTGAATCAACTTACTGCAGAAGTTGATTGTCAATGCACGGAAAGTTTTTTTGTAGACGTTCTTGTAAATAAAATTAAAGTAAGGATGGAATTAGATTGTGGTTCAGGTTTTTCAATTTTTAGTTTTAATCAATTTTGTAAACTTTTTCCTCATATTTTATTGAAAAGTACTAAAATTAAATTAAATTCTTACACAGGTGATCCTCTCAAAATTGCAGGTTATGCACATGTTGATGTTGCCCTTCAGGGCTCAATTTCTGTTTCTACAAAAACAAATTTGGTGGTATACATAGTTCATGAAAATAAGCAGCCGTTGTTTGGTCGGGATTGGATAACGGCTTTTGATGGAGCACCATTTATGGACATATTAATGCGAAATTTTTGTTATCCAGCTTCAGTAAAGTCACCTATGATTGGATATGTATCTCCAGACTCTCAGGTAAATTCATTTAAATTCATGAATTCATTAATTTCACCGAATTGCCCGCGAAAATTAGAACAACTTTTGAGTAAATTTTCGGTTTTGTTAAATGATAATGGTGGGGAGCTCAAAGGTGAGCCAGCTTCAATAGAATTAAAACCAAATTCTAAACCAATTTTCGTTAAAGCCCGTCCTACACCATTTTCTTTACGTGAACCTATTGAAAAGGAGATTACAAACTTAATTGAAAAGGGTATATTCGTTAAGGTCGATCATAGTGATTGGGCTACTCCAATTGTGCCGATTGTGAAATCTGACGGCAGCATCAGAATTTGCGGAGATTTTAAAGTGACACTTAATAAATTCATGTTAGGTAATGAACATCCACTACCTACCGTGGATGAAATGTTCACAGTTTTAAAAGGCGGAGAAAAATTTTCAAAAATTGATCTGCGAAGAGCATATATGCAATGGAAGGTAAGAGACCAAGATCAATTAAAGCTTACGCTTTCAACCCATAAGGGCTTACTTAAATGTACGCGGTTATTACAGGGATTGAGTTGTGCTCCTGCTATGTGGCAAAGAAAAATTGAAAACATTCTAAATGGAATAGATGGTGTAGTTGTTTTCATTGACGACGTTTGCGTCACTGGGCCAGATGATGAAACTCATCTCAAAAGGTTAGAAGAAGTACTTATAAAATTGCATGCATATAATCTTCAAATTAATCCTAGAAAAACAGAATTTTTTAAAGATAGTGTCGAATATTGTGGTTACAAAATAGATAAAAATGGAATTCATAAAACTGAATCCAAAATAAAGGCAATTGTTAATGCACCTAAACCTTCTTCATTAACGGAGTTGCGTTCATTTTTAGGATTAATTAATTATTATGGTCGTTTTTTCGAAAATCTCAGTGACACATTAGAGCCTCTTCATAATTTATTGCGAGGGAAGTCCAAATTCGTGTGGACGAAAGATTGCCAAAATGCCTTTCTTCAATTGAAAAATGAAATAGTTTCAGACAAATTTCTTGTTCATTATGATAAAAATATACCATTATGTCTTGCAACTGATGCGTCACCAATAGGAGTAGGTGCGGTGTTATCGCATATCATAAATAATAAAATCGAAAAGCCAATACAGTTTGCATCTCAAACTCTTTCGGAGTCGCAAAGAAGATGGTCACAAATCGACAAAGAAGCATATGCCATTGTTTTCGGGGTGAAGAAATTTTATCAGTTTTTGTATGGCAGGCATTTCATATTATTTACTGATCATAAGCCTTTGGTGCAAATTTTTTCACCAGATAGAGGGCTTCCTCATATGTCAGCTGTTAGAATGCAGCACTATGCTATTTTTCTTCAGGGGTTTAACTATACGATTAAATACAAGAAATCGGAAATGAACGCAAATGCAGATGCACTCTCAAGGTTGCCAATGTTATCATCAGAAAATTTAACGTTAGAAGAGTCTGATGTTTTTGAAATAAATCAAATTAATAATTTACCAGTCACTGCTAACCATATTTCGCAGGAAACTGCAAATGACAGTGAATTAAGTCCACTATTGTATGCCTTACAAAAAGGAATTTTATTGCCACCGAACTCTAGATTTGGTATTGACCAAAATGAGTTCTCCATACAGGGAGGATGCATTATGAGAGGAATTCGAGTAGTGGTGCCAAAATCTCTTCAAGCTACTATTGTGAATGACTTACATACGTCTCATTTTGGTGTAACTCGAATGAAGGAGTTAGCTAGAAGTTTTTGTTGGTGGCAGGGAATGGATAAACATATAGAAGAAAAAGTTCAGAATTGTAAGAATTGTGCGAAATTTCGCAAGAATCCGCAAAAAGTTGAAACTCATCATTGGATTTACCCTTCACAGCCTTTCGAACGCACACATTTAGATTTTGCAGGCCCATTTATGAATGTGTATTTTTTAATATATGTGGATGCTTACACCAAATGGCCGGAAATTCACATTATGAATAAGATAACTACCGAAAATACTATTAAAATATTACGTTCGATTTTCTCAACATTTGGTATTCCAAAAGTTATATGCACAGACAATGGTGCTCAATTTACTAATTTTCATTTTAAACAATTCTGCCAGTCAAATAACATCATTCATAAGCGTACTGCACCATATCACCCTTCAACCAATGGACAGGCTGAGCGTTACGTACAGACTTTTAAATCGAAATTACGTTGTCTTGGTACTGATAAGACACAAGATCTTGAGTTCAATTTAAATCAAATACTTGTTCATTATAGGATCACTCCTCATCCAGTCACAAAAAAGTCACCATCCGATATGGTATTGAAATATCCGATGAGGACAAGGATATCGTTGATGGTTCCTGAAAAGGAAAAAGATGTCATTCCTTATAACGTTGATTTATCAGTAAGGGAATTTTCGGCGGGTGAAAGAGTTGCAGTTCGTGATTATATTAAAAATAATAAATGGCAATTCGGTGAAGTTTTTGATAGGTCAGGGAAGTTAAACTATCATGTTAAACTAGATGATGGACGGATGGTTCATAGACATATCGATCAGATGGTGAATGCTGGCAAGGATATACATGATACGCATTACCCTATAGAAGAATCAGAATTGGGTCTTGAAGGGCAAATACAACAACCAGATACAATCAATATGGAATTAAATTCTAGAAATGAAGAGAATAAGTATGAAGAAAAAGATACTGAGAATAGAGAAACTATTGAAGTGCGAAGAAGTAAAAGAATACGAAAGCCTATTGAAAGATTTCAAGCAGGAACATAAATATTATTTTATTTTTATTAATTATTTTTTTGATTACAAGTATATTGAAAATACTTACAATTATTTGAACATATCTGAATTATTCGAACCTAAACAAATAAAATTCTTTCACCAGCCTCATTTATTTATGATAGATTAAAGATTACTAGTTGAATATATAAAAATTGAGAAGGTACATGTTACTTTAAGAAACATTTAAGTATTTAGTTGATATTATGTATGAACATATATTAGAAGTATGTTAATGGAATTTTGGGGTTTCAAATAAAGCAATCTAATAATAGTTAATTATTATAATTCAAAAGAATCTTTTTTGAGGAAGGGAAAATTGATATGTTTGCATTATTTGGAATCACTTGAATTCTTTTAACATATTTCAATGCTGACCTAATAAGAAAATGTAACCTTTTTCTATACCAACTGTGGCACATCCTCTTTTATATTTTAGCCATTAAGGTGAGAAGTTGTACTTATATTTAAGAAATAAAATTATTGAATTTATATAAAATAAGTGAGCGAAAGTGTTTCTCTTAAATCGGCCTTTCTATTACAACAATAAATATGTACATTCCTCCAAAAAGCCCATTGGAAATATATAATATTGCTTCAAATGCCATTAACTATATTTCTGATACTTGCGATCCTCTTGACGATGTTCTTCTTGCAGGAGACTTTAATCTTCCTGACCTAGAATGGACTCTTTCTGATGACGAAATATGTTTAATACCCACCAACGTCTCTTCTCCGCAGGAAGCGTTTGTTGACAATGTGATATCTTGTGACTTACAGCAAGTGAGCTGTATAAAAAATAGCATTTCTCGACAGTTAGATCTGATATTCGTTACTAACCCTTGTAATTGTGTTGTTGAACTATGTCCAATTCCCATGACGAAAGTTGATAGCTACCATCCCCCACTTTCTGTTTTGATTTCCCATACTCACACAACTGATTATGACTTTGATAGTGGCTCTCTTGAATTTGACTTCAAGAAAACGAACTTCCCTTTACTCAATGAACTAATTACAAACATTGACTTTGACTTACTTTTGATTGGGAGCATTGATGTGATGGTTTCCAATTTCTACTTAAGTATCTTGGAATGTTTCATTGCATCTGTACCTGTAAAAAAATCGAGACATTCGGCCCTAACAACACCCCCCTGGTACACCCATGAGCTTCGTAGTCTACGTAACTTAAGAAACAGAACATGGAAAAAGTACCTAATATCTAATAAATTGGATGATTACAACAGTTATTTATCGTTATATGAAGAATTCCAATCATTATGCAGAATCCTCTATGATTGTTATATGTTAAAAATGCGGTCTTCACTTCTTGTTGACCCCAAACTTTTTTGGAAATTTGTTAATAGCAACAACAACCCTCTTGTTATTTGCAATATGTTTTCTTCCTTCTTTAAACTTTCGTTTTGTGATGATGATTTTGAACCTTGTGAGAGTAATTTTACTCATTTGAATAGCTTTTCTCAAAGCTCAATGAGTGATATTGTTATCACAGTTGAGGATGTATTAGACCATCTTTCGGGCTTAGACCACGACACGTCCAGTGGACCTGATGGAATTCCGGCGTATATTTTAAAAAATTGTTGCAAACCTCTGGCAAGACCCCTAACGTTTTTATTTCAAAACTCCCTAAAACAAGCTGTTTTCCCTAAAATTTGGAAAAATTCATTCATTATACCAATTCACAAAAAAGGAAATCGCGGTGATATTTCTAATTATAGACCAATAGCCAAACTTTCTTGCTTACCGAAACTATTCGAAGCTATCATATTTAAGAGTTTTTATTTTAGCTGCAAACCTTTCCTTGCGAGCCAGCAACATGGGTTTATGAAAAAGAAATCTACTGTTACTAATCTCGTTGAATTCACGTCGTTTACAAATAAAACTATCGAGGATGGTCATCAAGTTGACTGTATTTATACAGATTTCAGTAAGGCCTTCGACAAGTTGTCTCATAGTCTAATATTATTTAAGCTTTCATCTCTTGGATTCCCTTCTGCATTCGTTCAATGGATCAGGTCTTATTTGAAGGGAAGGACATACCAAGTTCTTTTTAGAGGAATCGTTTCTGATCCAATTAATGCTGACTCTGGTGTTCCACAAGGTAGTCACCTTGGTCCACTTCTTTTCATAATATCAATCAATGATGTTGTTTCAATTGTAAAATCATGTAGGGTTCTTATCTACGCAGATGATATTAAATTATTTAAAATCATCAGAAGCCAATCTGATTGTGTTTCTCTTCAAAATGACATAAATATGTTTTCTGAATGGTGCTCATATAACAATCTTTTTCTAAATGTTTCAAAGTGCCAATCAATGTCCTTCTTTAGAAAAAAAAACCCAATATGTTACAATTACAACATTAATCAAGCCATTCTAAGTAAGGTAGAAACAACATGCGACCTGGGCGTTCACTTCTCGCAAAATCTAGACTTTTCACTCCACATTGAGAAAATTGTCAGTAAAGCAAACTCAATGCTTGGATTTATTAAGCGTTGGAGTAAGGAATTTTCTTGTAGTCTTATAACATCTTCGTTGTACAACACCTTTGTTCGTCCCCAATTAGAATATGCTAGTTCTGTATGGTCGCCACTTTACTCAATACACATTGATCGAATCGAATCTGTCCAACGTAAATATGTACGCTTCGCATTAAGTCATCTTAATTGGAGTGACCCAAATCATCTTCCTCCATACAGCAGTCGCCTTCTTCTTTTAAACATGAATTCTCTAGAAAAACGCCGGAAAGTCAGCGATGTTATGTTTTTACACCAGCTCTTGGTTGGTTCCATAGATTCACCGGTTCTTCTAGAACAAATCCATTTTAAAGCTAGAAGCCACAGTTCTCGGAACTCTGAAATTTTTCATATAGACTTCCACCGTACCAATTATGGTCTCAATGAGCCTTTGACACGTATGAAACATGAGGCTAATATAAACCATGATGTTTTCGATTTAAGTTACTCAAAGCTTACACTTAAGCACAGGTTGTATGGGCGTTCTCAATTAGTATTCGAAATTACTCGTAACGTTATTGTTTTTATAGCTAGTATTATTTGACTTGTAGTTATTTTTGTAGCTACAGATAGTAGATTAATATTTATTATTTCTTTGTTTGTCATATTTGTTCGTTTTTTAGTAGAGTGTTAGGCTATATGTATATATATTTACTCACTAACAACTAACACCACGCTAAATGATGACTGTGACAAGCTGATGTTTCCCAGTATCTAAAGGTGAAAAACCCGAAGAGAAAAGAAATATTGTTACAAATGCTTGCATTAAGCAGTACTGATGGCGTGTAAATAAGACTTCAAGTTCTTCAAAACAAAGCTATGCGTGTTGTTTTAAGATGCAATAGATATACCCCGTCAAACTTTATGTTACAATCTTTAAAGTGGTTAAATGTTAATCAGCGTCTAATTTTGAAAGTCCTAATATTTCTATAAAATATAAAATTTTGCAATTATCCGCAGTACCTACAAGAGAAATTGGTTTATGTTGGCGATTTGCAGCCATTCAATCTCAGATCAGCAAATGATTTCCGACTTGAGAGATTTAACAGAAGCAGCACACAAAAATCTGTGATGTACCAAGGAGTCAAACTTTTCAACTCAATGCCGAGAGTAATAAAAGATGAGTCCAACTTCCATCGATTTAAGAACCTTGTCATCAATTTCATTAAAACAAATTATTGTTAGATTTCAAATATTGTTAATGTTCAATTGATTTTAAAATGTAAATTTAAATCATAATTTGTTTTCATTAAAATTTTGTTAAAGATCAAGGAGTGTTGATGTGTGACTACTTTGATCCATCTTTAAAATCTTGGTTTTAATTTGTGCGTAAAACAAAAATCATTAATATTTTTTACGGTTACTCCCCTATTTACTGATGGCTCAAAGATAGAGTGTCAATCTTTTCTGAGTCTTTTTGGCTATTTTTCAAAGCTGAATCACTGATCGTAAGGGAAGAATGAAGGTTTTATCAACAAGACCAAAAACCAGACCGAAATACGGCTATTATAACAGACAGTGGTCCTCCAAATTGGTCCAGAAATGCAGCTATAAACGCAAGGATCAGTCCTTTATAACACACTTGCAGAAAGAATGAACATTGCGCTAGGAGCTATGAAGGGCAATATTATTTAAATTTTTCTTAACGAATCAAAATGGCAAGTGTAACAGTTTAAGTAACTGCATTTTATTGCGGTAGACTTAGCCCAACTATAATAAATCCCGAACACTTGATCTGATACGCAGACACAGGTAAGACATAGCCACGATCGTTGCAACCTGTGGCGGGCACTGGCCTCAATAGGAGATCATGCACCAAAGCAAGGCATTCCTCACAACACGCACTGTCCTGTGTCCTAGCTGTGGGAACAAGTACGAAAAGAAAAAGAGTCATTCATTTCTTCAGCAAATGCACTGCTCTGACCAAAATTAGAGCACAATTTTTCGGAACGGCATTTTTGATGATATTAGCAAACTTTTGGAAACGAATATCAAAGACTTGATCTCTTTGCTCAGTTCAACGAAATGGCTCTAGGACGAACTTAAGTTACTTACGCACCATAAATTAGCGGACTTGGGGCTTTCACGGAGGTTAATGATGTACAGAAAATTGATTACCAGATAACTACTACTTAAATTTCTGGACATTGAAATGGGAAGGAAAAACAGAGTTGGATAAGAAATTCCACATTCGTGTGGTCCGGCTAAATAATTAACTGCTATAATTGACGGTACGTCCGAAGTTAGGCTCAAAGGTATACTGACGAGCATTCTTTGCACAGTGCTTAAGAGGAGGAATGCAATTGACTACTTCAACAGACAAGTTTGAAGATAAGCAGGAGACATTTAGAGGGTGTTCCAACGAAACAAATGTTTCCGTAATCGATCTGTTACCTATCAGTCTTAAAGCTCTATTATGGATTATATTCAGTATGTGCAGTGATGTTTTGGATACCCTTACCAAATATGAGAGTTATGCTCTAGTTTTGGGCGTATGTATGCTTTATAAAAAGTTGCTAGACCAGAAGAAATATAATATCTTAAAATGCCTGTCATTTCGTAGCATTTTTAGAAATTTCTGATATGTGATCGTTCCACAAAAGTTGTTAAGTAAAGCCTTTCAGTTTCCTCGATGCAGGTTCTATTCATGCATAAAGGCGGTATATTCCGCTTTAACAACTGAAGTCAGCTTTGAGTTTTGGAAGCATTGTATTGCAGACTAATATAATAAATAATATTAAAAATATAATAATACTGTTCGAATCTGAGTTTAATGAGCTCAACATTATTCTGCAATTGCAACTCGACATTCGAAGAAGAGGGAAGTGATTCTGGAAAGGAGTATGAAAAACTCAGGGTGTCGTCATCAGCGAAGTATTTTTGTGAATAAGCATATTTATACTGGAGATCATTTATAAAAATTAGAAAAAGTGTTGGAGACAATACGGAACCTTGGGGCACACCAGTTATTATTTTATGAATTTCAGATTTGGAATCATCCAAAACAACTTGTATAAAACGGTCAGAAGTGTAATTGCTAATCCAGCGAAGAAGTAACCCGTTGATAGCAAAAGCATGCATGTTCCATAAGAGAGCTTGAGTCAAACCCTATCAAATGCTTAAGCAATATCAATTACAACAATTTTGCTTTCACTAAAGCGATGTATAATGATTGATTCTAGTTTTCGGTGAGAAAATCCATTAAATCACTAGTGGACCTGTTGCAACGTAAGCCATACTGACGGTCATTGAGAAGCTTTCGTTGTTCGAGTTATTCATGAGCTGACTATTAATCAGCGTTTCCATGATCTTGGAAAGATTTGATGGTAGAGCAATTAGCCGGTAATTGAAAATTGAAGATGACTCGCCTTTTATAGGAATTAGTTGCTTAAATGGTTTTTCTATTTAGAGGTAATAGGAATTCGAAAGGTAAAAAAGCTTAAGCAGTAAATTGTCTAAAGTGGTAGAACACATTTTCAGGACAATTGGTGATACTCGTATGCCATCGGGGACAGAAGATTTCCGAATATCAAGATCGTTTAGTACTCTAGCACCTGTTTGGGTTCGAAAAAATAGTGGTTCGGAAGAAAAATTTACGTCCTCAACTACAGGTGGAATTCTGTCATTACCAGACAATGTAGTTTGCTCAGAATTGTTCTACAAAAACATTGGCCCTTTCTTTGCAACTTACGACAACGTTTTCATTGTAGATGAGCATGGTAACTAATGACGTTGACGGTGTTAAGTTTGCTTCTTTATTTTTTTTTTTTTAAATAAATTCCAAATGGATGATTCCGTGAGAATATTTGCACAGTTCCCCGATTCCAATTCCATCCAAGGCTATAGAAAATATGCACAGTTTCAAAATACATTTTATTTTTGATATGTATATAATCAAAAAGCGTTTTAATATTTGTGTAAATTCAAATTTCTCAAAATACATAAATAAGTTTTGGGATATAAGGAATAATCCTTTTAAGATATTGTATTAGTACTCGTAGTTTTTTATTGGTAAATATATAGGCAGCGCAGCGAAATTTTACACAGTAAACAACAACAAAGAAATAGTGCGTATAAATTAGCTAATAATAAGTAGTGCTGATAAAGTTTTGGAGCGCCTGGATTACAATGACAGAAAATGTTTTTTGCGTGAGGTTGGCAGGTTTTGATTATTCGAGATTAGACGGTAAACGTTAATAGTCAATGGTCAAAATTTTGTCATTTAATGGGCTTACAAATTCTCTATCTGTCACGTGAGAGTATGAAATTCAACGAAGGATGGCTGCGATACCAATAGATTAAAAAGCATATGAAAAGTTATAAAAATGACGTTATGTTTTCCGTTCTAAAAGAAAAAATTTGAATGCTTCGCGATGACATTTGCAACGAAATCCATTAAATTCACGATTTCGATTTCTTATTTCCATTTACAGACAAGATAAAAAGATTTCCATAAAAATCACCGAAATGTCATTCATTTTCTTGGCGAAAACACTACTGCTGGATTTTGACGACTTATAAGTTTTTTTATTATTAATAAACTTGTGACTTTATCTTGTGACTGATACTATCGATCTGTCCTTATTTTCGTCATCAGAACCTGACATCGTTTTAATATACATATATTGTATCGTAAATTTTCAGCAAGTTTAGTAAGCTGGTTTTAGTATACGGGGCTTGTGAGAAATTTCAGATTATCAAACACAAGTAATATAATATGACGTTATTTAACTTTGTGTATAGGCATGCCATTAAGATTTGATTTTATTAATAATTTTGCCATTTGTGTGAGAGAAATTTTTTTCAGTTGTCTTAATCAAGCACAAACCATATCTTTCGTTTGGAGTGAATTAATAATTTTGATTTTGTTTTTTTAACAAAAATTATTTAAAACGAATGTATAGCTTAAGCAAATTTTTTAAGAATTTTATTTTTCACCTATGCTCATACATACATATAAACATCAATTTAAACTCTATTTCAACCTTATATCTACGTATAGAGTTTTCCAACGCATCCCTGAGCTTATTCAAAAATGGATTGGTTATTTGTAGGTAAATATTTCATCTTTCTTGTTCGCTTTCTTTTACTTTATTCACTTAGCAAGTTTAAAATATCTACTAAATAAATATGATTTGTTAAAATAAGTTCTTTATTCATTTAAAATGTATTTTTTTTTTAAAGAAATTTAATATTTATTTAACTTCGTTTTCGAAGCTGATTTTGACATAGGTATAAATACCAAGCATACCAACTTTAAAATTTAAATTAAAGTTGTGTATAAAGTCAATAAAGCATTTTATCCGCCTTGCATTGTTGTGCTAGGTATAGATTACTAAAAATTATGTCTATTATAAGATTTCAAGGTTGTGTCATAAACGTTACAAATTGCCTCTTAATTTTTCAACTACTTTAGAGGTTTATTGTGTATAGGACTGGAATTAAATAACATTTCTGGGATATGTTAATTTATCATATTTGTTTACACCCGTGATGTTACCCTATTGTCACACCCGTATCAATTTCAATGTAAGATGTTGGATATTTCTTTAAAGTTCTTGCCAAAAATTTACGTTTTTTAAATTGTCATTAGCCTTTTTATGAAAAATTAAATTTTGCTTACAGCTGTCAACGGCTGTATTGTTTGGCAGAGGAGCAGTTATTTTTGACTGATGAACGCTAATTAACATGTTTTTTTTTAAAGCCGTGGATATAGTATTCATTAGCGCAATGGTTAGTGACATTGGACTAGGGTATGGAAATCGAATATTAACTCATGTCTATGTCATTTAAGAAGAAGAATTAACTGTCAGGGGTACTGCTTCTTGCGACTGATATAAGTGCTCACAAAAAAGCATTTAATCACTTTGTTCTATTTCTCGAATAGCTGTTAAATAAATAAATAAACAGCTCGAAGAGAACCAGGACCCAGTGACTTACAACTCTCAACCATTCCTGTGTACGTGATACCAGTAATGGAGGGGACCTACAATTATTCTACAGATTCCGAACGGCTAATTAGCGGCACTTTTCATGACAAGAGATACTCTTGGAGGATTTGTCAATTCCCCGCAAAAGGTAGTACATCCCTGAATAACTGTTTTGCACCGGGTGAGAATCGAACCCAAGACCTTCTGCATGACAGCTGCTGCGCCTCCAGATTTAAATTTCTCTTTCCAATTAGGATAGACTGTTGGATCTTTTGACAGGTTTGATCAAAAACTATCCCGTTCGAATTTTTGTTTTTGTTGAATACAAACTTCTAGCACTACTATAGTATTTATGTATAGTAATGCAGAGAAACCTGTCAAACACAGTAGGTACATCCAAAGCTATGACTTTCAGTTTTTACTTTATGAATTCTGTGAAAATAACCTCCAGGAACTCTCTGCAACCAACCATGTTTGATAAACTATTTCAATAAGGCTTTTCAAACTATTAAAACAAAAATACTATGTATAGCTTTTTAGTTTTTGCAGGACTTGAAATAATTCCACAAGCATTTGCAAAATTCATTTGTTTCTTTTCTAACCAAAATCTCTGGAGCCCTTTAAAGCCATTGGTATCTACAAAAAGTTTTATAGAAGGATATTCTATTAAATCCTTATAAATTAATATATATACACATACATTTTTATAGGGGACAATTTTGCTCTACTTTCATTCAAGTCTCTCATGGCAGAAGACAAATTATGAAAAGAAGAAAAAAAATCCCTTTACCTTGAAGAGGGTTCCATAAAAGTTAAAACGATGAACTTTTCTTTAAATCGTCTGGGCTGTTACAATTTGTGTGAAAGCGCCTTCATCTTTTTCCTCTTAAAACATTTTGAGAGTCCATCATAGAAACTTTCGGAATAAATTTCTATGGCTAAGGAAGGACTACTAGTTCCTGAAACCTTGGCGATTATGAAATAAGTTGGAACCAGTGGACGATCAGAATGATTGTATGGGTGTGTGTGAGTGTGAGTGCGGGTTTCTCAGGAAGTAAGGAAAATTGCTTTGTGTAGATATGAAATGAGAAACTTTTACAATATTTTATTTTCGTTTCGAGAAGCCAATAAAAGGTGCGAATATAAGAAATCTCTGGGGATTAGTATTAAGCACACAAATTTGTAAAACCTTAAATGGTGTAGAAGGTGTGAGCCAGATTGCGTTTTCTCAGATATTTGTAGAATGTTCTTCCTCGGGAAATCCTTGATTGGTAATTTAGTTTTGGTTTTGAAAACAATTGATCTAGGACAGTTAAGTTTTGATGAGCCAGGTGGGAAGAGAACCGTGCTTTATTAAGAATTATTTGAATAACTTTTTTTTTTTTTTTAATAAATCTACATTTCAATTATTTTTGTTCTATTGTACAGAAAATTAAATTTTATTTTATACATATATCTTATTGTAATACCTTTTGTTTTTGTAGCACGATTAGCGCGTCCCCCTTCTTGCAACCTATGTAGTGATCAACTGATTGATCACAACGTAGGAGTGGAGCTGCAGCTGGAATATCTGACAAAATTTTAAATACACAAAAACTGAATATTTCTAACGCAATGCAATGCAGCTATGTACAGACGGAGCTAGAGTCGTAGCTGCAAAAGTTGGCCATTTTTACTTGTGATATATGTACTATAGGTACTATAGGGTAAGTTCTGTGTTTGCAAAAAAAAAATCAAACTCGAGATTTTGATCAAAGTTGGCATTATGATGATAGCGAAGGCGAAAAAAGTAGGTCCGGTAATCCTATATGTCTGTCTGTATGTCTGTTCCCCGAACTACAGCCTAAACTACTGGAAATATTTTCTTCAATCCCGGTAGTTAAGGGTGTTCGGTGATTGCCTAGAGGGGAAATTGAAATTTTTTTTTAGCTCTAAAACTAACGATACCCCCCACCCGAAATGCATAATCTTATTTATCTCGAAAACGACTTTAACGATTTTGATTTAGGTGTGATATTATGGACACAGACTACATTTTCGTCAAAAAAAAAATTGGGAGGAAATGTTATTAACGGTACCTTCTATAGAACCGTTTTTTTTTTTTTTTGAGTTTTTGACTTTCTCATCAACGGCTCAAACGTTTTTCATCAAAAATTTTCAGCAAGAGCATCGTTAAGTATAAAATAATATTGTATATGAAAATTTTTAAGGAAATTTGTTATTTAAAAAATTAATTTAATATTAAAACGATTTTTAAACTTTGTTTGCATAAATTTATATACTTTCCGAAAATCAGACGATTTTTAAAAAAATTTTCAAATTTTTTTTTGAAAACTAAATAAAAGTTTGTTAATATAATCTTCAATACATAAAAAAAAAATTATTTTATCTAAGGCTAGCCGCGCACTAGCAACTTTTAGTTGCGAAACTGTTTGGTTACTTATAGAAAACAGATGAACTGTTTGGTTGAATGTCCGTGAATTTGCAGATAATTATATGTTCAATAAAATGGCGAACTTATTTTAGGCAATCGTTTAGTTTGTGTCAAAACACAAACTTTTTAGTTGCTCGAACTAAGCAGTTTCGCAACTAAAAGTTGCTAGTGCGCGGCTAGCCTAAAAATACCGGTACTCGCCATACAAATGTTATAAAATGGTTTTCGAAAATCGTATTTTTGTCGAAAACGGTTCCGAGAATTTTTCAATTTTTTTTTCGATTAATTGTTACGATCTATAATTTAATAAGCCAATTTATGAAAACGAGATATCACTGACTGTACCTACCTAAGAACGATTTTTGAATTTCTCACTATCGGCATAACGGATTTTAATGAATTTTTTTTTTAAAATATTGCATTTCAAAACTTAAAAAAAAATATTTTTTTCAATTTTTGGAAAAAAGTCATTTTTTTTTTTGGAAAATCGATATCTCAAATCTGCGATTGATTTGGTATTAGACTTCCTACTCGATGAATGTTTCAAAGAGAGTTATAAACCGAAGTTCATTGTGAAATACGTTGATGACATTTTTGCGATTGTGAACAGAGAAGAGATTGATAATATGCTGAAAAGTCTCAACCAATTTCATGGGAAAATTCAGTTTACAGTTGAGAGGGAAAAAAACAACTCGATATCATTTCTTGATGTAGAAGTCCATCGAACAAATTACCGGCTCTCCTTTAACTGGTATCAAAAAGACATGGCATCAGGAAGACTTGTTAATTTTCGATCAAGCCAGTGTAGGGACCCCATACAAAAATTTTGAAGTTAACATCCGAAAACAAACGTACGGAATTACACACAAAACATAAAAAGAATCACCCTGTACTTGCGAAAAATCTTACCCGAAATTTATACCTTTTGTTGTCTTTCGTTAAATGTCGAAAAAGGAAATGGGCGACGATTTCTATCTGACCCCTCTATTATCAAAGAGATCTATCGACAGGTCTTTTCCTTTTCAACCTCGGCCGAGTGAACAAGTGTAAAGTTACCAAATAGGTACAGTCATTATACTTAGTTCGACTTTAAATTAAATTTATTTTCAAAGAAAATAAAAGGTAAATTTCGAAGTGATTTTCTGCATTTTAAGATAGTGACAAATTACTGAAAATTAAATCATTTAGAAACATACCCGCGTTCTGAAGCTAGAGCCTTTCCCAAAAGAAGTTTTACTATACGACCACAATTGGGTATAAGTTACGCAATTATTAATTATTGAAGTAAAGGTGATCGCCGATAGAAAAGGGATTGGCCTTCAAACGCCGGCACGTGGTGTGCCAAAAACCTGCTTGTCACTGACGTAACACTCGGCCACCGAATCCACAGAAGCTGCTCTTCTAGTCCTACTGGGCCGAGACTAAAGACCATCTCTTCGAGCGTCGCCGTTTACTAGGTGTTCGGCGGGTGTTGCGACTGTCCACCTTGCCCCGATTAGTCAATCGACAACGTCACCCACGTCGTGTTAGTGAGCAAAAGGCTACGACAGAGGTGCTGCGCCTTAGTCATATAAATTTTATCGTCACTGGTCTGGCTGCACTTACCTACCTGGACAACCTATCCTACGTCTTATTGAACCTATAAAGAGGGTCATGTTCCTTTTTACTTGCGACTTATAGGTACTATAAGGCAAGTTATGCATTCGTAAAAAAAATCGAACTCGAGATTTTGATCAAAGTTGACATTACGATGATAGCGAAGACTAAAAAAGTGGGTCTCGCAATTCTGTCTGTCTGTCTGTCTGTCTGTCTATATGTCTGTCCGTTAGATTGCAGCTAAACGGCTCGGCCGATTTTCTTCAAACTTGGTAGATATGGGTTTTAATTTTTTCCCCCCGGATATTTTTTGATTTGATTTTTTAAGACCAAAAATAACGGTACCCCCCATACGAATTTTTTTCGAAATTTTATAAACATTTTTTTTTTCTCAAAAACTGTTCGACAGATTTTAAAAATAAAAACACAAAAAAATTTCATTTAATTAAAGCTAGGTATTTGTTGAAAAAAATTTTCTGAAAAATGGTTATTGAGGGTACCCCCCATGGAACCATTTTTTTTTGTTTTTGATTTTTTCAAAAACGGTACAGCCGATTTTGATCATTTTTTTTTTGCTAAGGCTCCCCAAAAACCTGAATAGAATTGTGTACTCAAATTTTCAAAAAAAAATTTTTTGGATTTTAAAAAAAAACTTCAAATTTTTTTTTCAAAACTCAATATTTCGAAAACCCCATGCTAGATTTTTTTCAAATTTGTAAATAAAAGTTTTTCAATATAATCTACAAGATGTGATAAAAAAAAATTTATTTTACCTAAAAATAAAGGTACCTACCATACAAATGCTAAAAAATTAAAAAAAAATGCTTTTCAAAAATCATATTTTTCTCGAAAACGGTTCCGAGAATTTTGATAAAATTTTTTTTCTTTCAATTAATTTTTACGATCTTTAATTTAATAAAAAAAATTTTGAAATTAAGACATTACAGCTTGTACCTACCATAGAACCATTTTTTCGAATTTTGAATTTCTCATTATCCACATAACGGATCCTAATGAAATTTTTCAAAGAGAAGCTTCTAAAAAGTCTAAAACACATTGCATTTCAAAACTTTAAAATTAATATTTTTTGAATTTTTGAAAAAAAATCTATTTTTATTTTTTTTTTTTGAAAATTCGATATCTCAGGAACGGCTCAATATTTTTTTTTGTAAATTTTATTTTTAAAAACTTTAAATTGGCGTACCAAAATTTTTTCTTAAAAATCTTTTAAAAAGTTTGTACATAAAAGCTTTTTTTTAAGAAACGACTACGACTTATAATTTTTGTTCTTGCATAAATTCATATTTGGATAGCATTTTGTTTTTGTCTCTTACTACTAAAAGAATTAAAAAAATAATTTGATCCTTATGAACAGTTTTCTCTGATAACATTCGATTTTAAAATTCCTAGTCTGTTACATAAGAGCAAGTTCGTGCGACCCAGTCGTGCATTTTATTTTGTGTTAGTGGGAAGTGTATCCGATGGTATCTTAGGATAGGGACAGCTATACCGTTACACCAGGCTAAACACATTCGTATAAATACCGCATCCAACCTAATAAACAATGAGGAAAAGGTCACCAAAATCCTCTAAGACAATGGCTTTCCGATACAAATAATAAGAAGCTTGATACTCCGTCAAAAACATAAAGCCCCATCGGAAAGAATATTAGATGAAAGGAGAGGTACATACAAAAGTGTTGTTTATGTCCCTAAACTTTCAGAAAATTTTAAGGAGATAGTCGCTAAAAACAACATCGACGTCAGCTTAGCTTATAAGTCAAACCAGACCAAACAACTCCTTCGTCAAAGAATGGCTAATCAAAGATCAGAAATTCGTTTAAGAAATGCTGGGAAGACAGCACTGACTTGCCACAGCGTTGAGACTGGCCACCAACTGGACTTTGAAGGAGTAGAAATCCTTGCAACAGAGAAACACCCATCCAAACGTTACACTTTAGAGACGTTACACATAATTAATAACAAAAACAATATGAACCGCAAACAAGACACACAAAACATTTCAGCGGTTTACTGTTCCTTAGTTTCGGACAACACATCCAAAATTTGACACACTTTGGAATAAATTTCGCCTGAAGTCTTTAAATCAAACATTTATTTATTTTTAATTTTGTATTTATTTAAAGTCGTACATTAAACATTCTACAACAATTTTTCATGTAAGTTTTGTATCATGTCCGCCATACACAGTATCGCTTATATAAAATAACTTTTTTGTATAAATAAAGGCATCCCCTGAAGAAGACGGCAACCACCGTCAAAACGTTGGGAAAAAGGAAATGTAAAAATCTTTCATTTAACCAACATTACGACCAACAAAGCCGATGAGAATCAACTCTTAAATAAATCTACAATAATTGTAGTAAGACTCAATTGGTATTGAAAAAAGTTAAACACTTATTGTAGTAGTTTTTAGAATATTTTTTAGAGTGTAGTCAAACCACTCGATGCTGGTTTACACATGGTTAAAGCGAGTTTCAAGCTATCTTCATTTCCTTAAAATGAGTGTTTTCTTAGAGAGAGATAGCTAACTTTAAATTTACGACACTCATCTTCTGTCACATATGATTGGAAAGTTTTTGGTTGTTTCGAAATTAGTTTGGTTTGGCTTTGGCAATTTATCAAATTGTTCAAATTTATTTTGAAAAACATGGTCCAATTTGCACCTCATATACGTAGTAATGAAACGACTTGAGGAGCAAACAAATAATAGAATGTGCGACTAGATCGCCCGAACTTGCTGTTATGTAAAAATCTTTGGAATTTAAGAGCAAAATGTTGAAATGCATAAAATTGAACTCTGATTTCTATAAAAGTATGAATATCTGCAAACAAAGTCTAAAAACGTTTTATTAGGTGTGTTTTATTCACTGCTGCATATCTAGTGCAGCAAGATTTCCCTCGGCAAACAACAACAATTTAATTGCTGGCAAAAAAGAAGCCAGTAAAAAAATTGTAGTTTTGCTGGTGACAGAACTGTAAATTATTGAAATGAAGATGGCGCTATGTAGTCAATTTTAGAATTATTTTGTTTCGCGAAGGTTGGAAATTGCTCATGTTTGAAGGTTAAATGACATTTCACATTTGAATTTGGTAATAGGAGTGTGGCGGACTGACCAGCGAACAGCGGATAATGAACAACACAGCAAACAGATAGTTTGTCAACAACGGCAACGCTGGCTGATTGAGTGACAGAATTCATCTAAGACTTTCTGTCATCGCCTATGTGCTTTCTGCTTGTCATGCACTTCCACATGTCACTTCATTTTTCACCTTTGACGAAGCCAGTCGCCATTTTTCGATCGCCTTCAGCGAAAGAAATTATTTTAGAATTATTAGATTTTTAATTTAATAAAGTTTAATTTTATAAGAGGAACCTTCTGTTGTTTTACTGCGATAAGAATAAAACCTCTAAAGGAGCATCGTATGTCGTGGAAAACCTAATTTCAGCCGACTTTGTAAGTCTTAATAAATAGATGATACCAATAAAATAAAACAATCTCAATTCTTGCATACATGTTTTGACATCAGATTTTGGCACTTTCTATAATAATGGCCAACATTGAAAAATAAATTGAAATTGACACATGGAATGAATTTGATCGTTTTATTCGCACTTGAATGCTGCGCTGGCTATGCAGCAATGTATAAAGAACACCTATTTATTAATATAATTTTTTCTATAAGGAAAAAACTAAGTATGCTGTAGGTCGAGGTACAAACATACAGACAGACAGACGGAATTTCAAGATCCACTTTTTGCGTGTTTTCTATCATCGTACTGTCACTTTGATCAAAATCTAGAGTTCATATTTTTTTTTTTTAAATGCAGAACTTGCCTACCTTTAGTATCTGTATCGCAAATGAAAATGGCCGTGAAAGATGTATAGATTGGGTCTATTGATTGCTTGATCTTTTTTCTTTTTATTGCTGTAATTCTGAGCATAACTTGAAATGCAAGTAGTTTAAAAAATTATCAGATGTATTGTTATTTTTCAATTCAACTTGCTTTCGTATGAAGAAATATAAACGTTTCAATTTAACTTAAGATCCAGAAACGGACTATAAAAATGCTCAAAAAAGTGATTTTTATCAAACGGTTCATCGGCCTGTATGTTTCTCTAACCATCTGATATGGGTAAACGAACTATAGGAAAGTGACTCTTAAAGAAGAGGGACCTTTTTCCCCACAAGAGCAGCCACATTGTAAAGCCCAAGTCTAAATTTAATTTCTTGTAGTTCATTTAAAGAAAAAGTATGAAGGAACCTATTTTTATTCCATTTAAAGTCGGAATCACTTCGCACCATTCCGCCTTTTGCAACCACTTTATTATAATATGCTTGATAAGGAGTAAAAGGGTAAGATCATCAACCATATTATTTTCTTTCGTCCTTTTACTGAGTGTGCCTGGAAATTTTACTCTTTATGTTAATTTCTCAAAGAAGGGTTGAGCTTGAAAGGAGAAAGAGAGGCAGTTAATTTACACCTTTTTGTTGGGCAGAAAAAAAAATATAAAGGATACCATGTTTTCTGGTTTAGTATTTATAGCTGGAAGGTAACGTTAAATGGTTAACCTTTGAGATGAGCTAAAAAAAGGGATATCGTATTAAGCGGAAAGCAATATATTCGTTAACATAACAGAAGAGCTAGGAGGCGTAGTATAATAATTATTTTACGAAGGGATTTAGTACAGGACATCAAATTTATTGAGGGTTTTTGCGTAGAAAATCTATAAAAAATACTAAGCTAAATTTAAGGTAATTTTCTTGAACATCTCAAACATACTCTTACATACATTACAGTGAAATGTTGCTATACACGATATTACCTAATTTTTGTTATTGATTGCTGAATAAAATATGCACGACTGGATTAGGAGAATCAGGTCGTGCGGTTCAAAGCTATAACGTGACCACGTATTGAATATAATATATATGTACATAAGATATTAGGTTATTACAGTCTGGACAAATTTGAAAGGCCGTACAAAAATGTATTTATTTTCAGTTTATTACTTTGGGCGAATTGGTTTCATGTGAAGACAAAAATCGAGTGAGAGGCGAGAGGCTATTTACTTCAAATTTGATACATGGTATCTGGATCAAGATTTTACAAGTTTTGTTTAACTTCTTCTAAACGTATTTATTTTTTTAGAAATGGTTCTAACGATATTGATTAATTTTCGTGCATGTGATATCTTTAGGGATAATAAAACTGCGACTTCGATTTTTGACAAATCTACATTCATATCGGAAATAGGCAAATCAATCAAAATCAATTTTTACTTGCGACTTATAGGTTGACATTACGATGATAGCGAAGACTAAAAAAGTGGGTCTCGCAATTCTCTCTGTCTGTCTGTCTGTTCGACTACAGCCTCGGCCGATTTTCTTCAAACTTGGTAGATATCACTTTTAAGTTTTTCCCCCCACACGTTTTTTTCTTTTTTTTTTAAGACCGAAAATAACGGTAACTGCCATACGAATTTTTTTCAAAATTTTATATATATTTTTTTTTTCTCAAAAACTGTTCGACAGATTTTAAAAATAAAAATACAAACAAATTTTATTTTACCTATAAATAAAGGTACCTACCATACAAATGCTAAAAAATTAAAAAAAATGGTTTTCAAAGATCGTATTTTCTCAAAAACGGCGCCTAGAATTTTGATACATTTTTTTTTCTTTCAATTAATTTTTACGATCTTTAATTTAATAAAAAAAAAATGAAATTAAGATATTACAGCTTGTACCTACCATAGAACCATTTTTTCGAATTTTGAATTTCTCATTATCCACATAACGGATCTTAATGAAATTTTGTATACTAAAGCTTCTAAAAAATCTAAAATATTTTTTGAATTTTTGAAAAAGAAAATCTATTTTTTTCTTTTTTTGAAAATTCGATATCTCCGAAACGGCTCAATATTTTTTTTGGTAAATTAAATTTTTATTCGAGCAATAATAAAAACTTTAAATTGGCGTACCGAAATTTTTTTTAAAAACCTTTTAAAAAGTTTGTATATAAAACCTTTTTTTTAAGAAACCACTACAACGACTTATAATTTTTGTTCTTGCATAAATTCATATTCGCATAGCTTTCTTCCTACTAAAAGAATTTAAAAAATTAATTTTATCCTTATGAACAGCTTTCTCTAATAACATTCGTTTTTAAAATTCCTATTCTATTAGATACATAGGAGCAAGTTCGTGCGACCCAGTCGTGCATTTTATTTTATAAAACTCAGTATTTAAAAATAATGATAATATTATTTTTTTTTTAAGTTTTTGATGTTACAATTTAAATTTTTTTCTAAATTTTTAATAAGTCTTTGGGCCGTACCAACAATCAAATTAAGAGACGACTTTAATATTTGAGCGAAATGGACCATTATTTAAAGAGCTCTATAAAGTTAACCATACATGTTATGAACTTAATATTTATGCGTGAACTCTAAATTATGACCCATTTATTGTACGGAACCTAAAAAATAAAATGTAGCATATACGGTCGGATATAATATAGAGTCCACTAAATAATGCTTCATTTCGCTCAAATATTAAAGTCGTCTCTTAATTTGATTGTTGGTAAGGCCCTTTATGAAAACCGCTCCAACGACTTTTTCAAGAAATAAGATTTCCTCTAATGAGACACATTTATATATTTTAAAATCTTTGATATCCTATATGTCTCAAACTAATTTCATAGTAAAAACAAAATATCCAAGCAAAAGGAGGCAAGCAAGCCTTTTTTGAAATAAGATATTTTCAAAAAAAAAAAAAAAAACCGAGTAATGTTTTTATTTTAGAAAATCTTGATCTGCATATTGTTTTTGAGAATTATTCGATATTCCTTAAAATTCTTAACATTTGTAAAGAAGGACTATGTAGTTATTTTGTGATAAGTCAACATGTTTTTTTTTTAATTTTTCCTTACTTAAGATAATAAGTTAAAAAAAAAAAACGGCAATAGGTTTATTATGAGATCCCAAAAAACGTGTATGGAAATTTGAATACACAACATTACTCAAACTTTTCATGAGGTCTAGCATAAAAAAAATATCATAATTAGTTCTACCCACCGTTTTTGAGAAAACCGAAAACAAATCAAATGGACCATTCGATCGCACGCACTTGCTGTTATGTAATACACTTGAATGAATGTCATTAGAAAAAATGTTCACAAGTACAAAATTCATTTTGTAAGGGCTTAAACACCTGTTTAAACTGTTGGAGATATAAACTGAATGCCATGTGATTTCCCAAGCAAATATAGGTAAATTTAGGCAAGAAGAAAAATTGAAAATCGTTGTAGCGGTCTCTTAAAGAAATAAGTTTTCATATAAATTTTTTTTCACGCGAACATTAAGTTTTTATTATTGCTAAAATGAAAGAAAAAGATACTACCCAATTTTGTGATATTGAATTTAAAAAGAATAATAAATAATAATTTCCAAACTTTTTCGGATTTTCTTCCTACAAAATATAATTAAAATTCGCTATGCCGATAATTAGAAAGCCAACATTCAAACAAAATAGTTCTAGTATAGTTATTGATGTCCAAATTTAAATTTTTACTTGCGACTTCTAGGTAGAAACTATAAGGCAAGTTATGCATTCGTAAAAAAAGTTGAAATCGAGATTTTAATCAAAGTTGACATTACAATGATAGCAAAGACGAAAAAATTGGTTTTCAAAACTCTGTTTGTCTGTGTGTCTTCTTCTCTAACTTGGTGAATATTGTTTTTAAATTTTTCCCACCACAAGTTCTTTTCTTTTTTTTTTTTTAAGACCAAGATCTGTTATACGATTTCTTATTCGAAATCTTATAAATATTTATTTTTTCTCAAAAACTGGTGCAAAGATTTTTTTTTAAATTCATAAAATTTAATTTGGTAAAACTAGGTAATTTTTGAAAGAAAATTTCTAATAAAGTTGTTTTCTCCAGGCAACCTTTTTTTGTTTTTGATTTTCTCAAGAATGGTACAACTGATTTTGATCATTTTTGTTAAGAAGGCTCCCCAAAAGTTTCAATAATATTGTGTATTCAAACTAAAAAAAAATTGTTTGGATTTAAAAAAAAACTAAACCACATCTTCGATTTTTTTAAAACTTGACAAATAAAAGTTTCTTAATGTCTTTTACAAGATGTGAGAACAAAACTTTTATTTTTCATAAAATTAATAGCACCCACCATACAAATGTTAAAAATGGCTTTTCAAAAATCATATTTATCTCAAAAACGGCGCCTAGAATTTTGATGAAAATGTTCTTTCGATAAATTCTTACGATCTATATTTTAATTTTTAATAAAAAAAATTAAGATTAAGATATTACTGATTGTACCTACCATGGAACCATTTTTCAAATTTTGAATTTCTCATTATGGGTGTAACGGATTTTAATGAAATTTTATAAAGCTTCTAAAAACTTTGAAATATTGCATTTCAAGACTTTAAAAAAAAATATTTTTTGAATTTTTGAAAAATAAAAAAAATAAAATAATTTATTTTTGGGAAATTCGATATCTCAAGAGCGGCTCAATTTTGTTTTTTTTTTTTTTGGAAATTTAATCTTTATTCGTACGATTATAAAAAGTTTAAGTTGGCGTACCAACATTTTTTCTTAAAAATGTTCTAAAAATTTTCCATATAAAAGACTGTTTTTTTAAGAAACCAAAAACGACTTATAACTATTTTTCTTGCATAAGCTCATATTTGCTTGAATCACATGGCTTCCTGTTTTTAGCTCCATCTACTAAAGGGTTTGTTTAAGTCACTTAAATAAAATGCACGACTGGGTCGCGCGAACTTGCTCTTATGTAAAATACTAAGAATTTCAAAAATTAATGTTATTAGAGAAAAACTGTTCTTAAGCATTAAATTCATTTTTTGAATGACTAAAACAACTTCTTTAGTAGCTAGTTGTTGCTAAAAACAGGATGACATGCGATTCAAGCAAATACTAGTTTATAATGAGTTAGCGTCATTTTAGTAGCTTCTTAAAGAAATAAACTTTATATTCACATTTTTTAAAACATTTTTAAGAAAAAAATTAACTTAAAGTTTTTATTACTGCACGAATAAAAAATTTTTTGAGATATCGAATTTTTCAAAAAAAAAAAAAAAAATTTTTTTCAAACTGTTTTTTTTTTTAAACTGTTTAGAAGCTTCTCTATAAAAATTTCACTAAATCCGTTCTGCCAATTATGAGAAAATTCAAAATTTGAAAAAATGGTTCTATGGTAGGTACAGTCAGTAATATCTTGTTTTCAAAAATTTTGTATTAAATTATAGATCGTAAAAATTAATCGAAATAAAAAAAAAGGTATCAAAATTCTCGGTGCCGTTTTCGAGAAAAATACGATTTTTGAAAACCATTTTTAACATTTGTATGGTCGGTACCTTTATTTTTAGGTAAAACAATTTTTTTTCTCAAATCTTGTAGATTATAGGTATTAAGAAACTTTTATTTATCAAGTTTGAAAAAAATCGAACATGGGGCTTTCGAAATATTGAGTTTCCAAAGAAAAATTTTGAAAATTTTTGTATGAATCCAAAATCAAAAAAAAACATTGAAAATTTGAATACACAATAATATTCAAACTTTGGAGGAACTTTAGCATTAAAAAAAATTATTAAAATCGGTTGTACAGTTTTCGGGAAAATCAAAAACACAAAAAATGGTTCGAGGGGGCTACGAAAAATAACCATTTTTTGGAAATTTTTTTTCAACCATTACCTAGTTTTAACTAAATGAAATTTTATGTGGGACAGTTTTTGAGGAAAAAAAATATATATAAGATTTCGAAAAAAAATTCGTATGGCAGGTACAGTTATTTTTGGTTTTTTAAAAAAAAAGAAAAACATGTGTGCGAGACAAAAATTAAAAATACGATCTTCCAAGTTTAAAGAAAATCGGCCGAGCAGTTTAGGCTGTAGTCGAACAGACAGACAGACAGACAGAATTGCGATACCCACTTTTTTAGTCTTCGTTACTATCGTAATGTCTACTTTGATCAAAATCTCTAGTTCGATTTTTTTACGAATGGATAACTTTCCTCATAGTACCTATAAGTCGCAAGTAAAAATGAATTTTATGCATATAAACATTTTTTCGCTAATAACATTAATTTTTGAAATTCTTAAACTTTTACATAAGGGCAAGCTCATGCTACTCAGTCGTGCATTTTATTTCAATTCAAGTGTCACTCTTATAGAATAAGTTTCACTTTAATGACAAAAGGCAGTAGTGGGTTTCGGAGGCATTAAATTCGACGCGGATGAATCCCTATTGTTTCTGCGAAGATCAGAATTTAGTGACCTTATTATATGTTGATGTTGAAATTCCACATCCGAAGAATGTGGAAGTGAGTCTGGAAATGAATATGAGAAGCAAGCCAATGAAGTGGATTTGAAGTTTTAGCTAAAAGAATGTAAATAAAAATAAGGAAAAGAGTCGAAGTTAACACAGAGCCCTGTGGCATACCAGAATTTTTTTTGTAGATGTCAGTGTTGAATCCATCTAATAGTAAATGATTTGAACAATTCAAAAGATGACTTCTAATCCATCGAATAAGAGAATCATCAATTCCTAGTGCACTTACTTTCGATTAAAAAAACTTCGTGCCAAACTTCTTTCACATGCTTTGCAAATATCAGAAGAAACTTTTTTTTTATTTTCAAGCTGGGAATAAATCCTCTGGCCTCCAGCGATACATTTATAAATACAGATTAATTATAAATAAATTTATCCAAAAATCTTAAAAGCAAGAGGTTTGCGGTGGATAATTGCTATAGTTCTGCATTGATATATGATATACCATTCGTACAGTTTTTTTCGGCATGGAATGATATGTGTACGAATGCATGTATTTAGCTTATTCGATTTGTTTTTGTATGCAAAAGTTTAGTATTTCTATGAAAGTTGCAAGGGCTTACCTGCAAATTTTCTAAGCAGAGGTTTTTTTTTTTTTTTTTGAAATAGAATCTGGTACTTCAAAATGTGTTCTGTGTGTTGTTCCCAATCCACGGTTAACATTCTTTTGTTTGAATTTCCCCCGGAGTTTGAAGGAATATGTGCATATGGATGAACAGGTACATGCAAGTGAGTTTGTTGGAAGAACAAAAATACCATGAAACCAAAATTTGTTTAAATGGTGTTGTCGGTATTATCTGGAGCGTAAAACCTGTTGTGCAAGTTAAGAATATTTTCACTTAACTGCATCGCGTCTTATTTAAATTAGTACAAAACTTGGAAGGTAAATTCATTGAAGAGAGCAAGGTGTTTAAATAAAATTATTGAAAAGGTGGTGCATACGTACTGAAACGACTCAAACTAAATTTAAAAAATGTTGAAATTATTTTTTGTAAAATGTTGAAGGATATGAAAATAAATGGAAGATAAATGTCAAGGACCTGCATATAATGTTGCCATTATTTGTTCAACAAGAATTTTCCTTTAAATAATTAATGAATAATCTGGAGGCCAACTGCTCGTAGTTAGTAGCTAAATGCAGTCAGCTATAACTCTCAACCATTCATGTGAGCATGTTTGCAGGACTTGCCACTGATGTTTTTTTTTTTACAGTGACTGGGAATCGAACCTTTTAGAAAAGTAATAGGACACCTTTGTTTGTGAACGGTGGTGCCTGTACACACTATCATGATATTGAATGAAAAATATTTCAACTGAAAGTAATATTACAGCACAAACTAACACTGAATTGTTTTTAAAATTCTCCGGAAGTACGATGACTAGAAGTTGAAATTCAACTTTCAAAATACTGAAACGATTCTGCTTAGGACTCCGGGGCATGAATCCTTAAGCGATGCGAGAAAGAACTGGTGCAAGTTAGTCATCGTAGGTCCACATGGACAACCAGTATAGTGAGTAAAAGTGTAGTAAAATACCATGGTATCTGGTTGGATCAGTATTACTACAAACATACATTAAATGCTGCTCTGACCAGGGCTGGGGAAGCTTTTGCCATGCCGAAACGTTTATTTTACAGCAGCCGGAGTGATAGCAGGGTGAAGGTTTTTTTTTTTTTTTTTTTTTTTTTTTCCCGTGGGTAGGTGTTGAAATCTTCAAAAGATTCTATGAGGACCGAAAAACGCGCGCTCATAGATATGTGGGACTCTCCCGACCAACAACTCTGCCCCCATAAAGCCTTACGGAAGGTAAGACTCTATGCAAGCAGACCGTTAATCAGGCCGACCGCACTAAAACCACCTCCTCCTCCCGATTGCAACTAAGTTCATATGGAACTTATCTAGCAATTTATCTTTCTCGAAGTTAAGTAACGTGTTGTAGGCAACTTTCCGGTGAAAGTTCCTACTGGTTTAATTATAAGCTAGTTGAATAGCTTCTTTCTATTTTAAGCGATGATTTAAATATACATAATACAGTACAATAATTTCACCGTACTAGATCGGAAGGTTTGGTCCTTCTCAAACGTCGTACTAAATTTGTCTCGTCAAGAATTTCTAAGATTGTTCTATTGGTATGTTCAACTAAACGCTTTCTATGCCTTTGCGAAAAAGTTTTTATTTCTTCGCGAACCGTGGGGATTCCAAGATCCCTGTGAAGATCTTCGTTTCTAATATACCACGGCGCATTTACAAAGGACCTTAATAATTTGTTTTCAAAAGTTTGTAGACTATTTAGATTTGTATCGTGGGTACAACCCCAGAGTTGAATACCATATGTCCAGACAGGCTTAAGTACCTGTTTGTAAACTAATAATTTGTTTTCGATACTAAGTTTAGAATGTCGTCCGAGTAACCAGTACATTTCCCTTAGTTTAATATTTAATTGATCACATTTATTTTTAACATGTGACTTCCATTTTAATTTCGCGTCAAGAGTCATCCCGAGATATTTTGCCTCATTTGCAAATGGAACTTGAGTTGTATTAATAAAGACTGGTAATCTATTAATTTTCTTATAAGTAAAGTCCACGTGGACTGACTTAAATTCGTTAAGCGCTATTCGCCATTTGTTTGTCCATTCATTGACATTGTTAAGAGCATTTTGCAATTTACATGTCGATTCGTTAGCCGTTTTGCCTACTGCAAGTATTGCGGTATCGTCTGCAAAAGTAGCTACAATTGTATTGTCTGTTTGGGGTATGTCGCGTGTAAATAAAAGGTATAAAATGGGACCTAGAACACTACCTTGTGGTACCCCAGCCACTATTTCTTTAAAATCTGAATAATCATTTCCGTGCCTAACGCGGAAAATTCTTTTCTCTAGATATTCTCTAAGAATGTTGTATAGTCCTTCAGATAGGACTTGTCTCAATTTGTATTTGAGGCCTTCGTGCCACACTTTGTCAAAAGCTTGAGACACATCTAAAAAGACCGCTGAACAAATTTTATTTTCTTCAAAGGCTTTCTCGATGACATCGGTGATTCTATGCACTTGATCAATCGTCGAGTGCTTACTTCTAAAACCGAACTGGTGTTCAGGTATAAGACCCTTTTCTTCTATTATGGGCTGAAGACGCTGAAGAAATATTCTCTCAAAGACCTTCGACACTACAGGAAGAAGTGAAATGGGCCTGTACGATTTCTTTTCATGTGATGGTTTGCCAGGTTTTAAGACCATTATTACTTCTGCGACTTTCCATTGATTTGGAACATATTCTAACCTTAGAGTGGCGTTCATTATGTAAAGGAGGTTTACTAAACCTTTCCGTGGGAGCATTTTAAGAATTTCCGCAGTAATTAAGTCGTATCCTGGTGCTTTTTTTGACTTCAGTTTCTTAATTTCTTTGCTTAATTCGGCAAGCGTAACATTTCTTGTGATGGAGCTTTCATTTGAATTTATATTCACACTTATATCATCATTCAATGCTTGCCCATTGAACGGCTTAAATGTTTCCTCTAGGTAATCAGCGAAAACGTTTGCTTTCTCTTTATCGCTTCTTGCCCATTCATTTTGGTCTTTCATAATCGGGGGTGCTGGAAGCTTTGGTTTTTTCGTAGCTTTTATCGCTTTCCATAGAGAATAATTAGATTCTTTACCTGCCGTCAAGTTTTCAAGGTAATTTCCAGCTTCGCGGTTTTTAAAATCTGATATCATCTTTTTAAGCAAATTACTGAGGTGATTTAAATTAGCTTTGTGTTGGGGAGCACGAGTTTGTTGCCATTTTTTGCGCGCTTTTCGCTTGTCTTTAAGTACCTCTTTTATCTCTTGGGGATATTTAGCTTCTCTATAGCCTGACATTTGTCTTTGGTAAGGAGTATTGTTCCATGCGGCTTTTTGAACAATATGCACAAAATTATCTACCGCTTCTTCAAGCTCAAGAGGTGTTTGTAGTGATACCCTTAATTCAACATTATCTTCAATATCTTTCTTAAAACCTTCCCAGTTAGTTTTACCGTTTGTTAACCTAGGTGGTGTTTCAATTTTAACAATACTTTCGCTCATAGTGAGAATAACGGGAGAGTGGTCAGAGAAAAGATCAAAGCATTCCGTTATTTTTATTCGATTTGACGGTATTCCCCTGACTATAAAGAAATCAATCAGGTCAGGTATTTTCGAGGTATCTGTCGGCCAATAAGTTGGTTTCCCACTAGAATGAAAATCACAATTATTCTCCATACCGGCTTCATATAACGCTCGGCCCTTTTGAGAAATGCATCTAGAACCCCAAAACGTGTGTTTTGCATTAAAATCGCCACCGATTATTAAAGATGGTCTAAGTGATTTTAGCAAGTTTGAAAAATCATTTTTATCAATTCTGTACCGTGGAGGGCAGTATATAGATGTGAAATTCAATGTATCATGTTTAGTTTTAACCTGCACACTTATAAGCTGCATCGGTTCAAGTTCAAGCTTAAGGCCTATCGAGTGTTTGATACATTCTTTTATGTATAATGATGCTCCGCCTCTTGCTTTGTTCGACGGATGAATTGCATGGTAATCTAGATAACCGTTTATATTGAAATTTGATTCTTTTTTAACATGGGTTTCTGATATTAGACAAATGTCGATATCTTGTTCCCGTATGACCATTTCTAGTTCTTCAAGTCTTTGCCTTAATCCGTTGGCATTCCACGTAATAATTTTAAGGTTTTCCATCATGATTTTTTTTTTAAAACGTTTGGGTCGAATAAAATCTTCGATTTTTGCTAACCTATCAGAAATAGTTCTATTGATTTTGACCTGATCTTCAAATTTTGACAAAATTAAAGCCAAGCATTGAGATAGTGCGTCAGAGTCAGGTTGATTTATTACGGGTGCAGCCGCCATTCTGGCATTTGTGTTTACACTACGTTTCTTTGGAGATGTCTGTGCAGCTGCCATTTCGGCGTATGACTTAACAGTACGTTTCTTTGGAGATGTCTTTGACGTTGATGGGGTTTGATTTTCTTTGCCGATGCCGACTCTTAGTGTATTTATTCATGGCTCATGGCTCTTATCCGGCCAATGATTGCCGATGAGTGCTCGGGATGGTTCAACGTTGCCCCATCTCATATGGAAAAGATTTGGGTGTTTGAGAGGCAGTGACTTAGACGTTGCCTTGGATTACACAGGATATAAGAATCGGAGTACAAACATTATTATTCCAACCGGGTTCTATAAAACGGAGCCAACATAAACAGAATTGATAATTTTTTGATACAGCTAATTATGGGTAACATTGTCCTCAACCATTGGCCTAATTTTTGGGGCTACTACCCTAACGACGATTCTTATGGGAGTGTGCGTCTAAGCTGCTTCATCCCGCCCGATACATTTCTTTACTTAGATAATCGAGGGCTTGTCCAGGATAGAATGGCGATTCCGCTAATCTATCACATCGGCCGACCGTAGAACTGCGGATATTCGGCTCCTTTATAGTCGATAAGTCCTCGCACAAAAAGGAGCAGAGTCGCAGAGTGCCTTCTGTTCAAGAGGACTGTGCCCGATCGCCACATCTTCCTCTTCCGGTTTCTGAAAACTGTTAAAAGACTAGTAACTAGTATTTGCTCCTTTTTTGAATAATGTAAGAGTAGTAAAGTTCAGTAGAGTAGCTGAGAGACTGTTCAGAATGGAATTTTTAACTTTTTAAATTTTCTTTAAATTTTTGCGTCTTGTTCTGGCCAAGTTTTGGGACAGTGTCAACAACTTTGGGGAATCCAGTGATTGTTTGGGCGAGAGAAAGTATCGTTGGAGCTTAGCCTTGCAGCGATTATTTAGTCGAGTTCTACGAAAGCATGCGATTGGGAGTGTGAATAAGTGAGTGAATTAGAAGGCCAATTGAGGAAAAAGTCTAAGCTTCTTGAACTGTTTCAGTAATTGAAGAATAAGAAGAGTATATTTTTGTGAAAAGTAACTAAAAACTGTTTGAGAAAAAATAACCTTGAAAAGATTCGATGAAGGTGTTTTATTGGAAAGAGCTTAAATCACCAGAACAGGGTGAGTAAAAACATCTAGGAAAGAGCAAGGAAGGAAAGGTTACAAGATTTAAAAAAGAAAGATACATAGAGTGTTGGTTTTTGTTGGTTTTTGTTAGTTTTTTCGTTTGCTAAAAAGATCGATTTTTATCCATTTGATTCCGGGTCAGAATAATAGCAGTCCATTTGTAGTGTATGCTGGGGCACATTTGACATCGGGGCACATTTGTCTTTGTGATTTTCGGCGTGAACGCAGCTTTCAAGAAGAAAAGTTGAGATGATGAACGGAGTCCCAATTAATGTAAAGAAACGTTATGAACTGTGGCAGTTTTGCTTCAACTCGTCTTTGAGTAACACGTGTTTTTGTGATTTCGGAATTTTTGATGTAATTTTTGACAACCGGTATGTAGGGCATTTGTGAATAAAATAAGAGTTTTTCATATTGTGAAGTAATATTGTGATAGGATTGTTAAAATACATATAAAACACCTTGGTGTGCCTTTGACTTTTACAAAGGGGGAAAGGGTAAAGAGGGCTATGGCAGACATATGGAATAATCTTGAAACGTCAACATCAGCAGCTGAAAAATATAGGCTAAATAGAACCACATTGATAATGCGTGTGCAAAAGCAGGACCCCTAAAAAGATTGGTCAAATTGGGGAAATGCAAGTAGCCCTGACGTAGGTTTCACTTTTCAATTAAAATATACGTCGGCCAAACCCTTACGAAACTGCAAGAAAAATAATTGGTAGAATAATGAACAACAGCTCTTTTCATGCATACGGACTGTCGAACGATTCTTTTAAGAAATTTGTGTATGACTATAATATCAGGGCTAACAATATTAGCTGGCTACCAACTTGGGAAATTTCAAAAAAGCAGGAGACGATTGCCCTTACGGATTTTTAAATCGAAATCCTAAACTCTAGCTACGTAAGCCCGAAAATTTGAGCCTTGCCAGATTAAAAGGTTTTACAAAATCACAGCCATTGATAACTTCATTCAAGACCTTCGACAAATATATACATCGATATTCAGGACATTTATATATATATTTATTATTTCTACCAATATCTACCGGGTCCTCGCAGCAAAGGGTCAGCGTGCTGTCGCTCAGGCTGTACTGAAAAATACTTTTATATATAGAAATTACTTAAATGTGAACAGAAAAACCTGTCATGAGTTGTAATTTATCAACTACAAAAATATAGTAGCAAAATAAATTCATTTCATAAATTGTGCAGATATTGACTCATATAGTGCCTCGCTAACATTTTCCAGTTCGGACATTCATTGACATTGAACAGATGTTAGTCCGAAAAAACTATTTCGACATCCGCCCACGGTCGAATGTCAATTTTGTAACCTTCTTTTTCGCTGCCGCCGTCATCGAGCAAAGTTGTGGTCTCCGTCGACATTTTTGCCATATTAAACTAAAATCACATATAGTGGGTAAATTTTCAAGATTGTTGTGATATCATACTAAATTTTAAGTCAATTATTTAAAATTTATTTAAAATAATTATTTAATACAATAATACTGGACAGACACAACTCGATTGAGTGCAAGCGAAACTACAACCAAGTCAATTTTTATTTCACCCTGCCACGTGTAAGTACCCAAACTAAATGTCTAGAAAGCAAAAATATAGGTACATATTGTTCTTTTAAAACAGCACCAACAACTTTAGCCACAGCTTTCAAGTCTGGTGCGTGGCGCTTAATAAATATTTTTTGCTAATTGTATCAATTATCGGAGCGAAACACGTGTGTAATCCCGGTGACGTAATACAACCTTCTAAGGCTGTGAAGCGCCAGCACACACTTCCTCCACGACCAGGGACAGTATCTGCCGAGTATCAGCATTTTGGGAACAGCAAATTCGCCAAGAAAATCCACGAAATCCGACACTACCAGTACCTCAGCTGTAGTAACAGGCATTCAATAAATAATTTAGTATACTCTAAATTAAGTGTCTGCGCTTCCAGCAGAACCAAATCCACAGGCTATTCCAGATCAATTCATCGATCATTAGCACTAACGTTTACTTGCTGTTATCTTGTGTGCAGCACAATCAAAAGACAGAGAAAAAACAACCTGATACTCCATCGGAGGAGTTTCTTGAAACTTGCGCCAAACGGAATCTAACGTAACTTTTAATTTTTTTTTTCCTTTATTAACTTTATCAATACATTAATTTGATATTTGTTATAGTTTAATTCAATAGTATCGTTTAATGCAATAGTATAAGCTTTAATCTTCAAAGATAGTGAACATAAGAGCAAAAGTATAACCTAAATTAATTTGTTAAATGCGTCGTCAGAGCAGATCATCGGGGGGATGTGCGCACATGGTCCAGGATGCTGCAATATTATTTGACATCGTAAGTACCAAAGTTAAATCATAAACCATTATATTTTGTTGTTTCTCTTTAAACTAATTCTCTTAAGCTACTTGAATTGAAGGTTAAAAAAAAATGAACTTATAGATAATTTCCATCTTTAAAGTTATTTATCATTTTGCTCTTGTTTCATAAGCGATAGCTAGATTTTGAAATGAAAATTAAAGAGATCATTTGTTACATTGAAATTAATTTCTTTTAATCATGAGCGTTTGGCACCAATTTTATTTGTGTGAACTAGGTAATGGTAGCCGCCAAAACCCACTCCATATGCTGAGCTAGCAGGGAGAAATGTGCCAGACGCGGCTTACCCAAGGAATAGCAAAAACTCATTCCACGGTTCATTACAAACCATATTTCAGTATTCAATGTTTTTTATTAGTACTAACATAAGTATTTCATTTTAGACTTATAGAAATAAAAAAGTAAATAAATCAAAATAAAATATTTATCCATTTTTTCATAGAACATTATAAAATTAAGTATTAAATTTAATTATTTAAACTTGTGTTTAAAAAAAAAAAACGAAAATTCAGAATCATTGGAACAATAATCAGTCTCGTTTTCATCATCGCTAATATTATGGCTTGAGTTTTCAAAACGGTGCACATTTGGAGCAATAATAAAATAGAATACTTCTTTCGGAAATGTTTTAAGTTGTTTTTTTGGCATTTGTCTCAAGCTTGTAATAAGCGGATCGATGTTATATAAGCATCAAATTGAAAACGTCCTCATTGCAGTTCTTTCTAGAACACTTTCTAGAAAAACTCTCGCGATACTTCTTGAAATCTTTATTTCTTGCCTCCTGTGCTTCTTCGGATAGTTGACCGATCGGAAGAAGTGCAGTAGAAATCACATCAGGGCCCTGGATTAAAAGCTTATGCACAATGGAAGGCATGTAGTACCAGGGATAATTATTTACGAAATGTTTGGTAGTTTCAAGTGTAAATTCTCTAAACTTTGCAATGTTTATGTCATATCCACTTGAAATTGTTACTAATATGATATGCATTCTTTCGATGAATTTTCTGTCGAAACCCAAAGCTATATCTGCGTTCGAAAAAAATAACAGGTTTGGGTTGATCAACAATTAAACCCATTCGATCCCGAAAATTCTTTTGTATTTTAGCTTTATTCAATGCTACAAAATTCTTGTCTTCTTTACAAATTTTCCACTTTTTATTGGAAGCCTATTAACCAATATGTAAGAGGCACTCAAATGTTCGGATAAAACAGTGTAGCACTGACAGTCCAAACTCCAATGCACTCGGATTATGAGACAAGAGACATCAACAGTAGCTTTTCAATATTATTAAAGTCCTTACATCTTGCATCACAGATATAACAACGCTGAGAAGAGGTGGTGTCCGTTAATACATTGCATACTTTCCCGTCCACCATAGTAAAGAGGAGTTTATGTGACACTTCGATTAATTTTTCTTCAATGCTTACATTCTATTCTTTGCTTCTTAACTTCTAAAAGTTTTGCTGACTCTTTTTTGTATTCAAATTTAATTGGTCGACAGTATCGTGTTGATGAGGATCTGGGGTTTTGCCACACAACAAATTTTTTCTGAGCACTCGCAAATTAATTGAATGGGTACCATACGGAAGTCATAAAAACAATTAAATCATCTGCTTCCATTCCGACAGATATTTGCTTGTAAGAACTATGGCCGGAACTGCCTTCAAATCTCCACTTACAGATCAAACATATATTTCGAAGTCCTTCATCGTTCAAAGAACATTACGTCTTTTTGAGTCACAATCAAACGTTCCACATTGTGATCCATCAAAGCTTGTACTGTTACTTCTGCTGAGTTATCGGTGACATGAATCTCTTCTTTTTTTGGATAGCACGTTTTTTTTTTTTTTGCATTTTGAACCACTTTGTACGAAGCGAACTTTTCTGGATCTTTGGCTCTGATAACATTATATTGGTGTTTTGTCAACTTCGCCTTAATAACCACAGATAGTGCTTCCTCTCCTGACATCTTCCGTGTTGGTCGATGTTCTTTGCGAAATGCGTTTTGATAATAAATTGCTCGTCGAGCGGAACTCATTTACTATCCTTGCTGCAACCCGATGACCATCAGATCTTAAATTTACTTGTGTTGCAAAACCTAGTTGCGAAGTTGACGCCTCTTGTCTTATCTTTTGTGTTCTTTTGTGATCTTGCTTCGATTAGAGCTTTGTTCGAATGATTTTTCAGGTCGACCGCCTTTTGATGGCGTTACCTGATCGAGAAGCTTAAAGGAAACAGACGTCTGTAGCCAAGTCTCATTTTGTTTTTTAAAACGGATTTCATTTCTATTTGATTGCAACCACTTTTCCTTAAATCTAACTGCAAATTTGGAAATTTTTCTGTGGACCTCCTTAACATCAATTTTACGGCGGGCTTCAAGGTATGCACCCAAGAGTTTTAAGTTCTGATTCTTTCATTTGTTTGAAAAACTCCATTCTGGTATAAGAAACATCGTTTAAATGTGAACCTACACAAAGCAAAACAAAATAATTTTTGTGAAAATGTGTAGGGACAAAATTTGACGAGGTAGTTTTTAAGTAAAAAATTAATTTAAGAACAAGGAGCACATATGAGCACCAGGGGTTTTTGCCACAAGATACACAAGAAGGAAGAGTGTGGAAATCTACTTTTCCTTTAGCGATTTAAAAACATACCCTTAATTTATTTGCGTGATTTTAAAATTTATACATTTAACAACACGGATAGTTTTTAATGCTTAACTATATTTAAAAAAAAAGTACTTACCTTCAGGCTATTGATATCATATTTATTTAAATTTTTCATGTAATTAAATTACACAAAATAAGACACTTACGCTACTTAATTATAAACTATGGACAAAACTGACATCTTACTTTTAATTAGACCGTACGGAGTTACAAAGCAATTAAAAAAATATAACTGTTTTTGCAAATCATGCGTGGAAGTGTATACTAACGAGGATGCAGCATTATACATACATATATTCATCTTCTTCATTTTATTAATGGAGTTTATTCCAACTCCTCCGTAGAAGCGGGCCCACTGTGGAGCGTGGCTATTTAGTGGCAATGATAGGCATAGTGAACGCCTGTGGAAATCGTTAGCCACCAGCATAAATGTGTTACCTCGAATTCGATCTCCCAAAACATATCCTGCACTTCACCAATTGTTCAAAGGAATCACCAATTTTGATTGTTCTTGATACACTGAAAATAAAATCTAGGTATATATGATAAAAATGTAGGTTGATTTGACAAAAATTTTGTCACGTAACAAAACATATTTTGTTGTATCCATAAAATTATTTTGTTATGCTAACAGATTAATTTGTTGAAATAACAAAAATATTTTGTCAATATGACAAAATTTCGTACAATTTACAAAATTAATTTATCATATTAACAATTCTATTGTTGTATTAACAAATTTTTTTGTTAATGTTAAATTTTTTTTTTTATTATTATCGGATTAACAAATTTTTTTTGTTAAATTAACAAAATTGTTTTGTTAAATTAACAAAACTTTTTTGTTATATTTTGTTAAATTAACAAAATATTTTGTCAATTCAACAAAACGTTCTTGTCAATATTATCTAGGAATTTATTTTCAGTGTAATGATAACTATGCATCACACTGTAGTCTTACAACTTTTGACTTTTGACATGATATTGGAATTATTTTACTATCACTTCCACCACACACGTCACATCAACTTCCTAAATCTTGTGATAATTTTGTTTCGAAAAAGAACCCAGAGAAGAGGTGAGATTACTCCTTCTTGTGGAGTCCCTCTTGTAACTGATTTCCTACATTACTATCCCCAAGTTGCGAGCTAATGATTCTTCCATTGCGGATGGTATAAATCCAGTCCACAATGGCAGATTCAACTCCAACTTCTTCCAGAACAGATTTACTGGACTCCGTGTTTACGTTGTTAAACGCTCTTTCGAGCGTGCCATGGTATGTTCTTTGTGCTCGAGACTTTTCTCAATTTGTGAGGCGAACTCGTGCAACGCTGATTTACCTTTTAGGTAAGCGTGTTGGTAGTTGCACAGGTTGCTTGGTTTGAGAAGGTCCCTAACATGCAGATCGATAATTCTCTCCAGTGTCTTGAGGAGAAACGAAGAGAGGCTTATCGGTCTGTAATCTTTTGCAGTCGAGTGTGTCGGTTTTCCAGCTTTTGGAATAAAGACTACTTTAACTTTCCTCCAACTGATAGGGACGTATCTCCATTTGATACAACTTTTGAAGATTACCCTAAGCCATGGGGTGATTATCTGTAGAGCATGTTGAAGAAATGCCGGAATAATCTCATCTGGTCCAGCTGATTTATAGGGTTTGAACGAGCTTATTGCCCACATAATCTTCTGCTCTGTGATAACCTGTTCCAATTCTGGTACTGATTGTAAGATATCTAAGGTTTCTGGTTGTGCAAAACCAGATCCCTCATTACTCTTACAGCCCGGGAAATGTGTTTCCATAAGGAGTTCAAGTGTTTCTTGGCTCGAGTTCGACCACGATCCATCGGGATACTTAATATATCCCAGAATCGTGGGATTGAATGCTAGAATCTTTCGAAATCTCGCCGCCTCACTTGTGTTCTCAATGGACTCACAGTGTCTAGTCCATGAATCCTTTTTGGCCCTTCTTAAGTCTTTGGTGTATGACTTAATTTCGACTCTATATGAATTCCAGTCCTCTTCTAATTTGCTCAGTCTGGCTTTGTTGAAAAGTTTTCTAACCCCTGTTCTTCGTTTCTTGAGATCACTGTTCCACCATGGTGGGTTAGTGGGTTTAATGTTACGAGATATGGGCAGTGTTTTTAAAGGCCGTTTTCATTTTACTAGTAAGATTTTGAACAGCAGTGTCAATGATTGAGGATGTTGAAAGCGTTTCTTCCTCTGGAGGTTCGATACGTTCGTTCAACCATTTTCTGTAATCTGTCCAATTTGTTCTAGTTGGGTTCCTAAAAGGCTTTATATCATTTAGTTCCCTATCTAAGGTAAAGAGTATCCTTAAGTGATCCGAAAAGGATTTCTTAGGAGCGACTCTCCAATTCCCTACCGATATTTTATCATTGTTACTCATAAGAGTGAGGCCTAGAATTTCTTCCCTGTTTTTATTACGAAATGTTGGGTGATTGCCCCTATTACATAGTATAAGATTAGAACACAGAATGTATTCAAAAATTGACTCACCCCTTTTGTTGATATCTTTGCCACCCCATTGTGTGTATTGGGCGTTGGCATTACACCCTATCACCTAGGGTGTCCGTCTTGCTGTGGTGTAATCCACAAGATCGCGGATTGTTTTCGATGAAGGATCTTCTTCATCACCCGGGATGTATGATGACGCCAAGACGAAGTTGCCTTCCTTGGATTCAACGTTGATTGCCACGTTATCGCTGTTGCTGTACCTATATAAAAAGAAACCGTTAATTGATGCATCGATGATACCACTAGTCATAAATCGGAACCAAAAAGTGACTTTCTCTGGATCTATTGTAATTTCGTGAATAACGTATTTTTGTTTTTTTTTTGACCAATCCATTCACCCAGAATTGAACTCCGACACTGAATTAATTTTTGAACCGAAATTGGGGTCAAATTATAACTACTCGAGAGCCCAGTTATGGTCTTTGTTTATGGTCTTTAACTGTGAGATCCTAGGTCAGTTGAAGTTTTGTACAATGTAGGTCCAAGTCATGATAAAAAAATCCCCAAGTTGTGAAAGGCCGAGTTATTATGTCGTCGATATTTTCGGTAGATTTTGCGATTCTTTGACGTATGTACGTGTGTTAGGCGGATTGTTCACTGAGCCGATCGACACGAATTTGTCCACTACGTTGTGAATTGTCCCCTCGGAAGGAAGATCATATGACCGTAAATTGGGCAAAGTGCCCAAAATTTTGCTCCAACGAAGCTACCACTTTCATAAACCAATTAAATCACTTGCACATGTTGTTGAACACTATAACTCTCCACTTTGATTTGTCAGAACAGGCGAATGTAACTTCAACAATATGAACAAAATCACCTGTCAAATTTTGGAAATCAATATTGAAAAACGGGTTCATATTTATGAGTATAACAAACCTTATAGACTAAAACTTGTGCTGTTGATATTTGCTTAGGTTTAAGTTTGACTTATTAAAGTGTTTCCATTTGGAACTTCTTTAGCTTTTCATGTCAAACCAAAATAACTTTGTTTTTCATTCCATTCTTGTGCAGGAAAAAATATATAATACCATATAACAATACACAAGTAAATATCCCTTTTCTCACGTAATGTCTATTATATATATTATACAAACCATCTGCCACATTATCCTGAAAAGTAGTCAAAAGATATTTAACCAATTCTAAAAAAAAAAACAACTTTCTATATTATAATAAAGGGTAATCATCATTGGGAGGAGATGATGGGATCCTCGAAGCAAGGAAGTACAGAATTCATACCTAGAAGGAAAAAAGGTAAAGAAGGAAAAAGACTCTTAAGTCAATTTATTCCACCTGTGTACATCAAGTCCATTGGGACCCTGAGAGATTTACATTATCTAACAAAGCCCACCAAATGAACTAGAATGAATATTTACAACACTTAAAGTGTTTGCTTTAAAACAACTTTTTGAGAACGATGTCGAACGAAGTCGGTGATGTAAATTCCAACAAAAAAAAAGGGTCTTTCATATTAATTCTTGTAAATTTTGTATCTTCTTTGCATTAAGTTGAATATAAATTGGGTACCTTCTCATTTGAATAATCAAACGTAGACGTTTATTGGACTATGGCTTTTGATTAAAATAAAATCATGGGCTAAGGAGTGAGACATAATAATGTTCTGAAGGTCACAAACTAAGCTTGATATAAGGCGTATTAAATTTACATCACTGTTTGTAGTAAATTTATATAAGTAGACGAATACAAGGCATTGAAGATGTTATTTGGGGTGTTAATTTTCTTTGCAATGAGTACTGAAGAAAATATTATGATCTACTATATTTTTATATCAGTATTTTTTGTGTATTTAGAAACCCTTTTTCGATTCTGAAGTTTGTCCTTGGTTGTATTTTGTGAAACGCCAAACGGAGAGTGCGAATTGATGTTGAGTTCACTTTTCATTATTTTTAATTTAACTAATTATTGCTTATCTATCAGTTTTTTAGAAGATTTATATTATATCTGCAAGAAATTTCTCCAGGTGATCTAATACTTTCAGTAAGCTTCTTTAGTAAAACTGTCCACCCTTGGGCTCGAACGTATCTTTTTAAGATGGATTTCTTCTTAACCGAAAACCCGTTACAAAAAAGTTCGATTCAGATCTACCTTCTCTGATAATTTCTTAGATACCACATCTACTCCTGGTTTGTACCTTCTACATTATCAACTCATATCCACGGCTGAGTCTATTAGCGAACTTCGTGTTTTATGTGATAGAGAGCTCAACTTCCTCAAACACATTGACAAGATTATTCTTAAAACAAACCTTGTATAGGCTTCATGAAACGATGGTGCAAAGAATTCTCTGATCCCTAAGTGACCCGATCTTTATACATAATCATTTGTTAGTCCCCTTCTTGAATACACCTGTCAAGTATGATCCCCTTATCAACAAATTCATATATCCAGAATCGAGAGTATTCAATGTCTTTTCCTACGTTCTGCTCTTCGTGGTCTGTCTTCAAATAACCTTTTGATTCTACCTCTGTAGAATTCACTCCGATCCTATATTTAAGAGCTATTTTTAAGTAACATAGATCAAGAATTAGTTTGTATCAAGCCTAATAAATGGGGGTATTCCCGCCACCAAAGCATGTACGTCTGGGTCGCACGTCTTGCTCCTTTATAATAAACTATACTCTGTTCAACAAAAATTGTCAGTACAGGGAAGATAGGACGTTTGCCTCTCACTCTAGTTTCATTGGCTTGCATAAGTGTGTCGCCTTTTAAAGCTCTCAAAGGGTTTTCCTATAGTTTACATTATAGATTCCTTAAGCAAATATAAATTTATGCAAGAACAAATATTAAAGTCGTTGTAGCGGTTTCTTAAAACAATAAGATTTTATTTACAAAAGCTTAAAAACACTTTTGAGAAAAATATTTGGTACGCCAACTTAAAGTTATTATTATTGTAAGAATATAAATTAAATTTCCAAAAAAAAAAAAATACTGAGCCGCATTTTGAGATATCGAATTTTCAAAAAAAAAAGAAAAATATTTTTTTTTAATCCAAAAAGTATTTTTTCTTAAGTTTTGAAATGTAATGTTTTTCAAACGTTTGGGAATCTTCTCTATAAAAAAAATGTCATCGAAATTCTTAAAATGGTTATATGGAAGGTACATTCACTAATATCTTAATATCATAATTGAAAGAAAAAAATTTTATCAAAATTCTAGATGCCGTTCTCGAGAAAAATACGATTTTCGAAAACAATTTTTAAACTTTCGTATGGTGGATACCGTTATTTTTAGGTATTTAGTATTTAGTATTTCTCACACCTCGTAAAATGACCTAATGTAATAATAAAAGTGTGGGGTTTTCGAAATATTTGATTTTGACTTTTTAAAATGATTCAAGAGGGGTTACCATTAATAACCATTTTTCAGAAATTTTTTTTCAATTACCTAGCTTCAACTAAATAAAATTTTAATTTTTTTAAGAAAATCTGCCAAACAGTTTTTTAAAAAAAAAAATATTTATAAAATGTCCAAAAAATTCGTATGGCAGGTACCGTTATTTTTGATCTTAAGAAAAAAGAAAAAAAACTTGTGGGGAAAAAAAATTAAAAATGATATCTACCAAGTTCGATTTTTTTTTAGGAATGTATTACTTTACAAGCCTTATAGTACTTATAGGTCGCAAGTAAAAATGTGCCAAAAATGGTTATTAATGGTAGCACCATTTTTGTTTTGTTTTCTATTTTCTCTAAAACCCAACAACTGATTTTGATCATTTTTTTATGTTAAAGATCCCCAAAAGTTTGAATAGTATTGTGTATTCAAGTTTTCAATTTTTTCCGATTTAAGAAAAATTCAAAATTTTGTTTTCAAAACTCAATACATATTTCAAAAACCCCATGCTCGATTTTTTTTTAAACTTCACAGTTAAATTTGAGGGAAAAAAAATATTTAATCATAAAATAACGATACCCACCATACAAATGTTAACAAAATGCACGACTGGATCGCACGAACTTGCTCTTATGTAAAAGTATTGTGGAATTTAAAATATATTTCATAAATATAAAACATGGATTTAATGAGATAGAAATGTTAAAATGCATGGAATTGACGTGTCTGATTTCCGGAAAAGTATGATTTTTTGTAAAAAAAAAAAAAATCTATTATTTTTTTTAAAAATCGAAAAAATATTTTTTCGAAAAAAATGTTTGATTATATTTTTTAAAATGCAAAGGAGCTCCTGCCATAAAAATTTTAGTTAAAATCGTTAGAGCTGTTGATGAGAAATTCAAAAATCAAAAAAAAACCGTTCCATGACAGGTAACATTAATAACGTTTCCCCCCAAATTTTGTTTTACCAGAATCTAGTCCATGCCAATAATATCACACCTATTTTTTTTTTTCATCAAAATCGTTAGAGCCGTTTTCGAGATAAATAAGATTGTGCATTGCGGGTGTATGGTGGGTACCGTTAGTCTTAGAGCCAAAAAAAAAATTCAATTTTCCTTCTAGGGAATCACCGAAGACGCTTAAGTGCCGAGTTTGAAGAAAATACCTCCAGTAGTTTAGGCTGTAGTTCGAGGTACAGACATACATACATACAGACAGACAGACGGAATTGCCGATCCCACTTTATTCGTTTTCACTATCATCGTAATGTCTTGATCAAAATCTCGAGTTCGATTTTTTTTTTTTCAAATACAGAACTTGCCCTATTGTACCTATATCGCAAGTAAAAAATGGTTTTCAAAAATATTATTTTTCTCTAAGACCGCTCCTAGAATTTCGATAATTTTTGTTTTCTATCAATTAATTCTTACTAATTATAATTCCATTTTCTTGAATTTGTATTCTTATTACGCCATAACGGATTTTAATGAAATTGTTATAGAGAAGTTTCCAAGAAGTTTAAAATATAATTGCATCTCAAAACTTTAAAAAGAATAATAATCAGCAAATTTTTTTAAAGGTCGAGATCTTAAATCTTTAAGGTTGCTCTTCAACATTTTTTCTAAAAAATGTTTTTGAAATGTTTTATATAAAATTTTACTTTTTAAAAAGTCGCTACTATGTCTTAAAATTTTTCCGCTTGCATAAATTCATATTTGCTAACGAAAGTAAATGGCATTCTGTTTTTTTTACTTTATAGAGTCTAAAAATTAAGGTATTCTTATAAACAGTTTTTTTTTTAATTCTTAGTCTATTACATAAGAACAACTTCGTGCGACGCAGTCGTGTATTTTATTTTGCTTAAAATTTTCATAAGAACTGTACAACTGGCTTCGATTAAATTTTGTATACTTATTTTAGGTCCTGCAATGTTTGAGTAGTGTTTTGTAGATATTTTCAGAAACATTTTTTTTAATTTAAGAAAACAGTCAAATTTATATTTTAAAACTCCATATTTTGAAAACCACATTTTTTTACAAAAAATGACCATTCAATTTTTGTAATACTATCTAAGAGCAATAAACAAAGGTATCGTTTATATAAAAATAATAAATGTTGCAGGAAGGTTTTCGAAAATCGTATTTTTATCGAAAATGGCTTCTAAAAAATGTTGATACATATTTTTATGTTTTGCTTAGTTTTTACGATCAAAAAGATATTTGAATTCAAAATATTACTGACAGTAATTAAAGAACAATTATTTGCATTTTTGACTTTCTCATTATCTGTATAACCAATTTGAATGAAATTCTTGTAAACAAAATCTTCTAAGGGTTAAAAGAAAACATTGCGTATTAGAACTTATTACAAAATTTCGTATTAAGTTTTATTTATAAAATCTTAATTTTTTAATAACTAAAACGAATTTATAATTTTTGTTTTTGAAAAAGTCATATTCGCTTAGCAAATTAATTTTATGAGTATGAATATTTTGACCCTATCACATCAGTTTTCAAAATTCCGAGTCTTTGAACACAAGAGTAAGTTCGTCCCACCCAGTGTTGGATTTTGTTTTTTTTGTACGTGTAGAATCCCGACATTCCCATCGATTAAGGAAAAAAAACATTTTTAATTGTTCTTGTTACAAATGAATGTATGAACATTCCCACCGGGCTACTTTACCCGAAGCGCTACAAAATGTTGAATGTTGAACGTACATATATACTTTTTTTTTAAATTTTTTTAAAATTTAAATGGTTATTCAATATTGGCTCACCCACGGCTATACGGATTGTGTGTGCGCAAAACAAAATTGGCAGTCAAACGCACGTGCAATTTAAGCATTAATCGCTCTTTGTCTACACACATTTTCAATGGGATGTTAATATTTAAAACCTTTTTACTGCTTTACCGCAACCAACCTTGACATTTTTCTCGATCATAATAAATTAAAACTGTCATTAATATTGAACAAATTTCAGTCTACACATTCCCCCCTCCATGGACCTTCATAAATGTACGTTACACGAAACATACCCACCTCCTCACATACATACATATAAGTGCGTATAAATATTGTCAATTTGTAGGTTAATGAAAATCCACAACAAAGTAATTTAATAAATTCTTTTCCCAGGAACAAATACAAAATGCCTATACAAATATTTTTTCTTGTCGGTAGCTGTCCTATTAAAATAATAACGATAAATATAAAACAACCGTCGACTTGATGGAATAAAACGAACCTATAACCGGCGCGATGGATATGTGTATGGCTGTGTGACGTAGACGTTGTTTTATGGACTGAATCGTGATTACCACCATCAGGAAAAAAAACTTTCAAAAAATTAGGTAAATCGACATTTATTTCCCAGTCTGTACCCAAGACACCAACAAGAACAAAAATGCAGAGATTTAATATTAATGTTCGAGGCTTTGTAGTTAGAATACCATAAGGGGTCCTTACGAATAGACTTTTTAAGAAAAAATTGTAGATACCTATTTTTTGAATCCTTCAACTGAAATGAGTGACAGAAATAAGAGCAGAGAATCGAGCAAGGAGGAGAGAAAAAAAGATCTTCCGTAGAAAGAACAGCAAGCAACTGGCTACTGGTTTTAAGACTAGAACGCCTACTCTTCAAGACAACGAAGGTTACTTAGTCTCGGAGTGGCATTTCCAGCCGCTGTAATATGGGCATCATGTAGAACGTTTAATTAGGCAGGAAGAAAACCCACTTCCAAGCAATACTATAATACTACCATTCAGTATAGAAGAGGTAGCCTTAGCTATAAATAAGCTTGAGAATAACAAGGCCGCAGGATCTGATGCCTTGCCTGCAGAGCTCCTCAAATACGTTGGCGATGTTTTAGTAAGGTGCATGCATCAAACCATAAACAAAATATGGGTGGAAGGGAGCATGCCCGATGACAACCATCAGCTCTATTTGCCCCATCAATGTTATCCTATGTCTTGCAAAGAACTACCGAGGCATATACCAAATTAAATGTCGAATACAAGATCCTATTAAACGTGCTATTTGAAAGTCTAAGACCCTTCTAGAATAATGCAAGTTCCAGTGTGGTTACCGGCCCGACAGAGCGACCATAGCTTGACCAAATATATTCACATTGATTCAAATCCTGGAAAGGACCAACGAGTTTCAATTCGAGACTCACGACTTCAAAGCCGCATATGATAGCATTTATCATAAGGAGCTCTATATGGTGATGGCATAACTCGGGGTTCCAGGAAAACTAATCCAACTGTGTCGCGAGACATTGGAAAATACGCGGTGCATGTGCAACTAGAGAGAAACTTTTCTGAACTATTTCAAACATCCACAGGGTTTTGGCAAGGAGACGTGCTATCATGTGATTTATTCAATCTTGTTCTAGAGTTCTTTATATAGTTCTTCACGACTGTTGAAGTTCAGGCGAGACTTGTTGGTCTTAAAGTAAATGAGTACAAGACCAAGTAGGTGCTATCAACAAACAAGCAAACATCTGTCCAATCATTACGCAGGTGGGAGTGTATGGATGATTGCTGACGTGGCAAATCCCGTTAGTCTCTTCGGAGCAAATCGCTGATAGCGCTGATGTGCAGTTCCAATGCGTTCCAGGAGTGTATGGATGAATACAGATGTGGCAAATCCGGTTGGCTCGCAGCTATCGGGTAGCGCTGATGTGTAATTCCGTGTGCTCTGCGAATGTATGTAGACATTGCTGATGTGGTTGTCCGGTAAGTCTCGAGCAATATCACTGACATGGGTTAGCAGTAACGGATGACTGCTGATGCGATTCTATTGCATTCCCGGTTCCTATCGACCTCCTCGTGGTGCATGTGGATAGGTTACAAAAGTAACTGAACCAACTAGATATGTAGGAGATGGGATTGTCCTTACCCAGTTTGCCGAAAGGTGAATAAAGCCTAGGAGTATCTTTCCTAGTTCGCCGTAAGGTAAATAAAAGATTAGGAGTCTCTTTCCTAGTTCGTCGCATGGCAAATGAAGATTAAAAGGTAACACACTAGTTATTGGTTTCTACTTCGGTTGATTTCTGGTGTGTGTATCCTAGGGAGAGGGATGACAGGCTCTGCGTTTTGCATGAACTCAAACTGTAAGTGAACTTGGTTGACCACGGCTGACCTCGGTTACGCAGCTCCACCGGAAGCTATATTTTGGCACCACGGGAGATAGTTGCCCAGAAGATTAAGGGCTGTTGCATCATTGGACACTTGGCTCGTGCCTACCCCTCTCCTCAACTATCTTCATGATAGCGACGTTGACGGCTGATGCACTAGCTTGGCTCATGCCTACCCCACTTTCTTCAAGCTATCTATGAGGTAGGCCCCCTTGTGGGAGTATCGTGGTGGTTGTGGTTTTTTCCAAATGTGGAGACATATGGTTTTCAAGCTTGCTTGAATTCAAGAGGTGTTAGATAGACCTCGCCTCTAAGCAAGATGTGTGTTCATGCTGCAACATGTCACAACTTGCTACTGAATCGGCTCCGGCTGATTCGGGGTTAATGGTCAGGACCCAATCTCACTCCAATGAAGGTAGGCCTTCCGTGGGATTAAGTCATAAACGACAGGTGCTCACGTTAAACCAAACATAGGTTCTGCCCAATCATTACGTCAAAACGAACGACACAGCTTAGTCGAGATCATACGAAGAAAAACCCTAGGAAACTGCTGCTACATCGGTTTGTCGAAACAAATGGGTACTAAGACGAAGTGAACGGCCTACAAAACCCTTATACTACAAGTCGTGCGACTGATATCTCCTGCAGAGATGATATTAGGCTCTTTCGAAAGAAAAATTCTTCGACTAATATTTGGTCCTGTGTGAAACGAGGGCGAATGGAGAAGAAGATTTTACCGCAAGCTCTCTCAGCTGTACCAAAATGTAAATGTAGTACAGAAAGGCTAAGCACCCCAGCTACATTGGCTCGGCCACATTGAACGAATATGAGACTCCGAGTTCGCCGTGACATGTATTCATTACAGAACCTTCGGTTTAAGGATCAAGCCATCGCGGATGCCATAGCGCTTGGCCTTTATGGCCCTGCTCGTGATCGCTCTGAAACCCCTGTATTCAATGACTCTTTACCTAAATATAGATCTCTGAATTTCTACTTTCCTTCGGGCGTTGATTTTGAGGTCCGAGCTGTGCAATACGTCTTCAGCCTGTTTATTCAAATTTGTAAACAAACTTACTAACTAAACAGGCTTCCGATTCATGAAAAGCCACTGATTACTATATGGCGGCTTTCTATCCTCTACTATCCCGAGCACGCTGCTTCCAATCATCCAGACCAAGCGTTTTGGTATTCACTATGATTTTGTTCGTTTTTCAACAGGATATGGTCTGCAATTTGCGACACACCAAGGGGCTGGGATTCGAAGACCCTCTCGGCAGCATGACTGTTGTTCATTCGCATGACGTGGCTGAGCCTGTATTACGTCCACATATTAGTATTTAGTATAACTCACAGATTTCATGGTATCCGTCCCTGAATTTTTGTTTCGAAAAAATCCCGCATAAGCTCATTTACCTTGCTTGTGACTTATAGGTACTATAAGGCTCCGTCGATTTTCGTGAAACTTGGTAGATATTGTTTTAATTTTTTTTTCTTAAGGCCAAAAATAACGGTACATGCCATACGAGATTTTTTTTCTGAATTTTATAATTTTTTTTTTTGCTCAAGAACTGTCCCACAGATTTTAAAAAATTTCATTTAGTTAAAGCTATAGGTATTATGGTTGAAAAAAAGTTTCCAAAAAATATTTTTTTTATTTTTGATAGCCAAAATTTTTTTTTGTTTTTGATTTCCTTAAAAATCGTAACCGATTTAAATCATTTCTTTATGCTAAGGCTTCCTAAAAGCTTAAATATAATTATGTATTCAAATTTTCAAAAAAAAAAATTGTATTTAAGAAAAAAATTCAAAATTATTATTTTCAAAACTCAATATTTCGAAAACCCCATGCTCGATTTTTTTTTTAATCTCGATGAATAAAAGTTTCTCAACATAATCTACAAGATGTGTGGAAAAAAATTATTTTACCTAAAAATAACGGTACCTACCATACAAATGTTAAAAAATAATGTTCGAAAATCGTATATTTCTGGGAAACGGCTCCAAAATTTTTGATAATTTTTTTTTCTTTCGATTAATCTTAAGGACCTATAAAATTTAAGAAAAATCATTTTGAAACTAAGACATTACTGACTGTACCTACCATAGAACCGGCATAACGGATCTTAATGAACATTTTTATAGAGAAGCTTCTAAAAAGTTTAAAAAACATTGCGTTTCAAGACTTTAAGAAAACATTATTTTTAATTTAAAAAATAAATGTTGTTTTTGGAAAATTTGATATTGAAGTGAAGAGTTTCTTCACTCATTAAAGTTGAGTTCTTGAAAATGTATTCTTGTTCTATCGGGTCAAAAGAGACAGCATAAATGCGTCTTCAAATGTCCACGATACTAAGCAATCCAACAAAACAAAAAAATGATTAGCCACCAGAGCCCCTGAGGTCTACGGGTGTCTTAATACAAAACTTGTTTTTTGTAGGAAAAAAATTAAGACGGTAGGGTTTTTTTTTTATAGAGATCTTTACTTCTTTTCTGGTTGAACGTCTACAATCGAATGAATCTTAAAATTTTCATTAAATGAAAAATAATAATATTTGACAGTTAATAATAACTATAATTCAAAAAACGAAAATAAAATGAATGTAATAGCTTACTTCGATCAGTAACAGTGACTCAAAACTATATGTATACATAAATTATATGAATTGTACTGATGTACCAAATTTAATTTTAAACAATAAATAAATCAACATATTTCGTGACATTAGATTCAAAATTTAAATAAACGACATATGTAATAATATCTCAAATATCTACGCTTCAATATTTTTTTGGAAATTTAATTTTTATTCGAACCATAATAAAAACTTATAGTTGGCGTACCAAAATTTTGTCTTAAAAATCTTTTAAAAATTATTTATATAAAAGCTTATTTTTTTAAGCAACCACTACAACGACTTAAGATCTTTGCTCTTGCATAAAATAATATTAGCTTGAATTCCATGGCGTCCTATTTTAAGCTCCAACTAGGAATTGTTTTAGTCTATTAAAAAATGAGTTTTATGCTTATGAACAGTTTTTTCTCTTATAACTTTCATTTTTAATATCTGAGTTTCTTACCCAAGAGCAAGTTCGTGCGACCCAGTCGTGCATTTATTTTTTGTTTACTGTTGATTGATGAAATTTTTTCTTTGCATATTATTGAAAAGCTTTGCACAAAAACAAAATGAAAGCATTCCTGCAAACTAGCAAAACTTTTCACTTTTCAAAAAAGGTATACTTCTCACTTTGCACACTAATTTCGAAAAGAAGTATACTAACTTTTAAAAAAACACAATTTCCTCTTTGCAAATTAGGGTTTGATGCATCATAATTTGTAAAGTTGCGAAAAACAAAGTGTAAATAGGGCCCTTATATCGGAAACGAAGATGCTCCTCGAGTCGAAAACAACGATGCATATCTTTGTGGGAAGCGACAGGACGACGCTGTTTTTATATGTCTCGAATAAATAAAAAAAAGTGTTCTAAAGTTTTCAATGACGCATTCGAAACTTGCTATATAAGAACCATAATTTTTAATGTTTTTCCGTTATCTCCTCAATGATTGAACCGATTTTGTTTAAATTTTCCAAATAGGTACTTGTAACTATTGAAACTAATAAAATGCATGATTACAAAATGAAGGCTATACATCATTTATACGGTTTTACAAAGGTGGTAACCATGGATTCAACATGTAAGAGTATACCTATTGCATGTTCATTTATACTGCTCATTTTGGTAAGTTTTTTTTTAGATCATTGGTATAATTTTTGTTTACTTTTTACTGATGGTCTGTAATGTATGCAAACAATGTTTCTGTTGGCCCAGTTGTTAATGAAAACAGGCTGTACTTTGGGTTGAATAGCTCCATGGGTTTTCGTAAATTGCATCTGGGGTTTCAATTCAAATAAACGGTAAGCTGATGGGAAAATTATTTCTACAAAATGAGAATTTTTGGTATCACAAAAAAAAAATACTCAAACGCGAATAATGAATCAGGATACGGTTTTTATTTTTGATTGCGGGCGATGATAGGTATTCTGAATTTGAGAATTATAGAAAGAGATGTGGAAGTGAAAAGTGTTTTATTTTTTTTTTTAAGTTTCAACTTCAATGGTTTTAATAACTCTTTTTATGCGGGTTTAGGATCAGATTGGGAAAAGTGATGAACCACAACGAGTACGGTGATTCAATTTACTTTTTATAGGTTAGTCTCGATTAAATGATACTACTTGTATAACACTATTGACGTTGGAGAGGAAAATTAAAAAAAAATGTGTTAATATATTTAAATAAGTATAGATGCTCAGATATGAATATAATGGTGTTGTGAAATTATTCAACTGGGAATTTAACTTAAGGATAATTAGTTTACTATTAAGGATGGAGGGAAATCAATTTGCAGAACAAAACAATAACAAAAAATTAATTAAAAGCACAAAAAGAACGAATAAAAGGATTTTTCCAAAACTGGTGTTCAGCGCCACGAGAAGGAGAATATTATAGATTGTGATTGAGAGAAAATATTATGATTGTGATTAATTGAACTCGATTAATTGAAAGTAATAAGATGATAAAAGTTAAATAACAAGAAAAATCATATTACAGGGTGTACTTCTAATGGGCGCCAGGAAGTATTATGGTACTTACCATCACCAGGAAAAAGAAAGCTGAAAAAAAAGACTTCTTAGTAACCAAAAATAATAGAAAGTTTAAAAAAGAACCATTATAAATAAAGGAAGAAAACCCAGAAGTTTTTGGAAAACAAAAGATATTTTTGTAAATTGTCAGAGAGCCAATTTTCCAAACGTAAAATGTAATTTAAAAGAAAAGAAAGGCAACGATGTGTCGAAAAAGACACAGAGAAAAATCACATAGGGAAAGCTCCCGAATACAGCGTGTTACAGACAAAATGCGTTATTCCAGATCTTATTCCACACGATCATTCGATCCCCAACTAACATTTCAGTTTCTATTCGCTTAGAAATATGGACATGCTGGAAGTTTCACTTTATGTAATGCTTCTATAGAGCCTTCTTCAAAAATAATTTTCCTATAGAAGTCACGGTTTCAATATCATCTTCTTTTGAACCTTTTGCAAGTAAGACACAAAGTTTTTCAGAGACTAGTACCAGTTTTTCGGATATGGTTTTATAAATAAAAATAGAGAAGCTGGAACTTGTATAAAGATTGCAATGTGATATGATATAGAAGTTTACATCAGTGAGTTTTCAAAAGGTTTCTATAACAATTTCCTAAGAGCTATATAGAATACGTCTCTTAAGCCTAGCAGACTTTAACAAAGAGTCTTTAAAGAAAATGTCAATGTTCAAACTTCTAAGAACTCTGCAAATGAAACTTTAACAGAAACTGATACATTTAATCTTAATTAAAGTTAGGAATATTAAATTGATGTATGTTAACTAATTATTTGTACACATTTATTGTAATCCATCTATGTACTTTTTAGATATTACTTATGCAATAAGAGTATGTATAAGAGTATAAATCGAGATCCCTAAGATATATAGCATAGACGATTAGTTTGATTGTTTGCCTTGTGAACCTTAAGGCTAGGCGCGCACATTCAATTTTTAGTTGCACAACTGTTTGGTTGCTTATAGAAAACAAATGTCCGCGCAGGTGCATATAATTATATGTTACACAAAATAGCGAACTCATTTTAGGCAATCGTTTAGTTTATGTCAAAACACAAACTTTTTAGTTGCTCGAATCAAGCAGTTGCGAAACTAAAAATTGAATGTGCGCGCCTACCCTTAGAGTCTAGCGAAGATGAAGTTATAATGACGAATAACCAAAATTTAAGAAAAAATACCTTCGAAAGCAGGCAGCTGAATTTCAGATCAACCATTCGGCTCTCAAAAGTTTAATTGCAATTATAAACGAGCGTTTCGAAACAGGTGCGAAGTTATAACCTGAATATCCGAGAACTTTTTTGTTTTCAAACATATAATGTAGCTGCATTTATATGATTATCTTCATTTTGATCTTCTGTGCCCATATATTAGATATAAATGTGAATTTTCTTTGGAAGAGGCATATAAATCCAGCATGATATCTCTATACATCCCTCAAAGTGGAAATGCATAAAACTATAGATGGGTGAACTGACCAAAATGTTTGATGGTCTTATTACAAATAATATACATAAATATTACATGAAAATAATTCACGATATTGAAGAAAGGCATAATGTATACTTAACATAACAAATGTCAAACTAAACGGAATACAAACATTTTACATATATGAATGAATGAATCGTTTCTAAGGACACAAATCAAAAGAAAGAAAGAGTTAAGTAAAACATAAAACAAATCACTACGGTCAGCAATTTAAAGATATTTTGTGCGCTCCCATTAGGTATGAAGATTAGGGCTCAATACTTAAAATTAAATAAACTTTTTGTAGGGAAACCCAACAAAGGAAACCTAAGACATTTGCTTAGGTTTTGTTTTTCTTGTATGAACGGGGCCTTGGCAAAATTGTATATCGCAGTCTTGTGTTATTTTTGAAGTTTGAGAAAGAAATAGGCTGATTAAGTTTTTCCATATTCCAAATAATATTCAATATGGCCCAGTGCGTAGAGAGATGGACTATTACACAAGAGATGCCGAGTTCGATCCCCAAATAAGGTATAATGTCATTCATGTTTTAAAATTATTCCATATACATTAATTAATAACAATTCCAATGTGATACATAGTTTCAGGTTTAAAATGGATTAAATGTCGAAAAAACGTCTTCAAAAAAATATAAATTTACTTTTATTTTCGTATTTTTCAGGCTCGATAAAAGTTCGAGTGTAAGCTTGTAATAGACATAAAAAGCCGTGCGTTTGTAATTTTTGCGAAGCTTTATTGAAGTCATCTGTCAAAACTTGAACTTCAGTTCAATTTCGAATAGGACTCTGTTAAACTTCTAATAGTTCATACACGAAGCTGGCACCTTTAAAAGATCTGTGCATGGTACTTCTAAGAGGATTTTCAGAATCGCTTATAGAAGTACATAAAAGGTTTTGTGAGCTTCTGTAATATTCTCCTTTTTGTTCTTAAACAACCTTTACAGATGTATTAAAGAACTTCGAAAATATATTTAGTTAGAACGAATCGAAGCTGAAATGTTAGTTGGGTCACCCTGTGATCTTCGAAATTACATATTTTATTCCAAATCTTTTTCTTTAGAAATTAGGTAATACAATTAGTGAAGGAGATCGGCTGATTGACTACCAGTGATTAAAAATAATTATATTTTCTCGGGCCTATATTCAACTAGGTAATTCACTCAAAAATCAATTTCAGTGCAAGATTGAGTTTTATAAATAAATCTATCTTTCTATAGTCGATTGCTGATAAGAACCCCGGCCGGCCGAAACCTGGATTCTATTAGAGTGGCAATTACGTCATTCTTTATTGGAAGATCAATCCATCCTTCATGCTTATATCCATTCTCACGTCTTAATGGAGAAATTATCGAGGAATAAACGTTTTTTTTTTTTCAAAATAGAAATTTTTCGAACTTACCACGACCGCTATATTTAAAGAAACTGCTCGTTGAACTTGCACAACAACCAGACAAGAGCAGGTCAATTCGTCATATAAGCTCGAATCGACAACTCGCAAGCATTCCGACCAAGATCAAAAGTAAAATATAAATGCATAATGTATTTATGTACGTGTATAGAATCTGCATGCTTACACCCGAAGTTTCAGAGGGGGAGATATTACACAAGGTACTCAAGGTCACCTGTTGCCGATAAACAAAGATCGATAGAAAAGTGAAAGTGTCCGTCCGTGGTCTTAGGCTTCGGCCACGCACTGAGCAACGAGCGACTGAGCAATTGAGCGACGAGTCGCTGAGCGACGCAAACAAATTAAAACATATTAAATTGTATGGAGGTGGCCACATAAATCCTGGGCGACTTGTGAATGTTTGTCGATCAGTGCGTGGCCGAAGCCTTATAGTTAAGAAAACTTAGCATGAACAAAAGTTCTTTGATCTCTGTCTGACTACTTGCGGATCAAGGACTACGCCCACCGACTTACCTATCATTGCCTATCATCCTATCATCTGCAAGCATGTCAAGTACAATCTAGACAATTATTATATTCCGCCCCGAACGGAAGTTGAGTACTTTTGGTCAATTTTGGGGCACGAATAAAAAAGAAATTAAAGCAAGAAAACTACTTAGAATACGTCATCTTTTGAATTTGCTTCAGCGAATCCGAACACCTCCTCTCTTCCTCTTTCAAAATTATCTTCCAACTTGATAAACCAACTCTTCCTTCGGTATCTTTTTGTTGTCCACAACTAGGATTTTCCAGCACCTTTTTACTTGCGACTTATAGGTACTGTAAGGCAAGTTATGCAATCGTAAGAAAAATCGAACTCTAGATTTTGATCAAAGTTGACATTAGGATGATAGCGACAACCAAAAAAGTGGGTCTCGCATTTCTGTCTGTTCGACTGCAGCCTAAACGGCTACGCCCACTTTCTTCAAACTTGGTAGATTTAGGTTTTAATTTTTCGATTTTTTTTAAATCTGTGGGACAGTTTTTGAAAATAAAAAATTTATAAAACTTAAAAAAAAATTCGTATGGCAGGTACCGTTATTTTTTGTATTAGAAAAAAAAAAAAGAAAACCTAGACGTGGTTATTTATAGTATTTAAATAGTTTGATTTGTTAACCCGGGCTGAGAAACTATTTAACTTTCTAATCTTATTTTTTTTCCTAAAATAATATGTAAGAAATTTGTTAACACTTCTATGCTGACCAAAAACTACTCATACGAGTATATGGACTTGTAGACAATGCTTGATATTTCACTTTAGTTTGAAATTTTAATTCGATTAACATTTTTGCATTAACAAAACGATCTATTGAATAATTAAATACAAAATGGCCTAGTGGAAACATTTCTAGGACCGAATTAAGTTCTTCAAAAGCAAAAGCCAATGCCGTATGCAACGCAAATCTTTTCATTTGTTAAATATTTTCAATGAAAATGATGTACCATCACTAGATGACACAGACCAAAATCTCTTACAAAAATAAATAAAAGTTCTAAAAAGTATCTTAGACCGCAAAAATGTCCAAACATTTAAAAAGACATAAATGCACTTCAACATACACACAAATATACGACTCAATAGTTTGACCTACTTGGAAATTTTAAGTCCATGTCCTGAACAAAGATAGAAAACTTTTAAATGCAAATTTTATGATCTAGGTAGCATAAATTTGGACTTTTATTATAAATAAAAAATATAAACATGATTCTTGGATCTTAAAAAAGAAATTGTATTTAAACTTATTACTACAGGTACCTAACTGCGATGACAATATAACCAACTACCTTTCAACCCAAGCTAAATTTTATTGAAAGAGTCTTTTCAAAACTTTGTACCTTGCAAGTTCACGTGCCATCTAAAGTCCGGTTCTCGATTCCATGGAAAGTTATGTAGTAAGTACTTTTAAATATTCCTTTAAATTCAATGACACAAAAGACCAATTAAATTGACAGCATAATAATAGAATGTCCAATCTTCAGAAAAAAAAAAAAGAAAAAAAAACAAACTTTACAGCCATCTCATAAAAGTTAAAAGCGCACAAATACAATATCAAAAACATATAAAAAAATAATAATGATTCCATTATCCTTATTTTAAGGACGTCCTATTAAAAATATGGGTTTTGACGTGCTTTCCCTAAACAAGAGACAATGTGACATCTTTTCAACGTCCACCTCACGGAAATTTATAAAGAAAACAAAGGAATCTTTAAATGAGGAATTCACTGAGGGTTGAATACTCTTGGAAGGTTTACACTTTTAATGTCTTGATCTGAAATTCCGGCTGTTTTACGAGATTAATTGTTTTTTTTTTTAATTTTAAATTTTAAATGTGTTTCTTCTTTTTTCCAGGTAAACTGGGCTTGATTGTAATATAATTGAATATAAAATGGTTAAGTAGCCATAATTGTAGTGCCAATCGTCGTAATGGTACGAGTAATTGCGTTGAATTGTTACTGTAATATTTCTTGTAACGAAAATTATACCTCTTGAACTGATAAAGGGGAAGAATGCAACTGGCTACTTCGAGTGAGCATTGCTTGTGAAAGAAGTGATAAAACAGGGAAATAAATGAAACATTCCGACGGTGTTCAAGAGATGGGATTGAATCCATGATAGCTCTGTTTCAAATCAGTTTTAACGCTCTGTTTTGAATTCTATCTAATAAATCGAGAGAAGATTGAGCAGCGCCTACCCAAAGGTGTGAGTTATACTCGAGTTTTGGACGTATATACGCCCTTTAAATGGTAACCAGATCAGAAGGGGTGAAAATTTTCTTACATCGATATAAAGAAATTTTAAGAATTTAGCAGAATTTCTGGCCGTCTCGAGAATGTGGCCATTCCAACGACGATAGCCGTTGACACACATACCCAGAATTGAGAGCTTTTCGGTTTCTTCGATGCAAATTGCCATTTAGTATACCCAATTTAATAATGCTGTAAAGATCAGAATTTAATCAGCTTGTCATAAAATACCGTTGCAATTCCACTTCCGAAGGATATGGAAGTGAATTTGAGAACGAGTATGAGAAGCTGAGAATAGAGTCGTTGGCAAAACCATGAAGTGGATTAGAAGTTTCAGACAAGAGATCATTTATAAAAATGAGAATAGAGTTGGAGATAAAATGGAGCCCTGAGGAACACCAGCATTTATTCTGTGGGTTTCATTTATACGAAACGCACGCATTTTGGATAAGAGAACCTGTTGCCAAACTTTATCAAATGTTTCAGAAAAATATCAAGCGCAATAATCTGACTTTCTCCAAAACAACGTACAAATATGTTCCACTCTTCGATGTGATATGCCATCAGATCACCAGTGGAACGATTGCTATGAAAGCCGTATTGCCGGTCATTAAGAAGCTTTCGATCTTCGAGATAATTTGTGATCTGCTGATTGATCAAAGAATTCCACGACCTTCGGAAGAAGGGATGGAAGTTCAATTGATCGGTAGGAGGATAGGAAGGAAGAGTCGTCTTTTTTAGGAGCAGGCTGGACAAATGCTGTTTTCTATCTTCTATGCAAGATTCCAGAACAGTATAAGCGATGGAAAATCTTACACAATGGGTTTTCCAGCGATGACGAACACTTCTCCAAAAAAATGGGGTAATACCTACTATCAGGACCAGCGGATTCGTTTATATCAAGATCCCGAAGGGTGTATATGGGTGCAGAAATAGGCCTGTTCCATTGAATTACTGAAGTACAGGAGGGCAGTATTGCTGTCAGACAACGTCGAGATAGCAGGAAAATTAGCAGCGAGTACATTTGCCTTACCTGAAAAGTTAGTCAACGAGTCGTCGTTAAAGATGAGCGTTGGAACCGAAGATAAAGTTGAATTTATTACGTTCTTGACAAATGATCAGAAATTTCTTCTGCCTTTGGGACATTGGATAATTTTTTGCCTTAATTTCTGGTCATGTAAGAATTCGGTTCTTTTTATAACAGCGTTGCATTGATTGGTGGTTGGGTGCTGTAGGAACTGGGGGCTTCGAGCTGTATCTTTTCCTATACATCAAGTGCTTACAATACCTCCTCGTTGGTAACCGCCGGATACTGGTCTTGGCTTTATGTCATGACTTGCTAAACTTGTAAGTGCGAGTGTTGACCAAGGAAACAATTACAACACTAAACCCATGGCCCTACAGATTGGAGGTTAGTGCGTCGGGCTAACGACCCGGCCACAGTAAAAACCATTAATTGTTATGAGAGAGACGCAAGAAGCCTCGGATAACGACCCCCCTCAAATGGCAACCAGACCCGGAACGAAAATGGACTACGATTTACGAGTATGCACATGGAATGTAAGGACACTCTACACACCAGGTGCTACGCAAAAACTTGAATCTGTCGTCTCGCGGTACAAGGCAGACATTACCGCGATCCAGGAGATGCGATGGATAGGATCAGAAATAGCGAAAAGAAAAGATTGCGACATTTATTCCACCTGTCATCAAAGACTGCACATGTTAGGATGCGGATTCGTCGTGGGTAATCGATCAAAAGTCATCGATTTTAAGCCGATTAGTGATCGCCTGGCTGTGATCCGCATCAAAGCTATTTTTCAAAACATCAGCCTAATATGTGCACACGCCCCTACCGATGAAGCAGAGGAATCTAACAAGGAGGAGTTTTACGACCTCCTGGACGGAGCCTACGGAGCCTGTCCGGAGTACGATATCAAAGTCGTGCTCGGAGATTTCAATGCTAAAGTCGGGAAGGAAAATATCTTTGGCGGATTAGTTGGAAAGCACAGCCTCCACGAAATGACAACAGATAACGGCTTCCGACTAATCGACTTTGCTGCAGCTCGGAATACGGTGATAAGTAGCACTAGGTTCCCCAGGCGAAGGATACACACAGCAACCTGGCGATCTCCAGATGGTCGAACCGCCAAACCAAATCGACCACGTGCTAATTGGCGCAAGGCACGCGTCGAACATCTTGGACGTGCGAACTTTTCGAGGTGCAAACGTGGACTCTGACCACTTTCTTGTTGTGACAAAGTTCAGAGCCCGACTGTCCAACGAAAAGAAAATGAGGACCGCCTAAAGGAAGAAATTCAATACTGCATGCCTTAGCACACCTGAGAAAGCCAGAGACTACAGTGAGCAATTGACCGGGAAACTCTCTGCAGTACCCCCAGCCACAAGCGTCAACAACCAGTGGAGCCATTACCGCGACATCATTAGGGAGGTAGCCGAGTCCACCATAGGCTATCAACCACCTAGGAAAAAGAACCCGTGGTATGATAATAAATGCGCGGTTTTGAAGCAGGAGACGGAAAATGCACGAATGCAAATGCTGCAACGGAAAACAAGAGCAGCAAAAGAGGAGTACCGTGAAAAGAGAAGGAAGGAGAAAAAAACCCTGCGCAGAAAGAAAAGAGCAGCCGCAGCTTCTCAGCTCAGGCATCTCGAGGAGTCTAGCACCGCCACAAACACCTGCCGGTTCTATAAAACAGCCAAACAACTGGCATCAGGTTATAGGGCCGGCACGCAAGCTCTTCGAAACAGCGAAGGGAACCTAGTCACCGAAGCACAGGGAATTGCAGACGTGTTTAAACAGCATTTCCAGCAGCTGCTTAATGGGCATTATTTAGACGAAAACACAGGGGAGCAAAGAAGCATAAGACCAGTCAATAAAGATCCAGTCCCACTACCCAGTACTGAAGAGGTTAAGAAAGCCATACACAAGCTTAAGAATAACAAATCCGCAGGCTCGGATGGCCTACCTGCGGAACTCTTTAAGTATGGAGGAGATGTCCTGATAGGGTGCATGCATCAGCTCATCAACCAAGTGTGGGAGGAGGAAAGCATGCCCGACGACTGGTCAAATAGCTCCATATGCCCAATCTACAAAAAAGGCGATCCTATGTCCTGCAAAAACTACAGGGGCATATCCCTGCTTAATGTTGCCTACAAGATTATATCCACCGTACTATGTGAGCGTCTAAAACCTTTCTGCAACACTATAATCGGCACGTACCAGTGTGGCTTCAGGCCAGGCAGATCAACGATAGACCAAATCTTCACATTGAGGCAAATCCTGGAAAAGACCAACGAATTTCAAGTCGAGACCTACCATCTTTTCATCGGCTTTAAAGCCGCATATGATAGCATAAGTCGCCAAGAGCTTCTATTGGCAATGTCTGAACTCGGGATCCCGAAAAAAACTGATCCAGCTATGCCGCATGACGTTACAAAATACGCGGTGCAACGTGCAAATGGGCAACAGCTCATCCAAGCTATTCCAAAATCATGTGATTTCTTCAACCTAGTCCTGGAGCAGATAGTGCGCAAGAGTGGTGTTAACCTGGAAGGCACTATTTTCAACAGGTCTTCCCAACTGCTTGGCCGCTCCAAGCGTGCTGTGCTAGAAGCGTTCACAGCTATTGATGAACAGGCGAAACGCGTTGGTCTTGAAGTTATTGAGGACAAAACAAAGTATATGCTATCAACAAACAAAGCCACATCTGTCCATCGCCTAGGACAAAACGTCACTGTTGGTAGCAGTAATTTCGAGGTAGTCAAGGAGTTCACCTACCTCGGAACGAACATCAATCCCACGAATGACACCTTAGTGGAAATTCGACGAAGAATTACCCTAGCAAACCGCTGCTACTTCGGTTTGGCCAAACAAATGGGTTCAAAACTCCTTTCTCGAAAGACAAAGTGCACGCTATACAAAACGCTAATTTTACCAGTTCTACTCTACGGCGCCGAGTGCGGGACGATAAGTAAAAAAGGGGAATTGATACTGGGCACTTTCGAGAGAAAAATTCTTCGGCGGATATTTGGTCCTATATGCGAAGAGGGCGAATGGAGGAGAAGATTTAATCGTGAATTATACGAGCTGTACCAAGATGTGGATGTAGTCCAAAAAGCCAAAACACGTCGACTACACTGGCTCGGTCACATCGAGCGAATGGACAACAACGGTCCAGCCAAGAAAATCTTCGAATCCCAGCCCCCAGGTTCGAGACGACGAGGAAGACCGAACCTCCGCTACAGGGACCAGGCGGTTATAGACGCAAGAGCGCTTGGTCCTGACGACTGGAGAGAGCTCGCGAGGGATCGCAACCGATGGAAGACCGCAATAACTCAGGCAGAGACCCTCCATGGATCGGGAGCCGGTTAAGTAAGTAAGTTGCATTGATTTCTCACTTGTTTATACTTTTTCCTATTTTCCTCGGTTGGGTTGGCTTTGTAAGAGCGGAATCTTACTTCTCTCAACCTGATAGCTTCTTTACAGCTTGTATCGATCCAAGGCTTTTCTTTAGGCTTCATACTCTTAATTCTGTAAGCAATAAAAGTACGTATCCCAAGAAAAATCTCTTCTGTGATCACATCAGCACTGACATCAACGTCACTATATAGGAAACATATAGTGACCGGTTTAAGATTCAAAAGAAGTTAATAAGACCGTTCTAGGTGGCTGACTGAATGAATAGGACACTTGAATTTGGCTGATATTACGCAATAGTCCAAAGAGCCGCATGGTAAACTTATCAGGATTGGAAATAAGAAATAAATCCAGAGTGTGGGCGTTTTGCCCAGCAAGATCTGGTACTCGAGTGGTCTCATCTGCAAGCTGAGTAATGTGGTATATCTTAGCAAAGATCTCAACATATCTTCCTTCAGGTGTTGGATGTCCTAAGTAGCAGAGTCAACTTGAATTGTGTATATTGAAGTCGCCCGAAATACGAGTAATCACTTCACTGTGGGAGAATAAATGATCAATTCGGGAAATGGAATCAGACAGCGCATTAATCTCATTAAGAGTTGAATTGCTGTCAAGATTTGGACTCCTAATGAATGAAACAATAATGGATAATGCTCTTGCGGACAGTAAATTTGAGCCACATGAAGTGAAAGTTCGTATCTTAGAACAATATCCATATTAAGGAAGGCTCTTGCAAATAAAAAAATATATATTTCCCTAACACCATCACACAGTAAAAGAGAAAAATAACACTTTTATTTCAAATCAAAACTGCCAACCATTTTCTTATTAGATACGGACAATCAGAAGCCAACTTCGCTGTGGTTATATTTATTACTATACGGCAACTAGCGCTGTTGGTGCAAAGGCGGAAAACATAGTGTAACTTTTGGTTTTGGTACTTGATTTATCAATTATTGTCATTATTGAGTTTGTAAAGGTTGTTATTAATAAATACAAAACTACAGGGCTATTTTAATACTTTATTTATACAAAATAGAGTTTGAGTGGATTATATGTCTAGCGGTAATTTTTCCATTTTTAGTGGTAAATTCTTTGTAAAGATGTAAGAGGTATTGTTCGATTTAGATTATTTACGGACTTACAAGTTATAATAAGCATTTATCAAGGACGGGAGCAAAGCATAGATCGCTAAAAGTGGTAAAGCACAAGGCCCTTGTTCTATATGTAGGTATATACAGATGTGCTGCGACCTGAATTGTTTTATTTTTCAAATTTTTGATTTGGAACTGTCAAAATTCTGATTTTTCAAATCTCTATTTCGTTGGCGAGAAAATTGATTTATTTTTTGATCTTAAATCAACTATGCAAATCTGCCATTGTATAATATGTATTTCAATTATGAAAAAAACAAGAAGCAAACTCTCCCTTGTAAAAAATGAAAGCGGCTGAACGACTAGCAGTCTATATGTATGTATAGTATATAATACGTCAATGCTGCCAACAACCAGGCAACTTCTTCCTTTTTAAACATCGAAAACAAATACCTACGTTGTCAACAAACAACAAAATAACTAATTTGTTGTTTTCTTGCCTGCCTCTAACTTTCATAAGCGATTTATATAGTTCTCTGCCTTGGAGAAGTCAGTCACTGTGACCGTGACGTGGTGCGAAGGCTTAATTAGCAAAGACTCAATCGATTTGCCATTTTGCGATGACCCCAAATCAGTACAGAAGCTGATGAGCAAAAACCAGGAACTGCCTTCCCTAACCCAGGGTGCAAAGTGACCCATGCCCGTCGGACCGTTTAAGGCCTGGGAGTATACCGGCTGTATTATAACGGAACCTCTTTGAAACCAGGTCGAATTAAAGATTAACCTAGACCTTACCATATTATGTTCTGATATGGTGGACTAGCTACTCGTAGGAGCAATATGCCAAAGAATAACAAAAATTATAAAAATTTGAATACTCCGCGGGATGTTACCGCAAAAGGGAATACCTTCTAAACAAGAAGAAGGCACAGTAAAGAGTGCAGCGTCTACCTCTAGTCAAGGGAAAATACCTCCTAGACAAGTGGATAACGCTACTAAAGACACAGCATCCACTAGCACGAGGAGAATACCTCCTAATCAAGTGAATACTCCAATAAAGGCCAGAGATGGCAATAGTGTTGGGAAGTTACCACCATCTATGTCGTTGAGTCCAACCAGAAAGCCATATAACCGACCGAACTGACCGAACAACTTACGTGCTTCCGAAAATGAGTAGTTCAGGTGGCCAGGAGGCCTAGACGACCTATTTAGGAAAGGACTAAGTGGAGCCGGCGGAAAATACTCGTAGTACTACCGGTTCCTTGCAGAAAGGATGCCCCGCAGAAACTAGGAAGAGGGTGGATCAAAGAAAGAACGAAACGAAAAGCGTTAACAAAAGCCTAGGACAGGGTAAGAGGAAATGCCATCCTCTAATGCCATCCTCTAAGGAAAGAAGCAAAGAAACCTAGGACGACGGTGACATCATCTACGGGATGAAGCCCCGATAAGGCTAAACCCATCGAACAAAGGCTCTCCTATGCGAATGCGAAGCTTGAGCGTCAGAATTTGTGTTCTGCCGAAGGGATATCCATAGATCGCCTTGAGGAGGTTTTTTTTAGAATGGAAGCATGAACTGAAGTTCAATGGACTGCACTTCAGAACTGGTCTGCTCTTGGTCGATTGCGCTGGATTCGAAGTGGCAGATTGGGTAAGAGAGAGAGAGAGAGAGAGAGAGAGTACCCAGATTGAAGACTTGGAAGAATATCGAACTATGTACATGCGTGGGTGATGATATCCCGAAAATGCACAACATCACGATGTTCTTACCAAGAACTATTGTACAAGAAGACAAAAAGTTTTTGGCACTGATAAAAGCCAAAAATAAAGGACTAAACGTCTAGAACTGGAGATTTGTGAAAAACTCGGCCTAAGGAAAAGGGCAACTATGTACTGATGATCAGTATTGAAGCCGATTCTATTGAGAAAAAAGTGAAAGCGAACCATCAGCTTCACTACATTAGCGTTTATGGTCTCCGGAAAACAACTCCCAGCTCTGTCTTCGAACCCGAAAAAGTTTCTTCCACTAGGTGGGATAAGAAATCCCTGAAAGCGAAAGCATGAAGATCCAGCAATTTACGTGCGGAAACATGGAGCAAGATGCACCTATGCACCAAAGGAAAAACCATTTGGGACAATACCAAACGGAATAGAGCGACCTATCTTCTCTGCAGGTGCGGTGCCCCAAATACCAAGATTCCTAAGAACAATAATATTTCGAGGAGGAACTGTAGGATGAGCGAGCTCACTCATTCTTAAGTGGGGGCACAATAGATGTCCAGGTCGTAGTGCAATACCCCCAATACATAATTAATTCATCCATAGTTCACTCATCATTCTCTTATATTATACATTTCTCCTTTTTAGGAAAATTCCTAAGATTAAAACCCAGCTAACCACACCGTACACAGTAAACAGTCTTGGTTCCGCCTAGGGGCGCTACAATCAATCTTCACCATTATATTACTAAATATTATGTATACTATGGTCTATATGAACAACCTCACCAACGCCATTATTGGTATTTTAAATACCGGTAAATTGGTTCCCAACGAAGACTATATATGAAATAAGAAAATTATTTCAATTTTAAGAGGAGTTATTGAAATAAATTCAATTGAAAGTTTTATGTGACCTCAACTCCATAGTTTCGCCCAGGTACGACAGTGGGCTCATCAGTTAGATGCTGTCGTACCCTTCTAAGACGCAATTATTATTTGTCGATGTTTTTATTTTTCCCCTAGAAAAATAAAATTCACAGTATATTACTGCTGTGGAATTTATAAGCGTCACTAAACATCGAAAATAATTATTGCGTCTTGTAACGTATGACATTCATCTACGGGAAATTCAGCATGCTTCGTAATAAAGTATGTTTTTTCCACATACTTAACACCTGACTGGCTAGACAAAAAAAAAATAAAAAAAAAACTCTGGATAAAAAAAAAAGATCACAACGTTTCTTATCATTCCAAACTCCCGTCTGCCTATCTGATAAAAAACTAAAGTCTCGATAATTATACTTCGCTTACTAAACATTACTGACCAAATTGCATATCGATCGAGAATCACAAATGATCTCGGTAACACATGCGAAAATAATTCCTCGGCACCTTACCCTCTTAGCAGAATGTCTCCCTTACGACCCTTCCCACCTTTAGGGCCGGTGTCTACAGACCCACCGGTCCGTCCAGGCAGGAGTCGTAAGGGTTGCCCGACCGCGTAAGTAACCTAAGGCCTGCCGGTTGCCATGCTTAGCTCGTCGATGGGGGGGGTTTTTGTTACTCGCGACGGACGGTGTTACTCTTTTCCAGGCCTTGTCCTTAGGTGGAGTGTGAACGACATATTTCCATCTTCTAAAGAGGTAGGGCCCGAAATTTAGCTACCCACATCTTAATCTTATTTGACTAACTTACTTAGAGGAGGACGGCGGCATATTTGTCCTCGGAGCTGTCTCTACCCACCCTTTATAACTTCCTGAACCAAAAAAAAGAGAGGTCAGAATAGTCCTTCGTCATTGCTAGGCTCCCTGAAATATTACGTACAACGACCCTTATCGAAAAGGGAGAAAGTTTTTTTTTGTTTTAACTTCCCCCTACATTTTCATAAAAGAAATTTTTTTTTTCTGTTACAGCACCTTTCCCTTCATCTCCGAATTATCCACTTCCCATAAAATGTCTTTCTTACAAAGCCATATTAAAATTTAGTATATCCTATCAAATTACTATTTGTAACCATTAACCATCTTTTTCGCACAATAACACAAAAAAATAAGTTCTCACTACCAATCTTTCCTCGTTAATCTCAATATAATTTTCTTTATTCCATTTATCTTCTTATAGTTAATTCCTTAAAAATTAATTAAATACAAGAACGAATGTTCTTCTGAGCATCACCATTCATCTTATTACCCGAAACGAAAAATCGAATACTGAATATAAATTTAATTATCTGTCGTTGCCGTCCCTGTACTAGTTTTAATACGTTCCAAACCACTCAATAAAAAAAAACATATGGGATCGAAATCACTCAAACGATTGTTTGGATAGATTTCTCGCGAGTTCAATAACCTCTTTGTCTTGGCTCTTAATTTCATACACGTAATATACATAAGTACATGGACAACCCATTCAAATTTTCGAAATGTAATATTAAAAATCACTTACCAGTTCTGCTCCAAGATGATGTGCACAGCATTTGGCAGCGACCCGGTGATGTTGGAATGTTGAATTGCTAAACGTAGTTGAAATTTATATTAAGCACTGAATCGTATTAACCAAAGTTCAGGAACTTCATGGACACAATTTTTTTTTTTTCTTACACTTATCCGAAGCGAATAAGATATCGAGATAGGTAGTACTAATTCGACAAATGGGATGTTACACTAGAATTAATAACTACTGAGAATTCTTATCTTAGCCTTTATAACTTCGATTTTAAATTTCTTTCACATAATATCCACTCGTCCATATCCACTTTGCTTTTTATTTTTTTGTGTAAATCAACCTGTATGGAATCGAATCGACTTTTCGATTGTCTTTGCTTTTTAAATTAAGTCAAAGGAAATGTTTTGACAGATTAAATTATTAATTTATTTCATTTTATGTAAATTCGTTTGAAACACCATAAAAAAAATTACTTTCAACTACACTCTATAGGTGTACACAAAAAAGCTGCCAGCGTATGGACGGTGGTAAGTATGTTTGCTAGAGTTAACTTCACTTTTTTTTACTTTTTAGCTTTAAATATTTCTTGTTTTTTTATTTTTTTCTTTCTATTTAGAAACTTAATCTTATTCTCAACCTTTGACTTTCTTAACAATTTAACATAGTTCAGCTCATAGATTTCTTCTTTTTTTTTATATTTTTAATATGTATAACTTTTTACCTTCTTTCAGCACACTATTAATTGCATTAAATTTTCTTTTCACGCGTATCCATATAACATTCGTTTTTCCCGATAGACTATTCTAAAATTTGTTCTTCTTTTTTTTTTTCTTTTCAGATATCTTCCTACCAATATGTCCTGAACCTTTCTTTTTTTCTATTTCCTTTCTTGTTTAGCACTTTAATTTTAATTTTGTTTGTTTTCTTATTCTGGCTGATCTCTCTTTTTCTTATGATTTCAGCTGTACGTAGATTCTTGAATCGAATGAAGCGCTTCCAAGTTTGTCTCTCGACTGAGAATAAGGTTCCTTGGGGCTTGTTTGATCAGCTGCGAATCGCTGAAGAAAATATGAGGGTTATTCGAGTTTTGGCCTATATGTCTCGTGAAAGTAAAGTTTTACCTGATCGTCGGCGCCACCTCTACTTGGGAATAAGGATTTGTATCCTTGAGGAATTCGGGTTTTCGCCGATTGGCTTACTCCGATGACAAAATTGTTCCCAACCAGGATTCCTACAGATGTAGGATAAAATTTGTTAAGAAAAATACGAAGACATCCTATATGGATGTTCTTTCTTACCTGCAGATTTTTCCTCTTTCTAATGGCAATGAAATATTTGACCCCCGTCTTCCGAAGGATGTGAATGACCACACCAAAAAAAACTAAGAAGGATGTCGAATCTTTCTTCTTCGACCAAACTTGGCTTATGTACGAGTACTTAAAGATTATTCTATCTTTATCTTTTTTTTTGTTATACGAGTATACCGCGAAGCAACTTTTTTTTTTTTTTATTATTTTAGACTTCGTCTTACTTCGACGACGACTGGGGATGGAAAGAAATTATTCTTCGTCCATCGTCACGAGGTAGCCACCTTGGTCGCCATTTGTAATCTACTAATGGAATTGAAACCACCGGATGTTGCGATCGGGACGGGTCGACTTGAAACGCGAAAAAGAATGATTTGTATTTTAGGTGGTGGTACCACTGAAGATCCCTGAGGGTTCTAACTTCACACACAATATTTAAGGCTGCCTACACAAGCATATTCGCCATTTGTATTTTGTTTTGAGGATATTAGTCCTTGGTTGAAGAGTATGTTGAACGATATTTCAATGAACGCAACCCTTTCTGGATTGACAGAAAAGAAATAATTTTTGTTTGTTTTTTTTTTTTTTATTAGAAGATTTTATTAGTTCTGGTAGGCATTTACAAATCCGTTTTGGCCGAGAATTTACTATGAAGGTATAGAAAGATATGTGTGTTTTACTGCTACGACCGTTTCCTACAGTCTTAGAAGGGTACGACAGCATCTAACTGATGAGCCCACTGTCGTACCTGGGCGAAACGCACTATGGGGTAAATTGGTTCCTTCAGATCACCCTCGTTTCGGCAGTCAATATGAAAAGTTTCACTTTTTTAATTAATCGTTTATTTAAATTAAATCTATTTTAAAATAAAATTAATATTAAAACTAAACTATAATTAAAAAAAATAAAATTATAATGTTGAACTATCGGGAGTGTAACGGAATCCCGCTTTTTATAATCCCGTTTTTCAAAAATCCTGCAAAAAAAGTTTTAAAATACCGTCCTCTATAATACCGTTTTTTTTTTAAATGCCGCTTTTTAAAATCCCCTTTATTCAAAATCCTGTTCTATTATAATCCCACTTTTTAAAATCCCGTCTTATACCGCTTATCCTGCTTTTTAGAATACGTAGCTAAAACTTGTTGATTTTATGTTGGTTATTTTCCAGATTCTTTAAATGCTAAATAAACTTTGTATACACCCAACCTCGCACCTACGCCAAATAATATAGTGCGCCAAGCAGGGGTGGTGAAGGGGGGCAGCATGCCCCCCTCCCCTACATACCTCACTGTTTATTCGTCGTAATAATAAAAGCGATTATAAAAAACGGGATTATAAGAGACGGGATTTTAAAAAGCGGGATTATAAAAAGCGGGATTATAAAAAAGCGGGATTATAAGAAACAGGATTATAAAACACGGGATTATAAAAACGGGATCTTAAAAAACGTGATTATAAAAAGCGGGATATCGTACCCAACCAGAACAATCTATCAAAAATAACAAACCACATACAGAATTTTTTTTTTTTTTATTGGAATCAGTGATGCTTATTTTGGCCATTATTGTGCCAAAATCAATCAGTTTTCGATGCTTCGGTATAAAAATGGATAGAATCATCTTCCAAGAAACTCATGTCCTCCAGAAAATATCTCGAAGCAATGGTGACTTTGCGGAACTTTAGTGGAACAATTTTTTGTATAAATGCATCTGCCAACTGTGGTAACGCGGAACTGTAAATTTAATAACTGAGTTGGATTTTGACAGCTCATTGTCATACCATTGACGGATCTTCCAATCGTCTGTATTGAGCTTAAACTTCAGTAAAGCCAGTTCCTGACATAAGATATCGCTGATCTGATCATAGAATAGCACCATTGTTGAAGAATGATTTCATAATATAAATTTCGGAATACTGAGTAATTTTTGAAAATATACGCTTGTTTCCTTTGAAATTTAAAATAATTCTTATTTATCATAAGTGATGATATAATAAAATTGTTTCATTTCGCACAATTATATTTTTGTTTTCGATCGAAATCTTTTTCATTTCAATTAATTGATTTAAAAATAAATATACAATATGAGTAAATACTTGTTGTTGCTCAAAATGAATTCCCTATCAAAGGGTAAACAGGCAGGCACACACACACACACACAGTAATGTAAGGCTAACAAGTTAAATTAATTTATTCCAGAACACTGCCCCTGGGGTAGACAACCAAACACACAGTATTATTCAAATTTATTCCAATATCTGCTGGCGATTTATGAATGTACGAGTATGTATGTATGTCTGTATATATTTCTTTAGCAAAACGCCGGATGACCATAATAATATTTTCAACTTTCTCCACCCAGTGGCGGTGGCGCCCACCCCTTCCACCACAACATCCTGCCAAAGTATTTTTTATGAAGTAAATTTAATTTGAACATCTCGTCCGTCGCGCAGCCCTCATCATTCCCTCGAACCGCCCCCTTTTCCAACCATCAATTGCAAAATGCAGGAAGATGAAACGAATTTTCGCCTCACTTTAAGGCAGTCTTAATTGCTTTTCCTTTTGCGCTCAAGGATTTATATGTTCGTTTTCGCATTGATTTTTAAAGCAAATTCTGGTGTAATACCTTAAGTCTGAATTTTCCCGTGTCGTGCTCGCGTTTGTTGTTGGTTGTTGTTGAATCTTATTAAAGACGTGCAATTGGAATTATTCAGGATTCTTAATTAAATAAATTCTAAGTGTGTCATTTGGCTTAAGTCGGCTTTATTCGGAAAACCGTTTGACTTAATTCTACCACCTTTGATGTTTCTTAATCAAAGTTCATTCAAACAGTCTATGGCTGATTTCGTTAGCGTGTATGTGTGTGTTTGCCGATGTTACATGGCTGTTAAGTTGCCACATACATACATAGTTGCAATTAAATTGCTTTACAACACTTCCACACTCTAAGATATGTACCATCCATTCTCATAAGGACATTTTCACTTCCTATGAAAACATACCTACATACACACACATATAGGGATGTAGGAATGCGTACATAGTTAAGTACATAGATGAGGAGTGAAAATTAATGAAAACAATTTTCAGTTATTTGTCAATTTTTTGTCACTTATACGCCTTACCGAGTAGCTAACTTCCTGGGTAATATGTAAACATTGGCGGATTAGCAAATGAAAAACACCATCTATTGGGCCTATGAGGGCCCATTTCTATAACCACATACTCGTATATCTTAAACAATAGCAATATACAGTTGAACCTCGGAACAGTTAAGGACGTTTTTTCGAAATTATGTAATCTAAAAATCGACCTAACTTGCAATGGTACAGGGAAATAAGTCCCCAGAAACTAAGTTCACTGAGGGACTACGTTCTCACCTAATGGGAACGAAATCCACTTTACTCTAGTGTTATTTGTTCCCATTAAGTTAGAACCAGCTCCACTTTCTTATGGGAAATTAGTACACACTCGAAAGTCCAAAGTATAACGTGGGAATAAATTTTCAACAACAAAAATTAAAGAGAGATGTAAACTACTGTTAGTTCTTAGACCTTTTTTCATGTTTTCTTAAATTTATCTTGATAAGTACGAGTATGTTACAGACGTGTTCAACACATAATTTTTTATTTGAATATTCGTGAAAATAGTGTAAGGTTCAGTGGCGATATAATATAGAGCGTGTTAAAATGGAAAATCAAATTGTATTTATTACGGGTTTTCGAAAAAATAGTTTTTTAATTTATGATCGGCTAGAAAAACAAATATATGTGAAAAACTATACAAGGAATAATATCTCTCGGTACAGGTGCTATTTTAATAAAAATTGCAAAGGCAGCTTAATAATTCATGAAAACACTGAAAAACTAATTAAGCCAAATGAAGCTCATCATCCTCATGAAAACTAAGAGAAAACAATGAAAAAAATGAAAATTATAAATGCCATGAAAAAAGATTGTGTTAATGCACCTTTAAAACGGCGCCTTACAGCTCGCGAGATTTTTGACGACAACCGCTCTAAGTTTATTGATGAAACAATAAATATAAATTTTAAAAATGTGAAAAGGGGACTTAATATGTAGATGGGACATTCAATGTTATGCCCACATCATGTGGATACAAACAACTAATTATTATTCATGTCTGTTATGCAGAACATGTAAATACTATTTGATTATTTTCGAAAACTCGAAAACAGAATCAAAAAGCATCAGTTTCATTTGAAATTCAGTTTTCGAGTTTTCGAAAATAATCGAATAAAATCGCGCGATTTTTTTTTTTGATTATTTTCCAAAACTCGAGAACCGAATTTCGAAATTGAATCAAAAAGCATCATTTTATTTTGTAATTCAGTTTTCGCGCGATTTTGTTTGATTATTTTTGGAAACTGAATTTTGAAATAAACTGAATAGAGTAGGTACCTATTTCGAAAGTTCAAATTTTTTTAAATAATTTTATGTTTTTAGCCATCTTGGAATTTGAATGTATTGTATGGCAGGCAGTTCTTCGCAAAAAGCTTGAAATTATTCACTTGAATCTGATGGAATCGGTTGATCCCATTCAGTTCCTCTGCACCATCATACTTCCTCAGTGTCCTGTTGAACGTTTTGGAACGAAAAAGTATCTTCTTCAGGTTGCCATCTTATGCCCAAAGTTTTAACATGATCAGATGGTGCGAAAGGAATTTCGAAACTGATCTCACAAACGTCTTGTAGCATACAGGGGATTCCGTATATATCGGTGAAATTGAATTGGGTTGGACTCCGATTTTGTAAGTCTTATTTCGGTACGATAGTATATTCGTTTGCGTACGATTTATGATGATCACTGAACAGTACAAGACCTCGTGGTTGTCCAAAAAAAATGTTCTGTGTGGTTCCCTTTGGGAAACCTTAAAGTGAAGATACATTCACTTAAGCCAAGTTAAGTTTAACCAGTATTTTGGCTAAGGCTTCGTTCTCCAAAGGTCATCCGAGCTACGAAACAGTTTGTTCGCTGTGAAAAAAAAGGAAAGTTCTGGTAATTTACAAGAAATAGACTTGTAATTATATTACCTTTTCTTCTGGGCTTGACAGTTGCGTGTATATAAAATACGAGGGCAGTTCAATAAGTCCGTGACTTTTGGAATAAAACACAGATTTTTTGATAAAAAAATAATTTTATTTTTCAACGTAGTCTCCCTTGAGCTCTATACACTTTGTCCAACGCTTCTCCAATTTTTGTATCCCTTCCAAAAAAAATGATTTGTCGAGGTCCTCAAAATAGGCCTTTGTTTGCGAGATGACTTCATCATTGGAGTCAAATCTTTTTCCACCAATGGTGGAAAAAGCATTGAACACTTTCTGGAGTTGCTTGAGAAATCTTTCTGAAGATAATCCATCCCAAATGTGTGTTTCGAGCAATTGCTGCAGCTTCATATTCACTGCGGACTATATCTCTGGCAAAACAATGTCAGATCAAACATCCGCCCAAAGAGTAAGTCAAATGGTCCCAAGTAGTGTTACAGATTCAAGAGCGCTTGGTTTCGACGACTGGAGGGAGCTCGCGAGGGTTCGCAACAGATGGAACCCGCAATATCTCAATCAGAGGCCCTCCATGGATCGGGAGCCGGATAAGTAAGTAAGTAAGTATTTGATCCAAATCCAATTCCCCCAGGAGCTCAAAGTTCATAAGACAACGCCGTTTGTTTCCTGAGTGGGCTTTGGAGCATTTGGAAAAAGACCCGAATAATCATCTTTAGCGACGAAGAGCATTTTTGGCCGAATTACTGTGTTAACAAGCAGAATTGCCATATAGAGGATGACACCAACCCACACGAGGTTCACCAAGTGACAATACATCCCTAATAACTTACCGCTTGGTGCAGATTTTGGGCTGGCGGTGTTTTTGGTCCGATTCCCTTACTTTTCAATTTGAGAGTAAGGTTATTTCTAGCAGACGTGACATGAATTGGCCACCAAGATCATGCGATTTGACCCCGCTAGACTTTCTCTTGTGAGGTTTCCCTATAAGTCGCAGGTCTATGCGAATAATCTACAATCGACTGAAGCTCTTAAGCTGACTGTAAGACCAGGCCATTGCTCAAGTTCAGCTGGGTTCTATACGTATACGATAAAGTCATATAAAGTTGGAACACTCGGATTTGTGCCACTGTAAGAAGTCGAGACGGGTATTTGAACGATGTGATATTTCAAACGTAATCGCATACATGGGCCTTTCAAATCAAAAAAGGATTTTATTAATACCTTACACACAGCTTGCCAAGGGGTGCTACCCCTTGACATAATGGTTAGTGCGTTGGACTGTCGCGGAAGGTCTCGAGTTAGATTCTCAGCCGCTGCAATAAAGTTTTTTTCAGGGGTGTACTGCCTCTTGCGAGATATTGACAAATTCTCCAAGAGTATCTCTTGTCATGGAAAGTGCTGCTCACTAGCCGTTCGGAATCGGCAGAAAATTGTAGGTCCCCTCTGTTCCTGGTAACACGCACACAGGAATGGTTGAGACTTGTAAGTCACTAGGTCCTGGTTCACTCCGAGCTGTTGCACCACCAAATTTATTTTAGTTATTTTATTTACAAACAGCTTGTTATATTTCATTTCAACTACTTGGTCCTATTGCACAACCTTTTATTTTAAAAATTCTTTCCAAGCATTTTAAATTCGTCCTTAACCAACAAATCGGCTCATACAATTATGGAAGATGCTTAACCATTTTAAATAAAATGTATGGCTGGATCGCACGAACTTGCTCTTATGTACAAGTACTTTGGAATTTAAAATACACTTAATAAATATAAGACATGGATTTAATAAAATAAAAATGTTCAAATGCATAAAATTGCCGTCTAATTTAAAGAAAAGTATGAATTTATGCAAACAAAGTTTTAAAATCGTTTTATTATTAAATTAATTTTTTATACAAAAAATTGCTTTAAAATGTTTCAAAAAAAAATTTGGAGTGCCAATTTCAAGTATTTATACTATGTCCAACAAAAATTGTCAGTACAGGCCTTATGGGAGAGCTTTTTCTAAAGCAGTGGCGCCTGATGCACCCTCACTACAGTGCGTTAGGAAAAATGCCACTAAAAAAAGGGCAAGCCACTGACTTTTCTTAAGGAATTGTTGTTGTAATTCTTTGCAAAAAGTTGTACACCCCAACACGACCGTTGTATCCCACTGCTGATGAGATGAGATACTGTCAAGATCAAGACAAGAGTGTCAAGTGTCACGCAATACGATCGTGCGCTCTTTATCTACATCAAAACAGAGTTACCATTATCATTCTCAATTGTAAGCAAAGAGCTTTTTCAGTGATTTTTATTAAGTAGCTTTTGGGATTTGAAGCTTTTGAGAACACATTTTAAGAAGATGAGTATGTTGAGTGTTGTCGTATTGCTTTTTAACTTAAAAAAAAACGCGCCTATTATCTTACCGCTTGGCGTTGTGGGAAAAGGTAAATTGAATATTGTTTTCAGTCGTTTGAATCGGCAGACGGTAACCCTACGCGTTTTTTACTTTCATTTGCGGCGATTTATAATTTAAACTACGGAATCCCTGTGAGAGCTTTAAAAGGCGACACACTTATGCATGCAACCAGAATGAGAGACAAATGTCCTATCTTCCCTGTACTGACAATTATTGTTGGACAGAGTATAGTAATATAGATTTAAGGAAATAATTTTAAAAAATAATCGGTCACACGTTTTGAAGATATTGAATTTTCAATAAAATATTTGTTTTTTTTTTCAAAAAACCCGAAAAATATTTTTTGAATATTTTTATTTACAATATTATTTTAAACTTAAGGGGGCTCCTGTTTAAAAAATTTGGATAAAATCATTAGAACCGTTAATGAGAAAGTCGAAAATCAAAAAACGGTTCTATGACAGGTACCGTTAATAACATTTTTCCCCAAAATTTGTGTTGACCAAAATGTAGTCCATGCACGTAATAGCACACTTATTTTTTTGTATCAAAATCGTAAGAGGTGTTTTTGAGATAAATAAGATTTTGCATTGCGGGTGTAGCGTTAGTTTTAGAGATAAAAAAAATTCAATTTCCCCTCTAGGGAATCACCAAAGCCCTTACGTTCCAAGTTTGAAGGTAAAAGCTCCAGTGGCTTAGGCTGTAGATCGAGGTACAGATACATATACCGCAAAACAGACGTAATGCCGTACCCACATTTTTCGTCTTCGCCATCATCGTAATGTCAACTTTGATCAAAATCTAGAGTTCAATTTTTTTTCCAAATGCAGAACTTGCCATCATGTCATGTTGTTGAAAATTCTTCTCTAGAGATAAAAATATTTTATCATTGAATTCTTGAAATTCTAATACTCTAAAGCTTAAGAGAAAATACGTGCGTCCAAGTCGGTAATTTTATTTATTATCCAAATCAAACAACAAAAGAAGCATTCAAACAAAGTCCGTTGTACCTTGAACCTCCAAGCAGTCAATCCGGCCGTGTGTGTTATATACATATCTAATGCGTACACAAGCAAAGCTTGTGGATAATTTTAAGCTAAGTTCCCCTCTATTGACTTAAGGCAAAGTTTCCATGTTTTACGGTCGAAGAAGGATGCAAATATGGTAGATAAAGTTACTCGATGTAATCGGCCTACACACGACGAACGACAAGACAACTACACACATGATCCAAAGACAAAAGCCAAACTTTATGTGTTTGTTCGTCCTTTTTACATTTATATAATTTTTTTCTCTTCCCTTTTTTTCACTCAAAAAGTTGACACTCGAATATTCATATGAGATAAATTCTAAATGCTTACCAAAGTAAGAGGCCATGTTGATGACGATGCTGATGCTGATACTGATGCTGAGATGAGGATGCTGGTATTCTGTCCTTTAAGAATTTCGTTATAAGTTTGACATCATTTTATCTTTTCTATCTGTGTGAAATGAGAGAATTTTGAAATGAGGATTCTTACATTGAATTTAAAGGATGACAAGATTTATGAAGGAGATGAATTTTACTCGAATATATGTATGTGTCATACGTATGTACATATAAATTAAGAAGAAGTTTTCCTTAAGCTTAAAGAGTACATAGCTTTGTGTTGAAAATGTTAATCTATGGAGAGTAAATAAAGACGAACTTAGAAGAGCAGTGAGATTTACAAGTGATATTTGAAGAGGAATGACCTTAACCCTGCCATTTATGACTTTGTGAAATCTCTTTAAGGGAAAATTAGTTTTGTTTTGGTATTTTAACTGACAGAAGTTGATATAATCTTTAAAGTTCGGTCTAATTGTTGAACGAGTCAGCAAACACCAAATTAGATCAGGATTTGCCTTTGGATAGAAGAGGAGAAGATAGAAATCCATGAACATTTGGAAACAAAAAACAATCAGTAATTAAATTTATAAGTAGCTTAACAGTTCTCTAAGTTTACTTTTGTCGTGCGTAGAATAAAATCTCCCGGTATCTTCCAGATAGTTTGAATTTTGCAAATATATACAAAATCTATCTAAACCAATGATTTTAAATTGAAATTTAAGTCTCCGTAAAAAGACCAATTTCGGAGCTTATAAAAAAACAATATTGAATTCATCTACACATGGACTCCAGACAAAAGACTTATTTCAGAAAAGAGGAATAAAAGCATTTCTCGATATACTTCAGGAGACTTTCTAAAGACTCAAAACAAATATAATAAATTTATGAAAAGTTTTGTATGATCCCTTTTCTAACTTTGTACCGGTTAAAGGGATTAAGAAGCCCGCCTTGTTTTGCAAGGGCTTAACGCGATTGAAAAGTGCTATGATAAAAATGCAAAAAGAGTAAAGTCCTTCCTAGTTTTCGAGCGAATAGATAATAGCTATGTATGGTCCATTGAATCAAAAAATATAAAGGAATTCAAAATGTTTCTGGCAATTTATTAATTCTAAGAGGTAATCCTTTGGAATTCCATCTTCTATTAGCTATAATGTTGTTGAAAGTAGTGATCTAAAAAATATTTGTGACTGTTTTGCATCATCTCCAATCAAATTTTAAATTAAATTTAAATAATTCTGAAATACATAGTTCATGACATTTTTTCTACTACTCATTTAAATTTCTCTAACATTACTCTTTCTGAAGACAAGGTCCTTTTTGAATTCGGTAGTTTGAAAAATAGTTTTTAGCATGCCTCCTGATAACATTCGATAATTACATGACTAACCGTGTTCAATATGTTAAGCTCGGTCCTGAAATCTGTGAAAATTTTAAACTACTGAGGTATTCCTCAAGGCAGTCATCTTGGGCCACTTCTGTTCTTATTATTTATTAAAGATTTACCTCTACAAATTTCTTATTCATCATGTTTAATCTTTGCAGACGATGCTAAAATTTATAAAACAAACAAAGATCCCTTACTGATTGCTTTCAACTTCAAGAGGATTTAGACAAATTGCTTGAATGGTTTTATTTGAACCTAGGATTCTGTCATTTTCAAGATTATCCTTCCTTTTGTTTATGGTTACAAAATTTAAAGCAAAGTTAGAAATATCTATTATGTGACATCCTAAATATTTATGGGTACTTATCAATGCATGAATGAAGTAAACTTAGTCGATGTGATAGTAGTAAAAATATGTTGTGAATTAAGGAGCGTTGGGTCCTAGGAGTAAGATAGTTGCAAATCAGGTTGGTCTTACAATAACCCAGATATACGTCCTGGAAGAATACTATCTTCGGGTTAAACAACACAATAACAGGATAACGCATCTCCATCCTACACGTGTTTCGAATATCTTGGAAGCTCTAGAGTCAAGACGATGATGTCGATATCGCAAGCATACCTCAATAGTTCGACAGATTTTTTTGAATAAAAACACCTTGGTGTTATTACTTGCTGTGCGAACCATTTAATCCAGAACGATATTAAAGCATTAATAATATATGCCATATTGATACTGGTACTACTGATTGTTGACGGTAATAGCTGAAAATCACCTTGCTCTCTTTATATTTTAGCTATGATATCAAATGTTTTAAGGCGTCGAGCTTATGGAACTTATCTTATCATAATGTTACATAATGTAAAGATAAAAAAAGATTATATTTCATTTATAAAATTAATCTACAAAACTCTTACGATAACCGAAGGCATGACGAATAAAGTAACAAATACTTTTCCAACCAGAATTTCCATTCAAAATCTGCTTTTGTCTTCGAGAATAAGAGTGCTCTTTGAAAAATAAAGCCTGTGGATTTCGTGTAAAGCGTGATCGAACAAAAACGCACGATGTTAATTGTAAATAAAACAAAACGATTTCAGAGAATTAGCTTAATATTTTTTTACCTGCGACTTATAGGTACTATAAGGCAAGTTATGCATTTGGAAAAAAATCGAACTCAAGAATTTGATCAATGTTGACATTACGAAGAATAAAAAAGTGGGTCTCGCAAATCTCTCTGTCTGTCTGCCTGTCTGTTCGACTACAGCCTTAAAGTTGTTATAAATGGTACACCACCCCACCCCCCCTTTGAACCATTTTTTTGTTTTTGATTTTCTCAAAAATTGTTTAACCGATTTTAATCATTTTTTGTATTTTAAGGCTCCCTAAAAATTTGAAAAGTATCGTGTATTCAAATTTTTAAAAAATTTTTGTTTGGATTTTTCAAAACAGTTTCAAGTTTTTTTCAAAACTAAATATTCCGGAAACCCCATGCTAGATTTTTTTGGATCTGATAAATGAAAGTTTCTCAATACAATCTCAAAGATAAGAAAAAAAAATTATCTTACCCAAAAATAACGGTACCCATCATATAAATGTTAAAAAATGTTTTTCGAAAATCGTATTTTGCTCGAAAACGGCGCGGCTGGGATTTTGATAAAAAAAAAATTTTTTTTGATTAATTTTTACGATCTATAATTTAATACAAAAAATTTGAAACTAAGATATTACATTACATTACATTACATTACATATTACACTACTCCGTAGATAAATCTACGAAGTAGAGACACTTAAAGCACTGGCAACTGAGGCCATCGGCTTAGACAACACAACAGAGAGAGACAGACAGAAAGAAAGAACAACAGAAGAAACACATGTCAACAGCACACGGTTGGTATTTGAACGGTCCCCCATCCAAGTACTAACCATGCGCAATGATGCTTGATTTCGCTGATCGATGGGAAGCGATGCTTTCATCAAAGCCAAGGCCGTTGACTCTAAGATATTACTGACTGTACCTACCATAAAACCTTTTTCAAAATTTTGAATTTCTCATTATCGACATAACGGATTTTAATGAAATTTCGTATAGACAAGCTTCTAAAGGGTTTGAAAAATATTGCATTTCAAGAGTTTAAGAAAACGTTTTTTTAATTTTTGAAAAAAAAAAAAAAAATCATATTTTTTTTGGAAAATTTTGTCGATAAACCTTATGTCGATAATAATTTATAAATTAAAAATAATCTCTGTTCAGGGTATCAAAGGCCGCTTTAAAATCGATACGACAAGCATGGAGTTTTTTCTTCTTCTCTAAAAAAGTTTTGACAATTTTTGTAAGAGCAAATATATTATCCCCTGTGTAGAGTCCCGAGCGAAAACCTTCTTGGGAAATAATAAGGACCCAATCCATTTCGTCCATCTATTCTATGGTATAGAATATGAGTGAATATTTTCCTAAGGAAAAGTAGGACTGATATGCCCCTGTAATAAAAATGGCGCGAATCCATGCTTTTGAAAACTTTTTGTGATTCTTTGTTCTTCAAGAAGTCTTTTAAAAAATAAAAGAATATGATTTAAAAAGTTAGGTTTCGACTTCTTATAAAATTCAACAGGAATAGCATCAATCTCTTTGGACTTATCATTTTTCATTGATTTTAGGCTTATTTGACTCGCTTATTGTAATTCAACCGTCCAGTTCAGGAATCAGGAATTAGAGGTAGAGCATAACATTAAATGAATTTTAGAAGGACTCAAGAGTTCTGCAAAATGACCGGTAAGTCTTTCAACTGCAATATATTCGATGCTGATACGAGTACATTCTTACAGCCTTCTAGTAATCTCACTTTTGACCAGAATATTCTTGAGTCTTTACAGGATGACAAACTAGTAGCTACAACCATAAAATATTGGGTTTGGTTTTGATTACAAAGATTTTTAAAAGCTTTATTAGCTTCTAAGTAAAGTTTAAAAAAAAAAAAAAAAACATTGAATTGGTTTTTCTAAAGAGGTTGAGATATGAAAAAGACTTTTACGGAGTTTTCTACATTCACAGTTGTTCACTCAGCTATAAACTTACTACCCGATTGAGGTTTGTTCATAATAGAGGCTTCTCGCATAATTTGTAAAATATTATCGGCGGCCTGGTCACACCTCCAATACTCCTGGTCAGGAGAGATGTATAATTGAGCATCTAGCCTGCTCTTATAAACTTCCACGCGATTGTCTTCCCACCTTATACTTTTAATTCCATTCTTAGGTGCCAAAGTGACACCTTGGAATTTAAGAGAGGAAACTGTTGGCATATTGTGGTCAGAGTAATTCGCAAGTGGAACTTCAAAATCTTCGATAACACTCAACCAATTTTTTCTCACTAAGCAATAGTCAAATACTTAAATGCCTTGACCCGATACGAAAGTAGGTTCACTTAACTTGTAACTTTTACTTATTCCGTTCAGGACCATCAAACCAAAATCATCAATAAAGTCTAAAAGTACGAGTAGCTTTCCGCATCTATTAAACACTTCATTTCTAGAGTTTCTTACACTTTCAAAACATATGCGGAACGTTTTGCACGTGAGCGTAACGGAATCCTGCTTTTTATAATCAAGTTTTTCAAAAATCCCACAAAAAAAGTTTTAAAAAAATACCGTCCTCTATAATATAGTTTTTTTAAAATACCGCTTTTTAAAATCCCGTTCTATTATAATCCCGCTTTTTAAAATCCCGTCTTATACCGCTTATCCTGTTTCTTAGAATACGTAGATAAAACTTATTGATTTTATGTTGGTTATTTTCCAGATTCTTTAAATGCTAAAGAAATTTTGCTTACACGTAACCTCGCACCTACACCAAATCCTATAGTGTGCCCAAGCAGGGGCACTGTTTATACGTCGTAATAAGAAACGGGACTATAGGAGACGGGATTTTAAAAAAGCGGGATTATAAGAAACATGATTATAAAAAAAGGGATTATAAAAGCGGGATTTTAAAAAATACGACTATAAAAAGCAGGATATTGTACCCAACCCGTTTTGCACCAATGAAGTTAAATTCTGAAAATTTCTCCTCTATAACAATTTTCCTACCTACTGTCTTATTTTTTACAAAATTATTAAAATTATATTTAATTGCAATTAAAAATCCACCACTATATCTACCAAAAACTTTACTTCTCGTAGCTGCAATAAATTTAACAGAAAATTCTTTAAAATATTTGAAAAATTTCTTCAAAAAATGTTTCTATATTAAAATAATTACATATCAAATTTTAGAATGAATTTAAAAAAATCTGGAATTAATAATTTTATAATAACATAAGATTTTGGAATTTAATTTGTAGATGGCAACCCTATCCTAACTTTGATGTTGATGTTGATTCAGCTGTAAACTAAATTCTCCTCATGAAACAGCTGATGCTGTCATCGCATAGTTCTGACGATTGTTGTCAGAACTATGTCTATTAGCTGGAAGTTAATTCAATTCCAAGTTCAAGCGACCTCAACTCCAAAGTCCAAAGTGCGTGTCGGTGAGGTACGACAGTGGGCGCATCAGTTAAATGCTGTCATACCCTTCTAAGACGCAATTAAACGCACTTTGGTATTGAGGTCGCTTGAACTTTCAATTGAATTAAATTCAATCACTTCACTTAAGTCTGAAATATTTTACTTATTTCATATACCTTCGTTTATTAGCTGGAAACTGTTATCGCCCCTACTCTGCCGAAGAAACTGACTGATAGATCAAAATTATGGAGCACTTCGCAACACCGTCGAACCATGTTATTTCGCACAATGAAAGGTCTTGTGGTGCATACAAAAAAAAAACTGAAAATTTGGAATTTCCATTGAGAGGGTGTGTCATCCACCCACTTTATCAGAAATTCTCATAAATTATATGCAGTACTTCCGATTGTTGTTGACTGATTAAATTTTGTAGAACTGTGGGACTTCCACGTGTCGTTCTTTGTCTTTTCTACATATTAAATACACCTTAAGCCTACAGCGTCCAAGCAAATCTTTCACCACGAAATAATTAAATCTTCCATGAAACCAGTTCCTCAATTAAAAAACTAATCATTCCCTTCAGAACTTGGTAGTGCTTGATAAAGTACACAGTTCAAATATGCAAGGAATTCGCAGTACAAAAACTTGTTTTCATCCGATTCAGCAGCTTGCTGTTAACGCTTATTCAGAAGTTTTGTTCCCAAATCTGTGTCCTGTGTTCCCTTCAGATATCACTATCTTATAACTGGCAAAAGCTAATAATAATTATCCACCATCCACCCCTAAAGTTGTCAAAATCAGAAACAGTTTCAGAGAGACTTTGTGTTTCGTATACAAAGACAACCACATTAATAACTTACTTTCAACGCTAATTAAAACTAATTAAGATACAAATTGCTATCCTCCCGCACTTATCGGGAACTCCTTCCCGGCCTCTAATTTAATCCCAATTATTTGAATATCCTTATGACTTATATTCTCTTCCTGATTGCCATCCCATAAGGCCACCTCAATTTGTCATCATCCATCGATTTAATTCAAATTAAGTTATCATCAAGGATGGCTGACCCCAAACCAAATCTAAATGGGAAATCAATATGATATTCGTAAAGTGCTGCAAGGATTTTACTCTATAACAGGCTGGCACGAGGAGGGGCGGGCTGGGTTGCCTGGTATAATAGAACTCAAATCTACTTAGAAAATTAAAGGAGTCACATCCTGAGCGTTTCGTTTCCTCTGGATGGCTATTATTGCCTGACCAGAACCGAGAGTCAGTGGCCACATATGTGGACACTTTACGACGAGCGCATCGCATAAAAAAATATCTCTTCTTGTTGCCATCACCACCATGCCCAACAATCCACGCAATAGTCCTTGTGAAAGCAAGGACTTCAAGATAAAATGCTTTGCGAGACATATTTTGCTCGGACTTGGGAAGTTTTAGCGTTTCTTGGCTTTTTTTTTTTTTGTTTTGTTCTTATCTTATATTTATAGGAAGAGACATAAAACTTTTACAATGATTTTTATGAAACGGCTAATCTAGGGGCGGAAGTTGTGACGCGGGCTTGTGCGGTTTCCATGTCCATGTTGAAGTGTATCGCAAGACTAAAGTTATGGGCAAGAGGGGAAAACTTCTTAAACTTTTATCACTAAGAGTGGTAGCAGATGGATGGACAAGAAGTCGAATTTTATATTAGTTTTTAGATGACCTTGAATTTTTGAGAAATATCAATTTTCTTTTAATTTGTTCCTTACTGGCAGAAGAGTGTCGTTATGCGATATGAAGATGAACTATTTAAGAAAATGAGGTTGTTCTCTTGATAAAATGAGGGGAGCCCAAAGTTTTTGGTATCTATTATTTCTGAGGGCTTGGAAGTTTCTGAAGCTGAAGCTATTACTTGGTGAATAAAGTTTCGAAGGAAACACTATTACTAGAACATAGACTTTGTTGTTCTGGAGGTACATTCAATTAATGATATCTTTATTGAAAGTGTTTAAGCCGTCCCATATTACTTGAATGATGGGTGCCATTGGAAAGAAAGATTTTTCTAATATATGTATCTATATGCAAAAAATAATGCTTCTATAAGCAATTGCAAATTTAATCTTCCAAATGAAAGTACGAATACATGAATATAATATCAAATTTTTAAACAATTTTTTTTGGATTTTTAAAAAAAATTTTGAAATTTTTTTTTTGAAAACTTAATATTTCGAAAACCCTATGCTCGATTTTCTTAAAACTTGATAAAGAAATGTTTTTTAATTTAAATTATAAGATGCAAGAAAAAAAAAATATTTTACTTAAAAATAACGGTACCCTCCATACAAATTTTTTTTTTTTTTTTTTTTTTTTTGCGTAGGAAGGTGAGAAATCTTCAGGAAGACACTATAAGCCCGATGCTTATAGTAGTGTCAGATTTTTACTGACTAAAAAACACCTCCCTTATCTTCTATAGAGATACTACAACTAAGTCGAGCTTAACAAGTAGTTTTGGCAGCAGTTTCGTTTGCATTTTGTCAGGAAGCTCCCCAACTGGAGGACCTGAAAGTTCCACAAGATTCGAGTATAGAAATTAATTTTGTTGCGCTAGATCAAGAGGTCTTGTTCGGTGCAATCGCCGAAAAACGTTCGTCTCGCTAAGCGAGTGTCGGATTTCGTTGTTTCTATGATCTCTAAGTCGTGATCTTAGTTCTGTGGCAAATTTTTTAATTTCGTTTTCTACACTTTCTATATTTAAGTCTCTATGTAAGTTGCTATTTCTTACATACCATGGAGCATTAACTATTGTCTTAAGTACTTTGTTTTGGTATGTTTGTAAAATTTGTATATTTCTTTCGTTGGTACAACCCCAAAGTTGTATACCGTACGTCCAAACTGGTTTCAGTACTTGCTTATAAATAAGCAACTTGTTATACACGCTTAGATTGGAATATCTTCCAATAAGCCATGTCAATTCGCGGAGTTTATTTTCGAGTTCATCGCGTTTCTTTTTAACATGAGCCTTCCATTTAAGTTTCGCGTCTAGAGTCATACCTAGATACTTTGCTTCATTTGTATATGGAATTTGCATGGAATTAATATAGATGGGTAAGGTGTTTACGTTTTTATACGTAAAATTTATGTGCGTGGATTTCGCTTCGTTAAGTTCAATTCGCCATTTCCTTGTCCAATCTGAAATGCTATTTAATGCCATTTGAAGCTTAGAGGTCGTCGTTTCTATTGAATCTGATATTGCGAGTACGGCAGTATCATCTGCAAAAGTGGCTAAAGTTGTACCTTCTGTTTGGGGTATATCGCGAGTATAGAGAACAAATAGAATCGGTCCAAGGACGCTACCCTGGGGCACGCCAGCGTTAATTTCCTTAAACTCAGAATACTCCGTTCCTTGCTTAACTCGAAAGATTCTATTTTCTAGGTACGATTCAAGAAGGTTATATATTTGCTCTGGAAAGACTTTTAATTTATATCTAAGCCCGTCATGCCAGACTTTGTCGAAAGCTTGGGAAACATCAAGAAATGCAGTTGAGCAAATCTTTTTTTCTTCAAATGCTTTTTCAATTTCACAAGTTATCCGAAAAACCTGATCGATTGTCGAGTGTTTTTTCCGGGAACCGAATTGGTGTTCGGGAATTAAACGTTTATCTGCAATGAATGGTAACAGTCGTTTAAGAAGCAATTTTTCAAATATTTTAGATGTTGTAGGCAAGAGAGAAATTGGTCTGTACGATTTTTTCTCATTCGGTGGCTTACCCGGTTTGGGGATCATTATAACTTCGGCGACTTTCCACTGCGAAGGTACGTACGCAAGTCTTAAAGCAGCGTTAATGAGCTGTAAAAGCTTAACCATTGCTTTTTTAGGCAACTCTTTGAGGACACGACTGTTAATAAGGTCGTAACCAGGAGCTTTATTATTTTTCTGCCGTTTTATTTCCTGGACAAGTTCAGTCAAAGTGATGTTTCTTATAGATAAACTGTCCGGCCTTGGTTGAAACTCTCCTTCATTTGTCGGAAACTCTTGACCATCGAATGGTTTGAACGTTTCCTCGAGGTACTCAGCAAATAAATCCGCCTTTTCCTGATCAGTTTTTGCCCATTCAGAATTATTTTTTCGAATCGGTGCCGACATTTTTTGAGGCTTTTTAATACCTTTTAACGTCTTCCAAAGAGAATAATTCGTTTTTTTGTCTGCTGTGAGGCTTTCAAGATAGGAAGAATTCTTTCTGTTTTTAAAATCTCGTAACAAGTTTTTGATTTTGTTTGTTAAAAAGTTGACTACACATTTATGCTGAGGAGCACGTGAGTGCTGCCATGTTTTTCGAGCTTTTCGTTTTTCGCGAATCAATTCTTTTATATCTGCTGGAATTTTTTCTTCGTATTGCCTTGACTTTTTACTACAGACCGGTGTATTATCCCAAGCTGCTTTTTGGATAATATTTATAAATTTGTCAGTTTCATCTTCTAACTCAAACGGAGTTTGCAGGGAGACGTTCAGTATAATACTGTTTTCGCAATCTTCTTTGAATTTGTCCCAATTTGTGTTATTATTTGTTAAAGACAGGGGCTTTTCTTTTTCGATTACGTTACTGCTTATTGTTAGGATTACGGCCGAGTGATCCGTAGAAAAATCGACGTTATCATCTACTTTCACATATTTTCTGTTAATTCCTCTTGCAATGAAAAAGTCGACAAGGTCGGGAGTTTTTGCTGAATCGGTTGGCCAATACGTTGGTTTTCCTGAAGAGAAAAATTCGACGTTACATTCAGTACCCGCTTTGTAGAGTTGTCTACCCTTCGTCGAGATGCATCGTGATCCCCAAAATGTATGTTTTGAATTGAAGTCGCCGCCAATAATAAATGTTGGACCTAATGCATTGAAGAGTTCTTTAAACTCCTGTTTGTCTATCTTGGACCGAGGAGGACAGTAAATAGACGCAATGTTAAAAAGAACGTGTCTAACTTTTAAAATAATGGAAGTTACTTGCATTGCATCGAGCTCGATATTCATCTCAAACGAATGATTGATATTTTCTCTGATAAATACGGAAGAACCACCTCTTGCTCTTTCGGATGGATGACATGCGTGGTAAGCCGAATAACCTTTGATACTTAAATTCGAGTCTTTTTTCAAATGAGTTTCAGAGATCAAACAAATATCTATTTTTTCATTAAGAAGAACTGTTTCTAGTTCTTCAATTTTTGGAGTAAGTCCGTTCGCGTTCCATGTTATTATTTTGAGTTTTTCTGACGACTGATCCATGTTTACAATAAATTTGGTGTTTTAAGAGCCGCCGACTCAAATTTGTCCAGTTTCTCAAAAATAATTGTATTAATTCTCCCTTGTTCTTCTAACCGTTCAATTATAAGGGACAACACATTTTGAACGGAGTCAGGTTTATTAATTTTAAGTTTCTCAGGCGCTGTGACTTGAGCGTACGTCTTTTTCGGTTTTATGTTCGTCTTTGTTATTTTTATGTTTTCTGAGGGTATAGTAACTTTACTATCTTTCCTGTCAGTTTTACTCGTCGCTTGAGTATTAGTATTCGTTTTTATTTTTGGATCTTCGTTTATCTTTGAGGCATTTTTTTTAGTTTTCTTGTTAAATTCTTGGCGCCTCTTTAGAATTTCTTTAGCGACCTCACAGCCACGGTAGTTTGCTGGATGATTACCTTTACAATTCGCGCATATAGCCGGAGCTTCTCTTTTAAGACGGCATTCATCGGTCATATGTTTTTGCGCGCATTTTACGCAAACAGGGTCTTTCTGACAATACGCTGCAGTGTGGTTAAAACCTTGACAGCGCTTGCATTGAGGAACAAGTCGTTTGTTCTTCCGAAGAGGTTCAATTTTTACAACAATATTCATTATGGTTTTAATATTATAAACATTGTCTACATTTTCATTTTTGTCGAAACTTAGCATAAAAAGCGGAAGAGCGCGTTTAGTATAAGCGGTTTCTACTTCTTTCGACTGTGTTTTTTCGCGTTTTAAAAGATTTGTCGCTTCAAGAATCATAAATCCTTTGGTTTTTAGGTCCGAAATGATGTCTTCTTTCGAACAAGAGGGATGAAGTCCTCTAGCAACAACGCGTAAAGGTCTTTCTTCTTTAATTGAATAACTGTACCATTCAATTTTTTCGTCGCTGAGTTTTTTTGATAGCTTTCTATATGAATCAGAATCATTCACGTTAATTTTCCACGTGTTATTATGAGTCGATGTAGCTTTAAAATTTGCCTGCGCTGTTTCTCTTAGTATTGGAAGAATTTCGTTGTAATCCGCTTGACCAACGATGTTTATCGGTGGTGGGAGTTTCTCATTCGCGGAGAACTTATCTTTCCTTGTACTATTTTCGCTGAATTTGAAGCTCAGGCGAATGTTGAGCTTTCCGTTTTTTACCGGGTCTTTTTTCGGTTTCCCGAGCTAGTTCATCTTCATCGGTTTCGTATTCGTGCCGTTTTGGACTAGTAGCATTTATTTTGAAGTTTTGCGAACTTTTTAATATGGTATTTTCTTCGCGAAGACTTTCGACTTCTTTTTTAAGCTCTTGGTAGAGTCTTATCATTTCATCAAGCTTCTTTTTCAATTCACAATTTTCGTGCTCAGAGCTGTTTGCTTTCGCTGAGTCGCTTTTGGTGCCTTTTGGCACAACCGGTGGACTCTTTCTACCGGAAACGCTTGATACAGATGGAGGTGATCGAGTGACCTTATGCGCTTTCGCGAAAGGATTTATTAAATGCAATAAATGGCTCTCCCCAGAATCCGTAGAGCCTGCCTCCGAAGAGGATGGATTTGCCAGAGAAGCTGGCTTGCCACCTGGGGTAATCAATCTTTTTGTTTTTTCCATTGCATAATTTGTATACGTTGTTCTCAGTATACGGAGGTTGGATTTTAGTCGCCTTTTACGACAAGCATGCCTTACTTCGGGTAAATTCTTAACCCCTACCCGAAGGGTTTTCGAAAATCGTATTTTTCTCGAAAACGGTTCCGAGAATTTTGCTAAACATTTTTTTCTTTTAATTAATTTTTACGATCTGTAATCAAATAAGAAAAAAATTGAAACAAGATATTACTGACTGTACGTATTATAGAACTATTGTTTCAAATTTAGAATTTCGTATTATCGACAAAACGGATTTTTATAAAAAAAATTTATAGAGAAGCTTCTAAGAAGTTTGAAAAGCATTGAATTTCGAAACTTAAACAAAAAATGATTTTTCAGTTAAAAAAAATGTATTATTTCTTGGAAAATTCGAAATCTCAGAAACGGCTCAATATTTTTGTTTGTAAATTTAATTTTTATTTGAAAAATAATAAAAAGTTTAAATTAGCGTACCAAAATTTTTTCTTATAAACGTTTCAAAAATTTTACAATTTATATTTATTGTACATAAAAGCCTATTTTTTTAAGAAAGAATTTTATGCATGTGTTTCTTCTGATGTTCTATCGTTCTGTGTGTCTCTCTCTGCTGTAATGTCTAAAGTGGTAAATACACGACACTTGTGTGCACACCGGCGTCGGTGTACGGAAATGTGTGCCATCTGTAGGCTGGTCCGCACCAGTGGTACCACTTTACTTCAATTGAAGTAGATCTACTTCTACTTCTATTTTCACCTCAAGGTCTCGTGTTCGTGTCAACAAAACCCAATTAGGAAAAAAATCCCTAAGAGAGCCGTTTGGTAACTTTAACTGTTCACTATGCTTCCTCGTCAGAGATATTGATCGCAGTTTTGATATATAATCATAAATTTTATTACCTTCGGAATGAGAAATATTATTCCGAATAGGGAAAAATCTAGCAAACTAAAAGAGAATTCATTATTTGATTCGAGCTGTAAAAAGGTTATTAGAGTCAGAGAATTAAGTTTCCGACGTAATAAAGCAAACCCTACTGATGAAAACGTTTAAACAAGCTGTAATGAGCATATTCGATGAACTAAATTTTCGCATGACGAGTAATTAAGACAAAAATACTATAATGTTCAAAAGGTACTTAGTTCTCGGTTCCCACGCTCGTCTTCAATGACACTCCTTATGCCAGCTTGAAAAAAAAGACAATTTGCTTACGGCACAGTTTACTGTCATCACTCCTTCTGTACTTGAGATTGTAACCGATTTTATGGGACAAGTCTTCTTTCGCACTCGTACAGTTGTTATCAGGGCACTGAATGATCTCGATATACAAAAATCTCCTGGCCCAGATAGTATCCTTGCTTTTGTTCTGAAGAATTGTTATTTGAAGTAACTTTTTCCATTTGTCCTTCTTTACTTGTCTCACTCCGATTGGATGGAAAATGGTATTTGACAATTGAATTATCATCCAATTGAACTTAACTCCCTTCTTTTCAAGATCATGTAAACGCTCATATATTGTTATCAGCTGAAGAAATATCTTGAAGAACGGAAGCTTCTTAATGAACGGCAGTTTTACTTTCGTAGCAATAAGTCCATTTATTATCTAAGTACTGGTAAACAGTTGCACAAATCTTAACGCAGTTTTGGAGAAAGTAAGATTATAGCACTTAAAATTTGAAAAGTGTTTGATAGAGTTTGGCATCAACTCTTAGCGAAAATGTGTATTTGGTATTAATCAACCTATTCTTCGTTCGATTAGAAACTACCTTTTAAAACACTCAATACAAGTTATGTATGTTGGGCGGTTGTAAGTCTGTTTTTATTATTATTATTATTATTATTATTATTAATTCTTTATTCAACAACTTAAATTTAATTACAATAAAAGTTTAACAAAAAGAAAAAAAAGCATGGCTTGTTTTTGCCGTCTGCCGATTGATTGACAATAAAAGAGATACAAAAAAATAAAAAATAAATAACTGATATCACTAAATAACTGATCAAAATAAATAATAAAAACAAAAAGAGTGAAGAAATGGAGAATGCATTAAAAAAATTATATAAAAATTATAACATCTATGTTAATTCCAAAAAACTATTGCGATACTTGTAGGCATGAATACTATACTGCGATAATATTTTCCATCCGTGAATACCATTTAAAAAATCCTTAGTTTCTTGAAGAGTGAGAAAGCTTTTCGAAAAATATAGTCTTCTTATTTCAAGTAAGATTGGACATTCTGAAAGGATGTGGAAAATGCCTTCCGGTACATTCAGATTACAAAGGCTGCAATTCACTGTTAGATCCTGTCTATGTGGCAAATAGTTTAAGTAAAGAGTCTCAGTTCGCAATTTAAATATAGTGCTGATTTCATAGCTAGTCATGCTGTTGTTGAAGTAACTATTAGAGCCTAGAGAGTGATTTAACGTTCTGTACAGACTTCTAGATTCAGACAATCGCGCTCTGCTTAGACAGCTTTCATAAAAACGTTGATCTATTTGTGCGATACAATCATAAAACTTGTTTTGCCAATCATTTAAGTTTTCAAGGGTTAAATTGAGTACCACATAATGTTCCGTAGCCAGATCGAGCCAGTCCTTGAAAGGCGAAAGATTGCATCTGAAAGCATACGTAAGTAGCTGCTTTTGAAGATTTGTGCTTGGGCGCTTCATTATTTTAATAATGAAGTCCGCACTTGCTTTGAGGTTCTTGTAGTATAATTGAGGAATACCGGCTTCCACGTGAATAGCGTAGGAAGGGATTGTGGTAGGTAGTTTAAAGATACGTTTAAAGAAAAAGTATTGCAAGCGCTCAAATTCTTCCACCTTTTTATAACCAAAAATTTGATTTGAGTAATAAAGGCAGGAGTTGATGGTTGCATTAAAGACCTTAAATTTAGATGCGGTGTCCACATTTTTATTACAATAGAACTTAGGCCACATAAGATTAATTGCAGTTTTTGCCTTGCTGACTTTTTCTTCTATATGTGGCCGCAAATTTAGATTATAACTTAACAAGAAACCTAGATACTTGAATTCTTGCACCACTTCTATAGGTTGGCCTGCCAGCTGCCAGTTTTCTATCGGAGGTCTTCTACTTGCCGTGTTCTGAAAAACCATGATTTTTGATTTCGACGTATTAATCTTGAGATCCCAAGTGTCACAATAATTCTTAAGCTTATTAATTTGGAGCTGTAATGTTAGAGGTTATCTGTTAAGATTACTAAGTCATCTGCATATAAGAGTGTTTTTATGTGTACACCTCCTACTACAACACCACCAGGTAGATTATCCGATACATCGTTAATGAAAAGGGAGAACAGAATTAGACTGAGAACGCAACCTTGAGGAACTCCAGTCTCTGTGGCAAAGGAATTGGACATATCGCTACCGTTCCAAACTGACGCTGAAGTATTAGTTACTAGTTTTTTGTAGATGTTGAGGAATTTTGTAGAAACACCTAACAAACTTAACTTATATATAAGTGAGTTTCTATTGACAGTGTCAAATGCAGCCCTCAAATCAACAAAAAAAGCGTAGATCTTTTTTTTTTTTTGTTATAAATTTTCTAACTATTGTTTCCAGCGCAAAAATTTGGTCGACAGTTGACAGTCCAACACGAAAACCACCTTGAAAGATACTAAGACGATTATTATGTTCTACCCAGTTCGATAAGCGGTTGTATAATATTTGAGCAAAGATTTTTCTTAGGCTGCAGAGAATTGATATACCTCTATAGTTTTCAACCAAAGATAAAGGGTTTTCCAATAAGAGGTGTTATTTTGATATTCAAAGAAAAATAGCATTTTTGGAGATAAATGCTCGGATGTTTATTTCATTATAAAGAGGAAGGTATGCCGTTAATAATGGAACACAACATCAGCCAAATGGCCGCCAAGACCACGCTTACAGGACCATATCCTTTTCATGAAATTTTCCATAACCAAATCGCAAAGTGGCTGCCCTATGTCCTCGATAGCCTCACGAATTTCATCTTTGAGGTCTTGAATTGACGCTGGGCTGTTGGCGTAGACCTTATCTTTCACGTGGCCCCAAAGGAAGAAGTCGCAAGGTGTTAAATCACAAGATCTCGGTGGCCAATTGTGATCACCTCTTCGAGAGATAACACGGTCCGGAAACTTTTCCCGTAAAAGATCGATGGTTTCATTGCTTGTGTGGCACGTAGCGCCGTCTTGTTGAAAGTAAACGTTGCCCAGATCAATACCATCCAATTCAGGCCATAAAAAATCATTAATCATCTCTCGATAGCGCAATCCATTGACCGTAACTGTTGCTCCAGCCTCACTTTCGAAAAAGTAAGGTCCAATGACCCCGCGGGGCCATAAACCGCACCAAACAGTCACGCGTTGAGGATGGAGAGGCTTTTCAACAATAACTCTTGGGTTTTCCGAGACCCAGATGCGACAGTTTTGCTTGTTGACGTAGCCTCCGAGGTGGAAATGGGCCTCATCAGTAAAGATGATTTTTCGATGAAATTCCGGTTCATTTTCATGCATTTCAAGGACCCAATTTTAATAATTTCAATGCGTTGTTGAAGCGTGTATCGTTCCATTTTTATTAATAGCGCAGTTTCTACTTGTCAAATGTCAAAAAATGACAGCTTCAAAAGTGACAGCTACCGAAATAGCGGGCTATTCAAAATAACACCTCTTATTGGAAAACCCTTTATATCTCCTTTTTTAAAAATCGGAAAAATGACGGATTTTAAGAATAAACTTGGAACATCCTCGTTTCGAAGCACATGATTGGTTTTTAAAAAACTCAACTGGAATCCCATCAAGTCCACACGCCTTGTTGTTTTTCATATTTCTTAGGGCATTAACCAGCTCATTTAAACCAATAGGTGCATCAAGTTCGTCATCTACAACATTCGGGAGTGCGTATTGAAAGAGAAGTGGAGATGTTCCTCTGGTTAAAAGTCCGCCGAAATAAGAAGCAAACGATTCTACTTCAACTGCTAAAGCTGCTGTTGTCGATTTGCAATGGCCTAGCCTACGAACTCTCTGCCAGAAAAGTTTCGAATCTTTGCAGTTAAATAACTCTGTAGCTATTCTTTGGTAGTATTGGTTTCTCTTATTCTCACAAATGGTTTTATAATTTTTATTACTTGAGATGTAAAGCTTCCTAAAAAAAGTACTATTTGTTTTACGGAAGAGATTCAGTAGAGAGAAGGATTTTTGTCTATATCTAACGCATTGCCAGTCGTACCATTCTTCTTTAAACTCCTTAGTAATGCCTTTGTTCTTTGGAGAGGATTTTTTGATTATTTCATGCAAAATATTCATTATTTGTTCGCTTGAAAGATTTTGAAGAGTGGGACAGAGATTGGTTTCATCGAAAAGCTTACGTTTATATACATCAAGATAGATATCATTCCATTTAAGTTTTTGAATTTTTAAACCTGTAGATTGCGGAGCTAACTGAGAAAACTGTAAAACAGTTTTAACAGGCATATGAGAAGAGAATGTCTCTGTAAGCACCTGAAAGTCCGCAAGAACGTCAAACCAAGAACCTTTTAGCACGCAATAATCAATAACAGAACAACCGCGTTCTGTAACGAAGGTAAATTCACCGTTAATGTCCCCTTTACTTACACCATTCATAACAACAAATCCGTAATCTTCAAATATACCTAAAAGACGCCTTCCACAACTATTTACGGTTTTATCCAGAGACCTTCTCACCGTTCGAAAAACTTCAGGATGACTTGCAACTAAATCGTTTGGATTTTGGTATATTCCTATTCTTGCATTAAGGTCACCAAGTAGCATTATATTAGATGAGTTAATTAGATTTAAGAAATTTTGCAGTTCTGAGAAATCGTGATTCCAGTTATTACAATTTAAATATAAAGGTATTATATAGTAGTGATCATGCCTGTTAAGTATATCAATGACTAATTTTTCACTCAAAGTTTTAAAATTGACAACATTTTTAAGATTACATTTTACTGCACACAATATTCCTCCACTCGCTCTACCAAAAGTACTATTTCTGACTGCAGGAATACATTTAATGAAATAATTTTTAAAATAGTTTAACAACTGGGATTCTTGATCCTCTTCTACAAAAGTTTCTATTAAAATAATAATATCATAATTGAGAATAAATTTAAAAAAATCTGGAACAACCATTTTGTTTTTCAGACCAGAACAATTATAAGACAAAACATTTATATTTAATAGATTAGTTTGACAGACGGCAACACTTCCCTACATCTGATGACTTCTACTTCGTTGACTACCACTCGGTTGTTGACGTTGAGATGGCGTTGCTATCGGATGAGAGTTGTCAAAGTATTGTAAGCCATCATCTCCAAACACATTTTTGATAAGTGACAATTGTTCGTTTGTTTTGATTAGCAAGCCTTTTATAAAATTAAAATCAAACATTTTTCCATTTATTTCGAGTTTTACACCTTTGATTATAATTTTTGCGGTTGGTGAGAGTTGAAGAAGTTTCATTTTGATTTCGTAGAGAGTTTTTCTTTTTTGGCGGTTTACGAGTGACTGTTCACGATGAACTACGATTCCAGAGCCTTTAAGTTGTGCAGTGGCATCAAGTATTTTGCTCGCAGTGTCACCGGGATGAAAGTTTAGAACAACAGTCGACTTGTTTGTGTGGTGGTTTGTGTATTCTTGTGCAGTCTTAATTGGCAAAACTGCGTCTTCTTGTAGCTGGATAAGACCCATTCATGTTTGTTTGGCAAATTCAACATTATTGGTTTTACCAGCAGCCGGAAAACGCACAGCAACAGTGTTTTCATTTCAATTGCGTACGAGTATGTCGAGTTGCCGTTCAAGAACCATGCAATAGTTTTCCATTTCAGACAAACGGTTAACGAGATGAGAATTTTGAGAGCGAAGAAGTTGAATTTCAGTTGAGACAGTTAGGACATCTTGTTTCGTAGCAATGTCTTTTAGTTTTGATGAAATGCAATCATCTAAAAGCAATTTCAACTCCTCAATATTCATATTTCCAACTGCCATGTTAAAAGATGTTTCAGTGGTTGTGTAACGTTTATTAAGTTTAACAGTCTCCGGTGAGGTTTCTGATATTTTGCGCTTAGAGCTCATATAAAGCGGGTTCTCTTTTGCAAGGGGTGGTTGATCGTGTTAGTAAATATAAACCATATCTCTTTCTAAAAAGCAAGCAAATTTTATTTTGCAGAGTTGAATAGATGTAAGCGATTAAAATTACCGCACTTTAATTTATTTTTTAATAATTATATATCAAAAAAAATCAATTTTAAGAGGAGCAACACAGAGACACAACTTAACTTTTTTGACAGCTGTCAATCAATCATAGTAATTCATAGCTTAAATGATGGTGTGCTACAGGGCTCCGTTTTTTAACCAACTCTCTTTTTCATATTCATCAATGATATTTTGTTTGCAGCCTTAAATCTATTAAAGCTCTCAATTTCTCATATTCGTTTCCAGATTCACGTCCTTGTCGTCCTTGTCCTTCGGATGTGAACTTAGAACGACAGCGTATAATAAACTCATTAAATTCTGACCTCGATATCTCAAAAACCGTTTAGAATTCATTGCTTCAAAAACTCGATATTTCGCTCCCATTATGAAAAAAAAAACACTAAAAACCAATGTGCATTAGGCTGTCCCGTCGTTGTATGAAGAAAAAAAAATTCTCGAATTTTTGATTTGGGAATGACTTTTAGGGCTCTACTGCGGCTTAAAGATTTCATTTTATATTTTAATTTATTGATTTGATTTATTAAATGAAAGTTTAGATTAAGTAATAAATATTTTAATTTCCTTGCTAAAAATAAAAAAAAGTTCATGAAAGGACTTGAAAAAAAAAATAAAAAAATATATTTTTATTTAAAAAAAAGTTAAAAAAATTACTTTGAAAATTTGCCTTTGAAATTAAAAGAGGGCATTTTGCTTTATGATTCCATTTTATTTCTTATGAGTCTTTTTCTCGACTTTGCTCCAATAACGCATTGGCTTACTGCGGTCACATATTTGATGCATCTTTCGACGGTTAGCGTATGGAAAGGAAATTCCGGTATTTTCAGTTCATTTCTTTGCACCAGCAAAAGGTGGTCGAGTAATTTACATTCATTCCAAGAAATTATGCAGCCATCTTGAAAAAGAGATAATTTCAAAAACATGTTGCGGGCCATCTTTCACTAAGGCTTTGTTTTTATGGAAAACCAAACTGGTGCATACACCTTCAATACCTTCATGACTCCACAAAAATTTTAAGATTTTCAGATGGGTTAATGTTAAGTCGAAGGAATTGGTTTGCAGTTGTGACACATGTTGAATGTGCCATTTTCCCAGGCTGTCGATTTGCTAGAGGGGGAGAACAGTAAACTGATTTTCTACCTTCACACATTTCGAAAAGATATTTTTGTTCAGTACTCAATTGATCTACTATGTCTTGCTCGATTTCAGGTACATTTCCCGTCAAAGGAGAAGATTGAGCAATATCAGTAAGTTGGCAATCGGTTAATAACTTACCGACAGGACAAGAATATTCACGAGGGCCTGGAATAGATCCATCTTACTCTGTGTAGAGATGACTTAGTTTCAATTCATTCGCAAGAAGTAAGCATATTGTCCACTGTAATGGTCGACCTAATTCCATTTCTATAGAGCGAACTATCCCGCCTCTCCAGCCAGTATTGGCAGTGCCGTCACATATAATGCAAGGATTTTTTTTCAAACAGAATCCGCTTTCTTTGAAAAAAAATGAGCATTGAGTTACTTGTATTTCCTTTCATTTATTTATTTTTGTTTTGTTTTATAATTCACTCGCGCTCAAGGGTATGTTACGAGACCCTTATAATGTACCTGATTTAGGCCTAAGAAAATGGATTCTGTTTCTGTAAGAATGGAAATATTTTCTTCAATAACCTCCTTCCGATAGTAACGTCCATCTTTCTCTTCGGATGTTAGAGTTTTATCTTTTCGCCCATTAAAATAAATACTGCGAATTGTGACATTATCGCACCGATGATGTTAATATTGAAGGCTCAGACAAAAAGAGCTGTGGCTTCACTACTTCGATTGGATTGACTTGATCTAAAGTTTCGTTTGGATTTACTGTATCGAAAAAAGTTGATACCGTTGTAGATTCAAGATTCTCTTGGACTACCTAATGCACTACGCTTTCTATCTAGTGGGTTTTGAATTTTTTGGGTTTCAACCTTGTTAATAGCACCGCATTTTCCAGAAATTTTTTTGGTCCCCTAAAAATGACCTTTCACTACAAGGCACTTTTTTATCCTTTACACATTGACAGCCATTAAAGGAATCACCCTTACACGATTACATGTCAAACAATTTTGTGTTTGAGAGTCCAATAAAATCTTGCAATGTGTTGTGATAGTTTATATTTTTTTTCGAATTTGGGTATCTTTTAAGTGTCATGTATTTATAAAAGTGGATTTTCATTATTTGTATTACTCGACTCGACTATGACACACAATCGGAATCGACGCATTCTTCCATATCTTTTTGATTTATGAAATAACAATTACAAAAACTTCGAAACTAGATGGATTTCTGCCATTGTATTTCATTTTGAGATCACTTTGTACGAAAAGTACATATCTGATTACATCTTTTACTGTTGGTAACTTATTTATGTTTAGTTCACTAAAAGGGCCGAAAAAGGGACACATTGTTTCTTGTCGAAGAGGTTCAGAACTCATTTTAATTTTACGTTTAAAATATTTTTCAGAGAATCAACACAACTTAACACAAAACAAAATTAAACAGTTTTTCTTAGAGAGTGTCAACAACAATACACGCCACAAAACAAATACCTATACCTACCTATCTATAAAAAATAACTCAATGACAAGTTTTTGGAAAAACTCATAGATTTTATGATACTTGCGAAAATCTGATACATGTAGAATTTAAATTTTTTTGCTCTAAGCTCCAAAGGCTCTATGAATAAAAATAATTTTGTGTGGGTTTAGATATTTTATATTTTCTGTTTGTACTGAAACAGTCATTCAAGTAGGTACTTGCAGAAATTGTTCACAGATTTTTATAAATATCTCCATAATAAATAATTTACCTACAATTATTTCCAAAAAAAAAAAAATTTTGAAAAAGAAGAAAAAAAGGCTTTTTTTAACAATTTCAGAGGTCGGTAGAGGCCTAAGAGTACCATTCTATTTCTCTTTGGTTTCTTATCCCGTTATATGCTATTCAATACCCAACTTTTGCGGGGTCTTTCGTTAAGATACTCCAAAAAATTTTGACGCGACAGCCTAAGTGCATCAGTATCTCCGTTTTAATCCTCTCCAACTTTCATAAGCACTCACTCACAAAGAAATCAAATTATTTTGCCATTTACTAAAGCTATTGCTATTTCTCAAAACAATCTGAAGAATTTTGCTTGAATTATTAATCGACCTCAAGCTAGTCGCTCAACTCCGCCGAAAATTGCATTCAACACAGAAAAAAAAACACCAACTCCAAAAATGCTGAATTGCTTTTTCACAATTTGTGTTATAGCAGTAAGTTTGGCTTGGCTTCGGTATCCTGCAGCTAGGATCACTATTCTCATCCATCACATTCCGGGCACGTATCCGAATGTTTACATCAGCAAGAGTAAGCGGATATTCCTTATTCTTAAACGAACTCATATATAGCCATGAGGATTTATAGCTTCACTGCTACTGCTGCTGCTATCAGTATTTAGGTTGTCTCGAGGGAAATGTATGCTCAACGCTGAAATTATAACTTAAGACATATTACTTGATGTTAAACAAAAAGAAAACAGAAAATGGTAAGCTATATGTTTGTGTCATGAAATCAGTACATAATTCAGAAAATAAATAAAAATCATAACGCTGGCTGGCACTGTTGCGAAGGAAAATGTTTTGATTTCCATGAAGAAGACGTGAATTGAATTTGAATTAAAGCTTTAAGTCTTGGGTGAGGAAGGATATAAAATCGAATTTGGAACATGTTTGTTCTTCAGACAATCGCAGAAATAACATTAGAAATACAACCTTACAAAAGTGAGCACAAGCCCTTTGAAGATAGTGGCTTGAAAATTTATTAAAAACTAGATTATCCATGCGAGATCTTTTGCGAAATGAAAATGTATTTTTGTGCCCAGGGTACAGTTTTGCATATTTTTATTTACACAAGATAGTGTTTCTGTGCATTCATTTAAGGTTTTCAGCACTTCCTTTGCATTCAGGGTGAACCGGATATTGCATGGCAGTGTACCGGAGTACCTCAATTACACACTATTTAATTAATAAACAAAAATGCATTTGACTAGAACAGGACTTCAATTGAACTCTTTGATGTTTGTGCTTTGAATCATTTTAATTTTCATTGGAATATTGGCTTTGAGTAAATTCTATTGCTTATGGCATATCCTTTGATAGAATTGGCCAAATCTATTTGCTATACGAATAGTTATATTTTTTAGTTGCCGTGGTGCTGTAGGCTCCGGAATGTGTGTTCCTCATTTGTATTAATCAAAAACATGTATGGCATCTAAATTACACAACATTACCATAAAAGATCAAAGGGTCCTCCAATAGGGATTTCTCCTGCACTTTGACAGGTGATTGCGACCATATTTGTTGAAGCTATATCTTTCAAAGTGGCTGTCATTTATGAAGTCTATTCTGTCCAATCAACATAAATGTTTCAGAAATTTAAAATATTTTGTTGAAGCTCACATTGGATTAAGATTTATCACCTCATTTGGTGAAATATTCTTTAAAAATTCAGAAATATTGAAAATTGACTCTGGGCTGGTTGTGGACTTAAAGATTCACTAAGTTTGGAGAGAACGATAGACAGAATCATCACTCGAATGGTGTTCTTTCCTGAATTAATCGTTGCGCCGGCGGCGACCTCTTTTTCTGCGTCTTTTTATTCTAACACCATGGGACCAGTCACTTCTATAAGTGGACCGTCCAACCAAAGCGGTCCATTCGAAACATTTCGGAAAGAAAAGATGTTTTCAGTTTTGAAACTTCTTATTTGATGAGTTGAATCAGGATTTTCCATCACTAAGATAAGATGCCCCTTTTTCGATTTTGTTGTGTTGGGTATCATACGAGTATTTGTTTGAACAGAAGGCTCTGCAATTTGGTATACATAGTATCGGACATGTTCTTGAGTGAAGTATTCAAATATTGAACCATGTGTTCCGCTTGTTAATTTCTGGATAGCTCGTATGGAGATGAAGAATCTCTATACAAAAATTGCATTTAAGCTGACACAAAAGCAGTACCATTAAAGTCCTACTCTCGACATTCTCTTAAGACTTATGAGACCCGTTCTGGCTTTATCGATCCATCTTATCGTCGAGATCATGCTAACATCGTAAATAAGTATATGGTAGATGATATGGGATCTCCTGAGATTCGCCCTTTGAAATGCCTCTTGATTGTCTTCCACACTAATATACTAATATTCTCTACTGTATTTTAAAGAAAAATTGTTAAAAAGATTCCTGTTTGACACCAGTTCTTTTAGATTCTTCTTCTTCTTCCTTTGTTTCGGCGCTGTTATGATCTCGATGTCGAGGGGATCATAACTCTCCCACGTATCTGCTTCACACTAGTGATCCGCCTGTGGGGTTCGCCGGATTGACCTCAGAAATCGGCGGCAAGCCTCCCGGTTTTGTATTGTTCCATTTCTGAGACCAACTGAATGCTGGTGTTTTTGCATTTGTTTGTACCAGGAGTGTTTAGGCCTACCTTTCTTTTTATTCCGAATTGGAACGTTGTATGATATTGCCTTTTTGACGTGGTTCTCAGGATTTCTCCTTTGAACATGGCAATACCAACTGAGTCGGTCGTGTTCAATTTTTTGGGAAATGGTATTCTTAACATGAAGGCTTCCTCGGATCTTCGTACTTCTAATTCGATCAAGCTTTGTAACTCCTGCTGTCATACGAAGCATCTTCATCTCAGCTGCCGTTAGCTTACTCTCATACTTTTTGTACATTGTCCAACATTGTGAACCGTATGTGAGTGCTGGACGCACAACTGAAGTGTAGAGCTTTCCTTTCAGCTTAGTGGGCATTTTTCGGTCACAGAAGATAGCAGAATTTTCCCGCCACTTCATCCACCGTACGCTTACGCGATGATTGATATCGTCATCACAAGTAGCTTCGTTATTTATCATAGACCCCAGATATTTAAACTTTTCACACTTGGGAAGCACTACTCCATTCAAATAAATGTCTGGAATAGGCCTGCGTGGATCAGAAAATGGGCAGCATAGGTATTATGTCTTTTTCGCGCTTATGCGGTACCCACTTCCTTCTAGAAAATCCACCCATACGTCAAGTGCTCGTTGTAGGGATATCGGGTCTTCACTTATGATGGCTCCATCGTCAGCAAAGAATAACTGATGTACTTTTGGATCCGTCACTTTGCCTTCAAGCAGGTAATCAAGAACTGTAATAAAGAGCAGGGGACTCAAGACACTTCCCTGGTGTACACCTACTGTGATTTCGAATTCTTCGGTGACTCCAGCTGCGCATCTTACTTTAGTAACTGCTCCATCATACATGTCCATAATTATCCGCACATAGGTTTCTGGAACTCCTCGTTGCCTGAGTGCCACCCATATTAGATCTCGTGGTTGCCGATCGAATGCTTTTTCAAAATCAACCAATACGACATGCAAATCCTCCAAGGAATCCCGATGCTTTTCCATAATTATTATTCTTATACTCTGGATTGCATCCGTGGTTGACTTACCACCGACAAACCCGCACTGGTCATCAGATAGCCTAATTATTTTTCGCAGTCGGCTACCCAAGACTCGCTCAACGATCTTCATGGTGTGTGACATCAGCTTAATCGAACGGTAATTATCACAGCTTCGAGTATCACCCTTTCCTTTATAAATTGGAAGAAGGTAACTTTCCCTCCATTGATTAGGCATGCGATCACCTCGTATAAGTTTGGAGACAAGAATCATGAGCCATCTAAACCCGATGTCTCCCATCTTTTTCCAAAACTCTGAGGGTATTTCGTCTGGGCCAACAGCTTTTCCCTTTTTGGAGTATTTTACCTCCTCACTAACTTCTTCGACTGTGACGTCGGATACTTCGCTTAAGTTAGGTGAAGCTATTGGAAAGTATAGCCTTGGAAATTGTTCGTTTAGAAGTCCGTCACAATACTGTCGCCACCTGTGAAGAATTTCGTTGTCTTCCACAAGTAGTTGGCCTTGAGCATTGTTAATGAACTTTGGCGAACAAATCTCCTGGGCATTTCTTCTTCTTTGAGCGGCTATTTTGAAGATAGTTGCGCCCTTATTCGTGTTTTGCCGTAGTTCTTGAATATCACCAGCTGTCGGGGTAGAAATTTCATCCAGCTCCCGATACAGGTTTTCTGTATTCTTTGCTTGAATTTGGGCGCACTTCTTCTTCGCTTCTTTCTTGCAGTTTCTATATTCCACTTCGAGGCGTGACTTTTGCTCTATATCATTAGAGGGGCACTTCGACCAAGCCTTGAAAGCCATTTTCTTTTTACTTATAACTGATTTAGCTTCATCATTCCACCACCATGTTTCTTTGCCTTGTTGGTTGTGTCCTTTTGAAACCCCTAACAGTGTTTTGGCTTTTTCTTTGCAAGTACTCTGTAGGAGATCCCACATACTTTGTGCTGTACTCTCTTCATTTCGAACTATATCGGTGTTGTTATACAGAACGTTTTGCATATTCGAAATAAAAGCTTCGCCTTATCCAGATTATACCATTTGATCTTCCCAAAAGTTTTTGTATGTTTGTTGTCGTTCACTGTCTCCATAAAAAATTCTGTCAGTAGGAGACGGTGTTGGTGGGCGATCGCTTCTCCTAGTATCACTTTGCAATCTTTTACCCGGGGTTTCATGAAACTAGATACCAAATGGTAATCAATCTGGGTTTCATTTCCACCACTGCTGTAAGTGACCAGGTGTCGGCTTTGTTTGACGAACATGGTATTTAGTACGATAAGACCGTATGTTTTGCACATGCTCAGGATGTCTTCACCAGGAGGGTTCCTGGTGCCGTATCCGAGGCCTCCATGGCAATCTTCATAGTCTTCGTTTGTCTTCCCGACATGTCCGTTCAAATCTCCGCCCACGAACAAAAACTCTTCCTTTGGGATGTCCTTAAGTAGATTGTGAAAGTCTAGCCAAAATGCATCTTTTTGCACCTGCTCACATCCAATTTGGGGAGCATATGCAGTGACAATATTCCACAACTTTCCTTTAATCACCAATTTAAGGGATATCAAACGGTCGCTGGATTTCGAAATGGTCAATACGCTGCCTAATAGATGTTTTGCAAGGATGATTCCGATTCCGTTTTTACCCTTTTCCGTTCCATAGTAGAACATCTTATAGTTTTTTGTCCTCGTATCCAAGAAACGGGCCCTGTTTCCCGTCTTTCGCCATTTTGTTTCTTGAACACATAAGATGTCCACCAGTTCTTTTAGATTAGTCAAGCTAAATCGGTTCAAACCATTTTCCATGCTCTAGCCAAACATAATTATTTTTCCTCTCGTACAACCCTTGCCAACACTTAAGGTAGGCTATTGTCCTCATATGAATTGAGAACTTTTTCTAGTTCCTATGACATCGAATTGTAAATTCAAAAATTGGCTTCATTTTATATTCCAGCGTCAGCAAAATTTTGGAGCTATTCTTGGCAACCCTAGAACTTGTTTTAAGAAGTATCTCTGTATATTTTCAAATTATTTATATCTTGTGTTACCCCAGGCTTGTGCTCCTGGGAACAGCGCTACAAAGTTCAACCTTTAAGTCGAGCTTAAATTCCTTGGTTGCTATAAATTTTCTCCATATTAAATTGAGATCGATCTTTTTTAAAATGCTCAGTTAAACATAGACCAGGAGTCATCCAAAACCCAAAGTGTTTCTACTTCTTGACAATTTCTATATTTGCGTTGTTTAGCTTCCATTGTTCTTTCTCAACCTCACACCTCATTAGCTAAATACATTAATCTTAGATTTTCCAAAATTAATAAGATTCCAAGGTCTACAGTACTACTCTGCAATTATGTCAATCATTCATTGAAGCACCGATGCGCTATTAGCCATGAAACAAATATAAATTAAACGAGTCAGTGTAAATACATATACCAATTGACTACCTACGCCAGTGGCGATTCCTGATCTCTAGCATTGGGTTAGCTCTATGGTACTCGTATGATGAATTAAAAAAAAAAACAATGATAGTTTTTTTTTAAATTTTATTAATAAGGACAAAAAACACAAACAAATACTTCATCAACCAATGTAGCCATTCGATCATTGCTTTCCCATATTATTTTTTTTATTGTAGAATGCTTTCAGTGTAAGAGTAAAATACATTGACAAGTCGTGAACTAAGGCACCACGAAATCATTGCTAACGATGGTATTTTTCTTTTGAACAATTCTTTAAGAGCATGCAAACGTTGCAATCCCATTCAAAGTGCCAACAAAATCTTGCACTGTCTTATGTTGGTTAATCCTTGTGACAGTACCAAATTCAAGGCGTGTGCATAACAGTCAATAAATTTAGCATTGGGACATACATTCTTAACTTTTATTTGAATTCAATACAAATGACCACTCATAATGTCATATTTTTCCAATAGAGCTGTAACTAATTAAAACAAATCTTCTGCTGTTCCTCCAGAGCTTACATCAATAAATCCAACGAAAGTTTTATGGATTTTCTTTTTAAAGTAACACCGAAACACAACAGATAATTGGGATTTCATTTGAATGTCAGAAGACTCATCAAGCATAAAAGCAACAAAATCTGATTGTTTAATTTTTGTTGATGTATGACTGCTTAAAAGTAATTAACTGTTTTGATCAAATAATTTCGACATTGAGGTACCTTTAAAACCCGTTGCCGTTTCGTATTGTTTCAATACATTTAAAAACTCAATGTAGGTTTCTCGTTTTAAAGAAGAAACAGATTAATTTTGGCCTCTAAAGGGAAAGCACAGAATTTAAAAATTCAATATAAGGACCATCCTAAGATACAAATAAAAATAAAAAAAAACAAGATCACACTCTCGTACTTCACAGCACCAAAAACATCTATATTTACTCACATTAAAAATCATTGATCTTAGATCTTAGAACCCGATATCAATGTTAAATGCATAAATCCATATGTTTATTTCGCACTAAACTTCTGAGATTTAATATCTAACTAAATACACACAGTCACAAAAGTAAGTATACAGCAGGAAACAAAATGTTAAGCAGAGAGAAACAAGTTCAATAAGCATAATTATGTTATGAAACATTTGGCGTATATTTTTTAGAAAATTTTATTCTCTTTTCGTAAAACCAATTATCAAAACATTTTTTTTTTAAATGACTGAAAACTAAAACTCTCTCAGAATTTTGATCACAAAAGACAAAAGTAAGTATACACTAATAGAAATTACAACATTTTTAACTTAATATTAGAATTTAGTAACTTGTTGGGTAATCTTTTGATTTAATTATGGCGTTTATTCTCGATGGAATCGACGAAACAAGTTTTTGGGTAACACTTAAGGTTATTTTGTTCCATTCTTTTTGAAGGATCCTTTAAATCTCTACTTTTGATTTGATCTCATGTTTGCGTATTTGACGCTCCAGATGATCTAATAAATGCTCAATAACATTTAAATCTGGCGATTGAGGAGTGTTTTTGACTTGTCTTCACACATTATATAGCAGCCATTCTTTCACGATTTGCGAGGTATTTTTGGGGTCATTATCTTGTTGAAAGATGAATGACCTCTCACAACCTAGTTTTTGTGCACTTTGATGAAGATTATTTTTTAAGATGTCGAGGTTACCAAAACGATCTATCGTACTCTCAATAAAATCCAGGTTACCCACTCTAGATGCCGCCAAGCACCCCCAAACCACCACAATGTTTCACAGTTCCAGTCAGGTGGTTAGGATCTAACGCCGTATTAGGTTGTCTTCACACTTTTGCACGTCCATCAGAGCCATGGATGTTGAATTTGCTCTCGTCAGAAAATATAACGGTATTCAGAAAGCCAAATCGGTCTGAATATGACTTCTGGCAAATTTAATCTGCTTTTGGCGACCCGACTTCGTGAAGGATGCGGCGTATGGTTTGGGTACAGCATGACTTACCTATCTCTTCTTCTAGCTCGTCCTGCAGTTTTGGTGCGCTTATTTTCGCATTTTTCTTTACTTTGCGAATTATTAGTCGCTTCTCATGTTCAGAGAACGTTCGCGGGCGGCTACTGCGAGCCGTGTTCGTTACTGTTCCACATTGTTTCTGCTATTCCAATATTTTTTGGACGGTTGCTGGACTCCTATCAACAAGTACAGCTACTTTCCGAATCCACTTTCCTTCACTTAAGTACTTAACTATTAATTTTTCTAATTCCAAGGAGAGCTCTTTTCCACGTGGTGCCATTTCTAATTTTAAAAGGAATAATTTGAACTGAAATATGCTAGTCTAGTAGTTTTGCCTTACCTTTTTAATAAAAAAAACAAAAAATCGACTCAAAAGTTTTTATTGATGCAACATCACATAAGAAAAACTGTCTGTATATACTAACTTTTGTAACCTATTTTTTTTTTACCCGTGATTACAAAAATGAGATAGCAAAGAAGTGGATACAAATTGTACCGTTATTTTGCTTAGCAGCAGTAATGTGTATGACAAGACACTTGTGCCATATGCAGAGAATAGATATGGATTTGATATTAACGTTATTTTTTCGTCTATTTACGTATTAGCTTGGTTGTATACTTACTTTTGTGATTGTGTGTATCGTTCGATATTAAATCCCAATCAAATAACAAGACACAATGCTATGCAGACGCATTTCTTGTTCTTTTACTACAAGTAAACAAAAAAGAGAACGCACACAAAATTTACCTGCTATACTCGTACCTACTCTTCTTTCATTCAACCTGATGTGTCTCTTGTTTTATCGCATGTTTTTGCGCTAACGCTTTCATATTATTTAGCTTGGGTGGGACATGTAGTCAAACGCTGTTGTATTGTATAAATTGTAGGGAATTTGGTAGCGCAAATTTTCACGCTATAAATGCTTCAAGGAATGTATTTTTGTATGAGAGTTTTATGTTGCGTTTGTACAGAAAAATATGATTAGAGAATAGGAATATGTATGGGTGGGCTTAGGGTAAGCAGTTTTCTGTATTTTATCAAAATGCTGTTACATATATTGTAGGGAATTTGGTATCGCAAATTTTTGCATGGTAGTTTTGTGTTATGTTTACTAAAGTATGAAAGTATATATGTATATATAAAGTTGAAAGTTGCGTTTTCAATATAAAATGTACAACATAGTAATTATTCATTTAAATTCTTGGTTTAGCGGCGATAAACCTGCTAACTGAGAGGTATCGCCACTGACCTCTACGCTTGTGGCGGCCATGTTGTTTTGGTGACATCTGTCATCACTGTTGGTTATTATTAAAATACTGATACCAAATCAGAAAAAAAAGTGTAATCGCTGTGACGGTTAAGATGTCTAAACATCAACGTTCGTCCGAGTGCCGTATTTCTGTTATCGAACGTACGTATGCAATCGTAACAACAATATTGTTTTTTTTTAAATATTTAATTTCACTGAAAATCATAAATTATTGGCAACTGCATTTTCACGCACCATTGTACTGACTCCGCTACGTAACGTTAAGTTTGTAAGACTTATATTTAAACAGGGATGTTGTTTGAGATATCAATACATTCTAACACTTATATTCAAACAGAGATGTTATACGCAATAGACTGTTTTTATACGAAACCGATTTTTAATCTCTGTTTCTCTTTTGCTTCCTTTCAATTGTATGGGTGCTTTTAAACACAGCGTTTTTTTCTATAAGTTAACTTTGTTCAAGGGAAAAGGACTTATTTCTTCGCACTCCTTACTCTACTCAGTTAAACGAATTTTTCTGAGCCAACCCAAATAGAAAATAAACACACTCGAGAAATAAAGGAAATCAGAAAGAAGAAAGAAGAAAGAAGAAAGAAGAAAGAAGAAAGAAGAAAGAAGAAAGAAGAAAGAAGAAAGAAGAAAGAAGAAAGAAGAAAGAAGAAAGAAGAAAGAAGAAAGAAGAAAGAAGAAAGAAAAAAGAAGAAAGAAGAAAGAAGAAAGAAGAAAGAAGAAATGAAAAACTAAAACTGAAAAAGAAGAAAAAATACATACGTCTATCGCGATCATGCTTAAAAATTGCAGAGTGATATCGCAATCCTTTAAAAGCAGTCATACCAGGGATGGAAAATGAAATTTTTCAATTGTACCGAAATCTTTAATAAAATTGTACTGAAATGATGTCAATTGTACCGAAAACGAATTTTGTATAAACAAAAAAACAAAATCAATAATTTACCTATTTAAAAGTTTTCCAAAGTATTTTATTTAAAAAAATTAAAGCAGAAATGATCAGTTTGATTTCTTATAAAAAATATAAATATATACAAAAAGCCCCACAGAAAAAATACTATCTTCATTTTAAAAGAATATACATAACTATTGTATTGTATTGTATTGTATTGTAATGACGAAACTAAATATTTTACTTGTCCATTTTTGCGGCATCAGCGTATACAAAAAAAGAACTAAAATTCACAAATTAAATATCTTAGAAAAAAACAGCAATCCCAAATCAGATAAAGAGACAAAAAAGCAAGACGCCATTAAAAAGTGGCGAAAAGAAAACTGTAATTAAGAGTTAAGTGCTTTGCACATGAGACACGAACTGCGAATTGCGAATGGTCGCGAATTTTGACATTTCGTTCACATGAGTAATTTTCTTGGTCGCCGAACAGTACGAATTGTAAAAAAAAAAGTAAATAAATTAAAAGTAAAATGACTGATAAGGTAAATTATTTTAAGAAAAGGTGGCTTTATTACGAGTAGTTTCTCATCAAATTCCTTGATAAATAAAGTGCTATTAGAAACCAATTATATTATTTTCAATTATTTTACCCTTTTTTTATAGATTCACACATTTTTTTAATTTTCCGTTTAGCAACGAGCAACACAACACAATTGCGATGTTTGACATTTGAGGTTAGATTCGAACGAATTTTTTAGTCGCCGGTTTGTGGAATGCGTTCACTAGTTGTGGATTGCGAATTTACATTTGACAGTTCGCAGAAGATACGTTGTTGGTCGCGTAAAAAATATTAAAATACAAAATATTTCAATTTATAATTATTGTATGCAGTGTTTTCCTTTTAAATAGTTGATTCGATCATTAATTCACTTCGTCGTAAAGTTAAAACAAAATAAAAATTGAAATTAGCTGTGAAATATGCTTAAAAAGATTTAGTCGCATTCGCAGGTCGCGGCTCATGTGCAAAGCACTTTATAAGGGCTTACAGCTGAGAGTTATCGTTTTGGTATGAAAATGAATGCATTCAGGCCATGATGATGTATTCAACTTTCAATTTCCTTTTATGTGCTTTTGTTTTGTTTTTTTTTTTTTGTGAAATATGTACATATGTACATACATAAAATTTGAAATTGTACTGAATTGAAACAAATTGTACTTTTGTACTTGTACAAACTCAATTGTATCAAATTCGGTACAATTGTACCGAATTTTCCATCCCTGAGTCATACTATAACTATTTGCTCGGAGCATTAATAGGGGCGTTCATATTCTCAAATTTGTATGACATGCACGGCATATGAATATTTGATGGATGAAAAACAGGAGCTGAAAAACGTGCTGTCAAACATCACTTTTCTCATTAGAATTTTGACAATGGCGGACCAACTAAGACCATAAATAACATTTTAGATGAGGAAATTTTCTTGAATTTTAAAATCAAAGTCCACAAAGTCTACCGCTATTGATTATAAAGCTCATTTTGATATACGAGTATTTTCTTACGATTTGCACAGCTCGAAAAGTTCACGGAAAATTAAATTTGCTTTAGGCTTGACGAACATGCGTTTACATTCTCAAATAATATCCTTGTCATGCAGTCAAAATATTAAAACATTTTGAAATCCATCCCGCATGCGTTTGACAAGCCACTGGGTAGAGCGTTCACATTATCAAAATCAAACCAATCATGCCGTTCTTGTCAAACATATTTCAGAATATGATCGCCCGTAATGGTGCACGAAAATTTGATACCTCAGCTTGACTTTTGGATCCTGATTACGATTCCTTTTTTCGTTTGTTTCGTCTTTCGTTTTTTGATAATTTAGGTGAGAGTTATAGAAGTGTAGCTTCAGTCCGCAACATTTCTTCAACTCACATCAAATATGTCAAAAAGACGAAAAAAAGACTAGTGTAATCAGGATCTTGATGTCTTTTTTCTGCTACTATAGACGGTGTTCACACTGAGCTAAGTACACTGAAATTTTTTTCGGTTTCTGTACTTTATCTTACCTCCTCTGTCAGAGATTTATAAACCGATTGACATAATTTCCACCTTGTAATGGAAATTGTCCAAGTAAATATTAGTCGGAATAATTAATTTTTTTAATCCATTGAAGTCCATCCAGTTCATGGCTTGACAGATAGACAACAATATATATTTTGATATACATAATAGGAGTGCTTTTTTGGAAGTCCATAAAAAATTGTAGAAAAAACGACGTCGGGACTTTACATGTAAATACAACAACTACTTAAGTCTATACAGACTTAGCTACATTAAGTCCAGATAATTTTCCAGACTTGATCTCAGACTCGATAAAAACCGTGATGCCAAGATAATATTATCTACATTTTTATGTTATCGTGTTCAGAGAAGTCAAAAGTGACATTTTTAGATGCTGGTTGATGTTAGTCGTCAATGCAGCTGACAAATGACATAGGGTACACAGTGCTTCCAACTATTTGAAAAGAAGTTCCTAAGTACCGATGTCGTTTTTTTCTAGAATTCTATATGGACTTGCAAAACAAAAAAATACGCCTAATTTAGAATATTTAATTCGATAATTAAAACACAGTCGACTCCCTCTAAGTCGAACTCCCTCTAAGTAGAAGTTCAATCTAACTCGAACTTTTTAGCCCTATTTTTGCATTCCCCTCAATTTTCCATACGAAATCTATCCTCTAAGTCGAACTCCCTCTGAGCCGAAGTTCCCTCTAACTCGAACACATTCTCTTGATTATTGGCCTATTTTCTTTCCCTCTAAATTTTTTTCTTTTGCCGAAAAAAAATCAAAAAAAAAGATCTCAAATAGCAACTCGTTATTGTTTGTAATTCTTATTAAAAGCACACACTCGAACTCTTTGATTCTCTATATGTTGCATCGCCTGCGCCGTCACCGTCATGTCAGTGTGCTGCGCTGCTACTCGTATACCTGCAATTTACAATATTACCAAACACAAAAATCTCTTCTTAAACAGATATTCATACAAAAAATTACAAGGCAATAAAAAAAGCATTTGTTGGTTGGATCCATTCCATTTCAACTTCAAAACATTTTGTGCTTTATTTGAAAGCAGTAAAACAACAGATCTCAGAGGTCGTCGGAAAAGCTAAAGCTCCTGAATATAGGGAAAGCAAAACTCCTCGTTGTTTCAATAAAATTAAACCTTTGCCGGTGGACTATGTAGCATCATTATCGATAACTGCTCAACTCACCCAAAACAAGTTAAGGATAAATTAAAGTTTATAAAGCTTGAGTATTTCCCCCCAATATGACCTCAATAATTCAGCCAATGGACATGGGTATAATACAAAATTTGAAAGTACACTATAATCGCCGTCTTCTCACCAAGATCTTAAGGGTTTGGGAAAGCAAAAAAGAGCAATATACCATAAAATATCACTTCTCAATTGTGTGCGCGAAATCATAAAGGCATGGGGACGTTACTCCATTGACAATTGAAAATTGTTTCAAAAATGCCGAATTTAAGTCTGAGACGTGGGATGACGAAGATGATATTCCGCTTAGCTTACTTAGATGTAACAACGAAGACACCCGAGAAATCGAGATAATCTGGAAAAGGCTAACAGAAGCTCATTATAATGTTGAAGGCGTATTGGAATGACTATGTTGAAGTCGATTTTGGAATTTTGGAAGCAGATGCTGATGATACTAATGACGGTGAAAATGGAGCTGAAGAAGAAGATGGAGCTGAAATAATAGACTTTGAAACACGAGAGAAAAATTAAATTGAAAATGCAATTGGTACATTGCATTCTGCAATTGAAATGAAAGAAGAAATTCAAAATTGCTTATTTAAAATATAATCTTTTTTTAAAAAGGCGATCACTGATGACACGGCGACTGTGATGACTGCGATGTCTAAAATTACAATTTTTTTTAAATAATTAAGTTGAAAAAATATTTTTTATAATACATAATTAAAGATTAATGAGCGATAAAAGCAAGAGGCTTAGGTTTATTTACTTATTTTACTTGTTATTAAATTAAATAAATCATTAAAAAAAAACTCTCTCTAACTCGAATTTTTCTAAAACTCCATGTAACTCGAACTAGTTTTGATATCCCGCGAAAGTTCGACTTAGAGGGAGTCGACTGTAATTTATTATATGGTATCACAAATAAGGAAAAAAATTAATTTTGACGTATCGAGAATATTTCGTTGCAAATGTCAACTGATTGCCTTGTCAACTCTGAATATTTATTTTTTGTGAGCATAAAATAAAATGTAATCGTCCATCACTAACGTCAAGTGGATTTGTTTAAAATATTGAATGAATTCGTTATATTTTTTTACACAAGTTATTTTGTCTTTCGTCTGTTTGAAGTATTGGTCGAGTGGTGAAGAAATAATGGGGGAGTGAATATATTTAGTGCTAGCTAGCAAAGGAAAGTACTAAAATTTAGATTTCAGTACTCAAAGTTTCTAATGTAAACACGGTGTAGTAAGTACGCAACATTCCCAATGTAAGCAGGGTCTTAAATGCAATATTACGTAAACTAAGTTGCTATATGGAACGTGTAACCGTAACGGGCTACACGGAATTTTTTTTGAGAAAATATCTACTTCATGCCGTAAGAAAGTGGAGTTCTTTAGTTTTTAGTTCACTCCGAATTAACGTAACGCTTTAGGAAAGTTAAATAAAAATTCCACACTAAGTATTTCAAATATTTTGAATTTGGGCGACTATTTGGGTGTTATGACTTAAGTTTTGGTCCAAATCCTCAGTGCACTCAGATTCCCTGGATAATTTACTGTGATAAACATAAATCAGCTAATCGAAATCAGCACTTTCGGAAAATCGAGTTTTTTCCGCATGGATCCACTGTATCGTGCGTCCTGAAACGACATTCTGCATCAAAGATGTGAGGGTAAGGTTATCTCTCGCAGAGGTGACGTGAATTGGGCATATGAATAAACCACAGTTGACCGATGCCTTTAAGGACATAACACAAGCCATCGAATTCCGATAGATCTATGCGATGAAGTCATTGAAAATTGGTGGATCCCTCGGTCCTGCACCACCGTAAGAAACCGACGACAGTATTGTCATTGTTAATAATTTTTAACAATACCTCATACACAGCTTAGGGTGATTTTGTTCATTCGAAGTTGAATTCAACTTCAGGATTTTTATATTAAACTTGTGATTTGGATTTTATTCGCTCAAAGTTGACGTTTTCAACTTTCGATTTTCAACTTGAGAGTTAACTAACTTTCAATTTTCACAACTTCCCAAAATAGTCAGAGTTGAGGGAGGAAACTCGGGATTTGTATTGGTTTTTAATTTTCTTTTTTTTTTCAATCTAGTTGTGTCTTATTTGTTCTTGACATCGCATGTCAAAAACAAATTGTAATTTTACACAAAGAATAAAATAAATAAAAATGTTTCGTGAAAATTATTTCTGGGAAGATAGGACATCTTCGAACAGCGAAGATGAAGAAAATTTACACCTTGAAAGGCGCGAATACAAGATGCTGCAACGCGTTGACTTCAATAAATGGGATGACCGCGATTTTATATATCGTTTTCGTCTCTCAAAACGGACGACGATGATGTTGCTCGAACTGGTACAGAATTTGTTGCCGTGTGACGAAAGAAGGTAATGCATATTATGATGGAAAGAATGAAAGTATTTCATAGATTCTTGTTTTTGTCCTACTTGTTAAAAGATCACGTGGATTACGGCCAATTACGCAATTACTAATCGTACTACGGTATTATGCGCTGGGATCAATCCAATTGGCAATTGCAGACTTTATAGGGGTAAGCATTACAACTGTGCACTATATATTAAAGCGTGTGTCTAGAGCTCTCGCCAATCTCGTTCCACGATTCATTCGTATGCCGGAATCGCAAAACGAAAGGCTGCAAGCAGCAAGTGACTTTTTTGCAATAGCGAGATTCCCTCGAACAATTGGTGCTATAGATTGCACGCATGTCCGGATTCAGTCACCAGGTGGAAATGATGCAGAAAATTTTAGAAATCGAAAGGGATGGTTCTCCCTCAACGTTCAAACGGTGTCTGCAGCGAATTTGAAAATAAACGATATCGTGGCTCGTTGGCAGGTAGTTTATATGCTTTGCTATATGTAAATTATAAATTTCAAATCGGCTGTTTCTTTTTTAAAAGGGATCTACTCATGATCAGCGAATTTTCAATTTGTCGAGCTTAAAAAAACGATTCGATGAAGGAGAGTTCGAGCATTTTATCCTCGTGAGAGATTCTGGCTACTCTAATACGAGATACCTTGCAACGCCTTTCCAGAATGTCACAGATGCTGTTGAAAATTTGTTCAACGAATCGCAAATTCGAACTCGCAATTGCGTCGAACGTTCATATGGCGTTTGGAAAAGGCGGTTTCCAGTGTTGGCCACTGGCTTAAGGTGCAGAGTGGAAACTGTTCAATCAATCATAATCGCTTGAAAATGAATCACAACCGCCACCAGAGATGACAGAATTCACTAGTATGCTAGCCGCCACAAATGTTCCTTTAGATACGCTTTTGACAGCACCATCAGCATCCAGTGACAATGTTCGTTCTCGCCTAGTACGTACGTATTTTCAGCCAATGTTAAATCCTTAGTTAAATATGTATTCCTGGAACTATTTTATCCATAATAAAAAAAAAACAACACTTAATTACAAGGAACTTTATTGAGTAAAAAATACTAGGTATATAAAAATGAAATGAATGTTTTTTACTGATATTCTTTTTTGGCGGCAACTGTTGGGACTGGTGAAATTAATTGTGGAATATGAACGGATACAGGTTGAAAAGTGGCGAAACGAATACAATGAATATCTTTTTCGTAGACGAGTTGATTTTTTATTCGCTGTAACTCAATGGCCGAACGCTCTCGATCTAGCTCAGCCCGTTCACACTCAATTGCGGCTCGTTTAAGATCCAAAGCAGCTCGTTCGCGTTCGAACTGGTACCTTTTCCTTTCGCCCTCTAAAATCTCTATTTCGATTTTGTGTTTATTTTCAGAATGTTGTTGCTTGTCTTCAGAAAACTTAATATATTTTTTTGGGACTTCCTCCTTTTCCATTTTACGTCGACGGTTTTGCAATAAAGCGTTTAAAGGCTTCCTTAATTTTGAAGGATTTACCCTCTCCCAAGTACGATCAATAACTGCATCTTCGTCCGATAACATTGACGCTTTGTTGTGGTCTGTGGTTTTTAAGTCACCATCGTCAACTTGGTTTTCAACAGGCTGTATTTCAACCGTTTCCTCGCCGTTCGTATTCCTTAGCATTTCATCGAAAACCGTGACATTCACGTCCACATCTCCATCATTTAAGCAAAATGTCACATCATCGACAATGATCTATTCTACAGAAACTTCCTGCATCTGACCAGAAGAAGCAATTTTTCGACTAGCGCATTGCAGTGCGAACTTGTTGGACGTTGAATGGTCGTTATCACCGGATACCGCAGCAAGACCCAACGTTGATTGCGTCAAAAGAACCGCTAATTGTTGCATTGCTTCGCTTAATGCTGGTAAATCTTTAATGTGTGGTCCACCACCGGTTTTTTTGGCATCTCTTGAAAAATAAAATGCACGATCTCTCAATGTTTGTTTATTTTTAGTGTATTTTTCGCGTAGAGATTTTAAAGTTCGTTCCTGTAAGATAGAGATTTTAATAAGAGAACACAAAAATTCCCAAAACGACCTACTTTGCCAGGCGAGGCGGTGCAACATTGAAGCCTTTGTAATTTTCTCCCATGCCTTTTCTTTATCTCGATTGGTAGAACCGTCCGTCTTTTTGTTCTCAATTATGCTGCTGTATTGCAATGCATTTTGAACCAACCAGTCTTCTTCCTCTGGTGTGTATATTATTTTTGCAGCTTTTATTTTTTTATCACTTGTTTTTGCCATATTTTTTCACTTTATTTTAAAAATTTAATTCAATTTGCAACAGAATGAAAATAACTGTATACAAAAATGACACTCGATTCAAAATCAAAAGTTGAGACTGACATTTCATGTGTCAATTCTGACAAATATCCCAGGGAAATTTTTGAAACTATAAGTTGGCCTACTTTTGAGTTTAAAATTCTAAATTGAGAATTCTAATAGTGAAAAAAAAAAAACAATTTTTAACTTTTCGTTAAAATCTCGAGTTGAGGTCAACTACAGAGTTGGCCAACTTAAGATTTTCAGAGAAGTAGAACAAAAGTGAACAAAATCACCCTTAGTTTACTCAATTTCAACTTCTACCCACCCTTATTGAAAAACTCTTCAAGAGATAGCATAAATGCTGCTCACGTTTTTCTTTTCAAATGTATAGAGTAAGGAAAAACTAAGTCTCCCGGTTACTGCTCACTTCCTCAAAAGTAGCGATGATATAGGTAATTTTACGTAACTTTAACAGTCAGCCTCTACTCTTATACAAATTACCTTAAATTTTACTTTTAATCAATATTATATTGAGAAATGCGTAGGTATATTAATTTGTGTGCTTTAGAGGAGGCTCGTAACACACCCACATACTGTCTGAAGAATAGGTTAATGTTGAAGTCGTTCGTGTTTCTGTTGACGTACGGGAGTTTTCGACTATCGACTAATGTCACGCAACGTGTGTGAGCTTTTAACACATCTTCTCCGCCCCCAATGATTGATTAATTCCCTAATTGGTTGTTTTGGCTTCAGATTGTTATCTGATTTCTTAGACCCCTAAGCATTGACATCCACAAAAAGAAGTTCTTCTATAATGGAATAGTTTAATTATGATTATAAAGAAAAACCTTTTGCCCCAAACCTAATACTATAATGGAACTGTCTTTTCCTTATTTCCATGGATCTGCTATGTTTATTACTTCTATAGAATACAAAATCTTCCTAAATGGCTCGTAATCGGTTAACATGAACTTCCCCCTTTATGACTATTTTCGTAAGTAAATTTGCAAAAAACAAAAGTCAAAAGGCGAACAATTAGGTTTGTATGTCAAGTTAATGGGTGTGTAATTAAGGTATTATTTGGCCTCACGTGCTTGCCAGCGTAACAAATTTGATCGATAAACTTACATAATTATGTGGATGGCGAAGTTGGGATTATACTTTTTATGTTTTATCATATTGTTCAATGGATTTTAATTATATACTTATACAGGATAACATTTGGTGGTATATTAAATAGTCTGTTTATACACGTTAATAGATCTTAATCTGTTGAGCTTGTCTTAGAAATTTTGATATGAATTGAACCGTTTGGTACATACTCGTTATACGATAACTTTTTAAACTTTCTGGACTATTCCAATTTTTCAAGCTACCAGGACTATTTAAGACTCTAATAGGACTTCGGTAAATTGGGTAGGATGGAGAGCTTACATTATCAAAATTAAACCTATTATGCCGTGCTTGTCCCTAATGGTGTGTTAGATGGTCGTGTGGCTCTCGTCTTTAACTTTGGTTTGACATGCACTGGTTCCCCTATGAGTCAGTAGTGTATGTCTATCAGCAAGAAACTGACTCCTGATGACGGGTCCCTTGATTTCTTAGACTTATTGGTAGGATCAAGTCCGATTTTTCGGAAACATTTTCATTGATGCCTCGGCTAAGTTGTTGACCCTCACCTTCACTTAAGGGATACTCTATTTCAATACATGACAACGTTACTCAAACAATAGTTATATCCTTCGACGCTTAAGCGTATGGGAATGGCGTCCTTCTGGTTCAGCGTTGTGAAACCGGTCCATGGCATTTGCTTATCGCATTTTTTACGCTGATATTTAATTTAACGAATGTGGAAGTTCACAAAACAAAAATGGTAAAGGCAGAAAAAGGATAACATCAAAAACGGAAGATGCCTAAATTGGTCGCTCTTTCAAAAGTAACACACCTGAAAGTTCTAAGAGAACATTGCGACGAAGATTAAAAGAAAACGGAAAAAATGCCTACGTTTTCATGAAAAAGCTGCATATAACCAACAATTAGCAAGATAGGCTACAATATCCAGGGACTACAGCGACAAACTACCAGGGTTTTGTCGGAGAATTCTTTGGACGGATTAAACAGCTTCTTTCTTGGATGGTAGCTATAGGCGTAAGTTAAGTGTGTAAATAATTGTGCCCCTATATGTTAGACAGTATATGTGAAATGTGACACCGTTCCAATACCCACTTTGGATTCATATGGTTGCACAGATCGTATTGGTCCTCTTTTCAATGACTCTTCCGCATAGAACTGGCTGAATTTGAGCGATGACTTGTGTTATGTTCACCTTAAGGGCATCGGTCGATTGTTTTTTTTTTTTGCGACTGCCGGAAACCCCACAAAAAAACATCTAGCGGTGTCAAGTAGCATGACCTTGTTGACCAATTCACGCCACCTCTGAGGGAGATAACATTACCTTTAAATTGTTCAAGCAGAATGTCAATAATGGAGTCCGATGTGTGACACGTAGCTAGAACCACATGTCATCTAGGCCTAACCAATTACGCTTCTTTTAGAAAAAGTATGGATCAATGACGCCACCGGCCCATGGTCTCTGGTCATGATCTTTAAGCTCCTGGGTCAATTGGATCTTGTACGGGTGTAGGCCCAATTCAGAATGCAAGCTTTCGCCAATTTGAATTTGGCGAAAGGTCAATTTCTTGTGCACGGCGAAGAATCACGGAACGGGGGGATGTTGTCGGTCGATATTGCGGTCCTTTGACATATGAATGTTGACTGAGTGAGCAGGTGGGGGTGATAGCGTGCTATATAGTTAAGGGCATGTCCGGGGCCCTGTGAACTCTGCTGGTATTGCTACGGATGCACAAACCATGCACTTTTTATGGGTGCTGAAGTGGTAATGCTGATTTGTAGTTCTAATGAGCTCGTCCACTGATTTATCGGTAGGCCGGTATTGCTACCTATGCACAACTCTATCACTTCCGGTTCCTATCGACCTCCTCGTGGTGCCTGTGGATAGGTTAAGTAAGTAACTGAACTAACTAGATACAGATAGGAACAGTCTGGACCGTACCCTTAAACTAGGAATCCACTAAGGAGTATGTAACAACTCACCAGAGGGGTGCACATTCTTGGTTGATGGTTTCTACCTCGAACTAATAGCTGGGTGTGTGTATCTGGGGTTGACAGGCCCTGAGTTTTGCAGGAACTCATCTGCAAGTGACCTCAGAGTTGCGAACCTCGACCGGAAGCTATATTCTGGCACCACGGGGGATAGTGCCCAGAGGTTTGTGAGCTGCCACGTCTTCGGGTCTCTCCTATTCTATCTTCGGATAGTGAGGATGCAGCTATCGCGTGCGTGCAATCATTCTTCATACTATCTATTAAGTAGGCCCCCTTGTGGGAGTATCGTGGAAGCGTGGTTTATTCCGAATGCAGAGACACATGGTTTCCAGGCGTGCCTGGATTCAAGAGGTGTTAGATAGACCTCGCCTCCAAGCAAGAGGTGTGCACATGCCTGCAACATGTCACAGCTTTGCGACTGAGATGGCTTCGGCTATGTCAGGGTTAATGGTCAGGACCCAATCTCCGATGGAGGTGACATCTCGTGGGATTAAGCCATAATCGGCAGGTGCTCACGTAAATCCAAACATAGGTTATGTTGACTTAGTGATTACCGAACCGGTCATCTCAAACCACCAAACGTTGAAGAGTCGACTGCCAAAATCTACCCGCACCAATCGAAAAATCGAGTGGATGAATGAAACTGACCATTCCACTAGAACACTTATTACAAAAATAACGGTACGATAATAAAAGAGAAGAAACAATGTTCCAGAGATTCAATATTGTTTCTGTTATACTTCTATCAATATCATTTTCAAAGCTCTTTCTTAGATTCTATCCAAGAGACACAGGTGAGTTATTGAAGCAGCTGCACACATATTGGAATTGTCTGGAAGCCTCGAACGAAAATAGGTTTTGTAGATAATAGTCAGAAGCAATCTCTTTCACTGTCGACACTTAGCAATGGTTTGTGCTGCCTCATTTATGATAATACGGGACTGGTACCACTGATAGTTAGCATCAATTATAGCCGATTGCAGAGTGCACTTTGCAGATTCTGATTCTTCCTTATTCCTCGTTCTGGCCAGTTCGCACATTTAATGCCCAGCTACTAGCGGTCGATATAATGGGTGCTTTTCTTTTTGGCAACACTGGTCTTGACAACTCACGCACGTTTTGTGTTTTGTGTCACTCTCAAACATCTTCAGTTTGGTCTATAATTTAACCATGAATCATCTTACAAACGAACAACGATTGCAAATTATTGAATTTTATTATCAAAATGCGTGCTCTGTTAAGAAAGTTCATCGCGCGCTTCTTCCATTTTATGGTCAGTTTAATCGACCTTCTGAAGCGGCTATTCGGGCTTTTGTGACTAAATTTCGCACCAAATTTACATTGTTGGAAATTGAACCAGTAACACGCTTACTTAGAGTGCGAACTAAGGAAAATATCGCAGCTGTATCAGCCAGTGTTAGTGACGACCGTGAATTATCGATTCGGCACCATTCGCAGGAATTAGGCCTCTCTTACTCCACTACTATAATTTTGCGAAAGGATTTAGGTGTGAAGCCTTTCAAAATACAGCTGGTACAAGAATTGAAGCCGAACGACCTACTACAACGCCGAATTTTCGGTGAATGGGCTCTTGAAAAGTTGGCCGAAGATCCACTTTTTCATCGAAAAATTGTGTTCAGCGACGAAGCTCATTTCTGGTTGAATGGATACATGAACAAGCGAAACTGCCGTATTTTGAGTGAAAAGCAGCCAGAAACATTGCAAGAGCTACCAATGCATCCAGAAAAAGTCACTGTTTGGTGTGGATTATGGGCTGGCGGAATCATTGCGCCCTATTTCTTCAAAGATGATGCGAATCGCGACGTTACTGTGAATGGTGAGCGCTATCGTGCGATGATAACAAACTTTTTTTTTTGCGCAAAATGGAGAGGCTTGACTTGCATGACATGTGGTTTCAACAAGACGGTGCCACATGCCTAACAGTACACGTGTTACAATGGAACAATTGAGAGGTGAGTTCGGTGAACAGTTTATTTAACGTTTGTGGCTGGACAATTGGCCGCCTAGATCGTGCGATTTAACACCTCTAGACTATTTTTTGTGGGGCTATGTTAAGGCTCATGTCTATAGCGACAAGCCCGCTTCGATTGATGCACTGGAAGCCAGCATTTATTCATGAGATACCGGCCGAAATGTTAGAAAAAGTATGCGAAAATTGGACTAAGCGGATGGACCATTTGAGGCGCAGCGCAGAAGTTCTGACGACCTATCTTTCTTTAAAAACAAAACGTGATATCAACCGCGGGCTCCTCATCTCCATACACAGCTTAGCTTTGATAGAAATGGGAGATCAGTTCCACAGGGACATTCTTGGAACTTGTAAGGTCGACGAACTTACCAAAATTAAAACAACGC